>OW028625.1:1160000-6160000 GCA_932294325.1 Allophyes oxyacanthae
TGGTTACAAATAAAGAAAATCGTGATTCTGCGTTTTTGGAAATTCATTCCCTAAAAGGGCGAAATAGGGGTGAAAATTGTTTTTGAAGTTAGAAACGTGAAAATTGAGATTTAGGCTTTTGGTTAGAAATAAAGAAATACGTGTTCCTGCATTTTTGGAAATTCATCCCCTAAAGGGGCGAAATAGGGGTGAAAATTATTTTTCAAGTGAGAAACGTAAAAATTGGGCTTTAGACTTTTGGTTAGAAATAAAGAAATACGTGTTTCTGCGTTTTTGCAAATTCATCCCCTAAAAGAGCAAAATAGGGGTGAAAATTGATTTTGAAGTTAGAAACGTGAAAATTGAGATTTAGTCTTTTGGTTAGAATAAAGAATCACGTGTTTCTACGTTTTTGCAAATTCATCCCCTGAAAGAGCAAAATAGGGGTGAAAATTGACTTGGAAGTTAGAAAAGTGAAAATTGAGATTTAGGCTTTTGGTTAGAATAAAGAATCACGTGTTTCTGCGTTTTTGGAAATTCATCCCCTAAAGGGGCGAAATAGGGGTGAAAATTGTTTTTGAAATTAGAAATGTGAAAATTGAGATTTAGGCTTTTGGTTAGAAATAAAGAAACATGTGTTACCGCGTTTTTGGAAATTCATCCCCTAAAGGGGTGAAAATTGTTTTTGAAGTTAGAAACGTGAAAATTGAGATTTAGGCTTTTGGTTAGAAATAATGAAACACGTGTTACCGCGTTTTTGGAAATTCATCCCCTAAAGGGGCGAAATAGGGGTGAAAATTGTTTTTGAAGTTAGAAACGTGAAAATTGAGATTTAGGCTTTTGGTTAGAAATAAAGAAACACGTTTCTGCGTTTTTGGAAATTTATCCCCTAAAGGGGCGAAATAGGGGTGAAAATTGTTTTTGAAGAGCGAAACGTGAAAATTGAGATTTAGGCTTTTGGTTAGAATTAAAGAAACACGTGTTCGTGCGTTTTTGGAAATTCATCCCCTAAAGATGCTAAATAGGGGCGAAAATTGTTTTTGAAATGAGAAACGATCGGTGGTTTAAGAGAAATTAAAAGTTCTTTGAAAGTTGACACTAATTTTACAAAACCTAAAGACCGCGACGTTGTGATGTACGGTGCGATGTATTCGAGAACGGGAACGCTTTGTAAGAGGTCAAGAATTGATGAATATTAAAAAGTATCTACCGCTAACTTTGTACCTACCCGTACGAAGCCGGGACGGGCCGCTAGTTAAATATAAAAGTATTATACATATAAACTGCCGTCTTGAATCACTCTATCAATTAAAAAAATCCCCATCAAAATCCGTTGCGTAGTTTTAAAGATCTAAGCATATTATAGGGACAGACAGCGGGAAGAGACTTTGTTTTATACTATGTGGTGATTACTATTATAGTTGTTAATTGTAACCGTATGTGTATTGGTGATAAGGTTGGTTTTAGCCCGAACGGGTGTTAGTAAAAGAATGCGTTTTCTGGTACGCTGTTTATTGGCAACTAATATTAAAATAGACATGCCATCGTTTATAAGCGTATAGATACGTACCTAGTAAGTAGTGAGAGAATCATTATGAACGAAATAGCTGCAACAGTATGAATATAAGATTCAAAAAATGCTATGCTATCCGGTTAAGAATAATTAACGTCCTTCATTCCAACGACGATATCATTTGTTTTGGTACTTGGATTGCTTTCGGGCAGATTTTCGACGGAAGTAAGCTGCCGCAAACTGCAGTATTGTCTCATTTGGATGAAGGAAGCTAACTATATTATTGTGGTTTAGCAAAGAAGTAATATTATTTCGATGAGTTCTCATCCATGTTTTCATATCCCAATGATGTATGATGTTACAACGTATAGTACTTTTGTGTCGCAGCGGAGATCCCGGCGGGCGTGAACATAGCGTACACGTGCACGCAGATCAAGGCCGCCGTGGAGGAGGAGCAGAACAAGACGCTGTGGGTGCCGTCCGTGCAGGCCTGACCCCTGCCGCCCGCCCCCGCCGCCCCGCGCCTGCCCCCCGCCGGCGCGGCCCCCCGCCCCCCGCGCGCCGCCCGCGCCCGCCGCCGCAAGGCCGTGACGTTCTGCGCGCACCGCGCCGCCCCGCCCGCGCCCGCGCGCCCCCCGCCCGCGCCCGCGCCGCCCCCGCCCGCGTCCTACTACTCCGACCCGGGGCGCGAGCGGGGCGCGGCGCGCAGGGAGCAGCCCCGCAGCGACTCCACCGACTCCGACGCGCGCTACTACTCCGAGCCCGACGCCAAGTACTTCGAGATCGATTACGAGTTCCTCAAGGAGCTGCGGCGCATCGCGCGCAACAACTGCCCCAAGTGTCGCCGCAAGCGGTCGCGCCGGGCCGACCGCGCCGACAACAAGGACAAGTCCTCGAAAGCGAAGGCGCCGAGAAGTTCCCGCCTCAAAGAAAACTACGTGTATTGCAACGGTAGGTACCACAGCGATAAGGAACACTGTCAATTATGCTGCAGAGTCTGCAACCGGTCGACCGACACCCTTGATTCTATCGAGGACGACCAGTACTCGTTAGTTTCGAGAAGCTACAGCCAACCTAGAGTCACCTCTCGCTCAAAATCGACACCCAGAAACACCCGCGAGCGCAAAAACTCGATACAATCAAACAAATCGGTATCGTTCCTTGAATCGAGTAACGACGAATCGATTAAGGATGAACCGAACTACACGGCTAAGAGCTTCACAAATGATTTGAAGAAGTTCTTACTGAAACCGTCGACGCCACGGCTTAGTTTACGCGACAAATTCTTCACGAGTTTCAAACAGGAATTTGAAGCGACCAAAAAGTCGCCAAAGTTAAAAGCCATAAAAGGTCTCTGGAAGTCTTACTGAAATACGGTTTTTGAGCATTGACAACATAACTCAATGCGCCTATAGTTTACATTTTTATACTTGTGCCAACTATTCCGAAGATGATATAAAAAACTTGATTTCATGTTATTGATATAAAGCCAATATCGCTCTAATGCCGATAAAAGTTCGTTAAAATACATTGTTCATAGACGACGATCCAGAAAATTTTTTCGGTATTGTTCCGACGGATAGATTTCATAGTTAGTTTTGATAGAGGCCTATCGAAAATTTATCGATAGTAGAGCAGTTTCGGCACAATGTGTATCGACACTGACTGTTGCTCTATTTGGTTTACTAAGTTTATTTATTATTCTTTTTGGTGCTTCTATGAATTTATAGAGGCATTTTTCAGATTGGTTACATGACATTTTTTGCTTACTTCGCGTTAAAAATATCAAATACCTAGATTTTCAAATCGACTATTTTATAATTTTATCGGCTAGTATTTTCAGTTGAATTCTCGGTTTTTAAATATGTTATTTAATTATTTACTGCTTGATATGAACCAATTGTTTACTGTACACTATGAACGTGATAATTTAACCTAAAAAACACAATACTAATCTGAAAAATGTCTCCATCTTTTTTTATATTTCTTATAAAAACGTAAGTGTTCATAAATGGTCTAAAAGGAAACTGAAATCCAAGGTTTCGGTGCTAGTGGCGGAAGCGTTATACAACTTTACAAATGTATTATACTCCACATATACTCCGATATATACATAGACAAATATACGTATGTGTGCAATATTATATGAGCGGTCGGTTCATATTGCAACGGGACTTGCAACATGGAAGAAGTTGTTAAGTAACTAATCAATTGACACTAATTTCTTAATAGATAACGTGCACACGTCTGTTTCTATTTTGCTATCTTATATGTATATTATACAAGAAGTTGATGGACATGACGTCACATACGTCACGCCATATTGACTAAAGCTAAATGACCATGGACCAACATGACAAAATCTCGATTTAAATAATATACTTATTCGTCAATATGCTACCGCTGCGATATGAATCGATCCTTTTATTTTCACATTTTTTCTTATATTTATAAATAAAATATTATAAGATATTAAAATATCATCACTTTTACAACTACTATGGAATTTATGCACATGATAATCTTCGACTATATCTCAAACGCACCAGTGTTACAATAATTAGGTATTTTGAGAACAGGAACTTTTCCATGTCTATCAAGATTAAACGTAAAACCATCGATAAAAGAGTATTATAGAATTAAAACAAAGACAAAAATGTTGAAAAAAAGTTTTAACTATAGAAAAAAATATAAGTGCATTTTTAAATTGTGTTGTCAAAACTAGAAATCCTGGACTGTTTGATACTTAGGTACTGTTAAGTACATCGTAGAGAGTCTTGATAGATAATTGTAACTTAGTGGGCCACTAGGAAATGCATGCGTCCTTATTATATCATAATTACAGGTCAATTGTGAACGTTATATTGTAAAAAGTCATAAGAAAATCATTTATGTCTGCAAAGTTAGGCCTCTCATAAACAGGCAGTTTATGAAATATTTTACGAGACTATAAAGGGAGAGATTACGCTATTTGGGAAGGCTTTTTATATGCTAAAATTATAAGTATAGTCTGTTTGCGCATTTGGAAGACTAAAGGCCATATTCACTGACAATATAACAGATGTTTTAAATGAAATCAGCCGAGTAACTATCCAAATATGGATGTTTAAACGGCTGATTTTGCCCTAATCATTTGATATGCTGTCGGTGAACTTGGGCCTAACACCCAGTTTCTAAGACTGATCAAATGTAATCCGCTGTCAATTCTCATGTCAAGTGAAATTATTGATGTTCGTCAACCAATCACAGCAGCTTATTGAGATTTAATATGATCAAAGATTTGACCAGCCTTTCAGAAATCAGTATAAGTATGACTAAATATGAAATGCAAGAAGACCAACACTGAAGTTAAAACAAACTTAGTTATTTTACAAAATCGCTAGGGATTTAGCAAACCAATGGATTTTGCAATTTTTTACAGGATTTTATTGCGTCTATTTGAATAACTTTAACATTATCTGATAAAGTAGTACGATAATATAATATTGTAATTAGTATTGTAGAATATATTATGTTAGGTCACAGATGAGTTTGATGTCGTTTTACAATATGGCGCGAATTGACTTGATTATCACTGATAGTAGTACCTTAGGGATCACTTAGTGACGGTATAGTTACATTTTGTTGTTTATAAATGTATACATACACTAGTGTTTTAGCTAAATATATAGACTTTTATATAGTCACTATATGCATGAATTAGTACCTAAACGGTGAAATAATTTCAGAGTCCTAATTATTTGTATAGAAATATCCTTATTTTGTGGGGTTGTCATCTTTAAATATTAAAATGGTAAGTAGTAAGTGGTCGTACGAAAAACTGATTTTTATAAAATAAATTAGTTTCAATGAATTCCTGACGATTTGATTATTAGCGAGAGGATAGCGATGCTTAAATACGTGTTCAGGCATAATTAAACGTTCAATATCATTTTAATATTGTACACAAAATATCTTCAAATAAACAGTGTTTTTATACACAGTTCATACTTTTTCGCCCCCCTATTCTAGTTCTAATATTTTAATAAACTTATGTGAACATTATACGATGAAGCTAAATCAATTTTTCGGGATTATTTTGCGTTACTTTTATTATACCTATTCTAACCTTTAAAGGGCACTTTAGAAAATAGCCTCATAAGATCTATTATATTATCATCGTTAATAGTGCCATACCGCGTAACTAACACTGTTCAATACCGCGTATGGTAAAACTGCCCAACTTTGCCTAGATTCCTAACTTTGCCTGAGATCAAAGCTTTCTATTACTTAGGTACTTGTCATAATACTGGCAACGCTTAGTCCAGAAATGTTGTAGGTAAGTACAAGGCAAAGTTACTCTTAACTCAGTCGCACAGATTTAACTATGTTAAAATTAGGAGCCTAGGCAAAGATAAAAAGTTTCACCGTTACAAAAAAATGAGTTTTTGCGTCTAATAATTGCCATTCATAATCGGCTACTGACGCGAAACTTCGACGATGTGCTGTTTTAAGGTGCTATAAAGAGCCCTACTAAATCAAAAAGCAATGAAGGCAAAATAATCCGTAAAATTGGTTTAATTTCAAGCACAGATAGTGCCATCCACAAAGACGCTCCACTAATTTTTGACGCATCTTTCCAGCTGACCGAAACGCTCTCTCGTGATTAGTCAATTCATCGTAGTGTGCGTGTGCACTCTTACGTAATTAGTGTGTATCGAAAAAACTAAAACACTAGCGGAATATTGCACACTTGTACTGTAAGCGATTAGGAATAACCTGACCGTCAAAAACCCCCGTCTCCAACTAGAAAAAGAGCTGTAACTTTAGTACGACTGAACAGATTTTCATGATACATAACTAAGATGATACCCGATTAAACTAGCTTTCAATTTAAAAAAAAACGTTTGTGGCATCGTAGCTACTCTTTTTTGTCGGTGGTTAAAAAGAGGGGCGCATTTTCGTGGATGGTATTATCTGTGAAAGTCATCATTATACGATTTGTAAGACTGTAGTGCTACGTGTAATGTAGTGCGTATTTTAACGAAGCCGTCTTCTAAACACATGTTATTTCTTAATAGTTTCCAGTTATTTGTACATATTTTGTCTCCTATAGAGATTTTACATATGTGTTATTCGACTATGTGTACTGTATGCTAAAACCCGATTTCAGTATTTACCTTTTTATGAGTATTTTTTTAAATCTATTTCTACTTTTTTATACTGTTCCTCTTACTTTATGTATGGCATTTTTCCTCTATGAATAGCCAGGTTTATTTATGTATTTTTTCTTCTATGATTAAATGATATAATATCTTTTCCTATAGAATATTTTACTATGGGCAGATCTAAATAGTATTGCGAGCACATTTTTAATTATTTCCCTTTTTTGGAAGAATTTTCTAATATACACAGATTCTACCGATTGCTACAGATTGCTACAGAACCGATTGCTAAGTATCATAAAATGAATTAAGGTATTATATCAGGCTGTGTCCTGATAGAGAATAATATTATTGCGGAATAAGCCGCGTGGAAAAGACGGTTTTAAATATAAATATGGTTTACGAAGTGAGGTGAAATCTGGAGTTAGCATACTATAGTATTATATAAATATACTTTTTTAAATCAGACCTATTTCAGGTGCCAAATGATTTTTAAATTCGACTAAAGTGTCGATATTTATAAATTTTATACTCTGCTATTGTTGTGTCGATCGACTATTCCTCTGTCCGGGAGTCTCTCCGAGATCTACCGCAAATCTTAAAACAAATGAACTACAATTTCACAATCCATTGCGGTTTTGGTACAACAATCTCTCCAATAACTTTTATTGCGCTATAGAAAAACCGCAATGGAATATGAATTGCAGCTTTCGAGCGGTTTTTGTTTTAATCTTTTGTTAAAAATGCGATTTTTTTAAAATAAAACAGCTGATTACTCCAGTGTTTGTACCGCGATGTAAAGCGATCTCATTGATATTAACGTGTGATGAGGCTTATTGACACACTTTTTAAATAATTTTCAGCACATTTTTTTAGTTTTAAGTTTGTTGTACAGACATTTTTGATATTACTTTGTTTCAGTGCTGTAAAATTACGAATGTACTGTTAGTGACAGGATAGGCTACAAATATGAAACAAGTAATTTATTATCTATGGTTGTTGAAGCATCAGCTGATAAAAGTTGTTACGTTGCTCCTAAAACATATTTTTAAGTAATTCGCACATTTATTGCGATATACTCGTAAAATTTACGCGTAACCTAAGCCTTCAGTTTATTTCCATATAAAAAGGTCAAATCGGTCTGACCCCGAAGTAACTTATTTTATTAGATATATAAAAGAGAGTTTAAACATAAAAGTAGATGTAATCAATCCTCTTTTCGCAAAAAAATAATAAATAATAATTATTTTCGTGGCCTAAGCTTATTGTCACTCTTAGTACATTCGTGATGAGCTTTATGCAGAATTTTTTAATTCCAGCTTCATGCTTTTAGTTTACAAGCCTTATGGCATCTCTAGAAAATATGTTTTATCTAACACTGATCGAAATAAGATCGCAGTTACTGGTTTTTGGACTGGTGGGTTAATTTTAACTGAAGTTAAAATTTACTCAAGTTATTTT
The DNA here is from genome assembly GCA_932294325.1 of Allophyes oxyacanthae. Classification (NCBI taxonomy): domain Eukaryota; kingdom Metazoa; phylum Arthropoda; class Insecta; order Lepidoptera; family Noctuidae; genus Allophyes; species Allophyes oxyacanthae. The sequence continues at coordinate 1,168,098 of OW028625.1, forward strand.
AGCTCAAGTGTAGGCGTAAGGAGTTTGCTTACTATTAATCACTTTCCAATATGTAAAAGAAAGTATTTTCTATTTGATAAAAAATGAATTAACAAAAGCCGGATTGTGAATACAGTTAGTACCGTGTCGAGGCTATGGCGGACCAGACAAAGAATTTTGGATGACAAGCAATTTTTTAATGTTAATTTTAAAATCATTACAGATGATATTGTTTGTATTATCAGCTATATCTCTTGATGGTTTTTATATCAGACGATTTAATTTGTTGTTAATGCATACTTAAGTATTTTTTTTAATAAAAAAAGAAATTTGGTTTTCTAATTTATAAGTGAATTAATTGTATGTAAACTCCTTTCTTTTGATTTTGTTAACTTTTGAACGGATTCGAGATGGATTTGGAGAAATAGTTACCATATTATAATTTGTTTACAAAAACGCATTGCACAAAAGTAACAGTTCAATTTATTAAGTTTTATAGTTTACTATAATTTTGATCTGATTAAGTTAAACATTAGTTGGTTGCTATGTTGCTAACATATTATTTTTAGAACTATACATATTATATACAATATTTGTAAATTAAAATAAATTATATAATTAGTAGTGATGTTAATTGATGTATTTTAAAAATTTGACAATAAAATAAAAGCAGTATTTAAATTATTGAACTTGTAAATTTTTTCGGTGTGTGTTTTTCGTAAAGTTTTTCACTGTAATGTGTAATTTGATTTTTTCGGTGTAATATAAAGTTTTGCGAAAATCTCACACTTGTATTTCAATTTTCTTGTTTTGGAGGTATATTTATATTATCTGTTGATGTTTGACTATTCTGTATTTGCATTGGTATTATTTTTTGTTTTAATTTTTAAGCCCATGTATATTTCTACGGCCAAGTAGGTGATTAAGGAATAATTCAACGAATTGTTTACAATATAAAACGAAGCAATAAATAAATGAAACTAGACACTGGTGTTTTATTATGTATTTTCTGTATTTTACGATGCTTTCTAATTGCAAACTATTTTATGCAACATAGTTTTTAACGTTAATAATGTTAGCTATTAAAATTTATGAGAAAATTGTGTATTGCACAATTATTACATTCTGCTAAATGGAAACAATAATACATCATCACACATTTAACAGAAGACAATTAGTTCTGGGCATTACAAATATGCATAGACTTAGAACTTAGCGAAGGCAGATCTTTGCAAATATGAGATATCGAAGGATATCGACGATGAAGTGACAAGAACTCCTAACTGACATTTTGGCCTTTTTAAGCTTTTACGTTGAGAATCCTTTGTGTAGGGCTAGCAAGAACAGTTAGTTATTTCCTATTTTTTTGCGAGTAATATATTAGCAAAGTTTCTAAATAATTAAACGTTTTTTTCGTTTCCTGTAAAATTGAGTTTTGTCAGATAGAAGGATAGAAGTTATTGTCACTTTAACGTCGATATGTATCTTATGCATTGCATCTGCATGATAGGTACCTACAGGAAAACCCGTGTGTGCTACTTAGATTAGCTGGCCTTATTTTTCTTTGCCGTCCAGCAAATTGGTAGAGCTGCTTCTAATAGGTAAAACTTCCCCTTCCGCGTCTTAGGAAATAATAACTACTAATGTAATTTGAAGATTGTAATAATAGTTTAAATGTGGGTCATTACACAGTTCCGAAAGTAAAGCTTAGTTCTGACCACACGCAATGCCGCTAATGAACGTATAATGATGATCTTGTATCGCACGCAAATTGTTACAAGTGGGTACGTTCATGTGAGCGTATAACTTCACTTTCTATAATATCCTCTCGAGTCGGCGCGAGCTATTAGCCAGTCAGCGATTATGGTATCAAGGCTGACTGCCCAGGCTGCACCAGACGATATCAGGTTTCGTCACACGTGGAGGCTCTGCTTAGACCCCAATTATATCCAACACACGAGGTCTTGTAAGTAATAATGTTATAGATTATTTACTAAATACCTACCTGTTGTCTGGTGCTATGAGTCTGTCATGCGCACTAAAATGTTTCGCTGATGGTGGCGTTGTGTGTCGGGTCGTTGAGCTCCCTTCACTGTGGTCGAGCTTGGCGATGCTCGGGTGCCGCCTATCGGAACTGGTCAGCTTGCAACTGCCAGGGCAAATCAGAGGCAAATCATTATTATCCCGATACACTGGGGACAGTGCGGGGTATGAGCGACGGTCGGGCGCAGCGCAAAGTGCCCGTTTCATCTGGCACCGATTCCTCAGAGCTCCCGCTTGGGCTATAGGTCGGTAAGTAGATATGTGGTATGTGGAAGATTGTAAACCCGTTTGCTACATCAAGAAACGTTGCTTACTTACAACTATGACGGATGGTTTCCGTTGTACTTAATTAGGTACAATTTGCTTTGGGATAATAAGAAACATACGTACATACGTTTAAAATTTAACATTATTATTATTATTTTTCTCTTTCTTAAATAACTGTTATTACCTATATAATTTTATTTTCTAATTTCTGTAAGTGCTGTGTACTTCTATAAGTGACAAATTCACCATAATCTGGAACCTTGTTAATTATAATTTAATATCTGTTAGTGGATAAGTCGTTGAAGTACCTATAAATAAATAAATAAACATCAAAATCTACATCGTTTATAATTTAATCTATTTCCTATAATCAAAACGATTCAAGCAGCTGGATACCTATAAACATATGGACTAAAGGTGCCTTGGGTACAATACAATACACTTTATTGCACACCAGTAATAGAAGAAAAGATACAATAATTAGACAAAGAAATGTATCTACAAAGGGCGGTCTTATCGCACGTGGCGATTTCTACCAGACAACCTTAGGATGGACAGATTGATGATTGATTGGTGGGTACCTTGGTTAATACCTAGATACCTCTACCTATATCGGCTAACATGAGCATACAAACCTTTTCTGTATATCTACTTATCAACTATGCGTCATAAGCACACAAGCTGCTTTTTGCAAATGAATCACGCGATTTCGCGTTCGTTGGCTGCCTTTTGCTTATAAAAAGTGAATAACGAACGCAAAAAAGCGTGATTCTGCTGCAGAAAGGAGGAAGTGTGTTATGGCCCTAAGATAGATAATATTAGGTACCTACAAACTATCACAAACATTAACATCTCAAGGTTAAAGCAAATCCCTTGGCGTCTACATCACTTACTAGCCTACTAAGTGCTATATTAATGTAAATGCTCAAGTTATTAACCTAGTGCCTATTTATGTAATGATGGATCTAAGTATTTAATAGTTTCGCTCCACAAATGTAAGCGTCGACATCCTGTGGACGCGAGTTGCCAAAGTAATTAGAGAAAGCGCGGTGCGCAGCGCACGCAATAGGAAAAATAAAACTTATATGCCCCGAGTCGATACAAAATGCCTGGCCTTTGGGACTTTACTTTTTTTTTGGGAAGGTGGAAAGGTTACCTACCTACTACGAATTTATGGAGCTCTGCTTAATTTTGTGAATGAAAGTGCGGTGTTTTTAACCCCCGACAAAAAAGAGGGGTGTTATAAGTTTGTAGTGTGTATCTGTGTATCTGTTTGTGGCATCATAGCTCCAAAACGGATGAACCGATTTCAATGCAGTTTCTTTATTTGAAAGCTAGTTTAATCGGGTATCATCTTAGCTATGTTTCATGAAAATCTGTTCAGCTGTTAAAAAGTTACAGCTCTTTTTCTAGTTGGAGTCGGGGGTTTTTGACGTTTAGGTTATTACTATAGGTACTTACCTATCGAAGTGCTTTTTAGTCGCGGTATTAATTGCACCTATTGCGGTATTTTCTAAAGAATATATCGATGCAGGATAGTAGATGCAATAAAACAGACGTGAGAAACAGCACGAGATTATACGAGTAGGTGGGTAAGATAACACGTGTGGTTGTCGGCAAACAATAAGCTCTCAGTGGCTGTCTTAAAAGGCGACTCGGTAAGTGGCTGTCGTAAAAGGCGACTTCGTAGGTAAGTATATCTCCGCGTCCAGCAAAAGCTGAGCCGACCTCTTCGGTATGGACTGACAGCATAATATACAGGGTCACTGGTTGAATAATGGAAATAATGAAGGAGGGACTCTTGAAATCGCTAATCAGAAACGAAAATTAAGTTGTCCATACATTTAGTCGAGTAAATTATTTGTATGGAACAGTTGATTATTTTTTCGCGATTTCTATGTTGGTACCACAATTAAAGTTGTTGCTAGGATTTATTAGGATGAGTAATGCAGCAGTGATAGCCTAGCGGTTGAAAGCTTGCCTTCCATGCAGGAGGGCCCGAGATCGAACCCGGCCCGCGCCCCTGACTTTACGAATTTATGTGCGGATCAGAATTTGATAATCACTTACATTAACGGTGAAGGAAAACATCGTGAGGAAACCTACACTCCTGAGAGAGCCTCATATAGTCCTCGATAGTGTGTGTAGTCCGCCAACCCGCTCAAGGCCAGCGTGGTGGATTAAGGCCTAACCATTCTCATTCCGAGAAGAGGCCCGTGTCCAGCAGTACGACAGAAACTGGCTGGATTTATTTAATGTCAGCAGTAAACGCTTACAGGGATCACCCTGTTAATATATAGCTATCAAGCTAAATTATTGTAAATAGCCTGGTTGGCTCATAGGTTATACTAGATAGCTAATTTCGCCAATTAACCTGGCCACGCACTTTGCTGCACGGTACGAAGTAAAGCTGTCGGCTCGTGCCCCTGCCGCCGGTTTATCATGCGATGGAAATGGAAGTTCATAAACGTTTATAAACCTGCAGTAAAGATTAAACGTTTATAGAGACGCATCAACGAATTCAGATGCTAATCTTAATGTTTGGCCTCTTCTAGTGAGACTGGAACCTTGGAAGGTCGTTGTGCCAGTTATAAAATGTAACTAAGTAATGATTAGACGACATTATTATGTTGTGTTAGATGATTTGTGGGAATTTATTTTACCATTCCTACTCGTTCGAGATTGATGTTACAATAATTGGGCAGTAGTTGGATATCATAACTCCAATTAGTAGTTATGAAAGAAAGAAAGAAAAATATTTACTTATTTTGGTCTCGCGCAGGAAATTACAAAAATACAGAGAGAAAAAAAAAATTTTTTTTGAAAATTATTTAAAAATGTAGATTTGTACCTGTGTTTTTATAAATGAATAAAAATATAGTTTTAAATGTGTATTTTATAAAAAAAAAATGTACCTAAATACCTAAATGTATTTTTTTTTATTAAAAATGAATGTAGGAGATAAAATTAACATTTAGTATAAAAAATACCCACACGAGGCCAAAAATGGCCCCTATTTTAGCATAGTATGCTGCAGCGCTGGTTATCGGATATCACCGCGCGTTGAGATGCCACGGACGGCTACGATAATAGGTACATACCTAGGGTACACTATTATAAATTTCTTTCAATCTCATCTTGAACTTCTGGTGGATAATATAAAATCTACCTATTACCAATGACATTTTAAAATGTCATTGCCTATTACAGAGTTATTTGTTATCATACTTGAATTATAAGTTTGTTGGTCTATACCTATGCACTGCAAAAATATAACGGCTAGAAATAAACAAGTTATTGCTATTTAAAACCGAGTACTTGGGTCGGATGGAGCTTGCAAATTACCTATTTTCTGTGTGTTCTTAAAAGAAAGAATTTGATAACAGCCGGCCCTCCTCACTGGTCCCAAAAACGAGTGATCGCATGTCCACGCCTTATAAGGTACCTATTACGACGTGCTTTACAAGATTATTCGACTTCGGGAATTGAAAAACGGGATAAGCAGGTTTTGTGCAGTTAAACTTGTGGAACATCCACAAATTGAAGGCCTCATTCAGTAACGTGTTTAGTTATTTAACTCTTTATTTATTTAACGGTTTATGTACACATAGAAAGAAGATTTTAAAAAAGAAACGAGAGCGGAAAGGAAGTCCATTTTGTACGCATTGAAATTTAATGTTAGGTACCTTTTGATAGATCATTTGGGTACCTACATTAAAAGGTTATGGTTAAGTGATGATTAGAAATTTTCTAATCATCACTTAACCATAACCTTTCTCAAAGTACAAGGCCGTAAAAAAAATAAACAAAAAATATGACAGAAGCTCGCGGTTCTGTGGCGTTCTGTGGTCAGTATTTTTAACGGGCGCATGCGCGTATCCAATCTACAGTGCGATTGCCGACACCGCGCATGCGCCGCGCGTACCGCGAAAATGGCCGGTATGAATTTTACGCGCGAAACGAAAAAAATATTTATTGAAACTGAAAGTGTAAATTATATTAGAAAATAATTAATTAATGATAATTATAATTATTACTTTTGCCAAAAATTTCGTTTACAATGAAACGATTAAAATGTGCTCACAATCGGATTTTTACAAAGTGATATTTGTAGTGATATTAGTTTTGATACAGAATGTTGATTGTAGGAGTACAGGCACTAAATTTAAGAAAAACAGTGGTGTGCAAAATGTTTGGAACCAAGTGCGTGGTGAGGAGAAGAACTCTACCATCAAGGAACAGGGCAGAGGATTTTTTTTGGGCGGTAAGTCATGATACTTTTTTGATATCTTATTTGAAATATACACAATTATCAGATGATAAAATGCCTCGTTGGTCTAGCGATTGCAAGCGCAGAGCTGCGTAGAGTGTTTTTCAAGTAATCAGTGTTTTCCTGTAGCTAAAGAAATTCTCAATAACAGGCCGATGTTTGGACTTGCACCCCCATAAATTTCCGAAAGAGTTCCATAAGAAATATACCTAAACTCTTCTCAATAACTACAACTACCGACTACCGATAAAACTATGTAAGTTGTTTAGCCTTATCTTATCCAGCTTTTTCATAATTTAAAAGTAGCCCGCGGTGTAGGTCTGTAGGTATATTAAAAGACTCGCCCCATCGAACAGAATATCGAAAAAAATGGATTGCTTTACTTAGGTAATATCCACATAATGTAACTGACATTATGTAGATATTAAGTACAACAATTTAATTTAGTAGATAATTATCATCAGTTTATCAGTAACAGTGCGCAATGTTACAATTATAATAAGTCCCTAAATTTAAAAAAACAAACAACAATTAGATATGTAGGTACCTACCTACCATTAAATTAACAATTATTACAAATTAAAATTATATGAGATCGAAAATTATAAAATACTTTTTGGAATCGCCATTTTTTCAAAACGGTTTTATACCTTCTTTATTTATATTGTAGGTAAGTATACACTTATTGCAGTAACATAATAATGTACTCATAAAATAAATCATATTATTGATAGATTGTACATCGTAATAAAATTGTGCCTCTTATAACGAACTGCTTTTCAGCATAGTTGCGAAGACTAGGTTGGTCAGGCTATTGATGATTGAGTATAGAAATTACCCTGTAAGATACACTAATGTGTATCTTACAGGGTAATTTCTAGCGCTAACTGCTAGATTAGTTCAGTCATTGAGCACCACAACAGCTCATGCTGCCATGACGCAAACCTAAATAACTTTCCAAGTTAAGATGACACCGACGTGTTTCTTTTTACGTCTTGTCCCAATTATACAAGGAAGCTTTAAAAGGCTGTAATTTACCGACCATGCCGACGTTACTGGGCTAAAGGGTCACTGTGATGAGCTCAAAGACACCCACTCTTTTAGGGACAAGGTTAATGGAACATTTAAGTGGATGCCCATCTTCCTTCTGAGGGGAAAGCGGAGATTGTGGAATAGTTGAGTGTTATTTTGTTGAGGTTTTAACTGCATGATTTTTCTTGATGTAGTAAAATTTTCACACCGTTATGTTGGTGTGGATTCGGTTTTAATACTGCTAGGATGCTACTGCAATTCAGAATTTGAGCTGTGTCGGTGATAAAAATATGTCGTTATTGAAACTCGTTCCCAAAACTTCATCCTTAGATACCTACTCTCTATTTTATGCGCCCTACAGGGTTAACATAAACGCCGTAACATGATTTTGTCATCGCATTATCTCATGCGGAAACGGGTTTTTAAAGTTTTATCTCGTCTTGCCATGACGACAAAACTCTGTCGCGGCGCAATGTTTGCCTAGCCAGGGAGCTATTTTGTGAGAACATCTTATTCTTATTTTCAGTTGATATTTGGTGCTGATCTAAGTTTAATTAGATCTAGATAAGAAAGTGATCTACAGTGCCACAAAATCAAAGGAATAAAAATATCATCTGAAGATGGCCTTTCTTATGCCTTTGCAATAATTTATGAATAAAACATCTTAATTTAAAGAACTTCTTATTGCACTCTTTATGTTCTGTGCCACAACAAGAACACAACGTACCTACCAATGGTAGGAAATTAAATTTCTCATGACAAGGACAAGATGCGACAAAAACAAGTTACGGTTAAGTGGGCAGTCAATTTGTAATGACGACTTGCAACTCGTTAACACGGTGACTGGTGCTTAGCGATGTCTAGAATATGCACGATGTGCTTAGATATGCAAATTTTGGTATAACCTGTTCATTGCTTATTAAATACTTAGTACCTAGAAAAGTACCTACCTTTTAAATTAGGCGCCACTCGATATGGAACCACGTTTTGAGTTCAACTTAGTAACTTGTTTTGAATTTAAAACGTCTAGCAATGCGGAAATGCCAAGATGTAAACCTTTGGTTAGTAGGTAAAACAGGTTTCGGTACCTACACATTAAACATTGAGAACTTCATGAAGATAAAGAAAAATTATTGCTTCCTTCCTATTTCTAAATTGTAAAACCAGATGGTGGCCCAATGGTTGGAGGTGTTCTTTATTTACGACTATTTGTCGTCCGCGCTTCCACACGTGCATTTTTTATCAAAATTATAATTTATATTAGTGAAAGAATTTTTAGAATCAGTTAATAGTTCCTGAGATTACCCCGTACATACAAACAAGCAAATACATATTTTTAATATTAAGAACCCATAGATTACCCCTTAAAGATAAAAGACCAATAAGAGCATTATTTATCGCCAACATTATTTATTTTATTATTTAACGGTGAAGTTTTCTTTTTAAGAGGAAATCGGCATTGCCCATAAAAAAAATACTTATGTCATCCACCAATCCGAACTAAGCCTGGGTGGAGAATTACGACCATAGTGCATCTCTCACAGAGTAGACCTCCTCCTCCAATGTCGGTCCCTCAATGTTGAGGATCGTGACCCCTCCCATGATCTTCCTGATACTTGCTCTCCATTTGCTGCGGTCTGTGGCTTGATGGAGTGCCACATTCACCGGTACTTCCATTTGGTCCGACACCTGGCTTGACCAACTCTTCGGGCTGCGTCCTCTAGGTCTCTTGCTCTCAGAGAGTAGACAAAGCAGTGGAAATATTAATATATTGTTAATGCTATTCCAATAATACGACAACAATCGATTCTACCATAAAAAAATATCCCACTATTCTACAAAAAAAAAATCCCTTTATGATCTCTACATAGTTGAAGACTACAATATGTTTTCTTCTTACTAAGTCAGCGTAGAAGTAGGCTAAAAATAAACAAATCATATCGAAATACGTTTACGCTAGATAATTTAGCAGTAAGCCACTTTCAAAACTTTTCAAATCAAATTCAATGAGTTGCGTTTCGAGTGCCCGCTTCAAGTGTCGAGTAATGTTACATTATTTACGAGAAAGTAGATTTAGTGCTCCATTTTATGTGATAATTAATATTTATTTTAATAAATAAGTGCATAGTGCTTTGCTGAGCATAATTAGTTAAGCATTTGCTAAGAACTAGTGGTCGTCCAGTGGTCGAAATTCGACCGTAATTTTAGCTATCTGCGCTCCTTCTCCATATAAACTTTAACTATGCCAAATCTCACATCTCTCATATCTCACAAATTGAATTTTTTCATTTTCATGAAACAAGAATAGAAAAGAAATATTCTTTATTGAACACCAACATAAATAAAACATATAATAGAAACAGAGTAAAAAGATGCACAATGGGCGGGCTTATCGCTTATAGCGATTTTTTCTAGACAACCTTAGGATAAAATGGAATAGGGTAACAAGCGTAGGTATGTTGCGTAAAATTAAAAAAGAAAATGCGATAGAATTATTGTACTTTTCATTCTAAATTTGCTTACGTTATCGTTACGATACGTCAAAAACATTCATGGTAGGCCCCCTGATTCCACGCGTCCCCTTATCACTATGTGAAGGACACAGTTTCGTCAATAAATCTCGGTAACTTCCACCAAATCCTATAGCCATAATTCACTGCCAAACCTGATACACACACGATCCGTTTCGAGAAACGGGCGAGCCCAAGATTAGTATTCCCAACATGTCTTCAAAGTGACACAAACAGAAATAAAAAACAAAACTTGCACGTATTGAGGTTTCGGGGTTGTCCAACAAGGACATCCTTGCCGATAAATAAACGCGCTTTACCGAAAAAGTATTGTAAATGTCCAATAAATAATGCGTTTAAAGCTTAAGGTTCGGTCGTATTAATGGTTGGAATTTCTGAAAGGGCTTGTTTCGTAAAATCGGTTTTTGATAAATACGAATGATTAAAGAATCAGTTTTAAAGTGAAATTTTGTCAACTGCCATAATGTTTTTTTATAATAGATTTATCATAATCGTCACAAAAATCCTTAAGTTTTATTTCATTTCGAAATTGAATATTTTCGAAGAGTTTTAAGTTTGAATTTTGATAGCAATAAGTTTATATTAGAAGGGTAAGACCAAAGAAAAGGTGGATGGATTGTGTGAATCATGACATGACTGAAAAGAAAATGTACTCTGAGATGACGTCTGATAGAGATAAATGGAAGAAAAATACATATTACGCCGACACCAAATAAAAATAGTATGGGCAGGAGGACGATGAAATCCTACTTTTTTTCCAGTACCAAAGCGGTAATTCCCGCTGATGATAAATCCGAATTATAGAGTGATTCCGGTTACCTTTACTTATTATAATTGACAGGTCTAGTAAGGCTGATAAACTGACCACACTGACAGTTAATTGACCTTCGTAAATTTATAGTATTGGTAGTCCACTAACCCCAAAAGGGAAGATTGAAAATTCTTGTTATTGGTTCCAAGCCCAGCGGCTGTGCGTGACCCTGTGAATTCTATTCCCAGGTCGGGCAGTGTTAGTAGGTTGTTTTGTTAGAAAATTCTTAGTAGCAGTTTTGAAATGTGACTGGTGTATAGCAATCGTCTCCTCCTATTACACTGGACTGTTACTGTAACCCTTCATCATCCCACTGGTGGGCAAAGGCCTTCCCCATGATTTCCAGAACTTTCGGTCTAGAGCCAGTGTGGACCATTCTATTTCCAAGTTCTTCCCGCCATCTCTTTCGTCTTATCAAGGCTCCACTTAGTGGTTACCTTGGCCCACAGCTCATCAGCCATCCAGCATACGTGGCCAGCCCAATCCCACTTTAATTTTGCGGATTTATAAGCTACGTCAGTAAGTGTTTTAGAGCGCAGTGTATTGTTTCCAACACGGTCTGTTAATTGGATTAAATAGATAAATATATCAGTGAAATGTGGGTGTCCAATAATACACCACTGCGTAACTTTCAGGGAATTCAAGAATTTTTATATGAAAATTCTTATATTTCATATTATATATGTATAATTCCCATGCTTGCCAGTATAAAATATTCTCCCACAAAAAATTTAATAAGCAAATCCTTGCGACGGGGAAATGTAAATGCCCAATAAAGGTATACTTTATGAATCGTCGCATGTTGAAAACCCGTTGGAGATTATAAAATGGTTCGTGAATTTTTATAATATGCGGCTCGGAAATAACGTGGCTTAACCCTTAAATAATAAAAAACTTTCATGTATTAATTCTTCGTTTTGTAATGTACATTTTACGATATTGGTTTAATATTTTGAGCGGAATCTTCCTTATGGCGATTAATGTCTTTATATGACCCCAATTGGCGATAATTCAAAGAAAGAAAGAAAAAAATAATTCTATATGGGATAGCACAACATGCACAACAATCACAATAAAACAACATGAAAAAAAAAAGTTTACTTAATAATATATTAAAGGGTCTTCTTTCACATTGAGAGGTGTCTCATACAAATAATTCCATATTACTCGACTTAATATTCCATACATTAAGTCGAGTAAGCTGATTTTTTTTCGCGATTTCATGTTTGGTCCCATAGTAAAAGTTGTTCGTTATGATGAGTACGATAACCTCATAAAGGGATCCGGACTAGAAAGGTAGGATCTTGTATATTATTGCCATTCGTACAAATCAATATAACAGAACTATAGTTTCAACAACTATTGATACACAACGACAATCAGAGACACTTTTATTTTCTATGACTTGCGAGTTGAACTTGCCACATTGCTAGTACTAAGTACTATAAAGTAGAATCTATGGTCATTCAATGTAGTTCAGAAGTCAATGAGACTTTAATGTAATAATTATTATGCGAGAAGTCTATCTGTTCACAAATTACTTGAAACTGTTCATTGTAGAAACAACATACTAGTTGCATAGTCCATTAATTCTAGAATCTAAGTTCGTGACCACTATAGTCTACTATTTGGAACCGTGCACCTAGAGTCTCGACATTTCATAAGTGCCTGTATCTGGTTTACATGAAATAAAGATCTATTCTATTCTATTCTATTAACATTGGGTGTGGGCAAAACTTCTATGAACTTCTGACAGCGGCCCTAGGGACTGTGGCGGATCAACTACCATTAGTAAAATATGATATATCATAATATATATAATATGATCGAACTGATATGGTTTGAGCACAACTTACTATAATTATTGATAAACGGACTGCCTTGTTTGCTCTGTGATATAATGAGAGGAGCGAGTAATTTATTTATAAAGGAAATATGGTAATTTAACAAAGATAATTATGAAATTGAACAAGATGTTAAATTGTTCTTTGATAGAGATTTACAATACACAAACAACACATTTAGACTTTAGAGTTACCAAAAATTATTCAGGTAACCATAATAGCTAATAATAGTAATTAATGTATTTTATTTTGCCGCTTTTTAATTAATGTATTGTATTTTATGTTATTGTTATTTGTGCATACTCTGTTATGTGATGGATCTCTGTTGTCTTGAAAATAAATGATTTTGATAGCTGTGGAGACGCGAATGTTGAGAGGTATGTGTGGTGTGACAAGAATGGACAGGATAAGAAATGAGTACATCAGAGGAAGTATGAAAGTGGCACCCGTGACAGAAAAGTTGAGGACCGTTCAATTCAATTCAAATTTTAATTTTATAGCTCCATCGTGAATTCGTGACGTTATGATGATTCTGCCAATGTCAAGGTTGCGTAAAACAGGAGAATGTTGAGGATGGTCGGTAAAGTGGTGTCTTCACTGGTTGAGTTACCTAAAAAGGACATCACAACATTGAAGTTAATATTGTTGTTGTTGTTGTTAGCCTATATCATCCCACTGCTGAGCAAAGGCCTCCCCCCATGACTTCCAGGTCTTCCGGTCCAGAGCCAGTGTGGACCATTCTTTATTAGTTCTATCTAGCTCATCTCTCCATCTCCTTCGTGGTCGTGGAAGTTAATATTATTAAACATTAATAAATTTGACAAACATTGTTGTGGTAACGATATGTGACATTCTAAAGCTGATTATTTGCAAAATTACAACTCCGTGCACAAAAAACCAAAAAAAAAATAAAAAAATTGTGTGATTTGGATTTTGACAATTTTTTTTGGGACTACTTGTAACCGGTCGACTCTAAATCATTATTTCCCGGTCCCTTACCTTTACAATTCAAGCAAACACATTTCAAAATAGTTCATTAACAATTTCCGTCGCCTTGTAAACTCCTGGCTTCATTTTTGCAATCAGCTGGGAATTGGATTTACCTGTGCAGTTGAACGTGCTTGTTTGCGAGACTTAATCGCATTTTACCGTATCTACGACCAGTCTCAGTGCGAATTAGTACTTTATTTCTTTTACCTCTAGTGAAGTGTTTTTCTAGAGGAAAATTGTGTTATTCTTTTTAACCCGCGACAAATACGAGGGATGTACTAAGTTTGTACTGTGTATCTGTCTGTGGCATCGTAGCTCCAAAATAGATGGACCGATTTCAATGCAGCTATTTTTAATTGAAAGCCAGTTTAATTGGGTATCATATTAGCTATGTATCGTATTAGACATTTCCAGTATGAGCTGACCTCGCACTGTATAGGCTTTTCGTACAATGAAATGTCTGGGCAGTTCTATTTCCGCCTGCTCATAGTAACCCCCAGGCGGGCCGTATGCTTATTAACCAGATTAGATTAGTGGTATAAAAAAATATAAAAAATCTCGTTATAACTAATTGAAAGAAAGAAAGAAATAAGGTTTATTGGTCAACACAATACATATTTAAATCACACCATATACAGTAAGAAACAGAATAGCCGGGAGTGACACAGCAATAATTGTACATTGCAGCAGGCCCACTTGCGCACACAAATGTAAGCTATGACATTAAATTAGGCTCGGTGTGGTATTGCGTGACCAAAAGGCCTCAGCTCGGCATATGCTGCAGTAACAAACAGTACAGCGCTGATTTTCAGCTGAAACCTAAGGTGGCTGACAGAACAAGTTTCTATGGAATTGTGTAGATTAAAATAATATATAATAAAAAGGGATATTTAAATAATAAATCTGTGAGTAGTCAAAGTAATACATAAAATATAAATCCGAGATAATATTCCAATTATTAATTAATTGTTGCCTTTGTTATAAAGGGCTTAGTAATAAAATAAAACTTTATTAGTTTAGCTACAGTTTATAAAAGAGAGAAAGAAAAGTAGTAATTTACGTATATCAACTAGTTTCCCTCATTTAAAAATCTTTAGAAGCTTTGGGGTTATTAATATAATTTCTGTACAATGTCCACTTATGATCGTTGATGCGTATTTCTTTTTAATTGAGTGGAAGAACACCGGTTTACCAATTATACAATGTACAATCTTCGCATTGCTATGCATCGCGGCACTTCGTTTTCACTATCGTAAAAATGTGTAGCAGAGTATAATGTAATCATTGTTTATGTTGTTGCAAGATGAAAGTTGTTCCAATTAAATTTGAAGTATTATCAAGCGAGTTGGCGAATTAAATGGGGTAAAATTGTGCTTTGGACGCTCAAACTCAGTTTAGAATATAACTAATGACTAAGTTGAATTAGAGGAGGTTGAATCTCCTCCTCCTCATGTTTTGATTACGATGTTCGTCCCATAAAGAAAGTTGTTCAGTTCGATGGTCAGATCTACACCCTTGAGTATGAGCATGCATTTCTGATACACGTTGTATAAATTCATTATAAAATCTTTTTGATAAGTTTATTATAATCCGGATGGGGGTTCATCTGATGGTCTAAAAAATTGTCTAAAGAATTTTTTTGGTAGTTTTATTAACGACGCAAATTGAGACTTTGTAAGGTAATAAGATAATTATGTGGTATGGTGGTCACGATACAGCGAAATGAGATAAAGCGTCGGTTCTTCGTTGCGGTCTGTGACTGACTACTTGCGCATAGTAGTGAAATAGTAAACCGTGGGCTGAGCACGAATGTTTTGACGTATCGTAACGTAACCAAATTCAGAACGAAAAATACACGTTTAATCTGTTATATTTATTTGGAAATACATGCAATATTTTTTCATTTTCATTAAACAAGTGTGTTTGTTGCATAAAATTGAACAAAAATGCGATAGATTCATCGTATTTTATAATCTAGATTTGCTTACGTTTACGTTACCATACGTGCTCGGCCCTCTGTTCCCAGTAAGAAAATTTTCTTTCTAATGGAGTCAATAAAAACGTTTCAACGACTTGTCAGTGCCATTTCACGGTGCTGGTTTTTTAGTAGCATTACCTAGTAGCACAGCTAGGTCAAGTTGGTTTGCTGTTAGCCGATCTAACGCGACGGCGTAGTGGCGAAGCAGTCCCAGCCTTCTGTGCAAACGTTCGTAATTATGATTCCTGAATTAGGACAAATTTAAATGTTGTAATTGTGACGTCTGCCCACGACACAGAAAAATCAAATCTATAAGTGTGGGGGATTTTTCGGTGTCATTCAATGTATAATATTAAAATTATTTCTATGTATTGTGAATTTGTGTGGTTTATATTTCTAGTATATTTTTATGTTTGTGTGTATGTTGTGATTGTTGTGAATACTAGCTTGAGTATCTATGTTTCTATAAAACTATGGATAATCTGTCTGAAAATAAAGATTAGGTATTTGAATCATTTATTTTTTAATATGACTTCCTATCTGGATATTAAGAATAATAAAATCATATTATGCACTTGTACTGTTTTACTCATGTTTTACAAAATAAATATATCGTTATTTTTATCATATTTTTTTAAGAAACAATTTAAATTTGTAACAGAACACAAATGGCAAACTCTCAAAACACATGCACATTTATCGGGTTAAACAAGAACTTGAAACAAGTCTCAGTCATTAAGACTCAACTATCGACAGATAAAAATCTCCGACGTGCATCCTCTCTATTGAGCAATGATGACTCAAGTAAGTCAAGTACCGCTCTCTATATATTTATTTTTGAAAGTCCGTGATTTCATGCCTACAGGCTGTATCATCGTGAGATGAATAGAGTCTGTTAAACTATTATTTAATTGAAAATAATAATATCGATTTAAGACGGCTCTTTCTTTCTTTTCTTTTTTTAAATTGCCCCTCACTAGGATTTCTCCCGTAGCGTGGGTACAGTTTACAAACATACATGTCACATGCACACACATCCAGACCCGGAACAACTATCTGTAGATCATACAAATCATTGCTTCGTGCAGGGATCGAACCCACGGCACGTAGCATAGAAAGCTAATAGCTTAGCCACTGCGCCAACCGTGTCGTCAAAACTCTTACTACAATTTAGTTTTATGTCTAAAACACAGATATCTATATATATCTAATTCAGAAAAAAATGGTCTTAGATCTTAAAACAAGTTCAAAATGAAGTAAGAATGTACTCTTCTTGCATAATTAAATATTAGTACTATGTTTTTTATTCAAGAAATAAAATGCTTTACCTATATTATTTAAGGAGACTTGCACTGCTTTAGTTTGCAATTGGGGAAAGCCGACTGTCATGAGTCGTTATCATTCCTAGCAAAAAATTGTATTAACTTTTTCCTCATTCGAGTATTTTAAATATTTCAAGTTTTTAGAAAAATGTTGCATATTTTTTGCACTGTCACGCGTGTATTCTTTTGTTCCTGTCCTAGTTTCCACAGCACAGTCACGAGTGAAAGTGGCAGGAGTGAAAGGTCACGGGAGATGGTCGAGTTAGTGCACTTAAATTATTCTATTTACCTATGTACCTATTTGAAGAAGTCCTTCTTTAAAATCTCATTACCAATAATTAATACTGGCAAACTCCTTCATCACTGGCCACTTTAAGCTTCTAAAATTACAATTCGAATTTGGAACGTTGCCCTAGATCATTATTTTTCTTTTTCTTTTCGTCAGTCCTTCTCCGACTCTCATCAGTGGCACACCTCTTGTCATATTCCCTTTTATAATCTTGTAATGTTAATCTAAATCTATCTGAAAATCATGTAGGTACCTAACGATATTACTAATATGTTTTAGTATTTTTTATATTAAGATGAAATCATATTATGTTTTGTGCGAATCATATTTATATTCATATTCATAATCTTTATTGTGGATCATAGATAGGTACAGGAATACAGATACAATTCGAGATCAGCTATGTGACTATGTCCCGCCTTCTAGGCATACTAGGAATCCGCGACCCTTCGCACCAAAAAAAACAAGCGCTTAGCCACTTTCGTTAGCTCGTTTGTTCTTTCTTATATTGCCTGTTTTCCAGTTATTCCGACAACTTGTCATCTGCCCGGCTACTAAGGGAAAATGGGCATAAAATCTTCAAGTACCCATAAAAAAACATCAAAACACAAAACCGGTAGGTACTCATCGTATACGGCACCGGATTCATCTCACAAGTGTACCACGGGGTAACCTGGCGGAACCTGTCCATGGTATAATAATGTAAGAATGTCGCTCATAGCCTTAACCACAAACGGGACAGGGTTCCGATAAAGTGCACCACACAAGACCACAGTGCGATAAAACGGCAATGCGTACAGCGAGCGAAGATATTGATTAATTAAGTAGATATTTTGACATTTGTAATATGAATCATATTGTGATTCATCTAAAGCGGCCTTTTTTGCCCCCCTAAAATGTTTGTGTTGGAATGCTGCTCCAAGCTGTCAACTGCAAACTAGCGGTTAGGCATATTTATCGTCACAGTTAAAAATTAACAGATAAAAATTGTTGGTTCAAAAGGTTAACTACTTAAAACAAGGAGTATCACTTATTAAACTAATTTAAATAATGAAAATATTGCTGCAATTAAAATAACTAACTTATTATGGTTTCCAACGCTATCGCTTGTGCAATGACAACTTAGAGCGAAGATGTGTCATGTTTTATCATTTACCCTCTTAATGAGAAAGCTAATCGTGTCTAAGGTTTTTGCATAACATTAAGATAACCTAATCCAGCCCTTTACTATCCCACTGCTGGGCGCGGGCATCTTCTCAGAATGAGACTGGTCAGGCCTTAGATCACCACGCTAACTTGTCGCGGGTTGGCGGACTACACACACCATCGGGGACTTTATGAGGCCCTCTCAGATGTGTAGGTCTCCTCACGATGTTTTCCTTCACCATTAATGCAAGTGATAATCAAATTACGATTCGCACATAAATTCGAAAAGTCAGAGGTGCGGCGGGTCTACCGCGTAACTAAAATTGTAATGAACATCGACATCGGTATTAAACTTCAATACGATCGTGAGAGCCTAAACTTTGAGCTAACTTGTAAAAAAAATACCTATCATATAGTTGGAACTCCTATCTTCATGATCGGTAAAAAAAATACAAGTTAGCTCAAAGTTTAGGCTCTGACCATCGTATTGAAGTTTAATACCGATGTCGATGTTCATTACAATTTTAGTTACGCGGTAGACCCGCGGGCCGGTTTCGAACTCAAACCCTCCTGCATGGAAGGCAAGCGTTCAATCGCTAAGCTATCACTGCTTCAAAAGAACTATAAGAATACTTTAATTGCTACGGATGATTCGTTTATTGTGAATGTGGCGCCGTCTGTATCCCGTACGAAATAAATTATTTTTCTTTCTAATCGACAGGACATTAGCTAACTGATTGAAAAGAAAGAAACACTCATGCTTCAAATTAGACTTATCATTTTGAGACCAATTACGAATTCTTCAGAATATTGGGACTCCTAATATTCTGAACAATTCATAATGGAACATCTGTTGTCTTACTCTTGATTAGCTAAGTACTATGATTTGGGACCACTGTGTGTGTAATTGGGGTCGTGGTTGAACGAGGTTCCAGCAACTTGAGCAATTAGACGCCATTACGTAAACTTAATATGTCTTCGCTATATCTACAAGATTTCACGCGTCGGCTGTATCTAATAATATTATCGTAAACTGTCCATCTTATAAAGCAGGGAATCCTATAAAGAGATAAATAGACGGAAATTATCTATTCTGGTATATCAGCCAAAGTAGTGCCTGGCCAAAATAGAGAATGGACATAGTAAAGTCTCGCCAAAGTGGTAGTGTATAGCCAGAGTAAAGACTGGTTAAAGTAGGAAATGTGTGGCCAAAGTAGTAGTATCTGGCTAAAAGGTGACTGGTCAAAGTCGAAATTGGCCGAAGTAGAGTCTGGTAAAAGTAGTGTCTGGCTAAAGTAGAGAGTAGTCCTAGCGGAGTCTGACGAAAGTAAGGTCTCGCCATAATAGTGACTGGCCAAAGTAAACTCTAAGCGACATAATCCAATTTAAATAAATATCATTTGTCAGTCACAACTTTTAATAGGATCGATAAAAAGATGTCACAGTATATTTATTTCGTGACATTGCCATTTCTCTAGTTTGACCAGTTACTACTTTACCTATGACAATCATTTTGGCGGTCTGACAACTGTACTAACCCTTAGATTTAGTTTCCGATGTCGTGATGAGTGCTAAAAAATATTATAGTTTAAAAAAAAACTAAAGAAAACGCTTTCGTCATCCAAACTAAACGTGTATGCAAAATTTCAGCTCAATCGGAAACCGGAAAGTGGGTCAAATTTAACTTCCAAGATTTTTTTACATAGTTAGTTACAAGTGAAGCTAATAAAAGCGTTTTAAAAACAAACAGATGTTGATCATAGTTTGGACCAAAAAAACTGTCTAGTCGAAAGGGAGTAAGGGAGAGTAATTAGCGTGTTCTTAGTATGTTATAGTTTGCGCCAGATAGCATGGCAATATAGTACATTGGTCTGTCACTAAAAACGAAAAAGAGTTACCTTTTAACATCGATATTATTTACAATTTTACGTAATAGGTGCTAGAAAAACACTTGATAATTTTGTTTATTGGTTTCATGTTATTGATCTCCCTACAGTAATGACTGTGGTTCTTAAACTGGTGTTCATCACGCTAAAAGTGTTTTATTTTATATTTTATTTCACGACCAGCAACAAATCATATAAATAAATATATTCAAAGCCTTATAATAACAAGTAATTGTTACATTTACAAAATTCCTTAAAACCTCTGATCGAAAGTTCAATGCACTGTTTTGCCATGCTATCTGGCGGGAACTATAGTACCTACCCTGCTCCTTAGCTAATTGCGCATTAGGACAAATCCATTTATTAATATTAGATTTTGAGATGTAGATAGTACTTACGGTATTGAAGTAATTATTTATTTATAGTTCCAGATACGATTCCTGCGAGACATTCCTGTGGTTAAACTTGAATGTACTATAACTTTATGAGACTGGGGGGAGGGTGGAGGTACAAAGATACCTTCCGATCCGATTTATCGGACGAATTAAATTCATCTGCTAATTGAGGCCAGAATTTATACCTGCAATAATTTTTGCTATGTTAATTAAGCAATCTAAAAGATTGTTAAAATTTATTACGTAGGTACCTTTTGTGGAGAAGATTTGTTGCTCCTATTTTAATTTGGAAATGATACCGGTAGGTAATGCAATTTATTGGCTATTATAGAAGCAATTTATCCTCTAGAAAGGTCAGGGGATCATTATCAAAAAAAATCTGTTAATAATGTTTTCGAAGACATATAATAATTATAACTGTTTTGCATTAAGACAAAACAGGTATTTATATATTGGAGAAAACACAGCAATGAAACAAGGAGCTTGCTGATGATGAAGACTGTAATGACGCTTGACAGCTATATTGGCGGTAAAGTACTTACAGCGCCCTCAGGTGGCAGAAACAAGAAGGTATTCTCAATTTTCTTATCGAATTGGGGGACATTCTCGTAGTGTTACAGAATCATAAGGTATGCTCCTTCATATTTAGGTATCATTGCTGTGTTTTCTCCAACATATAATACCTGTTTTGTCTTTAAAGCAAAACAGTCATATTTTAGGGTCCGTTCCGTCCGGCTATTACTTGCTCATTATCCTTTCGCAATGGAAGCCTGACTAAGCGCGTACAGCACGTTCTATGCGGATAGGTGCATGACTCATGAGACTTTCAGCAAATTCAATTACTGCAGCGCGTTTAGTGCGTGTATGTGTGTATTCACCTTAAATCGAACTTCGAGCAACGTTTACGCTCTACATACACAAAAAAAAAACACTTCAAAAATCGTACTACAAACCAGTCGTAACTCAAGTTATAACTAAACTCAATAATTAAATTAACAGTTATTTGGAACATCAAAATTTCTCTCATTCATAATTACGGTGATCCGTTCTTACTTTATAATCGGATTAGTCTGTCTCTAACTAACTTTGCGGTTCCCACTTGGTCGTACTGTCTCGTAATTGCCTGAGGGGCCGTGTAATTGCATAAAACTGGCCAAGTGCGATTCAGACTTGAGTGATTAATGTTCTGTTGATCTGTGTGCGTATTCTTACGTATGTTGCGTACTATCACAATAGCGGAACAGGGGGGGGGGGGGGGAATGAAATCGCATTTATTTTTTAAAAACATAGGTAAAAGCAATGACATTTTACAAATAGACGCCATACACAAACATTAATGTTCTACAAAATGGCTTAAACTTTACTATAGCTACATAGCAGTACAAATAATTATACAGTGCGCGAAGAAACGGTAAGAAAATGAAAGCCACCATACGCCATGTCTGTTGTTAGAAAAAGATGAATATAGACGTTTAGTTACGTGGCATTAGCTGCTGCATGCTCATTCTCTCAGTCGGTGCAGGGCATTTACCTTGTATTTATCTTGCCAATATAGAGCGCGGGCAACGCGTCTATTTCTAAAATGTCATTGGGTAAAAGTTACAAACTTGGTGGAAAAAAACAAACAACCCTACAAATAGTAATTCAATATTACTCGACTAAATGTATGGAACAGCTGATGATTTTTTCGCGATTTCTAGGTTGGTCCCATAGTATAAGTTGTTCATAATGATGAGTACTATAACCCCATAAAGGTATCGGTACTAGAAAGGTACAACCTTGTATATCAACTATGGAAATAAGAGTTAGCCAAACGTTATAACCTAACCGACAAAAACCCCCGACTTCAACTAGAAAAAGAGCTGTAACTTTTGAACGGCTAAACAGATTTTCATGAAACATACCTAAGAACCATCCCAATTAAACTAGCTTTCAATTAACAAAAATTGCATTGATATCGGTCAATCCATTTTGGAGCTACGATACCACAGAATACACAGATACACACTACATACTTTATGTTTGTATTCGCTTCTTTAGTGTGTAGTTGCTTGGCTTGCTGTACCCGTTGGTAAACACTGTAAGTGCGGCAAGCAATTGAAATAACCTCTCGATTATCCTCACCTAATAATAATGACTAGTGCATCTACCATTTTTTTGTATCTGCATCACCCTAAGGTTGTCTGGCAGAGAATGCCTTTGGCATTAAGACCGCCTTTGTACATATTTGTATGAAAAGCATTAAATAAATAAATAAATAAATAAATGAATAAATAATAATACCCTCTTTTTTGTCAGGGGTTTAAAATAGAAAATAATATTAAGAGTCAACAAGATGCAGAAGTTTTGCAGCCGTTGGAGTGAACACGCGTATTAACAAATACCTACAAGCTTTTGCACACCAACCTACTGTTATGACAAGTCTCAAAGTCACGTACTAAATAATATATGAGTGTGTACTTGTGTAGTCAAAAACTTATGCTTCACAAATTACAGGTCGGTTTGGGAACAATTTTCTGACATGACATTTTGCTGACATTGAGACCTTTACCTATACTCATGTAACTTCGAAGGCAGGTAAAAGTATGTATCGGTATATTTACGAGTAACTGGATGCTTCTAATTTAACTGATGTATGGTTCAAAGGTCTGTAAGAAATCGCCGATTGCGATAAGACCGCCTATTGTACAATGTTAAAATGATTAATTCTAATTATTATGTTTATTGCTCCTTTTTTATCAGGTGTACAATAAAGAGTAGTTCTATTCTATTCTATGAATAGAATCTAAAGATTGCAACACACAGTTGCGAGAAAAAACTTCATGGATACTCAAGTAGGTATATCCATATTAGCACTGCTTTTTTGCAGTGTTTTGTTCATAACGGTGAGTAATGTCACCAGTGCTCCTTGGGGAAGCGTCTAGGGGGTCCCCTACTGCCAACACGACGCTAGTAGTAGGGTCGGCAACGCGCGAGTGATGCCCCTGGTTTTCCAAGCTTCTATAGGTTACGGAACCCGCTTACCATCCGGCGGGCCGTATGCTTGCTTGCCATCTTAATGGTATAAAAAGCATTACCTACATGATTTACCTCACACGCCCTCTCCAAATCAAACTATATCTACAATTAACCCAGTGGCATCAATAGGTATCTGTAGAAATCTTTATATATCTTATCCAGGATAATAAGCAGCATCTTGCTGTTTTCATAACTGTTTCCAATGTAATGGTTGCCGAGGGCGATATCTCAACCTGTCATCAAGCACTTGCTGCAGTCTTCAAGTAATAATACATTGATGTAGACTTGCTCATCTCGTGTTAATTTCATATTAATTTTACATTTTGAGGAGGATATTATAATATACAGGATATTTTTTTATGTAGGTACTGCGCATAATTAGTAGAGTGATTCAGTCTCTGTTCCTAAATGCAGCCGCAGTATTGGGATACACTTTAAAACAAAACGAAAATTCGATTGAGTATGGGCACGCATAATTTACTAGCAAAAGCCATACAAAATCAAATTTTTATTTTGTTTTGAAGTGAATTTTAGTACTGCGGTTGCATTTGGGAACGGACACTGAATCACTCTGCAAATTTTGCGCACTACATAACAAAATATCCTGTATAGACTGAAAGGATATCTTTTGATGGTAATATAAAAAAATACTTAGTATATTACTAAGATTGCCTTCCAACATTTCTCGACGTTTCACCCTAATAACATAAGTATTTCGGAACCCGGCCACGGTACACTAAATCGCTGAACTACACTATACCAACGATTACATAAACTTAATGTATCGTACACGATGTGAAAATAACAGAATACGGCCACAGGGAGATGTTAGCCTGATTGTATTTCCTTTAAAAGTATGGAAATTTTGGGTAAGGTTCTTCATAAAATTGAATGTTGATGCTGCGGGAGCTTCAAGGGCACAACAGGGGGCTTACTACTTACTACTATTATAGCAGAGCAGAATTTGAACTGCCTAGATATAGGTGACAGTGTCCGTTCCCAAATGCAGCATTACTAAAATTCACTCCAAAACAAAATATATTTTTTTATTTTGTATGGCTTGCGCTAGTAAATTATACGTGTCCTCCATACTAAGTCGAATTTTCGTTTTGTTTTAAAGTTTATCCAAATACTCCGGTTGCATTTAGGAACAGAGACTGCATCACTCTACAAATTATGCGCACTACATAAAAAATATCCTTTTTATATTTTATGGTTTATTAATATTATCTACGTAAACTTGCAAAATGGTAGCTTCTACAATTCACAATATGCTATTTTAACTTTTCATAATATGTTATCATGTGAGAAGCATGTGTCATACCGTTAATCTTTGTTTCAAAAGTATTCCACACACACTTATCGAATTTTCTCCAAAGCTAAAAAATGTCACCGATCAATTTTCCTTAAAACGATTTGTTAGTAACTTAAGGGTTCGTTCGCAGAGCATTCAATATGCAATACATTTATGATGAGCTCTGTAATGGAATACTTTATCTTTGAAGTCGAAACAGCTGACTTTAAATTCAAATTTATTTTTATGTGCATTTACAAAGACCACATTGTACCGTAACTTATCGTCTACGTGCGGCGCTGTGGGTTTTTTAATATTATCTGTTTTTTTTTGTGATACTTGAAGTATTATCATTATTTAAAATCGAATAAGCCATGCCAAGCCTTAGGTAAAAGAGGTCTTTTGGCCTTCGTTCGGCTGAGAGACCTCAGTGGGCCGAGTACGAATGTTTTAACGTATCGTAACATTAACGTAAGCAAATTTAGAAAAAAAAAATACACGTCTAATTCATGATATTTTATTTGATGGCTGAATTAATTTATTGTAAAAGCGGTGTTCAATGTCACGTTCCATTTTTCTCGCAGTGCTCTTTAAAAAGACTTGTCAAACGACAGTGTAAAATATAGGGATATTTAATTTTTTACTTTATTTTATATGTTGACGTTTTTTATACCGCTTTATTGTTATAGCTAACTAGCAGCAGAATCAGCTATATGTATATATTTTTTTAAATAAAAAAATATATACAAGGTTATTTTTAAAACACCGGCAACGCTTTAAGGGGTTAAACTACTCATCAATATGAACAACTTTTACTATGGGACAAACAATGAAATCGCGAAAAAAAATTCAAACTTTTCATACAAAAGATTATCCTTGCTCCATCGAAATGTATGAAAAGGTTGAATTTTTTTTCGCGATTTCATGGTTGGTCCCGTAGTAAAAGTTGTTCATATTGATGAGTAGTTTCACCCCATAAAGCATTGCCGGTGTTTTACAAATAACCCTGTATAGCTGTTTCATCCAAATAATTCATTGTTACTTGACTAAATGTATGGAACAGCTGATTATTTTTCGCCATTTCTGTTTTGGTTCCATAGTAAAAGTTGTTCATAATAATGAGTACAATAACCTTTTAAAGGGATCGAAACTAGAAAGTTAACACTTAATTTATTTTGACTACGCAAATACCAAATTATACACACTTTAACCAACATAATAAAGCGAAGCGTAAGTGAAGGTAACAGTGCTGAACCTAATTCGAGCAGTCGCAGAGAAAGTGATACAAGGCAGATGAGATGCGCACCAGTAGTGTCGGAAAATAAAAATAAGACTAATGTTATTATTGCATGGTTCCGTAATGTAGTTACAATTGTTTGGTTGCTTGGTCAGCATTTAGTTGAACAGAATTGGAAGAGGTTAGGATTAAGTGTATCATTATAAAAAGTCTGTCCAACATTAATATTATTATTGAAATTGAAATTGCAAATTCAAAATAATTTTACATAAATATTTACAGTGAAGGCCTTAATCTACAAAGGTATAAACGAATACGATCCTACCTGAACTAAGATAAACCTGTACCTCAGGTATCAAAAGTGCAGGAGTAGCTTATTATATAAATATATCCTAAGATTCCATATAATTTTAGTGACTAACTTAACTTAATATAAAGTTTAAATTAATTAAAAATGCGGTTTAACATAGCACAATCAACAACTATATAGGATAGGAGGATATTTTTTATGTAGTGCACATAATTTGCAGATTGATTGAGAGTACGTTGCCAAATGCGACGGCAGTACTAAAATTCACTCTAAACCAAGATAAAATTTTCATCAGTAAATTTTGCGTGTTTTCCATTAAGTCTAATTTTTGTTTTGTTTTAAAGTGAATCCCAATACTGCGGTTGCATTTAGGAACAGACAGTGAATCACTCTGCGAATTATGCGCAGTACATAACAAAATATCATGTTGATGTGCCGTCTGGTCAGCTTGTAACTGCCATGGCATTCTCATTCAGAGGTAAATCATAATTATCCTATTCTTATTTTTTGTTCACATTCAATTACATTATTCTAGCAGCTCTTAGCTCTTTAGCCACAACATTGTACTGATCAAGATTGTAATCTATTATTCTAAAAGTTTGTCCATGGAGTTTCTTGCTGGTTTTTCTCCATAGGATCTACTATTTGGAACCGCGCACCTAGAGTCTCGACATTTCTTAAGTGCCTGTATTTGGTTTACATGAAATAAAGATCTATTCTATTCTATACTACATAGTTGTTATTGTTATTTGATGTACTAAATAATTTATCTAAACCAAGGTCGTGTGCTTGCTACAGAGCGACACACACTTGACACTAAAACGCTTTCAAACGAGCATTAGATTGACAGTATAATTATATAATCCATGTTGAACTTGACAGAGATAAGACGTCAAACTAAGCCAAATTTAATTACGGATCGTCGCTGCATGATAGAGATGTAACCTTTCTGAGTGTTATAATGAAGGAGAGGTTAATTAAAAAAGTTGAGAGCTCAGCTATGGACATAAAATGGACGGAATACGTAATACGTAATCTGGCCATTGAGTATGTTTGCTATCTACAGCAACGAACTTTGATTGATTATATTACTTACTACGTACTTTATGGTTTTATGGCAGAAGCTAGCCTCTTTATAGGAATATTGGCAATCAATAATTTGGACATCGGCATTTGAATTTTAAATATTGAATAGTAGAAGGTCTTAGAAAGTGACATACAGTGTAATTCAGAGATGGGATTGGAAATGATAAGTCAGAAAATATAATTATCCTAAATATTGAATGTTAATTAATTTCCCTACTTTGACGAAAATTAATATTAAAGGCCTCACTAGTATTTCGGTGGAAAGCCCAACTGCAGAGCGTGAGGTTTTGAGTTCGATTCCCGGGTCGGGTATTATTAGGTTTTTCTGTACGGAAATTCTCAGTGGCAGCCCGGAGTTTGGAATTGTCCGGTAGATGGTAATAGGCTCGCCTCTACTTGACTTAATAACGGCATCGGCGAAGTGTGGATGAACAACAGTACACCTCTGCTTACACCTTAACGGAATACAGGCGTAATACTATGTTAAGTATGTTTAGTTTTTTATTAAAATAAATTATTCCATTAATGTGGCAAACAAGCATGCGGCCCGCCTGATGGTAAGCGGTTACTGTATCCTACGTATGTATGATGAATGTAGTGTTGTAGGTAACATGCATTGCTTGACCATTTTGTTAAAGACCTTAATAATTATTTGAAGCAATTAGCATTTGTGTGCTGGAAGTGGTTCTTGCAGACACTTGAATAGAATAATATTTATTTGCATAAAAACATAGTAGGTACCTACAATAAAGTCTAAGGAAATATATTAAAATAAAACAAATGCACCATGTCCACTTCTGTCGGATATTATGGGTAACATACGTCACAGTGAATGCACAATGTCCACTTTGTCGTTGCTGTTGGACATGACGTGTTCAGATTAGATGACAAACACTTGACGAGCGGTTTACAGACTAATATGTACATGCTACATCAACTAACGTATAATCTTATAGTCATAAACACGCATCAAATGTACCTTCCTATAATCAACGCCAAATATTATGTTCAAGTCAGCATTTAAATAATTTTTAACCCCCGATAAAAAAGAAGGGTGGTATAAGTTTGTAGTGTGTATCTGTGTAACTGTGTTTCTGTCTGCGGCATCGTAGCTCCAAAACAGATGGACTGATTTCAATTCAGTTCAGTTTCTAATTGAAAGCTAGTTTAGTCGGATATCATCTTAGCTATGTTTTATGAAAATCTGTTCAGCCGTTCAAAAGTTACAGCTCTTTTTCTAGTTGGAGTCGGGGGTTTTTGACGGTTAGGTTAGTAGACCGGTACTGATTTGTCCACTGCAGGATCAAAAGGGCGAATACACACATGGGCTTTACACGTTCGGCGAATAGGGGCGAATGGAGGCCATATGGAGGCGAACACGAACGAGCATTTTTGACCGCATTCGTTGACATTCGCCAATGTTCGGTGTCATTGCGCATACACGCAAATGCGCCCTCAACACTTTCGTGATCGCCTCTATTCACCAAATGTGAAGCGGGCTCTTTACATACCTATACCCTAAAGATAATAATTATACCGTGGGTTTTACTTTTAATAACCACCACCACACCACCACCACTACCACCACTTTTTTGAATTGTATGAATGATCAATGGTTATGACGTGTAATGGAAATTACCAATAAATTGATTTATGATTTAATCACGCAATAAAAGTATCTTCAGAAATTAATAAGCTTTTCAGTATTAAATATATGCTAAAATGAAGGCAAAGAATGAAATAAGTTTATATTATACGTAGAGATTTTTCCGCTCCAGGATCTTATAATAGCATAATGACTTTAATTTGCGTCAAGGGTTTTTAAATCTATACATTTTAGATACGGATCTCCAAACAGGCGACCAAAGCGAACCGTTCGAAAAGACCAACCGCTTTTTGTTTTTTTGTCAGGTTTTTTGTGTGATCTAATTTCGATCGCTCATAGGAGAAACAGAACTCCAGGGGTGTGCCGAATGTTAAATGTGATTTTTATTATTTATATTGAAAGTGAATAATATTTTTTGTAGATAATGTTTAATAATAGATAAAGGGGGATCATACAGCCGTCTTATTATCGGTCCATAATATCGCTGCGTTATTGCGATATCTGTTTTAGTACATTTTGCGATATTTGTATTAGAACTCATTATCGCAGCAGTGTGTAAGATCGCATGCGTCGTAATACAAAATGTACTAAAAACAGATATCGCTGCTATAATATCAGCGTTATAACGCGGGTTTGTAGACCGCTTTAATATTGCGTTTTCATAAAGAGAGGGCTAATTCACGTAATTTTATGATGCGCCGATCATATTGCAGTGACGAACTTGACGCGAGCGTATCTCACTGAAGCTAACAGAATACCAAATGTATTGCTTTGATCAAAATTTTACTGCAACTGACCGGCAACTGCACTTCTTTAGTTACGTGAATTAGCCTACAGAGCAGTTGATTTAATTTATTTGAAAAAATAAAGCATTTGAAGTGTCAAGAAGCTCATAAGGTTGAAAGATTACGTTAATCTGTGTAAAGTGTAAAGTTAACAAGTGGTGAATGTAAAATCGACTTTCTTAATCGTTTATCTTTATTTTCTAGAACACATGTTTAAACCCAACAAGAAAGTTTCCTAACGCATTGCCCAGAACAATATTATATGTAACTTGGATTAAGATCATAATCTGTACGTAGTGATGTTCTTAATACATAATTTAATTGTTTGAAAGTATGTATTTTTAGGGCATGTTCCTACACGCTCTATATAACCTCAAAATTTATAACTATTGTAACAAGAAAATTTAATCGTTTTTCTTATTGTTTTGCTAACAATTACAGCTGGATGTAATAAAACAAATGATTTAATGACTTCGTATGCCGTAAAAGTAGACGTCAAACTGACAATTTTGGTTGCTTACAAGTACTTAAATTATGATAAGTGTAAGTAGTGAATAATGTAAATATTATATTTATGTATAAAGTCTGGAACTAATCAAATTCAATTATAATAGTAGGTCAGTAGTAGATATTATTTTCATATTTAACTACTCGAATTTCAGATGTTCTATAATAACGAAGTATGGAGTTAGGTCGTTTTTCCTGTCACGCGGAATTGCACCCGCGTGCGTGTCTGGCCTGTAGATATATGTATATTGTATAATCTATGGAGTCTGGTCCGCATGCCTAAGATAGCGCGCTGCGGGCCACACACCGGACAGAAAAATCATTGTATGCAACGATAGGATGCGTACGGCACGCATGCGGGTAAGATATTATTGCCATGTGTTTTATGAAAAGAGTATTCATGGAGTTTCTTGTCAGTATCTTCTCCAGAACCAACCCACTTGGAACCGTGCACTTAGAATCACGACGTTTTGAAAGTGCCTGCAAAGGCCCAGTTGAAATAAAAAATCTTTGACTTTGACAGGCACGCGGGCACAAGCCTGCGCGTTTTTCTATCCTTGGGATGTAAACAAAAGAGGACCTAAATAGGTTTTTGTCAATCTACATTAGTGTTACTTTGCTGGGCGGGAACTACACGCATCAGCGAGAAACACTGCAGCACATCTAAATCAACCATTAGAACGTTCTCTTCATATAATTCGATAAAAGTATTGTTGTTAGCTAACCCCCCGCCTACTAGAATGGTCCTAGATATACACGCTCTCTAGGTACACATAGTTAGAATCTAGTATATTATTGATGAGAAGTTGTCTCACGCTATTGTTCTCCGTTCTTCGGTTGAGATACATTTAAATTTAAATTGAGACACGTGTAGACACAATGCTTAGTACGGTTCGACTGACGACCAGGTTTTAATTTTTTTGTATCTAGCCAGTAAAGGGGTTAAGATATTTAAATGAACATAGATTAAGGCCCATGTTTAGCGACGATTTAAGAGAAGTTTAAAAAAGAAATTAATAATATATATATATATTTTTTTTTAATTATTGCCCCTCACTAGGATTTCTCCTGTATCGAGGGTACAGTTTACAAACATACATGTCACATGCACACACAACCAGACCCGAAACAACTATCTGTAGATCATACAAATATTTGTTCCGTGCGGGGATCGAACCCGCGGCACGTAGCGCAGAAAGCTAATTGCTTAGACACTGCGCCAACCGTCTCGTCAGATTGTTGGTGAATATGGCCCTAAGCAGCAAAATATATGTATATCTAATGAGATTTATTGAACGATCATAAATAAATAATCTTCTTAGTGGGTGACAACCTTATTATATTGTATGTAGGTATATCGATATCCAATAGCAAGCAATTGTTCAAAAATTAAAATAAAGCAAAAGAACTGTTAACTGCTGCTGCTAACTGTCCATTTTGATTGGAAATTTCACTTTTGTACAAATATTTATAGAAATCAATTGTTTTGTACAGTGTTTGGGAATGATTGTTTTGTACAGTGTTTGGGGATGTTTCTTGCCGGTATCTTCTCCAGGACCAACCCACTTGGAACCGTGCGCCTAGAATCACGACGTTTTGAAAGTGCCTGCAAAGGCCCAGTTGAAATAAAAATCTTTGACTTTGACTTTGACTTTGACTTTGATTTAAAATGAAAATATCAATTTTTTGGTTACCTACATTAAAAATGAAAAATTATATTTTTTGATAGAATTAGAATAATAGGCTTAAATTTAATGCTTGATGGAAATGAACTAAATATAATTAATGAAACCGTATTCTTAGGGATAACAATTGATTCCAAGTTGCAGTGGGGTCCTCACATCACAGCTCTGTCCAAAAGACTTAGTTCTGCGGCATTTGCAGTTAGAAAAATTAGACAGTTAACCGATACAGCTACGGCCAGATTAGTGTACTTTGCATATTTTCATAGCATTATGTCCTATGGCATTCTGTTGTGGGGATCAGCGGCTGATGTAGATTCGGTCTTTATATTGCAGAAGAGGGCGATCCGTGCGATCTATAACATGGGCCCACGCGAGTCTTTACGAGACTTTTTCAAAGACACCGACATTTTAACACTGCCATCACAGTACATTTTGGAGAATATTATGTTCGTCCGAAGAAACCTGCATATTATTATTTAATAACAATAGCGATATTCATAAAATTAATACTAGAAATAAGTACAAAATAGTGGTCCCTAAATTTAGATTGACTAAAACAAACAAATCATTTCTAGGTAACGGTGTACGCTTTTATAATAAACTCCCAAAAAGTATTACCGAGCTTACTGATAAAAAGTTTAAAACTCGTGTTAAGCTTGTCCTCATAAGGAAGGCCTATTACAGGATCAAAGACTATGTTGACGATAGAGATGTATGGAAGTGATTATCTTCTGCACATGCGGCTTCCCTGGTGACCCACTGCTTCCTGTCTTCACACACTAATTTTAACGCTTCCCTTGTACCTTTTTGGTACCTATTCTTAATTGGGTGACTGACTTGAGTGTTAAGTACGCACCTACTAGTATTGTATAATTTTATTATTATAGTGGTACTTATGATCTTTGCTGTTCTTTTTTTTATTGTAATATTGTATAAATTGAGGTGGAATTTTAGCTGGGGCCGCTCCCGCGGCCCCACATTTGTTGTGTAGTAAGCTTGATTTCTGAAAAGAGTATCCATGGAGTTTCTTGCCGGTATCTTCTCCAGGACCAACCCACTTGGAACCGTGCGCCTAGAATCACGACGTTTTGAAAGTGCCTGCAAAGGCCCAGTTGAAATAAAAATCTTTGACTTTGACTTTGACTTTGACTTTGAATAAAATAATGCATATTCGCTACTTTGACTGGCGCTTTAAATGGGTTAGTCCCACTAACTAGATAGATAAAGATCTATTCTATTCTATTCTATTCTTAACTCTGGTACAGATATTTGGTCGATAACTTTCACTTTAACTTTGTCCAATCTGTTCTAGAATGGATTTAACTTAGATATGAGATGTATGAGATTAGCATGCAGTGGCGAAGGGTGACAGTTTTAAAAGGGGAAGCCGTCCCAAAAACGCCCTCTATAAATTGCTGCAATTAATGCTGCAAGTCAAAAATCCATACCGTCTCTTGAAATCTGTATATAGTCATGTCTGGAAGAGCTCAACCTAACTAAATAACAAGCCATATTACGTTGCACTAACCAATTCCTAAAGGGAAGCCGATGGGAACCGAGTTGTATGGACTCTTCGCCACTGTTAGCATGTTAGATGGCCTGTATTTGGTTTACATGAAATAAATATCTATCTATTTTATACTATTCTAATAAGATTCTCTTGGCAGTTACAAGATGACCAGTGATATGCTCGTGAATGGGTGCCAGCTGTGGGGGGGCCCACAGCTGGCACCCATTCACGAGCATGACGCATGCGTCAGCATCACTAAGCTCAACCATAATGAAGGAAATTATCAAAATTATATTAGCACTGATCTATAAACCGTTTTCGATATATTTAGAAAGTACTTAACATTAATTAATCTGTCAATAACATTGTAACCAACTTTTAGCCAGAAAACCGCAGCCATTAGAGCGGTGACGCTATGTTTAATATCTAACCTAAATCGATGTATTTTCATAGCTCATTAAATACCGATAACATTGTGGGTTCAGAAGTGTTTAAATCTCTTTTTCTCTACTTAGTTTCGAGTTTGATGACATGGTTGGCGCAGTGGCTAAGCGATTAGCGTTCTGCGCTACGTGCCGCGGGTTCGATCCCCGCACGGAACAAGTATTTATATAATCTACAGATAGTTGTTTCGGGTCTGAGTGTGTGTGCACTGTACATGTGAGATGTATGTTTGTAAACTGTACCTCCGATACAGGAGAAATCCTAGTGAGGGGAAGTGTTTAAAAAATAATTTACAAAATAAAGTCGCTTTCCGCTTTTGTCTGTCTGTCTGTATAGCCGCTAACTCCTCCTAATTCACGCAACGGTTTTCACCATCAGTTAGATAATTTTTAACGGAAGGTTTTTAAGTATAATACATAATATTTTATGTAAGGATATTAGAGAAACTGCACCCCAGCGAAGCCGGGGACGGGTCGCTAGTTAGTTATAAATCTTTTATGGCTGGAGCAGTGAGAAATTCATCTCGTCCTACATCGTTCAACAAAGGGCTTTGATTTTAGGTTTAGCTTTTAAATATATAGATAATATTCTAAGGCGCATTATAAACGACGATTTTGTCCGCTGTCGTCCGCCGTCGCTGGGCACTAAAGTGCGGCCGCCGAGAGAATGCGTTCCTGACACCTGTCAGTTGAACATGTTTCTTTTTTATTAAAGATTATATTTAGCGCTAAACTATTTTAGTTTATTATAGGTTAATTTTAATAGAATTTTGTATCAGTAGTGCATGTAAACGATAGATATCTACTATTATGTAATAATGTTTCGATAACAAAAAATTCTCGTTTGTTCGTAACTGACAGGTGTCAAAAACGCATTCTCTCGGCGGCCGCACTTTAGCGTAATATTGACCAGCCGAGGTCTTGTCCGCCGTGTGCGTTGTTGCATAGGATGCCATAAGCTCTACCTATCGTCGAGGCAAAAAGTTGTCTGCTCAGTGCCTATAATACCTCTGTACCTACATTACTGATATTCCAAGCATGTACATAAGTAAGTATAATTATATGATTATGTATGTAGCACACACATACATTAATTAACGTTGTTTTGATTGCTAATTCAGAATTAACGCTTCGCGGTGCGTTATGCTGTAACCTTGTTTCTTTTGACTGGCATATAAAAATATAGGTACGTTGTCCATCAAAGTCTCATAATTTACAGCTTTGAGAAGAATATTAAATTATGTAATAGATGGAGAAATTGAGTAAAGATGAAGATAATCACGTCGCACTATAGTTATATGATTACTAGCTAGCGACTCACTCCCGGCTTCGCGCGGGTACATTTTATACATAGTATTTTTTTTTATACATAGTATAGTAATTTTTATACATAGTATTTTTTATTTATACATAGTATTTTATTTTCCGGCTTCGCGCGGGTACATTTTCTCTACTACCTTTACATTAAATATGAAAGTATTATACATACCTATATAAAGTCATTTTTTGTAGTCTGTGTCTTGCTTGATTGGCAAGAATATTATTGATTGGGCACGGCATAGATTATAAATTCTTTTTACGTTTTTGTTTGTGTTGCGGTCGGTCGGTATACTTACCTAGTCATTGTTTTGTTGCTGGTATGGCAAATGTTTGGTAGGTATGGATGCTGCTATTTGTATTGTATGTGTGTCGTTTTTGCTGCAGAAATAAAATATTTTTCTTTCTTTCTATATAAACGTTCCGTGAAAAATTATCTAACTGATGGTGAAAACCGCATCAAAATCCGTTGCGTGGTTCAGGAGGAGTTAGCGGATATAAAGACAGACAGACAGACGCGGAAAGTGACTTTATTTTATCCCATTTAGCAGTAAAATAGGGCTTTTAAAATCAAAATCAAAATTGTTCATTTGACACAAACATATATAGATAAATATAAAGGTATAATCTTTGAGTATTTTTATAAGATAATTGTGTACTGTGTTTAACACTGACAAGCGTAAAAATATTTTAAAACAATTGCATTCATTAAGAGTACCTATAAACATTCATAGATTATTGAAACGTAGTTAGAATTTCCACAGCCGCAGTTCGGCCCTGTAGATTGGTTCTGAAACGGGGGCATCGAATATGTATATACAAATACGAACAATACACTCACTTTTACCTTAACTCCAGAATCTAAACTAGCATGAACACGTGCTCTGCATAGTACATTTAAATTTCGAAATACAAAATCCATGCACACCGCAGAAAGCTTGCTACATTTTACTTTACCTATTTATTTCTGAACAAAAATCCCACCAAGTTTCGCTAGAATATAAAGTTGGCATTGTAACTATATTTTCTGTATCGCAAACTTGAAGTACATTGTGCTAGTAATGTTAGAGGTAAAATCTGCATGTATGTAACATGTATGAAAATTTTCCGGCGACTCGACTTGCATCGGCAAGGAGTACCTCGGGGCATTACTTGCATGGGCAGGGACGAACTTTGGTGTTGAAGAGGTGTGAAGTTTCTGAACGGTTGAGAAGTTGAGGTGAGAGCTTTGATTGAGTTTTTAAAATTTATCTTGTACACTGAGAAAAAGATATTACATATTTTCGTTGTAATTACAAAAATTCTCGTGCTATATGTGACAACAAGAAGCATTTAGTAAACTTTACCTTGTTGTTGTAATTAATTATATTATTTTTTATAAAATTATCGCATATAATGTAAGTATTTATAATTACTAGTGGTCGCCCAGTGGTCGAAATTCGACCGTAATTTTTGCTTTCTGCACTTCTTCTCCATAACTTTAACTATGCCAAATCTCACACTCCTCCGTGCGCGCAATATGCTTAAAAAGGGGTACAAAGTTTTCTCTTCACGTATTAATATATAGAAGATAATATTCACTATGGAGTACTAACGTTTAGTTGATGAAGCTTACTAAGCGTTCTGGTAGTCTTGTTATCACAATGTTTTTCTCCGTGTATGTGATTTAATTAGTTTCAAATCAGATGCCTGTGCCTATCAAGATGTTAGGTATACTGTCGCTCATTAAGTTCATTAAAATACGGTTCCTATTGGGTCCCACGTCCCAAGTAAGTGCGAATTGAGACCATTACCAGCACAATTTCGGGATAAATGAGATATTTTTGTTGACGGGAATTACATCACAGTTGATAAGGACAAGAGACGTTTTTTTAAGATAGCGGTCTTGTTATCATTTTTAAGACTCAAATTCAATGTAACCATCTTAATAATTAATTTTAAAAAATCTTAAGACGTTTCTATTAGTTATATCAGAATTTGTGTTAAAATTGTCTCCCTCAAGACAGAAACTTAGTTTTCCATCAACCGTATTGTTACTAGTTATTCAGTTAGTAACAGATAAAACAAAACTCATTTAGAGCATCATTTATATTTAATTGCGATGTAGAGCTAGTCTTAATTAGATATTTAATATCTGTGCTAAA
Source organism: Allophyes oxyacanthae (assembly GCA_932294325.1). Lineage (NCBI taxonomy): Eukaryota > Metazoa > Arthropoda > Insecta > Lepidoptera > Noctuidae > Allophyes > Allophyes oxyacanthae. The sequence goes on from OW028625.1 coordinate 1,205,823, forward strand.
CTAAACCCAAGGATATTAACTATTAGGTTTACATTTGTATCACGTATTAACTGTATTGTATTGTCTACAAAAAGTGTATTTAATAACAGGCTACGGTTATGCTGGATTACTAAGATCTTAATTGCTCGTGAAATATTTTATATACCTACACAATCTTTTATTTCATATTCTCGTACATTCTCACTATCTCAAACTATTCTCTAACTGTCAAATTATTTGAATATCCGAATACTGGACCAAGTATAGGGAAAGTGGTCGCGGGACTTATCTCATTACCGTGACCCCGGAACGTAAAGGGCTATCGAAGGAACACCGTGGATTTTAGTCAGTACAAGTCTGACAGTCCCTCCCGCCCTGCCCGGGGTGGGAGGACTCATTTGACGATTTTACCAGGCTAAAAAAAAAAAAAAAGAAAGTATAGGGAAAGTGAAATAGGAACTCGAGTAAAATACCTATTTAAAAATATTTTATTTCGTTTTATTTCTTTGTCAACTTTTGATGTGTGTTATTTTTTTTTATCTTCTCTCTCTTATGTTGTCAATATGTCTGTGCCGAATAAATGTTCTTTTCTTTCTTTCTTTCTAAAATAAATATCACTCCCATAAATATTAGACTTGTCTCAACTTTGACTTCAATTTTTTATTGAGATTTCAATGATTTATTTATATTGAGCTGTTATGTACTACGTCCTAGAGGAAACACCGAACTATTATTTTATTTATATTTTTAAACTTTCCCCCTCACTAGGATTTCTCCAGTACCGAGGGTACAGATAACAAACATACATGTCACGTACCAGTTTTTTTTCTTTCATATACTTATCAGTGTCTTTTCAACCTTGAAGTTGGCAGAATCATCGAATAACGATGGAGCCATTAACATAAATTGGAATTGGAAACACACACCCACACCCGAAACAACTATCTGTAGATCATACAATTATTTGTTCTGTGCGGGAAACGAACCCGCGGCACGTAGTGCAGCAAGCTAATCTTACTTATTTTATAATGCTGTCCCATTCACCTGCGGCTGTCTTCGTTCAAATCTGCCATCCTAGCTTAGCCTGCGCTTTTTGGTTCTCCTGTAAAATTAGAATTTTCTTATTACCGCTTTATTCGGTTGGGACGTTGATTTGTCGTGTCGCCTTTAGTACGGTAAATAATAGCTCCATTTTTTACTATTGTTCTATTATGTGTAAGGGATTGTTTGTTAACTTCAAAATATCTTACGCGGCGTATTAGCCGACTGTGTCTAGTAGTCAAAAAATAAATTGGCGTTAAAAAATATAGGCTGCACTCTAGTCTATTCACAAGTATATTTGAACCTATTGCATCGGGTGTATATGAAACTAGCATTTTACTGAGAAGCCAAAAGTTTTTTGGCTAGAATCTTCAATTTACAAACACGTATAAAACAAAAGCCACAAAGATTTTCACATTTCTTTTGTAGCAAGCTACAGGTGCTAAAAATAAAAAGATTTTATGACAACACGGGCGTCTGTTTATTCTGTGTTGAGGCGTTTGCTCCCCGTCGCCGTGCCTTAATCCGGCCCTGTTACCATCCATATTTTTTGCAAATATTCCGAAGCTTAGCGCGCCTGTGTCTCCCAAGGGCTTTAAATGTTGTTTTTTTTTTATAGAACACGGTCTTACTTTGCCTCCAAAAAGATGCTTTTCTTATGCAAATTCTAGGAGGCGTGAATTAAATACGTACTTTTCAAGAAGCTTTCTTCATTTTAGTTTATGGAATTTACCTTTCAAAACTTGTTAACAGTTAAGGGTGCCGGTAGAAATTCTATGTTTATGGGCTTGTTAAATGTTAGCAGTAAACTTATGTAAATAATCCTGTAGACGATACTTTACCTCTCAAGTTTATTGTTAAACATCAAAGTTATATTTTACAAAGTTGTATGACTTTGTTAATATTATTGCTTGTTGAAGAGAAGAAATAATTATAATTTATGTCAGCACAGAATTTTACCTATTTTTACCTATTTTGCCTACATATAACGTGTATCAGAATTCAGAAATGCGGAGTTATACCTATTATAAAAAATAATCAGTTGTCCCATACAAAACTTCAATACCTACTCGACCCAAACGTATGGGACAGCTGATTACTTTTTCGCGATTACGATGTTGGTCCCATAGAGAAAGTTGTTCAGTTTGATGGTCTGATCCACACCCTTGAATATGACCACCCATTTCTAATACACGTTGTATATAATTATATTTCTGTTTGTTTTAAAATCCTCGATAGCTAATTTACCTAAAGTTGGCGCTAATTTAACTATGGTGGCAAACAAGCATAATATGACGAATCATATGCTTGTTACCGTAACCTATGGACGCTTGCAACACCAGGGGCATAACCCACGCGTTGCTAATCCTGTAAAAATCTATTCACTCCCTTTTTAAAGAACTACTCATGCTGTACCCAGTTTCTTCAGAAAACCTCGGTGGGTTTATAATCTAAAAACTGTGCTAAAAACTATTACATTAGCATCTTATAAATAAATCCAGCCCATTACTGTCCAACTGCTGGGCACGGGCCTCTTCTCAGAATGAGAAGGGTTAGGCCTTAATCCACCACGCTGCCCTAGTGCGGGTTGGCGGACTACACATCATCGAGAACTTTATGAGGCCACCTCAGATGTGCAGGTTTCCTCATGATGTTTTCCTTCACCGTTATCGCAAGTAATAATTAAATTCTAATCCGCACATGAATCTGAAAAGTCAGAGGTGCTGGCCGGGTTCGAATTCAGACCCTCCCGCACGGCTGGCAAGCGTTCAAGCGCTGGGCTGTCACTGCTTAATAAACATCTTACCTTAGATTATTATTTTCAGGAGGCTTGCTCTCCCTGGGCAAAGTGCTCAACTTCTTCCCTGTGGGCGGGGAGCGGGAGTGCCAGCCCGAAGGTCACAACATCGCGAAGGCGGGCATCTGTCTCAACCCTTACGACTGCCGACAGAGGGACGGCAGGGCTTCGGGCGACTGCGCACATGGACTTGGCGTTTGCTGTGTCTGTAAGTATGAACAGTTTCTTCTAAATTCTACTAAAACTAGTATTGTTCTACCACGCATAATATATTTACGAAAGTGGACATCTTATTAGCCAGCAAGTAAATAATAATGACGCCAACAGTGACGTCATAAAAAAAGAAACTATAGAAATGTGTACGCGTATGTGTCTGTGTTTTATTAACCCGCGACAAAAAATAGGGGTGTTTTAAGTTTGTAGTGTGTATCTGTCTGTGGCATCGTAGCTCAAAACGGATGGACCGATTTCAATGCAGTTTTTTAGTTAAAAGGTAGATTAATCGGGTATCATCTTAGCTATGATTCATGAAACTCTGTTCAGCCGTTCAAAAGTTACAGCTCTTTTTCTAGTTGGAGTTGGGGGTTTTTGACGGTTAGGTTATTTGCATATCGTATGTCGACTACTTGAGGCTTCAGGTGGAAATCAGCGCTGCAGCTAGCTGCAGAACTTTGCTGAGCTGAGGTCTTTTAGGCAAACAATGCCAAATCGAACCAGCTAAGTGAAATAATACAAAAATGATTCGAATTTTAAATAAATTGTAAGATTTTATTTTTCTATTTCGTTTTCTTTTCTTATTTTTGTGTGTGATTTTGTGCTGTCTAATAAATGTCTCGACATTTCATAAGTGCCTGTATTTGGTTTACATGAAATAAAGATCTATTCAAGTCTATTCAGAAAAATACCATTTTCTGTAAGTAACTTGGCGTAACACGAGACAATAACGAAGACCAAGAGGTAACAAAACTTGAAAAAACTAAAACGCGGAACTAAGTTACTAACAATACTAATAGTTGGAGACTTGTTCACAATCGGGCGAAGTTTCGATGTAATCAGGGAGACGTAAAACTATTCAAGAGAAGGGGACAGCAGAGATAGTGATTAAACAAACGTAAGTTGGAGGCCGTAGTTAATTAATGTGGTTTCGTAACAATGGTTTTCCTTGAAAAGTTATATAGTGTTTAATAAAGTCCTACATTATCATCGGAAGTCCTTATTAGGGGTTATAGTAGGTACTCATGACTATGAACCACTTTTACTAAGGGAATAGGTAAAATAGAAAACGCAAAAAAAAAAATGCCTTACCATACTTACTTTAATCGAGTAACATTGAATTATTTCTATGGAACAGTAGATTTTCTATTCACTGTCTGGGTCTCCGTACACGCCAAGACTAGACCTAGTACAATTTCCTACTATATCCATACTAGTTATGACCGCGACTCTGTCCGCATGGATACAGGAAGACATGATTCTAGAAAAAATAAAATGCTTTTGTACTTCCTCATGATGCAGACTATTTTCTTGTCAAATTGCATTAAAATCGGTTCAATCGTTTGATCGTGAAAGGTCACAAACAGACGGAGTTAATTTCGCATTTATGATCAGAATATCTGGGGGGCTAAAAAGGCCGCTTTAGATGAATCATAATATGATTTATATTACGAATGTCAAAATATCTACTTAATTGACGACTCTTAATGTCATCCGCATAAGGTTCATATTCAGTAATCATCTGTTTGACAGTTACTAAGCAGATCATTAGATGAATTGCTCAATGTGGCCGTTTTAGCCCCCCAGATCTTTATTTCATGTAAACAGGTACAGATCATAAAGTTATTATTACTAGATACAGGCACTTATGAAATGTCGAGACTCTAGGTGCGCGGTAAGTTCGTCTACTATAAATTTCGTGACTAGAATTTGAAAAATTAAATACAATGCTAAAATGCATCTTCCTGAGATAGCAGTTAAAATAGAGTGAGGAAACAGGGTTTAGTGTCCCGACACAGTAACTCCAGACTCCGAGCTAACGGGCACTTAACATAAAGATCTGGAATGGCACTACGATTGAGTTTCCTGTCACTATGTATGGTTTTATTGAATGAGACTAACTGTAGGTAGGTCGTTGTGTAGTCTGGGTTCGATGATCGGAAAGATCCGGTTGAGTATTAGTAAAATAAACTTTAAAAAAAACCTAAACCGACTTCAAAAACCTAAAAAGTAATTTTCTTAAAAAACTTAATAGCTTCTGATTCGATCAGTTATAATTATATTACGTCTTTATCTATCTTACGAATACATATACTTTATTGTACATCTGAATATTAAAAAGTTTGTGTAGTACTTAGAATACTATAGTACAATGCGCAGGCTTATCGCATAAAGCAATTTATTTCACACAACCTTTGGATGGAATGGAATGGGTGGAATTGTGGTGTACCTACACATAATATTGCACTAATTAAATTAAACTTATTATACGTAGATTACCCACCCCACCACAGTCTATTGCAAAATATATGCCCTTCCCAAATTACGCTACAACATTGAGAACCAAGTTTTGCGGTGTGGGATATGAGATGAAAACTTTACTAGTAACAGTAACAGATAAAACGAGAGAAACGAATTTGTTTTCATTTGCACCACCCACAACGTTATGCCTGATTCCGAACACCTTGCAGCTAAGGTAGTTAACATTTAAAACCGAGTCCCGCTTTCACGCCGTTCAAAACTTATTGGCATACACAGACTTTACGATACATTGTTATAAAATGCTTCTTAGAAATTCCATAGTGGCTTTAACCGCGACTTCACACGGATTTTGAGTTATGATGAAGTTGTATGAAAGCTTCATAGGTAGCCTAGAACGCAACCTGATCAAAAGATGAAGTTTTATAAGATTTTGTTGCTGATAACCTATCTGAACTGAGATTAATTTATATAGAGGTCCTTTTATGAAAGAAAGAAAGAAGAAAAAAATATTAGCACAATGAAAAATAAAAGGAAAAACAAAGAAAACATAAAACAAAATGAATTTTGTGCTAAAGGGGCCGCAGCTCAGCATAATGTCAGGAGGAAGTACTACTGACCACCTGACGCTGGTTTTCAAGTGCACCTCACGAGTGCTCGAACCTATTACTGATACGTTATTATTGTAAGATAATATACAATAGTTATCTATCAATCCCCAAACTGTAACACTTTAAAGTATTCGGGATTTAACACGTGCTTTTCGTTTATCAGGAATAAGTACACAGACACCGATCTATTGATCCAGAACATGCTTGTAAGACTGCTCACTGATAACATCATGCTCCAAATGGCAAACCTAGAATTTAATGTTTATGAAACTTGACTAAGTGTTTCGAACTTGAAAGTAATCAAAATGCACATTGACATGTTGGCAACTCATCGAGGTATTCAATTCAGTGTTCAATTTTTACACCAGACTTTTCCAATGTTCTTATAATATAATTACCGGCGAAAAGGCAGAAAATTGCATGAATACGAGCTTGGTAAGTAACTGTTAGAATTTTATGACAACCAATCAAAAATCATATTAAAAAGTCAATGTTATAGGCTCATAAAACTATCTTCCAATAGCCACCGCCGTTATCCAAGTAGCAACGACTACAACTATCGTGGCTTCAAACGATTCCAGTGTGATGTCCAGTGATTCCAGTAATGTCCGGACATTGTTGTCCAGCACCGATAGTACCGTTCTATTGTTATGTGTAGTGTGTTTTCGTAGTGACGGTACTTTGATAACGGTTACAACTTTTATGTAGTTAGATTTACGAGGAGAATACAAAGAGCATAATATAGAATATATGTTTTTCTAAGGTATAGTAACGTTTACTGCAGTCTCGATGATGCGACATAGGTTCATTTTGGTTTAGTGGATTTAATTCCAACCTCGTCAAAAGCCTCCCTTAACAACGTCGTTACCATGTTTCAATTCTTAAAAAGCGTATTCTTTGTCCCCTCCACTTGAAGGTGTTATGTATGGTTTTATTCCCGGATAAAAATAAAGTTATATCAAGCTACGATTATACTGACGTTATTCATGACGTAAGTAACTTTATTCAGCTTTTATTAGTAAGGAGGATACTCTCTAGATTTGCCTACTTCACTTCATAATACAAAATTCTCAACTATTCGGGTTGAGGAGTCCTCTAAAAGAGAGTTGAGCTCCACGATGTCTGATGCATGTGTGCCGACAGTTAGGACAAGTCAGCTCAAAACTGTTATGGCTGTTTCTTCAAAAGGCTATTTCAGACCTTCACACCAACCCAGACCTCTTCATCTTCTAACATGATTATAAACAAATGTCTGGACTTCAAAAAGGAACCTTTTGAGTTTGTTTCGGTGTTTTTTCTCAAAGGCAGTAGGGTACAACGGCGCCATTTTGATCTAAAAAGACTTGTACAAGCTTCCAAAAAATAATTATTGACAGAAAATAAATCATCATTTCACAATTTCTAAACGTTTTTTATACTAGGATGAAATAGAAAATTTCGTTGCAGTATTTTTCCTTGCCGCTTCCGCAGAAATAACTGAAACTAAATCGCTCTAAAATACTGTTAGAGAAGTTAACGTCAGACTTCGGACAGTAATAGATGTCAGCCAGAATTTATGCCAGTTATTTGAGACCTTAATAGCATAAAATATTACCTTCAGAAGTTTTGCTCTATGAAAAGAGGTTCTTGGCAAAGAATAAATCACCCCGGCTACATTGTTTGAGATCTCATAATCTTAGATAATCATTTGAGATTATTCAGTTTTTCTTATGATGCTGATGATAATGTGATGAATTTCTACGATAGACTGAAGGGTCATTCGGGAAGAGCTGGCAAAACAGAATGCTCTGTTTTTACCCGACTGCGCCAGAAGGAGGGTTATGTTTTTCGAGTGTATGTATGTACGTAATATTTCTTTGGCACGCTGTGTAGCCTAAAATGGCTTGATGGATTTTAGCTTGAGAGATGTCGTTAAATTCATCTTAATTGTGAGAGTGACACTATATCAAATTATAAAAATTAAAATGGCCGACTTTTGGCGCCATATTGTATGTCTTCATTTTTTTTTTCAAATCCTTTCTATTAGGCTATCAAAATAAAGGGACCCCCGGAAATTGAGACCGGCCCAAATCTTCTCTATAATGGGTCCCGACTGTTAAAGTCGCTATGTTCCGCATTGGAATTCTACTAGACTGGTTTTTTTCTATTCAGTTTTTATTTAAAGTTCACTTTAAAGCAGTCGGGTCTTTAAAATTATCTTTTCTTATTATTATTGGGTATTGGTCTATGATCGTATTATGATTCAGTGACACTGTACTCCCCGCGTGCAGGTTTGTCGAGGAAAAATTTTGTGCGTAATATTCGGAAGTGTGGGATCCATCGCGTGATTATTGGAGTGGGCATTCTGTACGTATGTATTTGATGTTAATACGGACAATCAAGTGTGGAGTTATTTCAAGACCATAAGTACTGGCCATGCGTTTTGGTTTAGAAATGTCCTATTCACGTCTCAACTTTTAGTCTGACGGAAAAGTAGTATTACTTAGTTAATATCTAGTTTAATGGCACCACATAGACCCTTAGCTAGCTATTGATCACCCTTTCCTTCTTGTAGGTATTCTATATGGAACTAACCCTAAAGTTGCGATAAAAATATAACAGCTGTTCCATACATTTAGTCATCATGTTCCATACAATTATTAATATGGAACAGCTGATTCTTTTTTCAAGATTATCAAATTCTAATCCGCACATGAATTCTAAAAGTCCGAGGTCCGAGAGGTGCGGGCCGGGTTCGACGTCGGACTCTCCTTCGAGGTGGTCTCTTATTAAAAATTGTTCGTAATGATAGAGTACAATAACCTCATTTCGGCTTAATATTTCCTATGCAACCAACCGTGTATTTGGTAGGTAAGCAACGGATACCTAAAAAAAAAAAAAAAAAAAAAAAAAAAATTGTGCAGGTACTTAAAAAGGCTTACCTACTTGCAAAACAGTAATAATATTCTGTTCTAAAGAAAATGTCTATCGTCGCAAAAAAAACATTGACATAAGAAACTATGGATGTAAAAAATGTTTACTTTGACCACAAATTATACGCACGTGTATAAAAAAAAACGTAGGTACTTACAATAATCCGGATATGATGTGTTTTCATAGCTGTAGGTACATTAATTTAGTGATGAGTCCGATATCATGTCACATTTAATTTCTTTTTTATTTTAATTTTTTTTTACATGAACCTATAATTATTCAACTAAAAACGATATTTTTTATTCAATATTTTTATAATCATCATTTTTATTGTTAGTTTGAAATAGATCATAACATATCACAAAAAACAAAACCGCGCGCGCACTGAGTTTAATATTTTATAATGACCCAAGTCTGAATCACCCAAAATCGTGACATTTGGCGTCCCGCGCCTTGATTATGTAAGAAAAATCGTAAAACCACAGCGACCAACAAACAATGCATCCCTTTCTCGCTTATAGACGTTTTCATAAGAGGATACGGAATAGGACGTTTATTTGCGACAGCAACTGTCATTAGTATTAGAGTTCAAAACGGGATATTTACCATGTTTAAAGATTGATTTGAGCTTCCGATATTTCGGCACTGTTGCAAGCGCCATGGTCACGGATAAACTGAAAATATTTGCGGGTGGGTGTTTATTGGCAGACAAAAAGGTCTACCCTTCTTCTGTTAAAACAATCTATGATCATGCTAAATACCCCGTTTTGAACTTTAATACTAATGTTAGTGACCATGACAGTTTAAAAACTTATAGCAACTGTCATATTTATTATACGTAATCAGGATCCGATCATGGGTCAATCTGGACGTGTCCAGTCCACAGCCCCTGGAAATCGGGACGTCCCGCGCAAATCGGGAACCTGCCAGTTGCTATACGTATATAAGACAGGCATTAGTAAAATTGCAACCCTTTTCCATCAGGTTTTGAATTCTTGCACGGGAGGGTTATTCGTTTGCATAAGCTACTTAGATATTCTTTTGAGAGAGAACCATCCGGCGTTGCGTCGTCGTCAAGTCACGACAGAGTAACCATTTGGGTGACGCGATGGTCAAAGAGGTAGCAGAGTAGGAATGTATAAATAATATGAATCAATTTGATGGTACAGGGGGCTTACTATGAGCAGTATGAGCTCTGATAGCAGGGCAGAAATTGAACTGCCCAGAAATTTCCAGTATAAACTGACCTTTCACTGTACGAAAAGCATATTCAGTGCGAGGTCAGCTCATACTGGAAATTTCTGGGCAGCTGAATTGCAGCTCTGCTATTAGAGTTCGTAGTAAGCTCTCAGTTGCCGCAGTGGCTAAGCGATTGCCTTTCTGCGCTACGTGCTTCGGGTTCGATCCCCGCACGGAACAAATATTTGTGTGAAGTACTGATAGGTGTTGCGGGTGTTTGTGAATGTGATTTGTTTGTAAACTGTACCCAAAAGACATAGCTAAGCGTTGTAGAGCAACTTCTCGAGTTCTGACTACACAAAATAATAAAGGGCAATTGTTTAGGAATTTGATAAGAGAAAATTTTGTACCCCTTTTTAAGCATTTTGCGCGCACGAGAGTCGGAAGAGTGTGAGATTTGGCATGGTACTAAAGTATATACGGAGAAAGAGTGCAGAAAACTAAAATTACGGTTGAATTTCGACCACTAGACGAACACTAGTTTATCTAATTATATGATAATTATACCACATCCTTTGTATAACAGTCCCAAGCTTGGCGGGGAAGTCCTATAAGATATGATTTTTTATTGATGTTTCTTGATCTTGTTTTAACCAGTAACTAGGCAACAACTGCACATAGTAATGTCTATTTTTGTTGGTTTATTATTACATTAACTTAGAACGGGCCACGGTCGAGTAACGGAATTATTTATGTGTAACACGTACTTAGTGACAGACAGTCAAAAACTAGTTGCAATTGACTACCAGTTCACTAGTTCTAAGTAATGACTTTCTCTCGGGTTGAGTGTCCAGTACTTCAAACTGTACCTCTACCATGAGTTTTCCGTGTCGTCTAACGTTCACGTTCACATGCAATATTTGTATAGTGACTTTAGTTCACTATTAAAGTTAAGTAAAGAAAAAATTCCCATACAAATATTGCATGTGAACGTGAACGTCAGACGGCACGGAAAACTCATGGTAGAGGTACAGGTGACAAGACTGATGCGTATAAACCATGTTAGATTATTAACTTGTTTAGTGTTCGTCTGCTAGCTTGAATACCTTACGACCAAGTTGCACGATGCGGACACATGCAACATGCATCGTTCGGCATGGGCTAATGCCCATGTCTACTATTCAGTAATCTTTATGCGTGATTATCTAATGTTTAAGGCGAGGTACTTTTAGATTTTTTGAACCTGTGTAAATCTAACTTATAGGTATATAGCGCCAAAACCAAATCATTTTTAACCCCCGACAGCAGAAAGGGATGTTATAAGTTTGTAGTGTGTATGTGTCTGTGGCATCGTAGCTCCAAAATGAATGGACCGAATTCAATGCAGTTTCTTTAATTGAAAGCTAGTTTAATTGGGTATCATCCTAGCTATGTTTAATGAAAATCAGTTCAACCGTTCAATAGTTATAGTTCTTTATCTAGTTGGAGTCGGGGATTTTTGACGGTTAGGTTATAGGTGTACGAACAAACATCTCACATGCACGCACACCCAGACCAGAAACAACTGTCTGTAGATCTTACATTTATTTGTTCCGTGCGGGATCGAGCCCGTAGCACGTAGCGCAGAAAGCTAATCGCTTAGCCACTGCGCCAACCGTGTCGTCGTGTCCACTATGATGAGCGCACGTGCTCATACATACTTACAATTATTTTTATAAATATAATTTCACATACAGTTTGAAGTAACAAGCCTCATAAATTATGCTAATGAACACACACAGTGTAAAAAACAGTGTAAAAAATTCGCCGTCATACCTATTGGCCTACTGGTAAATAGGTTTTTGTGACGATCATAATAATATATTTATTTATACTTATAATTTTGTGGCAGCCGTTTTTATATTGTTTAAATTTTGTTAGAGTTTAGACTGTGATAAATATCTTTCTTTTTAAGATTAATACATTCATATTTTCATGACAAATTAATACTTTATTGACATTTTAACTTTTAGCGCAAAATTAAGATGATAACTTAATTCGTTGATTAATTGTAAACTTAACTTGAATTTGTATATATAATTTATAATTATTACACTGAAAGTTAGTAGATAACTCAATAACATTATTCTTCTTCTACTTCTAAGTAATATCTAAGTATCTCTGTCTTTAATGAACTCACTAATTACTTACTCTATACAAAGTTTCAGAGAAAAGTTTACCATATAATTATTATTTATGGGAAGCCGAAACGTGTTCAGATGTTAATTGGAATCAGCGCTCTTCGAACAAAATTACTGAGTGCCAAGTTTACTACTCTCGTTTGGAAGCTATTTTGTTTGCTGACTCCATCTTATTAAGCCCTAGTTACACGAATTCCATATTCAGTTGAAGTGCGAGTCTTTAATTACCTATAGGACTGCTTTTTTTACTCTAGGTGCACTCTGGCTTGTATGTGTAAATAGGGCTTAATAATTCCCCGCGCCGCGGGTTCGATCCCCGCACGGAACAAATATTTGTATGATCTACAGATAGTTGTGTCGGGTCTGGTTGTGTGTGTGGATTTCTCCTGTATCGAGGGTACAGTTTACAAACATATATGTCACATACATGTATGTTTGTAAACTGTACCCTCGATACAGGAGAAATCCTAGTGAGGGGCAATGTTATGTTATTAAAAACGACAAACGGCAATTAATTTTGATACATGAAAAAAAAATACTGTTACTTATTCTTCCAAGCTTTTAGGTCGATTTTTCTTTGTAACCTGCAGTAATGAATAAATAGGCTCTGATAGATATAATATTTATTTGTCAATTTTATTCGCAAATTTTTTCTTCAGAAGCTTTTTTTTAATTGAAAGCTAGTTTATTCGGCTATCATCCTAGCTTATTCCATGAAAGTTTGTTAAGCCATTCAAAAGTTACAGCTCTTCTTCTAGTCGGAGTTGGGGTTTTTTGACGGTTAGGTTATTAAATATATTTCATTATAAATACTCATGTTTTTAAGTACTAGGTACACGCGTCTTCTTACATATGTACACTTAATAACAAACTTTGACTAGCGAGAGCAGAAAACCCGCGTTAATTGAATGAAAATAAATGAAAGCTTCAAAGCTGATGTAATAACAACGGTTCTTAATGACACGATAAGGGGCGCATTATTATTTAAAACAGTGAGATTCGATTACGTACGCGTCCCGTCGCCGACGTGAAGGGAATTGCAAAGAGGTTGTGCCTGTGGCGAGCGAAGGCTTTGCTAATGAGTAGGTGGGATGAATGTTACGCTTTTCATAATGTTTTATGTTACCTTTACCGGGTCCTTCATTTTTTGTTTTTATTTTTGCCCTTCGCAAGGATTTGTTCTGTACAATTTACAGAAACGAATGTCACATGCACACACACCCCGCCCAAAACAACTATTCGTATCTGTAGGTCACACAAATATTTATTCCGTGTGGAGATTGAATCTGTGGCATGTAGCGCAGAAAGCCAATAACTGCGCCAATCGTATTGTCAAAGTTAGTTTGATGATGTAAGAAACTAGTTTTATGCTCGCTACTTGTCAGCTGTGTAGTGCTGCTATTAATTAGTCCCACATGATAATATCGTGAAGTTGCATTCTCGTTTTCCTACAGAATTAAATTGGAGTACCCTTGAATAATTACTTCAAAATTCACGGTAAGGTAGGGACGTTTACAGCACAAAAGTCTCTAAGCGCTGTCACTAAACCGCGGCAAAGCAAGAGCCAATAAAAATATTGATAGAATTATAATATCTCTGTAAGTCCAAAATAAAACTGTTTTCTGTCTTTCAAAGCCGTGTAGTTAAAACCTCTAACCCATCATCACACCACAATCTTTTCTGAAGTGAAAACCTTTTGTTTCAGTCGAGGTGTCCTGCGGTGGCGCGGTCCAGAATAACCTGACATATTTCATGTCTCCTGGCTTCCCCGAGCTGTGGGGCGGCGAGGAAGACTGCAATATTACCATTGAGAAGACCCACGCTGGCATCATGCAGCTCAGGATTGACTTTCTACACTTTACTATTGTAAGTATGGATCATTCAGGGTTTCTTCTATAGTACGACAACACTACGAAGTAACATCGATGTACCGATCAACCAATGGCAGTCGCTCGTTTAAATAATTGTACAACTTATTACACCAGCGTAAAGATCGATAGAAGAATTCGTATAGAAGTTCTCGATGGTGTGTGTAGTCTACCAACCCGCTCCGGGCTAGCGTGGTGAACTAACGCCTATCTCTTCTCATTCTGAGAAAGACCTGTGCCCAGCAGCGGGACCGTAATGGGCTAGATCATAAACTTATTACCGTTTATGGGCTAGATTTATTTTACGGCCTCTGTTCTTTTCATCTAGATATCGTTTGTAACGTAAAGCTGCTGCTGTTTTTTTATTACCAAGATCTGGATTGACTAAAGTCTTGACGTCATCAGCTTCATAAAATCCTTTGCTTGAAATCAGAAAAGACATTAAATAAAGAAATTCTTTGAAGCAAATGTTCAATCTCTTTTCAGGGTCAACCAAACAGAACAACAGGAGACTGCAACGAAGATGCCATGATCTTGGGGGATGGAGACAGTAAGTTCACGTTGTGTGGACAGAATCATGGACAACATGGTAAGACTTTATAGTGAATTCTCGCAGCTCTTACCACAACATTGTACTAATCAAGTTTGTAATCTATTATTTCAAAAGAGTATCCATGGAGTTTCTTGCCGGTTCTCCTCCATAGGACCTACTATTTGGAACCGTGCACCTGGTGTCTCGACATTTTATACGTGCCTGTACCTATCTGGTTTACATGAAATAAAGATCTATTATATTCTAATTATCGTGTGATTTGCATAGCACTGATTTCTTTTATTCAAATGACTTAATCCATAACTTGGTGGAGTTCTTATTTGGATATACTTAAAACTTCAGTTTTTATCCAAAATCAAGGCTTTTAAACATGATTGTTTCTTACTTTCCAGTTTACTACACCCTATCCACCGGTAGCGAGAAACGCGAAGCTGGTGACCTGCCCGGCACTAAGACCATCAACCTGTCTAT
This sequence comes from Allophyes oxyacanthae, assembly GCA_932294325.1. NCBI lineage: Eukaryota > Metazoa > Arthropoda > Insecta > Lepidoptera > Noctuidae > Allophyes > Allophyes oxyacanthae. Next base: position 1,220,888 of record OW028625.1, read on the forward strand.
GCGCATGCGCGGCGGCGACATGCCCCGCATCTGGCTCATGCGCCTGGCACAGATGCCGCTCGCCAACACCGCACCGCATAGCTGCCTGCAGTACTTTACGCAAGATAATGGTAATACTGTGTAGTATACTACAAAGATCTTCCCGAAGATCTCTGGAGGCCACACGGCAGTTGCTTTACGTGAATCAAGAATAGGTACTCCCACAATATCAACCAAATAAAATTTCAACCTTTGTTTAGCATTTACGTCCAGCGAGCATAACGGACACGTAAATCGAACCCATAGAATGTTGAAGTAAGCTGAAAGTAGTCATCTGTCAATCAGTTTGTTAACAGCTCTTTGCAATAGATGGCGTTTTACTCAATTTGTCCTAAGTGTAATCATAATAATTGTTTCTAATTAACCCAATGACGTAAGAAGCCTATCTAATTAACCATAATAACAATCACTTATATATTTTTTTAATCATAAGTGCAAGAATAAAACCAAGTGGGGAACAGCAGGATACAGGCACTTACCAGTTGTCTCAACTGCATGCCTGATAAATAAATAATAATAATAATAATTTACTTTGATTAGCTAGATGAACGCAACCTGCTGTATGCTTCCCTAATAAGAATAGGAGCACTTCGTTGGTTCTTATGAATATTAATCCGATGGGCAGCGTGTGCTTGATCAAATAACAACAAATTGCTTTGATAAATAAAGCTTGGAAATACGTTATTATTCTGAGGAATATCCTTGTGTTTGCGAAGAAATTAACTTTAACAAAGTCAAGCCAAGTTGACAGAGGCCTATGTGTAACCGTTACCGTGCTAAGTGAAAAGGCTGACATGATGATGATGACGATGAAGGGCCAGATTTATTGACAAATAAACAGATCCTATTATCTTAAACCCTATACCACGAACTATAACATTTCAATGACATCTTTGGAGCACAAAGGTTCTAGATGAAATATTTCATTACTGATGAGTCATTTAATATCTAAGAGGGTATTGAGGGTAATGCATCGCATAGTTTTGGAGATATAAACTTTCAAATATTCGATCACGTGGTCACATAAACATTACTATAATATGAAGTTTGAGTACTAACATGATGTGTCCCATCAGTTCTATAGTATCGGAAATATTTTGTGTCGAAATAACTGTTCCTGATTGTAAATTAGATGCATATTTTTTAACAGGTACAATAAAAACCTTCAACTACGCGACGAACGGGCGGCACTTAGCCAGTCAAGACTACAAGGCGTGCATCAGACGGAACACCGGCTTGTGTTCTGTTCGGTACACTCCTTGTGACAGCCGCTCCTTCAGGATCGGACCTGGCATTGGGACCCCACAAGTTATTGACCCAGTCGGTGAGTGAAATTTACGATTAAAACACGCACTCGTAAAATCTATACTTACTTATATAATAAAGCGGAAGGGTTTGTTTGTTTGACCTCGCTAATCTCTAGAACTAATAGTCGAATTTGTAAAATTATTTTTGAATTTGATAACCCAATTCATGAGGAAGTTTATTGGCTAACATCACGCTACGACCCTTAGTAGCTGAGCAAAAAGAAAAAGTTATTTAAACGGTGGGTGAAATCGCGGGGCACAGCTAGTAGTAAATTTACACGCTATAAAAGTATGCGATTTGACAACACAGACTTAACAGAATTTATTCTGTGGGTTTCTGATTTTACACAGACTTCCTTTGGCGTGTAAATCGCAAAAACTGATATTTTCTGTTTATTATTCAGCAATTCATATTCCAGTTAACATTTTCAACAAAGCCCATTCGTTTCAAAGTTTAGCACCAGCCAGATTTGGACTTGTGACCTTCGTGAGCCCTTGCACTACTTGCTGAGTTATCGCTTCTTGTTACACCAGCCTAACTTGCGTGTTTAAATATATCATACTAGCTGTTGCCATCGATTCACCCGAGCCTTTTATTTTTATCTAAATAAAATATACCCTATATCACTCAGGGATAGTGTAGCTTTCTATTAGTAAAAGAATTTTTAGAATCAGTTCAGTAGTGGCTGAGATTACTCCCCTACATACAAACAAACTTTTATGTCTTTATCATCATTCTACTGCCCTCATCCCATTTTATTTGTGGTCGGCGCAATATGCCTTTTTCTTCCATTCATTTCTATCAGATGTCATTTTCGGATACCATATTATGTTCCACACAGTCTATCCATCTTTTCTTGGGTCTGCCTTTTCTCTGATAGCTATCAATATTCATACTTTCAACTCTTCTTATAACATGATTCTCATCTCTTCACATTACATGTCCATACCATACATTTACCTCTTTATAATATTAAGTTTAGAAGTATAGATAAACTTTCTATATATTTTTTTTCACGTTTTCTTTACTTTCTTAAGTATAAAAAAATTGTTACTAGCCATAAGAGTCTTGTTCTCTAAATTAAAATATTCTATTCTGTTCTATTCTTAATGCTGGGCAATTTCTGGGTCCAATTGTATTTAAAGAACTACATAGTTATGCACAAATAGATGCAGTAGAGGAATATTTCATCTTGGTATGAACATGGATCAACAGATCTCCGACCGGAGAGATGGATTGGAAGTTAGTGGCCTTATTCATCTCCTTTTACTATTATATCCAACTTACCACCACCACCAAACCAACCACTCTCCAACATCGATAGGATGCCTGTTATGTATCTGATAAGCAACCATTTTCATAGACACACAGCAAGAAGAAATGATGCCAGCAGACGATACTCAGACACAAGAAGATGAGATGGAAGGTTCTGGAAACGAACCACAGATGGACGACCCAGATCCTTCACTACAGCCCAGCTTCATCTCCAGGGTAAGAAACAGAAGGAAAAAATCTGTAATACCTTAAATCGGTAAGGACTTAAGGTCTTGCCTGAGTTTACAACGTAGAATCAAAGAAGAATCAGAATCAAAAAGATATCCTTGTTCTTCTGTGGTACAAGTATAATATTGTCCTGTCGAATATAATGCATGAATTTTGCTTAAAAATGAGCTTACTTACCCCTCTGGCCGAAGTGAGTCTTGGCCTTCGAATCGAGAGTTTTCCACTTTGCGCGGTTTTCCACAGTTTCTCGCTAATTACTGGCTTGAATCTCACGCAAATCGGACTCCACAATATCATACCAGTGGTATCTGGGGAGGCCCACCAGTCTGCGCCCGGTCAGTTGACCCATATATGTTTTCTAGACTCCTCGATCCTCCCACATGCGTTCGACAAGACCGAGCCACCTTAGCCGATGCGATTTCGTCGCGCCTGTTATACTAGGCTTTACCACAATCTCCTCGATTTCGGTATTATTCCGGACTCTCCAACCGCCATCCAGTCTTTTTCCGACAAACCCAAGATGATTCGGAGAACTTTTCTTTCCATGATTAAAAGATCGTTCTCCTCCTCACAGCCATTCATTAAAATGAGCTTAGATTCAACTATTCACTGTATCATTTGCGAAGAAATATAAGCAGGTAATACTCTTAAAAATTTGATTTATTGTCACAGTTTATAAGGGTAGGCTTATAACCTAAAATATATACAGATTCCACTACCATTTTAAATTCAAAAATCTTCTATGGAAAAGTAACTTTGTAAGTGTAAACACTAGTTCTAGACTTTTACGCGCAGTCTCCACGGAGCTATAAATTGTGAGCAAACACTGCAACATGCAGAATGCAGTTGACTTACTTTATGATTTGCTGACTTAAAACTATGCGCACAGCAAATATCTTAAGTAAGGAAGTTTTTACTTAGCGTCGTTTTGCTATAGGTTTTATGGTTCCGTCAAAAAGAAAAGATGGTACCTTTAATAGATCTCTTGCTGATGATAGGACATGCATCTGAGAGCTAAATAAAAGACCAGAATGTATTAGCTGCTTATAATTTTTCACAAGCAGTAAAATTCGACGGGAAGGCAATGTGTCTTCACTGCATTTACTCATGTATTTTGTTAGCCAAACATTTGATTAGTATTTACCACTGCTTGAGGCTGCTTATTCTACTAGGATTATTATACTGCTATTGTTTTGTATGTTGGTTTTTGAAGTTTTATTATTTTTTATTTTATTTTTTTATTTTTGTATGTTCGTGCATTTTTTATGAATTGGTGCAACTAATATTAAGCCATGCGATGGTTACCCAAAGCTTTATTAATTTGATAATATTATCAAGATTATACTAAAACAAACAACAGTCCTACGCCGAACTAAATTAAAGACGAAATAATTGATATGGAGATCCCTATTTAATAAAGCCTTAATTATTTATTACAGCTTGAAATAAAATATAACGGATAAGCGGTTGCCCATAAAACTATAACAACATTTCATGGTTAAACTCACATTATTTACAACAATTCCAACAACATTTATCACCATTACCCAAATGAAGAAGTTCGATGTCATTCCAAAGTACATTATCAAAAGCGTTTATAAAGTTTTCGCTATCTTAACATCGAAGTTCATTTAATTCACATTCAATTCTGAAAACTCTTAAAATCACTTCAGTGTCAGTCAAGGGTACTGCACCCTCTCAAGAGGAAGAATTTAAATAATTCGCTATATTATAAAATGTCCTACTTTGAAACCGAACTCACATTTGACCGATCCTTTAATCAATTTAAAATTGGGGGTTCAGAAATGTGTAAGGATACTACTCCTTGTATACGCAGTGGTGAATAGGATAGAAGATAGAATAGAAGGGAATCGAATACCAAAGAACGAAACTTTGGAATCTCATTACTTAGACATTTCTAAAGAGATTAATATTTTAATTTCCGTGAGTCGTTTCATTATTACTTCTTCGTTTCAGTACTTAAGTTCTAAGTCAAACTCTTCTTACAATAGCTATATAAATACGAAGGTTTCATTTGAAAGAATAACTAACTTTCAAGTAAATTCTCAACTATATAGAAATATTAATTCTTTCCTAGTTAAAATATAATAACAGCGAAATCGATAATTACATAATAGTATCGCTATCGAACTTCTCCATAATATCTATTCATTTATACAACCCAGCTTCCCGTAGCTAGTTTAACTCTCACTAACCACATCTAGATCTGGACGTATATCTCGTCTTGGATGTGGGGTCAGGCGCGAGCTTCTACCTGGTCGAGATGGTCGCCATACACGCAGCACTACGCGAGCGAAGATGACAGGTTCCGGTACTTCGGTTACGGGAACTACGGGATAGGCCTCACAGGCTTTGGAAGACAGCGGTGCCAAGATAGAGTCACCATACCATGCGAGAATGAGTATTTTATATCGGTGAGTTATATAGATGATGTTTTGATTTTATTTAGATGTTTTATTTTGTTATTTTGAGGATTTCTTCCGTAACCTGTTCTACCTTTTAATTGTTTTTAAAGTATAAGGAAAACATGACATTGACATCTCGAACTAAGTTCAATATGTGAAAAAAATTAAGCCCACTATTATCACAGAAATACTGGGTTTAATATCGGTTATTTCAGCATCTCTCGAAATATTCGTTACCTACAGAAAAGTTATTTAATTTCATAATATCACTTTTATTCTCTTCTATAAAATCTGAAATTGAAGTTTGAAGAGTCTAATTATAATAGTATTAAAGCTTAGGATTTCCATTAAAGGCTGGAATATAAAAGCGGAACTTCCGAGAGTACTCGTGAAGTTAATAATCAGGAAAGGAAGTAATATTGTTAAAGTTCTCTTAAGAAGGACCCGATTTATAAAGGGTTGATTTTCAGTTGGATTATACTGAGTAGCAGAATATAATTTACTTAACTTTTTAAATAGTCAATGGGTAGGATTTTAAGTTTAAATTAAATTATTAGATGAGGTTAAAGTTTGAGATGTAAACGATTACGGTGCCTATCCTGAATGATTAACTAAATCTTGTAAAGGGATAAATAGTGACAGAAAGGGATATTCAGAGAAAAATATCTCCGGATTACGTTAGGAAGGATGGGCAAAAAAAGTTTTTGTGAAGCAAGTGAACACCTTTTATACAGGATATTTTTTTATGTAGTGCGCAAAATTTGTAGAGTGATTCAGTGTCCTAAGCGATTGGCCTACTGCGCTTTGTGTTGTGGGTTCGATCCCCGCACGGATCAAATATTTGATTGCCTACAGATAGTTGTTTCGGGTCTGGGTGTATGTGCATATGACATGAACGTTTGTAAAACTGTACCCACGATTCAGGAAAAAACCATAGAGATAAATTAAAAAAGAAAAAATATTGCAATCTTTACTACATTAAGTAACATTTCAGCGAGGAATAATTGATTGACAAGTCGAAGGGAACTAAAGTTTTCCTGTTACGTAGATTAAACCGATTATGTAACATCAACTTTACGTAACATGTGAAATAAACATCGATCATGTTTGCCAATTTCCGCGAAAGATTGAGACGGGGAACTTGATTTTAGCTTATTAGCAAGGCTTTACTTCCGATCCCAGGATTTCAAAGGAGTCTCTTGAAATCTTGGAATCGGATCTCAATTATCGCAAACGTGCATCATCCGGAGTTGGGCCCAATAAATGGTTACCTGCCTGATTTGTGACTAGGTCGTTAGGACTAGAAATTTCATATCCCTTGAGGATAACAGACGAGGCGGGTTTTTATGTTTTATTCAACCTTTTCGCTAGCCAAGCAGCGTCTATTTACTGACACAGGACGATGTTGCAATGTAGGATGTTGCATAATACAATTTTGTAGATTATTGTTTTCACTTCCAGAGCTCGTATCTAGGAGCAGGAGTGTGCGACCCTCATCATTGTGGCAACACGTTCTGTCCTGGACAGCAACGCCAGAATTGCCAGGTCGAGACCTCCATAACGCCCTTCGCGGTATCAGTGCACTTCGGACCACCAGCGATAAAGAGGAGCCCAGAGGAGAATATAGGGATGTGTTTGAAATACACGCAGCTGCCTTGTGATTCTTGAATAGTAAAAAGTAAATTCACACTGTTTCTAGGAATTCGGAATTAGCTAGATGATAATAAATACGAAGACCTACTCCATTAGATGAAGAATGAATTTAGTGTCAAAGAAAACACTCTAAGAAGGTTAAATTTATATTCCAAAGGACTGACGATGAATAATTTCTATAAAGGTTTCATCATTTTATACTTTAAATGATCATTGCTGATATAAAATAAACGATGCGACATTGAATTTAATGGTGATCAAAATGTTTTGATATTTGATGATATACGATCGTAAAAAGACGACGCGACGACGCAACTCCGTGACGACCTCTCTAGGGAGAAATTTTGTGAGAGTGCGAACTGTAAGAAGATAGGAATAAAGTAGATATACGACGAAATTTATTTTCAGCAAACATAATTATAAATGTTTAAAATATCTTTGTAATTTGTTTATATGTCTAGATGCTCAAAGGTTTATATTGATAATTTGAGGAATGGGATATTTTTAAATGATGAAATCTAAAATTAAATTTTGGAAATAATTATCTTTCTATTTATATATATTATGATTAGTCAAATCTTTTTCCGCTTTTGAATTTATCAACTTGTTTCTGAAACAATAAAATATCTTTAAATTTGGTATTCAGCGTAGCAGCTATTCTGTAAGAACATGTCGCATCTCTATTAGAATTTCACTCATAACTCAATACATCAAATATCAAACCGTAATAAGAATCCATTAAAAACAAAACAACGTTTTTATCACTAAATAAATTCGATTAAAATGGAGTCCTTTTCTTTAAACTAATCCCAAGTTGATTAATTGCTTTATTTGTAAACCTGTCTGGCTTAAAGTATCGATTTAACTACTGACTGACTACAAATGAATTGGTCTCAAGTCTCAACTGAAGAATTACTTGGGCGTTCAAAACTACTTTCGTTGAATTTGAATTGGCTCTTTGAAGTGAAGCTGATTGATATTTTAATATCAAAGTAGACTTCAACTAATCGGTTTGTAACATACAAGGTGGTATATTTAAGGAAATCTTTCAAGCTTGCGATACATCCACGTATCGCAGAAAACATTAATAATAATAATGTTGTAAATCTGCGTACCCATGTATAATTTAAATAATAGTAGATCCACTGTTGGACATATTTAAATATTCATAGATCCATTCATATTGTTGATGAATATTCATAGTTGCATTCATAATTATTCATTCATACTTAAATTATTATCGTATTATTCATCAATTCTCTTACGATAGAAGATCGTATCATTTCTAATCTAAAATCTACTTAGATAGCTTTCTATAACTACTATTATAATAGAATATACATGAACTGGCGTTAATGGATATTCGAATACTTGAACTAACTTGGAATGTATAATGTATATAATACACATTACTTGAATTGCTCAAATATTTTCTATTTATTAATTCAACTTTGAATAATTTGTAAAATTAGTTTTATATTGGGATAGTAGCTGTATAGTTCCTATTATTTATTTTTGATATAATTAAAGGTTTTGTGGTAAAAAAAGAACACAAAATCTGGAACTTAATTACACGTAATTTTACAAATAAGGATAGTATGATGCAGGTACTTTTCTATATAAATAGCTTTTTAATAATATTTTTTATTTATTGTATTTTATTAAGTAGTCTGTGCCATTGTAGAAAAATATTATAATGACCAAAAAATCCTTTTTGTATAAACGATTTAGGTGTTTTGTTTTTAGATTTTATTTTTGTAAATAATTAATATAAATTGTTAATGTTTCTTGTTTTTTTTAAAACTATTCCTTTTATGAATTTTTGTACTTGTAAAAAATGAGTCAAATAAATGTAATGTTTTTTTTCTAAAATATACAAAACAATTTGTTTTATTTATTTTAACAAAGTAGGTAATAGTCGCATGCTGAATATGCTATACCTATATATTATATTAGTCACAGTCAACTAGTCAAATCAGGTTAAATCTGTTGGACTTTTTATATCACTAGGGATTTTCCAAAATCCACAGGTACCACCTATCCACCCTGTATTACATAAAGGTTGACACACACAGCACATTATACAGCCCATTGAGCTATCGGTACCTGGTAATGTCGCAAATGGCTTCGACTGCCGTAATGGTCGCCAGTTAAGTGTTATGGTGATGTTAACACATCCGATAATGTATATCTGGTGAGATTGGGGCATTACGTTGGTACTTCAGTAGAAGACTAATGGTATAAAATTGTTAATGTACATTGACCTACTAATACAATGAACGGCAGGTCTAGAACAAAATACATGAAAAATGTGTCCCGAGTCAACCTACGTAAGCGTAGGTACTCGTACATTTAAAGAAATATAAAAAACTCGTCTCGTATCGTCATTAGTAAACAGCGACAATTTATCAGCCTATTCAACTTTTTCACAATACAGTGCAGCATTTTTGACGTGTATTCTGCCGGTTGACAAAACAAAGACTGGCGCGCTATTGGAACTCTTTTTTCGTTTTGGAACTCTTTTGGCTCGGACACTTTTGAGCGCGGACCCAGTGTCCATTGTATAGTAGGACAATTTCAATGTACATTATTTTTATAGTTATTAAAGCATACCGCTATGCTTGTTTGCCACAAGCATACGGCCCGTCGGATAGTAACCGGTTACCGTAACCTATGGACGCTTGCAACATCAGGAGCATCACTCGCGCGTTGCCGACCCTACTATTACCTACTTAGATTATTGATTGGTTGTTGCAGCTGCTCCAAATAGATACCGGTGGCGTACTAATAAAGTTCGGCAAAAAATACTATGCAAAAATTGGCGTACTCGACTGACTCAGTTAGATTAAAATGCCGGTTTGCGTAGTAAAACTGTGCAAAAACGATACTACCAAAATAAAAAAGACACTGGGATATGTACCATCAGTAAGGATTGTATAATCTATACTTATAATAAAATCGTAACGAGGCTAAATTTTAAGTAAATGGCGAAACATTTTTGCGTTTTGAAGGGAATCCAGAGTGACAAAACAAATTAGTTCAAACAGACCCAACTAAACTGCGGAAAATCTTAACACCGCCATTCAGAAAGACGCCATGAATGTACAGTGACATCTATTGAATAAAAGCAGTCTTCAATATAGTACCTCTAAATGTATATAAAATCGTAACGAGGCTAAATCTGTACATTGAATATAAAAAAAAGTAAGTGCTACGTATACTGGGAACGATACAGAAAAGTGCTACGTATACTAGGAACGATACAGAAACCGAAACATACATTTTTAGAATTTTTGTCAGTTTGTCGGTTGGGCGGTTTGTTTGATTGAAGATAAAAAAAAAAACTGCTACGTGATCTATAATCGACATTGATGCCAAAAATATAGTTTTTAGAATTTTTGTCTGTTTGTCTGTTTGTCTGTTTGTCTGTTTGTCTGTATCTCTGTCCGAGCTTCACGGCCAAACCGCCGAACAGATCGTCATGAAATTTAAAAGTAAAATCCGTTAATGGCCTGGTCAACATATAGGGTACAAATTATTACGCTATTGTCAAAGGGGGGTGAGCAATAAACCAATATGTCTGTGTACAATTATTATTCGCTACCTATATGACGAATCCATTTGAAATATTGGATGATTGTAGTTAATAGATCCGATTAACATTTTATATACAATAGAAATCATTTCGCATTTTTTTAAACGTACTTTTTCATTTATTCTTTAGCCTTATATATTTTAATTCGTCTGTTTATACCTAGATGGCATTAGTAGTAATTTATAGGCGAGTTTTTAATTTCCAATATTTTTATAAGCGATTTTTTTATTGATACGGCATCCAAACTCCTGTAGGCCGAGTTCTATATAATAATTTAATTTGTAACGTTCAAATATCTATACTTATAATAAAATCTATACTACTTATAATAAAATCGTAACGAGGCGAAAACTGTACATTGAATATTTTTCAAAAAAAATGATTGCTGCGTATACTAGGAACGATACTGAAGCCAAATCAGATGTTTTTAGAATTTTTGTCTGTTTGTCTGTATATCCGTTTGTCTGTTTATATTATGTCCGAGCTTCACGCCTATACTACTGGACAAATTTAGTTTAAATTTTGCAGTAATATCTGTCAAAGGGCTGGTCAACATACTATTATCTAAGGGGGGTGAGCTAAAGTGCATTATGCCTGTGTACTATTATGAGCAACCACTTCATTATTAAGAGCCGAATCTTAATGAAATATTGTCTTATTATAATTCATAGGTCCGGTCAAAATATATAATATAAATCATCACCCTATTCGTCTAGGGGGCTAAGCAAAATTAATCTTCGTTTTAGTTTCACAGTTCCTGTGTTCATTTTAACTCCTCACTTGATCCCGTTCTTAAATTAGTAATTTGGTATATTTAGTAATGCCCAGTATTTTTTTTTACTGATAAACGTTCTTTCTTTGGCATCTTACTTTAAGGTACGTATTTCACTGACTGCTATGTTCCAAAAGGTGAAGCGTGATGAAAGCATACGACATAATACCTTACCCACGAGATAATTACTTTTTTAAATGCTCTACCAGATATTTCGACGTAACTTTGATTTCATTATTATTTTATTACATTTTTCTGAAACTAGATGGCGTTAATAGACTTTTTAACTAAGACCAAGATTTTGTATTTCCAGGAAGTATTTTGATAAGATCATTATTAAGACTTTATTAGGATTGGGTAGAATTTTTTTTTATCCATAGAAGTTATCGGAAACCTGTAGGATGGGCTTTTCGGAATCTAATAGGTAATTATGAATTTCAAAGCCTTATTGGCAGTACTATAATGACGTGTGCTTGCTGTTTACTGCTACCATTTCAAATTGATAAGGGCTAACATCGTTTGCATTCTGGAGAACAGCAAATTAAGTTCATAGAACATTCTTTTTAGAACATAGCCTTTTGCCTGATGCACGGCAGCTGAAAATTCATTGACTTGAGGATGACTAGAATGATCGGTCGGCTACCAATTTCTCACTGAAAATAATAAAATAATTATTACCTTATGTTTCTTTAAATTTGTCTTCAGTCTCCCTAGATAGCGTTGGGATCGAAATATTTGTTCTTTTAATTGGGTTTATGTGTTTACGAAAATGTAAAGTTTATAATTTGGATGTTTTCTCCAAGTATTTTAAATAGCTACTATTGTTAGATTCAAGACGATAAAATCATTACGAGGGGCAGTAATGGTTACCGAATTTTCACCGACTACATCGTTGTCGTTGTTAGTCGTTAGTAGAGTGTAGGCAAAATAAAGGTATCGCTAGATCACCTGCTTTGTATTTATGGGATGAAAGTCTGAGAGCCAACAAAAAAAAAAGAAGTTACTCCACCTCGGGAAAACAGCGAAAAATATTTCAATGAAACTTTACGGTAATTGTATAGATAATAGTCTAACTTAACAACTTTTATTTGCAACAGTAATTGACTAGATCCTTAGATACAGCTTGATCGTTCTATTGTAAGCAGTCCCGTACAAAGCAGAGGTCACGATTGATTAGTTATACAAAATAATGTTGTATTGGACCTACTTTGATGCGACTTTCACTGTAGTATAATTTATAAGGGATCGAGGACTTATAGTAAACATATTTCATCGCACTATCACTCATAGGAGTCGAGCAATGTAACATATTTTGTGTATAATGTATGATGGTTATGAAATGTAAGAATTTAACAATTTCGATAGGACTTTCACAGTAGCGCTACTAAGGGGTCGACTTTTTAACATAAATATGTATCATCACGCTACGCTACGCTCACAGGAACTGAACAGTGTAACATTTTTTTTTGTACACACGGCTACTATCAAGCTATACATTTCCAGTAAAAGCTGACCACGTATTGTATAGGCTTCCCTTACAATAAGAGGTCAGCTTATTATACTGAAAATTTATAGCTCAATATGTATCCGTGGGTACTAAGGTCGATAGTTAAGAAATTTGTGATTTAAACGAGTTTATTTATTAACATTTTCGGTAAAAAACCATCACGGAAAATTACTATACATATGAAGGAAACTAGGTATTTTTTCAACATTAGAAATGTTTATTTCGATACCCATCGTAACTAGCTAAGTGGAACGGTAAATAGTAGAATAGAAGCCGACAAATATCAGGTTCAAATCCGGTCCCCGGGTTGTAACTGTTTTTATTTAATACTAATTGATACAATTTTATATTAATAGAAACATGTATTTTCAAAACATAATTCGAGCACCCCTACACCACGCGAACGAAGTCGCGGGCACAGCTAGTTTCAGTAATAATTTCATAATTCCAACGATAAAAAATACAAACCATAAATGACAATCACCACATGACAATCACATGTCACATGATGTAACATGAGTTGACGCATTCAAGGGGCCATTTTTCTTAGGTGGTGCGGTATCTAGTTGGAGCGGCTGCGACAACCAATCAATAATCTAAGACTACCTACCTAATTACTGGTAGAAATCGCCAAGTGTGATAAGACCGCCCTTTGTAAATTTCATTTTCTAATTATTGTATCTTTTCTTCTATTACTGGTGTGACTCAAAGCTGGTGTGCAATAAAGTGTATTATATTAATATTATTTAAAAGTGTTTCAATTGAATTACTCGTCGGTTCTTCTCCATAGGACCTATTAATTGGAACCGCGCACCTAGTCTCAACATTTCATACCTAAGTGCCTGTTACTGGTTTACATGAAATAAAGATATATTCTATTCTATTCATAATTAAATTCGCTTCAAACTTATCCTAAATGCATAGCTAGAATCTTAAACGCATTTACCCGAGGCGGCGACGAGCTAATCAAACCAATAATCCAATGTCTATTGAAATTGTAACAATAGGCGCCGTATCGACATGTAACAAGTGATCAGGTATTGTTGTAGATGTAGAACATACTAATATTAGGTTTAGGTAGCTATCTAGTGTTCGTGAAAAGGCTATTTAATTAGATGACGGTTTTATTGAAGCTTGTAGACCAGGGAGAACCCTTTAAAAATAATAAAAAGTGAAAGAAAATAATAGTAGGATGAAACCCATTGGAAAAGGAGTAGAATATTAAAAAAATGAAAGGAAAAATAATTTACGGGAGATCTGAGGTCGGGAAGGGGAAGAGGGGGGGGGGGGGGGGGGGGTTAAGGGTAAAAAACGGTTTTTCTCGATTTCCGGCAAAACTAAAAGTCCTATGGAATAATAATAATGTTTTTATAATATTCTCCTCCTTTTCCAATGGGTTTCATACTACTATTTTTTTTTTTGGTTTCAAAAATTATCGACCCTGGTCTATTGGGAAGCTGCCAGCTGGAGTAATCAGAGATCCATCCATCCAAAATTTAAGTGCTAAGCACTTGTCGGTGTAGCAATTTCCATTCGGTCCTATCTAATGCCAAATCTTTTAAATCTTTATATGTTTCTATATTCGCTTTTTCTTTCAGCTGATCAATGTAGTTTCTTTCAATCAGAGATATTATTGTAAATTTGTTTTATGAAAAGAGTATTCATGGAATTTCTTGCCGGTATCTTCTCCAGGACCAACCCACTTGGAACCGTGCACCTAGAATTACGACGTTTTGAAAGTGCTTGCAAAGGCCCAGTTGTAATAAAAAACTTTGACTTTGAGACATAAGAAGGTATAGTTGCCACTATGTGGAGCCCTAACATAGCTAAGCGGCGTCACGGCAGACCACGAAGGAGATGGAGAGACGAGCAGGATAAAATTAACAATGAATGGTCCACACTGGCTCTGGAACGGAAGACTTGGAATTCATAGGGGGAGGCCTTTGCTCAGCAGTGGGATGATATAATAAGCTAGCAGTAACAGTAATAGTAAAGCCGGCAAATAACTTGAGTTTCCTCGATTTTTCGTTTTGTCTCCTATCAAAGAAACATAGGGTTTATCCACCCGCCGAGCTTGCCCTGTAGAAGCAACATCAAAGTAGCCTGAATATAATCTATCCATAAAGCATAAAATAAATAGGTACAGAAGGTCGGCTTCATACAACAAGCGATAACAGGCGCACGCACGCATAGACGCGTCCGTACGTCAATCTCAACTATACGTATCTAAAAGCATATTTGATCACTCCACCAATTTTTTAATTTTTAACCCCCGACAAAAAAGAGGGGTGTTAAAGTTTGTAGTGTGTTTCTGTGTTGTTTAATGCCGTTTTTTAATTGAAAGCTAGTTTAATCGGGTATCATCTTAGCTATGTTTCAGTCATGAAAATCTGTTCAGCTGTTCAAAAGTTACAGCTGTTTTTCTAGTTGGAGTCGAGGGTTTTTGGCGGTTAGGTTATATTGTAGAATGTTTTTTTTACTCTATATTGAAAACAAAGCTTTACTTTAATGATTTTTGAATTTTTCTTCATTGATTCTTAGGGCAAGAGTATAATTATGAAAAGATTAAATATTTACAATCAAGTTTTGTCGTTCAAATAGAGTAAAAATCCTTCTATCTACTATAATATGTAAACATTGGTTGTTCAAATAAGGACTAAGTCGAAGTCTAGTCAAAGGAATGTTCGATTGACTATTGTCCGTTGTATGGAGCCGGCCGTCCGTGCCTATCTATTTCGTGCATAAATCATGGATCACCTGAGCGCATCCTCGTTGCATTGCAATCACGCCACAGTAATCTAATGGATATTGGACTGTAACAATATAAGCTGATGCCGACGCGCTACCTGTGATATCATTGTTTGGGGATGCAGAACCAACTGATATAACAGATAAGTTTGTTTGAGATTGGAACACATGAATTGATTGGGTAGATATACCCATAACACAATCATGATTTTTGTATTTATTTTCAGGAGAATATATTTTCTCCTGTTCCGAGGGTACAATTTACAAACATGCATCTCACATGCACACATATTCAGACCCGGAACAAATATCAGTAGATCATAATATATTTGTTCCGTGCGAGGACCGAACTCACGGTACATAACGCAGAAAGCTAACCGTTTAGTCACTGCACCATCGTGTCGTCAAAACCTTATCATCTACCTACATATTTAGGGTACTATAACAAGGTTATAAAACCTGATTTAAGTTAAGTATGTAGAGTAATGATTGTTTTAATTTATTTATCTACCACATGAACGTTGTACTAGTTAAAACTGGTTCAGAAAATTAGTTCAGTTTGATGTGACATAATTTAGTAGTTTGGAAATAGAAAGTAATTGAACGTTTGGAGTTTTTTTTTTTTTTTTTTTTAATTTGGATTCTAAATTAAATAAATATTGTTTACATGGGAAAGACGATCTTGATCTAAATTTTAGATCAAGATCGTCTTCAACATTTTATTATTATCTACAATAATTATGGAAAATAAGTGCGATTGCTTATAATTATTAATAATATTAGCTTCAATAATTATAAAAATAATCAAATTAATTAGAAAGTTTTTCCAATCTTATTTATTATTATAATATTAAAAAGAAGTTACTAAATATTAAAGCTACAAAAACATGAATCAATAACTAAACAATAATACTAGAAGGTAAATAAATATACTATTTACAAATAAAAAAACGTTCGGAGTTAATTATACCTTTCTGGTAAATCGGATTTCTTCGGATATTTCATACTGTTATTATTTTCTTAATTAGAGATTTCTATCACAATGTTATCGAATCAACTTTTTCCCTGTAGGTACACGGACTGTTCCGCAGGAACAAATATTTGTATGACCTACAGAGTGAGATTATTTGTACACACGATACAGGAGAATATAAAAGCTTAATTAAGTAAGTAACTTAAGCTGCCCAGATTGTCTTAAAGATCCTTTAACTTCGTATACAGGGTGGCGAAAATTTTTAGGGCAATAAGGGTGACTACTCTTTCCGTTATAGTTAGAGAGTTCTGAATTTTGAACAGATTATAAACCTTTTTATTAGTTTATTTGAAAAAAGGTGGCATAGGTACTCGGAACTTGAACCGAGTTATTCGGCCGAGTACGAGTAATCCAAAAATTACCGAGTACCGAGTAATAAACGAGTACTCGGTCCATCTCTAATTAAAACAATGCATTTAGAACAATAAACATAATGGATCAATCTAAAAATACAACTAAAGTTTCCTAAGACCAGAACTTTCTAACTATAATGGAAAGGGTAGCGACCCTTAATGCCCCGAAATTTTGCACCACTCTGTAGCTATGATTTTTGTAAAAACGTAATATAAGCTCACAGACATTTAATATTCTGTAATTTTTGTAATTAGTACCTACCTACACATTCTATATCAAAATCATCTTTTCTATACTAATTTTATAGTTATCTACTACGACCCAGACACAATAATTAATGACAATGATGGATAGACATAAGAGTGTGTTCACAATGTTTACATCTACGAACTCTGTGACGAACTACTCGTACGCGCGCGTACGTTGTTGGGCACTCGCCCGAGCCTTTGCTGCGCCGCCATGAATATAAAGAGTTATATGCCTTAGGATAAAACATAACGAAATTAATTTCCCATTAAATAAAATACAATTAAATATTAACACTACGAAAACACTACAAACGGTATTTTTCGCAAAATATTATATGCACCGATTAATGTCATCTCTAAAACGGCTTATTTATCGTGTTATTCTTTTGTACCATTATGTATCACTATTTTGTTCCACTGTTAAGTTGATAAGTCGAATCGGTACAAATAATATTTCCTGAACTATAACCGTGCATTCGGTGTGCGTTCGGCGCGTGTTCGTCAATGTGCACGCACCTTAACTGCATTGTAATTAAATTAGCTTCTGTAACATGGGTTCCTGCTCGCCCGGAAACGACAGGCTTCCCATGTACAAAGATAAAGAAGAATGTGTACCTAATTGTTCCAGCTATGAGATGGTCACACAAATAAAACAACTTCAGTACACTTAAAGATATAATTTATTTAAATAGGCATTTGGTATGTTGCAGATGTTGACATTATAGTTACCTACTATATAGTTACTTGTACGAGTTAGTACATAAGAATAACTAATAAAAGTTTTTGAGGTTATCTAGGAACACATGTTAAATTGAAGTGGCACTCGCTGACACAAAACAACTTGTCTGCGGTAAACTCTCTAAATTGCAGCACTACTTATCCCTACGACATAAGTCTTGGGATCGACTGTGATCAACCCAAGTGTCAATAAGTAGTACTGCAAAGTTAGAGCTCGGTGACAACCTAGGTTGCTAAACCCAATCTAAAATATAAGTTCCACCAAGATTTCCTTTGCAGCTATGCCACCAGAACACACTAAGAATTTAACCTTATACTTGTTTCAGCCAATTAAATTATCAAACGTAAGAATAAAAACCATACATAATACTTTGAAACATAGCTCAACGGTAAAGAAGGTTCTGGTTTAATTACAGAAAAATGTAGTCTAAATGACTATGCAATAGTGTTATATTTTCCTAACATGCTGTGGGAGTTCTACTACCCATTTCTTGAAAGCATGAACAGCTGTGAACAATTTGTAAACCACTCATATAAATAGGTACCAATTTACACCAATATATACCACCAACCTAACATTATTTTAATGTTAGATTATCTTGATTCTAAGTTAATAATAAAAATAGATCCAACCTCAAGCTGTAGCTGTAGAAGCAGAAAGTGCAGTTCAAACCATGTAATGATTGCCACGCGACATGCCAACGTGGTCAGTGTGCAAAGCTTCATGTACTTAAGCATCTTTCCTTTCAATAACGGCAACAAGCGATTTCCATCTTATATAATAAATATGCAACAGCAGCCTGAAAGTCACAGAAACAACCATGTCAGAACAAAGCATTATAATAACTTTGTGAAATGGCGTTTGAACAAAAGCAAAGCAACTCACCATACATAAGGTATTTCACTGCATAATATAAATTTATTGGACGATTCACACATTAATAATTTATATGGGAACTAGCCCATTTTCTCAGTGCTACAAATCCATTTTTAATTTCCTGAGACTAGGAACAAATTATTAGGGAATAATAAATCTGCGTGTGAGCACTTCACGTCTCTTGGGAAAAGGAAAGCCACAAGCGCGACCACCCTCAGATCTAAAACCTACCAACGATTTTGACAGTTTATGAAATCTATGGTAACTATCAAGCTATGACTTTATAAAATTAATGAAAACAAACTGAGAAAAATCCCGTATCTAATTCCATGAAATGAGAATAATAATTCTACATTTCTTGAAGTTTGAAACCACAAATAAACTAACAACCTGACAAAATTATGTACCTCCAAGATAACCAAAATTCTACCATTTGGCAGACTATAAACTACCATTGGTAACATTGAGACAACTGTTTTCACATGAGTTGTCAAAAGACAACCAATCAGCTATCAACGAATATTCCACATCAGAAACTTAAGCCAATGTCAAGCGGCCACGAAATTTGTCTTTATGAGCGCGCTTTTTGAAATTCGCACAGATTACACAACGTTACAATACCCCCCTTCCAATGAAAAGGTTTACAGAGTAAACCGATCGCTGTCCCCAGCGTTCGAATCACAAAAATAAAGTACCTCGAAAATAATCTGTGCATGAATAATAATTACTTTCCAAACAGGAATGCTTCAAACATTCAACAACATACCAAACAAAAAATTGACTTAAAAAAAACCGTTAGATAGTGTGCAACTACCTAAACCAAAATCTTTGAAAAAAATCTTCCCTTTCTCAAACTATTTGAAAATGAAAATATAGGTTTAAATAAACCCAAAAGAAAGAAAAATAGAGTAAAAAAATTAGAATTAGGTAAATATAATCTAATCTATAAATAAACCCATCTGAAACTAAATCGTTCAGAAATGAGTATATAAAAAAATAAAGAAACAAAAATATAAGTAAAATTATGTAAAAATCCTTCTCTCCTGTAATGCAATTCCAATATATCCAACACGTCAGGACTGATGTTACAAACCAAAAAATCACTTCTGTCCGGACGAAAAGTTTCGACAACAAATTTACCTATCTGCTACATTGTTTTGTACCACAAGCACGCTACCATTCATACTGCTAACATACTTCCCTACATTCAGTCACCTTTTGAACGTCACGATTAACGGCAATAGCTCGAACGTCGAGCATAACAACCTGTTAACGCATACTAACACACCCCTTCAGTGATCAAAGATATTATATAAATCTTTGACACCTGCAAAACAATTATGGCCAATTTGTTGTCTATGAAAACTATAAAATTAGGCAAAAATAAGGACAAAGTTTAAAAAAATATATCCGAATACTTTGCCTATAAAAATCTTCCTATCAGGAAGAGAGAAAGAAAGGAGGAAAAAATAAATTTAACCTTTAAAATCCTTGATGTGCCAAGAGCCTATCGACCGGCCATTCAACCTTTCTAACTCATAAACCAAAGGAGATAAAACCTTAGTCACCTGACACTTCATATTGGTGCTAGTTTAGACATTTTAAATTTACTAGCATCACTTTGAATAAAAGTTCGTTTCCAAACCAAATCACCGACTGCAAACTCGGCTGATCTACGGCGCAAATTAAAATGTGTTGCATTTTTGGCATGTGACTTCAACAAATGTTGACGAACGTCTACAAAAATCCAAAAAAAAACAAAAACCAAATCAAAAAAAATTCAAAGTACCTTATTCACCTACATAATCTTCGCGTGGAACGCGGCACATTGTAGCGTTTAAACATTGAAAGAAATTCCGATCCCGTGAATTGCGTTATATTATCCGCAATCACTGTTTCGAGAACCCCAATGGCAAAAAATTAAAAAAAAAATCGCTACATTTATGGTACCTGCACGACGAAGAGGGAACAACAAACTATACTTTGAAAAAACAACAATTCACAACCATGAAAAATGTGAAACCAGCCATGCCTATCAGCAGTAATTTGAAATTCGGAAACGGCTAATAAATCTGTCTCACACACTGCCTCCAGTGGGCATTTAACCAGTAAATCTCTCAACTGTTCTTTGAGTTCTACCATATTAGCAGGAGTGTCTGAACGGATGTAAACCTCATATGTCAGCTCATATTTAAGAAGAGAATGAAATTGTGTTGGTTTTTCCATCTTAGATTGGTGGTACACTTACAATAAGGTATGTATAGTCACAATAGGTTAACTATTTATGACAAAATTAAAGCTATGTGAGAAACTTAAAAAAAATAAAAAAAAATATAAGGACTGTATGTCATGTACCTTATATGAACAACTGAAAAGCAGCTAAGTACTTAATTCAAATCAAATCAAATTAAGTCTCTCACAAAACTATAAGCATAATTAAAATATGCATCAAAACAAAGTAAAAAAAATTATAACACAGTACAGAAATTATACTTGCTCAACACTGTGTTTATAAAAATAAAGAACACTACATGTGTTTCAGTAAAAATCTATATCACCTGATAATAGACACATTTAATAAATTTAATTCTATAGCTTCGGTTCACTTTGCCCCACGTTGGGCGCCATTTGTAACATGGGTTCCTGCTCGCCCGGAAACGACAGGCTTCCCATGTACAAAGATAAAGAAGAATGTGTACCTAATTGTTCCAGCTATGAGATGGTCACACAAATAAAACAACTTCAGTACACTTAAAGATATAATTTATTTAAATAGGCATTTGGTATGTTGCAGATGTTGACATTATAGTTACCTACTATATAGTTACTTGTACGAGTTAGTACATAAGAATAACTAATAAAAGTTTTTGAGGTTATCTAGGAACACATGTTAAATTGAAGTGGCACTCGCTGACACAAAACAACTTGTCTGCGGTAAACTCTCTAAATTGCAGCACTACTTATCCCTACGACATAAGTCTTGGGATCGACTGTGATCAACCCAAGTGTCAATAAGTAGTACTGCAAAGTTAGAGCTCGGTGACAACCTAGGTTGCTAAACCCAATCTAAAATATAAGTTCCACCAAGATTTCCTTTGCAGCTATGCCACCAGAACACACTAAGAATTTAACCTTATACTTGTTTCAGCCAATTAAATTATCAAACGTAAGAATAAAAACCATACATAATACTTTGAAACATAGCTCAACGGTAAAGAAGGTTCTGGTTTAATTACAGAAAAATGTAGTCTAAATGACTATGCAATAGTGTTATATTTTCCTAACATGCTGTGGGAGTTCTACTACCCATTTCTTGAAAGCATGAACAGCTGTGAACAATTTGTAAACCACTCATATAAATAGGTACCAATTTACACCAATATATACCACCAACCTAACATTATTTTAATGTTAGATTATCTTGATTCTAAGTTAATAATAAAAATAGATCCAACCTCAAGCTGTAGCTGTAGAAGCAGAAAGTGCAGTTCAAACCATGTAATGATTGCCACGCGACATGCCAACGTGGTCAGTGTGCAAAGCTTCATGTACTTAAGCATCTTTCCTTTCAATAACGGCAACAAGCGATTTCCATCTTATATAATAAATATGCAACAGCAGCCTGAAAGTCACAGAAACAACCATGTCAGAACAAAGCATTATAATAACTTTGTGAAATGGCGTTTGAACAAAAGCAAAGCAACTCACCATACATAAGGTATTTCACTGCATAATATAAATTTATTGGACGATTCACACATTAATAATTTATATGGGAACTAGCCCATTTTCTCAGTGCTACAAATCCATTTTTAATTTCCTGAGACTAGGAACAAATTATTAGGGAATAATAAATCTGCGTGTGAGCACTTCACGTCTCTTGGGAAAAGGAAAGCCACAAGCGCGACCACCCTCAGATCTAAAACCTACCAACGATTTTGACAGTTTATGAAATCTATGGTAACTATCAAGCTATGACTTTATAAAATTAATGAAAACAAACTGAGAAAAATCCCGTATCTAATTCCATGAAATGAGAATAATAATTCTACATTTCTTGAAGTTTGAAACCACAAATAAACTAACAACCTGACAAAATTATGTACCTCCAAGATAACCAAAATTCTACCATTTGGCAGACTATAAACTACCATTGGTAACATTGAGACAACTGTTTTCACATGAGTTGTCAAAAGACAACCAATCAGCTATCAACGAATATTCCACATCAGAAACTTAAGCCAATGTCAAGCGGCCACGAAATTTGTCTTTATGAGCGCGCTTTTTGAAATTCGCACAGATTACACAACGTTACACTTCATCAATAATTACTGGTTTCTGCCAGCGTCAGTTTCAGGCATTTAGGCAATAGTTAGTAACAATAATAGGTCAAATGTTCAATATGTTAATTACTGATTTTATATATTTCTAAAGTGAGGTAAGAGCTGGGGTTTACTACGAGCTCTTATAGCAGGGCAGAAATTGAACTGCCCAGAAATTTCCAGAATAAGCTGACCTTTCATTGTACGAAAAGCCTATCCAGTGCGAGGTCAGCTCATACTGGAAATGTCTGGGCAGTTCTATTTCAGCTTTCAGCCCTGCTATAAGCCCCCTGATAACTATACAATATTATTCTTAGTATATCCTAAATAAATTTTTATTTTATTCATATAAAATACTCATTATTATAAAAATACTTTTATCTGAATGTATTCAGGGTTCTGTTTCTCAGATTTTCTGGGGGTACATGTTATGGCCAGAATCCCATACAAAAATGAAAAGTCTCCTTTGTTAAATCTTACTTTTAGATAAAAGTTCCTATTTTATTAACGGAGTTCCTTTTAAGAGGGTATAAAACACATCATTATGAGCAAGTTTTACAGACAATGGGACCAAAACAGATCGCAAAAAAATTATACTCGACTAAATATATGGAACAGCCGATTTATTTATCGCGATTATAACAGTGTTCCCATAGTAAAAGTTGTTCCCCCTGAACCCCCTTTCGACTTTCGGAAAATGATGTTGTATAAAAATTGTATTTTCTCGGGGAGCCTCTTCTTAATAGACATACTCGTAATCCGTAGATTCCTCTTCAGCGTGGGGTTGCAAGGCTCATAAATAATAAAGGATCCGATAGAGCCCTCAAATAGGGCCCCAAATTGTATCTATCGGCACTTACACACCTAAATCATCGTTATATCGCATTTAAATGACGCAATCAACGATTTATATCACTTGAGATAAGGGATGGACGTAGGGCAATGTCCCTCTTAAGCATATTCACCTTTGAGTGTCTAAATACTCAAAGATATTTACAGTGAAACAGAATTATGCTCGAAGTATACGCGACATGCGATGGAAGACGACGCCGACGGCGTCTTTCGCGATGTAAGCGACAAAAGTATTTTATCTCAATTACTCTATAAATGCTGGTAATAAAAAAAATCGCTAAAGCCGCTAAACTTTAACTATGCCAAATCTCACACTCCTCCGTGCGCGCAGTATGCTTAAAAAGGGGTACAAAGTTTTCTCTTCACATATTAGTATATAGAAAAGATAACACAAACATAAGGTAAGTAGAGAGAGACCTATAAGCGAATGAATAAGAATAGTGAAGGCTATGTTACAGATCACACAGATTGTAGATCTATGATCTTCAAAGTTTACCCAGATGAACGTAGAAATACCGTCCGTCCATGTGTCACTGCAAGGGTGCCAACTGAAAATCAGCGCTGGGTGTTCGTATGCCCAGCAAATGCTGAGTTGGCAACCCATTTGGTACTAGCATACCGACAGCACATTGTTTTTATTGTTACTTTTTGCTTTTTTTTTTTTATGTTTGTTCACTGTGTTGTCTGATGTCTAGTCCAAATAAATGATTTTTCTTTCTTTCTTCTTTCTTTCTTAAATAATAAAACGAGTAAGTAAATTATAATATAATGGGTACGTTTTGAATTCACAGATTTAATCCCCTTGCAACACCGGGTGTTCTTAACTTTTTAATTGTACACAAGGTAAAGAAACCAATTGTCTTCGTTCATTGTTTCATTGTTACAAACATCTTTTATTTGGAATGAGGTCTGAAAGAAAAATTTCTACTTTTAGTATTATACTTGCATGTCTTGAAGTTTCTTGAAAACTGTGTTGACTTTATGAAATGAAAAACCTTTTATTAACTGAAGAAGTTTATATTGAAAACTTCCATAATATAATTAATACGTCTTATGGTCGCCCAGTTGTCGAAATTCGACAGTAATATTAAATATAAATTTTAGCTTTCTGCAAATGTCACACTCCTTCGTGCGTGGAATAAGCTTGAAAGGGGGTACAAAGTTTTCTCTTCACGTATTAATATAATTATTCAGTCCGTTAAAAACATTGGAAATAAATTTTTATTTTCTTTCTTTTCTTTTTTCTTTTAAATTCCTCGAAAAACCATTTACATTAACAACGTTGTAGGTACAACAATATTTGAACTCCTCTACATTAAAAAAAAAAAACTGTTAACGTAAATATTTTGTATCGTATCTAAATTGACTGTACCGACAACGAATGGCTCTACCTTATTTATGAATTCCGAGAATCTTCAACAAATGGATTTTGAGGAAAATATCCGAAACTTTACAAAGCTCCAGAACTGTTTCATTTAAAATGTCTAACAGGACTAAGAATACTTAAGACGAGGATAAGTATTCGATTATTCATAGGATTATTAAATTTCAAAGGTTTTTTCAAGAAATTTCTCGTTCTTCAAGAAATTTTGTAGACCTGAACTATTTTCACCGTCTGTAATTATTTAATAAAATACTATCGCTACATTTTTATGAGAACTTCTAGGAAAACATAATAAGCCCAAAAACCTTTGATGTTACATTATTTATGTATAATCTAATATTTCTTAAGAAAAAGAAATTGTATTAATATTGTAAGGTACCTAGACGCTACTGGGATCGTATTCTGATACTTATAATAATGTTTGCTTATGTTCACGAAATTATTCCGTACATAATAAAACGAGATGATAACCAAATTATACATAATTATATACCTACCATAGATATAGCTACACATATATGGTCCTACTTTACTAGCGGAGGTCTTTTTAAGTAGTTATAGACTACACATCACTATGATCAACTTTTACTATGGTTTGGTTCTTCTCCATAGGATCTACTATTTGGAACCGTGCAGCTAGAGTCGACATTTCATAAGTGCCTGTATCTGGTTTACATGAAATAAAGATCTATTCTATTCTATGGAACCAGAACAGAAATCGGGAAAAAATATCTGCTGCTCCATACATTTAGTCGAGTAATATTGAATTATTTGTATGGATCAGCTGATTTTTTTTCTCGATTTCTGTGATGGTCCCATAGTAAAAGTTGTTCATAATGATGAGTACTATAACCCTTTAAAAGGACCTCCGGTAATAAAGTAGGACCATACACATGGAAATTGTGGTAAAGACCATAATACTGTATAAAAGTTAGAAGTTACATGCAATATTCCATAGTTTCTATCGTTTCAAGACCAATGTGAAATAACAGATATCAAATCAGTATTACATAACAGCTATTTTGTTTACGTAGATCCATCAACATTAACACTATCAGCTGATATTTCCACTTGAGAGCAAGATCGTAGATAAGGTTCTTGATATGGGGTATAAAGTGGAGTGTTTATCTTAACTAGATGACAGTAACTAACGCCTTCTTGTTGATAAACAACAGTTTAAAGTGAAAGCAAGATTTAAAATTCAAAAAATTAATTACAGTGCAGTTTTTATATAAAAACAATATAGTGTAGTGCAACAATACTAAAATGAAGCTGGTACAATTTGTTTATAAAAATAACCCAAAAGAAATCCGCGTTGGTTATTTATCTGGTGATAATGTCATCGATATAAACAAAGTTGATCCAACGATACCCAGCACTCTAATAGAAATCTTGAAGAATGGAGCCTTAGAAAAAGTTAAAAAGCTACAAGCAAGTAACCCAGCAGCTGTGCCGGTATCAACAGTGACTCTAAAAGCACCGATACACGGAGGCGATAAAGTTCTATGCGTAGGATTAAACTACAAAGACCATTGTGAGGAACAGAAATTCCCTCCACCAGAAATCCCGTTCATCTTCAGCAAATTCCCGAGCACTATAATAGGTCCTGAAGAGGCGATCAAACTAAAACCCGATGTCTCCGAAAAAGTAGTCTGCGAAGTCGAATTGACAATCGTTATTGGAAAAACTGCTTCCAAAGTGAAGGCAGAAGATGCTTATGATTATGTTTTGGGATATACTATTGCTCAAGATATTGGCGCTACAGATTGGGATAAGAATAAAGGTCTCGGGCAATTATTGCTCGGTAAAGCTATGGATACATTCTGTCCTATCGGTCCTTGTATTACAACCAGTGATGAAATTGGTGATCCTCAAAGTCTGAGCATTAGATGCATCGTCAACGGAGTACAGAAACAGAAAAGCAACACAAATCAGTTTATTCACAAGATTCCTGATGTAATCGAGAGATTATCGAAACTGTTCACTTTGTACCCTGGTGACGTCATCTTGACGGGTACTCCGGGAGGGGTGGGGTTGTACAGAAACCCCCCAGAGTTTCTGCAAGCTGGTGATGTGATTGTGAGTGAGATTGAGAATATAGGAGTTATGATCAACAGAGTTAAGAATTTTTAATGATTCAGTTTTGGAGATTAACTGGCTACTTGTAAGCTTATACAATATTCTGTAATATACTATTATTGAGATTATGTGAATACTAATAAATAATGGAAGTCGAAATCTTATAAATAATAATAAATAATCCAGCCCATAATTGTCCCACTGCTGGGCACGGGACTCTTCTCTGTATGAGAAGGGTTAGGCCTTAGATCACGACGCTAACTTGGTGCGGGTTGGCAGACTACACACACCATCGAGGACTTTATGAGGCCTTCTCAAATGTGCAGGTTTCCTCACGATGTTTTCCTTCACCGTTAACACAAGTGATAATCAAATTGCAATCCGCACATAAATTAAATTCGAACTCAGACCCTCCTGCATGGAAGGCAAGCGCTCAACCGCTAGGCTATCACTGCTTTTTTGAAAATATTATAAATAAATATTATTTACGATTCTGGTAGAAGAACGTATTCTACGTTCCCTGACCTATTTGCTAATGAATACTAAGAACTTAGTTTTGTTGGAGTATTACAAGTACAAATATCATTGATAGCTGTGCTTTTAATTAATTAGTTTATGTGGGTTCCCCTCTTTTCAATTGGATAAGAACTTATTTACCAATACAAGAGAGACGCTAGAGTACCTAATTAAATAATTGATTACATTTCGAACTACTTATTGACTAAGAAATATTATTAATTTTATTTGAGTAGTATTAAAATATAGGTCTATGATATATATTATATAAAATATAGGCAACTATGTATTGATTCCCGGAGCTTTGCATTACGAGTAATAAGTTTTTTGAAATCGGTTTTTACTTTTTCTAAAGTTTATTTTATTTTTCTATTTGAGTGGCATAAACAATACATAACATGCAATTACAGCAAACACAAGTGCTACAAGTGCAAATATGCTGTTATTCATTCAAGAGGTCCATTGTCTATCTCCGAAGGTTTTCATCAGATCTTTATGAAATTTGAATGGGACCATTTCGGATTAAACCCCTTTCGAACAAAAATAATTTTGCAAATCCGTCTATATATAACGGAGTTATGCCCGAACATACATAAAAAAATATATAAACATCCGAATTGAGAACCTCCTCCTTTTTTGAAGTCGGTTAAAGAAGTTGTCTCTGTATAAAATTCAATAACATATTCTAAAGGAACATTCGCCATGAGTTTGCGTCGTGTTTCTAAGTTCAAAAGTAATTTTGCTAAAATGTATCGTCATTAATATTTCAAATGCTACGTAAAGTTACGGTAAATTTGGGGTGCCCCTCGGGAAATCATAACTGGTTAATGCAATGTGTAGATATTTTTGTTACAACTTTAATGAAAAAAGGAGATATTTAAGTGATTTATATTTCTGTGCGCGCGCAGACAATGTGTTTAAGTTAAGGCAATTGTATTCCCGAAACTGCAAATTTAAGGGTAGTATTTGGGAGGCTGTATGAAAAAAAATAATATGAATTATCATTATTTTTTATTATTTTTTGTCTTTAGCTGCAATTACAACTATATTAATTATATATTCAAGGTTTTACCTATTTAGTCATCATTATGAACTACTTTTACTATGGGACCAACTCTGAAATCGCGAAAAAAATCTGCTGTTACGTACCTACATTTAGAAATATTCAATTATTTGTATGAAAGAAAAGAAAGAAAGAAAGAAAAAGTATTTATTTGACACAACACAAAAACGATTTTAAAGATAACCTAACAGAAAAATAAAAACATGTAAAACCAAAATAAAAATATTTATCTTAAATAAAAAATGGATTGTACGTCGCAGCTGTGTCAAAAAGGCTACCGCGCTGCGAGCAACCCGACAGCGCTGGTTTTCAGCGGGAGCCACTATACACGGTATGAAACACTAGAGATTTAGATTTTTTCAGTTGATTTTTTATTAGACTTAGTTCGGAAGTGATCGGTTTTATGAAGTTTGCCGATGCGACTTCTTAGTTGTGTCGTAGGAACTTTACCGTAGCTTTTAAGTAAAATTATTTCTAACAAATTATGGATCTTCTACACAGTAATTTTCGTTCTTCGAATGAAAATGGATACATTTATAATTATTCTTGCTAAACCTACGCATAAACTGTTTTGAAAACGAATGAGAAATAAAAATATTTCGTTTACTTTTCAAATACGTTTCAACTCACTCCATAACATGAATAAGTCGCGATCGATAGAATCAGACATGATACCTACGCTTTTAAAATGTCACGAAGTGTTCCAATTGAGTTGTTACGAATAGGAGTGTGTCGTGACGAATATTGGAGAAGTTTTCGATACGAGCAGGGTTGCCAAATAATTCAAGAGGAATATAGGACATTTCCAATTCGGGTGCCAAGACATCAAAAAAAATATACCTAGTCTCTTATTAATTTTTCAAAAAAGTTCAACTTTAACAATTGACTTTGAGTTGTTTATAGTATTCACCCATAGAAATAATAAGTAGGTATTATTCACCCAATTGGAAGGCAAAGGAACATATTTTCTATACAGCCTTATAGTTTTATTCACATAACCGATATGTATGACAAACGGTAATTTATTTAGTACTACGTGCTACCTCATTGCCTATTGGCTGGCCAAATATAGTAAGTAGATTTGGCTACTATATATTTTTCCAACAGTGTATAGTCTCTTGGCCCAAAATATAGTACCTAAGTTACTATATTAATATATAGTAGATATATTTGGCAACCCTAGATACGAAACTCTAGATGACTACTCCGGTGAGCATAGTAGAATCAGAGAAGTAAGACAGCTTTAAGAAATGGTACTAATGGCTATAGCCCTCTAGCAACTTTCTGCACCAGAATAGCTCCTTTTCGAGTTCGTCGGCTGCTTTTTCCTTATAAAAAATGAGTAACAAACGCGATTCTGCTGCAGAAAGAAGCTAGTGTGATATGGAGGTTCTTGCCGATTTCTTCTCCATAGGACCAACCCACTTTCGAACCGTGCACCTAGAGCAGAGATGGCGAACTTTGGTATATCGAAATAAAATGCAAATTTTTTCAAAGATATCTTTACTGTGGCCGTAACATCCCAACAAGCAATTTTAGAGAAGTAGAAAAAAAATAGCAATTTTTAAGTTAATGCGGTGCTCTCTGTTTCTTTTCGTGTGCCATTGAATCGCCATTCCTGACCTAGAGTTTCGACGTTTTCATCGAGCCTGTAAAGGAACTGTTGAAATAAAAAATATTGACTTTGACAACCCGAGATCTTGTCCTTTCGTGTGTTTGTATAGCATACACATAAGCAAACCGTGTTACAAGAATTTTTCTATTATAAGTTATTATAAGTCGGCTTACTTGTCTAATTTTACTGTGGCACGAACCGTATGAAAAGTTGTAGTGAACACGCGAAAGTTGTGTCTTATCTTCACGCTCGATTTTGTAGGAGATGGGTAGAAGTTTAAGCGGTGTTGAGTGAAGAAGTAATAGGTCAATATCGTTTTGTTCGTGTGTGTTATTGAGTGCCGACGCTATCCATGCTGCAAGAAACAGAGCAAAATGACGGAGTATGTTCCAAATGAAGGTGCTACAAAGAGATCACGACCCTGATCCATGAGGAGAACGACTGAGGGCTCAATTATGGAGGCGGAAAGTCGCGCAGCGCGCAAAGCGGAGTGTAGCTCTCTCGCTCGCTCTCCATGAACGGAGATACGCGCCTTTCTCCGCGCTGCGCGCCGCTTTGCGCTCCGCAGGACTTTTCGCCTCTCCATAATTGAACCCTAATAGAGAGGGGTCGACTAATGGGGTGGGGGGTGGAGCTATCTAAATAAATGTCGATATAATTTATCTAATGTTGATAAATAAATAAATAAATTCATAGACGATTACTAAATGTGGGATCTAAGGACTAGACTAATAGGTACCTACCAACTACCAACATAAAGTGCCCATTAGATCATTCATCTGGCATCAGATCAATCCGTGACCTTGGTTAGATTTATATCAGATTGATCGTGTGATGTATAGATGATGGATTGATAAATCGGATCGCAAAATATCTAGATATTTCGACTTGTGGCATTAATCTCGACAATCAAAGGTCATAGAAATGATGCCGAATTGAATGTTTAATGGTCATCTAAGCGTTCGTTCACACTCGATCCTTTAGCAGCAGATTCGCGGGTTTTCATGTTCGTTGG
Source organism: Allophyes oxyacanthae (assembly GCA_932294325.1). Taxonomy (NCBI): domain Eukaryota; kingdom Metazoa; phylum Arthropoda; class Insecta; order Lepidoptera; family Noctuidae; genus Allophyes; species Allophyes oxyacanthae. The sequence goes on from OW028625.1 coordinate 1,252,535, forward strand.
CTGCTTTTTGCTTACAAAAAGTGAATACCGAACGCGAAATCGCGCAATTCTGCTGCTAAAAGGATCGAGTGTAGATGGCCCCTAAATCGAGTCCAGATGGGCCCTAAGATCACCTAAATCAGACTTCATCGATGAGTTGCTATCTAGACTATTTTAAGGATTCCATCGTCTATCTCCGAATATGTCTTCATCAGATCTTCACCAAATTTTAAAGGGGCCACCCCTGGATATACCCTTTCAAACAATAAAGTAACCTAATAAGTTAAAAAGTTATTGGTTTTATTTATTTTTTGTTGTGCTAATGTACTCTTTTTCTTTCTTTCTTTCTCAGTCATCATGCCGGGCGCAAGCTGCCATTTTTCATACAAGGAACTAGGAAGGGAAACCCATAGAAATAGTACAAGTACTATGTATTATCTCTATGGGGAAACCAGTGTAGCGCCTGTGAATTAGCGTTAGCAATAAATAACACGTACGATGTGTTGCTACAATTTTTAAAAGAGAAAAGGGTATCAAAGATTTAAACAAAAATATCTAGCATATTACTGTCCCACTGCTGGGCACGGGCCTCTTCTCAGAATGATAAGGGTCCATAAAGGGTCTTTAGTCCACCACGCTGGCCTAGTGCGGGTTGGCGGACTACATACCTATTATACCATCGAGGACTTTATGAATGAGGCCCTTTCAGATGTGCCGGTTTCTTCACGATGTTTTTCTTGACTGTTAACGCAAATGATAATCAAATTGGGACCAAAGATTTATTATTATTATATTATTATGGTGTATAGGTTTAGTTACAGAAATATAATTATAACTAACTACGGTACCGTAGTTTTTAAGCAAAATGATGGAAAACTGTAACCAATTCATTAGCCAAAGACACAAAACAATTTTAACGTTCCAATTTTTTTATCAACAATTTTTTTTAAGACTCTTTTGAGCACTCTCGTTGTCCATCAGGGATTTTACAAATATAAATAACAAAAGCTTCCAATATAGGATCATTAAAATAACTTCTACGAAAAATATTATATTCCACGTAGGTATACGAATATATTCCTCGTTACGATTCCAATATGCGTGGATAAATATTAAAAATAAAATGTACAAAAGATTAAAAGCACTCAATTTCTGAATCAACTGTGTATTCTTTATATAAATACTACATTGAAAATAGTGTAGGTTAATAGGTATCACAAATATAACTTCGTTCAATTTTTAGGGATGCCTGAAAAATAATACGCCAATTTTATTGCGATTATGATGTTGGTTCCATAGAGGAAGTTATCCAGTTTAATTTGACCACGCATTTCTGATACACGTACTAAAGAATACACACACTAAAGTTGTATGCCGTTTTATCAACGGATCACCCTACAATACCCTGCAATATACTACCTATTTTCGAAGCAAATGGATGCTAGGTAGGTTACGTACGTTACGTATGCGTATCAAGTCGCATAATGTAGGAGGTAGGTAAGCACGCTGCATCGAATGTATGCGCCCCGCGTACACCAAGACATTACTTTATTTGTAGGGTGAACACGCGATATGGGGCAGTGGGATATTTACCACGAATAACCATCAAAAACCCCCGACTCCAACTAGAAAAAGAGGTGTAACTTTCGAACGGCTGAACAAATGCTTATAAATATAGCTAAGATGATTACCGATTATACTAGCTTTCAATTTAAAAAAAACTGCATTGATATCGGTCTGTCCGTTTTGGAACTACGATGCCACAGACAGACACACAGAATGCATACTACAAACTTATAACACCCCTCTTTTTTCGGGGGTTAATTATATTGTTATTATATCTACTTAATTTGCACTGCAATTAACAAAGCTTTGTATTTCGGTCAATGAACACACAGGGATTAAAAAACACACAGAATTTAATTAATTTATAATGAGATTGTAGTTTACTGACCACAAAGGTAATTATTTTCTCATTAACTGTGGACATGGTGTTTAAAATAAGCTATTATTGTAAAACAGTGTAGGGTGCGCATATTTGGAGAAAAAAAATGACTAGTGGTCGCCCAGTGGTCGAAATTCGACCGTAATTTTAGCTTTGTTCACCTTTTCCATATAAACTTTAACTACGCCAAATCTCATACTTCTCCGTGATCGCAATATTCTTAAAAAGGGGTACAAAGTTTTCTCTTCACGTTATAATATATAGATACTTATATGAGAAAAATGAAATATCCTATAGTACTGAGACGGTTGGTGCGAGTTTACGAAGAAGTAGCGCGGTGCGGGAGGGGTGTGACGCGGGATGTCAGTCACAGGTACATGATACGCACCATAGAGCTTAGCTTAGCCAATAGTAGGCGTGTGTCAGACCCGCCGCACCGCTAAACTACCTCAAATTCAGACACCCACCGTCTGAGTGAAGCGGTTGTACTAATAGTTACACGGAGTTCTGTCACTCGTATACAAAATTTTACTTTAGGCTGAGTATTGCACAGTAAGGACTAAGTGAGGTGTTGAAGGACAGTAGCTAAAAAAAATACAGTACGACTAAAACTGTCCGCGAATCGTGGGCAGAGTAGGTTCAGCCAGATGGACCTATTGGTCCATCTGGCATGCAAGTTGACGATCAGTATTGTAAAGTAATTTCTGAGAAGGCTATCTAGTGGTCAAGGAGAAATAATAATAATACCACAGTGTTTTACAATCTTTGGAATAGAATAGAATAAAAAGAACTTATTTGTAAGAATGTATTACATTGAATGATGGAAGGAGACCAATACATTTTACCATATTACTAGTTTAAGTCTACAATTAAACAAAATTGAAAATATACTATATTTAGGGAAGTTTTTATTCCTCATTCTAAGAAAATCGTCTCCTTTAATCATGGGCACCCTACTGATCCAGTAATACATGTAGAGATACCATGGGCTTCGATAAATTACCTGGATTCATGGCGCAGGCTAGATTTACCGTGCAGGCCGTAATATCGTCATGGGCTCCAATACATCTGTATGGTAATTATATGCTCGTCCCTTGGGTGTGGGGTGTGGGCTATCGGTGGTGGACAATGGCCAATGTTGGATAATTTGCTATTTCTATTGATGGATTGAGATTAGGTAGTCCAAATAGAGATGTAATTTTTTGAAATAGGATTTTTTTTTGTTCATGTGGGATGTATGCTTTAAAACTGTACCCTCGATACAGGAGAAATCATAGTGGGGAATAAAAAAATAAAAAAAAACATTTTTCTATCCATGGATTCAAGGGTGCGACGGGCATACACGCGGCAAGCTCGCGAAGAAATTCGTGTCAAATAAACGCGCCCTAAGTGTACATTGTAACAGTTTATAGGGAGAAATTTTTCGTAGTAATTTTTTTTTTGTAGTAGTTGATTCAGTGTCCGTTCCCAAATGCAACTGAAGTACTAAAATTCACTCCAAAACGAAATAAGAATTTGATTTTGTATGGCTTGCTCATAAAGTTCTCGATGGTGTGTGTAGTCCACCAACCCGCGCTGGCCTAGTACGGGTTGGTGGCCTTCTCATTCTGAGAAGAGGCCCGTGCCCAGCAGTGGGACCAAGTGGGACAGTAATGGGCAGTAATTTTTATTTATGGCTTGCGCTTGTTAATTATGCGTGTCCCCCATACTAAGTCGAATTTTCGTTTTGTTGAAGTGTATCCCAATTCCCAATACTGCGAAACAGGATATAAAAAAATATCATGTAATAATGATGTAAGCTACAAATCTAAAACACTTCAGTCTGAGAGAGATTTCCAAGAACTTATTCATGTCGGCGTCACTAAATAATTCAATTCAAAGACAAGTGAATTTCTAAATGAGAATCACGCGTAAAAGAAGGAGAAATAACGTAATTTTGTAAGTAGACGTCGTTCGATTTTCCTGTCACTCAGTTTAGGAGAATTTAATATTTATGAAGGTGTACCCACTTCAAATGTAAATAAGAATATTAAGTGCACAGACTGCGTATATTATTACTTAGGCAATTCTTTGCGGAACGGTAATAGAATGAGAGGGTGTTGGGTACGTTTACTGCTAAAATGAGACTGTCTATGTACTGAAAAGTTGTGAAAAGTGTTATAGTAATTCCAAAAATAATTCAAAAAATTCCATTAAAACACTTTTCACAACTTTTAATTTTTTGGAATAGATTTTAGATATGGATTTTTAGAATAGATTTTTTTTAGCATAGATCTTTATTTCATGTAAACCACAGGCACTTATGAATGTCGAGACTCTAAGCGCACGCTTCCAAATAGTAGATCCTTTGGAGAAGAACCGGTAAGAAATTCCATGGAAACTCTTTTCGCAAACTACCTTTATTATTAATTACGTAAAACGGAATGTTATTTCAAACTCCATCACTGTGTTTTATCGGCACTCCTGCGTTTTTCCTTTGTATCCATGTTCACACGCTATGAACGAGCAATGCATTGACGTCATGTCACATGACTCTGTTTCGGCGCGACAACTTAGCAAGCATACTGTGTGTAAACGGCCAGGGGTATAAAAATAAATGTTTATTTTTATTTTTTATAGTGCACACCAGCATCTTAATTACAATTAGTTAACAGAGTGGTTCATATTTATAATGTGATCCTGTGCAAATAAGTCACTTACAGGCATGCACGACATTTACAGAAGGACTAGACTAGTAGCTGATTACATAACTGCTTAAATGATCAATAATTGATTAGTATGAATATTTGATAGGTGTCAAAGAGTTTTGAAGCAAAAAAAAAAGTTATTTGGGTCTGTTTCATATCAGATTAGATGTTAAAGATACAATTAAATGTAAGTCTATAAAATAAAGTCGCTTTCCGCATCTGTCTGTATATCCGCTAACTCCTTCTAAGCTACGCAACAGATATTGATGCGATTTTCCCCATCATTTTGAGCATTTCTTCGGGAAGGTTTATATGTATAATACTTTCATATTGAATGTAAGGATAGTAGAGAAATTGCATCCGTGCGAAGTCGGGGACGGGTCGCTAGTAAGTACTATAAATTGAGACTATTAAATTGAGAAATGTTATTATACAATAGATGAGTTCATAAATAACAAATTACCATAATTATATACAAATATTATAAACTAATACTAATTACTAACCTATGCTATTTTAGTTTCTATTATCACTAGGATTACCTTAGAATTAAATATCTTAGAATTGTATAAAAAATATATTACAATATAATACCTATTATTTAGTTTTAAACTCATATTTGTATGCCTGAATGACAAAACATAGCGCACCACCTATTTAGTTTATAAGATCTTCACCAAAATACCTATGTTTAACAAATGAAATATTTTGATTTGATTTGATTTGATTTGATAAATATTCAAAATTTAGACAAGGTACACAAGCCAAAATAAAGGATTAAAAAAACACCCATTTTATTTAAAAACGTGCAACGATTACGTTGCACGGTGACGCACGGTGATTTTTGCTTAAAAAAGCGTAAAAAATGTCCGTGAAAAACGCTCGTGCGTGCCAAATAAATGGCGGCAACGTGACAACGTGTTGTGGAATTAGCTGACGGGTGTTAGCGAGACAGTGGGATTTTAATGGATTTGGTAGCTGCAGTGTTTGCATTGTATTTGGTTAGCTTTGAGCACCTTGTAACACGTCAGTAGTATCTGCAGTGCGCTGTGTAATGTAATTATTCGTGTGGTTCCAGCCCGTAGCTGTGGAAGTTGTAGTAGGGGGGGAAGGGGATTATTTTTAGAGAATGGGCAACAACATTTTCCTGTATTTAGCGTTCGTTCACACTCGATACTTTTAGCATTGTTTGTTGGCTGCCTTTTGCTTACAAAAAGTGGATAACGAACCCGAAAATCCGCGATTCTGCTGCTAAACGTATCGAGTGTGGATGGGCCCTGAAAATATATAACATACTTCTTTTTCTTCTTCGTATCGATTTCGACCCCAAATTCATTAATTTTGACCAGAACATGGCCACGTCAATAGCATTAATAATAAATAATAAATTCATTTATTTAAGACAAAACAATCATCCATACAAAACTATTCACATTATTACATATTGAATAAATAACATTAACATAAAATGAATTTAAACAAATACAAATAAAATAAACTATAAACATCTGCTTTTCGTTCACCGTTAACGCAAGTGATAATTAAATTGCGATTCGCTATATTTATTTAATAATGTTGATAACATTGGCAGTTAATATTTATTTAATAATACGCTTGTTCGCAAAAATATTTCGTCGAGCAAGGGATGATCTTAGTGACCAGGTTTCTGAAACTTATTCAAGTATTCAATTGTTGATCAGAGATTGACAGCAGATTAACTAATCAGATATTTAGAAATCAGGCCTTTTATATATTCTCCCTATACCGTTATGGGTACGTTAGGTAACGCTAATTCATAAACAATAAGCTGAGCGTTTGCAAGTAGACCACTGGACCGGATTTTGGTATCTATGCCCACGGCTATGGAGCGCGGTTGTATGGTGCTTGTAGCTATATAGAGCCCATTTCCCATGCACTATGTTGGTTTGGCCAATGTATGGGATGAGCCGATTATTTTAGTCATATATAATTTAGAAATCAAACTGGGATTTTAGTTTTATTTTTTTTTCGTACTGAAATCGAATTTATTTCTGTTATTTCCAAAGGTATCGTCAAAGTGACTAACTTGGCTATCGGAATAATAATAATAATTTAGCCAAAAAATTGTTTTGTAACAAGATAAACGAACACGACACAAGAGATAATCAAATGGACATCGGTGGAAATGGGTATTGGTTTTATTTTATTTATTCATTCATAACAATTTGCATTGTGTTTGAAATATATATCTACATAATATTTAAATTATGGTATTACATGTTAGTTGGCGCAGTGGCTAAGCGATTAACTTTCTACGCAACTTGCCGCGGGTTCGGTCCTCGCAAGGGAAAAATATTTATATCAAAGTCAAAGTCAAAGATTTTTATTTCAACTGGGCCTTTGCAGGCACTTTCAAAACGTCGTGATTCTAGGCTAGATACCGGCAAGAAACTCCATGGATACTCTTTTCATAAATCAAGCTTACGGCTAAAATTCGACCTGAAATTACACAATATTACATAAAAAAAAAAACAGCAAAGATCACATAAGTACCTATGATCTACAGATAGTTGTTGCGGGTCTGGGTGTGTGTGTATTCGAGATGTATGTTTCTCAACCACGGATATTGTTCTCAACTGAACCCGTGATTCAGGAGATATAATTGTGAAGGAGATTTTTAAAAAAACAGAAAGAGTATCGTAGTACCTACCTTATACGTGGACGCTAATAATTAGCAACTTAAAAATTTGCAGATTTTCTTTTCCAAGACTTAATTTTCTCATTCAGATGGATTAAATAGGGCCAAAGAGAATAGTAAAGTGCCTTCATTTATAGTGTACTTAAAAAGAAGAAAAACTTTAAATGCAGTCTGCGGTGCTACAAATCAGGTCCTCAGGGAGGCTTTATGGATGCAGTGGTTCGCTTCACTGTGGCTGGATTTGATTTATTGTTGCACTTACTTCATTGCGGCCTTTTAAAAAGTTAAAGTGACAATTTGAAAGTGTGCTCTCGCTTCGATTACATTGCTACCGCCATTTTAACCCTCGACAAAAAAAGGGTGTTATAAGTTTGTAGTGTGTATATGTGTTTGCGTATCTATCTGTGGCATCGTAGGTCCAAAATGGATGGGCCGATGAAAGCAGTTTTTTTAATTGAAAGCTAGTTTAATCGGGTATCATCTTAGCTATGTTTCATGAAAATCTGTTCAGCCGTTCAAAAGTTACAGCGCTTTTTCTAGTTTTTTTAGTTATTAAATTTAGAACTTAAAGATATGATGTAGAGGCAAAATCAATTGAAAATCTTTAAATCAATTGAAGCGGTACTACGGTAGATGCTTCGCAACTAATAAAGGCATATGGGATTTAGAGAGATTTATAAAATTAACGATAGTTTTTATTTTAAACGACAACTACTGTTTTGACGCAATACGCACAAGCGAGCTCGCGTGCGTTTTTGTACCACTGCGTCACCATAATTGTGTGAATTGCGAAAATTGCCAAAGTCACGTGAAAGTAAGTTAAACAACTTCCGATATCCCCAGAATTATGTATCCATACCGAAGCGATAGTGTAACAAAGAGGTCATATTTCTTACCTCTAAGCCTATCCACGGGGATAAAAATTCACCCATTCATTTCCCGTCAACGCGACTACCATTCTCCATGCAACGTCGTTTTTCATTTTTACACCGATTCTCACTTTCACGCGAAAGTCGAATGCTGTTGCAATAACTTATGGGCTTTATGGCTGGGCTATGGACTTTTCCAGTCGGACTTCAATTTTTTTAGACCGAAATTTAAGTAGATATAGGTAGAAGAAGACGCGATAGCCTAGAGGTTGAACGCTTGCCTTCCATGCACGAGAGTCTGAGTTCGAAACCGGCCCGCACCTCTGACTTTTCGAAATTAAGTGCGGATCACAATTTTATTATCACTTGTGTTAACGGTGAAGGAATCGTGAGGAAACCTGCAAATCTGAGAAGGAGGACTCTTTTCGTGCACTATTCCAAAACAATTGTCAATCTGACTCTATACCATGCATGGAGATATTATAATATATACTATTTCTATGATAAAGAGGGGCTCGTAGCTACATAGCTACCGCGCAGATCAGTCGATTAGCGAGGTTAAGCTGCGGTTGCCGCGGTCAGTCCCTGGATGGGTGACCATTTCTTCGAACATCGAGACCCCTCCGTGCCTCGGATAGCACGTTAGGCAGTTGGTCCCGGTTGTCATACAAATACCTTTGACAGTCGTTACGGGAGTCAGTAACCCAAAAAGTCTGACAACCGGTCTAACCTTACGGTATCAGTGTCTCCCTGTAATTGGGTGGCGGAGGTCAGATGGCAGTCGCTCTGTATAAAATACTGTTACTCAGCCGCATCTGGTTAGACTGGGAGCCGACCCCAACGTAGTTGGGATAAAGGCCAGGCAGATTACTATTTTTATGATAACATGCTATTCTGAAATTAGAAATATCATATAATTCAATGATACTTTAAAGGCAACGCGTTATTATTTCGTAGGTTAATACAGACTAAGACGAAAATTCAATCGACTGCTAATAAGCCCCATTGAAGAAATGCACTTTATTGTACACGAAGGGGGCTAGTACCCACCGCGGTGATCGACTCACCCGTCGACAGTGGTAAGCCGATTAGCTCCAACGCAAGCCGGACGTAAGCCGGCCACATTAAATGATAGATGAAATTATTTATGGCGCTTTTCAATGCGTTATTAGATCTTGGGTTTAAAGCTTAATTTAATAGAAACATATTTTCTTGTGTATGCAATGTCCTACCTTTCTGACCCCTTTAAGGGGTTGTTGTGCTTATCATTATGTACAACTTTTACTATCAACCAACACTGAAATCGCGAAAAAATTAAACTTTTTATACATTTCGATCGAATAAGGTTGATGTTTTGTATATAAAAGATATATTTTTTTCGTGATTTTAGAGTTGATCCCATAGTAAAAGTTGTTGATATTGATGAGTACTTTCCCCCCAAGCATTGCTGGTGACTTACAAACAACCCTGTATAACCGCTTTTAAAATTTTATCTCTACAAGACAACATTAGAAGCATGTAAACACATCCCCATCGATACTGTCTAAAAGCCGGTGACTTCATTTTGCACGTAATGCATCACTCTGCGAGCTACCATTAGCTCCTAATGCGACGCTTTCTTTTTAAGGTCTTTTCAATTTCAATAAATACACTTTTCTTTCTTTCTTTCTTTTGCATATTGAATTATGAGATGCCAGACATTGTAGACTATCTATCACCGTTATCCATTGCATGCTTACATTCAATTTTCACGATTATCTGAATCTGTTTTCGATAGTATTCTTTGGAAAGCCCATTGGTGCATGATATTACGTAGGCCATTCAGGGTTGCCATTCAATAGAAAAAAAAACTTGAATATATTATAGCATCGGTTTTTTTTTTAAATACTTATCATTTTCGATTGTTTTTTTTTTTCGTTAAATAAGACCTGCATGTCATAAAGTTATCAGCTCATTGAATGAGCCTAAAATATAGTTTGTTTACTATAGGATTGGCAACCTATCAATTAATAACTAAGTGAATGGTACCATCATTATATACCCACGCGAATGATACAACACATCGTATTGGCTATATGACTTGAATGATTTTAAAAATACATTGCACTTTTTGTATCCAAAAACACACTCTGTAAATCTGTGAGGATCACTATGAGCATTTGTGCAACAATTGATTTTGGTCTGTCTGAGTTGTGTGATTTATTTTAGTACTTAAATCTGCTGAAAGTCTACTCAAAAGCAGTACATATTTAATAAGTGCCTAATGGAATATAATTATTTAATTGAATTACTAATGATAATAACGTATAATAGCGATTCCTATGTTCTAAAAATAAAGATTTTGACATTGACTTCGACTTTGAATCGTCAAAATTGCAAATGTTTTCCGTCTTACAAACGAACACATGTAATTGGAGAGTTTTCTCAAAAACCGGACGTCTGACAACCCTTTCCCCCTACGTTGTCATCCGCCAACATACAAACCTTCCAGTCCAACCGTCCGTTCACGCACGAATCGCGACGAATTTAGCGGCAGAATCGTACGTATTCGCGTTCGTTGGCTGTCTTTTGCTTACAAAAAGTGAATATTATTATTATTTATGTTAGTAACATCCAACTTAGAAACTATGTTAGTGTGACATATACAATATAAAAATTGGTACAATATACAATGAGCACAGCCTATCTGGTGGGAGCACTTCGTAGAAACAAATGCTTACTACACAAGTGCTCCATTAAATGTCCCTCAGTCTTGCTGGCAATAACGCTCAAGAGACCGTTGACGCTGCCACGCACGCGACGCAGCAGGGATGCAGATCTTTTGCGCATGATTGCGAAAAAGTCGTCCGTATGCGCTGTTGCAAACATTCCTGATGCGCTACAAAAACGTGGCAGGAATAACGAACATGAAAACGCCCGATTCTGCTGCTAAAAATATCGAGTGTGGATGGGCCCTAAAATCGTTCGCAGCGGTCGTTCCATTTCTCGTTCCCATTAGCGACTGCGCTGCCGCGATCGTTCGGATGAAATTACGAGTGCTACGCACCGTAACGCGGAACTACGCGAAGTTACGTGGAATTACGTTAAGTTTTGGGGGCCCGTAATCGACGAACAGACGTGACCTGGAATTACTGAATGTTTCTCTCATTATCTTTAATGGAATAAAATTTATGGCTATGGAAATTAAAAAAATATATTTTCTGTAATTTTGCTGTGTAGGTATCATAAAGTTATTATTAGTGGTAAATTTAAATCTCTGCCGCCAACATTTTTTCAATTTCTTGTCTTAATCATTTTACTGAGGATTGGTTCGAAGATATCAGGTTGTATGGAGACGTGTCTTACGTCTACTGCTCTACTTTAGAAAGAAGAAAGAAAGAAAGAAAAATTATATTATGATAATATTTGGAATAATGACGGCGCAGCATTCACAATAAACGAGACACAAAAACGACACCGTATCGAAAAGGTTACCAACTCAGGGGCCCAATTCTACAACAATCGAAGTAGTCTTCGAATTCGAGAAAACGTTCGAATTCGTACTTTTCTCGAGTGGTAATTACGTTGAGCTATTCTGGACATGTCGAGTTCGATATTTCTCCGCATTTCTCGAACGCCAGCCGCTCGAACTGCTTCGACTGGTCGGGACCACTCGAGACGTACATTTCGAATTCGAACCATCATAAACGTCAACATCGGTTCTCAGAGATTTTCTTGAATTGTGCCTAAATTTAACTATTTCTAGCCCATAAGTGCATAAACTTTATTTATAATGAGTGACGAAGTAATTGCGACATTTATGCAAAGCATACTGGAAAGCGGTGGGTTGAGCTCACCATGTTTATGAACTTTTTAATTACGCGGACATATTATTGTACAGTTTGAAATGTTCAGTGAGAAAACTTACGAATATTATTTAAAGTGAATAACACCATTAAAATTTAGTGATATTAATGAATATAATAATTAAGCGTGCAAGGAAAATACACCACAGTCCAAGGAAAGTCCACTAACTAACTAACTAGTACCTAAAGTAACTAGGTACCTATTAAAAATACTTTTGGGCTGCTCCAGAATAAAGTTGTTGTCTAAATAAAGACCTAAAGACCGCACTCTGCACTACTCGACTGAAAATAGCGCAAAACCATGTACCAAACCCGGAATCGGAATAGAGAGCCAACGTCAGGAATCTCTGAACTCTCTGCAGCTATTTTTCAGGAGGAAAACTGAACGGCCAATAGCTATGATTTAACTCGGGGCAGAGCTATAAGAAACATGATAGTAAGAAGAATAAGTAGTGTTCATACATGAACCGTACTAAATCAACTGTTTGTCATAAGTTTACAAATAAATATATACTAGAACTTGAAATAAATAACTTTTATTTACTTACATAATATATTTTTTTACATTCATCACCTAACAATGATATTCATACACTTTCATAAATTTCAAATAATTTTCTCTCTTAATATCTTTTTACAACATGCATCCTTCTGTCGCACCCTTTCATTAATACAAAGTCACACAACCTCAACTCTTCATCAAACAGCTGCAGCCTTCACTCTCCGAGCATTCATTTGCTATGCCACACTCCCTTGCATACTCTGGCTTTGGCATCACTCTCCTCACACAAAACGGCCAATCATTCTTGTACTTCTTTGATGGTGGCTGCCAATAGTTGTCACCCACAGCATCAGCAACAAGGAGAATATTATGTGAAGGACAGGTTGGGGTAAGACAGTAGTGTGCACTCCATAGAGAATGTCTGTAATATCAGTTAATTTATGGATATTAGATATTCATTAGATAACATTTTTTAACTTTAAAATGCAACACAAGTTATTTTTGCCTACCTTGTAAAATATGTCTGTGCATGCCACTGGGGTAAGATATAATAATAATTTATATATTCAAGAGGATATCAAAATGAAGATCATAATTATTGAAATATATAACTTTTAATTATGTTACTTATTATCTAATACACTTCATGATAAAAATTAGGACTTAGCTGTGTTAATTCTCTCTTTAAACTTGACTCTAGCGTAAACATAGATATCATAAATCTAGATAAATTATTTTAATACAAACTTTTAAGTGAATTACAACAGAACTAACAAGCGTCAAAGTTATAAGTACCTAATATTGCAATTATAATAATCCACGTCATGTTTACATCTGACAAAATGCAACCATTATTGACAATAATTTATGATAAAGTAATTTCACTTCACTAACACCATAATTTCACTTCATCTTGCTCTTCATATGACACTAAACAATCTGCTTGTACAAAGAAGTAAATAGGTGATATATTGATTCTCAGTCAGCGGTTTCCAACTATCCAGGGTTATGCTCAGCCTTTGTCCGTATCTCCAAGGAATGACAGGGTTGCGCCATCCAACACTTAGTGCGTAATTCTCTCGTCGCCCGGGCTGCATGCAGCGGGCTAGCACAGTTAGCACACTGTGTAATGAAGAGTCTCGCTCTCGCCGCCGTGTCCACCATCGATGAAAGATACCGGGATAGGACCACGTCACACCAGCACGATGTGTATAAACTCATAAATAGCGTTTTTTCCCGAATACTATGATGATCACCGTACTCGCGCTTGTTCTGCTTTTGATGTCCGATGATTTAGTTAGATCTTCAATTATTTTGACTCCAGCAAAAGGGGCGAGTCGCCTCTCATAATTTACGACAACATGTTTGTAAGGTTTGTAGATAATAATTTGATTTTATTTAATTTGATGTTTGTTAGATCAAGATGTCAAACTCAAAAATTGGAGCGTTCGAAAACATCAATGATTAAAAAATCCTCTCTTACATGCGCCAGCTACTACCTATGTAAACATGATAATATATTGTGGTCAACGTTAAATGAAACAAACATGTTTTCTTTATAAGATTTATAATTCTTTCGTTTTATCTATGCTCTTCCAGTGTTATTTTTGTATTTTTAAAATCGATGTCAATAAACTTTCGGAACGAACAAAATATCTACATAGTTACATTCCGTTTCAGCAATTATTCTATGGAATGTATTAAATACAAAAAAAAATGTTAAGAAATTGAAAAACTTATTATTTCCCGATAGAAATTAATATAAAACGTATAGACTGACATTATAAACATTTATTATACTTACAAACTTTTTAAAATACGAATACGAGGTAAATAATTACAACTGTTTTAAAACAGGATGAAACAGGATGAAACTGTGTGAAACAGAACGCAACGCACGTAGTTTATCTCTTATATTGGCAACATTTTACAATTACGAGTAGAAATTCATCTCGATTCGTCTCGATTAGTGCTGAGAATACCAAATTCGAATCCACAATGTCAGCTTGCGAGATTTTACAGTCGAAATAGCGCTCGAAGTGGAAACTCGAATTCGAAGACTACTTCGATTGTTGTAGAATTGGGCCCCAGTATCTATATGCTGGATGTCGAACACCCAGCGCTGATTTTCAGTTGTCACCCCTGCAGTGATACACGGACGTATAAGTAAACATATAGTAAGTAGATTTTAATATCTCTTTTCCATAGTAGTATTTCTACATAGTATAAAATAAAGTAGCTTTCCGCGTCTGTCTGTCTGTCTATATGTCTGTCCGCTTACTCCTCCTCAACCACGCAACGGATTTTGATGCGGTTTTTTTCATGGAAGGTTTTTATGTACATATAAGACTTTCATATTTAATGTAAGGATAGTAGAGAAATGGCACCCATGCGAAGTTGGGGGCGGATCGCAGTAAAATATAATATACATGCAGTCCGTAGCCCATTATTAGCCTGTTAAAGTCATATAGAGCTTACCTTATCTGTGCGTTATCAGCAGGCCAGTTGGGTTGGGGATTTTGTAAAAATCCTCCAAAAGCATTTGGAGGTTTTTATTTTTATTTATTTAAAATGCTTCATGTACAATGTACAAAGGCGGTCTTAATGCCGAGGTTCTATTTTGTTATAAAACAAAACAGACACATCTACATAAATACATTTTATGATCTCCATGTTTAAGTAGACACCATCTGCAAAGGGCCTCAGCTTAACAAAGGGGCTCGAGTCGCGTCGTCATGGTGTTTTAATTAAATGCCTCTCGTAAACATAAAAAAATATTAGAACAGCCATTTTGTAAGGTTCTCCGCTCGACGGCGGCGCCCGTATGGCTTTGCTTTAAGCTTTGCCTTAATTTTTGATATTAGGAGTTATGACCCTTGGCTTTGGGATATGCAAAGTACCTATTTGAAATTATGGACAGTGTTTCTTTGTTTGTGGAAAAATTGTTTTTTTTCTCTTCCTATTTTTTTTAACAATATATAAAACAATGAGAATTCATACTGTGGAGTTTCAACTATTTCATGGTGGGAAAATAAGTGAAATAACACATAAGGAAGAAATGGAATCGGTCTCTGTAAATATCGATAGTGGTGCTTACGACATGGGGATATTGGACAAATAGACAATTATACATATCTTGTATATTACAACATAATATTAAAGAAATGCACGGAGAGCGTCACGCAATGCTCTCGTTACGTTCGGTTGACAATTATTTCACCAAATTAATCTAGTAATTTAATTATATTACTAGACTCGGGCCGTATTATAGTTATATTCCTAGAAAGATAGTAATGAAATAGTTTCGTCTTACTATCATCATAATATTATGATATCACCAGAGTTATAATTATATTATGTTTTTACCAATCTTACTGCAACATACATAATTGTTATGAGAAAATCTTGAGACCCGGTTTATTTATATCAGGAGTTATTTTATAAAATAAATTCATTTGAAATGTGGCTCTACAGAAGAATGTTGAAGATATCATGGAGACATAAAGTAACTAACGTTGAAGGTTTAAGAAGGAAGAAGAAATGCCTTGAATTATTAATAAATATTATAGTTTAAAAAAAAACTAAAGAAAACGCTTTTGTCATCTAAACTAAACGTGTATGCAAAATTTCAGCTCAATCGGAAACCGGGAAGTGAGTTAAACTTAACTTCCAAGATTTTTTTACGTAGTTAGTTACAGGTGAGGCTAATAAAAGCGTTTTAAAAACAGTTAAGAAAAGGAAAATTTCATATTTTGGGTACATTTATAGAAACGAAAAATATAATATTATAAGGAAGATCCTGGAAGGCAAGATAGATGGCAAAAGGAGTAGGGGAAGAAGGAAATTGGCCTGGATTGATAATAACAAAAGCTGGACCAACATCCAAGACGCTGAGATAGAGACGAGTTCTGTGTGGTGGTCGCCGACATCCCCTGAGGATATTATGGCACATGAAGAAGAAGAAGAAGTTATTTTTTATTATCAGTAGTATCTATTCAGGACCCATTATTTCCTGGGGGCCTAAAAAGGCCCCATTGAGCAATTCATCTACTGATCTGCATAGTAACTGTCAAAAAGATGATTATTAGAATAGAATATATCTTTATTTCTCATCATCACAGAATCATACATTAATAGAAATACACGTAAAATAGAGACTGGTGTCTGATGTAGGTAGAACCTGTATTACAGATCACCAGGCTAATCCTCCATGGAGACACATATAAATTTAATATATTGTAAGTAACTTTACTTTGTAACTTCAGAGAGAGAGTTTAGATTATTGAATATGAACCTTATGCGGATGACATTAAGAGTTGTCAATTAAGTAGATATTTTGACATTCGTAGTATGAATCATATTGTGATTCATCTAAAGCGGCCTTTTTAGCCCCCCTGGTCTTATTAGGATTGCGATACACAAGGGTTACACAGCTTTACAGAGTAGAAACTTTTCTACAAAACATATTGTCTTGCCAAGTTGTATCATAAATTCGAAATACCTAACTATAATTTTAAAAGCCAAAAACTAAAACTGGTGCTGTCGTCAGAAGTCTCTGTAGCGTAACGAGAATAGTTTCTCTTTAAGATTTGTAGAGGATAGCTTTAAACAAAGATTCTTTAGAATTGTCGTGCTTTCATAAATAATTTTGAGATTGGATAGAGCTACAGAATTGCAGTCTGATTCAATCCGCTGATTTCATTAAAAAAAAAACAAATATAAAATCCTGCACGAGACCAAAATCAGTGAGGATTTAAAAATCCCATGGGGATCCCATGGTTTGGCAATTGTCTGTGGGTCAAGAGGCAACAATGATACAGCATAATTTATTTTTAATGTTTCACCTCGTTTTTTTGATCCCAGTTGACCAAGTACGAATGTTTTTGACATAGCGCAATGTTAACGTAAGCTTAATCAAAAATACACGTTTAATACAATATGATATTTTTTGAAAATACAGTACATCGCCGACATGCTGTAGGATAGTAGGCTGTTATGGTATGGACATGTAAAGAGAAGATCACCGGATTACGTAGGCAATCTGGCACTGCAGCTGTCCTTACCTGGTAGATCTCGAGGGAGACCTAAAGCTAAACCCAGCTGGATGGATGTAGTGCACAGAGATATGGCGACATGCAAAGTTTCCGACACGGATGTCAAAGATAGAGCGAAGTGGAAGCAAAGTACAAGGAAGGCTGACCCCACCATCATGTGGGATTGACAGTCGGGAAGAGAGAGACAGTGAATGGAATGCATTATTTTTATATTTTCTTGAAACAAGTGTGTATGTTGCATTAAATTAAACAAAAATGCAATAGATTTATTGTATTTTTGATTCAAAATTTGCTTACGTTAACGTTACGTACGATACGTTAAAACACACAACTTTGTAGTATGTATATTTTGGCTTTTCACCATGTCACTTATGATATGTATAGAATATAAACATATATTTGTAGTCTGTGATATGTATGAATCATAGGTAACCTATTAGCGCAGATTAATTTCCTTTTGCATTAATAATAACTTTTATTAAAAATGTAATACCGTGCGTCCATTAAATATGTGCAGTTTCCAATCACGATGATATCTATCAGCACGGTTTAATACTTTTGAAATCAGATAGAGCACGTTTCAGATGAGCGACTGTTTGCTTATTTAAAAACAGATAACATTGCAGCTTGTTTGTTATCGTAACATACTGGACAGCAAACAAGGATAACAAACTGGACACCCCGACTACGGGTGGGTTGCACCGTCATTTAAAATGTAAAATTTAAAGATAAATCTTTGACAAGTGACAAGATGTTTCATATATCTAGGTTATATTCGACACGTCTGACAGTAGTTGCAAATTGTTAACTTTAACAATAACAATAACCAGCGAAGCGTGGGCGGTTAACGGTTACAGTTAAAATTATGACGTTAGCTAACAAATGTCAAATGGTGCAACAAATTTGGTTAAACCGGTACTTTAACTGGGGATTTGATGTTTGTTATAGTTAAAGTAAGATGGTGCAACCCAGGCTAAATAAATACAAAAAGAGTAAAGGGGCGGCCATGCACGAGGTGGTCTGACTCTCTCAGGAAAGTGGCTGGTCCTCTGTGTGTGAGACTGTCTCGAGACAGAAAACAATGGAAGTCGCTGGAGGAGGCCTTTATGTGCCCTTGTGTGTGCCAGGGACACACTGACAAGGACCGATGTGAATTAAATATACTAATTAAATAAGCAGAATGCAGTAATAAATGATGAAATATTTTAATATGATATTGTAATTTAATAATATTCGACATTTGTAATTTGATTTTTTCATTTTTGTATGTCAGTGAAATGAAGGCATTGAAATTGAAATTGAACATTGCAGCAGGGCTAGCACGGCGGGTGGACAAACTCGTTTTCAAATATTTAATAATATTTGTTTTTTTTTACATAATATTTTTTTTGTGTTACTTTTATTGTTATTCTTTTTTCGGTGTTGGTTTTATTTTGTTTATTCTAATAAATATTGTTTTTTTTTCTTATTCGCCGGCAGTATCTACATTTCCTTGTTTGACCCACTTCCTATAACTAATTCTCATGTAATATACATTAAAATCGGTTGGTACCGGTATGCTCCGGTATTTAATTAATAAAGTTCCCGTGACTGTCCGTGTTCCGAATGAAATGAGGTAAATTCTCGAATTAAATACCAATAGATCTATTCAAAGGGAATATGGCGCGTGATTTAAATATTTGTCGAGATGAATTGTGCATAAATTGGGAATATTGTGATTTGAATTGAAAGTTGAATTGAATTGGCGTAGTAGTTGAGTCATCGTTGCGTTACGTGTCGCGGGTTGTTCACGCGGATGGAGTCGCGGGCACAGCTTGTATCCATAATAATTATACGGTGTATTAGTATACTTTTTGTGTACAATGTATTCCAATTCTCAGGTATGGCTCTTAATTAATTCTTAATAAAATAAAAAAATAAGAAAGAAAAAGAGTTTATAAATAAATAACAAAAATAAAAAACCAATAACAAAGAAAACATATAAAATAAAATGAGTTATTGTGCTAAAAGGCCGCAGCTCAGCATAATGTCAGGAAGCAGTGACACTGGCCACCTGACGCTGGTTTTCAGCTGCAACCCACGAGTGCCGTACGCTTGAAACTATCAATATTATATTATTATAATAGGTATACTTACTAAAAAATAAATACTTAGATACATAAATAAAAAAGTATTTTTTTTATTTTATTTGTGAGTATTAAAATAAAGTTAGGTACCTAAATCAGTAGTCACTGGCACAAGTCCATTGATATGAAATGTCCTTAAAGTTGGAACAACTATTTTGGTTATGTAGCAACTTATCCCAAACAAAACATTCTGAATTCCAATAATATTGAATTCATAATTATCTGTTATAATGACACAACTAAGAAGCCACATCGGTAGACTTCGTAAAACCGATTACTTCCGAACTAAATGTTTATAAGCATTGCACTGATATAATCATGATCTGTAAGCTGATGCAATAAGTTGTAAAATTATGTAAGCGAGCGACTGCCATAATGTTATTTCCTAGTTGTGTCATATTGTACTGTGTTATCATAGTCAGCAGCCGTCGTCATTTGTTTATTTATCTTTCGCATCTGACCGCAAACATGTGTGTTAGGCTGCGGTCAAACTGGAGACTTAGTCGCTCTATGTGGCCGAACGTTATCTTACTGCAAAAATTGCTGAGTCTACCATCAATTTTAAATGTGGCTTAAAAAAGAAAAAAAAAAGAGAAAGAAAAACAACACAACAACAACAATTACTCGAACAAAACGTCTGGGACAGCTGATTATTTTTTCGCGATTACAATGTTGGTCACTTAGAGAAAGTTGTTTAGTTTGATGATCTTAGCCACACCCTTAAATATGACCACACATTTCTGAAACACGCTGTATATTATGAAACACATTCAGATTCATTGCCTTACGATTTATCGAGGCGGCTAGTTATTTGTCCGGCTGGTCATTTAGATGCCCATGCGCGCCTACTCTAAGCCACCAGTATGTCATCATCCTAAGAAATATAAACACCACAATCCCACAATATGACCATGATTCAGCTCAGTGAATACTTGTATGTTTGTATAGTTGCGTCTGTGAAATAGCCACGTCAGCGCTTGTGGGTAAACATTGAACTAAAATACATTAACTGTTGATCACTTGTATCATTGCTCAGCTTCTGTTTATGTTAACTAGGGCCATGGTTAATATCCGGATTTGCTTGTTAATCCGCAAATAGTGTCCAGACTATTTGTGTGACTGTTTGTTTGTGTAAACAGTTTCAATTGGTATTAAAATAAAGCTTCCATACATGTCTCGCTCAGTGTAAGAGTGGTGTAACTCCAAATTTTTTACTTGGAGTTGTTTTTTAATGAAAGATATTATTAAATGTGATGACATAAAGCAAAACATATATCGACACTTCGGATTACAAATGGCGTAAAGGACAAAACATGACATTTCAGGAGAAGCAAAATACCAAAATAATGAAATAATTTAGGATATAACTTTTTTGCTATCAGAGCTATAAGGATTTCGATTAGGAAAAAGTTACGGTCTATATTGATAGAGACGCCCGTTCAATTATCTGTGGTGTAGCTAGGCTTACCACCATCTTTTAAAAAACCATCATAATATTATTATTGTATTTAATTTGTAGTTCTGACTTCTGATCTATTCTTGTACAGCGCTGTCTACATTTTGTGTTTTAAATTCTCCTCTCGCAGGTCTGCTGGAAAAGATTTATTTAGTGAAATAAGCAGTACCTTTCTACTTTGTTCTCCTATTTAATGTTTTCTGTGTCTTTTCGTGTGTGTAGATAAATTATTAAATAAATACATACTTCAGGAAAATTTTGTTTCAAGCATAAACTTATGTCAATCAAATTAGTACAATGATATTTCAAGAATAAGAATATTTTATCAATTCCTTGCTCTTAAGAGGAAACGAGACGAATGATTTATGATAACGTCACAAAACTGCTTAGCAATACAATATTAAAGAAGTCTTGCTTTAAGGACGTTATAGTACGAAATTTAGATGTAAGATTAAAACAATACTGCTGTAAGGAATGGTGGTAGGCCTCCTGACCATGTGAAAGAAAGAAAGAAAGAAAGAAAATCAATTTATTTTTTGCACACAGGACACCGAGCATGCACACATAACAAACATAAAAAATAAAAAAACCAGGAAATTACTTAAAATAAAAACAATGAAAAATAAAGCATGGAAGTGTGTGTCCCTCATGTGCAAGAAAATGGGCATCGATCAGCTTGTTGTCATTGGCAGCACCAATGACGCTGGTTTTCATCGATGACCGACGTCCGTGGGTGGTATGACGCAATCACGTAATGTCGTGTCGTGTCGTGTCGTGTGTGTGTGCTTTTTTTCTGGTGATTTAATAAGGCGTGTAAACAGGATATTTTTTTATGTAGTGCGCAAAAGCAGCTTGATTCAGTGTCCGTTCCCTAATGCAACCGCAGTACAAAAATTCACTCCAAAACAAAATAAAAAAATAATTTTGTATGGCTTGCGCTGGTATATTATGCGTGTCCCCTATACTAAGACGAATTTTAGTTTTGTTTTAAAGTGTATCCCAATACTGAGGTTGCATTTAGGAACAGAGACTGAATCAATCTGCAAAGTATGCGCACTACATAAAAAAAAATACTGTATAATCTTACCACTTTACTACACCTGCTCTATATTTTAAGAATACGCTTAATTGTTTTTCCAATTTATTTTTACTTGCATTGAAGAATAAAGACAGGTCAAAGATCAATTTTTAGTTATTGTCCACGTATATTATGATCATAATAATTTTCCCTAGCCATTGGAATTAATCTAACAATCTCATGAGAATCTGAATATATAATATTATTAGCTTTATCGAACGCTATTCCCAGTACTCCTTGTACATTGATCACTTTCTTCACTTTCTGGACCATTTTGGTTACAACAAATATGCCATCTTCACTGCAAACGTAGACCACGCCATTATTATCCGTAGCTATTCCCAGAAACCTTGGATGATCCCGCAGCAACACCGGTTTATAATGATCATGCTTGATACCAAACAATCCTGTACCATTTATAAAGAAAATATTATCTTCTTTATCCAAAACAAACTGGTGAACAATATCCCCTCTCAATTCTGGAACAGCTTTTATGGTCTTGTTTTCATAATAATACGCACTAAGACTCGGAAACTTGATAAAATAGATATTCTTCTTAATGAACAACCACCAGATATCCAAATTGTTGATGTTCAGTCTCTGCAGGCTTTTGTTCATAGAGCTATATCTGTAGATCCCATGACTGCCTCCAAAATACATTTCTCCTGTTGAAGGATCATTGGATATGGCGAAAGCGTCTTTGACTCCTTTGAGAACACTAAGGTTTTTGGTGTCAATGTTGAGTATAGCCGGCACGTATTCTCCTTGACCGAAATCGAAACTGAAGTACAGAGTGTTGGTAGATTTGTCCACGGCAAGTTGGTTGGGGCTGTGAGCGATGGACGTCAAAGTTTCCTTCACGTAGCAGTGTTTCGTCGCGTCGATCGGAACTACATCACAGTACTTGCTTCGAGATTTTGCTTCGATACACACTATTATAAAGACGAACGAGTAAAGTCTCATCTTTATTGAAATTCTCAAAGACTAGGAAATTTTCTCCGATGTTAAGTTATTGGGTTAAATAATGGGATTGCACTTTTACGGACTTGAAAGTAGTTTGAAATTACATTGGCTTTAAACAGAAACGTTGCCAGAATTTAAAATGATTCAACGTCTTTGCACTTCATACATTCTTTTCTGTTTTTAGATTCTTGAATACTGCAGCAGTTTTCAATACTTCTAAAGCTGGTTAACCTTATAATTTAACTTCTATTAGATAGTTTTAGAAATATAATTATTATAACACTTATGAATTTCACTCCTCACAGTCTGAGTTACAAACCAGTAGTGTCGGAACAAACGGTTGATACGGGATTATTACAGTTAATACAAACAATGAAAGTATTTGTAAATATAACGGTTAATAAGATATGTTTGGTAATATTATTTGTTTGAACGGCAATTGATATCGGATGTCGCGTTGAATGGAATGCTGTCAATGAAGTTATTATAATTATTTTAATCGCGAACAGAAAGGCTTGTATTTTAATCTCTGGCTTTGCGGTTATCTTTTATAGGGACAGTGAACACGGTTCTAGGTTAAACAAACATTTAATAGTGACTCAGATAGCGGGAGAACAAGTTTGTTCTAGAATAGTGGAGATTTCGTTATTTTTCTTGCAGATGCAGCGATATTTTTGTTTCAATTCATTTTCGAACCGCTCCCAACTTCGTTTTTCTGCAATAGATGGTAGATCAAAATACATCAGTTGCATGCTTTCTTTCTATGTTGATTTTCCATGAATACCATAATAATAACGAGTTTGAAAAGAAAAAAGAGAAAGCAAAAAAGACATATCTTTAAAAGATAAGCAATAAATAAATCCATTGTGCAATGTGCATTGATTTATACTCTATAAGTTTTCAAATTGTCATGGACACTAACATTAGTATTAGAGTTCAGAACGGGATAATTACCATGTTTAAAGATTGTTTTGAGTTTCCGATATATTATACAAAAGCTCAAAACATGGCAAATACTCCGTTACTCTAATACTGATTTACACTCTGCTGTTATTGAATGTTTTTTACTTGTTGGTTGCACACCAACAAGTAAAAAACATTCAAAAATGAAGCATTTATTCCCATTCTATTCTATTTTCTTAACCTTTCTAATCACAACCGGTTGCCTGCGGCCGAGAACAGTACTGTGTCTTCATCATGTCATCACCTAATGAGTGAACGCCTTTCTCCTTGATTCAGGAAATATTATTGCGACGTCAATGTAAAGCACGTATAGCACGTTTCATCTTCCCATGATTATGTTGACTTATTCAAACGCAATGAAAACACCGTTCTCAAGTAATGACTTATTCATAGTATTTCGTATAAAAAAGACGTAACACGTAATCTAAGTGATAAAATCAGCATAAACAATAAACTATGTAAGGGTTGGTGTCAAAAGTCGCGCCGTAAAAACTGACTCGTGTTTAATGGGCTTAAGGATCGCGGAGGGTCTCAACTCTTTGGCGATAAATTCGTTTGGGAAAGAATTTAGGATTTACGTTGAATGTTTTATTTTTGTTTAAAATGTTTTATGACGCTTTAGGCGGGTAATACTTGTTTCTATGTATAAAAGAGGTGCACAAAAAGAGCTTTCCTGAGTAACGTTACATAAGTTCGTCCACAAACTGGGCAGTTAGCCTTATGATCTTGTTGAATGGTAGATTTTTCCGCATGTGAAACCTCATGCCAATGCCACACGATTTAAGGTGTAAAAGAGCAGGAAATTGCATTCCTCATGCGCTTAGTGCACGACTAGCCTATATAAGCAAAGTTTGAAGGCAATAGGCCAATAAAACGCTAACTTGGTAAATACTTTTAACCCCCGACAAAAAGAGGGATGTTATAAGTTTGTAGTGTGTATCTGTGTACCTGTCTGTGGCAATGCAGCTCCAAAACGAATGGACGGATTTTAATGATTTTTTATTTAATTGAAACCTATTTTAATCAGGTATCATCTTAGCTATGTTTTATGAAAATCTGTTCAGGCTATCAAAAGTTACAGCTCTTTTTTTAGTTGGAGTCGGGGGTTTATTGACGGTTAGGTTATATTTGCAATAAATTGTTACATTACTGTTGAGGAATGATCAACAGTAATGTAACAATTTATTGCAATGATAAAAAAATAATTAGGTAGAAAAATAACATCGTTATTCTGAGTCTTAATTCAGAAAGCAATCTCAAAGTAGCAACGTTAGCCCGTTTCGGAGCTTCCATATTACCCCTCAACCCAAAACGTCCGTAACTCACGTCCGAATTAAATTGAGAATTTAATTATCACTCATGAAAGTAAACGTTAAGAGAAACCTGCATGCTCGAAAACGTAACAAGATTTCGAAGGTTTGTATGTAAAATTTGAACATCCTATAGCTATGGCGATGTAGTGGGACGTGTATCTTGTTAATAGGAACACCCTTGTTCCTTGTGTGTTACGTGTTAATTAATATTATAATTACTTCGTGAAATGTAAAACATAATTCAATTCAATTCAAAATATTTATTTCGGACTATACATCCATAGAAGTTGGTTAATAATATTGTAGTTTTATTAACAGTTTTTTTTTATATGTTGGATAATTTAGTACTCTCAATAAAACGAATCTTTACTATGTACATTAACTGATTTATCTATAATCTAACTTAACCATCAAAAAGCCCCCCGCTTCCAACTAGAAAAAGAGTTGTAACTTTTGAACGGCTAAACAAATTTACATGAAACATAGCTAAGACGATACCCTAATAAACTAACTTTCAATTAAAAAAACTACATTGAAATCGGTTCATCCATTTTGGAACTTCGATGCCACAGACAGATACACAGATAGACACTTCAAACTTATAACACCTCTTTTTTGTCGGGGTTTATAAAACATAAAATTATAATAAAGATATAAATATAAAACTTATTATACTTGTTACACCGTGAACTACCCCTCTCTTTTAACCTGCAAATCTGTCCATCTTAAGGTTGTCTGGTAGAAATCGCCACGTGCGATAAGACCGCCCTTTGTACATTTCTTTTTCTAATTATTGTATCTTTTCTTCTATTACTGGTGTGCAATAAAGTGTATTGTATTGTATTGTAAAACTATACAAAATGAGCACTTAGGCGTTACTGAATTAAGTCTTGTTACAAATAATTCGTGTAAATTATTGACATTAGTCCGTGAATGTCGAAAATGTACATTGAAGTCAATATTTTTTTCCCAGATACTACTAGAAACGATGGATTCTAGTAGTTATTATGGGATATAACGTTAGCGTGCAAGATCGAAAACCCTTTTAATGTGTACTGGGCAGGTGTACAGCTGCACAAAAATAGGAAGTAGATTTTAGATTTTATTCATTATTATGTAACCGGTATTAATTACTAACACCTTTTATTTTGTATTTTATGTGTACTACTAACAACCCTTACTAACTCTTTTTTTTGTAAATTTATGGACTATATGTCTGAAATAAGCAGGGACCGGATTACCGATATTTATTTATACCGATATAAAAATATCGATATAATACCGATATACCGGTATTTTTTTATCGATAACGGTACCGATATTTAATTTCAGTACATAAATATCGATACCTTTATTTGTATTAATACCGATATTAAAATACCGATATAATACAAATAAATTCCTTGCGCCCGCCCCATATTCGTCGCCGGCGCCGCCCACCACATCTCCCGTCTCTGTCTAGTAACGTCATACGGTAACACTACGCATGCTAGGTACTCGTAGAAGTAGATAGGTACCAAGGTCTTGCGTGCGATTCTTACGTGATTTTTAGTTTATGGTTTTTGTAAGTATCTATTGATTGCTGTTCCAAGATGGCTGGTTTGTATTTTTTATGTTTTACTTTTTTTGTTTATTATAGGTACTTGATTGTTTTTAATGTGTCTGAGTTGAGAACATTAAACATATCTATAGTATGCGTGTTATAACTATTTGCCACTCTGAAGTTCTGAAGCCTTAGTGTAAGTTTCTTTTAACTATTTCGATTTTACGCATCGACTGCGTTCTGTGTGCCGATTGGCCCGCTCCGAGCTCTTCGCCAATCGGAATGCCGAATGCGGTCGATACGTAAAATCGAGTATGTTTAAAGAAGCTTACACTAAGGCCTCTGAAGTACGCAACACCAACAAAAAGTAGCTGCGCAGTACTCGCTTTTCAGGTCTACGTGGTTTGCGACGGCCGGGCGCTTATACAGGGTGACTGGTTGAATGAGGGAAACATTGAAGGAGGGTGTTGTATTTATCATTATCGTTTAATATCGGGTTGTTAGGTGCCCTGCAATATGGTTGTGCGTAGCGACGCTGATGATACTCGTGAACAGGTGCTCTCTATTGGGACTGGTCAACCCATAACTGCCACGACAATTTTATATTTCTTTTTTAAGGATTTTTTAATCCGCCACAAAAAAGAAGGGTCATCCGTAACGTAGAAATCCAGGGGTATCAGGTCTAGGGACCGTGCGGGCCAAGGAATAGGGCCGTTTGGGGACGTGCAAAAGCATTGGTTTATCAGACAGAGGTGCCCACTAGGGAAGTTCTTATTGAACGTATAACTGGCGCGTTTAAAATAATGAGAGAAGAAATGCGACTACGTATAACGACCGTTGAAATAAGAAACAGATGTCGAGCATGCATACGAAATGTAGGAGGTCATTTCGAACAAAATTTGTAACTTCTATACTATACTCGTAACAGAATCGTAGAGGCCGAAATGTCTGTACATTGAAAATATTTTCGCGAAAATAGGCTAGGGAGACTAGAAATAAGCAATAGAATACGAATCCATCATTTTTAGAATTCTTGTCTGTTTGTTTATTACCTTAAAACGGGAAAACGGCCAAGCAGATTTCAATGAAACTTTCCAGTTGTATAGGTATTACTCTAACTTAGCACCTGACGTATATTTCATCTGAATCGGCTGATTAGATCTTGTGTTACAGCTTGACCCCTCTATTGCAAGCAGTCCCGTACAAAGCAGAGGTCAAGATTGATTAGTAAAAAAGAACCTTTCAAACATGTTTACCGACTATAAATACTAGATGGTGTTAGGGTCACGACCTATACAGTACAAAATATAAATAAAATATTATAAATATATTGGTTATAATTATTTATATTTAAGAATAAGATGTATTATTGAAAATCAAAAATTTATTTAAAAAAAATGCAGGCGAACATGTTTCCTTAAGAATAACTAGATGGCGTTCGTAGAAAAAAAAGTCACTATGGTCTGTGCTATGGTTTCGTTACACAGATTTAGGGACCTCGCCCACGTACTACTTTTTGTAACTCCGGTAATCACTGCGAGTTTTTCGGCGTTTTGTTTATGAGCGACTTTTTGTAGCACGTGGGCATTTCAGTATTGAACTCTGAATGTTTTATATTCGGCGACAAAATAATCACTCCGCGATTCCTTATTAAATTAAGTTGCATTGATGTTCCACCGGTCCCTATGAATGACTGTGTCATAGGCTATGACTAGGATTCCCAACCGTCCCACGTGAAGCGAGACGTCCCGTTTCCACGGCTCAAATAATGCGTCCCGTGATGCGTGTCTGTGGGACGCTAATTGTCCCACTTTATAGTAAATCTGGCCCAGCTTAGAACAGGGTTTAACTTTCATTACAATTGCAAAGAATTTTATTACATTTTGGAGATAAAAAAATTGTTCAAATGTCCCAATCACAGTACTTTTTACACACAGCACAGTAGTTTTTCTTTTTGAAGGAGTACTTGTGCCAGTGGGCACAGGCCCTAAGAGTCACCGCGCATGTGTCCACAGACATATAATACATGTGCCCTATGCGTGGCCCTATGGTGCGTCACAATTAGAGGATTCGATCCCGAATCTCGAGATCCCGGGATCCCGGCCCTATTCCAGTCCCGAAAATTTCGGGATTAAATTTTCATAATCCCGGGATTTTCGGGATTGACGAAAGTGTTACTATAATCGAAGACATGTGTCAGATTACGATTATTATATTATGTTATATTAATTAACACTCGTTATGTTTATGTTACACTAGCGACCTGTCCCCGGCTTCACGCGGATGCAGTTTCTCTACTATCCTTACATTAAATATGAAAGTATTATACATTTATAAACCTTCCTCTTGAATCACTCTATCAAACTAAAACCGCATCAAAATCCGTTGCGTAGTTTTAAAGATCTAAGCATACATAGGGACAGACAGCGGGAAGCGACTTTGTTTTATACTATGTCGTGATAATGTTAAAAGGTCGTTTAATTTTGTTAAGTAAAAGTTGTTTTTTTACTCAAATAACCTAACCACAGAACAGAAAAGAAGTAATGAGAGAGAAACCGCTTTCTGTGTTTGGTGAACCTAACCGTCAAAAATACCCGACTCTAACAAAAAAAAGCGATAATATAACTTTTGAACAGATTTTCATGAAACATAGCTAAGATGATACCCGATTAATATACACTTTTATTTTGTAATTGTAAATCCTAGTTCTTATAATTTAGTTGATGATTTATATGTGCCAATAAACAAATTTTCTTTCTTCTTTAATTACAAAATTCAAAATAAAACATGTCAATTTCAATTAAACTAGCTTTCAATTAATAACTGCATTAAAATCGGTCCATCCGCTTTGGAGCTACGATCTATGGCTACGATGTCACAGACAGATACACAGATACACAAATCCACAGATACACAGCTACACTCTACAAACTTATAATACCCCTCTTTTTTGTCGGGGGTTAAAAAAGGATTTTAGTTGGTTTTTGTAGAATTTTTACTTTACTTTTTTCGTCTAATTACATTATGGACATTAATTTGCATTGTCAATAAAAAAGCAGATTTTTATATACCTTACGTAATTTTTTGTTTGCAATCTTAAATCCTGGAATTATCCCAGGATCCCGGGATTGACTGTGTACAATCCCGAAATCCCGGGATTCGAAATTAGGCCCGGGATCGAATTCTCTAGTCACAATAGACCATGAGCAGCTGTTCTAAAAATTGAATTGAAATCTTTTTGGTGGATCCGAAGTGTACTATAATAGAAAAAGAGTATTTTATAGCGTTACATATTATACACAAAAGCAATACAAAACTGTACATAGAAATAATAAGTAGGTACTCCCCTGCAACCTGTATCATAATAAAACTTTTTAATTTTATTATAGTTGCCTATATCTAGGGTTGCATGATTGTGCATCATGTTTGTCATTATTACGTGGACGGAGAATAGTATAGTGCCACAAACTCATCTGACCCGGTGACCAAAATTGGAACTAACGTCGCTACGGAACAAAAATGACATCGAAATGTCATTTTTGTACGGAGATGACATTGGTAAAAGCGACGGCAGCGACGCCCGACGCCACGACCGGGTCAGATAAGTTTGTGGCACTATAGGTAGGTACCATTTTTAAATTCATAATTAGAACTTTATGATTAAGGGCCACTTGCAGCAAAAGTAAACACATCTCGGTTTAATAAAATCTCGATTTTGCCCTAAACTCGACTTAACTTAAATCTCACAAAGCATGTCTTGCACCGTCACATTTCACATTTGATTTAACTAAACTGAGATTAAGGCAGTCGTTCATTCGCCATTCATTCTTTGCGTCCCGTTTTTACATAAAAAGTGATGGGAACTCAATACTGCATTAAAAAAAAGGTCGCGTCGTCGTTCGGTTTTGTTGGTTGTGGTTGCGTCCGTGTTTTTTGTTTTTGTTTTGTTTAGCATAATTAGTGATAGAACTGCAATTGAAATTGAAGAAAAACAACTCTACAGTGACATAATTTTACCACGGCAGAAATAATGTACGTAATACGTAATTTAATAGAAAATAAAAAATCTCCAATAACATCGCCACAAGCAGTTTAACCGTTTCAAAGATTCATCATCTCATAATGTACTAAATAAATTGCTTCTAACGAGAGAAAAACGGAGTTTCTAAATATTGTAGGATCTCCTCGTCATCATCCGATAACAAATCATGATGGACAAGCGAAAAGAAATCCATTGTTACAAAAAAACAGGGTAAAAACACGAGACAACTGTCAATAAAATCGAGATTTAACAACCTTAAACCGACCCAGATGCCGGTTTAACTTTTATGTTTATTTAAATCGAGATTTAAGCTAAATCGATGACGTGCAAGTCGGTAAACTAGGTTTAAGCTAAAGTCGAGTTTTAATTGAGCTTAAGTCGAGTTTAACTAAAAGCTGCAAGTGGCCCTTAAGGAGGCGTTTGCAAAATGGATAGGTATCGAATCGCACTAATCGCACCACTACATTGACACGGCTCAAATACTCACACACGCGCCCGGATAGCTGCGGGAATAACTAATTTCGATACTTTGAAAGTTAATTTTTTGTTTTGTCATATTTTATATTTTTGTAATATATAGGTATTATATTTTTATTGTCGAACTGGATGGAGTGACCTGATGGTGTACTTCCTTGACTGCTACTGGAACTCCTAGATGAGTAGACTTAGATGTGCCGAGTTTGGGCTCGTTTTGTTAGTTATGATGAGGACTTACCTTTGGACATGATGGAGTGACCTAAAAGTCTACTTCGGTGACTGCTACTGGAACTCCTAGAGGAGTAGAGCTAGGTGTGCCGAGTTTGGGCTCGTTTTGTTAGTTATGGTGAGAACTTAGTGAACGAACGAACGAACGTGAGTGAGTGAGTAAGTGAATGAGTGAGTGAGTGATCGATCGATCGATCGATCATCACGTCATCATAATGATGATGATCATGATGATGACCATGATGATGATGATCATGGTCATGATGATCATGATAACTATGACGATGATTGTCATTGTCATGATGATGGTCATCAGGATGATGATGGTCATGAGGTCATGAGGACTATGATGATGATCATAAATAGGGGACCCCTATAAATAGGGAATCATGATGATCATAGCGATGATGGTCATAATCATGTGGTCATGATGATCACGATCATGATGATGATGATCATGATAAACATGATGATGATGATCATGATAACCATGACCATGATCATCATCATCATGTTTATCATGACCATGACCATCATCGTCATGGTCATCATGATCATGATCATCATGTTTATCATGATCATCATCATCATCGTCATCATGACCATGATCATCATCATGGTTATCATGATCATCATCATCATGGTCATCATGATCGTGATCATCATGACCATCATCATGACCATGACCATCATCATCATCGTCATCATGACCATGATCATCATCATCATAATCATCATCATGACCATGACCATCATAATGATCATCATGACCATGATCATCATCATAGTCCTCATGACCTCATGACCATCATCATCCTGCGGGTCTACCGCGTAACTAAAATTGTAATGAACATCGACATTGGTATTAAACTTCAATACGATCGTGAGAGATTTACAAACAAAATCGACTTTGGAAGCACATAAGTATTTCTTTACAGATCAATTGCATCAAATAATGATTTATTTAGAATAAAAATACATTGCAGAATACAATTAAAGTTATTTCGTGCAATTACAACCATAAACAATAAAATAATGACGATTTATAGGCGAGATTTCGAGAAATTTTGGGAAAAAAAAATATATCTCAATAACCATGAAACTTAGGACATGGGGTCTCTGGGTAAAAACTCCCAAATAACCCTCCCAATCCCCCAAAAAATCGTGTTGGTCCATGCGCCAAACACCATGTATATGTACAAAGTTAGATTAGATTTTTAGATTTTTTTATTTGAAAACGTTGCCGCCTCTCTAAGATTTCTCCTGTATCGAGGGTACAGTTTACAAACATACATGTCACATGCACACACCACCCAGACCAGAAACAACTATTTGTAGATCATACAAATACTTGTTCCGTGCGGGGATCGAACCCGCGGCACGTAGCGTAGAAGGCTAATCGCTTAGTCACTGCGTATAGTGTATAGGTATTGTTTAAAAGCATATATTATATATTCAAGATTATCATAAAAAAAAAACACGTAGTTGTCTTCATAAACACGGAAGTTATAGATTTATGACACGAAAATGACTCAACTTCCCCATAGTGCGCCGCTCTTAATTCATACACTAAAACCAAAACAACAAAATTGCGGTATTTGGCTGACCGCTCGCTGCACTGTTGCCACTCCGCGCCGTGCCGTTGCCGCGTGTGTAGGTAAAGTACAACAGCCGTTCAATCTGGCAACGTCGCGCTACCGTCGCTCCGCCCACCGCTTAGCTATTGGTATCGGTATTGAGTATCGATAAAAATATCGATAACTTAATACCGGTACTTAAAATAGCGATATTTTGTATCGATATTTTACCGATTCTTGAAAATACCGATATATTTGTAAAATATCGATATTTTTCCGCCGAATATCGGTATTTCTAAAATATCGATATCGGTCCCTGGAAATAAGGTTATTAGATAAATAAAAAATGTACTGTATCCTCCCGAGATATCAGGAGAGTATTGTCCAAACAAGATAACTTAAGATGCGGAGGTATATGAAACACACCTTATTAAGGTTTATTAGTAGTAGCAGAAAATCTCCGAAAAGCTAACAGATTCAGAGCTCTTAAATATATACGATAAAAAAGATAAAGCTGAGAGAATATTTTTCACAATTCAATTCTTTCCCAAATGAATAATAGTGCGAGTTGGGAACAATCCGATAAAGTGTGAAAATGGTGCTATAAAAATCTTGTATCGATTTAAGATAACATTTTATTGTTCAGGGTTCAGGTACCTACACTAATCTCTGATAGTAACAGTTACAGCTTAATCCTTCGAACATTAATTTATAATCTCACTTGCAATCGGAAACTGGGTGTGCAGAGTTATAATAAAAACCCAACTTCTAAAAACTATATTTTTTTTCTTAAAAAACTTAACAGCCTCTGAAGTTGCGCCACTGCCAAGCTAAGTGCATTGAAGAATTAAAGACCAGGGCGTCAGAAGCTGTTAAGTTAAAAAAATAAATATTTTGTACTTTTTTGTTTTTTGAAGTCGGTTTTTACCTACATTTTTAAAGTTAAATTTATTTTTCTATTTGAGTGGCATAAACAATACATGAACATGCGATTACAGCAATCGCGAGTGATATGCTGTTATTCATTCAAGAGTTCCATTGTCTATCTCCGAAGGTCTTCATCAGATCTTCACCAAATTTAAATGAGACCACTTTGAGAGTATAAACAATTTCAAACAAAAATAATGTTCGAAATCGGTCTGCAATTGCCGGAGTAAATCGGGTAACAAACAAACAATCGAATTGAGAACCTCCTCCTTTTTTTAAAGTCGGTTAAAAAGTGATACAGGTTATTTATTAACTAAACGTATTTGCAGATAGGCTACCAAATAACAATACGTGTTTGTCTTTGTTTGCCCGCCCGGGGTGCAGGGTACGGGGGGGGATTTTTAATTGTTATGTCATACATTGTCTCATTTGGATCCTTATTAACTAATAAGTAAATAATAATAAATCCATTACTGTCCCACTGCTGGGCACGGGCCTCTTCTCGGAATGAGAAGGGCTAGGCCTTAGTCCACCACGCTGGCCTAGTGCAGGTTGTCGGACTACACACACCATCGAGAACTTTATGAGTCCTTTCAAGTGTGCAGGTTTCCTCACGATGTTTTCCTTCACCGTTATCGCAAGTGATAATCAAATTCTAATTCCCACATGAATCAGAAAAGTCAGAGGTGCGGGCCGGGTTAGAACTCAGACCCTCCTGCATGGAAAGCGAGCGTTCAACCGTGGTTCAACCGATAGCCTATCACTGCTGAAAAGTATATAATCACCTTTAATGAATACTGTTTTAATTATCAATGGTCTAATAAATATACTTGTAGTTGTATGGTGGCTCCAACGTAAAGCAGTCTTACATTTTGGCACTATTACTACATAGTATAAAACAAAGTCGTTTCCCGCTGTCTGTCTGTTCCTATGTATGCTTAGATCTTTAAAACTACGCAACGGATTTTGATACGGTTTTATTTAATAGATAGAGTGATTCAAGAGGAATGTTTTTATGTATAATACTTTCATATTTAATGTAAGGATAATAGAGAAATTACACCTGGGCGTAGCCGGGGACATGTCGCTACTTTAAAATATTATGCGGCCATCCATAGTGAGTGGAATTTTAAAACGGGAATACAATTTGTATATGAAATGGATGCAGTTCATTTGGAAGGTACATTCAGCAAACAGCGTCTGGTCCTGATAGAACGACATCCAATACGGTCCGCTGTCACACCGTATTGTAACACCGATATTATGTCTTATTAGTCTAATGCAATATAGAGGGGCTCGTAGCTACATAGCTACCGCGCAGATCAGTCGATCAGCGAGGTTAAGCTGCGGTTGCCGCGGTCAGTCCCTGGATGGGTGACCATTTCTTCGAACATCGAGACCCCTCCGTGCCTCGGATAGCACGTTAAGCAGTTGGTCCCGGTTGTCATACGAATACCTTTGACAGTCGTTACGGGGAGTCAGTAACCCAAAAAGTCTGACAACCAGTCTAACCTTAGGGTATCAGTGTCTCCCAGTAATTGGGTGGCGGAGGTCAGATGGCAGTCGCTCTGTATAAAATACTGTTACTCAGCCGCATCTGGTTAGACTGGGAGCCGACCCCAACGTAGTTGGGATAAAGGCCAGGCAGAGGCAGTCTAATGCAATATACAGGATACCGGATATCACATTAAATGAAACCGCGTATATTCACGCTCTGTGACTGTATACAGAAATTCAATCAAATCCAATCTGTAGTTTAGTAACAGCAACTACAAGAAAATTTCATAATTTTACACTTGTCACGATCTTTAGGCAAAATTTGTAAAGTTTCCAACCTATTCTATCCAAAATTATTTTTATTTACACGTGTATAACAGATAAATGTGACATAAATTTCTACTTCGATGTTCCTTCAGCTAGTCGAATGATAGCAGATTGAAATATGATGCCAAAAAAAAAACTGCGTAAAATCACAGATTTTTTGTGGCTTCAGAACATGATACCAAATACGTGGTTTCATCATCTGGGGAATCATGTATAATAATAATAATAATTAGGCACGCATTGTTAGGAGATTCCTTTCTCTGGAGCCCTGACCGCCGGTAGCTTGGACCCTATTCTAGATACCGGTGGGCTACTATTTTTTCATATTTTTAATTTTTTTTTAACATAGTTTTGTAAAAATATAAATAATATGTATGAAAAATGAATAAAAGAAAAAAAATATAATAATAAATTCTTTATTTAATAAACACACAGTTAAAATACAATAGAAGCAAAAAATAGAGAAGTGCATACAAAAGACATCTTATGAACTAGCGGTGGGCCCCAAACTAGGCAGAGCCTGTATCTTGGTGACCCATACATACATAGCTTCTTATAGAAGGCTTATTTAGACTATAATATTATGCTCTGTTGTGCAGAGTAACATGCTATAACTTAATAAAATATTTAAATAAAGAAAAACAAAAACAGTTAAAAACATCAATGTAAAGTAGGTATGTATGTATTTATGTGATTGTATATGTTACGCGTATGTGAGATTTTGTGGCTTCAGAGGGCCGAGCGCTAATGTTTTGACGTATGGTAATGTAAACGTAAGCTTTTGATCATAAAATACATGATGAATCTATCGCATTTTTGTAAAATTTTATGCAACAAACACACTTGTTTCAATGAAAATGTAAAAGTATTGTATGTATTTCCAAAAAATATCATAGATTAAACGAGTATTTTTGGTTCTTAATGTTCAAATACGTGGTTTCATCATGTGTTCATCCTGTTATGTTACGCGTATGTGTCACTGGCAGCTTATCATTCATGCCGCACAAGTTAGATTGGTTTGTCAGACATACAACCGAGCCCAATGCGTTGGAAACTAGGATAGGTAAGTAATCCTATGGACACCTATAACGGTTTATATAGGGCCATGTTAGGCTATTAAGTTACGTTATGTTCACGGGGGTGTACGGGAAAGTTGGTTTTTATTAGTGAACTTTGCGAGATACGAAACAGGTTGGTAAGGAACTTAGCTGAATGAATACAGGATATTTTTTTGTGTAGTGCGCCATTAGCAGTGATTCAGTGTCCGTTTCAAAAAGCACCCGCAGTATCTACTAAAATTCACTCCAAAACAGAATAAAAATTTGATTTGTATGGCTAGTAAATTATGCGTGATTCCCATATTATGTCGAATATTCTGTAGGAACTGATCAGCTTCTAACTGCCATGACAATTTTATTCAGAGGCCAATCATTATCCTAATATTATTTGTATTCATATTTCTAAAGTGCAAAAAATACTTTCACTTAATTATATAACACTCTGAATTTTATAAAAAGTAACGTATACTGGGAGTCCCGATATCGATTTAAGGGTTAAATTGCATTATTCTCACAGCTCTTACCACAACATTGTACTGATAAAGATTGTAATCTATTATTTGAAAAGAGTTACCGTGGAGTTTCTTGCCGGTGCTTCTCCATAGGATCTACTATTTGGAACCGCCTGTATCTGGTTTACATGAAATAAAGATCTATTTTATTCTATACTTTCGTTTTGTTTTAAAGTGTATCCCAATACTGCGGTTGCATTTAGGAACGGAGACTGAATCACTACAAATTATGCGCAATACATAAAAAATATACTGTATACAACATGTTTCAGAAATGCCTGGTCATATTTAAGGGTGTGGATCAGACAATCAAACTAAACAACTTTCTTTAAAGGACAAACATCGTAATCGCGAGAAAATATCTGCTGTCCCGCTGTCCCATACAAAACTTCAATACCTACTCGACCCAAACGTATTACTCACGTAAACGTTACAATAATAAGCATTGCACTTTGAAACTTATTCTACTTTAGAGGACTTAATTAAATTATAATAAATTTAAAAATGCTGGAGTTGGTTTAGCTTTTGTACACATGCGTTCATAAAAACGGGCTAGTGGACAACAGTGGCGTGCACAGACATTTCTTACAGGGTAAACAAAACAACTTGTTGTACTGTCAAGTTAAATGAGATGATGATGATGAGATGATGTCAAGGTAAGACATTTTATTCTAATAATGAAATAATAACATGTAGATATAAATAATTTGGCAATCTTTGTTTACTGACAATTGGCTTTCTGATATTTAATGTGACACTTCATAATACACTATTGCATTAATAATATATGTATTATTATTTTTGACATTACATTATAATTGACACTGCGCCGCGGCGCCGGTGAGGTAAAGAAAATGAATGTAGGAAAAAATAAATATCTTGCCAAATTAAAATGTCCGCCACTGCACTCATAATATAAAATACATTTTATTTGTAAATTTTTGAGTAGCTGCACCCTAGTGTCGTTAATCTGCGTGTGTTTATGAAACATACCACTGCAACACTGTTTATTTTACAACAAAACAAGTGCATCGAAAAATAAGCATTATTTTTGGGAACATAAGGTAGATTTTGGTTTGTAGAGTTTCTGCCATTTGTAAAGCATGGACCGTTGTAGAGATTCAGAAAGAATTTTCATT
Organism: Allophyes oxyacanthae; assembly: GCA_932294325.1. Lineage (NCBI taxonomy): Eukaryota > Metazoa > Arthropoda > Insecta > Lepidoptera > Noctuidae > Allophyes > Allophyes oxyacanthae. Next base: position 1,291,319 of record OW028625.1, read on the forward strand.
ATTTAAAGTACTTTAGTTTTATAAAAAGCTTATAAAAGTTTCTGAAACGGTTGTGTTTTTTTTTGTTGATTTGGTAGTTGTAGTTCCCTGCAGTTCCAAGGATGTTTCTAATGAAGTACGAGTGGTTGGCATTTACATTTTTTGACGAGCTTGAATATAAAAATCCTTAAATTTTTGCTACCTTTCTACGAGTAGAACTGTGTGGAATATCGTTTCAAAAATCCGTTTTAGGAATTTGATATGTAAAATATTCATTTTATTTTTCTGCAAGAATACACAGAATCTTTGCTGCGAAGTACACTCGGCGCCCGATACATCGAAACAACCAATGACTATGAGTATAATCATAATTGTGATATCAGTATAAATAAATAAACATTATACTTAGTTTAAAAAAAAAACTAAAGAAAACGCTTTTGTCATCCAAATTAAACGTGTATGCAAAATTTCAGCTCAATCGGAAACCGGGAAGTGGGTCAAATTAACTTCCAAGATTTTTTTACATAGTTACAAGTGAAGCTAATAAAAGCGTTTTAAAAAGGCAATTGCCGCTTCTAAAATTGTTTCAAGCACATCACTAAATAAGTAACCAGCGCTCATCTTCTATTCCTCCAAACGTACACCATCCTGCACAAACACCTTGAACTAATAAGAACGCCTCACATCTTAAAAGTCATAAATTATCCACACGCTTTTCATATCAAATTAGAACATTTTAATTCAAAATGGCGTCGGGTAGGGGTCTTTTGTGCCCCAATTACATCCTATTTTAGATTTAATTTTACAAAGGAGGACGTAAATCCCCGATTGTTTGTCGTAGGGTTAAAGGGATCACGTTCAACCGCAAAATTGAGTTTCAAAAAAGTTCCTTTTTGGGGTCCATGGGAGATGAATGTGTGCTTAGCTTTGCATTCGTTTTGTGGTGAGTTGATATTTCGGGGAAATCTATCCGGTAAATGATACAGACTTTTCAATTTGCTATATTTAGTTATTTGTAGGAAAATCTACAGCTATCCAAAGTCAAAGATTTTTATTTCAAATGGGCCTTTGCAGGCACTTTCAAAACGTCGTTATTCTAGGTGCATGGTTCCAGGTGGGTTGGTCCTGGAGAAGATACCGGCAAGAAACTCCATGGATACTCTTTTCATTAATCAAGTTTACAATAATATGTAGAGCTGTGGGAGCGGCCCCGGCTAAAATTCAACCTGAATTTACACAACATTACATAAAAAATAAAAAAAGAACAGAAAAGATCATAAGTACCACTATAATTTAAGCAATACTAGTAAGTGCGTACTTAACACTCAAGTCACCCAATTATGAATACAAGGAAAGCGTCATTAAAATTAGTTTGTGAAGACAGGAAGCAGAGGGTCACCAGGGAAGCCGCATGTGCAGAAGATAATCACTTCCATACATCTCTATCGTCAACATAGTCTTTGATCCTGTAATAGGCCTTCCTTATGAGGACAAGTTTAACACGAGTTTTAAACTTTTTATCAGTAAGCTCGGTAATACTTTTTAGCAGTTTGTTATAGAAGCGTACAACGTTCCCTAGAAATGATTTATTTGTTTTGGTCAATCTCAATTTAGGGACCACTATTTTGCACTTGCAGACATTGTGGAATTTAGCTCTGAATTATTATTATTTAAACTATTGGTGGACGTGTAAAGAATTGTGCTGTTCGAATTCATATTATATTAACTTTTCACTGTCATTCCAAAGTGTGACACTAGGCCAGCGTAGTGGACTAAGGTCATCTTGACAAAAGTCCCGTGCCCGTAGTGGGACGGTAATGGGCTGTATTTTTTTTTTTAGAAAGTTTGCCTTCTGTTCCTACTTATTAATTTCGTGTTTCTCAAAATTAATGAAAACGTAACGTCTTCTCGAAATAATTCATCTTTTCAGCGGCCGCCCTCTTCAGCAGTTGCCTTAAGCCTTGATTGATTAATTGTTGTAATTTCCTTTAACTTCGTAAAATGCTAGTTACTGTTTCGCTAAAGATATTAAAACTTTCGGTTTTAGACCTTTTTGTTTGATTAGCGGTCTAGGATCTGTTGACTGAAGTTAGTCGTTAGGCAATCTAGATAATTATTCGCCGTTGACTGAAATGTTATTTTTAACCGAAAAAAAAGAAGAAAAACAAAGAAAATGAAAGATAAAAAAGAAGAGAAAAAAGGGGTGTTATAAGCTTGTAGTGTGTATCTGTGTATCTATGTATCTTTGTTACTGTGTATTGGTGTATCTGTGTATCTATCTGTGTCATCGTAGTTCCAAAACAGATAGACAGATTACAATGCAGCTATTTTTAATTGAAAGCTTAGCTTAGTTTAATCAAGTACTTACCATCTTAGCTATAGATCATGAAAATCTTTTCAGCTGTTTAAAAGTTACAAGTCTTTTTCTAGTTAGAGACGGGGGTTTTTGACGGTTAGGTTAGTTAAGACTTTGTTTTATTTTATTAAAAAAAGTACCTAATATTGGTTTTCAAAAAACTAAAAGTATATAATAATTTTCTTAAAAAATTTAACAGCTTCTGAAGTCTGAGCCTTTAATTCTTCAATGCATCTTAGCTTGGCAGTGGTATCGACTTCAGAAGTTGAAAGTTTTTAAGATTTTTTCATGAAACATAGCTAAGATGATACCCGATTATAATAGCATTCAATAAAAAGAAAAACTAGCTTTCAATTTAAAAAAAACTGCCTTGAAATCGGTCCAGCCGTTTGGGAGCTACGATGCCACAGAGAGATACACACTACAAACTTATACCCGTTATAAGTTTGTAGTGTGTATCTCTCTTTTTTGTCGGAGGTTAAAAATTGAATTTTCCTATGGAATTTCTTAATTTTAGCAGCTAATGTTTAGCTTTTCTCCTCGTTAAATGAAAACGATTACCTAACCTCCTTAGAAACATGTTTGCCTTCACCTCCTAACTTAAGTACAACTTTAACTTAAAACCAACATTGTGGTAGTACATCCACATACCCTCAAACTTACTCATTGTTTGCAAGTAAACATTTTGACATGCAAGTAAACTAAGTCAAAGGCGAGAGCCACTCACTCGCGCGGTCCTGACCGCTGCCGGGATCGGCTTAGCTAATAGCTCAAATTAAGCTGGATAGTACAGTAAGGGGTTGGTTACACTTGTGTACCATAAGAGAGGTAGCGAATTGCGGGGTAATCCGCTCAAAATTGGAGCTGCCTGACTGGGGAAGTACCTCCGCCTTGCATATCGTTGCCAAACAGTGTTACCTTAGGGTATTTTCCCCCTAAATTGTGGGGATTTTTGCAGCTTTAGGGGATTTTTTAGGGTACAAAATTATTTATGGGAATTTTTAAGGGAAAAATTAAGTTTAGGGGATTTTTTTAGAGGATTTTCGGTCCAGTAAGTACTCGATACTTTGGTTTCGATATCAAGAAATATTTCAAATTTGAATATTCAAAATGGATAAAATAACACACAAAAAGCAAAATAAATTTTGTATTTTCGTTTTGTTTTGAAGTGAATTTTAGTAGGTACTGCGGTTGCATTTGGGAACGGACACTGAATCACTCTGCAAATTTTGCGCACTACCTACATAAAAAATCATTCTGTATCTACATTTCTACAGGTCGGTCACCTTCCAATCTAATCAGACGCGGTTCGCTAAGTAAACCTACAAAGGAACACTAACCCTAAACATATCTAGACCCTAGCTTCGTAACTGTCCCAACACAAACATCGGTTGTTAAGTACACTCATTGAACCAAGTTTTTGCGAACCGTAACAAAAGTCGGCCATATTCGGGAAACTTTGTGAAACTTCGCCAAAGTTCGGACGTTTCGGGAACAATAAAAGTTTTTAGTACAAGACTAATTTCCAGACACTTAGTTCGATGTTAGTATTTATTGTTAATGCTTTCTCTTAAAGTTTGGGAGTTCTGTTTCAGTGGTAAAAACGACCTTCAGATAGTTTGTGAGGCCTGTCCGACACGAGTGAAACTTTATGCTAGCAGTGAGACGTGCTCAAACATTGGCATTTATTTCTTACTTTTAAATATTATTATATATTATATACAAGCCCGTAGAAGTCTATCGCTGAATAAAGTAACCTGGGGGCATACCAGCGTCTTTTATTGCAGGTATGTTTACGGTTGGAAATTAATATAACTGCTTATTCGTACAGGATACACAATAGGTACAATAATTGTATTGTATTGTGAATCCTTTATTTTTCAACATTTTTATTGTACACCAGTTATATAAGAAAAGGTACAATAATTAGAAATTTTAAATTTAAGTAATAATAAGAATTTTAAATTTAATTTAAACGTATTTTAGATTTTTTTCTGTTATTTTAATAATTGTTATTTTTCAGAAAATAACAATTATTGTTATTTTCTCAGCATTATGCAAAATTTTCCGACGGACAGTTGTATGTGTTAGATTCGATAAACGATATCCGTAGATAATCTTTTTACTTGTGTGAGGCTTCGTAATCTGATTGGTCGAATTCGTATTGTCTGCACCATTGTAGTTAGCTTGTTATGTTGCTCTGTAGTTACTTTTTGAGGCACTAGGTACCACATATTTTTTATTCTTTTAAATTATTATTTTTTCTACTCAATTTTACATTGTTGCCATCCTAAAATAATGTCTTCTCTGTCTATGCACCTGTCCTCTTCTTATAACCTATGTCTATCATTCTAGTGTGTCTTGTTTTTTGTAGCAAATAAATGATTTTTCTTTCTTTCTTTTCTTTCTTTAGGTGTCGCTACAACTTTATTGTATCAGCAGATACAATGTACCTACTTCATAACAGTTACTACAACTTGGCCCAGCCAGTTAAGTACCACGTTAACCCGGCGACATGGTTTAACAACTGTTTTAACTTGTATACACTCCAATGACATAGGAGCGGTGTTGAGGTGTTACCGCATGTCGTATAGGTCGCACGGATAATATTCATCACAAAGTATCTAAATCTTTCCGTCAATTTCTATAATTGTCGTGTTGGACATTGCTGGCCTGTTGTTTCGGTAGATTTCGTTGCGTACCGAAAAGAGTTGAGGATGATGAATGAAGTTGTTTCCGTACTTGTCGGAAAAAAGAGTATTTCATTACAGGTTTTTTAGTGCACATCAACATAAAAAATAATTCAAGAAAAACCGAGTGTAATTCAATGCGCTTATAATACTTAGTGATCTTTTCTAGACAAACTTTGGATGGGCAAAAAGTCACACACACAAACCCTATAGATACTATAATATCCAAATAGAAATCCAAAAATAAAATATTTATTTTTAAAAACTAACACTATATTTCCTCTTCACTCAATACACTCCCTCTAAGAGGTTTACTATCGCGACATTTATCACGACCCCAGCGAAGCAAATGTCCCCCTTATCACATCAACATAAAGTTCATTATCCCATAACAGCTATATCGAGTGCCATTGTGCAGTTTATGAGATGCACCCAACAGATGGCGCTTAGAGAACTGCTTCTTAAGTTTATTAGCAAAAGAATTACACGGTGAGGAATCCAGGAATATTGCGACTTTGTTGTACTTTTATCCTCCGAAGAAAAGAGGGGTGTTATAAGTTTGTAATGTGGGGGTGTATAAATGTGTGTCTGTGTATCTGTCTGTGGCATAGTAGCTCTAAAACGGATGGACCGATTTTAATGCAGATTTTTTAATCGAAAGCCAGTTTAATCGGGTAACATCTTAGATATGTTTTATGAAAATCTGTTCAGCCGTTCAAAAGTTACAGCTCTTTTTCTAGTATAGTCGGGGTTTTTGACGGTTAGGTAATAGGTTATCTTTAGAGTACCTATCTATATTTATTATTGGCACTACATTTTGAATGGCCGATATATTTTGATTGTGCCCAGCAGTGGGACATTAATGGGCTGGATTTATTTTTATTATAGTTTGATCGTGAACTGTTTGTTTTTATTTTTCATTACCATTTCATTTTCAAAACATAGATTTCCCCAAACCGTCTGTTGTTTCATTTTCTTTTTTGGCGATTTAATGTCATGGTCTAGTCATTTGGCACCAGTATTTCGTACTATGGAGCGGAAACACTATTCTATATCAAACCGCACGTTTAAAATTTAATCTGCAACGGAATATAAGCACCATTGTATTCAGTTAAACACCAACACGATATCGTATTCCATTCCCGGAGGAGCGTTGTGTTTTAATATGTGAACACAATTTATCACTTTAGGAGGCGAAGACAGCAGCCGCATCGCGAAATGCTGAAAATCAAATTTAGTTTACTTTTCTGTTCTATTTTAACATTTCTAGCTGTGTGACAACTAAAAGAGTGTAGGGTGAGTTGGGGGAAGTATAATTAAAGTATGAGAATTAAACTCCCCAACCTTGTCAACATAAAAATTTATTAGGTCGTAGGTACATGTATGCCCGTCACTATAATTCCACTTCCTAAGGTGAATGCGCTGTACTCTCCTGGCTCAGCCTCGAAGTGGTGAAGGCCGCCGAGGAGGTGGCTTGCGGAGTTGGTGACCCGCAGATGGTGACCCGCAGAGATGGTGACACGCGGTGAGCCGTGTCACGCGGGAAGGTGGCACCGAGGTGGTGATGGTGCCGATGTCACACTGGTATTTACCAGCGGATAAGATACCGGTATCGTGCACCTGGTATAGGGCAGCCGATAGGTGGCAGCCAGTAACAGTAGCCGGAAAGAAGAAGCCGGTAATCCGGTAGGTAGCACCCTGGAAAATCATTCCAGCGTGTGAATATAAGTTTCACCGTCACCTCTGATTGTGACCACCCGAAGCGTAAGCAAAGCGAGAAGTACTATTGCGCTAGTAATGGTGGTGCGTGATCGTCACAATCAGAACGGAGTAAAAAATAAGAATGTGAGAAGCACTAAAGTTAATAAGATAAAAAGATTCTAAGTTGAGGGTAAGCGAAGCGAATTACACATTTAAGAAATGTAGCTGAAGGCTCAAAGATTATTATAAATGACACGTAAAATATAACACATGACTTGCACAAATGATAAAGCGTTACAAGTCAAATATACCTGCAAGAACATAATATTATAAACGAATACAGTTTGTTCAACACTTACCCAATATGGGGTTTATAACACTGATTTTACATAATGATAATATAGTTGCACCAACAAGAGTTGTGGGATTGCCTAAGACAACGGGAGAGGTCACGGTCAGAGTCACGCCGCCTTAAAGTAGGGAAGGCGACGCGCCCGTGCCTCCCCCGGTGATGGCAAATCCCGACTGTCGGACCGAATGAATCTAAATCATCAGCTGCGCCGCGACGATACAGCGGTGCGACAAAACGAGGTAGGGATGGCTAGGACCGGTTTACGAATGTAAGCGCGCCTGAGTCGCACGCTCGACTAGAACATTCGCAAACCTATGAGTCTATAGCTACGTATGTAACGCTACAACGTTACAGCTGATAAATACAAGATGTAAAATAAATAAATAAAAATAAAGGCCGTATTTTGTCACTCATTTTTAATTTTTTGACGCTTTTGTTAATTCTGTACTGGAACAATGTATTATTAAGTACACAATACGGCCCATAATGTGCACAAACAAAAGGGTAGAAGTAGACCAAAGTTATTTGAAAAAATCTAAAAAAAAACGTCTATTTTATAGGTATAGATGTAGTATAATTTAATGTCTTTGGGTATAGATTACGAGAATTGGGCTTCTGACCTCTGCAATCAATTTAAATTCAATAGTACCATCCCAATATAATTCAACAACCTTATCACTTGGTTCAGAGTAATTAGCAGATAGTTCTCTGAACGGTACCTACGTTTGGTACCATTTGGACAAATTAGTGCCAACTCGGTGCCGACTAGATTTATTACTCCAGGTGCACTGTGCACCCTGGTACTAAACTAATCGGTACTAATGGAAACATTAAGTGGAATTCGGAGAACATCATTTGAATAGTGAATTATTTATGTGTTTGGAATAAAGTAAACGTGATACCGCCGAATATTGAAACACAATTAAATTTTAAGACGCTCTTAAACGTCATTCTGTCGCTACCTGACAGTGACAGCACGAGAGTAAATGGCATCTTATAATTTTTCTTTTCTTTTTTATAAAACATTGCCCCTCACTAGGATTTCTCCTGTATTGAGGGTACAGTTTACAAACATACATGTCACATGCACACACACAACCAGACCCGAAACAACTATCTGTAGATCATACAAATATTTGTTCCGTGCGGGGATCGAACCCGCGGCACGTAGTGCAGAAAGCTAATTGCTTAGCCACTGCGCCAACCGTGTCGCAATTGAGATGAGTGTGAGTATTTGGGGGTATGTCTGATATTTTTATTGTTAGTAGCAATGATTGTGATAGAGAAAATGCATGAATCAAAAATAAGAATAACATTTGACCTAGTACTACCATGGACGGTGGGTCTAGCACAAAATTCACGAAAAATGTGTTCCGAGTCAACCTACATATACCTACCTATAAGCGTAGGTACATTTAAAGTAGTATAAAAAACTAGAGCATCCTAATTCAAACCGTATTATCATTAGTAAACAGCTTAATTTTACTTGCAACAATGTATGAGCTTATTCAACTTTTTCACAATACAGTACGGCATTTTATACGTGTATTCTATCGGTTGACAAAACAAAGACTGGCGCGCGATTGGAACTCTTTTTTCGTTTTGGAATTCTTTTGGCTCGGACAATTTTGAGCGCGGACCCAATGCCCATTGTAGTAATAGTACTCGCAAATCTTTATGAGCCCTGAACTGAGCTCTAAACTCTCTCTCTCTTCTCTCCCTCTAGCACCTATAATAAGCGTACTATTTATTATAGGTGCTAGAGGGAGAGAGGGAGAGAGTTTCGAGGGCTCATTAAGATTTGCGCGTACTATAGTAGGTGAAAGAGTATAACGAATATAATAAGATCGTGTCATGTCGTGTTCTACCGGTGCTACCATGAAGTAGCGATGGTTTCAATATTTGGTGTCTGTTTATCTGGAAAAGAATCTTCTCTTGCAGTACATCAAGGGACTGATAAGGTTGCGACTCAAGCAATTAACCCTAAAACCTTTTAAACAACGCAATAAGAAACTTAGGAGTCATAGATTATTTATTTCGTCGTTCAGATGTTTCGTATAGTCTATGGTCAATTATATCAACTAATATAACACTTTAGTTTAAAGATTTTGACTATACAATAATAAAATCTACAGACACACCTTCAACTAGAAAAGATCACGAGCGATTTGATATACCTATACAGACGTTATCTGGTGAAGTGCTTATAGCTCCATCGCCGCAGGGTGCTCCGCAAAATGAACAAAAAATCACCCACAGTCAAGTTTACTTTTTACTAACTTCGAGTATTGGCGTAAAGTGGGGTAGAGAATATTATGTTCGTGTTATTTTAATTTTTATTTAATCTACTGTTTCATTATAATAGTTTTCCCGTTATTCCTACTCCTGTCGGCTTTGTAACGCAGTGGAAAGTTCTTTATTAGTTAATAGTTAAAGTAAATGTGGAGATTCATATAAATAAACTAAAGACGCTGTTGCATCCACTTCTATAATATAAGCCCTTAAGTCACAGTGCTTGGGACGGTCTTGGTCTTGGTGGCGTAATTATTTGGTCTTGGTGGCGCAATGTTTTGGACTTGGTGGCGCAATATTTTGGATTTGGTGGCGCAAGCGACCTTGGACATAATACGCGTCAACATCTATAAAAATACTGAATACTATAAAGAAACATCGTTCGTCTCCACGGCTTTCCTTATCCTGAATATAAAGTTAAAACTCCATTGAATACAATTGCGATGCTTTTTAAAACGCGTTTGACTTCTCGTTTCAGTTAAAATTATATTCGAAAAGTAATTTTTAGACGAAGGAACTTGCTTGAAGAGTTTTTCAAGAGATTTTTTCTTTGTTCATTGAGTAGGTACTTTGAAGATTTTATGAGATGGATCCAAGTACGATGATGAATTTATTTATAGGTTCCTAAACTGCTTTTTATTCGCAATTGTTCCCGTACAAAACTAGGTACCTATAATTTTTACCGGTCATCAGTTATGTCGCGACATGTAAGTCGGACGGAATGGAACCTCGTCTTTTTACCCGACTACGGAGAGGTTTATATGTTTGTTAAAGAACCATTTAAGTTTATAATCATAAAGAGATGTATAACACCAACAATACTTGTTTTCAATATAAAAAACAATTGCTCTTATGAAAATACTTGTCTGGTTAAAAACGAATAAAATATTTTTCCTTTTTAGGTAATATTTATATTATGTCATCCAATTCTGAATTATGTTTAAAGTTTCAATTCTCTAGCTCATCGGGAAATTAATTTAAAATCGATTACAAAATTTGTACCTAACAGACAAACAGATAGATAAGAATGCGAGTTAATAAAAACGGTACAAAAGAAGAAACACTACATACTATTTTTTTATTAGTTTACCTACCTATTTTTAACCTCCGACAAAAAAGAGGAGTGTTATTTTGTAGTGTCCATCGCTGTATCTGTCTCTGGCATCGTAGCTCCAAAACGGATGGATCGATTTCAATGCAGTTTTTTTAAATGAAAGCTAGTTTAACCGGGAATTATCTTAGCTATGTTTCATGAAAATCTGTTTTGCGGTTCAAAAGTTACAGCTCTTTTTCTAGTTGAAGTCGGGGGTTTTTGACGGTTGGGTTATTCTTTTTGTGTTTCGTTTATTGTGAATGTTGCGCCGTTATTATCTTGTACAGGAAAAAAATGATTTTCTTTCTTTCTTTCTACATAATTAGGTATAAGGTAAAATCCATACAAAAGATTTTTCCTCGTGTCGGCACGTGCCGTTCTTCGCATCGCCTTAGGCAATACCTAGTAGAGTTTCTTTTTTTAAGAATATCAGATTTATTTATCAGCCTTCCTCATAGGTCAGGTGGACGCATGCGTAGCTGCTAGCTGGTGAGTGTGTGAGATTAACTTTCAGGTTGAGCAAAGAAGAAAGAAAAATCATTTATTCGGACTGGACACTAGAAAATTCAATGCACAAACAGAAAAATAAAACAAAAATTAACAAAGGAAAAAAAAAGAGCTATCGGTGGCATGCCAGGGGAAGCGTAAATATTCTATGTTTATGTGCCAGTACCGAATTGGTTGCCAACTCAGCATTTGGAATTGCATTTGAATTTGGAATAGCATTTAGAAATGTTTAAATTCAATCGAATTTATAGTTAAGAAGCTGCAGGTTGATTAAACATCATCATCTGCCTGGCCTTTATTCCAACTAGGTACGTTGGTAAATAAAAATCTTTGAATTTGACTTTGACTTTAGATTTTTCTCTCGTTATTGGGTGCCGAACGTTTTCGACGTAGCAAGTATGTTGAGTATTTTATAATAAATAATTACCTACTAAAATTCCTATAACCTTCTCCAACTAAGTAAAACATACTTTGAGTTAAGAGCTCTTAACTTAAATTACAGTATAACTTAAGAGTTCTTGTCTAGCCAATAACTAAGCATAGTTTCTAGATTATATCAAGACATTAATCAAGTAAATAGGTTCTTCAGCAGACGATAAAACCCTTAAACTGCCAACTTACCGTAAGCCAGGTGAGGGTTATTGATTCAGGTGAAAAAGGAAAAGATAAAATTGCTCTTTTCATACCATTTTTAATCATAGGAGTAAGATTTTTTGTGAAATATTTGATGTTCTTATATTTCACTTGACTGAGTAAGGCTTTATTAAATGTAGACCTGTTTCACGTTTAACAAATTTCAAATATTTTGATACAATTGATATAAACGGTTCAACCTTTCTAGTCCTGACTTTTTAAGTTATTGTACTCAACATTATGAACAACTTTTATTAAGGGACCAACAATAATCTGCTGTTCCATTAATTTAGTCGAGTAATATTGAGTTATTTGTATGAAACAGCTGTTTTACTTTGGCGATTTCAGCGTTGGTCCTATAGTAAAAGTTGTTCATAATGATGAATACTTAACCCCCTTTCGGCTAAAATGTCGTTACCGACTATTTGTGTATACATGCTCATTGATTTTTTAGAGGAACTTTCTTCACATCGTTCCATGAAAAAATAGCCTACCAGCGTCAAGTAGCAAACGGTTCATTTACATCTTGTTATAGTCCTTAATATGAATCGTATTCACTTCGTACCAGGATGTCTCTGAATCATGTCTGATTTTAGTCTGCTTAACGACCGAACAAGTGAACTGTTTTGAGGTATAGCGACAATTTGACAAGAGACACTTCAAATATATATTTGTATGATGTCATTGTAACAGTACAATTGATAGCAATTGTAACGTCATGGTACGAAAATGAGGAAATGAAATTTGTTAGCAGCACCTTTGCAGCTTCAATTACAGCATCAATTTAAAAAAAAAACCATTATCTGAGACATCCAGGGTACGAATAACCAGAGCTATTCATTTCTAGCCTTAACCATAATTGCAATAAGAGATGCTGGTAGGCACCCAGGTCACTTTATTCAGCATTAACTTTTATAGGCTTGCATATAGTCTGTCAAGAAAGTCATGAAAAGGATTGAGGGCGCCACTTGTATATTCTCTTGTTTATTTTTAATATATTAATGCCGAAAACATTTTTTTATCACAAAACATCTACACAGAATAGTAAAATAAACACATCGTTGTACCCAAACTGACACCTACGGTACTTATTTAGGGTTGCGAGCGAAGAAGAATTTTAGTTCCTTCAAAATCCTTTTCATGACTTTCTTGACAGACTATAAAGAAAATGCCTATGGCATTAAGTCCGCCTTTGTGCAGTGTTTTTTTTACCTGTGCATAAAGCATTAAATAAATAAATAAATAATCCGATTTTTTTGCTATTAAAATGTCAATTTAATTCTTCAAAATGCAAAGTTTCTATGAAATTGTTTACAATTTAATTCAATTTCCCTTGCATTTGAGACTGTAATTTATTCATTATCGTTATTAATAATCTCCATAAACATTAAATTTTTAAGAAAACTAGTGTAAATACATTCTAAGTACTAACTGACAGTCCTAATCCCAAAACAATCGGTTTATACATAATTATATTTAAATGTAACAAAGAAATGCTTGCTTGATGTCTTCAAAATAAGTCCATAATAACAGACAAACATTTCCATACATTCGATCAAGAATTGTATCAAGGGTCCGGTTCCAAATCGGTCCAATAAGATTACATCAAGGTAATCGGATTACGGTACTTACAATCCGGATAAGATGGCCGGTTTGACGCCCACGCCACCGATATCCGGTCAAAGTGACACCTCCCCTAATTTATTCATCCGGGTATATTTATTGGTCGGGTATTTAATGGACTGGGGATGAGGGTGGAAATGGAAAGTGTATGTATTTGTTGTATAGTGGTCAGTTGTATCAAGCGGCTTTGTGCTTATGTCGTTTTTAAGTGTTTTTTTAAGGCCACCACGCTGGCCTGGTGCGTGTTGACAGACTACACACACCATCTAGAACTTTATGAGGCCTTCTCAGGTGTGCAGGTTTCCTTACAATGTATTCCTTCACCGTTATCGCAAGTGATAATCCAATTCTGATCCTCCTGTATGTGTTACATTTTAAAATTCCATACAGTCTATTCTGGCGGATAAAAAAGTTAACTGTGGATCTGCTCAGCACCTTAAGAGATAGCCATAGTTTCATATAACGAACGAGCTCGAATAGCTCCGAACAATTTTTCATCACATTTTTCTATTTCATACTGCGGACGTGTGTAAGTAATTCTAAACTTGGCACGTGTCTTGGCAATGAAACGTGTAAAATGTATTGTTCTAAAGCTTATACCTACATTTTATTTATTTACTTTTATTAAAACGGTACGAAACCAATTATAATAATTAAAGGTAGGTACATAAGTAATTAATTACACATAAACAAAATAGACCAGTCATACAACTCTCTCACAAAAAAGCAGACACTCCGACAATATATCCGCCCATCCATCCGCAAACAAGTCACAGTGAGGATTGGCATCCAGAAGAAATAGTGAAAGAAAGAAAGAAAGAAAAATCATTTATTTGCCACAAAAACAAGACACACTAGAATGACAGATACAGGTAATAAGAAGAGGACAGGTGCATAGACAGAGAAGACATTATTTTAGGATGCGCGGTATGGGCGAGTTGGCCCGGGCCACGGTGCGACACGATGGTACGCGATGAATAAAAAATGCGTGGTCATATTTAGGGGAGTGGATCAGACCATCAAACTGAACAACTTTTTCTATGCGACCAACATCGTAAACGCGATTTTTTATTTTTTGAGTTTTTCACGCTCTTTTATTAGCTTCTACTGTAACTAACTAACTAACTATGTAAGGAAATCTTGGAAATTAAATTTGACCCACTTCCCGGTTTCCGATTGAGCTGAAATTTTGCATACAAGTTCAGTTTGGATGACTCAAGCGTGTTCTATAGTGTTTTTTTAACCTATAATATTTTATTAATCTTTTGGTTACGATGGTGTAAATTTGCTATTAAAATACATTCAATAATTAATTTATTCATTAAGTTTTATTAACAATATTACTTACTTACAGTTTTGATTATTTTCGGATGGGTGCCGTTGATCAACTCTATTATGAAGCGTGGCGCTAAATCATAACCCTGCAACTGAATCCCTTAAATAATGTGTAAAAATAAAGTAACAGCAAACAATTTAAAACCCTCATATTTCAAAATTAGAAAACCATATTCATAGTACATCCAGGGAACAAAAGAGAGCTCTTCTAGTTAGAAAGAAAGAAGAATGGACCATTTCAACAATGATTGATGTTAGTGGACCATAAGTCGGTATTCAATTAAATGCGATCGTTATTACTAAGGCTTGGCACAGGGATTTCGGCGGTTTCATAGTTAGAGCCAAACGTAACAGGTGGCGTAGGTATACCATACGAGGATATTTTTTTATGTAGTGCGCAAAATTTGCAGAGTGATTCAGTGTCCGTTCACAAATGCAACCGCAGTACTAAAATTCATTCATTCATTCCAAAACAAAATAAAAATTTGATTTTGTATGGCTTGCGCTAATAATTTATGCGTGTCCCCCATACTAAGTCGAATTTTCGTTTTGTTTTAAAGTGTATCCCAATACTGCGGTTGCATTTAGCAACAGAGACTGAATCACTCTACAAATTATGCGCACTACATATAAAATTATCCTGTATAAATCCTACCTTTTTAGTCGCAACCTCTATAAGAGGTTATTGTACTCATAAACAACAAATTTTACTATGAAATGAAACCTGAAATCTCGATAATAAAATCTGCTGATCCATACATTTCGTCGAGTAATACCTATTGATTTACGAGTATTTATTAGATTTGATTTAAAGTACGTTCAGAGGCAATTAATCCGGGTCAATAATAAACCTTAATATCTCGGAAACTAAAAATATTAGCTTAATCAAATAAGCAGTATTTTGTAGAGTATTTAATACTACTCAAATAAAATTAATAAAACTTCTTAATTATTATTTGTTTTCATATTACAAACCCATACATTGTAACGCGTAAATTTTGGTCGCAATTTTCTTTTTAAATATCCTTGTTTTACACATATATAATTTTCTTACATTTTAACACTTTGTATTACCTCCGTGTATTGTTAAATGTTAATACAGATGTCATGCGATTCGGTATACGGCACAAAGTTTCTGAGGCGATCTTGGGGAATATTTTCGCATTCCTCTATCAATTAGTTTATAACTATAGTTGTTTTTAAGTATAATAGAATATACCTACCCTCTCATTTAAGTTTGTTTTTTGGTGCATCTACCTTCATTGTCTCTGCATCACCCTAAGGTTGTCTAGCAGAGAATGCCTTAGGCATTAAGACCGCCTTTGTACCTACATTGTACATGAAGCATTTTAAATAAATAAAATAAATAAATAAATGCAATTTTCAGCTATGCAGCATATGATTTGAGTAGTATTAAATAGGTCTATAAAATACTTTTTATTTCAATAAGCTATCATTTTTATTTTCCGAGATATTAAGGTTTACTATGTTGGTGAACTGGATTCTTTGCCTCTGACTGAGTGAATATTTTGTAATAAGCCAGATAGTGTTAATATTTATTGATGGTTACAAACCACTACAGCATTTGGCGTGTCCCAGATGTCTGATTTTCATACCACAAACGTCTTTATTATTTTCTTTTGTTTTTCTTACATCTCAATTCTCACATGCACACACACCAAGACCCTATCAGCTGTAGATCATACAAATTATACTTGTTCCGTGCGGGGATCGAACCCGCGGCATGTAGCGCAGAAAGTTAATCGCTTAGCCACTGCGACAACCGAGTCGGCAAATGGATCAAACCTGCATGTTTAATGTTCTTTGAACTTTAAAACATCCAAATGGCCTTTATAGACTATGGTTAAAATCAAACAAGAGTGTAGAAAAAAGTTGTGTATAAAGTCTGGACAAAAATACCATGTTACATAGAAATAGCCAATATACCTGGAAAGGCCCAGTTCAAAGTACCAATATGGAAAAATATTTTATTTTACCTTTCTGCTACACAGAACTTTGGCCGAATATCTGGATTTATTTGAGGGCCCCCTGAAGTAAAGCCACTTCCCTTCCGCAGTAACACCGCTATAAATTGTATGAACGTATGTCTGTATATTCAAGATTTTTGTGAAAGTGGTTCTGGCAAAATTTTCCCAGTTTCCGGCTGTAAAAATGTTTTATTTTTACATAGAATCACACCTGTGTTCCAAGAAAGGTTTCAGTGTACCTAAACATACGGTTCACTTATTATTTTTAACCGACTTCAAAAAAGGAGGACGTTCTCAATCAGTTTTTACTCCTTATGCTCCGATGACAATCCTGTAGGCTAATTCAGGTAACTAAAGAAGTGCAGTTGCCGCGCAGTTGCAATAAAATATTGATCAAAACAACACATTTGGTAATCTTCTTCTTCTTCTTTCTTTATGGCAATTGAGCCGATGTCGACTATTCTGCCATTTGGTATCCTCTGAGCTTAGTGAGATATGCTCGCGTCATGTTTGAGTGTCACTGCAATACGATCGGCGCGTCTTAAAATTACGTGAATTAGCCCTCTGTAGGCTAATTCACGTAACTAAGTAGTGCAGGTGCAGCGCAGTTGCAGTAGTTTGATCAAAACAATACATTTGGTATTCTCTTAGCTTCAGTGAGATACAATCGCGTCAAGTTCGAGCGTCACTGCGATATGATCGGCGTGTCATAAAATTGCCTGAATTAGCCCTCTGACGCTTTCCGCTTTCAGTGCGACCTATACTATCTGCATCCTTCCCCGGTTGCAGTCCCCCGCCGCGGACATATTCTTTTATGAATATAGCGTTTTCGCTGTTCCACGATGACGTTAGCCGTACGTACTAGTAGTACGTGTACTGTACAGTTGTACATCATGTATTTATGGGTTTCTTTTATTTTACGCGCACAGGAAATGGGAATGACGGCCGTTTGTGGCGGACGGGAAATTGTCTGGTTTTAAAACGTAAGGGCTAAGCTTGTGATGTGAAAATTTATGTACGTCGACGGAGCTGTTGTGTGATGAAGTTGTAAGTTGTTCTTTTGATATTCGTTCGAACCGTTTTGCTTATCTATGTAGAAGCAGAAAGAAAAAGAAAGAAAAGCAATTTATTTTTACACAAATTACGACACAAATAAAAAGTACAAAATTAAAACAAAAAAAAAAGTATAAAAAAGAAGACAAAAATAGTAAAAAATTAAAAACATATTCCAAAAAAAAAAAAAAAAACAATTACTAATATTAAATGTCTGTGGACTCAATGAGTAGGATTCTTGGATTCTTTGAACTCATTATGCGTCGCATTTGTGCAAAAAATAGGTCATATACAGATGTTATCACATGAAATGAAACCGCGTACCTATTTACTATCACGTTCTGTTATCGTACACAAAAAACATCCAATCTGTAGTTTAGCCACAGGAACTACATAAAAATTTCATAATTTTACACTTATCACGATCTCTAGGCAAAGTTTGTAGTCTCCAACCTATTCTAACCAAAATTATTTTTATTTACACGTGTAGAACAGATAAATGTGACATAAATTTCTACTTCGATGTTCCTTCACCTATAAGTAGCAGAGTGAAATAGGAAGCAAAAAAAAACTTGCGTCAAAATGCAAATTTTTTGTGTACGCTTCAGAACATGTTACCTAATACGTGATTTCATTCAATGAGATGATAATTATATGCGGCACTCTGTATATACGTGAAGAGAAAACTTTGTACTTACCCCTTTATAAGCATGTTACGCGCAAGGAAAAGTATGAGATTTGTCATAGTTATAGTATTCAAGTTCAAATATTTCTAAAACTAGAAAATTATGGTAATTAAGGGGTACTTACATAATATTTTGTCTTAGAGAATAGCGAGAAAAACACAACGCACCCACTACGGGATATCCATCTCCTCTGTCAAGTCTTCACCACAGCAATATCTCCGAACACTACACAAAACTATTGTTTCATTATTATCGCGGGACGAATATCACCATTAACACCGCGGACTATGCGCAACTGAAACTTTCGTGACACAATAATATAGTCTTATAATCACCCGCAGAAATATGATTATTCTTCACAAATAAAGATTATTCTATTCTATGAATTTGATAACTAAAGGACACACGAAATTTTCTGAAACCGAACTGTCACTGACCAGCGATGTGTAGTCAAAATAATGAAAACAATACGGGTAGATTTCGATAAAGTCAAATCATGTGTACCCACATTTTTGCTTTATTATCTGTACAAAATAAATACACTACCCTCTTACTAATAAGTGCGAATTTATATATTATATTATCAAACCTATACTCTATCATGGTTTTTATTCTATTCACTGCTTAATTTTTGTAAAATGTTTTCATAAAATTTTATATTAAGTCTCAGAGTAAGGACTAAAGAATTCATTAGTACTTACTCTGAGTATTATGTTGCTTTCATAATCGATATACATTTTATATTAAAATGTTTTACTGGCTCGGACATCGAGTCCTTTAAGCCAATAAAAAAAACTGAAGGACACTTTCCAGACGGGACGGTTAGCAATACGTATGGTTAATAACAAGAACCATTAAGAAAAATGACTCCGTGTTTATTAGTTCGTTTTCTCTTGCATTGTGGTAATAGTTGATACTTGATAGACAGATTATTATAACTGGATCTGCTCGTATCGATTTCAATTACGAGCGTGTCTCGTAACCCTACTGCGTTCTCGCTCGCAATCGGAATTACATTAATTTTAATGCAGTGAATAACATCAATATAGCTATTATTTATTTTATTATTTATGTACACACATACACATACAAAAAAAAAAAAAATGATATCAAAGCACAAAGGAACTACTTATTTCTAAAAAAAAAACTGCTAGCAGACCTGCGAATGGATAGTATTTTTTTTTGGATTTTTATTTTTTTTGACTATTTTTTATTCTGTGCTATAAGCTTGACATAACTTTATTCCGCGTGGGTAGTGTATTTGCTTGGTATAAATAATAACGCAAAATAAAACACATGAATTAAAATTGTTAAAAACTACCCACATTTTCATTGATTATTCTGTACGGCCGGGCGGCGTACTGGATTGTGACAGTAGTTGGATTTTGAATCTTGACGGTGTTCGTGCGTCTTTCGGTAATCAATTTGGCTACTGCGCACGCGTTTTTTGTAGACTATAGATTATTGATTCACGCAAGACAAACGTTTTGACTTTTTTATTATTAGTGAAGTGTTTGGTGTGACGTGTTTGTGAGGACTGGAGTGGTAACGATGCGTTTTGGGTACACTGGACAAAGACATATCCGTAAGTGTCCCTTGATTTATCATTGTTTTTATAAGTATTAGAGTAGTGAATGGGTCGGCACGACTGGGGAAGAACTATCCTCCACAGAATATCGTCACAACAGTATTCATACTGTTGTGTTTCGTTCGGGGAGTGTAAAGCGCCGGAGGCCCAATTCCTCCCTTAATCCCCTTCCTTCTCCTTTCCCTCCCTTTTTCCTAACACTATTCTAAAAGGTCGGCAACGCATCGGTGCCTCCTCTGGTGTTGCGGATGTTCATGGGCAGTGATGATCACTTACCATCAGGTGAAACGCAAGCACGATGCCATAATGTTATAAAAAAAATGAGCAATTTCTTCGGCAGAGTTTATGACACATGACAGGGCCAGGCACGACTGGTTTAACTAATGGTAATGTTAACTTAAGCAAATTTTTATTATAAAATACAACGAAGCTATCGCATTTTTGTTCAATTTTATGCAACAAACACACTTGTTCCATGAAAACGTAAAAATAATGCACGTATTTTCAAAAAATGTCATAGATTAAACGTGTATTTTTTATTCTAAAGCGTGAGTTAACTTTACGATACGACAAAACATTCGTGCTCGGCCCACAGGACGTTAACGTTCCGTTGGCTATCGCTAGCCGAAATTGGCGACACTCTATCCCTGAATGATAACTATCTAATACCCACTTCGTCAGATCATGGTGATAAAACCTTTTACACGAAGTCTCTCAGAAACCTCTGTGAATGTACTCGAATGGAAGCAGAACTCAATGGATTCCGTATACATAATTAAAGAGCCATTTTCATTTGCAAATGTTTCGCTGATCCCGAATAATTCCGGGTAAAATTATATGTTATTTTTATTTTGTAAGAGCTGATTTCACCAAACTTTCTTATTCCCGGAAATAATTATACCAGGAATGATTTAACCCTCCATATTTACTCTTGAATAGAATAGAATAGAAAGCATTTATTCGATACAAGACATATATTGTCAGAACATTAAAAAAAAATTAATCACAGAGATCACAAAGATTTTTTTTTTTTTTTTTTAGCGTGGTAAAATCTTCAAATGAGTCCTCCCACCCCGGGCAGGGCGGGAGGGACTGTCAGACTTGTACTGACTAAAATCCACGGTGTTCCTTCGATAGCCCTTTACGTTCCGGGGTCACGGTAATAAGATAAGTCCCGCGACCCCGGCAGGCTTCGGCCCTCTACAGGGGGGGCCCCGTCATCTTGCTGACGTTCTTTGAGGCGCGCGTGGAACACAACGCGCCGTCGACCCGGGCATGGTCCATGGTCGGACAGCGAGTTGCCCTTTACTCGCTGTCCGCATGCCCAGAGATCACAAAGATACAAAAAAAAAAGAAAAACAAACGATTAAAAAATAAACAGGAGATTTTACTGCACTGACGAGCACGCCCATATGGAAAGGATTACCAGCTCAGAATTTGCATTTTCTTGGATAACTTCGTTTATGTTACACCACTTTATACCAGATTTTTTTTGCCCGAACATACATAAAAAATATAAGCATCCGAAATGAGAACCTTCTCCTTTTTTGAAGTCGGTTAATGAATAATGGCGAAATCGCTGACGCAGTTTGTACAATTTTGCAATGCAGGATTGCACCGTTTAAGTCGTATTGATTGTGATAGTTTTAAAGTATTCGCCAGATTCATCTGAAGTAATCTGTGAAGCTGCGGGTTATTTCATTAAGGCGTCTTATTGGAGATTCCTATTGTAAAAGATTGTCGCGCGCTATCTTCATTACGTCTAAAATGGCCGCTGTGTAGAGTATTTGCGGGGATATTAAACGATGGAGCTTTTAATTTGAAAGAAGATTTAATTGTGGATTTAATTAGTGTTTCTTTTTAATAACGATCGCTTCGTAATTATAAAGTACTGATAGATAATTCAGCCGCATCTGGTTAGATTGTAAGCTGATCATAACATGCTCCGGAAAAAGGATAGGATTGTGTGATGTTTTCGATATAAGAAAACAATATTAACAAATAGGTAACTAAAATTAATAATCAAGGGATCTGCAAATTATACCTTTCAAGCGGCCGCGGTGGGCCCTGAGTATTCTGAATGTCTGTGTTTAGTCAGATGAGAGATTATGAACTTTATTAACAAATGCAACAAATATATTATAATAAAAAACGACTTCAAAAAACTAAAAAGTACAACATAATTTTCTAAAAAAAATTATCAGCTTCTGAAGTCGGTGCCACGGCCAAGCTAGGTGCATTGATGAATTAAAGGCCCCGACTTCAGAAGCTGATATTTTTTTGCCAAGAATATTTAATTTGTCATCGACACGCTAAGAAGAAGAAGCTGTTGACATCTTCTCCATTGATAGGACCCACTATTTGGAATCGCGCACCTAGAGTCTCGACATTTCATTGCTTATGGCTTACATGAAATAAAGATCTATTCCATTCTATTGAGTAACAGCTATCCAATCATCATCATCATCTGCCTGGCCTTTATCCCAACTACGTTGGTGTAGCCTCCCAGTCTAACCAGATGCGGCTGAATATCAGTATTTTAAACAGAGCGACTGCCATCTGACTTCCGCCACCCAATTACTGGGAGACACTGATACCTTAAGGTTATACCGGTTGTCAGACTTTTTGGCTTGCTGACTCCAGTAAAAACTATCCAAGCATCCAGTCATCTTCAAATATTATAAATGTGATTTTCACACAGCATTTGGTGAATGTATATTGTATAGTTAGTTTTATATCATGTTGTGGAGAAAACTGAATACTAACTAGTTCGCTGCTCGCGACGTCGCTTGCATTTTTTATGCCGTGGCGCAAAGTTGGGGACTTTCAATCAGGTTTGAACGAGCTTGTGAATATTTTAACTTCTATTTACAGATAGACCGTCGACCTGAAGCCCAATTCTCGTAATAAATTTACACTATGACTGAAAGATGTCATTTTTTTACAGTATAGGTGACAAACGATCTTTCGGCACATCTGATGGTAAGTGATCACCGCCGCCCATGAACATTCGCAACGCTTGAGGAGTCACCGATGCGTTGCCGACCTTTTAGGATGGTGTAGGCTCTTTTCTTGAAGGTCTCCATATCGTATGTGTTTGGGAAAACCTCTTAAAATTCAGTCCGATTTTAGTATGATTTGAATTCCAATCTTCTTACAGACTCATTTTTGACGTTTATGTATGGACGAGAATATCAATTTTAATAACTCTGTCGGTTCAAAATGTTATAGTATATGTATAGTGTTTACCATTGTAATTTAAAAATAAATATTTATTTATTTCATGTGCTGACCTTTGATTGATAGAAAGTAGACGGTACATGCGGGAACAGTCAATTGCACAACACATGTATATGTATATTGAGGAAGTTGCGAAACACGTTTAGACACCTAAATGAAGCGAATGCAGGGGTCTAAAAAGGCCACTTTAAATGAATCATAATATGATTCATATTACAAATGTCAAAACATCCACTTAATTGATCACTCTTAATATCATTCACATAAGGCTTATATTCAGCAATCATCTGTTTGACAGTTACCATGGAGATTCGTAGGTGAATTGCTAAATGTGGCCTTTTAGGACCCCTGATCGCTTTTGTGTATTAAGAACATAAATGACTCCTAAATTCATAAAACACCAAAACAACTTTCGCCCCATGTTACCTAAATTGACGCATTGCCCTGTCTCCCCTTGGGAAGCGTCACAATTGCCCGCTGGAGTGTGAATGCGCCTCGTGGATGAGTGGACATCCCCTCGCAACCCTCGCGATTATCTTCGATTGACAGTTACACCTTCGTAAGGATACTGTGTGTAGTGATAGGGATGTTTTCACATTTGGATTAAATTATGTTTCTATAAGGACTCGGATAATTTAGAAACATTAACAAAATGTTTCATTAAAAGCTGTTAAAGCCGGGCTTCCACTGCGAAAGCGTAATGAGCAAGTAATAGCTGGACGGAACGGACCCCAACTAACTAAAATAGGTTTTACCTTCAACTAAGCAAGAGTTTTGACAATTGCCTTCCACTGTAAAAGAGAAATGAAGAACGAGTTCGTTATTAACAATTTTTACTCGTTCAGTCCTCTCCGCTAGACTCTTTGTTGGTGGAAGCACTTCTATGAAGTTTACCATTGCGAGTTAAATGGAGTCCGTACGGAGCCCGCTCCGCTGCCAGTGGAAGGCCGGCTTTATACTAAGTATAATCTCTACGTGAATGACCTGGATGCGTATTAGAGGAGCTGGTTCGAGGCGGCGCAGGAAAGAACTTGGTGGAGGCCTTTGCCCAGCAGTGGGACAGTATGGGCTAATAATTAGAATCTTGTCCTACATACATTGAGTTAATGAATAGTTCAGGAATTCCGACGGATATGGAAGGATACTGTCTAGAAGCAACGCCACGAAAAGGACCTCCCTTAGTCCTCTTCTTCTCCTTTCCCTCCCTTTTTCCTACCACCATCCTAAAAGTTCAGCAACGTATCGCTGATTCTTCTGGTGTCACGGATGTTCATGGTCGGTGGTGATCACTTACCATCAGGTGAAATGCAAGCTCGTTTGCCACTGATATTATAAAAAAAGCATTGTTATTGAGAAAATATAGCGTATAATTCCATAAATCATAATTTATTCACAAAGTCCTAGTTTACAAGTAACATAATCATTAAAATTACACGTTAGCAGTAAGTCATCAGTTCTTCAACTGAGCATGCTTTGGTACAGCACTCCTCGACAGGGCCGCGCTTGCCGCGCATGCCACCCAGCGCCCGCGCACTCTGCGGCGGCACCCACCAGCCTGCATCCCGCTTGGACTCCGTTTCCCAGCACACCATCGCTATTGCCCTTGACAGGACTCTCCCGCAATAGTGGCTGGTCCCTTCTTGAGCAGCATAGCACGCTACACAAGCCATCATGAGAGCGAGGACCAGATATAACTTCATGGTGGTAGGAATTTTGATGGTAGGTACTACTATCTCGAACGATGAGATGAGAATGTGATGTTATCCCATTTCACTGACCTTTTATACTAAGTTTTTATTAATATTCAGATACTAATGATCGGATTTAGCTTACGTAAGTGTGTGGGATGTTCAAATTTAATTTGTCACCTGAAAATTGTTGAAGGGTATGCGACTGAGTTATAATCTATTTTTAATGGAACGCGGGGTTGGTTTGATTGACTTGACTTGGAAAAAATCTTTATGGATTTTATTACGCTGAGTATTGGTATCAAATAAAATAATTTTGATGGCACTATTATTATTATTATTCTTTATTGATCAGACTAGGTACTTAAATCCATTTTGTTAGTAACAATAAACTTATCCTATGTTAGTATTAAAACTTTTCATTAAAGTAAAACATCTACTGTTAAAATTGATTCATTCTTCATTTATCTTGTTAACAAGAGAAAAACCGAAAATAAAATTGGAAGTACGTTGAACAATACACGTACAAATTCTTTTACTTAAACAAGCTTATCAACAGGTTGGAAAAAGTCTAGGATATCTTCGTTCTAAGTCTATGACGTGGGAAGTTAGGTGACGTCTCCGGTCACCCACTTTCAATAGGGTGCATCCAAACGTAAAATCAAGGTGACATGCAAGGTAAATATTCCACAACCTACATTATATTTAAGTCAAAACCTGCTCATTAGTATCTGAATATTGATGAGCCTCCAATATAAAAGCTCAGTAGCACAGCGGAACAGCACATTCAAACTCCATCGTTTGGCACAGCAATACCTGAAGAAGTACCCGAAGATCCTTAAATACAACACCATGAAGTTCTTCATCGTCTTCGCTCTGATGTTGGCTTGCGCTGCGTGCTACGCTTCTCAAGATGGGACCAACTTCTACTGCGGGAGGCATCTATCGAGGGCGCTGTCAGTGCTGTGCCCATGGGGAGCGGAGTCCAAGCGGGATGCTGGCTGGTGGTCGCCGCACAGTGCGCAAGCGCTGGGTGGCATGCGCGGCAAGCGTGGTCCCGTCGACGAGTGCTGCAACAAAGCCTGCTCTATTGAAGAACTGATGACTTACTGTTAGATCAGGACTCGAACGGAACTGCCAAAACTGTTAATTGTTGATGTGAATAAATGAGGTTAAGCTCAAGTATTTAATCTTTTCTTCTTATTTATTTATTAATTATTTATGTACACACAAGGAAACATGATAATAAAAATGTTACAGACATTATGATCACAATGGAACTACTTATTTCTAATGAAATTTCTTCCAGTAGTCCCGCGACTGGAAATATGGATGATGGACACGTAGATACAGTTTGTAAAAATTACAAAAATAACTTATTTAGACTACTTAAACCCTTATCCAGTCGATGACAATCTATACAGTCCAAGCCCAGGAGTCCACAAGGATTACGCTATCAGCAGCATCCTTTAGTTATTCTCGCATGCTGGTATTAGGGCACGCCGGGCACGATATTAATTGCATCATCGTCTGTGGCACCGCACCACATCCACACATCAGGTTAGAGTGGTCAACAAAACCCCAACTGAATAGATTTTCTTTGCTACGGTCAACCTGAGTCCGAAGTTTAATGAAATTTAAAGATGAATGATTTCTTACTTTTGAGATCTTTTTATTATAATACCAGATTCCATCTTGGCTGTAAGATTAGGTGAAGTAGAACAATCATGGGTGCCCTCTGCAGCCGTTTGGTATACTTATGCGGTGACATAAGGACGCCCACACTAACCTCAAGACTCTAGAGCAGGAGGAGTCTTAAAGTAGTCGTCTACTTCAAGGCTTCCCCATCCTCAACTCCTATATTTAATGATAAGACAACTCCAGAGGGGAGGGGGGTCTGAGTTCAAACCCGGCCCGCACCTCTGACTTTTCGGATTCATGTGACGATTATTTAATTATCACTTGCGATAACGGTGAAGAAAACATTGTGAGGAAACCTGCACATCTGAGAGGGCCTCATAAAGTTTTCGATGATGTGTGTAGTCCGCGAACCCATCCAGCAAATCTGGGCCAGCGTGGTGGACTAAGGACTAAACCTTCTCATTCTGAGAAGAGGCCCGTTCCCAGCAGTGGAACAGTAATGAGCTGGATTTATTAAGACAACTCCAATATTCATTTGTGCATTTAAGTACTTTTGTTATACTCAAATATTATGTTCAATTAACTTCTGGAGTAGCACGGAGTAGATTGATTAATATTTGCACATGCCTCCCATATTTATTCTGCTTTTATCTAGTAATAAAACAGAACGGTCCAAAGCAAATAAAACTTATTATGAAGGGTTCTGTTTATCATCGGAAGTTAAATGTTGACGAGGAATTAATTAATAAGTATTACTTTTACTCTCTGACTTAACAACTATTTATTCTGGTGGTATGTCTATAGTATCATCACGCTTGAATTCTTCAAATGGGGTTGGTAGAGTTGTACACTTGTATAGACACAACTAACACACATCGATGTACCTGATCGAACAATCAAGGGCAGTCGCTCGTTTAAATAATTGTACAACTTATTGCATCAGCGTAAAGATCATGTTTTACTGCAGTACTAATAAACATTCGAGGTCTTGAAGATGCGCTAGTTCGGAACTGATCGGTTTTACGAAGTTTGCCGATGCGACTTCTTAGAACTTGTGTCGTACTATATAGCACTTGGCTTGGCTCTCTGTATTGTTAGGGACGGAGAGGCCGGGATTGGTACAAGCATAATTGTTTTTTCATCCCACCATCTCGGAAAGAGTATTTTTAATCTTCAATATCTGAGTGGAAAAGCCGTTTTTATTCTCTAGAGGATAAAGTAAATTTTCATCCCACCATCTCGGAAAGAGTATTTTTAATCTTCAATATCTGAGTGGAAAAGCCGTTTTTATTCTCTAGAGGATAAAGTAAATTGAATTTAGAACATCGTGTGCACTAAGTTTGTGAATTAAACGTTTTTTTTTTGCATTTAGTCATTTCCTCGCTGAGGTGGAATGAAAAGTTACGTGTTGCACTCGAGTGCAAAGATTTTTCACCTCGTGCTCTTTTGATTCCCTCGCTAACGCTCAGGATTCTAATTTTGAATCACTCGCTGCGCTCGTGATTCAATTTTAGAATCCTTCGCTTGCTCGGTCATCAAAATTGAACACGCGGTTAAAAAGCAACTTTGCACTCTTGTATAACAAATAACTATTGTGACCTACGGAATGCTTTGTTCTGATATGTATGTACATTGTACACCCTAGCTATTATTGAACGTTTTATAAAATTTTATCAAAGTTATACGTCAAAAAATTTATGTTTGAAATACTGTTGTTCATGACATGACTTTATGTAGCGTTTAAGAGAAGTAGGGTATTTCCGCTCAAAACTGTAACTGCCCGACTGGGAAAGTACCTTCACTTTGCAGAATATCGTAGCTAAACAACACTGGTCTTTTGCAGTTGAGCAAGGTCGCCCAGTGCTCCTTGGAGAAGCGACGTGTTGGCAGTGAGGATAAGCCCTACTGCCAACAAGACGCTAGTAGTAGGGTCGACAACGCGCGACTGATGCCCCTGGTGTTGCAATTGTCCATAGGTTACGATAACCGCTTCCCATTAGGCGGGCCGTAAGCCACCTTAATAATATAAAAAAAATCGTTACGGAGTGGATATTATAGAATAATACTAGTGTGGAGCATCGTTCCAAGAATACTGCGTAACAATAACCTTTGCTGGTCCTTTTTGGTCCTATGATCCGCGATGCTTAAAAGTAGTAACGCATAATTGGTCTTTCAATCCGAAAGATGAAGAATTATTCCATGTCCAGTATGGTAGCTTATGTAAATTCTATACATGAGCTACTGTTGAGGAACCCAAAAAAACCCGTATCTTACCCGCTGGCGCTCCACGAGGGACTTTACCCGTAAGTATAAGTACCTTACTGACCCACAAACGCCAGCCGTACACAAGGGTTCCCCACATATTACATTAATTTTATTGCCCAACCGTCTTGGTGCAAATCCCTCGTGTGCCGATAAAAAGTAGGCATTAATCATTTAGTAACGTAAAATCGAATGGGTTTACCGTATCTACACTTGAATAAATCAGGTATAAGGAATATTTATTAGTTTTTTTAGGATAGAAGGGAACTAAATAATTTGTATGGCTTTGTTGCTGTAAAATCTTGCAACAGAAGCTCTTCCTCGCAGTTATATTCCGGCTGGAAACAGAATGCCTTAACAACAGAATTTTTCGTCGAGTAAATATTTCATTTTACGATATTCATAAAGAAAAGTTGGTCCTTTTATTCGCCAGAAAGGAGAATTTGGTAGTATTAATGGGCTGGAGTCATCCTCATAAGTTTGGATAAGGCCTTGAAATCTAAGTGCTTTAAATACTATTTATACTACATTCCTGTCAAATAAACTTAATAAATAAATGTGGGGATGTAAAGCACAACAGAAACAATTTATGAACTTGCAAATCAAACTTATTTTTATAAGAAATCTCTTGCACTGTAAGTTCCAATCCATCATAGTCTCGAGCAATGTTACCAGATGAAAATATAGATAATACAAAAAAAAACTTTTTAATAATATGTTTTTGGGATTTTTAAATTATTGGGCCCTACATAAAACATTTTTTTTTTTTTTTTTGGCAACTCAAACATATAATATGTTTCAGACACTTATTCTGAAGAATTCCTTAAGGTGTTATACGTATAAGAATTCACATACCAAAACTTCTACCAAGCCTTAGTGAAAATGTATGACCCATTTTTTTTCCTTTTTTTTTCACCAATTATAACATGATTTAATAAATAAAAATGACCGGAATCGTGCGTAATTGGTTCTATTTCCCGAATAATTAAACAAGGGCGGGTAAACAGGTTAATTTTAAGTGCGTGAGCAATAATTTAACGACCATTTTAATTTATGCGTCGTTCGGATTTTAACGATATCGAGGCCTGAGTGTGGTTTCAGGCAATATTCGCCGTAAGCACGTTCTTAATGTTATAGTTAATGAGGTACCTACTTTTTATATACAAGGTATTCATCGCCTGGTAAACGAAGAATTGACATTCATAAAAAATACGCATTCAAATGTTTCGAATTTCTTATTTTCTAATCTAAAAAGCAAGAAAAAGAAAAGAGAAACAAAATAGAGAGAGGGTAGGACTAGGGGAGTGTTTCTATTCTATTCTATTTTAATAATTAATCATCATAGTAATTAATTAATTATTATTAAATTCTGATAATTAAAATTTCGCGGTGTATTTTAACACCCCTATTTTTTGATTCCATATCGCTTATTATATTGAGGGCATCCCATACCACGTTCCTTCACAGACCTATAGTGTTATAGGGTAGGAGAAGACTTATACTAAAGATCCGCCCTAAGAAGACGTGAAATTTGAACAATCTATCACAAAAATACGACCAAATCCAAATGCACAACCTAGTGAAAGATATATTAATTTACGAAGCAACCGCCAATCTCTTCATCCTACTAATAAAAGAGGCTGAACAAACAGACAAACAATATTAAGTTATATTTGGACAATTTCATCTTTATAAGGGAAAGTGGGAGCCGTATCGTGAGCTTTATTAACGTTCATCATTTTTAGAGATCCGTGGAGTAAAAAAAATGGTCTTAGAGAGAAAGAAAGAAAGAAAAAGAGCTTATTAGCAAAATAAAAATACATGAAACCAATAACAAAGAAAACATATAAAATAAAATGGGTTATTGTGCCAAAAGGCCGCAGCTCAGCATAATGTCAGGAGGTAGTGATACTGGCCACCTGACGCTGGTTTTCAGCTGCAACCCACGAGTGCCAGTGAGTGATTTCCTATAAGTCAGGTGTAAAAAGAAACTTAACGAAGCCAAAATCATCGCGCATCCTGTATATAAAACCAAGTAATATTGTGCAAAATAACTTTTATTTTTAACCCCCAACAAAAAAGAGGGGTGTTATAAGTTTGTAGTGTGTAGGTATCTGTGTATCTGTCTGTGGCATCGTAGCTCCAAAACGGATCGATCAATTTCAATTCAGTTAAATTTCAGGTCAATCAGAAACCGGGAAGTCGGTCAACTTTAACTTCCAAGATCTTTTTACATGGTTAATTACAGGTGAAGCTAATAAAAGCGTGTTAAAAAATCTGCTGTTATCTGTAACTCGCAATGTAACGCGCACAACATAATGTGCTTTCATGTGTGGATGGGACAGGTGGGGGTACTGGTATAGGCATGTAAGATAGTTTAGTATAGCATAATAGAAATCGATAAAAAAAAATAGATAAAAAATACCTTCAGTATCTACATAACCAGTTGGTCCCTAAGTACGGCCCAATACAAAAAAATATCATAATGATGGGTAGAACTAGTGGCTTTTGGCTTCTATAAGAGTCGTTTACACTCAATATACTGATGACACGATCATCGACATCAAACCCAGACCCGCAACAACTATCTGTAGATCATACAAACATTTTTTCTGCGCGGGGAACGAATCCGCGGCACGTAGCGTAGAAAGCTAATCGCATAGCCACTGCGCCAACCGTGTCGTCGAATTGTTCATGACCATCGTTATTGTACGCTAGGACTCGCTACAGACAAAGGACAATGCAACTAATTGGGCCAAACTTGAAACCAATGGTAATTGCCAGATTTTATTGCCAATAGTAACTTTTATTATGGCAACAAAAAAATCTATCCCGGTAAAAAAAGGTACGATCATTAGAAGGAAAATAATAAATTTATTATAAAATTGGATAAACTTGTTTTTTACTATGTAAGAAAGTTTTAGCACGTTTCCTTATCGAGGTAAGACTGTGGCCTGTTTATTGAAACACCTTATTGGAGTAAGGTAATAAGTTGCAGAACTACTTGTATTAATACTAAGCGTGGTAGCCAGAACTCCAAGACTTGCCAACTCATTATAAGTCCGGAGTACTTGTGGAAGAAAAAGTTTTATAACAACTTTTACCACCTAAATTAGTTCAGTAGTTCTAGTTACTAGGGGTGCAGAAAAGAAAAAAGTTATATAACAAAATGGAACTTATTTAGTAATAAAATATAATAATGACGCTGGCATAAATAATAGGAATAGGTATACTGGACACGTAAAATACATGAGCTTAACAAAACAAAATCATATCAACAATTAATATTTTCGGCGGTTTCATTCGAGTCCTGATCTAGCAGTAAGTCATCAGTTCTTCAATAGAGCAGGCTTTGTTGCAGCACTCGTCGACAGGGCCACGCTTGCCGCGCATGCCACCCAGCGCTTGCGCACTGTGTGGCGACCACCAGCCAGCATCCCGCTTGGACTCCGCACCCCATGGGCACAGCACTGACAGCGCCCTCGATAGATGCCTCCCGCAGTAGAAGTTGGTCCCATCTTGAGAAGCGTAGCACGCAGCGCAAGCCAGCATCAGAGCGAAGACGATGAAGAACTTCATGGTGTTGTATTTAAGGATCTTCGGGTACTTCAAAAGGTATTGCTGTGCCAAACGATGGAGTTCGAATGTGCGGTTCCCCTGCTCTACTGAGCTTTTATATTGGAGGCTCATCAATATTCAGATACTAATGAGCAGGTTTTGTCTTAAATATAATGTAGGTTGTGGAATATTTACCTTGCATGTCACCTTGATTTTACATTTGGATGCACCCTATTGAAAGTGGGTGACCGGAGACGTCACCTAACTTCTCACGTCATAGAATTATAACGATGATATTCTAGACTTTTCCCAAGCTGTTGATAAGCTTGTTTAAGTAAAAGAACTTGTACGTATAATTTACGTAATTCCATATATTTTTTCATATTTACGTGAGTCGAGAACGAATGTTTTTGACCTATCATAAAGTTAACGTAAACGAAGATAAAAGTTAGTGTTAGTTACACTTAAAAAAATACGAATCAAAACTGTAATTGTGTTTTTTTCAATTGTTACTAACATTAAATTTTAAATTTCATAGGTATTGCAGGGAATGCCTTAACAACACACGCTAATAACAAGATATTTGTACAAAACAGCAGCTGATGTAAGAGAAAAAATAAAAATGCAAGGATTAAAGAGGTTTATACTCTTTGATAAAAGAACCTCAATATCGCTCAAACCTAAAAAAATAATAAATTATGGTTGAATTTCGACCATCATTTGGAATTAACTTAAAACAATTTTCATTACTGTATATGTCTCCTGCCTGTAAACTGTTTATATTGTTTATGTATCTAAGCTTACAATCAACATAACGAATTTTTGTATATTGATTTATTACATTGTTTATTATTCCCTTTGTTATAAGCTTTCCATTTCTCCCGGTCCGTTGCGATCTGGGGCCAATCCTTTATGTAAAATGTTTATTATTATTTTTTATTCTGTATGTATTTTTATTATGTTATAATAGTAAACAATTTTTGGTATACCAAATAAATAAAATTAAATAACGTTGATACTTAAAAATTTCATGAATTACGGTACTACATACGAAATTACATAATTATAAAAAAAATACAAATTATACTGAATGGACTCCTTTCATTGAGGGAAAGCTTAAGTTTTGATTGGCTATTCTAAACTAAAGAAACCCACAAACAAATTCCGTTCGTGTGTGTCCACACAAACACGTTGTACAAAGACTGGCATACAAGCAATTCCCTGTGTATCGGCATTACTGGTGAGTTCAACGTGCAGTCTGGCAGACAAGGATTTATTATTCTACGGATGTGGCAACTAAAAAGCTTTTCTTAAACAAGGCTAGTTTTCAAACAGAGTATTTTTTTTATTTTTTTTTATAAAACGTGCCTGTTTGTGCGTGAATTACTCCGGTATCGTGGGTGCGTTTAGAAACAAAAATCTTCACAAGCACAAACATCCAGACCCGGAACAACTATCTGCAGATCATACAAATATTTGTTCCGTGCGGGGATCGAACCCGCAGCACCTAGCGCAGAAAGCCAATCGCTTAACTACAGCGCCTCACGATGTTTTCCTTCACCGTTAACGCAAGTGATAATCAAATTCTGATTCGTATATAAATTCTTAAAGACGGAAGTGCGGGCCGGGTTCGTACTCCAGCCTCCCTGCATGGAAGGCAAGTGTTCATCCGCTAGGCTATCCACTGCTTCAAAACAACAAGAAAAAAAAAATAAAAAAAATCTTCGGCCCCAAGTTTCTGAGGCGATCTTGGGGAATATTCTCGCATTCCTCTATCAATGTAATTTTCAGCACTCGAAGCGTATAGAATAGAATAGAATAGAATAGATCTTTATTTCATGTAAACCAGATACAGGCACTTATGAAATGTCGAGACTCTAGGTTCACGGTTCCAAATAGTAGATCCTATGGAGAAGAACCGGCAAGAAACTCCATGGAAACTCTTTTCAAATAAATAATAGATCTTGACAATCTTTATCAGTACATCTTTATAGTTCAGTATTCTTTAAGTATTATCGATAAGAAAGAGGGATTTTATAAGTTTAACGTGTCTGTCTGTGTATCTATCTGTGGCATCGTAGCTCCCAAACGGATGAACCGATTTTCGTTTAGCTCTTTTTGTGTCATAGATAATTTTATCCCGAGTGTTCTTAGCCATGTTTCATGAAAACAACAGCTCTTTTTCTAGTTTGAGTCGGGGATTTTTAACGGTTAGGTTTTAATATAATATAAGGTAACAGTCTTAGTTTTCGAGATATTAAGGTTTATTAACGACCCAGATTCATTGCTAATAGTAATATTTAATCTTTAAAAGAAACCAATACTTGTATCCTTTTTATTAAATAAAAAACAGGTGTCACAAATGCGTTTCCTCGGCGGCCTCATTATTAATGATGAGAGCAAACGTGACGCGAAATAGATAAACCTAAGAACACAGAATGAACGAAAAAGACACGTAATATATCGATGGACCGAGGTAAGCCACTACTATTTACCTCTGTATTAAAATAAAGGAGTTATTATCTTGTCAGTCACCTACGCACCGTTGCGTAGGGACGCGTAGTTTATAACGTCACTGAATCACGCGAGGTTCGACCCGCACGAACATCGCGTGGGACGCGTACCTTAGCCCACGCCCGAAAAAGTCTTACACCTACGTCATTCGTATTAGGAACAGCCCAATGATTGAGGTTTGATAGGTCATTGAGGCTAGCAGAAATATTTGGGTAAGGGTAATTGAAACATTAAAATATAACTATTTTTTTCTAGATAAGATAAGGTAAGATAAGTCTTTATTTGCCTTAAACATGGTATAAAGGTGTTACAGTCTGGTTTTAATATAATGTCCACATGTTCAGCTATACAGAATATGTATGAATTGCATGCAAAATAATAAATAACAAGTCACAGGTAACAATGCTATAAAAATGTCACAGATTAATAATAGTAATTTAAAATTATAGGTACATCATTATTCTTACATAATATACAAATAGGGTCATATTCTAAAATTTAAATTCATTTAAAAAATATTTAATGTCATAAAAGTTATGTCCATCTAGCCGATGCTATTTATGTTTTTATTTTATTTTTTGAGGTGCTCGTAGCTACCTACCGCCAGGGACCGGATTACCGATATTTATTTATACCGATATAAAAATATCGATATAATACCGATATACTGGTATTTTTTTTATCGATATCGGTACCGATATTTAATTTCAGTACATAAATATCGATACTTTAATTTGTCTATATTTGTATCAATACCGATATTAAAATCGGTATTGAGTATCGATATAAATATCGATACCTTAATACCGGTACTTAAAAAAGCGATATTTTGTATCGATATTTTACCGATACTTGAATATACCGATATATTTGTAAAATATCGGTATTTTACAGCCGAATATCGATATTTCTAAAATATCGGTATCCGTCCCTGCCTACCGCGCCTGGATGGGTGACCATTTTTTCGAACATCGAGACCTTATTTTATGGCCACGTAATGAAAATGCATTGCATTATTGCTACGACGTAGCTGTCGCGTAGATGCTGCTACGCTTCGTAGCAAGTTACCGATTCGTTTGTTGAGTCTATTTTTGGAACATTGATGTGCATGTGTTTTGTTTTGTCTTGTTTGGGTTATATAACATTATTTTAAGTAAACGCATAAGTCGAATGGGGGTGATTGTACTTATAATTAAGAATAACATTTACTATGGGATCATCACTGAAATCTCGAAAAAAATCAAGTAATCCATACATTTAGTCGAGTAATATTAAACTTCATGTTTGTATGGGACAACAGATTTAGTTTGTCATAACGATGAGTACAATAACCCGCTTACGGCTTTTGCGTATACAAAAAAAAACGTTGTATAGTCTAAATAATAACCGTAATTTTAAGTTTCGAAGTGGTTTCCCATCTTTTTACAATATTATAGGCATCCAACAAGTGGTACGTACAACATAGCAGTAAATCTTATAAGTATCTAACAACCTAAGCTTGTGTAAACAAACCCGACACTGGCAATAGGCCAGGGAAACGTTAGATGAAATAGTATCTACAAGTGATACTACCAACCAAGTGTGTATTCTAATAAATACAAGATTGATAGAATACACTGGTCAACCAAATATTGTAACAAGATAGGTGCTTCCTAATTTAACGCAAAAAAAACGGCCTCACTCTTGAGCAGAATAAGAGGCAGTCACAATAGCATTCTGAAAGCGGTGGCAGCAGATACTTCCTCCACCATAATAGGACAATTTGTGAGAAGACTTATACCGTAGTCTGCCATGTAGTGGATGGGCTTCTCATTAATTTGTCATTAGTTTAAGCTACTAACAATAGTGTTATAAGTGCAAACCTGTTACTAATAATTTATGGATCTCTTAGTTATCCGAAATAAAATGATTTATTATTATTAATTTGGAATTACTTACATATCGTCAAAAAATACCCGAATTAAAAAATAAATAAATCCATCCCTTTACTGTCACACTGCTAGGCACGGGTCTCTTCTAAGAATGAGAAGGGTTAGGCTTTAGTCCACCACGCTGGCCTAGTGCGGGTTGGCGGACTACACACACCATCGAGGACTTTATGAGCCCCTCTCAGATAAGCAAGTTTCCTCACGATGTTTTCCTCCACCGTTAACGCACTGAGCACCCATGAATTCGAAAATTCAGAGGCGGGCTAGTTTATAACTCTGACCCTCCCGCATGGAAGGCAAGCGTTTAACCGCTAGGCTATCACTGCTCTAAATGATCCTCATAATCATACACTCACTCACACTTACATTACCTATTTACTCACACTCATACACACTCGCACTAACGATTATGTCCAAAAATTCTAAATGTGTTTTATACTTAACTATTAAGCTTCTTTGTTTTGTCATAAATTTTGCTCTTATTTTTATTTTTCTTTTTCTTTTTATATTCTATACTTAAGGATAATTGAAACATCGAGAATCTCAGTAGGTGCAATTAGTCTCTTCAGAGGGTAGCCTGGTGATCTGTAACACAGGTTTTACCTATCACAGACACCAGTCTCTATTTAAATGTTATTTACTGTGACTGTATCTATAATGTGAAGATGAGAAAATAAACATATACATAAATACTAAAAAAAAAAAAAAAGATAAATATATAATAATAATATTATGGCACATCCAAATTATCGTACTTCAATGTGTCAACTTAAGCTTACTTATTGAAAGTGGCGGCTACCGGGCCAATAGCCCGACATAGGTGACGCTCCACCTAACTCAAAGCAATCACGCTTTGTATCACCGTGATGAGATTCTACGTGACGATGACGTTAGCTAGTTAACTACTATGTAGTTATACTGTTGCATCAATAGCGTGACAGTAACGAGCTCCACCGTGACGTAATCTAGGGTTGAGTCTGATATCATGTCACATGTATAAATCATCGATATATTAAAATGATTTCGTCAAGCATTTCTTTTTAACACGCTTTTATTAGCTTCACCTGTAACTAACTATGTAAGAAAATCTTAGAAGTTAAGTTTGACCCACTTACCGGTATCCGATCGAGCTGAAATTTTGCATACATGTTCAGTTTGGATGACAAAAGCGTGTTCTTAAGTTTTTTTAAATTATATATATATATATTTTTTTAAATCATCCCGTGTCGTGGGTACAGTTTACAAACATACATCTCACTTGCACACACACCCAGACCCGAAACAACTATCTGTAGATCATACAAATAATTGCTCGATGCGAGGATCAAACCCGCGACATGTAGCGCAGAAAGCTAATCGCTTAAGCACTGTGCTAACCGCGTCGCCAAACAGCAGCGACAACGACAAAATCATCACTCGATAGTGACAATGACTGAAGAAATGAACTTCGGTTTCGGCTGTGACATGAAAATGACAAGATGACAACATACATTGCGTGAATGCGGTGACAGTTAGAGAAAAATCATTGATAATTTTGTCATTGGTCCCGTCATCGATATTTTATGTCATTGTCACGTACTCATTGATATCGAAAAATCATCAGTCAGCTCATCTCTAACGTGAACCAATCACGCTGGTACTACGTGACAATAACGTATAGTTAGATACGTACTATGTAGTTATTCTGTTGCGCAACTGTCTTGTTCACTGAAGACTTTAAACGTTTCACAAGTAAAAATAACCTAACCGTCAAAAACCCCCGACTCCAACTAGAAAAAGAGCTGTAACTTTTGAACGCTTGAACAGATTTTCATGAAACATAGCTAAGATGATACCTGAATAAACTAGCTTCCAATTAAAAACACTGCATTGAAATCGGTCCGTCTGTTTTGGAGTTACGATGCCACAGATAGATGCACAGATACACGCTACAAACTTATAACACCACTCTTTTTTGTTGGGTTAATACCCAACAAAAAAGAGAACATGTTTTAATAAACATGTAAAATAATTAGTGTTGTGCGTAAAGTGTCGATGTTTGTTCAGTCGGTACAAATTATCCGAGTTAAGTGCGAACATCTGGGCCCGCGGCGAGTCGTTATCGAGACGATCGTAATATAGGGTTGGGGTCGTGTCGATAAGTTACTTATTTTATTTAAACAGGTAAAGGGGTTGTTTCAGAAATTTATGAAGGCGTTGGTCAGAATAGTATATAGATCTTTATTTCTTGTAAACCAGATACAACCACTTATGAAATATCGAGACACTAGCTGCGCGGTTCCAAATAGTAGGTCCTATGGAGAAGACCCGGCAAGAAACTCCATGGAAAGTCTTTGAAAATAATAGATTACAATCTTGGTTAGTACAATGTTGTGTTAAGAGCTGCGAGAATAAAGTAATTTAATGTGAATATAAATAAATATGAATAGGATAATAACAATGATTTGCCTTTAAATACAAATGCTATGGCAGTTACAAGCTGACCAGTCCCAACACACGGCACCCGTTCGTGACATTCATAAATATAAAGAATTGTTTTTATAGTAGATTACAGTTTACTTGTAACTTTAGTTTAGGTAAAAATTATTTAGTGTGGCTTTAATCTGCAAATGGTATGTCGACGACAAAAAAATCAAAATCTCGCGAATGATGGGGCTGACTTTCAGTCTAACTAAATTCAGTTGTTACCAGAAGAAATTTTACTTTTCTATAAAAAAAACATCGAATAACTCATCGATATACTAGTACCACAGAATAATTTCCCCTCCCTTGTCCTTACACGCACGCTTCTGCAAACAACACTTCTCCTTATCGATGTTGATACGATTTATCGAATATCGATAGCGTATCATTAGGGCTGTTCCTATATCTGATTATTGGACGCCGTCATATTGTAAAAGCTATGTATTAGATAAGATCCGAAGAGCCACTTCAAATTCTCAACGACAAAAAAGGTACGGATAAACGAAAGTATCGCTACAAAATCAGTTTATAGTGTATTAGAGTTCAAAACGGGATATTTACCATGTTTAATGATTGATTGGAGCTTTCGATATTTCGGTTTATCCGGGATCATGGCGCTTGCAACAGCGCCGAAATATCGGAAGCTCAAATCAATCTTTAAACATGGTAAATTATCCCGTTTTGAATTCTAATACTAATGTTAGTGACCATGACAGTTTAACAACTTATAGTTTATAGTTTAATGTATACAGGGTTATTTGTAAAACACCGGCAACGCTTTAAGGGGTGAAACTACTCATCAATATGAACAATTTTTAGTATGGGACAAACCATGAAATCGCGAACAAAAATTCAAACTTTTCATATATTTTGATGGAGCAAGGTTATCCTTTTGTATGAAAAGTTTGAATTTTTTTTCGCGATTTCATGGTTTGTCCCATAGTAAACGTGTGAGTGTGTGTGTGTGTGTGTGTGTGTGTGTGTGTGTGAGTGTGTGTGTGTGTGTGTCCATGTTTTTCCTGTGTAGATATCCTTTACCCCGCATCGACGATCTGTTAGTTAACCTAAATGGTGCCAAGGTACTGTCAAAAATTGATCTATCCCAAGCGTACAATCAAATTGAGTTACATGATCCGGAAAATTTGACAGTAATTAACACTCATAAAGGCCTTTTTAGGTATAAACGATTAGTTTATGGACTATCTTCAAGTCCAGGTATTTTTCAACGTATAATGTCAAACCTCCTTAAGGATATTACGAATGTACAGGTATTTTTGGATGATATTATCATAGGGTCAACAACGATGACACAGCATTTAGAAACATTAGAGAAATTATTTGAAAGATTACACAGCAGCGGGATTAAATTAAAGAAAAGCAAGTGTTTCTTTATGACAAACGAAGTGAAGTATTTAGGGTTTATTATTTCCGCAGACGGCATCAAAGCAGACCCAGAGAAAGTAGAAGGAATACTAAACATTCCTCATCCTCGTAATGTCACAGAGTTGAGGTCATTTTTAGGGACAATTAACTTTTATGCTAAATTCGTAAACAACTTGAGCACAATTTTAGCGCCTTTGTATAATTTACTTAAAAAGGGTATTACGTGGAAATGGGACCACGAGTGCGAGTTAGCATGTAGAAAGGTTAAATCCATTTTAACAAGTGTAGACGTCCTGGCTCATTACGACCCGAATAAGCCATTGTTTTTGACGTGCGATGCTAGTGCGCGGGAACTTGGCGGAGTGTTAACTCAGCTGTGCGAAGGGGACGGCGCGGGCGCCGGGAGCGGCACTGGCCTGCGTGAGAGACCGGTTATCTACGTTTCGCGCGCACTCACCTGTGCTGAGAAAAATTATTCGCAAATTGAACGGGAGGCGCTAGCTATTGTATTTAGTTTAGAGAAATTACATCAATATCTTTACGGTAGGCGTTTCACGCTGAGAACTGATCATAAGCCATTGGTAACCATTTTTGGACCTAAACAGGGAGTTCCGTCTATGGCTGCGAGTCGATTACAACGATGGGCCATTAAGTTGACAGCGTATACGTACGATATTGAGTTTGTAGGATCAAAAGATAACGGGGCGGACGGTTTGTCGCGGTTGCCTGCGCGCTCGTCACATAAACAGTGCAGTAGAATACCCGAACAAACGTTCTTACATTTTGCGCAGAGTGCGATGTTAATGGATTATCAGGAAATTAAAAAACAGACTAGCCGAGATCCTTTGTTGGGCCGAGTTTTATCTTATCTCAGAGACGAATGGCCGTCAGATGACGTAATAAGTTCACTCAAGCCATATTACAATCGGAAAAAAGAGTTATATGAAGAGTTAGGTTGCGTTATGTGGGGTCACAGAGTAGTAGTACCGGAGACCTGTAGGTCTAGAGTATTGTCTGAGTTACACGAGGCGCATATGGGTATCGTAAAGACCAAATCATTCGCTCGTAGTTATGTTTGGTGGCCTGGCATCGATGAAGCGATCGAGATAATGTGCCGCACGTGCCGTACGTGCGCAGCCGAGGCGGACGCACCACCGCGACACGTACCCTGTCCGTGGCCCTGGC
The DNA here is from genome assembly GCA_932294325.1 of Allophyes oxyacanthae. Taxonomy (NCBI): domain Eukaryota; kingdom Metazoa; phylum Arthropoda; class Insecta; order Lepidoptera; family Noctuidae; genus Allophyes; species Allophyes oxyacanthae. Next base: position 1,333,057 of record OW028625.1, read on the forward strand.
CCGATAAACCATGGGCTCGGGTTCATCTGGATTTCCTGGGACCGATCACTGGTAGAATTTTTTTGGTTATGGTCGATGCTAGGACCAAGTGGATAGAAGTAAGTCAGGTACCAAGTACGGCAGCGACCCATGCTATAAACAGATTAAGTGAAGTCTTTGCGCGATTTGGTCTACCTAGACAGGTCGTTTCCGATAACGGCCCTCCCTTCACGAGTAGGGAGTTTTCTCAATTTTTGAGCTCAAATGGAGTAGAACATTTATTTTCTGCACCTTATCACCCGGCGTCAAATGGTGCGGCTGAAAATGCAGTTAGAACAGTAAAAAGAGTAATTAAAAAGGCAATTAGAGAAAATTTAGACGTAACATTATTTCTAAACAATTATTTATTGCATTATCGTAACACAGAGCACTGTACTACAGGTGAAACGCCAGCGTTGTTAATGTGCGGCCGGAAGCTGCGGACCAAGCTAGATTCATTAAGACCAGATAGAAACGCTAAGGTTAGGAACGCTCAACAAAAGCAGCAGCAGACAAGTGGTGCGAGTGGGTCACGTGCCCTGCATCCCGGAGATGACATTTGGCTACGCCAGTACAGCGGAGGTGATAGGTGGGTACAGGGAAATATAGCTGAAAGGATAGGTGCTACAGACTATAGGGTAGTCGATGCGATAGGTAGGGAGTCACATAAACATATCGATCAGCTTAAGCATAGGAAGCGCAGTTCCCTCATTAGTCCATCTAGTCCTTCCCGTAACAAGGGAAATGCAGCTGTGGACGGTGGAGGGCCTAGTCCGAGCCGTTCGGAGGCGAAAGCATCAAAGGTAGACACTGTGGAGGATAAGGATGTTGCTCAGGACCGGTTCGAAGATTGTGAGGAGCAAACTATACCGGAATTAAGTCAGTCGCCTCGCTTGCCTGCTCTGGAACCGACCTGGTCCCGTCCCATACGCCAATGCCGGTTAAATAAGCCACCTAAGTATGATTTGTAAGAGTGAATTGTAATTCATTAGTTAAGATTATACTTAGATTTATTTACATTTAATTAGAGTTAAGTCTTAGGTCCGTACAAGTTGGGTAGCACGATTATAAATAGTGTACCCACCTTGCTAGGCACTGCTTACTAAGTGTGCTCGTGTATTATGTAGGCCAATAGTTTAGTTTGTTATTTTTGTATTTTATTAGAGATAACTATTGGAATAAGGGTGGAGGATTGTGGTATATTAGTATGTGTGCATACGCATGTGTGCGTATTGTGTCGGACGGGCAGTCCACAATAAACGGTTGAACCAACTATACGTGTCTCATTATTACAAACACCTCAGTATTTATAGTGTATTTGAAGTATTGTTAATTGTTTAAATAATATATTTTGTAATAAGTATTACCTATATTTATTCATTTTATTTGTATCGTGGTTGCCCGTGGCATCACTGCAACGGTCCCATCAGAATAGCAGCGCTGTGACATTTTCTATTTCTGAATGTCACAGCATTATGCTGAGATGGGGGCCATTTTTGGTCTCGTCCAGGTTGCTTTAATTATTGTTTTTTCTTTTGTTGTTTTTTTTTTTTTTTTACTTTTGTAATTTTATTTGCTCCTGGCAAGTCTAGACTAAAACTGTTTTCTTTCTTCTTTCTTCTCTTTACATTGAGCAGAGAACTGACTACTTAGCCGCTGCGCCGGTATTACCATCGTATGAACCCTGATACTTCTGCACTCTCTTGTTTAGTGATCCTACCGTGAAGTTAGTGGTCATTCTCGCCTTTATTAAGTGTGTATTTCAAAGCGCCATTGTAGTGTTATCGCTTTTCTATGGAGATAGAGCTGGTGGCCATCAAGTCTTTATAGTAATGAAACTTTGTGTCCAACTCAACTTTAGGATTATGGATTTGGCTGGTGAACAGGAGTGGGGTGATCTTACGGGTGGGTGGTGGTGGGAAAGAACTACTGTAATAAGGAGAAAGAAAGAAAGAGAAGAAAGAAACTACATTTATTTGGAATAGACACAGACATCAAAACGAAAAGAGAAAAAGGCCTAAAAGTAAAGAAAAAAAACCGTGCTGTCGGCATGCCAGTACGGAATAGGTTGCCAGCTCAGCATTTGCTGGGCATAAGAACATCCAGCGCCGGTTTTCAGTTGGTACCCTTGCAGTGACACGATACGATACGTGATATTAAAAACTTATACTAACGATTATTTAAAAATGGTTCGGAAACGTGAATAAGGTTAAGCTAGATTTGCGTGCATTATTAATTATACTAGGAGTAAGCGTTGCAAAGACGAACCGTTTCTAAGGAACGTTTTCTGTTCTGCGATAAAAGAACCGTTTTTTACCTTGTCAAAGCAGTCTTCGTTGCGCGAACCCGTTTTCGAATTCTGTGATGCGAGTTTTTACTTTATAGCTAAGATAATACAGTCCAGAATACATTAATCAATCGTAACACTCGTCGCGAATCATCGTTCCGTTCGTTCAAAAAACAGTTGCGAGAGCCAAAACTGAACCTTATGTCAACGACATATTTTATAGTTGAAAATAATATCTGTTACCAGTAAAACCAGTTGTCAACGCGATGCAACCTTATTGCTATTCGAATTGCGTTTCCATTCGATACGTTTCGTCCTTTCAGCCGTTTTCAAACCAGTTGCAACGACAACCGTTTCTGCGACTACAACCCACCACTAAATTATGTCGTCGGTGACGGCCGTCCGTTGTCTGGTTGTCTGTTGTTCTTCTTATTTTTTCCTCATTATATGTGTGTCATTTTACTGTTTGTGTGATTGTGTCCACCAATAAACCATTTTTTTTTTTAGTAAGTTTATAACATCCCATATGTTATAAACTTACAAAGAAAGAAAATGGTTTGGGTATGGCTATGTATATGCGTTCCAGAGCAGCAATATTTACGGTAAACTAAATGTCAATTGTAATAAGTTGTAATTTGATATATCTACTAACATAGTCCTAAGTCAATACTAACAGTAATAAGGATGTAAATCTGAAATAAATAAATATAACATGTAACCATTACATGATAAATATAATTTAAACTTAAAAATATGACTTCATAACTTTTTAATACAGCGTGAAACAAAATATTCCCCTTCAAATAACTGTGGCGAAGGATGAAGAAAAAGAATATAAAAATCTGATGGAATAAAAGTTTCCGAACTCTGTCCAATTTTTAAGTTAAATAAAAGTAAAATTTTCAGAACATTCCAGTGAATATTATAGCTTCAAAGGTTTTTGATCCCGATATCAAGGTGGAAACAAAAATTAGATACTGTATAATGTTTTTTTATGAAAGAACAATGGTGCTTCTTATATATTTATATTTGTTTAGCTTACACAAGATTTCATGACGTAACTATTATTACTAGTGGCTACCCAATTGCGACACGGTTGGCGCAGTGGCTAAGCGATTAGCTTTCTACGCTACGTGCCGCGGATTCGATCCCCGTAAGGAACAAATATTTTTATGATCTACAGATAGTTGTTTCGGGTGTGTTGGCCTGCGACATGTATGTTTGAAGAAAGAAAAAGTATTTATGTGATTTATGTGACATAGCACAAAAACGATTTTAAAGATTTATACTTAACAGAAAAATAAAAATAAAAACATGTAAAACAAGAATAAAAATATATCATAATTAAAATGGATTGTACGTCGCAGCTCTGTCAAAAAGGCTTCCACTCAGCATATGCTGACACGCTGCGAGCAACCCGACAGCGCTGATTTTCAGCCCATCGATGTTTCAGCCGCATCGTGACAGTATGTGTGCCTACGTGTACAGAAAAAAACAGAAATTAAAAATAAAAGTACAGTCTGTCAAGAAAGTCATGAAAAGGATTTTGAAGGAACTAAAATTCTTCTTCGCTCGCAACCCTAAATAAGTACCGTAGGAGTCAGTTTGGGTATAACGATGTGTTTATTTTACTATTCTGTATAGATTTTTTGTGATAAAAAAATGTTTTCGGCATTAATATATTAAAAATAAACAAGAGAATATACAAGTGGCGCCCTCAATCCTTTTCATGACTTTCTTGACAGACTATACTAGTGTGTTGTGTGTGTGTGTGTTTTGTAAACTGTATTCAAGATACAGGAGAAATCCTAATGTGGCTGGGCGCTTGATTATAAAAATAATAATAATAATGGAACTCTTGAATGAATGAATAACAGCACATCACTTGCGATTACTGTAATCACATGTTTATATATTGTTTATGCCACTCAAAATAGAAAAATAAAATAAACTTAAAAAAAAAGTAAAAACCGACTTCAAGAAACTAAAAAGTATAAAATAATTTTCTTAAAAAAACTTAACAGCTTCTGAAGTCGGGGCCACTGCCGAGCTAGTTGCATTGAAGAATTATAGGCCCCGACTTCAGAAGCTGTTCGCGCCGCGTCGAATTGAGAACCTCCTCCTTTTTTTTGAAGTCGGTTAAAAAGGAACCTATTTCAATATTACCTCACCATGATTGCACCTCAGCGTCACCTCTAGAATCAAATAAAAACAGGTCACGACGAGTATATTTCATATTGGTTCTCAGTTTAGTAATCCTTTTAGCCGATTGCACATTGTCTTCCGATCTTAGCGGTTCCTTTACACCGTACACTTCTGCGATGAAACATATTTATGAGGTCTTATAAATTCTTGGCACTAGAAAAAATACAGGATGGCTCAGCTGCTTTCCCATACTGCTATTATGAAAATGGGTGCTGTACCAAGTAGGATAATAAATTGTTATAGTGCTTTATAGAGTTGAGTGCGATATCATGTAACATGTATAAATCATCGATATTTTAAAATCATTTCGTCATACAGTGACAACAATAAAATCATCAAGCCTAAAATCATCACTCGATCAAATCAATTTCTAGAATTTTTGTCTCTTTGTTTGTTCCGGGTAATCTCCGAAACTGCTGGACCAATTTTGACGGGACTTTCACTGGCAGATACCTGATATTACTCGTATAAGAATTACCTAAACCAATTTTCAAATTAGGAAACCAAGTAAAAAGAAAAAAATGTTAAATTCCACGCGGCCTAAGTCGCGGGCACAGCTAGTTAAAAATATGTTTATTCTCACGATCCTTTCTCTGTACGAGTAAATCCTAAATTGGGTTAAAAATCACGATTGACCTGAACCAGTTAATAATTTATGAACACCACAGTAACCCCATTTACCTGAGTTTAAGGGTGAATCATAAAAGTTTTATAACACCATGGAATACCCTTACTTTTCACCTCGCGTAGTGAACCGAAGATCTTCCCGTTGGGAGTTAGGTTGAGTAGATTGTAAGGCTTTTGTTGTTACCTTGTAAACGAGTCGGTGTTTACTTTTACTTTTTAACCCCCGACAAAAAAGGGTGTTACAAGTTTTTATCTTTATCTTTTGACGACACGGTTGGCGCAGCGGCTAAGCGATTAGCTTTCTGCGCTACGTGCCGTGGGTTCGATCCCCGCACGGAACAAAATATATTTGTATGATCTACAGATAGTAGTTTCGGGTCTGGTTGTGTGTGCACATGCACACACAACCTGCATCGAGGGTACACCCTCGATACAGGAGAAATCCTAGTGAGGGGCAATGGTTAAAAAATAAAATGATACTAAATGATGCTATTCTTTGTATCTGTGGATCTGTGTGTTGCATCGTAGCTCCAGAATGAATGGACCGATTTCAATGCAGTTTTTTTTAGTTGAAAGCTAGTTTAATCGGGTATCATCTTAGCTATGTATTATGAGAATTTGTTCAGCCGTTCAAAAGTTACAGCTCTTTTTCTAGTTGAAGTCGGAGGTTATTGACGTTTAAGTTATCGTTAGTCTAGCGGCTGCAATGGGGGTGGTTAGCGGGGGTGTTGTTGTAACATAAAAACACATTTATTGGTAATATATTAAATAGTCAATTACAAGTACAGATCAGTATGGTTTGGTTGGTTTATTTATTTATTTATTAGGCAATTACAACAGGTAACAATCGATTAATATGAATGTAATTCTATGTAGGTCTAGTACAGATTGAAACCCTAGCGTAATCGCACGGCATGATAGTAAGGTACGTTACTAGACGAGTAGAAATATAATATTAAATGCAATGAAAGCTACAGTAATTTTACACATATTAAAAATGAGGTTAATATAAATAAATAACGATAATATAGGTTTGGTTTAGTTTGTGTTTATAAGGGGTTTATGATATTCAACACAATCAGCAGCCAAGAATTTGGTTTTCTGTTGTAAAAGAGTTTCTTGCCGGTCTCTTCTTCAATTTGGAGTTAAGCTCGCCTATGTACATGTATTTTATTTGTGTTTATGTGTACAAAAAACTGATAAAATATCATTAAAAACAAATTCACTGGATAATATTACAACATGATAATAATTTGATCTTGGACCGACTGAGATGGTATTATTATCCTCATCGGAGTAAACCCGCGGAATATTATTAGCTGCTACTAAACCACTTACTTTTTCTATTCTCCAAGATAATGAGCTCACACTACGGCTCCTTGATGCGTGGTGCGAGGGTAAAGTAGTAAGCATTAAAAGACATAGGAAACATACTTTTATAGAGACAGGAAAACAAATAAAAAGAAATATTTCTACATAAAAGAAAAAAGAATATATTGGAAGAAGACGAGTTGCTATATGGTTGAGTTCAGCGACCCTGATACAGCACCAAATTTAAATTTGTGAATGGGTGCCATCTGTTGGGACTGATCAGCTGCCGTGGTTATCTTTTTCTTCTTCAAAAAGCGCCTTGCACTTGTCGGTGTAGCTGATGCAGCTCTTTCCATTTTTTTATACACAGGCAGACTGGCAGCATTCTTTTTTACTTGTTTATTCCTGGCGAGTCCGGAATAAAACTTTATTCATTCTTTCATTCTTGAATGGCAATGCTGTGTCCTCCAATAGAGTGAACTTCATAGACAAGTCTATGAATCTCTAATCGCCATCACTCACAAATTGCGCTACCAACTTACTCAGCTAACTAGTACCAATTTACCGTTAATTCCCCACAAGAATAGAACACTGAGAGCGTCTCCCCTGAGCAATGTATGAAACACGAGATGTCTTTAATTATTACTAACATGGCCGCCAACCTAGCTTCACTGGCTTTAGCTTGCTGTTTGAGATTTAGCTTATCCTTACCATAGTCTATCCATGTAAAACGATACAGTCGATCAATGTGACCATTTTTGCAAACCAATTGTGCAAGGTTTGTGGATCGAAATGAGAAAGGCTTATGTCCCAAACTGCAAGGTGGTAGCTTCTATTCTACGTACTTGATACACCATTATTTTCCAGGTAAAAAAGTCATCCATTATTATCATCTGCTTAGCGTTTGGATACTACTTTGGGGTGGGCTCCCAGTCTAACCAGATGCGGCTTTATATCAGTAGTTTATACGAGTGACTGCCATCTGACCTCTGCCGCCCAATTGGGAGACACCCATAAAAGAAGGGAAGACCGGTTATTGCAAAAAAATAAAATAACATGACGGGTGGCGATTTAGTAACCTGCATCCTTTAAGGAGTTGATTTTACTCATCATTATGAAAGACTTTTACTATCAGAAAAACACGGGAATCCCGAAAAAAATCTGATTTTCCATACATTTATGTTCACTTAACTCGACACTATGGAACAGCAGATTTTTTCTTTGTGATTTCAGGGTTAATCCCATAGTAAAAATTGAGTAGAATCGACTCCTTAAAGGATGCAGGTGACTAAATCGCCACTCTGTATATCCTATTACATACTTAATCTGAAATCCAAAGAAAACAAACACTAGTTGCTTCATTAGCTCCAGGCTATATCTACGGCTGTAATGTGATAAGTTTAGATGGCAAGTGTACACATTGTACACAAGCAGTGAGTGATTGAGCTCGTCGCAAGAAGACCACAGTGATTCATCCCCCTATTTACACTAACAATAAGTGGGGGAGAATAAGCAACTGAAACCAGCTAAGTTTTTCTTTTACCGATGCAACTTGTTGAACGTTATTATTTTCTCAGTTAACATCGGTCTATTATGTTCCCGTGGTTAGAATAGAATAGAATAAACATTTATTTGGACACAACAAAATGAGACATAACATTTAAAATTAATATAACCTTCCATCCTGCACCGCATGCCCTACCACCTGCACGCGTGAGGAGCTTATGTCTGCAACTGATTCTGCTATTCGCGTGGCGGAATACTGGGCCAAGTATGTTTTATTTGCCATCGACACGCTAAGAAGAAGAAGAATATAAGCAAGCTAAGGCAGGCTAAGGCAGACTGGCAAAATATGCCTATGGCATTAAGTCCACCTTTGTGCAGTGTTTTTTTACCTTTGCATAAAGCATTACATAAATAAATAAATAAATATAATACAGGATGCTGCAGATGTTATCATATTAAATAAAACCGCGTATTTAGTATCATTTTCTGTGACCGTACACAAAAAATCAATCAAATCCAATCTGTAGTTTAGCCACAGGAACTACATAAAAATTTCATAATTTTACACTTAACACGATCTTTATGCAAAGATTGTAAAGTCTCCAACGTATTCTAATCAAAATGATTTTTATTTACACGTGTAGAACAGATAAATGTGACATAAATTTCTACTTCGATGTTCTTTCAGTCGAATGATAGCAGAGTGAAATATTATGCAAAAAAATCTTGCGTAAAAATCGCAGATATTTTGTGTACGGCTTCAGAACATGATACCAAATACCTACGTGGTTTTATTTTAATGTGACAACATCTGTGGCACCCTGTATAAAGAAAACACAATAATGAAGAAAGAGAATGGCATTAAATTTTATATTTTATTAATGTTTGTTTGTTTTGTGTTGTGTGTGTGATGAAATCCTAGTGACGGGCACTGTATTAAAAAAAAAAAGTTTAAAATTTTATATTATTATTTTGCATGTCACGCTGTGACAAACATGTCTGCACTTAATTTATTTTGTCATCTTGTATATGCACTTGCTTTGTAGGTACACACACATGTTTATGCAAATAAAGCTTATCTTATCTTATTATATAAAAAGTCCGAGTCTTAGGTACCTATATTATTTTACTGTGTACAATAAAGAATATACAAGATATTTTGCGCACAAATTTTGCAGAGTGATTCAGTGTCCGTTCCCAAATGCAACCGCAGAAATAAAATTCAGTCCAAATCAAAATAAAAATTTGATTTTGTATGGCTTGCGCTAGTAAATTATGCATGTCTCCCATACTAAGTCGAATTTCCGTTTTCAATACTGCGGTTGCATTTAGGAACAGAGAGAGAGAGAGATAATTTGACCGTATGAATGATTCAAGAAAACAAATGTAGTAAACGAATTGATAACATAATATTTCACCAATTTTGCGTTTGTGAACTAATGACGAACAAGTCTTATTGACGTTTTTTCGTACGACAGTAATTATACTTGTGTACCCATGCTATACTATTTAAAAGTAAAATATTATAGTTTAAAAAAAAACTAAAGAAAACGATTTTGTCATCCAAACTAAACGTGTATGCAAAATATCCGCTCAATCGGAAACCGGGAAGTGGGTCACATTTACCTTCCAAGATTTTTTTACATAGTTAGTTAGTTACAAGTGAAGCTAATAAAATCGTTTTAAAAAAGGCAGCTTATCACTAATCAAATTATAAGTCACCCATGGCTGTTGATGTGTGCACTGTGGATTCTGATTCAATGATCCAGCCGCGCCACAATGCGATGAGTACATTGCATTATCAATGCACTCATCTCAGTGTATAATTTTATCCGTGAAATCAACTGTTGACACGGTTGGCGCAGTGGCTAAGCGATTAGCTTTCTGCGCTACATGCCGCGGGTTCGATTCCCGCACGGAACAAATATTTGTATGATCTACAGATAGTTGTTTCGGGTCTGGTTGTGTGTGCATGTGACATGTATGTTTGTAAACTGTACCCTCGATACAGGAGAAATCCTAGTGAGGGGCAAGGTCGAAAAAATAAATAAATTGTTAAAATCAGTTTATAAGTTGGAAATAATTTTATATTCTTACACCTTCCAAAGCCTAGATGCCTCTGTAACTAAATCATAGGGATTTTATTATAAAAGTAATATCATGTAAAACTAGAAACATACCATAGATAGCTAAATCTCTTGTTCTTTATCTTTACATAGTATAAAATAATGTTGGTTTCCGCGTCTGTCTGTCTGTATATCCGCTAATTTCTTCTAAACCAAGCAAAGGATTTTGATGCGGTTTTCACCATCAGTTAGATAGTTGTTTACGGAAGGTTTATGTTATGTGAACCTTTTTAACACAGCAGCTGCGATGTACAATCCAATTTATTATTATTACTTTTTTTTTTTTTTCTGTTATGTTATCTTTAAAATCGTTTTTGAGCTGTGTCAAACAAATAATTTTTCTTTTTTATGTATACTTTGATATTTAATGTAAGGATAGTAGAGAAATTGCACCCGTGCGAATCCGGGGATGGGTCGCTAGTATGGCATATAAATATGAACCGGACACACAGTAAAGAAATTCTTTTACGAAGAAAACTTTACCTAAACGACACCATTTATTTATGTTACCGTAACACATGTATAACTTACTATTTACAACTAATTATATATAGAAATATCAAACCAATATGCTTTGTTCATATTAGTCCCAACACAGCATCGACTGAACTGATCAATATAAATAAATGTAAGTACATTGTCCATGTTGTCACAGCCAATGTTTGGAGAAAGGACACCATGATATTGTATTCTAAAAAGAAAAGTTCCTTAGACAATGTCGTATAAACAGACGTATGTATGTTCTTAATAGCAAAAAAGATTATAGTTTAAAAAAATACTTTGGAACACGCTTTAGTCATCCAAACTGAACGTGTATGCAAAATTTCAGCTCAATCGGAAACCGGGAAGTGGGTCAAATTTAACTTCCAAGATTTTCTTACATAGTTAGTTACAGGTGAAGCTAATAAAAGCGTGTTAAAAATAACAGCCATAAGACTCAAAACTCGTATTTCAAGATAACCTAAAACTCAAACAATACAGCCAATTTTATTTCAAACAAAACTGCTTGTTTTCTACAAGCAAGTTCGCGTTTGAATTCAAGAGCGGAGAAAAAAAAAACAAGGATTTCAAAGCTAATTCCTTGCATTTGACAGGACTAAATATGATTAACGCGAACAACGATCTGCTTTTAGAGATGGCCTTACATTTCCTTTGCTAATTTTACAGTTTTATCACTAGAATTTGTGAATGGCGAGCATTTGTTATGCCTGAAATAATAAATAAATTTTAGTCTTTACTTTGGTCCATTTTGAGACGCTCAGCGGTGACTCAAGGGACAAGTAGCTATATACCTACCTTGCATAACAGTCGATCAGAGGTTAAGCGGTCAGTCCTTTTTTGGGTGACCGTTACTTAAAACATCGAGTCTTGTACTTTGGAAAGCATGATTAAGCGGTCAGTCCTTTTTTGGGTGACCGTTACTTAAAACATCGAGTCTTGTACTTTGGAAAGCATGATTAAGCAGTTGGTTCCGATTGTCCTTCAAATACCAATGAAAGTTGTTAGGGTAGTCGAGCAGCCCAAAAAAAATTAAGTTACCGATAGTGTGTGACGACTACCAGGGGTGCTAAAAAGGCCGCTTTAGATGAATCACAATAAATTCATATTACAAATGTCAAAATATCTACTTCATTGACAACTCTTAATGTCATCTGCATAAGGTTCATATTCAGTAATCATCTGTTTGACAGTTACTATGCAGATCAGTAGATGAATTGCTCAATGTGGCCTTTTTAGGCCCCCAGTCCTGAGTTGGCAACCCATTCGGTACTGCAATACCGACAGCACATTGATTTTTTTAATAGTTTTTTTTTACTTTTTTATATTTATGCATTGTGTTGTCTGCAGATGTCTCGTCCGAATAAATGATTTTTCTTTCTCTTTCTTTCAAACCTTCTTATTCTGTATGGTCCATGACCAGCAGTGAGACAGTAATGGCTTGGATTTTCATTATTATCACCGGACACCGCATATTTACCATACTTATCAAGTTATCACACACCTGTCTTTTTTTCTTTATACAAATATCACTGATATCAGTCCCCTGTTCCACAAACCACTTGGCTCCACGAACCATGACGCGATTTGTTTGGCAATCAGCGCGTGTATGACACGATAACAAATACACATATCAGCACTTTATCGAGAATTTTCCGATGGGGAGCATGACGGCATGTGGCCATAATATCCCTGTTAACAACACACGTGATTGGTACAATATGGGCCAGTTTCACTGACAATATAACTGAGGTTTCAGACATAAAGGGCGGTTTGAAATTAACTTTTTTATTTGTATCGGCCCTTTTAACTCGTTTGCTAATTTGTCGGTAAACATGGCAATTGGGGAAATGAATGATTCGCAGTTATGGTGTTTTAAATTTTTTATTGCCTTAATTTTTTAAATATTATTTTGATATTTATGGTCCTACTTTATTAGGATGTTCGTTTAAGCTAAACTAACTCCTTAAAGGAATTGGGACTAAAAACGTAGGATCTTATAATAAAACAGATATTTAAAATGAAATCGGCGTTACCGATGCAAAAATATTTAAACGGCTGACTTTGCTCTAAGTAATCGTCTGTTAAGTTGTCGGTAAACTTGGGCCTTATTGTATCATACTACGTAACTTTGAAAAATTCGCTCACAAGAAATGTGAACAGTTTTCTACGTAATGGATAGTTGATGTTATTCTTTCGCTCTTCGCCAAGAAAAATATTCCTTCCTTCCTTTTCTTTAAACATAACAAAGCTACGAATAAAATGGGAGTCAATTGTCCGAACTATCTCAACATCGAGGACCACCATTATAATACACAAGACTTTACCGTCTCGAGAACCGCCCATCAAAAGTTTAAGCAGAGTATTTTTCTCGGACAGCCGTGTCCGGCGTTGTCTTCCGGACACAATTTGTCAATGTTCTGCGCCTCTTGGCTGAGATAAATGATCACAGATTTTCGGATATATTTTAGTTCGAACCAGATAAAGTATGGAATGTTGTTAGCTACTATTTACTTTGTCTAACAAAACATTTTTGGAAGACACGTACTTTTTACTAAGTCATACATACATACATTTTGGCGGAAAAATTGAGAATATATTAAATTACTACGTCATAGATAAAAAGAGAGTAGGAATGAAAGAAGAAGAAAGAAAGAAAGTAAATAAATTTATTCAGCAAGGACAGTGACAACACACGAGAGAAAAATTAAATAAAAGATAACCATAATATGGTAAAATACCTTGTCCACCTAAAGGTTTTTTTTTTTTTAACATTGCCCCTCACTATGATTTCTATCTCATCATCATCGTCATGTGTGTGTGTTGTATGTTTCTGAAAGAAAGAAATACGTTTATTAGACAGCACAAAACCACAAATATACAAAAAAATAAATAAAATAAAATACAAAACACGTAAAACCAAACAAGTAAACATAATTTATAAAAACGAAAAAGAAAAACTTACTAACTAATAAATTAAAAGTCAAGTTTATTGTATTTTTATTTTCACTAATTATTTCACCTAGCATTCATATAGCATAGCATAGCATAGCATTTCTGGTATTGAAGTGTAGTATGGGACAGCTGATTATTTTTTCACGATTACGTTGTTGGTCCTGTAGAGAAAGTTGTTCAGTTTGATGGTCTGATTCACACCCTTAAATATGACCACGCATTTCTGATACATATTGTAGATCCTTTTATTCATATACGAAATATTTTAAAAGGTGTATCTATAGGTTGCAGTGGCGAAGGATGAAATTTTTCAAAGGGGAAGCCGTCCCAAAAATACCCCACCAAAAAAAAACACACTACAACAAATGTATAATTTGTCATAACACTGCCGACAAAGCAGAGTTTAAGCAAAGATTTTGGCTACCATTAACATAGAAAATACCCAAAAACCGCTCCTCTACCCCACTGTCTGTTGGTCTATGCATTAACCAATTTCTAAAGGGAAGCCGATGGGAATCGGGTTGTATGGACTCTTCGCCACTGATAGGTTGCAAGATGTAATGTAGTAATAAACTTTTTCAATAACGTTTTTGTCATGCGGTTCTGCTTTTCGGTGTGTGTATTCACGCCGCCATCCCACCGCCCGCTTCAATGACAAGTAATACTACATAGAAACTAGGGTAATGGATGTTGAAAATAATGAAGAGCCAGTATTTTTAACACGCTTTTATTAGCTTCACCTGTAACTAACTAACTAACTGTGTAAGAAAATCTTGGAAGTTAAATCTGAACCACTTCCCGGTTTCCGATTGAGCTGAAATTTTGCATACACGTTCAGTTTGGATGACTAAAGCGTGTTCTATAGTTTTTTTTAAACTAGTTATTATGTGTCAAATACTTTCAAATTCATTTACAAAAAAATCTAAATCAATAAAAAAATATCGTTTGTATGGAATCTTTACCACCTACACCTTTTTATTCGCCACTGTAGGTATAATGTTCACTAAACCCATCAGGAATTACGATTTGCTTTTTGATTATTCAAAATGTTCTGGGGAACCAACTTGACATGGCTGTGTGTGTGCAACATCGATGTGTGGCTGTGGTCAACTAAAGAGTGACTATATACGACGCGACGTATAGACGAGTCAAAAATGCTCTCATCTCATCGGGAAGTGCGTACCACCGCTTACTATTGGTCGGTTATTGTGCTGGATGGTGATTGACTGTTGTAAACGAGTCAAATACAACTATTTATTATTATTTTAGTAATTCATCAGAATATTCACATACCTTATCTAATTTACTACATATTTTTATTAATGATCTATATCTATATTTCAATTATATACTGTGAACCAATATTATATTTTATATCTACTTATTATCTATTCACTTACCTACGTCCGTGTGTCACTGCAGGGGGTGCCAACTGAAAATCAGCGCTGGGTGTCTCACATCCAGCATATGCTGAGTTGGTAACCTTTTCGGTACGGGCATGCTCGACGGCATGTTTTCAATTTTTTATTAGAATTAGTGTACCTATTTCTTTTTTATTGTGTTTTGTCTATTGTGAATGTGGCGCCGTCATTATCCCGTACGGAATAAAATTATTTTTCTTTCTTTCTTTCTTTCTTTCTTTCTACAGATGTACTTAGCTCTTAAAATATTTTGTGTATGAATATAGGAAAATTTGGAAGTGAGATGCGAATTCGGACTTATAATAAAAAAATATACAAGTCCTGTAGTATGTTGGAGAATTTTTTGGCAAAATATTCTTACTTTCAAGTATTTTTCATTTCGGCCCATTGGGAGCAAAGTTATGATTATTTGCAAAAGAAGTTTGTAAGTACAATATTTTAGTACAATGATAGCAACTTTTCTTTTTGACGGCATAAATATCTTACTCGGCCAGAGAACAGGGTTACTACGAACTCTTATAGCAGGGCAGAAGTTGAATTGCCCAGAAATTTCCAGAATGAGCTGATCTCGCTCTGGATAGGTTTTTGCGTACAATGAATGGTCAGCTTATATTGGCAATGTCTGGGCAGTTCATTTTCTGCCCTGCTATAAAGATTTTGAAGTTTTCTCTAGGTTACCTACATCTGTCTGTGTAGACTTGGTTCATAGACTATTTACAGGACATGGGAGATAATTTAAGTTTTCTCTTAAATAAGTACTGTTACTATACTGCTAGTCTGCATCGTCCCACTGCTGGGCAAAGGCCTGCCTATAATTTACAGACTTTTCAGTCTAGAGCCAGTGTGAACCATTCATTATTTGTTTTATCAAGTTCCTCCTGCCATCTTTTTCGTGATCTGCCGCGACACCTTCTCGCCATATTAAGGCTCCACTTAGTACTAATTTAGATTGATTAGTGAACTAAAATTATTTGTATCGGCATTCAGCAGACGATTACTGTCCATTTGTTGATAAAATCTCAAAATCTCTCCCGCGCAATCTGTACCATTATCGAGCTTCACAACAAAATTGATATTTTTAGTTGTAACTTGAGTGAATTCGCAAGGATTCTTTTATATGTTATTTGCTATAGTAGTTTATAGTACTTAAGTCATTTATTTTGTTTGTGTAAATGTTATTTAGTAATTTAATTGATTATTATTATTTCATAAGTTATGTCTAGATTTTAGAGCACTATCGCATTAGGTTTACCGACCTGTAATGGTAGATGTTTTTGAAAATAAATGAATAAAATGGCATTTATCACTCTATGCGTACGTGGAGTAGATAACCTGTTTTTATAAGTATCAACCTTTATCGGCTGTATAAAACCTTAATAATAAATCCAGCCCATTACTGTCCCAATGCTGGGAATGGACCTCTTCTCAGAATACGAAGTTAGGCCTTAGTCTACCACGGACCACACACATCATGGAGAACTTTATGGATCCCTCTCACGTGTGCAGGTTTTCTCACGATCACGAGATTTTTAACGCCAGAAAAAAAGAGGGGTGTTATAAGTTTGTTCTGCGTATCTGTGGCTCTGTGTATCTGTGTATCTGTCTGTGGCATCGTATCTCCAAAACGGATAGACCGATTTCAATACAGTGTTTGAACACCAATTCTGAGAAATCTATTATGTTTTCAATTTAATTGGACCTTAATCGAGAGGAGGAGTTGATAGCCAGTATAATCAGGTATCATCAAAGCTACGTTTTATGAAAATTTGTTCAGTCGTTCAAAAGTTACAACTCCTTTTCTAGTTGGAATCGGGGGTTTTTGACGGTTAGGATAAATAGCCCTTAATTTCACAAAATTAGTTACTGGTTTACTTATCTTCAAGTACAGCAGTCTCAGAATAAAAAAAAAACCATTTTATTATCGTTAGCACCTACATTCAACAGCAATTCTCAAAGTTTCAGGCACGGGACTAATTACCCTTGTTAATTATGTTCGCTCGCCCTCAAATCAGTTTGTACACCGTATTTATTCACGAACAACCATCCAACCCTTTTGTTTAAAAGAAAAGAAACGATTTCGTTCTTTTTATTAATGTTGCGTGGTTTCATGGACGTTTTTATTTGAGTTTCAGGATCAGTTTTGTATTACAGAGAAATCTAGAAGGTCTGTTTCTCATTGTTATTAACTATTATTAACTCTGTATGCTAATCATGTAACTAAAGAAGTGCAGTTGCCGCGCAGTTGCAGTAAAATTTTGAACAAAACAACGTATTTGGTATTCTCTTAGCTTCAGTGAGATACGCTCGCGTCAAGTTCGAGCGTCACTGCAATATGATCGGTGCGTTATAAAATTAGTAAATTTGTCCTCTGTACTATTCAGCAGAATTACATCTTCTATATACATATACATAATATTATAAAAATAAATAAAATGAAGTGTCTGTTTGTAATGTCAATGTAACAACTTTTTACTAAAGCCATAATAATTATAAAAGTATAGGTACATAAAACCAAAAACCTTTTTTTTGTCGGCCTGTCTTTCTTTCTGTCGGTTTGTTTCCCGAAACGGCTGCGCCGATTTTGACGGGACTGTCACTGGCAGAAAGCTGATGGTATAATGAGTACCTAACTTGGGACTCGTACAATCGCGTATAGGCCGCGCGTGACGCCCATGACGTCATTTACATTTATGAATTTTTTATGAATTTTTTTTCTCAGCATTTTTTGTTTTTTTTTTCATCATTAAGCCCCCCGCCATTATTTGCATTTTTAAAAATCATCCGATTCGGCTATTATAAGTTTTTAGCGCGCGTCTACGGGCCCATCGGAGAAATTTTATAAAGTTATGGGAAATGGGCAATGAAGGATAAATTTTTAAATTTCTCGCGGGAAACGTCGCCTGTATGAGTAAGCGAAAATTGTTTAGAGTGAACCTTCTCCAGCTTGTTTATTTTGTAGTTTTATTTTGTATTGTGTCTCTTAAAGTTTTATTATTGTTCTTTTGGTTTCCAGTAAGTGAGTTTGGTCACCGTCTGGCTTACAGCCAATTGTTTTGAGATCACAGTTCGTGTGAGATTCTGGGAATTTAATACATTTGTATTGTTAGATTTGTTATCGATATTGTGTTGGACTGCGCCAAATTTTAAATACAGGATAATTTTTTATATACTACGCAAAATTTGCAGAGTGATTCAGTATCCGTTCCCAAATGCAACCGCAGTACTAAAATTCACTCCAAAACAAAATAAAAATTTGATTTTGTATGGCTTGCGCTAATAAATTATGCTTGTCATACTAAGTCGAATTTTCCTTTTATTTTAAAGTTACCTTAATACTGCGGTTGCATTTAGGAACAGAGACTGAATCGCTCTACAAATTATGCGCACTACATAAAAAAATATCCTGGATATATTTTGTTGTAATAAATCTACGTCTTATTAATAATGTTGTCACGTTTTGACCTAGTTTTCAGGATTGGTCATGCGCTCATTAGCAAGCGTATTCATCCATTTTGTAAACTGTAGTGTTTTCAGCTTACGTTGAAGGTTTCTATCCTGTACCTCTACCATGAGTTATTCGTGCCGTCTAACGCTATCGTTCACATTCAATATTTGTATAGTGACTTTAGTTCACGATTTATACCGCTAGAGGCGCTGAAAAAATTCCCATACAAAGATTGCATGTGAACGTGAACGTTAGACGGCACGGAAAACTCATGGTAGAGGTACTGTTATACAGGATGGTGATGACATTACGACATTAAATGAAACCACGTATTTGCTATCACGTTCTGAAGCCGTGCACAAAATATCATCGATTTTCACGCATATAATTTTTGCATAATATTTCACTCTACTCACATTCGTCAGGTGAAGGGACATCAAGTGGACCACCGTGGTGAGTTTAGCCGGTAGGAGTCCGGCACACCCCTTCGCCCCCCCCCAGGCGGAGGACAGCCCATGATGGATTCTCACCACGTAAAAAAAAAAACAAAAAAAAAAAAAAGGTGAAGGGACATCAAAGTAGAAACTTATGTCATCTTTATCTATTCTTTTCGTGTAAACAAAGATTATTTTGGTAAGAACAAGTCAGAGACTTTTCAAATTTCACTTAGAGATCGTGATATGTGTAAAATTAAGTAAATTTTAATTAGTTCCTGTGGCTAAACTATTGATTGGATTTGATAGATTTCTTGTGTACGGTCACAGAACGTGATACCAAATACGTGGTTTCATTTATTGTTGTAACGTCGTCACCACCCTGTATAAACAATTTTTGTCAATGAAACAAAAAAGTTTTTTTTTTATTTTTTTGTTTTTTTTAATCTTTGCCCCTCACTAGGATTTCTCCTGTATCGAGGGTACAGTTTACAAACATACATGTCACATGCACACACAACCAGACCCGAAACAACTATCTGTAGATCATACAAATATTTGTTCCGTGCGGGGATCGAACCCGCGGCACGTAGCGCAGAAGGCTAATCGCTTAGCCACTGCGCCAACCGTGTCGTCTAATGTCTAACGTTTTGTAACAAGGTTCAACCTTCCTAGTACCTATCAATCATTTAAAGGGTTATTGTTCTCATCATTATGAACAAATTTAAACTATGAGCCAAGTTATTTCCAAAACCCAAGCCTCACTACCAAACGATCGAAATTAAAAAGCTACGATGTCGTTTAAAACACATAACGACTCACCGTTTTGTTGGTAAATTGCTTATTTTATTAGTTTTTAAAACGGCTGCCGTTCTTTTTATAGGTTCCTGATTGTTATCCGGGCATTAACAGGGAGATAATGAACTTAAAATGTTATTCTAATCTGGTTTAAGTACTAATTTCAGTTTTGGAACGTTCCGTTAAACGGTATTTACCATTTAAAACTAGTGTCAACAATAACTTGACCCTTAATAACATTATATTCTTATTTTTACTATTACGCACATCCCGTAGCATGGTTTCTTTTCATTTCATGTATATTTTTAACTCCCGACAAAAAAGAGGGGTGTTGTAAGTTTGTAGTGTGTATCTGTGGATCTGTGTATCTGTCTATAGCATCGTAACTCCAGAACTGATGGACCGATTTCATTTGTTTCATTGTTAAACATGTATGCAAAATTTCATCTCAATCGGTTGAGGATAACTGCTTTGAAATTCAGTTGCAAGATTTGACCCGAACCTACAAACATTTTCCATAGCAAACCCACTTAATATTGATAGTAGGTAACTAATTTTGTGAAATTAAGGGCTATATATCCTAACCGTCAAAAACCCCCGATTCCAACTAGAAAAGGAGCTGTAACTTTTGAACGACTGAACAAATTTTTATAAAACGTAGCTAAGATGGATACCTGATTAAACTACTCTAAACAATGTTCGCTTACTCCCCTCACACATACATGTCTCTACATAATATAAAATAAAGTCACTTTCCGCGTCTGTCTGTCTGTATAAATCCGCTACCTTCTCTTAAACTATAAAAATCACGGAAATTTTCCATAGCAAACCCACTTAATATTGATAGCAACTACATATGTCAGATAACAGGAACAATGGCGCCCTCCCTCCATGTTTCGATGAAAAACTTCTTAAATCCTTCCGCCTACCAGATTTTGCAACATTACTTATTACAAATTACCATCACATACCTTATTGCAACCTAATAAGGTCTACATTTGCCTGGCAAACTGCCTTTGCTGATGAGAATGTGCGAGGGAATTTGAGCCAAAGAATTTTGAATCGTATTTTTATATGATAAGGTTCTAAATCGTTTGTGTTATCTAAAGTCTATCGCAAAACATTCGAGGGGTTTATCTTTGAACTCTTAACAAAATGGGCGTTCGTTGTGAAGCATGGACTGAAGCATAACTATTAAAACGAGTGGGTATGGGGAAATACATTTTTATGGGTGCTTGCTTCAAAATGGAATATAGTAGATGGCAATTTCTGGTGACTTGCCTTTGTGCTTACCTTATTTGTAAAAAGTAATCCTTAGTTGGGTGACTTGAGTGTTAAGTACCTACGTATCTACTAGTATTGTTTAAATTGTAGTAGTACTTATGATCTTTGCTGTTCTTTTTATTATATTGTGTAAATTCAGGTGTAATTTTCACATATTATTGGGGGCATGATTTATGAAAAGAGTATCCATGGATTTTCTTGCCGGTATCTTCTCCAGGACCAACCCACTTAGAACCGTGCACCTAGAATCACGACGTTTTGAAAATGCCTGCAAAGGCCCAGTTGAAATAAAAATCTTTGACTTTTGCAAAATGTTGATACTTGACGCCGTTTTTCTGTGAGAAAGAAAGTAAAATAATTTTACTAAGTGAGTGAGTGAGTGAGTGAGAGCTTCGTACTTCGCTGCAGGGCAAGCACAGCGGGTAGACAAACCCGGTTGTTCCACCTTTTGTCTCCTTGACAGAAAAGTCGAGGAAGAAAACGGTCAAGAGATAGTTTTGTCACCGACTCCGTGGATAAGTTATAAGTTTGTACTGTGTATCTGTGTGTCTGTCTATGGCATCGTAGCTCCAAAACGGATGAACCAATTTCAATACAGTTTTTTAAATTGAAAGGTAGTTTAATTGGGAATCCTCTTAGTTATGTTTCATGAAAATCTGTTTAGCTATTCAAAAGATACAGCTCTTTTTCTAGTTGAAGTCGGGAGTTTTTGACGGTTTGATTATCTCCACCCTTTGTCTCCTTGACAGAAAACGACAGAATAGAGAGAGAAACCGGTAAAGGGATAGTTTTGTCGCCGATATTCTTTATTTATTTATTTTATTTATTTATGTACACACAAGGAAACATGGTAATAAAAATGTTACAGACAAATGAGCACAATGGAACTACTTATTTCTAGAGAAATTTCTTCCAGTAGTCCCGCGATTGGAAATAAGGATGATAGACACGTAGACACAGTGTGTAAAAATTACAAAGTAACTACTTTAGACTACTTAAACTTATGGTATGGGTGGTTTTATCTTCTTTTTTGCTGTGGCAGAACTGCAAGTAGAGCCAGACTGACTTAAAAAAAGAATCGAAAACTAAAAAAAATATTAGGTACAAAGAAAAACCATTTAGAATTTTTTTAATGTGATTAGTTAAAAATACATCCCCCAAATGCTTCTTAAAACCCGAATGATTACAACTAAAGCCCAATTTATTAGTGCGACGCCCTTCACGACACGTTCGTCAAGACAATTGCCTCTTATTCGTACCATCAAACAAGAATTAGGCACTTAATCCTGCTACGAAGCCAGTTTAGAATTAATTAGACCCATTCAATTTATATTGGCGAAGACATATACCTGTAATAGCTTCTAATTATCGCATTTGTTTCACAAGTAAATGGCCTACTAAGTAATTATGATACGCACTTGTGATAGAAATCAAACCAATTTTGACAGTTAATTACGTTACAAAGTGACATGATAAAGTAAATTACGCAGTATGCTTAAAAAATCACTCGGCTTGACAATTGGAAAGAAAGAAAGAAAAGAAAGAATACAGTTTTCTGGACTCGCCAGGAAATAATAAATGTAAGTACAAAAAAAGCAATCATTATGCAACCTGGACGAAGTACAAAACAAAAGAAAAACAATAATTATTGACCAAAAATGGCCCCCATCTCAGCATAATGCTGTGACATTAGAACAACGCAATACATATTTTGTGGGGCTGGTTATTTTGTGTATCAATCTTGGAATTAAAACGGCAATAGTGCAACTATGCGAGTGTGACGTAGTACATCTCACTAGAAGTCAGCAAATGGGAGGCCACGTAATCTCATCAGATGAGATTAAATCCCTCCATCCCAAGAATATAGTCAATTTTATCATTGAATTACGGCTAGAGGGAGTGCTGTAATAACACAAGAGGCGTCACAATAGATCTTCGCAGGTCGCAGTGACAAAAGGGCTTAAGACCCTACCTCTTCTAAATAATAATTACCTATTATCTTTAGTACTGCAGTTGCATTTAGGAACAAACACTGAATCACTACAAATTATGTGCACTACATAAAAAAATATCCTGTATAAGACATTTCTAGTCCCGATTCCTTTAAGGAGTCATTTGATTCATCACTATGAACAATTTTTATTGTGGATCAACCAAGAAATCGTGGAATAAAATCAGCTTTTCCATAAAAATATTGATTATGGGTCATGTTCACCAACAATATAACGGATCGGCCGATTACTTAACAAAAATTCATGTTTAAACGGCTGATTTTCCTCTAATCCTTTGTTAAGTGGTCGGTGAACTTGGGCCTAAATGTATGGAACAGCTGATTTGACCTTAACACCTTGTTTGCCGGTTTTCGGTATCAACTTTATTTTGTTAGATGCATCTTCTATGGTATGAGGCGTTAATAATCCTGTTTTTGCGAATTACCTCATATTTACATGTTTCTCTAAGATTACGGAGAACCTTTTTCGAAATAAATACGATATTCGATCGATCACTATATTTCGGAAATGTTTATCTTATAAAGTCAGTTTCCCGTTAATGATCATCAATCAAAAACCTTTTAATAATAATGTGGTTTGATCGAATTTTCTTTTACTTTTATGAGGCAAAATTTATGTTTATCTAATAAACCGTATTAAACTTTGACTAGGGGGAGAAAGCTTCTTGAATGGCGTCCACGTTGGCGGAGCGTGAGATATCGTTACAGTCACGGTAACCTACAAGGCTAAATTGAGCGCCGCGACTAAGTTTTGTCGACATGACAAGTCGACATAATGCCATTAAAAAAATATGTTTCTGCACGATATAATTCGCTCACAAAATAATGTCGAATTATTAATCGAATCGATTTTTTTCTTTAAAGAAGCAGTGTTGTTTGTAAGCCCTGTGTTCACTAGGCAATAATTGACACGCAACATATTGCTCAATGCTCAATATGTAGCAAAAATATGTTGCTCAACATGATGAGCTAGCTAAACACGCTATAGTACGGCCTAATTCCTGACTTCTGACAAATTTTTGGATCTCAAAAAAGCAATTCCAGGCATTCTGAATCGCTCGCTGCGAAAATCTCGGCTGTAAAACTACAGATCGCTACGAATAGCCGTCTTGGATGAGTGTTAGGTAGAGACGGTTGGTGTCCGAATTTGAGATATTTTTGCGGGGAGTGCAGGTGATATATGCCCACTATTGGCTAAGCTAAGCTCTATGGTGCGTATCATGTACCTGTGACTTACATCTCACGTCACACCCCTCCCGCACCGCGCAACTTCTTCATAAACACCAACTGTCTCAGATTGATGACCCACTACACGTTCGGAAACAACAAAACGCGCGTCATGTTGCGCGTCATGTTGCGCGTCATCTAGCAAAGTCACGCACTGTTGTGCAACGTTGGCAAACATATTGAAAGTCACGTGTTGCGCCACATTTGTTGCCAAGTTACGCCCCAAATCAGCAAGGTACTTAATAACTTTCAATTTATGGAAAACAAATCATTTACACGGAAGTTTACTTTCGTAGTAGGTAAACTTTTAGCGAATTTCTTATTAACTTTGTTCACGATTTGTTTTACATGATTTCCTAACTTGATAATACATTATGAACATGAGTGAACAATTTATCAGAACATCGGCAATTGATTTACAGTTCCAATAGATGAGATAACGATTATTTCTTTTAGAAAATATGTAACAAGAAGACACTTTGTTATGCAGGGAAAAACTACCGAATAACTTGTTTATTTCTAGCCGGTTGGTTATTTTAGTCATAGAGTTTCTCTAAGATTTTAGTATAGTTATGCTTTACCTACGTTAATCACAGTTATAAATGTTACAATCGATTATCACTTGCATTTTTATAATTATTCGAATGAATCATATTGATGTCACTTTGACATCTATCTTTTTGCATTGGGTAACCTCACTTGATGTTCAACCACCAAACTGAACAGATTATTTTATTTATTGATGCAAAGCTGGACTGTTCTTTCAATAGATATGTTAACTTTGCAGTTTCGATCCGAACTAAGTATTCGGTTGTAAATAGCTATACTTAACTTGCTTATATCTAGCCGTAAATTTTTCTCAGTGTATCTTAATCCCTCTTCATTTGTTAGTCTTAAGATTTTAGACACGAATCACTTTTTACAAGTACCCGCATAAGGTTGAAAGCAAATACATTAATTGCTGTCACAGATGTAACAATCAGAGAAATGGTTTCTATTAGCAACTTTTAAACACAATACTTCAGTTCATTTTCACAGGAAAATCTCGTCGTAGTTACAATGAGAAGATCAGGGGGCTTACTACAAACTCTTATAGCAGGGCTGATAATGAACTGCCCAGAAATTTCCGGAATAACTTGACCTTTCATTGTACGAAAAGTCTATACAGTGCGAGGTCAGCTCATACTGGAAATGTCTGGGCAGTTTAATTTCAGCCCTGCTATAAGAGTTTGTAGTACCTAAGCCCCGTGGAATAAGTAGCGAAACCATCTCTACGTTGATCTATAACGTGTTTAAAAAATGCGTGGACATTTATAAGGGTGTGGATCAGACCATCAAACTGAACAACTTTCTCTATGGGACCAACATCGTAATCTTGAAAAAAATATCAGCTGTCCTATACGTTTCGGTCGAGTAAGTATTGAAGTTTTGAATGGAATAGGAAATAATTTTTTCGCGATTACGATGTTGGTCCCATAGAGAAAGTTGTTCAGTTTGATGGTTCGATCCACACCCTTGAATATGACCATGCATTTCTGATACACTTTGTATAAAGAATGTTTTTTTATATATTGCGCAGTGTCCGTTCCCAAATGCAACCGCAGTACGAAAATTCACTGCAAAACAAAATAAAAAAAATGATTTTGTATGGCTTGCGCTAGTAAATTATGCGTGTTCCCCATACTAAGTCGAATTTTCGTTTTGTTTTAAAGTGTATCCCAATACTGCGGTTGCATTTAGGAACAGAGACTGAATGATTACAAATTATGCGCACTACATAAAAAAATATCCTGTATAAGCAACAAGCATCTGAAAAGGCAACTGGGGAAGAGAGATTTGAGTCCAGTTGTAGACTTCGACAGGCTGATTTCACAGCACCAAAAATTACTGTTGAAATCCGTTTTATACTCTGTATGAATTCTTCATCGAATTACGAGCATGAAGTGAGAACACGCGCGACATTTTCTCATCTTATAAAAAGAGATATTTTGAAACATAATTATGTTACACCTCGTGAAGCGACGGAAGCGCGGCGTACTGTAAGCCTTTGCGGATAATCTCGGCTCTGAAGCTCACAAGGATTTTCAGATAATTCACTTTTTTGCTAAGGAAATTGAAGCTTATATGCACCAAATTCTTCAATCTAATAATGATAGATATTTATTTATTTATTTTATAAACATCCTATTGCTAAGAACCCCTTCATTTTCAGTTAGTCACATTGTTACCCGAAAACAGGGTTGTCACTTGTCCAGTTTTTTTGTTTTTTTGTTAGTTTTTTTAGAAATGTTCAAGATTTGGTATTAAAAAGAGATAAGACAATGTAATATGTTATTTAATTATTTACTCTAGGTAGTATTTTTATTTATTTAATTATTGAATATGATTTAGTTGACTATTGTAATTAGAATTAAATAAAATAGATCGCGTCCGGCGCCACCGGCGCGGCATCGTCCAAACGCAGTTACAAACTCTAAGCGGGCCGCAGTCGTATAAAGCATTATGTTTGCGAAATGTAATACATTTCGCAGCAACGTATCATGACTTATGGGTTCCTTAAAGGATTAGTTGCAAACATTAGTAGCATTAAATAACTCTCATTGTCGCTTTTAAAAAAATATTCCGCTTTTTTTTATATAGGTACTAGCCCGTTATGACAACCCTACTGTGAAAGGTCGTTCGTTCAACTGAGGTTATTACCGGCAGATGGCGCGACCATCGTCCGGGCACGGGACGGCAGCCGACAGTTTATAAGACGATCCACACCTTGCTAAGTATATTCTAGTGGAAGAAACCTTGATAAAGTTCCTTGAAATCTTAGATACGATTCTTAGGACATTTTTTTTTTGTTTTCTGATAATACTTGGAACTCAAAACCTAGAGAAAACCAATCTTGTAGGTAGGGTGTTGGGCAGCTCACCTACATAAAAATAATTTAATAATAATTTAATTAAAATAATTTTTAATAAATTTTTTTGATGTGTAATCATTATTCTTATCAATAAATTGACTATGACTATCGGTTGCCAACTCAGCATTTGCTGCATTATCTGTCTGACTCATAAACTTTACAATAAATTTATGGTTGGACTCACGCGGGATCTCTTTCACTTACCTAGATTGAAGTGTTACTGTTACTGCCACCCTGCCAGCCTATATCAACTCACTGCTGAGCAAATGACAGTCGAATTGAGAACCTCTTCCTTTTTTGAAGTTTGATAAAAGAAAATTTGCCTTCGTTTTTATCCAGTTCCCAGACATGACCTTAGCATCTCCCATATCGAGCCTCCATGAAAATAAATATTCAAATGGTTTCGCCTGTTAACAGTAACTATTAGGGACACTATCTAGTCGAACATTGGCCTTAATAGCCCTTTTATGGCAATACTAACGTTGTTTATAGCAACCCTGCCTGTACAGGTAGGAGAAATACTTAAATTTATTCAATTTTTAGGGTTATGTGAGTGTATTTGTAATTTTATATGCTAATAGCTGTTGCCCGCGTTTTCAATCGCGTGTTTTATCAAAATAAAATGTAAGTTATACAGAGTGGCGCCAAAATTTTGGGGCATTAAGGGTAGCTACCCTTTCTGTTATAGTTAGAGAGTTCTGGTCTTAAGCAACTTTAGTTAAATTTTGAAAATATTAATTTTACAAGATTTTTTTGTACGGAATAGCGGGTTTTCGCGTTCTTTGGCTGCCTTTTGCTTACAGAAAGATAATAATGAACGCGAAAACGCACTATTCTGCTGCTAAAAGTATCCAGTGTGGATGGGCCCTTATCTGTATCATCTTGCGATCACTAAGCCGACTGAAATGCGTGATGATTATAGCATTATCGCTCAAGGTATTATCTATTGTAAATGTATTATTTTAGTAGAGTAGATATCCATGGAGTTTCTTGCTGATATCTTCTCCTGATCAACCCACTTGGAACCGTGCACGTAGAATGTCGACATTTTGAAAGTGCCTGTAAAGGCCAGGTTGAAACAAAAAACCTAGACTTTGACTTCGACATATTTTTTGTCGAAGTAACTTTACTATAATAATCATCAGGTCTTTATATCTTAACTACATTGGGGTCGGCTCCCAGTCTAACCAGAAGCGGCTGAATATCAGTATTTTACACGGAGCGACTGCCATCTGGGGGCCTAAAAAGGCCACATTGAGCAATTCATCTACTGTTCTGCATAGTAACTGTCAAACAGATGGTTACTTAATATGAACCTTATGCAGATAAATAAATAAATAAATAAATGACAAAACAATAAATGAATAAATGATGAATGACATTAATTAGATATTTTGACATTCATAATATGAATCATATTGTGATTCATCTAAAGCGGCCTTTTTAGCCCCCCTGATCTCCGCCACCCATTTACTGGGAGACACTAATCCCCTAAGGTTAGACCGGTTGTCAGACTTTTTGGGTTGCTGACTCCCGTAACGACTGTCATAGTATTAGGTGATAAAGACGTTTGTATGACAACCGGGACCAAGTGCATAACCTGCTATCCGAGGCACGGAGGGGTCTCGATGATTGAAGAAACGGTCACCCATCCATGGACTGACCGCGGCAACCGCAGCATAACCTTATTGATAGACTGATCTGCGTGGTAGCTATATGATAGAATAAAAATAGATTGGGTGAGATAACAAATAAAACAATTAATTAATTTCACATGTTTAATGAACAATATTTTCAAATAATTTGTTTTGTATTGTTCAAAATTGTATATGTATAATATAGAACGCTATATAATAACATCAAAGCCCTGTTTACTCACTGTGAAAGCCTTATACCTACGTCATTGCTCGTGAGGTGTTCTAAATCAGACACAGTGTTTCACCGTGTCGGGAAACTTCGAGATCCATTCAAAATTTCATACTGTATGACACGGGAATTAACACTGTGTGTCATTTGGAAAACGTTATTGGTATACAATCAGTATTTTACAAAAAATTAAATAAATATAAAGCTTAAGGATTTTGTGCAGGAATTCTGTGTATTTTTTTTATTCTTGAAGCTCGTTCTTGCCACTTTCAAATTTAGAACAGATGGACAAAGAAAAACAATTGGGTTACAGAAATGTCCAAGTCAAAGCTTTCTGGATTTTGTGGTAAATTATTGCAAAAATTGTGTTAACCTTTATTTAAATTAATGGAATATTGTAGGAAATATTTTTTATCGCTTGAAATTTTTTATTTGAATGTGGCAAAACTGCTTTATGGATCTATTTAATATTTATTTTTAGGTTACAAAAATTAAATTGGATTGATATATTATTATACTACAATATTTTGTCTCCAATGGAAAGTTTATACTCATAAACCTAACATTCACATAAAATATAACTAAAACTATGAACAAACGTAATATAGATATTTTCTATTAATAATAGATTAAAAATTAAGCACGTTTTAATTCTAAAAAGTAACATTCATAGGCTGCTTTACTTCAATTATTATCGTAATAATAATTTTGACAAAAAATACTTGACGATTTCCATTTTGTCTCTTAATTATTATACTTATATTTTAAGTGCAAAACTCAAACTTTGAACAAGTCTCAACTTAAGTAATTGTGATCGCAACTTCGAGTAGGCTTTAAGAATTAAGTACAAAACTTTTTTGTTCTGGTCCTCTAAATCCGCTTTTCACAAATTATTTACATAATAAGTAAGGTCCAATATTTCTAGTCTCGATCCGTTTAAGAACTATAGTACTCATCATTATGAACAACTTTTAATACGTCACCAAAACAGAAAACACGAAAAAAAAATCTACTGTTGCATACAAATAATTCAATATTTCAACAATTTCATGCTGCTGATCTTTCCGTCGCGATTTCAGGGTTGGTACCATAGTAAAAGTCGTTCATAATGATGAATACAATAACCCATTAAAGGGTTTGGGACTAGAAAGTTTGGACTTTGTATACACGATATTTTTTATGTAGTGCGCATAATTTGCAGAATGATTCAGTGTCCGTTCCCAAATGCAACCGAAGTACTAAAATTAACACCAAAACAAAATAAAAATTTGATTTTGTATGGCTTGCGCTAGTAAATTATGCCTATCCTCTATACTAAGACGAAGTAAGGTTTTGTTTTAAAATGAGTCCCAATACTGCGGTTGTATTTAGGAACAGACACTGAATCATGACTATGAATATCACGACGGTTTGAAAGTGCCTGCAAAGGCCCAGTTGAATTATAAAACTTTGACTTTGAATCACTCTGCAAATTATGCGCACTACATAAAAATATCCAGTTTAATATAATGTATTTAGCATAAAGTAGAAGAAAATAATAAAGCTACATGCTAGGTAGCAATAATGCTCAATGTTTCGGGAATGGACTGAGATCGTGCTAGGTTGGGGGTCTGCCATAAACAATGTGTAATGGCTCATTTTTCTCCCTTATGGCCTGATCGGCAGCGATATTACGCTTGTAAATACAGTATGACTTTTAAATGGAGAGCTGAAGTCGTTTATCTTTACGGATTTTTGTGAAGTGGTCTTAAAAACTGTAAAACATTAGTAGTTTAAAGGATATTTTTTGATGTAGTGCGCATAATTTGTAGAGTGATTCAGTTGTTGTTCCTAAATGCAACCGCAGTATTGGGATACACTTCAAAATAAAACGAACTCGACTTAGTATGGGGGACACGCATAATTTACTAGTGCAAGCCATACAAAATCAAATTTTTATTTTGTTTTTGAGTGAACTTTATTATTGCGGTTGCATTTGGGAACGGACACTGAATCAGACTGAAAATTTAGCGCACTATATATTATATAAGACAAAGATATCCTGTATGAGGTCCTACCTTTGTAGTCCTGATCCCTTAAAGGGGTAAATAATTTACAATGGGACCAACCAAGATTTGCGAAAAAATATCTGCTCTTCCAAACAATAGATAGAATAGATAATATTGCATTATTTGTATGGGACAGCAGATTCTTTTCCCATAGAAAAATTATTTATAATGATCTCTTAGTGATTGGGACTAGAAAAGTAAGACTTTGTATAAAAAAATAATAGTACAATGTATTTTTAAAGAGAAATGAGAACAGGGAACTACGAATACTTATAGCAGACATTTCCAGTATGAGCTGACCTCGCACTGTAAAGGATTTTCGTACAATGAAAGGTCAGCTTATACTGGAAATGTCTGGGCAGTTCAATTTCTGCCCTTCTATGAGAGCTCATATTAGGCCCCCTGGTACAACCCTCTTTAAATTTGCAGCATCTTCAACATCACCTTAGCAATAAGCTAGCTTCACAAACTTAATTATATTAGTTTTAATTAACAAGAATATAAGCTGCAAGGTACTTGCCAAGACCCAGTATTATGGTCCAATCAACATTATAACTAAAGTTATTTGGCTTTGTTTCAAATTTTCCAACGCAGTATATTTTCTAAGGTTTTGTCGCCACACTAGCGTGTGGTGCAATAAATTATAGTTTCAAGATACGTTGAAAATGGAAACTATTTCTGAAACGGAAAGATAACTGAAGAGATTTATGATACTTGAAAGTTATAAAACTTGAGCCAAGCATTAACTATTTTTAGATATCCCGGAATTTAAAGCAGCTTTAACAGTGATATAGTTGGAAACCGCAACACTAATGAAGGCTAAGCACAGTGATATTAATTCCACTGTAATATACTTATCGGCTGTAAAAAATACCCAATAGTGTATCCAGGGGGAAGGGGCTTAAGTTAAAAGCATCTGGGTCCACCCCTGACAATATATTTTTGTACTAGGCCATACTTGGGGGCCGACTGGTCATCGACATATTCAAGGTCAAAGACGCCATTATTGTACGTTTTTTACGATACCATAATATCACACCTTTATTTCGAGATTGCAATTTTTTTTACAAAATTGATTTATTAACGCCATCTTCTACTATCTCGACAAAACATACAGGAACGAATTTTACATTTTATTTAGTTTAGTACCAGTTTCGAAATAACGATGCGATATTTGAAATGTTTTTATTGAACTATTTTAAGCGCCCATTCTCCCACCCATCCCGTTCTAAACACATTACACAGTCATATATTGCGTGCTAAAAATAAAAGTTGTTCACCAGCAATTATTTTTTCAAAATACCTTTAGTATTATAAAATTGTGCGTGCAAAAATGGATTTAGACGGCTTTGTTCTGCGACTCCCTCAATATTAAAGGAATATTTAAGTAAAAAAAAAGCGAGAACCATAATGACTAAACTCGTTAATAACGTTAATTTCCAGAAACGTGATTTGAAATCCTTGTCACGTAGTATCAGGCATACCCCTCACAGTTGAAGGCTTGCTAGGCAATTTATATGAATTTTAACAACACAGATGATGAATACCCCAAAGTGTAGCCTTGTTAGGTCGGGGTGAGGTTATAAATTATTTCCAAATAGGGTTGTCGACCGCTGACACAGGCTTTGCTATTGTACGTGTTGTATAAACAGTGGTGGTTTGGGAGTCTGTTTCGCACACTATATTAGGGCCGGCCCTCTTTTGTTTCAACCTATTGTTGGCTAGTTTTGTATTATATTTGTTGAGGTTTGGGTTTGTGGCGAATTAAGTTATATTATATTGTGGCTCGTGAA
Source organism: Allophyes oxyacanthae (assembly GCA_932294325.1). Taxonomy (NCBI): domain Eukaryota; kingdom Metazoa; phylum Arthropoda; class Insecta; order Lepidoptera; family Noctuidae; genus Allophyes; species Allophyes oxyacanthae. The sequence continues at coordinate 1,365,828 of OW028625.1, forward strand.
TGTGTACACAGTGAAAACAACCCAAAAATATTTCAAGATGAAGGAATATGTGCCACTTTTACTACAGTTTAAAGTCGACACAAATAAGTTATGTTTCTAACCGAATTCAAGATAGAAGGAGGTTCTTAATATGACAGTGGATTTTATTAAATAAAATGTATGTGTTCAGCGATATCTTCACTAACTGTGTATTTTCCCGAAGAATGAGACGACATTTAAATTTGGTGAAGATTTGATGAAGACTTTTGGAGATAGACAATGGAACTCTTCAATGGATAATAGCGATTCCTGTAACCGCATGTTTATGTATTGTTAAAGCCAAACAAAAAATAAATAAACATGAAACTTAAAAAAGTAAAAACTGACTTCAAAAAACTAAAATTCATAAAATAATTTTCATAACAAAATTAACAGTTTCTGAAGTCTTTAATTCTTCAATGAACCATAGCTAGGCAGTGGCAGTGACTTCAGAAGCTGTTAAGTTTTTAAGAAAATTATTTTATACTTTCTAGATTTTTTAAGTCGGTTTTAGTATTTTTAAGTTTTTTATTTATCTTGTCTTTCATACTCGAAATCACATTAATATTACCAAGATCATTAAAGATGACGCGATTAGGCCTACATATTATAACATGTAATGTTTAAATCTTTTATTTAACAGATACCTCCAAGATTTATAATATTATGTTTACCTTGCACGATCACAATCCGATTCCAAAACGTTTCAAGCATTCCGATACTAGCCTACCTAACCTTGTGATAACTTATAAATGCTACTAAGGTCATGACCTGAATACTGCGAAATGGCTCCCACATTTGAGAACCTAATTTTATAACAATTTCTGACTGCTTTAGTATTTATTATTAAACCATAGAGACCAGTGTTCGGTAAATGTCATCTATACGCTGATATGACGATGTTACTTCATTAAAAATAGTAATTCTTAGATGGAGTACATCCTATTTGGATGTACTCGATGTAAAAATTACTATTTTTTATATTTCTTTAGTGTTTGCCACAGTCAGTGAAATTAGTTATAAATTCTCTGGTCTTAGCAATAATTCGGTATTTAGTGTAAAAGTCAGCAGTTGATCAGTAAACAAATAGCTAACTAGTACAAATTATGATACTAAATTGTATAGCAAAATTTTACACCTTAAATTATATACAAATACATTTTTAACGAACCATCGTGTTATCTAAATAACATTTAAATTTATTGCATTTGATGCGTCAAATAGGTATTAAAAAAGATTATGCTATAGATGTTTATAACTATAGTAACAAATAAGAAATTAAAAAAGTGATAATTTTGATATGGTAAGTACCAATATAGTGTCAAGCGATTGTGTATCAGCAAGCAGTTAGATATAGAACTTTGGTTAAACACAACTAAATTCTAATTCACAGTGCTTGCAGCTTACACAATATCCTGCAACGTAAAATATATAAAATCCACACTTTATTTATTATAAAACATTAAGGGTCCCCAAATTTAGACATGATTTTCATTTAATTTCACAAAGGAAATGACTTTTTCATGTACGTTGCTAAGCAACTTATAAACAAAAGAATAGCTCACTTAACATTTTCTGTCCGTTTCGGAGCGTTCGTACCCTTTCATCGCTACTCTGTATAAAGTTCTTCCCGTTTCATGAATATTCGTATGAATACGCATTCTTAAGACTCTCAATAACAGAAATGTTGAAAAATCCTATGGAATGCCTTGGCAGAATTGTATTACAAAATGTTTTTTTTTAGAAAAAGAAAAGATGGCCTCTTAACAGGCCTTGAACTCATTACGGTTCTCTGTGACTACAATATCATCATTAAGATTTCTGAAGTAGCAAAGACAGGGTTGACTTTGTTATAACGCTTCCCGAAATAACCTAAGTACTCAAGTTTTGATTCTTGAGAATCATGTAGGCTCGATTTCATGCGTGTATTATATGAAACGCCAACAAAATTCTTAGCCAATTTAATGTTATTAGTTTAAATAATTTCTTTAACACTATCTACGCTTATAATGTATATTTTACGCTAGTTATATTTACCTATATACATGTAAAACAGGTATATAACACCAAGAATGAAAGAAAGTGCCAATGATATGTGTTGTCTAGTGATTATTTTAACTGTTAAAGATACAAAATTATTAACGCTACTAGTATTTACAGTAAAATTATCGTTAGCTTATTTGAAATGAGGTGAAGCTTAATTAGTTTCCAAAAATAATAAAGAAAATTAATTAACCATAAATATTTTTTTATTATGATAGGCTCATATGAAAGGGTCCGAAAATGGTTCCTTGTATAATACCATCGAAACTGAAGCAAAATAACAAGATTCGAATACACAAGATATCCAAAACTGATATTCTGTTATTTCTATGATTTTGTTTATCTTAAAATTGATCAAAACTATACAGCAAACTTTGCTTGTTGAGAAAATCAAGTTTAACCTTAATATTTGCATTTTATTAAACCTAAACAAGCTTCAACTCTTTCACTAATGGACAGTAAACATACATCACTATTATTACGAATTTTCTGGTCATTAACGATAACTACTCGACCAGTATATGTAACTAGATGCTCATGGTCAGAACTATGGTTATGCAGGAGAGAGTTAAAAGGGCCTATCTATACTGGTCGTTGGCTTATATTAATTTTTACTAGATTGTGATAGCAGCTATTCTAATATACGTATGTGTTATAAAATGTTTAATAAGTGCTGCAAACACTTTGCTACCTTATATCTATCACGGCCTTGAATGCACTTACGAGTAAAGACATTATAATTATCAATGATGATTATTCATATCAATTTTATATAGAATCGTAACCACTTTCAAAAAGGCTTTTAAGTAACTCTTATAACTGACACCGACTGATATTTGTATTTTTCGTAATAAAAGTCTTCCAAATCGAATACATTGGTAATGATCAAATTCGTTTGATTGACGCTTGCTTTTCTTTTCGTCAGGTTTTCTACCATTTCTGTTTGTTTCTTTCACTCCTGGCGTTATCGATGACACTGACAAACCTTTCTTCATTGGGTTTATTACCACACTCCTTCCTTTAAATAATTTATTTTGACGTCTAATATCCACAGCAAGCAAATTTTAAAAACATCCTTAGCACTATTGGTCAATATTATTAATGTTATGTTGAAGCAGAGGATTTCCTTTTTTCCGTCTTATTGTCCCTTAACTTCGTTTCATCCAACGACTCAATTTTATGGTCTCTCAACAGCGGAGTACGAGCATCTGTTTTTTCTTCATTCACTTTATCCATGAATATATCATTTTTGAAATTCATCACCCTTACAGTGTTATCGCTATTAACAGATTCTTGACGGCTGCATGTTTTACTATTTTCTTTGCTATTATCGTTAACTTTTTCTTCAGATTTCTCGCTGTGATATGCCATATTATCGAAACATTGTGCCGGTACTATATTAACGGATTTCATCATTGGTATTGCTATCGCGAGTGCGGGACTCATGCCTTGAGGACTTGGTGAGAGACGAGTTGTGACCGAGAGGTCCATTCCCGGCATCAAAGTTGCAACTGTTGGAAATAAAATTAATATTAAAAACTTTGTAGTTTTACTTGAACACACCAAGGGTTATAAAGGTTATCGCAACAATCATGCAATAGCATGCTTATTATTGGGAAAATTATATAGAATTATATATTGTTACTTGTTTAAAATTACTTCGGGAATAAGGAGATATTTAGAAATAATATAATATAAGAACGCAATGTTACATTGACAGACTCTCACAAGACAATAAACTAGTGCTAGGTAAATACAAACATCTTGATGTACATATAAGCACAATTAACGACACCGTGTTAGTGTAATATTAGTGTTAAGTTTATCACTAAAAGTGTACCGATGTGTCGGACTGTGAATTCGATACTTCATTTGTTGTTTTGTTTTGAATATTAAGTGGTGGTGGAGGTGTGTGGTTGTTGCCTGGAAAAAACACTGAATCATCACTATCCAAAAAATAAAAGCACGTTTAATATAAGTATACTGACATACACTATAGACGAAGAAGCATTACAAATACCTAATGCAAATTATAGAATAACAAAACATCAAAAACCTTAACAAAATTATAAACAATCTACAACAACACCAACTTTGGAAGCAAAGCATTAAGTTCGGGGTACAAACACAGATATACAAATTCCCGAACCTTCATCCCCTCGAAGCAAAGGGACTTAGACGGTGGATCCTGTGCTGCTTGAAGATACTGTCGTGTGCAAACATGATAATGACAATGGTAATGATTGATTAGTGACTAAAGATATATTAGCATTCCTGTAAGCTAAATCCGAGTGTGCAGGCGATATAGAAAGCCCGTTCGGTCCAACGGCGTTGTGTGATGCTTTCTAAAGCATGTTTAAATTTTTTCTTTTGCAGTTGTTTGGTGTTGTTTGGATCATAGCCTCTAGCTCGCTACGATCACCATCTGTGGAGGATTACATTGCATAAGCTACTGTTAGTCACGCGACCAGTAATTAGTATTTATATTACGAAGGACATTATCGATAACTTTGTGATGTCTAAGAAAGTATCCTAAATTATTTTTCAAAAACAAAAGCTTGCTTTGTTTAGATATATTTTAAAACCCTCGAAGGATTGGAAATAAATTATTTGAAATTCAAACCAATGTTTTACAGAATTTTAAATTATGTAGATGTAAATCCGTTTCATAAGTAATCAATTGGATACTTAAAAACATACTTAGTATTTTCTAACACAAATCATGGAAATACTGTTATTAAAGTCGATAACGAATAATCTGTGAAATAATAATTACGAGGCCCAGTTATCGATGATGTCCTTTTAGCCACATCTAAATCAATAATGCACAAATTATGCTTCATTAGTCAAGTTAGATTGTTAGTTGCCAATTAAATATTGTATGGTGTATTTTCTTTCATGTACAATTTTATCAGTGACAGTGATTATGTTCTTCTATTTTTGTGAAAACGCCAATTTGTTTTTGTCCATCAAATTTTATTCTCTACTTCGTGATTTCATACATTTATAGTGCTTAGAACTCTAGGTGGATTTGAAGGCAAATTAAGTTGTAAAATTTGCCTCCAAAGAGAAATTTTGAAAAATATTATACAGTTGTTTAGCTGAGGATGTTTATTCCACAGTTTTAGGATTTTGCAATGAAATGTGAAGCTATGAAAAGGTTTTTATATAAAATAGTTAATTTTTTTTAATAAAATATTGGCATTAATATATTATATTTGTTTTATATACTACTATTTATATTTGCCATATTATCGTGTTTTGCTTAAATTTACTTTTAATTATAATTCTCTCCATAGCTTCAAATATATTGCGAAAATTAAGTCTCATACTGTCAGTATCATCCAACTTACCCATATTAGGTCCAATCATGTCTTTAGGATGGTTTGTTTTGATCGCGTTCATCCTGCGGTTCACTACCTGAGGACCCATGCCTGGTGCTAAGGGATTTGGAGCACCTGGCACTGGGCCTGGACCTGTATTACCAATTGTTACATCCGTTAACTTAGTCTCATGGAATTTTGATTGTATTCGATTCTTATACATTGTAGACTATCTTATTTTCATTATTCTATACTCACGCATAGGTGGCCTCGTCGGCTCCACATTGACGACTCTTCGCCTCTTCTTGGGTAGTTTAGCTCTCGCTTGTGTATGCGAGTAGTACATGGCGAAATTGGATACTATGACCGGCACCGGCAGAGCTATCGTTAGCACCTGTTTGGGTTGAAACAGAGATCTTATTGTACTGGTTGATTTATGGTAAAATGTATTTTTAAAGATTTTGTAGAAAACTTTGAATTATTCTTAATGATACACTCAGTGTAATCAAATCAATCCTTTAGAATCGTAATATTCAAAGTATTAAGTAAGCACTTAAGGATTAAATATATTAGATATTCATAATACATTTTTGCTCGTTAAAATTAGAGAAAACTGAAAACTCTGAAAATGTTTCGATGTTAGTCACCAATCTTAACTTAAAAATAATTAATTGAAAAAGAAACTGGCTAAAGGTTAAATATTACTCATACTTACGCCAGCCAACGCGCAGAGCGCACCAACAAACATACCAACGTACGTCTTTGGCGCCATGTCACCGTACCCAACGGTGGTCATAGTCACCAGCGCCCACCACAGGCCCAAAGGTATGCTGTTGAAGTCATTGTGAGGATTCGTCTGTATCCTCTCCGCGTAGTACACCAGACTGGCAAATATCACAATACCCAGCACGAGGAAGAACACTAGCAGCGTCAACTCCTTCGCCGACGCTCGGAAGGTCTGGATCAAAATCTTGAGACCCGAGGAGTGTCTCGTGAGTTTGAAGAGCCTCATGATCCTTATGATGGAGAAAAACTCCAGGATATCCGCGTTTTCAACGTGTGACGCGTACTTTTGCAGGATCAGGTCGATGTAGAAGCTCATGGTGGCGATGTAATCAATGATGTTGACGGATGATTTGACGAATTCGCACTTATTTGGCGACGATATGAAACGGACAAGGATCTCTAACGTAAACCACGCGTTACACACACATTCTATATAGAAGAACGCAACATGGGCGTTTGTTTGCACTTTGTCCAACGCCCAACCATGCGATTGGTTGGCTGTCGTTACTGTATAGTTTCTAATCACTGGCACTCTCATGTCCGGGTGAGTTTTTAGACAGAACGATATTATGGACACGCATATGAAGAACACTGATATGACGCCGATGATCTGTAAATAAAAATACGAGTTAAAGTAGTAGCCATACAATTTCAAGGGTCTGAAGTATCACACGATTGTATATAAAAAATAATTGGACTAGTTATTTAAATTCCGCGGTCATTTAATGGCGAGACCAACATAACTTTTGTAAAGATTAAACCAGCCTTCACAGCAGACCCTTTGCCCTTCAACGGGGCATAAAAATTACTACGTTTACATTCTCGTGCAAAAAATAATTAAAGTAAATACAGGGTCTTTATTGCTGGAATTAAGAGTGTTTTTATTTGCTGAAACACGAACGGTTAACGAGCCAAATGATAGTATTTATACAGAACGGAATTTTTTTCGCAAGCGTTACAGAGGTTGTTTGAGGAAAAAAAATAACTACAATGAAAAGCTTGTACCTCGGTAATGAGATATGTTAATGACAGCACATTACGGAGTTCATGATTGTCTTGAAACAAGTGGCTTTGGTGTCGAAAAGAACACATTTAGAACATTTTCTGACTTTGTGGTTAACTTGGGTAACAGAAATAAATTCACGATTTTTTTTTATTCATTTATTTATTTTATTTATTTATGTACACACAAGGAAACATGGTAATAAAAATGTTACAGACAAATGAGCACAATGGAACTACTTATTTCTAAAGAAATTTCTTCCAGTAGTCCCGCGATTGGAAATAAGGATGATAGACACGTAGACACAGTGTGTAAAAATTACAAAAATAACTACTTTAGACCACTTCATAATAGACTTACTTTGCCTTCTATTTTACTTGATGGCAAGTGAGGGCATGGTCCACAGAACATGCTTATCTAGAATCCCAAGTATTAGATCAATCAAGTAATTAAGCTTTCGCGAAATCTTGATTAAGTTCTTTCAATTTGTTCAGTACAGGCCTCTATCGATCACCCTGATTCATTGTTCCTTCTAATAAAGGTTCGCCATCTGTTTCTTTTGTATTACTTATAGTGAATCTTAGTTTTATCACGGGGTAAAAATCTAAATAACTATTTGTGCTTTCCTGATTCTAAAACCGCTCAATAGATTTTTTTGACGCAATAGAGCTGCAAATTCTAAATAAAAAAGAAAATATCTAAAAGAAAAAGGACAGGGCTTGCGGAATTCGTGTCGCAACCCTGAAAGGTCTACATTGGAATATTCAGATTAGCATAAATTTGAATTAAAACGGGCCACTGGAAGGAACTGGGTAGATTGCAGCACAATATTTTACACTTCATAAAGTCAAAAGATTACATTTTGGGCTTTTGAAGAATTCTAAGTGCCACTTTAATTTCAAACAGTTGGCCAGATGTTTTGAATTTAATAAGGTTTTAAGAATTTTGGACTCTTGTTTCAAAGGGATGGCACTACCAAAAATTAAAAATATATAATTAAGTACAAACATTCGTTTAGAAATTGAAGTAATTCATAGACTAGTTCTTCAACTACCTACTACTAAATGGAATGTTGGAATCTGGAGTCAGATTTTGCGAGAGTAACGATTTTATTAAACATTATTATTCCAGCAATAGGTACTATTGATTTTTCCTATTATTGAGATCAACATAAAAACATAAAATTTTGCTTTCTAGAATCTTTTTAGGAAGTGAAGAATTTTCTTACTCGCCTATCGTTATCATTTTCATTTGGGTATCATGTCCAATCAATACGTCAATGTCTACTTTTCAAACTTCATAAAGTATGTAATTAGCATCTAAAGAGTTATAATAAGGTAAAAAAAATCCATTACCTTTGCAGCATTAGAACTGTAAGGCTCATCGAACAGCGACCACATCTGCGGCTTCAGATGCTGCCACCAAGACACAGTCCCCTTTATGTAGTCCTCTTCGAAGCCAAACTTGCGGGCCACCTCCTCATCCGTTGGCTTCTCGGTATCGAGGTCCAGCCGGTCCAGGACTGCTAGAGTTTCTTGGGTGTCCCGATGCTGGAGAAAAAAAATGCAAATTTATGGATATGCTAGGAGGCATCTGAACTCAAACAGAACGGTTCTAATGATACTGATAATATCATTTGTAGAAGGTTGTATGTAATATCAGACTTATCGATTGCCTATGACAAATTAAGATAATTTCGTAAAATCACTTTCTCAATTTATATTTCTCCTATAAGAAGACAAATATCTAAATTAAGTACTAGCTCTGAAAGCCTTTAATAATGTCAAAATTAGTATTTACAGTAACCACAGTACTCCATTTGTGTCTGTTATATGCTAGGACTTGTACAAATATCTTTATTTGCTAAAAGGTATTGTGAATGATGTTCCTCACACAAGTAACAGCTCTAAGTAGACGCAAAATTGAATCGAAATTAATCAAATCTTATGTCGCGCATATCAGATCTGGGTTAAAGGTTGATGTATTCTCGGCCAGGCTTGTCAACTCTTTCCCTTTTATTACAAGCAAGTCTAGTAAAACCCAGGTTTTAAATATCCCTCACTTTCCAACGTCATTTTTTACAAAAAGAGACGGGGCTATCTTAAATCCATCTTTTGTAATGAGACAGCTTGTGTGAACAAATTATTTGGATCTTGCGTCAGTCAAATAAGATCTCGGTATTACACGCAGCGGTTTAGGGCAATCGATGCTGCATCGCGTTTTCAAAGCCTTAACAAATAGCTGCGACTAGAGTATCTGAACGAGTTCTGAGTGTAGCGTTCAGTCGCTGTATCAAGCTTCTAAAAAGCGACTAAATCGCTAATGGCCAGTGCTAAAAGTATTGAGTGTGCTATGGGCTTTACTGATACCTACATAAAAAATTTCGTTACATACTTTCAATTTATTCTCAAAAGTACAACGAAATCGTAGGCAGTGAAACGGAAACAATTTAAAATATCACAAGCCACGAACAATCCGACTTTAATTTCACATTTAAGTTGAAAACAGAATTAATTGGACAAAGGTTTCGATTCCACAGATAAAATATGAGGGTAGAGACCGCAAAATATTTCGTATCGAGGTTTTGGTCGAAAAATAATAGGAAAATATCGGACCCACAATCATTGGACGTGAATTTCATTTCGATGTGGAATGTAATTGGAATATTTTATTTTCTGTTTTCGTTAAGGACTGAGAGCGGCAAACTGATGCTTTTGCGTTGCTGTACACAAAGCATTGTCAAATTGGATTTTGAGGATAACATCATCATTGCCCTTCTCATTATTTATTGACGTAGTCGGATCCTTATCAGCAATGTTTACTGGAGTGTTCGTTTTACGGTAATCAACAATCGCACAATCAGCTAATTCATGTTCCATTTTATGACTCATTTTTCCTTATTTAGACTTAAATCTATACGTGAAGAGAAAACTTTGTACCCCTTTTTAAGCATATTGCACGCACAGAGGAGTGTGAGATTTGACATAGTTAAAGTTTATATGAAGAAGGAGTGCAGAAAGCTAAAATTACTGTTGAATTCTCTACACGTATTAATATATAGATTATGGATACTTGCAAACTAATTTAACTTTTGTGTAGAAAAATTCGACCGCAAGCAGGACTCGAACTTGTGACCTTCTGATTCAGAACATCATAATACCGCTCTTGGCAATCGAGCTACCGCGAGCCCTGCTCACAGAATCTAATTTGACTTCCACATTATATCTATCTTATGGTGACGGTGTGGATGTAAAATTCGATTTTGCGAGCAGAGATCGCGTGTGTGCAACACCATCGAGGACTTTATGAGGCCCTCTCAGGTGTGCAGGTTTCCTCACGATGTTTTCCTTACGTGAATATATTTATGTAGAATATTATACCGCAATTATTGTAGGATCTCTGAATTTTTCCATTGGGACTAGGAATGTACTTGGAATATTTTTACTCAGCATGTTTTTCTTTTGTTTTTATTATACTCGAGAATGCAAGATGTGCTACGTTCCATTTCTTCCCAAGTGTAGTAAGGGTGAATTTTATCAAGGGAGTAGTACAATGTACACCTGTGAATTGATTACATCAAAGTGTAATCACGAACCTACATGTTTATTGATGTGATCTATAACGAAGCCCTCAACACGGGCTTCGTTATATCACATCAATATTACAATATTATGGTCAAGTTTAGTCTCGATTTGGTGGTGATATTTGATCATCATCTTTCAACAATTGAATGGACTCATTCAAAACGAAAAGATATTTAATATAATCAACGAGAAATAGGATAGGAAAGATTATAGGCCATCTTATACGACACGATATAGAAGGAAAGATAGATGGAAGGAGAGGTAGAGGAAGGCCACGCTTAAGTTACATGAAATAAAAGAAAATATTGCTGTCATGTCGTATAAGGAGGTTAAGGAGATTGCACTGGAGAAGGAAAAGATGGCGCCACCTGCATAAGCTACGATAAGAGCAAGGTTCTTAAATTTTAAGAAGAAGAGATTCAACAACCATTCTACGTTTTCATGGAGTCCACTTTTAGGTTGATGATTTTATAATCAGTTAAAAAATAAAGATCGTAGGACCAACTTAATATTCCAATTGAACTTCCAGTTCCATTACAGCTCCTTCATAACAAGAGTCTCCAGCCAACTAGTCCACAGTCCTGATATTCATTGGAAACTTGGAAACAACATCAACATTAGTTTCTAAAGCCATTTCCAACGTTTCACGTCCGAACGATATGCTAACATATTCGTCACGTACACTGCAGTGCACAATAAACTCGGGATATGTCGTATATCTGCACCGCAGTGTAAAATGCTGTCATCCTAATGGTGGAAAGTGGAATGTTTTGTTTAGGGTTTTTACTATTATTGCGATACCTTTGTTTTATGGTAGTTTGGTTATATACATCGTACATGTTATACCGTTGCTATACATTGGAGCCAATACTCCAATGTGTGTTTAACAAGTTTGACATTGATGTAAAGATTGCTACCAATCATCGTCCAAAGCCCAACTTCGAAACTGCGCCATGTCGGTATTTGTGATACGCACGATCAGAGGTGACAGGTATGAAAGGGGCACGCGCGCGGGCACGCGAATTTTATTGGAGCCAATCTAAGGTGACTACTTGGCTTCAATAATTGGACATTTAATTTTGACACCAGAATTGGATCCAAAGCTTGAGCCAATGTGTGGCCGCAGCATTATGTGCAATTTTTGTGTCTGGAGTATAAACTATTGTTTTAACTGAAAATACTAAAAAACATTAATTTTATACAAAATTCACAAGATCTTTATCTTTTTCCAGATATGGTGGGATCAATTTGGATTCTCACCAGATGCGGCTGAATATCAGTAAGTAAATTCTAATTATATTTTATTCTAATAATACTCAAATACTTTGTTTGGAAGAGTAAACTTAATGCACTTTATAAAAACATGAAAAAACAAAAAAAATACTACCTTACTATAAAAACGTCACGCTACTTGGCCGAACAAATTGGGATGGACGTAAAACGTTAATGTTTTCGTAATTTTTTTTCAATGGAGGGCTGAGCACAAATATTTTGATGTACCTACGTAAGAAAATTTTGATTCTAACTTAATCGTCAAAAACCCCCTACTCCAACTAGAAAAAGAGCTATAACTTTTGAACGGCTACACCTTACGGTTTACGGTTATACCTTATAATGACTTGGGGTATCAGCCTTACAACCACAATACGTATGAGGAAGGGATGAAAGCACTCATACATAAAGAAATGATATTACAATGCGTGAAAAAATCTGCTGTTCCAGATTTTCATTCGTTTTGGCAGAATGTACATCAATGTTTTTAGACGTGCCAATTTTAGTTCACAAATTCAAAGCTGTTTTTTCACAAATTCGGAGTTGCTCCCATACTTCACGTTCGTCATGTTGATGGATTTTTACACCCAATTTTTTAATTTCAGCTGTCTGTTTCACATAAATAATTACTTTACTACTATTTTCGTCATTCCTTATTACACCAATGAGAAGTTATTGGATGCTATTCACTACTAAAACCTATCTTAAACGAGATATTTTCCTTGGCTTGCTTTTAAAACTCGTGCCGTAAGTCATCCTAAGGACTTGTCGCAAAATCTTCGCAAACGAGGAAACTTTGCAATGTGGATAAAAAAACAAACAAGTTGCATGTTCTTGAAGCATGTTTGCATGTTATGAATTCTGAATACGCTTTTGATTATGAAAAAGAAAAGGAATCAAATTATAATCCAGCATCAAAAATATTAATCATAATATTACGTTGGGATCAAATAGTTACTCAAAACTAATTCTTTCTCTCATTGAGTTCCGGATTATAAGCGTTTTAAGATTATGGATGTATCAAGTAAATTAATTACACAAAGATGACTCAAAGCCAAAGCAGGATTGACTATGGTTGAGCAACAAACATAGAGTGTAAAAAGGACTTCGTGTGGGCAAAGTTTCATATCGCATTACACACTCCATTAAAGCATCCTCCTTTCATGATGATGATAATCACGAGAGCATTGAGAGAGTCTCAAAAACCCATAACAATAAAAAAATAAGGAACAATATTTTTTATAAAGTCATACTTGTTCAATTACAGAGATTACTTCATTAAGTACGTTGAACCGTCATATTTGCTGTGGTCAATATTCTCGAAAACGCTAAACACAATTATGTCTGGCGAATAATAATTACGAAAGTGATCCATTAATCTAAAGAAACTTAAACAGCGGAACTAATTATTTTTATAATTATTACAGATGAGCTGAATAAATAGGAGTCTTCAAAATGCACTACTATGTTGCGTGCATTGATCTTTTTTACAGAATTTTTTTCTGGAAGTTCAGTCAACATCTGGTTAGCATATTCATGAATTATTAGTCTCACTGGCGAATGGATAGCTGAAAGGAATTCTAAAAATATCTTCAACGTGTCTACTGCAGCAGCTATGAGTTTTGATTCACTAGTAATAAAAATGTCAGCATAAAATCTTATTTTAAAGATACTGTTTCTGTAGAATCATCTAATTTTCGAGCTACTACTATTTAGAATTTCAGACACCTTGCATATTCATATTTTACTTTTACGCTTCGAATTTAATGTGCAAGTCAATATTATCTTGTCCAGAAGTATTTCATCTGCAGTCACAATCTTGACTGTAGCAAATACATCAAAGTACATAACAACTTCTGTATAAAAAACTTTTATCCCAACTTAAAAATCAGTGAACTTTTCCTTCTTTACTAGTAAACATGGTTTTAGCTGTGGTCCTTCTTCTTCGTCATTATCTCATTGCTGAGGATCATGATTACATATAACGCTCCTTCAATCTATGTGGTCATCTGCGGCTGCTTCTTAGATATCAATAATACCTGCACCTTCAACATTGCACTCAAGAGCTGGTAACTTCAAGGTCTGTGCTAACCTGTGTATATGTCATCCAGCAGCACGGTTCCACCTGGTTGGCGTCCAGGCCCCAGAACTCTAGTTCCTCCTCGAAGAGTGGCCCGCAGACGTCTGTAGGGTAATGGAGCTTGCCGGTTCTGGAGACAATGAATATTATTAGACTCTCAAAAATAAATCGATAGACTACAAAATTTTACCTAGTGAAAAATTCGGTCTGGCTAAAGAAGGATTTCTTGTGTCTAGATTTTAAGATGGCTTAAAAAAAAGATTAGAATTTAAAGTCAATGTTAACACTGAGCTTATCTCTATAGTACAAAACATACTCTTTGATCTCCCAGTCCATATAATGCAAACTGTAGACTCAGCTTATGATGAAACAAAACATGATTCTTTGAAAAAGACAGGCTTGCTAATATTTTATCATCATTTAATATCTCGGCTCCTAGAGCAACTTGCAAAACATATTATGAAAGCGGAGAGACGGGAAAATGCACCAATTTCGCAACAAGACAGCGAACATACAGATTGACAGGAAGAATATTATTCCACTAGCACAATTACCAAGGGGTATCCGATTTCCATACATTTCAATAACAAAAGGGTTACAATAAGGGCTACACATGTACCTTTGATCGTGGATGATAGATGAACATTTTTGTATCCTTAATTGGGGTGGGGACAAAGGATAATCCGTTTCTAGGGATTTTTTTATCAGATTTTTATGTAACGAGGGACGAGGGATTATGGTATTGAGTTATTTTTACCCGACTATGGAGAGGGTTATATTTTTGAACGGTATGCACTCCCTGTTCCTAAATGCAAACGCAGTATTGGGAATTGGGATACACTTTAAAACAAAACGAAAGCTCGACTTACATAGTATTGGGGACAGGCATAATTTGCTAGTGCAAGCCATACAAAATCAAATTTTTATTTTGTTTTGGATTGAATTTTTGTATTCCGGTTGCATTTGAAAACGGACACAGAACCATTCTGGAAATTTTGCGCAATACATAAAAAAAATATCCTTTATATACCTACAATTTTAAAGGCTATTAAATCTGGACGAGTAAGTAAAACTAAAAATATTTGAATACTTTTTTGATACTTTAGCATGTCAAACCTCATTGGCATAATTCCACAAGAAAAAAAAAAAAAAAAACTTCCAAATATTTCAAATACAAATGTACAAACGCAAATCTCTCTATAAATCTTCCGATACAGTTTAAAGTACAACAGCATAATTAATTAAGATGTGTTTGGAATAAAATGCAGTATTGTACGTATTTGTTTAAACATCTGTTAGCAGATATACCTAAATAAAAGAAAACTACTTTCGATCCAGAGTTTCAATTTCTTCTTTCGATACATAATGTAAGTACTCACACAATAAAGCGTTTGTTATTTTATTTATTCCATCGGTTACTGTAACGAGTTTCGGCAATAAATTCTCTCCTAAAACCTTTTTACGTGATAAAATATTCCTGAAAGTATTCTTATGTAATGTATGTTGTACATAGGTATAGCTACTACTACATTGCTTCGATGTGATGTGAATGTACGTTCACGTTTATTCCAATTATTTTTACGCTCTTATTCGCCCACAAGATGTGCAAATGCTTGGCTATTTTGAATATTGATTGGTACTTTAAAATTTCACGCGAATTTCAGGGTTAGATACTGATTGGTTTTAGAATACCTTCCGACTTTAGTATTTTATCGAGAATATTTCGAGTTCCTAGTTTAAATTTTTAAATCCATACTGCGTCATTAGAATAGAATAGAATAGATCTTTATTTCATGTAAACCAGATACAGGCCCTTAAGAAATGTCAAGACTTGGTGCACGGTTCCAAATAGTAGATCCTATGGAGAAGAACCGACAAGAAACTCCATGGAAACTCTTAAAAAAAAATACAATCTTGATAAAATGAAAGTAACACATAATTTTTTAGTTTTCTCATTCACCCGTTCATTACTTTTGTTCATGATGACTGTACACATACAAGTATAAATAAATTAGAGTAAAAAAAAATATAGATTTGAAATTATCAACATTAAAATCATTATTATCTATCAACAAACATCTCAATATTCCTTTTAAGTTGATTCAACATAGACGAGGAATTGCAACATGCAAAATATAAAATTAGTTTTGAATTCAAACCTGCCAGTTTAGTGTTAGTTCTGAACTATAGTTCTGACAGGCGTTAGTTTGCTCACTGGATGCAGAATCCATTTCCTGCACTGTCCAGATCAATATGAGAATTATATTTGCTTTTATACTTACATATTATATGGCGGAACAAGATATGGTGTTCCTCCATTGAAAAGGAAGGATCGAGAAGTAAAGCATTTATATCTATCTATTATATTAATACGTGGAGAGAAAACTTTGTACCCCTTTTTAAACATATTGCGCGCACGGAGGAGTGGGAGATTTGGCTTAGTTAAAGTTTATATGGAGAAGAAGTTTTATGTAGAAAAGAGAATCAGATACCTAGAGATCGAGAAGTCATTACTATAATTATATAAT
Source organism: Allophyes oxyacanthae (assembly GCA_932294325.1). NCBI lineage: Eukaryota > Metazoa > Arthropoda > Insecta > Lepidoptera > Noctuidae > Allophyes > Allophyes oxyacanthae. The sequence goes on from OW028625.1 coordinate 1,382,465, forward strand.
TATTTGTTGTTTTTCCTATTATTTATATCTGAGCATAATGTAGTGCATGCAGTATTTTTCTTTAAGTAAAAAGGCGCTTAGACTTAACTTTGAAATGTTTAATTGTATATGTAGCATTGTACAGATTGATAAATAAATAAATATATCTACTGCTCCTATTTCCGACTCAATAAATTGGTAGATCTACATAAATATAATTTACTTCGAGATCCCTTGATCTAAGGATTTTTATTAGAATCAAATCATACGTATGGGATGTACATATTGAATTTATTAGATTAGCTCATTCTGATTCTATTATGTATACATTTTTGGGTTGGGATCATTGGCTGCCTAAGAAAAATTTGAACAGAAATTACTCTTTTGAAATAGAAAGTTCATGACCCAATTCGATCAATGTTTTTTGCTCTACGTATTGAAAGTCGATCCACACACGTAAAAAATATATGTATATTTTTATCTGAGTGGCGTATACGCAGCGCTTGTAAAACGCATATGAAGCGTCGACACTCTCACGAATTCTTATATAGATCTGATGCTGTGAATGCTAGCTAAGCTTTATTTTTATCCGACTTTAAAAAGGAAGAGGTTTTCAATTCGTCTGTTTTTATTGTTCAGCGCTATCCTCATCATTGTGGACCGATTTTACAGGTTCTTTTTTGTTTAAAAGAGTATTCTCTCGAAGTGGTCCCATTAAAATTTTGATGAAGATCTAATGAAGACCTTCGGAGGAACTTTTAAATGGATAACAGCAAATCACTCGCGGTTGCTGTAATCGCATGTGTATTGTTTACGCTAAACAAAATTTAAAAAAGGAATTTAAAAAAAAAGTGAAATCCGACATCAAAATATTTAGAAAACTTAACAGCTTCTCATCTCATCTTGGCAGTGGCATCGCCTTCAGAAGCTATTAAGTTTTTTTATGAAAAATATTTAATATAGGTAGGTATATTTTACTGCAAAAATCATCATTAAAAGAAAAATTCGGAAAGTTCTCAATTCGTTTTCCTACAGAATTCAAGGCAAATTTTTCTGTTAGCAAACACTTCAATAGCGGAACTCAAATTAATTTCACTGATAAGGGCAAACTTCGGTAAACTTCGGCAAATTCCGTATCATTTCGGGTCAAACCCTTTATTAAGGCTTAGATTGATTAATGTTACTTTATGTTTAGTTGATGTTGATTTATAGTTTATAGTTTAAAGGCCTGATTTTAGTAATAGGTTTAACAAGAAACGGGGATGAGCGATCGGTTCTGAGGAGGGTAGCCGTTTTGATTGGTTCTTACATCCCATTTGATAACTTGCATGGTTATGACAGGTCAGGGGGCCTTCCGGAGTCGCGAGTGCACAGAATGGGGGACTCTGTTGCGCTCTCACCGGAGCGACACCCGAGAAGATGGCGCGCACTGGTCGGTCGTGCTTGCCGTGCATCGCACAGCGTGGGTAAAGAAAGAAAATACATTTATTCAGCACGCACAGTGACAACACACGAGAGAGAAATAAAATAAAAGATGACATACCCCTTTAAACAAAAAAAAACAAACACATGAGTGAACAAAAAAATTAAATAAAGTATAATAGCCATTTTAAAATATTGGGTACCGGGGGGACCTCTTTACGGTCTCCCCGGGACGTGCCTGGGGGAAGACCTCTTTAAGGTCGACCCTGAGAAGTGCCCTAACAGGCGTGGCACCGAGGTGGGCTTCGGCGCGGTGTTCTAAGAGTACCCGAAACTCACCTGTAGGTGGCAAAGCGGACCACCGTAAGAGCTAGTAGTAGGTAAGGTCTCTGTCCACCATAACTACTAGACGTGTGCGCCGATGCCGGCTTCGGCGTCATCGGCGTGGATGGTCGGACGGATACGATTGTTTTAGATACAATGCAGACATATACTAGTAAACTAAACACTAGAAATGTCTAAATATATGCATATTGGTTTATTTCGACGTATTTGTTTACGCAAATTCAATAAAATACCATTTTTATATGACCATAATTTAAATAGCGCGTTGTGCCGCTAACTTCTTCCGTCACAGTTATTTGGTGAGTAAGTCTGCAATATTTTGTTTTTAATAAGATATTCACCATCCACGTCGATGACGCCGATGACGCCGCCGCGGGCATCGGCGCACACATCTATTATCTACCAGCGATGGTAATCAGGAGCAATGTATTCATGGACGCTTTCCCATTAGCCGATAACAAAACTGTCACGATATGAATGTCGGAAGCATAGAGATAATATATAGTACCTATTTCTATGGTCGGAAGTAACAAAAACAACGCAGTGATAAACAATTAACCTCAAATCGGCTGCATACAAAAACGCGCGCGAGCTAGCTTGTGCGTATTGCGACAATAAGAGGCAAAAAGCGGTCTCGTTACACCATTTTTTCTCTGCTGTAAAAGGTGACCAATCATGTAATGCAATTACCACAATTTAAATAACAAAGACAATGATAAATGAATTACACAAAAATCAATTCTTTTCTTGTTAAACTTTCCCCCTCACTAGGATTTCTCCTGTATCGAGGGTACAGTTTACAAACATACATCTCACATGCACACACACCCACTCCAGCGGTTTTGTGCTGTTTATTAATAAAAAAATCTTTCTTTATTTTTTATTGTTTTCGATGTCGTGTCGGTGTTGATACCATCTAAAGCCCGTCACACATGTAGCTATAATATATATTATAGCAAGACATATTACGATATATTTTCCATAGTAATCTTCAAGCGACCTCAGACGCAGCTATAATATATATTTCTATTACGTCATCAAAATATGTTATAGTATAGCTACCATGTATGGGGGCTGGCTATAATGTAATATATAGCTCAGTATATTAATAGATATATATTATAGCTACGTGTGTGACGAGCTTTATGTGAAAATGCAATGACAAAGTGTGATAACGCTATAATTATGTTAGCTAAACGAACCGATTATGTAAGCGTTCACAATTTTCAGCTGCAAACATTCCCGTATGAGAAAAAGTTAAAACAATATGACATTCCAAAAAAAAAAGACAAACACGCAATAAAAATTTGCCACGCAAAATTTCGGCCATTTTCTTTTACACCGGGATACAGTCAACCCTTTGCAAAATGTGTTACAGAAAAATTCATATGTCGAGCCTTTGGAACTGCGCAGGTTATCCAGACCACAACCCTCGGCAAATACTGCGGTTGACATCCACATCCCTTGCGGCTTTCAGGAAAATTTTGGGTCTTGGGTCCCGAAGTTACGTACTACCGCAACTTTATGTATAGTGCCAAAAACTACAAAAGAAATTCTGTGGCATTTTTGAATAGAAAATTGCAAAGCATTCTTGGAAACTTGAAAATATTGGAAGGAATTTAGGGATTAGGGACTACAAAAATGAAGGCTTAATAGTATCTCTACACTTGCGTTGTGGACGAAGGTAATTTATTATAGTCAGCCAATTTTTTTAATATCGTGCCTTCATACTAATGTTATTTATCACTAGCTGACCCGGCGAACTTCGTACCGCCAATAAAAAAACTGTGCACCTATCTACCTATCTACCATAACCTATCTACTGTACCTACCCTACCTACCCTATCTACTATAGGTACCCTACCTACCCTATCAACCATACCTACCTTCTCCTTACAACTATAACAAACACAACAAGAAAATAATTAGCGAAATTGGTCCAGCCGTTCACGCGTGATGGCGTGACCAAGGGAAATAGGGATTAATTTTCATATATAGATTACAATCTAAAATTTTGGTGTGAAATGTAGACGTCACGTCATAGTTGGTGCCGTGACTAAGCGATTGGATTTCTGCGCTTCGTGCTGTTAAGTTTCAGCTGAAAATCAGCGGTTTTGGCTCGGACACTTTTGAGCGCGGACCTAAAGTCCATTTTAGTTGTAGGTAAATGTATGAAAGTCATAATTTTGGAACTATAATTTTCACTTTTTAACCGACTTCCAAAAAGGAGGAGGTTCTATGTTCGTTTGAATGTAATTTTTTTTTAGTCTTTATTTTTTTGTGTATGTTCATCGATATTTTCGCCAATTGTGAACCGATTTCAAAAATTCCAGCTTCTGAAGTCGGGGCCATTATTTCTTCAATGCACCTAGCTTGGCAGTGGCACCGACATCAGAAGCTGTTTAAGATTTAAAAAAAAATACCTTTTAGTTTTTTGAAGTCGGTTTTTACTTTATTTAAATTTCCAAGAGGCATTGAACTTAGCTCTAAAAAAGTTTCACTAAATTACTAGTTACAAATGTAGATATTATGTATTTGCGGTTCAACAAAACACTTTAGCCCAAGAATCTGAATCTAAATTTCAAAAATAACAATTTATCTAATGATGGCCTATCCGACTAAGCGTCTAAGCTAGAATACCTTATTCTACAAAATGTCTGACATTTGTATACAAGATCTCTTTTGTATGAAATGTCAATGCCGCTAAACGACTCGGTATATCACGCCTAGAAATCTTATTGCCTATCGTGGGCCCGAAATAAAATGTAGAACGTAGGTGATAATACGTTGAATAAGACTTTTTGGGACCAATAATGACGTAATTTTTCTATTTAGAGCACTATTTTGTTGTTGTGGAAAATGGGATTAGCATTTTTCGTGAGTATTCATTCATATTTATGATTATTATACGGTATTATTCAGGTAAATATTTTAGGAATGCACAGCGTGTGACTCAAGTGTAAAACGGAACATAAAAATTAGGTTTGTGTTAGATTTTTTTATGTAGAGGCTTTTTGCTTCTCATGAAGTTATTATTTGAGCCTGAGCGAGCTGAAACTTGAACATGTTCTAAAAGTATTTTCTAGAATCAGTACTGAGGGCTAAGCGCGAATGTTTTTGATGTACCTACGGTAATTTTAACGTAAGCAAAAATACACGTTTAATCCATGATATTTAAAAAAATACATGTTTTGTTTTCACACTTTCATAAAACAAGTAGGTATGTATGTTGTGTATTTTTTTTTTAAAGCTTTGCCCCTCTCTAGTACTCACTCTTGTATCGAGGATACAGTTTACAAACATATTATATGTCACATGCACACACAACCAGACCCGAAACAACTATCTGTAAATAAAAATGCGATAGAAGTATTTATTGTACGTTACGTTACGATACGTCATAAACATTTGTGCTTAGCGTTGGAGTGCGTGATAAAATAAGTCATTCGTAAGATCAGGTGTTGGCCAAGCATGAGACCACCAAAAATCCCTTACCTGTAATAGTTCAGAACCTGGGCGAAGACTCCAGGATGCCTATCGAAGAAGTACTCGTTGAGGACGGGGTCGTAGTTGGCGAGCGCTTCCGTCAGGCGGGAGAGCCTCGTCGCCGGGATCTTCTTCAGAGTTGCCTTGTAGGTCTCGTGGCGGATTCCTCCGACGTTCAGGACTACACGGTTCTCTGCGTCCATGTTGAGGAGATTCATTTCTAGGGAGAAATAAAGATTAGTTACGTGAGACGAAAGGCTGAAGATGATCAAATTAGTATTAAGTAAGACACAGCCAATTGATGAGAAGAAGAAGAAAGAATTGGAAGAGCTTTAAGTATCTATATGGATGGATGTCAGAGAAGAGGCAGACCCAAAAGATGGATGGATTGTGTGAAATTTGACATGACTTTTAAGAATGTAAACTTTGAGATGACGTCTAATAGAGATGAATGGAAGAAGAAAACATAGCGCCGACCCCAAATAAAATGTGATAAGGGCAGGAGAATGATGAAAGCGAATTACTGAATTAGTTTGCATAAGGATTGTCTTTGTTATACAACACAGAGTGGAGAATTACTATGTTAATTAGGAAAAACACCAATAGGTAAATGGTGGATAAATAATAAATATTTTCATTAAATTATATTTTATAAACTGAAAAGTACCTATTAGTGAGGATGTTCAGTTACATGAGATAAACAATACTATCACGAAATTATAAGAATCAATTACAATTTGTTCTTACGAAATTTTTCATCAGAGAAAAATTATGAGAGAATAATTTAATAAACTATAGTCAATGTCTGCTGTCATCGAGAAGTAAATTATCAGTGGTTTTGTTTAATTTGTTTTAAAGCATGTTGCATGATTATTGGATAAGTAAGATACTAGGGTAAGTATAGTTACTAATAAGTATTAAAAAAGAACACCTCTCGCAATGAAACTTAAAAGTATGTCGAGTAAATATATAGATAATAATTTAATAAAAATGATATCATAGAATAAATAAATATAAAACAATCCTAAAGAGAATTATAGCCCAGAACCCAAAGTTTGCAATATTTGTTGCCCATAAACCCATATTACAAAGAAGCTGAAGATGAAGAAAGTTTGTTATTACATTGAACCAACAATAAAGTATGAAAAGAGAGAAGTTAGAACCATAAATCAATAATACTGACAACATTGATAGTTAAACCGACGTTATGTTAGTCACCACATAAATTACAACACTTATGTGATCTGTAAGAGCTGCCGCACATAGCAGATTTTTTTTGTCAGCCGATCATTTAGTCGTTGTCAGACTGACACCCGGTTTCTGAAAGGCTGGTCAAATCTTTGATTATGTTAAAAAATCTCATGTGATTTGTGAATTTGTGATTGGTTGATCAAAGTATCAACGACGAAAAATGTAATATTCTAAGGAAGATACTGGAAGGCAAGATAGATGGCAAAAGGAGCAGGGGAAGAAGGAAATTGACCTGGATTGATAACATCAAAAGCTGGACCAACATCAATAACGCTGCCAGTCTGTGCTGGCACAAGATAGAGACGAGTTCCGTGTGGTGGTCGCCGACATACGCTGAGGATATGGCACATGAAGAAGAAGAAGATCAAAGCCAACAATCAATTCAACAATCAATCATATCAGTTGACGTGAGATTTGACGGCTGGTTAAATTTAATCAGCCTTTGAGAAACCAGGTGTTTAACTTTTCTCCAAATTAGTTTTATTCCAATTAGAACTTAGTGTGCACACTAACCACGATAACATCGTCTGAATGTTTTTTTATTTCATTGAATTAGAAATTTTCGTGACGAGTGTTCTTGAATTTGATACAATATATTGCATGGCGTGTTGGCTTGCCGCGTGTGGAAAATGTGCGCATTTATGCTCAATACTAATATCACTATTGGACGAAAGCCCGCCATTATTCTTATCAGAATGGGAATCGGGTCAGTATTTACCTAGATTATTTTTACTGACCGCTATTTGACCGATAAATGCGCACACACCCGATATCAATAAAATTTACGATACGACTAAAATGTCGGCGCGAAAAAACTGTAATGTGCGCTGTCTCTTACTATTACTTGGCACCCGATGAATCCACATTTTGGAAACGAAATGTGTATTTTCCTGGAAATAAGAAATGCGTAGCTAATTGCCCTGATAACATAATGAATGAGAAAATAATATTTTTACTGCAGAATAATCTATAGATGTTATTCCTTGGCTTTTTTCCAAAGTCAATTATGTGGAAAAATCATTCGTCATATTTCTTACTGAAAGAAAGCTTGGGGAAATATGCTTGTGTTACTGATGTGATAATAATAGTTCTTAAGGGAAAAATGTGACAGTGTACGTGATTTCCGGCACGAAATGTTATCATTCGTGACGCGGTTATTAATTGGTTTATTTATTTCACAATGTAGGGGAGATTGAGTATAAAAGAGCCAGGTTTTGAAAGAGCCGATGCAAATTTCTCCCACTTGCCAAAATCAATTCTAATTTAATTTTACTCTTTATATGACAACACTGAATGTCTGTGGGTCACAGCTATTCAGTGTTGTCATATAAAGAGTAAAATTAAATTTGAATTGATTTTGGCAAGTGGGAGAAAATTGCATCGGCTCTTTCGAAGCCTGGCTCTTTCATACACACACTCCCCTACACATGTTGCTATAAACAGTTATAAACTAATTATAGCCTGGTACATGACACATGGTACATGGTTCAGACAGATTGAGAAGCATCGTCTATGTACATGAATATATTTTTGGAAATGTTTTGTTTCTCAATGTGCTCCAAATTTCAAACAGTCGAACATAATCCACAAAAAAATGAAATATTAAATTGTGAGGTAGTGAATCTACAACTAGGTATAGCTTTTTCTTTTTAAATTATACCGAGTTAGTTAATTGTACTCATTATTTAATGAAAACCTTTTATTTAAAATAATCAAAGTGATAACCCTTCTTTTTTAAAAACAGGCGTGTTTAGGATAATTATTTTTTTATTATCAACCATTCATTCTTTTACATCACTATGCAGGAGTAAAACAATTTTATTGTTGAAAGGTCATGGTAACAATTGAAGTAATATTACTGTAAACTAACAAAATGTGCCTGATACCCATTAATCCCCCACTGATCGTCATTATCCCGTACGGAATAAAATTATTTTTCTTTCAAATATTATAATTTTATAAAAGGTAGTAAGTAAGTATAACTAACAACGAATGGTTCACACTGGCTCTAGACCGAAAAGCCTGAAAATCATGGGGTGAGGCTTTTGCCCAGCAGTGGGATGATGCAGACTAACAGTAACAGTAAAAGGTAGTAATAGTATGCAACGGTCCCATCAGAATACCAGCGCTATGACATTTTCTATTTCTAAATGTCACAGCATTATGCTGAGATGGGGGCCATTTTTGGTCTCGTCCAGGTTGCTATAATTTTTTTTTTTTTTTTTTTTTGTACTTTTGTAATTTTATATTTTGTTCCTGGCGAGTCCAGAATTAAACTGTTTTCTTTCTTTCTTCTTTCTAATAAGCCCCCTAGATTTAGCGTTGTTCTTGGATTTGTTTTTAACTTTTTATTAAATCTTTGTTCTATGAATATTATAACTTACTGGATTCTTCTCTCTTCTCGGGCAGTTAGAACAGTGACTGTGGGCTACGGCGACCGACTCTGTCCTCTCCTCGACATCACCTCTATATATTCGTCTTCTAACGTGCTAAAGATCCCTTTCGGATGCATCGCTGGGGCAGGAAATCCTGGGAACAAACGTATAGTGTTAGTTTATTTTAGTTAATTATTATACAAATTGAAAGAAAGAAAATAACATTTATTTAGTTGAAAAAATAAGAGAGAGAAGATAAAAAAAAAAAAATTTGACAAGAAAGAAATTTAAATAAAATATTTTTAAATAGGTATATAGGTATGCTTTTAAGCATTGCAATTGCATTGTATGGTAGAATAATAATTCAATTTGTTGTACGTAAGTACATAGTACATACGTACAGTCGGCCATAGATAATCATAATCATAATCCTTTATTTGTGAAACATAGGTAAATTTACAGAGGTCTTAGGTTTTATTGAAAGTCCACTATGTCCTACCACATACGTGGTGTACAAATTTAATATAATAATGCAATAGATTTTTAAATTTAATAACAATGTCAAACAAGTAATAATCAAAATCAATCAAAATACTAAAACTAAAATCAAATGTCAATAACAAACTAAACGCAGTTAATAAATTATATGTCAATAGTAAATTTGATATTCATCAACTGAATAGTATGTGTACGAGCGAACCCGTACAGTGTCGCTAGTTTTAGTTTTATGCTGACACGCAGCAAATTACAATTTAATATAATCCGCATGCTCGCGGTAAAACAGTTCAGTTGCAATCATCATTTCGGGCTAATAAATATAACGTTTGTATACTCTATCAGTTTTATCATTTATATGTACCCTAACCCGTACATTTTGGTCCTTCGAGCGACCTCGCGTGTGGACAATACAGTGTAAAAATTTGACTCTGTGAAGTGTTTCACGTGTGAGGTGAACTGAACAAGCAGTGAAGGTGTTTGTACTACCAGCAAGAGCGTAGTACAAAGCAGCAAATATCAACAGGATCAACAAGGATCCGTAAGTGGTGAGCAGCAAGGCTCCCATTTGGACAATCAAGTAAGATCGTTCCATTTATCTTTCTTATCAACTATCAATATTATGTCGTCGTTGGAGGACATTTTAGCCCAACAGCAGCAACTACTCGGTCAGATTGAGCAAATCTACACCAACTTTAAAAAAGATGGCTCCGATCGCAAAACGTCAGACTACATACGACGAAGATTGGACAATCTGGATGCATGCTGGCAAGAGTATCAATCAAATCATATGAAATTGTGCAATATCGAATATGCTAAATCGCATACTTATTTCACTTCGAAGCAATATGACGTTGTGAAAGAGAGGTATGAGAATATCAGAGGAGTGATTCTTAATTATCAGCCAGTAGATGACAGACCATCTACACCATTATTAAAACCTGCTACTCCTTTACCAACTTCAAGCGCAGCACAGCAACCTTCAGGTCCATTTTCAAAGTCTCAGGGTTCAAACAGCAAGACAGATGAGATGATGAGAAAACAAGTCAGCAATTTCAAAGCCTTCGAACATACTGTTTCAAGCATTAACCTGGATGTGGTTTCGGAGAAGTGGGAATTTGACCATCTGTTGAGTACAGTGAAAGCTCGCTGGTCAAAAATTGATACCCAGCACTGGGAGTTAGACAGCGAACTAGGTGACAGAAACCAAGAGTACCACAATATGTATCTCAAATATGAGAACACATACAACGATGCTGTGAAGGCCGTCAACAAGAAGATGTCGTCCATTTCTCACAGAGAACATGCTACGCCGAAAATTGAAATACCTTCTTTTAGTGGTAGTTATCATCAGTGGACATCTTTCAAAGACCTGTTCACAGAAGCAATACATAGCAATCCCTCACTTTCTGGTGCCCAGAGGATGCAGTTCCTGAAATCTAAAGTAAGAGGTGAAGCTGAGCGTCTTATACAACATCTTCCAATAAGCTCAGACAACTACATCATTAGTTGGGACATTCTGAACCATCGGTACGGCAACAAAAGGATGATATTCACATCACATATCAACCTTCTATTAAATCTACCTATTTCGCAACAGGCATCAATCAATCATATTAAACGAATTCATGACACCGCACTTGAAACTTTAAACGCCATACGGAACCTTAGCGTAGACGTAAAATCTTGGGATCCTTTGATCGTGCATATCCTGTGTCAGAAATTGGATTCGGAGACATACAGCGATTACAATTCCGCCATCAAGCAACCACGAGAATTACTCGATTTGAACGAATTTCTGACCTTTCTAGAGGGGAAATTTACAAGCATGGAAGCCAGCAGAAGGAAGCAGGAAACATCTAATCAAAAACCTTTACCGTCAAATATAATTAAATCATCAGAAAAAGCAAATAATATTAAGCAATCATATTCAAGTAATAAGGCTATTTCGAAATCATCGAACGACAGGAAATTGCAATATAATACGCAAAATTGTCCAGTCTGCAATGACGCACATGCACTATATTTTTGCAAACAATTTACAGAAATGACACCGGCAAAGAAAAAACAATTTGTTGCTAACCTAAATTTCTGTAAAAATTGCTTATATGACCATAAAGGTAAAGAATGCATATCAGAAAAGCGATGCCGTGAATGCAATGAATTTCACAATACTTTATTGCATGAATCGTATAAGCAGGGAGGTAATTCGAGGCCTTCTGCGCAGCAAAGCTACGTGCGCCCTAATCAAGACAGCACTCAAAAGGGAAATACGCACATGGCTCAACAAGATAGGATACAAGAAGTCTTATTATCAACTGCACTGCTAAAAGTTCAGAAAGCAGATGGAACTTATCAAATCATGCGAGCTCTTATCGACCAAGGCTCGCAAACGTCTCTTATTACAGAGAATGGTGCACAACAATTAGGATTGCAACGATATAGGTGTAACGGTGTTATCACTGGAATAGGGCACTCAGAAAACAGTTGTAAAGGATTGATCAACCTAAACTGCACGTCACGATGCAGCCCATACACTTTTAATGTCGATGCTTACATTATGAAAAATCTTACAAAATACTTACCATCATATACGTTCCCTAAGTTAACATGCCCATTCCTGGAAAATATAGAGTTAGCTGATCCCGACTACAACATTAGTCGTCCCATTGACATTTTATTGGGAGCGGACGTTTATTCGAATATCATTTTAGCAAACATTTGCAGATTAAGTGAATCACTTCCAATAGTACAAGAGACTCGTTTAGGATGGATATTATGCGGGAGTGTGAAACCGCTAATGTGTAACGTCGTACAAGTCGATCTTGACCAATTACAGCAATTTTGGGAGATCGAGGATGTCACAGAAGATAAATCATCATTCACATCAGAAGATCAAGAGTGTATCCAGTTCTACAAGTCAACAACAAAGCGTTTGGATGACGGAAGATATGAAGTGAGACTTCCACTCTTACCGGAATTCGAAGAAAGATTGGGGCAGTCGAAAAACAAGGCCATCGCTCAATTCATTCAGCTAGAAAAGAAACTACATAAAAGCAATAATATTTTCAATGCGTATAAAACATTCATTAACGAATACATAGAATTAGGACATATGAAACCGTCAATCAGCAATCAGACACCAGAATGTTTTTTACCGCATCACTGTGTTTTGCGCAATGATAGTACAACTACGGCATTACGAGTTGTTTTTAATGCGTCGGCAAAAACAACTACAAATAAAAGTTTAAATGATCTTATGTATACTGGACCAAATCTTCAGCAAGATCTTCAGTCTCTTATTTTAAAATGGAGACAATACCAGTTTGCATTTACTGCTGATATAGAAAAAATGTTCAGAATGATTTGGACTCACCCTGAAGATCAACTTTTACAAAAAATTGTATGGCGAGATAACCCGTTCCAAAAACTACAAGAATATCAACTAACAACAGTAACATACGGCACAAAAGCTGCTCCTTTTCTCGCTATGATGACGCTGAGACAATTGGCGTCAGATGTACGAGACAAATATCCAGAAGCCGCCAAGGTCATTGAAGAATCCTTCTACATGGATGATTTGGTCCATGGGTCAAATTCTCTTGCATCAGCACAACAGTTACAGAAGGATATGATCAATTTACTGAAGTTAGGAGGCTTCAATTTAAGAAAATGGACTTCAAATGATAGTCGACTACTACAGCAAAAACATCAGGACTATCACAATCAAGAAAGCAAGAGTTTTAAACAAGCTGAGTTAACAAAAACCTTAGGCCTCCGTTGGAATCCTTTAGAAGATACCTTCACATTCATATCAAAAATAGAATCTTCTAACATCAAAATCACCAAAAGAATAATTCTGTCGGATATATCAAAGATATTCGACCCATTGGGGTGGATCGTGCCTATAACAACCAAATTGAAGATTTTATTTCAAGAGGTATGGTTGTCCAACCTTCAGTGGGATGAACAAGTTTCAGACAAGATCAGCAAGGAATGGATAAAGACCAAGGACGAATTGGTAAACATCAATCAATTTAAAATACCTAGATGGTATGGCACTCAAACATCAAGTATTATAGAATTACACGGCTTTTGTGACGCGTCGACAAAAGCCTACGCCTGCGTTATTTACTGCAAGGTGAATAACCGTAAGCAATCAATCGTATTAGTAGCAGGCAAATCAAAGTTAGTTCCGTCTAAAAAGGAAGTATCAATGCCTCGATTAGAACTATGCGGAGCACAACTGCTCGCCAAACTAATGACTAAGGTCAAGCAGTGCCTAGCTGGGCATAATCTGAAAATATTTGGTTGGAGCGATTCCACTGCCGTTCTGGGATGGCTTCAGGGTAATCCTAGTCGGTGGCAGTTGTTTGTAGCAAACAGAACAAAACAAATAACTGCAATCATTCCTCCACAATGTTGGCGATACGTAAAATCAATCGAAAATCCCGCTGACTGTGGAAGCAGAGGTATGACAGTATCTCAGCTGAAAGATTATCCTTTGTGGTGGCAGGGACCGAAATGGCTGCAATCTTTTGAAGCAAAGGAAGAAAATCAAGCAATTTACACAACAGAAGAGGAAGTAAAGGAAGTTCATGTTGTGACCAAGCAAGAACCAAGCATTATCATGAAAATGTTAAGCAATCACAACTCGATCAACAAAGTTTCTCGCATTCTAGCATTCATTTTAAAAATTAAGACTTATAAGAGAATTAAAAATCTGAAATGTCTAACATTAGCAGATATTAGCAAAGCAAAGCAGAATTTATCATTAGCAGAAATAAGTCAAGCAAAGCAGAAAATTATCAGGGAAGTTCAGCAAGAAGAATTCGCGAAAGAAATAAGCAATATAAAGCAGCAAGGAGAGTTAAAAATTAAAAGTAAATTATTAATTTTAAACCCCTACCTAGATAAAAACGGTATCCTAAGAGTTGGAGGTAGACTAAAAAAGGCACACATCAGCCATGACATGCAGCACCCTATAATTCTTCCACACAGCGGTCGTCTAACAGAATTAATAATAGAAGATGCACATCGAACCATGTTACACGCTGGAGCTCGGCTGACATTGAGCTTCATCAGACAGAAGTATTGGATCTTAGGAGGAAACATTGCAATTAAAAAGAAAATACGTCGTTGCGTAACATGCAAGAAGCAAAATCCGGACTGTCAACAACAAATAATGGGACAGCTGCCGGAAGCCAGGAGTAATCCATCACGCCCGTTTACTCATACAGGGGTAGACTTTACGGGTCATATCTACGTCAAAGCTAGCAAAGGACGGGGAATCAAGAGCACAAAAGGTTATGTTGCTGTCTTTGTGTGTATGGTCACGAAGGCAGTGCACCTAGAACTTGTTTGTGACCTAAGCACCTCTTCATTCATCGCAGCATTAAGAAGAATGGCAGCTCGCAAAGGAACGCCCAGTCACATCTATAGTGATAATGGTCGTAATTTCGTCGGTGCCAACAAGGTACTACAACAAGAATATCATGAACTTATCAATATCATGCAAAGCAAGGAACTCAAGGCAGAGGTATTGAACATGGAAATTGAGTGGAGTTTCAATGCGCCTTCGTGGCCTTCTGCGGGAGGTCTCTGGGAGGCTGCTGTAAAAAGTTTTAAGTACCATTTCAAGAGGGTAATAGGCGACCAAATCCTAACATACGAAGAGTTGTACACTGTGCTTACACAAATCGAAGCCTGTCTCAACACGAGACCATTATGCCCTATTACTGAAGACCCTGATGATATGGAGTTCTTAACGCCAGCTCACTTTCTAACAGGTGGATCAAAGGTTACCGTATTCGAGACTGAAACTGATTTAAGAACTCGATGGCAGTTGACACAAAAAATCGTAAAAGATCTCTGGAAAAGATGGAAAAGTGAGTACTTGGTACAGATAACAGAAAGGAGTAAATGGCGACAAGCAAGCAAAAATCTTAACATAAATGATATAATCATGATCCACGATGACAATCTTCCGCCGGGAAAATGGCTAATGGGCAGAATAATCGAGCTACATCCCGGTTCCGACGGTCATGTCCGTGTTGTGACAGTAAAAACCAAGAACGGAACCTTAAAACGTCCAGTCACAAAATTATCACTACTCCCAGTCCACAATGAATCGTCACAAAACAAGCAAGAAAGTAATAACGATCCTGGAGATATGGAAGATTCTCATACATCGAAGCAATCTAAAACAATTAGAGCAAGACCTCGTTACAACGTTGCGTCGGTTTTTGCAGCAATCATGTTATTTTTCAGCATCATAACAACTTCCCAATGCGCTCTTAACGTCTCTAAATTCAGAGAAAATCAACATCTTTACTTCGATAAGCTAGCAAACATGCAGATTATAAGAGATGAATGGAAATTGATCATTTATTACGATATGGAACCGTATTGGGAAGGAATTACGGCTCTCAATAAAAGTATAATGTCCCTTGAACAATCATGTAAGACTATACGGAAGCAAACACATTGTGATATAATATTATTACAGTTACGTCACGGGTACAACGAACTCGAATACAATAATCATATGTTACTCAGTCAGCATTTTGACACGCGACCGGGCAGGTGGCGGCGCGGTCTTATCGACGGTGTCGGTTACATAGCGAATAGCCTGTTCGGCGTACTGGACACTAGATTCGCGGAACAATATGAAAGGGATATCACGCTCCTTCGCAACAATCAAAAACATATTGTCTCATTTTGGCAAAATCAAACTTCGGTCATAGAAGCAGAATTCAGTCTTTTAAAGCGGACAGAAAGTACTATTCACAAACAACACAAAATTATTCATCAGCAGATGTCAAACATCGAAAATACCTTAGAAGCCCTAAAAGCAGAAACACAGAATATTTCTCTAGCAAATGAGGTTTCTATGGGAGCTGTCGTCGCAAGTAATTTATTACACGATTTGAAGTATTTGCAAAATGCCTTAGTGGACACGATTACGGATATATATCACGGTCGATTTAATCCACATCTGATTACAGCCGAACAATTGCAAGATCAGCTAGGTACTATAGCCAGTCACTTGTCGAATGACGTCACCTTACCTATAGAAAATATTCATACCGATCTTGCACAGATATTTAAACTTCTACGAGCTAAAGCAAGAATGCTTAAGAATTATTCCATATTTGAGGTGCAGATTCCTTTGATAAGTAGAGATGCCTATGAAATCTATAATCTTATTCCAATTCCTACAGAAATGGCTAACAACAGCATGGTAACAGTTAAGCCTGTATCCGATTTCATAGCAGTTAACATAAAAAAGGATGCTTACATAATCCTGACAGAAAGCATTATAAACAGCTGCCTAGTAACAAACATACACTTGTGCTACATTCACTCTCCTGTTTATAGACTAAACAGGGATAAAGACTTCTGTCAATCAAGAACATCGGCGTGCGAAGTCAGTATCGAACCCTGTATAAATCTTTGGATGGAGAGCCATTCTATCAACCACTATGTTTACTTTTGCTGCAGTCAATGTAAACTACGAACGGTGTGTGGAGATCAAGTTACCGCACATCAGTTGACTCACTCCGGTCTTGTTAGTATAGATTATGGTTGCATAATTAAATCTGATAATTTTGAAGTAATTGCACATCAACAAAGAGGAAGCGATGCTAGTATCACCGCTAACGTATATTCACCAATAATTGCATCCATAAATCACATTATCAACGTGTCTATTCCTCATGATATCTTGAATGAATTCAGCATAGAGAGCGATCGAGCTCAATTCAAAAATATAGAGGATAAAATCAAGATCTTGAATGAAAATGGAGTGATAGCAGATAGTTTGTCATATCATGACATACACCATTACACGTTGATCTACGGTGTAATCGGCGTGTTAGCAGCAGTTCTTGGAGTATACGCGTGGAGACGCGCGCGCCCGCGCCTCGCATCCGCGCCTGCGCTGGCGGAAGCGCCCGCCCCTGATGGCGCGCCCTGCGCGACGCCGCGACGGGCTTGCGTTGGTGATAGTGAGGTGTATCAGTGTGACAGTGAAAGGGCAAAAGTGGCAAGTGCGCGAGTGCTAGATAAAGCCACTTCTCCTATTTTAGGTTCTTATACAAGTATTGCTAATTTGTGATAGGGACACTAAGAATTTGAGTTCAACACAAAAGTATCAATCAAAAATCATGAATCATTGTTTGTTCTTTTCTAACTTATTGTATCTTCTCCGTGGGGGAGCATGTACGAGCGAACCCGTACAGTGTCGCTAGTTTTAGTTTTATGCTGACACGCAGCAAATTACAATTTAATATAATCCGCATGCTCGCGGTAAAACAGTTCAGTTGCAATCATCATTTCGGGCTAATAAATATAACGTTTGTATACTCTATCAGTTTTATCATTTATATGTACCCTAACCCGTACAGTATGCCTTTTCAACTAACAATTGGATTGGATTGGTCTAAGACCCTATGGTTGAAATGTTTTTGTACACCATAAATCAAAAAGGTCTATAATTATTTCCCCAGTATAGTATCTCGATAGATATACAAGGTGGGTCGAAAATGGTGTCCCGGCAGGGTTATTCTGCCCTGGATAGTAAACATGGTGCATGTGACTAACGTCTGATCGAAGGTGAGTTTTTAGCCGAAGCTTAAGCCGATTGTTCGGCTTCCGCCATAACCTTAAGTTGAAGGTTCAATATTACTTAGATTTTTTGGGTATTACGATGTTGGTCCAATAGAGAAAGTTGTTCACTTTGATGGTCTGATCCACACCCTTAAATATTACCACGCATTTCTGTTACACATTGTATAACCATTTCTTACAAACAAAGCAAATCCTGTCGGTGGTTTCGTAGAAACAATGACATGAAGCAAAAAATAAGTAATTGACAATCCTACACAATAAATCTCTTTTCACGCAATTTTTATACAAAATACAAAGGAAAAACACAGACAAAACTTGATTACAGTTTTACATTAGCACATTATCAAAAGATAAAGTTTTATTACCGCGTATTCAACGAAATTTGACCCTGAAGTGACCCGGTTACAGCGGTCGATTTTATTTCGGTTAGTCAGCTATCGATTATATTATAGTATACTGACGTTTGTCGTGTGTGGGGTGATGAACAAAAGTTTTGGTGACGATAGTGGGAGTAGAAGTTTAGAATATGATAGAATAGATCTTTATTTCATGTACCTACTAATCAAGATTGTAATCGAAAATTTTAAAAGAGTTTCCGTGGGTTTTCTTTCCGGTTCTTCTCCATAAGACCTACTATTTGGAATCGCGCACCAAGGCTCGTATTAATAAACCAATCTCAGTTCTGAGTAGGCTCTTAAGTAACCACATAAGATGCTGGACTATATAGTTCCAGCATCTTTATAATTATGAAACAACTTCCTTTTTATAATATTCTTCCTATATAGGTACAACATACAAACGAACAAACAAATTTTACCCATTTATAATTTATAGATAAGTATAGGTGACATGAAATTGTTTATTATGCAATTTAGGAATAATTCTCAATCACTTTTACAGCTCTTTTTTAAAACGCTTTTATTAGCTTCACTTGTAACTAACTAACTAGGTATGTAAAAAGACCCACTTCCCGGTTTCCAATTGAGCTGAAATTTTGCATACACGTTTATTATAATCTAGATGGCGCTGGTATTTCTATTACAACCTCTGAGAAGAAACACGGAAACAAACTCAGGATTCATGCTGTATTTAAAAGTCCAGACAATTTTTTGGATAGGATTAAAAACTGGTGATTTCTACGGATCCAAAATTAATTGCAGCACTCGAAACTACCCTCTAGAAAATAAGGGTGTTGATAAATTATTAATAAGGCTCTAAAGACTTGGCACTTATACTCCCCTAAATCCCAGATATTTTTCAACCCCCTCGTGTTCTGTAAAAAACACAAAAGGTCCGGGTTTTTTTGTACCCCGAGACAGTTTGATTAAGGCAGTACCCTGACCAAAACGCCGTTTTACATCGCCATCTCCTCCGCAATTATACCATATACAAATAAAAAAAAAATACAGTCTTAAAGTTCAAGATCTCTACTTCAAATCCAACGTTTCAAATTTTTTTTTTAAGTAGATTATACTATTGTAATTGGCGATTGTAAAACACCTAAATCAGAATTTAAACCTTCATCTTCTTCGGAACTTGAAGCTTAATTTATTTCTGATTTGCAGCAATAGATAAATAATTCTTTTATTTATAAGTCCAACGTTTAACATTTAAAAAAAAGTCATTTTTAAATTTTTCCTTGAATTTAAACGTAAATCTGTGCCAATTTTCAGCTGAAGGGTCGTGTTCGGGCGACGGGCGGCAGTCTGCCGCTGGCTCTCGGACGTGATACCCGTGTCGATCGAGGCTATCGCGTTCGATTTATAAATTCAGAATTTATTTTGCTCTCTAGACACAATATTGTGTAGAGGGGGCAACCTATATAACTTGCCTCAGTAGTATGGCATGTACTTCTATAAACATATTTTGATTTTTTTTGAGTACATATTTGAAATATTATTATTTTAGTAAAATCAGATATAGATAGAGTCTACTGATCTGTCACTTTATCTGTCAAGTCAATACAAATTGTGTTTCATCTTCTTAAATATACTTTGTCTAAAAATATAGAGACCATCTTTTGGATGTTTTCTATAAACATAAATTCAAATTCAGTATGTGACCACGTGAACGTGACCGAATGTTTGAAAACTCTAAACTATGGGACGGAGTCCCATCATGTTGGTATTCAAACTTCATGTTTTGGTGAGATCTATGTGACCACGTGACTAAAACTTTGAAAGTTTATATCTCCCAAACTATGGGACGCAGTCCTATCATGTTGGTAATCAAACTTCATGTTTTGGTGAGGTCTATTCATATAAACCGTGACCACGTGACTACGTGACCAAAATTCAGAGCTACCTTCTATTAATGAATTGATAATTTGTCATAATCAACGTTTAAAATAGTAAGTAATAATATGTTGATGACGATGTTGATCGATTTTTTTTTTTTTTTTTTTTTTATATAACATTGTCCCTCACTAGGATTTCTCCTGTATCGTGGGTAGAGTTTACAGACATTATCTCACATGCACACACACCCAGACTAATATTTGTTCCGTGCGCGTATCGAACCCGCGGCACGTAGCGTAGAAAACCACTACACTACTTGTAACAACCATAGCCTCCATGCACTTTCGCCACACTGTCTTGACGTTGTCGGCGAGATCAAAGGCGCCGTCCTACTGTTGTTTTTCTTTATACTATTCCTTTACTATATATAATAATAAATACTATGTACCAACCTAGTTTTATTTTAATTCTTATCGATTATACTTTATATATTACTATTCACCAACACTGCTATTCCCATTTTTAATCGACTTCCAAAAAAGAAAATTCTCAATTCGACTGTATGTTTTTTTTTTGTATGTTTGTTACGCTATTACTCCGCCAGTTGCATACCGATTTTGAAAATTCTTTTTTTATTTCAAAGGGTACTCTCAAGATGGCATTTAAAGGACAATGCAACTCTTCCATAGAAGCTTGGTCCAATATTTTGAAACATGTTGCCCAGAGTTGAAACCAATGGTAATTGATATAACTTATTGCCACTAGTAACTTTTACTATGGCAAGAAAAAAATCTATCCGAGTAAAAAAAAGATACGACCCTAAGAGACAAAATAAAATATTTATAATAACATCGGTTAAACTTGATTTGATTATGCGATATTGATTCAAAGTAAACGTATAATTAGTGACTGCCGTGACTGCTTATTACCCGACTGCGCGATGCAAAGGAGGGTAATGTGTTTATCAGCTTATGTATGTATGTTTATTCCTTTGTGGCGCTCTAGACACCAAATGCGTGGGCCGATTTGAATGATTCTTACGTCAATAGATTTGTCTTATTCTTGCAAGTATCACTAAAGACCTGAAAGTAATTAAAATTCAATATGGCGACAAGTAGACGCCATATTGTGGAAAAGTTAGAAATGAAAGTCAACAAACTATGTTAAGTGGGGTGTCATTGAATAGGTATTTGAAAATCATCATTTAGGTTTCTGTTATCATTTTTCATTTCGTATGACCATTTAGGATCTATAACGATTTAAAGTTGGTTAGCAACTATTCTCACTTAAAACTAAACAAAAAGTGTAAAAAAAATAAACAATACAGTGACTGCTTAAAATGTCAACTTTAAATAAAAACTGAAAAAAACGCGACTAGCGACTATAACAGTCGGGAGTTCGGGACTCATTATTGGGAAGATTTGAGTCTATCGCAATTTTTAATGGGTTCGCTATGTTCCGCATTAGAATTCTACTACTAATACTAGTTTTTTTCTTTTAATTTTTTATTTAAAGTGATTTTTTATTAATTTATAGTTCACTTTTTAAGCAGTCGGGTTTTTTATTGCTTTTATTTACTTTTTGTATAAGGTATAGTGAGTAGTTATTTAAAAAGAAAAAAGTAGGAGGTAATTCTTGTTTAGTGAAATAAAAATATATTTACTACAAAATCTTTTTTATGCATTAGATTCCTATGAAAAGAATATTTGGGTAATACCTGCAATCTAATAATAGTAGTTTAAGAAACTGCTGCATAAAAGGGGTAATTAAAATACGAGTGTGTGTAAAACCGAGCTGAGGCAAGGGTTTCAATAGTATCATATTTAATATCTAGTAAGGTACCTATGTGTAGCACCTGTAGCATGACCGTTTCTATTTCTATTCTTCAAAGAATAGACAAAGCTCTTTCTATCCATCTCGACATCCAGACTCAGGTTTCTACGTAGACAAAGATAAAATATTCTTTTCATCTCACTAGCTCGGAAAGGCTTTCTTTATTCTTCGAAATCCGAGCGCAAAAGTCTATTTTATCCGCTAGCGTGAAAAAGTTATTCGAAATTCGAACGTGACGAACTATGGTGTAGAGCACAGACCGGGCCCCAAGTCTTGTAATCACGAGAGCATTCTGCCGCGAGTGAGGGGTTGGCGCGTTGGACAAGTCGGCTGTGCAATTTTAAAACCTAGCAACTGACATTTATTAAAAATTCGGTGTTTTTGCATTTTTCACTTGCTAAGAACCTTAGCAAGTGAAAAATGCAAAATCACCGATTTTTTTAGAAATGTTAGTTGCTAGGTTTTAAAATTGCACAGCCGAAGTGTACAGTGGTGAAGAAGAATAACTCAAATATAATTAGGCATCTAACATTTTCCTCGCTTTAATGAGATGAAAAGTTGTGTTTTTCGCATGGCTGCAAAATTATTTGCGTCTCGTGCCTTTGAATCCCTCACTCTACGCTCAGGATAATATTCTTGAACCACGATCGAAGCGAGTGGTTTACTCTTAGAATCCTTCGCTTGCTCGGTATTCAATACAAGCACTCGCACCAAATAACAACTTTGCAGCCTTGCATAACAAACAACTATTCCACAGCAACGGGTAAGTAGTTAGTGAAGTAGCTGGCTACCAAATCCTACCGACGAGTAGAAATATTTCCATAACCGGTCTATTTTTCTATTCTTCCGTAGAAGAAACCCGCATCTAAGGTGGTTATGCTATGCTTGCAGTTTTATACACTACTTTATCTATACTCACTGCAATAGATATAAAAACAAACACAATAATGGCGCCGAAACCCAGCAGTCAACCACGCATGCACTTGCATAAAGTCTGTCATTATGGTACTATTCTTGAATTCATAATCAAAACTTTACAGTGAGCACATACGCGGTGGCGACTATATAATTGAAATATTATATGCCGAAGCGGAACTAACAGATTTAAATGGTTTTTATTTGCCTGATTCCGATGTTTTATTTATAAGAACACGAACTAAAACTCGCCACATCAGTGCGAAAAAATATTTTTGCCATGTATTGGTTAACGGTACCTTACAGGTATAGATGTATAAATAATTGCTCTTGCAGTTGTATATCTGGTAGATGAGCAATTGGTGTTTGAGCCCATGTTATTACTGTCGTATGGTACTTTGTGCCACAATAGATCTTCGCAGGTCGCAGTGGGCTTAGGACCCTACCACTTCTAAATAATATCTAATGGTCCTTTGCATGGGCCGGACACCAAAATGTGATTCATCGCTCCGCACTTTTTTTAACCGACTTCAAAAAAAAGGAGGAGTTTCTCAATACGAAGCGAGTTTTTTTTTTTTTTTGGATTGTGTTTTTATCGTTAATGATTAATTAATAAGTATAAATTCATTACATAATGATTGTAAAAATATTAATGAAAATAAATAAAATTATTTTTGAATAAAATCATTTTTATTTTATTATACCAAAAATACTTACTCCTTCGTATTTTCTTTATAAATGCCTCCCTACTTACCTACCATACTTGTTCTCATAATCAAAAACAAGTTTAACGAATTTTATAATAAATAATATATTTTCCTTCTGATGGTCGTATCTTTTTTTTACTCGGGTAGATTTTTTTGTTGCCATAGTAAAAGTTACTAGTGGCAATAAGATCTGTCAATTACCATTGGTTTCACATTTGGGCAACTACTTTAAAAAAATTGGGCCAGTAAGTTGCATTGTCCTTTGTTGAAGATTTGATGAAGAACTTCGGAGATATACAATGGAACTCTTGAATGAATAACAGCATGTCACTTGCGATTTCTGTAATCGCATGATTATGAATTGTTTAAGCCACTCAAAATAGAAATATAAAATAAACGTTAAAAAATAGTATAAACCGACTTCAAAAAACTAAAAAGTATAATACATATAATTTTCTTAAAAAACTTATCAGCTTCTGAAGTCGTTGCCACTGCCAAGCTAGGTGCATTGAAGAATTTAAGAAAATTATTTACACTGTTTAGTTTTTTGAAGTCGGTTTTTACTTTTTTTAATGCTAGGTATTAATATCTAATAATCGTGATATATTTATATGAGTGAATATTAAATGAATCAAGCAATCCTTCAAATAAAAGAGCAAGTTATAATTAGTTAATACCAAATCATCTAACAACTCGGCAAGTGTAAAGCTCGTTGACGAAGCATAAACTTTTTATTTCCCTTTTTTATAAAATCATTCATCATTGTAGTGATTGTACCACTGTTATTGGTATTAATTTTCTAGTAGTACCTCTGTTACTATATAGACCTATAAGTGAAACAATCTACAAATATATATTTTACATTGCCACCTCTATTTATTATATAGTTTTTTAGTGTCTGGCGCGATGCTCGCGTTGACATGCTCCGAGCGGTTTCCGTAATATTACAGGGGGTCGCGCGGGTTGCGCGGGTGGAGGAAGCGAAATCGACAAATTCGTTACCTCACTGACGCGCCTTAAGTAAGTTTTACAAGTGGGCCGGTCCCGACGACCCGAAGATTAGACGCTGATACGCGGCTGATAACGTTTTCAATTATAACTTGCTTAATCGGTTTGTTACGAAGTTTGATTGTGTTTTTTATTTGGTTAAACTAAATGGGTCCTTAGAGGATAATGTAGTGACTTCCACCCATGTATAGTGAGCTAATGCAGGCACGGATACAGAGGGGAGCAATGGGTGCAATTGCACTCCCCTGACTCCGAACAAATCAAATCAATCAAATCTTCAAAATTTTTAAATCGTTTTAATGACTTGTTTACAAGAATCTTTTTATACTCATTACTACTTATTATGTAGATTACATCGGTCATGTGTTTTACTTGAAATTATCTACCTACTGATAAAAAAAAACGATGTTTAATTGAATAATAAATTAGAGTATATAATTTATTTTTGTTTCGAACCAATTTTCTGGAATATAGGTAAAGTCACACAAAATTGCCGCCACCCCCACTAAACGAAATCCTGTATTCGCGCTTGGGCTATTGTCTACAACCTTCGTACTTTATAAGATTTATTCATGTTCATAATCTCTAGTTGAAAAATTCTTAAAAGCAATTTTTTAATTTTACATAATTTTCTTTTATTGTCTTTGAGCATACACGCGCACATGCAATTCATATTAATAAAAAAGTAAAAACCGACCGCAATAAACTAAAAAGTATAAAATAATTTTCTTGAAAAAAAAACCTTTTTTGGAAAAAAAAAGAGAGGTGTTATAAGTTTCCAATGTTTATCTGTATATCCATGTGTCTGTCTGTGGCATCGTAGCTCCAAAACGAATAGACTGATTTTAATGCAGTTTATTTAAATTGAAAAGCTAGTTTAATCGGGAATCATCTTAACTATGTTTAATGAAAATCTGTTTAGCCGTTCAAAAGTTACAGCTCTTTTTCTAGTTGGAGTCGGGAGTTTTTGACGGTTAGGTTATTCATGCCTAGTCCCAAAGCCCACTCCACTTTATCATTGATGCTAAAACCTCTCCAATAAAGAGCTCACTTCAAAACTTTCGATACAGGAACTTCGGATAATGAGCTGCCTTTTAATAAACTTGATGCTTTTGATAACGTAGGTACGAGAGATAGCGGGAAAAAGTAATTTCCTCGCCCGCATTAGAAGGCAACGATCCGGTAACAGGAGAAGGTTGCACATGGTTAAATACTCTTCAAGAATTCAAGGATCATTTAAATCCACATCCGAAATCCGTATAGGTATAGGTTGCTGTATATTATTTAATTCCGTAAATAATCAATATACGTACTATTTTTGCAAGGTTCTTTTATTTATTTTTAAGCCCTGACAAAAAAGAGGGGTTTTTATAAGTTTGTAGTATGTATTTGTGTATCGGTGTATCTGTGTATCTCGTGTGTGGCATCGCAGCGGAATTGTTAATTTTATTAAGGAAATGATATTTTTTTATAATGTTTATAATTGATTACTTTTAAAATTATTGTTACTAGATATTATTATCTTAATTATGACTATGTAATTATCTATATAAAATAAAAATCAGAATCTAAAACTTCTTTGCTCTGTAACTTCTATATAGACAAAGCAACACAAAATTTTGTTCCAATATTTATTTGTAATCTCAATTGATTTGCCCCTGTCAGCTCCCGATCACCTGCCCAGTACAGCCCTGTCGGGGGCCGTAGTGTAGTAAGAAAAATATTAATACATCTCCCCTGATACTCGTTTTCCTCTGCACAACCCCTTTTTGCAATAGAAAATTGTGATTGCTTTCATATTTCCATTGCGAGTTTATCGTTTGTACGTAGTACTATAATATGCCGTTTTTGCGAATTTTCTTTGTCTCCGTTGATAGTTGTTTAAGACCATTTTGTATATGTTAGCTATGTAGCGACATCTATCGCCACATAGAATAACTACTTACAAGGCAGCAAGCTGACAACAGTAGTGGCGCAGAAATATAAATTCGACCAATCAGATATCGAAGCCTGCATCACGCAAGGAAACAGAATATCGTATCTAACACATATACAACTGTCCGACATCAACCGTCGGGCTTCGGCCCGCCAGGCAATATCACCTCGCCTGACCGGAGGATCCTCCCTTTTCAATGGAGGAACACCTTACCTCGTTCCTCCACAGCTACTTTGCTACCGGCCTATTTACTTGAGACATTATTAACCGACTTGAAAATAAGGAGCAGTCTCTCAATTCGACTGTATGTTTTTTTTTTTGTATGTTTGATACGCGATTACTCCGGCAATCGCAGACCAAATTTGAAAATTATGGTTTTGTTTTGTGCTCGAGGTGGTCTCATTTAAATTAGGTAAAAATCTGATGAAGAACTTCGGAGATAGATAATGGAACTCTTGAATGAATAACAGCATACCATTTGCGATTTTTGTAATCGCATGTTTATGTATTGTTTATGCCACTCAAAATAGAAAAATAAATTAAACATTAAAAAAGTAATAACCAACTACAAAAAACGAAAAAGTAAGAACTGAAGTCTATGCCACTGCCAAGCTAGGTGTATTAAAGAATTAAAGGCAGACTTCAGAAGCTGTTATATTGTATTTTATACTTTTTAGTTTATTATGTCGGTTTTTAGACAATATAAGATATTGACTCTGCCGTCTTTGTACATTTTAGAAATTTTGATATTTGTTAAAGTAAATCCTAACTTATTCCCGACCTTAGCAGACACATTTCCTCGAAACAGACGTGACAACAGTAGGTTATGTCTAAACCCGGCTAGGACTGCACTTATGCGCAAGAGTGTCTTCTGCATGGCGCCGATCATTTTCAATAAACTCCCTAAGAGTTGGAAAGACCTCACAAATGGGGCGTTTAAAACCAAGGTCAGGACGCTTTTAATTAATAAAGCATATTATAATGTAACGGACTTTCTAACGGACCAATTTGCTCTTACTTGACATTCACTTTTTGTGTGAGTGTATTCAATCCTATGCACCTCGATACCTACATAACATTTGTACGCCATTGCTGTGGCAAACATGTTGGAACGAACAAATTAATTTCTATGTTTACATCTTGCATGCAATTGTATGTATACACATGTTTATGCAAATAAAAATTTTCTATTTCTATTTCTATTTCTATTTCTATTTCTATTTACTTTTTTTTAAAGTTTATTTTATTTTTCTATTTTTTAGCATCTGGTGTTCGTCTAAGAAATTTTTCTCAAATTTTTTATTCTCTAGTGTCCCGTGACAGACAGTCAAAGGCAAGTGTAAAGTAGATAGGATGGATACTGCACAAAAAGCATACAAAACTTGTAAAATCTGAGCATTATGTAAGTAATAATGTTTACAGATATTTACTAAATACCTACCAGTACCTCTACCATGAGTTTTCCGTGCCGTCTAACGTTCACGTTCACATGCAATATTTGTATAGTGACTTTAGTTCACTATTTATATCGCTAGAGGCGCTGAAAAAATTCCCATACAAATATGGCATGTGAACGTGAACGTTAGACGGCACGGAAAACTCATGGTACTGTTGTTTGGTACTGAGTCTGTCATGCTCACTAAAATGTCCCACTGATGGTGGCGTTGTGTGTCGGGTCGTTGAGTTCCCTTCAATAAGGTTGAGCTGCTTGAGTTGCTGTCGCACACCTATTTAATGTTTTAGGCATATAATATATCTACTTGCCTTCATTTTAAAATGGGACTTAAAATCTTTATATTTACAATACCTCACCTTTGCCCAAACCTTAATAATCAGGAGCGAGATGGCTAATGTAAAATCACTAATAAATCCTCCCAGTTAGGGTTACCATCCGTCCGGATATGTTCGGCCATGTCCGGACGTTCGGCCATCGATCCGAATGGCGTCCGGCTTTTTAATTTGTCCGGATTTTTAACTTAGTTGAAAACATTTTGAATGAATCTTTTTTTATTAATCAGTACCTCTACCATGAGTTTTCCGTGCCGTCTAAAGTTCACGTTCACATGCAATATTTGTATGGGAAGCGCTTCTAGTTCTTCAGCGCCTCTAGCGGTATAAATAGTGAACTAAAGTCACTATACAAATATTGAATGTGAACGTGAACGTTAGACGGCAACGGATGGAAATATTCGGATTTTTATTAAAGTGTCCGGAATTTTTGTAATGTCTTGTTTTTTGTCAGCACTTTTCAAATTTCGAAATGGTAACCCTATTCCCAGTGGGTTTTTTTCCAATAATTGTAATTTTTCAAGTAACTGTCCGAGTTTTTTTCAAAGTGTCCGGAATTTTTTGTCTCGACTTTTCAAATTTCGAAATGGTAACCCTACTCCCAGTAGGTAATTTTCCAAAGAAAGGACGAGCATCGTATTTCTTGAGAGGAAAAAATAAGGCGAATTCTTAGTAAGTTCTCGTACAATGAAACTTTACAAAGGATGAAAATTATAATAGGGATGAAAGTGGGTAAAACATATTTTTTTGGTATCGCTTGTAAGAAGATTTTCGGTTTTACGGGTTGAGTAAAATTCTATGTCTTCTTTTTCAGTAGTGTCGGATAATAAGCCCTCATATTGATTGCTTATGCCGCGTAGTGTGAAAGGGTATCGACTGATATGCGCGGTGGCTATGTAGCTACAACAACATGAACAGGAGCCGTATTAGGATCTTGACAAGAACCCTCACTCGGCACTGCAAACTAAACAAGCACCTGCAAAAAATGGGCCTTAGTGACACCACAATTTGCGGATTCTGTCGCGAGAGGGATG
Organism: Allophyes oxyacanthae; assembly: GCA_932294325.1. NCBI lineage: Eukaryota > Metazoa > Arthropoda > Insecta > Lepidoptera > Noctuidae > Allophyes > Allophyes oxyacanthae. The sequence continues at coordinate 1,411,907 of OW028625.1, forward strand.
AGACGCCCATACATATCCTATGCGAGTGTGACGTAGTACACCACACTACAAGCCAGCATCTGGGGGCCACCTAATCTCACCAGATGAGATTAAATCCCCTCCACCCCAAGAATATAGTCAATTTTATTATTGACTTACGGCTAGAGGGAGTGCTGTAATAATACAAGAGGCGTCACAATAGATCTTCGCAGGTCTCAGTGACAAAGGGGTTTAGTACGCTACCTCTTCAAATAAATAATAATATATTAATAAATGTAGCTACAAGCCCCTCAACACTATCTGATACTGTACGGGGTATTTTAAATAACTATGAGCTGTTAATGATGACGTGGACAGTGACATTAGAAACCTAACGTATTTAACCGCCAAAGCACCTTGGAATAACATTCCTACGCTGTTGAGTGTTAGATAATCAATTATGCACATATTGGGCTACATACATAACTAAACAGGTACCTACCTTCATAATTGAGTGGGGTCTCAGGTCGCTTGGGATGAAAATAATAATAATAATATGTTTCCATTTGGTAAACATGGCCGCCGCTACACAATATCATCTACCTCTATAATTCATGACCTTAATTTTTGTGTCCATTAGACACGAGCTGAGAAAAATATTACAATGATCCGTCCTAGAATACAAAAGAACTTAATTTAGGTAGAAAGGTTATTTTCATTATTTGAAACCCAAAATTGGCACTGCCAATAGCGTTTATATACCATAGTTAAGATTGTATTTTTTTTTAGAATTGTCTATTATTTGAAGGAATAAAGCAATAGACGAATAACGGTCCCTATTAACATGTTTAAACGAATACAATCTTCATTTTATTATTTCGAATATGGAGTTTGTTCCAAATAGAGACATTGCGCCGACCCCAAATAAAATGAGATAAGGGCAGGAGAATCATGATGATGAGAGGTAATAATAATATTATAGTTTAAAAAAAACTATAGAACACGCTTTAGTCAACCAAACTGCAGAACGTATATGCAAAATTTCAGCTCAATCGGAAACCGGGAAGTGGGTCAAATTTAACTTCCAAGATTTTCTTACATAGTTAGTCACAGGTGAAGCTAATAAAAGCGTGTTAATAAAGAATAATAAAAGAATATCTCGTGAGTGACTGTGCGGCGCGGACGGTCGGACATCGGAATCACGAGAATTGCCGAAGCGCATAACATTAATCGTAGAACTACTGTACTCGTGCAATCCAATACAGTTGTTAGAAGATAGAAACCCTACTTGCATAGGTCAAACATGATCAACGTTTACTTTCACACCAGCTTAAAAGCAAGCCTAACCAGACCTAACCCCATGGTATAAATTAACAACACAACTAATCACAAAATACTCGGCACCCTAATTAAGTAAAAATCACCTGACAGTGACCTGACAGTCACGCGACAGCAGAGGGAGCGTGATCGGTCGCAAACTGTCAAACAAATTCGTATTACGTACGGCATTCGGCCGCCTATGCCTACTTGTCGCGTTTGCAGCGCCAAGTATGCAATTTTTAGTTCATTTACTGTCCACTAGAGGGCGAATCTCGCCTTGATTACGTAGGAAAATCTAACAGTCACAGCGACCACAAACAGTGCATCCCTTTCTCGCTTATAGACGTTTTCATAATCCGATACGGAATAGGACGATTATTTGCTACAGCAACTGTGACTGTCATATTTATCATAATAATTATCAGGTGGCCGGTAAGCGGTGGCAGTCGCGTCGCTATCGGCAAATACGTAATACCAAAGTCATGTTTTAACAGCACCTACTGCACGATTTACGCCTGTCGCAAACTGTCTGTTACATCGGTAATTAGGGGCTGAAGGGGACACCAAAACCGCAAGTTACACAGTTTTTTGTCAACAGCCCATAAAAGGCTTTCAACAGACATGATTAACGATTCCCCTAATTCACAATTTATTGGAGTAAACTTGGACAAATGTCTATCAATCAATATAGCTAATGTTTTGTCGCTCTGCTGACTAATTTGAGTTTGATTGTGGCCTAAGTTTGTTGCCAATATTTGGTTAAGATAACTTTGTGAGGGATGGTTAGGAATTAGGATGTAGAAGTTTGTCTGTTTATTTTAGTTTAGGCATATACCAACAGAACGTTTATGTTGGTATTGTTACTAAGAGAGCATCTATATAATCGGGCCTCTATTATGTGTAACGTTAGGCCCTGAGCCGGCAGCAGACTTTATGCCGCGACGATAAAATGTATGCAATCCTATGCAACAAGGTAGGTACACAGCAGTGGCGCAGGGTGACATTTTTAAAAGGGGAAGCCGTCCCAAAAATGCCCTCTAAAAATTGCTGCAATTAATGCTGCAAGACAAAAAATCCATACCGTCTCTTGTAGTCTATATATAGTCAAAGTCATGTCTAGAAGAGCTCGACCTAACTGAATAACAAGCCTTTTTTGTCAGTTGGATAAGTAAATAATTTAATATTACGTTGGTCTATGAACCAATTCCTAAAGGGAAGCCGATGGGAATCGAGTTGTATGGACTCTTCGCCACTGGTACACAGTGGACAAAAAGTTGACATTTTCTGCTAGAATGTCAATTAAGTAAACATGTATTTACCAAAAATATTTGACTTAGAATAACCTTTCTTTTTTTAGGGTTCCGTACCCAAAGGGTAAAACGGGACCCTATTACTAAGACTCCGCTGTCCGTCTGTCACCAGGCTGTATCTCATGAACCGTGATGGTTAGACGATTGAAATTTTCGCAGATGATGTATTTCTGTTGCCGCTATAACAAAAAATACTAAAAAACAGAATAAAATAAATGTTTACAATATTATTGTTATGAAAGAAAACAAATATTGCAGACGTAACTTAAACAATTAAAAAAATAATATGAGAGAAAGAAAAATAATTTTATCCCGTAAATTATTTTTCTTTCTTTCTTTCATTTTAGTTTTTTAATTGTTTAAGTTACGTCTGCAATATTTGTTTTCTTTCATAGTTTTAGATTTATTCTGTACATATTCAATCTAAAACCACTGTTTAACAAAAAATCCCAAACCAGATGTCGACTCAAAAAGACATGAAATCCAGCATAGGTCCCAATCCCAAGTGGATAGCATTATATTTTGTTTCTAGATTTTGTCTCCAGTTTTTCTCTCAGCCTATATTATTTTTGCTGGATTTCGCAATAGCTTTGGGTAGTATTACGTAGAATCTACTTTTGTGTTCGTAAAAGTAAAAAGACTGCAGTGGCCTTGGTTTGTAGGGCATTCAACAACCGAGTATTGTAATTGATGTGACAATGTCGTATTGGCGATAGCTCGCATGTCTAGTGAAAAATTTAAATATGCCAGCTTGTAAATTACTAGGTTTTGGCGTGGTTTTACGTGAGCTACCGTATTTTAAGTAGTTGTTCAACCAGAAGCCCAATTCTTGTAATTAAAAATGTTCAAAATACGCAATATATTTATTAAATATATTTAATACTAATATATTTTTTATTAAAATTAAATTTAAAATTATTTAATATATTTTTTATTCTTTTAAATTATTATTTTTTCTACTCAATTTTACACTGTTGCCATCCTAAAATAATGTCTTCTCTGTCTATGCACCTGTCCTCTTCATATTACCTGTGTCTATCATTCTATAGTGTGTCTTGTTTTTGTGGCAAATAAATGATTTTTCTTTCTTTCTTTCTTTCTTTCAACAATACAAGTCATAATCGGTTGAACGACATTGTTAAAATCAACAATTACGAGAACATTCTAATACGATTGAGACACGATTGGAATAGCAGAATTGATTTTTTTTATTTAAATATACAATTAATATATCAATTAAATTAGGGCCTAGGGGTCTACTGCGTAACTAAAATGGTTATGAACATCGACTCTGGTAATAAACTTCAATATGATCCTGAGAGATGAAACTTCCAGCTACCTTGTAAAAAAATTACAGATCATGAAGTTAGGACTGCCCCATCTTTATGATCGGTACAAAAATATCACTCACGATCGTATTGAAGTTTATTACCAGAGTTTGATGTTCATTACTATTTTGTTGATAGACCCGCTGGTCATGGAATCAGCTCCTTACCGAGGTTTTTCCAAGAGACAATAATATGGGGTTCTTTAAAAAGGGAGTGAAAGGAATTTTCCAGAGGCAACCTGCGCGTGATGCCCCTGGTGTTGCAAGCGTCTATTATACAGGGTGTCCCAGGAAACCTGTACCAGCGAAGGTCTGTGGTCAGGGGACACTAATACTCATCGATTGAACCCCCATGTATGTTCTACGATATTTTGTAGTTTTCGAGAAATTAATTATTTTGTAATATTTTCTCCGAAACAGAATTTTTTATCTTGTGATTATATTCTGAGCTACTATTAGTTAGAATTTGGTTGTTTTGTGTTTTTAACAGGTGAACACACATTCTAGCCATAATACTGACAAGAAAAATCTCAAAGAAACGCCACTCAGAAAAAGTTATAATTAAAACCGCCTACAATTTCTCGAAAACTGAAAATATTACAAAATAATTAATTTCTCGAAAACTACAAAATATCGTAGAACATACATGGGGGTTCAATCGATGAGTATTAGTGTCCCCTGACCACAGACCTTCGCTGGTACAGGTTTCCTGGGACATCCTGTATAGGCTACGGTAACCGCTTACCATCAGGCGGGCCGTATACTCGTTAAACATCTTGGTGGTATAAAAAAAAGGTTAATTTAACTTTCCACAGTGCAAGATGGCTCACAGTTAAAATATAAAGACACCTTGCCTTATACTCGTACTAATACCACATTGAAGTTACGTAAAACATAAGAAAAGCGCCGAAATACGAGGCCCTATTCCCCAGCTATCAGCTATTTCTAGCTCCCGCAGTGACTTCTACCTCTTTCTTCGGCTCCAGGAACGCCTCCGCAGCAAGAAATTTGAAGATGATAGCGAAATTATGGCTGCTTTTGAGGCGTTTTGGGAGGGTCAAGACAAAGATTTTTTTCTAAGGAAATCTTGTGAGTGTCAGGATGGCGGGTAGACAGCGGAATTCGCTATCGCAGATAAGCCTATAATTTAGTACCTAATTGGTACTATTTGGTACCTTCAGTAAAAAAATTGGTACCTCCTCGTGTTCCAAAATATAAGGAAAAAAAAGTTGCCCGCCATCCTGACGTCAGGATGGCGGGTAGACTCGTAGATTAGGCAGTTCCACGCTGAATGTCTGCGATCTCTGTATGTGAGGATTTAGTACCCAATTGGTACCTCAACATATCTCAGTTTCAACTGTCTGGACCAAGTCGTTACAAAGTTATGCGCAAAAATATTTTCGAGCAGTAATGAATGTAATTATAATATCATCGAGATAGTCTAAGGCTCTAAGAAGGTTTCCATCAAATTACCTGTAATACTAAGTTTGGTAGATAATGTATCGAATATTTTAAGAGGATCATCCGTAGAACATACACTTGGGTTTAGAAAACAGATGGACGAAATGCATTAACTTATTAGGAGACTATGTAGAAAAATAAATTGTTTTTTTAACCATAATCACCGTGTTTTATTTTCATTATCATTACTTTTGGATCACCCCTAGTATAATCAATCAGTCACACAGAACACAAAAGGTAAAAGTTCACAAAGTTTCTATCCAAAATCGTGCCAGTTACGGCTAATGATAATTATACTAGTCATTTCTATATTCTATCTAGCTATAACGATAGATAATTATCTACGTGTAGTAATCTTGAGCGATCGCAACACGCAATTTATAATTGGTATTTCGCTATTCTGTATTAAAATTACAGTTTATTTTGCTGTAGTGGGTCAATAAGGTAGATTTTATATCGATTAAATGACATGAAAGTTTTTTGTAGTATCTATACTTATAATAAAATCGTAACGAAGCGAAAACTGTACATTGAAGATTTAAAAAAAAAAAAATTGCTACGTGATCTATAATCGACACTGATGCCAAAAATATAGTTTTTAGAATTTTTGTCTGTTTGTCTGTTTGTCTGTCCGAGCTTCACGGCCAAACCGCTGAACAGACTTTCATGAAATTTTGCAGTAATATCTGTCAAAGGGCTGGTCAACATATAGGCTATAAATTATCACGCTATTATCTATGGGGGGTGAGCTAAAGTAAATTATGCCTGTGTACTATTATGAGCTACCACTTCATTATTAAGAGCCAAATCTTAATGAAATATTGTATTATTATAATTCATAGGTCCGGTCAAAATATGTAATAATAATCATCACCCTATTCGTCTAGGGGGCTAAGCAAAATTAATCTTCGTTTTAGTTTCACAGTTCCCTTTTTCATTTTAACTCCTCACTTGATCCAGTTCTTAAATTAGTAAAATGGTATATTTAGTAATGCCCAGTTTTTTTTTTTTACTGATAAACGTTCTTTCTTCGGCATCTTACTTTAAGGTACGTATTTCACTGACTGCTATGCTCCAAAAGGTGAAGCGTGATGAAAGCATACGACAATAATACCTTACTCACGAGATAATTACTTTTTTAAATGCGCTACCAGATATTTCGACCTAACTGTGATTTCATTATTTTTTTATTACATTTTTCTGAAACTAGATGGCGTTAATAGACTTTTTAACCAAGACCGAGATTTTGTATTTCCAGTAAATATTGAGATAAGATAATTATTAAGATTTTATTAGGATTGGGTAGATTTTTTTTTATCAATAGAAGTTGTCGGAAACCTGTAGGATGGGCTTTTTGGAATCGAATAGGTAATTAGGAATTTCAAAGCCTTTACTGCTACCATTGCAAATTGATAAGGGCTAACATCGTTTGCATTCTGGAGAACAGCAAATTAAGTTTATAGAACATTCTTTTTACAACATAGCCTTTTGCCTGATGCACGGCAGCAGAAAATTCATTGACTTGAGGATGACTAGAATAATCTGTCGGCTACCAATTTCTCAGTGAAAAGAATAATATAATTATTACCTATTTCTTTATTATTTTCAGCACATTTCATTTTTTCATTTCATATTAATTAAATATTACTGTGTTTCTTTAAATTTGTCTTTAGTCTCCCTAGATAGCGTTGGGATCGAAATATTTGTTCTTTTAATTGGGTTTATGTGTTTACGAAAATGTAAAGTTTATAATTTGGATGTTTTCTCCAAGTATTTTAAATAGCTACTATTGTTAGATTCAAGACGATAAAATCATTACGAGGGGCAGTAATGGTCACTGAATTCTCACCGACTACGTCGTTGTTGTTAGTCGTTAGTAGAGTGTAGGCAAAATAAAGGTATCGCTAGATCACCAACTTTGTATTTATGGGATGAAAGTCTGGGAGCCAACAAAAAAAAAAGAAGTTACCCCCATCTCGGGAAAACAGCGAAAAATATTTCAATGAAACTTTACAGTATTCGTATAGATAATAGTCTAACTTAACAACTTTCATTTGCAACCGTTGACTAGATCCGTAGATACAGCTTGATCGCTCCATTGTAAGCAGTCCCATACAAAGCAGAGGTCACGATTGATTGGTTATACAAAATAATGTTGTATTGGACTTACTTTGATGCGACTTTCACTGTAGTATAATTTATTAGGGATCGAGGAATTATAGTAAACATAATTTCATCGCACTATCAGTCATAGGAGTCGAGCAATGTAACATATTTTGTGTTACATGTATGTGTGTATGATGGTGATGAAACGTAAGAATTTAACAATTTTGATAGGACTTTCACAGTAGCACTACTAAGGTGTCGACTTTTTAACATAAATTTGTATCATCACGCTACGCTACGCTCACAGGAACTGAACAGTGTAACTTTTTCTTCTTCTTTTCTTTTTTTTGTGTACACACGGCTACTATCAAGTTATACATTTCCAGTAAAAGCTGACCACGTATTGTATATGCTTCCCTTACAATAAGAGGTCAGCTTATTATACTGAAAATTTATAGCTCGATATGTATCCGTGGTTACTAAGGTCGATAGTTATGAAATTTGTGATTTAAACGAGTTTATTTAACATTTTCGGTAAAAATGATTATTTCGACACCCATCCTAACTGGCTAAGTGGAGCGGTAAATAGTAGAATAGAAGCCGACAAATATCAGGTTCAAATCCGGTCACCGTGTTTTTATTTTTTGTATATAATACTAATTGATAAAATTTTATATTATTAGAAACATGTATTTTCAAAAGATAACTCGAGCACCCCTACAGCACGCGAACGAAGTCGCGGGCACAGCTAGTCTAGTATAAATATAGTAGTATTAGTAGAAGCAGTGATAGCCTAGCGGTTGAACGCTTGCCTGCCGTGCAGGAGGGTCTGAGTTCGAACCCGGCCCGCACCTCTGACTTTTCGGATTCATGTGCGGATTAGAATTTAATTATGACTTGCGATAACGGTGAAGGAAAAACATCGTGAGGAAACCTGCACACCTGAAAGGGCCTCATAAAGTTCTCGATGGTGTGTGTAGTCCGCCAACCCGCACTAGGCCAGCGTGGTGGATTAAGGCCTAACCCTTCTCATTCTGAGAAGAGGCCCGTGCCCAGCAGTGGGACAGTAATGGGCTGGATTTATTTATTTATTTATCTAGTATTTATTAAAACCTTTTACTAATTGTTTTTGTAATATGTCTCTCACATTTGGCTCATCGAGCCTTTATTGTATAACCGGACTTTCGATGAGGCCTGAATGGCCTCCGACCTATTTAAAATAAGTAAATTTAATCGTGACGCAGCTAAGTGCGTCCTCTAGTGGGACACGGGCCTCGGCTTAGGGCGACGCTGACGGGGCAACAAGGGAGGGCTTGCTGTGTCTGTGTTAGAATGATATTATTATTAGGGAAATTGTAATCTATCGACTCAGCACATACTGGCGCAAGCGAGGGTCGGGGAGGATTTTTTTTACTGTATTATACAGGATGACTTCATATTGTAACATAATCGAATCTCATTCCAAATCATAATAGGTACAATCGGCAAATTTTCCGGTCGACCATGCTTATGGCTAAAATCGTTTACGCCCGGCGTCCAAACGCAGAGTTAGGTACTAACTCTAAGCAGGCCGCAGTCGTTCAAAGCATTTTGTTTGTGAAATGTATCATCGCAACGTATCGTCATTGTACATGACTTTCATTTTTCGTTTACACCTTAGGTATACTATCAAAATCATGTTTGATGGTGGTAGTGTCTCGCTGGCATGCCAGCATGAATGGGTCGGCACGACTGGGAAAGTACTAGCCTCCCACAGAATACCGACGTTAAGTAGCAGTATGCATACTGTTGCGTTTTGTTCGGTGAGTGTGGACTGCTGGAGGCCCAATTCCTCCCTTAGTCCCCTTCCTTCTCCTTTCCCTCCCTTATTCCTAACACCATCCTAAAAAGTCGGCAACGCATCGGTGACTCCTCTGGTGTTGCGGATGTCCATGGGCGGCGGTGATCACTTACCATCAGAGGCCCAATTCTCGTAATTAAAAATGTTCAAAATATAGTTCGGATCTCATTCCGATCTACTACCAATGTCATAAATGTCACAAATGGTATTCTCCTACCCTAACAAACAACGTCAAACGTGACAATAAATTGTAATGAGATCGAAAGTTGAATAAAAGTTAAATCGGTATTCTGCTAACATTTTGAACTGACACAGATAATAAAATTGACACTCTCGTCTATACACAAACGTCAAAAATGAGATTGAAATGAGTTTGTAAGAAGATTGAATCCAAATCATACTGGAATCGGACTGAACTTTAAGAGGAGTAGAATACATGACTTTTTGTCAATTCATAATATAATCTCAGTTCGGTCAACTTTCAGTCATATTATAAATTAATTACGAGAATTGGGCTTCAGGTGAAATGCAAGCTCGTTAGCCAAGTATAAAAATAAAAAAACCACTTCGCCCTCAGCACTGAGACAAGCTGAACTCCATAACAACCGGATAATTCACTTTCATTTAACTTTAATAGCCCTAAAACGAAACGAAGATAACTCAAAGAGTTTGCTTAAGTATTTCTCAAGAAAGTTACACCCACCTTGGGTTTTAAACTAAATGGATTATAAAAATTATTCAAGTACCTTCTTAAATCTGTTTACGAGTTTATCTTTGTCTGAAACCGGCCTTATTTAAGTATCTTTATGTTTAACAGACAAAGACTTGGGTAATTGCTTTTTGAGAGAAAAATATGTTTTCGTATTTTATTATGACTAAGAAGCCTGTAGAAATGTATTTATCACAGGGTGATTATTTTGGAAACCAATTATTTTCGAATATAGTGGATTATTCGAATGAGCGGATTAAACTGGATGACTGATCATGTTCTTTGTATATATAACATAGGTACACATAGTCTTTTGTAGTCTTAGAGGCTTAAAACTGTTCATGCCTTTAGTGAAAATGATTATAGTGGAAAACTGTCAAACAGACACCGAATTCGTTTAGGCTTCAGCTGAAAATCAGCGCTGCAGTTACATGCAGCAATATGCTGAGCTGAGGCCTATTAGACACGCATTACCACACCGAGCCTGCCACGCAGCGCACAAACTATCGGTAGCCTGATACCGTCGATTATTATTGTTGTACTTCTTTGTTGTTTATGTCTTAACCTTTCTGTGTAATTAATTATGTAAAGTAATTTCTGTGTAATTATTTAATGTAAAGTAATTTTTATTGATGTTTTATTTTATTGTGTGTTGGCTTTTGTGATGTTTAATAAATGTATTTTCTTTCTTTCTTTCTTAATAATATTATTGTAGTGTTTTGTTTTCTTCATTTTGGCTACTAAAAACTCATAACCAAATCCAGAAAATCACACAGAGTGCTAAATTACGTAATTTTATGATGCGCCCACCATATTGCAGCGACGCTCGATCTTGTCGCGACCGTATCTCACTGAAGCTAAGAGAATACCAAATGTGTTGTTTTGATCAAAATTTTACTGCAACTGCACGGCAACTGCACTTCTTTAGTTATGTGAATTAGCGCATAGATTCCAAAATTATTACATAAGCTATTTCATTTTCACTGAGATGAACGCTAAAGTTATAAGGGTCGATTCAAAACGAACGGGACGGCAACGGGACACGAAAAATTAAAAAGAAAAGCAAACCAAGAGGCTATACAGACAAAGCAAAATTTAATAACAAAAGTCGTTTATTACCAGTCTGATGTTCATTACCATTTGATACGCGGTAGACCCGCTGCGTTTGGATGCCGGGCGTAAACGATTCTAGCCTTATCAAACCGCAAAAGTTGCCGATTGTACATACTTTAAGTACTTTGCCATACATCAAACCATATCATATCATAGTTAGGAAAACTATCGTTTATACATATACTCATACTTACTACCATCGCGCCTCATAAAATTAGTTGAATAAGGGCCGGTACATGTCTGACGGAAAATGCGTCGAGCGTATCATCATCGGTTGAGTGCGAAAGGTTGAATGTTTTATCATATCGACGGTGGAAAGGCAAAATTGACTAAGCGACATTAGGCATTTTTACAGGAGAGCCAATTAAAGTTTGTTTTTTTCTTAAAAAAAACTCATACAATCTCTATTATTCATCATGAATCTTACTAGCTGGTTAGACAATGAAACTAGATTTTATATGCCTTTTAAAAAAAAAAAACTTTAATTGGTTCTTCTGTAAAAATGCCTAATGTCGCTTAGTCAATTTTGCCTTTTCACCGTCGATATAATTGTCTGTCATTACGCAACCGATAATAAATAAATAAAATAAAATAAAATAAAAAATCTTTATTTCGGATAAGTGACATCCATAGTTGGGTTAGTAACAATAAAGAAAACAAACTTATGAAAACTATGTTAGTAAAACTTAATACCTATTTAGCCACAAGGTGTGTGTCTGTGATGCACAGTGATGCACCTACAGACAATCACTTTTAAAATAAGAGAGTCGTACCTCCTTGCTATGGTTTTCAGGATGGAGTTGGAGCTGCCCCGCACTCTACAGAGCAACGAGGCAGATTTTTTTTCTGAATACCGCATGAAAGCCATCGGTATCTGCCTGCGCAATAATACGCGACGCATTTTTCGTCAGATATGTACCGACCGCCCTCTGGTGTTACAAGCGTCCATAGGTTACAGTAACCGCTTACCATCAGGCGGGCCGTATGCTAGGGGTAGTGGTATAAAAACTACAAATCCAACCAATGATCGCTTCAAAATTGCTGTTTCTAAGTGCTGGAACGATTTAACACCACCTTTATTAACCTTTATCACTTGGTACGTTTAAATTACATTGCCACAGATGATGATGATGCCATTAATGAAGCAATCATTGGTTTCAGGGACTCAATTATAGAATTTGCGGTGTGTTTGTTGTACAATTGGTACATCCATTTCATTGTTTACATTATATTACGGCATTTATACCTATATAATACTATAAAAATTGTGTTCTATTCAACGCATGACTGGCTTGGGCATGCCTCGCGCTGCTAGTTATTATGCTGAGTCCAAGACCTTTTTGTCTTTTACCTTCTTGTATGATGTATCTCCTTGCTACCTATGTAGGTAATTTGAAAGACAAATAAAAATCTTCTATTCTATTCTAAATAGGTATCTACTTTATTATACATCCAACTTTTATATTGTATAGCTAAGAAATGTGTCGTATATATCTATAGGTACTTACGTATCTATCGTGGCGTTGACCGCCGTTTTACTGCCAACCCTCGTCGGGTTGCGGATTACTGAATCTGGAAAGAAAGAATAAAGGTCAAGGTTGAGGTCATAAACTATTTTAGTAACGTCGAATATAAAATCGTAGGTGTATATATAACCCTCGACAAAAAAGAAGGTTGTTATTTTTGTAGTGAGTCAGATACACACGTATATATCTGTGTCTGTCTCTAGCATTGTAGCTCAAAAACGGATGGACCGATTTCAATGGAGTTTTTTTTAATTGAAAGCTTGTTTAATCGGGTATCATCTTAGCTATGTTTCATGAATATCTGTTCAGCCGTTCAAATGTTACAGTTCTTTTTGTAGTTGGAGTCGGGGTGTTTTGACGGTTAGGTTAAATTTGTCATTAATGCCCAATGACTGCAAAAAAAATATTATTAGGTACCTATAGATTTTAATAAGTACTTAGTTTTTGGTGTCATTTATATAATTACTGTATTATTTACTGTGCTGTGAAGTAACCTTGTATGAATAAATAAATTCGAAAAGCCAGAGGTGCGGGTCGGTTTCGAACTCAGACCCTCCTGCTTGGAAGGCAAGCGTTCAACCGTTAGGCTGTCACTGGTTACCAGTAAGTATTATAAGAATACATTCGTTAATATTCATTTCAAAACAAATAATCTATAATATATTAATACGTGAAGAGAAAACTTTGTACCCCTTTTTAAGCATATTGGGCGCATGGAGGTGTCTGAGATTCGGCATAGTTAAAGTTTATATGGAGGAGAGCAGAAAGTTAAAATTACGGTCGAACTTCGACCACAGGGCGACTACTAATAAAAATATGTCTATTAAATCCAAAATATTACTTTACGAGTTTCTAAAGTTCTAACCCTCCTGTCTCTGGCTGACGTAAGATTTGACAATAAACGTTCCAAAAAGGGTTCCCTAAATAAAGTAAACAATGACAGGCCTTGACCCCTCAAATGGCGCAGACGCGGAGGGGGTTGCTAAATATGACATGAAGGTCTCTAGACAGGCCACGTAACGACAGGTAACTTCACGTCATTTTTTGGGACCTGGGGGCTAAAAAGGCCGCTTTAGATGAATCACAATATGATTCATATTACAAATGTCAAAATATCCACTTATTGACAACTCTTAATGTCATCTGCATAAGGTTCATATTCAGTAATCATCTGTTTGACAGTTACTATGCCATGAAGATCAGTAGATGAATTGCTTAATGTGGCCTTTTTAGGCCCCCAGGAGACCTCAAAAGGCCACATTTGGCAATTCACCTACGAATCTTCATGGTAACTGTCAAACAGATTTGATTCTTTTAATCGTTGCCCCTCACCAGGATTTCTCTTGTATCGAGGGTACAATTTACAAACATACATGTCACATGCACACACACAACCAGACCCGAAACAACTATTAGTAGATCATACGAATATTTGTTCCGTGCTGGGATCGAACTCGCAGCACGTAGCGTAAAAAGTTAATCGCTTAGCCAGTGCGCAAACCGTGTCGTCAATAAATCATACAATCGTGTGTCAATTTGTAACCAACAGAAGCTTTTTTTTTTGCTAGTTTATATTTGGTCCTATAGTAAAAGTTGTTCATATCGACACTGGAAAAGCAAAATAACTAAAGCGCCAACATGTAACTTTACAAGGGCACATTTTAAAGTTTTATTTTACGAACAAATGCATACAATTTTATCGAATGGATAATTTTCTGTAAAACGTATATTCTAATAAATCATATTATGATTCAGGTACTACAATATAATTTTTACAAAAGATAAAAATAAATCGTTAAAATATGCCCTGTAAAGTTTATTTAATGGCGCTTTAGTCATTTTGCTTTTGCAGTGACGATATTGATTATCACAATAACCCCATAATCGGGACTAGAAAGGTAGAACCTTGTATATACAATACACAAACTATTATATATTTTTTGTAAAGATTCTTCTCTTCGAATACTATCTTCCTTTAACATACAAAAAAATTGCACTCGACTCTATCAAAACGTGAGTTGTTTCCTCATTTCCCCGTTCCAACCCATCCAAAACCGTTCTCTTCTCATTCCCCTCATTTAAGAGCATAAGCAGTGTCTGCCGTAGTATGGCAATTAGCCTTGTGACCTAAAAATATAGACACCCTCCTCTCCCCACCTCGACGGCACTTGGGGGTAACAATGTGGAACGGAAATGTAAGGGTGACGTTTATAAAATACCACATTTTATGTTAAAAATTGGGTTATTATCTTACGAATAAAGTTCTTATGGGGGATGACAGCTTTCAGCGGAAAATTTAAGGGTTTTTGTTAAGTATTTTCATGTAAGATAAATTTTTGAGAAGTGATTTGGTTATTTGCCGAAACAATGTTATTATTTCCTTTATTCAACTTTTTATCATACTTTTATATATTTTTAAATTTTACAAAGATTTTTTTTAAAATAATATAATCATTTAAAAATATAAAAGAATAGTAGCCCAACAGAATCGGGAACAGAGTCCAAGTTTATTATTATATCCTATAATCATTTTATATTCATATTTTTTACATTTTTAAATACATAAATTATAAAATAAATTTTAAATAATAAATAAATAATAAATTTTAAATTTTTATAAACAAAAATAGGATCCAACAAAATATTCTTATGATTAATTTATTTCAGATATAAATCCATAATTTAATAATTAATTACATAGGTATATTATATTATTATGTTAGTAAAATCTTACAAACTATGTTAGTCACTGACCTGATATACCTACTGAGAACTGACATACAACAAAGTCATTTTTGATGTACCTACTCAATAATTTTTAAATGTATTCAAATAATGGGTTATAGTTATAGTAGTTGCAAATAACATCGAATAATATCGTTAAATTAAAGTATTCGGGGAATATATTATTTATTCCACGAATTCTATATTTTAACGATGTTATTTCAAAGGCAAACAATTTGGTTCGTTTCGCTAACAAAAGTAGGACCTTCAGTAAATGTTTTACTGTCGCAAATATCAAAATCATTTATTTATTTAATAAACTCGTTATTTCTACAAATTTGTAATTATATCGCAATTTATGTTATACCTTATATATATTTTTTTATTTTGTTTCTTTCTATTCATAATTACTAATTCTAATATTATAAACTTACAAGTTAATTAAAAAAAAAAACAGAAAATATTTGATTTTTCGTATGTTTGTTTGTAATGGTTCTAAAACTACTGGATCGATTTTAAAAATGCTAAATTATCACTGAGTAACATAGGTTATAATTTATAAAGATATCACACGGGCGAAGCCGCTGGGGGAAGCTAATTTGGCTAGCCAAATTGATCAAAATGGCCTAATTATTTCTCATATTTGTTCACAAACTCTGGTGAAGTTTAGTCTGACTCAAATGAATTAAAAAACCAAGCAATCCTGAACATCTATTCAATTTTCTCTCAAACGTATTAGTACCAAAAGTAAATCAGGCACATTTCAATGACTTCATCTTATCAAAGGATTTGATTTCTAAATATAGATTATACTGAAATGAATATTTTATTTTTGCTTTTTTTTTCACAATTCATTTTTGGTAACAGATGGATCCCATTCAATATTTTTTACGCTCTCACTGAACATCCCTAATAATCAGCTTTGAGATGTGAAGAAAATTGTTTGTGAAAAAGAAATTGACGTCTAAAAATGAGATCACGTGGATGTCTATCGATGCTGAAGAGCAGATTTCAAAAGAACTAACTTATGGGAATTTTAAAATTGAGAATAAGAAATAAATAAAGAAAAGAAAGATACTAAACTTATACTTTGCACACATGATACCAAAATTGCAATAGCAAGCAAAAAAAAAGGTTTTTTTTTTAATTTATTCAACAATTACTCTTAAAATACATGAGAAATATGTAGTAGGAACATAAAGTACAAACAGCTTACTTCTAAAGAAATCTCTTCTAGCAGACCTGCGAGAGGAGAGTTTAAAAAGAAGAAACGTAGACTCAGTGTCTCAGTGAATCTTTCGTGGGAGACCGTAGACATTATTTGTCAACCGATATTGTAGGGTTAGGGGGATTTTTTGATCCTATGCTGGAATATATACAAAAACAATGGGAAGTGTTCAGGAACGACCTAAAATCCATAGGTCGCTGGTTCATATCCGGCTCGAAGGACCAAAAATGGACGGTTACGTAGCTGTTATGTCTGTGTACCGGGAATCCTTATGTGTAATGTGGAAGACAACACTGACGTCTGTATACACCGAGCAGCTTTATTGTACTGAACTAAATTACAAGTAATGTGTAATTTTATTAATGTCTGTGTGAACACGAGCGTCAGCATAAAATGATCGAGTGTGCTCGTACAGATATAATACACGTCAAAAATGCCATACTGTATTTGTGGAAACATGTAAAAACTACTTTAGTAAAGTGAAGTGTATCATGTTTTCGGTAAGGACTATTAAAAGTAATATTTTGCTTAGAAACATAGTATTTCATTGAAATTCTTATTCAGTATAAAAACAAATCACTGAACCGATCAACATAAACAAAAAAGTATCTATCTGTCCTTTTCCTTTTCGCTAGAAGCTTCGTAAGGTTAAAGTAGTGCGGCTTCACGTCGATGTTGATTAGGCTGATAAATTGTCGCAAGAAAAATTAAGCTGTTTACTAATGAAGATACGGTTTGAATTTGCATGCCATAGTTTTTATGGTTCCGTACCCAAAGGGTAAAACGGACTCCTATTACTAAGACTCCGCTGTCCATCCGTCTGTCCGTCCGTCCGTCTGTCTATCTGTCCGTCTGTCACCAGGCTGTATCTCAAGAACCGTGATAGTAAGACAGTTGAAATTTTCACAGATGATGTATTTCTGTTGCCGCTATAACAAAAAATACTAAAAACCAGAATAAAATAAATATTTAAAGGGGCTCCCATACAACAAACGTGATTTTTTTGCCGTTTTTATAGATAATGGTACGGAACCCTTCGTGCGCGGGTCCGACTCGCACTTGGCCGGTTTTTATATGTTTTTCAATGTACCATGCTAGGTTGACTCGGTACACATTTTTCGTGAATTTTTGATCTAGACCTTTCGTCCATTGTATTAATAGGTTAAATTTTCTAAACAAAAGAAAAAAAAAAACTTAATACCTGTAATACAACACTATCGAGCGAAACCAATTTCATTCACCTTCACCAACTTATGTAGTTTGTTTATAACTCGTTACCATGGCAACCGAACTACCCTGACACTGGCGTGTACGCTGTGATTTCTATTCCAGAGCCGTAACATAATAATCACATTCACTTTTATTTCGTAATTACGTTATGATTTTATATGAACATTTTATAGATCCAAATTGAACTCGCCTGTCATGCGGATTGGATGGTGTTGAATTCGTAACACGGCTGATCATGCTCGTGAACGGGTGCCGTCTTTCGGAACTGGTCAGCTAGTAACTGCCATTGCAATCTTATCTAGAAGAAAATCATTATTATCTAGTCTTATATTTATTCACCTTCCTTTTTTTTTTTGAAACATTGCCCCTCACTCGTATTTCTCCTCTATCGAGAGTACAGTTTACAAACTTACATGTCACATGCACACACAACCAGACCCGAAACAACTATCTGTAGATCGTACAAATACAATCACACATCATCAATACAATCGTACAATACATTAAATTACATTATTCTCGCAGCTCTTACCACAACATTGTACTAATCAAGATTGTAATCTTTTATTTTATAAGAGTTTCCATGGAGTTTCTGAGATCTGAGAGGGACTCATAAAGTTCTTTATAGTACCTATGTGTAGTCTAGGCTGCCAAATCCCACCAGTCCAGCGTGGTGTACTAAGGCCTAACCCTTCTCCAATCTTTATTCTTCTTCTTCTTCGATTTCACAAGCAAAATTCTACAAAATACACACACGCAAATTATTTTTACTGTATGCTCGACATCCTTATGTCATAACCGGGATCGGGCAGAATATCAGCGTCAGGTGTCATGCCTGGCACATGCTGAGCTGGACCCTCATTTGCTACAGCTCGGGACACACACCGAATAGTCAAAAGCAAGGTAATGCTCAGTCGGTATAGTATACCCATTTTTTTATGTTATTTTCTTCTTAAGTTTACTGTGTTACCATCTTAAGAAAATTGTCTTCTCTGTCTGTGCATTTGTCCTCTTCTTATTACCTATGTCTATCATTCTAGTGTGTCTTATTTTTGTGGAAAATAAATGACTTTTCTTTTCTTTCTTCTTTCTTTCCTTCTCATTCTGAGAAGAGGGCCGTGCCCAGCAGTAAGACAGAGGACAAGAAGTAATTTGCTGAATTTATTAAAATTTATTTTATTGTGTGTTTACATCAAGTTACATCCTCTCAAAAATCTGTTTAAACCGATACAAAATCCCGCACCTACTTATAATAAGTACTTGGTACTTAGCTAATTTAATTAAGTAAGTGTACCAAGCTACACTCTGTGACGTCACACTAATTAGCGTTGAAACTCTGTGCGGACTTAGTTGGTAACTCGTTGAATATTCTCGTATGTTATTATAATATTGTTTTGGTGTTCACAGAGCTTGTATACCTTATATAATAATGTTCGGAGTTTATGTTCAAGTTGGTTTTGTCGTTACGTCAGGGCCGCAAGACTGCTAATTTCTGTTTTTTTGTTTTTTTTTTTTTTAAATCTGTTGTGTTATTATGTTATTTCTATCGTGTCAGAATGGTCT
Source organism: Allophyes oxyacanthae (assembly GCA_932294325.1). Taxonomy (NCBI): domain Eukaryota; kingdom Metazoa; phylum Arthropoda; class Insecta; order Lepidoptera; family Noctuidae; genus Allophyes; species Allophyes oxyacanthae. The sequence goes on from OW028625.1 coordinate 1,431,322, forward strand.
GATAATTGTTGGTTTTTGCAGTGTCGTTCAACCTATTTTGACTTCTATTGCGTAGATAATAGAAGTAAAACTCTGTTATTAGCCAGTTATCGAGTGTCCGAAATTAATTTTGACTACTATTCATAATGCAATAGAAGTCAAAATTTTAGCTTGAACGACATTTTAAAAGAAAACAATTACGAGAACATTCTGATACGATTGAGATACGATCGAAATAGCAGAATCTTGTATCGAAATAGTGTCCGTATGGATTGAGGAGCCACATGTGATTTTTAAACGCGGATACTATCATTATTTAGTAGGATATTAGCCGATTTTGTAGACCCAATCCTGGAATTTGTAGGAAAACCCTTAAAAAGTTACATGACGTTAAAGGTGGCTCCTCAATCCAGACGTTTGAACTGAGGAGCCACTATAGAACTCGAAAAGTAGACGATGGATGTTTTTGAAAATTATGTAGGATTTAGTAGGCATTACGTACAATATGTACGAAAAATTTGAGTTTTGTAGTGCTTAATTTGACATAACTACAATACTTTGATTGTGGCTCCTCAATCTAAACGTTGGCCTATTCATGCAATGCGTTGTTTTTCATAAACTAAGCGGCTAATCAAAACATATTTTTAGTATCATTTAGTAGTACATTTATCCTAATTTGTAGTATAAAAATACGATCGTAAAACGATTTAAATTTGGTTATAAAACACATTTTATGTGGCTCCTCAATCCTGACGTTTCTTTATGAGAATATGTACGTAACTCCTAAAGCTGTTAATGGAATCGAAAAACAATAACATGGCCATTTAGTAGAAAATTCTACTAAATATACGTGCAAACCTACATTGTACATAATCAGTATTTCTAAAGATATCAATTATTTGAAAATTCCTTAGCAATTTGGTGTGTAGGGTGACCATAAATAACTCAAACCAGGATAATAAAAGGAATTTTAATTGCAGCTACATAAATTATTCGTGTTATACTCGTACCTATTCAAAGACCTATATATACTTACACAACCATCGTTATAATATAATAAATTAATAAGAAGTTCCAGTAAAATAAATAAGTAACAAAAAATTCACATAAAGCGCGCCATGTATTTTTTCATTTTATTTTTTTTATTCTATCGAGCATCTGTTTCTATGGCATACAGCCAAAAAAATATTAATACCTCTTTACACATTGAAATTGCTTACGTAAACGTATCTAACAAAATCTCTTTCCGTATATAGAAATATCAAATAACATGACAAATAGGGATTTTCATAGGAAATTGCCGGTGTGATAATGATGAAATCCAATAAAATTTCATTATTTTATTTTACGATTTCATTATTCGCGCGCCGTGTCTATTGGTGGTTGCGTTAGCTATGCGCGCGCAGGTGGAAGGAGAGGCAACGGCGATACCATCAAACAGCCTAATATTAGAAGTTAATAAACGGAATACTTTTTTCTTTATGTTAATTGTAGAAATTTATGTTAATTTGTTGACAAAAATAAATAATTTAATGCAATGAGATGTTTATTTATCATATTTTAATAGACGCTTAACGCTTGGCGCGTTTGCTTGCTTATTTAGATAGATTTTTTTTTGGGATTTTATTGGATTTTATCATTATCACACCGGCAATTTCTTATGAAAATCCTTATTTGTCATGTTATTTGATATTTCTTTTCTATATCCGGAAAGAGATTTTGTTAGATACGTTTACGTAAGCAATTTCAATGTGTAAAGAGGTATTAATATTTTTTTGGCTGTATGCCATACAAACAGATGCTCGATAGAATAAAAAAAAAATATGAAAAAATACATGGCGCGCTTTATGTGAATTTTTTGTTATTTATTTTACTGGAACTTCTTATTAATTTATTACATTATAAAGATGGTTGTGTAAGTATATATAGGTCTTTGAATAGGTATAACACGAATAATTTATGTAACTGCAATTAAAATTCCTTTTATTATCCTGGTTTGAGTTATTTATGGTCACCCTACACACCAAATTGCTAAGGAATTTTCAAATAATTGATATCTTTAGAAATACTGATTATGTACAATGTAGGATTGCACGTATATTTAGTAGAATTTTCTACTAAATGGCCATGTTATTGTTTTTCGATTCCATTAACAGCTTTAGGAGTTACGGACATATTTTCATAAAGAAACGTCAGGATTGAGGAGCCACATAAAACGTGTTTTATAACCAAATTTAAATCGTTTTACGATCGTATTTTTATACTACAAATTAGGATAAATGTACTACTAAATGATACTAAAAATATGTTTTGATTAGCCGCTTAGTTTATGAAAAACAACGCATTGCATGAATAGGCCAACGTTTAGATTGAGGAGCCACAATCAAAGTATTGTAGTTATGTCAAATTAAGAACTACAAAACTCAAAATTTTCGTACATATTGTACGTAATGCCTACTAAATCCTACATAATTTTCAAAAACATCCATCGTCTACTTTTCGAGTTCTATAGTGGCTCCTCAGTTCAAACGTCTGGATTGAGGAGCCACCTTTAACGTCATGTAACTTTTTAAGGGTTTTCCTACAAATTCCAGGATTGGGTCTACAAAATCGGCACATATCCTACTAAATAAAGATAGTATTCGCGTTTAAAAATCACATGTGGCTCCTCAATCCATACGGACACTCGAAATAAGTTACTTAGGATAGATTTTTCATTCGCCAGTTAACTTTGTCCGAGGGAATAAAATTGTATTTTTGACAGCTTTCTTATATAAAATCTGTCAAGTGTGTGTTCGGTGGATAAAACATTATGATCTGGCAATTGAAAAATCAGCCCTTAGTCTCTTTTAATACGTTTTCTAATAACCCATTACAGGTAGGTTTAGATAATAGCATGGCTCCAAGAAGTAGTGTGACAGGTGAAACTAGAAAGAAAAAGAAGAAAGCAAAAATCTGTTCTCTTCCTCACTCAATACGTGACAGTCTTTCTCTGGTCTAATATGGTTGAGACGCATGCGTCAGGCTCATGAACGGGTGCCGTCTGTCGAGACTAGTCAGCTTGTAACTGCCATTGCAAACTTATTCAGAGGCTAATTATTATTATCCTTTTCTTATTTTTTATTCACTTTAAACTACATTGTTTTCGCAGCTCTTACCACAACATTGTACTAATCAAGATTTTAAACTTTTAGTTTAAGCGAGTTTCCATGGAGTTTCTTGCCGGTTCTTCTTCTTAGGATCTATTATTTGGAACTGCGCACCTGGACTCTCGGTATTTCATAAGTGCCTGTTAATAATACGTGAAGAGAAAACTTTGTACCCCTTTTTAAGCTTATTGCGCGCATGGAGGAGTGGGAGATTTGGCATAGTTAAAGTTTATATGGAGATGGAGTGCAGAAAGCTAAAATTACGGTCGAATTTTGACCACTGGGCGACCTAGTGTACGAAATAAAGATCTATTTTGCTTTATTTACAGTTTAGCCTGCGCGGGGGGTACAGTATATCCAGATTTATCATCAGCTAATATTTGGCAGATTTTATTTATTGCTTGGACTCAGTTGGTTAAGTATGTATATAAATCATACATTTTGGCAATACGAGTTAAGTATCATCTGATAGTAATTTTAGGTGAATTTATGCCCCGGATTTGAATGTTGGTTTTGGCACTGAGTTCTTACGTTTGGGTCGAGTAGGTATTGAAGTTTTGTATGGGACAGCTGATAATTTTTTCACGATTACGATGTTGGATCCATAGAGAAAGCTGTTCAGTTTGATGGTCTGATCCACAGTCTTAAAAATATCCATGCATTTATAATACACGTTGTATAATGCAGTAAAAATAAAACGTTTTAAAACCACAACGATATCAGTTAACTATGTGTCGTTAAAAATAACGTATAATAACAGTTATTTTTCTAACGAGCACCGTAAAAAAAGTAACACAATATTTGCTTTATTTAACATACAAAGTAGCTTGAGCTCGAGGTTTTGTCCGTAAACAGCATATTTGGCACATTTTCAAATGTTTTCTATGCAATAGCCGTGGCAAAGAGTTAAAAATCCCGACAATAAGTTAAGGTCAGCTGCACAGAACACAGAAAGAGGTTTCTGTGTTCTGTGGTCAGCTGCATTGTGTACTGCAGTAGTTGCAGTACCTTGCAGTTTTGAGGTAATGGTCAACTGTTATGTATGTAAAACAGCACCATTGCATTTTTTTTAACTTAATATTTTTTTGATTTCCTAATTTCATTCCTCGTTATTTGTAAGTAAGTTAGTATTTACTTCCAAGCGTGAATTAACAACAGCAACTCTAAATAAATTTATTAACATTTTTTGCTTTAAAAAATAAAAATAAGTACGTACTTTAAAATGTACATAGGTAATATAGTACTGTGTAATCTAACCGTCAAAAACCCCCGACTCCAACTAGAAAATGAGCTGCAACTTTTGAAAGGCTGAACAGATTTTCATGAAACAGCTAAGATGATACCGGAATAAACTAGCTCTGAAAAAAAAAAAAAAAAAAAAAAAAACTGCATTGAAATCGGTCCTTCCGTTTTTGAGCTACGATGCCACAGACAGATACACATATACACAGATACACACTACAAACTTATAACACCCCTCTTTTTTGTCGGGGGTTTAAAAAAACTAGTTTTTGTTATTTTTATTACTTATGGAGTAAAAAATTATAATTAGGTGCTTTAAAATGTACTTACATAGGTAATAATACGGTTGTTATCTTATGAAATGTATTCTAATAAGGTCTTTAATTCGTTTGAAAATTATTTTATATTCATTGATTTATATTCTGACTCTACAATGTTGATAATGTGGGTCACAGACAGATAATAACAATTTTTGGGAACAAAAGCATTATTCTTCGTTACATCTAACCGAAACCCGACATGTACGTGGGAATCCCAAATAACAGTAATCCGGGTATGATCCTTTCTCGTCGTTATTCTCGCAAATCCTGTGGGAGGCTGTGTGCTGTCACTGCATAATGAGATTGGACCATTTTTGTCACGTGCTCAAAGGTTTTAATCACCGCTGATATAAATGTGACCACAGTGAAATTATTTTATATTTAAATAGGAACTATTTTAAGATCCATATTTTATTTTTAATCGACTTCAGAAAAGGAGATGTTTTCGATTTGTTTTTTTTATGTAATGTATGTTAAATAATATCTCTTGTATTCCTGAATCGATTTGAAGTATTCTTTTTATTCGATGATGTAGGATGAAGTCAGTTTTAGTTTCATTTTTAAAGTTTTAATAAAATAGTAAAAAAAGAAAAATGTTATTGTTTAAGTTACTAAGAATATTTAAGCATAATGAATTAGTTATTTGCTAGCACCTCGTATAAGAAAGAAGATGTATTTAGTAGCACATAGATTAACAACAATAATAAAAGAACAAGCGATTTACAATTAAAAATGTGAATGGTGAATGGTTTTTGGCTTGTATTTCTGAAGAGAAGTGTCTTTAAGTATTTATTATTATTGTTATTTACGTATGTAAATCGCTTTAAATCTCGTAGTTACTGGATAGCAACCACTATAACTTTGTATGTAATTTATTCATTAAGTGAACTCTGTTCTTTCGAATAAATAAATATTTAACCCAAAAATAAAACGCATGATGTACAGTGTCACAAACTTAACCTGACCCGCAGCCTGATTACGGACGCAGCTGACAGTTTGCGACAGGCATAAATTGTACAATTGCTGCAGTCAAACATCATTTTTTGTATTGTACGTAATACCAAAATGATGTTTGACAGCAATAATTGTACAATTTATGCCTGTCGCAAACTGTCAGCTGCGTCCTTAATCAGGCTGCCGGTCATGGCGTCGCTGCCGTCGCTTTTACCAATGTCATCTCCCTACAAAAATGACATTTTGAAGACATTTTTGTTCTGTAGCAACGTTAGTTCCAATTGGTCTAGCGTGGGAAAAACCTAAACAATGCGAATTCAGAACATCTCATGATTTCATCCCAGGCATGTAAAGATCTACAGTTTCTTTTCTCGCTGGCGCGTTGCCAAGAACCGCTTTTCCGCTCAATCTTCTACATATTATTTGTCCCGTTTAGTAGACAAACCTGCTGAGCTATTCTGTACATACCTTTCTTCTGAATCCGTAGTGATATCGCAACAGTGATAAACCGTATTTGTAGGATAAGAGGATTACCTGGCTCAAAGACATTGAAATGCCAGAATTTTTTTTTGCAAATTTGAAATAGCAGCTTATTATACAGGGTGGTGACGACGTTACGACAATAAATAAAACCACGTATTTGGTATCGCGTTCTGTGACCGTACACAAAATAAAAATAAAATATTGTATAATGTTGTCAAGTATGCCGAAAGGGACGTTACGTGCAGGAATCAGAAATGCGTCGTCAAGAATATCTACTGCACCATTCGTGCTGTCATTTCTCATGATGAGTACCGCGTACAGTACCTCTACCATGAGTTTTCCGTGCCGTCTAACGTTCACGTTTACATGCAATATTTGTATGGGAATTTTTTCAGCGCCTCTAGCGGTATAAATAGTTAACTAAAGTCACTATACAAATATTGCATGTGAACGATAGCGTTAGACGGCACGGAAAACTCATGGTAGAGGTACAGGTAGAAAATTGAATGATGTCAAAAGTCTGTCTAAATATGATGATCAAATAATTAATATCAAACTCCACTTAAATTATTATTTCGTTAACATTTCACTGGAATTATATTTCCTACTTTGATGGAAGCTTCTATTAGAAGATTATAATTAAATTTTACTTCAGTCATGTTTACTGGTAATCGAGAGGTATCATTTTATTACCTGTCTAGTTATATTGAGTTAATATTAATATCTTTGTATAAATTTAATAAAATTGTACATTTCTTTTCATCATTGTAAATAGAGGGATTTGATTTGCTAAAAGAATTCGTATTTTCTGTAAATAGCGAATGAAAAAGATTTGGAAATGTTCCTAACGTTCCACACGGTGGAACGTTTGGAACGGCGTTGCGTTACGTCGACGCAACGCAACGCAGCGCAGCGCACCATGTGGCATCACCCAAACATCTTATCGTACTTGATAGGTATTCAGACATTTTTTCTTATATCGATAGTATAATTTTGCGATCATATTCATAAATATTCCCTTTTAACCCCCGACAAAATAGAGGGGTGTTATAAGTTTGTAGTATGTATCTGTGTATCTGTGCACCTGTCTGTGGCATCATAGCTCTGAAAAGATGGACTGATTTCAATACAGTATTTTTTAATTGAAAGTTAATTGAATCGGGTGTCATCTTAGCTATGTATTATGAAAACCGGCTCAGCCGTTCAAAAGTTACAGCTATTTTTCTAGTTGAAGTCGGGGGTTTTCGACGGTTAGGTTATTTCTCATAGCGAAAAAAATTTAAAAATTGAATTGAATTTCTATAAAAATTGTGTTCTATTCAACGCATGACTGGCTTGGACAGAATATCAGCAGTTGTGCATGCCTCGCGCTGCCAGCTATTATGCTGAGTCCAAGACCTTTTTGTCTTTTACCTTCTTGTATGATGTATCTCTTTGCTACCTATGTAATTTGAAAGACAAATAAAAATCTTCTATTCTATTCTATTCTATGGTATAATTTTGCGATCATATTCATACCTATTCCATTATTTTATAGCCTCTTCGCCGTATATGGTCTATCGGTTGCAAGGGAGCCCACCCTTGCGAAATATTTTGCGCTGTTTTCCCCAGTAAAATATGGAACGCAATAAATATTGAGTATTGAGTAAATTGCAATAGGTTTGCTATTTCACAGTGAATTTAAAGTCATTTCGGATACGAATGATTGTAAGTACTCATGATAATCAGCAACTTCGCAAAAGAAAAAGCGTTTCCATGCGAAAATAACAGATTTCCATACATAATGTTACGATCAACTGGTTGAGATTGTATGTGAAGTTGAAAAAAAAAATAGCGGCAAAAAAAAATCAAAAATTTGCGGGTCATGGGGTCCGAATGCACGTCTCCTTTTAGGGCTATGGCAAAACGGTTGGTCGACGCTACGCGTGACCCGTGGGTTGGCCAATTCTTTGGTCAAAGAATAAGCATTGCCATTCAATATGGCAATGCTGCTAGTCTTCTGGACACGCTACCAATTGACAGTAATGCGGAGGAGTACTTTGACGCCTAAGTGCTCAGTTTTATATTTGTATTTTTTTATTTATTTAATGTTTCAAATAATTAAGCTGTGTACATCTTTTGTTTATAATTCATTACAATGAGTACAGTTATTCGCTAACTTAACCGAATACAGTTTATTTACCTATTACATAATATTTTAAAGTTGAATTTTGACAGCATTTACTAAAGTAATAAATGTATTTTTTTTATTCAGTTAGAAAACAAAAGAGGTTGAGGTAAACCATCTTTCTATCTGCTAGCATTTTGGTATCCGAATCCCCACAGATAAGGAAGTTCCACTGTATATTTAGAGTCGAGATAATTTTAATGGCTTACTTGAAATGTTAAAATATTCCTCGTGTCCATTACATTTCAGAAATATTTACATAATATTTCTTACTCAAAGCCTTCAAACTAAGATATATTATCTACTGCCATCAGTACCTCTACCATGAGTTTTCCGTGCCGTCTAACGTTCACGTTCACATGCAATATTTGTATAGTGACTTTAGTTCACAATTTATACCGCTAGAGGCGCTGAAAAAATTCCCATACAAATATTGCATGTGAACGTGAACGTTAGACGGCACGGAAAACTCATGGTAGAGGTACAGCACACCAGCCCGTAGGTAAACGTCTACTTATCTGTATTTTACCACGTTTTTATTAACTTGCTTTCTTGTCTGTCTGTTTATCTGTTCGGTACAAATTTTGCAATCGATTTTAAACTAACTTCCCGATGAGCTAGAGACTTTAAACTTTAAACACAGCTTAGAACTAGATGACAATGCAATATCCACTATTCATATGGTATGAATATAAATTAAAAAGTCTAATATAATAATTTTAATTGAATAAAAAGTACCACATTTTTAAAATGGATTATCAGCTCCCTACACTCCTTACTACTTCAATATTTCCAGGTTTTTCACGCTTTAAAATCTTAGAAGTATTTTCTTTAAGATAAATTATTTTAAAATTTTAATTTTAATAAAGTGTTTCCTATATTTTTTTTTTATTTAAATGATTTCTGCTCAGTGTTTTTTGTTTTTACACCTTGTATGTAGGTATGATAGCAGCCTGTGTAAAATTGTACACTGACCGACCTTCTAACATACATCTATCAAAACTGTAAGTATCAATCTATATATTAATACGTGAAGAGAAAACTTTGTACCTACCCCTTTTTAAAAGCTTATTGCGCGCACGGAGGCGTGTGAGATTTGGCATAGTTAAAGTTTATATGGAGAAGAAGTGCAGAAAGCTAAAATTACGGTCGAATTGCGACCACTGGGTGACAACTAGTAAAATTAAACACATAAAATTTTAATCAAATTAACCATTACAGTTGCAAATTAATTAAAATTGTGGTACGTAACCATGGTTGATTTAACCAAAACATCTTTACACCAGATCATGACCGCTCCAGGTTATTTGATTCTGTCGTAGTTAAAATGTAATTAAATTGAACCCTTTGAAGATCAGCGCTCGGTTCACTGCTTGGACGCTTGTTTAAATTTATTAAACCGAATTTGCCCTTTGGCGTTTTATATGCCATGGGTACTTTTCGGAATATTTTTAATTTAAAAAGCTAGCTTCTTTAAAAACTTTTACATCAAATCAAATGAAAATCAGCGTTGGACTCTCCGCGCCCAGCAAATGCTGAGCTGTCTACCCTTTCAGCATGGCATGCTTGACGGCATGTTGACTTCTATTTGTACAGAACTGCCGTCTCCACACTGCCGAACAAGCTTGAATATAAGCAAAACTAATCCAAACCAAAATGCGCGGAAAACACTTCGCTCCCCGCTGTTTGTTATAAAAATAAAATTGAAAAGCCGGAATCGATCGAAGGACACATAAAGTATTCATCGTTCTTTTGTTTATGTTTGGCAACCAAACTCATTTCCGAATTTTATTTATGCAATCCGGAATATAAGGCGCAATACACACGGTAATGGACATGGACAATATGGACATGGAGTGGACGCTATTCCATTGCCCCTCTAAATTTTGTATCCGAGTAATTTGGTCAATTAAAGACGAAATTAAAAAGAATAGTGTGTCACAGAATACAAGACACACTAGAATGATAGACATATATTATGTAATAAGAAGAGGACAGGTGCATAGACAGAGAAGACATTTTTTTTAAGATGGCAACAGTGTAAAATTAAGTAGAAAAAAAAGGAGGTTATTAGGCTTTAAGTAACTTGTCCCAAGTACAGAGTGTGTGTGATGCACCTGAGACCATAGTGCTAAGTTTCTTTTTACAGATAGACTTAACGCATAAACCACGTTCTGTGTGCCAATAGGCCCACTTCGAGCTCTTCACCGATAGGAGTCCAATGCAGTCGCTGCGTAAAAACGTGATTAGTAAAAGAAACTTACACTATGGCCTCTTAAATAAGACATAGTATCACATATTTTTTACCTCCACCACTTTTGTGTCTTGAGCACAGCTACCTACATGCGAGAGGACTCAAATGAGACTACCAGGATCGTCGAAATCGCTACATACTGGTCGAGAAAGGTTTGAACTGTAATTTTTTTGACACGAACAAGAGATGAATCTATTTTATTTTAATGACTATAAAGAGGCAAAATTTGTTTGTTTGTTTGTTTGTTTATAGGTAATCTTCAGAACTACTGAACTTATTCTAAAAATTCTTTCACTAATAGTAAGCTACACTGTCCCTTAGTAATACAGGCTATATTTTATTTTGATAAAAATAAAACGCGCTGGTGAAACAGTTAGTATTTCATGAAATTACTTAATGAGCCTTCACCTGAGAATATATCTTGTCGAGGTGCAAATAGACAGATTTCAGATAAAACAAATATAGTAACATAAACAGCATCATGTGTATGTAGGTATGTACACAGAAAAGATAGGACGTACGAGTACCGGAGAAACCATGTCATGTCCTGTCCGTGTCACGTCCACCCCGTGTGAACTGCGCTTAAGAGATATTTTTTATGTGTTCCCTAAAAACTATTAGTGTATGGTGAATGATTTATTGGTTACCAAAGGGTGAAAAAAAAAAGTATGTTTATATTTTTATTTTATACGTTATTTTTATTTTTAGTTTTTTGTAAAACTAACATTTTATGAGTAAGACACGTAGTTTTAGTTGCAAATAGGACAATTCACTAAGATTTTTTTAGATACAGTCACCACCGAAAATAACTTATAATTTTTACAAAATTTCAAATGCACACGAAAGAAATTTATAGAAAATTGCATATTAGCAATTTTCTTCCATTTATTTGAAACTTTATAACAGTAACAATTTTTTTATCTTAGACTGAAGTAATTTCATCAACTAGTTTTACGTTTATGAAGATAGAAATGATTACCTATTTAATTAATTTTAAAATTATGAAAAAAAAAATCAGCTTAAAGAAAGTCACATCGTGGCTTTCTTTATTTACAGACATAATTGGAACAAGTTTGTAAGCACCCTAATGCTAACGAAAGACATCGTAAAATTTATTTAATGCCAGTATCAAGTTGTTATTTTGACAACCCTATAAATGTGACAATTTCAAAGTGTACCTATAACGTAGACCTATAATATCGAACGTGTTTACAAAGTACATCATTAACTTTCTCGAATATAACCGATGCCGATGTGAGAAGCCGGAACACTCGATCGTCTCGAGCACTCTCCACTTGTGGCTCGAGTTGAGCTCAATTAATATAACCGCTGATGAGAGGTAGGCCTTTCTACACCATGCAATAGAATATAATAGAATAGAATATAATAGAATAGAATATAATAGAATAGAACAGATCTTTATTTCATGTAAACCAAATACAGGCACTTATGAAATGTCGAGACTCTAGGTGCACGGTTCCAAATAGTAGATCCTATGGAGAAGAACCGGCAAGAAACTCCATGGTAAGAACAGAACAGAATAGCATAGAATAGAATAGAAAAGCATATCATAGAATAGAAATTACGTGACGTCATAAACTCGATGATGTTTGAAATAACGTTCCGTTTTTTAATTTATAATCAAGATAATTTGTATAATTTTTGAAGAAATCTTTTACTAAAGCACTTTTCACTACTTGTATTATTGATTTTTTAACATAATCATTATAATTTTCATTAAGTGTTATTGAGTGCATCATTGAACCTTTTTAACCTCGACAAAAATGAGGGGTACTATAATTTTTTAGTGTGTATTTGTGTATCTATGGATCTTTGTATCTGTGTATCTTCGTTAAGACCGCCCTTTGTACATTTATTTTTCTAATTATTGTATCTTTTCTTCTATTACTGTTGTGCAATAAAGTGTATCGTATTGTATAATGTATCGTATTGTATCTGTGGATCTGTGTATCTCTCTGTAGCATCGTAGCTCCAAAATGGATGGACCGATGTCAAATCAGTTTTTTTAGTTGGAAGCTAGTTTAATCGGGTATCATCTTAGCTATATTTCATGAAAATCTGTTCAGACGTTCAAAAATTACAGCTCTTTTTCTAGTTGAAGTCGGGGGTTTTTGACGGTGACTTGATCTAAAGAATCGTTATTTTATAACATTTGGCAATACGAAATATAACATACATAGACATAAATCTATAAGCACGTAATATTTATATTGAACACGTGTTACTTCAAGGTCAATCGAAGTGTGAATGGATTCTCCCGGAATGTTTGGACAACGCGTAGAAAAAAAACGGTATGAGATAAATAAAACATAGATAGAACCAACGTAGGATGGCAAGATTGATATCTTGACAAATAACCATTTTGTTATTGAGGTGATTTTAATTCTATTAGTCAGTAGAGAGTTTGATGTTAGCTCGACTCCGCTAGGGTTACCATCTGGCTTACATCTGGATAACATTTTTATTTATTTATTTAAAATGCTTCATAATTAATGTACGAAGGCGATCTTATTGCCGTAGGCATTTTCTACCAGACAACCTTAGGGTGATGCAGGGAGAATGAAGGTAGATGCACCAAAAAACAAACTTAAATCAGAGGTATAATAAATTGTACTTAAGAACAATTATATAAACATTACCAACATAATTATATATAAATAAATAATTATGTATTATTATAAGCTAAACAAACTTAATACACATACATAAATAATAAATATCAACAATCCCATCTTATTCATCTTATTAATAACATCTATGTACTTTAATCGCGAAAAAATTATCTGCTGTCTGTGTTATGGCTGTTTTAGTCGAGTAGGTATTGAAGTTTTGTATGGGACAGCTGATTATTTTTTCGTGATTATGATGTTGGTGCCTTATATAAAGTTGTTCAGTTTTATGGTCCGATCTACACACTTAAATATGGCAACGCATTTTTTATACACGTTGTATAAATAAAATTTATCTTCTATTCCAAAAATAATTCGTTGGCTTGATTTATCCCAAGAAAATCAATCGAATAAATCTGTGCAAACAACTATTTATAGTTGGCATTCCGAGTTATTTTTAATGGTTCAAATACAGGGTGCCGGGTGTTATCACATTTGCGATTTACGCAAGTTTTTTTTGCATCATATTTCACTCTGCTATCATTCGACTAGGTGAAGAAACATCGAAGTAGAAATTTATGTCACATTTATCTGTTCTTCACGTGTAAATAAAAATAATTCTGGTTAGAATACGTTGGAGACTTTACAAAGATTGCCTAGAGATCGTGATAAGTGTAAAATTATGAAATTTTTATGCAGTTCCTGTGGCTAAACTACAGATTGGATTTGATAGATTTTTTGTGTACGGTCACAGATCGTGATACTAAATACGTGGTTTCATTTAATGTGATTACATCTGTGACACCCTGTATAACGTTAATATTTATTAATTTTGCTGATCAATTTACTGAACTTATTTCACGAAGCACAGCTGGCAGTGGTCATAAATTATATTATCAACACATACCTACTGCAATTTTGTCAATCTACACTACTGCCGATTCGGTCGCCAAAGTAACTCTTAGCTTTTAGCGCTTCTATCCCAAAGTATATTATTGTTAGAAATTAAACGAAATTAGACCTTTTTGTTATTACCAAAAGCTAAGTATAATAATTATATCGTTTATGACAATTTATGCTCTCTCTTTATTAATTTTCTGTGTATTTTGTTCATTCTGCATTAATAATAAACTTATTTATTTATTTTATTCTGTACAGACAAGGAAACATGGTAATAAAAATGTATATATAGCGCTATATATATATAATTATTTAAAGTTTTATATACATAGATAAAAGTAGCTTCTATAATATTCAAAAAATTCTTTGCTCGACCCCTGATCCATCAGTTAAATGATTTCTTTATTTAAGCCTGTGAAAAGCATCTTAAACATTAAAATTGTGAGCGTGTCTTCTTTCAGAATGCCTAAAATCATCATCTGCTCTTAATTCTACACATTTTTCCAAATAACACACATGTCAGCTGTTCCAGACATCAAAAATTGTTTAGCACTTTAACAATCACTTAAAAATAAAATTTCAAACAAATAAATTATCTGGAGAGTAGTGATAGCTTTGCGGTTGAACGCTTGCCTTCCATGCAGGAGGGTCCGAGATCGAACCCGGCCCGCACCTCTGACTTTTAGAATTTCTGTGCGGATCAGAATTTGATTATCACTTGCGTTACCGGTGAAGGAAAACATCGTGAGGAAGCACATCTGAGAGGGCCTCATAAAGTTCTCGATGGTGTGTCCACCAATCCGCACCAGGCCAGTATGGTGGACTAAGACCTAATCCTTCTCATTCTGAGAATAGACCTGTCCCTAGCAGTGGGAAAATAATGGTCTGGATTTATTATTATTTTATTAAAATATCTGGGTTACTTTCAAATAATAGATACATTGGTATTAACGCATGTTGAAATCAACATAAACACCGTTCCGCTGAGTCAGTGTAAACTATGATGTTAAAATTATTTTAAAACGAAACAGTAAATTTAGAAACAATACACCAATGCGCATTGTTTTGTAAAATTTATGAGCTAATGAAGATTTATTTCTCTTGCTAATGGTGAAGAAATCTTGGAACACATCTTTAAATAACGGATGTGGAAAGATTAGGTGAGATCTTAAAACATATTTCTGTACAAAATATTGCTTGTGAACCATCTATCATTGCTAACAGCCAGTAAAAGTCGACCACAGAATATAGACGTTTCATATAGAGCTTCATTTCGCAACGGAAGGACGTGGTGTATGCCGTCAATGAAATTTGACCACGCTTGGCAAGCTGATCGGTGATTGCAGTGTGATTTATTATTATCTTATAAGCTCTGGTGATAAACGACCTAGAGTGAATTCAACAAGTATCCAGAATACGCCAAATAAAGAACAAAAGTTGGGGAAGCCGTTGGGTGCAAACGACTCAAAGCCCGTTTGCTGAGGAAATCTGAAAGACAAGCAGTGCAGGTAGTTAAAAGTAGCAAAAGGTACTGACGCTTTTTTAAATTCTATTGTGGAGGAACGAGATATTATTATGGTGTTCCTATATTGAAAAGTGAGGATCCTCCGACTAGGCGAGGTGATATGGTGAGGTGAGGCCTGACAGACCGAAGCCCGACGGTTGATATCGGACAGTTGTATAAGTGTTAGATACAATAATCTTTTTCCTTGCGGGATGCAGGCTTCGTAATCTGATTGGTCGAATTCGTATTGTATACATCATCATTTGCAGCTTCGGTCATCCCACTGCTGGCCATAAGTCTCATCTTCTTAACACCTTTCTTCCCTGTGTTGTGTCAATCTTGTCCTTATCCTCTGACAAGAATTATATCATCAAACCATCTTGCCCATTACTGTCCCACTGCTGGTCGCAGGCCTTTTTTCGGAATGCGAGAATTTATGCATAAGTCCGGTCTTGATTTTAACCGCAACGTTAGTCGAAGATACTTTTAGCAATGTTATTAGAATTTGAAATGTAAACTCGGTAATTTTGATGTATGTTTGGGTTAGTGGCTGATTCGAGGAAGTGGGTTGGTTTGTTTTTTTTTTTGGTAAATGCAGTCTATAAATATGGGAGTTCATTGTGTTGACCTTCGATAATGCTGGACTTTCTTAGTTGGGTAGATTTTAACGTATTTTGTTCCTGGGAAACGCTCTGAGGGAAAGAATTTCCTCTTAGATATTTTCGAATCAATATCACATAGGTGTACTTTAAGAATTATAAAATATTTATTTATTTATTTATTTATACTTTATGCACTAAGTACAGAGGCGGACTTAATGCCGTAGGCATTTTCTACCAGTCAACCTAAGGGTGATGCAGAAAAAAAAGTATGGTAGGTGAGAAATATTGTGTATGTTTTATGAATTTTATTTTTAATTTCTTATTTGTGTCTGTCTGTAATGTTTTATTTTTTATCTTTAATCTTCTCTATCTTAATGTGTTGTCAACATGTCTGTGCTGAAGAAAAGTATTTTATTTCTTATTTCTTTCTTTCTTTCTTTACTATTATCGGTCGTTCATCATTTGTCAGTCTATAGGTTACATATTTGACATAATCCAGAAAACAGAAAAGTAGTTGATGTTAGCTTGTTATTTTTGTTAATAATATTATGTCCTGTATCGGATGATTGATTTCTATTCTATTCGTAATTGAATTATATAAGTATTCTTATTACCAACCTAATGATAAACAATAGAATAACTAAACCCAACATTTATATGCTAGCCACATTGTATTCATAAAAACATTTTTCAATGAAAGCATAAATTATACCATAAATATTCCGGGCACCATGATCACATAGAAAGTTAGACAAAAATAAGACAAATTCGCCATACATTACGACTGTCCAACCCCAAATGATTAGCTCCACGCAAATTTCAACTTTATCTACCAACGAATAGAGTTCATCTGTACAATTAGGGTAGAAAAAATATGGAAATTTTCCTAGCAATAAAATAAAAGCTTCCATTTTCGCAAATGTCCGTTGATTATTATATAAGTTTACGCGTTAGCCAGATGGCGAATGAAGTTGCCAAATAGGATGATAGGAGTTTTGGGTAAGATTTACTATGTGATAAATTGTTGTGAGCTAACGAATATCTATTGGGGGGCGAAACTGTTCACATTTATTAGGAAATGGCGCGAGAAATGATCAGTTACTAACTTCTTCTTCATTTGTAACATCGGCCTGTTGCTTGAGACCTTTTTGTTGAAACTCATTTTATCTATGAAATCAAGATAGATAAGCTGCTAAAGTTAATTAGTTCCCTCTTAGTTTTTAGTTTACACACTGTGTCTACGTTTTCTTCTGTACCCTCTCCAGTCGCAGGTCTGCTGAGAGAAATTTCTTTTGAAATAAGCA
Organism: Allophyes oxyacanthae; assembly: GCA_932294325.1. Lineage (NCBI taxonomy): Eukaryota > Metazoa > Arthropoda > Insecta > Lepidoptera > Noctuidae > Allophyes > Allophyes oxyacanthae. The sequence goes on from OW028625.1 coordinate 1,448,810, forward strand.
GTACCTTTGAACTTAAGTGTTCCTTCTGTGTTTTTCTTTTTGTTGTGTGTACATAAATAATAAAATAAATAAATATACCATAATGTTAATAACTGAGATGTAAATTTAAATTAATTTATTCAAACTGGATTATAAATTATTGTGCCTTTTAAACGTCAATAATATTTTCTCATTCTAAGTGTAAAGCTTGAGGATAAGAAACGACCCAACAGACACATATTGTGCCTTCGATATTGCACCTTAGGGGGTAACCAAAATTCTAGGCAAATAATACAAACTTAATGGTTTCATGATAAATTATCACGCTTTCAAAGAGTTAGGCAGATGTGTACTATTTTACATGTATCAGAAATGCGTTGTCATATTTAAGGGAGTGGATTAGACCATCGAACTGAACAATTTTCTTGGGATTAACATCGCTGTCGCGAACAACACCCCTAAATATGATCACGCATTTATGATACACGTTGTATAAATAACTTTATAACACATTTGCTCGTAAAGGATCTCTTATTTCACCAATTTCAATATCGTAATGTATCTCATTACGCACTTGTGCGATAATGTAATGTAAAATGCACGGTTTATCAAGATGCTCCGTCTAAAACGAACGGTACTTTTTTAAATCTTAGCAAAGAGTTTTTATGTCAGAAAAGTGGTCAACATTTTATGAATCAAATTAACTTTGGGAGATAAAATATAAAAAATAAACGTTTAATTATTTAATTTAATTAATTTTGACAATAAATTACAACCATTTATCTGTAACAAAAACAAAAAAATATTAATTTACTTTATTAGTAATAATGGCTGTTTTTATGCCTTTGCCTTAAAGAAAAAAGGGCAACTTACCGCACTTATATCAACTATTACACATGATCGATATCCCATACAAAACTTCAATACCTACAATACCTACTCGACCCAAACGTATGGGACAGCTGATTATTTTTTCGCGATTACGATGTTGGTCCCATAGAGAAAGTTGTTCAGTTTTATGGTCTGATCCACACCCTTAAATATGACCACGCAATTTTTTATACACGTTGTATACAAATACCTATCTCATTGCTTCAATATACCACACACCCACATATTTTAATTTTTTTTTAATTATTATTTAGTCTACTTAATTTTACACTGTTGCCATCCTAAGAAAAATGTATTCTCTGTCTATGCACCTGTCCTCTTCTTATTACCTATGTCTATCATTCTAGTGTGTCTTGTTTTTGTGACAAATGAATGAGTTTTCTTTCTTGCTTTCTTAAATGTAGGCATAAATAGTACCTACACATGACATGTGCCCAACTCTTTGGAGAATACAGATGCGATGCTATGTCATGGTATAGAAGCCAGTGAGTTCGTGTTATTTGTCTAGAATTTTGCTGACCCACTAAGGTGCAATATCGAAGGCACGTGTCTCTACCCTACTCCTCAGTAATGAGACGGGTGCCTGAAAGAAGGTAATGGAAATCCCTCACCAAATTGGCCTCGCTTATATCGAGGTTGCCTTGTTTCCGGTTAACGTAACCAGCATACTAAATGGTCTGTCGATAAATTCTATTATTAAAGTGTTGTAATATGTTTATGTTAGGAGAATTATGTTTTTGTTCTTTTGGCAATAAACAAATTATAAACACAATTTGCAAAAGCTGACTTGGCAACATCTTTAAAAAAAAATAAGACCTTTTGCAGTGATTATAGTATGTTTTTTTGGTTTTAACCCCCGACAAAAAAGAGGGGTGTTATAAGTTTGTAGTGTGTATCTATTCGTATATCTATATCAATGGCTATGTTCAGTAATTCACTTTTCGGTGCGAAAGTCACTCGTGCTCATCGGGAATAATTGAACGATCCACAACTGCGTTACGCGAGTGACCAATCCGGACCAATCGAACGATCTCAAATTATCTGCTGCTGTGTCCTATGACTACAGTCATTGGTCGGTTGTTAGCAGTGCGACCGAGTGCGACTTTCACCCTACTATTTCACCAGAGCGATCGTCCGACGACGCTCGCTCAAATAACTGAACGGTTTAGTGTGATCGCCCGCGTCGTCGAGCGTCGTCCGGCGTAATAACTGAACACACCCCATATCTATGGGACGTCAAAGTCAATTTTTTTTGTTTCAACTGGGACTTTGCACGCACTTTCAAAACGTCGTGGTTCTAGATATCATCATTTAATCATTCACCATTCTTGTCGACGTCAGTTCTTAACACCACAAGGAGAAATGCCTATTTAACATTGTACTTACCATGAAAGTGGAACTAATAGATGCAGATCGGGGTTATCTGTAAAAAAAAAACATAATTTAAAATATTTAAGGACCCTTCCACAGTCCACAGAACTAAAAGATAGTCCATGATAAAGTGGCATCAACCAAATTCCGCACATGAATCCGAAAAGTCAGAGGTCGGCCCGCACCTCTGGTTTGAACTCCCCCCCCCCCCCCCCTCCCAAACCACTAGGCTATCACTGCAATCAATTATATACATGGTGTAATTCAATAAACGCAAACTTGATAATAGTTTCTTTATTAATTGAATACTGAATCGATTTCAGTAAATTTTAAAATGGATATTTTTTCAAAAATTATGAATTTCGCCATATAGTCGCTCGATTGAGCCAAAGAAAATTAAATCTTATTTCAAGACAATAAGACTCAAATCTAAATGCGGTAAGTAACGGTAGGCTCAAAAATATTTTCGTAAAAATAATAGTTAACTTCAAAACTATTTTATAAAAATAATATATAACTTCAAAAAGTTTACGTTATTGATTTATGTTTTTAACTAGATGTTCTAATTGAGGCGTGTGAGGTCTTACGTTATTTAAATTAACCGTTGTATATCATTTAATTCGACAAGAATAAAATGTTGAAAGTTAACTTAAAAATAAACTTTAGTTCGAAAATTTTCGACCATCTTTTCAAGTTATAGGTATCACAGATGCAACAAATCAACTAGTAATGCTGAGCTGGCCACTTTTTCGGCATGGGCATGCTTGACGACACTAATCAATAGGATGATTATTTTACTTTTTTTTTTTTTTTTACTGTGTTCTCTGTCTTTTTTTTTACTGTTTAAAGGTTTAAGTTAATTTTTATTTTATTTCTCTCTCGTGTGCTGTCAATGTCCGTGCTGAATAAATGTATTTTCTTTCTTGCTTTTCTTTAGTATGGACAAACGTCGAGAGAGATAATGTCGAACCTCTTTGTTGTTCAACACAATAAACTCTAGCAAAGATATTATTTCTGTTAAGTTATTTCTTTCACCACGTTTCTACTAACAATCTTGCTTGTTAGTATAATTTTGATATAATTTAAATGTAGAATAAGAAGGCAAAACGACCAATTTCAATTTCCAATAAAATTGACCATTTCTTTAACAAAAAATAAAATATTGATAATAGTCCAAGTCAACATTAGTCATTACCCAAGATTAAAAATAAAAAAATAAAATTAGTAGATAATTGTAAACTACAACAACCTGTCTAGTCCCGATTTTAAGACGTTATTGTACTCATCATTATGAACAACTTTTAGTAAGGGAATAACCCTGAAAACCCGAAAAAATATCAGCTGTTCCATACAAATATTACTCGACTAAATGTATGAAACATCAGATGTTTTTTTTGGCGTTGGTTCCATAGTAAAAGTTGTTCATATTTTTGTGTACGCACTTAAAGGGGTTGGGATTAGAAAGGTCCCTTAAAAGGGACCTTGTACTAAAAGCGATAAAACAAACACGTAAAAATTTATCCGACATTTTAAAATTATTCCCGACATCTTAACCAAAGGAACGCTTTTTAAATAAAATAAACATATGCAAGGGTTTTCTTAGGGTTCATTTAAACGCCATCTGTTTTCCCTTGACGTTTACCCAAGCCTTTATTAACCTCCCCATGTCAGACTTTTGTTTGTCTTTCATTTCCTTATGGGAATATAGTTTCTCCAATACTTCCAACCTTTGAAGGGTTAACGTGAAAACGAAAATGTATTTAATATTTTTGTTCAATTAACCATTGGTTCTGTTTAATATTATAACGTGTTTTCTAATGAGAAATTGCCTTCAAAAAATATATGGGTAATTTCGTTTTCATTGTATTTGTATAGAGAAATGAGAGATATCGCAAAAAAACTATGCTTATCTGAATATTAATAATAATTTATTCATGAGGTGAAAAACTATCTGAGACGCAAGTCTAGCATACGTATAATACCCTGACAAACCCCATCTCAGTATCTACCAAACATAAAATAATGAATAATAAAAATTGAATACTTTGTTTTTATTTCCTTCATTAAATTTTTCAACATACATTTTTTTTTACAAAAAAATAATAAAAGCATTTATAAATATAAAAGAGTAGTAATCCACTGGTATTATGAACAGGGTCCAAGTTACCGGTGGACAGGGCTCTAGAGAGAGGAACCTCCTAACAATGCGCGCAGTAACAAGGAGTACCTACTTTCATAATTTCAACGACTTTCACTTTCAGCTCAACATATTGATTTATTTTCGTGTGCATTGAACAAATTCACAAAGGCTACTTATTGGTTGTCATGCTACGGAGTAGGTACTTTGCAGTTGTAATTTTTATTATTTTATTTTTAATGTGTATTTTTTATTTTATTTAATGTAAATTTGGTGTTTAGCTTCTCTATCGCATTAGGTTTTCTACCTGTAATGATAGATGTAAGTTTTGGTTAAAAAAAAAAAAAAAAAAAAATGATTTATTACCGTGAGCACATCATGAACAACGCAGCCGCGACACGAACTCCGCGTTCATAGCTCGAACGACGCGAGTCGAGTAGATTCCCGAAAGAAAACGTAGTTTTTTGCCATAAAAATCGTGGATTGTTTTGTAAAATTATGTAAAAATGATTCAATAAAATATAATATACGAATTGATAACATAGGTAACATTTCACTAATATTTCGTTTGAAAGAAAGAAAGAAAGAAAAATCATTTATTTGGACTAGACATCAGACAACACAGTGCACATACATAAAAAAGTAAAAATAAAAAAGCAAAAAGTAACAATAAAAACAACGTGCTGTCGGTATGCCAGTACCAAATGGGTTGCCAACTCAGCATTTGCTGGGCATACGAACACCCAGCGCTGATTTTCAGTTGGCACCACTGCAGTGACACACGGACGGAGGAAACAAATATTCATATACTTAAAAATAAATGGTAAATACGATACTATTTAAAATTAAAATTAATATTTATGATAAATAAATAAAAAAAAAACTATAATCGATACTTTTACCGAGAACTAATAACGAACAACTCTAATCGACAATTTTTTTGTACGACGACGGTAAGTCACTAGTGTACCATCTACATGCAAACTGCTCACGCTTCGTACAAGATAATGTAGTGTATCTATGTATGGATCTACTATTTGGAACCGTGCACCTAAAGTCTCGACATTTCATAATATTATATTCTATTATATATATATTATATAATAGAATATAATATTATATCATATATTCTATTCTATTCTTGTACAGTATCACTCGATAATTTTTATCCCCGACAAAAAAGAGGGATCTTATAAATTTGTAGTGTGTCTGTGGCATTGTAGCTCCAAAAGAGATGGACCGATTTCAATGCATTTTTTTTTAATTGAAGGGTAGTTTAATCTGGTATGATCTTAGCTATGTTTCATGAAAATCTGTTCAGCCGTTCAAAAGTTACAGCTCTTTTTCTAGTTGGAGTCGGGGGTTTTTGATGGTAGATTATTATACTCTAAGTGTATTGTAGTGTATTTAGTTATTAATATAATAATAAAACATTATAAATAACAACTACATTTTATTAGGTAAAATGCATGACAAAAGAATAAAACAAATAGAAACAAAAAGTGACAATTGTGAGTGGCCAGTAACATTTTAATATCATGTAGGCATTCAACCTACATGATACAACACCTTCACCCTTAAATCTTTAATAACTATTTACAAACTTAAACTAGAATTACAATTTTTTTGAAATGGGTATATAATAAAATAATTCTAAGAAAACACAAATAAAATTTAAACATGTTATTAGAACAAAGTTCTAATCAATTTCAAAACCATACCTTTTAACAGGGTTCCTTTGTCTAAAAGGATATCGTCGAACAGATACTGGCTCAGCTTCTGAGTGGGGTTCAACCTCAACCGGTATATCAATCTGCTCATTACTATTAACTGCTGTTCTACTACCAGACTGAATGCAAGGGTCATCAACATTAGTTTGCCGAGTATGGTCCGGATCTAACACCGACTCGTCACGCGCGACCCCAGCCTCACGCTCTACATGTGCTGGCGTTGAACCGGTTGGAGTCTCCAAGTCGCAAGGGTAGACACATGAGGAGCGCCTTGGAAACCTTTTTAGTTGGTCAATGTGCCTGTGTTGTACAGAGCCCTCTGCCGAGTCAACATTATAATTGTTCTTGCCTAAACGCTTAGATATTTGCCCCGACAACCATTTACCATCAGAATTATAATTTCTATAAAACACTGAGTCACCCTCTTTAAATTGCCTATCTACAGATCTGCAAGGTTTGATCATATTTCTTTGCTTTTCGGTCACTAAAATATTAGCGTCTGGTCTCAAAGCATCCAACCTAGTCCTGAGCGCCCTACCTTGTAATAACTTTGCCGGACTTTCACCTGTAGTGGAATGTGGAGTATTATGGTAACTCATTAAAAACCTTAAAATAGCAGTCTCAATGTCCAAATTTGCACGTTTAGCTTTAATAATAACCCCCTTAATAATTTTCACAGCGTTCTCAGCTGCGCCATTGGAGGCTGGATGATAAGGTGGGGCGAACATATGTTTGACACCATTGCGTTTTAAAAATTCATTAAACTCCGAACTAGAAAAAGGAGGACCGTTGTCCGATACTAACTGCTTAGGAATTCCCCAACGTGACCAGGATTCTCTAAGCTTTTTAATTGTACTCTCAGCATTAGTACGAGACATTCTAAAAACCTCCATCCATTTAGATTTAGCGTCAATAGAAACTAGATAAGTGTGTCCGTCAATAGGACCTAAGAAATCTATATGTATCCTTTCATAAGGACGACTAGGCCAGCGCCACGGTGACGGAGGAGCAGCTGGTGGAGCTGCTGCATTTTCTGCGCAGATAGTACAACTCTTACAACAAGCCTCCAACTGCTCATCGATTCCTGGCCACCAAACGTAGCTACGCGCCATCGCCTTAGTCTTAACTATTCCCATGTGAGGCTCGTGAAGTTCACGGAGCACCTCCTGTTGACATTTCGCCGGAATAACCACACGATGTCCCCACATAACACATCCTAACTCCGTGTATAACTCATCGCGCCTATTCCAATAAGGGCGCAAACTTTCAATATCCAAGGTCTGAGGCCACCCATTAATTACATAATTATAAACTCTACTCATTATCGGATCATGTCTAGTTTTGACCTTAACATCCTCACTGTCTAGCAAAAGAGACGATGATGCAAAATGTAAATAAGATTGCTCAGCTGGGCTATTTTCACGCACACAATCCTCATTATTATCAACAGGCAATCTTGATAATGCATCAGCGCCATTGAGGTTCGACCTAACGTACTCTATATTAAATCGGTAGGCAGACAAAATAAGAGCCCACCGTTGCATCCTGCTAGCTGCCATACACGGTATTCCTTTCTGTGGACCAAATATACTAACTAACGGTTTGTGATCAGTCCTCAGTGTAAAATGATTACCATATAAATATTGATGGAATTTCTTAACACAATAAACAATAGCTAGTGCTTCACGATGTATTTGGGAATACATTTTCTCCGCGTTGTTAAGCTTTCTAGAAATGTAAGCCACCGCACGTTCGGCACCAAACTGATCTATTTGCGATAATACGCCTCCGACTCCATACGAACTAGCATCGCATGTCAATATTAGAGAAAGACTTGGATTATAATGTGCTAAAACATCACTACATAATAGCATTTCTTTAATTTTCCTGAAAGCTTGAGCACATTCAGAATTCCAAAACCAGCGACGCCTTTTTTTTAATAACTCATATAGAGGAAATAAATAATCACTTATATTACGCACAAACTTTGCATAAAAATTGACCATACCAAGGAACGATTTCAAGTCCGACACATTATTTGGAGTCGGCATATTCTTAATACACTGTAATTTACTAGGGTCTGGTCTGATTCCTTGCTTGTTAATAATAAAACCTAAATATTTAATCTCATTCGCTAAAAATTCACACTTACTACTTTTAACCTTTAAACCAAAATCTCGTAAACGCTTAAATACTGCTTCTAAATTCCGCAAATGACTGCTTTCGTCTACCCCCGTAACAATAATATCATCTAGAAATGCTTGAGTATTAGGAATATTTTTTATTAAATTACTTATTATCCTCTGAAAAATACCACAGCTAGATGATAACCCATAAACCAGTCGATTATAACGGAATAACCCACGATGAGTATTAATTACAGTAAATGGTTTCGACTCCTCAGACAAGACCACTTGGTTATACGCCTGGGAGAGATCAATTTTTGAAAATTGAGCCCCTCCCGCTAATTCAGCGAAAATATCCTGAATCCTCGGCAAAGGATATCTGTCGACCAGCAAGACAGGGTTCAAAGTTACCTTAAAATCAGCACACACCCTCAAACCTCCGTCTTTCTTGTGAACGGGGACAAGTGGTGTCGCCCAATCGGAACAGTCAACCGGCTCAATGACGCCCTCGTGCAGCATCGCGTCGAGCTCTGCGTCTACACGCTCACGTAGAGCGTACGGCAGGGGGCGCGCGCGGCAGAACACCGGCCTCGCGTCTGGCCTTACACGCAAAGTAGCCGTACCACCCGTGTAACGACCCAAACCCTCTTCAAACACTTCTTTATATCTGTCAAGTATACCAGTTAAGGCTTTGTTAACTGCAACATTACCACATAAAACATCATTATTACAACGGTTTTCCTTGATATAACATTTATTACGTGAAAACCTAGGTATCAAGACATTAAACTCCGTTAACCATTGCCTTCCAATCAAACTAGTCATGCCGTTATCTACCACATACATATCGAGAGTTTTTTTAATATTTTTAAATTGAACATCTGCTGTAATTATACCTAGAGGACTAATTTTGTCACCATTGTATGATTTAAAACAAGTTTTTACCTTCTGTAAGGCAAGTTCATTAAAAAACGTTTCATAAGTTGTTTTACTAATACAGGACGCAGGCGTGCCGGTATCTATTTCCATGCTGAGCGGTTTGCCGTTAATCAACAGTATTAAACTCACCGGCTTATACTTGCTTAAAGACATTTGGAAAACCGGCTCCACATCTTCCTCCTGTTGTTCTTCCTCTTCATTAAAATTAGTAAAAAAGTTATTGCGCTGACCACCTCTCCTGACATGCTGACTGCCTCGATTCCTTTCCTGATTCATTTCTCGTCTCAGTGGTAAGGAACACATACGCTTTAAATGTCCCTTCTTTTTACAATTATCACACATGTAGTTACGATAGTGACATTTTATCGAATCATGCCCGCGATAACCACACACAGTACACGTCTGGTTTAACTCCTGCTTATTTGACAAACTGCGTACATTTTTAACCAACTTGGGTAACGTAGAGTTGGAAGTTAGAGCATTGACAGACGGACTTTGATTACCTATTGTGCTATTTTTGTTCACAATATGAGATTGGGAGGCTTCCACCGACGCAGAATCCCTTTCCGCTGCTTCTAACAAAATAGCCAAATCCGTAGCTTTAACGAAAGTCAAACTTCCCTCGGTAAATAATCTTTGACGAATTAAATCATTTGACAAACCGCACACAAACTGATCTCGCAAATTATCGTCTAAAGCGCTGCCGAATTCGCAGTATCTGGACAGATTTTTTAAGTCAGCAATATAGTGTGCAATGTTTTCGTTATTCATTTGTCTCCGCTGTCTGAAGCGAAAACGTTCTGCCAGAATAGACGGCCGTGGTTGCAAATGTGAGCTAACAATACTCACTAACTCATCATAAGTACAGCCAGTAGGTTTTTTAGGGCTCACTAAGTTCACCATAAGCTCATAAACATGCTCACCCGCTAACGAAATTAATGTAGGTAATTTCAATTCCTCTTTGATTCCATTTGCTTTGAAAAATAATTCCACTCTTTCACAATATAAAGCCCAGTTTCCATTGTGAACATCAAATTCCTTTATTTTTCCAATCGACATTATTTTCGTTGTTATTTTTTTATCCTCGTCGCCACTGTAGTGTATTTAGTTATTAATATAATAATAAAACATTATAAATAACAACTACATTTTATTAGGTAAAATGCATGACAAAAGAATAAAACAAATAGAAACAAAAAGTGACAATTGTGAGTGGCCAGTAACATTTTAATATCATGTAGGCATTCAACCTACATGATACAACATGTATATTGATCTAAACCAGCCTAATATAATTGAGTCTAACATACTCCCGATAACAATCAGTCCTGTACCTGAACACCTAGCATTTTTCACTCTGTCCGTACTTAGGACTGGCAGCTGATTGATGAGGGTTCGCAGGGCATACGACGCGAGTGATGCTCTTTTTCCTATCATTTGCGTTCTAGACTCGTGGTAGCTCTAACACCATTGTAATTGGATTTGGGTGAGTTCTAATAGCGTATTTTGGGGATAAATCATCTAATAGGATACTTGCCGTACCTCGTATATCGACATCGACGGTAGATACCGTTGTTTTGATGGTAGGGTTGGTGTAATGACTAAGCGATTAGCTTTCTACGCTACGAGCCGCGGGCTCGATCCCCGCACGGATCAAATATTTGTATGATCTACAGATAGTTGTTCCGCGTCTGGGTGTGTGTGCATGTGACATGTATGTTTGTAAATTGTACCCTCGATACAGGAGAAATGCTAGTGAGGGGCAAAGTTTTCCAAAGGAAAACAGAAACTTTGTATGAAAACAACGTGCGCACGAATTTGAGTTCACTTCAATTGAAAACACGTGCACACGCGCACTACTTCAGTATAGGCTAACCTCTCATTGTACGGCAAACCTACACAGTGCGAGGTCAGCTTATACTGGAAAGGTATAGCTTACTATGTAGCCGTATGTACTATTAGTCTCAGCCAAAATAGCAATTAATGGCCTCGTTAGTTAAAGAAGACTCGGCTGGCGCTTCGCCTTTTTAGGCTCACTTCGAACAAACTCGGCCGAATAACAATTCGGCCGAGTTTGTTCGAAGTGAGCCTTGAACATTACTGCAGGCCAGATAAAACATTGGGCATAGTGTCGCTGCAGCATTTTGCTGTTGCGTTATGGCAACTACAAGATGTTGATGTCGTTGCGTTGTCGCTAGTAGTTGCAATGTGGTTACCTACGTTGTGTTTGCAATGTGGTCGGCAGCTATAGTGCGCGGTTTCGCTGGTGGTTGCGTTGTGGTTGCGATGTGGCCGGTATTGTCCACACGGTTCAAATCGACCGCAGAATGTGGTTCATTTGAATTGCACTATTCTATTTCATATAAATTAGCACCCGCATGTGGTTGTTTTGAGGTTGCGATGTGGTCGGTATTTTCCACACGGTTCAAATTGACGGCAGAATGTGGTCCGTCTGAATTGAACTATTCATTTTCGTATAAATTAGCGCCCGCCCACGTGTTGTGGTTATGGTGTGGTTGTGGTACGTGTGGCCTTAAAGAGGGCTTATTAGTGTGTTCTGCGAGTAGATAATGTTTTAAAGATAACCTGTCAAATTCAGCTAGGTTATAATGCTAATATAAAGTGGATTCATTGCGTTATGTAGCATGATTGACATTCGATTAAGAATCTCTGATCTCAGAGGGAATATCTAATATTCGATTTCGAGATCAAGATATGCACCATTCTCGGTCACAGGTTTGTGGATGAGATTTTTATGACTGAAGAAAGAAAGAAAGAAATACGTTTATAAGACATCACATACTCAAAATAATAGATATAACGAAAACAAAAAAAAAATAGAAATAATACGTGAAGAGAAAACTTTGTACTCCTTTGTATTGCGCGTATGGAGGAGTTGTAGGATTTGGCACAGTTAAAGTTTATATGGAGAAGGAGTGCAGGAAGCTAAAATTTAATATAATATTACGGTTGAATTTGGACCACAGTGCTACCACTACCACTTAAATAATAAAACTATTTAAAAAAATAACGAAACACAGAAACAAAAAAATTCAAATGTACATAAAAAAGATACAACATAACACAGGAACACTTTATAAAATTACATAATAACTATCGTATTCTCATCAGATTCTGTTTAACCTATCTGAAAAACTAAATCAAGGCTTAATAATAACCAGAACTGAAATTTTCCATGACCCAAGCATAATCATAAACATCACTAGTGATGGACGAAATGGAACGATACATTCGAATAATTCGATTGAATTATTGTAAAACCGGGATCCAGCAGAATATCTGCGTCAGATGTCATAGCCTGGCACATGCTGAGCTGGACACCCATTTGCTCGGGACACACACTGAATAGGTGATGCGCAGTCGGTGCAGTATACCCACATATTATTTATTCTTTTAAATTATTATTATTTCTACTCAATTTTACACTGTAGCCATCCTAATGTAATGTATTCTCTGTCTATGCAGCTGTCCTCTTCTTATTACCTATGTCTATCATTCTAGTGTGTCTTGTTTTTGTGGCAGATAAATGAATTTTCTTTCTTTCTTTCTTCTTTCTAAAAATGCTCATCTCTAATCATACTCATTTTGGAAGTATTGATGCGAATGTCTGCGAATCCTCACCACCTCACGAACCAACGCCAACGGAAGAGATAAAAGGCACTTTATTTCCGAAACAATACTGAAGTTACCGCCCAAAAAGGAACGCCGAAAGTCTAAAATTCTACCATTAGCTATATAATATACAGAGTGTCCCGAAACTCAATTTCAAGTAAGGAAAAGGTTCGTTTATGATGGCTCAGAAAAAAAGAAGTAGGTACAATATTTTTTTATTAAATATTTATTTTAGACTGTAACTGAATAAAGAACTGAGTTATTTAGGATTCTTTAGCAAAAATAATATTCACCGATGCCTATTAGGTACTCAAAAACAAAGACTAATGGCTATTTTCACCGACAAGATAACAAATGATTAAGACAAAATCGGCCGTTTACAAATAATTTTTGTACTAGTAAGGCCCAAGTTCACCGACAACATAACAGAAAATTAGTGCAAAATGCAGAATTTTCGTATGAGTAAGCAGCCGATTTTATTTTGAACATCTTTTGTTTTAGTTTTGTTGGTGAAAATGGCCTATAATGGCTGATTTAATTTTAAACATCTGTTATTTCGTCAATGAATGTGGCCCTAAGGGCTCATTTATGGAGAGGCGGAACGTCGCGCCGAGCGCAAAGCGGCGCGCAACGCGGAGAAAGGCGCGTATCTCCGTTCATGGGGAGCGAGCGATAGAGCGACACGCCGCTTTGCGCGCCGTGCGAATTTTCACTGCTTCATAATTGAGCCCTGAGGCTGACATTCAGAGACGAGAGAAACGAGTCTAAACCTGAACTTACGCTTACATCTGTCAAACTTACGAACAAATTTTGACAGATGGAAGCGTAAGTTCACGGTTAGACTCGTTTCTGTCGTCTCTGAATGTCAGCCTTATTGTTTTATCTTTCGTGAGCGGTCATAAACGAGCCTTATGCCCGATTGCTTGACATTGAGTTTCGGGACAACCTGTATATATACCGTTTGTTTGGTCTCAGCTCCACTTGACCAGAGGGGATTCCATGAAGGCCGTCTGACAATGAGCCGCTTTGTTTAAAGATTCAGGCCTCGGGCTTGGGATGATCTCTTTTTGTGGGTTTGCTTTTTTAAAATGTTTGTTGATTGAGTGTATTGACCATGGGGGAAATGTGGAATTTAATTTGAATTTTAGAAAGTTGTAAATCCACGTATCTATTTACTCATTCTGAGTTAAGCTCGCCTTTGTGCATTTTTTTTTTTTAATTGTTTATTTTTTATATATTCAATATTTTGTGTACAATAAAGAATAAGAAAGAATAAGAATACTTGCTTATTCTAGCATATATAACATATTTCTAAATGTCACAGCATTATGCTGAGATGGGGGCCATTTTTGGTCTCGTCCAGGTTGCTTTAATTATTATTTTTCTTTTGTTATTATTTTTGTCTTTTTATTTTTATTTTTGTACTTTTGTAATTTTATATTTTGTTCCTGGCGAGTCCAGAATAAAACTGTTTTCTTTCTTTCTTTCTTTTATTATCATGATGGAAAGTAGAAGCTAAAACAAAGATAAGAAACTATTTATTTTTGTAGGTTCTGTAGCTTAGATTGAAATCAGTCTGTAAGACAATTAAATTGACAATAAATTACCGAATGATATAAAAGAAGCAAAATCTATGTTCACTTTTAAAAAACAACTTAAATTTTATAAAACTAGCATATGTCATTTCCAGTTGCGCTTGATCTGTGTTATTTGTGTAATCACTTTAAGGCCTATTCAGACCTAAGCGGTATTCGCTCCCGTCTGCGGCAGAGAAAACCCAGTGGGTATGCGGTAATATTAGTGTTCAGACCTAAGCGGTATTCGCTACCGTCTGCGGCAGAGAAAACCCAGTGGGTACCTATGCGGTAATATTACTGTTCACACCAAAACGGATTTCGCTATCCTTGTGGGTAGAATAACGGGCGATAGTCGAGTTTCGCTCAGAGAGGTAAGAAATTTTCGCCGGTTAGTCATTTCTGAGTCGCCAAAGAATATATGTACATACTAAATACCTGAGCGAAACCCGCGCGGTATGTACCGCTACCCACAGCGGCAGCGAATATCGCTCAGGTCGCCCTAGCCGCGGTACTTGATACTAAATACCAGAGCGAAACCCGCGCGGTATGTACCTCTACCCACAGCGGCAGCGAATATCGCTCAGGTTTGAATAGGCCTTAAATGTTCTAATATTTACTTTTAAAACTGCCAAGTTGAGTTATGTAATTTTTAATTACCCTACACTTAATAACATTGTAAGAATTATCTGTACGCCAAGAAATTATGTTATATTACTTATATTAGTTAATTTTCTCATGTAAGTGAATATGTGTAAATCTGACTGAACTTTGAAAGAAGTAGAATACCGATATTTTGGTTAATTCATAATAATATCATCGCTGTTCGGTCAACTTTCAGTCATAGTGTAAATGAATTACGAGAATTGGGCTTCAGATGAAAGTCGATCTGACTAGAATATTTATATTGTTTTGCCGAAAAAGATACGTGATTTCATAAATAAACTCTGTGCCAAAGATGAGTGTTAGGTATATGTTACCGTCAAACCGATAATGTGGAAAGGTAGCCAAGTTTTCCAACTGTCAGTTTCCTCGCTGGTAAAATATTGACAACTAAATGGCTGCCAATTTTTGTTGCGAAATAAAATATATCAGCCACCGCCGTTCGATACTGTTGCTTACACTTTACACTTATGTATGTAATTAGAATTTATATATATTAGTATTTATTTTGTATAGTAAGTATACCTATTATAATATAATATTGATAGTTTCGCGCGTATGGCACTCGTGGGTTGCAGCTGAAAACCAGCGTCAGGTGGCCAGTATCACTGCCTCCTGACATTATGCTGAGCTGCGGCCTTTTGGCACAATAACTCTTTTATTTTATATGTTTTCTTTGTTATTGGTTTTATTTATTTTTTGTTGTGCTAATAAAGTATTTTTCTTTCCTTCTTTCTTTCTATAGCAAGGCATTTTTACTTCTAATAGAGAGAGGTCGCCAGAAGTGTTTTTACTAGCATGAAAAATGTACCCACTAGTCGTAGTCTCAAAATCTCGTTGCGTGCTCGTCTGCTGCATTGCTACATCTGGCCGGTTCTTTTATACGGATGCGAGTCTTGAACTATGAAAAAAGATCTCAGGAAACGAATTGAAGCTTTCGAAATGTGGGCCTACAGAGGAATGCGAAGAATTAGTTGGACTCAGAAGGTTACCAACGAGGAGGTCCTGCGACGTATCAGTTAGAAGCGCGAGCCTTGGGATACCATCAAACGAAGGAAAGTTGCATATCTGGGACACGTATTTAGACACGACAGATATGGCCTTTTGAAATTTATTTATTATAATTATTATGCTATGTAGTTGAGCCAGAGACACAGTCCGCGAAGGAAAAAAAAAACTCCTTATAACATCAGCTATATTTCAGTGAAAATCACGTCAAAATCGGTCCAGCTGTTTCGTAGATTAGCTGGAACAGACAGACCGAAAGAAAAACAAAATTTAAAAAATTGTTTTTTTTATTTTATTTATTTATTTATTAACCTTTACATTGCCTTTACAGTATATAACCAATACGACAGTGTAAGTATTCTCAACTACTAATACATTTAAGTGCAGTATCCGTGAATTTCATCAAAGAACACATCAATGTCTATAGATACGCTCTGTCATACAAAGGGAAGCTAAAAAAATGAGACGTATTTTTTGAAGACTTCAAATTTTAAATTCAACAATGTTCGAATTATATTTAAATAGAACAGCGATACATGCACTAATGGAATAGCTACTGTTATTATATATAATATTTTTTATTCAATACACAAATTAATAATTATGTTTGTAAACGGCATTTGACTAGTGATCAACCACTCCATTTTTCTGAAAATGGAGTACCTGACACGTCTCACTTTTTGAGTTCACTAAGCATATCTATAGACATCGATGAAAGAACTTGTGAAAATATCAAGAGTTTTGTGAGTGTTTTGTTTTCTTTACCGTCTAAACTTTCATATTATGCATTTAGTCAAAAGCTGTTATTTTGACATTACAAACAGACACTTCAATTTTATTTATTTGTATAGATATATAAAGATTAATTCATGTATCAGCCGTAAGATCAATACTACATAATATCATGCATTAAAATCCAATACGACCATTAGTCCTGTCAAAAAATAAAAAAAACGTAGATGTATTATTGTAAATTACATATCTTGAAAATTACATGCTTAGCAAAATTATAGTCCCTCGGAAAACGAAAAGGGGAAAATTATCATACCAATTTATATTCATTTGACATTGGCATGCTTCAAAGTCATCGCCAAGTTATTCCCAAGTATGTATTTTGTATTGATTTCCACTGTACCAATATTCGACTGCAAACAATAAACATTTTACGAAAAGAAGAAAAAACAAAGAAGAACAAAAAAGGAGAAGAAGGAGAAGTTTTTTTTTTAAGTTAAGCTCGCCTATGTACATGTATTTTCCTTTTATGTATTTTATTTGTGTTTATGTGTACAATAAATAATAAGAATAAAGAAAAATAATTTTGTTGTACAAAAAAATAACTGCAGGTAGATTATAAGTGGCAGTGCCCTCAAAAAAAGTGTGTCTTAAAAAAAAAGTGCGAGTCGGACTCGCGCACGAAGGGTTTCGTACCATTATCTATAAAAACGGCAAAAAAATCACGTTTGTTGTATGGGAGCCCCCTTAAATATTTATTTTATTCTTTTTTTAGTATTATTTGTTATAGCACCAACAGAAATACATCATCTGTGAATCAATTGTCTAACTATCACGGTTCATGAGATACAGTTTGGACAGACGGACAGACAGTCAGACGGACGGATGGACAGAGGAGTCTTAGTAATAGGGTCCCGTCTTACCCTTTGGGTACGGAACCCTAGAAACAATGTGGCAGCTCTTACAGTCTATCTGAACTCTGCAATTCCCCAACAAGATCAGCAGGATGTGGCTACACCCGGCTAGGACTGCAATTATGTGCAAGAGTGTTTTCTGTATGGCACCGATCATTTACAATAAACTCCCTAAGAGATGGAAAGACTTAAAAAAATGCTGCATTTAAAACAAAGGTTAAAATCACTTTGAATAAATGAAGCATATTCTAATGTCACATTTATTTTTGAAAAAAATACTTTTATATCGTACCTATACCAATTACGGAATGGTCGTTTGTCAAATGATTATTTTTAAACCAAACATTTGTTAAGTAAGATGTTTGCAAAATAGTGTATTTTTGGTAAAACATTAGTGAACCGTTCAGAAGCATGCAATCAAGAAATTTTCATAAGAGTAATTTACGTCAAAGAGCGTCGAAATCAAAGACAATTTATTTACTAAATGAGTCGCTTATTTACTAAATAAATAGTCTGATTTAGACAAGCAACATACATGTTTATTTAAGTTTGTTTTGACGTGTCATTATTCATTTAAAATATTGGACGTAGAGCAAACACGATTTCTGTGTGAACGGAGTCGTAGGTAAATACAGGGGGCGTACTATGAGCTCTTATAGCAGGGCTGAAATTGAACTGCCCAGAAATTTCCAGAATAAGCTGACCTTTCATTGTACGAAAAGCCTATACAGTGCGAGGTCAGCTCATACTGGAAATGTCTGGGCAGTTCAACTTCAGCCCTGGTATAAGAGTTCATAGTAAGCCCCAGGATGTAAAAGTAACGCTTGAGATTTAAAGGAATTATTAAGTATCGAGTTTGGAATACAAGATAAATCAAAATGTATTGTTTTTTTATTATAATATAATAAACGCTACGAATCTGTAATTTTAGCGATAACATCAAAGCTATATGCCGCTAAATAATTTGACGCCTCGTTACCACAGCGTTAATGACAACAATATTGACATTTATTTTATAAGAAAATTCAACACCGCGTTTTACAGCATAAGCTTTGATGTTGTACTTTTGAGCATTGACATATAAAACGAGGCAACTGCGTCGGCGTTAGTATAAAAACTAACGCCCGTGTGAACAGGCCATGAGCGTTCACAAACAAATCATCTGCATCGGTGTTAACGATAACGCTCTTAAAACGTTCTCAATTTAAACACCGACGACATTACTTCATAAAAATCAAAGCACAATTTTCCAATTCAAAAAATTTAAAACTATTACGTACTTATATATTTATTTAAAGCCAATGTAAGGCTTCTTTGAGTACGAAGAGGGAAACTGACTGGAAAATCGGATTTCGACGATTTTCATCAAACATAATCGGATCACCGTCAGCGTTCACGAGAAAATGAACTTTAAAATGTAGCACCTACGTCTTATTTCGGTTTGTGCTAGTTTTGCGTGTTGAAGATTCGGTTTTGAGCACTGCGGTACTGGGAGCGAAATACACCGGGGACTTTTTCTTTGTTTGTAACTTTATATTGTGCTGATAATTAATTTCTGTTCTGTGGTCATGATTCACGGTTTTTCAATTTTGGTGGAATGACGCCACAATTATTTTTTTCAATCTATTTACTTGGCTTTGTCGAAGTCCAAACAATGTAAATGGGAACAGATTGTTAACAAGCTTTTTTTTAGGAATGACTGTTTAAGAACGTTCTATTTTTAAACACAATTTTCACGGCCGAATTTGCGAAACTTTCGAAGATTTTTTGTCCTTAAAGTTTAAAGAAATAGGCTCATTTTGTAGTAATTAGTACATTGAGGTATAATTTGCATGTATATTTATTTTTAGTTTATCGTAAAGATTGCTGGCTGTAAATAAACATAGGAAGAAGAAAAAAAAATGCACAAGTAATTATTTAATGGTCATAAATATAAATATGAATTTCAAATGTTCGCGCCAAAACACAAAGTCATGTGACATGACGTCATTGCATTGCTCGTTCATAGCGTGTGGATATGGTTACCAAGGAAACACGAAGGAGTGACGTCAAAACTCGATGATGGTTTTCAAATAACGTTCCGTTTTAAAAAAAAGACATACGTGTCGAATTGAGAACCTCCTCCTTTTCTTTGAAGTCGGTTAATAATAAAGATAATTTGTAAAAAAGGTAGGTGATTTTTTTAATAAATCTTCACGACTTTTATAATTGATTTTTTAACTTAATTCTCATTATGCTTTAGATGCAAGTTACCTATTCTGAACTTTTAAGTTAAAAAAGTTCAGAATAGGTAACTAGAGTTAAAAGGTTTAACGCTCCAACATCCATGCCAAACATTAACACGTACGTCTTTGTTAGTAATTGGATTCGGCCTGATTTTGTATGTACATAATTAAATATGTACGTGTGTATATGCATAGAACCCTAACCTAAGTGTATACCGGTTAATCCTTTAACAAAGCTAAATGAGCTTGAGTTAATACCGCGTTCATACAATGGTTCAACGGATAATATTTGAACATCATTCTTTTGTTTGCTACACGTGTTTTTATACCATACTAATATTAGCAGTAAAATTACTAAAATTATATGATTTAACGAAACTAACCATTGAACTAAAAAATCAAATTTGGGTTAAGCTCGCCTGTGTACATACCATCTCAATTGTATTTGTCTTTTATCTCATTTTCGTGTACAATAAAGAATTAAGCGTCAGCGAGTTTTTATCCGTTCTTCTCCATAGAAAATCAACACTTTGGAACGACGAAACTAAAGTCAAAATGATAACATGAAAAATATTTTTTAATTATGGTTTGCTAACAAGTTAGAAAGCTATGGACAGGTGAGATCGTATATCAATAACAAAAAAAGACAGTTATCATACGGAAAAATGTAAAATTGTAAATGGCGTCGTTAAATTTTTTCAGTATATTCTATACATTATAAGGCTGGTGGGGGAAACTAGATGCTGAAAGTGAAGTACTAGGTTTTGTAGCGCAACTGAAGCGAGAACTTAAGTAAGACTTCAGAAACATCAAAAGCGTCTTCGTTCTTCGTAAATTGTTTTCGACAGTACACCACTTTATATCTATAAGGGGAATAATATATTATACAATATACATGTCTGTTATTAACTCATACTAAAAGAGCTATGAAAAAATTCCTTTCCGTACAAAATTCCTTTCGAGTAGGCACAAACAAACAGCTTCATTCCATTCGAGTTTCGGCACAATGACCCCATACAAATGAAAACTCAACATCAAAGATGGGACATGACAAATGATAAACAATTTTATAACAATGGAGCAATGGAGGAATTTCATTTGAGGGTTTTAGGTCAATTGATGCTGAAATCTATTGTGTAGCTGGTATTAAATGTGTTGGAGGTAATTGCGTGGACGGAGACACAATAAAACAAAGCAATGATACTCTTAATACTAAAATGAAAATGGTGGAATTATTTAGAAATTATTGGGAAATCCTAATAAAGTGATAAAGTGGAATTTTTCAGTTTACGTTCAGTGTATCCAGTTCCTCTAGGTGAATTACGTACGAAGCGATGCACAGTCGAGCGGATTGAAATATTGTACCGCTCTATAGGTAATCCGCCCTTGCAACACGGTACCGCGTCTCCGCGTGGAGCAAAGGCGTGGTATATTGATGACGTTGTTGCAGAGACAAATGTTTTTAAATGTTTCAAATAATTATGTAAACAATATGCAGGATCGGGATGGATGAATAAGCCTCCATTTAACTGAAGAGAGATTTTTTGAAGTATTTCCATCCGGTCTTGCATTGTGGGGTTCTGGCGAAAAATAATCAAAATCATAAACCAGGTATTAAATCTAACATTCTGTAGGCGGACCGTCCTTTCCCAAATATTATTAATAGTAGTGTCTTCTTTTCAAAGTCTACTGAAATAAAAAATATTTAGGTTAAGCCTTTACATGTCATAAAGAAGATGGCGAGCCTTTTTATAAGCGACTAAAAGATACTGCCAAGGTTTATCGTTTATATGATAATGTAGGTATCTATTTGACTTAAAGTGCTGGTATTTTTGGCGATATTGTTTGTATTTTTACCTACGGATCACAAAAGAAGCGGCCAAAAATAGATGGATTTCAAATATCACATAATTGATCGGTAGCAAAAAGTTTCAAAATGAACTAATTTGAACAGCGCTAGTAACTTTACTCGTGAAATATTAATTTATGTGAAAGTTAATAAACTTTCTTGGCTGATTGATCTTAATTTATAGGGAGATGAAAAAGTTGAAGATCAATAAGTATTGGAGATTGAAGTCATATAAATTGAGTTGTTAGCCTTTCTAATCACAACCGGTGGCCTGCAGTGGATCTCAACCGGTCTCCTACGGCCCATCACAACCGGTATCTACTGGTCTCCTGCGGCCAACAACAATAGTAATGTCTGAGTTTCATCATGCAATGAATAAAATTTCTTTGATGACAACTTTGCTTTATTCATATTGAGAAAACATATCAGAGTAGGTAATTTTGCAGAAAAATTTGACATGGTAACAGATTACGATTACTAAGTTAAATATAATCCTCAAATTCTTAAGAAGGTTTCTATAGACTTTCAACGTTAATATTCCAAAGTTTTTCTTTACAATTTGCTGCTTTGAAGAAGTGTATTCGAGAACTGCAGTGTAATGTCCAATACATGTTATGTAGTACTGAGCTAAGATTGAAAGTATAAAATAAGACGCCATCTTGCCTTTATGGGTCGTAAGATTACTACACTGCACTGTAATACTTACTATGGACTGTGTTGCCTTCTGCAACATTGAGTTCTGTTATTGCTATGTTTTACAATAACGGTACTTTTTTAGCTTTTGTTTAGATTTAAAATTGTTTGAAATTTAATTTAATTTCGTTAGCTTGGTTGGTAATTTTACTGTGCATGCTGTGGTCTCCTGTAAGTGAAGGAGTACACTTATACAATACGTCTAAAAAACAGGCCTATGCGTATTACAATAAGATGCAGGATAAATGATTTAAGCGACATTAAGGTATGAATTTCAGGTGCAAGCTAAATGTTTTAAGCGAAATAAAATAGCCTGGAAACCCTCGATATCATAATAATGTAGGTACTTAAAATTTGTTGAACCTATAAATCTTTCCAACCATTTATTTTACTTTTGACGGCTTGAGTACTATAAGTCCTAATGGGTTACCGATTCGATTACTTATAACAATCGACTTTATATATGAAGAAGTTTTGATCGATTTAACACATTGTTAATTTACTTTTGCTGAACGTTTCGTGTTGTAAAAAATAAAAAACAGCGTCCATGAAGTATTGGATTTTTTCGTCTATGGTTAGAATAGAATAGAATAGAAAATATTTATTCGATAAAGGACACATCGTCAGTACAGAAATAAAATAAAATAAAATTTAAACACAGAGATCAGAAAGAAACAAAAATAATAATAAGAAATAATAACAAACAAACACGGATAAATAATATAATAAAGTTGATTTTACAATACACAGTTTTCAGTTTTTTTACAGTTGTTTTTTTTTTTAGTTGTTTTTTTTGAGTTGGTTGGCGATTGCCTGTCAATAATTAAGGAACTTCATAGCGTGCTTATATCAAAAGTAAAATAAATAGATGGACGGACTACTTACTGACGGACGTTAGTACTTATAGAGATGTATTCACTGAAGACATTTATATTGTTAGATTAAAAGATGCATGTCTCATTTATGGTTTTAGTGTTAGTGTTCGTTTTAAGACTTCCATTGTATTCTGCAAGTTAATTTATTAATTACAAACAAAAATGCAAACATTTTCTCTTATTAGTGTAGATTTATCGCTATTCAGGATAATTTTTCATATAGTGCGCAAAATTTGCAGAGTGATTCAGTGTCCCAACCGCAGTACTAAAATTCACTCCAAAACAAAATAAAAATTTGATTATGTATGGCTTGCGCTAGTAAATTATGCGTGTCCCCCATACTAAGTGAATTTTCATTTTGTTCATTTCATCATTGTGCACTCTTTGACCACCAGTTCCTGGAAATCTATTATGTTATCAATTTAATCGGACCTTAAACGAGCGGAGAGGTTGAAGTATATTGCAATACTGCGGTTGCGTTTAGGATCAGAGACTGAATCACTATACAAATTATGCGCACTATATAAAAAAATATCCTGTATATTCAATATCATCATCGTACGTTCGTATTTCCGAAGTTAGACGAAGGTTGCCGAAGCCAATAAATTACTTTAATCGCAGTATTAATGCATAAGATACAATAACTGGAATTGAATTGGCAACAATTTCATAGAATCTACCAAATAACGCTATCAGCAAACTGTGGGCGTACAAAAGCCGTGTCTGGCGCATGTGGTTTAATTTAGAGTTGTTTTAGACACTCGACAGTGTGATACGGCTTTATGTGTACTCCATCATCACAATCTGTGTCTGACAGTGACTAAGTAACTCCTAATTTGTGTTAGTCTTTTAAAACAAAGATACGTGGTTTTACCGAACTACAAATGGATCATGCTTTGACGGTGAATGATTTCATTAGGAATTTTCATTGTTATAATTCTCATTTTTATCTTTTTCTTTCGACATTTCTTTATCGATAAATAAAGCCGAAGTCACAAAACCGTAAAACCAGATACTGACCTTCAGTATCTGGTTTTATGGTTTTGTGACTTCCAGCTGACTTTATTGACCCTCAAGGAAGACTTGTTTCCAAAACCAATCAAGAAATTATTTTAAAATATCGATGATTTAAACATGTGACATGATATCGAACTCAACTCTATTTCATGCAAATATCAGCATTCAGTGAAGCCAGAATCACAAAAACACCAGATTTACTATTCACATTTACTGCAAAATAGCTTACTTATACCTTTAATCTAGGTACTTTAACAGCGGTAAATACTTGCCACTCAACATACAGTACTGTGACAGCTGGCTTAAGGCTATATACCCTGAGTCTCAACTTATAAATATGTTGAAGCTATCCCCCGGCTTCGCTTTGATCATGTCCCTATTCTGTTTGAGCAACTCACAGTCTAAATGTATTCCCGTATTTTACTTTAGCGTTGATTTAAATTTTAGTTTCATTGCGCGTGACTGATTTTGGATGAACTTTAATTTTGAATGGGATATTAAATAAGTTTTAGTTTAACATGTTCTTGCTTTTGTAAAATAGGATCTACAGTGGTCTTTGATGTCGAGGTAAATAATTTACCTTTTGGGTTATTTTATACGAGTATATTGCGCTCTACTCACCTCTTTCTATCATAACCCGTCGTCTTTTTGATCTGAATTTTCAACTATAAAGAGAATGGCTACATTATACTAATTTTTGGAAACAAATTCTTGAGTTCATTCAGCATTATTTCATTATGACGTGGAATACATTTTAGCTTTATCATTCTTAAGGATAGTTACTTCATCGGGAGTAATAGTAAAAATAAATTTAACTACCAATTCCCTTTCTACATCTTCTGATTCATGTTCGAAACATCATAAGCGCTTTGGAATCTGATTTGACAGACTTAATTAATTTTGACAACGTGATGTAGTTACACTAAAAGGATCCAACCCACATTGAACTGAGATACTGAATTTTAAAGTTTACATCGTAATTCTTCATTGATGCAGTGGGTTTTATTGGAATTGCGAAGCAAACTTTTATATTTTTAACTTTAAAATGTATAGTCAGGTTTGGTTTCATATTATAAATAATAATATAAAATTAAATATCTCAAAACTAGCTTTGCAAGAAGCTGGGTCCTGTTCGTTTAACTACGCACAAGTCTAAACAGCGAAAGATTTACTTTAGCTGTAACTTTCGATGAAAAAACTGGCCGTTAATCATAATTATAAAGTTGTACTACTGAATGGAGCAGAACGCTCTCTTCCATAGCTATAACAGTTATTCAACTTGCGCGATGGGTCTTCACAAGATTAATTGCACCATCTATTGGATATATTTGCCGTGTGGTTTCTAATTACGAGACCTACCCTTGTATCCTACGGGAATCGTAAGTGGCTAAAGGAAGTGTACTTGAGAGATGGGATAATTAATAATTAATATCAAACTGTGAGCATCAATCCACCTGCTAAGAGCAGTTATAATATGATTGATATTTTAACTGCATGTCATTTGAATCGTATTGCTTTAAGCACTTCTTCTTCTATCATCACGAGCTTGTCTAGTTAGTATTGGTGATATCAAGGCTGATTGTAAAGGGTGCGCCAGAAGAACTAAGAATTTGTTACTCGTGGAGGCTCTTTCTTCATATCGGTACATGCGCTAATATTGGTATGCCGTCTGTCGAGAAAGACCTTTCTCGACAGACGGCATTTCTCTGAATACAGTCACAAGCTGACCAGCTTGTGACTGTATTCAGAGAAAAATCATTACTATCCCATTCTTATTTTTTATTTACATTATTCTCGCAGTTCTTATTCTAACATTCTACTAATCAAGATTGTAATCTATTATTTTAAAAGAGTTTCCATGGAGTTTCTTGCCTGTTGTTTTCCATAGGACCTACTATTTGGAACTGCGCGCCTAGAGTCCCGACATTTCATAAGTGCCTGTATCTAGTTTACATGAAATAATGAACTATACTAATATATTCTACTGCAATCACCAAATCCGATTGTAAAGCGATCATGCTTTTTTATCTATTAAATGTGATGTGTTTTAATTTTAATTGTGTCAATAAACGCAATTGTATTTCTTCTTCTTTCTTCATGCTTTTATCAAATAACAGAAATATTTCCATAAGACCGTTTATCGCAGCAAAGTATTAGAAGGCCTTTATTAAATTTTCAACGGTAAATAATACTTAAAAGCCCCAAAAAGGACATTGTTTATCATCTACTTATAGGAAAATGAAAACCCAATATGCTAATTGATTCCTTTTAAAAACGCCATTATACTTTGGAATGGCATCAGATCTAAGAATTTCTTTGTTAAGATATTCTGAGAGTCCATAATTGGAAATGAAATATTCAATTCACTTATTCTCGTTACTTTGTAGGCGTCTTTTATTATAAGTTTATTTGTAGCCAGCATTACACTTAGCCCATTCTCATCCACTGCTTGCTAAAATGTGACCTATTATTTCTTCGGATTATTATTCAGTTTTGAGTCCTAGCTTTAATATTACAATGGAGGTTGTTTAGTTTAGTTTCTTTTGAGTAGCATCGGGTGATAATGTGGTCTAATCGTACATCGAATTAATGATTTCAAGCTGTATTTAGATCGCAGCTAGTGGTTCTCACTTTACTTTAGAGAATACATAGAATCACCTTTTGACCACCAGTTCTTTGAAATCTATTATGATTTAAATTTAATCGGACCTTAATCGAGCGGAGAGGTTGATTTCGTGGATAATTAAGGCCCCATTGTTATCATCTTATCAAAATATGATAAAAATTAACGTTAAAAGCTTTTATCGGTGTACGATGTAACCGTACATTTTCGGAAGTCAGCAATTTTACGCGACTCATACGTTTCATTCAATAATTAGATCAGTTCACATCGAGCCATCAAGAAAACCGTACGTTCTTTCACGTAACTAATTAATATAATTTTCAGTCACATACAGTTCATTCGCTCATTTTACTTTAACTACTTTTTGAAAAATATATCATTTAGTTTCTGAAATATCGAATTTCATTTCTATCATCATCATGAGAAGTATAGTCTAATAAGAGACTGTACTATTAGATACCTTTGAGTCGTCTTAATGTTTATTAATTTCAAACATTAGAGGTACCTACTTCTACCTCTTTTAAATTCTACTGCTTTAGAAAAACAGACCGTTTATATGTAGAAAGGCTATCAAACTAATCGCTTATCTTCAAAGCATTAGCTGGCGGTATAGAAGCGTCGGCTTGAAAGCGATTATCTTTTTCGTATTACCCTCGATATGCTTTCGCATCTTCGATATTAATGTCTGAACATTTGCCATCAGATAAACTTGAATTTTGGTAGGATAGTTGGTACCCACATAATGTGGTATATTATCATTTCACAAAACGGTTACAAATTAAATGGTTATTTTTCAAAGCGATATTTTAAACAGTTACCCACGTCCTTCGCATGCGGTTCAGCCTTCTCTGCTTAATTGGTCAAGCGGCGAGACCAAAGGGCCTCCAGTCAGGCAAGAATCAATTTTTAAACAACCAGATGGCTAAGGGCTCGTCCGGGCGCTCCACACTGGGACTCGAACTTCAGTTAAGGGCGTTGCTGGGAGAAGAACAAGAGGGGACTTGCTGGATTTGGGTATGATTATTATTATTAGAGACTTGTTTTTATGCTAATGGCTCAGCGCGGGCTCGCCCGAGCATGGGTTGAGGCGGGCCGTTACGTTATTTTAGTTTAGACTCTATCCGAACCAAGTTCTCGGTTGTAAATAGCAATAATTTGTTTATTTGTAGTTGTTTTGTTTTTTTAGTGTAATGATATATACACCCAAAATGCGTATTTTCAGTTTTGTATTTAATGTAGTTAAAACACGTAAACATTCTTTATAAATGCCATGTTCTGACGTCACTAGATTCAGGTTCTAGAAAATTGCTATTTAGCTCTTTATTTAGCTTATAATAGATATTACGTTTACGCTACCAGATGCATTAGGATACAAATCTGTCTCGCTGTGCCTGTAAGCTAGTTTATATGTAAATTTGACTCTGCGGATAGATGGCGCTGATGTTTATTAACTGATTCGATTAGAGAAGCTAACTGGTCTGGGGACTGATCAGCTTGTAACTGCCATGGCAATCTTATTTAGAGGCTAATCGTTATAATTATCCTATTAGAATAGAAAAGATCTTTATTCCATGTAAACCACAGGCACTTATGAAATGTCGAGACTCGGTGCACGGTTCCAAATAGTAGGTCTGTTATGGAGAACCGGCAAGAAACTCCATGGAAACTCTTTTAAAATAATAGATTACAATCTTGATCAGTACAATGACAACCCTACCCATATCTAAAATTGGGAAAGCAGCTCGTAGCGAATAAAAAAAATATTTTTACTTATAAAACATGCAACTATGCAAAAAACTAAACTGTTTCAAATTGAATCTCTTAAAATATAACTGAATGAAAGTATAACATTTTCTAGAGAAACTAATTTAATAAAACTAACTCGGCATTTCCTGTAATTTTCATTTCTTGAAAATACACGGTCGTCAGTTCTTAGTTTTCTTTTAGACGAATGTTGAGCATTTTTCTACGAACGTTGAGCATTTTTCTATAAAAACACATCTCATTCTGAAATAAAATCAGGAAAATGGAAGACACATAAAATACGAGTCACGTCTTCTTTGTTTTTTTGGAAATATACAGGGTGGAAGCGATAAGAATAGAAATAAGCAGTGATAGCCTAGCGGTTGAACGCTTGCCTTCCATTCCATTATTTTTATTGAAAGCTATTTTAATCGGAAATCATCTTAGCTATGGTTCATGAAAATCTGTTCAGCCGTTCAAAAGTTACAGCTCTTTTTAACACGCTTTTATTAGCTTTACCTGTAACTAACTAACTATGTAAGAAAATCTTGGAAGTTAAATTTGACGCACATCCCGGTTTCCAATTGAGCTGTTTGTATACACGTTCAGTTTGGATGACTACAGCGTGTTCTATAGTTTTTAAAACTATAATATTATTCTAGTTAGAGTCGGGGGTTTTTGACGGTTAGGTTATATACTCTAAGCTGGTAACACTAAAAATCTTCATGGTTTTAGATTGCAAGGAATAAATTCAAACCAATGCGAAACCATTTGATCTAGAAAATTCCATCCGCCACATTGATTTTAAGGCCTCAAGGTCTTGGTATCACCAACCAGATGACCCGATCCTCACAGTTTACGACCAAATACGTATAAACTTTATACCGTACCCAAATCAGCATAGTTACAGTACTTGCCATAAAACCCGACAGCCTAGAAGTGATTCCATGAAACTGGCACAACAATATGTAGGTACCTCAAATACCACGTCAAACTGTACCATCATAAAACAATATCCAGCCAACTTCAATATTGTTTGGCCGATATTACTTGGAAACTACACGGAACAGAGAAAAAAAAACTTTTATTGCTCATCAATCTTATCTAGACAATAAACGTGATCGAAAATAGACCGTATTGTAAAGGCACAATAGTTGGAAATTGATTGGTTGGAGTGGAGAGGAATCGTCACCTTGTGTCGATTTATTAGAAAAGGAAACTATTTTCTTCGTCTTAAGTTAATTAAAGTTGTTCAGTTTCTTATTAGACAATTTATTGAAGGAGAATTGGGAATTTTGTCCTGTGTATTTTTAGGCTAGTTTATTAAAGAAAATTCAATTTCTGAAAGAATAGAATAGATTTTCATTTCATGTAAACCAAATACAGGCACTTAAGAAATGTCGAGACTCTAGGTGCGAGGTTCCAAATAGTAGGTCCTATGGAGAAGAACCGGCAAGAAATTCCATGTGGAAACTCTTTTAAAATAATAGATTACAATCTTGATTAGTACAATGTTGTGGTAAAAGCTGCGAGAATAATGTAATTTGATGTGAATAAAAAATAATTGGAATAGGATAATAGATAATAATGATTTCCCTTTAACCCTCTACTGCATGAATTATGAAGGAAAGGAAATAAAAATTATTTGATGGTCGTTTAGGCTTTATATAAGATTAAAAAAACATAAAAATCATTTTAAAAAAAATGCATTTACACAAACTGAAAAAAATATTGAAACTATATTTATATGGGTTCGTATGCAGTAAAGTGAATTTTAATCGGAAATACTACGGACATTTGGACGGTTTTGTATGAATTAAAGAAAAATTTGGAAGTTGAAACTAAATAATGAAATTAACTTTATAGTGTTTTTTAATAAGGTAACATAATCTTTTTAGTCGCGAAATGTCGACAAACAGTTTCTCTTGTGCCCATATCTAAAAGTGACACTGCCAAGCTAGGTGCATTGAAGAATTAAAGGCCCCGATTGTTAAGTTTCCTTTCAAACAAAAAAGCGGTAAGCAATTGGCGGAGTAATCACGTAATAAACATTAAAAAAAAACAATTGAATTGAGATCCTCCTCCTTTTTTTCAAGTTGGTTAAATATGAAAACGCGGGCAAAAGCTACCTAGTCTATACTAATATTATAAAGAGAAAAGATTTGATTTTTTGTATGTTTGTTTGTAATGGATAAACTCAAAAACTACTGAACCGATTTTAAAAATTCTTTCACTACCAGAATGCTACATTATCAGTGAGTAACATAGGCTATAATTTATCCAAGATATCAGGCTGGTGGAAGCTAGAAAATGAAAATCTCCAAGCAGAACTGACGCACACAGCCAGATGAATAGAATCAGCAAAGTACAGCAAGACTCGATAATACAAGCATGTAACAGCCATAGCCGCTGGCACTCGTCTTATCTCTCTAGAGACTTATGGATAACGTTAAAGAAGTGAGTATAATTCAAAAGCGTCGACTTTCAGCCAGTATCCCTCAGGGAACTCGCCGTGAAAATACAGGGTTAAACTTTGTATACATAATATTATAATCTATACTTATAGAGCAAGAGCCCATGTCAGCCAGACCTTCGTTATTTTATAAAAGCTGAAATTATATCTGCACTAATATTTTAAAGAGCAAAGATTTGTAATTTTGTTTGTAATGAATAAATTCAAAAACTAAAGGGCCGATTTTAAAAATTATTTCACCAGTTGTTGTTATCAGAACATAGATAGAAGCATAATTTATATAAGTATTTTTTATTTTATTTGGATCCAATAATGTAGCCCAAGGTGTAAAAATATTTAATTTAGAAATAAATGTCCACCCGTGCGAAGCCAGGACAAGCCCCTATAATAATTAATCTATACAAATAAAAAATAAAAAAATATCCGAATATAATGTCAAAATAACAACATTAAAAAAAATGCATATGAATGTCTACACGGTACATAAAACAGAAAAAAAACTATTTTATTATTTTTTATCTGTCTGTCCATCTGTTTGTTCCAGCTAATCTTCGAAACGGCGGGACCGATTTTGATGTTAGTTTCACTGACAGATAGTTGATATTATAAGGAGGAAACGTGGGCTACTTTTAGTTTAGAAAAAAAAAGAATTAGGGTTCCGTAACCGCAACAAAATAATAATTTTGTTAAATTCCACGAGGACGAAGTCGCGGGTACAGCTAGTATAATATAATAAAACTTTTTTTTATGTTTGAACCCGCTAATCTCTGTAACTACCAGTCGGATTTGAAAAATTATTTTTGCATTTGATAGCCCAATTCTTGAAGAAGGTTATAGGCTATTCAACATCACGCTACGACTCATAGGAGCCGTACAAAAAGAAAAATAAATCAAACGGCGGATGAAACCGCAGGCCACAGCTCGTACAATTTAATATTTTAAATTCTTCTTTGCTCAGACTGTTTGCAAAAGTTAAAGCAAATAATTCATAATTTTATCAAGCAGATATTTTGTTACGTAAATATAAGTCAGTTTCTAAGTCTAGAAATGTATTTAATTCGAGTTTGACGTGCGTTTAAAACAGAATTCTAAATAGGTTCTGAGTAAAGTACGATAATACGTACCTACTTATCTTCAAAATTGTTTATTCATGAGATTTGCAGAAAGCGTTTATTTGTATTTGCTATAAGTCTTGAGATCATTGGTACATTAATAGTTAGTAATGCACCAGTGGTCTTAACATTTCCCACATCGCTGTTTCATTTATCTATATATAATTTTGATCATTGACCTAGTACTACAAAGGACAGCAGGTCTAGAATATAACAATAAAAGAGAAAGAGAGGAAGAAATCATAATATATATAATATATGTATATATAATATACTATACTATACTATATTCTCTTTCACCTTTCTTCTTTCTTTTTAAAAAAAAAACAACAAAACATTGCCCCTCACTAGGATTTCTCCTGTATCGAGGGTACAGTTTACAAACATATATATTATATATATATATGGTTTATTGTTCTATATACATATACTATGTTCTTTTCTTAGTCTATAAGATCCACAGATTTATGCATGATTAACAAATTATATACTTAACTATTCTTATCTGGGAAATAAATGTCTTAAAACCTAAAGCAAGTGGTTTTTCCCAACGTTTTAAATTTCCCGATAAATTCATTTATTTATTTTATTTATTTATGTACACACAAGGAAACATGGTAATAAAAATGTTACAGACATATGAGCACAATGGAACTACTTATTTCTAAAGAAATTTCTTCCAGTAGTCCCGCGATTGGAAATAAGGATGATAGACACGTAGACACAGTGTGTAAAAATTACAAAGTAACTACTTTAGACTACTTAAACTTAAGGTATACTAAACTAAACCAATAACTAAATACCTATGAAATAAACTACATAGATAACAAATACAATGAACTACATATACCGTACGAATAAATACCTATCTAAATATATAAAAATAAATACTTATATATAGGAATTATGTATATATATATTGTAATGGACAATCATTGTAAAGAAGAAAGGTAATGTTCTTTCACACATTTCTTAAAAACAGAAATAGATTTTGAGTCACGCATGTTAGACGGAAGCGAGTTCCACAATCTCACCGCATGGACATAAAAAGAATAAGAATAAAAATCCGTTTTGTGTGAAGTAAATTTAAGAACCGTCCACTATATTAAAAATTTCCTGACCTCTATAGAGCTATATTACAGCTAAAGCTAGATTAACATTTAACCCGCTCATATCCGGAGTACGTTTTAATAAAACTGCGGCGTGAAATTAATTTTAAACGTACATGTTGTTGCTACATACACGAGATGTTTCTCATTAAAACGAGTTTCTATGTAACTTTATACTTGCGATGAATAATGGTTGCATACAGTTTGTGGTTGAGATGAAAAAGTTGCATGTTAGTGTTATTTTTAGATAATATGCAACATTTCATGTTTTTATAAGTTTTGAAAGAAAATACCAACTGTTAGCACTTAAGAGGAAATGTGTTCGCCGAAACTTTTTAAGAATAGATAGATATTAAAAAAAAATGCTATTGCTAGTGCATACTGTTCACGGAGCGAAAGCGAAAGGGACAACTGCACCTCAGACTGATCAGACCTAAATAAAATCGTCAAAATCGAGTCTTCGTATTCCCGTGTTTCCTCCTCCAAAAGTTGATCGTTTTTTATATTTTTTTCACCTACTGTATTGCAAAACATTTTTTTATGTCTGTACGTTTTGTTTTTTCAAAACTTTTTGTCAAACTTTGCATATTATGCTTGTTGATGTTGTTAAAAACTAGGTAATTTTATGGAATTTTGGGAGTTCACACAGTAATAAATGAAAACAAGCTAAACATAGGGACATGCTAGTAGTCAATATTTATATCATATAAAAAAAGCAATGCGCTACTAACGAAATCCAGAGAGAAAATTGGGAATTACGTTTGTATGGACAAAGCACCCGTTTCCTCTTAAATAATGTGTTATTTTGATTCTAATTTTGATCCTCAGTTTTGTAATCTTTAATTTAGAATAACCAAATAATATTATAATTAATATTTACTTATAGTAAAATTTTAATTTACATGTCGTGACAGAACTTACGCAACAATCAAACAGAGTTAATCCCAATTTGATGTTAATTTTGCGCTTGATCAAGCATTATGTTAATCCATGTTCGGTTCTATCAGTACCTAATTAAATCATCGGTACAAAATCTAATTAATATGTTATGTGTAAGTATGTGTTGTCAATTAAATACATGATCAAGCATTGCTAATAATTGTTAAGTTGTGTAATTGTTGTTAATACCAGAATATTGTCTGTCATTGGGTCCGCGCTCAAAAGTCAGAGCCAAAAGAGTTCCAAAACGAAAAAAGAGTTCCAATCGCGCGCCAGTCTTTGTTTTGTCAACCGACATAATAAACGTCAAAAATGCCGTACTGTATTGTGGAAAAAGGTCTGAGTTCGAACCCGGCTCAAACCTTGGACTTTTCGAATTTATGTGCGTATCGCAATCACCATTGATTATCACTTGCGTTAAAGGTCATGAAAACATCATTAGGAAACATGCACACCTGAGAGGGCCTCATAAAGTCCTCGATGGTTTGTGTAAACCGCCAACCCGCACCGGGTCAGCGTGGTGGACTAAGGCCTAACCCTTCTCAATCTGAGAAAACGCCGGTGCTCACCAGTGGGACAGTAAAGAGCTGGATTATTAGTTTTTTGCCCTTTTTTTTTTGTCAAAGAATAAGCATTACCATTCAACATGGCAATGCTGCCAGTCTTCTGGGCACGCTAGCAATTGACAGTGATGAGGAGGAGTACTTTGACGCCTAGGTGCTCAGTTTTATATTCCTATTTTTATGTTATGTTTTTAATAATTAGGGTGTGTTAATATTTTAATTAATTGAAATAAATTTATTTCAGTTATAAAAGTATGGGAAGAGTGCTAGATAACTAAATTATTTTAACCCTCGATCGCCATACACTATTAATAAAATGATTGAACTCAGTCTATCTGATCAAAAATAAAAAAACATTTTCAAAAAGTTTGGGAAGGTATAAGAAAAAACTAAAAAACTAAACACTATATTGTGTAATCGCACTACGTAGATACACTTATTTTTATGCCCGAAAACATTTTCGTGTTGCAAGCTACGTTGGTAGGTACTACAAAACTCATTAAAAATCCCTTCACTCACTAAGAACTGATAAAAATCACGAATCAATTGCGTTCATTCAACGGCCCACGCGCCCAATAAAATAGTTACGATTTTTTCGTAATTTTTCGGCGCAATGCTGCCAACCAAATTTAATCTATAGTACGTAACGTATTTATTTTTAAAGACTATAGTGGTCGCCCATTGGTTGAATTTCAACCGTAATATTTTATTAATTTTAGCTTTCTGTACTCCTTTTCCATATAAACTTTAACGTGCGCGCAATATGCTTAAAAAGGGGTACAAAGATTACTCTTCACGTATTAATATATGTATAGATATAGTTATAGATGACATGACTGAGAAGTTAGAATGAACTCTAATATTACGTCTTATTATGTATAGATGAGATTAGAAGAGCAAGACACATTGTGCTTACCACAAAATATTCTAATATAAAGACAGGAGGATGATGAAGGGACGTATGTAATATCTATAGGAAATTTTTTTATGTAGTGCGCATATTTCGTAGATTGATTCAGTGTTCATTCACATATGCAACCGCAGTACTAACTAATCATTCTGAACAAAATCTATGAGACCAAACATAAAATCGCGAAAAAAAATCGATTACTCGACTAAAATATGTATGGAATAACATATTTTGTTAGCGAGTTCAAGTTTGGTCCCGTAGTAAAAGTTGTTCATAATGATGAGAACAATAAACCTCACGCTGCGTTCAGACGACACGCGCCCGCTAAGCGCACGCCACGCGCGCATTTTGCTATATAAATACGCTGATAAAGCGCGTGCCGCGCGCGGGGCCCTGTGCCTGGTCGTCTGAACGCGCCCTTAAAGAGATCAAGACTGGAGAGGTTGAACCTTTAATAGTATAAAAAAAAAACTACCTATAAAAGATCCCTTCACTCATTAAATCACGAATCACTCAACACTCTTTCGTTCGTTCACTAAAATAGTTACGTTTTTTTCGTAATTTCTTGACGCACTGCTGTCAGCGAATGTAATCTCGTAATAACTTTACATAAATATTTGCTTCCTATGTTTACGCTAACGCGGTTGAACGGGAAATATGCGAATCTGTTTTTGTGGAATATAGGTTTTTAATTCGTGCAATCTTATAACAATTTTTTTATGGGCCTGATTTTTATGGTTTTGGCTCGAACAAGTGTGGTATTCAGTCTTAACCCCAAATTACCGGCAGACTTAAAGGTATCATTAATAAATAGAATAAGGAACAATTAGCATTTATTTTTTATTTAAACTCAAAATTACTTAAACTATTTTTTTTTTGTTAGTTTTGTAATGTTAATATTTATTTAACAGTGTAAGTAGGTAAATACAGAAAAAGAATAATTACAATGAAATAGGAAAGATTACACAAACACTGCTTATTTCTCAAGAAATCTCTTTCAGCAGACCTGCGAGGGGAGAGTTCGAAAAAAGGAATGTAGATTAATAATATCTAATAATTTATTTGATTTCTGATAGCCAGATCAATTTTGAACCCCCGAAAAAAAGGGGTGTTATAAGTGTACGAGTAAGTTGTGTGTATCTGCGCGTCTGTATTTGGCATCGTAGCTCCAAAACGGATAAACCGATTTCAATTCAGTTTTTTTTTATTGAATGTTATTTTAATCGGGTATCATCTTAGCTATGTTTCATGAAAATCTGTTCAGCCGTTCTAAAGTTACAGCTCTTTTTCTAGTTGGAGTCGGGGGTTTTTAACGGTTAGGTTATAACTAGCACTAAATACAGTTTCTAAGGAATACAAAAAAACTAAAGCAGAATACAGTTTCTACTCTTTTGTTACGTAAAACAATCTCATATTCTAAAAGCCTTCGAAATATCAGAAGTGATACAATCTAGATATTTTTGGGTCAAGTTATTAGCGGACGACACATAGATTGACTGCTCGATAGGCTTATCTAACTTTTTATCTAAATGCCCTAAACCTGATTCGAGGGGCTCCTGATGAGTGGATGGGTGTGTCACCAATGTGTAATGGAGTCGGCCTATTTTATCTGAACACTGACTGATAAAAAACAAAAAAAAGGAAGTAACATTTTGAATACTCACTTTTCGCTATAAGCGGTAAGACCGCCCATTATGCATTGTTTTACCCTGTTTCTATTGTATGTATTATTTATGCTGTTGTGTAATATAGCATATTCTATTCTATTCTAATATGGAACAAAATGAACGTCAGTTATATGGAACTTAGAACATAGACATAATAAGTACTTAGTACTTATGTCCATAGGAAAGAACAATAGCAGGATTTTACCTGAGTTTCTACAAATGTGACTTTTGCAGAACATAGATAATGAATTTGTTCGTTTTTCTACAAAATTCGTTTTATGGAAAAGCCGAGGTTTGATTAATGAGGTTAAAAACTGAAAGCTCATCGCAGATGGCGCCACTAGCGGTTGTTCCTGAGAACCGCCATATTGTTTTTTGTTGTTGTTTGGTGTCCTACTTAGAACCATAATTAAACTAGTAAAATGTATTCTACGTGGAGTGTAATACAATTAAAAGACGAGCTAAGAAAGACGAATGCCTCTGGCATTGGTAAAAAGCAGCATAAATTGCACGGTAAATAGATATAATTATTTAAACAAGTTTGAAGGTTATATTGTGTTCTTTTTGTAAAGCCCTATTTTTTCGTTGGAGGTTAGAGGCCTACAATCGAAATAATCTCATTGGTGTTGAAGACGTGCTTGAAGATGAGACTGTCAATATTCCGACACTGCATAAGTTCAGGGATGTAAATGTCAGCACAAATCTCCCAACGCTGTCTTAACGCCACATTCAACAGTTTGCAGAAAGGTATAAGAATGCTATTTAATTATGAATTTTTCATCTTTTTTATTTAGGGAATATTATGGACTCACGGATTTTTGCAACCAACGGCTGCTCAAAGCGTCATTTTATTAATTATTCTTATAACAATTCGATTGTTTATAAAAATAGTATGAAAGTTGACAGCTATCTGTCAAATTTCTGGAACAACCGACAGTAGCGACATCTGAAGTGAGCAAAAGGCAGTTTTTTACCCCATTAATTAATAACCTTTTATTTGAGATATAATAAATAGATAACTTGTACCTTAAAAATGTTCTATGGATCCAAGGGGGGGGGGCACAGAGGCACCCCTTCCCGTGCCTCTGGATCCGCCCTTACATAACCCTTCAACATAAGCATGTGTTATTATTATGATACCTCTGTATTTTTATTATTTTGACCCTGCTAGGATGAGAGGCATGATAATCAACCTTTCTTTTATTGTTTTGGGTTCACCAGGCATACAATCAGCTTATTGTTCGTTGCGGCTCAGGGGTACACTCTGTAAAATCGTACACTGAATTTCTCTCTCCATATTATGGCAGTATCTACTGTTATGTATATTACTGTTAAGTATAACTGAAATGTTTTTTAATTTCCCGGTAGAGGATTAGGTTACGCGTTGCTTGCGCTCAGAGGTTCACTCTGTATTATCGTACACCGAATTTCTCTCTCTATATTTTGGCATTACCTACTGTTAATTAAGTTATAACTGTAATGTTTTTCTAATTTTCCTGGTAGAGAATTGGAGAGCCAAGCACGAGTCTCTTTCACGTATCGTAACTATAACCTTAACATTAGAATAAAAAATACACGTTTATTCCACAATATATTTCAAAAATAGATGCAGTATTTTTATATTTTCATGAAAGAAGTATGTTGTGTAAAATTTAAAATAAATGCGATAATATTATTTTATTTTTTATTCCAAATTTGCTTACATTAACATTGCGATACGTCAAAAGCATTCGTGTTCGGCCCTCAAGTATGTGATTACTCGTTGCTTGCGCACAAAGGTTCACTCTGTATTATCGTACACCGAATTTCTCTCCATAGTAATATTTGCAGCAACACAGTTTTACTGCTTATTGTCTCACAACTCCACAATCAAATGCCTTTGTCTCAGATTTGTGGTACCATAATCTTAAAGGAGCGTAAAAGAAGGTGGCAATGCCGCATATGGTGGAAATTATCATTACTTATGATGGTAATGGGTATGAGTATGATGCGTTTTGGATTATTTTGAGCTGATCCTGGAGTTAATTGGGCATTAGTGTAAGAATGTTTGCTTGGATTATGATTTGATTGTGTAATAAACCGACGTATTAACTAATTAACCAACTGAGGAGTTAAGTTGGTATGTAGGTATGTATGTATGTCTGAAAGAAGATAAGAAAGAAAATTAATTTATTCTTCGCACACTCCGAAATCACAATATACATAACAAACATAAAAAAAACAGAAAATTA
The DNA here is from genome assembly GCA_932294325.1 of Allophyes oxyacanthae. NCBI lineage: Eukaryota > Metazoa > Arthropoda > Insecta > Lepidoptera > Noctuidae > Allophyes > Allophyes oxyacanthae. Next base: position 1,488,536 of record OW028625.1, read on the forward strand.
CTTATAATAAAACAATGACGAAAGAAAAGAAAAATATAAAAAATAATGCATGGAAGTGTGTCCCTCATGTGCAAAAAAATGGGCATCGATCAGCTTGTTGTCATTGGCAACACCAATGACAACAATCTCATCTCAGTCTGTGCCCATGTCTTCTCCTACAGGCTAAAAGAAAAAACAGATTGATACGAATGAGGTGTCCTTAGATTCTTTATGAGGTCATCTCAGGTGTGCAGGTTTCCTCGCGAGAATTTCCTTCACCGTTAATGCAAGTGATTATCAAATTCTGATCCGCACATACATTCTAAAAGTCAGAGCTGCGGGATGGTTTCGAACTTAGATCCTCCTGCATGGAAGGCAAGCGTTCAACCGCTAGGTTATTATGCTTAAAAATCTGTAAAAAAATGTCAAAACATCATAAACCTACTTAAAATTTATAGAAAAAGTCTACAAAGCCTTAAATAAATCCCTATCAGTATTGAATCGAAAACCTTTTTCAGAGTCGGTTAGAAATAGATTACCAACCGTATGTTATACGCGTGAAAGTTCAAAATCGATTTAGGCAAATCGGGTGTCATTAGATTTGCCTTACCACTACGTTAGTGGTTCGGGAATTCAATAAGATGATGTAGCCAAACTCTACTTTAAAAATCCTTAGGTTTCTAGAATAAAACGGGTAACGGGTGCCGTCTATCGGAACTGGTCAGCTTGTAACTGCCATGGCAATCTTATTCAGAGGCAAATCATTATTATCCTATTCTTATTTTTATTCACATTAAATTACATTATTCTCGTAGCTCTTACCACAACATTGTACTAATCAAGATTGTAATCCATTATTTGAAAAGAGTTTCCATGGAGTTTTTTGCCGTAACTAGCGCAAGAAAAATAGCAATAAAAAGCAAGAAGTAAATTATTTCTATTTTTACATACCTGCTTGAAATAACTAATTATTTAAACCGCATACGAACGGCCATGAGCCGCAGTTTAGTGGTCAATAAAAATACAAAAATCTCGCTATTTTATTACTAAGATTAAACACTATGGTATCGTTAACTTTTAATGGTCGACGCGGATTTTCGCTGCGGTTTATGTTTGAGATTTAAAGGTGTGTTGTGTCAGCAGATATGGAAGTAAGGATTTACCTTAATTTCTTGCAGTTAAGGAATCTAGAACAGCAAACCGTCGCCGTCCAGTTAAAATTTGTAAACACAAAATCGCTTTTGCAGTGTTGTGTTCCTAACCATGAGCAAGGTCACCAGTACTCTTTGGGGAAGCGTTGTGGATGCTATGAGCCTAGTATAGTAAGGTCGGCAACGGACGAGTGATGCCCCTGGTGTTGCAAGCATCCATAGGTTACGGTAACCGCTTACTATAAGGCGGGTGGTACAATTTTTTGCCATCATACAAGTATAAAAAAAATTGAATTATTTTGACTAGTGGTCCCCAGTGGTCGAAATTCGACCGTAATTTTAGCTTTGTGCACTCCTTCTCCAGATAAACTTTAACTATGCCAAATCTCACACTCCTCCGTACGCGCAATATGTATAAAAAGGGGTACAAAGTTTTCTTTTCACGTATTATATAAAGATGAGAATTGCAGTGCCATTTCAAAATGAAGAATGTTCAAAGAAAGATTTTTATCTCCAAATCGCCGTGCAAAACCAAAAATGTAGGTTGCATCCATACTACGAGCATTGAAGTACGAATCGCTTAGTATGTAACACGAAATTCTTCAACGTGGTAGAAAATTCCAAATTCTCAAGTCACGCGTGATGCGCGCGCATCGAACTCGACACATTTTTGTGTGTAGTCGATTTGCGAGAAAAAGTTTAATGTAGATAAGTTTCAGGAATTTTCGTGCCACTTAAAGCCGCGCGGAATTTTTGGGTTGAAGTTCTACAGCTGTGACCTTTCGATACGGCAATGACCTTCGGAGTGACGTCCGTGCGTTCTTTTGATTTACAACTTTTAAGATATTTTTGTAAAGACCATTAATCTTTTGGTCTTCGTCTCAAAATAGGGCTCCGTATTGTACGTGCTTAGAGGCTTGATTATACAGGGTGAGCCTACTGTATCACATTAAATGAAACCACGGAGATATTTGGTAACATAAACAGAAGTTGTGCTCAAAAAATTTTTGCTCTATATTTAACTCTGCTATCTTTCGTCTAGGTCATCGAAGTAGAAATGTATGTTACCTTTATCTATTCTACACATGTAAATAAAAATAATTTTGGTCAGAATAGGTTGGAGACTTTTCAAACTTCGTTTAGAGATCGTGATATGTATAAAATTATGAAATTTTAAATTAGTACCTGTGGCTAAACTACTGATTGGATTTGACTGTGTTTTGTGTACGGTCACAGAACGTGATACTAAACACGTGGTTTCATTTAAAATGTGATACCGTCGGCGCCACCTTGTATGAAAGTATTTCTTTGAAAAAGTAAAGTAAATACTAAGTACGAGTAGGTCATGCTCGTGAACGGGTGCCGTCTATCGGGATTGATCATCTTGTAACTGCCATGGCAACCTTACCTATTCAGAGGCAAATCATTATTATCCTATTCTTATTTTTTATTCACATTAAATTATATTGTTCTCGCAGGTTTTACCACAACATTGTATTAAGTAAGATTGTAATCTATTATTATAAAAGAGTGCCCATGAAGTTTCTTGCCGGTTCTTCTCCATAAGACGTACTATTTGAACCGCGCACCACCTAGAGTCTCGACATTTCATATGTGCCTGTATCTGGTTTACATGAAATAAAGATTTGTTTTGTAATATATCTGTAAGAAGAGATCTCAATCAACCTGAATTTTACTAAAATACTGAACAAAATCTTGTACATTATTACCAACGAAATGTAACAAACTCGGGTAGCTAACCCTAAAATCGTATTATAAGTAACAAAAACAAATCAATAGTAACAAATCGACGGTCGCGTGATTGGATCGTATAAACCAACCCCCGCGTCCCACGTGGTAAATATATTCCGTAAGTTTATGTGGGTATCAATATACCATAATATAAATCTATGAAGCGACTTATGTGTCAGACGAAACGCGAAGCTTGTAGTTTTGAAATGTTTTGGTTTAGATGTCATGACATGTAAAGAAAAAGAAAAAATATTTATGCAGAACGGACACATTGACAGTACAAGAGATAAGATTAAAGATAAAAAAAATAACCATAATAACCTAACCCCGACTCCCAAAGTCCCAACTAGAAACAGAGCTGTAACTCTTGAACGGCTGAACGGATGTGTCACTGCAGGGGGTGCCAACTGAAAATCAGCGCTGGGTGTCTCACATCCAGCATATGCTGAGTTGGTAACCTTTTCGGTACGGGCATGCTCGGCGGCAGGTTTTAATAAAAAAAAATTTATTAGAATTAGTGAACCTATTTCTTTTTTATTGTGTTTTGTCTATTGTGAATGTGGCGCCGTCATTATCCCGTACGGAATAAAATTATTTTTCTTTATTTATTCTTTCTTTCTTTCTTTCTTTCTTTCTTTCTTTCTTTCTTTCTTTCTTTCTTTCTTCCTTTCTTTCTTTCTTTTCTTTCTTTCAGATTCGTCTACTCGTTCGTTGTTTCCATCTCCGAGTTGATTATTTACAATTTTTGGACAATTATTCGCCACACTACAGGTTAGTGTTCAGATCTAGACACTTTATGATCTGATTAGACGAATGCCAAGAATGTTGGCAGTCAAACTAGCAAAAATACTCTAAATTTTACATTTCTGTGATTGTACTTGAAACGGCAGTCGAGTTAACAATGAAAATAAATCTCATAAATCGGTTATAAAATTAGCTTGATGGATCATTCCCTAGTTAGTATGCGTCTGCAGTTAACTTTAACGATGCTTTGCATTCCAATGCGTAGTTAAACGATTGATTTCTAATCTGGATTCAGAATTATAGTAAACTGCAATCGGATTAGGATTGTAAAGCCGGGTTTTCACTGGCAGCGGAGCGGACTCCGTACGGACTCCGTTTAACTCGCAACGGTAAGCTTCATAGAACTGCTTCCACCACCAAAGAGTCTGGCGGAGAGGACTGATTGAGTAAATATAGTTAATAACAAACTCGTTCTTCATTTCTCTTTTGCAGTGGAAGGCAATTGTCAAAAAACCTATTTTAGCTAGTTGGGGTCCGTTCCGTTCAGCTATTACTTGCTCATTACTCTTTCGCAGTGGAAGGTTTAAGGGTTTGTTTAGTACCAAAACCGATATAGACCAGCGTACATAATATTTTCACGATAATTGGACGTTTGTAAATTCGCCGATAACGGCGATACGGCACCGATAATATCGTTAACTAAAATGTCGTTGTCGGTGACGATGTTTGTACCTAGTATGAAATCATTATCTAACTCCATCCTGAAAACCATAGCAGGGAGGTACGACTCTCTTATTTTAAAAGGGATTGTCTGTAGGTGCATCACAGACACCAAGCTTGTGGCTAAATAGGTATTACGTTTTTTTACTATCATAGTTTTCTTAAGTTTGTATTCTTTATTGTTACTAACCCACTATGGATGTCACTTATGCGAAATAAAGTTTTTATTTTATTTTATTATTATTATCTGTCTATCCTTTACTCGCCCTTACGCCAAAAACAAAAAAAATCGTGCTCTGGTACATTTGACCAGAGAAAGAATACGGTAGGTACCTATTTATAAAATTCTACGTAATATATTCAGTTGTTGGATGCTGAGCCACATTATGACTTATTTCCATAAATGTGCCGGTTAAAAATACATTTAGAAAAGTTTTTTCAGCTTCTCTTTTTAAGGGTGTTCAACTGGAATTTGTTGTTAAAAGTTCTTGTGGGTGCCTTTATCAAATTCTTGGTGGGTTCCGGAGCCCTCCACAAAAGCGTACATTCCAACATTGTGCTACACTGGTATTTCAAAATTTTAATAAGGATATTAATTTTAGTTGCACGTTTCGATCAATCCATCAATAATTTGAAAACGGGGTATAATTTTTTTGTTATAATTATAATTATAGACGATACAAATTCTAGGAATAAAGTTGATTTGCAGTTGCAATGCACCGAACAGTTTAGATAGTAGTTCGAAAATAAAGTATCAAAACACGTCTGTCATTCTTGCTTTACAATGACATAGAACATTTTATAGCCAAGGCAAAAGAAAAACATGGCGTGTACCCATACATTTGTAATAAACTAACGTAGCTGGGTGGTGGGGTAAGCAACCCGCTGAAAACTGCAATTTGTTTTCTATTGCATGAATTGCAGTTCTTTATAACCAAACGTTGAACTTAAAAGCTATAGTGGTATGAATGTTTTGTCGCAGTTTAGAAAATTTCGTTTTAGTAATTAATGTGGGGTTAGACAAACTGGCTATTTATTTATTTTAACTTTTTATACCAACCACAACTTACCCGTGAATTCGTTCCGTTCGTTCCTTCATCCCTTTCCCTCGCACCTCTATCCCTCTCGTTCCTTCCGCTTACGTTCCGTTTCCACATTAATGATAAAATTATACTAGGCTAGGGTATGATTTTTTTTTACTAGCCTCGTGAGAATTCTTAAGCTATCTTTCGCCTGGGGGGTAGGGGTGTGTCGGGCTCCTACCGGCTAAACCCACCACGGTAGTTCGCTTTTAGCACCTCATGTTGGAATTCGGGAACTCATAAAGACCGCATCCAATTCTAACACGATACTACGCCTGTTACTGCTCATCCTGTGGGGAAACTGTTAAACGATCCCCATCCAGGCCATGATTTATCTGGCTCAAAATTCTTGAAACCAATTTGGAAGCCTAACGATCCACTAATAAGATCCACAACTAGACTATTGAGGTAACGTGTAGAAAATAGTAAATATTTAACACGATTGCGATTTATTTATGGTAATAGGTAGCAACCACAATACGGAAATTCCTAGAGCGAAGCCATGAGTGTAAAAGCTAATTGCTCAAGATCAAGTGTTTTCTGAACTTACTCTTACAAACCCACTTGAGATAACAACCGGTATTACGGGCGTTTTATCGACTGAATATCTTCCCATTTTAGTAGATAAAATGTACGGAAGGCATATAAAATACCATATACATACAAAAAACTCAAATCAATGACTTACAGTCCATTAAGCAGTTACTTCCCCTCAAATGACATAGACATATGAATTCACATAAAATACACGTTTCTTCACGTTTACATTGAATGCACAATCGTTGGTACCTCGTTTCAAGTAATGCTGTGTGGATCGATGAGCTATTTTTGAAAAACATTTACACGTTTCACAAGTATTTAAACATTTATCAAACATTCATAGCTATTTTATTTTTATCATTAAAGTCTCCCGTGTAAAGATACCTATATTAATTAGTCTCCACGGAGAATTAGCCTAGGGATCTGTAATACAGGTTCTATCTACATCCGACACCAGTCTCTATTTTACGTGTATTTCTGTTATTAATGTATGTTTCTGTGATGATGAGAAAATAAAGATATATTCTATTTTATTTTCATCAAGCAGTAACACAGGGCAGGCACCGCCTCGAGACAAACATTCCATAGCTCATAAGGTACTTTGCAATGCTTTCCTTCTTTGAACTGCTTTCTTATCCACGGCAGTTTCATCTTCTATCAAGGCGTGTATGTCAACTGCCCCAAATTAAAATTCTAAACCGTTCATCGCACTTATCTCTTCGCCCATCCATTTTTTAGGTTTGCATATATGTTTGTAATCATCATGTTTCAATCGCAGGTAGTTGCACGGCTCGATTGCCACAGAGGCCAAGCGTTTGGTTTTATGCGCTGCAGTATGTGGGTTTGATTACTAGATAGATTTTTTTTTTGTAAGGAATAATTGTTTTAGGTTACGCTGTACCTACGATAAAACCAAGTTTAAATTGTGGGAATCATGCAGATTTGACTTTGTTATAAAATAACAATCTTTCACTGGCGCCTTTGTTCGTGTTATCTTTGAGAAAATATTAAAAGACAAAAATGTTCTGAAATTGATTATACTGGGCGTTTTCAGTGTAAGTTAGAATTCACTGTCCATCAATGGAAAGGAAGTGGCTTTCGCTTTGTCCACACAACAAAACCCATTTTCCCATTTCCCATAAAACAATACCCCACATTTAGCGAACATTAATTTATTCTCAGGGTAAACTCCACCACAATCTAGCAACACTACAGTTTACACAAACGGGCACGCCTAACAAACAAGAATATAAAAGCTATCACGCTGAATGGAAAGCCATTGTGTAGTTGTGACGTAACAGCTTGATATCTGAGGGATTTAGGTTACCATGTTATGGTTGATGAAATTGTAATTGGCTGGAAGAAGAGCCGATTTTCCTGTAAAGAGTAAAGTCGAAGTTAAAGTCAAAGATTTTTATTTCAACTGAGCCTTTGCAGGCACTTTCAAAACGTCGTGGTTCTAGGTGCACGGTTCCAATTTGGTTGGTTCTGGAGAAGATACCGGCCAGAAACTCGATGGATACTCTTTTCAAACAACAAATACAATAATTGGAGCCGCGCGCGCGGTAGCGGCCCTGACCAAAGTACGACCTGAATTTATACAATTTATGATAAAAATAAAACAGCAAAGATGATAAGATAAGTCAATAGAATAGAATAGATCTTTATTTCATATTAACCAGATACAGGCACTTATGAAATGTCGAGACTCTAGGTGCACCGTTCCAAATAGTAGGTCCTATGTAAAAGAAACGGCAAAAAACTCGATGGAAACTCTTTTAAAATGTATGTAATGTGTAGTATGGTTCCCGGTTTAGAAATGCAGTTGGAGTCGATAAATCAAAACATTATCGTAATGAGCACTTATAGAGATTTGAAAGGTTTGGATAATGATGTTGCCAATACAGTATAGTACAAAGTTGTATCAACATCCTACTCTTTTTGAAAATATACTGTGGTTGACTCATAAAGTTCTCGCTGGTATCTGTAGTCCGAACCCGCACCAAGCCAGCGTGGTGGACTAAGGCCTAGCCCTTTTAAGTTTGATAAGAGGCCCATACCCTGCAGTGAGACAGTAATGGGCTGGATTTATTTATTTTTATTTAGATACTTCACAACTTTCGCAAAATAAGTACATAAAAATGATTGAGAATATCGAATACCCCAATCAATATCAAATTTTACCTTATTTTCTGACTATTGAACATACAAATATTCCAACAAAAGGTAACTTGTTGATTAATGGGCTGTCAACATCAGAAAGCAGCTGTTAAACCAAATAATTATTCTATTAATTAAATTTGGATGCCAAAATTAACCGTCATTAGAAAAGGTAAATATTATATAAAACGGCCCAAATATTGTTCCTTTTGGCACACCATGGGTATATGTAGAGATTGTATTAATTTCGTCAAAATGACAAAATTGCTTTAATTATCGTACGTCCTCGCTCCAATATCATAAGAAGATCTATTGATAATGGGATCATAATACCAGCCAGATCCAAAGAATTACTTTATTAAGATAGATTGGATGAGGAAAGTTGAGAATTGGAGCCATCACAATATCCAGATTTTGTAGAGATTTTGAGTTTTCAGTAACTTTGGTGACACCTATTGGACTAGCAATGTAAGATGAATTATTTCATTGCCATCAAGACGATGTTAAGAGTGTTAATGGTCCCGTCGAATGACATCTTAGTGAAATCCAAGAAAGAGAAAAGTATGTATGCGTCTCTTTCAACATTTCATTCTTGGCAAGTGAGTCTGCTGTTCTTTGACATCCACACGATTAAAATCATAAAAAATTGCCGTGTCTCAACCAACGGTCGACGTAATTTTCAGGACTTGGAACCTGCATTGGTTATAAACATTTCAAATTCTTTTGTTGGCTACAGTTTTAACAAAGAAACTTGGCACCATTTTAACTTCACATTTTGATGGTATTGTTCACGCAGGTATTTCCTATACGAATAAGTTATTTCTTAAAGAGGGCAATGTTTTTGTACCAATAAATAAAACGTGGAATTACTTAAGCCACGCAAACTTGAAGGACTTCATTTGCCCCCAAAACGTGCGTCGCTATTGCCAGATTTTGAACGGCATACTTCCTTCCGCCTTTATGTGAAAAAGAAACTTGGCAACTTTGTTTTTTATACTTTCAGATGTTATTGTTTTTATTTTACCTACCAGAAAAATAGAAACCTTTCTATGGTTTCCCTTTTGTAATAAATTAAGTGCGATATTATTCAACCATCGGTTTTCAACTTCAATTCTATTAAATGTTATAAATAAATAATAACAAGAGATAAGAGAGGTAGCACATAGCGGGACTTTTTGTTCAAAATTGGAGCTGCCCGACTGGAGAAATACCTCCACCTTACAGAATATCGTAGCCAAATAACACTGCTCTTTTGCAGTATTGTGTTCCTAACTGTTCCTAACGATGAGCAAGGTCGCCAGTGTTCCTTGGGGAAGCTTCTTGTTGGCAGTAGAGGCTACTGCCAAAATGACGCTAGTGGAAAGTAGGCAACGCGCGAGTGATGTCCCTGGTGTTACAAGCGTTCATAGGTTAGGTACAGTAACCGTTTATAATCAGGCAGCTCGTACCTATGCTTTTTTGCCACGTGGGTGGTATAAAGATTATGGGTAAAACCATCCTCCTATTTACTAATAACAACTTAAAACTACTATTTCGTTTATTATAGCAATCTTGAAGCCAATACTTAGTAGTAAATGTCTAAGGTCTAAAATTATTACTGTAGAATTTAACCTCTTTTTCACATAACTTATTATAGTTATTATTATAAATACATGGGTGAAGGCAAAAATAATTGCAATACCTTTTAAACTATAATCAATACTAATTGTTTTCGTTCATGAAGCTACAGTAATATTTGAAGATTCATTCACAGCTTTAGCAAATGACCATGACTAATGGGTCTATCTGTCTTTACTCTTTGGAAAGCCCATTTAAGCCTAGATCTCAACTGATGTCATAATGGCACCAGTCGTAAAAGCAATATAAAGGCTTTCAAAGTAAACAGAAAGGGATGATAGTGAGTTTGATGATGTTAGTGTTTCCAGATAAACAGTTAAACACTTTATTTATAGTATAAAATTTATACGTCAATTAGTTCAAATGGCTACATAATATTGCATTTAAAACATTAGCATTGAATTTAATAATATTCACCATATTGGCGATGAACTTAGAAAATAATGATGTCCTATAATGTGCTGTGTATAAATATTTTTATGCCAGGCCAGACCATGGTGAAACATGTAGCCCACGATCACGTTAATTGTACCATGTTTTTAAGCAAGTAAATATTATTCTATTCTAATGTTTCTAGTAAAAAACATATATTATAGGGAATAAACATCATAGAAGATAATTGAAAAATAAAACCTGAAAATCAAAACATAATTTAAAATAATTGAAAATTAACACATAATTGAAAATAGAAAAAGGTTAGACAGAGGTGTAAAGTTAGAACGGTTTGCAAATTACGGTATAAAGGCACCAAGGGATTGGGTGTCAGAGTAATGCCTTTTATCAAGCTTTGGCATAGGCACTTACTTAAGTTCTGAGCTACACAGGTGTCCCTTTAGGGCCCTATCTCACCGGAACGCCATGGTGACTTCACCAGCAGCGTCGCCAAATGTTGTATGGCAAGAACGGGTACCTGACCTGGCGTCAATTTGGCAATGCCGCCAATGTGGAAACGTCGCTAACCCAGACGGCCAGTCGGCCATCTACTGTCCGTTAGGCGACCGCGTTAAGCTGGTGATGCTAAGAAAATACGTTGTTACACTCCCAAGTTAAATAAGAAAAGTTTGTTTTTCCTTTTTGAGGAATGAACCTGCAGCTGCAATGTTTAAGTGTATTCTTCAATTTGCGCTTTAAGCTTGTAAAAATATATAGATAAGGGAAAGTCCTGAAGCTGATTCATTCTATTATTTTACACGCTGATTTGGAAGTCAAAGTAAAGGCATGAATATATTCAATTGTTTAAATCGTATAGGATGCTAAACTTAATTAAAGGTTGAAACTCCTTTTTATCGATATATTTTATTTGTTAGAACCTCTGTCTATGTACACCATAAACGTTGGAGCGTTGGGTGAAATAGAAAATATATTTTTAATTATTGGCGGGCGGGTCGTTAGTTTTATATAGCGTAGAATATTTTGGTCCAGCACGAACTTTTTATCAAAATGAATAGAGCTGGTCAGTGAATTTTTTACACTTATCGGCTGTTTCTTATGCAGAAAAGGAAAAATTCATAGTACAAGATAAAAAAAAAACTAAAACAGTTTTCCTAATAGCCGGTTATTTTCTCTTTACAAAAGTCGAAATCTAGAATAACAATAGTGCCAAAGATGGAAGTTAGCTTTGTGAGAGTTTGGTGCCTGAACTAGATTTTTAACTGAAAGTTCTGTATTAAATGTTACTAGGGCCCTCTGGTGGCTATAAAACAAACAAATAATACCTAAACACTATAGTTGGTGGGTTAAAATTAAAATTACTATTGAACAAACGACCCAAGAGTGAATTTTTTCCAAATATACGTAAGCAGTAACTCATTTGTCCATAAACTAGAAATCAATAACTCTTTTTACAAATAAATTAACAGTATGCGTGGGAAACAGCAGTAGATATATTTATTGTTTTCCTTGACTCTTAAATTAGCATAGAAGAATCATTGTTACCGTACTTATAATAAATAAATCCAGCCCATTACTGTCCTACTGCTGGGCACGGGCCTCTTCTTAGAATGAGAAGGGTTAGGCCTTAGTCTACCACGCTGGCTAGTGCGGGTTGGCGGACTACACACACCATCGAGGGCTTTATGAGGCCCTCTCAAGTGTGCATGACGTTTTCTCACTATGATTTCCTTCACCGTTAACGCAAGGGATAAATTTTTAAATCTTTGGCCCTTACTAGGATTTCTCCTGCATCGAGGGTACAGTTTACAGACATACATGTCACATGCACACACACCCAGACCCGAAACAACTATCTGTAGATCATACAAATAATTGTTCCATGCGGGGATCGAACTCGCGCGTAGCGTAGAAAGCTAATCGCTTAGCCTCTGCGCCAATCGTGTCGTCGAATTGTGATCCTACCGTACTTATAAAAGAACTAAAATATCTTTAGAAATCTCCTCAGTCTGACTATTTTTATTAATCATCATATTCATAATTGTAGATAACGAAGAATTTGTTACAAATAGATAATTATAGAAAGATGATTTTCTATATGAAAATCCGACGCTGTCAAAGTATAATTATGTTAGTAAATTTGTTTCAGATTCTTCAGGCCGTTTCGTGTTCAATATCGACCCAGTAAAGTTAAAGCAAGTAAGTCCCGGCCATTTTTTAATTAGAGAACCATTGATTGTGATAACATTATTTTATTAGTAATTACTGTTACTGTTAGCCTACATCATCCCACTGCTGGGCAAAGGCCTCCCCCCATGATTTGCAGGCTTTTCGGTCTAGAGCCAGTGTGAACCATTCGTTGTTCGTGTTATCAAGTTCATCCCGCCATCTCTTTCGTGGTCTGCCGCGTCGCCTTCTCGTTATGTCAGGGCTCCACTTAGTGGTTACCTTGGCCCACAGTTCATCGGGCATCCGGCAGACATGGCCAGCCCAATCCCACTTCAACTTTGCAGCCTTATGAGCTACGTCAGTAATTTGTGTTTTATTAGTAATTACACATCTTTAATTAAATAAATAGTTCAGTTAATAATTAAGATAATGAGGTTCCTCTCTCTGCGGCCCTGACTACGAGCAGCTTGGACCCTGTCCCGCGATATCTGTGGGTTATTATGTGGGCTTTTTATTTTTGTGAAAAAATTAAGATAATATGTATTTATTCTATTCCTATATTATATTGTATGCCACGTAAAGGCAAATCATCACTGTAGTTCTGTAATTTTTAAGATCTTGCATCTTGCTTGTATGATACTCATGTTTGGAACAAATAAGTGAGCGAGTATCCTGATCTGCAAGTATTAAAGCTCCATAATTCACGCTGGCAACATTCACAAAAAACTTATTTCCATTCAATTTATAACACCAATATCTATGGCATTAACATCACTTAACTCTGCATATTTTATCACTGAAAAATACAGCTATGTTTCTTGAATTGGTTCGTCAAAAATAGGTCAATAGTTCACGAGAAAGAATACAAAAATTTAAAACTGTGTACGCAAGTACTCGTACTCTAATCACCCTTTCTTTAAGTTTGTAAGGTAATTTTTTTTATATAAATTAAGTCAAATACAATCATAAAACATTTCCATGTAAAATTATTAACATTTTTATTAGGCTCTACAGTGAATTTGTAATAATAAGGGAAACATAGTACGTTTAACTATATCGTGACAAAAAGCTAACAATTTTTTTATTTTATGTAAAAAAGTGTGGCTGTCTGTCGGAACAGAGTATTACTTAAAAATATTACATTACAATTTCAGAGTTTGAACACGCAACAAAGTAATTTAATTTACAAACCTGTGTTCTGAAGGCTCTGTAGGCTCGATGCGGCACTGCCGAACGCACATTAAAAATTCATAAAATATAAAAAAAATATCACATTAAAAAATTGAATTAATATACACAACACTAGATCACTTGGCTGTCACAATGTTATGTACACTTTAATTTCGAATTTCATGTTTAGTTTCCCATAAAGCCGGCAGGCGGCGCTGGCGTGCGCTTCTCACCGCGGTCATCTACACACTAACGTCGGACTGCGTGGTTCGCGCATGCGTTGTTGCTCCTACAGCCGATACCTACATTTCATTTTGTAATGAACTGAACTTTTCTTCAGTACATCCGGAAATAGACCTTCATTTTCCGTTCATAGAGCTGAATTTCGATTGAGTGCCGGATCAAAGGGTGCGTTTGACTTCGCAATCTTCTGTCTCGCTTTCACTAACGATGTCCACATGCATTTGAATTTTAATTGCGTATGTATGTATGTATATATTATGTAGTTATATTATATTCAAAATATATAGTTATATTCAAAACAGTTTTCAAGTTTTATACCGAGTAAGTAATGGTTTTAAATTACTCAATTAAAGTGATTGACTGTACCTGACAGCTGAAAATTAGTGAAACCCGGAAAATCTTTACTTAAGTTTAAGATAATTTTTTTCTTTTTTTCCTTAAGAGTTGAACTTACGAAGACCTTTTTTTAAAGGTTGCTTTTAGGGTAACTTTTCCTTATGGTTGGGGTTCGCAATGCTCGAAGCTATCGTGTTCTCGGCAATAATCATACCAACCCATTACCCTAGTTACCTAAGTTCGTATGGAAAGCGCTTAGCGCACGTTTTATTTACGTGCGCTTACAAATTTACAACATCCGCATTGCTAAGTGAAAGCTTTATAAAAACATAGTACCTCCTCCTTTTTGGAAGTCTGTAAAAACTAGCAGTAACCTTGACTCCATTCGCATAAAATTCGGAACAAGCGATTTAAAAAAGAAATGCGTACGTCCTTCCACATGATGCAATCTATTTTTGTGTCAAATTTCATCAAGATCGGTTCAGCCGTTTAGTCATAAAAAGGCAACACAAATGTTCAAACTACAGAAGCAAATGTCGCAAAAAAAACATCATGTATGCGTGGTTACATTTAAGGGTGTGAAACAGACCATCAAACTGAACAACTTTCTCTATGGGACCAACATCGTAATAGCGAAAAAGTAAGCTATTCCATACAAAAGTTCAATACCTACTCGACCCAAACGTATGGTAGATACAATTAATTATTTTTTACGCGGTTACGATGTTGATCCCATAGAGAAAGTTGTTCAGTTTGATGGTATTACCATGTATTTCTGATACACGTTGTATGTTTCATTTTTGCGACATTTGCTTCTGTAGGGACTGGCGTTAAAAGATAAATTCTAATGCCAGTTTAATACAATTATTAAAGTGACTCCTTTGAGTCAGAAAATTAATTTTCTTTACAAGTCAGACTTATAAAAAACCTTATATATTATTACTTTGATAACCTTTCAACTTTAAGTATTGTAGTACATTTTATTTCTACGCTTCGCTTTGTGTCCTTTAGCTTCAAATGGGTTCGTATTTCGTGACTATTAGAGTCGACTGTAGGATTATTTAATCAAGTAAATGGGTAGCAGCATACATGTGGGGGTATTTAAAATATAATTCAAGAAAAAATTATTCGCACACTTTGTTTCACGAAATACATGCCTTATACAGGGTTTCACATCATTTTGGAGCATTAGGGGTGGCTACCCTTTCTCTTAGGTATATAAACTTAATGGATCAGTGTACGGTACCTATAATATATTTTCAAGATTATGAAGTGTCCATGTTACATCTCTACCCAAGCAGGAGTGAATTATTATACCAATTATTAATAATAATTAATCATTTATTTCAGATTCATCCTAAGATTACATCCATATTTGTTAGTAAAATTGAGAGCTTACAAACTAATGTTAGTAGATAATAAAATAATGGAACATTTAAAAAAAAAAAAAAAAAAAAAATAGTTTAATTAAATGGCATACGTACAATAACAATTTTTATTATAATATGTCATTGAACCAAACACAAGTGGCAGGTCCGGGTGGACTTCCCGATGATAGCGGCAAATCACTAAACGACTGCGTGAAGCCGTATCCAGCGAGCCAGCATCGGTGAGTCCCACCGGTCCGCCAGCGCGCACAGGATGGTGGTTTTTTAAAGTTTATTATACCATAATAAACTTTAAAAAAAGTAAAAACCGACTTCAAAAATCTAAAAAGTATAAAATAATTTTCTTAAACTTAACTTAGCTTCTGAAGTTGGTGCCAATGCCAAGCTTGGTGAATTGAAGAATTAAAGGGCCCGACTTCAGAAGTTGTTAAGTTTTTTCAAAAAATAATTTTATAGATAGATACTTTTTTGAAGTCATTTCTTTTATTTTTCTATTTTGAGTAGCATAAACATGTGATTACAGCTGCTGTTGCCAGTGATTTCCTAATATCCATTGTTGAGTTCCATTGTCTTCCATTGTCTATCTCCGAAGGTCTTCATTAGATCTTCACCAATTTAAATTGGACCACCTCGGTAGAATATTCTTTCAAACAGAAAAATAACACAATTGGAGAAGATGTTGCTGAACAAACATAAAAATATACGTACCTATTAGTCGAATTGAGAACCTCCTCCTTTTTTAGAAGTCGGTTAAAAATAAGCAATACAGTCTCATCTAGGGATCGTGACTAAAAAACATAGATAAGCACTGGTACCAGCATCCAACTGAATGAACTGACAGTTAAGCCCGTCTGATTAATGGTAAATAGATTTCGTATAGAGTACATAGTTTCAAACTCCGGAAACTAACTAACACAATACAAACACGTCCTCAAAACGGTTCCGAACAGAAATCAATATCAACGTTCTCACTAACAATAGTTGGTAGATAATTAGCTAAACGTGACGTAACAATACAGGGTGCCACAAAAGTTATTACATTAAATGAAACCACGTATTTGATATTATTATCAAGTTCTGAAACCGTACTAAAAAAATCAGCGATTTTTACGTATGTTTTTTTACAATAAATTTCACTCTGTTAACATTCGTCTAGGTGAAGGGACATCGAAGTAGAGATTTATGTCACCTTTATCAGTCTGTTCTATGCGTGTAAATAAAAACAATTTGCTTAGAATACATTGGAGACTTTTTAAACTTTGTCTAGAGATCATGATTGTGTAAAATTATGAAATTTTAAATTCGTTCCTGTGGCTAAACTACTGATTGGATTTGATTGTTTTTTTGTGTACAGTCACAGAAGGAGACACTAAAAACGTGGTTCCATTTAATGCGATAACATGTGCTGCACCCTGTATACCTACCATTTTATTTAAAAACTCTGTTCTATGTATTTCATAAAAATTATGTATATAATTATATATATATATATATATATATAATTTATATAGTATTATGTATATTTAGTAAAACTACAACACACAGGAACACTATCTATCATTGTGATATATCTATTACATTATGTAAGTATGTTATCTATTATTACTCATTGAATTATATAATAATCAAGTTGTATCTTTTTTATTTTAATTGTATCTGTAATAAATGTGCAGTACCTGTATAATGTCGACATAATATTATTGTTTTTATAGTATTTATGAACCAAAATATTTTCTTACTAAATTATTATATTTACACCGTGAACTACCCCTCTCTTTTAACCTGCAAATCTGTCCATCCTAAGGTTGTCTGGTAGAAATCACCACGTGCGATAAGACCGCCCTTTGTACATTTCTTTTTCTAATAATTGTATCTTTTCTTCTATTTCTGATGTACAATAAAGTGTATTGTATAATTGTATTGTAATCTTTTGTGCATTTTCTAGATGGTGGTAATTTTTTTTTATTACGTTGCAACAGGTTAATAGACGTAGTCACGGCGCTAGACATAAGGCGCATAAAGTCGTCAACGAGCTTGAGCACCTTAGTTTGTCCGAATGTCAGCAACGGCAGGGTAATCACGATAGGTACACGCTCGTAATCGGAACCGATTTAATTTTGACAGCTCAACCTGCAATATTATGCTCTAAAAATCACTCTGCTTGAACTTCGGAAAAATACAATGGACGTTCTTGAAATTGTAAAATTGAATCGGTTCCGATTACGAGCGTTTATTGTGATTACCCTACCGGTCTATCGCGTAACAAAATGGTAATGAACATCAAACTCTGGTAATAAACTTCAATACAATCGTGAGAGAATAAACTTTGAACTACCTTGTAGATATGTACGATCATGAAGATGGGAGTCCCAACAGCATGATCGGATTTTATTTTACAAAGTAGCTTTTTAGAATTTTCTTCCTTTTTTTACTTTCTTTTTCTATTCCAAGGGACTAAATAAAGGCATTGTACACTTCTGCCTAACCCTTTGTGGAATATAGTCATCATGCTATGTAACTACAACAATATATACATAACAATATTATGCGGGACGAAATGCCAATCATCAGCCACCCCTGAGGACCTCTCAGGGGTGGCTGAGCGAAAAATATGCCATTAACATATAATTTTACACAGCCCTGGCACGAATGTCGAACGTGATAAAAATGTTTTACTTTAGAATTTTATTATAAAGCCGTGTGTGTACGCACTTTTGAACAAACAAATTTGATCAAATTTGTTGCGTTGAATAATTGAAACAAAAGAAAAGAAGAAAAATAATAATTAATAATATATATTTAAAAAGTTGAATAAAGGCAATAATATATAATTGGTCTGAGTATTCCTGGACACGGTGCGTATTTGTTAAAAAGTTCCTCTTTCAGCGGCCTTGACCACCGGTAGTTTGGACCCTGTCCAGACACGGGGAGCTACCATTTTTATTAAAAAAAAAATGATTTTGTGAAAATATTAAAAAATGTTTTGTATGTGTTTAATAATAATAATAATTTGTGGTCGCCCAGTGGTTGAAATTCGACCGTAATATTATAAAAACATAGCTTTCTTCTCCATATAAAGTAAGGTAACTAAAGTTCAAAGATTTATTGCGTACTAAGTTGTAACATGGGTTCCTGCTCGCCCGGAAACGACAGACTTCCCATGTACAAAGATAATGAAGAATGTGTACCTAATTGTTCCAGCTGCGAGATGGTCACACAAATAAAACAACTTCAGTACACTTAAAGATATAATTTATTTATATAGGCATTTGGTATGTTGCAGATGTTGACATTATAGTTACCTACTATATAGTTACTTGTACGAGTTAGTACTTAAGAATAACTAATAAAAGTTTTTGAGGTTATCTAGGAACACATGTTAAATTGAAGTGGCACTCGCTGACACAAAACAACTTGTCTGCGGTAAACTCTCTAAATTGCAGCACTACCTATCCCTACGACATAAGTCTTGGGATCGACTGTGATCAACCCAAGTGTCAATAAGTAGTACTGCAAAGTTAGAGCTCGGTGACAACCTAGGTTGCTAAACCAAATGTAAAATATAAGTTCCACCAAGATTTCCTTTGCAGCTATGCCACCAGAACACACTAAGAATTTAACCTTATAATTGTTTTAGCCAATTAAATTATCAAACGTAAGAATAAAAACACCATACATAATACTTTGAAACATAGCTCAACGGTAAAGAAGGTTCTGGTTTAACACGTTCACTGCGTTACGTGGCGAATTAAACCTCGTACGACGTCCGCACTCAGTGCGCGGCCGAAAAAGCTATTCCTCTCGCTCGTGCGCATTGAATTTCTACTACAAATTTCGTTGTATGAGTGAAATGACTAATATAGGTTTGAAGACCTTCTTCAGTAGTATTTAATTTTTGAATAAAAACGTACGAGATATTTTTCGCCTCGTACCGACCCAATAGTTAATGTTTACTTTACGTGCGGTACAGGGTGCATAGAGCCTCGTAACGATCTCGTACGAGGCAGGTCGATAAATCTGAGCATTGTTGTGACTGTGTCGATAAGTGACGGACGTAATTAATTATGGATGTAAAAAAAACTATACACAGGAAGAGATCGAGGAAGATTTTAGAATTATCTTTTATTAAAACATAATGTTACTAGGCCAAAATCCATTTTGCTCTACACTTCTTTAGTGTTTAGTCGTGCTTCTCATCAGCTGGTAGTACCATATATTTATACTAGTCCTAGTTCAGGGCATACATTCCAAGAACTAACCACCATTGTGGCACCGAGGTCACCACCCCATACTTATGATAATGTTATCAAAGTAAGTGATTCCATTCTTGATTTATCAACTACCCCCAAATCGACGGTGAAAGTAGTAACGAAAGAAAAATTACTACACTATCGCATAATCAGAATGTTAGTGTTAGTTTTCCTTGTCAAAGTCATAGAAAACATTATGATTCAAAAGAAGCTTTCTTTTTTAAATAAATGCTCCTCGATAATTTTGTTTCTTATTTTGTTCACATCCCTATTTGTTTATCGATATTTTGGAATAAGATGCGATACGCGGTTGAGCTCGCCTCGTATTTTGATTTCTTTGGGTGCGGGGCGGGGTGTGAATCATCTCGTAATATGTTTTATGGGATTACTATGTCAGTTTTGAACCAATCCTCGGGCGTGCTGACATATATAATATACAGACAATACACTATCTAATGGTATAATCCAAAAAAAAAATCCAAGCAGTTTTCATGAAGATATTCTAGTTTAAAGTAACAGTACCGTACGAGATGCTTTTGACCTAGCTCCGCACTGGAAAAAAGTCTAGTACGACACGATTTTTGCCTCGTAACGCACCAGTTTGAGGGTACCCAAAATTACTGCACGCAGTGAACGTGTTAATTACAGAAAAATGTAGTCTAAATGACTATGCAATAATGTTATATTCCTAACATGCTGTGGGAGTTCTACTACCCATTTCTATAAGAAAGCATGAACAGTTGTGAACAATTTGTAAACCGCTCATTTATGTACCAATTTACACCAATATATACCACCCATAGAGGTTATATGTCCAGAGGGAGTGTCGCCTTACAAAACGTACTCCTGTTTTGAAGCCAATTTGGCCGCGTGATGACATGCGCGCGCATGTGGGCGTGGCTTACTGGGTGGCCATCGAAAAAGAATTACCCTACGATGTGGGGAAAATATTTTAACAGAGTACAGCTTTTATTTGTAAATAGGAAAACGTAAGGGTACATAAATTAGGTAGTAATACATTATTTTTATTATGTATGTACAGGCGGATGCAAAAATTTATATGTATATTTTTGGATCGAAATTAAAAGTAGAATTTAAAAGAATTTATTTAAATAAATCTCTACATTACTGTTACTGTTAGCCTGTCTCATCCCACTGCTGGGCAAAGGCCTCCCCTTTTATTTGTGGGAACTGCTATATGATCACGTGGCAATTTTTTTTCTAAAATTCAAAATGCGGTTAACAAAAAATCTATTATACAGGCTGGATCAAAATTTTGGGGCATTAAAGGTGGCTAGGGTTTTCTGTTATTAACATTAATGAATAGTTTATAGAGGAAGAACAGTCGGACGACGCTTTGATCTCGTCGTAAATGCTGACAACGTCTAGACAATGTTGCATTTGTGCATGGAGGGTTGTCAGAAGTAAACAATATTTATTCATTTATTTTCGATCAACATCGTCATCAACATTAATATTATAAACAATTATTATGAAGAATTATCAATTATGTATTATCAATCAATTATATAAGTAACTCTGAGTTTTGCTCAAGGGACTATGTGGTTACAGTCTATGTGAATAGATATCACTAAAACATGAAGTTTGAGTACCATCATGATGGGGCTGTGTCAAATAGTGCCGGAGATACAAGCTTCCAAAAATTTAGTCACGTGGTCACATAGAAATCACTAAAACATGAAGTTTGAGTACCATCATGATGGGTATGTGTCAAATAGTGCCGGAGATACAAGCTTCCAAAATTTTTGTCACGTGGTCACATAGAAATCACTAAAACATGAAGTTTGAGTACCATCATGATGGGTCTGTGTCAAATAGTGCCGGAGATACAAGCTTCCAAAATTTTTGTCACGTGGTCACATAGAAATCACTAAAACATGAAATTTGAGTACCATCATGATGGGGCTGTGTCAAATAGTGCCGGAAATACAACCTTCCAATAATTTAGTCACGTGGTTACATAGAAATCACTAATACATGAAGTTTGAGTACCATCATGATGGGGCTGTGTCAAATAGTGCCGGAAATACAACCTTCCAATAATTTAGTCACGTGGTTACATAGAAATCACTAATACATGAAGTTTGAGTACCATCATGATGGGGCTGTGTCAAATAGTGCCGGAGATACAAGCTTCCAAAAACTTGGTCACGTAGTCACATAGAAATCACTAAAATATGAAGTGCGGCTTCCTATTATTCAATACCCGTGTTTTTTTCCTCAACCTGTGCCAGAACTCTCATATCAAGTTTCTCAAAGGCTGATCAAATTTAACCAGACGTTAAATCACATTTGAATTGATTGTTGACGTTGGTCAAACAATCACAACAGCTAACATGATTTGACCAGCCTTTCAGAAATCGGGGGTAAGTAGGTATAACAGATAAGGTAGCCACTTTTAATAACCCAAAATTTTGCGCCATCCTGTATAGCTGTCGTTTTGAAATTTTATTTCATAACAAGTTTTCAGTTTAAATATGACAACGCGTACCTATTCCTACGTGTTATATGGGATATTTAATTTCATTTTATGGCAACACTTACAGAACATGGCGTCATGGCCGATCAACAAAAATATTAAATTGTAAAAATTATTTAAGTGATATAAAGTAAAGAAATCGCTATAATTACACATGGAAAGTAATCATTTTCACTTTTTCTTTATTATAAGCATAATTTTTACAATTTTTGGATGCATAAAACGATATTAATTAAATATCAATCGGGAGCGAATTACATGTTTTCACGAGCTTGCATCAAAACGTACTGACAGGCGATATAGGTAGTACATTAACTTTAATGCAGTTGTATTACATTCATTTTCAAGTATCGAACAAGGTCTCTAGACATATGAATACTCTAAGATACCACCAACCTAACATTATTTTAATGTTAGATTATCTTGATTCTAAGTTAATAATAAAAATAGATCCGACCTCAAGCTGTAGCTGTAGAAGCAGAAAGTGCAGTTCAAACCATGTAATGATTGCCACGCGACATGCCAACGTGGTCAGTGTGCAAAGCTTTATGTACTTAAGCATCTTTCCTTTCAATAACGCCAACAAGCGATTTCCATCTTATTTAATAAATATGCAACAGCAGCCATACAGAAGGTATTTCACTGCATAATATAAATTTATTGGACGATTCACAACATTAATAATTTATATGGGAACTAGCCCAATTTCTCCATTGCTACAAATCCATTGTAATTTCCTCTGACTAGGAACAAATTATTTGGGAATAATAAATCTGCGTGTGAGCACTTCACGTCTCTTGGGAAAAAAAAGCCACAAGGGCGACCACCCTCAGATCTAAAACCTACCAACGATTTTGACAGTTTATGAAATCTATGGTAACTATCAAGCTATGACTTTATAAAATTAATGAAAACAAACTGAGAAAAATTCCGTATCTAAATCAATGAAATGAGAATAATAATTCTACATTTCTTGAAGCTTGAAACCACAAATAAACTAACAACCTGACAAAATCATGTACCTCCAAGATAACCAAAATTCTACCATTTGGCAGACTATAAACTACCATTGGCAACATTGAGACAACTGTTTTCACATGAGTTGTCAAAAGACAACCAATTAGCTATCAACGAATATTCCGATTAGTGTTTTTTTGGTAGCAAAATGGCGTATCAATAAACCATCTTTACTTTTTATCTTATTTAACTTATTAACTATTTTACTTGACACTGGCAGAATAGTCGACATCGGCTCAATTGCCATATAGAAAGAAGAAGAAGAAGAAGAACGAATATTCCACATCAGAAACTTAAGCCAATGTCAAGCGGCCACGAAATTCGTCTTTAAGAGCGCGCTTTTTGAAATTCGCACAGATTACACAACGTTACAAAGTGTAGGTATACATTAGTGTTACATTTTGTTTTGGTACTTATAACTTAGTGGCCTTTTACAAGCATTGCAATTTTGGGGGTAAGGTTGCCTGGAAGAAATCGCCGTGTGTGATAAGGCCGCCCATTGTACAATTTACCCATGTTCGTGCAAGTTTTATATGTATATTTGTTTTACTGGTGTACAATAGAATAGAATAGAAGATTTTTTTTTGTTTTTTTTTAGATTATATAAATAAATAAATAAACTTTAACTTCAGACAGAGCACAAACAATTAAATGGATTCTATACCAGATTCTAATTACACGACGTCCCACACGTTTGTGAATATCTAAAAGTGGTAGCTGCACGTGACTTCGAGTATCTCTGTGCAAATACTAGCTTTTAATTCTGTTAGGACTCCTCTACTTCTACCATGACTTTTCCGTGCCGTCTAGCGTTCACGTTCACATGCAATATTTGTATGGGAATTTTTTCAGCGCCTCTAGCGGTATAAATAGTGAACTAAAGTCACTATACAAATATTGCATGTGAACGATAGCGTTAGACGGCACGGAAAACTCATGGTAGAGGTACTGAACGTGGAAATTGAGATGGAAGATAGTTCAGCAAATAGACTCGATCATGTTAAATGATATGGGAATGAGTTCAATTGTGATAACGTACCAAAATTGTAATGAGATTTGTGTGTTTTTAACCCCCGGCAAAAAAGAGGGGTGTTGTAAGTTTGTAGTGTGTATCCGTGTATCTTAAAGAAAGAAGAACTAAAAAGTATTTATTTGACATAGCACATAAACGATCTGTGTATCTCTGTATCAGTCTGTGGCATCATAGCTCCAAAACAAATGGACCGATTTCAATACAGTTTTTTTAAATTAAAAGCTAGTTTAATCAGGTATCATCTTAACTATGTTTCATGACAATCTGTTCAGCCGTTCAAAAGTTACAGCTCTTTTTCAAGTTGGAGTCTAGTAGATTTGACGTTTAAGTTATTCATGTGTAATCTATTATTTATTTAAGGTTCCTTGGAGTTTCTTGCCGGTTGTTCTCCATAGGACCTGGCATAGGTAGTCATGTGTGTTTATTTATTTTATTAAAAACGTTGCCCCTCACTAGGATTTCTCCTGTATCGAGGGTACAGTTTACAAACATACATGTCACATGCACACACCACCCAGACCCGAAACAACTATCTGTAGATCATATATATACTTGTTCCTTGCGGGGATCGAACCCGCGGCACGTAGCGTAGAAGGCTAATCGCTTAGCCACTGCGCCAACCGTGTCATCTAGTAGACACATATGGTATATTAAAACAGCCAGCGATTACGTAAACCTTCACAAACGGTGTGTAACTATAGGCATTGTTAATCATTGTTGCCAAGTGTAATTTCCCGCGGGAGCGTCGGGTAATTGTATAAGTTTTAAATAATTATCCACTATCCAACTTGGTCGGGTAATGTTACGATGCAATTAGTTAATAATAGCTGTTATCTCTTTATGTTTCGATTCTCTTTCGGGATTAAAACTGGATAATATTTTTAAATGGTTAATACTGTTAAGTAGATGAAAGGATATTGTTTATGGGATACTATCAGGCCTGATATGCAATCTACAATGTGTATCAGATGCGTGGTCATATTTAAGGGTGTGGATCAGACGATCAAACTGAACAACTTTCTCTATGGGACCAATATCGTAATCGCAAAAAATTATCAGCTGTCCCATACAAAACTTCAATGATCGACCCAAACTTATGGGACAACTGATATTTTTTTCGCGATTACGATGTTGGTCCCATAGAGAAAGTAAAAATGCAATAAAAAGAACATGTCCAATTTTGGACGCAAATATTAAACTGTGCAACAATCAGAGCTAGTTAATATACTTAATATATACTAGTGGTCGCCTAGTAGTCAAAATTCAACCGTAATTTTAGCTTCCTGCACTCTTTCTCCATATAAACTTGAACTATGCCAAATCTCACACTCCTCCGTGCGCGCAATATGCTTAAAGATGTACAAAGATTTATTTTTACGTACTAATATATAGATAATTACTAGAAACCAATGGCTGATTACTGATCAATTCAAAACATTATAATATGGTAATTTCTATGGTTATTGCCATAATTTATTGTCTGTTCAAAAGAATGTTAAAGAAAGTAAAGGATCATCTAATGACTCTTGCCAAGTTACGTGCGGACAATACCATTAATTAAACTTCAATGTAGATTGTAGCGATATCGAAATATCATTTGTTAGTCTCCCATCCTACGTACGACCACATGTTTTATTCATTCCGAACACATTCCGGCCAAGGAAGGGCGGAAATGACGGCAAATAATCCCAAGTAGGTGAGCTAGATTGCCACGGGATAATATAAAAGAAGGGTATCTTTGTTTTTATAAGCATAGCATTACGTCTGTGTTGCCCGAAGAGATAGGCAGAGGTACAGTTGTACACCCGAAAAGTTAAGTACATGTGTACTATAGTACACCTACTTCGCCGATGCCGTTTTTAGGGTTCCGTACCCAAAGGGTAACACGGGACCCTATTATTAAGACTCCGCTGTCCGTCCGTCTGTCTGTCCATCTATCTGTCCGTCTGTCACCAGGCTGTATCTCATGAACCGTGATAGTTAATAAATAAATGTATTATCACCTCATATTTAATGATAACCACTATACCATATTTAATAACTTTCTTAATCTCATAAAAAATCCCTACTCTAGAAAAAAATAACAGTTTTTTATGTTTTATTTTTCATCTCAATCTCATCATCAAATCCGTTCTTTTTTCAACTTTTGGTGAGCCTTTTTTTTTGCCCTCTTGTGGGGCGCCTTTCCTAACTCGGGGCTGATACTGAGAATTTCCATCAATCCTCAATCTTTGTCTTCTCGTTTATATCGTGTAGTTTAATTCAGAGTGTTTATAAGACAGAAGAAAAATAATATGAAATTATTAGAAGTTTTTAATACGTACAACAATTTATTTTTAACCTCCTACAAAAAAGAGGGGTGTTATAAGTTGGTAGTGTGTATCTGTGTATCTACTGTGGCATCGTAGCTCCAAAACGGGTACTTAAACCGATTTCAATGCGTTTTTTTAAAATTCAAAGCTAGTTTAATCGGAAATCATCTTAGCTATGTTTCATGAAAATCTGTTCAGCCGTTAAAAAGTTACAGCTCTTTTTCTAGTTGAAGTCGGGGGTTTTTGACGGTTAGATTTTTTCGTCAATTCACGGTAGATATAAAAAGGAGCAGTTATCACCATTACAAGCACAAAACATTCGAAGTTATTATTGCCCATTTTAGTCCGTGTTCCGCTAACGGTCTCACTAAACGAAGGCGTTTAGATAATGCGAGATTAACTTTACTTTTATTGCAGACAATTATTTGAAGGAGCCACAACTTTCTTGTAAAATGGAATATTTACAAAATGGGAATGGAGAAAGCTGGAAGAGTCTCCTCTTCATTGGTCGACCGGTAGCGCTTCGAATCTTGAAGTCGCTATACAGGCTGGCACAAAGTTTTGGGGCACTAATAAACTTGGATCTGTGTAAAGTACAGTGGTTTTAAATCACTTGCATACGAAGGTACCTATGGAGGTATGTTTTCATAGAAAATATTATAATTAGGAAACAGATCGCTTTTAAGTTTTATTTTTTTATTTCGGCCAATACCATAATCATCGGTTTTTGGAGGAAACGTTCCTGTTAAGAAGTTTTGAGAATTGTAAATTTTCTAGCCGACTGTAACTTTATTGTACTTTGCACACTATGTTTCACAGTTACCTGTATTTGCAAATAAATTAATTTATATTTGAATTTCTAACTTTTGGCAAAAAACGATTAGTGGGATTTTTAATATCTTCAAAAATTTCTTACAAATTCCTAAAACCAGAACTCTGTAACTATAATAAAAATGAAAGCCATCCTTAATGCCACAAAATTTTGCGCCACCGTATATACAAGGTTAGTAGGGGGTATTAACCCGGAAGGGGGTTATTGTACTCATCATTATGAACAACTTTTATCGTGGGACCAACCCTGAAATCGCGACTTACTTTCCATCTACCTTGTATATACTTATAGAGACCATTAGAGTTCGTTAGAGCTCGTTTTTATAACTCAAGATACGGTCTGGCCAAATTGACGGGTTTTGGGGGGTGAAAAAATAACACAAGTAAATATTCTAACCTAATAAGTAGTAGCCAACATAATATACTCAATGTAGGTATTGTGTTCGTTTTACACTTAGAGGTGAAGTTAAATTAAGCTTGTAAGAAATATTTAGAAAATAACGAAGCTTTACAAAATATAAATTCTTTACTACGGAACCTTAAAGCAGAAATAGCAGCGATTTTATAACGTTCCCACTTGAATTGTAACTTGAAATAAAACAAAGTTCTCAGTATCTTCAGCAAAGAAGTGTTTCAATTTTTTTTTTTAATCCCTCATCAAGAAACTTGTACCTTTTTCTTTACCTTTTGTAAACTTGGCACGGTGATCTGCAAAGAAAATTTCTTCATGGACTTACGCAAATATTAAAGATCGATGAGGTTTTAAAAGATGGGGTTTAGAAAGAGAGTTAACGACACGGTTGGTTGCTGCAGTGGATAAGCGATTAGCTTCCTGCGCTATGTGCGCGGGTTCGATCCCCGCACGGAACAAATATGATTTACAGATAGTTTTGTCGTGTCTGGGTGTGTGTACATGTGTTATGTATGTTATGTATGTAGCTTAACCTCGCTGATCGACTGATCTGCGCGGTAGCTATGTAGCTACGAGCCCCAGCTTTTGCTTTGAGCTTTTCTCTGTGGTGTCCATCTGAAACTTATTTGTAAACTGTATCATACAAGAGAAACAAAAGTGTGGGATAGCCCGACACTTTTGTTTCTACTGTTAAAAATAAAATCACCCGGTGAATCTTGGTCGTAACCAAACTTCAGCAAAACATCCACAAATTATACAATTTCCATATTGAAATGAGAACCAGTTGTAATAGGGTCTTGTCCTAGGTATAAATCATGGATCCTTTAGACCCAATCCCTGAGAGTTTCCGTACTTGAGATGGCATGGATGGAAATTAAGTGATATGGGTTTAGATACATTTTATAGCAAACTAGCTGTGCCCGCGACTTCGTCTTCAGAGGGTCTTGATTTTGGCTTCAGAACATGATACCAAATACTTGGTTTCATTTAATGTGATAACATCTATTTGTATCTTGATTGATCAACACACTACGAGAATTTTTGTAATAACAACGAGATATTTTTCTCGGTGTAAATCATAAAAAATCTCACATCCAGTACCAAGGACGAAGATATAAGCTTCAACCACAAGTATCAATCTCAACAACTTACCAAGATATCGTCCAAGTACACAAACAAAGAAAGGTAATTAGCTAGCGTTTCTTTGTTACGACTTAAGAAAATATTTCTCTCTGTACAACAAGTGCCTTCATTTCTTCATCGCCTGTTGTTTCTTTTTAATTCATCTGTTCAATGGTTTGTTCGGAGATAAATAGGCTACTTTTGAATAACAAATACCCTTTGTTTAAGAAAACTTTGGGAAATTATTTTTCCATGGAAGAAAAGCGGTGATTGCTCGGACGGATATATTACGATTTTGTGATGCCGAGAGTTCGTTTCTGAGCAAGTTACGGTAGTACTATCTTTAACTGAGGTCTGATCTTCACAACCCATAAAAGATCAGTTTATTGAAGTAGTCTATAATATATCTATATATTAATATGTAAAGAAAAACCTTTGTAACCCCTTTTTATGTATATTGCGCGCACGGAGGAGTGTGAGATTTGGTATAGTTAAAGTTTATATGGAGAAGGAGCGCAGAAAACATAATAATATGTGGTCGAATTTTGGCCATTGAGCGACTACTAGTGTATTATTAAATAAATACTACTACCCATTTGAAATGGATGAGAGTAGCCCAATTTTAACCAGGGGCTAATGACTTTTCAAAGACTAAACGGCGAACTGGACGGTGGTGATGGGCTGTGGTGGCGGTAGACTGGTACCAACTCATAATGCAGCAGTAATCCTCAACTTTTGATCAACATGGTCCATTATTGTCCATATTAATCCCCTTAATTGACTCGATGTGTTAATTCTGTATACAGGATTTTTTTTTTATGTAGTGCTCATAATTTGTAGAGTGATTCAGTCTCTGTTCCTAAATGCAACCGCAGTATTGGGATACACTTCAAAACAAAACGAGAATTCGACTTAGTATGGAGGGGCCGCATAATTGACTAGCGCAAGCCATACAAAATATTTTTTTTATTCTACAAGTACATCTAGTGTCACGTTTCGATGTGTCCAAATAAATGTTACTTCTATTCTACTCTTGCAAAACTAGCAACAAAATAAGCAGCTTAAATTTTATCTTGCACGTCCATCCCACCAAAATACACACATCGTTTTAGGAAAATTTAATTTTTAAACAAAAACCCAACTACCCAAGCAGTACCTTTGTGTCATCTTTCCTATTTAATTGTAATTATTCTTCTTTCTGTGTGTACATAAATTGTTAAATAAATAAATACCCTCGGCCAAGTTAATTACTATCTTAACTAAGTTTGTTGCTTACTTACAACAGTTTTAATTTATTCAACAATAAACGCCAAGACGCTTAGGCGATGCAAAGCATTGGATATTAAACGCACACTGCCTAAAGGTTAGGACAGATATTTTACTGGAACTGTTTTATATTTTTCAGTAATCTTTTTTTTACCCGTCTGTACAAAAAACATTCGAAACACATTAGATCTTTAAAATTTCGAAAATGTTCTCAGTCCCTTCATCGAATTAAAAAAAGTAAAAACCTGCTTAAAAAAAACTAAAAGGTATGAAATGAAATAAAGTCGCTTTGAAGAATTAAAGGATTTTTTAAAAGTTTATTTTATTTTGGAGGGGGAGGCCTTTGCCCAGTATTGGGACAGCATAGGCTTGTAATAATAATAATAATATTTTATTTTTGTATTTTGAGTGGCATAAACAATACAGAAACATGCGGTTACAGCAATCGCGAGTGATACTCGTATGCTTTTGTTCATACAAGAGTTCCATTGTCTATATTTCTGAAAGTCTTCATCAGATCTTCATCAAATTTAAATGAGACCACAACGAGAGTATACACTTTCAAACAAAAAAAGAATTTTCAAAATCGGCCTGCAATAGGCGGAGTAACTGAGTAAAAAAAAAAACATGTTGTCGAATTGAGAACCTCCTCCTTTTTTGAAGTCGATTAAAAAGAACATTTGGGCGTTTCGCACAGCAGTCCTAATCGCCAGTTTATAAAAAAAATCGTGGGTGATGTTAAACTTTGTTCATAATGATGAACTACTACTAACTGTAACTACTATAACCCCATAAAAGGACCTCCGCTGATAAAGTAGTTCATTAAGTATATTGTAGACTTACCTTTATACGTGGTCGAGACCAAGAACAAATGAATCTGCTAATAAGGCCACGAGGGGGCCAATTACAAAGCCCACCCTTTGTTGGGCCAGATTACGTTTGTATATTTAAAATAGAATTGAATAGATCTTTATTTCATGTAAAGCAAATACAGGCACTTATTAATCTCGAGACTCTAGGTGCACGGTTCCAAATAGTAGGGCGTATGGAGAAGAACCGGCAAGAAACTCCATGGAAACTCTTTTAAAATAACAGATTACAATCTTGATCAGTACAATGTTGTGATCAGTACAGTGTTTTCTTTGTTATTGGTTTTATTTATTTTTTATTGTGCTAATAAACTCTTTTTCTTTCTTTCTTTCTTTAGATGATATATTTTGCTTATTTTTTATGCGGCTTTCACGAGGTTCTTGTTCGAATAATCATTATTATTATGAATTATTCAGTGAAACCAATCTCTCATTTAACCAATCTATTGTTGTATCGTAATTTACTAACGAACCTTCGTCTATTTAGAACCGCCCAAGTTAAGCACTAGCTCACAAGGGCCTTGCAAGGTATGAGCACAGAATAGGTAATAGTAGGTACATTGTACAGGATTAAATTTAGACCCTTTCAATTCTAATCAGGTTTCTTGTTTGTCTCGTAGTTGGTAACTTTGTTCTGTAAGCATGATTGCTTAGGGCTTTTACAGACGAGCGAAGCGTGCGCCGATAACCGACGATAGTCATAAGGCCACGCGTCCAAGCGGGCGACGCGATTATAAGTGTTTAGAGTTAGCTTTGACTGTACAAATATTTATAAATTAAACTGATATTTCGATAGAATATTATTTTACCACTGAAATAACAATAATTAAGACACAGAAATTTACAGAATTAGTTACAAATTAAGGTGAGGTGCGTGAGCACAAACAGGATATTTTTTATGTAGTGCGCATAATTTGTAGAGTGATTCAGTCTCTGTTCCTAAATGCAACCGCAGTATCGGGATACACTTTAAAACAGAACGAACATTTGACTTAGTATGCGACACGCATAATTTACTAGCGCAAGCCATACAAAATCAATTTTGTATTACTGCGGTTACATTTGGGAACAGACACTGAAATACTCTTCAAATTTCCCCTTCCTTCTGCTTTCACTCCCTTAAGATCGGCAACTCCTCTGGTGTTGCGGATGTTCATGGGCGGTAATCACGTACCATCAGGTGTACCGCAAGCTCGTTTGCCTCTATGCTCTATGCCCTTTCGGCATGGGCATGCTTGACAACACTAATGAATAGGATGACTATTTTACTTTCAATTTCAATTTCAATTTAATCAATTTTATTTTTTCATAAATATTTACAATATAAAATACCTTACTTTGTTCTGTCTTTCTTATTTATTTTTTTATTTTTTACTGTTTAAAGGTTTAGTTTAATTTTTATTTTATTTCTCTGGTTTGTTGTCAATGTCGGTGCTGAATAAATGTATTTTCTTTCTTTCTTTCTATAAAAAAAACGAAAATTAGAGTATCGCATACATTCCTCGCTACGCATCCTCGTACATTCCTGGTGGAAAGCCAGTACAGTGTGGTCAGATGTGGTCATCTATCTCCCTTTGCCTATAACTTGCCTTTTCTCTTGAGTTATACTCTCTTTTCTGTGTTCTGTGGTTATACTTTACGAGAACTTGCATTAATCTCGAATGTTCCATCCAATCTTGTAGCGTATAGACTTCAAATTCAATTAAGTCTGCATCGTCGGAAGTTTCATTGACGCATGGTAACTCAGTTAGCGCAACTTAGTTAGCTCAGAACTGTTTATTATCTATGGCGGATAGCGGGAGCAACAAGTAAAGGTTGCTCAATTGATATACACACACAGACACTCTTTTACATTTACTCATATATTAAATTGTTTATTTGGTATATTTATTAGTATATTATGTTATCCTATCGTCGTATATGGGTTTGGGGAAAATCTGCGGCACTATTTTAATTACTTGGTCTCGGAAGCGGATACAACTTCCGAGATCCCGCGCAACACCGTGACGCGAGCGCCAAAAATTGGGCGTAGCGGCAGAATGTAAAGGGACTTGCAAAAAATATGGCGGCTGTGTGAAAACTTTAAAACTTGTTTCCCAAAATTATAATTGAATGTGGCGGTTAATTGAACTGTGCAGTGGTGTAAAATTATGTGCGGAGTAATGCAGAGTTGGGGTAAGTGTAGGTTTATGTAAATTGGTGTATTTTATTGTATTTGCGGTTCACACATATAGCACGCGAGGCCGACACAGTGACGGAACTTTTTAAATCAGCGGCGCGGTATGTTATTGCCTGGTCAACAGCGCAATCATTGGTCCTTCGAGCCGGATAGTCCGTCATTGTAATTCGTACTTTCGTGCTATAACAAAATACACTACAAGCGGTCGGTCGGTTGCTTGACAAAGTATTCTGGCGGTTTATGAGTACTTTCGTCAGGTAAGCTTCCCCAACTCTCGTGTTGTTTAACACGAAAAATCAGTAGGTACCGAGCGGTTGGGTACCTATTTAGAATACCTACCTACTTAATCACTGCACAGAGAAACTCAAATTATATTTTATTGCGGTAGGGCTACACAATAGTTTATCGTAGTGTCCCTTTTATCGGTATAATATTTACAAACATTCATAAAATATCACATTACACACATACCAATTTTTAACGAAACGATATCGTCGTTCTTTGATAAACTTTTACTTTGCGGTTTTTTGTTATTGTTTTTGTACCTATTTTCTAATAGGTTTTTGTTGAAATTTCTAAATAGATTCGTATTACAAACCTACGAAAGCGGCTCATAATTTCAACATATTTAATAAGGATAGCGATAGCCTTGCGGTTTAAGGTGTCGTATAAATCTTCAAGGTACTGTGGGAAGGCGGTTCGGATCCCACAAACTGTTTTAACTTTTTGTGTTTTTGTAAATGTTTTTCATTTGTTTTGTGATAAATATAAGTAATTTAATTAGATATTTAGTTATTTACATATTGTTTTAGAGAGATTTCTGAAGGTTAATTTTGTATTTTTGGGGATAATTTAGTTATAAGGGAAAAATGCCTCCTAAATCTCAATTAAGATTATTTAAAGTTAGGTATGATCTAGCTATACTTAATTTAGATAAACTGTATGATTTATCACAGTCCGGTCTCATTTCTGAGGGGGAAAGAAATGAGTTTAAGTTAAGGTATTGTAATTTAGAAAATATTTACACTGAGTTTACATCTACTCACATAGAAATTCAGGCTGGTTTAGAGGAGGATGATGAGTTAGATGAGTTACTGAAAAGGTATGTGACATATAACCAGAAATATTATGATATTAAGCGGAGACATTTAGAGTTATTTCCTGGAAGTAGCTGTCAGTCATCTGAGTATGACACTGCTGGTTCCTCAGGTGTGGCAAAGGCAAAGCGGGCTTTTCTGCCAAGGGTTCAGCTCCCTACTTTTTCAGGAAAAATAGAAGAGTTTCTGTCATTTATAGATCTCTTTGAGTCATTAGTGGGGAAAGACTCATTTTTATCAGATACAGAAAAATTATATTATTTATTAGGGTCTTTGTCTGGGGAGCCCAAAGTACTTACCCAACATTTATCTGTCACCGGTGACAATTATTCAATAGCATTGGATTTACTGAAAGGTAGGTACAATAATAAAAGATTATTAGCCGATAAATTATTACATAACTTATTAGGGACAGCTCATGTAAATAAAAACTTAAATTCTATAAAACCATTTTTGAACACTTTACTGGAGAACACAAAGGCTTTAGAAAAAATGAAATTCCCAGTAACGGAGTGGTCATATCTTTTGTTTTTTATTAATTTTCAAAAATTAGATAGCGGTTTAAAAAAGCATTTTGAAGATAAAATGACTGATAAAGAGCTGCCAAGTTTCTCAGACCTTATCCAGTTCTTAGAAAATGAGGTTAGGATTTTGGAGTCCTCCGGGGATAGTCATAGTGGAAAGTCCAGTACTCATACTCCTCGGTCACACCATGTGGCATCTCAGGGTGGATTTACGGGTTGCAAATTGTGCAAACGGGGTAGTCACAATTTGTCAAAATGTGGGCAGTTCTTAGCACTGAAACCACGCCAGCGGAAGGAGCAGGTTCAGCAATTGCGGCTGTGTTTCAGGTGCTTAGGAGAGCATAGTATCAGTCAATGCTCATCAGGTTGGTCATGTTATAAATGTAAGTCAACAAAACATCACCACCTGATTCATTTTGATTTAGCAGCTACGGCTGCGACGGGGGGTCCTTCCGGGGGGCCACCAGCGGGTGGGGGCCCACCAGTGGGTGGACAATCTCATACACCAAATGCGGAATCGAGTCGGCCACGTACATCTAGTACGGCGGACACATCTAGGGTAAATGCACCTACTTATACCTCAGGTAGGGTAGAGGGTCCAGTAGATGGACATAAGGTGACTTCACCAGTAGTAGGTGGGGCATCATCTTTAACGGTTTACAATAGAACGGAGGGTCCGAGTAGATACCAACGGACAGTGCTGCTCGCGACGGCTGTGGTGCGTATCACTGACGGATGCGGTCAATATCAAGAAGTGCGCGCGCTACTGGATGGTGGCAGTCAAAGCACCTTTATCACAGAGCAGTGTGTACAGAGACTTGGCCTAAAGCGGTTTAGGTCAGACTTCGCAAATATTACGGGAATAGGGGGAATGCCGGTTAGTGACTGCAAAGGTGGGGCCAATTTGATAATGTGCCCCAAACATTCGGACCACCCTCGGCTAGTCACTACTGCAACTATATTGGGTAACATTACGCACAGCTTACCTAGCATAAGTCTATCCTCTAATTTAGCGGTTTGGTATAGGGGTATATATTTAGCGGATGATCAGTTTTATGTTAGTCGCCCTATTGACATATTAATCGGAGCGGATCTTATGGGTGAAATAATGCTTGGTGGATGTATAAAGATAAATGAGTATTTACCGTGCGCTATGAACACCGTGTTCGGACACGTGCTCATGGGGCCAGTAACTTACGCGGTTCCGTCAGGTTATGAAACTTCACAGACATTTTTCACAGCCCATGCCTCGGTAGATAAAATTCTGGAGCGGTTCTGGGAAGTAGAGGATATCCCAGATAGGGTAGTGTCTAACCCTCTAGATGCGGAATGTGAATCACATTTTAAAAATACTCATCAGCGGGATGAGTCAGGGCGGTTTGTGGTACGGTTGCCTTTTCTAACAAAGGGCAAACCTGAATTAGGTGATTCAATTATATTAGCCAAGAAGCGGTTTTTGGCGATGGAAAGGCGGTTGATGTCAAATGCAACACTGCGCGAGAAGTACATCAAGTTCATGCGGGATTATGAACAAATGGGGCATATGTCGGTCTGTGACCGGGACCCAGACGACTATGCAGGCGGTAAAGGGTACATAATACCCCATCACGGTATTTTTAAAGCGGATTCGGAGAAAATTCGTGTGGTTTTTGATGCCAGTTGCGGGACATCCACGGGGGTGTCTCTAAATGATACTTTACATGCGGGGCCAAAACTACAGCGAGACGTGATGGAAATTATTTGTCGTTTTCGGATGTCTGAATATGTTTTCACTACGGACATCAAAATGATGTTCCGTCAAATTGTCGTACATGAGGACGACCGGCAGTATCAGTTGATATTTTGGAGGGAATCACCAGAACAGCCCTTGCTCCTGTACACCTTGAATACGGTGACATATGGAATGAAGTCCAGTCCGTATATCGCGATCAGGACGCTGCGGCAATTGGCTGACGATGGTGAAGCGAAGTTCCCAGCGGCGGCTAATCTTCTAAGATCTTCAGTATTTATGGATGACATATTGGGGGGTGCGGATAGTGAAGATGAGGCTAAACTTTTGAAAGCGGATCTGACATCCTTGCTCCGCTCTGGCGGTTTTGAGTTGAGCAAGTGGGTGTCAAACAGTGAGCGGTTATTACAAGATATTCCTGCGGAGGATTTAGAGAAGCCTCGGACATTTGAAAAGGAAGATGGACCTGGGTTTTTAAAATATTAGGGGTTGAATGGGACCCAAATAACGACTGCTTTTCATATCATTGCAAGTTACAGGATAATGGTAAATGTACAAAACGTACAATATTATCAACCTTGGCAAGAACCTTTGACCCATTAGGATGGATCGCACCGGTGCTGTTCCAGGGTAAGGTTCTTATGCAGCGGCTCTGGCGGTTAAAGTTGTCGTGGGATGAGACTCCACCACCGGATGTGGTAGCGGAATGGAGTTCTATCGTTGCGGATCTACCTCAAATTGAGGCAATTAATATGGCGCGTTTTGCCTTAGGCGGATTAAAAACTTGCTCCTTACACGGTTTCTCGGATGCGTCTGAAAGCGGATACAGCGCGGTTGTATATTTGAGGACTGTGGACAAAAGCGGTGGAGTAAAGGTTTCTTTAATGATGGGTAAATCGCGCGTTGCACCTTCCAAGATTAAAGTTACCATTCCTAAAATGGAACTGTTAGGTGCGACTTTATTGTCACGTCTTATGAAGTACGTAGTCGGATCAATTAAAGAGCAAGTGGAAATAGATGAAATATTTGGTTGGTCAGATAGCACTATTGTTCTTGCATGGTTACGGGTGCCACCTCATACGTTACCAACATTTGAGGGGAATAGGGTCTCTCAAATCGTAAATTGCGGATTAAACGTGAAGTGGAGACACGTGCCATCGGAGTTGAACCCGGCGGATGTTGCGAGTCGGGGGTGTCGGGCATCGGAGCTGTTAGCACACACCCTGTGGTGGGAGCCACAATGGCTTAAAGACGAAAGGGCGTGGCCAGTAGACCCATCCACAAAAGATAATTCGGTTAGAGTACTTGTAGGCGTTTCAAAATCAAATCCTATTTTTAGTAAATGTAGCTCATTAGTGAAGTTGCAATCGGCGGTAGTTTACTGGCTTAGATTTATACATAATACTAAAAATCCCACAAATAAAATTGTAGGCGTTGTGACGGCAAAGGAACGCCAATTAGCTACGGATCGGCTTATTAAAATGGTGCAACAAGTAGAATTTGCTGCGGACATAGATTACCTAACCAAGGACAAAAGATGCACCACGCGGTTACGGCGGTTATTTCCTTTTATTGACGAAGCGGGTATTTTGCGGGTTGGGGGACGTTTGGACCAGTCGAGCCTTCCATTTCGGGGAAAACATCCGGCTGTTCTACCTAAGGACCATCCCCTAACAAATCTTATAATAGATCATGCACATCGGGTGTATTGTCATGTCGGGTCAACAGCCCTTCAGGCTATTCTACAAAAGGAATATTGGATTCTTTCGGCTCGGCAGATTATCAGGAGTCGTATTTATAAATGTATCTCGTGTTTTCGGACTAGGGCGAAGCCTGTGGAGCCACTCATGTCTGCACTACCACGTGACAGGGTTAACGCAACTGGGGTTTTTCACACGGTGCAAACGGATTTTGCTGGCCCATTCTCAATCAAAGCCTCACGCCTTAGAAACGCTAAAGTGTTGAAGGCATATTTATGTGTTTTTGTTTGTTCGGCAACTAAGGCAGTACATCTCGAAGTCGTTAGCGATTTAACGTCTGAGGCACTTACTGCGGCTTTAACACGATTCTCAGCTCGGCGCGGACTACCGAGTGTGATTCGGTCGGATAATGGTACCAACTATGTTGGGACAAACAGGCATCTTAATGATGTACAACGGTATCTACGGAATAGAGAAGTTGAACAAGGTTTGGTGGACGTTGCAGCTAAGAGCGGTATCACTTGGTTGTTCAACGTACCATCTGCACCTCATTTTGGCGGTTTATTCGAAGCAGCGGTCAAATCGGCTAAAACTTTATTA
Organism: Allophyes oxyacanthae; assembly: GCA_932294325.1. Classification (NCBI taxonomy): domain Eukaryota; kingdom Metazoa; phylum Arthropoda; class Insecta; order Lepidoptera; family Noctuidae; genus Allophyes; species Allophyes oxyacanthae. The sequence continues at coordinate 1,527,418 of OW028625.1, forward strand.
AAACGAATGATCGGGCTGCAGGTTTTAACCTTCGAGGAACTGACAACGGTATTTGCTAGAGTTGAAGCGGTTCTCAACTCTCGGCCACTGTGCCCATTGTCTCACGATCCTCAGGACCTCGAAGTGTTAACACCCGCGCATTTTTTGGTTGGCAAACCACTACTTTCGGTTCCGGAATATAATCTGGAAGATGTGCCTGATTCGCGGTTAGGTAGATTTAAATTGGTTCAGGCTATCTCCCAACGATTCTGGAGGCAGTGGAGTGACCGGTACCTGCATTGTTTACAGAATCGAAATAAGTGGACAACACTTACGGATCCACCTAAAGTGGGAGACCTAGTGTTGATTAAAGAGGAAGATGTTCCATCTCTCAAATGGAAACGCGGTAGAATTTTGGAACTTTTGCCTGGAAAGGATGGGGTAATCAGATCTGTGAGGCTGAAAACTCTCTCAGGCAATTTTTTGCGGCCAGTTGTAAAAATCGCTCGTATGCCACTGGACTAGGTCTGCTAGTACGGATCTATTTTATAGTTTTAGTTACGGTTTAGTTTTTAATGTACTTAGTTATAATAGCGGTAATATTTTTTTGCGGATTGGTTGATAAAGGCTTTTCAGCCTTTCTCGGGCGGGGGGATGTTTATTATCTATGGCGGATAGCGGGAGCAACAAGTAAAGGTTGCTCAATTGATATACACACACAGACACTCTTTTACATTTACTCATATATTAAATTGTTTATTTGGTATATTTATTAGTATATTATGTTATCCTATCGTCGTATATGGGTTTGGGGAAAATCTGCGGCACTATTTTAATTACTTGGTCTCGGAAGCGGATACAACTTCCGAGATCCCGCGCAACACCGTGACGCGAGCGCCAAAAATTGGGCGTAGCGGCAGAATGTAAAGGGACTTGCAAAAAATATGGCGGCTGTGTGAAAACTTTAAAACTTGTTTCCCAAAATTATAATTGAATGTGGCGGTTAATTGAACTGTGCAGTGGTGTAAAATTATGTGCGGAGTAATGCAGAGTTGGGGTAAGTGTAGGTTTATGTAAATTGGTGTATTTTATTGTATTTGCGGTTCACACATATAGCACGCGAGGCCGACACAGTGACGGAACTTTTTAAATCAGCGGCGCGGTATGTTATTGCCTGGTCAACAGCGCAAACAGAACTATCGGAGGCTGTGTCAATAATGGATCAGTATGGCAAATCTATCTAAACTAATATTTTAGAGTAAAAAGATTTAGTATGTTTGTTTGTAATGGACCGATTTTAAAATTCTTTCACCAGCAGAATGCTATATTATAACTGAGTAACATAGGCTATAATTTTTAAAGTAGTCACGCGGGCGTAGCCTCTGGCGGAGAAAGAGGTAACATTTTTTTTGTATGTAAATTCTTTCACTAATAGAAAGCTACACTATCCTTGAGTGATATAGGCTGTATTTAATTTGATTAAAATTAAAACACGTGGGTGTATCCGTACGTAATAGCTAGTATAAGATAACAATGCACATACCTACACCCAGACCCTGAAACACTGTAAGGCCATACAAAAATTTGTTCCGTGCGATGATCGAACCCGCGGCACATAGCGCAGATAGCTAATCGCTTAGCTGTTTCGCCAACCGTGTCGTCAATAATTGACAGTTTTACTATCTTCTACTTAGGGCCATGTTCAATTGTTCACGGACAATATAACAAATGTTTAGGATTAAATCGGCCGATTACCTATATAAAACATGATGTTTAAACGACTGATTTTGGCCTAAAGGTCACCAAACGCCCGTCACCAAACTCCGCCCGCGCGCTCCTCTGTAATATTACGGAAACCGCTCGGAGCATGGCATCGGGAGCATCGGGCCAGACATCACAAACAATATAATTCTAACAGAGGCGGCAAAGTAGGTAAAATATATATTTGTAGATTGTTTCACTTAGGTATAAGTCTGATATTCTGTTATATAAATAAAAAAAATGGAACTGGCAGGTCACATCTGCCGCATGCCGGAGGAGCTTTGGGCAAAAACAACCACACAGTGGGTCCCAAGTAGCAAGAAACGGCAACGCGGCAGGCCCAGAAGGAGATGGCGTGATGAGCTGGACGTCTATCTAAAGATTGGCCCCAAATTGCTATAGACCGGGAAAAGTGGAAGGAGGGAATGGCCTTTGCCCTGCAGTGGGATACTACGGGCTATTAATAATTAATAATAAATAAAAGCAATACCAATTAAACGTACTAACCGCTTGATCTATCGGAATCACAAGGTATAGTTTCACGTTCATTGCCTTTGGCGCAGACAGCGTAGTAATTAAACCTCACAAACACTGGCAACGCTTTGTCATACTACGCGTTAGGTGTTGCACAGACTGGGATAGTGGTTTAGGCGAGTTGAAATGGCGTTTTACGTGAAAATATTCTTTATTGTGTACTAGTTTTGTAGGAGATATAAACTTATAGGTAATTAGTAGTTTAATATTAAAAAGTTTGGTTCGACGTATCTAAACCAATTTCGATGAATAGGAAGAAGAGTTTACTGTGCCAATGAAATATAAGATTAGAAAGAAAGAATGAAAAATCATTTATTTGCCACAAAAACAAGACACACTAGAATGACAGACACAGGTATTAAGAAGAGGACAGGTGCATAGACAGAGAAGACATTATTTTAGGATGGCAACAGTGTAAAATTGAGTAGAAAAAATAATAATTTAAAAGAATAAAAAATATGTGGGAACACATATAAATATAAATATGTGTGTGAGATTATTGATTGAGATGACATTATTTCTTAATTATTTTCATAAATATCTTGGGGTCAGTGTCCATTCCAACCTGATTCGACTACCACTTCATGTGCAACATAACTAGAGCGGTATACCTACCTATATTGATATCATTTCGTGATTCGTGTTAGACATCTATATTTACACTGACTACCTATTAGTACGATCATTATCATTCTCCTGCCCTTATCCCATTTTATTTGGGGTCGGCGCAATGTCTTCTTCTTCCATTCATCTCTATTAGACGTCATCTTAGAGTTTACGTTCTTATAGTCCATGTCAAATTTCACACAATCCATCCATCTTTTCTTGGGTCTGCCTCTTCTCTTACATCCATCCACATACATACTTAAAACTCTTCTCGTTACATGATTTTCATCCCTCCTCATCACATGCCCATACCACGACAAACGGTTACTTCTCAACTTTTCTGTCACGGGTGCCACTTTCATACTTCCTCTGATATAGTCATTTCTTTTTCTGTCCATTCTTGTCACACCACACATACCTATTAGTACTATTAGTGCGATCATTATATTATATTTACATGATAGCCTGGTTCCGTCGACTTACGTTGCTCTCCGGTGTACTTGATGACTCTTGATGTGTTTATATATTTTGTTGCTCATAAAGACTTGACTATACTTCAATACACTGCTAGAATCCGTAAATCATTTGATCAGCTCCGTAGCCAAATTTTATATGGCGACAATCTAAGTGGGATATAGAATGCTAAAATTCCGACTAACTCACTTCTCAAAAATTATCTGATTGGTAAATTTTATTGCTTATATTATTTTTTTCTTGCTGATTTTCCATTACATATTATACATAGTTCGGTCGACTCGACGGAAGAAGTTTGTAGATATATTGCAGCGGGACAAAATATAGTCGTAAAAAGCTAAAAAATCGCAATGTTAATCACATTTCAGTATCTAATTTTCTTTTGCTGATTCAAATTGAATTCTAAATAATAGCACCAATATTTTCCGATACTAATTAGTATGAAATGCTGGCTGTTAAAATGTTACCCCAACACTGGAAATGCGTGGGCTATAAACAAATTCAGAGGAAATATAATGTGCAAATACGATTAGCTACTATTCGGCGCTAGTGAATTACTGGCATTATCTGAAATGGGCTTAATTGTTAGGGTTGTCAAAATCATCGTGTTATACAGGATAATTTTTATGTAGTGCGCATGATTTGTAGAGTGATTCAGTCTCTGTTACTAAATGCAACCGCAGTATTGGGATACACTTTAAAACAAAACGAAAATTCGATTTAGTATGGAGGACACGCATAATTTACTAGCGCAAGCCATACAAAATCAATTTTTTATTTTGTTTTGGAGTGAATTTTAGTACTGCGGTTGCATTTGTGAACGGACACTGAATTATTCTACAAATTATGAGTTCTAAATAAAAAAAATCCTGTATATTGCTTTAATTTCAATATTTTCAGATTTTTTTAAGATTTTTATTCTTTCTGTATTTAAAAATTTAAGTAGTTATTAGAAATGTTATATTAATACAGCTAAAAAATTTATACTAGATGGTACCTACAAAATTTAACCAACTAAGTTTTCACTTGAAAACCGGTATGGAAATATGTGATTTATTCACTTTTTCACAGGATATAGAGGATATTTGGCAAGCTTTTTACTATATACCAGAAATACAAGTACCTACATGGAAAAATGGACTTTGCAGGCTCCATCCGAACCAAATAATTCGGTTATAAATACCTAGCATGAACTTGATTATTTCTGTGTGGATACGTTAACTTTGCAGGCTCCATCCGAATCAAGTACTCGGTTGTAATTAGGTAGAGCACCTGGCGAAGGATCCGCGAGCGTTTTGGGGATATATTAGGTCTAGGAAAGGCGATTCGAATCAGCGGAAGCTAATAAAGAACGGACGGGTATTATCAGAATACGAATGTGCCGATGAGTTCGCCCGGTTTTTTCAGTCGGTGTACAATCCGGAACCTCCCGAACTGAGTGTGGCGGCGGCGAGTGCGGGCGAGGCGGCGGCGGGCGCGTCGCCGGGCGCGCGGGTGCACCTAGCGAGCGTGGGGCCCGCAGACGTACGGCGCGCACTCGCACGCTTGCCGCCTAAGCGCTCAGCCGGGCCGGATGGTATTCCGGCGTACATTTTTAGGGATTGCCGTGCGGTGTTGGTTAAGCCGTTGCTACACTTGTTCAACGTTTGTATCAAGACCGCAACTTTTCCGGAGCGTTGGAAACTTACCCGGGTTGTACCCGTGCCTAAAGTTAGTAGAGGTTCAGCACCCAGCGATTATAGACCTGTAGCGGTATTATGCACTCCAGCTAAAGTGTTTGAGTCAACCGTTCACGGTAGCCTGTATCCACAGATTAGCGCTCTGTTGTCCGACGCGCAGCATGGTTTCCGTCCTGGGCGGGGGACAACGGGGAACTTACTGGATCTCATGACACAAATAGTACCGACGGTGGATGCGGGTCAACAGGTAGATGTTGCCTACTTCGATTTCAGGGAGGCTTTTGACACAGTAGATAACGACGTACTTTTGGCTAAATTGGCTGGTGTAGGCTGTACACCTCACACTTTGTCGTTTTTCGCCTGCTATTTACGAGACCGTTGTCAGTACGTCGACTGCAGTGGGCAGCTCTCTGAGCCCTATTTCACGAGATCAGGGACTCCTGAGAGAAAAGGGCCTAAATTACTGCCCTGACTGACTAGTCAGGGCAGTAATTTAGGCCCTTTTCTCTTCATTTTAACCGTGAACGACCTGCCGATGGTAGTCAAGAAATCCATACCATTATTATTCGCTGACGACTTGAAATTAGTTTTTAAAATAAAACAGGAAACTGATCATGACATACTGCAGCAGGATATCAATAGGGTAGTAGAGTGGAGTCGTAGCAATAGGTTGTATTTCAATGTGGCAAAGTGTTCGGTATTATCATTTACCCGTGCGCGCGACCTAAGTCATTATCAATATTGTATGGACGGAATACGACTGCAACGTGTCTCAGAGGTTAAGGACTTAGGCGTGCGATTTACAACTGATTTAAATTTCCGTAAGCATACCACTGATGTTTGTAAAAAAGCATACCGCAATTTAGGGTTGGTCTTACGGCTAGGAAACCAGTTCACGAACATCAGTGCTCTCAGATCATTGTATGAAGCGCTTGTAAAGAGTCATTTGGAATGCAATGCTGCCGTCTGGTCGCCACATGAAGCCAAGTACAAACTGATGCTAGAACGGATCCAGAACAAATTTGTGAGATTCCTGTACTTAAAGCAGTACGGTGTGTATCCAGGGTATCCACTGTTGTATCCTACTCTATTTGTGCTGGGCATGGTAGGTTATAATAAACTGGAAGTAAGAAGGGAAGTAGCTCTCGCCACTTACTTATTTAAGATTATGCGTGGTAAAATACACAACCCAGGCGTTCTACGCACGGTTGGGCTGTGTGTACCTGATGGGTACGTGGGGCGACGGAGGCGACCGCCGCTGCTGTGGGTGCCGCCCGCTCGCACCAACCTGCTGCAGCACGCGCCGCTGACGCGCGCTCTGCATGCACTCAATATGGTGTCACAACAGATTGACTGCTTCAATTGTAGTCTGAGCGAATTCACAAAGGCCGCATTTTTTAAAATTACCCTTATTATGTAATATAAGTAATCTCAAAACTATAACTATTGTATTAGGGAAACCTGTAATGATAGTTGTATGTGTTTTAAATAAATAAATAAATTAGCAAAATGTACCGAAGTTGTTTATTTTTAGCTGTTACTTTTTCAGTGTAGGTAACTACTAGGTAAGCGCAGTTAAAAGCCAAATAAAATAGTATCTTCAGTAAACTGTTTCTTTGTTGCACCACACTGCGCTCGTATCGCGCTCCGGTACCAAGCATCCTCAGTCCTCAGGGAGTCATGTCGCAGATAGTAGCTTGGAAACTCCATTTGCTTGCAAAATAAGATTTCTACAACAAGGTTTCTTGGTGACGCTAAAACTTCTATAAAGTTGTATTTTGCTATGAAAATTTTAACAAAATAATGTGATTTAATTTAAAGAAACGATTTATGTAATCTTTTCAAAAGCGATTCCATTGCGTTACTTGAATAAAAAAATAGATATTTAGAGTATTAGTAGAATAGATATTGTTTACTACTACCAAGTAAAATATATTTAAAGCACATAGGCTGTCTAGAACTGGGTGTGTGTGCAGTTGTATGTGACACGTATGTTTGTAAACTGTACCCTCGATACAGGCGAAATCCTAGTGAGGGGCAACGTTCTTTTAAAGAGGAATGAAGAAAGAATATTGATGTTAAATACGAAGACAAAAAAAAATACAAAATCAAAATAATTTAATAAGCACGGCACAACCCTAGCACTGTGTAGTGTGGACCTGTCAATATTTAAAGCGTAGCCCATTGATTAGAAGGGTGCATCATGGGTCAGATATTTAATTATGTAACGCTCGAGTGCTTTGTCGGTTTACTATGCGGGTACCGTACGACTTTGAGTGATTTACATGGTAATCTGCTGAAATGGTGATAATTAGATTGTTTGGTGATTAATTAGGTTTAAATTCCTTCGTTTTTCGAGTATTGTATACTTTGAGTCAAAGATTGTATAGGATTGTGTTTGTTTTCTTTTTATTCGACTCCCAAAAAAGGAGGAGGTTCTTAATTCGAATGTATTTTATTTTTAATATTAGTTTCGCGAAAAACTGCTTTTTTAATTATTATTTGTTTGAAAGAGTATTCTCCCGAGGTGGTCCCATTTGAATTTGGTAAAGATTTAAATAAGACCTTCGGAGATAGACAATGGAACTCTTAAATGGATATTAGCAAATCACTCGCACTTGCTGTAATCGCATATTTATGTATAGTTTATGCCACTCAAAATAGAATAATAAAAAAAACGACTTCGAAAAACTAAAATGTATAATAGTACATTATGGTACAAGTGTGTAATGTTGGTGATTACCGCTGAGGCGCCATTGAGACCCGAGCCGTTAGGTGAGGGTCTTAAGAGAGCCGAGGACGGTAATCACCAATACACACGTGTATCATACGACGTTTTTCAACACACTTGTGAAGAAAATAATACTAAAAAGCCATTTTATTTAGTGAGTAAAAAGTTTATTTAGAGAAACAATTAGTAAATGTGCAGTTGGTAAAATTATAATTAACTGTGAACACGATCTTTTTTGTTTCGAAACTTTTTTAAAAACAAAGCAACTCAACCAATTTAAAAAAATAAACCTATAACTCACTTGTGAATAATAGTAAAGAAAAAGTCACAGTTTGATTACAGGTGTCATTATGTGCCTAATTGCGGTGAAATTAGAGCCATTTTATGAGCAAGTGTGTTGAAAAATAATTTTCATACCTATAACCTTTTAACAGCTTCTGAAGTTGGGGTTTTTAATTCTTCAATGCACCAGCTTGACAATGGCACCGACTTCAGTAGCTGTTAAGTTTTCAAGTATAATTATTTTATACGACCCAGTATTTTGGAGCCGGTTTTAATTTTTTTTTTATGTTTATTTTTTCTAATAATGTAACATTTACTTTCTCCAGCGCTACCTATCAGAGTCAAGGGACAATTTAATTCCTAAATAGCGCTATGAAAGTTTGCATTTCTAATACCGACACCAACCAATGCCCGATATCCACTGCCATCCATATTGCATGATTCCACGTCTAGTTGGAGTAACCTCCCTGTTCCATGGAGGAACATCACCTCTCGTTTCTCCATAATCTATAATTGTGTTACGGGGAATATCATTAATTTGATATAAATAAAATGCAAAGGAATTGTTGATTTTCGTTTTATTAAAACAATAAAATATGAGGTACAATAAACAATATTTCTCCGATCAGTTAGAATTTGGCAATACAGCTACATCTAAACAGAGATAATTAGAAATGATTATAATGATTACTGGTAAATTATAACGTCTTCAAAATATTATAGGCTATGTCTTCTTTTTGCATGAGCAGAACTTAAGGCGTCCATAAAAATAATACAGATTAGTTACTGTCCTTAGATTCTTCCTTCCACAGATCTTAAACTATTTACTTATAACGAAAACTAAAATTCCTATTTGCTTGCACCTTAAATTCTTCTCACTTTACAACAAAGTTAACTTGATAATGTACGACTCAACTAATCATCGGCAAACTTCGTAAAACCGATTATTTCCGAACTGCGCGCGTCTTCAAGACCACGAATGTTTATTAGTACTGCAGTGACACATGATCTGTACGCTGACGTAATAAGTTGTAAAATTAACCAAACGAGCGCCTGCTATTGGTTGTTCGATCAGGTACATCGATGTTACTTCTTAGTTGTGTCATACTACTTAATAACAAAATAAGCAAGTAATCGAAAGACATTAAAATAAGTTTCATTGACTTCGTTACTGACTAATAAATTGACGTTCATAAATTAAAATAATATAATTATATAAATTTTAAACCACCATTTCATTTACGAGTAGGTTGTTGTTTTAACTAATATCACAATTTTGTTTTATTAACATTGTTTTCATTATAATTATTAATTACCCAAACAAGGATTTGCCAAAATAAAACTGATCATCAAAAAAACAATTAAAAACGATAACAATAGAAAAATATTCTAGATCTAAAATAATATTTGGTATACTAACAATTTTAAAGGGAATTTTTACAAATTGATTTCATTGTGAGCTGCGAGGGCGAAGACTGATAAAGCAGTTTCTCTAGTTCCGGCAAAAACTTCTAGAGGAATAAAATATATATACGGTGTAATAGAATCCATGCAAATATCGATTTCAGAGACATTTGAAAAAGTTTATTTTTTCAAAAAAAAAAATGGAATTTACCAAATCCATTGATCAAGACGCTAGGACTCAATTTTAAATGCAGTAAGTAATGTTAGGTTCGAAACGATTTTCTTAAAAAATAGGTAGATTTTTTAAGAATTTTGTTCTATCTTTAAAAAAACTGAAGTTTTGGTTATAACCAGACTTTCTAATTGGGGTGTGAGGTTTAGCGTTAATTAAATTACAAGTTGTATAAAAAAAGCAATTTTACAGGTCCAAACTATTTATAAATAAAATAGCGTCAAAGAAGGTATTATTAAAGTTGAAATAATAACAGCGATATTTGGCATTGTAATCATTCTAATTATATTAGATTTCCAACTTTTGTGAATAAACACTCAAATACTGCAAAAAATCTTAACAGAGCTATCGCATTTTTAAAATAGCTAAAAGAGAGAGAACATGCTAAGGAGGTCTTAGCTCACAATGAAACAGTTATTTACAATATAGCCAGGAATATTCATTATATCTAGTTTACATCCCCAGCCACATTTTAGTATAACTTCGAACAGCCATCATTATTATAACCTAAGTTAAAACTAATTATCTACAAAGTTATGTTTGGCACAGCTGAGAGGAAGGGGTTTTGCTTGGCATGTTTTTGACGTTTCCATATAATTAAGAAGTTGGCAAATAGTTAAATGTTGATTGACAATAAAGTGAACTTATGTTTCGCTTACATTTTTTTCCTTTGTGATTACTTCCAGAGATTCTTCAATGACATTTAGAACATCAAGTCAAACTTATGTTTTACTGATTTTAAGAGATCCAAGTAGGATTTTTTAATTTATTTTTTAACTTCATCTCAGTTGGCAATTTTTACTTTAACTATCACCACACGTTTTTCCATCCCCTTTGACATTGGCAGAATTGTCAAAATCGGCACCACTTGCTATAACGAAAAATAGAATAGAATAGAAGAGATCCATGAGTTGCAATATCAATGGACAGTAGAAAATCTAGATTTTTGTGAGCGCCATACCTTCGCAGTTTGATAAATTAATAAAGGTGTTTTTTGGGAATATAGTCACTGAGGAAAAAGATGAAAGCGATACATAGGTATTAGTAGATAACACTTGAGTATCAACTGTAAAAGCTTTAGCATTGAAATATTTAAACAAATTCAACAAGCCAATACTGCTCAATATTTACAATTCCCATGTGAACTTCAGTAATGTTTTTGGTTGCAAAAAAGGAAAAAAGTCTATATACAATATCAATCACTGTCGTGTCTTCCATTATTTTACAAAATATACAAATATTTTCACAGATCATTCAGGTTAACTACACAAAAAGTCTAGTTTTGGTCGTTATGAGACTATATGATTGCTTATAGCGAACTTCCCTATATCGCCCATTGATTACATATGCAATGCTGTATGGATGAAAATATTTTCGAGGAAAATTGGTGTATTGTATGAACAAGAAGCGTCTTTCTTTGCAAATTGGGAAAATGTAGCAAAATTGGATGAATTATGTAAATGCAGCATGTGGTCGTAAATCGACAATCATGCTTCATTTTATGCTATAGAATGTGTAATTGTGGTTGGTTTAGAAATCAACTTCTGCTCAGCAAAAGTTTTCATGACTTTTTTTTTCATCCACATAGCACCTTTCCATTCCCATCAACAATAAATAAAAATAATTTCAAGTGACTTACCCTATATCTTTTATTATTTGACACAAATTTTTTATCGACTAGAAAAATCTAAGAAAAGAGATTTCTTTATATTACAGATCCATAAAATCTAATGGGAGACATCGTTAACTATCGGGGTTTCACAGCTAGAAACATTTACAATCAACATTTAATAAGAATTGTTATTTGGACTATCATCAATATCGTTTGAATTCACAGTACTAGTAGTAGTTTCTATTAAATTAGAATTTATTTCATCTTTCACAACATTATCTACTATTTCAGATATATTATGATTGCTACATTCACTGTAACCATTTACAGGGTCTGTTTGAATTGAATCTTCTACAGCATCACTTTCGTCTGATTCTCTCTTTTCTACTATAACTTCTATTCTCGGTTTATAAAGATCGTCTTTCCTTTCGATATCTGGTGGTCGGACTGTCGAAAGGGTATTGGATAGGAATGATGATTGTAGGTTGTATCCTGGCAGCAACTTGGGTTGTAATGGCAGCATGAGGTCTAAGGAGCCGGTGGTTGCAGGTCGTGGTTGCAGGGGCGGGGCAGTCATTAGAGGTGGTTGTAGAGACGCTAGCGATATTGCTCCGCACTGCGTGTTGATTACTGGACTCTCGACTGGAAAGAGATAATTTTAAGATTACTAAAATGAATAATGGAAACTTAAGGAAGGTTAATAAATTTTTGATATTAGATAGGGCAATTTGGTTCAGGTGAGGTTTTGGTTTAGTGAAGTCATGCGTAGGTTTTAAGAAAATTAGGGTTTCATGCCAATAGCTCTCTTTTTTTGTAGCCTTCTTTAGAATTTATAAATTGATTGAAATCTTTTTCATAATAATATCATGGTGTTGGCTATGGTTGAAAACGTATAAGATGAGCTTTACCGATGGGTGCTCTCGCTTGAAGAGGCAAAGTGGCGGTGGTCGGTGGTCGGAGAAGGTTGGTTGTTGGACCCTGGAGTGCCAAGCTGATCATGTTCATGCCGTTGACACCTGGAATTTTATGAATGTTAGGATTAGTTTAATGATGTAAGAAATATATTTGAGAAGCGGAATGAAGGTTTATTTATAAGAAAATGATGGGAAAATGATAGTTTTTATCTTTACTTTACACGACAAATATAGGTTTTTTTTACTATATTCATCTCATTAGCCTAAAATACGATTATTAAGCTTTCGTTTCATTAGGTATGTACGTCACTCTATTAACCTAATCGTGTCTCATCCATTTCAACCGGATGTTCGCTCCTATGATTTTTGTTGAGAGTTTTAAAATTTACATAGGTAACGTATAAAATAATTTAGTTCCGTAAGCTCCAGCGCCACCTATGATCACATACGTAAACGACAACGAAAATAAACTCACCAAACTTATTCGCTCCCGGAGACAATTCCTTCAGTACCACAGGATGTTTCACAGCATTTACGCGGCGGTTGGAGGCGCTAGTGTTTTCGCGTTTTCTCCTCGGCTGCTCCACTGGAAGCACTCTGCGTCGCTTCTTCGGGAGTTTCGATCGCGCCTGCAATAGATGGCGTTAAATACATAACTATCAATAGATTCTATAAAACCAAGATTGGGTAGAACCAAAAGCGATATTTGGGATGGTACAATATTTTTATTCAATGTCACGCGAGCTTAGGCATTGGAAAACATTTTTAAATTTATTACGTAGTGCAAAATAATTATAAAGTAGGCACTGAATTTTATTTTAACCAAAAACCATACTTAATTACTAGTATAAAAATTGTATTTTGCTGTGGTTTTTGAAACATACCACCTACACAAAACCCAAAGGAACTTAAAGGGAGTTGTAGGTTTGTGAGTCACTTAAATGTGTACGATTATTATCAATAGATGGCGCTTATAACAGTCTTGCCTCTTTTAATAGATGTCGCTAGTAGTCCTTTGCGCAAAATTGTGTCAACTTCGAAATTTATTTATCTCCATCATGCATCAACGACTTTTTAGCGCAACATTATGAAGGGCTTTTTATGAAATCATATACAGCGAGTGCTTATAAAGTGAACATCAATCTTATTGCTATATAGACACATTGTAAGGATTTTGGAAAGTAGACATCACAATATTATTTTGATAGATTCATTCACTTATTCTGAGTTAAGCTCGACTTTGTGCATTCATCTCTACTCTACACTGTATTTTTGTATATTCCATATTTTGTGTACAATAAAGTATAAAAATAAGAATAGATTCTTATTACCTTTAAGTTACCTAGATGATTTATGAAAAAATAAAGATAGGAAAATAATTTATGTGGATGAAAAATTTGGTGCCTCAATAATAAAAAAATGAAAACATTATACCCACAATTGTGTGGGCCTCATGGCTGCACCAAAAAGATTAAGTTCAGCGTATGCCAGACAACAAAGGTGGCGCTGATTTTCAACTGAACCTGTTTGTGACTCATGGATTTAGGTTTATCGTGCGATTTTCGTAATTGCTGATTTAACACATTCTGGCTTCTTAATAAATCCCTTTCTCTTTTAATTATATTATATCTATACTAATCTAAATAATAATAATAATCTTGTGAAAGCCGAGAAAGATAATGAAATCAAATATCTTGACTTTGCACACGAGGTTGTCAACATGTGGGATGTGGACTCAGCAGTCATAGTGCGGATAGTTGTGACGGCCAATGGCTTAATTGCCAAGGGCCGCGACCAAAATCTTATGAGGCTCTCGTTGGGGTGTTCCACAAGCGGTGGAACGCAACACAACGCTCAGCAGCCCAGTACCGCTTTCTGTATCAAGCCCAAGGGCTTGATACAGAAAGCGGTACTCCTCGACACGGCACGCATTGTGAGTAGGTTCCTTTCTCTGGAGCCCTAGCCGCCGGTGGCTTGGACCCTGTTCCCGGTACCGGTGCGCTACTACTACTACTCTTATATATTTTTAAATGTTTTAATGTTATTTAAGATTTGATTGTTTGTTTCTTATGGATAAAATAAAAAAAATATTGGACCGATTTTAAAAATTCTTTCACTAGCAGAATTCTATACCTACTGTCACTGAGAAACATAGGCTTTAAATTATAAAAATATCACGCGGACGAAGCCGCTGACAGAAGCTAGTGTAATATAATTAAATAAATATAGCATTTTTGCTTCTCACCTCAGTAATTCTTTAAATTTTACAACATTCTTAAAAAAATTAGCATATTATTAAGTTTCTTATTATTCTCTCTTAATATTAACCACACTTCTGAAAACAATTCTCGAAATATAGCGATTAATAGATCATTCAACCAACTAGGTCTTATTTAGTGAAGTGGATTATGATTGGCTGATTGGAAAGCCACAGTTGACAGCTCTACGCAAACATGTTTACCAAATGTAGACAGGATTCATGCCTAATGCAATTATCATATCCCGCAAGCTGACAATCACAGACCGGTGTAAACAATACTATTAAAATAGACACAGAGGCGGACCTCGCAAATTCAGGTGGTGTGAGATCTCATTGTAGCGCTATTCTATCTATATAAATAATAATAAAATAATATAGTTTAAAAAAAACTAACGAAAACGCTTTTGTCATCCGTATGCAAAATTTCAGCTCAATCGGAAACCGGGAAGTGGGTCAAATTTAACTTCCAAGATTTTCTTACATAGTGTGTTAGTTACAGGTGAAGCTAATAAAAGCGTGTTAAAAAAACATTGGTCTTCTTTATTATATTACTTAAACATTATACTTCGCTTTTAACAAACAACATAGTAAATTGATGAAAGTGATTAGCTTGACATTATAGCTATGTGCTACCTATCTTATAGGTATCTTCATTATCATAAAGGAAAGGGTGCCACGACCATAACAACACATGTGTATCAAAATACTATACAGGTTGGTGCTCAATTTTGGGTACCCTGTATAATTATGTACTTATTCATGCAGACTTGTTTCCACTATTGAATAATGATAACACATAAACAGATTCACTGTATAATTAGTACTTGTTTATGCTATTAAGTTACGATGGTAGGTACAGACAAACAGACTCCACTTATATTATTGACGAATGTAAGTAGGTACTGATTATGTGATTCAATTACATTTAGGGAAATTGGATTGTTTATGGTAAAGAAATATAATCAACAATGGTTTTATCCTTCTCATCACAAAATAAATATAAATATTATATTAATTTTATTATATAAAATAGAGTGTGGATTGTCTTTTTGTGTGGATGCGCAAACTGTGCGCAGGGTGCAGGCTAGTTCCAACAGCTAACTGACCATGATCACAGACAGGCTGGACTGTGTGTACTTGAATCGCTGCTGTGCCATTTCTCATGGAGTGGTGCAGCGGTGATTCTCGGACAAAACATATTGTGGCATTTTGTTTTGTTATGTAGTACCTACTAACAAAAATGAGTCTGGTTACTTGAAATATTCGATTTATTATTATTATAATATTTTTGCCCTTCCTATAACCGCGCGAATAAATAAATTCTTAAACTGGCATTTCTTCTATATCGTAGATACAGTTTACAAACATACATGTCATATGCACACATACCCAGACCTGGAACAACTATCAGTGGGGCTAAAAAGGCCGTTTTAGATGAATCACAATATGATTCATATTATAAATGTCAAAATATCTACTTAATTGACGACTCTTAATGTCATTCGCATAAGGTTCTTATTCAGTAATCATCTGTTTGACAGTTACTATGCAGATCAGTAGATGAATTGCTCAATGTGGCCTTTTTAGGCCCCTGTATCCATGGAGTTTCTTGCCGGTATCCTCTCCAGGACCAACCCACTTGGAACCGTGCACCTAGAATCACGATGTTTTGAAAGAGCCTGCACAGGCCCAGTTGAAACAAAAATCTTTGACTTTGATTTCGACTTTGTAGGCTATAATAAATATTTTTTTCTGTGCGGGGTCGAACCCGCGTCACGTAGCGCAGAAAGTTGGCTTTATTTGATTTTTATTATATTTAGAGATTGGTCTCTTAGCCACAGCGCCAACCTAGCCATCGCAGTGCAGGGTTTGATGCTCAAGTCGGATAAAATGTTAAGATTTTTATGTATTAAAAATTTTCAAAAGAAACCAATTTATTGTAAAACTTCATTTCAATTTCATTTATTTGCGAAACATGGGTTATTTTTACATTAGTTGTTACAAGTTTACAGAATATTACCATATTCAACCTTGCGGCATGCAAGTATTTATGTATATATTGTATTAATTAAGAAATGATTACCTACATATAGTTACATGCATGTATTTGGACTATGTTCATGGTGTACGACTCTACCTACCCCTTCAAAGAATACAGGCTTGATATAAGTTTGTATACAATGTTGTACTGGAAGAACAATGAATTGCGCTATCAGTTGTTTTATTGTTTAATCTAAGTGAGTGGATCAAGACTTATGTTCTTTATCACACGTGTGCTTGTCTGATAAGAATGGCGTACTTTATCTCGCCTCCGGCAGAGCTGGCATGGTACAAAAGAGAAGAGAGGAAAATTAGGGAAAAACCATCACTTTACAGTTTTCTCCCTCAATTTAACCTAACCTAACCGTCAAAAACCCCCGACTCTAACTAGAAAAAGAGCTGTAACTTTGAAACTGCTGAACAGATTTTCATGAAACATAGCTAAGATGATACCCGATTAAACTAGCTTTCAATTAAAAACACCTGAATATAAATCGGTGCATCCGTTTTGGAGCTACGATAACACAGACACACACTACAAACTTATAACACCCCTCTTTTTTGTCAGGGATTAAAAACGGGTTTGTCCACGGAAGACTCAGGGACAAAATTGCCTCTTTACCATTTTCTCTCTCAATTTTTTGTCTTGTCTTCTGTCAGGAAGATAAAGGGAGGAAAAAACGGTTTTTCGACCTGCCGTGCTAGATATGCAGCCGGACTAGCATGGCGGGCATTATGAACACCTTTTACAATGGAATAAATCCGGTAATCAGTAAAAAAAGTATCAATACATATAGTCGAGTAATATGTATGATGGTAAAATTAAATAACTATTAATTATAGTATAAATAATCATAGATAGAATATTAGATATAAACATTAGATATAATATGATAAAAATATTATAACAATAATAAACACAACATAAAAGTATTATAAGTTATAACATAACATAGTATATAATAATTATAATATTGCGACGATGGCAAGAGGCCCGATGGTATGTCGTTATTGCCATGGAAGTTGGGTAGGCCCATGGTGTGGGACGCAACTTGCGTCGACACTCTTGCACCTTCCCATCTTCCTGGCTCGGCAGGCTGTGCTGGCGCTGCAGCTGCAGCCGCAGAGACACTCAAACGGCGCAAATATAATAACCTTATCGGTAGTTATATATTTGAGCCGTTTGGTGTCGAAACGCTCGGGCCATGGGGACCGAATGCATGTCTCCTCTTCAGAGACATTGCAAAACGGTTGGTCGACGCTACGCGTGACCCGAGGGCTGGCCTATTCTTTGGTCAAAGAATAAGCATTGCCATTCAACGTGGCAATGCTGCCAGTCTTCTGGGCACGCTGCCAATTGACAGCGAGGAGGAGGAGTACTTTGACGCCTAGGTACTCAGTTTTATATTTATTTTATTTTATGATTTATTTATTTAACAATAATTATTAGTGTACATATTTAAGTTTATATTTTATGATTGTATATAATTATTAGTTAGTTTTATATAATATTAGTTTAGATTTAGATTAGTTTAGATAAATATCACTGTATCTATCCATAGGAATTAATATTTATAATTATAATGATAGAATAATAGTTTATAAATATATAAATGATACCGCCTCATATAATCCTTGCAGCACCCTAACAGGCTCATGTACCAGGTTAGTTTATAACAACTTATGGGTACATTGTGCAATAAAAATAAAAAATAAATTGTATGGACCAGCTTTTTTTTCATTCGCGATTTTCTGTTTGGTCCCATGGTAAAAGTTGTTCATAATTATGAGTACAACAACCCCTTAAAGGGATCGGGACTAGATAGGTTGGACCTTGTATGTATGTGTGTATTGTAATGTAACACCAACCTGTATGTGTAAACACCTTCATACAACACTTCAAGTAGTTTCGAAGTCAGTACTAGTGTAAGTTCTATGCACTAAGTTACAGCACTCGCAGGCGGCCGACGCCTAACTTGACTTTGACAACAAACAGAGGGAACTAGTTCACTGTTTGTTCACTACATAACTATATTGTTAAATTGAGTTCACGATCAAGTTAATTCTAAAAAAATCCTGTCATTTCTGGCGGAATATATTGAAATCCATGCACAAAGTTTCATGATACAGACAGTGCGAGCCTATCGCTTATTCATTACCCAAATAAAAGCACGAATAATGACGAGTTTATGACTTATCTTAAAGTGACATCAATTTTTACCCGACTACGGAGAGGCATAAATGTTTGACCGTATGTATGTATGTATGTATTTTCATCTGTTCCCCCATAACTTCTGAACTACTTATCATAATTCACCTAATGAGGTATCGTTGGAAGCGTCTTAATTGTTCGCTGGTTATAAGCTATGTGACGTCACATGGAATTTAATATGGCGATCACGGCTATCCTCTGAACATCACTATGAATATCTATTAATATTTTCTTGTTTCATACCTTTTCAGTAGTAGAGGTTTAGTTTGTTAATTATTATTTTTTTATCATCCTGCACACGAGACAAGAGCAACAAATGTTACGAGGTTTGGAAACAGCATCTTCCTAGGCACCAATAACAACTTACTATGAGGACCAATCCTATTTTTAAAGGAATTATATTTCCTTTAAAAATGAATTAAAGATACTTGATTAATAAAGGCTAGGCTATTAGTCAAATAACGATTACTTAAATGATAAATGAAATTTAATTTAAAATTTATATAATACAATAATTAATACATTTCTTAATGGTTATTCTAATATTTGTAATAGACAAGTGTATGCATAATGTAAATTATTTAGTTTACATTTATTGCAATTGAATTATCACAATTAAATAAAACATTTGCACACCTGTTATAGCAGGATAATACCCAATATGGTCTAAAGAACTTTTATAAATATGTATTACTTGATTTATACATAAATGGTTTGAATTTGAATCTGGGGGGCTAAAAAGGCCGCTTTAGATAAATACAATAAGATTCTTATTACAAATGTCAAAATATCTACCTAATTGATAACTCTTAATATCATCCACATAAGGTTCATATTGACGACACGGTTGGCGCAGTGGCTAAGCAATTAGCTTTCTGCGCTACGTGCCGCGGGTTCGATCCCCGCACGGAACAAATATTTGTATGATCTACAGATAGTTGTTTCGGGTCTGGTTGTGTGTGCATGTGACATGTATGTTTGTAAACTGTACCCTCGATACAGGAGAAATCCTAGAGAGGGGCAAGGTTTAAAAAAAGAAAAAAAAAAAACACCTTTTTGACAGTTACTAAGCCGATCAGTAGATAAATTGCTCAATGTGGCCTTTTGATTTCCCGTTCATGGTCTTTTTTCTTTCAAATTGGAGATTGAATAAAATAGAGTCAGGGTTTTGAAATCTAGTAATCTTTCATAGAATCGATTAGTTTTTTTCATTATAAATATATGCTGTCGACGCATTTCAGTTTCATAAAATAATAATCTGGTCCATAAAATTAATACCCTTGAAACTCCATACACGAACTAGTTCAATCAATTACAGATTTGCTCCCACGCAAGCGTTTGATTAGTTTATAATTGAATGAAATCCTTGAACATGGGACTTCATGTGTGAGAAACGGGTTAGTAGAGAGCAGAAGGCTTCCTTGCAAGGTTAGGCGCTAATTTGCAGTTAGTAGTTGAAGGTTAAAATGCAGGGGTGCGGATAAATCTGGGTAAAATTGACACTATAATTATCATTGATCCTTAGATTATTGATTGGTTGTCGCAGCCGCTCCAATTAGATACCGCACTACCCATAAACATAATAATTATGGCACTACCTAAGAAAAATGGCTCCTTGAATGCGTCAACTCATGTATTGACATGTGATTGTCATTTATGGTTTGTATTATTTATCGTTGAAATTATGAAATTATTACGGAAATTATACAATCCTTACTGATGGTACTTATCCCAGTGTCTTTTTAATTTTGGTTGTATTGTTTTTGCACAGTTTTACTACGCAAACCGGCATTTTAATCTGACCGAGTCACTCGAGTACGCCAACTTTTGCGTAGTATTTTTTGCCGCATTTTATTAGTACGCCGGCGGAATCTAGTTGGAGCGGCTGCGACAGCCAGTCAATTATCTAAGCATTGATCCTTGTTTTTTGGAAGTAAGCTTAAGAATAAGCTTATGAAGGGTTATTTGTAATTCACCGGCAATGCTTTAAGGTGTGAAAGTACTCATCAATTTAAAGAACTTTTACTATGGGACCAACCCTGAAGTCAAGTATTTCGCGATTTCGGTATTGTTCCCTGAGTAAAAGTTAAGAACTTGTTAAAAAATACGATATAACAATGTTACACGACATTTGTCGCAAAAATTCGGGATCTCTTGTTCGGGAACGTTATGGTTGATAAAATTGTAATTGGCTGGGAGAAGAGGCGATATTTCTGTATAAAGTCAAAAGCAAACTTAAAGTTTTATATTTCAACTGGGCCTTTTTTTTTAAAACATTGCCCCTCACTCCGATTTCTCCTGTATCGAGGGTACAGTTTACAAACATACCTGTCACATGCACACACAACCAGACCCGAAACGACTATCTGTAGATCATACAAATATTTGTTCCGTGCGGGGATCGAACCCGCGGCACGTAGCGCAGAAAGCTAATTGCTTAGCCACTGCGCCAACTGTGTCGTCTTTGCAGGCTCTCTGAAAAAAGATACGATAGAACTATTTTATCTGACGATAGTATACATAAAGTTTCTATTGTCTCACTTAACTGCTATCGTAGCTCATCAAAGTGATGAGCCAAACTGTTGTTGAAGTTTAGCTAAAGTTTCACTTAACAGCGAAAATGATTGATGCCTTCATTCTTGACAGAATTGCGTAAGAACCCGGATAAACAAGTGATTAAAAAGTTCGTTTATTCAAAGTTACATCGCGAGTAATAAATTAGATTTTTTTTGTGCTAAAAAGAAATTTTTAACGAAACAAGGCATTATTTATGATACACCTAACTTTTAAACCTGAAAAATCCGTGAATATTAAACAAAATTTCAACAAGTTTTATATCTAAATCTAATCAAAACAATAACATTAAAATCCGAGCACCCATCCGTACAATCTGATTATACAGGATGAGACAATAAGCTAAGAAAAATGCTGGAGAAAATATAACACCTAATAATATTACCTTCAAGGAACCGCGGAGTAAATATTTTTCGACCTCGAACAGTATTCGCAAAATAATCTTCACGCCTTTCATCTTCAAAAGGGTAAGCAGACTACTAACTATGGGGGTGTACCGCGTAACCAAAATGGTAATGAACATCGACGCTGGTAATAAATTTAAATACTATCGCGACAGACTAAACTTTGAGTTATCTTATAAAAAAAGTAACGATCGTAAATTTGGGACTCCTATCTTCATGATCGGTAATATTTTTACAAGGGAGCTCAAAGTTTAGCCTCTCACGATCGTATTGAAGTTTATTACCAGAGTCGATGTTCATTACCATTTTAGTTACGCGGTAGACCCGCAGAGCTGGTCAGCTTGTAACTGCCATGGCAATGTTATTCAGAGGCAAATCAGTATTATCCTAGTCTTATTTTTTATTCACATTAAATTACATTATTCTCGCAGCTCTTACCACAACATTGTACTGATCAAGATTGTAATCTATTATTTTAAAAGAGTTTCCATGGAGTTTCTTGCCAGTTCTTCTCTATAGGACCTACTATTTGGAACCGCGTACATTGGCCTCGACATTTCATAAGTGCTTGTATCTGGTTTACATGAAATAAAGATCTATTCTATTCTGTACTACTACAGGGTGCTATACTGTCTTATTAACCGACTTTAAAAAGCAGGAGGTTCTTATATTGGATGCATAGGTATTTTTATGATTGTTCACCGAATTTTGCGAAGTTTAAACCAACCAAATCCGAAAAGCCATACGGCTTTTCGGATTTGGTTGGTTTGGTTGGTGATTTGGTTGGTTTAAACTGTAATATTCTATTATGGTAGATCTCAAGGTGATTCTATAAAAAAATTGGTTAGGATCTGATTATGGAGTACAAGATGGTGGAAGGGAACTAATTCTTCAACAGATAACAGAAAAACATTCGCTACAAGCATTGCTATCATCTTGGGCAAGTATCATTTTTTATTCCACTAAAAATGGATCATCATCTGCCTGGCCTTTATCCCATTTACGTTGGGGTTGGCTCCCAGTTTAACCAGATGCGGCTGAGTATCAGTATTTTATTTCCCACTAAAAATGGTCATAATTTTTTTAATGGTTAAAAAAATTACTTTTTCATCCTTCGTCCGTGATTTTAACTTTCGTCGTAGTTTCATAATATTTTCAGTGAATTCAGGCTTACAGCGCGCGATCTGCCAATTTGTGGGCTACCTCTCTTGTGTAACGAGCGTAAAGATGGAATTTTCACGCCCGTTTTCGTTTACGAGGAGGACAGAACTGGAAGTGCTTTCAGCAGAACTGGAATAATTGGAAAGCCCTTCAAATATTGTTCATTTAGTAAGTTGTCTATACTATAGAATAGACAACTTACCTAACAACTTACCTAACTTACCTTCTACTTCTTTAACTGAAGATCAAGTGATTACCTTGATCGTCACAATATTTTCGGCCCGAATATGCCTCAGACGATTTTGAAGGGGTGACTTGAAATCTCGTAAAAGACACATGGTAATATTACTTTTTACTTGTGTCTAAGTTTAGTATATCTGCTCTAGCAAAATTGTTAGTATGCTAGTAATTGTGAGGACATAATTATATTGTAAGTAATTACTATTGTTAGTTTTTTTTAAAGTAAATTTAGCGGCAAATCTTCCTAAAAAAAAAATTCTTGCGTTTTGCTAATAATTTTGAGCAAACGAACCATAATCATGTGCAATAAAAGTGTTGAAATGAATAGAATACATAATTTGCCTGAATTTATAATTATTATAGAATCATAAATAATTTAATGGGACAGCATAATAAAAAAACTTTATTTTTTCTCTTATAAGTAGTACCTATTGATTATTTTTTATAATTTTTTTTGTTGTGTTCTCATATTTTTTTAAACCCGAGGTTGAAAATACTCTATACCGGTTGGTAACGACATAACAACAATAATTAAAACCACGTATTTAGTATCACGTTCTGTGACCGTACACAAAAAACCAATCAAATCAGTAGTTTCACCGCAGGAAGTAATTATTCTTTTCTTAATTTTATACACATCACGATCTCTAGGCGGAATTTGAATAGATTCTAGAACCTATTCTTACCAAAATAATCTTTATTTATTCGTATAGAATAGATAAAGAAGGCATAAGTTTCTACTTTGATGTCCCTTCATCTAGACGAATGAGAATAGAATGAAATATTATGCAAAATTATCATACAGGAAAATCGTTGCTTTTTTTGTGTGCGGTTTCAGAACGTGGTTTCATTTAATGTGGTAACGTGGCCACTACCCTGTATAAAATTATTACCTACACTTCCTTTTAACTTCTTGAGGAAATAGAGTAAGTTTTTACTTTGCAGTAAGTCTGCATTAGCTGTCTGAGTGTCTGCTAGCTCAAAATAATTTGTTGCTAAAAGTATAGTTGCAGCTAGAAGTAACTCCTTTAAATATAATACTACCTTACTAATGAACGCCCCGTTTTCGCGAACCTTCAATTAGAAAGAAATAATATATATTTATTCGGACTAGACACTAAACAGCACAATGCACAGAGAAAAAAAAAATACCTAAGAAATATAAGTTTTAAAACTGTCATGGTCACTAACATTAGTATTAGAGTTCAAAACGGGATACTTACCATGTTTAAAGATTGATTGAGCTTCCGTTATTTTGGCACGGAAGCTCAAATCAATCTTTATACATGGTAAACTAGAGGTCGCGCGGTGCGCGGGCCGCGAGCGGCCCGCGAGGGCTTTTCGGGTGGAGCTTGTAACATTACTCAAAATAAATATGATATTTGATTTTGTATGGAAGCCATGTTTTTTTGTATGGAAGCCATCTTTTTTTCACCGGCTCGTCAAACGGCCCAGGGTCCTTGACATTTATAGTTCCGGCGATATAGGTTTGCGACTTGTAATTTTCGAGATCCGTAGGGCAGTTCCAGTCAGCGTTCCACTTTCAGGTCATTTCTCACTGGACCTCTATACGACTGTCATACATGACTTTTACCCCTCTGCGGTTCCTTCTCGGAGAACAATTGCTCCAAAAGAAGCGTTTGTATGGCGGCCATATTGAAAAATGACGGAAAAAAAATGTTGGTTCCGGATTATGAATACGTGCCGCCGAAAACCTCAGGACGTCAATTTTCAGCCAGATTAGACCATAATTTTTTAAACCGCTATTTCGAAGCCGCCATCTTGGATTTTTACTACTTACTACTATCTCTAACGTTTTCGGAACGGTGAGGGTTTCGAAAAAGTAGAGGTCGCGCAGTGCGCGGGCCGCAAGCGGCCCGCGGGTGGTGGTTTTCGTGGAGCTCTTAAATTAACTTAAAAAAATAAAACACACTTTTGAAAGTGCCTGCAAAGGCTCAGTTGTAATAAAAAACTTTGACTTCGACTTCGGCTTCGGCTCCGGCTTCAGCCTCGGTTTCGGCTTCGGCCTCGGCTTCAACTTTGACTTTGACTTTGACTTCGACTTTGACTTTGACTTTGACTTTGACTTTGACTTCGACTTCGACTTCGACTTCGACTTCGACTTCGACATCGACTTTGACTTTATTTTTCGTTTTCTTCCCAGCAGACCCTTTCATTTGATACCCATATCATGGTAGTGCATAATACACAAGTAGTCCGCCATATTGGATTTAGAATGACGTCAGTTATCTAACTATGCATTGTCATCCTAACTAAACGTGTGTGCAAAATTTCATCTCAATCGGAAACCGCGAAGTGGTGTCAAAAACTTCCAAGATTTTCTTACATAGTTAGTTACATGTGAAGCTAATAAAAGCGTGTTAAAAAATAAGGTGGAAATAAATTACGATCCCGGATAATGAATCGGCGCCCCCAAAAACCCAAAGACGCCAATTTTCAGCCCGATCGCACCATATTTTTTTTGGCCGCCATTTTGAATCGGCCATCTTGGATTTTTATGAACACAACCGGAAAGCCCCCTTCGTCCTCTATGACATTGATTTGAGCACCCCCCCGCTATCTCTAACAGTTTCGAAACGGAGTGCGTTTCCATTTTTTATGGCGGCCATGTTTTTTGTATGGAAGCCATCTTTTTTTTACCAGCTCGTCAATCGACCCAAGGTCCTACACATTTTTAGTTCGGGCACTATGGGTCTGCGCTTTGCCGTTTTTGAGATCCGTAGGGCAGTTCTGGTCAAGGTTCCACTTTAAGGTCTTATCGGATTTTTTCTGAAATCACTGGACCCCCTTCTATACGACACTGAATCATCACTTTTACCCCCCACGACTCCTTCTGGGAGAACAATCGCTCCAAAAGAAGCGTGTGTATGGCGGCCATATTGAAAAATGGCGGAGAAAAAAAATCGATCCCAGATTATGAATCGGAACCCCCGAAAACCACCAGCCGCCAATTTTCAGTCGAGTACGACTTGCTGTTTTCGAGATCCGTGGGGCAGTTCCGGTCAGCGTTCCACTTTCAGGTCTTTTCGGACTTTTCCTAAACTCACTGGACCCCCCTCTATACGATCCTCATACATGAATTTTACCCCCGACGGCTCCTTCTGGGAGAACAATTGAGTGAAAATCCAAAATGAACACTTGTCTGGCGGCCATGTTTTTTTGTATGGAAGCCATCTTTTTTTCACCGGCTCGACGATCTGACCAGGCTCCTCAACATTTTTAGTTCGGGCAGTACGGGTGTTCGACTTTTCATTTTCGAGATCCGTAGGGCAGTTCCGGTCAGTGTTCCACTTTCAGGTCATTTCGGACTTTTCCTAAACTCACAGGACCCCCTTCTATACGACTCCCATACATCCCTTTTACCCCCCACGGCTCCTTCTGGGAGAACAATTGGGTGAAAATCCAAAATGAACACTTGTATGGCGGCCATCTTGAAAAATGGCGGAAAGAAAATTTTTATCCCGGATTATGTATCGGTGCCCCCGAAAACCCCCGGACGCCAATTTTCAGCCAGCTCGGAGCAACTTATTTTTCGGCCGCCATTTTGGATCCGCCATCTTGGATTTTTATGACCACCACCGGAAAGCCCCCTCCATCCTCTATGAAAATGGTTCGAGCATCCCCCCGCTATCTCCAACGGTTTCGGAACGGTGAGCGTTTCAATTTTGTATGGCCGCCATTTTTTTTGTATGGAAGCCATCTTTTTTTCACCGGCTCATCAAACGGCCCAAGGTCCTCGACATTTTTAGTTCTAGTACTATAGGTCTGCGACTTTTCGTTCTCGAGATCCGTAGGGCAGTTCTGGTCAGCGTTCCACTTTCAGGTCATATCGGACTTTTCCTAAACTCACAGGACCCCCCTCTATACGACTCCCATACATCACTTTTACCCCCCACGGCTCCTTCTGGGAGATCAATTGGGTCGAAATCCGAAATTAACACTTGTATGGCGGCCATCTTGAAAAATGGCGGAAAAAAAAAATCGATCCCGGATTATGAATCAGTGCCCCCGAAAACCCCCGGACGCCAATTTTCAGCCGGCTCGGACCATATTTTTTTTTGGCCGCCATTTTGAATCCGCCATCTTGGATTTTTATGACCCCCACCGGAAAGCCCCCGTCGTCCTCTATGACATTTGGTCGAGCACCCCCCCGCTATCTCCAACGGTTTCGGAACGGTGAGCGTTTCCATTTTGTATGGCTGCCATCTTTTTTTGTATGGAAGCCATCTTTTTTTCACCGGCTCGTCAATCGACCCAGGGTCCTCGACATTTTTAGTTCCAGCAGTATGGGTGTGCGACTTGTAATTTTCGAGATCCGTAGGGCAGTTCCGGTCAGCGTTCCACTTTCAGGTCATTTCGGATTTTTCCCGGACTCACTGGACCTCAAGGTTTATGACTTTATGTATGACTTGTACCCCCCACGGCTCCTTCTGGGAGAACAATTATGTCAATGAGTGAGTGAGTGAGTCAGTGGTAATCGAGCTTTATATATATAGGTCGCGCGGTGCGCGGGCCGCGAGCGGCCCGCGAGGGCTTTTTGGGTGGGGTTTGTAACATGACGTAAAAAATATATGATTTTTGATTTTGTATGGCAGCCATGTTTTTTTGTATGGAAGCCATCTATTTTTCACCGGCTCGTCAAACGGCCCAGGGTCCTTGACATTTTTAGTTCCGGCAGTGTGGGTGTGCGACTTTTCACTGTCGAGATCCCTATGGCTGTTTTGGTCACGGTTCCACTTTTTCATCAACTCATCAATCGTCCCAGGTTCCTCGACATTTTTAGTTCGGGCACTACAGGTCTGCGACTTGTCGTTTTCGAGATCCGTAGGGCAGTTCCGATCAGCGTTCCACTTACAGGTCATTTCGGACTTTTTCTGAACTAACTGGACTTGTAACCCCCCTCTATCTCTAACGGTTTCGGAACGGTGAGCGTTTCAATTTTGTATGGAATTTTTTTTTGCATGTTAGCAATGTTTTTTCACCGGCTCGTCAAACGGCCCAAGGTCCTTGTCATTTTTAGTTTCGGCGGTATGGGTGTGCGACTTGCCGTTTTCGAGATCCATATGGCTGTTCCGTCCAGGGTTCCATTTTCAGGTCATTTCTCACTGGACCTCCCTCTATACGACTGTCATACATGACTTTTACCCCCCGCGGCTCCTTCTTCGAAAACAATATCTCCAAAAGAAGCGTTTGAATGGCGGCCATATTGAAAAATGGCGGAAAAGAAAGTCGATTCCGGTTTATAATTTGGTGCCCCCTAAAACCCCCGGACGCCAATTTTCAGCCAGATCGGACAATATTATTTTTTGGCCTCCATTTTGAATCCGCCATCTTGGATTTTTATCAATTCCACTGGAAAGCCCCCCTCGTTCTCTATGATATTTGGTCGAGCACCCCCCCTCTATCTCTAACGGTTTCGGAACGGTGAGGGTTCTGAAAAAGTAGAGGTCGCGCAGTGCGCGGGCCGCATGCGGCCCGCGGGTGGCGGTTTGGGTGGGGCTCTTTAATTAACTTTAAAAAAAATAGATTTTGACTTTGACATCGACATCGACTTTGACTTTGACTTTGACTTCGACTTTGACTGACTTTATTTTTCGTTTTCTTCCCAGCAGACCCTTTCATTTGATACCCATATCATGATGGTAGATAAAAAAAAATTGTCTACCATCTTGGGGCGTCCGCCATATTGAATTAAGAGTGACGTTATTTTAGTTTCGTAGTCTTCTCAGCAAACCCTTTCATTTGATACCCATATCATGGTAGTGCATAATACATAAGTAGTCCGCCATATTGGATTTAGAATGATGTCAGTTATCTAACTGCATTGTCATCCTAACGTGTGCAAATTCTCATCTCAATCGGAAACCGCGAAGTGGGTCAAATGTAACTTCCAAGATTTTCTTACATAGTTAGTTACAGGTGAAGCTAATAAAAGCGTGTTAAGAAGCGTTTATATGGCGGCCATGTTTTTTTGTATGAAAGCCTTTTTTTTTTACCGGCTCGTCAAACGGCCCAGGGTCCTTGACATTTTTAGTTCCGGCGGTATAGGTTTGCGACTTTTAATTTTCGAGATCCGTAGGGCAGTTACAGCAGCGTTCCACTTTCAGGTCATTTCGGACTTTTCCTTAACTCACAGGACCCCCTTCTATACGACTTCCATACATGACTTTTACCCCCCATGGCTCCTTCTGGGAGAAACAATTGGGTGAAAATCCAAAATGAACACTTGTATGGAATAGTGTCATAAATATATTGTAATAAAAAACTTTGACTTTGACTTTGACTTTGACTTTGACTTTGACTTTGACTTTGACTTTGACTTTATTTTTCGTTTTCTTCCCAGCAGACCCTTTCATTTGATACCCATATCATGGTAGTGCATAATACATAAGTAGTCCGCCATATTGGATTTAGAATGACGTCAGTTATCTAACTATGCATTGTCATCCTAACTAAACGTGTGTGCAAAATCTCACCTCAATCGGAAACCGCGAAGTGGATCAAATTTAACTTCCAAGATTTTCTTACATAGTTACAGGTGAAGCTAATAAAAGCGTGTTAAGAGGCGTTTGTATGGCAGCCATGTTTTTTTGTATGAAAGCCATCTTTTTTTTACCAGCTCGTCAATCGACCCAAGGTCCTACACATTTTTAGTTCGGGCAGTACGGGTGTGCGACTTCTTATTTTGGAGATCCGTGGGGCAGTTCCGGTCAGCGTTCCACTTTCAGGTCATTTCGGACTTTTCCTGAACTCATAGGACCCCCTTCTATACGACTCCTCTACATGAGTTTTACCCCCGAAGGCTCCTTCTGGAAGAACAATTGAGTGAAAATCCAAAATAAACACTTGTATGGCGGCCATGTTTTTTTTTGTATGGAAGCCATCTTTTTTTACCAGCTCATCAATCGACCCAGAGTCCTCGACATTTTTTATTCGGGCACTATGGGTCTGCGCTTTGCCGTTTTTGAGATCCGTAGGGCAGTTCTGGTCAAGGTTCCACTTTAAGGTCTTATCGGATTTTTCCTGAAATCACTGGACCCCCTTCTATACGACTCCGAATCATCACTTTTACCCCCCACGGCTCCTTCTGGGAGAACAATCGCTCCAAAAGAAGCGTGTGTATGGCGGCCATATTGAAAAATGGCGGAGAAAAAAAGTTGATCCCAGATTATGAATCGGTGCCCCCGAAAACCACCAGCCGCCAATTTTCAGTCGAGCACGACTTCCTGTTTTCGAGATCCGTGGGGCAGTTCCGGTCAGCGTTCCACTTTCAGGTCTTTTCGGACTTTTCCTAAACTCACTGGACCCCCCTCTATACGACCCTCATACATGAATTTTACCCCCGACGGCTCCTTCTGGAAGAACAATTGTGTGATAATTCAAAATGAACACTTGTATGGCGGCCATGTTTTTTTTGTATGGAAGTCATCTTTTTTTCACCGGCTCGTCAATCGACTCAGGGTCCTCGACATTTTTAGTTCCGGCAGTATGAGTGTGCGACTTGCTGTTTTCGAGATCCGTAGGGCAGTTCCGGTCAGAGTTCCACTTTCAGGTCATTTCGGTTTTTTGCTGAACTCCCTGGACCTCCTTCTATACGACTCCCATACATCACTTTTACCCCCCGCGGCTCCTTCCGGGAGAACAATTGCTCCAAAAGATGCGTTTGTATGGCGGCCATATTGAAAAATGGCGGAAAAAAAAAGTCGACCCCGGATTAAGAATCGGTGTCCCCGAAAACCCCCGGACGCCAATTTTCAGCCGGCTCGGAGCAACTTATTTTTCGGCCGCCATTTTGGATCCGCCATCTTGGATTTTTATGACCACCACCGGAAAGCCCCCTCCATCCTCTATGAAAATGGGTCGAGCACCCCCCCGCTATTTCCAACGGTTTCGGAACGGTGAGCGTTTCAATTTTGTATGGCGCCATTTTTTTTGTATGGAAGCCATCTTTTTTTCACCGGCTCGTCCATCGACCCATGGTCCTCGACATATTTAGTTCGGGCACCGTGCATCTGCGACTTCTCATTTTCGAGATCCTTAGGGCAGTTCTGGTCAGCGTTCCACTTTCAGGTCATTTCGGACTTTTCTTAAGCTCACAGGACCCCCCTTTATACGACTCCCATACATCGCTTTTACCCCCGACGGCTCCTTCTGGGAGAACAATTGGGTGAAAATCCAAAATGAACACTTGTATGGCGGCCATATTGGAAAATGGCGGAAAAAAAAATTTGATCCCGGATTATGAATCGGTGCCCCCGAAAACCCCCGGATGCCAATTTTCAGCCGGCTCGGACCATATTTTTTTTTTGCCGCCATTTTGAATCCGCCATCTTGGATTTTAATGACCCCCACCGGAAAGCCCCCGTCGTCCTCTATGACATTTGGTCGAGCACCCCCCCGCTATCTCCAACGGTTTCGGAACGGTGAGCGTTTCAATTTTGTATGGCCGCCATCTTTTTTTGTATGGACGCCATCTTTTTTTCACCGGCTCGTCAAACGGCCCAGGGTTCTTGACATTTTTAGTTCCAGCACTATGGGTGTGCGACTTGTAATTTTCGAGATCCGTAGGGCAGTTCCAGTCAGGGTTCCACTTTCAGGTCATTTCGGATTTTTCCCGGACTCACTGGACCTCAAGGTTTATGTCTCCCATACATGACTTTAACCCCCCACGGCTCCTTCTGGGAGAACAATTGTGTCAATGAGTCAGTGAGTGAGTCAGTCAGTGGTAATCGAGCTTTATATATATAAACTAGAGGTCGCGCGGTGCGCGGGCCGCGAGCGGCCCGCGAGGGCTTTTTAGGTGGTGTTTGTAACATGACGCAAAATAAATATGATATTTGATTTTGTATGGCAGCCATGTTTTTTTGTATGAAAGCCCTCTTTTTTTTACCAGCTCGTCTATCGACCCAAGGTCCTACACATTTTTAGTTCGGGCAGTACGGGTGTGCGACTTCTCATTTTGGAGATCCGTGGGGCAGTTCCGGTCAGCGTTCCACTTTCAGGTCATTTCGGACTTTTTCTGAACTCATAGGACCCCCTTCTATACGACTCCTATACATCAGTTTTACCCCCGAAGGCTCCTTCTGGGAGAACAATTGAGTGAAAATCCAAAATGAACACTTGTATGGAATAGTGTAATAAATTTATTGTAATAAAAAACTTTGACTTTGACTTTGGCTTTGACTTTGACTTTATTTTTCGTTTTCTTCCCAGCAGACCCTTTCATTTGATACCCATATCATGATGGTAGATAAGAAAATCTTGTCTACCATCTTGGGGCGTCCGCCATATTGAATTAAGTTTGACGTTATATTAGTTTTCGTAGTCTTCTCAGTAAACCCTTTCATTTGATACCCCATGGTAGTGCATAATACATAAGTAGTCCGCCATATTGGATTTAGAATGACGTCAGTTATTTAACTATGCATTGTCATCCTAACTAAACGTGTGTGCAAAATTTCAACTCAATCGGAAACCGCGAAGTGGGTCAAATTTAACTTCCAAGATTTTCTTACATAGTTACAGGTGAAGCTAATAAAAGCGTGTTAAGAGGCGTTTGTATGGCAGCCATGTTTTTTTGTATGAAAGCCATCTTTTTTTTACCAGCTCGTCAATCGACCCAAGGTCCTACACATTTTTAGTTCGGGCAGTACGGGTGTGCGACTTCTCATTTTGGAGATCCGTGGGGCAGTTCCGGTCAGTGTTCCACTTTCAGGTCATTTCGGACTTTTTCTGAACTCATAGGACCCCCTTCTATACGACTCCTATACATGAGTTTTACCCCCGAAGGCTCCTTCTGGGAGAACAATTGAGTGAAAATCCAAAATGAACACTTGTATGGCGGCCATGTTTTTTTGTATGGAAGCCATCTTTTTTCACCGACTCGTCGATCGGCCCAGGGTCTTTGACATTTTTAGTTCCGGCACAGTGGGTGTGCAACTTATAGTTTTTGAGATCCGTAGGGCAGTTCCAGTAAGCGTTCCACTTTCAGGTCTTTTCGGACTTTCCTGAACTCATAGGTCCCCCTTCTCTACGACTCCCATACATGACTTTTACCCCCGACGGCTCCTTCTAGGAGAACAATTGAGTGAAAATCCAAAATGAACACTTGTATGGCGGCCATGTTTTTTTGTATGGAAGCCATCTTTTTTCACCGGCTCGTCGATCGGCCCAGAGTCTTTGACATTTTTAGTTCCGGCACAGTGGGTGTGCGACTTATAGTTTTTGAGATCCGTAGGGCAGTTCCAGTAAGCGTTCCACTTTCAGGTCATTCTGGACTTTTTCTAAACTCTTAGGACCCCCCTCTATACGACTCCCATACATCACTTTTACTCCCGACGGCTCCTTCTGGGAGAACAATTGGGTGAAAATCCAAAATGAACACTTGTATGGAATAGTGTAATAAATATATTGTAATAAAAAACTTTGACTTTGACTTTAACTTCGACATCGACATCGACTTTGACTTTATTTTTCGTTTTCTTCCCAGCAGACCCTTTCATTTGATATATATCATGATGGTAGATAAAAAAAAATTGTCAACCATCTTGGGGCGTCCGCCATATTGAATTAAGTGTGACGTTATTTTAGTTTCGTAGTCTTCTCAGCAAACCCTTTCATTTGATACCCATATCATGGTAGTGCATAATACATAAGTATTCCGCCATATTGGATTTAGAATGACGTCAGTTATCTAACTGCATTGTCATCCTAACGTGTGCAAAATCTCACCTCAATCGGAAACCGCGAAATGGGTCAAATGTAACTTCCAAGATTTTACAGGTGAAGCTAATAAAAGCGTGTTAAGTATCGTTTATATGGCGGCCATGTTTTTTTGTATGAAAGCCATTTTTTTTACCAGCTCGTCAATCGACCCAAGATCCTACACATTTTTAGTTCGGGCAGTATGGGTGTGCGACTTCTCATTTTCGAGATCCGTGGGGCAGTTCCAGTAAGCGTTCCACTTTCATGTCTTTTCGGACTTTTTCTAAACTCAATGGGCACCCCTCTATACGACTCCCATACATGACCTTTACCCCCGACGGCTCCTTCTGGGAGAACAATTGTGTGAAAATCCAAAATGAACACCTGTATGGCAGCCATGTTCTTTTGTATGGAAGCCATCTTTTTTTCACCGGCTCGTCAATCGTCCCACGGTACTCGAAATTTTTAGTTCCGGCACCGTGCGTCTGCAACTTGTAGTTTTCGAGATCCGTAGGGCAGTTCTGGTCACGGTTCCACTTTCAGGTTATTTAGGATTTTTCCTAAACTCACTGGATCCTTCCCTATATAACTTTAACCTCCCACGGCTCCTTCTGTGAGAATAATTGTGCGAAAATCCAAAATGAACACTTGTATGGCGGCCATGTATTTTTTTTGGAAGCCATCTTTTTTTTACCAGCTCATCAATCGACCCAGGGTCCTCGACATTTTTAGTTCGGGCAATATGGGTCTGCGTTTTGCCGTTTTTGAGATCCGTAGGGCAGTTCCGGTCAGGGTTCTACTTTCAGGTCATCTCGGATTTTTCTTAAACTCACTGGAATTTCCACTATACAACTTCCATACATGACTTTTACCCCGCACGACTCCTTTTAGAACAATTGCTCCAAAAGAAGCGTTTATATGGCGGCCATGTTTTTTTGTATGAAAGCCATTTTTTTTTACCAGCTCGTCAATTTACCCAAGATCATACACATTTTTAATTCGAGCAGTATGGGTGTGCGACTTCTCATTTTCGAGATCCGTGGGGCAGTTCCGGTCAGCGTTTCACTTTCAGGTCTTTTCGGACTTTTCATAAACTCATAGGACCCCCTTCTATATGACTCCGATACATGACTTTTACCTCCCACGGCTCCTTCTGGGAGAGCAATTGTGTGAACATCCAAAATGAACACTTGTATGGCCGCCATCTTTTTTTGTATGGAAGCCATCTTTTTTTCACCGGTTCGTCAAACGGCCCAGGGTCCTTAACATTTTTAGTTGGGGCGGTATAGCATTGCGACTTGTAATTTTCGAGATCCGTAGGGCAGTTCCGGTCAGCGTTCCACTTTCAGGTCATTTCGGACTTTCCTGAACTCATAGGACCCCCTTCTATACGACTCCCAAACATGACGTTTACCCCCGACGGCTCCTTCTGGGAGAACAATTGAGTGAAAAACCAAAATGAACACTTTTGTATGGCCGCCATCTTTTTTTGTATGGAAGCGATCTTTTCTTCACCGGCTCGTCGATCGACCCAGGGTCCTCGACATTTTTAGTTCCGGCAGTATGGGTGTGCGACTTGTAACTTTCGAGTTCCGTAGGGCAGTTCCGGTCAGCGTTCCACTTTCAGGTCATTTCGGACTTTTCCTAAACTCACAGGACCCCCCTCTATACGACACCCATACAATACTTTTACCCCCCACGGATCCTTCTGGGAGACCAATTGCTCCAAAAGATGCGTTTGTATGGCGGCCATATTGAAAAATGGCGGAAAATAAAAGTCGACCACGGATTATGAATCGGTGTCCCCGAAAACCCCCGGACGCCAATTTTCAGCCGGCTCGGACCATATTTGTTTTTGGCCGCCATTTTGAATCCGCCATCTTGGATTTTTATGACCCCCACCGAAAAGCCCCCGTCGTCCTCTATGACATTTGGTCGAACACCCTCCCACTATCTCCAACGGTTTCGGAACGGTGAGCGTTTCAATTTTGTATGGCCGCCATCTTTTTTTGTATGGAAGCCATCTTTTTTCAGCGGCTCGTCAAACGGCCCAGGGTCCTTGATATTTTTAGTTCCGGCGGTATAGGTTTGCGACTTTTCATTTTCGAGATCCGTAGGGCAGTTCCGGTCAGCGTTCCACTTTCAGGTCATTTCGGTCTTTTCCTGAAGTCACTGGACCCCCCTCTATACGACTCCCATACATCGCTTTTACCCCCCATGGATCCTTCTGGGAGAACAATTGGGTGAAAATCCAAAATGAACACTTGTATGGCGGCCATCTTGAAAAATGGCGGAAAGAAAAATTTGATCCCGGATTATGAATCGGTGCCCCCGAAAACCCCCGGATGCCAATTTTCAGCCGGCTCGGACCATTTTTTTTTTTGGCCGCCATTTTGAATCCGCCATCTTGGATTTTTATGACCCCCACCGGAAAGCCCCCATCGTCCTCTATGACATTTGGTCGAGCACCCCCCCGCTATCTCCAGCGGTTTCGGAACGGTGAGCGTTTCAATTTTGTATGGCCGCCATCTTTTTTTGTATGGAAGCCATCTTTTTTTCACCGGCTCGTCAATCGACCCAGGGTCCTCGACATTTTTAGTTCCGGCACTATGGGTGTGCGACTTGCCATTTTCGAGATCCGTAGGGCAGATCCGGTCAGCGTTCCACTTTCAGGTCATTTCGGATTTTTCCCGGACTCACTGGACCTCA
The DNA here is from genome assembly GCA_932294325.1 of Allophyes oxyacanthae. Taxonomy (NCBI): domain Eukaryota; kingdom Metazoa; phylum Arthropoda; class Insecta; order Lepidoptera; family Noctuidae; genus Allophyes; species Allophyes oxyacanthae. The sequence goes on from OW028625.1 coordinate 1,563,951, forward strand.
AGGTTTATGACTTTATGTATGACTTGTACCCCCCACGGCTCCTTCTGGGAGAACAATTATGTCAATGAGTGAGTGAGTCAGTGGTAATCGAGCTTTATATATTAGAGACTAGAGGTCGCGTGGGTGCGCGGGCCGCATGCGGCCCGCGGGGCATTGTAGGTGGTGCTTGTAACATAACTTAAAAAAAATATGATTTTTGATTTTGTATGGCAGCCATGTTTTTTTGTATGGAAACCATCTTTTTTTCACCGGCTCGTCAAACGGCCCAGGGTCCTCGACATTTTTAGTTCCAGCACTATGGGTGTGCGACTTACCGTTTTCGAGATCCGTAGGGCAGTTCCGGTCAGTGTTCCACTTTCAGGTCATTTCGGACTTTTCCTAAACTCACAGGACCCCCTTCTATACGACTCCCATACATCCCTTTTATCCCCCACGGCTCCTTCTGGGAGAACAATTGGGTGAAAATCCGAAATGAACACTTGTATGGCGGCCATATTGAAAAATGGCGGAAAAAAAAAATCGACCCCGGATTATGAATCGGTGCCCCCGAAAACCCCCGGATGCCAATTTTCAGCCGGCTCGGACCATTTTTTTTTTTGGCCGCCATTTTGAATCCGCCATCTTGGATTTTTATGACCCCCACCGGAAAGCCCCCGTCGTCCTCTATGACATTTGGTCGAGCACCCCCCCGCTATCTCCAACGGTTTCGGAACGGTGAGCGTTTCAATTTTGTATGGCCGCCATCTTTTTTTGTATGGACGCCATCTTTTTTTCACCGGCTCGTCAAACGGCCCAGGGTTCTTGACATTTTTAGTTCCAGCACTATGGGTGTGCGACTTGTAATTTTCGAGATCCGTAGGGCAGTTCCGGTCAGGGTTCCACTTTCAGGTCATTTCGGATTTTTCCCGGACTCACTGGACCCCCTTCTATACGACCCTCATACATGACTTTTACCCCCCACGGCTCCTTCTGGGAGAACAAGTGAGTCAGTGGTAATCGAGCTTTATATAAGTAAACTAGAGGTCGCGCGATGCGCGGGCCGCGAGCGGCCCGCGAGGTGGTTTTAGGTGGAGGTTGTACCTTGCAACCCCCCCTCTATCTATAACGGTTTCGGAATGGTGAGCGTTTCAATTTTGTATGGCGGCCATGTTTTTTTGTATAGTAGCCATGATTTTTGACCAGCTCGTCAATCGACCCAAGGTCCTTGACATTTTTAGTATCGGCAGTATAGGTCTGCAACTTTCCGTTTTCGAGATCCGTAGGGCTGTTCCAGTCAGGGTTCAACTTTCAGGTCATTTCTCACTGGGCCTCCCTCTATACGACTCCCACACATGACTTTTACCCCCCATGACTCCTTCTGGGAGAACAATTGCTCCATAAGATGCGTTTGTATGGTGGCCATATTGAAAAATGGCGGAAAAAAAATGTCGGTCCGCAATTATGAATCGGTGCCCCCGAAAACCTCAGGACGCCAATTTTCAGCCAGATCGGACCATACGGATATTTTTTGTTGGCCGCCATTTTGAATCCGCCATCTTGTATTTTTATCACGACCACTGAAAAGCCCCTCTCGTCCTCGATGATATTTGGTCGAGCACCCCCACTCTATCTCTAACGGTTTCGAAACGGTGAGGGTTTAAAAAGCTTAGAGGTCGCGCGATGCGCGGGCCGCGGGCGGCCCGCGGAGGTTGTGGTGGAGCTCTTAAATTAACTTTAAAAAAATAAAAACACTATTTTGAAAGTGCCTGCATAGGCTCAATTGTAATAAAAATCTTTGACTTCGGTCTCGGCTTCGGCTTCGGCCTCGTCTTCGGCTTCGGCCTCGTCTGTGGCTTTGACCTCAGTCTCGGCTTCGGCTTCGGCCTCGGTTTTGGCTTCGGCCTCGGCTTTGCCCTCTTCTTCGGCCTCGGCTTCGGCACGGCTTCGGCTTCGGACTCGGCCTCGGCTTCGGCCTCGTCTTCGGCTTCGGCTTCAGCCTCGGCCTTGGCTTCGGATTCGGCCTCGGCTTTGACTTCGGCCTCGGCCTCGGCTTCGGCTTTGAATGCGACTTCGGCATTGACTTTGACTTTGACTTTGACTTTGAATTTGACTTTGACTTCGACTTTCACTTTGACTTTGACTTTATTTTTCGTTTTCTTCCCAGCAGACCCTTTCATTTGATACCCATATCAGGTTGGTAGATAAGAAAATTTTGTCTACCATCTTGGGGCGTCCGCCATATTGAATTAAGTGTGACGTTATTTTAGTTTCGTACTCTTCTCAGCAAACCCTTTCATTTGATACCCATATCATGGTAGTGCATAATACATAAGTAGTCCGCCATATTGGATTTAGAATGACGTCAGTTACCTATCTAACTATGCATTGTCATCCTAACTAAACGTGTGTGCAAAATCTCACCTCAATCGGAAACCGCGAAGTGGGTCAAATTTAACTTCCAAGATTTTCTTACATAGTTTCAGGTGAAGCTAATAAAAGCGTGTTAAGAGGCGTTTGTATGGTAGCCATGTTTTTTTGTATGAAAGCCATCTTTTTTTTACCAGCTCGTCAATCGACCCAAGGTCCTACACATTTTTATTTCGGGCAGTACGGGTGTGCGACTTCTCATTTTGGAGATCCGTGGGGCAGTTCCGGTCAGCGTTCCACTTTCAGGTCATTTCGGACTTTTTCTGAACTCATAGGACCCCCTTCTATACGACTCCTATACATGAGTTTTACCCCCGAAGGCTCCTTCTGGGAGAACAATTGAGTGAAAATCCAAAATGAACACTTGTATGGCGGCCATGTTTTTTTGTATGAAAGCCATCTTTTTTCACCGGCTCGTCGATTGGCCCAGGGTCTTTGACATTTTTAGTTCCGGCACAGTGGGTGTGCGACTTATAGTTTTTGAGATCCGTAGGGCAGTTCCAGTAAGCGTTCCACTTTCAGGTCTTTTCGGACTTTCCTGAACTCATAGGACCCCCTTCTATACGACTCCCAAACATGACTTTTACCCCCGACGGCCCCTACTGGGAGAACAATTGTAAGAAAATCCAAAATTAACACTTTTGTATGGCGGCCATGTTTTTTTGTATAGAAACCATCTTTTCTTCACCGGCTCGTCGATCGACCCAGGGTCCTCGACATTTTTAGTTCCGGCAGTATGAGAGTGCGACTTGCCGTTTTCGAGATCCGTAGGGCAGTTCCAATCAGCGTTCCACTTTCAGGTCATTTCGGACTTTTCCTAAACTCAATGGGCACCCCTCTATACGACTCCCATACATGACTTTTACCCCAGACGGCTCCTTTTGGGAGAACAATTGAGCGAAAATCCAAAATGAACACTTGTATGGCGGCCATATTTTTTTGTATGGAAGCCATCTTTTTTCACCGGCTCGTCGATCGGCCCAGGGTCTTTGACATTTTTAGTTCCGGCACAGTGGGTGTGCGACTTATAGTTTTTGAGATCCGTAGGGCAGTTCCAGTAAGCGTTCCACTTTCAGGTCATTCTGGACTTTTCTTAAACTCTTAAGACCCCCTTCTATATGACTCCCATACATGACTTTTACCTCCCACGGCTCCTTCTCGGAGAGCAATTGTGTGAAAATCCAAAATGAACACTTGTATGGCGGCCATGTTTTTTTGTATGGAAGCCATCTTTTTATCACCGGCTCAACGATCAGACCAGGCTCCTCAACATTTTTAGTTCGGGCACTACAGGTCTGTGACTTGTCGTTATCGAGATCCGTAAGGCAGTTCCAGTCAGCGTTCTACTTTCAGGTCATTTCAGATTTTTCCTAAACTCATTAAACCCCCCTCTATACGACTCCGATACATGACTTTTACTCCCCGCGGCTCCTTCCGGGAGAACAATTGCTCCAAAAGATGCGTTTGTATGGCGGCCATATTGAAAAATGGCGGAAAAAAATATTCGACCCCAGATTATGAATCGGTGTCCCCGAAATCCCCCGGACGCCAATTTTCAGCCGGATCGAGACAAAAAAAAGTTGGCCGCCATTTTGAATCCGCCATCTTGGATTTTTATGACCACCTTCGGAAAGCCCCCTCCATTCTCTATGAAATTGGTTCGAGCACCCTCCCGTTATCTGTAACGGTTTCGGAGCGGTGAGCGTTTCTATTTTGTATGGCGGCCATGTTTTTTTGTATGGAAGCCATCTTTTTTTCACCGGCTCGTCAATTGGCCCAGGGTCCTCGACATTTTTAGTTCAGGTACTACATGTCTGCGACTTCTTATTTTCGAGATCCGTAGGGCAGCTCTGGTCAGCGTTCCACTTTCAGGTCATTTCGGACTTTTCCTAAACTCACAAGACTCCCCTCTATACGACTCCCATACATCACTTTTACCCCCGGCGGCTGCTTCTGGGAGAACAATTGGGTCAAAATCCAAAATGAACACTTGTATGGCGGCCATCTTGAAAAATGGCGGAAAGAAAAATTTGATCCCGGATTATGAATCGGTGCCCCCGAAAACCCCCGGATGCCAATTTTCAGCCGGCCCGGACCATTTTTTTTTTGGCCGCCATTTTGAATCCGCCATCTTGGATTTTTATGACCCCCACCGGAAAGCCCCCGTCGTCCTCTATGACATTTGGTCGAGCACCCCCCCGCTATCTCCAACGGTTTCGGAACGGTGAGCGTTTCAATTTTGTATGGCCGCCATCTTTTATTGTATGGAAGCCATCTTTTTTTCACCGGCTCGTCAATCGACCCAGGGTCCTTGACATTTTTAGTTCCGGCACTATGGGTGTGCGACTTGCCATTTTCGAGATCCGTAGGGCAGTTCCGGTCAGCGTTCCACTTTCAGGTCATTTCGGATTTTTCCCGGACTCACTGGACCTCAAGGTTTATGACTTAATGTATGACTTGTACCCCCCACGGCTCCATCTGGGAGATCAATTCTGTCAATCAGTGAGTCAGTGAGTGAGTCAGTGGTAATCGAGCTTTATATATTAGTGACTAGAGGTCGCGCGGTGCGCGGGCCGCGAGCGGCCCGCGAGGGCTTTTTGGGTGGGGTTTGTAACATGACGTAAAAAATATATGATTTTTGATTTTGTATGGCAGCCATGTTTTTTTGTATGGAAGCCATCTATTTTTCACCGGCTCGTCAAACGGCCCAGGGTCCTTGACATTTTTAGTTCCGGCAGTGTGGGTGTGCGACTTTTCACTGTCGAGATCCCTATGGCTGTTTTGGTCACAGTTCCACTTTTTCATCAACTCATCAATCGTCCCAGGTTCCTCGACATTTTTAGTTCGGGCACTACAGGTCTGCGACTTGTCGTTTTCGAGATCCGTAGGGCAGTTCCGATCAGCGTTCCACTTACAGGTCATTTCGGACTTTTTCTGAACTAACTGGACTTGTAACCCCCCTCTATCTCTAACGGTTTCGGAACGGTGAGCGTTTCAATTTTGTATGGAATTTTTTTTTGCATGTTAGCAATGTTTTTTCACCGGCTCGTCAAACGGCCCAGGGTCCTTGTCATTTTTAGTTCCGGCGGTATGGGTGTGCGACTTGCCGTTTTCGAGATCCATATGGCTGTTCCGTCCAGGGTTCCATTTTCAGGTCATTTCTCACTGGACCTCCCTCTATACGACTGTCATACATGACTTTTACCCCCCGCGGCTCCTTCTTCGAAAACAATATCTCCAAAAGAAGCGTTTGAATGGCGGCCATATTGAAAAATGGCGGAAAAGAAAGTCGATTCCGGTTTATAATTTGGTGCCCCCTAAAACCCCCGGACGCCAATTTTCAGCCAGATCGGACAATATTATTTTTTGGCCTCCATTTTGAATCCGCCATCTTGGATTTTTATCAATTCCACTGGAAAGCCCCCCTCGTTCTCTATGATATTTGGTCGAGCACCCCCCCTCTATCTCTAACGGTTTCGGAACGGTGAGGGTTCTGAAAAAGTAGAGGTCGCGCAGTGCGCGGGCCGCATGCGGCCCGCGGGTGGCGGTTTGGGTGGGGCTCTTTAATTAACTTTAAAAAAAATAGATTTTGACTTTGACATCGACATCGACTTTGACTTTGACTTCGACTTTGACTGACTTTATTTTTCGTTTTCTTCCCAGCAGACCCTTTCATTTGATACCCATATCATGATGGTAGATAAAAAAAAATTGTCTACCATCTTGGGGCGTCCGCCATATTGAATTAAGAGTGACGTTATTTTAGTTTCGTAGTCTTCTCAGCAAACCCTTTCATTTGATACCCATATCATGGTAGTGCATAATACATAAGTAGTCCGCCATATTGGATTTAGAATGATGTCAGTTATCTAACTGCATTGTCATCCTAACGTGTGCAAATTCTCATCTCAATCGGAAACCGCGAAGTGGGTCAAATGTAACTTCCAAGATTTTCTTACATAGTTAGTTACAGGTGAAGCTAATAAAAGCGTGTTAAGAAGCGTTTATATGGCGGCCATGTTTTTTTGTATGAAAGCCTTTTTTTTTACCGGCTCGTCAAACGGCCCAGGGTCCTTGACATTTTTAGTTCCGGCGGTATAGGTTTGCGACTTTTAATTTCCGAGATCCGTAGGGCAGTTACAGCAGCGTTCCACTTTCAGGTCATTTCGGACTTTTCCTTAACTCACAGGACCCCCTTCTATACGACTTCCATACATGACTTTTACCCCCCATGGCTCCTTCTGGGAGAAACAATTTGGTGAAAATCCAAAATGAACACTTGTATGGAATAGTGTCATAAATATATTGTAATAAAAAACTTTGACTTTGACTTTGACTTTGACTTTGACTTTGACTTTGACTTTGACTTTGACTTTGACTTTGACTTTGACTTTGACTTTGACTTTGACTTTGACTTTGACTTTGACTTTGACTTTGACTTTGACTTTGACTTTGACTTTGACTTTGACTTTGACTTTGACTTTGACTTTGACTTTGACTTTGACTTTGACTTTGACTTTGACTTTGACTTTGACTTTGACTTTGACTTTGACTTTGACTTTGACTTTGACTTTGACTTTGACTTTGACTTTGACTTTGACTTTGACTTTGACTTTGACTTCGACATCGACTTTGACTTTATTTTTCGTTTTCTTCCCAGCAGACCCTTTCATTTGATACCCATATCATGGTAGTGCATAATACATAAGTAGTCCGCCATATTGGATTTAGAATGACGTCAGTTATCTAACTATGCATTGTCATCCTAACTAAACGTGTGTGCAAAATCTCACCTCAATCGGAAACCGCGAAGTGGATCAAATTTAACTTCCAAGATTTTCTTACATAGTTACAGGTGAAGCTAATAAAAGCGTGTTAAGAGGCGTTTGTATGGCAGCCATGTTTTTTTGTATGAAAGCCATCTTTTTTTTACCAGCTCGTCAATCGACCCAAGGTCCTACACATTTTTAGTTCGGGCAGTACGGGTGTGCGACTTGTAATTTTCGAGTTCCGTAGGGCAGTTCCGGTCAGCGTTCCACTTTCAGGTCATTTCGGACTTTTCCTAAACTCACAGGACCCCCCTCTATACGACTCCCATACAATACTTTTACCCCCCACGGCTCCTTCTGGGAGAACAATTGCTCCAAAAGATGCGTTTGTATGGCGGCCATATTGAAAAATGGCGGAAAATAAAAGTCGACCACGGATTATGAATCGGTGTCCCCGAAAACCCCAGGACGGCAATTTTCAGCCGGCTCGGAGCAACTTATTTTTCGGCCGCCATTTTGAATCCGCCATCTTGGATTTTTATGACCACCACCGGAAAGCCCCCTCCATCCTCTATGAAAATAGTTCGAGCACCCCCCCGCTATCTATAACGGTTTCGGAACGCTGAGCGTTTGAATTTTGTATGGCCGCCATTTTTTTTGTGTGGAAGCCATCTTTTTTTCACCGGCTCATCAATCGACTCAGGGTCCTCGACATTTTTAGTTCGGGCAATATGGGTCTGCGTTTTGCCGTTTTCGAGATCCGTAGGGCAGTTCCGGTTAGCGTTCCACTTTCAGGTCATTTTGGACTTTTCCTGAACTCACAGGACCCCCTTCTATACAACTCCCATACGTGACTTTTACCCCCCGCGGCTCCTTTGGGAGAACACTTGCTCCAAAAGATGCGTTTGTATGGCGGCCATATTGAAAAATGGCGGAAAATAAAAGTCGACCACGGATTATGAATCGGTGTCCCGGAAAACCCCCGGACGCCAATTTTCAGCCAGCTCGGAGCAACTTATTTTTCGGCCGCCATTTTGGATCCGCCATCTTGGATTTTTATGACCACCACCGGAAAGCCCCCTCCATTCTCTATGACATTAGTTCGACCACCCCCCCGCTATCTCTAACGGTTTCGGAACGGTGAGCGTTTCTATTTTGTATGGCGGCCATGATTTTTTGTATGGAAGCCATCTTTTTTTCACCGGTTCATCAATTGGCCCAGGGTCCTCGACATTTTTAGTTCAGGCACTACATGTCTGCGACTTGTCGTTTTCGAGATCCGTAGGGCAGTTCCGGTCAGCCCTCCACTTTCAGGTCATTCCGGACTTTTTCTAAACTCACAGGACCCCCCTCTATACGACTCCCATACATCACTTTTACCCCCCACGGCTCCTTCTGGGAGAACAATTGGGTGAAAATCCAAAATGAACACTTGTATGGCGGCCATCTTGAAAAATGGCGGAAAGAAAAATTTGATCCCGGATTATGAATAAGTGCCCCTGAAAGCCCCCGGATGGCAATTTTCAGCCGGCTCGGACCATATTTTTTTTTGGCCGCCATTTTGAATCCGCCATCTTGGATTTTTATGACCCCCAGTGGAAAGCCCCCGTCGTCCTCTATGACATTTGGTCGAGCACTCCCCCGCTATCTCCAACGGTTTCGGAACGGTGAGCGTTTCCATTTTGTATGGCCGCCATCTTTTTTTGTATGGGAGCCATCTTTTTTTCACCGGCTCGTCAAACGGCCCAGGGTCCTCGACATTTTTAGTTCCGGCGGTATAGGTTTGCGACTTCTCATTTTCGAGATCCGTAGGGCAGTTCCGGTCAGCGTTCCACTTTCAGGTCATTTCGGATTTTTCCCGGACTCACTGGACCTCAAGGTTTATGACTTTATGTATGACTTGTACCCCCCACGGCTCCATCTGGGAGAACAATTCTGTCAATCAGTGAGTGAGTCAGTGGTAATCTAGCTTTATATATTAGAGACTAGAGGTCGCGTGGGTGCGCGGGCCGCATGCGGCCCGCGGGGCATTGTAGGTGGTGCTTGTAACATAACTTAAAAAAAATATGATTTTTGATTTTGTATGGCAGCCATGTTTTTTTGTATGGAAACCATCTTTTTTTCACCGGCTCGTCAAACGGCCCAGGGTCCTCGACATTTTTAGTTCCGGCAGTGTGGGTGTTCGACTTTTCATTTTCGAGATCCGTAGGGCAGTTCCGGTCAGTGTTCCACTTTCAGGTCATTTCGGACTTTTCTTAAGCTCACAGGACCCCCCTTTATACGACTCCCATACATCGCTTTTACCCCCGACGGCTCCTTCTGGGAGAACAATTGGGTGAAAATCCAAAATGAACACTTGTATGGCGGCCATATTGGAAAATGGCGGAAAAAAAAATTTGATCCCGGATTATGAATCGGTGCCCCCGAAAACCCCCGGATGCCAATTTTCAGCCGGCTCGGACCATATTTTTTTTTGGCCGCCATTTTGAATCCGCCATCTTGGATTTTAATGACCCCCACCGGAAAGCCCCCGTCGTCCTCTATGACATTTGGTCGAGCACCCCCCCGCTATCTCCAACGGTTTCGGAACGGTGAGCGTTTCAATTTTGTATGGCCGCCATCTTTTTTTGTATGGACGCCATCTTTTTTTCACCGGCTCGTCAAACGGCCCAGGGTTCTTGACATTTTTAGTTCCAGCACTATGGGTGTGCGACTTGTAATTTTCGAGATCCGTAGGGCAGTTCCGGTCAGGGTTCCACTTTCAGGTCATTTCGGATTTTTCCCGGACTCACTGGACCTCAAGGTTTATGACTTTATGTATGACTTGTACCCCCCACGGCTCCATATGGGAGAACAATTATGTCAATCAGTCAGTCAGTCAGTGGTAATCGAGCTTTATATATATAAAAAAAGTCAGTGGTAATCGAGCTTTATATAAGTAAAAATATCCCGTTTTGAACTCTAATACGTAATAGCTGTCAAAATAGGTGGAACGACACTGTAAAAACCAATAATAACGAGATCATTCTGACACTATTAAAACTTGGGGCCCTAGTGTTACTAAAGTCACATATTCACAGCTCATAAAGGCATTTTTACTTTAGAACAAACAGAGTGAATACATTAAAAAATAAATGAGAATGGAATAACACGAAGTTAAAAAACAAATTATTATGAAGTTTGCGGAACTCCGCATAATTATGGCACACTCGCTCCGCCTACTTGACGTTTTCCCCCGTGTTCTATTTTTTTTTTTTTTTTTAACTTTGCCCCTCACTGTGATTTCTCCTGTATGGAGTGTACAGTTTACAAACATACATGTCACATGCACACACAACCAGACCCGAAACAACTATCTGTAGATCATACAAATATTTGTTCCGTGCGGGGATCAAACCCGCGGCACGTAGCGCAGAAGGCTAATCGCTTAGCCACTTCGCCAACCGTGTCGTCAAACACTGAACACACGGTTCTCCGTCTTCCGCATCCAGAATAGGAGAGTAGGTAATATTATAGCGTCATTTAATACGGGCTATCTGTATGCTAAACTTAATCTTTGATCCTGCTTATACAAAGAATCTTCAAAGTAAGATTACTTCTTAAATCTCCTACAAATTGTGTCCGTGTTGAAATATTTATGCTAAATAAATGGAATCACTTTGGAGGGTAGATTAGAGGAAAATGACGCGTTCAAGGAGTACTCTTAGTGCTTAGTGAGTTTTTTATAATTATTGGCTTACCAAATAAATATACACACTGTATATAAAACAGGAATTTTTTTTATGTAGTGTGCAAAATATGCAGATTCGGTGTCCGTTCCCAAATGCAACCGCAGTAATAAAATTCATTCCAAAACAAAATAAAAAAATAATTTTGTGTGGCTTGCGCTAGTAAATTATGCGTGTCCCCCATACTAAGTCGAATTTTCGTTTTGTTTTGAAGTGTAACCCAAGACTGCGATTGCATTTAGGAACAGAGACTGAATCACTCTACAAATTATGCGCACTACATGAAAAATATTCTGTATACTATTCTATTGAATATTTACCTACATTCTTTACAATAATTAATACCATTTTCGTAGTAGAATAGTTAGTTAGGTCGAATATGCTTTATGTCCGCAGTGTTCATCTTTCCTTGTCGTTCTTCTACTTAGAAAAGAAATTGTCTGCATTTCATTATTTTTGCTATTTTGTAACTAATCTAACTGGGACCCAACTAAGCTAGTTAGCTAACTTTCTAGTTTTGTGTTGTGGGATTAGATCGCAAATTCACTCAGTTTTACAGCGGTTGCTTCGCTCACTTTAAATTGAAGGTACTTGGAAGAGACTTCAAATAAGAATGTCGTTCTTTATAATGAAACCTTATAAAGCTTACTTGAGTAACATTTATCTCATTTCTCGTATTAGATAAAGTATGACACGTCTGTCGGAACTGCGGGTGTACCGCGTAACTAAAATGGTAATGAACATCGACACTGGTATTAAACTTCAAAACGATCGTGAGAGCCTAAACTTATAGCTAACTTGTAAAAAAATTACCTATCATATAGTTGGGACTATCTTCATGATCGGTAAAAAAATACAAGATAGCTCGAAGTTTAGTCTCTCACGATCGTATTGAAGTTTATTACCAGCGTTTACCTATCATATAGTTGGGACTCCTATCTTCATGATCGGTAAAAAAATACAAGATAGCTCGAAGTTTAGTCTCTCACGATCGTATTGAAGTTTATTACCAGCGTCGATGTTCATTACCATTTTAGTTACGCGGTAGACCCGCTGGTCAGCTTGTAACTGCCATGGAAAACTTATTCAGAGGCCAATCATACCTAGTCTTATTTTTATTCACATTAAATTACATTATTCTCACAGCCTCACAACATTGTACTGATCAAGATTATTTATGATGATTTAGATTATCGCTTGCGTTAATGGTGAAGGAAAACATCGTGAAAAAACCTGCACTTCTGAGAGGGCGTCATAAATTCCTCGATGGTGTGTCTAATCCACCAACCCTCACTAGGCCAGCATGGTGGACTAAGGCCTAACCCTTCTCAATCCGAGAAGAGGTCCGTGCCCAGCAGTGGGACAGTAATGGACTGGATTTATGTATAATCTCCTTTATTTATTATTTTACATATTTTTTTACATTTTTAAATACATATTATAAAACAAAATCAATTATACATTTAAAAACATAAAAAAATAGGAACTAACCGGCATCGGGAACAGGGTCCAAGCTACCGGTGGTCAGGACTCTAGAGAGAGAAACCTCCTGACAATGCGCGCAGTGTCAAGGAGTACTACTTTCTGAATCAGGCCCTTGATCCAGCCACCTAGCGAGAGCCTCTCGAGGTGTTGGTCGAGACTCTTGGCAATTAAGCCATTAGCGTTACGACTATCGGCACAATGATTGCGGACTCCACGTCCCACATGTCGACAGCCTCGCGAGTCAAGTCCAGATATTTGATTTGTTTATCTTTTTCGGCTTTACGAGGTTCTCATCATGTGGGACAGTAATGTCAATGTATGTATTATATTATTATGAAGTCCCAATAATTGATTGCCACAATTTTCCTTTCCGAATACGCAAACCAACATTTGAACAGGGAAATGAGTTTTCCATCACGGTTTTACGCGCACTGGCAACACGCAATGGAATTAGGTCATCATTATTTCTACGCTATTTGAACAGCATGTGTAAATGCTGAAAATGGCAGCTAATTAGTTACGCCTTGTGATCATGTTTGTACTAATTAAGCGTATTTTGTAAGACTTAGAAATGTTGAGCTTTCTTGGTTATAGAAGGTTCAACCTTTCTAATCCTGATCCCTATAATGGATTATTGTACTCATTATGAACGATATTTACTCTGACCAATCCTGAAATCCTGGAAAAAATCTGCTGTTCCAATCATGAAGTATATAAACTGAATAGCTGTTTTTTTTACATCCCATAGTGAAAAACCAGCTTTACACTTTGTCGTGTTCCTTATTTTTAATCCCCGACAAAAAAGACGAGTGTTATATGTTTGTACTGTGTATCTGTGTCTGTTTGTGGCATCGTAGCTCCAAAACGAACGGACCGATTTCAATGCAGTTTTTAATTGAAAGCTAGTTTAATCAGAAATCATCTTATCTATGTTTCATGAAAATCTGTTCTGCTGTTCAAAGGTTACAGCTCTTTTTCTAGTTGGAGTCTGGGGTGTTTGACAGTTAAGTTATTTTATCTTTAGTTAACGAAATATCAAGTATCTATCTATTAAAACCTGACACCAGTTTTACTACAAACAGATTTTACGTAGAATATAATTGTTTGCAAATCCAGCTTTCGCGTTCGCTCCCATTTTCCAATTCCAAGTAATTTTCACTGGGATTTTGATGGCTCAAATGCAAAACGCTTTTCTGTGATAGGCGACACTAGTATTACGTAATCTCAGATGCTTTTGGAAACGAAAATCTAACAGGAAATAAATTATTTATGCTTGAACTTAGTCTTCTAGAAACATGTTCTGTTCGGAGTTGGGGTGAGATAAAGATGAACTCGGATAAAAGATAATAATAAATATTATAGTTTAAAAAAAACTAAAGAAAACGCTTTTGTCATCCAAACTAAACGTGTATGCAAAATTTCAGCTCAATCGGAAACCGGGAAGTGGGTCAAATTTAACTTCAAAGATTTTTTTACATAGTTAGTTACAAGTGAAGTTAATAAAAGCGTTTTAAAAATTACTATATTTCAAGAGATTAAGATTACAAAAGATTAAGATTAATTTATGTGGTAATGAGGTGAATAGGATAGGATTTGAGTCACGCGCACGGTATGACGTCAAACGGTGAACTAACGATTGCTACATACTTTGTAATAATTTATATGATCAAACTATGCAGCGCGGTGCCGCAATTATGATGACCTAAGTAAACCGTTTTTCCCTAATAAACTGCCAGAAGACTTACAAACGTTATACAGAGCGAATTCGAAAAGTTTTATGTACAAATTAAAGCGTTTCCTAACACAAAATGTCTCATAATGTATTTATGTAGAGTGGACGTGTTATTATTACCATTATTACACAAATTATTATTAATTATCATTATAAAATTCTTTTCATTGCAGTATGTAAAATTTTTGTAAAAATTACTTGAATGGCTCGCCGCACACAGATAAACCCTGAGAGGTTTTCGTTGTGAGGCTAAAACCAGAATGTAAGTGTCTTAAAAATAAAAATATAAAAAAACTGTTGTACGGTGGTTGACCCGTACATGTTCCTTCGCCATAAATGTAGATGTACAGTTAACATAAAAAATAAGTGATTCGTTAAAGTTAATGTAGCACATGATTAACTAGCTGAATACTCAACGTAGTTACCGCCAAGCCAAAGGGTATCTAAAGAGTGTGCGCAATTGTAACCACTTACGACCATGGCTTAACCCAGGAAAGAAATATTATGTATTGGTCTCTCTTTCAGCAAGAATATACAGCAAAACATTTTGTAAATATAAGAGTTGCCTCACGAAATTTTCTTCCACCGTTTGCAGCCTCTGATAAATCGTGCACTCATGTTTGAGAGATCCTTAAGGAAATAGGAGTCATATATATCCAAAATTATCTACTTTAGCTGAACTGGAAACAAAATCGCTTGATATTTCTTAGTGAAATATATTTTTGTAATTTTATTTCAATAAAAAAATAAATAAAAATAAAACTTTTAAAAATAGGTAAAACCGACTGCAAAGAACTAAAAGGTATAAAATAATTTTCTTAAACATATTACCCTCCTTTGTGTCGCGCAGTTGGGTAGTCAGTATGCCCAAGCCTTGGGACAAGTGCTATGTAACCACGATTGTGGTTTACGTAGTAACATGGACGCACGTCTTCTGTGGTTACAGTTGCGAGTTAAATTCGTATCGTAACTATTCTATATCACTACATAGTATAAAACAAAGTCGCTTCCCGCTGTCTGCCTGTCCCTATGTATGCTTAGATCTTTAAAACTACGCAATGGATTTTGATGAGGTTTTTTTAAATAGATACAGTGATTCAAGAGGAAAGTTTATATCTATAATACTTTCATATTTAATGTAAGGATAATAGAGAAATTGCACCCGGGCGTACCCGGGGACGGGTCGCTATTGGCCTATAAATCTTTTGTTTTCAGCTTACAGGCAATTGAATTATATTTATGAAATGTAATCACAAGGCAGCGATTTAGATCAGATTATGATTATTTATTAGCAATGGTGGACTAAGGGCTAGATTATTTTTATTCCGTGCCTAATACAGGATCAGTAATGAGCTGAATAATTATAATTATCACGATAACTATTAGTTAAAAATTATCGAAAATCTACGGCAGAGTTTACCTGATCATCGAGTCCTTAAAAACTATTATAGTGCGAGTAAAAGGTCGTTACTTATTAGGCGGAAAAAACTAAAAGATAATATAATTAATCCAAAGTACTTATTGTCGGAACAAAGCTGCAAAGTAACTGATTGTCATGGTATGGACATGGTATGGTATCTAATGCGGAGAGATGAGAATCATGTAAATAAGGAGTCGAGTTGTAAGTATGAATGTTGATGGCTATCAGAGTAGAGGCAGACCAAAGAAAAGATGGACTGTGTGAAACATGACATGAATGTGAAGGAAGTGAATCTGGAAATGACGTCTGATAGAGATGAATGGAAGAAAAAGACATATTGCGCCGACCACAAATAAAATGGGATAAGGGCAAGAGAATGATGGTGACTTATAGTCGAAACAAAGTAAAATTGCATTACCTTAGGTAATATTTAATAATTCAGCAGACCAACACAAAAAGTAATAAAAATCAATGTTCAAACTAAACCCAAAACACATTTATATTGCCCCTAAAACTTCTGAACCACAGAATACTTACTATGCATAGCCCGTAAATGTTTAATGGAGGACAAGACGGAGACCCGGGATCTGATTGATTAAATTGATGCCATCATGCGAACGAAGGACTGGGTCGGTAGCTACTTATAACTTACTATAGATTTTGGACATGTCGTGTAAGGCAGAATGTACCTTTTACATTAGGATTCGGACCGCATTTTTGTCTTACAACAAGGGACGTTTTAATGGAAGCCGTTAAAAGAAAATGTATGTTACATTAGGTTTCGGACGTAGGGTGTTAATAATCTAACCGTCAAATACAATAATATAACTCCAACTAGAATAATAATAAAATATTATAGTTTTTTTAAACTATAATATTTTGGTCATCCAAACTGAACGTGTATGCAAAATGTCAGCTCAATCGGAACCCGGGAAGTGGGTCAAATTTAACTTCCAAGATTTTCTTACATAGTTAGTTGCAGGTGAAGCTAATAAAAGCGTGTTAAAAAGAGCTGTAACTTTTGAATGACTGAACAGATTTTCATGAAACATAGATGATATCTACCCGATTAAACTAGCTTTCAATTAAAAAAACGGCATTGAAATCGGTCCATCCGTTTTGGAGCTACGATGCCACAAACAGATCCCTTTTATGCCGCTTTTTTGTTGTTTTTGCTTGTTTATTTTTTTGCGGTGCTTTTTTGTCGGCGTTTAAGAAACGTGGTAAAAACAGTCAAACTTGGTATTTAATAAAAAAAATATAGAGGCTTAGTAACCGTCTACTGCTGTTGTTTGCACGCCCCTATAAAACTCGGTAAAAAAAGCAAAAA
Organism: Allophyes oxyacanthae; assembly: GCA_932294325.1. Lineage (NCBI taxonomy): Eukaryota > Metazoa > Arthropoda > Insecta > Lepidoptera > Noctuidae > Allophyes > Allophyes oxyacanthae. Next base: position 1,580,821 of record OW028625.1, read on the forward strand.
AACTGGCTTTACTAAAGCACTTCTTTAGTACCCAAGGATTAGGGAAACGACATTAACATATACATCTCTTATTACCAACATGATTAAGGAACTCCTTAGCTAACAGTCTGTAACCGACACGGGTGGCCGTATATTTAATATGGCGCCCTAATTTAAATAACGACAGTCATTTATTTTAACTTCCTTAACGCATTTAATTCTAACATCTTGGGTTAATAAGTTATGTTGGGAAACGGAAGTTCTTTTTTCTTTTATTAAAAAAATATATATTTATAGTGTTTTCTGCGAGTCATTGTACCACGAATGGGTTAATTATGCGAATAGAATAGTTTTTATTTTTACTTCCTAATATTATTACAAATCGTCGGGGATAGTTCAATACCGCGTAAGTAGCATTGGTAAATACCGCGTAAATGTCAAATCGCAATTTTTTCAGGAGAGAGATTCAACGGGTGCTAATCAGCGTCAGCAGTGCACTGGCCGCGAAATCTCAATTCGGCTAATTTCGCCACTTACGCGGTATTTACTAATGCTAGTTACGCGGTATTGAACCATCCCCGACGAAATGCGATTAAATGAACTTTAAGAAAAGGAACAACCGACTTAAAAAATGTATCAAGTATATGAAATAATTTTGTAGTATCAAAAAAATATAAAAATAAAATTGTATGTACAGCATTCCAGACAAAGTTCATAGGTTTTTAAAGGTTTACTAGTATGTTATATTCTATATAGGGTGTGGGAAATTAAAAAAAAAACCTAATTACTAGTGAAGTTGTCATAACACAAGTAATAATGTGTTTATGAGCAATTAATAACCCTCCTACTCCACGCTATCCAATTACCTACTTGTTTGTAATGGCATTACGTAAGACATACTCGACCGAATTAAACTAATGGATGTAATAACACATTTACATTGGATATCGTACCACATTAAGCAATACTCTAAATAAGGTAAATATTAAATTTATGTCCGCTCAAGTAAATATAATCCATATTAATTGTAAGTTCTTTTGTTTCATTTGTCTTGTTACTAACACTATGGGCTATATTGTCTGAAAATAAAATATTTTTATTTTATTTATTTATTATTAATATCATAGACATAATATATAGCAGACCAAACATGAATCCATTAGATGGGTAGGATTCTTTATCCCTTTTGTACTAAGCGACAACTGGATAATAAGTATCTCGTTTTTACCCGTTGTCACACTGAGTCACTCATAGACCAAATTTGACGCGCAGCTTCTTTATCCCGCGCCGTCATAATAATAAGACACATAAGTTCAATGCATTTTATAGATTAAATCGCGTTTAAATGAAAAATATTACTTTTTTGGGATGTAATGGATAGTAGAATATTATAATAAAATGGTGAAGTGATGTGCATACCGGTGTGACAGTGCTAGCTACGACAAAACACCGGGATTGACCTTTCATAAGTAAGTCCCTATGTGTGTGTAATAGCTACGTAAATTGCAGCGAATGTTTGGTCTGCTATTGGTATTATATGTCTGTGATTGATATGCTCACTACGTCGAGGTAAATGGTTCGACATAAACATTAAACATACCTATCATCAGCATTCTCCTGCCCTTATCCCATTTTATTTGTGGTCGGCGCAAAATGTCTTCTTCTTCCATTCATCTCTATTAAACGTCATCTCAGAGTTTAGTACGTTCTTATAAGCCATGTCAAATTTCACACTATCTATCCATCTTTTCTTGGGTCTGCCTCTTCTATTACATCCATTCACATTCATACTTAAAGCTCTTCTTGTTACATGATTTTCATCCCCATCACATGTCAAGCAAATATCACTGTACAGTATACACCCAACATTTAAATAAAAATATCTGTTCCGTATACTCAACCACAATTTCTATTTTCTTAATACAAGCTAAGCAAATGGGTCGCTAACTCTTCAATCAATCTTCTACAAAGGCTGAGTATACGGCGCTGGAGCAGTTCCGCCCGATGAGTATAACAGTCGGCAGTTCCGTTCTGATCAAGACGCACGTTAATCACTAGAGGCGCTACACCCTTACTACGAGTGCCAAATAAATTTAACTTAAATAATGAAATAATTTAAAAAAAAAACGAAAGAAAACGCTTTTGTCATCCGAACTAAACGTGTATGCAAAATTTCAGCTCAATTGGAAACCGGGAAGTGGGCCAAATTTTACTTCCAAGATTTTTTTACATAGTTAGTTACAGGTGAAGCTAATAAAAACGTTTTAAAAATAGGGAAACCCAAAACCTGAGACGCAAAAAAAATTTTCATTAGACTTCAGGCTTCAAATAAAACCGACATAGAAAATCGAGATTGCGAAACTTACGATCTTAGAAATAAGCAAAAAAAGAATCTATTATAGAGGAAAAAAATTCTAACTGCTTTAGCTGAAAGTTACTATCAGCGTCTGCATGGTCAGACTCGATATCTGTTTCCGCGGGAGCTTTAACATCAACACTCATTTTTAACCCCCGACAAAAAAGAGGGGTGTTAATTTGTAGTGTGTATCTGTGTCTCTGTGTGTCTGCCTGTGGCATCGTAGCTCCAAAACGGATGGACAGATATAAATGCATTTTTCAAAAATCGAAAGCTCGTTTCGTCGGTTATCGTCATAGCTATGTTTCGTGAAAGTCTGTTTAGCTTTTCAAAAGTTACAGCTCTTTTTCTAGATGGAGTCGGGGATTTTGACGGTTAGAATAAGTATTTCAATGCTCAAAAGTATTGAGACAAACCTACATCAAAGCTAACGCTGCTAAGCGTCAGAGTCGGTGCTGACGCTCATGTAAACAGACCCTTATTAAGAAAGAAAGAAAGAAAGAAAAATCATTTATTTGCCACAAAAACAAGACACACTAGACTGATAGACATAGGTAATAAGAAGAGGACAGGTGCATAGACAGAGAATACATTTTTTAGGATGGCAACAGTGTAAAATTGAGTAGAAAAAATAATAATTTAAAATAATAAAAAATACGTGGGTATACTGCACCGACTGCGCATCACCTATTCAGTATGTGTCCCGAGCTGTAGCAAATGGGTGTCCAGCTCAGCATGTGCCAGGCTATGCACACCTGACGCTGATATTATTGTGACTGTAGTAGGTGCTTGAAACACGGAATCATCATAACACACGTCAATTCATAAAACTCGCAAAGAACTCGCCTTAATTCTCTCTTCCTATAACCAAAGGTAGTGTCCCCCGACAAGTCTATTAAGAGATCGTAAATTAGACTGTGGCGGGCAATCTGTGCCGCTTTTGATTAAATTCACCTGCCCCAGCGGTGATTTGTAGGCACAATATCACCACAGTGTACAACATATTGAGTTTATCAATGAAGGAAGGCGTGAATTGCTTGGCGTTGAGAATATATTAAGGAATTAGCATTTTCTTTTGAGGATTTTTTGGCGCGTAGGCGTAATTTGGGTTACGTATGCGGGTTCTTGTGTTGACAAGATTGAAGTGAGAGGTTGGAAGGATTATTTTTCAGTCACGTTTACTATTAAACGACACGCCTTCCTAGTACTAGTACTAAGAAGTCGTATCGGGAAACTTCGTAAAACCGATCACTCCCGAACTGAGTTCGAATTCAAAGCCACGAATGTGTATTAGTATTAGACTGTTTTTCGATCAAATACATCGATGTAACTTCTTATTTGTATCGTACTGTACAATAGATAAGTAGGTTTTATTCGTTGAAATCTGGCTTATGGTTGTACCATAATAGTTATTTTTTTTTAATTCACTCTTGTATAAAATATTATGTTGAGGATACACAAAAAAATAAGTCACAGCATTTTTTTTTAAATTATGACGTTCACTAAACAGATGTTTAAAATGAATAAGTACGGCCGATTACCGATATAAAAATTCATGTTTAAACGGCAGATTTTTCCCTAATCGTCTGTTATGCTGTCGGTGAACATAAGCTTTAATTAGGCCCGAGTTGACTGAAAATAAAACAGACGTTTAAGACGAAAACCACCCGTTTACATGCCTTTCAGTATGGGTAAACGGTCGTTTTTAACACGCTTTTATTAGCTTCACCTGTAACTAACTATGTAAGAAAATCTTGGAAGTTAAATTTGACCCACTTCTCGGTTTCCGATAGAGCTGAAATTTTGCATACACGTTCAGTTTGGATGACTAAAGTGTGTTCTATAGTTTTTTTTTAACTATAATATTTTATTATTTTAAAGCTCTGTAATGTTATCGGTGAATATGGCCATAAGATAGGCACCGACTCAACAAATCGTCGCATGATCGTAATAAATATCCTTCCTATGTTTATCTTCTTAGCAAATTGGCAGTATTAACCGAATGATCTATAACTTTATCTACTTATTTGTCGGTCACTTGGTTCCTAAGCTCCGAAAACCTTATTCGGTCAAGCTAAATAAACACAGGAATCCTTTTTGGGAAATGGGTTGGGAATTTCTCTGTACTGCGTAACAGTATTTCTTAGACAAGACCTTATCAGTTTTGTAAGGAAAAAATATTGCAAAAATATTTTTTCTTAGAAACACGAAATATTTTTCTAGGTTACCCTGTATCATGGGTGAAATTATACAGACACTGATAATACCCACACCTACCCCTCTACTTATAAATGGTAAATAAAGTTACGTCAAACTTATAATTATGTCATAAAAAACAGTTTTTTTTTAAACGTTTCCCCTCAATATGATTTCTCCTATATCGAGGGTACAGTTTACAAACATATATATCACATACACACACACCCAGACCAGAAAAAAATATCTGTAGATCGTCATTCTCATCATTCTCCTGCCTTTATCCCATTTTATTTGGGGTCGGCGTAATATGTGTTCTTCTTCCATTTATCTCTATTAGACGTCATCTCAGAGTTTACATTATTATATAAATCATACAAATATTTGAACAGTGCGGAGATCGAACCCGCGGCACGTAGCGCAGAAAGCTAATCGCTTAGTCACAGCGCCAACCATGTCGTCAAATTAATTAAATGGTGCAAATATGGTTATCCGCAGTTAGATATTTCAGCCGTTTGGCGTCGAAACGCTTGGGTCATGGGGTCCGAATGCACAATGCACATCTTCTTTTTAGAGTCATTGCAAAACGGACGCTACACGTGACCCGAGGGCTGGCCTATTCTTTGATCAAAGAATAAGCATTGCCATTCAACGTGGCAATGCTGCCAGTCTTCTGGGCACGCTGCCAATTGACAGCGATGAGGAGGAGTGTTTTGACGCTTAAGTGCATTTGTATTTTTATTTTAAGTTTTAGATATGGCAGTGTACATAGTTAAGTATAGAAAGCACATAAAAAAATATGAAACTGTGTAAAAAAAACCTTATTTATACTCTTTATTGTACACTAGGTAATAAAAACAGGATTGAGAATCACTTAAGCTAATGTACAATGGGCGGTCTTATCGCGCGCAGCGATCTGTTCCAGACAACCTTTGGATGGACATAACAGAAAAGAAATAGGTAACGGGCAGTCTAGGTGTACAAGTTAGTACATCCGGTCACATTCCATTAAATAAGTTTGCACATTTGATAAGAATAGCAAGTTCTTCGGATTGTGATGAATGTGGGGTGATTGAGGATGTTTATCATATCATAATGGAATGTGGCAGGAACGAAGTTTTTAGACATCATATGCGCACCGAACTTGATGTGGTTCCTTATGACGTGGGATGGTGTAACACTGTTTTGTCTTTACCTCTATCAGAGGAAGCTAAATTAGTGTATAAGCTGACGCAGATCGGCATTAAAAATCGTTCCTCTATAGTTTTAAGTTAGTTCTATTTTAATATTAGTTCCAAAGTGTTAAGTTTTGTTTTTGTTGCTTTATGGAGGTGACATGTTCATGTATGAACAAACCTTCTTCAAATAAAGATTAAAAAAAAAAAAAAGTTAGTACATTATTGTACTTACACTTCATAACAATTGCCTTCTATAATTAAATTATCGGCGAGATGGCTAGTTTTACACAGAGAAGGTTCTACTGGCCTCAGGGTATCTGAGCCCACAGCCCATCCTATTATTATCCATATGTCACTATTTCGAATTCAATTAAGTGTTCCTAACTAATAACAAGTTTCGAATCCGCATAAACGCTATCCATATTCACTTTAAATTACATTATTCTCGCAGCTCTTACCACAACATTGTACTGATCAAGATTGTAATCTATTATTTTAAAAGAGTTTCCATGGAGTTTCTTGCCGGTTCTTCTCCATAGGATCTACTATTTGGAACCGCGCACCTAGAGTCTCGATATTTCTTAAGTGCCTGTATCTGGTTTACATGAAATAAAGATCTATTTTATTGATTAATATTGTAAAAAGTTAACATTCAAGTTTTCAAAATTGTAAAAAAGAGCAACATGTTAGAAACTACTGAACTGCACTAATTTTATGAAAAATGTAACTTAATTTTTAAAATAATTATGTGTGGTATGTGTAATATCATGTGTATTTTGTTGTCAATATGTCTGTGCTGAATAAATGTTTTTCTTTCTTTCTTTTCTTTTTCTAAATAAACTTTCTCGTTAGCTCAGCGACCGAAAATGTGTCTTGCCCTTCGATAAGAGAGATCGAATTCATGTCGATTCTTGGCAGTTTCTCGCTAATCGATAACTCAAAGCTCCTGAAAATCAACTTCTTCTTTCTCTCTTATCGGTTTCGTAACTTTGTTGTTTTTCCATAAGACGGGTGTAACCTGTAAACCCGCCGCACAACCCCCATAACGCTGGAGGACCACACCCGTCATTGGTCAGCGAATCAATTGGATTTAGCCAGAAGCGTAGCTAGGTTGTACTACCGACCCTTCCCCCGTGGGGTACTTATATAAAGCGCGGTCTAAATAAAGATTTAATAAATACAATTAATTGATTATTAAACCAGACACTTTCATAATTCTGTAAAATATCACTACACAAAATCCGGACGTGACTTTTTACCCGTCCGCAATGGATGCGCTCATCAGTAACTCGGACACCTCACCGCAACCGTACTAAAGCGCTGACTTTGACGAACATGCACCCATTTCATTTGTGGTAATACCTTTGCCTGGATTACGTAGCTGGGGTTAGCAGAGTTTGTAATTAGGCAAGATTTACTCGGAACGATGATGATAATGTTTAAAATATGTCTGTGAAGGCGAATTATCTGTTAAAAATATTTACAAGATAATTACTTAAGTATAAAGTTTTTAGTATAGAATAGAATAAAATAGATCCATATTTCATCATGTAAACCAGATACAGGCACGTATGAGATGTCGAGACTAGGTGCACGGTTCCAATTCTGGTTTTATGGTGCTTATTGGTAGTTTGGACACCTTATCAGTGGCGAAGGGTGACAGTTTTAAAATGGGAAGCCGTCCCAAAAATGCCCTCTAAAAATTGCTGCAATTAATGCTGCAAGACAAAAATCCAAACCGTCTCTTATAATCTATAAGTAGTCATGTCTGGAAGAACTCAACTGAATAACAAGCCTTTTTTATTTGTCAGTTGAATGAGTAAATAATATTATATTACGTTGGTCTACGCACTATAACCAATTCCTAAAGGGAAGCCGATGGGAATCGGATTGTATGGACCCTTCACCACTGCACCTTATATACACATACAGATATACAGACTTGTATATACAGAGCGCTGACTTTGACGGACATGCACCCATTTCGTGCGGTGATACCAACTCTACCTGGATTATGGGCGTAGCAGAGATTGTAGTAAAGCAAGATTACGTGATTAATGTCCGAAATATGTCTGTCGAGGCGATTAGTAGTATTTCAATCATCTTACAGTAGTTCTGACACAGAGCAGCTGACTTTGACGGACATAGTACCCATTTCATGCGGCATTACCGCTGGGCTTAGCGGAGTAACAGGTTTCCTTGAAGTAAAGTAAGATTTAACAAGGTAAATCCGTGAAATTTTAGGTATCTATGTATTATCCATAATAACAATCATGAACACTATCACTAAATAGTCTAATATCGTGCACCGCGTCTGTTTGTTCGTTTCCAACGAATTTTGATGCGGTTATCACCATCATTTTGAGCATTTCTTCCAGAAAGTTTAAAATATGATTATATTGGTACAATTATACAATACAATACAATTCTTTATTCATAACCCAAAGTTACATGTCAATACAATAACAATAATAATACAGATTCAATAATAAAATCTCACATTTAAATATAATTGCTACATAATACATTCAATTTATATTTGTGCTCAATAATTAATAGACAAGGTAAGGCTTCCTAATAGGTATTAAAATAAAAAAAATAAAAATACCCTACAGCATGCAATAGGTTACATTAATTCATAATTTGTTGTTTGTAAACTCTTCAATTGAGTAGAATGCGTTTAAGTCTGTTTAAGTATACATTTAAGTAATACTTTCATAATAAGTAATGTAAAAAAATAGTAGAGAAATTGCACTCGTGCGAAGCCGGGGGCGGGTCGCTAGTAACATTATAAAATGTAAAACTTTCTGAACATGTTTACATATTTGGTACAAGCTCACGCATAAACGGCTGAACGGATTTGGATGAAATTTGGCACACAGGTAGACTATGTCCTAGATTAACACATAAAATGCTTTTTATTGAGGTATATAAATAAACTCTCATAGGAAGCGAGAGAAACCGCAGGGCAACAACTAGTCTGTACTTTTTTAATTACTAATATTATAAAGAGAAAAGATTTGATTTTTGTATGTTTGTTTGTTTATTTGTAATGGATAAACTAATTTAAAATTAAAACACTAGCAGAATGCTATATTAACACTGAGTACCATAGGCAATAATTTAAAAAGATATCACGCGGGTGAAGCCGCTGGCGGAAGCTAGTATAACATAAAACAAATTGTTTGTATATATAAGTCAATAAAAGATTAAAAAGGTACAACTTGAAAGGGAAAAAGGAAAGCTCTCTCCAATCCATTATTTTTTATAAGTGGCTTACTGAGTGAGTACACATAACATCTTTACCTCTCAAATTCGACGGTTTTGACAAAGTACCGCTACTTGAGAGCCGGAAAATACTCGATAGGTATTGTTTCCTACTTTTATTTATTGCCACTTGGGAATTGGAGATAAACGAAAGTGAATTTGAAAGTAGGTTTGATGGTTTATATTGCAAGAAAATATCAAGAGCCAAATTGATTCAGATGGACTATCCTCGCTCTCTGGGACCGTTTTATGCTTTTTAAATATTTTTATTTACGAAAGAACATTAACTCAATTCAATATTGCTATTAGAGTTTCGTTATATGAATCGCGGCCGAAGTTAGGCAGTGTCGGGGTCCATCACCCCAAGTCTATAGTCAATTTAATGTTTGACTTACGTCTAGAGGGAGTGCTGTAATGACACAAGAGGGGTCACAATAGATGTTCGCAGGTAGCAGTGACAAAGGGACAGTGGACAGTGACAAAGGTTCATAAAAACCAGTGCTAAATCCATTTACGACTTCCATCGTAGCTACAATAGATCTATTTCGCCATTATTACGCAAGTTTCGTCAGAATGTATCACTATGTCCTTACCTTACACACAGCCATCTCATCGCTATATTGTATTCATTGATCAAACCTAAATCCATATAAGTTTTCTGTTACGTTGATACGTAAGGATACGGTCAGACAGCGAACATGGAAACAAAAATATTTAGATTAATTTTATACATTACTACCTGCTGCCCGCGGTTTTACACGCTTTTTATTAACACCTGACAAAATATAAGGGTGTTATAAGTTTGTATTGTGTATCTGTGTATCTGTTTGTCTCTATGTATCGGTGTAGCCGTGTATCTTGTCTGTGGCATCATACCTCCAAAATGGATGGACCGATTTTATTGCATTTTCAATTGAAATCTTGTATAATCGTCTATCATTTTAGCTATGTTTCATGAAAATCTATTCAGCTGTTCAAAAGTTACAGCTCTTTTTCTAGTTGGAGTCGGGGGTTTTTGACGGTTAGGTTATAAGTATTCTGTGTTCTCTTGTGTACACTTAAATGAATAAATACCTAAATGAATAAAATAACACCTTTACAAATAAACTGTTCGGAAAATGTCGATCGCAGAGCAGTTACCATGTTGGTTTCCATACCACGGTCTAAATGAAAAAAGTAAAAAAAAAATTGTATCTAAGTCATCATTCCGCTTCTCGCTGTCTGTATGACTATGTCTCAGCTCAGCAATATCCTCTTACATCGCGTCACGCGATAAGGAGGAATAAATCCCTTATTTTTCACCTATCACATTGTTTCCACGCTGCTCTAGTGAAAAACATATGGATTATTAGTTTGTCGCACCAAATAAGTACCTACAATGAATATTGTTTAAATCTAACAACCGATTTAATTAGAGGCAGAGATAAATAGACCCTGTTTTAAAGTTACTCAGCTGTATCCTAAAGCCCAGTTCTCGTACGCATGATAAATATGACAGTTGTTGTCGCAAATAAACGTCCTATTCCGTATCCTCTTATGAAAACGTCTATAAGCGAGAAAGGGATGCATTGTTTGTTGGTCGCTGTGGCTGTCAGATTTTTCTTACGTAATCAAGGCGCCGATCAATGTTATAAATGACACACACACTAAACGTCAAGCATGAAATTATATTGTAATGAGGTCGAAAGTTGATTGAAGCCAAATCGGTAATCTGATTAACTTTGAATCGACAAAGACAATAAAAAAAAAATCTCGTCCTAAAATAAACGTCAATAATTAGATTGAAATGAGTCTGTAAGAAGATTGAATTAAAATCATACTGAAATTGGACTGAACTTAGAATAGAGTGTTTCTATTTCATTATTTAATCTCAGTTTGGTAAACTTTCAGTCATAGTGTAAATTAATTACGAGAATTAGGCTTCGGAACTTATTCTAATTCCAGTTATTTATAATCTAACACTAGTAAAGAAAATATACTTAATTGTTCGCCAAAACACCATCCCGTATGTTTCTCTTGCCACGTATGTTACTAAGTGGAAAACAAGATAAGGCGTGAGCTGTGCCACTTCATTACATCACTCGCTCGCTTCACACACAGCGGCGTACTGCATGAATATAGCCAGTATTACAGAATATAAAACCTAATAGGAAAGGAACTAGTAGGTGGAGCGTGTTATAATTATGCAGAGGCCCGCAAACTTCATAAAAGTTTGTTTTTTTAGTTTTGCGTTTTGCCCACCGTTCGATTCTCGCACGAAGTCATTGTTTCAAGTATGATCTATAGATAGTTGTTTCTGGTCTGAATGTGTGTGCATGTGACATGTATGTTTGTAAACTGTACCTCTACCATGAGTTTTCCGTGCCGTCTAACGTTCACGTTCACATGTAGAATTTTTTCAGCGCCTCTATCGGTATAAATAGTGAACTAAAGTCACTATACAAATATTGCATGTGAACGTGAACGTTAGACGGCACGGAAAACTCATGGTAGAGGTACTGTTCCCTCGATACAGGAGAAATATTAGTGGTAAGGTTTCTAAAAAAAAATCTCATTAATTTCATGTTTAATTTTCCATTTTCTTGCCTTTACCATCAACAACGTATTAGTTTTCACTAGACAGTAGACTTTTCCAAAATGGCCTGTTTTACTGTTAACCGTGCGACATTTATATTTTATATGAATAGGGAGAGCTCGTAAAACGTTTCATGGTACGGAGTCGGTAATGCGCAAGAGTGATGTTTTACGACTTGCTTTTATGGTGTGGAGTGGTCAGCGGGAATGAAGTTGACACGTAAATAACATAAAATATAATTATATTTCATGGTTGTGTCGACACTGGAACATTATTATACCTTAAGTAGGTACGCATGTCACAGAAATAATTTAAGATAGAAAAATATTGGCCAAATACAAGAAAAAATATATGTAGTGCGCAAAATTTGCAGAGTGATTCCGTGTCCGTTCCCAAATGCAACCGCAGTACTAAATTCACTCCAAAACAAAATAAAAATTTGATTTTGTATGGCTTACGCCAGTAAATTATGCGTGTCCCCCATACTAAGTAGAATTTTCGTTTTGTTTTAAAGTGTACCCTGATACTGTGGTTGCATTTAGGAACAGAGACTGAATCACTCTACAAATATAGTAAATTCGGAAGGAGCTTATAATTTTTTATTTTATTATAAACTTATTATTGTTAGTGGTAAAGTATAATACTATTATGTTTATGTTTTTTTTTTATAAGTGATTGGGAATGAAAAGCAAGGTCTGCAACAGTATGTTCAACTGGGATGCTGCGAGTATATTAAATCCCACAATCTAGAAACCGACCAACGCAAATTGCACCGACGAATTTAATATTTAACTGCTTGAAATTCTGAAAACCTATTAGACGGAAACTGGGCTGAAAACTTGAGTTTTACGCTCGTTAGACACGAGAGAAAACCGAATGCAACTGAAATTTCAGACTCTTATAAGCTTAACGTTTCGATTCATGAATAAAAAAGAAAGAGAATATTATTTATTCGGGTTAGACATCAGACAACACAATGCACAAACATAAAAATAGTACAAAAACTATAATTAACAATTAAAGAAATCAATTTAATGTGCTATCGTCGTGCCAGTACCGAATGGGTTGCCAACTCAGCATATGCTGGACATAGGAACACCCAGCGCTGATGAACAATCACCAGAACACAGACTGAATATGAGAACATTCACCAGAATAGGGAACTTCCATTTAAATTATATTGAGAAATTATGTTAAATAATATTATACTCGTATATAGTTTAAAAAAAATTAAAACATACGCTTTTGTCATCTAAACTAAACGTGTATGCAAAATTTCAGCTCAATCGGAAACCGGGAAGTTGGTCAAAAGCTTCCAAGTTTTTTTACATAGTTAGTTAGTTACAGGTGAAGCTAATAAAACCGTATTATAAATCATTTATAAAATTTGTTAAAATTTCTTTTATGAAAGATTTATTCATAAATTTTGTTTTTTTACAAATAATCATTATAAAAAATACGTATAACGGAACGTTATTTCAAAACCATCATCGAGTTATTGACGTCACTTCTTCGTGTTTCCTTAGTAACCATATTCACACGCTATGAACGAGCTATGCACTGTCGTCATATCACGTGAGTGTGGTTTAGCGCGAACATTTGTAATTCATATTTATAATTAAGATATTTTAATTATTCGTGCATACTTTTGTTTTCACTATGTTTATTTAGGCTTTCATTTTTACGTTAACCTCTCCGTTCGTATTCCGACTCGTGAATGAGTAAACCGCAGAAACCGCCGACTCAACCATGTTTACATCCACTTGACAGCCACTGACAGCCACTTCAAACTTCAAACGTCAAGTACTTTTTTTTTTTCCATGGTAGGCAAGTGTTGTATTTTTAAAATATACTAAATATATCCATCTACCTCCCACATACGGTCGTTTCATTAGAGAGAGCGAAAAAAAATTATACAAGGGCAAAATTAAAGAACCACCAAACCTGGAATGTCGCCATTTCGCGGGTGCCGATCGGCACTACGGCGAAACGCCTGCACCAAATCGGCGGGTGCCGATCGGCACTACAACGAAAGGAGAGGACTAAAAATAAAAATAATGCAAGTTTCTTATTCCTTTTCATTTGACAAACTTCTGAAACCTGTCTTCTTTTTATGAAAAGAAAATAACTACAATGGTTATACAGCAGAGAAACAAGGTGCGCAGCTCTTAAAAAAATATTTCCTAATTAGAACGTAGGTAGCAAAAAAACTAACTGTCCAACACAAAGGAGATAATTAACTAAATTTTTCCACCTTTTCACTCAGCTCAAAGTAATTTTCTTACACAATGTTGCCGTTGGGAATTCCAGTGCCTCCATTTTAAAACTAGTTTCTAGGATGAAAGTATCCTGAATACTTGAACAAAAATAACGTCGAAAATTAAGGTCCATAATAAAAAAAATTAAATCTTTGCCCCTCACTAGGATTTCTCCTGTATCGAGGGTACATTTTACAAACGTACATCTAACATGCACACACATCCAGACCCGAAACAACTATCTGTAGATCATACAAATATTTGGTGCGGCGATCAAATCCGCGGCACGTAGCGCAGAAAGCTAATTGATTAGCCACTGCGCCAACCGTGTCGTCAAGGTTAATTGTACTATGGAGATAATCCAACAGGAAACTAAGTGGCAAGGTGGCAAACACGCATACGGCCCGCCTGATGGTAAACGGTTACCGTAACCTATGGACGCTTGCAATGCGAAGGCTGACCTATTCTTTGATTAAAGAATAAAGCATTGCCATTCAACGTGGAAGGCACACAATTGGTAGTTTTTTTTGTATGTTTTTTTACCTCACGATCAATAAATCTAAGTAGCAAAACGTCGAAATAATCAAAATGTCTATTTAGCAATACCTCTAATTAACAAATTGTCTTTATAGCAAAACGTCCAACTATCGAAATGTCTATGTAGCAGAACGTTCAATGAGCAAATAGTGTAACATTTTTTTAGTACAGTCGTATTCGTAAACAATATTTCTAAAATAAGTATAATAATAATTATTAGGTTCGTCAAATGGCAATGGAGCGTAGTATTATAAACATATTTAAATTCTGTCCCATAAGTGACTGTTCCCAATAAATTTACTTTTCTTTCTTTCATTAATTTAGAAATCCACAGCCCGACCACATTCAACAAATTCTTCACTATACTTTCTTTTCACTCGACCCAATAAACAACCAATACCAAGTTGTTTCATTCACTCATTCATTCCTCAGCTACCTTTCTCTCCTTCACTTCTTTTCACTTCTTTCTTTTCCCCTCCTTTCACTTTCACACCGAAAAACCTCTAGAGCCCGTCACCCATTGCAAGGTCTAAAAATAAACCAGGGTCTCAATGCAGTCCGTAAAGAGCTTCGTGGCTCGTTAGTTGATCCAATTAGTTAGTTCTCGGGCTGTTTTAATTGGTTCTTTTTGTGGTGGCAAGGTGTTAGGGGTTGGTATAAAAGTTGGAAGTAATTAGGGTAGGCTGAAATGGTTTCTTTTATCGTTCGGACGATTGACTGTGACGTTCGGTGAGATTTTTGGTTCTTTTGGAGAATTGAGACTCGATTTTGTAAACTAGGTGCAGATGAGCGAATAAAAAAGAATAAAATACTCAAGAAAACTTGAGAAATTATTGACACAAGCTTGGTTTGAATCTGACATATCATGACATTGCTCTTCCAACCGAGCTATCGTACCGCTTGCATGGCCACACATGTAAAGAGCTTCACACACCGAACGCGGTGCGAGGCGGCGCGGTGACTGCGGCTGCCGAATACGATTTACGCTCTGCAACCACGCATTTGGTGCGTGTTGTTATAGATGCTTAATAATATAAATTTATTAAAATTAAAAAATATATTATTATAATTCATCTGCGACCCTTTTTATTATCCTTTGTACTATATTTGAGATAAAAATAAGTTTTCTAGATTAAATAAACTAGACGTCACCTAACCATCAAAAACCCCCGACTCCAACTAGAAAAAGAGTTGTAACTTTTGAACGGCTGAACAGATTTTCGTTAAACATAGCTAAGATGATACCCGATTAAACTAGCTTTCAATACAAAAAAATGCATTGAAATTGATCCATCCGTTTTGGAGCTACGATGCCACAGACAGACACAGACACACTACAAACTTATAACACCCCTCTTTTTGTCGGGGGTTAAAAATACAAGTGACGCCCCCAATTATTGTCATCTATTTTTTATCATACTGTACATTATTATATCTAAGCGTAAAATTGCCTCAGAGAAAAAAATATCATACCATTACCAAAATAACATTTGTAGTTTGCATAACATAACTATTTTTCTTTGTAACGCCTCAAGACGTTATGTTATTATCTAGAACAGAAACAGCGCTGTTTTCTAACTCATGGCAGCTCTAAGCTTCAGACGGATCTTATGAAATTTTATGTAATTGTCTCCGAAACCTGTTACATGGACTGAAAATGTGCGAAGGGAGAATTTGGCGTGTGGTGGAAGTAACAAGCTTTATTTATGCCTAACAGTCAAAAACCTCCGACGTCAACTAGAAAAAGAGCTGTAACTTTTGAACGGCTGAATAGATTTTCATGAAACATAGCTAAGATGACACCCGATAAAATTATCTTTCAATTTAAAAAAATCCATTGAAGTCAGACCATCCGTTTTGGAGCTACGACGTCACAGACAGATACACACTAAAAACTTATACTCGAGTTCCCAAAGTATGCACAATTGCACAATATGGGATAAAGTCATGCTTATGATACGCTACTTCGTAACCCTTGTACCACGTTATAGATTTCGCAGACAGACATAAGCTGGGTGGGACCGTAAGATTTTATTGTACAGGGGAACTAGCGGGAACAAATTATTGTTCTTTACGACGCCCTGCGGGTTTTACTGATATAGCGGTAAACTGAGAAAAACCCGCGCTGTATTTTGATTTAAGAGTTTCGGTAGCTTTAACCCTGCGACGCGTCGACCTGTTTGTTGTCGATATTGATTCTTATTATATTTTGTATGGAGTTTATTAATCCGAATAGAATAGTTATTAATGTTTGTCACAGGTAAATACAAAAAAGATCAATAATAACAAGTGTCACTGTAACATACCCATTGGGTATACAATATCGACGACACGGTTGGCGCAGTGGCTAAGCAATTAGCTTTCTGCGCTACGTGCCGCGGGTTCGATCCCCGCACGGAACAAATATTTGTATGATCTACAAATAGTTGTTTCGGGTCTGGTTGTGTGTGCATGTGACACAAGACAAGAAATGTTCCTTAACTCTTTTCATAAAAACATTAGGAGATGGGCTGAATAGAGTTCGAATAGAGTTTCTTTTGTAAAATAAGCAGTACCTTTGTTCTTTGTTCTTGTATTTAATGTTTTCTGTATCTTTTCATGTGTGTACATAAATTATTAAATAAATAAATAAGTAAGTGTCTATCAGTTCGTTTGTTTGTAAGATTTTCACGGCTTCAGAGCTGAATAGGTTTGAATGAAATTTGGCAAAAAAAAAAGAAAAAAAAGAAAAGAAATTTGGCAGAGAGTTTATCTGAAACCCGTGCAAAAACTTCCGATCCCAGAAAATAAAGATCTTATCAAAAAGAAAGAAAGAAATTATCACACGAACGGAGCTAAAAAGATAAATATCATTTTCGTTAACCTAGCCAGTAATTTATGAACTGTAGACACTAACATAATATTTTCTGTTGATCTTAATGAAAATTATGGAAATGAAGAGCAAATGAGAATATTTTATTGCTCATTAAACTTTGAATTAATAATCAAGATTTCAATTGTAGACATTCAGTAAATCATAAAAAAAATATTCATGAAAATAATTTATGAGGCCTTGTTGAGCATTAAATAGAGAATTTTATAAAATTACTGAGAAAAAATGCTGAAAAGAAATTGCTTCCTTTTTTGCTATTAAAGGTGAGCGTGCATCTACACGCGCCGAACGCGCTGCAGGCGCATAACGCGCCGCACGTGCCGCTGGAATCGAATTTGCTGATGATCTCGTGCAACTATCCGCATCGCACGCGCTGTACGTACGTGCCAAACGCGCCATACGTGGCGAACCCACCAAACGATCAGTATTGCACAAAATCGTTGGAGCAAAATGCGGATGATGTCATTAGAATGGAGCCGCCCGTGCCGTACGCGCCGAATCCGATGACGTCAATCGCAAATGCGGGTGTAATCGATATACCCGCTGAATTTTACTGAAATGCGGCGTGTACAGCACAGTTAGGTGCGCGAAGTTGTATAATTTCATACAAAGAATACTAATATTTGATTTCCGCTGCGCGTGCAGCGTGGTCATCGCGTGTAGGTGTGCGTTCACCTTTAGTCCACGTCGCGCGGGTGGGTATCGAATTCCCAACTTTTCGCTTGCCAGCCACTTTTGGGCTATTGCTGCGGATAATTTCGTTCTAAAGAAATCAAATTGCGAATACCACCTTGAATTTTTTTTACCTAGGCACCTACTTTTACCTATAAAATATTATACTCTACGAATATGTAAGGCTGTCATCCTTGATGCTAATTTTCTTATACACAGACAGACAAACAAACTCCGAGCTTTCTAATTATATAAGTATCTGTGACTTCGGTAGGTAACTTTTAAGGTTATACTCAATTTCTTCCGTGATCAATTCTGGCACTTTTCCTTTTTGGCAAAGTTAATCTTTCGTCCGTGACATTTTTGTATGGGATCCAAATTAGCAAAATGAAAGTTTCGAATATAATTTCTTCTTTTACTTTGCTGTAATTCAATCAAAGATCTATTTAAGACTCCGTGTTTCAATGTAATCTCTGGGGATTGGAGAAGCCTGAATTCAATCTTATAATGTAGTAGGTACACCTAAAGCTTTGAAAAACTTTGTAAATTGTTTATTTTGCTACTGGGAATTAAAGAAATAAAGTAACGAACTAAAATTCACGTATCTAAGATAATTCTTTTAGCTTAAATAATTGTTTTTAATTATAAAAAGTGAGGGCGTGAGTGCGTGAGTGTGGGTTAATTACACAGAACACAGAAAGAGGACCTCTTTTCTGTGTTCTGTGGTTAATTAATAACAATTGAAAAACAGAAGTCCGCCTATGTATACCATGTTGCGTAAAGTCAATGCTACTGATTTTTCGAATTTAAAAGATCCCTTTTTTTCGCGATTTCAGGTTTGGTCCCTTACTAAAAGTTAGTCAAAATGATGAGTATATAACCACATAAAGGCATCCGCCGCCTGTTTACGTCTGATAAAATATATGACAGTTACTGTCGCAAATATACGTCCTATTCCGTATCCTCTAATTAAAACGTCTATAAGCGAGAAAGGGATGCATTGTTTGTTGGTCGCTGTGGCTGTCAGATTCTTTTTACGTAATCAAGGCTCCAAAACGCAAATTACTAACGTAGCTCAAAAAGCTGCTAAACTAAAGTGGGATTGGGCAGGCCACGTCTGCCGTATGCCGTCTAAACTGCGGGCCAAAATAACCATGCAGTGGAGCCCTGACACAGCAAAGCGGCGACGCGGCAGACCGCGAAAGAGATGGCGGGACAAAATAGACACATTCAGCAAGGACTGGTCATCACTGGCACAGGATAGAACAGCATGGAAATCAAGGGGGGAGGCCATTGCCCAGCAGTGGGATGATACAGGCTAACAGTAACAGTAAGTAATCAAGGCTCGGGATTAGAAAGGTATGACATAGGTAATTCGTGGTCTTGAAGTCGAACTCAGTTCGGAAGTGATCGGTTTTACGAAGGTTGCCGATGCGACTACTTAGTCGTGTCGTACTGTATCCTGTATCAGACTTCAAGTACACTTTTTGAGAATATTTTTTATAGATATATTCATAGAGTGAATATTTCCCTTGTGTCTCTTCTAAGAAAATTGTATCAAGTAAGTAAATAGAATACATTTTCATTATATTCTGTATCATTTTATTATTCAGTACTGTACTCTTCTTTATTGGACCGGTTATGACGTAGTGCTCGAGTGTACTTATTAAAAATTCATGAGTGTGTACCTAAATGTCGTTGTTAAATTACAATAATGTTTTGTATTTATTTTCGTATGTATGAAGCAGTGATAGCCTAGCGGTTGAAAGCTTGCCTTCCATGCAGGAGGGTCTGAGTTGAGGTCTGAGTCAAACCCGGCCCGCACCTCTGACTTTTGGGATTCATGTGCAGATTAGAATTTGATTATCACTTGCGATAACGGTGAAGGAAAACATCGTAAGGAAACCTGCACATCTGAGAGGGCGTCATAAAGTTCTCGATGGTGTGTGTAGTCCGCCAACCCGCACTAGGCCAGCGTGGTGGAGTAAGGCCTAACCCTTCTCATTCTGAGGAGAGGCCCGTGCCCAGCAGTGGGACAGTAATGGGCTGAATTTATTTATTATTTATTTTCGTGTCATTTTACGTCCCACAGTTTCTCAAAGTTTAATTCTTGGTATCTTTCGTTAACACTATTTAAAACAACTTACAGCTGAAGACGAATTGTACAACAAGAACTTTAATATTTCGCCAACTTACGAAGCTACGAGTATAATACGACTCAAATAAGCCGTTATAGAAACATTTCTGCTGTTATAATCTTTCCACAAATCCATCTCTGAAAGAAGCAGAAAGTTATTAACATTCTCACGTGTGTTAACGTCGCTCTAGATGTGACACCTTGTATATACGTTACTGGAAATGTTTGAAACCTAGGGATTATACACAATTCCTAGGAAATATATGCAATTCTGGCAACAGAAGTTACCGGCAATCTATCTATATATTTATTAATACGTGAAGAGAAAACTTTGTACCCATTTTTAAGCATGTTGCGTGCACGGAGGTGTGTGAGATTCGGCATAGTTAAAGTTTATATGGAGAAAGAGTGCAGGAACCTAAAATTATGGTCGAATTTCGACCAATGGACGACCACTAGTCTTTATGATCATGTAATCTTCACTTTTGTTCAGTTTCATATCAGTGGCCAGCCCAAGGGCCACCCTAGCCGCACCTTAACCTACTGTGATAGAGTTCATGTGTGGCTGAAATTCTTTTAGTCATACCTAATAATATAAAATACATTATGAACATAGTTTTCCTATCTATTTTAGGAATTGTACACATTCCCTAGGAATTGTATACAATGACGGATTACATACTTTTCTGTTAACATAATATTACACAAATATACAAAACTGTAAATTTTTCAGGAGAGACAAAAACTGTTTTGATAATTAAGTATTATATAATTATAGTACATTGGTTTTGATAATTATTATTATATGTATTGAATACTAGTTGTGCCCGTGACTTCGTCTGCCTGGACTTTAACAAAAATATTTTTTCTTTATATTAAAAATATCCTAGTTAGTCCTTACAAGTGAAAGTCCCGTCAAAATCGGTCCAGCTGCTTTGTAGATAAGCCGGAACAAACAGACAGACAGAAAGACAATTCTTTTTAATTGTTTTTTTTTTTTAAATTATAAGTATATACGTTCATAATGCATTTAGTAAAAATCTGTCATTTTGATATTACAAACAGACACTTCAATTTTATTATTTTTTATAGATTTAGTTTCATTTATCAGGTCCTATCGTATAAAGTGCTTCTAAGTCTTGGCACGAGATTTCATTAACACGAGACGAGATAATTCAAAATGGACATTTTGGCTTCAAAACTTAAAATTGACCAATTATTGCAGTAGCGAGGTGTCACATCTAGAGTAACATTATGTTATTATTGCTTAAAGTACACAGGGTATAATAAATCAACAAGTAAAGACGTTTTTAAGTATGGTAAGTATGGAGATAAAGCTTTCGCAGCTTAAGGGTGCTGACAGAGTGGCGCGGCGCGACGCGTGACTTGGCAGAGAGTTATCAGCGAACAAATTGTAATACGATTTATTCTAACGACACTTTCTTATATAGTCTCTAAAATACTAAATAATAATATAATTTATTACAAAAAAAAGACCGATTTGTCGGATTACATGTAATTTTAACTTCTTTCGGATTTTTTACAAAAGTAAATGCGCTGTTGAAATGCGACAGCAATTCGGTAGATAGTTCAGAGCATGTCGCTTGAAAGTTTACCGCAAAGTGGTGTAGCGTAAATGCACTATGTTCACATGACAATTTTGAAGTGCAGGAAAGTTTAATTTATCCATTTATTTCGTCAAAATTTTGAAAGTTTGATACCGTATTGTATTCAGTTTATTCATACCTAAATTTAAACGGCTCGCGCAACCGCGGTATTCATACGATGTCGCTTATCGACAATTGTGGCCGTACCCTAACAGAAAACCAGAGAGTATATACATTACAGAGAAATTTTGATTACGTTGAAATCCAACTTGACACAACGCGAAATTTCCATAATTAACGTTTACAAGACTTATCCCTCGAAATATCCGAGGCTTTATGATTTAACGAAACAAGGAGAGAAAATATGAATTACCTTTAAGGGGGTATTTTACAGGATTGCCGCAAAAACCGATTTGTATTTACAATTTTTTGAATAGAAATTCTTATTTCTTTGTCCCGAAAAAAATATATATCAAACTTGAAGATGTGACAATCTCTGCACGGTTGTCCGATACATGATTGGATGAAGTTGGCTCGATAAAAAAAAATCGCAAAGTTACCCCTTTTAAAAAAGTGTTTACAAGATTATTTCTAAAACATGATATTATTTCAAATAATTTTTACATCACAATATTGGTCGCAAATATACTAACGAAAATCGGTTGTTATTTTTTTATAATATTACGTATATTGGTCACAATTTGATAAAAACCACAAAATTCGTGATTTCTGTCATCTCTGCCATCAATCAGTCGCGTTTCGGCGCGCATCGAGGTCGGACCTGTGCAATTTTTTTTGACTTTCCTGCGCTTACACTTTATTCAAAACCAAAAGAAAGAATGACAGTAAAATCATTAAAAAAATTATTAAAAAGCAACAGGAAGTATAAGTAACTTGCCTTTTATTCAGAAAATCTAAGTATTTCGTTTATAAAAATCAATATGCTAAAATAATTTCTTGACATCTCCGTCAAGAATTCATTTTATAGGATGTAGTATAGAAAAATCAGTACGACAATTTGTAGTGTTGAGAACAAAGAGTATGAAGTTTTATATACACCATGTCCCAAAATTCAACGATAAGCGGGCACCAGAAGGTTGACCAGCTCATGACTCGAGAACAAAAAAAAAATAAAAAAAATCTCAATTTTTAAGAAGTTACATAAAAAAATTGAAATCCTTCAAATATTTACGTAAGTTTCTCCACAACTACAACAGTCTGCTAGTACGTCTGTGGCATACCATCACCTGTCATCCCACTTAGGATTTCAGGAGTGAAAGTGGACCAAAAGTAAAAATCTTTCAAAATTTTAGGGTGAAAAATAATTTTGATTGATTTTTGTGTCAAAACTACAGGCATTCTGGGATTTTTAAGGATTGTGGTGGATAGCAGTGCTACTTAGGTTTCCGGTACAAAAAGAAATTCAGAAATATCTGAAACATTGTGGTCATGGTAATTAAAAATATCTTAAGGGGTGTAAATTTTTGAAGGATTTCAATTATTTTATGTACCTAACTTCTTAAAAATTGAGATTTTTTTTAATTTTTTTTTTGTTCTCGGGTAGTCATGAGCGTTCAACCCTCTGGTGCCCGCTTATTGTTGAATTTTGGGACATGTTGTATATTCTATTTACCTACTTTTATAGAACAATATTCATAGTACTTATAATATCATTTTGATATATCGTCTGATACTATTAAAAATCTCGCCTGCGGCTCGATTTTTAAACACACTGATGTTTTAATACCCCCTATTATGCAACAGTTTCATAAACTACTATTATTTCGTATTGAACTGATCTACGTTTCCTTAGATTTTGTATAATTTTGTTCCTTATTAAACGCTGACATTTTAAAATGTGTCGGTCGGCCCTATAGGTACCGATTTGCCGGTGGCCCAACCTAATTTTACTTCTTTTAATTTTTTTTCTTTATGGGCTTTGCAGTCCACTAGAAAAATGATTCACCAATTTAAATTATAATCTTTACCTTTATTTATGTATTATGGGTTATCGTGGTTGTCCGTGGCATCACCACGGTCCTATCCGAAAACCAGCGCTGCGGTATTTATTTTATCTGTCAGGATTAACTGTCAGGATATGCTGAGATAGGGACTTTCTTTGGCCTCTTGCAGGACTTTTTTAACCCCCGACAAAATAGAGGGGTGATATAAGTTTATAATGTGTAGGTATCTGTGTATCTATGTATCTGTGAATCTGTGTGTCTGTCTGTGGCATCAAAGCTTCAAAGCGGATGGACCGATTTCAATGCAGTTTTTTTTAATTGAAAGCTAGTTTAATCGGGATGGTTCTTAAAATCTGTTCAGCTGTTCAAAAGTTACACCTCTTTTTCTAGTTAGAGTCGAGGGTTTTAGACGGTTAGGTTATTGTTATCATTATTTGAATTTTTTGTGTGTTTATGTAATTTCGTGTGCGAGTCCGATTTAAATGTTTTTTCTTTCTTTCTTTCAATTTTGAAGCTCTTCATCTGCATACATAGCGAGGAATCTGAACTAGGAATATGGTTTTGATCTATGAATATGCAATTTCTTTTTTGGTAAAAAAGCAACCCTGTGAACATACTTAAGTAGGTATGACTACGGAAACGGACGACTCCTACAGGTGTGGGTGAGAGTAGGTTATTATCTCAAGGCATGGATTTGAGTTGGCTTATTCTTCTAACATTACACACACATTGGCAGTGTCATCAGGTTTGTCATGCCGATATATCGGTTTCGTTACGGCATTATTGGCTTAGTGTGAAAATGCCCAATGTTGGTCGAGACAATTATGTGCACTTGCATAAACTCATACACAATAGGTATGACTGATAGTTTATAAGTAGATAGTTAAATAGGTATAAAATCTACAAATACAAAACGGAGGAACAGATTTTCTAGCGTAATATAGGACACTGGGTATACGATATTATGGATTTATATTTTTCAAGTATTTGCTGGTGTCATACTGCATGTTGCTAATTAATATTGCTATTCTGTGACACGTGTGTCACACAGTCTGATACGTCAATTGCGTAATTGCGAGAACGGAGCTCCCCTAGTGGGTGGGGCTTAGGCTGATACTTCACCCCCTCAAAAGTAAGAAATCGTCGTAAAATACAACCTTAAATTATTCATTGAAAATTTGGGATGTAATTATTGGTACAGAATGAGTTCTTGAGTGTAATTTGAGGTAGATTTTTTTTATTTCTGTAGAAAATTGGGAGTACTGGAAATGGTGGTGGTGGATGGTTATAATGGTGACTCTTTGAAGGTGACGGAAGGTATAAAAACACCTTACGAAAAACAACGCACCCTGGACACACAGGTGTTTCTATTTTTTAACCGACTTCAAAAAATGATAATTCTTCAATGCACCTAGCTTGGCAGTGGCACCGACTTCAGAAGCTGATAAGTTTTTTAAGAAAATTATTTTATACTTTTTATTTATTGGCATTTTCATCTTGTTCACCCAGGCTGGCTCACAAGTGAGACAGCCTGGTACAACCTGGTACAACAGTATTGTCAGACTCCTACTGACTAAAACCTGAACCACCTGGCATAAAATAGACCGCAGAAAAAAGGTAAGCGCTTAAAAAAATGCCCCTAGTTAATATCCAGGCTCTGTTATATCTTATTTCTTTTTCATTACCTTTCCAAGATCCTATTATGATAGTATAATCGTCCAAAGTTGGTTTTTTGTATCAATGTATGATATACATGACGCCATGCATTATTCGCGATTCCATTGTATCAGGTTTCACATCTCATCAAATGCTAATATAATCGAGAAATCCTTTATCTTGAGGCACCTTGTGACATGGAAAATGATTGATAATCTACTATTCGACCTTGCTAACAGCATAATATTTTACCATCATTTCAACATCAGCTGAAATAAATCACATAGTACTTAACTTGTGAAGCCATTCCAGACCAGAGAGTAAGTATTGCAATACGTGGAAACGCCAGTGCTTGGAGCAATGCCAAACTGCACGACTTTTTTAATATTTTGTTACAAATTTCGGATTACACTCGTCTGTTGTATTAAATTGGGGAAATGTTGCCGGCTTTTGTAGGCACCTTATGTCAGCAGTTAAATAGATTCTGCACTGTGTATAAGTCTTCTATAAGTAAATTTATGTAGACAGCAGCATACAAGGACACAATTTTTTTAAATCGTGACCTCTCCTCTCATTGGTCCGATTAAATTGCAAACATAGTAGATTTCTCAGAGTTGGAGCTCAAAGGCTTAAATAATATCCCTTAACTGCCGCATTTTACACGACCAATGGGCCAAACTCACGACCCTCCTCATGGCAAGCTAAATCGCGGCAGACCCAGACGGAGATGGCGGGATGACCTGGACTCCTTTAATAAAGACTGGCCCTTAGTAGCTTCAGATACAGAGAAGTGGAAAGAGAGTGGGGATTTTGGCCTGCAGTGGGACAACACAGGCTAGTAATAATAATTATAATGTTTTTGTCGATTATTGATGGTACGATCTCACATGATGAGAAAGCCATGAAACATTTCCCGCGTGACAATTTCACCGCGTGTCACCACCGCTGCGGGTCACCACCGCTGCGGGTCACTACCACCGCAAGTCACCTCCTCGGAGGGTTTACCACTTTGGACCTAAGCCAGAAGAGTACCGCACTTGCCTTAGAAAGTGGAAATCTAGTGACGGGCATTAAAACTGTACTACGACGTCAACGACTTATTAAATTTATGTTGCCAAGATTGATTTTAATTCCTTTAAAATTACTTTCTTCCTTCTTTTCGATTATCTGTCACATTGACTTTCTCATGAAAGCCGCGAATGATAAACAAATTAAATATCTTGACTTGGCTCACGAGATTATCGACACGTGGGATGTGGACTCAGAGGTCGTAGTGCCGATCGTCGTTACGGCCAATGCCAAGAGCCTCCGACCAACATCTTATGAGGGTCTCATTGGGGGGCTGGATCAAGGGCTTGATATGGAAGGCGGTACTCTTCAACATGGCACGCATTGTGAGGAGGTTCTTCTCTCTGGAGCCCTAGCCACCCGGTAGCTGGGACTGGTTCCCGATGCCGGTTGGTTCCTATTTTTTATGTTTTTAAATGTATATTTCATTATTATTTTATAATATGTATTTAAAAATGGAGATAATAATGTGACTGGCAACATAAATTTATTGTTTTTTTTTTGACCTCATAAAAATCTTTTCTCTCCCTTTTTTAACGTTGTCGTCTCAGTGTAAACAGTTAACGTTCACAGTTCAACTCACAGAGGTTGCAAATGTTAGTAAATAGTTCTAACGGATTACCCAAGTAAAACATTGCCGCCTCGCTTATCCGAGTGAAAGTAAAACATTGCATGTAACGTACACGAGAATCGTGTGTATGACGGAAGAATAATTACGGAGAAGAATTACAGCCTGTTATTTTTAACCCCCGACAAAAAAGAGGGGTGTTATAAGTTTGTAGTGTGTATCTGTGTATATGTCTGTGGCATTGTAGATCCAAAACGAATAGGCCGATTACAATGTAGTTTTTTTAATTGAAACCTAGTATAATCAGGTATCATCTTAGCTATGTTTTATTAAAATCTGTTCAGCCGTTCAAAAGTTACAGGTCAGGAACTCGAACTTTTTTTTTTTTTTTTTAAATTGTACAAGATAGCTCGTACAATTTTACAGTTCATCAAATTGTAATGCCTAGAATTGAATTAGTTGCCAATAATCGTATGTAATAACATGACAATAGGTAACACTGTCTAATTTAGGAATATAACAAAAATAATATTTTAAGAGAGGTAGTAGGAACATTGGAGGTGCCCGACTGGGGAAGTACCTCCGCCTTCCAGAATATCGTAGCCAAATAACACTGGTCTTTTGCAGTGTTGTGTTCCTAACGGTGAGCAAGGTCGCCAGTGCTTTTTGAGGAAGCGACATGTTGGCAGCAGGTACTATTTTTTTAAAGTATTAGGTATTATTCTGGATGAAATAAAAATAACCAGCAATATTTTAGGACGTAATTAGGCCCATGAAACTGAAAAACTTTCCCATAGATCAAAAACTCAAAAAAATTTAATCGACTTTTCACACAAAGTGACGTGACTCACTTTTGTGTGAGAAGTTTAATTTTCGTTTTCATATTTCGACTTATGTTCCTTAGGGAAAGTGGTTCAGTTTCATGGACCTAATTACCTCTTAAAATATGGCTTATCATTTTTTTTTTCACCCTGTATAGCTTTGCGTGCTCAAACTTTACCCATTAAGTTGTTAATTAATCTCAAATAATATCCATGAATGAATGAATTTTGAACCGAATCATGTTAATGAATGTAAAGGAAGGTTATTAACGCTTAACCGCGGATTACCACGGATGTCGATCGCGCCAGTTTACGGATGTTAAACCCGTTTCACATTTCACAGTTTCCCGTCACTGCTAATTAATGTGATAGGTATTACTTTGCGCTGAACCGGAAAATCAACAAAGGACCATTTAAAAAAAAAAAAAGAAGAATTAAAATATTATTCTACTTGGGACAGTAGAATAGTCACAAAAATTTTGATAATAATAAATATTATAGTTTAAAAAAAAAACTAAAGAAAACGCTTTTGTCATCCAAACTGAACGTGTATGCAAAATTTCAGCTCAATCGAAAACCAGTGGGCCAAGCACGAATATTTTGACGTCTGGTAAAGTAAACGTAAGCAAATTTTGAATAAAAAAATACTGGTTTAATCCATGATATTTTTTGAAAATACATGCAGTATTTTTACATTTTCATGAAACAAGTGTGTATGTTGCATAAAATTCAACAAAAATGCGATAGATTTATTGTATTTTATAATTCAAATTTTCTTACGTTTACGTTACCATACGTCAAACTATTCGTGCTCGACCCACGGGAAGTGGGTCAAATTTAACTTCCAAGATCTTTTTACATAGTTAGTTAGTTACAAGTGAAGCT
Source organism: Allophyes oxyacanthae (assembly GCA_932294325.1). Classification (NCBI taxonomy): domain Eukaryota; kingdom Metazoa; phylum Arthropoda; class Insecta; order Lepidoptera; family Noctuidae; genus Allophyes; species Allophyes oxyacanthae. The sequence continues at coordinate 1,609,417 of OW028625.1, forward strand.
AATAAAAGCGTTTTAAAAATAAAATTTAACATTGATCATTGACATTGAAAGAAAGAAAAATATTTATTTTTTGGTGATCCTGCCTTGGAACATTCTTGTAATCATGCAAGGGTCAGTATCGTCGTACCTTTGCAACCACTTGGTACGTAAGTATATTGTTAACCGACTTCAAAAAAGGAGGAGGTTCTCAATGAGAATGTTTTTTTTTTTTGTTCTTTTTTGTATATGTTTGTTACGCGATTGCTCCACCAATTGCAGACTGATTTTGGAAATTATTTTTTTGTTTGAAAGGGTAGGTAAGGTATAGGTACTCTCGAGGTGGGCCCAATTAAATTTGGTGAAGATCTGATGAAGATCTTCGGAGATAGACAATGGAACTCGTGAATGAATAACAGCATATCACTCGTGATTGCTGTAATCGCATGTTTCTGTAATGTTTATGCCACTCAAAATAGAAAAATAAAATAAAATTTAAAAAAGTAAAAATCGACTTCAGAAAACTAAAAAGTACCTATACCTATATTTTACTGCTTCTGAAGTCGGGGGCCTTTAATTCATCAATGCACCTAGCTTGGCAGTGCCACTGAATTCAGAAGCTGTTAAGTTTTTTAAGAAAATTATTTTATACTTTTTGGTTTTCCGAAGCCGTGTTTTAACTTTTTCTTTTAGTTTATTTACTGTCGTGCGACATGAGTAAATAAGTAATAATGATTACTTCCAGATTTTGATAAACGTAACAAAATTTGTCCAGTAACAACAGTTGCACGACGCGGCACTCAGTAAATCGCCTTTACGACACCCAGAGGAATAAATAAGGCAGTCCGTTTGTAACCGACAGTAAACAGAAACAAACATTTTACACGGCTGAAATATTTCAAACTCAGTTTATTCAGGCTTCGCCATTTTTTTTTTTTTTTTTTTTTTTTTTTTTTTATTCAAATTTTTATTGAGGCTTCAGTTCACCGTCGGGTTTTCTCGAAAATAAGTCACTTGGTCGGGAAAAAATAGCTCAAGACTAAAATATTAGCGTAGTTTGTAATAGTACATTATGATATAAGTGCGGTAAGTTGAAAATTACAGCCGAGGCGATATTGCTAGCCCGAACCGTAGGCGAGGGTTACAAGAAGCAGAGGCTGTAATTATCAAAGCGCACGTATGTCATACGACGTTTTATAACATATTTGCGAGGAATTTTCAAATAAAAACAATACAGTGAAAAGAAAAAGCGCGCGGAATAATTTTTACTTGTTCACAAATTAGCGATGTGCGCACATCAGCCCTTTTTTTTAAGGCAAAGGCATAAAAACAGCCAGTATTCCTAATAAAGTAAATTAATATTTTTTTGTTTTTGTTACAGATAAATGGTTGTAATTTATTGTCAAAATTAATTAAATTAAAGAATTAAACGTTTATTTTTTATATTTTATCTCCCAAAGTTAATTTTATTCATAAAATGTTGACCACTTTTCTGACATAAAAACTCTTTGCTAAGATTTAAAAAAGTACCGTTCGTTTTAGACGGAGCACCTTGATAAACCGTGCGTAATGAGATACATTACGATATTGAAATTGGTGAAATAAGAGACCCTTTACGAGCAAATGTGTTATAAACATAATATTGCTCGTATTAAGTATCTGTACTTGAAATAAAACATTAAATCCCACGCGGACGAAGTCGCAGGCTAAGCTAGTTTTAAAATTAAAAAAACACTAGCCTAATAAAACTGAGATTGAGCCAAAAAGTTTTAAATTAAGAAAATTGGGTTTGATAGACACTTTGAAAATGGCTTTATCAAAAAAATTCAAGTCATTAACGTTAGATTAAGGTAATTTATCAAATAATTTGACTTTGGACTCAAAGGGCAAGTTACCACGACCCTGTTAATTGTCTGTAATTTGGATTAACTTTAAGATAAACCGCCTTTTATTTGCGGCTTCGTTTGTCATTTAAGGCTTCTGGTCACCTTGGTTTACGCCTGGTAAACTTTACTTATATATCTACGTTTTCTCCGGCCGGTTGGCAACTGTCTAAGCTTTGGCTTTCTCCGCTAATGGACGCGGGTGCGATTCCCACATGGAATAACACCCGCACAACAAATATACTACATTATAGTATATTTATATATATATAATTATATATATATTTATTTATGTACCTACTAATAGTGTATATATAATATGTAGTGTACATTATATAAAATTTATGTATAAATAGTTTTAAGTAACTATGCATAATTTACTTGTTTTAGTATAATTATCTTGTCCGTGCACCTACCAAACATTTTTCTCTGCATCACCCTTAGGTTGACTGGTAGAAAATGCCTACGGCATTAAGTCCGCCTCTGTAATTAGTGCATAAAGTATAAATAAATAATTATAAATTTGTATGGCTTAAAAATCATTGTATCGAGTCTTAGTGTGTGTGCATAATGATGTATAGTTATTTGTAAACTGTACCCATGATATAGGAGAAATCCAAGTAAGGGGCAATGTTTAAAAAAAGAAAAAAAAACTGCATTGTAATCGGTCCATCCGTTTTGCCGCTACGATGCCACAGACAACACAGATACACACTACAACTTATAATACACCTCTTTTTGTCAGGGGTAAAAATAAAATAAAATGAACAAAAACTTCATGTCTCAAAGTTGGACCAAATAGATGTCCAGATCAGCTTAATGTCAAGCACCAGAAAATACATGACTGGTGTAGAGCAGCGCTTCCCATTTGCCGGATCGCGATCCGGTACCGGGCCATCAAAATAAAATACCGGGACGCAACATTCCCGTCTGGTTTTAAAAATAATACTTACTATCCACACTTCCACTCCATACTTCGCACTAAAATTTAGTGACTATATAGGCGATACCAAACTATGTACCTAGGTAGTATTAATAAAACATTTTTACTATTAATAAATGTGTATTATTTTACCTAATGCAACCAGCTTGGGTTTAAAAGTATTAAGTGGGTCACGAAGGGGCAGTGTGAAAATTACCGGGCCATGGCAGAACAATGTTTGGGAAACACTGGTAGAGGATAGATGAATGGTTCAATTCAGTGCTCTAACTTCTAGACAAAGGTTACACGGGTTCGCTTCCCGTTTTGGAAAGCCTAGAAGTGTACTATGATTCTATTAACTGGGTAACTTCCAACGTCTTAAAGGGACGTGAGTGCTTATAACTCACTTATAATGTTCAATATACACTAACTCAATTCAATGAGTATGGTAGCAGTAACTTAGTTGTTTGTGAAGCAAGTGTTTTGAATATAGCGACTTCGATTTTTTTTTTAATTCTAATATTTATGTGCACCACAGTCTGCCCCATAACTTGTTTGTCACTTTATTCCATCCAATGGTTGCCTGGAAGAAATCGCTCTATGCAATAAGGCCGCCCATTGTACTTTAATATTGTAATCTCCTTTATTTACAAAATTGTTGTATTCAGGTGTACAATAGAGTGTAATAATAAAAATAAAATAAATAAATAATAAATTATTCGGAAGAAAAGCGATCACCGAAATATATGAAGAATAAGAATTTAAAAAAAGTAAAATCCGACTCCAAAAACCAATGTATAAAATAATTTTCTAAAAAAACTTAACAGCTTCTGAAGTCTTTAATTCTTCAATGCAGTTTGTCGGTTTGGCAGTGGCACCGACTACAGAAGCTGTTAATTTCTTTTTTATTTTTTTTTTTTTTTTTTTGAGTGGCATAAACATACCTTTACAGCCATCGCGAGTGATATGCTGTTATTCATTTAAGAGTTTCATTGCCTATCTCCGAAGATCTTCATCAGATCTTCACCAAAATAATAAATGTAATACGAGTATATACTAGTTTTAATATGACAGTCGGCTAATCCGAATAACACATGATAATTATTTATTATTAAGTAAGTAGATAAATATTATTTCTCTCAAAAGAACATTCGTAAAAATAACACCAGAAATCGAAATACAACAATATCCAGATAACAAAAGGAAGATGAAAAGATAATAGAAATGTTCCCACAAAAGATAAAAGAAAAGACTTTTCTTTCAATATGTCAGTGAATCAAACAGCGAACACATTGTAGGTACGTAACGTTTTTCCTGTGTGTGGTAATCAGAGGTATTGTTGAACAACTTTTTCCTGAGGCGACAAAATTGTTGGTTCATGCCAGTGATTGTAATGATAATTGTTCTTAGCATTGGTTAAGTTTAGAACGTAAAGGGACGTTTTATTGATAGCGGCCTGTACCTCTGCCATGAGTTTTCCGTGCCGTCTAACGCTATCGTTCACATTCAATATTTGTATAGTGACTTTAATTCACTATTTATACCGCTAGAGGCGCTGAAAAAATTCCCATACAAATATTGCATGTGAACGTGAACGTTAGACGGCACGGAAAACTCATGGTAAAGGTACTGGACATAGTTTGATGTTTTTTAAATTATTTCCACGTTTTTAGGGTTCCGTAGCTCAAAGTCAAAGTATTTATTTCAACTGGGACTTTCAAAACGTCTTGATACCGGTAAGAAACATCCTTTTCTACCCACAGCTGAGTAAAAACTTCCTTTGATTTATGGAAGTATCAGAAATCAGACATTACTTACTATATTTATGTTCTGTGCGGTTACAAAAGAGCTAAGACTTTGTCATTGCGAAGAAAACCATCTTTGCCGAACTGTGGTCACTTAGTTCTCTTAAGAGGGCCCTTCCTGGTCCGCCTATCGTCAACGCGAGCATGATCGAAAAGCTTGTTGTTTCATCCATCCGTCTTATGCCTACCCCACACGACTCTCCTCCCGCGTACTTCATACGTTGGCTAAAAGCAAGTGAGAAGGCGATCATTTAATGAAAATTGGCGCGCGAAGATGACACAAAACAGGTTCCAAGAAATAGGTGTTTTTGAAAAAGCCTAACAAGTTTTTGGAAAATATGTTTGTCATTTAGAATCTCCATTACATGTGCAAGGTATCTATGAAAATGTTTTCTTTACTTTTTCAATTTATAAGTACATTATGAACAGCCAAAGTTTAGATAAAATTTGTGCAAAACATCACATTTTCAGATGTCTTTACTGAATTTGTTTCTCAAAAAATTATTAGGTATTTGTATTACATAGAAACCTAGATATAGACCACAAGATACCTATGTATTCAAAATATCAAGAGGAAAATTGTAATAGCGCCATAATCACCTACGTGCGTTTGTATGGGAATTATGACGGGTTGGCCGCTCTTAATAACCTCTTTCGAATTTAGAACTGACTGCCTAGTTGAAAAATGAAAACCTAGTATGTGCCAAAATTGGAACCGCGCGGCGTCCAGTCGCGGCACGATCGATCGCTGTTGCTATTTTTATTTTCAAACGTTGGAAAATTGAAACCTTATTAGAGAAAAGAACAAGTTAAAAAGCTTTAAGAGTTGGTCGATTTTTTCTTCGAAGCTTCAGAACTGGTTCGAGATGTTTGAGTTATTAGAACTGTGAAGTTGTTTATTAATAGGCTTTTAAGAGTTGTTTCTTGTAGCGATTTCCGTTTGTTTTTGCGGTGAACACAGAGTTCTTAATGAAGAAATTGTAGGTCTTCAGATTTCTGAGAAAATATACAATGTAATACTTTTCAGCGTGTTGAAAGAAATGTATAATAAAGTATTTAATTTTGGCTCTATTATGAAGCTTTAAGTCGTGACCTTTAGACCATCGGCTCAAATTGTGTAGCTATGCTAGCTAAGCCCTGAACTATAAATGTTTTAAATTTTAATCATACTCTTCCAAAGCATTTGTCATTGATCGTCGAAAAGGGTTTTGAATTATTCATGTAAGCAATATTAATTGTGGTATAACTGACGCATGTTTTTTCAGTATGTCTTCACACAAAGCTAGATAGAAAACCCAAAGCCAATCACATAACACCGCCTGAACGTTTGCCAAATCGTATGCAAATAGCAAACAAAATGTGAACGCAATTTCGATTTAAGCTGAAACTGTGCTCACCCTACATTCGTTAACTGGTACACGTGTTCACAATAAACATAAGTCTCCAAATTCTAGTTACTTTCTCGTCGCATTTTTTTCTTTAAATAAAGAACAAATACTTTCACTTTTTTTTTAACCGTTTTTTTTTTCAGCGTTTAAGCGAATATCAGAATAATTTGAAAATGTCGGATACGGTTTGCTGCTTTATATCAATGAGCGTTTTGCATATTCAATTGGTGCCTATAGATGGTAGGTTAATTTAGAACTAGCTTCCACCAGCAGCTTCACAGGCGTGATATCTTTAAAAATTATAGCCTATGTTACTCATTGATGATATAGCATTGTATTGGTGAAAGAATTTTTAAAATCGGTCCCGTAGTTTTTGAGTTTATCCCTTACAAACAAACATACAAAAAATCAAATCTTTTCTCTATAATATATTAGTTTAGATACATAGTTTAGACAAAGGTGTGTTTGTCCAACTAAGACAGATCACTGTCCAAGAAGAGTAAGATACAGTTAATATCAAAAGTAGCTGATGATAGATAAGTCAAGTTTCATAATATTTGAACTATTAATTATGAAGAAATGTGGTCGTCGATACATGAAAAATAGGGATTTAAAAAATCATCTGTTGCATGCCGTTTACCGAGCGAAACCGAAAGCGTCAATTCACCAATTGCACCTCAAACTGATCTGGGTCTATCGCGTAACAAAATGGTAATGAAGATCTTCTTTGTCTTTTTATTTAATTAAATAAAGTAGTTTGTCGTAGTCATTATTAATTTAAGTACCTACCTATATGTTAAGTTTTGACATTTATTGTTTAAGAGTGGACCTTACGAGGCGCCAAGTCACTGCGGTGAACTGCCTCAATAAAAATATGTTTTTTTTTTTTTTTTTTTATTGTTAATGAACATCAGACTCTGGCAATAAACTTCAAATAGATCGTGAGAGAATAAACTTCAAGCTACCTTGTAAAAAAAAACCGGTCATAAAGTTGGGACTCCCATCTCCTATTTGGTACTGTCGATTCAACCAATACTTTAAGTAAAAGTAAATAGGATTAAAGAAGCTTTATTTTCAAAAGAACATTACAGATCAATTATATGATCAATTTACACTTTAATTAAAAATTACAATAAACTTGATTGTACTCCAGAAATACAAAAGATACATAAATAGATAATTATAAATATAAACATGTACAATGAGCAAAATTACACATTGTTGTCTAATGACGAAGCATGCAGAGGTACGTAAACAATAGGTACACATACAAGCATTTTTTTTTTTTTTAGCGTGGTAAAATCATCAAATGAGTCCTTCCACCCCGGGCAGTGCGGGAGGGACTGTCAGACTTGTACTAACTAAAATCCACGGTGTTCCTTCAATAGCCTTTTACGTTCCGGGGTCACGGTAATGAGATAAGTCCCGCGACCACACATACAAGCTGGGGTGAAAAAGATTCGAGATCGTATAATAAATGTGGGTAGATGTCTAATTAATTAATGTGACTTATCGCAACAATAACTCGCAATAAAACTGGCCAGTTATAATCAACCTCAATGAGTTTGTAATATTTTTAGTATAGAGGTTAAGAATAAGTAATTATTTATCGCTTAAAATACAGTTAGTTGCAGTTAGTTTGTTTAAACCATTTTGGAAAGTATGCTACAGAAAACATTAGGGTATTTGGTATCGCTGATACATTTTGTACACCAGCAAGGTGTTTTATGAATATAGTGACAAATAGGTGTTGTTACCGATAATTAGGAGAGTTTGTAGCAGGGTTGCCAAACGTACGAGGTTCCTCGTACATATACGAGATTTGTGGTCTGCTGTACGAGGTACGAGGACACAATGAGCCTCGTACAATTTTGTACGAGCTTTTTTTTTTTTTTTAGACGATCACGTTCTTTTCCTTTCTTTTTTTGGCATTTTGTATGCTTGAGGGGAATGTACGAGGTTGCAAAGCCAAAGTACGAGATTTTTTGATGTACATATACGAGGAAAAAAGTTCTACAGTTAGCAACCCTGGTTTGTAGACCAGGTACTGTTATTCATTCTGATGGTTGGGCTGCTTACAGAGATTTTCAGAATAGTATAGGTTTTGAACATGCTTCTTTTAACTATAGATTTGTTATTAGTTTAGGCATCGTAGCTCCAAAACGGATGGACCGATTTCAATGCAGTGTTTTTTAATTGAAAGCTAGTTTAATCGGGTATCATATTGGCTATGTTCTATGTTCAAAAGTTACAGCTCTTTTTCTAGTTGGAGTCGGGGTTTTTTGGCATTCAGGTTATTATTTTCTGAAAAAGTTTAAGCTTTTATTAATTTCAAAGTTTAAACATTGGATTTACTGGAAAAGTACTTAATAACTTTTATATAGTTCTTTTGTTACCAGCATACTCGAACATATTAAATTCTTAACGTAATTACATGACGGGTTCTTTCATTTTAATTAAAAATCTAGACCTTCAAGTTGGGACCTTTAATAATTTAAATATATTTCGTGCCTAGAAATTAATTATTTCTATGACCATGAAAATTAAGTACTGCAATATTTTCATGATAAGACGATGATATTATTATCATTTTTTTTTTTCAATGATAATTTATCAGAATTATGTACAACGGCACGGTTGGCGCAGTGGCTAAGCGATTAGCCTTGCCGCGGGTTGGATCCCCGCACGGAGCAATTATTTATATAATTATGATAGTTGTTCTGGGTATGGGTGTGTGTGCAAGTGAAATGTATGTTTGTAAACTGTACCTTCGATACAGGAGAAATCCTTGAGTGAAGCAAAAATTTTAATAAAAAAAGATACTATTTTTTGATGTTATGACGTCATTTTTTATGTTTCGAAAGCGGTATTGGATCAAAATTAAGAGATATATAACCAAACAACTGTGATGTTATGCTGTAGATGCAATATATTCGAGAACGGGAACGCTTTGTAAGAGGTCAAGAATTGAGGAAATTCAAAAAGTACCTACTGCTAATTTTGAACTCATATGAAGTCGGGATGGGCCCCTAGTATACAATAAATATTAAATTTGAATCAAAAATTTTATGTCATAAATTGTTTTTTTTTTTTATAATTGTATAGTTTCCATGCAATAAAAATCTCAATCATAAGGCTATTTACTGTTTAAATTTATCCAGTCTAATCTAACCTGACGCTCCTATGTTAATTAAATTAAATAAATAAATTAATAATTAAATTGTTATTAACACTATGAGCCTTGTTCTCGAATTAAAGATTTTCTATTCTATTCTATGTCAGTCAGCTGACTATCATATAGGAGCGTTATATAATAAATAATATTCTTGGATATAAATTAAAGATCAACTGACTGACATATCTTTTCCAAAGATTTCATTCGTATCAATCAAGAAAAGTTGTTCCAAGTAATTTTCATAAAACAAAATTAATTATACTTAAGATTAATATACTAAGATAATTACTTTCTTATCATAATAATTTGTCTCGAAAATGTCTAATAGAGTAAAGTTTGGATACGACGTTTGATTGAAGTAAAGTAATTACCTATAATTAAAAACAACATAACAGTACCTATACCTAGTGTACTGAACCAGAAAGTCACAGGTTCAAGTTCAGAAGCCCAATTCTCGTAATTATAAATATTCAAAATATAGTTTCGATATCGTCCCGATCTAGTAGGATCAATGTCATAAATGTCACTAATGGTATTCTCCTATGGGTGTACACGAACTTTGAATTTTTTGAAAATGTTAAATATTTATAATCTCGTATAACCGTATTGTATCGTTCGTTGTGGTCGTTAATGACCTTAGATGTTAAAAAGCGACCTTGAATAAATAAATTAAAAAAAAAAATACAACGTCAAACGTGAAATTATATTTTAAGTATTGAGGTTGAGAGTTGATTGAAGTCAAATCTGTATTATTGTATTCTGCTAACATTTTGAACCGACACAGATAAAAAATTCGGTTTTCTCGTCCATACATAAACGTCAAAAATGAGTCTGTAAAAAGATATAATTCAAATCATACTTTCTTTCTTTCTTTTCTTTTACTTTTTTTTGTTTAAAACATTGCCCCTCACTAGGTTTTCTCCTGTATCGAGGTTACAGTTTTCAATCATACATCTCACATGCACACACACTTAGACCCGAAACAACTAGGTATCTGTAGATAATACAAATATTTGTTCCGTGCGGGGATCGAATTTATATCTGAGGCCCAATTCTCGTAATTAAAAATTTTCAAAATATAGTTCCGTTCTACTACCAATGTCATAAATGTCACAAATGGTATTCTCCTACCCTATCGAACAACGTCAAACGTAAAATTATATTGTAATGAGGTCGAAAGTTGATTATAAGGCAAGTCGGTATTGTGCTAACATTTTAAACTGACACAGATATTAAAATTGATACTCTCGTCCACACATAAACGTCAAAAATGAGATTGAAATGAGTTTGTAAGAAGATTGAATTCAAATCATACTGGAATCGGACTGAACTTTAAGAGGAGTAGAATACACGACTTTTTGTCAATTCATAATATAATCTCAGTTCGGTCAACTTTCAGTCATAGTGTAAATTAATTACGAGAATTGGGCTTCTGGCTATTAATAAAACTCATAGCAGCAACCTAACTTCGCCATACGTTTTAAAACAGATAGCTCGACGGTACCATCAAAATTATAACCTCTTTTATCAACATTGCTCGTGTTAAAACCGAAAGTTAGCCTCACAACGCAATTTCACGTATAAACAATGCGTTAATAAAATATTCAAGGTACAGGCAGCAACTTTTGTCATTTCACGAAGCTTTTAACGACGTTTGTACTCGTCTCGAGCATAACTTGTAAATACTTTGATGTCAGATAGGTACAGTCAGCGACATTCTTTCTAAAATAAAAAGTTACGAAAATTTAATCTATTATACAGGTTGATTTGTAATTCACTGAAAGTGCTTTGGGTGGTGGAAGTACCTAATTACTCATTAATATGAACAACTTCTACTATGGAATCAAACCAGAAATCGCGAAAAAAAATACTTTTCATACATTTTGTTAAAGCAAGGTTGATCTTTTATATGAAAAGTTAGGTTTTTTGAAATTTATTTTATAAATGTTATTTTAAATTTGTGTATTGTGTTCTATTCAACACATATAGCTACGCATATAGCATATAGCTTGGATTGAATATCAGCAGTTGAAGATGCCTCGCGCTGCCAACTGCTATGCTGAGTCCAAGACCTTTTTGTCTTTTACGTTCTTGTATGATGTATTTCCTTGCTACTAAGCTATGTACGTAATTTGAAAGACGAATCAAAATATTCTGTCCTATTTTATTACAATTCAGTAAAAAAAATATATATATAAAATTGTTTCCTCTAATCCATTAAGACAATATTTTGTGCCAACCGCCATAAAAATATTCACGACCGCGCCACAGCAAAAACCATAGCTGCAATGACGAAATTTCTAGTCCACTACCTGCCATCTGATTTTCGTTTTATTCACGAAAATGTAGCTAATAAATTAGGTGTCAACTACCAAATTCTCTTTGTGATAGCGAAACGCAAACTGTTAATAGTTAGTGTCAATTGAAACACATTAAGCGAACGTTCACGCTTGACCGATTGGCTTTGAGATTCAAACAGTTGTTAATTGAACCGGAAAGTGAACTAGAATTATTCAGATGGGTCATTTGATTGATTCCTGGGTAAATAGTAGGTAGGGCTGCCCATGAATATGGTAAAAGGTCGACAGAATACTCGTATTGTACCTTGTTGTTATACAGGATAATTTTTTATGTAGTGCGCATAATTTGTAGAGTGATTCAGTCTCTGTTCCTAAATGCAACCGCAGTATTGGGATACACTTTAAAACAAAACGAAAATTCGACTTAGTATGTGGGGGACGCATAATTTACTAGCGCAAGCCATACAAAATCTTTTTTTTTTTGAGTAAATTTTTGTACTATGGTTGCCTTTGGGACCGAAAACTGAATCATCAATCATCATATAAAAACATATCCTGTATAATATACTTCCTACAGACCAATACAAATATCGCGTATAGAAAAACAGCTGTTGTTGAATAAATATAATTTCTTTCTTTCTTTCTGGAAAAAAACATAGAAATAATTCAATATTACTCGAATAAATATCGTCGGTGCGCTTGCCAAATCTGACATGTGCATTTGAAGAACTTTTCAGGACAACAAAAAAAAGCCACAAAATATGGCAAAAAATATCTAATTTAGACTAAGATAATAAAAAAAATTTTTGCTCTCATACACATAATGTAATAATTTTTTGAATAAAAATAAATGAATGATAATGAATAAATGAGGAGTAACAGATCAAAGTGTTTTAACTCCATCAATGTAACTTTTAAGATACAGGCATAATCCATAATACTTTAAAGAGAGCACACATAATAATTAATATTGTTTGAAACGATGTGCACTTTTAGTTCTTTTTTGTAATAAAAATTAATACAGTTTGATGCGTCATATTTTGACATGAGTAACAAGGTTTGAAATAGATAAAAAATCCTGTTGTACTATTTTTATTGTGGTGGGTGGAGTTAATACACAATCTGTTAATACAATAATCTGTTACTCCTCAAATCTAATATTTTGTTGTCCTTCAAAAGTTTTTCAAATTCACATGTCAGATTTGGCAAGCGCACCGACGATATATGGAAACTAACTTTTTTCATCGATTTCAAGTTTGCTCCCATGATAAAAAATCGTAATGATGTACTCATCAATAACTTCTTATAGAGATCGGAACTAGAAAGCCAGGACCTTATATGTATATGAGGTAGGTAGTATATTCATTACTGGATATCACACGACGAAGTCTCAAGTTTATTTCACAACTCAAGGAAAAAATTACAAAAATAAACAAGCCTAACAAAATTAAATTAACTTCAGAATACTACAGACGTCATATTTCTAAAGCTACAATGTCAAAAGGTTTGAATAAAGTTAGAACCGTCAGAAAGCTTTCATAGCCGGAATAAAAAGTCTCATCCTTGGAAAATGGCAAAAAAGGCTAACTGAAAAAATTCAATAGATGTTAAGAAGGCGTAAACTCATTGTGTGGATTGTCCCTAAGGATTTATTCAAGTTTAATATGTACCGAGTGACGTTGGTAAAAAGCCCTTTTATTTCACAACAATATGTTTGAAATTGTTAGAATTTGTATTGTGTTTTGTAGGGCAGATGTGAGCAGAAAATTCGAAAAAAAGAAAAACGAACGAAAGGCAATTGCATGCAGCGGAGATGCGAATGTTGAGAGGTATGTGTGGTGTGACAAGAATGGACAGAATAAGAAATGAGTATATCAGAGGAAGTATGAAAGTGGCACCCGTGACAGAAAAGTTGAGAAGTAACCGTTTGTCGTGGTATGGGCATGTGATGAGGAGGGATGAAAATCATGTAACTAGAAGAGTTATAAGTATGTATGTGGATGGTTGTAAGAGAAGAGGCAGACCCAAGAAAAGATGGATGGATTGTGTGAAATTTGACATGGACTATAAGAACGTAAACTCTAAGATGACGTCTAATAGAGATGAATGGAAGAAGAGGACATATTGCGCCGACCCCAAATAAAATGGGATAAGGGCAGGAGAATGATGATGTGGGCAGAAAATTACATTTTGTATAACAAACTTATCATTGGAGCTTCACTCTCAGATTTTATTAATGAAATACTCTCTATATGCTTACCTATGAAAAATAGTTTTTTTAATAACCTGTTTAGTTACTCCTCCAATACCAATAATAACATTGTTTATTTATTTATGTTATAATATTATATGTAAGTGTTATACTCCTTCTCCATAATAATATAAACTTTAACTATACCAAATCTCACACTCCTCCGTGCGCGCAGTGTGCCTAAAAAGGGGTATAAAGTTTTCTCTTCACTTCACTAGAAAGTAAAGCTATTAAATATGACAACGTTATGAGGAACGTTATTATTTTATTACGCAACCAATGGACAAACAAGGCGGTTAAGGTTTTTAATTTGTGAAAAGAAATCCTACTAATAACAATTAGTATTCTTATTCTACACAAAATAATAATATAGAATATACAAAAAATACAGTTTACAAATATATGCACAAAGTATTAATTCTTTCTGATATTTTCTGCTTAACAGGGTCCAATTATTATGACTTAAAAGGCACAGTTTAAAACATAATAGGATCCACTTTAGAAAATCCGTCAAAAGGCAGCTCAGACAGATTACGACGAAGCTCTCAACCAATAAAAATGTGCATTGTACGATGGCTCTAAGTCGAGGAAATTCTCCGCACTTTGAATGAATCAAGCTAAGGTCAATCCTATTTTAATACTGAAATATTCTCTAAAAAAAAACGATTACTTTAACTTTGTTTTTAGTCCGTTTTAATTCGTATGTGTCTTGCATGATTAGTTAAAAAATTTATGATTGTCACACTGTTAAGGTTGTATTTTACGACGATTTCTTACTTTTAAGGGGGTGAAGTATCAGCCCAAACCCACTAGGGGAGTTCCGTTCACGCAATTACGCAATTGACGTATCAGACTGTGTGACACACGTGTCACAGAATAGCAATATCAATTAGCAACATGCAGTATGACACCAGCAAATACTTGAAAAATATAAATCCATAATATCGTATACCCAGTGTCCTATATTACGATAGAACATCTGTTCGTCCGTTTTGTATTTGTAGATTTTATACCTATTTAACTATCTACTTATAAACTATCGGTCATACCTATTGTGTATGAGTTTATGCAAGTGCATATAATTGTCTCGACCAACATTGGGCATTTTCACATTAAGCCGATAATGCCGTAACGCAACCGATATATCGGCATGACAAACCTGATGAAATGATAAATAAACGCGTGGTTAAACGGTACCAACTGCATGACATTGTGGTCGTAGCGAAATAACCTTAGTTTTTTACTTAGAACGTGACAAACTCGAACTTCAATCAAACTTCTCGGGTGAATATTATTAAGTATTTGTTACGAAATCACGCCGTAGCTGTAATAAAAATAGCCGTATTTACCGTGTATTTTATTTGACTATTTTTATTTACTCGGTACTTACATAGATATAGGAACTTCTCAAATTAAAGATTTTTTTATATAACGCTGGACGCCCATCAACCGCGACGCAACCTGAAACAATTGCGAGAAAAAAAAAAAAAAAAATTTAAACAATATTTTATTATATACAGCAGATACACCGGTTTTTTTTTAATACATCATAAGTATAAGCTAATTATTATTATTTACACAGGTTTATTATTTAAAACATAAATAATAATAATAAAAATAAATAAAAAAACTGAGCACCTACGCGTCAAAGTACTCAAAATGATTTCTACTCTAAAATATTTTCTAAATAAAATAATGTCCAATTTCCTTAAAATATTGTACACAGGCTGAGTTTACACAAGTAAGAACTAAATGTGTAGTTAGTTGGCTTTTCAAGTGAAGCAGCTGTGAACATAGCTGCGACAGACGGGGCAGTGACTGTACAAGTGTACAGTCGGCTACACATTGTTTCAGTTTGTGTTTATTAAATATCAATTGTTTTAGTGAAGAGATGAAGCAATATTGGGATTTACTAGAAACAAATAAGCAAACATAGGAAAACATAATATTAGAAATTGTTGTGTTGATTGGATTGCTGTTTAAAGTTAACTGAATTGTGAGGGGAATTTAATTTAATGTTTCTTTAAGCTTAGCATTGGATAGATGGTACACAAAAAAAGAGTAGAAAAATAGAATAGAATAGAATAAACATTTATTTGGACAAAACAAAATGAGACACAACATATAGAAACACAAGAAGAAAGAGAATGGCATAAAATTAAATAAAAACAACAAAAACTTCATGGGTGTGTCCAAGTTGGACCAAAAAGGTGTCCAGCGGGTCTAACGCGTAACTAAAATGGTAATGAACATCGACGCTGGTAATAAACTTCAATACGATCGTGAGAGACTAAACTTTGGGCTACTTTGGTTAGTTCCGCGGTAGACACCCAGATCAGTTTAATGTCTACAGTAGTACAACTTTATTTGTGAAAGAATAAACCGACTCATTTCTGAATACATTTCTTCGAAATTGAAACTTGCTTCAACACGATTGCTTTCAAGTGTACAGGCAGTCTGTTTCTCATAAGAAATTCTTTTTGATTTATTCCACTACTAGAACAAAGAGAGCGCGTATACTGTGTGCCAAAATAATAGTCTGTTTTCTTATTTTAAAGTTGAAATAACTGTAGAATTACTACTTTTATGGAAAAGATTTGTGGCCCATGAGAATTTTTCACAATTATTTGTCATAATAACCTAACCGTCAAAAACTCCCGACTCCAACTAGAAAATAAGTTGTAACTTTTGAACGGCTGAACAGATTTTCATGAAACATAGCTAAGATGATACCCGATTAAACTAGCTTTCAAATAAAAAAACAGCATTGAAATCGGTCTATCCGTTTTGGAGCTACGATGCACAGATACACAGATACACTGACACACAGATACATACTACAAACTTATGATACCCCTCTTTTTTGGCGGGAGTTAAAAATACTCTCGTACAGTCAGCAAATAAAGTAGGTTAACACAGAGGTATTTAATGTTCTCTGACTATGATAAATACAACGTCCTACCTTTTTAGTTCCGTCCCCTAATTACCGATGTAGCAGACAGTTTGCGACAGACGTAAATCGGGCGGTAGGTACTGTCAAACAGCACTTTGGTATTACGCATTTGCCGATAGCGACGCGACAGCCACCGCTTACGGGTTCGCTCTCTGGCGCACAATAAACGAACTAAAAAGTGCAGTAAAAAGTGTTTATATCTTGTATTGAAAACATGGTAAATACCCCGTTTCGAACTCTAATACTGATGTTAGTGACCATGACAGTTTAAAAACTTATAAAAAGTGCATACTTGGCGCTGCAAACGCGACAAATATCCATAGGCGGACGAATGCCGTTCTTAATAGGAATTTGTTTGACAGTCCGCGACCGATTGCGCCCCGTTTGCCGTCGCGTGGCTCTCAAAGCTTTCGGGTCACTGTCAGGTGATTTTTACGTAATTAGGGTGCCGATCCTTTTAATGGGTTATATTACTTATAACCTCACAACACATGGACAACTTTTACTATTGGAACCAACCCTGAATTTGTGGAAAAAAAATCTGCTTTTCCATAAAAATAAAATATTACTCAACTGCTATCATTATTAATTATCGCGATTTCAGTGTTGGTTCCATAGCAAAATTTATTCATAATTATGAGTTCAATAACCTCTTAAAGGGATGGGAGTAGAAACGAACCATAAACAGGAAAAAAGGTTTAATATCTTATTCTTATACACAAAATGTGGAATATACAAAAATTAAACAATTTACAAATATATGCACAAAGGCAAGCTTAACTCAGAATGAGTTCAAATGTCGTATAAATATAATTTGAAATATAATAAGGCCACGTAAAGGTTGTCATAATCATCTCTAAATACACAAAACCGGCTCAGTTGATATACATTAAACGTGATCAAAAGTAGAATTAAGATCCTCAAAATATCATACAATCCCTCATTCAAACTGTAAAGTTTGCTTATCCTCCTCCATACTAGATTGAAACAATAGGGCTTCACAAGGAGTAGAGCTCTTAGACGGAGCAAGAGTGAATACTTCATTGTTACGCTCCTCTCTTCCGTCCCTTTCTTGTCTAGTCTTTTTATACATCCATCCCTTTCCAACTTGCCTCTTACGTGGTCTTTTGTATTCAGGACACGTAGTTTTAATATTTAATTACTTGTGATGTACTGTCTCTGCTGAGGCTATATTAGCGTGAAGATATGATGTTTGAGATTTGGACTGATGTTTTATTAAAACATTAATTTTGATAAGAGTTAGAGGAAGTAAGTAGGGATTTCCGAGAAAATCTCTGTTCTTTGGTAAGTCACTAAATAATTATACTTATCTTTTGAACATACTTCAAAAAAGGAGGAGGTTCTCAATTCAAGTAACATGTTTTTGTTTTTGGAATATCTTCGTTAATTGTGAAACGATTTTAAAGTTTTATTTTTTGTTTGAAAGAGTATTCTTTGGCAGTGGTCCCATTTAAATTTAGTGAAGATCTGATGAAGACCTTCGAGAAAGACACTGGAACTCTTATTGAAGAGTTCCATTGTTAATAAATACAGGTATGTCAGATTTTTTTAGCCTAGTGGTTGAACGCTTGCCTTCCATGCAGGAGGGTCTGAGTTCGAATCCGGCCCGCACCTCTGAATTTTCGAATTCATGTGCGGGTCGCAATTTGATTATCACTTGCATTAACGATGAAGGAAAAACATCGCGAGGAAACCCTGCACACCTGAGAGAGCCTCATAAAATTCTCGATGGTGTGTGTAGCTCACCAACCCGCACTAGGCCAGCATGGTGGACTAAGGCCTAACCCTTCTCATTCTGAGAAGAGGCCCGTGCCCAGCAGTGGGACAGTCATGGGCTGAATTTGTTTATTTATGTCAGATTTTGACATACCTAAATCATACAAAACCACTTCACAAAAGTAAAAACACGATGACAACTTTCCACTCCAATCATACGTCACCGCGAAACTTAGTCTCGACAAACTACCCTCAAATTAAAATGTATCTTATGTTGTAGTACATAAGGCTTCAATTCCACAAATTCAAATTCAATTAAAACTGGTTCTTTATTGAAGATCCGTTTCCGAGGGGAGGATGAGACGCAAAAGTTTTATATTGGCTTAGCTGACTACCGAATATGACGGATCTAAGTTTTCTGGAAGTGAATTATCCGTACTTAGTAGTAGTATTTTTTAAAGCTAGGAAAAAATATTCACGTAATTCGGTATAAGTATGTATAGGCAAAGTTTATTTTTGGTAACTATGTATTTTATATATATTTATTTTATTGGCAACTAGTTTCAATATAATGTAAGTTATTTTTTTTTTTTCATACTTTTACTTTTGCTGATGTCACAAAAAATTACAACAAACACGTCAACAAAACGAACACAAACACGTTGTTGGACGTCAACAAATAATTCAATATCTATTACTCAACTAAATCTATGGATGGGACAGCTGATTTGTTTTTTGTAATTTCAGGGTTGGACCCATAAAAGTTGTTCATAATGATGAATAAAATAACCCCTTAAAGCAGGTGTCCTGTATAAGGTCCGACTTTTCTAGTCCTAATCCCTTTCAGGGACTCATCACTATGAACAACTTTTACAATGGAAGAAAAGGGAAAATGGCAAAAAAATAAAATCTGCTGGTCCATACAAATAATACAATATTACTCGACTAAATGTATGAAACAGCTAATTTGTTTTTCGTGATTTCAAGGGTTTTCCCATACTAAAATTTGTTCATAATGATAAGTGAAATAACTTATTGAATTGGGACTCAAAAGGTATACATAAATATACATCCTATTTAATTCTGATTATGTCATGATGTTAAATGATCCCTTTCAAGCTTATCTCATCATGAAAATAAGCGAAATAGAATTAGCAGGAAAGGTCAAAATAATATAACCTGCAATTAATATAAGTGTTATCTAAGCACGAGCTTCCATTTTGTTAATATCTATCAAAGGAAAAGGACGATTTTCTTGTGTTTATTTTTGGAACGAAGGTCTTAAATTTATGAATGATGTTATCTTAGATCTAATTTGTTCATTAATATCGTACAAAGAAAATAATTAATTGGTTCATCGGCAGCGTCTTTTCAGATACTAATTATATTTTACTAATTCATTATTAGTATTACCTATGTTAGTTAGTACTAATACTTGGCTTGTAGTAAATCAAGATGGGTCGATGACATAATGGAGCTTGTCGGAAAGATCTGGATGGCGCAAAACAGGCCCACAGTGGGTTACCAAAAGCTGCAAATGATTATGATAATTTAATTATTTATTTAAGTGCTTAAAAAAAACTGAATTATGTTCAACGAATCCGACTAATTAGTCTGAGTAACCTTACAAAGAGTTTCTGATTTTATGCACAGTGACTGATCTCTGCAACCAAAGAAAAACCGGCCAAGTGCGAGTCGTACTCGCGCACTAAGGGTACCATTATCTAAAAAAAGGGCAAAAAAATCATGTTTGGTGTATGAGAGTCCCCTTAAATATTTATTTTATTCTGTTTTTTAGTATTTGGTGTTATAGCGGCAACAGAAATACATCATCTGGGAAAATTTCAATTGTCGAACTATAACGGTTCATGAGATACAGCCTAGTGACAGACGGACAGACAGACGGACGGACAGCGGAGTCTTAGTAATAGGGTCCCGTTTTACCCTTTGGGTACTGAAACCTAAAAAAAATTGTTTGTTGGCCAAAAAAATCCAATATTGTTGATCTATGAAAAAAGAGTAGGTACTTACTACCACTTCTAATGAAGAAATCAGATCTAATCCCGAAATTAACATAGGGACAATGGTCGAGGGTTTTATATCCATGTATACTCTTCAAAAGGATATACAAAAATCAAGCGCTTCTTGCCGCGCTCTATATACACAACAAAAAAAAGATTTTCGTGAATAAAAGCAGAGATTTCAGTAATGCCAAGTGGAACTGGGAACGTACTTTTGGAAACAGCCGAGTTTCTTTTTTGGGTATTAAGATTTGCGACATTATACTGAATTCGTTTTAAAGTCAAAATTTCATGGTAAACTAGATTTGAATAGATTATTTTTAAGCTTATTCCTTGGGGAATAGAAAATGGGAACAGACAGAATCACAAGTAGACTATTTTAATGATAATAATTTTAAGTAACTAGTTGAAAATGCATGCTATATATATATATAGCGTACCAATTTGATGCGCACCAATTCACCATTTCTATTTTAAATATTGAAACGTTATATGGAGCACAAAATTAAATCAAAGCAGTCTTAAAATTTTTGTGACCAAAAATTCCTATTTTTTTCAAAAACATTCTCTTGATCAAGCATTTTAAATGGATAAAAATACTTTAAAATATGTCATATAAATACAAGCTTTAAAAGATAAAACAATTTTTGTGACCAAAAATTCATATTTTCGTCAAAAACATTCTCTTGATCAAGCATTGTAAATAGGTTAAAATGCTTTAAAATATCTATCATATAAATAAAAGCTTTAAAAGATAAAACGATAAAGCTAACTCTTTTTAATTAAAGCCTTTGTATTTTTTATGAAACGTCCGTGTGCAATTTCATAATCTTAAACGAAGACCCGTGTGTACGACACAACTAAAAAGTAACATCGATGTACCTGATCGAACAAATAATTGTAGTCGCTCGTTTAAATAATTGTACAACTTATTGCGTCAGCGTAAAGATCATGTTTTACTGCAGTACTAATAAACATTCGTGAGTCTTAAAGACGCGCGCAGTTCGGAACTGATCGGTTTTACGAAGTTTGCCGATGCGACATCTTCGTACCACAGACCTTAGCGAAGGCAGGTCTGTGCTTCGTTTTATAAAGTACTATGATTAAAGTTATGCGCTTCGGAAATCTTCGTCTGTCTTCGGAAATACAGATAATAATAGGTATAGTGATAAAATAATAATAAGGATTAAAATAAGAATATCTCGTAACTGACTGACGACGCGGACGGTGGGAAATTGGTTGCTTCGTATTAATTCGGAAATACGAATATCGCCGAAGCGAATAACTTATCACAGCCATGGATGTTCATACAAATACTACAACATACACAGACGTGACAGGTTGCAAATGTAGGTATCTGACAACAGGCTAAGGGCTCAATTATGGAGAGGCAGAAAATCGCGCGGCGCGCAAAGCGGGGTGTCGCTCTCTCGTTCGCTCTCCATGAACGGAGATACGCACCTTTCTCTGCGTTGCGCGCCGCTTTGCGCTCGCCGCGACTTTCCGCTACTCCATAATTGAGCCCTCAGTCATTTCCGTGTCAAAGCCATGTCCATGTTCCATTCTCTCATTATGAATTAAACGGGTGCCGTCTGTTGGACCTGGTCATTATTATTATTATTAAAAGAGTATTATTTTAAGAGAGTTACCATGGAGTTTCTTGCCGGTTCCTCTCCATAGGACCTACTATTTGGAACCGCGCACCTAAAGTCTCGACATTTCATAAGTGCCTGTATTTGGTTTACATGAAATAAAGATCTATTCTATTCTAATTGCGCCTTATAATTGTGTTCATGACATTTCGTAGTGGAATGAAATTAAACAATTTTTTCCTAGTCTAAACTGAACTGGCATTTGGCTGTGGCGGGCAAATAATTATTCCAGTCCAACATTAGTTAGCCCTTCCTTCTCCAGACTTAGACAAAATTAGACTTGACTATTCACAAAATGAATTTAATTAGACAAGCAATAAATTTTGCAGTCCTAATATCTTTCAATGTAGGTCGTTTGTCGGATTTAAAAGCGATTAATCTTGTTAAAAGGAGTTTAGTAAAGCCTTTAATTGCTTCTGACGGGGAGTATCTACCATAATTTGTTTGCGATTGAATTTTCTGTCGCTTTGCTATTTTTTATTGAGATAACTTTGTCGTGTCGCAACCCACCCCCTAATTACCGATGTAGCAGACAGTTTGCGACAGACGTGAATCGTGCGGTTGCTGCTGTCAAACATCACTTTGGTATTACGTATTTGCCGATAGCGACGCGACAGCCAGCACTTACGGGTTCGCCCTCTGGCGGACAATAAACGAACTAAAAAGTGCATACTTGGCGCTGCAAACGCGACAAGTAGCCACAGGCCGACGAATGCTGTACATAGTACGAATTTGTTTGACAGTTCGCGACCGATCGCTCACCGTCTGCTGTCGCGTGGCTGTCGGATCGCTGTCATGTGATTTTTACGTAATTAATGCGTGTTTCGGTTGGAGGATTTTTTTTTTTTAAATCACAATTATTTCTCCTGTATAATATTGTGGATACAATTTACAGACGTAAATCTCACATGTACTGCATGCATTGAAAATCGAACTTTCATACATAGTAACAGACGACTCACGTTGAAAGGACGGAAAGTTGTTCAGTTTCATGGACCTAATTATCCCCATAAACTTGGCTGAACATTTTGATTTTATCCAGCATAAATAATAGGGTAAAAGACGTCTATGATATTGCCAACTAATTAAAGGCTGATAAGTGACACTATACCTGCTGCTATAGTGGCATTTCTTTGTATTTTACAAATATCTGACAATATTATGATCTAGAATATTTTATAAGTAGGTCTTTGCTTTCTTTCGGAGCACAGGCTTGGTCTTTGACTAACGTCCAGAAGTCCAAAGTCAAAGTTTGCCAGCGAGCTATGGAGCGCAGTATACTCGGTGTTAAATTAACGGATCGAGTCCTAATCACCATACTGTGCTCCAAAACTCAGAGAATTGTTATGGCTCAAAAGGTCACACAGCTTAAGTTGGACTGGGCAGGAAATATCTGCCGTATGCCGATCGAACTGTGGACCCAGATAGCACAGTACTGGTGGTCAGAGACAGTAAAACGGTGTCGCGGCAGACCACGAAGGACGAATTGGATGCCTTCCTTAAAGGCAAGCCCGACACAGTGCGGGATCGCGAGAAGTGGGGGAAAGGGCGGAAGGAAGGTCTTTGCCCAGGATTGGGCATCCATTGCTTTTAATAATAATAATAAGTCTTTGCAATGGAAATTGCGGCACGGTCTTTCCTAGATATGAACGTGAAATATATTTATTTAATTGCTACCATTTTGGCTGTCCCCATAATTTCTGTCTTCTCCAAAACGGAGAAAGGCGTGATAATAAGCCGGTATCGTTGCTATTTTTATCCTCCATAAATTTTTGTTTACGACATCTTAAAATTCTTTACGAATACAAATTACCTTTCTTTTGTGTAAATGTTTTATTGTTTGAGTATTTTAAAACGGCATAATTTAAGGGATTTATGTACTCTTGAGTTTTATTTCGGCTTATCTTTTGATAGACAACAATGGAGAGTTTATTAGCTGGCCATTTTCTTTTTCAAAAAAAGAACAATACAGTTTTTTTTTCTTTTCTTGCTACAGTTCTGAGTGTTCGAATTATTGCCAGACTATCTCAGATTATCGTTCAATTATGCTGGCATAGAGAGTTGGATATTAAACAGCGGTACCTAGTTGATTTTTCTTAGAATATGTTTTTTATACCTGTTGGTACACATTCATACGGCCTACTTGATGGTAAGCGTTTATCGTAACTTATGGACACTTGCAACACCAAGGGCATCACTCGGGCGTTGCCTGCATTACTAGCATCGCTTAGTCAATGAGCACTGGCGACCTCGCTCACCGTTAGGAACATAACACTGCAATAGACCAGTGTTATTTGGTTACGATATTCTGCAAGGTGGAGGTACTTCTTTGAAGTCTTACACTTACAATACTGCTTTGAAGTCGGTTTTTTATTTTTTATTTTGAGTGGCATAAACAATACATAAACATGCGATTACAGCAATCGCGAGTGATTTGCTGTTATTCATTCAAGAGTTTCATTGTCTATATCCGAAGGTCTTCATCAGATCTTAATCAATTTTAAATGAGACTACCTCTAAAGTACCTACCTACATATACAGGGTGTAAGGGACATCGTAATGAAAACTGATACCAAGGATTCAGTACATCAATCTGAACACCTCAGCACAAGAATAAGGCATAGGTCTTTTCAAAAAATTTACGATTTTGTTCACAGTTTTTATAACTACCTAAAAAATCTGCGAACAAAATCGTAAAATTTTTGAAAAGACCGACGCAAAATTCTTACGCTGAGGTGTCCAGAATCATGTACTGAATCCATGGTATCAGTTTTCGTTACGATGTCACTTACACCCTGTATACATACCCTTACAAACAAAAAAAATATAATTGGCGGTGTAATCACGTAACAAACATAGAAAAAAACACCTAAATTCGAATATCTCCTCTTATTTTTGAAGTCGGTTAAAAAGAGGAATAAAACGGGAAATAAATATAAGTGTAAAATTACTACCAAGACTTGGAAAATGTTCCACAACTTCTTAAGTTTGCAAATGAAATGGCGGCAGAATATAAAATGGTCGTTAGTCATTCTCTTAACATAAAAATGATATCTCCGAAATAAAATATTAATCTCTGGTGCCATTTTCTGAGAACTTCGGCAAACGTTAAATGTTGCTAAGGCAGATCGCACACAAAAAAGTTTAAGAGTTTAAGATTATTGCTACTACTACTCTACTATTTGATACTACTACTCCTACTACACTACTACTACTATTATACTACTTATCTGATTGTAACACCGCTGTACGAGCGCTTAAGGCTGCGATCAGACGATACGCGCCCGCTACGCGCACGCCACACGCGACGGCACTCGCGTCTAACTCGTTTTGAATTTTTTTGTATATAATTTGAGTCCGCATAACCTGATTAGGCATAGACATAGTGAAAGTGTTCGCGGTTGGCCATATTTTTTTTGTTAATTTTTTTTTGAGGCATTGAGTCTTAACTTACTGTAACAGTGTTTCGCTCCGTTGAAACAATTATGCTCACAAACAACAGACTATGACAATAGTAATTATGCGAAAATACTTTATGTGAAACATTTTATGGCAATCAATGTTATGCCAATCCAGGGGATACCGACATAGTACAATATCTACAGGAACAATCCTTACCCAAAAAACGATTTAATATCTTTTGGGATTGATGGAATCAAATAAAATTTTCGTTAATTAATGTTTAAACAACCAGTGTACATTGAATTTGAAATTCAAATTTCAATTTTCATAAATCAATGAAGAAAGAAAGACGGAAAGAAAACAGTTTTATATTGGACTCGCACTTAAAGAAACAAAAGAACAAAAAAAAATACGTATGTGTCCAAAACTCCGGAATTTTGCAAGATAAAAATAAAATATTAATCACAATAGGATCCTATTGTGATTAATATTTCTTTTCAAACAAGGAAACTAACATGGGGTCTTCCAAACTTAACGGCCATAAAACTGAATATCCTATCATAAATAGTAACAAAAAACACGAAACTAAAAAGATATAACTCAAACTTTCCAAATATTTTTGGTCAATAACCGGATAAGTAAATATTATTGTCGTTTTGCGGATAGATGTGATTTATCATCTCAGTTGAAAACGGCTGCAAAATAAGTGGCTTACTTCAGAGATAAATGTTCTTTTTTGGGAGATAATATTAGCAAAAGTAAAACTCAGATTCTAGAAGTAAGGGAGGTAGGGCATAGTGGTACTTTCCGCTCAAAATTGCAGCTGCCCGACTAGGGAAGTACCTTCACCTTGCAGAATATCGTAGCCAAATAAAACTGCTCTTTTGCAGTGTTGTGTTCCTAGCGGTGAGCATGGTCACCGGTGCTCTTTGGGGAAGCATCGTGTATACGACGCAAGTAGTAGGGTCGGCAACGCGCGAGTGATGCCCCTGGTGTTGCAAGCGTCCATATTAACCACTTACAAATACACTACGCTATCATGGCGCGCCCCTTAAGCCCCTTAGTCATAGCTAACTCACTTGAAAGAAAATGTTGAGGGTAGTTGATTAATAAACAGCAAAAAATTAAGCTCTTATATCTACCTAATCTCATTAAGGACAATGCTCAAAAAATACCCAGAAATTCAATGTTATTCGATCAATTTTAAAGTTATGCCAATTAATGAGTTATAATCAGTAATTAAATCAGTGTAAGTGGCACTGGCTAAATCCATGGGGTATAGGAGATATACAGGATGCAGTTCTCAAAATGTATTGACGATGTACCCTTAATCAATTAGCATCGATCACTACAATACTATGGTCAATTAATGAGTTATAATCAGAAATTAAATCACTGTAAGTGCTACTGGCTAAATCCATGGGGTATAGGAGATAAACGGTTGCCCAAAATGTATGGACTAAATACCCAAAATCGATTAGCATCGATCACAACAATACTATGGCCAATCAATGGGTTATAATCAGTTATTAAATCAGTGTAAGTGGCACTGGCTAAATCCATGGGGTATAGGAGATATACAGGATGTAGTGCTCAAAATGTATTGACGATATACCTGAAATCAATTAGCATCGATCACAACAATACTATGGCCAATCAATGGGTTATAATCAGTAATTAAATCAGTGTAAGTGGCACTCGCTAAATCCATGAGGTATAGGAGATATTTAACAATATGTTAAAATGTTATTTTTGCTAATACTCTCAATAAAACCATTTTACTGTTTTTATTTATTTGTATCGAGTGTATTGTTTTATACCTACTGTCTTATAGTTACTTGAGACAAGTAGAAACATGAGAATAACCTATTTATAATGCCTGGTAAATCAAAATCTAATTCCATTTTATCTATTCTACAACGAAGTACAAGAATTGTGTTACATTATTTACCCCTCAAACCAGTTTCATTTGGTCTAAGACCAGCCACGCAGCGTTTCAGTGATGAAAAACTGCAATAGCGTCCCATCGTGAACCTTTAGTCGTCAATACATTTTGAGCACTACATCCTGTATATCTCCTATACCCCATGGATTTAGCCAGTGCCACTTACACTGATTTAATTACTGATTATAACCCATTGATTGGCCATAGTAATGTTGTGATCGATGCTAATCGATTTCGGGTATTTAGTCCATACATTTTGGGCAACCGTTTATCTCCTATACCCCATGGATTTAGCCAGTAGCACTTACACTGATTTATTTACTGATTATAACTCATTAATTGGCCATAGTATTGTAGTGATCGATGCTAATTGATTTAGGGTACCTATATCGTCAATACATTTTGAACACTACATCCTGTATATCTCCTATACCCCATGGATTTAGCCAGTGCCACTTACACTGATTTAATTACTGATTATAACCCATTGATTGGCCATAGTATTGTTGTGATCGATGCTAATTAATTTTGGGTATTACATCCATACATTTTGAGCATTATTCTTTCGTTCTGAGATCCTTTATGCATTTATCTATAAACTGTATTTTTGTATATTCCATAATTGGTGTATAAGAATAAGAATAAATATACAAAAAAAAAATCTCTCTCGAATAACGCTGTCCAATGAGGTCTCGTCATAAATATTAGTTCATCAAATATTTGTACGTGCCAAACTCGTTGATATAGAATATATTCTGTTATGTACCTTTGTGATAAATGTGGCCTATGTTTAAATATAATAATGTGTTTTGCCGAGTAAATCTCATGTGTGTTGTAAGAACAATAATGGATTCTATCTGGCAGATGGACAGCAGTAACCGCTTTCATAATAGTGCAAGTACATCATTGTAGATATTTATACACTCGCGGACAAATAATACGGGTCGATGACTAAAATCCCTGTAACTTGCAAATTAATGATGGTACATGCATGAAACTAACTTTATATTACAGAGAATTTTAATATCGCATGAAATAATATCTTAAATCATCTACAACATACTTAAAAAAAGTAAAAAAAATTAAAACCCTAATTTGGAAATAAATTCAATTCGCGGTTGTTTTAATTTTGCTTATTTTCTCACTTTTGTTTTCAATCTATCAAATCCAAATGATAAAAGGCGGTCATTGTCGTCTTTCACCATCATTAATTAATTACTATCATGTCGCTAACACCAGAAGAATGTACACGTATCGTCACTATGTTAGAAGAAGGCAGAAGTCAGCGAAGTACAGCAATAACCATAGGCGTGTCACTTTCTACAGTGCAGCGAGTCGTCCATCGTTTCCGAGAAACTTGGCAGAACATAAGAAGACCAGAAACCAGCAGACCGAGATGTACTACAGCTCGAGAGGATCGATTTATTGTTACGACCATGCTCCGAAATCGGCACCTCACGGCAGTTGAAGTAACAAATCAACTTCGGGAGACACGTATATACAACGTAAGCGAGCGGACTGTAAGGCGGCGCTTCCTTGAAGCTAATTTGACCCCACATAGACCCCCAAATCGTCCAAAACTTGAAAGGGAACATCGGGTAGCAAGATTACGTTACGCCCGCGAACACGCACAATGGGGAGACGAAGAATGGGCAATCTGACGAATCCAGATTTGTGCTGTATGCACATGATGGGCAGTGAAGAGTCTACCGACGGCCAGGGAAACGTTTTATTCCAGCTTGTTTTGAGGAAAAAGTGCCGTTCGGCGGTGGATCTTTTATGGTTTGGACTGGAATCTCTTCAGAGAGTCGCACGGAGTTTCCGCTGATAGAAAACGGTACGCTAACTAGTGCAAGATATGTGGTTGAAATTCATAATGAGCATGTTGGCCTATATTTAATTAATATGGGTGAAAATTCAATATTCATCCTTGACAACGCCAGTCCACATACACCTCAAATTGTAAATGAGTATTTTCAGGACGTTAGCATCAATCTCATGGACTGGCCCGCGACAAACCCGGACCTAAATGCAATTGAACACGCTTGGGACGAGCTTGGAGGTGTGTAAAAAATCGAAATCCCGCTTCAGCGACATTTTGAGACCTGAAACATGCGTTAGTGGAAGAATGGACCAATATCCCGCAACATCGCATAAGAAACTTAATAAACAGCATGCCCAATCACCTGGCAGCTGAGAAAAGAGCCCGTGGAGGCAATTTAAAGTATTAATTTTGTATTAAAGTTCATTTTTGTGTTGTATGTGAGGTACCAATCAGTATTATTTCAATGTAAAAATTATTGATATTTTGTTTTTATGTGTAATTTTGATAATTTTACTAACAATGTTTCCAAAATTTGGTGTTGTTTTATTAACTATTAAATTATCTACAACATACAGTTTCATTCATGTCGCTAGCTCTATTATTTTAAGAGTTATTTTAGTTTTTCGTACCGACCCGTAATATTAGTCCGCGAGTGT
This sequence comes from Allophyes oxyacanthae, assembly GCA_932294325.1. Lineage (NCBI taxonomy): Eukaryota > Metazoa > Arthropoda > Insecta > Lepidoptera > Noctuidae > Allophyes > Allophyes oxyacanthae. The sequence continues at coordinate 1,639,308 of OW028625.1, forward strand.
ATTTTTATTTATTTATTTTATTTAACAATTTATGTACACACAGAAAGAAGAATAATTACAATTAAATAGGAAAGATGACACAAAGGTACTGCTTATTTCTAAAGAAATCTCTTCCAGCAGAACTGCTTTTAATTTTCTGAGAGCCCGAAAGTACACGTGTTTATATACACAGTAAATAATAATTTTCTGAGAGAAATCATAATCAAACCCCAGCTATGAAAACGCTTGCATGAATTCTCAGAATCTTCAAAAGACAACCAGCTTAACTTAGGCCGTGTGCTGTGTGTTTCTGTGTCTTTTCATTTATTTGTCTGTGTGTATTTCTTACATATAATTAGTTTATTTTTGTTTCACCTAGTACCTAGTAAGTGCATGCTGTGGTCTCCTATAATTGGAGGCGAACAATTAATACCAACCAATAAAATTGTTTAATATGTCATGTGTCTGTGTAGCCTTTGTTGGAGGTCCCATAAATAAATAAATAAATAAATGTGTGTGCATAAATGCTTAAATTTTTAAATAAATAAATGATGGAGGCTTCCACTGGCAGCGGAGCGGTTTCCGTACGGAATAATTTTAACTCGCAACAGTATACTTCATAGTAAGGTTCCACCACCTACAATTAACAGACTGTTGTAGTTGTGGTGAAACGAGGTATAATTTTTAATTTATTTTTGCTCGGTCACTCGGTGTTGCCACTTAATTAATTTAATTATTTTCTGTTTAGCAGAACAATGATTTAGTAATAAGTGGTCTTGGTGTAAGGTTTTAGTTAACTTTCGTGCGTCATACTGGGCGTAAAAATAAAAGAAAAGAAAGAAAACAGTTCAAAATAAAACAAAAACAACACACACATAAAAACACGCAAAAAAAACAAAAACACACACAACCAAAAAACAAAGAGTCAAGCGGAGACGACTGAGCGAGTAAAAATAGTTAATAAAAAACTCATTCCGCTTAAGCAAATGGAGTGGTGTCCGTACGGACTCCGTTCGACTACTAATAAAAAATTACTTACTAAAGCTAATACGCTAATTCCTCGCTTTCATTTCTCTTTTGTAATAGAAGGCAAATCATAAAAGAGGTCGAAACTCTTTCTTATTGGAAGGTAGAACCTATTTTAGCTAGTTGGAGTCCGTTCCGCTGTCGGCTATTACTTGCAGCTTTCGCAGTGGATTCTTCTCCAAAATATTCCGTCTTCTTCATATTTCATACTTTAAAAATAGTTTCGCATTTGAAACTACAATTTCAACAGCATACCCGACATTTGTAACTCGAAAATACGGAAGCAGACAAGTCAAGTGCTACGAGCTACGAAAGATTCGTAGCTCGTAGCCTCGTAGCATTTATTATGCAACGTAGTAATAAAAGATTCGTAGCGGTCTCGTAGCGTATCTTTGTAAATTTTGTGTAAAAGTAGTTATTATTAAATTTTCTTGCGGTAAAATGTTTTATTTGGTTTCAGTTATCTTGATGGAAAATGTAAATTCTTATTTACATAACGGTATAGATACGGCCTACGCTGAATTATATATGGTAATAGTATAAGGAGGTAAAATTTATTTGTTTCTATGTAGGGGGTAATTTCTAGAATTACTGAATTATTATTATCATTATGAACAACTTTTACTATGGGACCAATAAAGAAATAGCGAAAAAAAATCTGTTGTTCCATTTCATTTATTTGAGTAATATTGAATGATTTGTATGGAACAGCAGAAGTTTTTTCAAATTGTCTGATAGAAAGTGACTATTTGTAAAATTAAAATTTGTTGTATTAAATACAAAAATCCGACTATATTATTATTTTTCAGACTCTAAAATTACGACAGAAAATGCTAAAATGAATAGAATAGAATATTTTCTAAGTAACACAAAAAATATTTTTATGTTATTATAAATAAACTTAACAATATCTACGAAACATTATTACAGAATTCATAGACGCGTAAAATATTACACCGCTGTAGCTCATTCGTAGCCGTAGCAACCTCGTAGACGCGTAGCCGTCTCGTAGCAAGTATTAAGTATTTGAGTTATTACCCGCGAAGGTGCAAACTCAGTGATGACGTCATAATAACTTTACGACTCATATCGCTAACTTGAGACAGCGAAAGAGGAGCAAAGAAATCTCGTATATTAAAAGTTTTAGACAAAATATCACTTTGAATAAGTTTTACGCATGTTTTTGTGAAAGGTTTTGGGGGAAAAGAGTATTTTTTGGATAACGGTTTTCTTTTTCTTTTATGTCACATAGAATTATATATATGCTGGAGGCTTTTTACTTTTGTGTGTATATATTTTTAACCCCCGACAAAAAAGAGGTGTGTTAGAAGTTAGAAGTTTGTATCTGTGTATCTGTGTATCGTCACAATAGATCATCGCAGATCGCAGTGACAAAAGGGCTTAACTTAGGACCCTACCTCTTCTAAATAATAATCTGTGTATCTGTCTTAGGCATCGTACCTCCAAAATGGATGGACCGATTTCAATGCCGTTTTTTTTAATTGAAAGCTATTTTAATCGAGTATCATCTTAGCTATGTTTCATGAAAATCTGTTCAGCCATTCAAAAGTTACAGCTCTTTTTCTAGTTGGAGTCGGGGGTTTTTGACGATTAGGTTATCTTGAAATTAAACAAATAGTCATAAATCTAAATAAATCTTTGCTGGCTCAATGAAAATATTTACTTAGTACGATTAAATTAATGCACAGCGATTAGCTTTCTACGCTACGTAGAATAGAATAGAATAGAAGATTTTTATTTGTCGTGCCGCGGGTTCGATCCCCACACGGAACAAATATTTGTATGATCTACAGATAGTTGTTCCGGGTCTGGGTGTGCATGTGATATGTATGTTTTTAAACAGTACCCTCGATACAGGAGAAATCATTGTGAGGGGCAACGACTTAAAAATAATAATTATTTAGGTCAAATGTTCCGAACCTAATTTCTAGCTAAATACGTCAACAATGCATTATCTAGACTTTACAGAGCAAAAAGTAGTATTTCTGGCTACGCTCCAGAATGCAGTTTATTTTAAAATTACCTGCACTGAATTATTTAGAGCTTAGAGTGGCAAACCGTGTCAGTTGTTAGTGGAGTGATTAAATATTTTGGGCACAGTTTTATCACCATTTGTATATTAAAAAGCTTTATATATATAAATATCTCTTTCATGCTAATGTTTGGACAGCCTGTATTTTTTGCTACGTTCATCCTGTTTGTGACTAATAAATCCAGCCCAATACTGCCCCACTGCTGGGCACGGGCCTCTTCTCGGAATGAGAAGGGTTAGGCCTTAGTTCGACACGCTGGCGTAATGCGGATTGGCGGACTACACACACCATCGAGAACTTTATGAGGCTCTCTCAGGTGTGCAGGTTTCCTCACAATGTTTTTGATAATCACATTGCGATTCGCACATTAATTCGAAAAGTCAGAGGTGCGGGCCGGATTCGATCTCAGACCCTCCTGCATGGAAGGCAAGCATTCCGCCGCTAGGCTGCGCGGCTTAAAACACGGACGCCATTTTGAACTTTTATACCTCGTATCTGGTATATATGTAATCCTTGAAAGTTAGCGGAATAGTAATTTTTTACCGAATAGCGAATTTAATACCAGATCAGGCTATGGTGAAACTTAAAAATGGATTATTCTTGGATTAACTGCTAATTTACTCGCGAGTAAGACTTATCCTATCTTGGTAAAATTTATTAGGATTAGGCTATTACATAATAAACTGACTGTAAACTGAGTAAGAATTCTTTGTTTTATTAGACACAAGATTACAAAAGTACAGGCTTCCATTAGTGATGTGCCGGACAACTAGTGTTGCGACTACGTGAGAAAATAAACTAAAATATAACATTAGTCTATAGTTATCAGTTACACCTTTAATATTTATTTCACTCAATAAAATTGAGCCTAACAAATAATTCGTTATAGAACCAATAGGTACCTATTATTTAATTTCATTTGCCTGTGTTGAAATAAAGCAGACTCATTTCTGGCAGCTATAGATTACCAATCAGTACCAAATAATCGAATAAATCAATAATCTAATTTCCTAAAAATCTTATAAATATAAATTTTTCCAATTTTTTCCATACAAAAATAACCTTCGGCTATGGGTGAGGGTGTGCAGTGAACCGACAGACCTGCTTACGCTACATTTACTTGAAGAACGATATTAAACCGCACCTCACTTATAATATATCCCGTTTTACTCAAAATTGTTAAAGTCATGCTGATGGTGGAGAAAGGTAATGTAATTTTTAACCCCCGACAAAAAAGAGGGGGTATCTGTGTATATGTATATCTGTGTATCTGTCTGTGGCATCGTAGCTCCAAAACGGATGGACCTATTTCAATGCAGATTTTTTTATTGAAAGCTAGTTGCTAGATTAAAGCTTTCAAATAAAAAAACTGCATTGAAATCAATGCATCCGTTTTGAAGCTACGATGCCACAGACATACACACAGGTACACCGATACAAACTTATAACACCCCTCATTTTTATTGGGAGTTTAAAAACAAACAACTAATACGTTATTTTTAATAATTTTTATGGTCAAAAGATAGTTGATCCGGGTTTGACTGAGTGTACATTTGTGAGATTTACATCCGCAAACTGTTCCCTCAACATAAAATAAAAAATAGAACCAAGCGTCGTTTCTGTTTACGTCGTAAGCTAACACAGTGTAAAGATAAATACTGTATAATAAACAAAATACGACTTTGGAAAGTCCTTGGCAAGTTTAATTAAACTTTTATATTTTGTTTCTTTTTCCCCAAAGTTGTGGATTTTTTGGATAAAATAGGATTTGAATGTATTACGTTATTACGTTAGTATTGCAATATTAAAACTCGTTTCTGTGTAAAATAAGAGATCAAGAATATTTTTAATGACGTAGAAATAGAAAAAAAGAGAAAGTATTTATTGGACACAGCACAAAAACGATTTTAAAGATAACCTAACAGAAAAATAAAAGAATAAAAACATGTAAAACAAAAATAAAAATATTTAATTTAAATAAAAAAGGATTGTACGTCGAAGCTGTGTCAAAAAGGCAAATCAAGTTTATTTTGAGATAATTAGTACCCAGATGATTTAGGGGGAGCGGCTTGGGAGTCCGGCCTCAAGCTGCTCCCCCCAAAATCATCTACTTGGTTGGTTGGTATTTTTAATTGAAATCATTACTTTTCAATTAAAAATATCATTAAACAACCACCTGCCCGATTTAAACTTACTAGTGGTCGCCCTGTGGTCGAAATTCGACCGTAATTTTAGCTTTGTGCACTCCTTCTCCATATAAACTTTAACTATGCCAAATCTCACACTCCTCCGTGCGCGCAATATGCTTAAAAAGGGGTACAAAGTTTTCTCTTCACGTATTATATATATATTTATATTCAATGACAAACTCCTACTTTTAACTAAGTTTACCTAACAACTGTCGAAACCCAGCTGAAGTGGAAAGTACTTGTTATTTTTCATAAAACTTTTCCTAGAGGTAACTTAAGTTGCTTAAACTTACTTAATCAAGGATTGTTCATCCGCTACTTCAAATTTTACTTTACTTAAGCTCATAGAGGGCTGATCATTTAATTATGTAAGTTTGTTAAATCCCTTTTGTTTATTTTAGACTTTTTGATCTAATTCCAGGGTTAGCCTTGTTAAAACTTAAGTAATTTCTTGAAGTTCTTTACTTAATTAAAATTAAGTAATCAGTTACTATTTATATGATCTACAGATTATTGTTTCAAGCCTGGGTGTGTGTGCATGTGATATGTATGTTTGTAAACTGTACCCTTGATACGGGAGAAATCCTAGTGAGAGGAAACGTATTTTGAAATAATAAAATAAAATGTTTTATAGAATAGAATAACTTTATTTCGAGAACAAGTCTCAAAGGGTTAGTAACAAGGGGGTTTTGTACAAGTAAAAAAAAACTGCACAAAGGCGGACTTAATGCCATAGGCATTTTTAGCCAGTCTACCTTAAGGTGATGCAGAGACAAAATGTGGTAGGTGCAATTTTTTTTACAATAATTTGAAAGCATAACAAAATTTAAGTGATAGAGATAAATACATAGATACAGGCATACGTAATAAACAAACCTACATACATATTGATATACTATGTCAAGATTTATAAAAATACGAAATTGTAAAAAACGAAACTAGCAAATCACCGCTTGGACAATAATGCGAAATTCTTCATAAAACCTACCAGGTCGCTTACTACGAACTCTTATAGCAGGCCTGAAATTTCCAGAATAAGCTGACCTTTCATTGTACGAAAAACCTATACAGTGCGAGGTCAGCTCATACTGGAAATGTCTAGGCAGTTCAATTTCAGTCCTGCTATAAAAGTTCATAGTAAGCTATATATATGAGATATACTGGAGGTATTGGAAAATAAACTCCAAACGCAAAATGAATATATTGACAGCATAACAAATGTTTCCGTCTCACATTACACATCCGATATGACGTCACTGTCGATTAATCTACGTCATAGACGCGGCATGGACAACGTGAATCGGTTACTTTGGTTTATTTCGTATTTTGGTAATATTCAAGGAGTACGTATAAAAAATAAACTGTTTATTTTTTAGTTTAGGTATTTTCGTTTATTTTGGAGTAATCTAGTCCTAATGTATACAATTTACTAGATATAAATTTATAATAATAATAAACGGCTAATGGCTTAATTGCCAAGAAACTCGACCAACACCTCGAGAGGCTCTCGCTAGGTGGCTGGATCAAGGGCCTGATTCAGAAAGCAGTACTCCTTGACACTGCGCGCACTGTTAGGAGGTTCCGCTCTCTAGAGCCCTGACCACCGGTAGCTTGGACCCTGTTCCTGATGCCGGTGGCCTACTACTCTTTTATATTTTTAAATGTTTTTAATTTTTTTATTTAGTTTTAAAATTATTTAAAAATATGAAAAAGTATGTTAAAAATTGAATAAAGGTCATAATTAATATTCACCATGTATAATTAGATTAACAACTTTTTAACTTAAAACATTACTGGTTTATAAACAAAAAATATTATTTTTTTGTTAGACAGCCCTCAGTATTTATGTTCCAAAGGACCAGACTGGCAGATAACTCTCAAAGTAACCCGTGAATAGATAACTCTCAAAGTTAAAGAAGGAACTTGTCGTTCACTTTTAACGAGAGCGGCCAGTTCTTTTAATTAAAGTTTACCCTAGACAGAGGAGCTTAACCATTTTAACGACGACAGCTTACTAACGATCGCACTCAGAATCGTTAATTGATTAACTTCTGCTAGTTTAGGTATTAATTATATAAATTAATAAATAAATCCAGGCCATTACTGTCTCACTGCTCGGCATGGGCCTCTTCTCGGAATGAGAAGGGTTAGGCCTTAGTACACCACACTGACCTAGTGCGGGTTGGCGTACACACACCGTCGAGATCTTTATGGGGTCCTCAGATGCGCAGGTTTCCTCACGATGTTTTCCTGCACCGTTATCGCAAGTGATGATCAAATTCTAATCTACACATGAATTCGAAAAGTCAGAGATGCGGGCCGGGTTTGAACTCACACCCTCTTATATGAAAGGCAAGCGTTCAACCGCTAGGCTATCACTGCTTGATATTGCTGGCTCTGATTGCCGTCTTAAGTTCTTTAACGTAAAACTATCGCCATCTATTAATTAAATTGTTAATATTCAATTTCGAGGGAAATTTTGTACTACTGAAAAAGTGTTCCAACGTGAATTTTCTTGGTAATTTTTGTAATTATTATTTATCTACGCATATTTATGAGAAACAGATATTATAACAAATCGTCCTCTTTAATTGCCGAATAAATTATAACTCTGTATAATACGCCACCAGAACGATGTAAATAAAATCATTGATGTAATACACCTTTTAACACCGTTTAAAATATTCCGCAAAAAGAATAACTATATACTCAAAACCTGTAAAAGATCTTAACCCTACCACTTACCTGTGTATGAGAGTAAAACATGGAGAAGTTTGACACGATCACTGGCACTGGTAACGCAATTGTCAGCACACCTGCCAACGCGCATAGGGCCCCCACGAACATGCCCAGGTAGGTCTTCGGCGCCATGTCGCCGTAGCCCACTGTGGTCATAGTGACGATGGCCCACCACAGCCCTAGGGGGATGGACTTGAACTGGTTGTCTGGGTTATCCTGCGAACAAGAAGTGGATGGGTTAAAATAGTGAACTTAGTGTAGGAGATGTATTTGTTTGTTTGTGGTCCTATGATACATAAACATTATGAATACTCATTAAATGTAATTTCTTATGTGTAACTAAATATCGCTGAAAGAATAGATATAGCTGCTGGTATTACGTCTCTTTGAGGGACTACTGCTATTTCAATATAAGTAGCTCTGAGCTTTCAATGTAATTTTAAAATTTTTGGATCTTTTCATTTGTTATATTTGTAATAATTACGATTTATTAAAAAAAAAGTGTTTTCGGTACTCATAGGATTCTTTCTTCATAGGACCAACGCACTTTGGAACTGTTCTGAAAACCATTAAAATTAAAACGCTTTAGGGTCTACGGTTTAGGAGATTAATGCTGTACCCAATATTTCTTGTTGCTTGCCATCGATGGCACGCGTGCCATTGGTTCGCCATCCCTGACCTAGAGTCTCAACATTTTTAACCGACTTCAAAAAAGGAGGAGGTTCTCATTTAGATATTACAACGGTATGAAAGGTATGTATGAAAGTAATATTGTGACGATTTTTTTTTAAATTACGACTCCGCGCCTTTTCCTTTAGTCGTGCCATTACAATCATTAAAGTATTCAATACTTTTTTGTGCAAAAAGTTTGCAAACGTGATGACCGAGTATTCTGATAAATTGTATCTTTTAAACGAATTTTATGGTTATTTTTTAGGCAAAAATTATCATTCCCCATAAGCTGTTAACAATAATCGCGCGTCGCGTTACTGTACGACGGCTCGTCCAGTGGCCTTTATGTCTTTGACATAAGATTCAAATTGCAATGATTCACGCGCATACGTGAAATGATCCAACTATAAACTAAATAAACTTTTAAGGCTCTTGAAAGTAAACTTTATTGCTTACAACTTTCAACAATCGAAGCCACGAATATTGTCGCTTCATAATTCATAGTAAGTCAGATAATTAAACGGGTATTGTGAAAACGAACCCATTTGAAGTCTCTCTAATTGATGCTTATAAATTATCCGTCGTATCAGAATAGCAATAATTTTAAATGATTAGGTATATCGCGAAAATATTGGCAGTATCTGGGCCAATTAAGATTTTTTAATATTTTATCCGTTATTTGTAATTTCTCTATAATTCCATCATGTATAATCATAAGCTCCCACGTAATAATTATTGCGTACACAACGTGTATCACAAATGCCTGGTCGTATTTAAGGGTGTGGACCAAACCATCAAACTGAACAACTTTCTATAAAGGACCAACATAGTACCTAATCGCGAAAAAATAATCAGTTGTCTCATACGTTTGCGTCGAATAGTTATTGAAGTTTTGTATCGTGTTTTGTAACGTGGAGGATTGAGTTATGGTGTTCCTCATTGAAAAGGGAGGATCCTCCGACCAGGCGAGGTGATATTGCCTGGCGGGCCGAAGCCCGACGGTTGATGTCGGACAGTTGTATATGTGTTAGATACGATTATCTTTTTCCTTGCGCGACGCAGGCCTCGTAATCTGATTGGTTGAATTCATATTTACGCGCCACTGTAGTAAGCTTTCTGCCTTGCTTAGTAGTTATTCTATGTGACGATAGGTGTTGCTACAGTAACGTTTTACAGCCTGTATAACCATATCCAAGTTTTACGAAGATAATTTACCGGTTGCTTGTTTACGAAAAACTTTTTGGTACATATCATATTCAGTTCGTGGATTTAAACGACCAACTTAAATCAAATGTTTTTAAGTAAATCTGATCGGATTACGAAAATGGGCCCGAATAAATCTGCGGGTATAGTATGGTGTATTGATCAGTCATCCAATTACAAATTAATTAATCCCAGTAATTAAAACCACTTCGTTAAGCCGATATCTCTTTGCTTTACTAGTGGCGCAGAGCGTCGGCAATATCGTAAAATAATTAATTTTGTTCTTGATCACTGACCCGTTTTGTGGATGGGTTAAATATAGGCTGCCTTTCATTATTTATGCTAGATATGTGAACACGTGCCGTGTGGCTGTCGGAAAAATCTACCCCCTTTTAAGACGGCCAAAGGTGACCCGTGATTGTTGTAAATGGGTAACGTCAAGAGTTCAAGCTTTCTTTCTTTTCTTTTAAAAACATTGCCCCTCACTTGGATTTCTCCTGTATCGAGGTTACAGTTTACAAACATACATATCCAGATCCAAAACAACTATCTGTAGATCACACAAATATTTGTTCCGTGTGGGGATCGAACCCGCGGCACGTAGCGCAGAAAGCTAATCGCTTAGCCACTGCGCCAACCATGTCGTCAAGCTACAACATATATTGATAATTAATTTGTGTATGCCATTATATTTTATAGAATAGGAATAGATCTTTATTTCATGTAAACCAGATACAGGCACTTATGAAATCTCGAGACTCGTACGCACAGAACGACTGCTATCTGACCTCTGGCACCTAATTACCGGGAGACGCTGATACTCTAAATTTAGACCCGATTGGCAGACTTCACTGTTAAAGTCGTATTAATTTTACATTAACAAAAAAAACTTTTTTTTATTTATTTATTTCTTTTGTTTTCACATATATTTAGGACCTTATATTTTCAGGTAAGCAAACCTGGGCACTGTACCATTAATAAGGTAATTTCTTGCGTTTAGGAGTAACAGTATCCATAAAAATATAGTACCCTACATCACCTATAAGCTGAAAGTTATTCAAAAGAAACAAGCATAATACAATATTCTCAACACAATGAGACCCAAAACGAGATTATTTGGCGACGCACCTGGGTCGATATTGCCCTTTTGGGTACGAAATTGAAGTGATCAGGGACAAACAGCCACCCCGATAAGATCTGGAACAAGCTTTGTTTAAAACGGAGACAAAGAATATAAAAATATTTTTGCAGATCACGAATCAGGGCGAGCTAAATCCGCATCCGTTATTATAACGACTGAGACTGCTTCCGATACCTGAGTTGATGTATTTTTCTTTTTTATTTGATTAGCTGTGGGCCAAGGTAACCACTAAGTGGAGCCTTGATATGACGAGGTGGCGCGGCAGACCACGAAAAAGATGGTGGGACGAACTTGATAACACTAACAACGAATGGTTCACACTGGCTCTAGACCGAAAGACCTGGAAATCATGGGGGGAGGCCTTTGCCCAGCAGTGGGATGGTGTAGGCTAACAACAACTAAGTAACAGTATTTGATTAGCGTGGTGAGAACCCATTATGGGCTATCCTCCACCTGAAGGGGGGCGGAGAGGTGTGCTGCACTCCTACCGGCTAAACTCACCACGGTGGTCCACTTTCAGAACCTACTAGTGGACTTTGGGAACTCTTAAAGACCGTTCGTGATAGCAACTTCGGACCGGAGTAGATGGAGGCAGATTGGTCCGTTTAAAGGGGTCCAGTGACCACGATCCTCAGTAATGAGGGACTGACTGAAGAAGAAGAAAGACCGCTCAAAAGGCAAGGTGATGCTCAGTCGGCTTTAGTTTCTTTCTACTTAATTTTACACTGTTGCCATCATAAGAAAAATGTCTTCTCTGTCTATGCATCTCTCCTCATCTTATTATTTATGTCTATCATTCTAGTGTGTCTTGTTCTGTGGCAAATAAATGTTTTTTTCTTTCTTTCTTTCTTTAAATTTACTACGCCTAGCAGACGTGTTTCCGATCGTAGTGTATTTTCTATAGCATACAAGACGGAGCTGCTAATCCTCTTTAACACTTCATCCTTTTCTCCCTTCATCACCATTTACGTCAACTTTTATGTCACAGTTGGAGAAAAGGTCTCTTCTTTGCAGGAATAAAATGGAAGATTAAATTCATAAATATGTATTACGTATGTAAACGAACCCTAAGGTAGATAAAAAAACGTGGCGCATTGAAAAAACATATTGGCGGAAAAATTTCAATACGGCAGCATATTGGTAAAGTTTCGTAACGCATTCTTAGGCGGGAATATAACAGCTGGTATGGTTTGCGTAGTGATGGGTATTAAGTATCGATATGACGATATCGATAAATTATTTAGGTAATGTAACCTATTGAGCTTGTTAGTATTTAACTTGCATAGACCTTTTTGTATATATTTCAACGATTTTTAGCCTATTTTTACTAGCATACATCCACTTTGATTTGAAGAACAGTTTTGTTACGAGTTTTTACGTGAACCCACAGTTAGATGGCACGGTCGGCGCAGTGATTCAGCGGTTGACTTTCAGCGGTTGACTTTCAGCGCTACATGCCGTGGGTTCGATTCCCGCACGGAAGAAATATTTGTATGGCCTACAGATAGTTGTTTCGGGTCTGAGTGTGTGTGCATGTGACATGTATGTTTATAAACTGTACCCACGATACAGGAGAAATGTAGAGAGAAGCAAGGTCGCTTTAAAAAACAATGATTTTATTACGTTACGATGTATGTCATTAACCTGTTTTAAACATGGGTTTAGCTCTCTTCATAAGACATAACATGTCCTATTCTCATCAGGAGACAACAAAACAAATAATTTGCCACGAATGTTTTTAAATTAATGATTTCGACACTTTCAAATGACCAATTTATCTGCCTATATTATTAATTTTGTATACAGGATATATCTTTATGTAGTGCGCAAAATTCAGTGTCCGTTCCCCAATGCAACTGAAGAAATAAAACTAACTCCAATAAAAAAAAATAAAAAAAATTGTTTCGCTTGCGCTAGTAAATTATGCGTGTCCTCCATACTAAGTCGAATTTTCGTTTTGTTTTAAAGTGTATCCCAATACTACGGTTACATTTAGGAACAGACAGAATCACTCTACAAATTATGCGCACTACATAAAAAATTATCATTTATATTTTTAGTAAGTATCGATATATTTCCAAGTGTCCGTGGCACATCCTTACCTTTTTATAATGTCACGCAGAGTGTGAAAGTAAACACGCCGCCATGCGCCATTGTGTAACCGAGTTTTTGTTTGTCTTCGCAATTTTATGTTTATGGTGGACCAAACTTTTACCATAAACAGGGGGAAAAGGTAGGCATAACACAAACCGAACTAGGCCGTGTGTACCCGGGCTAATTAGGCCGTAAATTATCAGCTCTTTTCGTAGGTGTTTTTCATAACGAAATAGTTAGATAGGAGATTAATTCTCATACTAATAAATGCCTACACAGTAATGTCATGAATAATGGCAATTTAATTATATAGGGTGCCACAGAGGTTAGCACATTAAATGAAACCACGTAACATGTTCTGAAGGCGTACCCAAAAAATTTATACAAGTTTTTATTGCAGTTTTCACTCTGCTGCCATTCGTCTAAAAGAAGGGACATCGAAGTAGAAATTTATGTAACCTTTATCTGTTAGAATACATTGTAGACTTTTCAAACTTTGCCTAGAGACCGTGATATGTGTAGAATTATGAAATTTTAAATTAGTTCCTGTGGCTAAACTACTGATTGGATTTGATTGTTTTCTTGTCTACGGTCACAGAACGTGATACTAAATACGTGGTTCCATTTACTTTTATAACATCTGCGGAACCTTGTATATTTTTGACGTAGGTAAAAGCTTGAGATAAAGAAAGAAAGAAAGAAAACGTCAAAAAACAACACCGTTTTTTTTTTTTTTTTTCTATATAATATATCTTTTCTGTAAAAAAAGCAGTGATAGCCTAGCGGTTGAACGCTCGCCTTCCATGCATGCGGGTCTGAGTTCAAACCCGGCCCGCACCTCTGACTTTTCGGATTCATGTGCGGATTAGAATTTGATTATCACTTGCGATAACGGTGAAGGAAACCATCGTGAGGAAACCTGCACATCTGAGAGGGCCTCATAAAGTTCTCGATGGTGTGTGTAGTCCGCCAACCCGCACTAGGCCAGCGTGGTGGATTAAGGCCTAAACCTTCTCATTCTGAGGAGAGGCCCGTGCCCAGCAGTGGGACAGTAATGGGCTGAATTTATTTATATCTTTTCTGTACTTTATGGTGTGCAATAAAGTATATTGTATAGTATACACGTAATCGTTTATTCAACCTTGTGTTAATAATGTCCAGTTAACGAACTTGGATGAACTAGCTAGGTATAGTTACAAAGTCATGTTATTTCATCAAATACTAAAATGGAAATTTACATGAAACAGTGTCAGCTTATATTCGAGGCCGACTATCGATTATCAGGAGGCACTTGATGTATTACTCGCAACCGACATACAACAATATTGATGTTTCTGTATGTAAAAGATAAAATACATTCATTACTATATAATATTGTAGCAGATATTTTTTGAAGCTTCAAAATCGTAGATCCAATTTTAAATAGCTCGCGAGGGTCTCATAGGAATACCTGTAGCTACCGTGCGCATTAGACGATCAGTGAGGTTAAGCAGCGCTTGCCACGGTCAATCCTTCGATGGGTGACCGATTCTTGAACATGATAGTTTAATATTGATAAAAGACAATTTAGTCTATTAGACATTTTGTTCCAAGTATGCGAACATTCATTACTTTCTTCAGGAGGTATTCTATCTAACTAGACTTTACTGTGATGTGCGCATTTATTTTCATCGAGTCTGAAAAACATGCTTCATTTACCTCGCGATTCAATTTTCCTGTGAAGATTTATTGATATGTTTTCGATCATAAAGTGAATTCCCGTCGATGCATAGTCATGAACGCCTGATCCCTCGATCGTAGCAAACGAGATACGAAGGAGTTACTTTAATATGCCCAAAATGTACGTAAGGTCATGGATGAATGTGAAAAGGCCGACCTTATGGCAGCGTGGTTTAGCCATGACAAGACACTTTATTGTCCTACTAGAGAATAAGGCCCTAGCAAGTTGGCTTTGATCTTGAGCGTTTTAACTAGCGACCCGCCCCGGCCTCGCACGGGTGCAATTTCTCTTCTATATGAAAGTATTATACACTTAAACGACGGAAGAAAATTCTCCAAATTATGATGAAAGCCCCACCAAAATTCGTTGTATAGTTAAGAAGTAATTAGCGAACAGACAGACACGACGGGCGACTTTATTTTATACTATGTAGAGATAGTGATTCTAGCTGAATGTACAATGGCATATTAGGCATTTTCTTCTAAACGACCTTAGGGTGACGCAGAGAAGGATCAATGAAGTTGCACCAGAAAACAAACTTAATTTGAAAGAAACCTTTTTCAAGCACCGGTTTTTATTAAGTTCTTTCTTCTGTCGTTTTATTATAAGACTTCACATTAAATTATTTATACCGTGATTGAAACATGGCTACTGACATTACAGTAAAAAAAAAAGTTTGGCTTTTCTAAGCTGATTTGATTGATCAATTTTGATAGCATATCTCCCTGTTTCAACGTTCTTTGGTTAGAACTTTTTTCAGTGAAACGAATTGACAGTCAATTAACTTTCAGTGGGCCACTCGGTTCCGCTTGATGGCTGAATTTCAGTCGTTTTCACTGATATACGGCAAAGGTGATATTCAGAAGCGTGTTTTTTCAGTTTTTTGCATCAATTACTCTCTGTAATGGATCGTTTGTTTTCAAGCAATTTTTGGATTGTCAAACGAATGTGCCAACTTTAATTTTATTAATGGAGAATAATTATATGTTTTCGAGCCGCTGAACTGAAATAACTGATACTACGTAACTTTTGAATAGACGGTTTGTTTACTTTGAACAAAGGTATTAACTCATACCTTTACTTTGGGCAAACACAATACACTTCACAGCATGTATGAGCAGTGAAACTTCAAGCCCATATCCGAATGAGTAGACAGAGATAATATAGTACTCGCAAATCTTTATGAGCCCTCGAACTCTCTCCCTCTCTCCCTCTAGCACCTATAATAGTACGCTTATTATAGGTGCTAGAGAGAGAGAGAGAGACTGTTGAAATAAAGTAGAAAATTTAACTGGCTACATTAGTTACGTTTTTAATTTATTATTACTTGATGGCAACACTATCCATGTACGACGCCTTGTGTAGCTAGTTTTTGTTCTTGCCGTATAAATGTGCAATTTAGTTAAATAAACAATACTTTCAAGAAAACATTATTTCATTGAAATAACCAATAGGTTATGGGCCCAGAATATAGAAATATACAAGAAGAAAACGGCAAAGAAAAAGCTACACAAAATAGTTGAAATTATTTGAAGAAACAAAATTCAAAATGGATCCCACGCGATCTATGCACTTAGAAAAATTTGATGGTAATAATTTTCGGCAATGGAAATTTCAAATAAAATGCGCCCTGAAAGCAAAGGGAATAGATATTTCTGTGTCAAAACCAGAAACAAATAGTACCGAATGGTCCAAAAATGATGGAATGGCAATGTTCATTATAACGTCTTCAATGGATTTTAAGCAAATTACATTAATAGAAAATTGTGAAACTGCTAAGGAAATAATGATAAAACTTGAATCGATATATGAACAAAAAAGTGAATTATGTAAAATGTTGATCCATGAAAAGTTTTATCAATATAAAATGTCAGCAAGTGACAATGTAGCTCAACACATCTCAAAAGTAGAAACCTTGGCGAAACAGCTAAAAGAAAGTGGTGAGAGTGTTAGTGAAATGGCTGTCATCACAAAAATACTTGGAACATTGCCTCTCAAATATAGGTCATTGCGTCAAGCATGGATGTCATTGGACCCGAAACAACAAACTCTTATTAACTTAACTGCTCGTCTATTAGATGAAGAAGCAAGTTTAGCATGTGAGGAAGAACAAGAGACGGCTCTTCTGGTTGCTAATAAGAGGTGGAAGAATCAGCCAAAACAAAATGAGTCAAAAGTGAGTGGTAGTGGTACAGATCAAAAGAATACCATTAAACATAGATTTGAATGTTACAATTGTGGAAAGCGAGGTCATTTTTCTAAAGAATGTCGTTTTCCAAGGAAATTCAAGTCTAGAAAACCACAACAAGAAGGCACAGATATGTTAGCGTTTAATGTAGAAAACAGTTCCTGCAATGATGAAGAGAACACTTGGATTCTGGACAGTGGTGCCTCTGCGCACATGACATTTAGAAAGGATTTCTTTTTAGAACTATTTGAATGCAATCAGAAATCATTAACATTAGGAAACAAACAATGTGTGGAGGTCTCTGGCATCGGCAAAGTGTTGATTAAGAGATATGTCAATGGACAGTGGGAGACTAGTGAACTACATGGAGTATTGTATGTTCCGAGTTTGCGAAGAAACTTATTTTCAGAAGGTGTCATAATACGAAAATGTTATACTATTATAAAGAAAGATACCAGTGCTTTAATTTATAAAGACAATGAAGTGGTGATGAGTGCAAAAATCACAGAAAACAATTTGTATGAGTTGAAGATAAAAACAGTGATTTCAGATACTTGTAACTTGGTTCAAAATGACCAAAGTGATATCAAAGTATGGCATGAAAGACTGGGACATATTAACCTGAAACAAATTAAGAACATGAGTGCTAATAGTGTTGTTGAAGGCATGAAAATTAATGACAACAATAAAAATGATTTTGTTTGTGAGGCATGTGCATATGGGAAGCAATGCAGATTTCCATTTAACAAATCTGTGCGAGGAGAACTACAGCCAGGTAACCTAGTATATAGTGATGTCTGTGGACCAATGAGTCACACATCTATACAAGGGATGAAATACTTTGTGTTATTTAAAGATGCTGCTACGAGTTACAGGCATGTATACTTTATCAAAAACAAAAGTGATGTGTTCGAAATTTTCAGAAAATATAATGCCATGATCAGAAATAAGTACATGCACAATGTCAGAGTACTGCACACCGACAATGGGGGAGAATATGTCAATAAACTTTTTAAAGAATACCTGGAAAAATGGGGGATTATTCATGAGCTTACTGCTCCATATACACCAGAACAAAATGGACGTGCAGAGAGGGAGAATCGTACCATAGTGGAGAGTGCACGTTCAATGTTGTATGCAAGAGATGTGCCACTAGATCTATGGGCAGAAGCTGTGAACTGCGCTGTTTACATATTAAATAGAACTTCCTCCAGCCAGACTCCAAATAAAACGCCTTTTGAATTATGGAATGGTGTTAAACCTCAGTTAGGTCATATGAAGGTGTTTGGTAGTGTCGGGTATGTTCATATACCGGATCAATTAAGAACAAAATTGGATAAGAAAAGTGAGAAAATGATACTAGTTGGTTATGAAAACACCAATTATAGAATGTTCAATATAGATACAAAGAAAATAAAAATATCAAGAAATGTTATCTTTGATGAACAACAGGTTCCAGAAAAAAGGAAGAATATTACTCAAATACGTATTGATAATGATGATGAGACAATGAGACAGAATAGTGAAACAGGAGTAAGAAGCAATGCTGATGATACATTAATTGAGACTCCAGTATCAGAGAGTGACGAGAGCTTGGTGAGTTGTAATAGTGATGACCCATCATATGAACCGTCTCAAGAAATAGAAGATAATATACAGAGGAACATAACTCTAAGGCCACGAAATAATAGACGCTTAGAAGCAAATCTCGTGGAGCTGTCATTGCCTCAAACATATGCTGAAGCATTGATGAGTCCACAGAAAAATAAATGGTCTGAAGCTATTAAAGAAGAGTTATCAGCACACAAAGAAAACAACACTTGGACTGCAGTTCAACGATCTGGTCAGCGAACGCTTACTACGAAGTGGGTTTTTGCTATAAAGAAGAATGAGAATAATCAAGTTGAACGTTATAAGGCTCGTTTGTGTGCACGCGGGTTCAATCAGATTAAAGATATTGATTATCAAGAAATATTTTCTCCAACAACAAGGTATGACTCTATAAGAATTATTCTTTCTATTGCAGCAAAATATAATTTGGAAATTCAACAATTTGATGTGAAAACCGCTTTTCTCAATGGGTATCTTGAAGAAAATATTTTTCTAGAAGTACCTGAAGGTGTGTCAATAAACAATGATTATGTGTTAAAATTGAATAAATCATTGTATGGTCTAAAACAGTCTTCTCGATGCTGGAACAAGAGGTTTACAATTTTTTTAAAGAAATATGGTTTTGTTCAATCTCAGGCTGATAACTGTATTTATATAGGGTTTTTTAATCAGATTAAAGTATTCTTAATAATTTATGTCGACGATGCTCTTGTAATATCTTCGAGTAAAAAACTTATTAAAGAAATAATTGAGTATTTAAAACAAGTTTTTAAGATCAAAGAATTAAACTTGAAATATTTTGTGGGCATGGAGATAGAAAGAAAGAATAATTGTATCTATATTCATCAAAGGGATTACATAGAACAAATTATTAAGAAGTTTTGTATGAGTAATGCAAATCCTGCTAGTACCCCGGCAGATGTCAATGTTATTAATACTAAAAATGTAGATGAACATATTGTTAATTTTCCTTACAGAGAAGCTATAGGCTCCTTGTTATTTTTGTGTTCTGTTTCTAGGCCTGACATTTCATTTGCTGTAAATGTATTGAGCAGATATGTAAACAATCCAAGTCAACAACATGTAAATGCTGTTAAACGTGTAATTAGATACCTAATTAATACAAAAGATTTATGTATAAAATATGGAGAAAGCAATGACACAGGTAATAATCTAATTGGGTATTCAGATTCAGATTTTGCGGGAGATATAGATACTCGTAAGTCTACAACAGGTTATATTTTTAAAATGAATGAGGGACCAATCACTTGGTCCAGTCAAAAACAAAAGACCATTGCTCTCTCCACAACTGAAGCAGAATTTGTAGCTGCTTGTGAGTCTGCGAAAGAGATACTATGGTTGCAGCAACTGATGTTAGAATTAAGTGAAAGTCTTGAATGTATTATGCTATATGTTGATAATCAGAGTGCAATTAAATTAATTAAAAATCCTGTTTATCACAAGAGAACAAAACATATAGATGTTAAGTATAATTTCATAAGAGAAAAGGTTGAGTTGGGTTTAATTAAAATTAATTATGTTTCAAGTAAAGATCAATTGGCAGATATTTTGACTAAATCATTGCCCACTCAAACTTTTATCTATCTGAGAGATCAGATTTTGTTTTGTTAATTTTCTTTTAAATGTAGCCTTTATTATTGAATGCCTACTGTTAAATTTTAGTGGGAGTGTTGAAATAAAGTAGAAAATTTAACTGGCTACATTAGTTACGTTTTTAATTTATTATTACTTGATGGCAACACTATCCATGTACGACGCCTTGTGTAGCTAGTTTTTGTTCTTGCCGTATAAATGTGCAATTTAGTTAAATAAACAATACTTTCAAGAAAACATTATTTCATTGAAATAACCAATAGAGACAGAGTTCAGAGCTCAATTCAGGGCTCATAAAGATTTGCGAGTACTATACCATCCATAATTTTTGCCACATAATGTTTATTTATTCATTTATCAGAAATAATTCCAAACTCCGAGCTGATCTGATTTTATTTAACTTAATAAAAAAAGTCCCCATTGGAAATCGTATGACCACTTTTTGACTTTCAGTAATTTTCCGATCCCGTCCATTTCTTTAGTTATTTCGATGTATTTATTTTGAACTAATTAAATTACAACTTAATCCTACTGATATAATAAATGTGAAAGTTTGGATATTTGTGAGTTCGTGAATTTGGACGGATAGTGGATGAAATTTGGCAAACAGGTAGGAAAGAAAGAAAGATAAAAACATTTATTCAGCACAGACATATTGACAAAATAAGAGAAAGAAAAAAAAAAAAAAAACTCTTCAGAAGTTGACCAATAAGAAATAATATATTTAGGTAGACCATGGGATACATTTTATCTGGGTAGTTCCCCTAGGATGCCAGTAGAACCGCGGGCAACAGCTGGATTATCTGTATTTAAGCAATCTATCCTAAACTTAAATGTACAATAATTAACTACTTATTCTAAATAATAAAATTATAATAAATTTAAAACTTTACTAAATAAGCATTTAGGCGTCAAAGTAATCTTTCACGTCGCTATCAGCATCCTGCCCAGAAGACTGGCAGCATTGCTACGTTGAATGGCAATGCTTATTCTTTGATCAAGGAACAGCCCAGCCTTCTAGTCACGTGGAGTCGACCAACCGTTTAGCAATTTCTCTAAAACGAGATGACGTGCATTCGGATCCCACGACCCGAGCGTTTCGACACCAAACGGCTCACATATAGTTTATGAAATCCAGTTAAAAATAAATCCGAAACTCAAAACCAAAAAGGCTTTTGAAATGACACTTTCAAAGACTAATATACAATGGAAAAGTTATTTGCAATTTCTGACCTTTCTAGTACTCCAACCTCAGTTGGTCCAGTAGTCTTTTGATCCTTATAAGAAACAGGATCGATTGACATAAAAAAAAGGTTTTGTGTAAATTGCCCATTTTCTTGCTGACTGTACATTTTTTCCAAAATCTGTGAATGCAGGTCAAAATATCTCCAAAAGTTAAGGACAGTCTCGTAAGAACGTTTTCATGTAGCTACAACGATTAGTGTACCTGCCCTTACTGCCCCATCTCAAAAATCCACCCTGTATAAGAGCTTCACGAAAATGAAAATTATGTATGCAATAAAATTTTCAGCAATTTATTCAGTGTTACAGCGGAGTGGCTATTTCGTGGGCTTAATCACTTTGTTTTCGTGAAAATGTTGATATGATGCAATTTTCATGAAACGATAATGGGATATTAAATGCGGTAGGGATGGCAAAATAATTGAGTTTGGTTCCGTTCGCAAGGTTTTTTAAATATGTAATTTATAGGCTGAAGTTTTAATTGTTTAAAGCTTATCTTTTGCTCGTTAATTGTCAATATACATTTTGTATGGTACTTATACGTCTTTTCGATTGACTGTTGATCAGCTAAGAATAATCAATTTAAATCGAGAGAACCAAATAGGCACCGTAATTATGAATAAAAGATATAGGTAAAAACGAAAACAGTTATTTTTTGTTTTCGCACAGGACAAAAGACAAAATTGACTTGACATTAACAAGAAAACACAGAGGGGAATCCCTTTGTACCTGTCTGATACTGCCAAGTGCGGATATACGTTATCAGGATATTGCTTAATTATCAGGGTAATTAATTATACTTCGCAACCGTACGGGTAATACAAGCGCTTTGCTATGTAAAGTTAAGTGTTATTTATTTTAGTTGTAGGTAAATGTGGAAATATTATTATTACGTATTATAATATATTTCGTATTGTATCTAAATAACATAATTTATGCACCTCGCCCTTTTTACATGCATCTCTATCCATCCCAAGGTTGCCTGGCAAACATTGCCAATTGCGATAAGACCGCCCTTTGTGCAACATCTGTTTTTCTATTTATTGTAGGTATCTTACTTTCTCTTTCCGTAGAGTTAGCACGGTGGGTGGAGAAACCCGTTTTCTCCGCTCTTTGTCTCCATGAGAGAAGACAAAACGAAAAATCGAGGATGAAAACTGTAAATAGACACGATTTTTCTGTGAAACAACTCGTTGAAAACAAAAACTATAGAACTCAGCCAACACTCAAATGTCAAGTCAAAGTCAAAGATGTTTATTTCCCCCCCCGCCCGAGGCGTCGCCGCGAACACACGTATTTTATTACGCTCCGCAGTATTTATTGCTAAAAAATAGTTTTAATCTGCAAAAATAGTTCAAACTACTTAACATAAAAACATATTAACAGTGTTCAACATAATAGTCATACATAAAACCTTTTAACAAACAATAATGTGATATAATAAGATAATTAATGTTTCATTTAGTTCAAAATACCGTTAGAAAAAGTGTTGTTTGAATCCCACAAGTGCATCGCCAGGTGTCTTTCCGAATCTATTCGCACCGTACACGCAAATCTCACGGTTCGGCGGTTGGCATAAGCAACGTTTTGGCGTGTGCCTGCGCTCTGTGAATAACGAACGCTCATGCCCGTTCATAAAAGAACTCCAGTATAATATTGTTGAAAGATACTTTTTTATATCAGTGTGGTAATACTAGAAAAGTTCTGTAACCTGTGTTGGTGTCTGCATAATCAGTGCGTTTTTAAAGAAGTTAAAAACAGTTTTAGAAAAATCGTGAACATTGCAGGGTGAGTTATCGGTAGTCGGCGTTGTCGCCCACGCATACTGTTCGCGGCGTACACAATATACCTGTCGCAGTCACTCAGCTTCCGCATCTGATGCCACGCTTCTCACACACATTTTAACGTATTTCACGACTCCTTGCTTGCTCGCACATTGAATTCAGCTGTCACCGCATCGCAAAAAACATTACCATGAATTACATCTGTGCTGCATGTAATCAAATCATAACCACGAACAGATCAGTTAAATGCACTATGTGTGAAGCTTACTATCATCAAATTTGCGTAAATGCAACTTTTATTGGGGATACTAACAAGCAAAGCGACAACTGGCAATGTCCTTCATGTCGACCTAAGACGCCGCGTACTGGCAATACTAACGCGCCTGTATGCATGACCACCACACCCACAGAGCTTGATGTCTCGAACGTGAACACTAAATCGCGCACCCATAAGCGTACCGCTGTCGACTCTCCTGGCATATTGGATGACATCGAGAACTCGGTGACATTATCTGTTCTGGTCTCCGAAATACGGTACATGCGGTCGGACATGACCGAAGTAAAAGACACGCTGAAATTACTATATGATGGCATGGAAAAATGCAACGCGCGCCTTGATACTTACGAGGAAAGAATACTTGCCTTAGAACAAAATAACGCTCAAATGGACACGTGCATCGCCCAGTTAGAAAACCTAGAGGGCAGAATAAATGCCCTTGAGCGAAATAATTCTCAAGTGGCCTCCCTGAATGAAACAATTGACAACCTTAAGGACCAATTAAACCAGCAGATGCAGTCCGCCTTGCGAAACGAGATAGAGATAATCGGCATTGAAGAAGCCAACAATGAAAATCTCAATCATACTGTTTTAGTTACCGCTGCTAAGCTTGGAGTACAATTAACTGCGGATGACATCGACTGGACGGCTCGTGCAGGTCTCAAAAAAGAACTAAAATCTGATATGCACACCAAGTTCCCAAGGCCAGTTATTGTAAGATTACTACGAAGGGGAAAAAAAGATCAGTTCATAAAGGCATCAAAAACTAGGCGCAGCCTTACCTCCACAGATATTGATATTCAAGGACCTATTCGAAAGATATTCGTCAACGAACATCTAACAAAAGAAAATCGTATCTTTTTTCGTGAGGCTAGAATTCGAGCCAAGGATGCAGGATACAAATTTTGCTGGACGAATGGCGGTCGTATATTTGTTCGTAAGTTCGAAGGGAAACCAGCCATACTTATCAAGAACAGTAAAGACCTGGACCTTCTCCTTGGTACAATTAGCGTCCCATTGTCTATATCGGACGCAACCAAAAGCGATATTAACCTTATTACTTAAGCCCACGAAATGTAACAAATATTATTTTTGCACGTGGCTTAAATTAACCTTCATTTACTTTTATCTAATACGTCGCATAAAAATGACGAATTATTTACTTAATTTTTGTATTCATAAACCAACATTGCATAAGCCATTATGTTATACTTCAAATTTAAATTTTATGCGTTTCTTGTTTGTCATAATATTTTCGATACTACACATCTACAAATACATACACACACATAACACTCACACAAAAACACTCATAACACTTATCTCTAAAGAAAAATTCCTCGCGCGAAAAAGTATTCTCTCTTATATGCTATTACTCATATTTCTTTCTAAAACACACTATAATACGGTACCCCAAAATTTTACAAAACTCAACCAATTCAAGCCCCACCACATCTTACTCTTGAATATCACCCAACTCAAACATTTAGGCAAAAATGCGGCAACTAGTTCTTTTACATCGCTCTTTACTAAAATAATATTAACACTAGATTATGGATAAAGTTGAATTATTAAACGAAATAGACGAAACACTGAGTATATCCTGCCGCACCATTGACAAACTCGAACTTTGTCAGAACTCTCTTCTAGAACATAATTTCAAAGTTTTAACTTGTAACATCAGAAGTCTGCATAAAAACTTTCATGAGCTACAAACTGCCCTACACCGACTCAACTGCCAGTTCGATGCAATCGTTCTGACAGAATGCTGGCTGAATGAAAACTCTGTAATAAACCAGATACCCGGTTATAAAAGTTATCACACTATTAAACAAATTAACAAAAGTGGTGGAGTAACTATATACGTAAAAGACATCTGGTCTGTGTCAGTCACCGAGCCAGAATTTGATGACGCTAACTGTCTTCTAATGAACTTTCAGGACAATATCACACTCTTAGGTATTTACCGCTCTCCCTCTTTTAGCAACACCGATAGATTCATGAACTCTCTAGACAACTCTTTAAGCTCACTGAAAACCAACACATGCGCAATTGTAACAGGTGATATGAACATTGACCTACTAGATAGATCCCCTAATGCCACTCACACGATATATCAATGCCTATTGGCCGAACACGGTTTTTTACCAGCCATTACTCACCCAACTAGAGGCAAAGCCTGTCTAGACCATGCTTTCATTAAAACCAAAGGCAAAATTATTCAAGGAATTGTATGTCAATCCTCTATCACAGACCATGACCTCATAATGCTTGGTACTAACCTGTCTAAAGTCAACTCAACACAAAGAAATAGGCGCAAACTTAAGACCGACTACACTAAAATAACTGACGAGATAAAAGATATAGATTGGACTGGGGTCACATCCAAAACAGAAGTAGATGACGCCGTGTTACTTTTCAACAAGACCTTGACAGATATCATTAGGAAGCATACACAACAAATTAAAACTAGTCGCTCAAAATTCAACTTAAAGCCTTGGATAACACCTGGCTTAATACGGTGTATGCGTCATCGAGACTCTTTACACTCACAGGTAAAACTCCAGCCGGAAAACGAAGCAATTAAAAATGTTTACTCTCGATACAGAAACTTCTGTAACGACATCCTCCATAAACGCAAGGCCCAATATGATACACAAGAATTAGAAAAAAACAGCAAGCAACCAAAAAAACTGTGGCGAACTATTAAAGACATATGTCATATTAGTAAACAAAATAACGAAAACCTGGAATTATTAAAATCTAGTGGAAATTGTAAATCGTCTATTGATAAGTGTAACAATCATTTTGTGTCTGTGGGTCAGAACCTGGCGACAAACATTTTAAATAATCTCACGACCACGCAGGAAAGCTTATGTAACGGAGCTAAATATGACACTCACACTAATAACTCTTTCTTCCTTCACCCCACCGACAATCAGGAAATAAGCAGTATTATAACCGATCTCAAAGACGACAGTGCACCAGGCCTAGATGGCTTTCGACCTCTTTTACTCAAACACATAAAAAGCTTTATTTTAGAACCTCTTAAGCACATATGTAACCTAAGTATGGAAACTGGAGCATTCCCTAACATATGGAAAACTGCTGTGATTACACCTATACACAAAAATGGTCCCAAAGATAACCCTGACAATTACAGGCCAATTTCTCTACTCTGTGTACTTTCTAAAATATTGGAAAAGCTTGTAAATAACCGCCTTGTCAGCTTCATCGAAAATTTTCATCTCCTGTCCGAACGGCAATATGGTTTCAGGCGCGGAAAGTCCACTGAACAAGCTGTTGGTCTTTTGGCTGACATTGTCTCCTCTAATATTGAAACGAATCACCGATCAGTTGCAGTTTTTCTTGACCTTGCCAAAGCATTCGACACGGTTTCGATTCCAATACTGTTAAAAAAACTGGAATGCTTTGGCATAAGAGGTATCGCTCTGGGCTGGTTCAGTAGCTACTTGTCCAATCGACATCAATTTGTTAAAATTGGAGATAGTGTCAGCGAAAGTCTTCCTGTTCTTTTTGGGGTGCCGCAGGGCAGTATCTTGGGTCCAACCTTATTCACCATGTACATGAATGATATCCTAAAACTAAATATTCCTAAGTCAGACGTCATCTGTTATGCAGACGATACTGTAGTAATCTTCCGCGGTGCTACGTGGAAAGAAGCCATGGATGCCGCGGAGGCAGGCATGTGCACCATACTTGAATGGCTCAATAAAAATCTCCTAACACTGAATGTCAAAAAAACAAATTTCATGACATTCCACATCACCGGGTCCAGTCGCCCAAATGTAAATAATCTAAAAATTCACCAAAGCTGCTGTGCCACCTCAATCACCATACCAAATTCCGTCTCAGACTGTAACTGCAACATTATCACCAAAGTAGAGTCTACTAAATACTTAGGAGTCATAATAGACCAGAATCTGTCTTTCAGAGAACAAATCTCAACCCTCTCCAAAAGAACACGTAAATTCATATTCGTTATGAAACACTTAAGGGCTAGTGCTCCCAAAGACCTATGTAGACAAGTCTATATCTCTCTCTGTCAACCTCTGCTTCAATACTGCGTTAGCATCTGGGGTAGTGCCGCCAAAACTTACATGCTGGAGCTGGAAAGGGCCCAGCGGGCTGTTCTTAAGGTACTCCTAGGTAAACCACGACGCTATCCCACAGATGACCTTTACAAGGAGGCCAGTGTATTGCGTGTTCGCCAACTATACATTCTAGGGTCACTTTTAAAATTTATAAAACATCATGGGAATCAGTTTAGCCGTACTCAAAGGGGTAGGAAAGGTGCAGACTTTTTCCCACTTCCAAGAATTAAAACTTCTTTTGCTACTCGTTTTTCATTGTTTCTCCCGACACGCGTCTTCAATACTTTAAGCAAAACACTTGATATCCCTGGCAATCAGTTCGAGGCCAAGAAATTTTTAAAGAAATGTCTTTTAGAACGCTCATACGATGAAACCGAAAGTCTCCTTTGTCCAATAAAGTAACCCAAATTATACACACCCAGCACTCTTACACTTACACACTCACTACACTACTGCATATTTTACACATTCACATACAATCACATAAATACATACATACCTACTTTACATTGATGTTATTAACTGATTTTGTTTTTCTTTATTTAAATATTTTATTAAGTTATAGCATGTTACTCTGCACAACAGAGCATAATATTATATTCTAAATAAGCCTTCTATAATAAGCTGTGTATGTATGGGTCACCAAGATACAGGCTCTGCCTAGTTTGGGGCCCACCGCTAGTTCATAAGATGTCTTTTGTATGCACTTCTAAATTTTTCCTTCTATTGTATTTTAACTGTGTGTTTATTAAATAAAGAATTTATTATTATTATCGTTTTCAAAATTATTTTTTCTCAGGAAAACCTGGCTTTGTTTTTTAAAGTCACACGGGCATATACCAAAGTGTGACCTTAGGTTTGAGTGGGTTGGTTAGATTGCTGCTCTTCTATAAAATTGTTATCTGAGTCTAGTTGTAGAAATTTCCTAACTATCCGGCATGTGTTAAGTATAGCTGCTTTTTGTAGTGTAACATATGCATATTTGGGAAGATCGAGTATAGCTAGACTATTGAATATTTGTTTCGGGACTACTCCCGTTGTTGATATGACTATTGGGACTATTGTTACTCTTTTCATTTTCCATACTCTTGTTATTTCTTCTTGTAGTTCTGTATATTTCCTAATTTTCTCTGAGATAGTTTTCTGTATGTTATTGGTATTTGGTACTGCAATATCTATTATATATGTATGTTTCTTTTCTTTGTCAATAAGTGTTATATCGGGCCTATTGTTATAAATGGTATGATCTGTAATTATAGCGCGGTCATAATAAAGTTTGTAGGTTTGGTTTTCTAATGTAGCTCTAGGAGTATACTTGTAATATGGTGTGTGTGGGTCTTGTGTAATTTTGTGTTTTATTGCTAATTTTTGGTGTATAATATTGGCGAGTTGATTATGTCGGTGTGTGTAGTCATTTTGTGTAAGTGTGATGCAGGCTCCCGTGATGTGTTGTATTGTTTCCGGTTTAGTGTGACATTTTCTACATAAATCATTTCGTAAGGTGTTGTCTTTCAAAATGTATTTCCTATAGTTTTTTGTGTTGATGACTTGATCTTGGATGGCCAGAAGAAACCCTTCCGTTTCGGGGAAAAGTCCACTTAGATCAAGCCATTTGTTAGAAGCGTCTTTGTCTATGTGTGTTTGGTTTAAATCATTTGGGTGTCTTCCGTGTAGTTCTTTATGTTTCCATTTGTTATGTATTTCTTGACTATGTCTGACCTTATCTATTGTCTCAATGTTCTCTTCGTTTAGGTTTAATGGCGTGAATTGTTTATCTATTTCTATGATTGTATTGTGTAATTGACTACTAATTTTCTTTTGTGCGAAAAATTGTTTCAAATTAATTATTTGTCTTTTATGTAGTTGTGTAATTTCGATTAATCCTCTTCCTCCTTCTTTTCTGGGAATAATAACTCGTTCTATTGCTGACTTAGGGTGATGATATCTGTGTTGTGTAAGGATTGTTCTAGTTTTAATCTCGAGAGCATGTAGTTCTGTTTTTGACCATTTAATAACACCAAAAGAATATGTAAGTATAGGTATAGCATATGTATTTAAGGATTTGAATAAATGTTTACTAAATAATTTCATTTTACACAGAGAATGTATCCTGTTGCAATATTCTTGTTTAAGTTTATCTTTAATAGTTTTATGTTCTACTAATCGTGACTGATTATAACCTAAATATTTATATAATTCTTCATTACTCATCGCTTCTATTGCTTCTTCTGTACTAAAGCTGTAATTTCCTCCTACAATCTTACCTTTTTCTATATTTAGTTTTCGACATTTATCAAGGCCGAAATCCATTCTTATGTCCTTTGAAAATATGGTTGTTATATCTAATAGTTTGTTTAAATCTGTGTTTTTGTTGGCATATAGTTTTAAGTCGTCCATATACAATAAATGTGTTAATTGGTGAAGTGTGGTTCTATTGTTCTTAATGTCAAATCCTAATTTGGACTCAATTAACTCACGAGAGAGAGGGTTTAGGGCTAGACAAAACCAAAGGGGGCTTAATGAGTCCCCTTGGAATATGCCTTTTTTTATTGCTATTTTATCTATGGATATTTCTGTTGCTTGTGTATGTAATTTGAGTGTAGTATGCCAGGATCCCATAGTGTTCTTAAGAAAGCTAATAATCATTGGATTAATTTTATATATATTTAATATTTGAATAAGCCAAGAGTGTGGTACGCTATCAAATGCTTTTTTATAATCTATGTACGCAATATATAAGTTCTTCCTGCTTTTTTGAACGTGTTTTAGAATAGTTGAATCTATAATAAGTTGTTCTTTACATCCCATATGACCACGTCTGCAGCCTTTCTGCTCTTCTGTAAGAATATTATAGTGTTCAATATGTTTTATTATTTTATTAGCTACGCATGATGTTATAATTTTATACAATGTTGGGAGGCACGTAATAGGTCTATATTGAGAAGGATCCTGGGTTCGATTAGATTTAGGTATCATATATGTGAGTCCTTTTGTTAGAAATTCTGGGAGATGTTGGATGCCTTTTATAATATCGGTAATTTGTTCAGCTAATGTTCTATGAAGTGTGTGAAGTCTTTTAATCCAGAAATTGTGTATACCGTCTATTCCTGCTGCTTTCCAGTTGTGTGTTTTAAGAATAACTGTTCTAATTCCATGTACATCTATGTCTTCAAATGACATTTCTTCTATAGTTTCTGATCTAATCGTTTCTCTAGTAATCCATTCAGCGTCTCTGTTGTGTTCAGTATTGTCTGACCAAATATTTTCCCAAAATTCTTTTAGGGCTTCTTGAGATGGGGGGTTTGAGATTGTAGTCTGATCTTTGCACTTTAGCTTTCTATAAAATTGTTTCTCACTTGTTGTAAATAATCTGTTATTATCATTTCTCTCTTTTGCTTTCTTATATCTAGCTAGTCTATGACTCTTTACTGCAAGTTTTTGTTTTAATGTGTCTAAATGGTCTTCTATTGTCTTATTAAAATTTTCATGGGAGCTGTGTTGTTTAGTTTTAAATATTATTTGTTTTACTTTTTCTAAAAGTTTACGTGATGTGTTTCCATTTTTATATTGTGTAAGTCTGCCTATATCTGCTCTTAGCTGTGCTATGTCTGTTTCTAATCTTTTTTGCCATGGTGGGTCGTTAATTATTTTTCTACTATAAGATCTATCAAAATTAATTTTTAATTTAAAATGTTTTACTACTGAAAGAGCTACACAATAAATTAACGAATGTGTGTCAACTATGTTCTCTAGGGATGCTAATTTAGGCGGAATAATTGTTCGATTAAATATATTTATGATATCTGATAATTGACGTGATGGTTTAAGTTTAGGTAATAGTGGTCTGATAGAAGGATCAATTCCGTGGTATTTGGATAAATTTGTTTCCAATTCACTACTTAATGCTTCTATTAAAGAAACATCACATTCACTTTGGGTCTCTACCGGCGTGGTATTATCTAAATTAAATTGACTATCGAGTTGTGTGTTTGTGTCAGCATATTGTGTTTGTGTACGGAAACTATCTGTAATTTCTGAACTGGGTTCACAAGATTGGGTTAAAAGAGTAGGATTATATAATGTGGCTTGGGTAGATGATTGTGTTGGATGTAAGATGTCTGTATGCTGTGTGGGTGATATATTTGTGTTTTCTTCTTCTGTTTTAAGTTGTTCGGCTATTTCAAGTTTGATTCTATTTATGGTATCTTCTGATAGCAGCTTATTTCTAATAATAACTCGTCTCTGGTCTGCTATGCGTTGTTCTGTAACGTTAAGTTGTGGGTATTGCAATTTGAATTTATCGAATAATTGTGTGCAGTACATGGTTCTGTCCTCTTCAAGTTTGGTAATGTAATAGTATGTGCGCATGATGAATATGTTCATATCTTCAGTCCATTTCATGCGCACTCTAGGTTTTCCCGCTTTGGTGGTCGCAGGCTGAATGGCGGAAGCCCCCTGCGAAACATCCTCGGCTGGAGTTACTGCTCTAATGTCGTCGCTATTGTCATGTCTGTCTGTCGGTTCGGCTGTAGTATTCTTGTCGGTAGGAACCCGCCTGCTCAATTCACTACCGCCGATGGTTCGCATGCTGTGACACCCAGCATCGGCTCCAGGTGTGCCCCGACGATCGCCCTCGGGTAGCGGTCCTATACGTATTTTCTTTGATCTAGTCTCCATATTGAATGGGTTACCATTGCCCTGTTAGCCGTGTTAAGTAAGTTTTCATACAGTACAAAATACTGTATTACACGTCCGCCCCCCACGTGGACTCGGTGTTCAGCCCGGACGTAAGGTTGGAATTTAGGGGGCTTATTATTATTATTATTAAACTGGGCCTTTGCAGGCACTTTCAAAACGTCGTAAAATGACAGTTGATTGATGGTAATCTGTGCCATAGACATAAACAGTGATCGTATTCCGATCACTGTTTCACTGTTTCAAGCGATGTCCCGAAACCTGGGACAATTTTTGTCCCAGAAAAAATGTTGTCGTCAGGAAGTCTCCACTTTTTGTCTCTGTGCCTCGAAGTTTAGATGAATTAGCACCACCTATTCCGATCACTGGACATAAAATCTGTGATAATTAATGTACACATAGTGAAATCCTAAGTCTATAAACTTTATTAGCGTATTATTTAGTCATTATTTGTAATCTAAGTTTTGCTTGATTGGGCACGGCGTAGAATAAATTCATTTTTATTTTTAATTTGTGTTGCAGTCGGTATAGTCACATCGGTCGGTTCATTGTTGCTGGTGTGGCAAATGTTTGGTATGGATACTACTATTTTTAATGTATGTGTGTCGTGTTTTTGCAGAAATAAATTAACCTTCTTTCTTTCTTTCTTTGAAAAAGAAAATCTGAGAAAACGATAAAGAGATGATTTTCTTCCCGATTTTCTCTCCTCCCATTTTTTCCGTGCTAAACCTTGGTGTGCAATAAAGTGTATTGTATTGTATGTAAGTGTATTTCTATCCTAAAGCAAGCTAACGAGAAGCCTTTTATCATAGACTAACGGATTCACAGACTGTCAAGTATGTTGACCTAGATTGGCAGGCTATTTCGGAAGTTGCAGTTGTGATATTCCCGTGTAGGTACGACTCAATGCTGACGTATTCCGCATTTGAAGCACTTCAAGCGAAGCAACGTGTTTATGGCACGGTTGGTGTAGTTGCTAAGCTATTTGCTTTCGGCGCTACGTGCCATGGGTTCGATTCCCCTACGGAATAAATATAAGCATTTTTTTATTTTTTATTTTTTATTTATAATATAAGTGCAAATTAGGTTGCGGTTCATCTGATGGTAAGTGATCACCGCCGCCCATGAACATCCGCAACACCAGAGGAGACACCGATCCGTTGCCGAGATTTTATAATGGTGTTAGGAAAAACGGAGTGAAAGGAGAAGGAAGGGGACTACGAGAGGAATTGGGCCTCAGGCGCTCCACACTCACCGAACGAAACGCAAACGAAACGGATATTCCGAGTAATAGTAACAATAGTAAGCGATCAAAAGGATACGAAAAGTGGCTATCCTCTGAACATCACTATGAATATGTATGAATATTTTATTGTTTCATACTTTTTCAGTAGTCGGGTTTTAAGTTTTGGAACTTACTTTTTTATATTTGCTGTCTTCTATGTACTGCGGGCCGAGCATTAATGTTTTGACAAATTTAGAACCAAAAATACACGTTAAATCTATGATAGTTTTTTGGAAATACATGCAACATTTTTACATTTTCATGAAACAAGTGTGTTTGTTGCATAAAATTGAACAAAAACGTGATAGATTCATTGTATTTTATAATCAAAATACGCTTACGTTTACGTTACCATACGTTTTGACATTCGTGCTCGGCCCACTGAGTAAATGTTTTTCTATTCTATTCGGTGTACGTTTTATTATCTAAAATGATGAATCTTTAGAATTATTTACACGTTATTTCAAATTGATACGGTTCAAAATGTTTGCACGGTGATTCATCTCAATATACCTAGATAAATAACTAATGCGGGCAGACACCCGCATTAGCGACCGCTTCTTAGCCTGCTATTTATAATGTTGCTATCTCTATAAGCTTGACAGGTAGGACAGGGCCTTTAAATAGCGAGCTAGAATAGCGTTAAAACTTCAGAGTATTCTAGAAGGTAAAATGATTAAAATATAATGTTTTTCCATGACTCTGCGCATCAGAAATACGTCACAAGGGATAGACCGTAAGGCCTTTATTGAATTAATGTAATCCGGCTCGAAGGACCAATGTTAGAGCATGGACTGTATTATTGTATTTGTGGTTCTTTTTGTGAGTAAAAGCCGAGCAAGGCAAACCAGAACGGAAGTGTCTTTAAAAATTTAATTCAGTGTTGCTATTAAGAAAAATATTATATTAATCAACAACAATTTTTGCCAACATTAATATTAGTGTAGGAATTCCTACTCATATAATATGTCACAGGCCTTTGTGAGATTTAACACCGTATCGTTCGCCCGAATATTATAGACAGAACACTAAATGTTTTGCATAAATAGTATACACTGTTATACAGGCTTTTATGTTACTTTTTATTCACATTTAAAACGACCTTCACAAAACACATAACCTAACCGTCCAAAACTCCCGACTCCAACTAGAAAAAGAGCTGTAACTTTTGAATGGCTGTACAGATTTCCATGAAACATAGCTAAGATGATGCCCGATTAAACTTGCTTCCAATTAAAAAAACTGAATTGAAATCGGTCCATCCGTTTGGAGCTACGATGCTACGGACAGATACACAGATCCACAGATACACACTACAAACTTTTAACACCCCCCTTTTTTTTCGGTTGTTAAAAAACACATTAAGTATGAAAATAGACGAAAACTTTGTGTATGACATTTGCACAGTGTACCAATTCCCAAGAAATTGTAGACAAAGTCTGACAGCATTGAAAATTGCATTGCAATCGGTCCATCCGTTTTGAGCTATGATGCCACAGAAAGACACAATAGTATACAAACTTATAACACTTCTCTTTTTTGTCGGTGGTGAAAAATACAAAGGAGTACAAACAACCAACTGTACTATCGTTCACCTGAAATTATTGACACACGCAACAAAAGGAAAGCTTTCGCATCTCGACACCCGTGATACAGGGTGATTGAATTGTTTGTTATTTGCGACATTGATTGAAACAGATCACTGAGATAGTGCGCACACATGCCACCTTTGTCTATTTGTAGAGGCTTTTTGTGTGTATAGATTTAGGTATTTTCTCGACTTCAGTCAAGTTTTTTGTCAGGAAACCAAAATTACACGGTGAGTTATAGTGAAAACGGATATTCATTTTGTGTTAAGTTTATCTGCATCATTTGAACCAGCTTTACCAGAATGTAACTTCTGTAACATTTTACGTTACTTTTGACCCCGTCATGTTACTCTCTTGACCTCTTGACTCAGAATGTAACTTTTTACAATATTATTAATAACTAAATTATTTACTTCGAAATAGTTAAACATAGGTAATTTGTATAAATAAATGTGAAATGTTACTTTTCTCTAAGTAATGTTACTTTTCAGGCACACCCAGTTAACATTTGACTAGAGCCCACAGACAACACTGATTTAAGCATAAAGGCCTATTCAGACCTAAGCGGTATTCGCTACCGTCTGCGGCAGAGAAAACCCAGTGGGTATGCGGTAATATTACTGTTCAGACCTAAGCGGTATTCGCTACCGTCTGCGGCAGAGAAAACCCAGTGGGTACCTATGCGGTAATATTACTGTTCACACCAAAACGGATTTCGCTATCCTTGTGGGTAGAATAACGCGCGGTAGTCGAGTTTCGCTCAGAGAGGTAAGAAATTTTCGCCAGTTAGTCATTTCTGAGTCGCTAAAGAATATATGTACATACTAAATACCTGAGCGAAACCCGCGCGGTATGTACCTCTACCCACAGCGGCAGCGAATATCGCTCAGGTCACCCTAGCCGCGGTACTTCATACTAAATACCTGAGCGAAACCCGCGCGGTATGTACCTCTACCCACAGCGGCAGCGAATATCGCTCAGGTTTGAATAGACCTGAACAACGCTAAAAATTAACCCAAAACCGCTTTGTTCCATCAGACTTTTCTTCTTTATTTTTTCATTTTATCTTTTAAGATCTCATAAAATATTCGAAACACAATCATGATAACATTTTATCAGACTTCGGTTTAAAAATGTATGTACCTACTTAGCAAAAAAAAAACGTAATTTTAATAACAATATTTGTTTCACTAAAATTTACAGTCAAACAACAGATAAATAACCATAGATAACGTTGATGGCCGTTGGTGTAGTGGCTAAGCGATTAGCTTTATACGCTATGTGCCGCGGGTTCGATCCCCGCACGGAACAAATATCTACATATAATGTATGGCCTACAGATAGTTGTTCCGGGTCTGGGTGTGTGTGCATGTGACATGTATGTTTCTAAACTGTACCCACGATACAGAAGTGATCTAGTGTGGAACAATGTTTTTCTTTAAAAAACAAAATAAAAATACGTCCATATCCATATTTTAAGTTTCTATATTCAATAGAATAGAATAGAAAATATTTATTCGATAAATGACATACATCGTTAGTACAAAAATAAAATAAAATTGAAACACAGAGAACAGAAAGAAACAAAAATAATAATAAGAAATAATAACAAACAAACACATGCACAAACACATATTCCTGGACTACATCCAAAATTCCACAAGATAACGTCATCAGGATATTCTGTACCTCTACCACGAGTTTTCCGTGCCGTCTAACGTTCACGTTCACATTCAATATTTGTATAGTGACTTTAGTTCCCTATTTATACCGCTAGAGGTGCTGAAAAAATTCCCATACAAATATTGCATGTGAACGTGAACGTTAGACGGGACGGAAAACTCATGGTAGAGGTACTGGTTACTTATCTCTTTGTTTGATTGTACTCCCTACTTTTTCCCAATCTCTTAGTCAGAGAATTTTGTCCAAAATTTAAAATGATTTATGATGATGATGAATGAAATGGATTTTTAGGATAGACTTTTAAAATTAAATATATTTAAAAAACTCACCTGAGATTTCTCAGCATAATACACAAGGCTCGCGAATATCACGATGCCCAGCACCAAAAAAAACACCAACAAGGTCAGTTCCTTTGCCGAAGCCTTGAAGGTATGCACCAGGATCTTCAGCCCTGGGCTGTGCCTCGTCAGCTTGAACAGCCTCAGGATCTTGATGATGGAGATGAACTCCAGGATATCGGCTTTATCCACGTATTGCCTGACCACTGTCAGTTCTACGACGACATCCATGTAAAAACTTAAGGTAGCTATAAAGTCTATGATGTTCACTGGTGATTTCACAAATTCTATTAAGTTTGGGGCTACCTGTAACAAAAGAAATTGTTTTTAGTCTAGATTTTAGTGTTTAGACACTACTTAGTACCATCATTGTTAGAGTTAAGAACGGGGTATTGATTAGTTTATCGTTCATCCATGACCGGCGCTTGCAACAGTGCCGAAATATTGGTAGCTCGCAACAAACTTTAAACATGGTAAATACCCCGTTTTTAACTCTATTATTAATGTTATTTATTTATTTATTTATTTATTATATACTTTATTGTACACCTGAATATAACAATTTTGTAAGTACGGAGATTACAATATTAAAGTACAATGGGCGGCCTTATCGCATAAAGCAATTTCTTCCAGGCAACCAATGGATGGAATAAAGTGACAAACAAGTTATGGGGCAGACAGTGGGTTAATGTTAGTGACCATGACAGTTTAAAAACTTATACTTATTACCAATTATGCTGCCAAAAATACATTTTCCAGCGTGTCTACATTTCGTCAGTAAACGGGGCTTTTATGCACAATTAGGGCTCAATTTTGGAGAGGTGGTGCGTCGCGCGGCGCAAAAATCTGGTGGCGGCGCGGCGTGTCGCTCTTTCGCTAGCTCTACATGAACGGAAATATGCGCCTTTTTCCGCGTTGCGCTCCGCGCCACTTTCTGCCTCTCCATAATTGAGCCCATAGTGAATTATTATTTTAGCTTTTTGATTTGAAGTGATGATTTGAGTAGTATTTAATTAAATAGTCTATAAAATATTTTTTATTTGAATAAGCTAACATTCTTAGTTTCCGATATATAAAGGTTTATATTGCGTCCGAGTGTATGTTAATCACAGTATATAAATAACTATTAATTATCCATCTCTTTGGTTCCGAAACAGTCTGGCAAAAATATTTTATGTTTACTCTACATGCAATTTCATCGTGCAGTTTACTCTTTACAAACATATTCCTATGCTGCACTGTTTGAACAATTTACCTCAAAGACTTGCATGCATGAAACCTCACGCTTCATCCATAACGGTACGAACCCAGTTCGTAATTGAGAACTTAGTCGAGAAATTAATATGCTAAACTTCATATTAGTTCACAAACAAAGGTATTTGCTGTGCACTGTGCACTCTGTGCAGTGGGTAGATTATTGGGTATTATGTTCTGGTGGAATTATTTGTGTTTGCCGTTTGGTTGAGAATATTTATTTATTTGTTAGATAAAATACAATTTAAGCTAACTACATAATGTCACAATACTGCACAAACAGTTTGTTTGTGGGATCAACAAAGAATTTTAAATAACAATAAGTATTTGACGACACGGTTGGCGCAGTGGCTAAGCGATTAGCCTTCTGCGCTACGTGCCGCGGGTTCGATCCCCGCACGGAACAAATATTTGTATGATCTACAGATAGTTGTTTCGGGTCTGGTTGTGTGTGCATGTGACATGTATGTTTGTAAACTGTAGGTACCCTCGATACAGGAGAAAACCTAGTGAGGGGCAATGTTTAAAAAAAAAAAAAAAATTACCTTTATGAAAAGATTTCAAAAAACGAAATCGCTTTAAGTAATTTTCATATTAATGTGAAAAAAAAAAAATGTGTTTGTCAGGTCGAAGCCCGTTTATTGCTCTAATGCATTTTTTTGTGCAATAAATGCTCTATTTAGGTCTGTGCTGTTACTCTACATTATCAAGCCTGATGAGACTTTCACTGGCAGATATCATGTTATAAGGAGTAACTTAGGCTACTTTTACTTTTAATTTAAAGAAAAAATATTTTTGTTTAAATTCCACGCGGACGAAGTCGCGAGCACAGCTAGTAGTAAATATTATTAGAAGCTACCTGTTGTATTTACATCTCAAAAAAGATATTTGTAATATAATTCATCATGCCACTATTCCTTAAGGGATAAGTTATTTTACAGGGCTCAGATGTTTAATTTTCTGCTCAAGTTGTTCCACATCCGAGGGTTATGTATTACTTCTTGGGACTGCCACGTCGACAGGAGGATAACAACAGTAAGTTATTTATTCATTTCTATACAGGATGTAAGTGACATCGTAACGAAAACTGATACCATGGATTCAGCACATGAATCTGAACACCAGGGCATAAGAATTTTGCGTCGGTCTTTTCAAAAAATTTACGATTTATACCTACCTAAATAATCTGTGAACAAAATCGTAAAAATTTTGAAAAGACCGACGCAAAATTCTTATGCCCAGGTGTTCAGATTCATGTTCTGAATCTATGGTATCAGTTTTCTTTACACCCTGTATAAAGATCGCAAAATAAAAAAAATAAAAAACATACTCACCGAACGAAACCCAACAGTATGCTTATTTCTACTGAACATCGATATTATTTTATAGCTTATTCTGAAAAATACCTAATAATCAGCCAAAAAACATTTTTTTTTTTTTTTTTTTTTTTTTTAAAACATTGCCCCTCACTAGGATTTCTCCTGTATCGAGGGTACAGTTTACAAACATACATGTCACATGCACACACCACCCAGACCCGAAACAACTATTTGTAGATCATACAAATACTTGTTCCGTGCGGGGATCGAACCCGCGGCACGTAGCGTAGAAGGCTAATCGCTTAGCCACTGCGCCAACCGTGTCGTCATTGGCAACCCTATTTATAAAAGGTAAGTAATTAAGCTTTTCCAATCCTCTCATTTGGCCTAATTACGGAGAAGTAGGTACCTACTAAGACTATTGTTCTTAATGGGTCTGAAATACCACGATAATCCTTTAGATACTCGCTTGAAACAATTAAACTGAAAACAAGTTTAATGTCGATGCCGACACAATGGCGGAAGCTTCAGCTTCACAAAAGACAATAAAATTGTAAATGTTAAAAATAACGCCGGCTTTCGCGTCTTTTGTTTTTTTATTATTTTTAAGGC
Source organism: Allophyes oxyacanthae (assembly GCA_932294325.1). Lineage (NCBI taxonomy): Eukaryota > Metazoa > Arthropoda > Insecta > Lepidoptera > Noctuidae > Allophyes > Allophyes oxyacanthae. The sequence continues at coordinate 1,679,731 of OW028625.1, forward strand.
TTTATCTTTAGGGACAAGCAGAATTTAAAGATATTATCTGAGACGTTTAGTATACAGGGTGTCATATATGTTATCGCATAAAATGGAACCACGTATTTTAGTATCACGTTCTGTGTCCGTAGACAAGAAAACAATCAAATTTATCCAATCAGTAGTTTAGCCACAGGAACTAATTTAAAATTTCATAATTTTATTCATATCACGGTCGGCAGTTTGAAAAGTCTTCAATGTATTCTAACCATAATGATTTTTATTTACACGTGTAGAATAGATAAAGGTGACATAAGTTTCTGCTTGGATGACCCTTCACCTAGACGAATGATAGCAGATTGAAATTTATTTCATAAAAAACTTGCGTAAAAATCGTAAATTTTTTGTGTGGTGGGCCTATGATTATATGGAAAATTATTTAAAAAAAAAAATGGTTGCTAACTGTGCACCATTATTCGCGACGTAAGCTTTAATCAACAATTTCAATAAAAAAGGTCGAATGGGTGTGTGACGTACATATAAACCTACACATTGAAAAGAAACCAAAGGGCCCTACAACGGTTAAAATGGCCCAAGCAAACACGGAGCCCAATTAACTGGCCCTTATCACGCTCGTAGGGTACAGCGTGTTGGAGATAATGAGACGATTTTGTATAAAAATATGTGCCTCGGGCGTCATTTAATTGAACGGGTTAGGTTTTAAGGTATGGTTCTACTGACGCGTTAAAACTCAATTTTTTATTGCGTTACTCAAATCGTTCATGCGATTTATTTTAATTACATTTTCAATTGTTTCAATAAAATTTGTATGCATGAAAGAAAAATATTGATCTTCTACTTTTTATTAAGATCATGTCTCTCACCTATGTTTTACAAATGATTTTTATTATGAATTGCAAATATAACCTAACCGTCAAAAACCCCCGACTCCAACTAGAACGGTTTTGAATGGCTGAACATATTTTCATGAAACAGCTAAGATGATAAAATTACATTGAAATCGGTCCATCCGTTTTGGAGCTACGATGATACTCAGATACACGTATACACAGATCCATGGATACACATAGACAGACTACAAACTTATAACACCCCTCTTTTTTGTCCGGGGTTAAAGACACGGGTGTAAAGAAATATTCTCAACAAGTAACGATTGCTCTACGTTTAACATACCTGAGACAGTCATTCCCACTACGAGGACATAACCAGCTAATCTTCCCACTACGGTATGAACAATGTGTGTAAGAGCTAGTTTTATTTCTTTGTTGTGTTGGTATGAACGGACACGACGAAAAAACATAACCAGATGACGAAATATAAACTTTAAAAAAAAGTAAAAACCGACTTCGAAAAACTAAAAAGTATAAAATAATTTTCTTAAAAAACGTATCAGCTTCTGAAGTCGGTGCCACAGCCACGCAAGGTGCATTGCAGAATAAAAGGGTGGATAAATTGGCGGAGAAATCGCGTAAAAACACACACAAGAAAAACAAAAAAACAAGGTCGAATTGAGAACCTCCTCCTTTTTTATTTAAAATAGAGTAGTTCGTACTATTATCACTAACATTTCACATGCATCGGTGGATATGGCCAGTATATCAAACAACGTTTGACAATTTACGTTTGATAACGTTCGCCATTCAAACTCGAGAGTATGACAAATATGGCTGCGAATTGCCCATTAGTCAATCTACCTGATTTTACTTCATCAGTGCTTTCAATCATATATAAATAAACTAGAGGTCGCGCGGGTGCGCGGGCCGCATGCGGCCCGCGAGGGCTTTTTAGGTGGAGCTTGTAACATAACTTAAAAAAAATATGATTTTTGATTTTGTATGGCAGCCATTTTTTTTTGTATGGAAACCATCTTTTTTTCACCGGCTTGTCAAACGGCCCAAGGTCCTCGACATTTTTAGTTCAGGCGGTATAGGTTTGCGACTTGCCGTTTTCGAGATCCGTAGGGCAGTTCCGGTCAGTGTTCCACTTTCAGGTCATTTCGGACTTTTTCTAAACTCACAGGACCCCTTTCTATACGACTCCCATACATCCCTTTTACCCCCCACGGCTCCTTCTGGGAGAACAATTGGGTGAAAATCCAAAATGAACACTTGTATGGCGGCCATATTGAAAAATGGCGGAAAAAAAAAATTGATCCCGGATTATGAATTGGCGCCCCCGAAAACCCCCGCATGCCAATTTTCAGCCGGCTCGGACCATTTTTTTTTTTGGCCGCCATTTTGATTCCGCCATCTTGAATTTTTATGACCCCCACCGAAAAGCCCCCGTCGTCCTCTATGACATTTGGTCGAACACCCCCCCGCTATCTCTAACGGTTGCGGAACGGTGAGCGTTTAAATTTTGTATGGCCGCCATCTTTTTTTGTATGGAAGCCATCTTTTTTTCACCGGCTCATCAAACGGCCCAGGGTTCTTGACATTTTTAGTTCTGGCACTATGGGTGTGCGACTTGTAAGTTTCGAGATCCGTAGGGCAGTTCCGGTCAGCGTTCCACTTTCAGGTCATTTCGGATTTTTCCCGGACTCACTGGACCCCCCTCTACACCACCCTCATACATGACTTTTACCCCCCACGGCTCCTTCTGGGAGATCAATTCTGTCAGTGAGTGAGTCAGTCAGTGGTAATCGAGCTTTATATATATAGTCAATGAATGTGTTTAAAATGATACCTTTACTATGAGACTAATCTGGGAATACTCAAACACGTATTAAGTTTAAGTTGCCATTATCTCTCATGTTGTCACTGTCATTTTAAGGTGGACAGTAGCGACAGAATAACTTTTAAGAGTGTCTTAAAATTTAATTTCTGTTTCAGTATTCGACAGTAAGTAGACCATTAAAAGAAAGTAAAAATCGAAACGAAATAATTTTAAGTCTAAAATGATTCTAAAAGATTTGACCATCTCTATATATTTAAGTCTATACTTAGAGCAATACCAAGTCTTCAACTTTATACAACCACTTATTTTGAAATGTACTTTGCCGTAATTGGGACAAGATGTAGTAAATTTTGTGCTGCGTGCGCAATAAAGTATGGAGTTTAAACTGCAGTAGAGCATGAAATAAACAGATTATTGCGCTGTCTATGGTTCTACACGCTGTAAATCGCTTTCATGTCTCATATTAAATGTATTATGTGAAGTAAGGAAAAGTTTTGTTATAGGAATAAGTTTGTTTAATATTATTTCTTAAATGTATGTTTTCATTAAATAATTATATTATTACTTAAAAAAAAAAAAAAAACATTGTATTTAACCTTATAAATCTTTCGTATTTCATACTTGCAAATACTACTTATGAAATTTTATAATGATTATTAATTTACAATAAAAATTATCAAAAAAAAATTATATCAGGCGGCCTTGTAACCGAACAAGACTCAAAATAAGAGACCTAAAATCCGCAACTCACATCCCGCAAAATTACTTTTAAGTCCCCTAAATCGTGTTTAACACCCGAACACCATCCCACATTACAATGTCGGAGGGTTCTCTAATCGTACGTTCGCTCCAATTAAACCACACCTTTAATTTTATCAAATGGAAACCCTTTTCGATAATTCGGTGATGTTGAAAGTAAAAAGGACGGTCAATATGCTTTTAAATCCTTGTATTTGAGAATTTCAAATTTCTTTTTTATTTCATTAAAGGTATCTCTGTTTTAGATTAAATATACTGAAATCTTATTACTTTTTTGTATAGCATTAGTATTTATTTGAATCGTTTCGCCTACGCATAAGTTCTTTTAAAATGGCAAAAAATTAAAACACTACCATATATAAAAAAATATTGTAAATTAATGTTAATGCCAGTAGGTAGTTTTTACACGTGTATTTTATTTATTAATTTATAATATATATATTTTAAAATGTAGAAATATGTAACTATAGGGTATGTAAAGCAAATAATAATAAAAAAACCTTTCTCTGGGGCCCTAGCTTAGACCCTGTTCCCGATCGCGGTTGGTCCCTATTTTTTTGTTTTTCAAGTGTTTATAAATATTACGTATTTAAAATGTAAAAAAATATTAAGATATAAATAAAATTAATAAAGGAGATAAAAATAATAATATTCGTCTGTATGCACAACATAATAAAAAATATATAAAAATATGTAATTGTTTAAAACGCATTTTTTCTATCATGTACAATAATTATGATTTTGAGTTGCCAAAATAATGATTTATTTTAAAGGAATTTTAAATACTTGATGTTGCTACGTTAACTTGGAGTAGATAATTAGTAGTAATTGAATTCTAAGTTAATTACAGGTGGAAATAGGACTACTACTACGCAAATGCAACACGGTTACAAATTACTTGCGACTGGAATGTCGGTTCAAATTCCCTCATTTCACATAGGTACTGTTAAAGTACGATACAATTAAGAAGTAACATCGATGAACCTGATCAAACAACCAATACTGCCACCTAACTTTATGCTGAGCTGTGGTCCTTTTGGCACAACTTTTATTTTTAATAATTTTATATCGTTTGTTCTTTTATCATTGTTGTTGATATGCCAATAAACACATTTTCATTCGTTCTTTTAATGGTAGTCGCTCGTATAAATAATTGTACAACTTATTACATCAGCGTAAAGATCAATTTACTGCAGTACTTATAAATATTCGTGGTCCTTAAAGCCGCGCGCAGTTCGTAACTGATCGGTTTTACGAAGTTTGCCGATGCGACATTTTTGTTGTGTCGTACTATAACCTCGCTTGTCGTTTCGTAACAACATAGCATTACTTCACGCCCGTAATTCCCGAACTGTTAGATAATGCGAACTGTTCTACATCTTCATTTCACCAATGCAATTATTGAGTCCCATTGTTGTTTTAGTGAAGCGTGAGCCGGCTGGTCGACGTGCCTGATGCGATACCTTATCTATCTATACATTTGGCATCGTACCTGAACGATTATTGTTGTGTGTACTTCGCTTTTTCCTTATTTTATTGAAGTGAAACTTCTATATAAACGGGGTATTAGGATTTTTCTGTCACAAAAAGCGTTACGCCCGCGGCCGCGTGGAGGGAGTAGACGATATATTGTCCGTTGAAGTTTCACTTCTACTATGTGTCCCAGCACACATTTTTTTTTTTATTATTATTTTGGTGTCACCACCGTCTCTCTGAGGTGGTCAAATGTGAAGGAAGAATTTGATTCTGTGAGCGAAGGTCACGGTAGCTCGGTTGGTAAGACCGGCTGGTGTACTGTACCAGAAAGTAGCAGGTTTGTGTCCTGCAAGCAGACGAATTGTACTTTCCATATTATTTTTAACCTCAAATCAAAAAGAACTTTTCGAATTCAGCGACTACTTTACTGGTGACAGATTAAAACTGAACCATATTTTATATGTAAATAGATGACCAGCTGTATGAATCTGTTTCTTCATGCGAAACGGAAAAGTTATGCCGGGAAAAACTCAGAAAAACAAGATTCCACGAACAAAGCAACTTGTACCATTTGTTCAGTATAATTTATTGTTCATTCCGTTAGGGCCAGAGCACACTCGATACTTTTAGCATCGGCGACTAGCGATTTTGCGATCGCATCGATGCTGCTTCGCGATTTGGCGACTCGCTGCATCTGGCTTAGCGGGCGGGATGGTAGCACGCCAAAGCCTTAATTAATCGCTGCAAAATTAAGATTGATCAAATCAAATAAATCATTTCTTATAGGGAACGGGGTACGCTTGTATAATAAACTGCCAAAAGGTATAACCGATCTTACTGATAAAAAGTTTAAAACTCGCGTTAAACTTGTCCTCATAAAGAAAGCCTATTACAAGATCAAAGACTATGTTGACGATGGAGACGTATGGAAGTGACAATTTTCTGCACATGCGGCTTCCCTGATGACCCGCTGCTTCCTGTCTTCACAAGCTAATTTTAATAACGCTTCCCTTGTTTTCAAAACTGGGTGGCTTGGGTGTTATGTATGTACCTACTTGTACTGTTTAAATTATAGTGGTACTTTGCTGTTCTTTTTTTTTTGTAATATTGTGTAAATTCAGGTCAAATTTTAGCCCCGCATAATATTGTTCTCTTGGTTTATTAAAGTATAACCAAGGAGTTTCTTGCCGGTTTCTTCTCCAGGACCAACCCACTTGGAACCGTGCACCTAGAATCACGACGTTTTGAAAGTGCCTGCAACGGCCCAGTTGAAATAAAAACCTTTGACTTTGACTTTGCAACTAGCATCTAACCGAACGATCTGCCGAAAAGTGATTAAATCGCTAGTCGATAACAAAAAAAATATCGAGTATGCTATGTTATATAGCTCTAAGAGATAACCCCATGGGAAACGTATAGGTACATTTCGTTTACCATGACGATATTAATAATATGCAAAAACAAAAAGGACGATTTACATGAAGATAATTTGAAAATGAAAGGACTACCCGCATTCACAGGAAGGGTGTAACAGACCCTTTAATTTTGTTTTTAATTATTCATGTATTGTTAATTTGTTGGTCTTTGTAACCTTATTTATACGCTAACCTATTACCCGCGGTGTGACCCACGCATTTTATTTTAATCACAAGGCATGATGAAAAAGGAATATGAAAAAATATGATCTAGTGCAACGTTCTAAATTCGAATTGTAATTTCTGGAAGCATTAAGTGGCCAGTGATGAAAGAGATTGCCAGTATTAAATGAGATTGCCAGTATTAAATGGAAATGAGGTGCTAAATAAGGACTTCGTCACAATTTCAACCAATAAATACAAAATATATTAGTATGTTTAATCTATATCACTCAGGGATAGCACAGATTTCTATTAGTACATAACATTGCGGACCATCTGGGCTGGCGACGCTTCCACATTGGCGACATCGCCAAGTCGACGCTAGCTCGATATGCTTTGTTTAGCCACGCTGCTGTCGACGTCACCATGGCATGCAGGTAAGATAGGGCCTTAAAAGAAGTAACAAGTCAAACGTTAAAGAAATTCTTCACATTGTAAAACAAGAATTAAATCTGAAGAAGTCTCAATTTTTGTCCCAAATTAGCATAAAAATATACAACAGTCTGCAACTTTATTGCAATGAATATGGATTACCTTCCATCTCTGTATATAACATGAACGAAACAGATTGAAGTTCATTTGCAATACAAAGCAGTATTTTATTAAAATGGAAAAGTAAAATATGAAGTGGAGCTAGGAGATTTACTGGTAGGAATATTACTAGTGATAGCATCTAGTAGTTTTGCTAGCGACAGTGGTGGAGAGGGTACCTTTGAAATAATTATGACAATGGGTGAGTTAGTTTAAATATATAATTATTTTTATATGTCAGTAAACAACCTTTTTTATTTTTTTATATAAGCCTGTAATGTCCCACTGCAGGGCAAAGGCCTCCCTCCCCTTTTTCCATTTCTCCCGGTCCGTTGCGATCAGGGGCCAATCCTTTATATAATTGTCCAGCTCATCCCGCCATCTCCTTTTGGGCCTGCCGCGCTGTCGTTTTCTGCCGTTCGGGACCCACTCTGTGGTTATTTTAGCCCATAGCTCCTCCGACATGTGGCAGATGTGGCCAGCCCAATTTCATTTCAATTTGAAACTATTTTAACATTTAAAAAATAAGTTTCTACCCAACTTAGATAATATTTCAAAGAAGTTGCATAATTTCTCTGCTAACCGTACTAATATTGGTTTTAACCATTTTGCAAGCAAGGGTGAGCACTTCATAGCCCCGAGCTCAGGCTAAAAATACATTATATTGTATGAGATAGCTTTGAAGATAAATATTATGACGTATTATGAATGTGAACCTTTATGAACTTTTAAGGTTAAATGCCAGGCCACTTACTTTTGGCTTAAATAAAAAAGGGTAGTGGAAGAAAATAGCTCGAGAGATTTTAACGAGGCATGTACAGAATTATACATTTAGGTTTTTTTTTTTAAATGAGTATTATGGTAGCTGCCCGCCTTAGCTGTATTTAGCCACTGTGTGGCCTTTTTCTGCTAAATGTTTGCCAACCGCTGGTGTATACTTAAATTATACAGAGGTGAAATTTGTTTGTTTGTGTGTAGGGGGTAATTTGTGGACCCACTGAACCGATTCTAAAAATCTTTCACTACTATAAAGCTACACTATACCTGAAGCCCAATTCTCGTAATTAATTTATAATATGACTGAAAGTTGACCGAACTGAGATTATATTATGAATTGACAAAAAATCATGTATTCTACTCCTCTTAAAGTTCAGTCCGATTCCAGTATGATTTGGATTCAATCTTCTTACAAACTCATTTCAATCTCATTTTTGACGTTTGTGTATAGACGAGAGTGTCAATTTTATTATCTGTGTCAGTTCAAAATGTTAGCAGAATACCGATTTGCCTTTTAATCAACTTTCGATCTCATTACAATATAATGTCACGTTTGAAGTTGTTTGTTTGGGTAGGAGAATACCATTTGTGACATTTATGACATTGGCAGTTGACCGGAATGAGATCCGAACTATATTTTGAACATTTTTAATTACGAGAATTGGGCCTCTGAGTGATACAGGATATATTATATGATAATAAAAACGCGCGGATTTTTCAGTAGCGTGAGGTTGCTACTGAAAAATGAAGGAAATAGTAGCATTTACTATGCGCATTACACTAACTAGATTCAATAATGCATAAAAGTTTAAAGCCTTCTAGTAGATGTTTTTTGCTAGGTTTGGAGCCGCAATAGTTTCAAGTAAAAAGTCTAGGAAATAAATAACAGGCCTTTATATTCCTTTATATTTATGTCGCCGCAGCAAAATGGCCTAATATCATTATTAAATAACGCCCCCTCTAGAGCTTTAAGCCAGCTGCTTTAGTGTGTACAAGTTTTAAGCAGCAGCGTATCAAAGGACCAAATTTTTTCACATACGTATAGGAATATGGTGGTCCATGGAGATGATGGGTCAGTGTGGAGAAGTCTTGAAACTATAAGAGATAGAGAAATTTGTTCGAAGGAACCATGTTATCGATTTTAGAGTTAAGAAAAACTGCACTCGAAGATTTTGGTTTGGCGTACCCAAACGATCTCAAGTTTTGCCACTCACAGAGGCTCTTTCTTTGCACTCCACTACAATAAAGATTTAAAAACACCTGCAATATTGTGTCTCCTTATCCACTAGCAGACTAACTTCATTGCCCTTACGTCCAATTTCATTTAGGCGCTGCGCAAACTTAGACACTTTAGTGTCTTGTTTTGGATGCAAGCAACCGGCTATTAGCAGTAAATATTTTATATTCATGTAATTATTAAGAAATCGAACACTTCATACGCACACAGCAAAGTTTCCAGTTGCTCCCATTTGACATCCACCGATCGCCGATCAAAAAGTGTTTGTTGTTAGCAACTAGACACTAAACAGTTTTTAGTGGAAGACACAAGCAAATAATAAATTTTCATACAAATACTTCGTCGAAATCCATTGTGACACTGGCGGAACATAACCACGGTACTATTCCCGGTGTCCAGGAGTAGCAACTAGCGAGTGTGTCCGGTTGCCGCTACCGAACACTGCAACCACGTTTCCTGTGATAGTGTCCCGAATCGGTAACCAAAAGTGTCTACGTTAGCGCAGCGCCTAAGTTAATAACTTACACCATATTAGAACCGTAAGAAACTCCACTACAGGAGGAAAACTGTACTTTTCATAAGTTATTTAGTGAAGCTCGAATGTCGGCATTTCAAATATGCACCCGCTATAGGAAACTTCTGGTTTAGAAGGACTTTATAATTTAGTAGATTGTATGCTGAGTAAATTGAAGTAATTATGTGGGTTCAGTATGAGAAGTTTGGCTTTAATATTTGAACTGTGGTTCAGTAGAACAGTGTGTAGTAAAATCTCCTGTTTTTTGTTCGTGTTTGTTATTTTTTGTTTGTTTGTAATCTCTTTATGTTTAGTTCTATTTAATTTTTTTATGTGCTGACAAATATTTTCTTTATCGAATAAATGTTTTCTATTCTCTTCTATTTTTTTCTATTCTAATCATGGGAATACAGTATATCTTGTTGCATCGAATGAGAAAAAGTTAAGTTAAGATTTTTATTACTTAAACTTACACAAAGGAAGAAAAATTCCAAAAAAATTGTTTAAGTATACTCAAAATATTTACAAAGCTTATGTATGCAGACGACATTGTTAAAGGTCACATAGGCACAATTGAATGCATCATTCATCACAAAATTCCTAAATTCTATTTAAAACACCTGATTTTGCTAACAAAATTGGATCTCTTTGAGAAATACCTTTGACGATTTAGGTAGATATCGTCAAAAGAAATTGATTTATCGTTTATGCATTTACAAATGATTCGATTTCGTGTAATAATGTAATACTGGAGCGGAAGTAAGTCAATTTAGATTTGAACCAGGAAAATGTACATTTAAATTATGATTGGATTTTCACGGTTCTTTCGTCGTTTAGAATCAGTAGAAATTTTAGATGAATATTAAATAATTATATAGCAGCGATAGCCTAGCAGTTGAACGCTTGCCTTCCATGCAGGAAGGTCTGAGTACGAAACCGGCCTGAAACCATGATTTTTAGAATTTATGTGCGGTTCACAATTTGAATATCACTTGCGTTAACGCTTTTGAAAAACATCGTGAGGAAACCTGCACATCTGAGAGGACCTCATAAAGTTGTCGATGGTGTGTGTAGTCCACCAACCCGCACTAGGCCAGCGTCGACTAAAGCCTAACCGTTCTCATTCCAAGAAGAGGCCCGTGCCCAGTGGGACAGTAATGGGCTGGATTTATTTAATATTAAATTATATTGTGCGGACTTTAAGCAGAGAGAGATTGAGTTGTAGTTTGGCAGTGTGCCCGGTAGATGGCAATAGACTTGGTCCTAATTACCTGTGACATAATAGCGGCATCGTTGAAATGAGGGTGTACAACAGTACACAAATCATTAAATGAAGTGGCTTGATCAATGGAAAGGAAAATCAAGATTGTCTGTGTTCACACAATGTCAGTAATGGATTGGCTTAATTGAGCGTCTAAATAATTGGGGTCATGTAAATGGGTCTTAATAAATATTTCGTTATTGGAAAGGTTGAAAAAAAAAAAGATAAATTATACTTTTATGATAGCCGAAGTTTTTCATTGTTCTATTATTAATCTATTTTATTTTTGTTCTATTATTTTCTATTCTATTTATTTTAATAGGCATGTTTAGATGCTGATTGTGGAGGAACGAGATATGGTGTTCCTCCATTGAAAAGGTGGGATCCTCCGACCAGGCGAGGTGATATTGCCTAGCGGGCTGAAGCTCAACGGTTGATTTCGGACAGTTGTATAGGTGTTCATCCTTGCGCGATGCAGGCCTCGTAATCTGATTGGTCGGATTTATATTTTCGCGCCACTGTAGTTAGCTTTTGCTGCCTTACTAAGTAGTTCTTCTATGTGGCGATAGATGTCGCTACACTAATTAATAAACTTACAGGAATAATTTATCATACCACGAATATCATCAACGTGTATCATCACGAATATCGTCAAAAGTGACGTGTGGCATCCATATTGATTGATCACGGTACAAAATCATGCTCATAAGTAACGCCGAATACTATTATAGGTTCATAACGTGAACCTCGTGTTTTGAAGTCGGTTTAAAAATAGTGATTTAATACGGTGAGGTTCAAACTCATGGCAAAGGACAGTCAATAAATTATGAGAAAGTCTATAATTATTTTCTTAACCAACATTTTGAAAGTCATTCAAACTGCCATAAATTTTCAAAAACAACAAAAAGGAAATATTTCCAAGAAAATTAACAAGACGAGTAAAACTTGAAGTTAATTTGAGCAATCATTTATTGCTTTCCGCGTTCTTAAAGCATACTTCACTTTAAGATCGTTTTGAAAAATAGTTCTAATTTTAATAGCTGTAGTTCTTTTTAACCCCCGACAATAAAGGGGTACTATAATTTTGCAGAGTGTATCTGTGTGAGGCATCGTATTTCCGAAACCAAACTTAAAGATAAAAACATTTTTCTAAACAGAAAACAATTTTTTTTTAATTGTTTTATTGGTTTTTGGATAGCTTGGGTTGATCGATTGATTGATTGATCAGTTTTGTGATTAATTGATTGGCTAATTAATTATGATTTTGATTGGTTGAAAGATTGGATTTATGTCAAAAATTTATCAGTGTACACTGTACAATAAAGAGTAATCTATTCTATTCTATAACTTTTCACTAAAATAACTAATAAAATCCACAGTAAGTAAAAAAAACATCCCTATTTTCTTTCACAAATCACCAGGGTGCTTCCAGTCCCATCAAAGTCCCATAAATAATTCAAAAACACAAAACTTTCAAGAAAATGAACAAGACGAAAGCAAGTCGGAGTTAATTTTCCCTTTATTAATTGCTTCCCTTTTCTTGAACAGGAGATTTGCCCTTTGAGGGCCTTTGAAGGTTCTAGTTGGCTCTTATAGTCCCCTCCCCTAAGTTCGTCTTAAGTAAGTTAGTGTTGGCGTAGTGTAGCGTGTAATTAATAATTAAGCGATATTTTGTAATGTTGGAAGCATTTTAATTGTTGTTAACAGACTTGAACTAACTATGACCAGATTTCGTCTAATATCTTATTTAATAGCTTTTAGCTTATTTATTTATTAAAGTTTATGAAATGAAACATGTACGGTAGGGTAAAAAAATGGTCTATCAATTTTAATATAATTTTTTATCAAATAAAAATATCACTCAAGTTGACACTTCACTATTTTGACACGAGAATATTATTATAGACTTTTTTAACCTCCAATAAAAAAGAGAAATATATATTAATAATATAATTTTCACTCTGCTTTCATTCCTCTAGGTGAACGGACATCGAAGTAGAAATGTATGTCACCCTATCTGTTCTACACGTTTAAATAAAATTTTGGTTAGAATAGGTTGGTTGGAGGCTTTACAAACTTTGCTTAAAGATCGTGATGTGTTTTTTTTTTTTATGGAGTTCCTGTTGCTAATTTACTGATTGGATTTGATTGATTTTTTGTATATAGTCACAAAACGTGATAGTAAATACGTGGTTCCATTTAATTTGAAAACATCTGCATTAATTTTTTTTTAATTATATTTTGAATAAACAATTTTCTTTGAATATTTTATAAATAATATCAACGAGTGTTGGCTATCAGAGATACAATTTTTTTTCTGTAAAATTACTTACTATAAACGCATTTACTCTTCCGAACAACATTACAAATTGAACATCAAACAACCTGTTATCACCATTTCTGCCTTTTAAACTTTCACTTTCAAACTCACTTATCTTTCAAAGACAATACACATATCTTTGCCTGTAACTCGTCGTTTCCGCCACTATACGTTCCAGAGAATCTGACAAATCACGTTATCTGTTACAAAGGTTTGAAATCAAAAGAATTCAGTTCTTTTGAAGGAACTTCTGCTTGAAGTAATGGTCTTCAGATGTTAGATGTACCTAATGTAAAGAAGACTTTTATGTATGGTTGGTTAGGAAATATATTGAGAAGTATGATTTTTTCATGCTGAAAAAATGACAATCTTTAAGAAATAATGTATAGAATTAATGTCTCTGTTTTTAAAGAATATTTTTTATTGTTTTTTGCTTTGTTGTCAAAGTTAACCAATTATGAATAGGTATTGTATGATAAATGAAATACATTAATATCAGGTCCGAATGTTTTTTAATTTCTGAAAAAAAAATTAGATCCTTACCGACATTTTCAATAACTGAAATAACTAAGGTAACTTTACTAACTTCTTCATCAAGAGACATGCAGTAACCAATGTTTGACTTGTTGGAACTAAGTTAGAACTAAGTTACATGAACGACGTATTAAGTTCGCAAGTAATAACCTGGAGCTCATAATCTTGTCAACTTTGATGAGTTACTATTGTTTAAAATTGTATTATATGCCCTTTTTAACCGGTTATTGGTGTTATAAGTTTGTAGTGTGTATCTGTCTGTGGCATCGTAGCTCCAAAAGGGATAAACCGATTTCAATGCAGATCAATCAGGTATCTTTTTAGCTATGTTTTATGAATATCCGTTCAGCCATTCAAAAGTTACAGCTCTTTTTCTAGTTGGAGTCGGAAGTTTTTGACGGTTATTTGAGTAATATAATCAAAAGACATAATATATTGACAGAAATTTTAAACTTCAGGCATTCGAAGTATTAGATTGTTGATAAGGTGGTACTATGGGCAAGCTGAAAATCAGCGATGTGTCTTTATAGAATAGCATATATAAAAATAAATTATTGATCCTAAATGTTTTTGTACTTACTCCGTCAACGAAATTATCTTTCAAAAACAATTTATTATTTCAGCGGGCAAAAAAGACTGAGAATTTAAAAGAGGGAACAGCTAGATCATAAATTATTTGAAAGCTTTTACAAGATAACAAAGATTGACGGTGAGAAAAAAGGATCTAATTTACTTTAAAATTATTTTATTTTCTTGTTTGACTGAAAACAACGTTAAGAAATTATGTTTTTAAACTTATTTTTTTTTTCTTTTGATTAGCTCCACACAGAATCATACTCCTGTTTGTTAGTATCTACAACTAGTTTTTAAGAGAGATAGGGCATAGTGGTACTTTCCGATCAAAATTGGGCTGCCCGCCTGGGGAAGTACCTCCACCTTGCAGAATATCGTAGCCAAATAACACTGCTCTTTTGCAGTGTTGTGTTCCTAACGGTGAGCAAGGTCACCCGGTACTCCTTAAATTATTACCTTATATATAACCGAGTACTTGGTTCGGATGGAGCCTGCAAAGTTAACATATCTACACTGAAATAACCAAACGAATAGTTTTTTTTTTTTTTATACATTGCCCCTCACTTGGATTTCTCCTGTATCGAGGGTACAGTTTACAAACATACATGTCACATGCACACACAACCAGACCCGAAACAACTATTTGTAGATCATACAAATATTTGTTCCGTGCGGGGATCGAACCCGCGGCACGTAGCGCAGAAAGCTAATTGCTTAGCCACTGCGCCAACCGTGTCGTCAATAGATATAAACAAGTTATTGCTATTTGCAGCCGAATAACTTGGTTTCGATGGAGCCTACAACGTCGTTTTTTCCGTATACGCATTCTTCAATACTAAATATAAAAACAATGACAGAACATTTGACAAGATAATGAACTCCCATTACCATAGAAATGCAATAAAAACATACAATATAAACAAACATAAAGACATCAAATCTCATTATGTGGGCAAACCACATTAGTATTAAGTCAATTTACGATTGTTACAAGAACCGGCAAATTTCCGGATGACAGACACAATGTGAGGAAAACAGTCAAGTCATTCTTCTTCCTTGATGTATTTCGGGATGTTATAAAGAAAGAAAGAAAGAAAGAAAATACATTTATTCAGCAAGGACAGTGACAACATAGGAAAGAAAAATAAAATAAAAGCTAACATAAACCATTAAACAATAAAAAATAAAAACAGACATAAGAGAATAATATAAAAATTAAAGGAAAATAGTCATCATAAAATATTGCATTATTTGGCATGCTTGACAAGAGTCAAGCATGCCATGCGGAAAGTGTAGCCATGCAATGAAAATCTGTTCAGCCGTTCAAAAGTTACAGCTCTTTTTCAAGAGTCGGGAGGTTTTGACGGTTAGGTTATATGTATATCTACTTAATTAGTTGTATGGTCAATTATTATAATGCGGAATATAGATATACCAATTTTATTATTTATTGCAAAACTCACTACGATTATTATACTTCAAATTCCGTTCAAGTTCGGTGCATGTTTGAATCAACATCGTGGTACAAACAAGTAAAATGCCATAATCAGCTTTATAAAAGTCTACTGCCCAGTAAAATTGCAATCAGAGATCCTACCATAAACTTTAGATTCCATTTAAGTTCCATTCAGTTTTGAATCACCTTCGGCAAGGCAATTTATGGCACTTAAATTGAGTGGCAATAATATTACGCGAAAGCTGTTCGCGAGCTCTTTTAAAACTTACGCTCAATTTCAATCCATGTTTTGATGGGTTTAAACGATATCTGAATTTTTGCAATTCAGCAAATCAATTTTTTATTATCTGTTGCTAAGTACATCAAAGTCAAAATTTTTGTTTCAACTGGGCCTTTCATCAATTCAATTCAAAGTATTTATTTCGGATATCCATAGAAGTTGGTTAGTTACCTACAAGATACTTATGAACTATGTTAGTAATAAAATATTATAGTATAAAAAAAACTATAGAACACACTTTAGTCATCATATCATACACACACGTGTTTATGCAAATAAAGCTTATCTTATATAACCTAACCGTCAAAACCCCCGAATCCAATTAGAAAAAGAGTTGTAACTTTTGAACGGCAGAACAGATTTTCATAAACATAGCTAAGATGATACCCGATTAAACTAGCTTTCAATTAAAAAACTGCATTGAAATCGGTCCATCCGTTTTGGATGCTACAAACAAATACACAGATACACACTACAAACTTATAACACTCCTCTTTTTTGTCTCATTTGTATAAGAACTTGTTCAGTCTTGCGACACTCACAATCCTCTCAACAAAACACACAATCGTACTTCTTCTTTCTAGGCCTCTTCGCTTAATTATAAGCGTGAAGATCCCCAGAGAGCTTGGCAAGATCTCGGCAAACATTCGCAAGATAAGCAAACGTCACACAGATGACGGAACTAATCCAAATACAGACAGATATTTTATTAAACAACTTTTTGTATTTTTGTTATAAGTGGGCCTCATAAAATTCTCAATGGTGTGTGTAGTCCGCCAACCCGCACCAGGCAAGCGTGCTGGACTAAGGCCTAACCCTTCTCATATACTATACATCTTTATTTATTTATTTATTCATTAATAAAGAAAGAAAGAAAGAAAGAAAATATTTTTATTCTGGACTCGCCAGGAACGAATAAAAGTAAAAGGTACAAAAAATAAAACAACAAATAAAACATAAAAAATAACAATGGTAAAACAATAGTCAAAGCCACCTGAACGAGACCAAAAATGGCTCCCATCTCAGCATAATGCTGTGGCATTTAGAAATAGAAAATGTCACAGCGCTGGTATTCTGATGGGACCGTTGTAGTGATGCCACCACGGGCAACCACGATACAAATAAATAAATAAATATAGGTACTTAATACTAATTAAAAAATATTATAAATACTATTATTATTATAATTAATAGTAAACCTACAGCGTACGCCGAAACGCTTACTATCTTAATTTAAAACTTAAATATAAATTTACATTAAGAGCAATAGTACCCATATACGAGTAATCATGGAAAATGTCGACATGTTGGAACTCGTGGACAAATGCATTTATAAGACAGAGCGCCCTCGACGAGCCCTCGAGCCCCCTTTATATACTATACAGGGTGCCGCGGATGTCATAATATTAAATGCAACCACGTACTATTTGGTTTCATGTTCTGATGCCGTACTCAAAAAATCTGCGATATTTACGCAAGATTTTCAATCTGCTATCATTCGTCTAGGTGGAGTGACATCGAAGTAGAAACTTATGTCACCTTTATCTGTTCTCTTCTATTCGTATGTTTTGTTAACTGTTTCTAGATAACATTAAAATTTAGCTTTCTGCACATCTTCTCCATATAAACTTTATAAACAGTTTATAGGTCATATTTTTACATTATTGGAGTTTTCGTAGGGAACACATTTTTTTTGGAAAATAAAATATAGCCTGTTTCTCAGTGATAATATAGCATCCTATTGGTGAAAGAATTTTTAACACGTTGAGCGCCATGTGTATCGTTCTGGCAACACAAAGTACCACCTTTTGAGGCCGCGTGTTTCCTTTGGGAACACGAGGATTGCTTTATTCGTAGGCCAGTGTGTCCGCCAGGAAACACATTTCAATACATTTTACTATGAATTATAATACCTCTGGCCTCCACGGTTGTTTCGGTGTAAGTGGGTTTTTTGTACGACGCTTTGATCAAAAGTTATGTCTAAAAATGCTTTAGAATACGAATTAGGCAAAAAAATGCCAAGTCCAAAATATCAAAAAAACAATTTTTAAGCTTGGCGCTCAACGTGTAATCGATTAGGTTGTCTTTGTGTATATTTATAACAAACAAAAACACATTTTTTTTTTCTTTATAATATTAGTATATATCTAGCTAGCTATAAAGACGACTGTCTTAAAAACAGGCTATTTCAAGAACCAAATATAAAACGACTATTTATCTTCAATACCCACATTCATAACAAGACAGTAAACAACCCATTTTTCTAACTACAAACTACTTTGAACGGATAACAGAACGTTTGAGACTAAGTTTTAGTTCGCAGACAGTTGGCACAGTACCCGCGGGAAGTTCTTCAAGTTCTTAGTTGAACTTACAAACTATCGTCAGATATTACAATCTGCCGCCAAATGGGTGATGTGTTACTGAAAGGGTTCTGATATAGCTTAAATAATGGCATATTTACATTATTCAGTTTGGCCGTATTCGATCGCAGCCCGTTTTCGGTCACCGACTAGTGTAAATTGTTATTCTGTTGGCCGTATTCGATCGCAGCCCGTTTGTGGTGGACGATTAGTGTAAATTGTTATTCGGTTGGCCGTATTCGATCGCAGCCCGTTTTCGGTCACCGACTAGTGTAAATTGTTATTCTGTTGGCCGTATTCGATCGCAGCCCGTTTGTGGTGGACGATTAGTGTAAATTGTTATTCGGTTGGCCGTATTCGATCGCAGCCCGGTTGCGTTGGCCGACTAGTGTAAATTGTTACTCGTTTGGCCGCGTTCGTTCGCAGCCCGGTTGCGGTGGCCGACTAGTGTAAATTATTATTCGGTTGGCCGTATTCGATCGCAGCCCGTTTGCGGTGGCCTACTAGTGTAAATTGTTATTAGGTCGGTCATAAACCGACTAGTGTTTCGTTGAAACGCATTTGGATGCCAAATTGCTCTCGACTCATTCGGTGACCACCTAATGTAGGTAATTAGATATTAAATAAATGATTTAAAGAAAGTCTTGTAAAACCCAGGTTTCTAACCCCCAAAAAAAACAGGGGTGTTATAAGTTTATAGTGTGTATCTGTGTATTTGTGTATCTGTATATCAGTGTGTCTGTCTGTGGCAAAGTAGCTCCGAAACAGATGGACCGATTTAAATGCAGTTTTTTTTAATTGATAGCTAGTTTAATCGCGGATCATCCAACCAGGCGAGCTAATAATATATTGCCTATTATAAATAAACCACTAGAAAAACGATATTTAGGAAATTATACTCTTGTAGTATTGTGAAGGAGAGATCCGAAAAACTGTGCGTAGACTTAGCCACAACGATGCACCTCACGCGTCAAACATTAGAAGAAGCCTAGTGTACGCACTTCTATATGTAAATCTATTCAAACGAAGCCGTAATCCGTACGCGCCGTGCGTCACGTCCGCTGGCTGATTCTGAAAGACTTGCTTTCATATTCACTTTGTTCACTAACACTTTATATTCATACCAGACTTTTATGTTAAAACAAAAAAAAAAAAAAAAAAAAATCTTTCTTTCTTTCTTTTAACTACGTATTTGAGCATGAATTGTAACACTGACGGTTTGTTTCTCGACGACGCCGGTGACGACGACACGGTTGGCTTGGCGCAGTGGCTATGACTATTGACTAATATTTATGTATTGTATCTATTACTAATGGATGAATGATGAATAGAAATGAATGTATGTTTGTAAGACTATTGATGTATTAATATTACTAATCGTTCGTCTGCCACCTGGTGCTTCAGCTGAAAATCAGCGCAGCAGCTAGCTGCAGCTTTTTGCTGAGCTGAGGCCTATTAGACACACCATAACGACACCGAGCCTGCTTTGCCGAATTAAAAAAAATATATGTATGTTTATGAATAGTTTTACTATTATAATTAATTATTATTGTTGTTTTTTGTCTTATAAGTTAATTATTTTTAATTTTTTCTTAATATTTTATTGTTTCGGTGTCGGTTACTTTGTGATGTCTAATAAACGTTTTTTCTTTCTTTCTTTCTATGCGATTAGCTTTCTAAGCTACGTGCCGCGGGTTCAATCCCCCGCACGGAACACGATTAGTATAATCTACAAATAGTTGTATCGGGTCCGGTTGCAATTATTTGTATGATTTATAGATAGTTGTCCCGGGTCTGGGTGCATGTGAACGTGACATGTATGTTTGTAAACTGTACCCTCGATACAGGATAAGTTCTAGTGAGGGCCAATGCTAATAAAAAAAATCATAGGATTTTTTTTCACAAGCAATAAATATCCAAATATAACTTCGAAATCAAAACAACAATCAGATCACGAAATAATTATGAACAAAACTCAAAAAAAAAATGGCGCAATTTTTCGTCTATTTCTCAAAACTTCTCAATCTGTATGGTTGTTTATTTGGACCCAGAGGTCCATCCATAGCAGTTCAAATGAAACCCACTAACGAGACTCCCTCCACAAACAAAGTTATGATTTACGTCTGAAACTTATTTGCTTGTTAAAATAAAAGTTGGGGAATTTGCTTTGATATTTACGATTTTCAGTTTTGATTGGAGAACAAATATTGTTTCGGCAATATTTATTGAGTTCATTCAATTTATATTTATTATAGGTAGAAATAAAATAGAATCTTTATTATTGCCCGAAATATTATGGTATTTTAACAGAGGGCCAATTCTCGTAATTAAAAATGTTCAAATTATAGTTCCGATCTCGTTCAATATTAATGTCATTTTATGTCACAAATGGTATTCTCCGACACTAACAAATAACGTTAAACGTGAAATTATATTGCAATGAGGTCGAAAGTTGATTGAAGCCAAATCTGTATTCCTCTAACATTTTGAACCATAGAAATATTAGCACCCCCACTCTAACTCTAACGGTTTCGAAACGGTGAGGGTTTAAAAAGCTTAGAGGCCGCGCGGTGCACGGGCCGCGGGCAAAGGCTCAGTTGTAATAAAAAACTTTGACTTCAGCCTCGGCTTCGGCTTCGGCCTCGTCTTCGGCTTCGGCCTCGTCTTTGGCTTCGGCCTCAGTCTCGGCGTTATAGGTACTATATATTATCTCTATGTTTTGAACTGACACAGATAAAAAAGTTGGTATTCTCGTCCATACATAAACGTCAAAAAATTATATTAAAATGAGTCTTTAAGAATATTGAATTCAAATCATATTGAAGTTGGACTGAACTTTAAGAGGAGTAGAATACCGATTTTTTGACAATTCTTATTATAATCTCAGTTCGGTTAACTTTCAGTCATAGTGTAAATTAATTACGAGTATTGGGCTGCACATCTTAAAGTAATTTTACAGTTCTTTTCGCCTTCTTAAGTTTCATTACGCAAATAGTCATTTAATAAAAAAAAATAGAAAGAAACTTTCATGTGCCTTAAAAGCCTCTAGAGTTACAACAAAATAAAGCTAACATATTCTGAACATATTTAAAATAAATTCATACGATGTTAAAATATTCTGAACACAAGTATATTCTGTGGACATTGATGGATAGAGCCACCTGTTAGCCACTTATGCTAAAACTAAGCGAATATTATGCTAATACAGGTAGTACAAGATGTCTAACATTTAGGGATAGCCGGGATCTAAGCACAGAAAGAGATAACGCTATATGAGTGTTCAGCGGTAAAAAGAGACCAACCATCACGTGGCTACATGTCGTGAGTGCCATCGCAAAATAGTCTACTTTGTAAATAATAAATTTCCCTCGAAAAAGGATTGATATTATGTATAAATGTTTAGCTGTAGACTTTATACCATTATGTAACTTCAATTACTGTTAAGTAATAAAATTTCTACATAAGGGTTTTATACCTTTTAGGGCCCAAATGTCGGGTCACACGAAGAGATCAAAACACGGGTGAAAAATATCTAAGAGTGCCAATTAAGCCCTAAACACACTAGCTACGTTTTGCATCAGAAACGCGAGATATCGCGTTTGTTATTCACTTTTTCGAAACGCAGTCAACAACACCGAAAAATCATAAGACACTTGCAACTCTAATAGAATGAAAAAGTTTTATTACGTCACAGTTTTCTAAACAAAATAATGCTACTGCTTTATTCTATTAAAGTACACTTCGGATCCACCAAGATTTCAATTCAATTTTAAAGCGACTGCACATTGTCTATGGAGACGCACGCTAGGGCGCATGCGCGGTGACTGTGAGGTTTCGGTGCCATTATTGTGTTTGTTTACTTTATAACTTATTAACATGAGTATAGATAAAGCAGTGTATGAAACTGCATACCTACTATGATTAAATTACTCATGTGATACTATTACAAATCTAGCCGCATTTCAGGCATTACTCCACCGACAACCCTAAAATTTATTACTTAGCCCGAATGGCTAGATTATTAATTAAGTTTGCGGACTATGCGTCAATAGCAGTCACAAATTTTCAAGAACTGTCGAATTGAAAGCAATGTCTGTGATAGAAAGACTGATTGATTAATGATAAAACTTAAGAGCTGGGTACTTAGATTAATGCCCTAGGCCAGGGATCACCAAATGGCGGACCATGCGACCTTAAGAAATTCATGATCTTTTATATTTGTCAGAATATATAAAAATATAAAATCTGTAGTATATTTGATTTGGCCAGCGAAAACAAGGGCAGGTTTGCATTGGTATAAATAAATAAATAAATATTAATAAATAAATAAATAATAAATAAATAAATATTTCCTCAATAAAAAAAATCGGATTTCTTTAACTTTCATGTTATTTAACATTTTTAAACTTAGTCATAATTTACCAAGCGGACCGCAACATTTTTTTTTTTAATTTGTCACCAAATACAACTATTTTGGTATCCCTGCTCTTGAAATTTTTAATCTGTGTGTCGTGTTTTTACAGGAATAAATTACTTTCATCTTTCTTTCTTGATATTCTGTATCGCAGCAAGCTGCAAACGTCAAGTCGTTTCATTCGAGAGACGTAGGCCATAGCGGGACTTTCCGCACAAAATTGGTGCTGCCCGACTGGAGAAGAACCTCCACCTTGCTGAATATCGTAGTCAAAATAAGAATGCTGAATTTTTGGTAGGTAGTACTTGTTCTCTTGCTACTTCCTGAACTTTATCTCCCTTATCTTCAATTCCACAAGAAACAACTTTCTCAATGTCAAACATATAACAACATCTAACCAATAGCACCACGTAGACTGCGAACTTGGGAAACTCAGTTGAATCATTAATTTCCACCAGAAAGCTCTTAACAAATTGCGGGTAGAAACAAAAAGGCTTGCTCCCTGCCTTTGTGATGGGGAGCCGGCTACAATTACAGCCCACTTTGGATATAATTAATTTTTAATTGCACCCGTGTTCAATGCAGAAGGAAATATTACTTTCTGTAAGTACGGACTGCTGCCAGACTTTGTCTGCAATTACTTGGGAATTGGTACACTGTGCAAGTGTCATACATAAAGTTTTCATATTTTATTTTCATCCTTAAAGTGATTTTTATACATAATATTTTATTTTAGTCATTAGGCTAAAATAAAATATTATGAATAAAAAACTACCATTATTATTATTGTATTATATTTTAACTAAATACCTAGTATTTATTTTTTGCACGGTTCTAATTATCAGGAACTTTATATAACTATACAGGAATTTTTTTTATGGAGTGTGTATTTGCAGAGTGATTCAGTGTCCATTCCCAAATGGGTTGCATTTCGCAGTACTAAAATTTACTCCAAAATATTTTTTTTATTTTGTATGGCTTGCGCTGGTAAATTACGCGTGTCTCCCATACTAAGTCGAATTTTCGTTTTGTTTTAAAGTGTGTCCCAATGCTGCGGTTGCATTTAGTAACAAAGACTGAATCACTTTACAAATTATGCGCACTATATTAAAAATTATCCTGTGTAATAAGTTCCTTACCTAGTCTTAATTACAGTCCTTCTTTAAAGTTTTTAATTCGTTTGGCTGCAGCCCAATTCACTAATGCTACAACTTTTGCTGCTGACTGTACGTACGTACAATGAATATAATGTTCATTTGTAAGTGGGTATAAAAAATATTTTGCAGATTATTATAAAGTTAAATATTAGAAAAAAACATCTTTTAGAGTAAGGAGCAATTAAACGAAGATATTTCGATGAATCAGCCGATAAAAAACAATGACAGTGAGTAGAAACATAAAAAGGAAAGAAAGCTACAGTACGACACAACTAGGAAGATACATAAAAGAAAGAAAGAAAGAAAAAAAATACATCGATGTACGTGATAAAAAAACAAATGGCAGTCGCTCGTTTAGATAATTTTACAACTGCGTAAAGATTTTTTTTTACTGCAATACTAATAAACATTCGTGGTCTTGAAGTCGTATTCAGTTCGGAAGTGATCGGTTTTATGAAGTTTCCCGATGCGACATAGTTTATTTATTTATACTTTATGCACTAAGTACAGAGGCGGACTCGTGTCATTGTGTCATACTGTACACTTGTTAGGTGAATAGTTGAACACAGTAAACAATACTATGTGGCGACAAGAACGGCGCACGGCCGGCCACGAGCCCGTATGTAGGTATGTAATGGCGTCTTGTGACTTACTGCGCGCGATGATTGCGCGGCACCAGCGCAGGCGCGGATGCCGGGGGAGTGATGACAAAGTCAAAGTCAAAGATTTTTATTTCAACTGGGCCTTCGCAAGCACTTTCAAACCGTCATGACCTTGTCGTGATTCTAGGTGCACGGTTCAAAGTGGGTTGGTCCTCGAGAAGATACCGGCAAGAAACTCCATGGATATTCTTTTCATAAAATAAATTTACACAATATTACAACAGGATACCTTATCACGATACACGCTCGTAATCGCAATCGATTTAATTTTGCTAGTTCAATAGTGTTTATTACGTTATTCCAATTGTCGAGTGAAGTGATTTTTCAACCATACTACGCAATGTACATTGCGGGATTTTAATAAATATTAGACCACTTTATATTTTCGTAGAATACAACATCATAATTTATGTAAAATGTGTGGTTGCCTAAAATCAGACTCACTCGAGAAATACAAAATTTAATAAGGTTATGTGTCCAACTCTGTCAAGTTAGAGTGCTCGTAAATATACGGGAACGTATTTCGACCTGGATCGCAGCGACTTTCTGACTTAAAATATTTAGGTACGTTATTGTACACAAATATGCAAAGAACTCTTTCCATAAGATTCGACATATACTTTTAGTAGATTTTGGGACGCTGATTACAAAGAAAATATTGTAAAATCAGATAATAGAAGAATTTGATTTGAAAACGAAAGCGAGAAATTGGCGTATAAGCGGCCCTATGTAATTTTTGATTGCTAGTCGAACGGAGTCGGTACGGATACCACTCCACTTGCTTAACACTAGAGGGCTACATAATATGTCACCCTCGCGAGCCCTCTAGTGTTAAGCGGAACGAGTTCGTTATTAACTATTTTTACTCGTGCAGTCCTCTCTACTAGACTTATTGTTTGTGGAAGCACTTCTATGAAATTTACCGTTGCGAGTTAAACAGACTCCGTAGGGAGCCCGCTTCGCTGCCAGTGCATGGCCCGGCTTCAGAATAGCGCACCCGCTCCTTTACTTTTCTGCGTGTGTTTTCAGAACTATTATGGTAAAACAGATATAACAGTACTCCCAGCTTGTCACTCGCAGACTGACAGACACTTTTGTTTGTATATTAGTGTTCAAAACGAGGAACATTATTATTAATGCATAACACTGTGTATTGTCTCTGGTTCACTGAAATATTCATATTATTATTGATATTGTGTTTATGGCAAAAACATTAGGTACCTGGTATTTCGTATTATCCCGTCAGCGCAAAGTAGACACAATATAAAATTTTCTTTTTTCTTAAATTCTGTATGTTGTGTCACATTTTGTTGTGTCCATGTGTATCACGTCGGGGTCACCACTATGGAGGAACGAGGTTTGGTGTTCCTCCACTGAAAAAAGAGGATCCTCCGACCAGGCGAGGTGATATTGCCTGGCTTTACTGCCTTGCTAAGTAGTTATTCTATGTGGCGATAGATGTCGCTACATCCAAATAAATGTTTATTCTATTCTATTCTACTTAGACCTTAACTACTCACCATAAATCTCACGAGTAGTTCCATGGTGAACCAAACGTTGCACACCAGTTCTATATAGAAGAATGCTGCATGAGGCTTCCCATTGTCATGCCATGGCATCTCAAGGGCCACAGTACCGTTTTCCCTCACTGCTCTCCGGGTGTTCAGACCCGGGACCATCCCGGGACTGAACACCCGAAGATCTGGATGCGTCTTCAGGCAGAAGGAGAGCACTGATATGCAGATGAAGAAGACGGATAATGCCGATATCACCTGAGGAAGAAGAAAATATAGTTTAAGTTTTTTTTTTAACTTTGAAATTTACTTATGTATAGGTTAATTTGTAATTTATTAATAGTGGTTTAAATGGTGGAAGTACTCATCAATATAAACAACTTTTACGATGGGATCAATCCTGAAATCGCGAAAAAAATACAATCTGCTGTTCCATACATTAAGTCGAGTAATATTGAATTAGTTATATCGAACAGCTTATTTTGTACAGTCTCTTACGCGCGAGATATAGGAAATAGCTTATTTTTAATACCGAATTTTTTTTTGAAGTAAACACTGAATTCATATAACTAAAAAGTATAAAATAATTTTCTTAAAAAACTTAACAGTTTCTGAAGTCGGTGCCACTGCCAAGCTAGGTGCATTGAAGAAACACAATGGCCCCGACTTCACAAGCTGATATCAAAGTGTTATAAGAAAATTATATCATACTTTTTAGTTTTTTGAAGTCTGTTTTTACTTTTTTTTAAAGTTTATTTTATTTTTCTATTTTGAGTGGCATAAATAATACATAAATATGCGTGTACAACAATCGCGAGTGATTTGCTGTTATCCATTGAAGAGTTCCATCGTCTATCTCCGAAGACCTTCATCAAATGTTTTCCAAATTTAAATGGGACCACCTAGAGAGCATACCATATCAAATTTTAAAAAAAGTCCTATTACTTTTCCTTACAATTTCATAACAAAACGTAGAATTTCTGAATCGTTTTTAAAACCTCGTGTAACCACAAAATATGGTGTGACATCGTCAATCATGGTGTTATTCTGTTGTCGACACCGCAAATCATGGCGTTCATATACCGTGTGCAAGTTATAAAATATCAGAGATTGGATAATACTGCATTTTTTATTGAGTTGGATTTAAAGGTAAATACATACATACATACCTGTCAAACATATAACCCTCTCCGTAGTCGGGTAAAAATGCCATAAGACAGAAATATTAAAGAAAGAAAAATAATTTTATTCCGTATAGAATAATGCCGGCGCAACATTCACAATAGATGAAAAACAAAAAGAGAAATAGATACCTACACGTCTAATAAAAAAATATAAAATAAAAAGAATGCCATCGAGCTAATAAAAAAAATATAAAATAAAAAGCAGAAATAGATACCTACACGTATAATAAAAAATATAAAATAAAAAGAATGCCATCGAGCTAATAAAAAAAATATAAAATAAAAAGCATGCCATCGAGCTAATAAAAAAAATATAAAATAAAAAGCATGCCATCGAGCATGCTCGTACCAAACTGAGCATATGCTGGATGTGGGACACCAAGCGGTGATAACAGCTAAAATAACAGCTGTTGTGTACCAATAATTCTATATGTTACTCGACTAAATGTCTGGAACAGAAGATTTTGTGTTTACGTTTTAGTGTTTGTTCCTTAATAAAAGTTGTTCATAATGATGAAGTAGAAACCATAAACTTATTATTAATACTACGTTTATGGTACAAACCCCTTAAATAAAACCTGCTTGAAGGGGTTATTTAAATATACATCCTGTATATACCTTTCCCCAACTATGTTGTGGTCGGCTCCCAGTCTAACCAGATGCGGCTGAATATCAGTATTTTATATGGAGCGACTGCCATCTGACCTCCGCCACCCAATTAGTGGGAGACACTGATACCCTAAGGTTAGACCGGTTGTCAGACTTTTTGTTACGGGTGTCTGACTCCCTTAACGACTGTGAAAGGTATTCATATGACAACCGGGACGAACTGCTTAACGTGATATCCGAGGCACGGAGGGGTCTCGATGTTCGAAGAAACGGTCACCCATCCAGGGACTGACTGCGGCAACCGCAGCTTAACCTCGCTGATCGACTGATCTGCGCGGTAGCTATGAGCCCCTCCATCCTGTATAAATGTATGTCTGTATGTATATCTTTGCCGAGAATACAATTATTTTGAACCAATTTTCTACCTTCGGCATCTCCTATAACTTGGACCTAAGACCTCGTATCATTTGTCACAATACGGTGACGCACGCGACAACTCTCGCAAATAATTAGCGAGATTTGTATGCCACCGTTCTAGTGTAGTTTGTAAACATCGCTTATTCGCGCATAAAATATGATCATGAATCCCATACCTACTAACTAGCTTTGGTTTGTGTCGACACTTACTTTCAATTCTTTTCATTTCAAGTATTTTGTGAAACGGATTTCTATACAAACTGGGTGGTCGCATGTGACCAATGTTTTATTAACCATTTCAATGTGCAATTTAAATAACAATGACAAGTTAGAAAGAAGCTAGAAAAATAAATAAAGAAAACAGTTTTATTTGGTATTAATGAAGAATAGAATAGATCTTTATTTCATGTAAACCAGATACAGGCACTTATGAAATGTCGAGACTAGGTGCATGGTTCCAAATAGTAGATCCTATGGAGAAGAACCGGCAAGAAACTCCATGGTAATTCTTTTCAAATAATAGATTACAATCTTTATCAGTACAATGTTGTGGTAAGAGCTGCGAGAAAAGTGTAATTTAATGTGAATAAAAATAAGACTAGGATAATAATGATTTGCCTCTGAATAAGATTGCCATTTTTTTTACTTGTGACTCTTTCAATGCCTAACTAACTGGCTCATCAGAAAATAAATCCCAGACCAAAAATTGTCGAGTCTAGAAGAGTCTCAACCTAGATTAAAACAAACATACATCGACTGTCCAAACAAACCCAGATAGGTTGTCAGGATCTAAACAAACAGCTGAGTTTGCACAGAAAACCTAGTTGTGACGTTTTCATTTATATTTCTATCGGAAATATGGAGGTGGTCTCGCGATGCTGTTGGATATCTTCGGTTTAATTTGAAGAATTATCAACTTGGCCTTCAGTACTGAATTAATTCACTTTTTTCACCAAGCACTTTTTGCACTAAAAGTGCAAAAAAGTGGAATAGTGACAAATTTCTATGCATTTATAGTACCTAATGAAATTATAAAAAAAAAACTTAAAAAACTTATCAGCTTCTGAAGTCGGTGCCACTGCCAAGCTAGTTGCATTGAAGAATTAAAGACTTCAGAAGAAGTTTTTTAAGAAAATTATTTTATATTTTTTAGGTTCTTGAAGTCGGTTTTTACATTTTTTTTTTCTATTTATAGTGGCATAAACAATACATTACAGCAATCGCAAGTGATATGCTGTTATGCATTCAAGAGTTCCATTGTCTATTTTGAAGTCGGTTAAAAATAAATATAAACTTTTCGTCACACTAGTCTTTCTCCTTTATCTTAGGAACAGTTTACAAACGTACATCTCACAAGCACACGTATCTACGCATTAAAAAAAACTTAACATTTAATCCCAACGAATCCCAAAAGCGTCATTTTAGCCTTATTCCAAGAGTTCAGAGCCGCAATATATCAGTCTTAGAATAAAACCCGTCGGCAGCGGACGACCCATTAGGAGCGCTTTTCATTAAAAAAGTGTCATAAACGTCTGTCCGTAAGGAAATGCTCTTTAAGAGTTTTAATTTGAAAGGAGTGATGAATATGCGTACGTGGTCGTAAAAAGTGTTTGAAACGAACTTGGTTAATAGGGACTATGGTACGCAGAAAGTATTTAAAGGAATTTAGTAAAAAAAAAGAAAGAAAAAATGAAAAAAATATTTATTCAGCACAGACATAATTGACAAATATAAGAGAGAAGAAAAGAAGTTTCTTATTCTTATTCTTTATTGTACACAAAGTATTGAATAATACAAAAAATAAACAAATATGCACAAAGGCGAGCTTAACTCAGAATGAATTTTCTTCCAGCAAACCTTTGGGTGAAAGAGAAATTTCGTTTTTTTTTTCTTTCTTTTTTAGTTGACCAATAAGAATTAAAGTATTTTTACAATAGGTAGGTATATATAGGTATGCTGTCAAGCATTCCATGCAAAAGGAGCTAAAGAAATGTAAATGAAGCTACTCGAGTTGCTTGGTTGGTCACCTAGATCCTGATAGAACTGAATTAAGAAGCGTTGAGAAAGTGTGGCTAATTTTAACGACTCATAGCGAGAGAGAAATTGTAACCAGAGATCTCAGACCAATAATACTTCTTTATTGTTCTGAGCCAGAGATCTGCTAATTTCATATGCACATAGACACTGTTGGTGCTGTGGATAAGTGATTGTTGCTGCGCTACGTGTCGCGGGTTCAATCCTAGCAAGGAACAAAATATATTTAAAAAAAATCTGAATCTAATCTGAACCCCAATTCTCATAATGTAATCTGTAATGATAGATGTAAGTTTTGGTTGAAATAAATAAATAAATCTAAAAAAAAAAAAATTAATTTACACTATGACTGAAAGTTGACCGAACTGAGATTACATTATGAATTGGCAATAAATTGGTATTCTACTCCTCTTAAAGTTCAGTCCGCTTTCAGTATGATTTGAATTCTGTCTTTTTACAGACTCTATTCTATTCTATTTTTCGTTATGGCAAGTGGTGCCGATGCCGACAATTCTGCCAATGTCAAAGGTGATGGAAAGACGTGTGGTGATAGTTAAAGTAAAAATTGCCAACTGAGATAATGTTAAAAAATAAATAAAGAAAACCTTTTTGATTGTATTGTGAAACTTGCTGGAATATTAATACATTTTAATCTCATCTTTGACGTTTATGTATGGACAAAAATAGATACCCATTTTATTATCTGTGTCGCTTCAAAATGTTAGCAGAATAGCGATTTCGAATCATTCCACTTTCGACCGCATTGCAACATATTTTCACGTTTAACGTTGTTTGTTAGTGTAGGAGAATACCATTTATGACATTGATACTAGATCGAACGAGATCGGAACTATATTTTGACTATTTGTAGTAACGAGAATTGGGCTTCGGTACAGAATCGAAACAAAACACTATCGTTTCGCATTTTATACAACATCTTCCTGACTCAGTAAGTTTTCTGCACAAACACGGCCCTGACATGAGAAATAGTGGCCTCCACACATTATGCATAGATACACTTAATATCAATTTGCAGCGTAACTTTTGCACTATGGCGCGGCGCCGCAGCGCTCTGGTGTGTTTTAGCCCTAAGTATAGGTATCACAACTAAATTCCGCTGATGCGATGCAGCCTGCAGTGTAACTAACATGATTATCTTATCAATATCAACTCGCAATTACCAGTGCATTGCAGCCTGTTTGGAATTTATATGCCATAAGCGACCCGTTCCCGGCTTCGTACGTGTGCAATTTCTCTACTACCCTTAAATTAAATATGAAATTATTATGCATATAAACCTTCCGGGAGAAATGCTGAAAATTATGGTGAAAACCGCATCAAAATCCGTTGCGTGGGAGAAGTTAGCGGATAAACAGACAGACATACAGGTGCCGAAAGCGACTTTATTTTATGGGTCATTCTCCGAGAGGTCGATTTTGGTGGTCACACAGCAATATATCTGTAGTTATTAAAGATACAGTATTGAATTATTTTTATATATTTCTTCACTTATTACTGTAACTAAAAAATATACTTTAATCCAGATCATTTAAAAATAAATTGCCATAAACTAAATCAGAATACTAAAAACGGGGCACATTTCGCAATTCTTCGCGTGTCACACTGCCCGCTTGCTTCAAACAATCGTGAATATATTCTCAATGTTATAATGAACACCTATGTATTGTATATCAGAATACTTGTTAATAGTTGTAGAATTCGTAAAATAAATATATTTCATATTCCATAAGTTGTTTAAAAGTTATGAGACAAAATGTATCGGTCACACGATTCGTAGGTAAGTTTCGTGGACACTAAGTTTTACCTATTAATAGATTTTTTAAACAATTAAGTTTGGCTATAAGTTAGCATAAATAATCGAGATTTTGATAAGGTACCTGGAGTTGCAATTATGTCATTATTTACGTAGTTATTTCAGATTATTGTTAAAATTCATCAGTTACGTGGCATTGGTGGTGTCCACGAAAATCACTTATCAACCCATAAAATATATTTCTACTTTTTAACACGCTTTTCATTATTTATTTCGTTAATAACGTTGAAAACTAATTGGTTTTTTATTTTCTTAGCTTTCATGAACCTTATTTTACTGCTAAATAAGTTGGTTTGGGATTTCCTGCATGTGGAAAACGATTATCGAGCATAAATAACTCATAGTGTGTTATTTGTTTAGAACGGTGACGTCTTTGTGATATTTGGTTAGTTATTACGTAGCTAACAGTGTTTTTGGGTCGATCTAGGTGGTTTTTTGGGTATTTTAAATTGTTAAAATACCTTTTATCCAGTTGTATTTTAACACTAATAGGTACCTAGTATTAGAAAATGTATAAAATTGAAGTAAACATGATTGTATAAAATATTCTACTAAGAAGTTCTTAAATCAATACTAAGTATTTAAGGTTTTTTTTACAAAGATGAAAGTTCTATTGACGGTGTCTATTAAATAAAATTTAAAAAACCTTCATAATTCGCTTAAAGTGATGATAAACTTGAGAGTACACTTGTAATTAGCATTCTAACTAATGTTACATTACATTACAGGTATTCTGTTGAGCATTTCCTCGAGCGTTGGCTAGAATCCTTGACAAAAGATCATACCCGCGTTTGGTTCTATTCGTCGCCGATATGCGACTCGCGGTTACTTTGAGTTAGAAAGGTTGGCATATACGTAAGGGATCTGTGCTGTTATAGTACAATATGCATTATTTGGCGGACTGGTAATACATTACAACTTTCATGCAATAGGCGTGTAGGAAAAAGGAATGGACTTCAGGATTGCTCTTTGGGCTCATTCAATAATTAGCATTATGGTTTTTGGGGCACCTCCCCAAGAAGTAATGTAGTATTGGATAATTGATTGACCCAAAGCCTGGTAGACCTGCTTAATTAATTTGTTATCCGAAATATAGCGCAGGTTTTTGAAGACGAATGTTAACTTACGTATTCTATTCGCTGAAGTGGCAATATGCTGTTTAAAAGAAAGAGTTTCGTCGATTATAATACCAAGTTATTTAATAGAGCTAGTGTTATTAATAATAGGACAAGTGAAAACAACTACCAGGGGGGTTGTGACAAATGTCAGATACATAGTTTGAACTACTATATAATGCGTAATTAGATAATTATTAAGTCGGTAGACAATATTATAAAAATGTAAGTCTTGCTTCGTCTAAAAGCAGGGATTGTTTAGCGACTTTTAGTATCGATATTACCATCATATGTTACTGTATCATTTTCGTGGTTTGCTCGGTCATTTTCGTGGAAGCAAAATTTTCTAAATTGAATTCTATCTTCATTTTTTATCTAATTTTGTTGTTATACATATCAATGAACTTGTATTATTCTAAATTTTAATATTTTAAAGTTAGTTACATAAAAATATTAAAAATGAAAATTGCCATGAATATGACGCCGAGAATCCTGCTCGGAGAATGACCCTTATACTACGTAGAGAAGATGCTACTAAGGTCATTGCCAATCATCATACCAACAGGAATGTTTCCTCCAAACAAGCGATGATTGTGAATAATATAAAAGACAATTGACATGTATTTTAATTGTTTTTTGTTATATATATTTATTTATAGTAAATATGTATTTTAGATAATATAATCATGTTATTTTATTGGCTTATGTTATATTTATATAGGTAGGTGTACGTTTTTATAGCAGATATTATTTTTATCTCTACCACAAGTCTATATCAACTTCAGATGAGTCCGTTCTCAAAGAATGAACTTTTTATTAATTCTCTGGCCTTAGGACTTTCACAGAGACAGCAACAAGGAGCCACTTGATTTATCACCGCCTCTTTCATCTACATTGCTCGTTCTACATCATTTGTACCAGCATGTTTTTGTGAGGAGCCAGAAACAGACGCGGAATTTTTTTCTGTTTTATTTTGGTCCAATTAATGTGACTGTCTTAACCTCACATAAGAACTATTTGCTCAGAAGCTATTTAGCTACGATCCCTTAAAGTCTGATCTCAGGTTTATGATTATTTATCTCTAGCTTACATTAGGTAGATATAATTAAATCCATTTTTGACCAACTTTAAAAACGAGGAGGTTCTCAATTCAACTGAATATTTTTAATTTTTTGTTTGTTTATCGATATTGTCGCCAATTGTGAACCGATTTCAACTATTCTTTTTTTTTTTGTTGTAAAGAATATTTTCCCAAAGGGGTTTCATTTAAATTTCGTGAAAATCTGACGAAGACCTTCCGAGATAGACGAGGGAACTCTTTAATGGATAATAGCAAATCACAAGCGATTGCTGTAATCACATGTTTATGCAACTCAAAATAGAAAAATAAATAATAACGGAAAAACCGACTTCTAATATCTAAACCGTATAAAATAAACTGGTAAACTACACTTGGTCCCCGCTAAAACAGCCTTATTCCATAAGAGTATCTTTGCAATGTCGCCAAAAATTTATAATAAACTGCCGAAATCTGTACGTTCACTTGAAAATATTAAATTATTCAAATCTAAAATACAATCATTGTTAGTTGAAAAGGCATACTATTCAGTTGATGATTATATAAATGATACTATGATGTAACGTGATAATGACATACTATGAATCTTTTTACTATTGACTTGACATTTGATTTTAGTTTTAGTATTTTGATTGATTTTGATTATTACTTGTTTGACATTGTTATTAAATTTAAAAATCTATTGCATTATTATATAAAATTTGTACACCACGTATGTGGTAGGACATAGTGGACTTTCACTAAAACCTAAGACCTCTGTAAATTTACCTATGTTTCACAAATAAAGGATTATGATTATGATTATGAATAATTTTCTTAAAAACTTAACAGCTTCTGAAGTCAGTACCATATCCAAGCTAAGGTGCATTGAAGAATTAAAGGGCCCGACATCAGAAGCTGTTAAGTTTTTTATGAAAATAATTTCATACGTTTTAGTGAGTTCGTTTTTTTTTTAAAGTTTATTATTTATTTCTCTACTTTGAGTGGCACAAATAGTTCATCAGCATACGATTACAGCAATATCCACCAAAATAGTTTTACGACATTATATACCATAGTCAGTGTGATTTCCACTTAGCTTTTAGGGGAAGGTTTTTAGATCTGTCATCGCTAATGTACTTTAACCCTATGTGTGCTACGTACTCTAATATTTACAGTTCTGTACTACCTATAGGACAACCTGTCTTAAGTGGAAGAATCTTTGCACATAAAGGTATTTTTATATACAGTTTGTTGAAAAAAAATTTAGAAAAATTGCTATTTTTCTTAATTTTTTTTCAACTGTGTTTCTCAATTTATTACTATAAAAATTATTTATGTTACAACTTGTCTTTGGTTTAATTAATATTTTCAACGACATTTTATTAAAACAAATTAAGTTTCGTTTAAAAATAAATTATTTTCGAGCTTAAAACTATGATTTATAACCTTGTAAAGCCTTACTTTGATACGATATTAAATAAGAGGCAGAAATTAAATAGAAATTCCGTTTCACAAAAGTTTATATAGTAACATTAATAGCTTTAAAAACATTCAATAAACCAAGAATATAAATCTTGAACTTAAACTGTTGAATAAATTAATGTGAAAATATAAAACTACTACGGGTAGCAGATTTATTGTTTTTTATCAGGGTTGGTCAACCGGTACATCGCGATCGACCCGGTCGATCGCGGCTATTAGTCCAGTCGGTCGTGGCAAGGCAAAAACCATATATATACTTACCGAACATATTCATTACTAAAATAATACAACATGACACAAAACACACATGACACATGACATGACAAATAATACACACACAACACACATGACAAACACACACACACAACACACACTAACACCACCGCCACCACTTGACATGATTAATAATTATTTATTTTTTATTTGAATAAAAACTTTTTCCTCCTTTTTCTTTGTTTCTTTCATTTAAAATTTCAAAAAGTATGTACTTAATTGATATATCGGACAGGGTTTCGTCAGTAACCAGTAGATCTAATCAGGTTGGCCACCCCTGTTCTATATAAACATAATTAATAAGAAAAAGCGCTTCGTAAAATTTAAATTTAGCAATGAAGGCTACTTTCAAATATCCTTTTTAATCAATTAATCTTGGCGAGTTTTTAGTTCACTGTAAAATATTAAGAGAGGGATAGCGGCACTTTCCGCTCAAAATTGGAGCTGCCCGACTGAGGAAGTACCTTCACCTTGAAGAATATTGTAGCCAGATAACACTGCTACTTTGCAGTGTTGTGGGCCAAAGTAACCACGCAGTGCAGCCCTGACACAGCAAAGCGGCGACGCGGTAGACCGCGAAAGAGATGGCGGGACGAACTAGACACATTCAGCAAGGACTGATCATCACTGGCACAGGATAGAACAGCATGGAAATCAAGGGGGGAGGCCCTTGCCCAGCAGTGGGATGATACAGGCTAACAGTAACAGTGGTCCTAATGGTAAGCAAGGTCGCCAGTGCTCTTTGGGCATCACAGCGTAACTATGATAAACGGTACTGTAACCACATTACTAACGGTGTCTTCTGGAATTTATTTTAATAAATTCATGAAGACTTCTAAAATTCATAGATGTAAACTATCAGATATACCACCTAAAATAAATCTTTTAATGATAACGTAATTTTACTTTGATGATATTGATAACTCTTTGATTGTTTTAAAGTTGCTAAATATAGCAGAGGAGGAATAGGGCTAGCACTAAATTAAGAAAATATTTCTTTGTTAATTTAAGCAAGTTGATAATAAACTGGATCGTAAGAATAATTATTAACAAAATAAATTGGTAGGTACTATTCTGTAATTACTACTCAAGTACTTTCTGTATTATTAATAAAAATTATTAACCTTGTATTTCTTGTCCATCTTTAATTCCGAGCAGCATGAAACAAGCAAAGAATTCTAAAATTAAAATCCCAACTACAGAATAAGAAACTATATTATTTATTTCATGCAATTTTGACGTGCTTTTGCATTCTAAAATTCATGCTTTTATTTAGTTTGATATGATGTTTTATCCTTTCTCGATGTAATAATAATTCATAACTAAAAAAAGAACTCTTATTTTGCTTGCCAAACAAGATTCATTCCTTTCCTTTAAGACGTCAAGCTGTTCTGATCGATAGAAGCAAAACTTTATTATCTAGTTAATATTGCCATGAATAAATAAATTTATTATAAAAAAATAAAAAAATACAGGCTGTCGCAGATTTTATTACATTAAATGAAACCACATATTTCGTACCATGTTCTGAAATCATACATAAAAAATTTGAGATTTTTACGCAAGATTTGTTTTATTCATATTTCACTCTGCTACTATTTGACTAGGTGAAGGAACATCGAAGTAGAAATTTATGTCACATTTATCTGTTCTACGCATGTAAATAAAAATAATATTGGTTAGAATAGGTTGGAGACTTTACAAACTTTGCCTAAAGATCGTGAAAAAAAATAGTTTTTTTTTTTTTTTTTTTTTCTTTTACATTTTTTTTTCTTTTATTTTTTGTTACTTTATCTTTAAAATTGTTTTTGTGCTGTGTCAAATAAATACTTTTTTCTTTCTTTTCTTTCTTTCTTATAAGTGTAAAATTATGAAATTTTTATGTAGTTCCTGTGGCTAAACTACAGATTAGATTTGATAGATTTTTTGTGTACGGTCACAGAACGTCATA
Organism: Allophyes oxyacanthae; assembly: GCA_932294325.1. NCBI lineage: Eukaryota > Metazoa > Arthropoda > Insecta > Lepidoptera > Noctuidae > Allophyes > Allophyes oxyacanthae. Next base: position 1,717,822 of record OW028625.1, read on the forward strand.
TTAAATACGTGGTTCCATTTAATGTGATAAAATCTGCGCCACCCTGTATATGTATACGCGTTGTTTTGATGCCAAAACTATAAATTATATTGTCAAAATAATTTCTTACGGTTGTCAACCCTAGCCGTAAAAAACAGATTACCCTGAATCAAAACGAATTGAACAAACTTTGATAGGATTGTAGAATAACAGCAATTAGCTAAACATAGGATTAACTTTAGTTTATAATCTAATTTCTCTAGAATAAATCTTGCTTTCAAATAGTCTCGATAATAGGATTTGAGTTACTTTGCATATAGATTGCTGAAATATCTTGCCAGATAGACTAGAATATCTTTAGATACAATATTATAATACCTTGTAACTTCTTGCCTAAATTTCGAACGGGTTAGACAAGGGTATAGGGTAGGTATGAAACTGATTTACATCCGTAACACCTTCCATTAACCGCCCAGTTGGAAACCAGCGTCAAGAAAGAAGAAAGAAAGAAAGAAAGAAAGAAAGAAAAAGTTTTTATTTTTACGCCCAGTATGACGCACAAAACTTAAATAAACTTACACCAAGATCACTTAATACTAAAAATTTACATTGTTCTGCTTTGAGTATCTATCAAGGTATCTATACTCAAAGTTGTTCTGGTAAACAAACATAAAAGCACAAGCAAGCACTATTGGTCTGGCATTTTTACTGAAATGTAGGCTAATTCACGTAAATAAAGAAGTGCAGTTGCCGCGCAGTTGCAATAAAATATTGATCAAAATAACACACTTGGTAATCTACTTCTTCTTCTTTCGTTATGGCAATTGAGTCGATGTCGACTATTCTGCCATTTGGTATCCTCTGAGCTTCAGTGAGATACGCTCGCGTCAAGTTCGAGCGTCACTGCAATACGATCAGCGCGTCTTAAATTACGTGAATTAGCCCTCTGAGCCTATTTAGCACAGCTGTGTGTGCCTCAATTCAACTGTTTTTAACCCCCAACAAAAAAGGTAGGTGTTATCAAGTTCGTAGTGTGTATCTATGTATCTGTGGCATCGTAGCTCCAAAAGGGATGGACCGATTTCAATGCAGTTTTTTTAGTTGAAAGCTAGTTTATTCGGGTATCATCTTAGTTATGTTTCATGAAAATCTGTTCAGCCGTTCAAAAGTTACAGCTGTTTTTCTAATTAGAGTCGGGAGTTTTTGACGGTTAGGTTAAGTATCATAAAATGACAAATGCGACGATTTATTAATTTGACGGAATATTAATAGTGGTGGATTTATTAATCCGTAAGTAACCTCTCTTTGTCTTTACCATACGTAGGAAGTAGTGAGTGTGATGAGAGGATTTCGAGGGATAGTAATGTCAGTTCAGAATGTTAGCAAAATACCGATTTGGCTTCAATCACCTTTCGATCTCATTACACAAAAATTTGACGTTTGAACTTGTTCGTTAGTTTATGAGAATACCATTTATGACATTGGTAGTAGATCGGAGCGAGATCGAAACTATATTTTGGTCGTTTTGAAAGGTTTCAATTACGAGAATTGGGGTTATATCGGTAGTAAACAACCGATTTCACTATTTTCCTCGAAATCTGGCACGAGAATACTAATTTTATTTAGTGTCGATTCTGAATTTTAGCAGAATAACAATTTGGCTTCAATCACTTTTCGATCTCATTACATTAGAAGTTGACGTTTGAAGTTGTTTGTCAGATTATTATAAGAATACCATTTGTGACATTTATGACATTGATACTAGATCGGAACGAGATCGAAACTATATTTGGAACATTTTGAACGGTTTTAATTACGAGAATTCGGGTTCTGGAGAAAGCTTTTCTCAACGTAAAAACAATTTTATTAGTATTTATTAGTGGCTTTATTGAAATATAAAACGCTTTTATTAGCTTCACCTGTAACTAACTATGTGAAAAAATCTTGGAAGTTAAATTTGACCAACTTCCCGGTTTCCGATTGAGCTGAAATTTTGCAAACACGTTTAGTTTAGATGACAAAATCGTTTTCTTTAGTTTTTTTTTTAAACTATAATATTTTTATTTTTGTTGATATATCTCTTCGCCTCACAATTTAAATTTCATTCATCGTTTTAATAATAGGGGCTTATTTATGGGCTCATATTTATTCCTCTGTATTGGAATAGGTCGTAAATTTGATATTCCCATTTGAGAGGTAAGATATTTTATTTTGATGATACCTTATTGAATTGTTTTCTACGTGTATGGAATAATATATTATTTGAAGTGGAAATATATGTTCTATCTACATTATTCGGACAAATTCTGTTAACTTTACTGTATACTTTTATAGCGTAAAAGAATAATAAGAACCTATATAAATTAGCTAGAAACAAGAAGACAGACAAACAAAAATTCTAATAATGATCGATTCGTGTTCTTTTATTTATATTTCTAATCTCACTAGCCGATTTTCGCGAAAATATTTTTAATGTACAGACTTTTCAACTTTTACAGTTTTTAGGTACCAAAAAGTAGATAGAAACTAACAACTCGAAAAGTTATAATGGATCATGTTATTATTTCCAAAAAAATAACCTTAGGGTCATGCACACTCGATATATTTGGCATCAGGGACTAGCGATTTTGCTATTGCATCGATGCTGCATCGCGTTTTGGCGACTCACTGCGTTCGTTCACGGTACGAAAATCTCGCGTTTTTTAGATTGCATCGATGCTGTATCGCGTTTTGGTGACTCGCCGCATTAAAATCTCGCGTTCTTGCGATTGCATCGATGCCGCATCACGTTTTACCGACTCCCTTCTTTTAAACGTGGTACCAAATACGCGTATTTTAGCAATTTTATCGATGCTGCATCAAGTGGCGGAGAGGTGAAGCAAGGGGAAGATCGGATATGGTGGTGACACGCGCTCCTTGCGATTGGCGTCCGAATGTGTGCCAAGTGTTACGTTCAGTCAATGTATCGAGTTTTCGAAAAGCGACTTAGGGCTCAATTATGGAGAGGCGGAAAGTCGTGCGGAGAAAGTCGCATATCTCCTTTCATGGAGAGCGAGCGAGAGAGCGACACGCCGCATTCCGCGCCGCTCGAATTTCTGCCTCTCCATAATTGAGCCCTAAGGGCCATTTTCACGGACAAAATAACAGATGTTTAAAATGAAATCGGCCAATTACTCATAAAAAAATTATGTTTAAACAGCTGATTTTGCTGTAATCGATTGTTATATTGTCAGTGAACTTAAGCCTAAATAGCTGATCGCGGATGCTAAAAGTACCGAGAGTGCTATGGCCCTTATAGCTATTTTGCGAAGAAATCGGATAAAATTGCCAAAAATTCTAAATAACTGTGTGCAGTTAGTGTACACATAACTTGAGAGTCCAAGTGTACGGTCGGAAAAAAAGTGGTCTGTTAATTTGAACAGAATTTCTATCAAATGAAAATAATTATCACTAAAGTTGAAAAACTAAATATAGCAAAACGATTGGACAATGCTACGGCCTACGGGTGACCCGAGGGCTGGCCTATTCTTTGGTCAAAGAATAAACATTGCCATTCAACATGGCAATGCTGCCAGTCTTCTGGGCACACTACCAATTGACAGCGAAGAGGAGGAGTACTTTGACGCCTAGGTACTCGCTTATATTTTTATTTTAATGTTTAAATAATTTGGCTATGTAAATAATAATAACTATACTATGTGTATATTAATTCTTCTGTTGAAATAAATTTACCACGAGTAGGTTGTGATTAGTTAATAAAGCGTAATTACTAAACTAAAAAAAAACTATCCATAAATGAACGTAATTATTCTAATTCTAAGTTAACTTTGTTTAATTAAGTATTTACAAACTTTGACTCATGATCAAACGGAACTTTTGATAACCATTGTGAAATAAGTAAATTATATATTAGGTCTATCATAAGAAATTAATTTATTTTTGTATTAATTTTTAAATTGCTAATGTTGAATATTGTTAAAAACTTTGTTCCTTTTAAGTACAGTATTGTGAGCACTCCTGCCGCCTGTGGCACAGTTTTATCCTAGTACAGGCACCTATCAGTATGTTATCTTATTACTAACATTTACTTTGTATTGTGTTTTTACCATAGTAATTTTGAATAAATTTTATCTTATCTTACTGAAGTTGAAACTTTACTATTTTGAATCAAAATGTAGACCGTTTTGTTTTATGGCGTGCAAACAAACTGCAACCTTAGGGTGGTACCTAGATCGACTATTTGGCCGACCGTACAAGCCAAAGCGGAATTCACAGTATTAGCTACGTCACACCCAATTTCGTTTGAACAGACTCCGCGCCGCGCTCCTAACGACTTGCAACCTGAATACCACCTCCCACTTTGATGCTCCGTTCAAAAGATACAACATATAATACATTGCTGTTTACACAAGCATATACGGTAAGTTGTAGGTAGAAAACCAGCAATGGAGATGGAATAATTTTGTTCTTTTAAATCTTTTAACTATCTCCGTGTGGTCGAGGAGCTGGTGTGCTTCGACGTTCACATTTTCTTGACATAGACCCGAAGACATTTACAATTATACTTTATCTAAGTTTACCAGACACTTTATACAGGATCTTTATTTATATAATGCACATAATTTGTAGCGTGATTCAGTCTCTGTTCCTAAATGCAACCGCAGTATTGGGATACAGTTTAAAACAAAACGAAAATTCGACTTAGTATGGGGGACACGCATAATTTATTAGCGCAAGCACAGAAAACAGAAAAGAGGACTTCTTTCTGTGTGGATGTTCCAAACCCAGCACATGCTGAGCTGGTAACCCTTTCGACAAGGGCGTGCTCGTCAGTGCAGTAAAATCTCGTGTTTTGTTTTTTGTTCGTGTTTGTTATTTTTAAAACGCTTTTATTAGCTTCACCTGTATCTAACTACGTAAAAAATTCTTGGAAGTTAAATTTGATCCACTGCCCGGTTTCCGATTGAGCTGAAATTTTGCATACACGTTTAGTTTGGATGACAAAAGCGTTTTATTTAGTTATTTTTTTAAACTATATTTTTTTTTTATTATTTATTTCTTTGTAATCTCTATATGTTTAGATTTTTTTTTATGTGCTGATAATGTCCTGTATCGAATAAATGTATTCTATTCTATTCTATTATACATACTTCTCAACGCAACTTATTCAAAAAATTCATACCTGAATGTCAATTAAAATTTCGACACCTTATCCATCCCCTTGTCACAGTTTTAACAGCCCTTGATTCACTTAAACGACAAATGACACTCGACGGTACCGCGCTCAATTGACTTTTGAGAACGCGAAGGTAATCTTGACTTTTTAAAATCCTCTCACGGTATTTTTATGGTGCCACAGAAAAAAAAGGATAAGGTAATAAAACTATTTTTTCACTACAGAGTAAGAAAGAAAACATTTTAGAAAAGTATAGTATACTCACTCAGTATAAAATATAGAATAAAAATATTCGATCTTCTTGTTACCGTAACACATTATATAGATGTGGCGAAACCATTTATGCAAAAACTCATTTTTCAAAAGTTTTGACTCATCTCCTTTTTCCTTCGCGCTACTGATTTTGTTTTTCGTAATAAGCTCTATCGAGGGACTAATGCAGCATGGGCCATTTGACGGTGAGAATTATTATAAATTATTGATCCTGTAACTCTTCTAAAAGCTGTATATCATGACATCACTGATACCGCAATATTTGGCGTTAGCGCTAACGGTCGTGTAAACAGGCCTTAATTTTTCAGCACTTTCAAAATCAGGGGTTGAGCGACGGTCGGGCGCAGCACACAGTGCTCCTTTCCTCAGACGCCGATTCCTCGGAGCTAGCGGGGACTATAGGTACAATTGGCAATATTTCCGGTCAACCATCCTTATATAGCTAAAATGGTTTGCGCCCGACGCGGCGGCGTCCAAACGCAGAGTTACTAAGGGCGGCCCTTTCGTCGTTCAAAGCAATTTTTTTTTGCAAAATGTATCACCGCAACGAATCGTGACTACGCCTTTAATTCTACAGTTCTAATGGATATTTATTACCTTCGTTATTGTAACTAGAAACTGTCTGTTGAAAGGATATTACTATCTTTATACTAGAAATTGTGGAAAAAGGATTTTACTGCGAACCTAGTGGCCAGAACTAATTTTTAGATGTCGCCCTTCTATTTAGATGATATTACTCCAGTTTTAAAGGGAAAATTCCCTATTCAGTAACATCAGTTACGAGTTACGGTCGGTTTCTCACTGGAAATTAGTAAAATTACGACCATTACGAACACTTTATGAATTTAAACAATTATTAAAGTACTTAAATAGAGCCTTTAAATTGGGAACAAGAGTAGTTCCCAACATTGCCTATTATATCTTTTCGGATTTCGCGTTAAAATGTTTGATTTATTAAGGTATTTGATTGTATTTTTTTATCCGCAAAAATGAAGCTTTTCCAAAAAACTTAAGCAATAGTGTAGAAATAAATTAAATATCTGTAAACATGACTAAGTTATAAGCTTTTTAAACTTCTTATTATACAGAGATGGCGCTACTGAATTGTGACGTCATAAGCTTGTAATGTCATAGTAAATTGTGACAGTTCCACACAGTTGTTGTTGTCCACAGTTGTGTGTGTGTTGTGGTAGTTGTAACGTTAGACGGCATGGAAAACTCATGGTAGAGGTACTGGAGGCTTAATACGAGCTTATATTGCAGGGCAGAAATTGAACTACCCAGACATTCCAGAATAAGAATAGAACAGAATAGAATAGAAATACTCTTTATTGTACACCTGATAAAAAACGGAGCAACTAATATAATAATTACAATTAATCATTAAGAATCATCATCATCATTTATCATTTAGAATAAGCTGACCTTTAATTGTACGAAAAGCCTATACAGTGCGAGGTCAGCTCACACTGGAAATGTCTGGGCAGTTCAATTCCAGTCCTGCTATAAGAGTTTGTAGTAAGCCCCCTGTTCGCGGTAGAATTTTTGGTTCCACAGAAATTGATAAAGCTACGCAGGCTTATTGCGTTCTTCCTATATGAATGATTATCTACTTCGTTTCTATATACTTAAAATATTCTTACCTTGGCAGCTGGTGAACTGGATGGCTCATCAAATAGTGCCCACACTTTCGGTTTGAGCCTTTGCCAGATCCCAACGTCTCCGGACAGGTAAGCCTCTTCATAGCCGAAGAGCCTCGCAATCTCCTCCTCCGAGGGCTTTTCACTGTCAATGTCCAATTTGTCCAAGATGGCCAGGGTATTCTGGTGACAAGAAAGAATGAAAAATTAGATATAAACTCCTCTATAGTGGGTCGTTCTTCCTTCAGAACCTGACCAACCAAATTTCGTAACACACTTGCAATGAAAATCACTTTAATTTTGACTGTTCAAAAGAACAATGCCACGTTCCCTTACATGACAAAGATTTGAAGGGTCCATGAATGAAAAAAAAAAAAAAAACGAATTTCTCAAAAACAAACAAATTATAAATTATTACTAGACATATGCCGACTATGACTTTAGCCGAATAGCCGACTAGCCGCTAAGTCGGTTGTAAAGAGACCGACTAGTCAGCCGAGCCGATCACGGTTTCGGGGGTATTCGGAAATTTCCGTCACGCTTCGTTTACAGCTGATTCGAGCGCAAGTCGCAACCGCCGTCTGCGATCATGCCGGAACATGTTTTGTTTACTTCGCATTGTTTCTTGATTTTTGCTTTTGCACTGGTCAGAGCGGTATTTGATACTGGTCAGAGCGGTATTTTTGTATGAAAAAATTAAAACAATTCTATTAATGTACATTAAAATGAAAAAGAATAATAAAAATTTCATCATGTCAAAAAGAAAGTCTCGTGTATGGTTTTTTATTGAGAAATACATACAAATTAAGAAGCCGGATAGTCGGCGCTCTTTGCCGAATAGTCGGTACATCTCTAATTATTACCCAAGTTCAGCACAAGTCACATTTAAAACTAAACACACAGGTATAACTCGCAATTGTTATTTACGCTCGACAGCTGGAACAGCGCAATGAGCGAATCCGGTTGCGAGCGTGTAACGCAAGTAGGAGGCAGATGGGAATTCGTAGCATGTGTTGGCTTTGAAACCGACCGAGATCGGCTGCCGAAACGAATAAAAAAAAAAACAACAGCGACAAAATCGTGTCGTGTCATCATGCGACTCCAAGCATCCATTCAGGCCTAATTGTGGTCCGTTCAGGCGAAAATTTTCGTGTAATTGAAGTAGTCTCGAATTCGAGAAAAGAGTTCACTTCGAAACTTTTCTCGATTGATAATTAAGTTGAGCTATACTGGAAAAGTTGAGTCAGACCAGACGTGTCTCGAAAGAAAGCCACTTGCATTCATTCGAAGCAACGGTACCGTTCGAGACGATTTCGTATTTGAACCACCTTAAACCTCATAAAATGCTCGAAGTGCAAACTCGATCCCGAGATGATCTCGCAGGAGACAAAAACTGCTTCCCAGATCAAATGTGTTGCAACCTTAAAAACCGATACAATTCTAATTTGGAACACAAAATATTATAGCGGAAACGAATTGAAATTTTGACGATGATGTTGTAATTTCTCATCCTTCAAGCCAATTCTACCATAAGAAATATTTCTCATATCGTTTGTACGTAACATTACGAAAATAAAATCAAATTACGTGCTCGCCAAGTTATCTATACCTTTCATATTTCAGCCTATTGTCAACGGATCCCCAAATTGGGATCTCAAATTTCACTTCGTTATAAAAAGGCTTCATTTTTCCAATCACAAGGTAGACGAACCCAATTTTTGGCATCCTATTATGCGTAATAAGAAAAGGCTATAGGCTATAGCAAGAGGGCATAAAAATAGCCTGTTATCTTTAAGTGGATTGATACTTTGCAAGTAGACTTTCGGACAAATTGAGGGCAACGCCTTTAAAGTCTTTTATGTATTTTTATGATTGGATGGACGAATTCAAAGCAATTTAGAATAAAATAAAATAGAATATTATTTCATGTAAACCTGATTCAGGCACTAATAAATGTCGAGACTAGGTGCGCGATTGCAAATACACTCGAGAGCAATGAATCCGGGTCACTAAATAAAGCTTAATATCTCGGAAATTAAGAATGTTAGGACAATCAAATTAAAAGTATTTTATAGACTACTTAATATCTATTACTTAAATAAAATTAATAAAACTCCTTAGTTATTATTTATTTTACTTATTAAAAATACATTAATTTAAAATGCGTAAATATTTCATTTTTTTAATATACTCACTTTTTATAGAAACTTATATCATATTCTCACATTTTAGTACTTTGTATTACCTCCGTGTGTTGTCAATACAGATGTCATGCGATTCATACGGCACAAAGTGTCTGAGGCGATGTTGGGGAATATTCTCACATACCTCTATCAATGCAATTTCAAGCTCTCGAAGCGTATTATAACTTGTGTAGTATTAAATAGTCTAAAAAATACTCTTTATTTGAATGAGCTATCATTCTTAGTTTCCAAGATATTAAGGTTTATTATGTTGGTGACCCGGATTCTTTGCTCCCGAGTGTAGTAGTCCCATGGAGAAAAACCGGCAACAAACTTCTTAGAAACTCTTTTAAAATAATAGTAGGTAATTACATTCTTAATTAATACAATGTTGTGGTAAGAGTTGCGAGAATAATATAACTTAAACTTCAGTGGCGAAGAGTCCATATAACCCGATTCCCATCGGCTTCCCTTTAGGAATTGGTTAGTACGTAGACCAACGTAATATGGCTTGTTATTCAGTTAGATCGAGCTCTTCCAGACATGACTACATATAGATTACAAGAGACGGTATGGATTTTTGTCTTGCAGAAATTTTTAGAGGGCATTTTTGGGACGGCTTCCCCTTTTCTAACTGTCACCCTTCACCACTGTTAAACTTCCTCATTTACGAAATCGGTTAAGGGGGTATTTTACAGGAATGCCGCAAAAACCGATTTGTATTTACAATTTTTTGAATAGAAATTCTTATTTCTTTGTCCCGAAAAAAATATATATTAAACTTGAAGATGTGACAATCTCTGCACGGTTGTCCGATACATGATTGGATGAAGTTGGCTCGATAAAAATAAATCGCAAAGTTACCCCTTTTAAAAAAGTGTTTACAAGATTATTTCTAATACATGATATTATTTCAAATAATTTTTACATCACAATATTGGTCGCAAATATACCAACGAAAATCGGTTGTTATTTTTTTATAATATTACGTATATTGGTCACAATTTGATAAAAACCACAAAATTCGTAATTTCTGTCATCTCTGCCATCAATCAGTCGCGTTTCGGCGCGCATCGAGGTCGGACCTGTGCAATTTTTTTTTACTTCCCTGCGCTTACACTTTATTCAAAACCAAAAGAAAGAATGACAGTAAAATCATTAAAAAAATTATTAAAAAGCAACAGGAAGTATAAGTAACTTGCCTTTTATTCAGAAAATCTAAGTATTTCGTTTATAAAAATCAATATGCTAAAATAATTTCTTGACATCTCCGTCAAGAATTCATTTTATAGGATGTAGTATAGAAAAATCAGTACGACAATTTGTAGTGTTGAGAACAAAGAGTTATATGAAGTTTTATATACACCATGTCCCAAAATTCAACGATAAGCGGGTACCAGAGGGTTGACCAGCTCATGACTACGCGAGAACAAAAAAATAATTAAAAAAAAATCTCAATTTTTAAGAAGTTACATAAAAAAATGGAAATCCTTCAAAAATTTACACCCCTTAAGATATTTTTAATTACCATGACCACAATGTTTCAGATATTTCTGAATTTCTTTTTGTACCGGCAACCTAAGTAGCACTGTTATCCACCACAATCGTTAAAAATCCCAGAATGCCTGTAGATTTGACACAAAAATCAATCAAAATTATTTTTCACCCTAAAATTTTGAAAGATTTTTACTTATATTTGCAATTTATTATATTATGCAACAGTTTCATAAACTACTATTATTTCGTATTGAACTGATCTACGTTTCCTTAGATTTTGTATAATTTTGTTCTTTATTAAACGCTGACATTTTAAAATGTGTCGGTCGGCCCTATAGGTACCGATTTGATAGGTGGCCCAACCTAATTTTAATTCTTTTAATTTTATTTCTTTATGGGCTTTGCAGTCCACTAGAAAAATAATTCACCAATTTAAATTATAATCTTTACCTTTATTTATGTATTATGGGTTATCATGGTTGTCCGTGGCATCACCACGGTCCTATCCGAAAACCAGCGCTGCGGTATTTATTTTATCTGTCAGGATATGCTGAGATAGGGACTTTCTTTGGCCTCTTGCAGGACTTTTTTAACCCCCGACAAAATAGAGGGGTGATATAAGTTTATAATGTGTATCTGTGTATCTATGTATCTGTGAATCTGTGTATCTGTCTGTGGCATCGAAGCTTCAAAGCGGATGGACCGATTTCAATGCAGTTTTTTTTAATTGAAAGCTAGTTTAATCGGGATGGTTCTTAAAATCTGTTCAGCTGTTCAAAAGTTGCACCTCTTTTTCTAGTTAGAGTCGAGGGTTTTAGATGGTTAGGTTATTGTTATCATTATTTGAATTTTTTGTGTGTTTATGTAATTTCGTGTGCGAGTCCGATTTAAATGTTTTTTCTTTCTTTCTTTCAATTTTGAAGCTCTTCATCTGCATACATAGCGAGGAATCTGAACTAGGAATATGGTTTTGATCTATGAATATGCAATTTCTTTTTTGGTAAAAAAGCAACCCTGTGAACATACTTAAGTAGGTATGACTACGGAAACGGACGACTCCTACAGGTGTGGGTGAGAGTAGGTTATTATCTCAAGGCATGGATTTGAGTTGGCTTATTCTTCTAACATTACACACACATTGGCAGTGTCATCAGGTTTGTCATGCCGATATATCGGTTTCGTTACGGCATTATTGGCTTAGTGTGAAAATGCCCAATGTTGGTCGAGACAATTATGTGCACTTGCATAAACTCATACACAATAGGTATGACTGATAGTTTATAAGTAGATAGTTAAATAGGTATAAAATCTACAAATACAAAACGGAGGAACAGATTTTCTAGCGTAATATAGGACACTGGGTATACGATATTATGGATTTATATTTTTCAAGTATTTGCTGGTGTCATACTGCATGTTGCTAATTAATATTGCTATTCTGTGACACATGTGTCACACAGTCTGATACGTCAATTGCGTAATTGCGAGAACGGAGCTCCCCTAGTGGGTGGGGCTTAGGCTGATACTTCACCCCCTCAAAAGTAAGAAATCGTCGTAAAATACAACCTTAAAGAGAAATTATTTATCTCTGAATAAGATTGCAATGGCAGTTACGAGCTGACCAGCCCCAACAGACAACACCCGTTCATGAGCATGACGCTTGCGTCAGCATCGCTAAGCTGAACCATAATTTAGGGAACTCAACGTTTCAAAATAACTTGAAAACTTTCATTTAAGATAACTTACTCTCTGATAATTAAAGAGTGGATGAGTCAAGTTATTATCAGAGCATTAATTTCCACTTTCATATTCCTGTAGTTTCTTAGCCGTCACGACTTTCATCTTCGCTCTAATTTATGGAAATTAGAACCAACTCGGGTTACTATATTCAAAATGGTGGTTAGATATTTAACGTTCGTTCACACTCGATAATTTTAACAGCAGAGTCGCGTGGTTTCGCGTTCTTTGGTGCCTTTTGTTTACAAAAAGTGAATTATGAACGTGAAAACACGTGATTCTGCTGCTAAAAGTATCGATGTGGATGGGCCCTTACTTGTCCGGTCTAGACTATCGCAACGTGCAATATAATCAGTGGCATAATGCAACCAAACTCACAAATTTAGACTTTGGCAAGAGCCGATGGTATACTGAACTAGAAGGTCAAGGGTTCGAGTCCCGGTCGTTTATTTTTTTCTACAAAAATTGACCACTTAACATGTCCTGTGCATGAAGCCTACTCTACACCCTAAAACATGATATCCTTCAGACATTTCTGTCTGAAACTTTTTAACGAACTGGAGCAAAAAGCGATAAAAAAAACTCGTCCAACTTATTATAACTCCGTAAATAAATATGAAGACATGTACAATAATTTTGATTATAACTGAGAAGTTTGGCTCGCTTTCATATCCCTATTATTTTTGTACAGGAAATATTCACGTCTCATGGAAAATACGAGGAAAAGATAAAAATCTTCACGGTAAAAAAATATTGATGTTATTAAGTAATTACTAGATAATAAAATTAATTGCTATCAATTTCCAAAAAATTCGTTGTCCTAAGTCTCAGAGGCTTATTAAAAATTAGGAGAAATGATTTAATTAATTTCTGAAAGTTACGAGTACCTACATTTTCACTAATATATAAAGCTCGATTACCACTGACTCACTGATTGACATAATTGTTCTCCCAGAAGGAGCCGTGGGGGGTACAAGTCATACATAAAGTCATAACCCTTGAGGTCCAGTGAGTCCGGGAAAAATCCGAAATGACCTGAAAGTGGAACGCTGACCGGAACTGCCCTACGGATCTCAAAAATGAAAAGTCGCAAACCTATACCGCCGGAACTAAAAATGTCGAGGACCCTGGGCCAATGGACGATCCAGTGAAAAAAAGATGGCTTCCATACAAAAAAAGATGGCGGCCATACAAAATTGAAACGCTCACCGTTCCGAAACCGTTGGGGATAGCGGGGGGGTGTTCGACCAAATGTCATAGAGGACGACGGGGGCTTTCCGGTGGGGGTCATAAAAATCCAAGATGGCGGATTCAAAATGGCGGCCAAAAAAAAAAATGGTCCGGGCCGGCTGAAAATTGGCATCCGGGGGTTTTCGGGGGCACCGATTCATAATCCGGGATAAAAAATTTCTTTCCGCCATTTTTCAAGATGGCCGCCATACAAGTGTTCATTTTGGCTTTTCACCCAATTGTTCTCCCAGAAGGAGCCATGGGGGGTAAAAGTGATGTATGGGAGTCGTATAGAGGGGGGTCCTGTGAGTTTAGAAAAAGTCCGAAATGACCTGAAAGTGGAACACTGACCGGAACTGCCCTACGGATCTCGAAAACGACAAGTCGCAGACATGTAGTGCCTGAAATAAAAATGTCGAGGACCCTGGGCCAATTGACGAGCCGGTGAAAAAAAGATGGCTTCCATACAAAAAAACATGGCCGCCATACAAAATAGAAACGCTCACCATTCCGAAGCAGTTAGAGATAGCGGGGGGGTGCTCGAACCGATTTCATAGAGGATGGAGTGGGCTATCCTGTGGTGGTCATAAAAATCCAAGATGGCGGATTCAAAATGGCGGCCAAAAAAAAGTGGTCTCGATCCGGCTGAAAATTGGCGGCCGGGGGTTTTCGGGGACACCAATTCATAATCCGGGGTCGACTTTTTTTTTCCGCCATTTTTCAATATGGCCGCCATACAAACGCATCTTTTGAGCAATTGTTCTCCCGGAAGGAGCCGCGGGGGGTAAAAGTGATGTTTGGGAGTCGTATAGAAGGGGGTCCTATGAGTTCAGGAAATTCCGAAAAGACCTGAAAGTGGAACGCTTACTGGAACTGCCCTACGGATCTCAAAAACTATAAGTCGCACACCCACTGCGCCGGAACTAAAAATGTCAAAGACCCTGGGCCGATCGACGAGCCGGTGAAAAAAGATGGTTTCCATACAAAAAAAAATGGCAACCATACAAGTGTTCATTTTGGATTTTCACTCAATTGTTCTCCCAGAAGGAGCCTTCGGGGGTAAAAGTGATGTATGGGAGTCGTATAGAAGGGGGTCTTGTGAGTTTAGGAAAAGTCCGAAATGACCTGAAAGTGGAATGCTGACCGGAACTGCCCTACGGATCTCGAAAATGAAAAGTCGCAGACCTACAGTGCTGGAACTAAAAATGTCAAGGACCCTGGACCGTTTGACGAGCCGGTGAAAAAAAGATGGCTTCCATACAAAAAAACATGGCCGCCATACAAACCCTTCTTTTGGAGCAAGTGTTCTTTCTCCCAAAGGAGCCGCGGGGGGTAATAGTAACGTATGGGAGTTGTATAGAAGGGGATCCATTGAGTTTAGAAAAATCCGAAATGACCTGAAAGTGGAATCCTGACTGGAACAGCCCTACGGATCTCGAAAACTACAAGTCGCAGACCCATAGTGCCCGAACTAAAAATGTTGAGGACTCTGGGTCGATTGATGAGCTGGTAAAAAAAAGATGGCTTCCATACAAAAAAAAACATGGCCGCCATACAAGTGTTCATTTTGGATTTTCACTCAATTGTTCTCCCAGAAGGAGCCTTCGGGGGTAAAACTCATGTAGAGGAGTCGTATAGAAGGACCCTCCTATGAGTTCAGGAAAAGTCCGAAATGACCTGAAAGTGGAACGCTGACCGGAACTGCCCCACGGATCTCCAAAATAAGAAGTCGCACACCTGTACTACCCGAACTAAAAATGTGTAGGACCTTGGGTCGATTGACGAGCTGGTAAAAAAAAGATGGCTTTCATACAAAAAAACATGGCTGCCATACAACCGCCTCTTAACACGCTTTTATTAGCTTCACCTGTAACTATGTAAGAGAATCGTGAAAGTCGAATTCAAAGTCGAAGTCGAAGTCGAAATCGAAGTCGAAGTCGAAGTCGAAGTCAAAGTCAAAGTCAAAGTTTTTTATTACAACAGCCTTTGCAGGCACTTTCAAAAGCGTGTTTTTATTTTTTTTATGTTAATTAAAGAGCTCCACCAAAACAGCCACCCGCGGGCCGCTTGAGGCCCGCGCACTGCGCGACCTCTACTTTTTCAAAACCCTCACCGTTCCGAAACCGTTAGAGATAGAGGGGGGTTGCTCGACCAAATATCATAGAGAACGAGGGCGGCTTTGCAGTGGTAGTGATAAAAATCCAAGATGGCGGATTCAAAATGGAGGCCAAAAAATAATATGGTCCGATTTGGCTGAAAATTGGCGTCCGGGGGTTTTAGGGGGCACCAATTCATAAACCGGAATCGACTTTCTTTTCCGCCATTTTTCAATATGGCCGCCATTAATGAGAAGTCGCACACCTGTACTACCCGAACTAAAAATGTTGAGAAGCCTGGTCAGATTGTCGAGCCGGTGATAAAAAGATGGCTTCCATACAAAAAAACATGGCCGCCATACAAGTGTTCATTTTGGATTTTCACACAATTGCTCTCCGAGAAGGAGCCGTGGGAGGTAAGAGTCATGTATGGGAGTCATATAGACGGGGGTCCTAAGAGTTTAGAAAAAGTCCAGAATGACCTGAAAGTGGAACGCTTACTAGAACTGCCCTACGGATCTCAAAAACTATAAGTCGCACACCCGCTGTGCCGGAACTAAAAATGTCAAAGACCCTGGGCCGATCGACGAGCCGGTGAAAAAAGATGGCTTTCATACAAAAAAACATGGCCGCCATACAAGTGTTCATTTTGGAATTTCACTCAATTGTTCTCCCAGAAGGAGCCTTCGGGGGTAAAACTCATGTATAGGAGTCGTATAGAAGGGGGTCCTATGAGTTCAGGAAAAGTCCGAAATGACCTGAAAGTGGAACGCTGACCGGAACTGCCCCACGGATCTCCAAAATGAGAAGTCGCACACCCGTACTGCCCGAACTAAAAATGTGTAGGACCTTGGGTCGATTGACGAGCTGGTAAAAAAAAGATGGGTTTCATACAAAAAAACATGGCTGCCATACAAAATCAAATATCATATTTATTTTGCGTCACAACAAACCCCACCTAAAAAGCCCTCGCGGGCCGCTCGCGGCCCGCGCACCGCGCGACCTCTAGTTTAATTTATACAACCTGTATCAGAAATGTCATTTTTAAGGGTGTGGATTAAGCCATCAAACTGGACAACTTTTTCTATAGAACTAATATTGTAATCGCTAAAAATGATCAGCTTTCTCATACAAAACTTCTTATACTTCAATTATATTTCATATTACAAACTTTTATCCAACTGAAACTAAAAAGATATTAAAGCTCATTTAAAAGATATAAAATATATCTGATTATGTGATAAAAGATGAGCATTATGATAAAGAAGAAACTTCGCAAACTTTTGAAGCGAAACTCCAAAAGTGTTGCAAGGAACTTGGTTAGGGTTGCGGTATATTGAGTTTATGAGGCCGGCGGAGCATGCGTAGGTCATACAAATTATTATTATTATTCCTTTATTCATTTTTCATACATATTATTTATATTTTTAAATACTTTTACAAAACTATATTAAAAAATCATTTAAAAATATGAAATATAGTAGCCCACCGGTATCTAGAATAGGGTCCAAGCTACCGGCGGTAAAAAGACATTTAAAAGTATGAAAAAATAGTAGCCCACCGGTATCTAGAATAGGGCCCAAGCTACCGGCGGTCACGGCTCCAGAGAAAGGAATCTCCTAACAATGCGTGCCGTGTCAAGAAGTACAATAATTATTTTTTTATTTTTTTTTTGTTATTTTTCTCCCTTTCTATGAAGGGTGAGTTAAAACCTATCATGCGGGCCTTAGCCAAGCTCGACAGGTTTAAAGTGTGAGACCGGTGAATGTAAGTAATGGCGATGATGAGGTGGCGAAAAATTATTATTAATAGCCCGTAGTATCCCACTGCAGGGCAAAGGCCTCCCTTCCCTCCTTCCAATTTTCTCGGTCTATAGCAATTTGGGGTCAATCCTTTAGATAGACGTCCAGCTCATCACGCCATCTCCTTCTGGGCTTGCCGCGTTGCCGTTTCCTGCTATTTGGGACCCACTGTGTGGTTGTTTTATTTATTTTATTTATTGATTTATTTCAACCAAAACTTACATCTATCATTACAGGTAGAAAACCTAATGCGATAGAGAAGCTAAACACCAAATTTACATAAAATAAAAATAAAATACACATTCAAAATAAAATCATAAAAATTACAACTGCACTACTCCGTAGCATGACAACCAATAAGCCCAAATCACCCAAAGCTCCTCCGAACTCCTCATACAAATGTAATACCAAAATGATTTGTAAATCAAACATATTCTTAAAGTAGTGTGTATTTATTCCGATTAGATTAAAGAATATCTAGGTTCCCAAACAGATAAGGGACCAACACTGAAATCGCGAAAAAACATCTGCTGTTCCATACATTTAATTATTTGTATGAAATAACAGATTTTTATTATTAAACAAAATTTCAATGCGTCGACCCAAACGTATGGGACAGCTGATTATTTTTTCGCGATTACGATGTTGGTCCTATAGAGTAAATTGTTCAGTTTGGTGGTCTGATCCACACCTTCAAATATGACCACGCATTTTTTTTACACGTTGTATAGTAATGTTATTAAACTACATTGGTAACAATAAGTAATTTAAATACTTTTAATAAAATAAATTATACCTAATTAGAACAAATCAAAACCAGACCTTACTGTAAATAGACTGAAATAATATTTTTTACAGAAGCACGAAATTTACTGAACAAAACTGAATTATTTAGAAGCTTATAATGTAAATCAGTTCACAAAACCTAAATCAACTTTCTAGAACCATCTAAAAAGTAATAAACTCGTATTTTAACAGAACCGAGTAAAGTTTTAGCGACAAGGAGTAAAGTCAAATTTTAGGTTTAATTAATCGCAATTTAAGTTGAAAATCTGGTTAACTTTAATCAGGGTTTCGGGTACAGGTGTGACGTAATCGTAATGGGTTGTTAACCCTTAAGGGCAACACATATTTGTACGGGCAGCTTTGGCGCGGATGAAATACGTCGATTTACGACCAAAATTTTCGAGTCAGATCGAGAGAGATAACGTTAGGTACTGTTTCGCAGTGATGAAACGGCTGTAACCAATCTTCTCTGACAATAGCCAATTATATTAGAATTAATTTGTATTAGACAGGCTCATACTTAATAAACAAGTAAATGTAAGTTACTCGTAACTTTATAATTTTCTATTCTATAATTTACTATTTTATAATTTTCTATTTTTGTAAAGAATAATATTTAGCAGGTACATAATTAGTAACCAGGTTTTGACCAAATCAGTTCTGCATGCCGTTTATACGGCGAGATATGCTGTACAAATTACAAAATAAATATAACACCGATGTAACCATATTTCATGCAAATAAATATTCTTATTCTTATTCTTAAAAAAACTGTCGTGAGCTCTCACATGTCAATCGCTGATCCAGTCACCAAGGTTCGTAGGTAATTTGGCTGACTACCTAGAAAGAAAGAAAGAAGAAGGAAAGAAAACAAAATTATTTAATTCCGTACGGGATAATGACGGCACAACATTCACTTTTATTTGGCTGCACCACATGTAATTGTTATAAAACAAGAAGAAAAATAATTAACATAATTATGTACATTAAAATGTGATGGTAAAAATGTTCAACCTAGACAATGTGACTTAGATATCGTTAAATGTTGACATAATAATATAAAATTTTGATCGCATTTGTACAAGGCGTTTCGTTTTGAATTATATCGTCTATTCCGGTACATTGCGGACCGTTTCGTACACATGTGTTAAGTCCTTTACTGTTAATGGTGTTGCCATAACATTTCATTACTTTAATGTAGTCCGTGTTTTTGTCTAGCAATAAGTAGTACAATGTTATGAGCCGTAGCCAAGTTCTTCGCACTTACATCGTAAATATGAATACTTAATAATAAGTTTGCCACTTGGTCTTACATATGAATTGTCGCTGCAATGAACCCATAAAACGTCCAAGGGGGGAAATGGTTTATTCTCATCCAGGAACCAACATAAATAAATTTTATATTACCTATACAGGACAATTTTTATGTAGTGCGCATATTTTGTTATGATTCAGTCTCTGTTCCTAAATTCAACTGCACTATTGGGATACACTTTAAAACAAAACGAAAATTTGACTTAGTATGGGGAACACGCTTACTAGCGCAAGCAATACAAAATCAAGTTTTTATTTTGTTTTGGAGTGAATATTAGTGCTGCGGTTGCATTTGGGAACGGACACTGAATCAATCTGCTGAAATCAATCTGTGCTCGAGACACACCGAATAGTTAAAAGGCAAGGTGATGCTCAGTTGGTGCAGTATATCTACTTTTTTTTTTTTTTTTTCTAATTATTATTTTTTCTACTTAGTTTTACACTGTTGCCATCCTAATAAGAATATCTTCTCTGTCTATGCATCTGTCCTCTTCTTATTACCTATGTCTATCATTTTAGAGTGTCTTGTATTTGTGGCAAATAAATGATTTCTCTTTCTTTCTTTTCTATGGTGTACAATTAAAAATATTGCTAGATTTCATTATTTTATACAATTACGGAATATCGTTAAGTATCAGTTCCTACTGGACACTGCTATGTTTCTTATCTCTATAATCGACGAGATTGCTCCTTCGAACAAACTCTATCATTTATCGTTTCAGACTTCTTCATCATACTGACCCATCTTGAATCTTGATGGATCATCCTGTATGCTTGACGGATGGTGAACACATCCCTCAGGTGACCCGCATTGCCTCATGGTGAGCTGGTAACCCTTTCGATATGGGCATGCTCATCAGTGCAATAACATCTTTTGTTTATTTATTGTTCGTGTTTGTTTCTTTATGATCTCTATAAGTTTCTATATTTAACCCGCGACAAAAAAAGGTTGTTATAAGTTTGTAATGTGTATCTATGTATCGGTGTATCTGTTTATCGGTTTACCTGTGTATCTGTGTGTGGCATCGTAGCCCCAAAATGGATGGACCGATTTTAAAGCAATTATTTTTAATTGAAAGTTAGTTTAACCGGAAATCATCTTAGCTATGTTTCATGAAAGTCTGTTCAGCCGTTCAAAAGTTACAGCTCTTTTTCTAGTTGGTATTGAGGGTTTTTGACGGTTAGATTTTTTTTTTTTTATGTGCTGTCAACATGTCCTGTGTCGAATAAATGTTTTCTATAATTATACGATAAAAATGCGCTATTAAAAATCAGGCCAGTCTGTGCCCGTAGTAGGTGTTAAGGATAACACTAAAGTGTCGCATTGCTGAGAGGCAGTTTAACCATTACCCTTAATCGATTCTCGGGACGACACCAGAATGTTAAATAGCGGATATCCGCAATATATTTCTTTTAACCCGAGAGTAATCAACGTGGTTTTAAAATAAATAATATGAAAGCAATTCTAAACGAATAGAAATAAAAGTTGATTGCTATTTATAACTGAGTACTCGGTTCGAATTAGAAATTACCACCAGGCTCTCCACAACATGTCTCCGCAAGGTACTCGAATTCTTCGGGCACATTGCAAGGAAATGTGATGATAACCTGGAGCAAATACCCATGACAGGCAAGGTGGAAGGGAAAAGACCCAGGGGACGGAGCCCAATACGTTGGACTGACCAGATCCGCTCAACACTCGACTCCAGTGTGAGCGACGCCATCCATGCTGCAGGGAACAGGGCAAAATGGTGGATGAGCAAAAAAAAAGAATGACGGGGGAATGGGAGGAGAATGGCGGGGTAGGTCCAGAAGAAGGTGCTACATCCATAGAGGTCACGACTCTCATCAATGAGGAAAACGACTCACGGAGGAGAGACTTGGTTTGGATGGAACTTGCAAAGTTAACATAATTATCTACACTGTAAAAACGTAAAGGCTAGAAATAAACAAATTAATGCTATTTACAACCAGAAGTATCAAAAGACAACCAAACAGAAGTATCAAAAAACGATTGAGGATTCTATTCGCACACTATGAGAACTATAACCTAACCGTCAAAAACCCCCGACTCCAACTAGAAAAAGAGCTGTAACTTTTGAACGGCTGAACAGATTTTCATGAAACACAGCTAAGATGAATCCTAAAAAAAACTGCATTAACATTGGTGGACTACAGTCCACCATGCTGACAGACCCTGCGGTCCGAATTGCGCTAAAAGTGATAATATCACGAATCGGACCAAAGTCACAAGTATTATTATTACTCAATAGTTCTTATATTTTGGGACTATTAAATTTGGTCGGATTCGCGATATTATCACTTTTATCGCAATTCGGACACAGGGCTAGTGCGGGTTGGCGGATTACACACACCATCAAGAACTTTATGAGGCCCTCTCAGGTGAGCAGGTTTCTTCACAATGTACGCTACGTGCCGCGGGTTCGATCCCCGCACGGAACAAATATTTGTACGATCTACAGATAGTTGTTTCGGGTCTGGTTGTGTGTGCATGTGACATGTATGTTTGTAAACTGTACCCTCGAGGGTAGGAGAAATCCTAGTGAGGGGCAACGTTTTTTAAAAAAAAAATATGTTTTTTCTTCACCGTTATCGCAAGTGATAATAAAATTGTAATCCACACATGAATCTGAAAAGTCAGAGGTGCGGGCCGGTTTCGAAATCGGCGGGTCTACCGCGTAACTAAAATTGTATGAACATCGACATCGGTATTAAACTTCAATACGATCGTGAGAGCCTAAACTTTGAGCTAACTTGTAATTTTTTTACCGATCATGAAGATAAGTGTCCCAACTATATGATAGGTAATTTTTTTACAAGTTAGCTCAAAGTTTAGGCTCTCACTATCGTATTGAAGTTTAATACCGATGTCGATGTTCATACAATTTTAGTTACGCGGTAGGGGTGCGGACCCTCCTGCATGGAAGGCAAGCGTTCAACCGCTAAGCTGTCACTGCTTACCTGATGACCTTGCTTAGATCTCTTTAAATCGTCTTACACAACAACTAGAAGGAAATGGAGTGGCCAATTTCGACCACAATCATGGTAAAAAAGTAAATTAAATCCAAAGTGTCAAACATTTCCGTACCGGAAACGTATACAGATTTTTCCTCCAAATAAAAATAAATATTGTAGCTTATTATTATTCTGTCCGTATATACAGGGTCGTTTATTATTCACGCATGAGCTTTGACCGCAGGACATTTCTTACTGAGATCACTGATGTGGGCTCTTTAAGTGGGATGAATCAATCTTTTGCGTCTCTCTTCCCTTCATCTTGATTTAAATCGAATGTGCTTCAATTTTATTTTATTTCTGTATCTACTGACGATGTGTCATTTATCGAATAAATATTTTCTATTCTATTCTATTCTATTCTACAAACTCACAAAATCAAAATATCAAACATTGCAATATATTGCAGCTGATACAAATATTTAGATTTCGATGCCTTCGCTTTAATATCGGCGCTCAATTCAAATTTTATACATTTTCCAACACAATGTAAGTTAAAAAGTTTATGCAAGCATATTGTAAGCAATATCAACATTACTGTGATGTTTGGTAACGAAATATTCTTTAAATGAAAGAATAAAGAATACATTTTTGTTAACGATTTTCATTAATATTTACAAAAATAATAATAATTATATAGTAACACTTTAATATCTATATTTTTTTCGAACTTTAGTCATTAACAAATGGGATCGACTAACTAGGGAGATGCTTCGTTAAAAAAAAAAATCGCTTACGAAGAGAAGTGGAGACAAGAAGTAGATGTTAAACGCGAAGAGCTTAAGGCTAGACCAGCGTTGGAAATTTAATTCGATATCGCACTGGACTCCTAAGTCTTACTGGACTTTTAAAACTCTCTTCAAGATTTTATCAGTTTAAAAGCATAAATAAATCTAGCCCATTAATGTCCCGCTGCTGGGCACGGGCCTCTTCTCGGAATGAGAAGGGTTAGGCCTTAGTCTATCACGCTGGTCTAGTGCAAGTTGGCGGACTACACACACCATCAAGGACTATATGAGGCCTTCTCAGGTATGCAGGTTTCCTCACGATGTTTTTCCTTCACCATTAACGCAAGTGATAATCTAACTGCGATCCGCACTTAAATTCTAAAAGTCGCTACGGGCCGGTTCCGAACTCGGACCCTCCTGCAGGGAAGGCAAGTATTCAAACTCTAGGCTAAAAAGTTGAAATATAAATTATCCGAAAACCGACCATATCTAATAATACACATTGACATTGCAATACAAAAACTTCCAATATTTCCTGAGCACCCATTGTGTTCGAGCCACAATTAAGGATGTTCCGATACCCATGAAATATCGATACTTACTCAATATCGATAATTTTTCGATTTTTTTTATGAGACTGGTTACATACTACTTAGGGAAATATTCTTGGGAGTGGTTGTTAATGTTATTCTATTTATTTTTAACATATTATACATAATGATAGCCATACATTTAATCATTAAAATTAAGTAAAGGTATCAAATGAATCATCTTTTATTAATTTCGAAGAAACTCTGTTGCATCCAGATTGCCCAAAAACAGTAACTTCTCCAGGTATTTTGGGGACAATCTGTGGTTCTTTGCTTGTGACATCGTTGCTCCAGCTTTGGAAAATAAGCACTCGCTTGGAACCCACAAAACAAAGGAAAGACGTTCTAAAGTTCTTTTTCTAAGGTTTCTTGTCTTTCTAAGGTTCTCTTTCTGTGTTCTGTATTGGAACCCATGTGGCGACTACAATTAAACATTGCAAAGTAACATTCGTTGAGTCTGATTTGATTCGATACCAAGTACTTTCGTGTCGATACCATGTCAGTATCGCAAGATTGATTCGCTGCTAAAATTACTTGGTATCGAATCCAAAGTATCGAGTACTTACTCGTATTTACTTGTATCGGAACGACCCTAGCCACAATTGAAACAAACAGCTCGATTTTCGTTCCGGGTACATAAACAATGGATCACCATTCCATTATCGGGGATTACGAGTGGTTTTTCGGTCAGGCTTTAGACCACGGTTTACCGATATGATTGAAGATTGTTTTGTATTGCCCTTTTTGTAGAATGCAGGGGTTTGTGTGGCAATGATGTTACGTGAATTTTTTATCGTGTGTGGGATGGAAGATTGCGGATTGAGCGTCTTGGTTTGACTCTTGGTTAGAATAGGCCAATTTTTTTTTCTTTTTTAAGAACGTTGCTCCTCACTCGGATTTCTCCTGTATCGAGGGTACAGTTTACAAACATACATCTCACATGCACACACAACCAGACCCGAAACAACTATCTGTAGATCATAAAAATATTTGTTCCGTGCGGGGATCGAACCCGCGGCATGTAGCGCAGAAAGCTAATCGCTTAGCCACTGCGCCAGCCGTGTCGTCGATCGGTCAATTGGATTATCTGAGAGAAATTAAAATACGCGTAAATAATCAATTATATTATACAGAGTAACCCAAAAATCAACGTCAAGCCGGAAGCGGGTGATAGATCAGTTGGTGATGGTTTTCAGAAAAATAATATAAAAATTTTTAGCCATGTATACTTTTTAAATTATAGACTTTAAATTATAGATTGTTTTAATTGAAATATAGTATAAACGAGTAAAAAAAATCCTATAAAATTATTTTTCTTTCTTTCTTTGAGTATCATCTTAGCTATATTTCATGAAAATCTGTTCAGCCGTTCAAAAGTTACAGCTCTTTTTCTAGTTGAAGTCGGGGGTTCTCGATGGTTATTGACATTTTTACTGGTCAAAACATTGATTGAAATTCTCCATTTAATTTTATGCTGCAACTAGCTGTACCCGCGGCTTTGCCCACGTGACAATATTTCGATTAATCTAAGTTATGTGACTCAACATTGTAAGAGTCGCGAAAGTTTAACAACATTTAACTTGACCTCCATGAAAAAGTGGAGTTACCCTTCATCATTCATAATGTCAAAAACTTACAGTACATGATAAATGATAATTGTAATAGTAGATCAAAAAGACAAAAGTCTCGCAACCGGTCAACCGGTTGTTGTTTGGATGACGATCAGTCCATGCAAAATGTTATCATTTAGCCGGTAGGGTAAATGATGATAATCTTATCAATATCAAATATCAAATCAAATATCAAATCTATAGTGATACAATACCATAATTCACACTGCAACCTATTTTTATTAGAAAACTCATTGAAGAAAATTCTCACGATGATTAACCTACTGAAACTTTGTTCGTAAGTGCTGTAAAATTACTTGTTCGTAAGTACAACCTAGGTACGCTCTGGTGTTTTAGTAATAGAAACTCATCAGCGAATGATTTACCGCTAAGAGACTTATACAGATTCGCCTGGATGCCACGCCGCGCCGTGCCGTTCGTTTTTCTCTCTCTAGCCTGCATCATTTCATCAAGCACAAACTGTATGTGAAGCATAACCTTTGCAGCATAATCTTTGGGCCCTAGTGTAATATGACATTGACATCTACTGCTGGAAATTGCCGCAAGAGAACTCTAATAATTGTTGTTTATAAACAGATCTTTAACGCTAATTAATTGTACCGTACACCGCTAAGACTACAGCCTTCACGCCATTTTAGTAGGTCCTCGCAGATAATAATAAAGGAACACCTTGGTTTTACATATACGGCATTTTATTGCTATCCAAGTTAAAAATCATGGAAGATTATTTAAGCTGTTTATTTAGAAAATTCATTCTACGTATATTGTCTACGATTTTACATATTTTTCCGTTTGAGTAGGTAGTGTTAAATGCTGTAAGATTTTTCCTAGAAAAGCATAGAAAATAATCATGTCCGGCGTATACTGGGCAGTGAGCTCTGTTACGAATCTTGCTGAGTGACTTATCTATCAAATAGGTACAGCATGAGCCATATGAACGCTCATGCTGAAACGACAGAAGAAGATAATTTATTCAGCGGTTCTCGGGATTTTATATGATTGTAGTTCTTCTTCGTGTCGATGGTACGTCCCGCTTTTATAAGCTTCGAATTTTGCCACCTTCATGGCGTTATTTGTCACAGACGTCGCTCAAGGTGTAGGAGTAGAAGCATAATGAGCAGGGAAGTAGATGGCATTATTTGTGGGACAACGCCATATCTTTATCCTGTCGCTGTTCCTACGATATAGGGGGACTTGGGTCCGGAGTCGGTTTAACGGGCTTTGGCTGGGGAACCCTTGCCTCTGCTTTTTTAAAGAAAGGTGCTGTGCCGTCTTTTTAAATAATTCATGCCATTGGTAATTAACCGCCTAACAGTGGATTTCTGTTGTTGTACTGCAACGTCGGCGTCGCTGTGAATTTGTAGAGGTGCTATGCTAGCCGTAGGATAAACTATATTGGGCGGGGTCGGTTTGCAGCAGTCGGGGATAGTCCGATATGTGTAACTGTGACCGACGGCGACGATTACTACTTTTGCATGCGTGGATTATTTGTTGATTTTCAAACAATACCTAGTTTTTATGTTAACATTCTGTCACGGCTGAGGTATAACCATTGCTCAATCTCGACCACTTTCCAGGTTATTTTAGTCTTGAACCGCGACCAATAAAAACAGCAAACAGTAACAGTCGTCATTAAGACTTGTGGGTTTAGAAAACCTTTTGACTTGAATTACATATAAATGTAGTAAATTGTATAAAACCCTGCCCTCAGGTGTCAGTCTGGATGCAGTATCAAACAAAAAGTCACCTTTTTTCATTTTTAAATACAACAAACTTGCCTATAAATTACTACTAACGCCATCTTGGTTCAAAAAGTCGAAATTAAAAATTATATGGCTAGAACTGAATAGAAAAAGCTCGTAATCCGTTTAAAAAAGTTATCTATAATGGTTTAGGAACAACCTGGGACAACTGGTAAATAATTTCATCACGCTTTGTATTTATGGAACACGACAGTGAGTGAAATACGTACCTAATTATCTAAAAGTAAGATGCCAATAAGCGAACTTCTAGTAGGTTGCTAATTTTAGTTAGTATGTAATACCATTACCCTAGGTTTGCCGTGTCACTGGATCCCGCCTTTACTGGTTCTATTAAGGAGTTTAAATTTACGGAAACATTACGAACAATTATTTTGCTCAGCTCCCAACAGAAATAGCGTAATGATTTCTATAACTACCATCAAAGATTTAGGGACATGGTTCGATAGCCGCTTGACTTTTCACGACAATGTCACTAACGTATGTGCGAAATCACGACGGAGTCTGGGATTTGTCCTGAGACAGTCGAGGTGCTTTCGTAACCGTTCAACATTATGTGTGTTGTACAATGCATACGTTCGTAGCACTCTCGAGACGAATGCTTTGGTGTGGAACCCATACCAAATACAATTCACGCAGGAGATCGAAAAAATACAAAAATCCTTTGCACGATATTTATACAAAAAAATGTACTTTTACTACCCATATTTATACCCAACCTTATACATCGTAGGCATGGTGGAGTATCGTATGTTGGCAGTTCGCCGCAATATCACCCTCGTAACATATTTCTTCCGCTTAATACGTGGCTCACATTATAACCCGTCACTGCTGGCGCAGGTTAGCTTCCATGTCCCACGCCATGGAACGCATGCGGTGCGCGAGCGCAGACAATATCTACTGGCAGTACCGGCTGCTCGCACTAATTTAGGTCAGTTCGCACCCCTGCCCCGAGCACTTCGTTATATGAATGAAATCCTAACATACGACTCAACGTTAGACTTATTCTCATGCACCGAGAGCAGATTTCTTACCATAGCAGGGCGTTATATCGAGACGTTGACTATTGGCAGCAGCATAGTCTGATTTCTTTTTACATGTATGATTTTTTTTCTTGATCTAATTAATTTATTATTATTCTATATTGACTATAAATGGAAATTGATTTTTTAATAATTATCAAATGTTGTTTTTAAAATTAATTATTGTAATCTCTTATTGTGCATGGACTAAAAACTGTTAGCAATAAGATGTCTTTAAAATAAAATAAATAAATAAATAAATAAATAAATAACATAAATGTTGACCGGACCTATGAACTATAACAATATAATATTTCAAAAGGAGTCGCCTAGTTCTACCGTGAGTTATAATTGTACACAGACATGGTGATCTATAGCTTACCCCCCTTTGGCAAAAGCGTGATAATTTGTAGCCTATATGTTGACCAGCTTTATAACGAACATTATTATAAATTTTCATGAAATTCTGTTCAGCGGTTTTGCTGTGAAGCTCGGACATAGATACAGACAAACAGACAAACAGATAAACAGACAAACAGACAAACGGACAAACAGACAAAAATTATAAAAACTATATTTTTGGCGTCAGTGTCGATTATAGTACACGTATAAATTACTTTTAAAAAAAAATATTCAATGTACAGTTTTCGCCTCGTTACGATTTTATTATAAGTATAGATGTATTCATTAGACACGACAGATACGGCCTTCTGCAACTTATTATGATGGGCAAAGTAGCCGGCAAGAGACACGTTGGTCGCAGGAAGAAGTCGTGGCTGAGGAACCTTCGGGAGTGGACTGGACTCTCGAGTGCTGCACAACTGTTTCGCCTCGCAAGAGACAGGAAGAAATATGCAGAGCTGACTGCCAACCTTCGCTAGTCGGAGAGGCACTCCAAGAAGAAGAATGCATTCATGCCTTGTTCAAAAACACCGTAAATACTTGCACCTATCTATGCGTGTGAATTTATCTTCATTGTTTACTTCATCCGCTAAAAGTAACCGAACTATTTTATACCGTTTTATTTCAGATACGCTTTGTTTGCTTTCAGTTTTAGTGCGGATCACAATACGTCTTGTACACATTTTAAAGTTTATTGGCACACTGTGCATTAATTCTGTGGCGCCAAGGTAAAAGGGGTTAAGTAATAAAACAAAAAAATCTGTAGGTACAAAGTAAAAACGAAAAAATCTTTAATGTTTTATTAGATTAAAAGTCATATAATTAAAAATCCAAAATTAAGTTTACATAATAATTTACTTATTTAGGGATTTTTAAATGACTTTAATGTAATATAATAGAATAGATCTTTATTTCATGTAAACCAGATACAGGCAATTATGAAATGTCGAGACTCTAGGTGCGCGGTTCCAAATAGAAGATCCTATGGAGAAGAACCAATAATAAAACAAATATTGTTTTTTATTTGTAGGTAAACTGTTTCAGTTTCTCTGTAGTATAAAAAATGTTTTTTAACTTAACTCCTTTTTCCTTGACACCACAGAATTAATATTAGAAATAGTTTCACTGTTTCTGCTTTCAATTAACGACGGAACATTCCATTTTGTTACCATTCCGTGATTAATGGGACCAAATGTTTGCATTTCAAATGTCATGCTGAATCAGTCAGCGCGTTGTCAAACAAAATGGTAGACATCAATCTATACTAACACTATTTTGAGCTAACGTGTCGGTTTGTGTGTTTTTATAACAAAATTGGGAAATAACTAGACCTTGAAACGCTGTGGATTTAAAACTGTTAATAACCTGGACGAAAATGAAAAGGATCCAACCCACATTATGCTAATTTTGAGATATTTAAATTTGAAGTTTACATCGTAATTGCATGGCAGCTTAAAAATGGAGTATTTTCGAATCGTTGCGATGCGAGCTATCACCAGTAAATATATATTTAATTAAGAATACTAGCAAAGAAAAAATAAGAAAGAAAAAATCGAGAGAGTAAACTGTACAGAGATGATTTTATCCCCGATTTTCTCTTCCCTTTTTTGCCGTACTAGTTCTCCTGAAGGATACAAAGAATGAGGAAAGTATGTCATTCCATCATATTTAATAACACTATGACAAATCAACCCTCCACTGCGTGGCACACACGCTGCAATCAGCCGGTCAATAAGACCCGTCCGATACGTTATTAGACGCAGACGTGACTTGCCATTGTAATGCTGATATTTGCAAGAGGGTCCAATTGACCGATGTCATGTCACTTACATACGATGAAGGGTTACTCAAATTCATACTGGGTGTACCAAAATGTGACATTTAAGGCTTTATCTAGGTTACTCCATGCTTATTAGAAACGACCACATAATTCTTTGGATGACTAAACATGAATTTAAGACGAACGTTTATTTAATACACAGCAACAAAAGCTATTTGAAAGGAGACCTCATTATTTACATAACTCTTGATTATTCACGCAATATTACCCTTCGCAAGACAAGACAAAACAAGTGCTCAATAAACACAATTCAATGTCAACAACTCCATAGAAAGGGATATGCCCATTCGTTAAGGAGGTTTTGGCCAAGTGGCGTCCATAAATACAGCAAATCATAGGCATTAGGGTTGAAATCATAGACACAAAATCAACCACAATTTTTTACACAGAACTTGGACAAACTTTTAAAATTGTATGAAAAAAATTCAAGGTTGATATATAAAACAAACATGGAGTTGACTGGCAAGCCAGTGTCATCGTGGTAAGCGGGTACGGAATCCAATGTAAAGCAAAGGTTGTCATCGCCATAATACTAATCAAAGTCATCGGATAGAAAATAGCAAAACCGTGGAGGAAAAATCACAACTCAACAAGCACAACAAACAACCCGCAACAAACAAAATAGGAAAATAGTAACTGTAGACACAGACTGTCAATTTCAATTATCATTGACGAAGTGATGGCGATTCGGCATCGATTTATCAAAAACCGATGTTATAGAGCTATGAATCGATATTTTTAATAAACTTGAACCAGCACTGCATAGATTTCGGAAGACAATCAATAGACATTTATTTTACCTATTCTATAGAAATTAAACGTTTTAATATGGGAAGCGAAACAAAAGAAAAAAGTTTTTCAGAATATCATTCAGTTCTCGATTTATTTGATTTAGATTTTTGTGACATTTGCCATCACTACTTTTATAAGATTGACATACCGTGCGGAAATGAAGATTGCATCACATGCTTATTTGATTGAATATCTTTTTAATTTATGTTTTTAATTCCCGAGTGTTACAAACAAATAAATAATAACAATATTTTAGTTACTAAATAATATATTTTTTTGTATTTTTCTCATTGGTGTAACGAACCTGCCTACCTACTGGCCAAGAGTGGGCGTTTGCCTTTAGTTTAAATTTGACGTTCGTAAAAAGAAGTAAAATCGAAAATATCCAAGTTCGTGGTTCAAAAAGAAAAGTGTAGTTTTGAAACTTGGGTACTGTGCACCAACAACAATGTCTTCTTTAGGAAAGCATTTGTGATGCATATATCCCAGACAATTTGTATGATTCGGCTTTCTACAAAACAGCTGATAGTTCCCAACGATCTGCTCGGGGTGCCCTAATCTAAAAACTGCGACCATCTTCCTACTCTACCCGACCCTATCGTACCCTACCCTATCCTACACTACCCTATCCTACCCTACCCCACCCTACACTATCCTACTCTACCCTACCCAACCCTACCCTAGGTATCTACACAACTTATTATGGAGCCGATGGGAACACAATAAGTAGCTATTTTTTTCTATTAATCTTGGAGCTCTTGGAAATTAATGTATAAAGATATTTTTTCCAAAGAACAATAGATTTGGAGTAAATGGGAATAAGCTAATTACCTAATAGTAAAAACCTAATAACACTTTGCCGGACCTGGAAATCAACCCGAGGATGTCACGTTCAGTGCTCGCAAACAATAGACCAATGATGCCATCTTATTTAATAAACAAGGTTAGAAGAATTATGATTAAATTAATGTAAGCAAATTAAGTCTGAACCGTCAGTAACATTTTGACGGACGGGATCATTCTGTACCGTCGTAAATCGTTCAATTAGCAGGGATCAGTTTCATGATTGGGTTCAATTATTTTATTGTTAAGTACAAGCTATAGGCGGAGAGCGGGTAATGACTACCAACATCTGGATTTTGGCATGGCTTCCCAATGGCAGAAGTACAGTCACGATACGTTCCGGTGATACATTTCGCAAACAAATTGCTTTGAACGACTGCGGCCCGCTTAGAGTTAGTAACTCTGCGTTTGGACGCCGGGCGCAAACGATTTTAGCCTTAAGGATGGTCGACTGGAAAAATTGCCGATTATACCTACCTACCCCATTTTTGCTCAGTAAGTTTGTGTGTTAAGACTTCGGAACGCCCGAGCACTTTCCCTAACAAACTCACGCATACCAAAGCACGCAACGCCCTGCGCCCGGCCGCCATCTTTATTTTCTAAGAGCGTCCGTCATCGCATACATACGCAGTAAAATTTCTATCATATGAATTTACTGTAATACTTGCATTATAATAATAATCTTAAGAATCGAAGACTTTCATTAATTATACACCGTGTGGGCCGAGCACGAATGTTTTGACGTATCGTAACGTAAACGTTACCAAATTTAGAACCAAAAATAAACGTTTAATCTATGATATTTTTTTGGAAATACATGCAATATTTATTCATTTTCATGAAACAAGTGTGTTTGCTGCATGAAATTGAAAGAAATGCGATAGGTTCTTCGTATTTTATAATCGAAATTTGCGTGCGTTTACGTTATCATACGTCACAACATTCGTGCTCGGCCCACTGGTCAGTATCCTGCGCGGTGTATAATCGAGATAGTCGATCGACAAAGATGTATTTTAGATCGTAAGGCAGTCGCCGGTCAATTTTTTTAGATTGATCTCGTTTGTAAACTGTACACAAGATACAGGAGAAAGTGAGGGCTAAGCATTAAAAAAATCTCATGCTCCTGAACTTGTTATAACACGTTGATTTCCAGCCTATTCACATGCCTTGCTCCGACGCAGTACCACAGACGTCGAACTTCTATGATGGATTATTAGTATCTTTGAGGTAATTAACAAAAAAAATCTTATCGCTTTTAACTTGCACCAAGCCAAAAGCAACAGATGGTTGGACAACTAAAAAAATACTTTTTGCCTTTTTATATATTTTCACTGGAAATGTGAAAAGTTTTTAGTGAACACTTATTGTAACAAACCGAGGTAGAGTTTCTAGAATTGCTCATATTAAAAAGAACGTTCTATGTGCGTTCCAGTTTTCCTGTCACGTATTCTGTGCAAACTCGGATTCAAAGAGCAAAATATTTTATTTATCAGCCTATGTATGTATGTGTGTAATAAAAAAAACCCGACTGCAATGAAACAAACTAAAAAGATGGAAACAAGATGAAAAGAAAACTGAGTATTGGATGCATCAAAGATATAACGAACGCCGTAAAACATGCATTTTATGATCTTAAGAAAGAAGAAAGAAAGAAAGAAAAGAACATTTATTCGGCACAGATATATTGACAACATAAGAGAGAGAAGATAAAAAATAATAAAAATAACACACATTAAAAGTTGACAAATAAGAAATAAAACGAAATAAAATATTTTACACCTTAATTAAATTGATTTGCCAAACGTGGTGAAGGCACTACTCCTCAATATTGATAGTTTCGCTGAACAACGCGAGCCTAAGTTAACTACCGTAAGTTACCTAAATCCAATAGTTTCAACTTTTATCTTTTTCTAGACCGAACTGTTGTCTTTCTCCGAGAAATCGTTACCATAAACTGGACCTTCAATAAAGACAGCTTTACACTGATCTGCCAATTGAATAGATAAGAAACGGTACTACAGCTATATGTTGCTATTTCTAATGGAAATCCGTTCATTCAAGGTTCGACCCTTGTTCGGTCCCGAATTCTATAGACCCTTTCTTCCCTGTACCAAAACCAGGTGTGAAAGTCGATACCTATACCTACTTCCATACAAAATATAAATCCGTGAGATGACAGTGAGTTCGATTTTTTTGTGTATTTTTTAATTATATGAGGTCCTACTTTAATAGGGGAGGTGCTTTTAAGGGATTATAGTGCTCATCATTGTGAACAACTTTTACTATGGGATCAAAGCTGAAATTGCAAAAAAAAAAGTTGTACACACACTTACACACACACACACACTTACACACACACACACACACTTAGTCCAGTAATATTGAATTATTTGTAAGGAACAGCTGTTTATTTTTGTCGTGATTTTAGAGTTAGTCCCATAGTCAAATTTGTTCTTAATGATGAATAGAATAGAATAAATCTTTATTTCATGTAAACCAGATACAGGCACTTATGAAATGTTAAGACTCTAGGTGCGCGGTTCCAAATACTAGGTCCTATGGAGAAGAAACTCCATGGAAACTCTTTTAAAATAATAGATTACAATCTTGATTAGTACAATGTTGTGGTAAGAGCTGTGAGAATAATGTAATTTAATGTGAATAAAAAAGTAAGAAGAGGATAATAGAATACAAGGGATAGGGACTAGAAAGGAAGGATTTTGTACAAATATTTTTTATTTCATATTATAGCGAGGATTGATGGACAGTGTCCAATATAATGTGCGGGTCAAGATTATAATAGTTTCGCTCCCGTACCGTGTTTTGTACATTTTAAGGGTTGTGACAATTTTATGTAAAGGCTTCGGTCCAGTGAAAAGGATTTGGCCTTTGTATGTGTAAGGTGCGTCCCTACGGCATAGTTCCTTGTCTGCCCATGTGTCGCTAAAGGGACTTTGGGTTGGTGTTATTTTGATAGATTATTTTAAAGGGATTGACTATTTAAAATAAATAAATCCAGCCCATTATTGTCCCACTGCTCGGCACGGGCCTATTCTCAGAATAAGAGGTATAAGGCCTAAGTCCACTACGCTGGCCTAGAGCGGGTTGGCGGACTACACACACCATCGAGAACTTTCTGAGGCTCTCTCAGGTGTGCAGGTTTCCTCACGATGTTTAAATTCACCGATATCGCAAATGATAATCAAATTCTAATCCGCACATGAATTCTAAAAGACAGAGGTGCCAGCCGTGGTCAAACTCAGATCCTCGTACGTACGTAGCATTCAACCGCTAGGCTATCACTGCTTTGATGATTGAGTATTTGGTTTTTTTTTTTTTTTTTAAATAACCAATTAAACAAGAGAAAAACGTTAGTTAAGAGACGTAGGGTAAAGCGGGACTTTCCCCCCAAAATCGGTGCTGCCCGACTGGGGAAGTACCTCCACCTTGCAGAATATCGTAGCCAAACAGCACTGATCTTTTGCAGTGTTGTAGTCCTAACGGTGAGCAAGGTCGCCATACCCTAGGAGGGGAAGCGGCGACGCTGTAGTAGGTTGGGTTAGCAATGTGCGTAAGATGCC
This sequence comes from Allophyes oxyacanthae, assembly GCA_932294325.1. NCBI lineage: Eukaryota > Metazoa > Arthropoda > Insecta > Lepidoptera > Noctuidae > Allophyes > Allophyes oxyacanthae. The sequence goes on from OW028625.1 coordinate 1,753,760, forward strand.
CCTGGTGTTACAATCGTCCATAGGTTACGGTAACCACTTACCATCAGGCGGGCCGTAAAAAAGTTTGATTTTAAGAAAAATAAAACAATATTTTTTCGTGATTTTTATCAACCCTCGTCTTTTTGATATTTTTAGCTACATGCCATGTAAATTAATTTCTAAAGAGACTATTATTTTAGCACCCGGGCGTGATTAAAACTCCTATTAAGTATGTAGGTTTAATTAAAAACAGCAAGTAAATGGCTTTAGTGTACAGACACATAAATTCTAAAGACGCTTAGTGCTGACCCCGGTCCGTTAGGTTTGAATTACAGCTACATAGATAAAAGTATTAACCGTTCATTATAACCAGTGGCCTAGATCTTTTCTAACACGAACGTAGACGGAAATAAGTTTATTTTATGAAGAAAGAAAGGGATAAATTATGATGTAGTTTAGAATTGGTACTGACTGGAAATTTGTCTTCGTTTTTTAATCTCCGACACAAAATAACCTAACCGTCAAAAACCCCGACTCCAACTAGAAAAAGAGCTGTAACTTTTGAACGGCTGAACCGATTTTCATGAAACATAGAGAAGATGATTTACGATTAAATTAACTTTCAGTTATAAAAAAAAACATTGAAATCAGTCCATCCGTTTTGGAGCTACGATAAACTTATAACACCCCTTTTTCCTGTCGGGGATAAAAAGGGGTGTTAAAGTGCCGCCTATGTCTGTCTGTATGTGTATGTGTTTGTAGCATTGTAGCTCTCAAAAGAATCAACCGATTTCAATGCAGTTTATGTTATTTGAAAGCTAATTAAATTGGCATGGTTCTTAGCTATGTTTCATTAAAATCTGTTGAGCCGCTCAAAATTTACAGCTCTTTCTCTAGTTGGGGCCAGGTTTTTGACGGTTAGGTTATGTAGATAGAAAACAGCTATTTCCTCGTTAAATATAGGGGTTATAGAGATAGTTGTCAAATATCAGAATTACGGGTCCTATGATCCTATCAAGCGAGTTGATATTTGGATAATAATTATTAACTTAATAAATACACGCCAGATTTCAAAGACATAATTAAGTGGGTATAATTAAGACCCAAGTAGGTAACACGTAGTTAGGAGTATTAAAACCAAGTAGTATGTATTCTAGATACTACTTGATGTGGGCCAAAAAGGTACCTTATTTGTACTCGGTGCGAACCAAAACGGTGATCTCTTTTGTTCTTGGTGCGGACCCAAAGGGTGATCTCATTTGTACTTATTGTGGGCTACAAAAGGAATCTCTTTTGAACTTGGTGCGGACGAAAAAAGTGATCTCTTTTGTACTTGGTGCGGACCATAAAGGTGGTGATCTTTTGTGTACTTATTGTGGGCTACAAAAGTAAGCCCTTTTGTATTTGGTGCAGACCCAAAAGGTGATCTCTTTTGTACTTAATGCGGACCAAAATAGTGATCTCCTTTGTTTAGTACAAATGTGGGCCAAAAACTGACCTCTATTGTAAACAGGAAATTTTGTGTATGTATAACAATTCTACACTAGCCTAGACCTGGAGTAGATACCTATCTGTAGGCCAAGGAATACCAACTCCTTAGCGAAGAAAGCCAAGTGCTTAGTCAATACGGCAATCAGGCGTTCAAATCAGGCTTTTATGGGCTTCTGAAGGATTTACGAGTAGTGCTTATCTATATTGAAGTTTATGTTTAAATGACAGTGATTTTATGATCCCATCCGCTCTTAATATCCTGCTTCATGATATTTATGATAGTGACGGCGAAATCTCGGTGAACTATAAATCATAGGCTGATATGAATAATCTTTTGTCACATATAATAAACCTAAATGAAATAAGATAAAGATATTCAAGATATTTGGATTGGAAGTCAGCCAGGACTAAGTGGCCAGAAAAAATCCTGTTCATTTATAAAGAAAATTATTTTTGCAGGGATTACACACTACACAGATTTTTCTAGAACGGCCGGCTTTACTCGACGAATAAACCTCAGAATAATGGAATAAACAATGACTAGAGAAATTTTGTCAAGAGAAAAAAAAGATTGACAGATGACAAGGGTTAGATCGATAAGTTGTAACCATGAAGTTAAATATAAAAGTGGAGCTATCACTCTCCAATCAACTCGCTGTCCGACCATGGACCATGCCCGGGTCGACGGCGCGTTGTGTTCCACGCGCGCCTCAAAGAACGTCAGCAAGATGACGGGGCCCCCCCTGTAGAGGGCCGAAGCCTGCCGGGGTCGCGGGGCTTATCTCATTACCGTGACCCCGGAACGTAAAGGGCTATTGAAGGAACACCGTGGATTTTAGTCAGTACAAGTCTGACAGTCCCTCCCGCCCTGCCCGGGGTGGGAGGACTCATTTGATGATTTTACCACGATAAAAAAAAAAAAAAAAAAAAAAAAAACACTCTCCATTAGGTACCTAACTGAATCGATCTTGACCACTCAAAGGTTTGTCTGTCTCTGTCTATGCGTAACTACTTAGAAAAAGACAGATACACCTTTGAAACTGACCTTGAGGTTCCAGTTAGGTATTAAAGAGTGGTGTCTCCACTTTTATATTTAACTTGGTGGTTGTAACTGTAGATTTGACTAACATTTTTGATGAACAGGGGAGTTACTAAGATGACCTTTCATTGTACAAAAAGCCTATACACTGCGAGGTCAGCTAATACTGGAAATGTCTGGGCAGTTCAATTTCTGCCTTTCTTATAAGTTCGTAGTAAGATCCCAGTCGTCTTTCGCTTCGGGTTCCATTCAAATGTGTTTGCTCCCTAATATCCTGGAGAATACCTTATTTTTTTGTGTAATATGTTGTATTCCTTCTTGTCATATTTTTGTTTAGTATCATATTATATAACTGAGATATTAGCTATCGCAAACGTGTGGAAGTTTCTTTATTGTGTTTGCTTGATTTATGTAGGGCGGGTAATACGCTAGGGATGATCGCTTGATAGAATAGAATAGATCTTTATTTCATGTAAACCAAATACAGGCACTTATGAAATGTCGAGACTCTAGGTGCACGGTTCCAAATGAGGCTTCTTACGTCATTGTTCCAAATAGTAGATCCTATGGAGAAGAACCGGCAAGAAACTCCATGGTAACTCTTTTCAAATAAATAATAGATTACAATATGTATCAGTACAATGTTGTGGTAAGAGCTGCGAGAATAATGCAATTCAATGCGAATACAAATATGATATGATATTATAATTAATTATGTTGAATATGATATTAAATTCGATAACAGAAAAAATAAATACGATTAATAAAATACTTGTAAAGATTTATTATAACCAAAAAAGACTAATAAATGTTATTTAATGCTCAATACTCAATATTTATTGCTCCACGATGTAATTTTGGTGGTAAAATAGCAATTTCCATTTAGAGCGAAATATTGATACCGTCTGGTTTTGGCCACTGGATAACATACATAAAGCCCGTCACACACGTAGCTATAATATATATTATAGCAAGACATATTACGATATATTTTCCATAGTAATCTTCGACCGACCTCAGACGCAGCTATAATATATATTTCTATTACGTCATCAAAATATGTTATAGTGTAGCTACCACGTATGGGGGCTTGCTATAATGTAATATATAGCTCAGTATATTAATATATATTATAGTTACGTGTGTGACGGGCTTAAATATACAACGTATATATCAGTTATGGCGGTGTTGAAGTAAGTATGGGACAGCTGATTTATTTTTCCGCGATTACCACAGAACACAGAAAAGAGGTTTTCTGAACCTCTTTTCTGTGTTCTGTGGCGATTACGATGTTCGTCCCATAGAGAAAGTTGTTCAGTATGGTCTGATCCACACCCTTGAATATGACCACACATTTCTAATACACATTGTATGTATATTTGTAAGAAACTATACCATTTTTGATGTTCATAATTTAATTTCATTATTATTATGGTAATCTTGCATTTTGTCTGTGTTTTAAATTTTTTTAAATCGCCAGAAGGTGGACACGACATTACGTGATTACGTCATACCCATAGACTTATTAACTAAGTAACAGGACTGTGCACTCTGCTAAAACAGCGAGCCACCTGAGATAGTTACCACAGAGTAATTTTATCTTGCTCTATTAGAGTGACCATCATTTTGTGCATCGAGTGAGACGTTGTCATTTTTAATTTTCCTGTGATGAATTGTGATGTAATGACTTGTGTGTGACTGAATTTGAAAAATAAGTTACGCAGATACCTTTAAAAAAATCGATGAATTTTGGAATTATCGGGGTGGGCTCGGTCTGTCATTGTTTAATGACATGTAACTACACTTGTAAATATAGTTAAATATATCCACTCCGCACCGCATTTAGTACCCATATCGTAAACAATAATTATGTAGAATCAATTTTCTAATTAAACAGTTTTCTTAATCTTCCTTGATTTCTACAAACTTAGATATCAATAAAATTCCGTTTTACCAAGGATAGAAAATCTTGGACCATTTATCTAATAATGATAGGTCTGTTTTATTTGCCCACGGATGCAACGGACGGACGGATGGTTTTATTTAAAGTGGTACCTAATAGTTTCACAGCATTGCACTATCACCGCCAATACCAATAAGGTATGCGAAACATGAAATGAATATAATATAAAACATGCAGGTAGCAGTGCACGCCGTGCACTCCGTGAAGAAAAAATACACCTGCCTACCTACTAGCCTGCCTACCTTAAAAAAAATAGTATTGAATAATATTATAATAATTATATTAATTGTGTGTAATATCAGTTAATTTAAGTCTTAGAGTGAGGTGGCCAATCATAAAAAATCATTTAACTTGACAATACAACAAGTAAGCTATTTTTACCTACACCGTAAGAAATGTCTGTGCACGCCACTGGCAGGTAGGTACTTGCTACATTTCGTTTATACACACGATATTAAATAACATCTCATACATAGCATCACGTCTATGTATTCCCCGAAAGTTTAGGCAGAAATGTACTACTATTGTACATCCACATTCCGCCGATACCGTTGTTATGTAGGTCCTATGTAATAGAAAGAAAGAAAATAAATTTATTTTTTGCACAAAGGACACAGGATAGTAAAATAAAAATATAAAAACGAAAAAACTTTTAACGCAACTATACAATAAGCTTTTAAATTATAGTTTATAAAAACAAAAAACACGCTTCTGAAGGTGCCTGCAAAGGCCCAGTTGAAATAAAAACCTTGGGCTTCGGCATCAACTTTGGCTTCGGCTTCGGCCTCGGCATCGGCTTTGACTTTGACTTCGAATTGCACTTTGTCGTCGACTTTGACCTTGACTTCGATTTTTCGTATTCTTCTCAGCAAACCCTTTCATTTGATACCTATATCATGCGAGTGCTTATTAATTAACTAGTCCGCCATCTTTGGGAGCCTGCCATATTGGATTTAGAATGACGTAACTTAGCTAACCATGCATTGTCATCTAAACTAAACGTGTATGTAAAATTTCAGCTCAATCGGAAACCGGGAAGTGGGTCAAATTTAAGTTCCAAGATTTTCTTACATGTTAGTTAGTTACTTACAGGTGAAGCTAATAAAAGCGTACTAAAAAGACAGGTTAACATAAACAGTATTATTTCGAAGCTATTAATTAGGCATTGCAGTCGGGTCGGTACATTAGTTAATGTCTTTCGTGAACATGACTTATTGAAGTCATCTGGCTTAAAATGATGACTGGCATCGCCACCGAATTTTTCCCAAATTTTATAGTAATCAAAATTTTTAGGATACCGAAATAGCGAACTAATTATAATTAATAATTATATTTTAAAATTTGTCATTGATTTAATTAATATAGTGAAATCGTAGCACTAGTACAAACCCAAAGTCCGACAGTAATATGTAAATATTGTCACCCTATCAGCAACTTAGACAAATTTTGTAAAATTTCATTATATTCAAGGTTACCCGTGGAAGGATATTATTACAGCCAGAATATGTTGCAATTCCACAACCTTTCACGCATCACATTCACCATTTTTGTAAATAAAATATTAAAATACGATTAAATATTAATTTAGTACCGTCAACCTGTCACAAATTGAATGACACGAGCTTTTTTTGAAGTTGTCATAATACACTAATAAAATCTATCATAAAAGTACGGAGGTTTAGTTTTATAATTATAAAATTACGAAAAAAAGATTATGATGGTAAATTTGTTTATATTTAAATTTAAAAAAACATTGTACATCTAGCAAGATAGTAAATTCATTATTTTAATAATTTTTGTGTACGATTCCAATCTTCGTACCAAATCTACTAAAATGTACCAACTTCTATCCTGGCAATTGTTAAAACGAGACACACAGCTCCGTGGTCGCTCTTTCTAGAGGGTCTCGTCTCCTTTTACTTCAAATACAATTCTTAAGCGATTGTGATAAGGTCTGTTTTTCTTAGCGATATTTTGCTTATTGCTTGTTCTAGTTGTAGGGGGGAGCCCTACTTATTATTTCTATGGTCATACCACCCACGGACGTCAGTCATCGATGAAAGCCAGCGTCATTGGTGTTGCCAATGACAACAAGCTGATCGATGCCCATTTTCTTGCACATGAGGGACACACACTTCCATGCTTTATTTTTCATTGTTTTATTTTATGTAATTTTCTGGTTTTATTTTTTATGTTTGTTATGTGTGCATGCTCGGTGTCCTGTGTGCAACAAATTAATTGATTTTCTTTCTTTCTTTCTTTCTAAATGGCTTGGGTTTGATTATTGGCCATGTCATGGGCCGGCCAAATAAATATACTTAGCCATCAACACGAAAAGATTATGGAGAATGGCAATAATTGTAAAAAGCAGCTGTTTCATACATTTACTGAGAGAGAAAATAAGATAAGATAAATCATTATTATCCTATTCTTATTCACATTAATAGTTATTTGTTATACAAGAGTGCAAAGTTGCTTTTTAACCGCGTGTTCAATTTTGATGACCGAGCAAGCGAAGGATTCTAAAATTGAATCACGAGCGCAGCGAGTGATTCAAAATTAGAATCCTGAGCGTTAGCGAGGGAATCAAAAGAGCACGAGGTGAAAAATCTTTGCACTCGAGTGCAACACGTAACTTTTCATTCCACCTCAGCGAGGAAATGACTAAATGCAAAAAAAAAAGTTTAATTCACAAACTTAGTGCACACGATGTTCTAAATTCAATTTACTTTATCCTCTAGAGAATAAAAACGGCTTTTCCACTCAGATATTGAAGATTAAAAATACTCTTTCCGAGATGGTGGGATGAAAATTTACTTTATCCTCTAGAGAATAAAAACGGCTTTTCCACTCAGATATTGAAGATTAAAAATACTCTTTCCGAGATGGTGGGATGAAAATTACATTATTCCCTGCTCTCTGACTGACTGATCTCTGATGGTTATTTTTTTAAATACCTACTTATTCTTGATAGGACAGCATGGAAATCAAGGGCCTTTGCCCAGCAGTGGGATTAACAGTAACAGTAACCTATTCGGTACGGGCATGCTCGACGGCAAGTTTTTTTTTTTTTTTTTTTTTTTTGTAGTTTACCTATTTCTTTTTTATTGTGTTTCGTCTATTGTGAATGTGGCGCCGTCATTATCCCGTACGGAATAAAATTATTTTTCATTCTTTCTTTCTTTCTTCTATTCTTAAAATGTTTCGACGACTGCCTAGCCTGTATCTATAAAATAGTTTTGGTCCGTATCAAAAGACCAACTAAAATTCAGTGAAACTATAACTAGGACCAACCTTTCCTTCCCCTAATAATAATGATGAATCAAACTTACACACATAGTATATTTTCACATCACCCTACTCCCGCTAAAATAAACTATTTATCTGACAGATAGGCAATAAAAGCAATTTTCCCAATAAAAATACAGCCTCCCTCATATCGCCAAATATTATCAGTTCCCATCATAAATGAACAAAAAGATATAAAAGCCACCTCAACTTTAAGAAAATAATGTTGTGGAGAAATACAAGATAAAAGATTGGTCCTTTGTCGATAAAAACAAAAAAAGTGAGGATATCAAATAAAATCGTTATTTTAAAAAAAAAAGACAATTCGATAACATAGGAATGACGTCACGCGGAGTCACGCTCTTGGGCTCGACACTAATTCGAGAAAGCATGCTTTTTGATGTCCGACAGTAAGTACAAAACAAAATTTCACACATTTATTCGAATAAGGACTTTGTTTAACAATTAATGCATAAAATACATGAGAAATATGAAGTAGGAGCATAAAGTACAAAGGTACTGCTTATTTCTAAAGAAATCTCTTCCAGCAGACCTGCGAGAGGAGAGATTAAAAAGAAGAAATGTAGACACAGTGAAATCACAAAATCTTACTTTATGCTCAAGAAATAATTTATTAGGCACAAACAAAGTTCAAATTATCACAGGTTCTCACAAGTTTAGTTTCCAGTTGTGTCAGAATAATTGTTGGTTGATTCTAGTTCAGTTGTTGTTGGTACTGATAACCTCAAGTTTAGTTATACATACTTTGATAATAATACTAAACTTATTCCAAATATATATTCAGAATTTGTAATTTCTAGAATTCTACCGTTGAATATACAAACTCCTACCATTCTAGTCCCTTTAAGGGGTTACTGTGGGTTACTGTACTCATCATTATGAACAACCTTTCTTCGTGATTTTAGGGTTGGTACCATAGTAAAAGTTGTTCATAATGATGGGTGCTAGAACCCCTTAAAGGGATCATCGGAACTAGAAAGGTAGAACCTTGTATACAGGGTAATTTGTGGAGTGAATCAGTCTCTGTTCCTAAATGCAACCGTGGTATTAGGATTTACTTAAAAACAAAACGAAAATTCGACTTAGTATGGGGGACACGCATAACTTACTAGCGCAAGCCATACAAAATCAAATTTTTATTTATTTTGGAATGAATTTCAATACTGCGGTTGCATTTGGGAACGCACTGAATCACTTTGCAAATTTTGCGCACTAAGTACATAAAAAATTATCCCGATACAGAAAAATCCTGTGGGGTAACAGTATACAGGAAATTTTTTTATGTAGTGCGCAAAATTTTAAGAGTGATTCAGTGTCCATACCCAAATGCAAAAGCAGTACTAAAATCCACACAAAAAAAAAAAAAATTGTATGGCTTGCGCTAGTAAATTATGCGTGTCCCCCATACTAAGTCGAATTTTCGTTTTGTTTCAAAGTGTATCCCAATACTGCGGTTGCATTTAGGAACAGAGACTGAATCACTCTACAAATTATGCGCTCTACATAAAAATTATCCTGTATAACTTCAAAGTTTGGCTATGATTACTTTCAAAGTACATTTTTGTTTAATCGACAGTTTAGAACATTCAATTGAAATCTAAAAGACATTATTCTGATAATGTCTTCTCCTAACTACACCAATCTTGAAAAAATCTCCCTTCTAATACAATTTCCTGTTCACTAAGTAATTTCGTACGACCAAACGCTCCTTGTTACGAACATTAGGGAAGGAACCCATTTTATTAGAGTCCCTATTCGGCAAAGTGGAAACGATACGTGAAAGAGTCATTATATGCCATTCGATTGTGAGTGAGCTGTTTATTTCTATACGAAAATTGTTGTGGTACTTTAATGTCTTGAATAAAGCCGGACTTCCACGGGCAGCGGAGCGGGCTCTGTGCAAAGTCCGTTTTACTCTCAACTATAAATTTCACAGAAGTGCTTCCATCAACAACGAGTCTAGCGCTAGTCTTAATAGGGAAGAGACACTATTGATAACGTTAAAGAAAAGAAAGAAGAAAGAAAATCAATTTATTTTTTGCACACAGGACACCGAGCATGCACACATAACAAACATAAAAAATAAAAATAAACCAGAAAATTACATAAAATAAAAACAATGAAAATAAAGCATGGAAGTGTGTGTCCCTCATGTCCAGACTCAGAGTCAGAGTCAGTTTATTACCAGAGTCGATGTTCATTACCATTTTAGTTACGTGGTAGACCCCCAGATTAGCGGTTAATTTTAATGAACGTTGCGATTAAGACGCTATCTGTAACGTTATAACGATAATTTTACCATTTTAGTAGCGTTTAAAAATTACGTAGGTACATCGATTTTTTAGACTTCGATATTCCGAAATACATTGTATCGCTCATGCAGACATGAAAGAAGATGAAGATTTTACTATCAGCATACTGCGATATCATCTATCTTTCAAGTATAGTTTCCTTTCACGACCTCTCCTTTGTGTCGCTCTAGAGGGAAACATTCAATATCGGATATTTACCGACCGATATGACGACAATGATAAATTATTTACGATCTCTCTTTACCTCGCAATACAGCTGTAAAATATTCAAGAGAACAATCATAAAGCAGGTTCAGTACTAGTATATTGTTTTACACCTATATTTATAGTGTAGTAACTTGCAACTAGGTTGGGGTAATAAAATACATTGCTTTACAGCAATTTATGTGTTTATGTGGTGTATTGACGTAAGTGAGTGGAATTGCGATGTTTGTTGGTGAAATTTTATGATCTAGAATTCTTTTCGTGTCTAAGTGTTAATATTTTATAGGGAGTTATATAATTTTCAATCAATCAATCAATAAAATTGTAACTGACGCATTTACAGCAATATCTATCCTTTTACACTATGGTTAAAAACGCGCGTGAGCAGAGTACGCTCGAACTTGACGCGAGCGTATCTCACTGAAGCTCAGAGGATACCAAATGGCAGAATAGTCGACATCGGCTCAATTTCCATAACGAAAGAAGAAGAAGAAGATTACCAAATGTGTTGTTTTGATCAATATTTTATTAGAACTGCGCGGCAACTGCACTTCTTTAGTTACGTGAATTAGCCTATAGTTCTTCTCCATGATGTAATAAAATAAATACCGAAGTCGTTTTTTTTTTCCATAACTTATTATCTACGGCCCGCGACTTCGTAACTACCTTTAAAGTTTAGCCCACAACTTTTCAATGGTTGCCCATACCACGAACTCTTATAGCAAGGCTGAAATTGAGCTGCCCAGATTTTTCCAGTATGAGCTGACCTCGCACTGTATAGGCTTTTCGTACAATGCTAGATCAGTTAATTCTGGTTTCTGGGTAGTTCAATTTCAGCCCTGCTAAAAGAGCTCGTGGTAAGCCCCCTGATCTATATTATAGAAATAGTAGTTGTTTAAGACCTAGGGGTTGGGTGGTGATCCAGGATCTCGAACAAGAACTAGGAAACTCAATAAAACACCTGTTATGAGACCTTGAACTATATTGAACTGAACTCAGGAATGATCTCAATATAATAATAATTTGTCACACCTTATAGCTAATTAGCGGAGAATCTTAACACCGACGTCTAGAAAATCTACGTCATTGCACAATGCCATCTAGTGAGGTGAACCGAAATTAAACTTTGTATGACAGGAACTAAATCAGCGTAAACAGTAGTAGTAATAGAGCACTTTCTATGCCAATCGAATGTTCCACTCGAGTGGAGCTGCAGGCGCATACAAAGGAAGTAAAGCAATAATGTTGCAGCAATGTTTTGCAGTCTACATTGTACTTAGCTATTAAAGAGCAAGGCATCTTAGCTATCTACCTATTAATCTAAGCGCTTTCCCGCCCTTTACCAGGATTTGTTGTTTCATGCACTTACTTAATAGCCCGCCTAAACTGAAAAAGCGTAACGGCTGGAAATAAACAAGTTATTGGTATTTGCTACCGAGTACTTGGTTCCGATGGATCTTGTAAATTTAACATAATCTAAACTAAAATAAAGTATAACCATAACTTATACATATTTTTTCACGACTCAGATGTTGGTCCCAAACAGTGTTACCAACTCTCAGAAATATTTATCCCCAAAGCTAAAGTTAAAATCCCCTAAAATCCCGCTCAAAAAATAATACCTACTCTGTAAAATAAATTATAATAATATAAAATAATTGAAATAGTTTCAAAACGTTTACAGCCAGCTGCGTCACAATAATTATAAACTTCACAATAAAAGTCAAGACCAAAAATCCCTAAAAATACCCCTAAAAAATCCCATCCCACTTAATTACCCCCTAAATTTGGGGGAAAACCCCTAAGTTAAGAACCCTGGTCCCAAAAAGAAAGTTAGTCAGTTCGATGACCCTTAAATATGACCACGCATTTCTAATACACGTTGTATACAGGGTGTAAGTGACATCGTAACGAAAACTCATACCATGGGTTCAGTACATGATACTGAAAGACTAAGCGAAAGAATTTTGCTTTTAGTCTTTTCAAAAAAATTACGATTTTGTTCGCAGTTTTTATACCCAATTAAAAAATCTGCGAACAAAATCGTTAAATTTTTTATAAGACCGACGCAAAATTCTAACGCTGAATGATCCAGTATCATGTACTGAACCCATGGTATGAGTTTTCGTTACGATGTCACTTACACCCTGTATATAATATATACACAGTAAGTAATATTCATCAAAGAAAAGGTAGATCAAGAACCATAATCTTAACCAAATACACGTTATTAAATACGCATAAACAATCAATATAAGATTACATACCAATTCCCAGAACATACAATTTACATATTAATCGAGCCGATATACATAATAATAGTATCTATCTAAATACGCAGAGGTTTATTGATTCTGAAGAGAGAAACTGTAACAATCTTACATAGATATTATAAGATGTTTATCTGTGTTCTACTGTTTGGTTAGGTTAAAATTGAATGTATGTAGCATAATTTGGGGATGGTTACCCTTGGGGCGGGTTGCGTAGTACAGGAGACCGGCAGAAGTTCTAATTCATTATATTTTCGTTGAAAATTTTCTGGGCAAGCAAACGTGACACTTGATACACAGGATATTTTTTTATGTAGTGCGCATAATTTGTAGAGTGATTCAGTCTCTGTTCCTAAATGCAACCGCAGTATTGGGATACACTTTAAAACAAAACGAAAATTCGACTTAGTATGGAGGATACGCAGAATTTATTAGCGCAAGCCATAGAAAATCTAATTTTTATTTTGTTTTGGAGTGAATTTTAGTACTGCGGTTGCATTTGGGAACGGACACTGAATCAGTCTGCAAATTTTGCGCACTACATAATAAAATATCTATAATGAATTTACTGTTACTGTTAGCTTGCATCATCCCACTGCTGGGCAAAGGTCTCTCCCCATGATTTCGAGGTTTTTCGGTATAGAGCCTGTGTCAACTATTAATTTTATCAAGTAATATTAGTTATTTTATTTAATAAACTTTATTTTATTGTCTAAATATTGATGTTTATTTGTTTTTGTTTGGACATTTTCCTCGTTTTAGAATGTAACATTGACTTTAGTGAACAGACGATATGATAGTGATGATGATGATTATATATTTACCACGCTAAATATTCGGTTTAATGTCAAAATTCCCTTTCGATTCTATCCTATCCTTATCTTGTAGCACCCAAGATTCCCTTGGGTGCTACAAGTTAAGGCTAGAATAGAATAGAACAGAAAAAACTATAAGCTTAGACATGTTAACAATACACACAACCACTTTAGTGCCCCGATAAACGATCACGATAATAATGTGCTCGGTCCGACATTTATATTTTTCTAAACTAATATTATAATACTAATATTATATTTGTAGTAAGTATGCCTATTATAATATAATATTGATAGTTTCGAGCGTATGGCACTCGTGGGTTGCAGCTGAAAACCAGCGTCAGGTGGCCAGTATCACTGCTTCCTGACATTATGCTGAGCTGCGGCCTTTTGGCACAACAACTTTTTTATTTTATATGTTTTCTTTGTTATTGGTTTTATTTATTTTTTGTTGTGCTAATAAAGTATTTTTCTTTCTTTCTTTATAAAGAGAAAAGATTTGATTTTTTGTATGTTTGTTTGTAATGGATAAACCATAAAGTTATTATTACTAGTGGTAAAATAATAACTTTATGGGATAAACACAAAAACTAATGGACTGGTTTAAAAAAAATCACCAGTAGAATGCTATATTATCACTGAGTAACATAGGCTATAATTTATAAAGATATCACGTGGACGAAGCCGCTGTCCCAAGCTAGTTGGGAATAATTATCGGGATTGATACTAACTTCTGATCAGTATTAGAACTGTTCTATGATATCGAAACTATAGAATGAACTAAATAATATTAAATAATCTTGAAAATTCTATCCTCTTCCTAAAGGAAAAGCTAAGAGATAAATAAATTTAAATGGTTTTCCCTTCACGACATACAAACAGAGTAGGTAATCAATTTCATTAATTTGACATTTTCCATCGGTACCGGACGATAAGAATCCCATTCAGTCCGTGTTCCCTTATCTGATCTGCATAAAAATCTTGAAAACGATCTACAAATATCTATAGTCCACATTCAGCTATTTCAGAATTATAATGCGTCTGGATTTTTCTTTTTTTGTGTTGGAGCCGACTTTGAATTATCTTACGGATGGTCTTCATTTTTAGAATAAGGATAGCATTAGCTGTGGCCTGCGGTTTCACTCGCGTCCTAAGTACTTAATGTAATCAGATGAAAAAAATTAGGATTAATCCAGGATGTGACATTCTGCGTGCCAAATTTCATCCAAATCTATTCAGCCGTTTATTTGCGTGATTGAGAAACAAACATCCCGGCATCCAAACATACCTGCATCCAAACATCCCGGCATCCAAACATCCGATCATCTAAAAATCTGAACATATTTCATATTTGTATTATACGTGCACGTGTATTTATTGTACGTGGCCGGTATGGGCCTCATGTAGTTCTAGCTTGATAATTACCTAAGTATTCCTACTTCTAATAACCTTCACAAAAGCACAATATTCTAAATAATCCAAACATTAATTGTAATTGAAACACGTTAAAATGAATAATATATTCCCACTGCATCGCGACTGGTTGCTATTTACATATTAATACATAATATTATCAGACAACCAGCTGACATGGACACGGGACAGTGTTCGTTTAAATATTAATTTATTTGTATGGTTTTGAGCTGTGCTATTGTGTAATATGAAACTAGCAGTATTGCAGTTATAACTGACTAATATGAATTCATAGAATAGATTGTTACAATTTCTTATTATTTAAAATGTATTATTCTTGCAGCTCTTACCACAACATTGTACTGATCAAGATTGTAATCAATTCAATCAATCTGACGGCACGATTGGCGCTGTAGATAAGCGATAGGCTTTCTGCACTACGTGCTGCGGGTTCGATCCCCGCACAGAGCAAATATTTGTATGATCTGCAGATAGTTGTTTCGCGTCTGGATGTTTGTGCTTGTGAAGATTTGTGCTTGTAAACGCACCCACGATACAGAATTAATGCCCAGAGGGGGCAACGTATAAAAAAATAAAAGAGTTAATCAAGTTAATTTTTTTCTTACCCGGAATTTTTAACCGTATTATTCATTACCAACTATGCCCGTCACTCCATCCAAGCGGAGTTCGAATGGTGCGATTATTTAAAATCAAAATATCCTAATTCTTCACATACGTCCCATTTGGTACTGGCATACCGACAAAACATTTTTATATTCTTCTTCTTTTTTTATTTGCTAATCTTTGTTTTTCCCGAACAGCAGGAAACGACAGTGCGGCAGGCCCAAAAGGAGATGGCGGAATGAGCTGGACATTTACATAAAGGATTGGCCTCAGATCGCGACAGACCGGGAGAAATGGAAAGAGGGGGGGAGACCTTTGCCCTGCAGTGGGACATTACAAGCTCATAATAATAATAATCCTTGTTTTCTCTGTTTGCGCATTGTATTGTCCCTTTCTCTCGCCTCCCATACTTTTAGGTCGAGTAATTGTGGTTTTGTATGCGACAGCTGATAATTTTTTCGCGATTACGATATTGGTTCCATAGAAAAAGTTGTTCAGTTTGATGGTCTGATAACCACCTTTAAATATGACCCTCCCATCCCCATAATATAGAGGACTGGTCTTATCTTATCTGGAAACTCTACAAACATATCTCATTTCCTTCATATATTATACACAAAATGCAATAAACAGTATCTATTTTAATTTCTCACGAGTTCACAGCTATGAATAAATAAACAGTTCGTAATTTATGTTATTAATATCTGTGTGGATGTAGTGGGTGGCCACTGAAGTATTGATTCATCAGTCCTGCATCATATCCAAGAAATTATGCTTCCAAGAAAACTAAAATTGCCGAACTGGCTTCCAAATTGTTCTAGGAAGCAGGGTTGTTGCGAGCATCAGCCGCGGAACTTCAGCATCATTTTCAACATCAGCATCAGCATCCGCATTGATCGATGCTGAAGTTCAAGTCGTGACATAACCGCAATGATCCAGAAGGTACAGGATCAAGGGCAGATCCGGTTTTCTTTCTGGGAAGGGCACAAGGGCCTCACAGGATGGAGTGCCCCATATTTGCACTATCTCTTTGGGATTAATCCTTTACCAATGACATACAAGAATAACTAAAAAATAATACTTGTAATAAAGGTTTCCTAATGAAAAATTACATGTTTAAAAATAATAGTTTTCTTTGCAAGAGGAAGACGCATGTATCGCACGCAAGTCGGATTGCTAGGGACGGACAAGATATTTTACTCACGTTCTTGCTCTCTTTGTTAATTGTGTGAAATTTTGCGATTTGCATGCGGTATGCTACTTATGTGGGACAAAAGAAACGAATACTATTAAAGCGGTATCGTAATAATCTCTCTCTAGGGAGGGGTGCCCCTCCGCCCCTAGTTCCGCACTTGTACAAGGTTTATACTTACAAATTGAACTCTAACAATAGCCTTGGAATACAGAAGTAAAAAACTCTTACCTCTCGAGCCCTCTTTCGAATTTTAGTCTGGTTTATACCTATATTTTTATCTAAAGCCTAAAAGTATGTCTATTCAGTAGACTTTACTTTAGTTATTTATGACGATCATAAATTTATTAGATAGTGACAATAATTTAGAGAAAATCCCAGTGATCTTGTAAAATATCCAATATAAAATTGTTACCTAGTGGAGCTGTTCCATTGGATACATTTAGTCAAGCAATATGGAATTACTTGTAAGGAACGCCAGAGTTTTTTTTTAAGCGATTTCATGTTTGATCCCATAGCAAAAGTTGTTCATAAAAACCTGTAGAACGCATGGTGGATTTACACAATATTTTTAACAGCACACAGTTGTGACACAGTGCTCTTTATCACCGGCTTAAATTAGAGAGTAACTTTTTAGATTTTTGAAGTCAGTTTTTACTTTATTAAAGTTTATTATTTGTTCATCTATTTTGAGGGAAGAAAGAAGAAGAAAGAAAAGAAAATATTTTTATTCTGGACTCGCCAGGAACGAATAAAAGTAAAAGGTACAAAAAATAAAACAACAAATAAAACATAAAAAATAACAATGGTAAAACAATAGTCAAAGCCACCTGAACGAGACCAAAAATGGCTCCCATCTCAGCTTAATGCTGTGGCATTTAGAAATAGAAAATGCCACAGCGCTGGTATTCTGATGGGACCGTTGTAGTGATGCCACCACGGGCAACCACGATACAAATAAATAAATAAATATAGGTACTTAATACTAATTAAAAAATATTATATGAACAAAATCAAAATAAAATACTTCGAAATAAAGGAATTTTACACAAAGTGATCCAAACAATATACAATAAATTAATAAGATTTTGCAGCAAGCAGTGTCCGACCGTGTAAACGAGCCCCGAGCCAGCTGTTCAAAACAATATGGCTGTCAGAGGCTTCTTTGGTCATTGGGCTGACCGCTTGCTGCAACTACCATTAGTAATCTGTGGGCTTACATGAAAACAAACAAAACAAAACTGAGTGAATTATTACTATTATTACTATCAATTATTATTAACCTGTCTACGAGTAAGAGGGGCATTAACGATACATAAACATGCTATTACAGCAATCGCGATTGATTTTCTGTTATCCATTGAAGAGTTCCATTGTCTATCTCCGAATCTTCAGCAAATCTTCACCAAATTTTAATGGGACCACCCTGAGAAAATATTTTTCCAAACAATTTTTTTTTATCAAAATCGGTTATCAATTGGTAAAGATATCACTGACCAAATATACAAAAAAAAATACATACAGTTGAATCTTTAGTTGAATAGAGAACCTCCTCCTTTTTGAAATCGGTTAATTATAAACTAGTGGTCGCCCAGTGGTCAAAATTCCGACCTATAAATAAATAGCTTTCTGCCCTCCTTCTCCATATAAACTTTAACTATGCCAAAACGCACAATCTTATGTGCGCGCAATATGCTTAAAAAGTGGTATAAAGTTTTCTCTTTGCGTATTAATATTACTCAGATACAATCCACCTTACATTCTCTTTATCCGCCAATGACGTCATACTGGAATGTTTTACTATTACACATTAATCACAATTGAAAACATGCAATAAACTACGGGAGAACATTTACTAAAACAAATAAAAGAAAACCCACTATTTGGATCGTTTCAAAGATTTGTTACTTCGAACGATGTACATTTTTATTACTGTGCACCGATTTTATTATCTTTACAAATCTTAAATCATATTATGTGTTGTTTACATTTGGACCACACTTCCGTTGCAGATAGGAAAAATACCGATGAGATCATATTGCGAAATCCTAGGCAAATACTAGGTATATCTGCCTCACAGAACAGTAATCTACCTAGCCATTTCCCAACTGCGTTGTGGTCGGTTTCCAGTCTAACCAGATGCGGTTGAATATCAGTATTTTACAAACAGCAACTGCCACCTTCGCCACCCAATTACTGGTAGACACTGATACCCTAAGGTTAGACCGGTTGCCACATTTTCTGGGCTACTGACACCCGTAACGGCTGTCACAGATTATCTACATTCGTATGACAACCGGGCCAAATTGCTTTACTCACGCACGCGGAGCCTCCCGTCCCCCGCGACCAAAATTTCAGTATCGTGCGTGATTCCCGGACGCAGGGGACGGGGCTAATCCGCGTGCGTAAACAAATCCGCATGGCACTAAAAATATCCTTAGGGAAACCAGCCCCCTAGGTGGGCTGGTATCCCCAATCGTAAATGAGTGCACCATTCGATTTATAAGGATTTTTAACTTTTAGTTGACTCCTATATGTGTTAAATAAAGTCCAAGACATAGTATCCATTATAGCCAGACGCAAATGGAGATGGGCGGGACACATTGCTCGAATGGAAAAGGAACGATGGATGCGGAGACTATTGGAATGGCCACCACGGCAGCACACCCGACCGCGGGGACGACCACCTAAACGATGGGTGGGCGACATTCGGTGACATGCAGGTCTGGATTGGATGGCAAGGGCTCAAGACCGCCAGGAGTGGAGGAATTTGGAGGAGGCCTACACCCAATAATGGGTACAACATGGACCGCAATGATGATGATGATGATGATGACTCCTATATTTGTTAAAATCTTAAAATAAGTACCTACTATATTTTTCACATTCCCCCGTCGCCGTGCAAATGTTTTAATTTTCCGGATGCTTGAAACTAGTAAATAGTTTGGTATAAATGCATTATAAGGACTTGATAAAGGAAACAACCGAATGCTTGTGTAGTACTGATCCTTTATTGATAGTCAATCGAATATATAGACTTAAGGCTACTTGCGTACATAAACATAGATACTACATGTCATCTTCACACCACACCTCCCCACGGGGAGTAAAAGAAAAAATAAACAAAGTTTTTTTTTTTTTTTTTTTTCTAATTATTATATGCGATTAATAGGTATAAGAAAACAATTAAAAGTGTTCAAATTATACTTTTTTTTTTTTATATAATTAAAGACTTAACAATACAAATTAGAAATAGTAATATTAATTTTTGTTATCTAATCGTAATTCTGATAACCATAAAACTTAAGTTTTAATATTACAAACTAAAATACAGTGCTGTTATAGTGATTTACATTTAATTCATAATTATTATAAAAGTAAAAGAAATAAACAAAGATTTAATTTACCTATAAAAAGGCTTTGTCCTATTCTTATGAATAATGTCAGATTTACCATTTATTTCAATTTCGACATTTGGCGTTATGTCCCTTATTACCCGATAAGGGCCAGAGTATAAGCTTGTTAGTTTATTGCCTGTTTCGTTCTTAATTAGTAATTGGTCATTAGGCTTATAATTAGTAGGATTAACATAAACATCATATCTGCGTTTTGTTTCCAATTTACTGTTTATTAAATTATTGCGTGCCTCGGTTTGTGACACTTGCAACCTGTATTTTAGTTCAAGAGGGTAATTATCATAATTATAAAGCGGTTCTATGTTTTTAGTCAGGTTGCTTGGCAAAATGCATTTTTTTCCATAAACTAATTCAAAGGGAGTGTATTTTGTTGATGAGTTGACAGAGGTATTATAAGCAAAAGACCAAAAGGGGAGCCAAGTGCTCCATAATTCAGGGTTTTGTTCAGTTTTAATACGTAAAAAGGCTGCCAAATTCTTATGCGAATTCTCTAGGGCTCCTATGGTTTGATGGTGATATGCGGTTGAATTTAATTTTTTAATATTTAACAAGGAACATACCTCTTTCATCGTGTCAGCCATGAATTCAGTCCCTCTGTCCGTGGCTATTTCTCGTGGCACGCCGTGGTGAAGTATAAAATTGTTGACGAATGAGCGTGCTACTTCTGATGCTGTTTTTGTAATTAGTGGATAAGCACACACATATTTTGACAATTCACACTGCATTGTAATGATATAGTTAAAACCATTGTCGTCTCTATCAAGGGGTCCTACTAAATCTAGGAATATTTTCTCAAAAGATGTATGCGCAGTAGAGGTAATGACCATAGGTTCCTTCACCTGTATTGTGTATTTCTGTTTTTGACAATCTGGACATTTTGTAACGTAATTTTTAACATCTTCTTCAAGACCAGGCCAGAAGTAATATTTTCTTATGTTATTTCTCATTCTTCTTATGCCCGCGTGTCCACTCGTGGGCAAAATATGAAAATCATTTAATATTATTTTTCTGTCGTCCTTTTCGTCTATTCGTTCTACATCTTTTATAACAACTAGCCTAGGCCCATTCCAATCTTTTAAATCTTTTATTTGACTTACTAATTTCTCAACGAATATTTTATTATTATTATTTTTTATGAGATATACTTCCTCTATTATATCTTTACTAAATATACCAAGCTCCCTCACAAATTCTGCTCGAGTAATCTGCGATTGAGAGGCTGGATTTATAAAAATAGTTTTCTTATTTTCGATGTATGTGAAAAATTTATTTTCCATAACTATCGTATTTTCTTTTCTTAATTTTTCTAACCCTATCTTATTTATAAATCTTAATTCAACGCTTTCTTTCGGCTTATTATGTGTTTCTACGACTTTTAGTTTTTCAGGCAAATGGTTCGTGGGCGCTGTATCTACTGGAGGGGCAGCGTCCATTTTACGTTTTTGCGCTCGCGTCATAACGCTTATATTTTCGTACATTTCTTGTAATTCTTTTGAAGATAAAGTTAATCGAGACAACGCGTCTGCTGCAACATTTTGTTGTCCTTTTACATACTCTATTACGTAGTCATATTCCTCTAGTAGTAATTTAAATTTAAGTAACCGGCTGGATGGGTCTTTAAGATTATATAAGTAAATTAAAGGCTTGTGGTCCGTAAATATTCTAAAGGTACGACCATACAGATACGGTCTAAAATGCTTAACTGCCCAAATTATTGCTAGGAGCTCCTTTTCTATAGTTGGATAGTTTTTTTCTGCTCTATTTAGGCTTCTACTAGCGTAAGCGACCGGGCGGCCGTCCGCATTTGATAAAATAGCTCCTATTGCATAACCCGATGCGTCTGTTTGCAAAAAGAATTGATTATTCTGTGAGAAATCGGGATATTGTAGAACTGGTGGGGTCATCATACTTGTTCTTAACTTCTCGAAAGATTGTTGGCAGTTTTCATCCCAATTGAACTGAATATTTTTCCGACATAAGAAATTAAGGTAATATGCTTTTTCTGCAAAGTTAGGTATGAATTTGCGGTAATAATTTGCAAAAGCGACAAAACGTTTTACCTCCTCTACATTTTTTGGAATTGGATAATTTTTAATAATTGCAATTTTTTCTGGATCAGGCAATACGCCTTCACTAGACACAACGTGACCTAAATATAGCATTTCTTTTCTTAAAAAATTACATTTGGTAGGGTTCAATTTTAAATTAACTTTTCGTAGCCGTTCAAATATATCTAAAAGGTTTTTATTATGATGAAAAAGGGATTTTCCAAGGACTATCAAATCGTCAAGATATACTAAGCATTTGTCATATGTCAACCCAGCCATAGCCATTGTCATCATGCGGGAGAATGAACTAGGACTGGTTTTGAGTCCCATGGGCATACGAGTCATTTGGAACTGTCCCGAGCAGAAAGCTGTATACTTTCTACTATTTTCTTCAAGACTTACATTATAAAATCCTTGATTCAAATCTAAATGGCTAAAATAGACACACCCTGACAAGGAGTCTAATATTTCAGATATATTTGGCAAGGGAAACTTATCATCCTGGATGCAGTTATTAAGTTTACGATAGTCGATAACTAACCGCCATTTTTTCTCACCGCTCGTATCCGATTTTTTAGGAACAAGCAGAACAGGACTGGACCATTCACTGTTAGTTGGCTCTATAATACCTTGTTGAAGCAAATTATCTATTTGTTTGTCTATTTCTCCCTTTTGGAAATGTGGAAGTCTATAAGGTTTCGTATACACGGGTGTAACGTTAGATTGTAAGTTTATTTTATGTGTATATAACTTGGTTGTAGTTAATTTATCACCTTCGAGATAAAAAATATCGGCATATTTTGCACATATTTTCTCTATAGAAGACTGTTCTTCTTTATTAAGGTGATTTAATTTTAAGGCCGAAAATAATTTTCTAACACGTCCCGCACTTTTATTTGATTTTTCAAAAGAACACAATTCATATTCTTCGGCTTTATGTATGATCGGGTTAATCCCTTCTAACGTCAAATCATTCTCGGTAGTATTCAGAATACGAATTGGTATAGTCCCATTCGCTGGTGTAACCAAAGCGCTAGCTATAAAGACTCCCTCTTGCAGTTCAGACGCACAAATAACACTCTCTTCGGTTTCTGGAGTACAAATAATATGTATAGATTCGCTTCTTGCAGGTATTGTGATACTTTTATGTAAGTTATATAATGGAAAGGAAATTCGCACATTATTGTTCCATAGTAACAACGTATTGTTTCCAAAGTTCAATACCGATTTGTACTTGTTTAGAAAGTCATGTCCTATTATGCCACTTGCCTTACAAGGTAAGGAATTAAAAACATAGAACTTATGTCTCAGAATCTGATTCCTAGAATGGAAATCTAGATAAACATATCCAATTGATCGAACTTTACCCCCGATTCCAACTACACTAATGTTCTGTTTATGGATTGGAATTCGTTGTTCCAATACATGTTTATATTTAACCGCTGATATCGAAGCACCGGTGTCAATTAACCAACTGTATGGATAATTATTTTTACTATTTAAGAATATACTATACGAGTTATTTGTAGTAAATATTACATTTTTAGTCACGAAAAAACTGGTTATGTTCTTCTGTTTCTGGGGCATTTTGAGGGGCTGGAAGAGTTTGTGCGTCAGTGTTTGTCAAAGTATGTATTTGCGATTGGTCATTGTAGTTATACCTACCTCTTCTCCTGAAAAACGATCGCCTTGCACCACGACCAGCAGCTGGGTGGCCTCTCCAACCGCGTCCTCTGCCCCGCTGTTGATCGTAGTGCTCTTCATACTGCTGCTCTTGTGCACCGCGACCTGCAGTTGAGTAAGACGTACCTCTGGGCCGCGCACGGGCTCGACGGTTTCCGAAACCCCTGAAATCATTGTCGTAGTAGTTATAGTTATTAAAATACATAAAGTCAGTAGAGGTTGACGGTAGAGAAATCTCCTCATCTACTGCCGCTTGAACGGCATCTTTCAGCGAACTATAGTTTCTCGCCGTTACAACTGTACTTAACTTCCGATTTCTTAATCCATCTGCAAAACATTTTATCGCTTGCTTTTCGTTCAATGGCCGTAAAACATCAAATGCCCGACTGTTACCTTCAGATTGTGATATTGTTAGGTTCACGAACATTTCAGTGATTTGTTTACCGAATTCATCAATGGACAAATCATTTTGTTTAGAATTCTGCAATTTGCGTTGTATTGCAGTTGCTGACTTTTTTGGTAACAGCTGAATTTTCATATCTTTTATGAGTGCCTCAATGCTATCATAACTTGATCGTAATTTCAATTTTGCGGCCTGAGTTAGTCTATTTTTTAACACAAAATTTACTAACCTTTTCTGAGATTCCTCGTCGAGTTCTAAACTGTAATACTCAATACCATCTACGAGTTGATTTACACTGGATTCCTCGTCTGATGAAATAGGCAATAAACTTAAAGCTATCTTTAGATTAAATTTGGCCATTTTTTGATCCTCAGCAGATTTTACTGTACATAAATTTATTATTTCCTTATATAGAATATCAAACTTTTCACATGTTTTCTTTATGTACAAGTATTCATCTTGCTTAATACTATCTTTTATCAGTTTTAATTTTTCTAAATAAATGCAATATGCATCATATAAACTGTGAGCCTCTTCTAATTTAACGTCAACTACTTGAGCTACACGTCTACTTGGTCCTAGTTTAATTAAATACGTTCTCAAATTTTTCAATTTTTCATATACTTTTAACAGCTCTTGAGCCATAAAGCTTATTATTTTAAGTTATACAACTTTTCGTATTCACAAAATACTTATGATCTTTAACATAACTAGTCAATAACTGTCCTAAGTCTACAGTTTATGTATTTAACGAGACAACCCGCGTGCGCGACCCGACACTTCAGAAATACGATACGCCACTTATTCACTTCACTAACATAGTTACTGCATAAAATACTGTCGCCGAAAGTAAAAGTAGATTAATTAATGTTTTTTTTTTTTTTTTATAAAATCTTGAAGCTCTCGATGTAAGACATCAGTGACATTCACAATCTCCCGTTTTCTGCTGGTCACCTCGGCGGCCTCGTCCTGATAATCTCAAGCCTCTAAGAGCCTGGATGTTTAATTCTTGGCGCGCCCAGCGCGTATGGCACTTCTTGTATGCCTTGAAAGCGAAGTACAGGAATGCTATTGCCACCATAAATATAGTTAAGGCAGATAAAATTGTTTGGAGGCTCATATGGTTGCCAATGTCCTGCAAATTGGCATTATTGGCGCCGGCAGCATTCTGTGCTAAAAATACCTCTTCTTTCGTCTGGTATGACTGGCACATTGTGTTGGTAATGTAATATATTCCCGTCACCAATAAAATGAAATACTTTAAAACATAATTAATTTCACTTAGTATAAATGAATGATGAAATTTGAGTACAATTGAATTACGGCTTGTCCGCTGGCAGGGTCGCCATATAAGGACTTGATAAAGGAAACAACCGAATGCTTGTGTAGTACTGATCCTTTATTGATAGTCAATCGAATATATAGACTTAAGGCTACTTGCGTACATAAACATAGATACTACATGTCATCTTCACACCACAGCATTCACTATTTAAAAATTTAAATTGACGCTGCTGATTGGCTAGTAGCGGCGTTCCTAATTTAAAATAATCGATACGATCTGGCATACATAAGGGCCATAGCACACTAGCTCATCTTTGCAGCAGAATCGTTTTTCGTTTTCGGGTTCGCTATTCAGCTTTTATAAGCAAAAGGCAGCCAAAGATCACGAAAATGCGCGATTCTGCTGAAGAAGTAGCCTACACACATAAAGTTTATATTTATGATATTCTCTACATTTTGGTGAAGAGGGAAAATGAAAGTTGAAGTTGTTCTGATGAGTTCAATAACTCTATAAAGCCTGTATAAATATACACTTTCTATAAACACAGTACATTTCCTCGTCCAGATTCTATTAATAGATACATATACCTACCTTTTACGACAATCCCTTTTCAAAAACATCATAATTCCGATCACGCCCGAATCTCCATTAAAAAGAAATAAAACATTTGACATCGCGCCCTAGTTCTATCTTTTATGTCCCTGTTATATAAGGCAGTTATAACTTCGAATTAAAAGTAATGGCAGTGTTAAGTTCTCGTTGTTCGATACCGATCATCGTTAAATGGAGGTCAGCCAGGATACTACAGTTTTGTTCGACCACTATTTGAGCGATATTTCGAACATGAGTTCCTTTTATTATGGTTGAACTTAGCACATACTCAGACCGTCCATTGTACATTAGCAATGTGATTCTCAATCCTGTTTTTATTATCTGGTGTACAATAAAGAGTATAAATAAATAAATACTCTGATGTTCTAAAAAAGAAAGCACGATTTTTTTTAACAGATTTTTGGGATAAGGTTTTTAAAACAAAAACTAATATATGTATTTTTGGAAAATAAAGCTATTTGAACTAATAAATAAATAAACTATGCCTATTGCTATATTATTTTAGAGTTTTCATTTTCAAATTTGCGTTAAAATTAGTGTCGAAATATGAATCTTTCGAGGCTCCGATCTTCCAAATTAATATTTTTTTTATTATTCTATTTAACAACAATCTTAGATAATGACGAGTTAAATCAATATCATGCTAAGTTTTGGGCGTTTAATGTTAAATAATAAAGTTATTAGCTTTCTACGTTTGTATGGATAACCTAACCGTAAAATCCCTCGACTCCAACTAGAAAAAGAGCTGTAACTTTTGAACGGCTGAACAGATTTTCATGAAACATTGCTAAGGTGATACCCGAGTAAACTAGCTTTCAATTAAGAAAAACTGTATTGGAATCAGTCCATCGGTTTTGGAGCTACGATGCCACAGACAGAAACACAGATACACAGATGTAACACACCACAAACTTATAACACTGCTCTTTTTTGTCGGGGGTTAAAAAATATCCGGCATGGGCCAATATCACCCCGGGGTATTATAGGAATGACCTTGAAAAACATCACAAAATATCTCGCTTCAATGGCCAAACATTGGCAACATAACCCAAACCTTATTTACGGAGATACGAACCGCAAAATTTACATATTTTTCTCTCCTTTTACAATCATTTGTAAACAAAATATGGCCTTATATTACTTTGGGATCGAATAGATTTATTTTGAGTTTTCTATGAAAACGTGTTAGCTTGTTTTTGGTAATGGGAATAAATCTGGACGGCGTTTCGAAAGTTATTATATTAAGCAGTGGTGAAGAGTCCATATAACCCAAGTCACATCGGCTTCCCTTTAGGAATTGGTTAGTACATAGACCAACGTAAATTTATTTACTCATCCAACTGACAAAAAAGGCGTGTTATTCAGTTAGGTCGAGCTCTTCCAGATATGACTATAATAATATACCTATAGATTACAAGAGACGGTATCCAGGATGTCTTGCAGTATTAATTGCAGCAATTTTTAGAGGGCATTTTTGGGAGGGCTTCCCCTTTTAAAACTGTCACCCTTGGCCACTGATAGCCTGATGAAAAAGGTAAGAACGCTTATAAACGATGGATTAAATGTGCACCTACACGCGACGAATGCATCGCACGCGCCGTAGGAATCGAAGTCTCCTAGTAATTCGGTGGCGGAGGTCAGATGGCAGTCGCTCCGTGTAAAATACTGATATTCAGCCGCATCTGGTTAGACTGGAAGCCGACCACAACATAGTTAGGGCAAGGCTAGGCAGACTGAAGTGTTTTTTTTTTTTGTAAATTGTTTTTTTCATATTTTTTTATAATACTTTCACTAGAATTTCTCCTGTATCGAGGGTACAGTTTACAAACATACATGTCACATGCACACACACCCAGACCCGAAACAACTATCTGTAGATCATACAACTAATGTTCCGTGTGGGGATCGAACCCGCGGCACGTAGCGCAAAAAGCTACTTGCTTAGCCACTGCGCCAACCGTGTCGTCAACGACTGCATGATGATTTATTTATTTAATGAGAAGAAACAAACAGAATCTATTTTCCACTCTCTTACATCCAAATGATTTAATCGAACCACACGATTTTATTACTGAAGAGCCTCTTTGATCTGATAACAGTTATTTCAGCTCTGTTTATATTAGGCATATCGTTTGATCTTAGCTTTTACTAAAACAGAAAAAATGAATGATGGGAATTTGAAAGATTGGTTTAATTTTGATTTCCAGTCGAAGATGTTTGATTCGCAAAACTTCTGTTTTGTTTGTAAATAAATATGAAGGAATTGGATGTGATGAGTATAGAATAGAATAGATATTTATTTCATGTAAACCAGATACAGGCACTTATGAAATGTCGAGACTCTAGGTGCGCGGTTCTAAATAGTAGGTCCTATGGAGAAGAAACGGCAAGAAACTCCATGGAAACTCTTTTAAAATAGTAGATTACAATCTTGATTAGTACAATGTTGTGGTAAGAGCAGCGAGAAAAATGTAATTTAATGTGAATAAAAATAAGACTAGATGATTCGCCTGTGAATAAGATTGCCATGGCAGTTACAAGCTGACCAGTTCCGACAGACGGATTACATTCTTGATTAGTACAATGTTGTGGTAAAAGCTGCGAGAATAATGTAATTTAATGTGAATAAAATTATATTCTGTTCTTTATCAATTTTGTCGGCAAAAAATATAATCGTATAACATATCCACAGGAAATACACGTAAGTACAAATGCCTCGAGGCCGAACTTAACTCAATATTGGTTTTATTTGAAGTGCTTAAGCATTTATTGATATTTTATTATCCCAACATAAATCATAAATGTATAAAGAATTGGATTGGGATACACAACATTCAATATTTCTAGAGTTACACTTTGAATTCAATTTGGAGATGGAATACATAAAAATAAGGCTTTTTTTATAGTATAAGGGGCAAATGAGTGTACTGTTCACGTGATGGTAAGTGATCACCGCCGCCCATGAACATCCGCAACACTAGAGGAGTCACCGATGCGTTGCCGACCTTTTAGGATGGTGTAGGCTCTTTTCTTGAAGGTCCCCATGTCGTATGTGTGCGGGAAAACCGCTGATATTTCCTTGTCAAATTTCATCAAAATCGGTTCAGACGTTTAGTCATGAACAGGTAACAAACAGACAGAGAGACAGAATTATTTTCGCGTAATTGTGTTATAAATTATACTCTGACTCTATGTATAATAACTTTAACCACAAAAAACCTGAACCACTGACGTATCTCAAATATTTAGAATAGAATAGATCTTCGCCTTTGTGCATATATTTGTAAATTGTTTATTTTTTGTATATTCCATATTTTTTGTGTACAATACAGAATAAGATCTTTATTTCATGTAAACCAGATACAGGCACTTATGAAATGTCGAGACTAGGTGCGCGGTTCCAAATAGTAGGTCCTATGGAGAAGAACCGGCAAGAAACTCCACAGAAACTCTTTTTAAAATAATAGATTACAATCTTGATTTGCACAATTTGTGGTAAGAGCTGCGAGAATAATGTAACTAGGATAATAATAATTTGCCTCTGAATAAGATTGCCATGCCAGTTACAAGCTCACCAGTCCCGACAGACGGCATCCATTCACGAGCATGACGCATGCGTCAGCATCGCCAAGCTCAACCATAATGAAGGGAACTCGACGAGGAATGAAGGGAATTCAAATCCTTTACCTACTTATCGTAACTCAAAAGTCCAAAAGTGCGTGAACACTGAACTACGTAGAACTAGTCCAAAACTATTCAACCTTGACCGTCAGCAGACTTCAATAGTTGGGCGACTTAAACTTTTTAACTGCTTATACCCTTGTTGCCCTTCGAAGTTTCGTGGAAGACTAATGCCTCGTGACGTATGCCATTTATTTGGGTAGGCTTGTTTTAAACTTAGGCAACTTTATTGTAGGTAGTAGTATGCCTACCGCTCATCATAGTTAAACAAAGTAGTCTTACAATAACCTAACAGACAAAAGCCCCCGACTACAACTAGAAAAAGAGCTGTAACTTTTGAACGGCTGAACAGATTTATATGAAACATAGCTAAGATGATACCCGGTTAAACTAGCTTCCTTATTTTAGTTACTTATATTATTTTAGTTAATTATATACTTAGTTACTTATTTTATTTCTTATTTGTCAACTTTTTGTGTTTTTTCTTTTTATCTTCTCTCTCTTATGTTGTCAGTATGTCTGTGCCAAATAAATGTTCTTTTCTTTCTTTCTTTCTTTTCTTTCTTTACTACTCCATATAAATTTTAACTATGCCAAATCTCACACTCCTCCGCAATATGCTTAAAAAGGGGTACAAAGTTTTCTCTTCACGTATTAATACGTTAGTGAGCTATCTGACGATACCGATCGATGTGAATTATTTTCGGGAGTAAGGCCATCCTTTGTAAAAATTAGACTGCACAAGGCTTAGTTTGGGTGGTTTGGGTTCACAATGAACCAAAGTTGAAAATGTTGCTGGATAGATGGCGTTACGCATCAAATTAGAAGTCGCTATGGTTTCGTTCCCATGGATGATACGCCTCGTCATACATACACTGTTACCACAGTTTAAATATATAGTAAACAGTTAGTAAGCTACGTACTTACGTTCCGAATTCAAACACATACAGAGACGTGTGCTCTACAGGGATTTCTCGGTTAGGTTCGGTTAGGTAACAGCGAAATATTCAAAGGTTGTCAGTCGGTGTTACTTCGAGACAAAGTCGGTCACGATTTGTGTTGCTCCCATATTTTGCGATATTAATTATATTGACAGGACTATATTGTAGTGTTTACGGCTGCTTGAACTCCTCAATATAAAATCAGCAGTTAGCTTTTTTTAAATTTCCCGCTGATATCGAAAGGTATAATGAATGTTCAACTATTTCTCTACGAATTTGTTGTCAATATTGACCGATTGCTTTGAAAATGCGTGTCTTCTCTGAAATCGTAATTATGGTCAGAAATAAAAAAAAATGGCGGCCATTTTGATATTTTTTATTACTGGACCGATTATATACAAAATCGATATCTGAGAGTTCATATAGTTTCTAAATCGATATATAAAGTCGGAATTTAAAAAATGGCCGCCAATTTGGACCTTCTTACTTACTGGACCAATTGCTTTCAAAATCGATATCTGAGTGTCCATATGGCCTCTCAATACTTATTTATAGTTAGAATTTTAAAAAGTTGCCGCCTTTTTTATCTTTTTAGTTACTCGACCAATTGCTTTCAAAATCGATATCTGAGAGTCCCTATGGCCTCTGAATACTTACTTATAGTCAGAATTTTAAAAAGTTGCCGCCTTTTTTATCTTTTTAGTTACTCGACCAATTGCTTTCAAAATCGATATCTGAGAGTCCCTATGGCCTCTGAATACTTACTTATAGTCAGAATTTTAAAAAGTTGCCGCCTTTTTTATCTTTTTAGTTACTGGACCAATTGCTTTCAAAATCGATATCTGAGAGTCCCTATGGCCTCTGAGTTCTTATTTATAGTCAGAATTTAAAAAAGTTCCCGCCTCTTTGATCTTTTTAGTTACTGGACCAATTGCTTTCAAATTCGATATCTGAGAGTCCCTATGACCTCTGAATACTTATTTATAGTCAGAATTTTAAAAAGTTGCCGCCTTTTTGATCTTTTTAGTTACTGGACCAATTGCTTTCAAAATCGATATCTGAGGGTCCGCGTAAAGTGGGATAGTTGATAGTGATGACAATATCTTTTTCAGCCGGTCCAAATTGCTTCGTTTGATTTTCCGAAATGATTCAGTAAAGAAACCGACACTGAATTATTGTGTTTCTGAAGAATACTTTAACGCTTAGAATATTTTACCAGGAACAAATCGCAATTATTAAAAAATATCCATTCCCATCTTTTTTTTTAAG
The DNA here is from genome assembly GCA_932294325.1 of Allophyes oxyacanthae. Taxonomy (NCBI): domain Eukaryota; kingdom Metazoa; phylum Arthropoda; class Insecta; order Lepidoptera; family Noctuidae; genus Allophyes; species Allophyes oxyacanthae. Next base: position 1,785,709 of record OW028625.1, read on the forward strand.
AATCATCACATGTTTTTAATTCCTGTTTAAATATCGTCATATAGTTTACATACTACTTATGCACTTACGAGCGAAGCCCTGGGCCAATACTAGTATTAATTTATGTTTGCAGTAGGTAAATGTAACTAAATAAAATAAAAACCATTTTCCAAAAATATTAGTGACATCCCTAGCTCTCCGCTTGTCGATGTCACAAAAACGTCTTAGCTGAGTTACTGTATGTAGTATATATATACTGTGCTGTTACGCTACGTTGTTTATTTCTGATGAAGTAATACTTACTTCTTACAATAATTTTTAGAGTCGATGGCCTTTCTGCTGTCGACTTTACACATTATTGAGAACTTTATATGAGGCTCTCTCAGATGTGCAGGTTTCCTCACGATGTTTTTCCTTCACCGTTATCACAAACGATAATCAAATTCTAATCCGCACATGAATCAGAAAAGTCAGAGGTGCGGGCCAGGTTCAAACTGCATGGAAGGCAAGTGTTCAACCACTAGGCTAGGCTTCCACACACTAACAAAACGTGTGTAGAAATTCAATTGTCTGTCTATTTATCAGGGGGTGACATGCGGCCTCGTCGGGGGCGGTTTAAACTAATCGCTGGGGTACGGAGCGACCCCATTCCGGTGGCTTTGTTCCGGATTTGAGGCCCTAATACCCGTTATTTGCCATTTGGTGACCGTTTTAGTACACTTGTATAGTTTGCGGTCAATTCTCTCGTGATGAGCAAATGTAATGTCTTTTGCAAAGTCGTGTTGGTAGAATTTATAAGTGCTTAGTAACTCGTTTGTAGTGTCTAAGTTAAAAGCAGCAAATTAGTTCCTTTGGGTAAGAAAGAAAGAAGAAAAATAAATTATTTAGTTTTGCATGATGAAGACGCTAACAAAACACGAAAAAAAAATGATAAGGATCTAAATCTTGGAATTTTTGAGGAAATCTTGGAAGTTAAATTTGACCCACTTCCCGGTTTCCGATTGAGCTGAAATTTTGCATACACGTTTAGTTTGGATGACAACAGCGTATGTTTTAGTTTTTTTAACTATAGATAATAATTATATTTCTTTATTTTATGGTCGGTCAAATAACATGCAAGCTAAACGAACAGATAGGGAATTTAATCCAGATTAGAAAACAATAAACTTTTCAAACAGGTTTCATAGTAAAATATCGAGAAATCTTTGGTTAAACGCAAGTAGGGAGAAAGCTCGTCCGAAAACCGGGGACTGCTGGACACTTCAGGAAATTCCCACGTAGTACAAGAGGTGGGATAATATCGTAGCTGGGTCCTCGCTGGTACTTTCTTCCTCATTAACATAACCTCACATCATGGAGAAAAAAATTATACGCCATCTTGGTAAACGCGGATAGGAGCAATCATATAACTGAGCCATATTTCATACAGGGTGGGTTTATTTTCAGTAAAGGATCCAAACTCTACCAACAGCTGTACGTGATGTTCATGCATTTATCACCAAATATCAACTCATTCGGTAAATGGAGAAAATCCTGAAAAATACATTTTTTTCCAACAAATTCTCTATTTACCAGCTGATGTCCCATCAACATGAAATACTCATCACATAAAGAAAAACGAGAGCCTCCCCTAACCCTGCAAATGCGATCAGGTGTCAACTCGACCCGCCCGACAAATATTTTCGTGCGAGCCCGCACATCTTCGCCGATTTGCATAAAAATGGTCGCCCTTCCTAACAATGTTACCTAGGCACGCACTTATTCGTCGTTTGGAGCTCATCTGACGTTTCCCTGATACCGATTTGGTGCGGAATAAAATGTGATTTGTTTAGGCAAATTAGGGCGAGCAGCTTTGTTTGTTATGGACGGATGCAAGATGGTTGAAGATTTATAGGAAAAGTTGTTCATAACATCCGTGGAAAAGAATAAAAATTACTTATGTATGCGTTACGGAAATCTGCGAACTTCCAAATTACTGAAAAAAAATCTGGATCATCATTCTCCTGCCCTTATCCCATTTTATTTGTGGTCGGCGCAATATGTGTTTTTCTTCCAATCGTCTCTATCAGACGTGATTTCCAGATTCACTTCCTTCACATTCATGTCATGTTTCACACAGTCCATCCATCTTTTCTTTGGTCTGCCGTTACTCTGATAGCCATCAACATGCTTAATTACAACACTTCTTAGAACATGATTCTCATCTCTCCGCATTACATGCCCATACCACGACAATCAGTTACTTTGCAGCTTTTCTGTAACTGAAAAAATATCTGGATATAAAAAACTACTTATACCCACGGTAATTCATCTTTTTCTATTTTTTTTATAATGACTGGTTCTTAGTAGCTTCAGATAGAGAGAAGTGGAAAGAGAGTAGAGAAGCCCTTTACCCTGCAGTGGGACAATACGGGCTAGGAATAATAAGAATAGGTGGGTTGCAGCTGAAAATCACCGTCAGGTGGTAGCACCTGGTGTTGCCATCTGACATTATGCTGAGCTGAGGCCCTTTTGGCATAAATGTACTTAATTTTATGTATTACGAGTAAATGTTATGTGTTTTAATTTTAATTGTGCTAATAAATGCTATTTTCTTTCTTTCAATATTTTGAAAAAAAAGATAGAAACAATTTATTTCACACAAATTACGACACTAAACAGTAAAATAAAACCATTGACAGCTTCTGAAGTCGGGGCCTATAACTCTTCAATGCACCTAGCTTTGTAGTGGCACCGACTCCAGAAGCTGTTAAGTTTTTCAAGAAAATTATTTTATACTTTTTAGTTTTTTGAAGTTGGTTTTTACTTTTTTTTAAAGTTGATGTTTCGGTTATTGTGAATGTTGCGCCGTCATTATCCTGTACGGATTAAAATTAGTTTTCTTTCTTTCTTTCTTTACCTACACCCTATCAACTTATAACGTCATTACACAATTTATATTTATTTATTTAGTTACCAACTTATATTAACAGAATATCTACACATATAAGTTATAGGTACATAATATTAATTATACAGGTAATCTTATAAACGAGAAGGACGACATAATTTTGAAATAGAAATAGAACCATCCTGTATATTTCTACTTTCTTTCAAGTGTTTCTCTATTTAGTTTCTATAAAGACCCACTATCTTAACAACGAAGTACTAAATAGAGATAGATTGGTACCGTTTAAAGCCACTTAAAGCGATTAGGTAGGTACTTTATGTAGGTAGATGCCTAGTTAAGCGTGTTTCCGTGACGAATGCTTGGAATTTCACGTTTCTACTATCCATGTTCTAATAGTTTGTGTTCAATAAGATATCCTATATGGCGTCATCAATCATACTAATTAGTTCATTGAATTATGTCGATGTCTTGGAATATATTATCTGTAATCACAAATTCGGTACTAATAATACGGTTATTAATTTGTTGATTGCTAATTTCAGTATGGGTTCTAGTAAAAATGTCCAAAAAGGTCCATTCGCAAATGAATGTCACAATAAAATCATAATTAATAATATTCTAGCGACCTGTTCCCGGCTTCGTACGGCGATGCAATTTCTCTACGATCCTTACACGAAATATGAAAGTATTATGCATAATAATGATTCCGGAAGAAATTATTAAAATGATGGTGAAAACCGCATCGAAATCCGTTGCGTGGTTTAGGAGTTAGCGGATATACAGACAGACGCAGAAAGCGAATTTATTTTATACTATGTAAAGAAGAAGTACAAAGTATTTTATTAAGTTTTGGTGTAATTCTCCCTAATTTTTTTAATTAGTATTCAAAATAAATACTAAATAGCTTCCGCCCGCGACTTTACCCGCGTGATATCTTTATAAATTGTAGCCTATGTTACTCAGTGATAATATAGCAATCTGCTAGTGAAAGAATTTTTAAAATCGGTCCAGTAGTTTTTGAGTTAATCCATTACAAACAAACATACAAAAAATCAAATCTTTTCTCTTTATAATATTAGTTTAGATAGGACTATTATAGTGCCACAAACTTATCTGACCCGGTGACCAAAATTGGAACTAACGTCGCTACGGAACAAAAATTACATCAAAATGTCATTTTTGTACGGAGATGACATTGGTAAAAGCGACGGCAGCGACGCCACGACCTAAGTTTTTGGCACTATATGTATTCTGTGCTAATATGGCATTGAACACAGCAATGACATTTTACAAACAGACAGGCCATACACCAAGATGAATGCACTACAAAGTGGCGTTAACTTTACTAGAGCTACATAGCAGTACATATAATTATGCAGTGCGCGAAGAAAGGGAAAGAAAATGAAAGCCACCATACGCCATGTCGGTTGTTAGAAAAAGATGAATATAGACGTTTAGTTACGTGGCATTCGCTGCTGCATGCTCATTCTCTCAGTCGGTGCAGGGCATTTACCTTGCATTTATCTTGCCAATATAGAGCGCGGGCAACGCGTCTATTTGTAAAATGTCATTGGAACACAGTGTGACAAAATGACATGCTAATGACATTCACAGTATTTGCATATCATTTTCCATTGACCGCCTTCGTAATACCAATCTGAATTTAGTCATCATGTATTCATTATAGTTCATAATAGAATACCCTTTTACTATGGAAATCGTCTATCATACCAAGCGGGAAGAAAACAAAATTAATTTCAGCGTTAGATCGTTATTGCCTTGTAATAAGGCTTATAATTGCTTGGCTTTCATGGGATATATTATATTGTTTTTAGAGAGAAAATACGGCCCATTTATTTAATAGGTTTTCGTGAAGATGGACGTGTTGGGTGCGAACAAATATTTTCATAAACACGATCCTTTTGAATTATATTGCTGAGATTAGGAACCCGAAGATGGCAAATATTGTCTCAGATTTTTGTTTTCTCGCGTAGATTAAAAGACATATTTTGAGAGATTTGGTTTCATTTTATTTTATGAGAAAGGTCGGTCTCGGTATTAACTCATGACTCGAGAACAAATAAGTGGCTCTATTCCATAACAGCCCTCGTGAAATAATATACAGGGTGTAAGTGACATCGTAACGAAAACTGATACCATGGATTCAGTACATGGTACTGGACTTCTAACCAAAAGAAATTTGGGTCGGTCTCTTCAAAAATTTTACGATTTTGTTCGCAGTTTTTATACCTAACTAAAAAATCTGCGAACAAAATTGTAAAAATATTGATGAGACCGACGCAAAATTCTAACGCTGAGTGCTCCAGTATCATGTACTGAATCCATGGTATGAGTTTTCGTTACGATGTCACTTACACCCTGTATAAAAAACGTTGACTTTGACTTTGAATAACGGCGCTGTGAACATGCTCTAGTCATGTTCACAGCTCCTAATTCTACCCCTAAGGGGGTGAAGAAAGGGGGCAAAGTTTGTATGGGACAACGTGATTCCTTGGTCCAATCTACTAGCATAAACCTTTTTTAACAGAACTGATGGATTAGATGTTTTGCAAACGCTCAAGTAGTTTATTTAAGAGCTCCTATGTGGCATCCAGATAGCAGAGTTACACGTATAATACTATAAAAATTGTGTTCTGTTCAACGCATGACTGGCTTGGACAGAATATCAGCAGTTGTGCATGCCTCGCGCTGCCAACTACTATGCTGAGTCCGAGACCTTTTTGTATTTTACCTTCTTGTATGATGTATCTCCTTGCTACCTATGTAATTTGAAAGACAAATAAAAATCTTCTATTCTATTATTGTAGGTATGTTAGTTCGTCAAATATCAGCCGACGATAAAAGTGAGATTCGAATCGAGATGAATATATTATTATTATTCGTTTTATTTGTAGGCCGCAACTCTTTTATTTATTTATCGTATTAATTATAATTTTAAATAGTATCGTATTTTCCATATTAATACTCGTATGTAGGTATATGAATATTTGTTTCCTCCGTCCGTGTGTCACTGCAGGGGTGCCAAATGAAAATCAGCGCTGGGTGACTGTTCGTATGCCCAGCAAACTGAGTTGGCAACTAGACATGAGTCAGCTATATCAAAACGAATCTAAAATCCGATTTCAGTAACAAATCGTATCGTATCGATAATCCGAACTGGACAAACCGATTTCACAAAACTACGGAAAACTAAATCGACCTCACAAATTCACAATCCAAACTGACACTACAAATCCAAATCTACAAATCCAAACCGCACCGCGCAATCGTTTGCTACACACAGTCACAAACCTGAAACTAAAGAAATTCGCTTCCTCTCTTTCTAACTAAGCTAGCGTTCGGTAGAATAAAAAAGACAAGGCGAATTTCACACCATTTGATAGATTTGGATTTTGGGGGTTTCATTGAAAAATAAAACTACACCGGGAAGTAATAAGATCTAATTTAGATTGTTATCATTGTGATGATTCTCGACGATCGAAACTGTGAGCCGGAGCCGCTCCTGAAATCGATTTCTAAAAACGAACTTTGAAATCGATTTTAAAATCTGAAATCGGATATCTATCCGATTGCGTAAAAATCCAAAAACGCCCATGTCTATTGGCAACCCATTTGGTACTGGCATACCGACAGTACATTGTTTTTATTGTTACTTTTTTGTTTTTTTTTTTTACTTTTTTATGTTTGTGCACTGTGTTGTCTGATGTCTAGTCCAAATAAATGATTTTTCTTTCTTCTTTTCTTTCTTTTCTATATTCTTACAGAATAGCTTCTCAGTCTCCGTAAACAAAAGTTTACAGTGGCTAGCTAGAATATCTAAGGGCCCGTTTACACGCGATACTTTTAGCAATCGTGATCGGACGCAGTGAGTCGTCATATCGCGATGCAGCATCGATGAAGTCGCTAAATCGCTAGTAGCCGATGCTAAAAATAGCTCGTGTGTATGTAGCCCTTTCTAATTGTACTCCTCCCTGCAATGCTTGTTCTACAGTAAAGTAAGTTCACTACATAGTTCAACAGAATAGAATTTGAACACACAACCCCTCGACTCTCAATTGCTTCTCAGAGTTTAAGCCGAATCGGAAGTTAAGTCCCGGCTCGAGACTACTTCCGGTCCGTAATACCACTAAAGGAAAGCGTTGGTGAAATAACCCGATCTTTCTCTTCTAAAATGTATAAAATAATAGACAATACGGTCAAACAATAACTTAACCGTCAAAAACACCCGACTCCAACTAGAAAAAGAGCTGTAACTTTTGAACGGCTGAACCGATTGTCATGAAACATAGCTAAGATGATACCTGCTTAAACTAGCTTACGATTAAAAAAACTGCATTGAAATCGGTCCTTCTGCTTTGGAGTTACGACGAAACAGACAGGTACGCAGATACATAGACACACAAGTACACACTCCAAACTTATAACTCCTCTCTTTTTTGTCGGTGGTGAAAAAGATAGGTACACAAGATCACCAGATCTTTTTTATACCTTTAAGGTGGGTGTCAAGAATACAGCCCGCCTGATGGTAAGCGGTTACTGTAACCTATGGACGCTTGTAACACCAGGGGCTTCACTCGCGCGTTACCGACCTTACACGACGCTTCCCCAAGGAGCGCTGGCGACCTTGCTCAACAAAACACTGCAATACAGCATTGTTATTTGACTAGAGTTTCTTGCCGGTATCTTCTTCAGGACCAACCCACTTGGAACCGTGCGCCTAGAATCACGACGTTTTGAAAGTGCCTGCTAAGGCCCAGTTGTAATAAAGATCTTTGACTTTGACTTTGACTAATATTCTGGAAGGTGGAGGTATGTATGTCTACAGTCGGGCACCTCCAATGGGCGGAAAGTTCCGCTATGCCCTACCTCTCTTATAAGATGAAGAGATGAAGTTTCGAACCTGGAAATAAAGCTCCAGGAGGCAGGCTGGACCTAATGTGGAGGCCTCAGGAAACTATTTTACTTGTTTATGTATTTAATTTCTAAGAAAAACTAACAAAAAAAAAATACATTATACGTGGTTATTTTTATAAGTTATGAACAAATTTTACTGAGGACCAACACAGAAAAGACGAAAATTAATCTGCTGTTCCATACAAATACTCGACTAAATGTATGGACCAAGAACCAAGAACCCGAAGACTTGCAACATTTGAATATCCGAACTGTGCCCGCGTGATGGATAACTCACTCAGAAAAGAATGCTTGAGCCTGGCTGGTGATAGTGAAATTTCTATCGAAGAATTCTAGGTTTTATTCGAATAATATCTTTGCAAAGTATATTAACTTAATCGTTTTTACGACACCTAGAAAGAAACAATAACAATAACATCAATGTTAAACTTTCCTGGTTTAAAACTCTGTAAATACATACAGCGCACACCATAAAAATACTATATTATTATCTTTCTATACTCCTCATAAATATTTAAATAAAGTTCCCACCCTGTATGAAACATTGCCACCTGTAGGTATTAAAATGAGAAAGCTTTAGGGAACAATGTATGTGTGTCTGTTTGCTGATATGTGGGATCTGGAAGGGATCCAAATGGATATGCAGTCTAATATAATATATGGTGTTCGTTAGTAGCATAAGTATTAAGTACCTATATTTATTTATTTATTTGTATCGTGGTTGCCCGTGGTGGCATCACTACAACGGTCCCATCAGAATACCAGCGCTGTGACATTTTCTATTTCTAAATGCCACAGCATTAAGCTGAGATGGGAGCCATTTTTGGTCTCGTTCAGGTGGCTTTAACTATTGTTTTACCATTGTTATTTTTTATGTTTTATTTGTTGTTTTATTTTTTGTACCTTTTACTTTTATTCGTTCCTGGCGAGTCCAGAATAAAAATATTTTCTTTCTTTCTTTCTTTCAATGTGACATTTTCCAAATGTCGCAGCTTTCTGCTGTGATGGGGTCCATTTCTGGATTCTTACAGTTGACACTTCCACTGTCAAGAAAGCAGATACAATAGTGAAATAATCGCTATGTACCAGTGGCGAAGAGTGACAGTTTTAAAAGGGGAAGCCGTCCCAAAAATGCCCTCTAAAAATTGCTGCAATTAAAGCTGCAAGTCAAAAATCCATACCGTCTCTTGTAATCTATATAATTATAGTCATGTCTGGAAGAGCTCGACCTAACTGAATAACAAGCCATATTACGTTGGTCTATGCACTAACCAATTCCTAAAGGGAAGCCGATGGGAATCGGGTTGTATAGACTCTTCACCACTGCTATGTACCACAGCTGGTACATTGGACTGTTAACGTGCCAATTTTTTGTATTTTTCTTGTGTTATTTCCCGTGCGAGTACAAAATAACTGTTTCCTTTCCTTCTTTCTAAATATCTGAATAAACCGACTCTCCACCCTGTATAGAAAATTTACACCTAATAAAATTTCATGTCAATTTATACATAAAACAATGAAAAAGCTTTCGGAAACAATGTATGTCTGTCTGTTTGCTGATATGTGGAATCTGGAAGGGATCCAAATGGATCTACAGTCGAATTTATGTAGTTCGTAACTTAAGTTGTAAATTCTGAGTTATAGGAAAATTTTATACAGGTAATTGAAGATGTTTTTCATCAGCATAAACTAGAAGCTCTTTTGATGTTTATTTATTTTCTATTTCAAAGTAAAATTATTGAGATTAAGAAGTAAATAAATCAAACATTTTGTGTTAGAATAAACCACCGACGTAAACGGAAATATAACGAAGCACAATATAAGTACAAAATAGATAATAGTACCTACTACAGTAACATAGTATAGGGGGAATAGGGATCCAGGGGTGAATGGGGATCTAGGGGTGAATGGGGATCTAGGGGTGAATGGGGATACAGGGGTGAATGGGGATCCAGGTGGTGAATAGTGATGCAGGGTTGAATGGGGATCTAGGGGTGAATGGGGACAAAACTTTTAAAGGATTTCCATGTTTTCCAATAGTTTTATGTTGAACTAGCGTAGTTTCTTTCCAACAATAACTTTAAGAATAAACTAAATAAAAAAATTGGTTTCATATATTCAAACTTTTGTCTGGATTTACTTATCTCTGGATCCCTTTTTCCCCCCATTTTACGAATAAGCCAGTAATAAGAGATCTTGTGATTGTGTGTGTCTGTATAGGACGCGCACGCACACATCCAAGCCACTTTTAGCTCCGTTCAACAAAGACGACCGACCTGTCTGAATGTATTATGGACTAAGATATTATATTACATCCGGTAAATTATTATTAACATAACCTGTCTTAACACTGATATAATTATACTGAAAAGCCACTCCAGTTACTTACATGATATGTGATGGCAGAGATGTGGCGTGTAACTAGAATAGAATAGATCTTTATTTCATATAAACCAGATACAATTACTTATGAAATATCGAGACTCTAGGTGCGCGGTTCCAAATAGTAGGTCCTATGGAGAAGAGACGGTAAGAAACTTCCATGGAAACTCTTTTAAAATAATAGATTACAATTTTGATTAGTACAATGTTGTGGTAAGAGTTGCGAGAACTTGCTACTCGGTTCCGAGTAATTAAGAAGAAAGAAAACACATTTATTAGACATCACAAAAACCAACACACAATAATATAAAATAAAATAAAAACAATAAAAATTACTACGCACACAGAAAGGATAAGACATAAACAACAAAGAAGTACAACAACAATAATCGACGGTATCAGGCTGCCGATAGTTTGTGCGCTGCGTGGCAGGCTCGGTGTGGTAATGCGTGTCTAATAGGCCTCAGCTCAGCATATTGCTGCATGTAACTGCAGCGCTGATTTTCAACTGAAGTTTAAGTCAAGGTAAGGTGCATTTATCCCCCCTGGATACGGTCTGAATTGGTATTATCGTCCATACATACGTCAAAAATGCGACTGAAATGAGTCTGTAAGAAGATTGAATTCAAATCATACTGAAATCGGACTGAACTTTATGAGGAGTAGAATACCGATTTTTTCAATTCGTAATATAAAGTTTCAGTTTGGTCAACTTTCAGTCATAGTGTAAATTGATTACAAGAATTGGGCTTCTGAGTTTTGAACGAAACGTTGGATTTCTATAGAGATTTGAGTTCCATATCGTTACCGCTAGACGCTGAAAAATAGCCTTACAAATAGTGAACGTTCAACTCATGGTGGAGCTACTGTTCCACAAGCCAAAAATCCCTAAATTGAGACAAAAGCTACTACTACTGGCATTTCATGGAGTTGAGATAAAAATAGTAAGAGAACGAGTGACTACAGCGGTTTATCACAAGCGAATGTAACAAAAAGATATGACAGCTCATTCGCGAGCGATATGAGCGATGTTAGCACCAAAGCAATTGTCTGTCGCTTTACGTCGACTTCGCAGCTGAGCGGAGCGGGGCCAGAAAAACAGCGAGCGTTTAGTGCATAATTACGACACTTATGTTTTATAGAAAGAATGAAAAAATAATGAAAAAAGAAAGAAAGTAATTTATTTGCTGCAAAATTAAGGCACCACATGCAATTTTTTTTATTAAAAACAAAAAAAAAAACAAGCCAACTAAAATTGCTAATAAAATAAAAAAAAAAAGGTAATCACATAGTAGGATATACCACAATCATGTGGGCCTCACGACTGCACCATAAAGATTCAGATATAGAAATAAAGAAGGAATCAAGGTCTAGAATTTCCAACATCCATTACCTACACAAGATCATCTTTCTAATCCCAATCTCTATAAGGGGTAATTGTACTCATATTTATGAACAACTTTTTCTAGGGCACCAATCATGAAATCTTGAAAAACAAATCTGATATTCCATACAAAATAATTCAATATTTCTAATAAGTGTATCCAGAAATCGGTGCATTAATAAAATAAGTGACCACTACCAGGAATTATGCCTTCTCTCTGAGAGAGGAACTTGATGGTGAACGTTCACACGATGGGATTTCGTAAATGTCACAAGTCTTTGAATGTTTTGTTCACTTGGACATCGTATTAACCGACATCAAAGAAGGAGGAGGTTTTACAAGGTCATCAAAACATTTGCGACAAGCACTTTTCTGTCGTTTTGGGTTTATGTAATTATTTTGTTCGTTTTAGTATTATGAAGTCAGTTTTTACTTCTTTTTTTAAGTTTATGTCACAATGTTGAATTCCTAATGGTGAGCTAGGTCACCAGTGCTCCTTGGGGAAGTGTTGTGGCAGTAGGGGTCTACTGCCAACACGACACTAATAGTAGGGTCGGCAACGTGCGAGTGATGACCCTGATATTGCAAGCGTCTATAAGTTACGGTGACTGCTTACCACCAGGCAGGCCGTAGGCTTGTTTGCCACATTTAAAGTATTAAAAAAAAGATATTTCAGCTGTCAGAAGTGTCTTGTTTCGTGGCCCTACAGCAAACGGTGTGACGATGCGGCGATACCCCATAAAATACAACTTCCGCGCGCGGTTAGGTTTATTTTAAATAAATTACGCACAACACAAATATCAGTTACGTTACATTGAACATTGGTGTAAGAAAAACAGTTTATATCACTTTCCGGTACTATTTATAATATTGGAGAATCATAGTACCTAGTTTCTAGGAATAAAAGTACCATTAATGTGTCAGTAGTAAACGGAATACGTTGGTTTCTCGATAACATCTGCAGCTGCCAAATTCGTCTGAAAAAGTTGAATTAGGATTTTCTAGAACAACCTGACATTCGACATACAAGTTACAACTACATAGTTGTTACGTGTCTGGGTGTATGTGCAATTGTGCACGTGACACTATTATGTAAAGGCACAATACAGGAAAAATCCTGGTGTGTACGTATATAAAAAAAAAAACGTTTTTTTTGGTGGTTGGTTCAAATGAGCTTGCAGTTCACCTGATGGTAAGTGATCACCGCCGTCCATGAACATCCGCAACACCAGAGGCGTTACCGATGCGTTGCCGACCAAGGATGGTGTTAGGAAAAAAGGAGGGAAAGGAGAAGGAAGGGGACTAAGGGAGAAATTGGAACCCGGCTCTCCACACTCACCGAACGAAACGCAACAGTATGCATACTGCTAATTCGTCGATATTCTGTGGGAGGGTAGTACTTCCCCGTTCATGCTGGCATGCCAGCGAGACACTATTACCGAAAAAAAACCTGTTGTATAAATTATACAGTGACCGACTCGGTACGTTCATTTACAGAAGGAATACTATGAGTCAGCTTTATACGTAAAACGCAAATACTGAGTTGGCAACCCATTCAGTACTGGACTACTGGCATACCGACAGCACTTTGATTTCGTTAATTGTAAATTTTTGTTTTTTTAATTTTGTATGTTTGTGCATTGTGTTGTCTGATGTCTAGTCCGAATAAACGATTTTACTTTCTTTCTTTCCTTCTAAAAAAAGAACGGTGAGCTAATACGAGTAAAATACATTGATGAACACATACACAAGGTACGTGTAACAAAGTTGTGTGGGATCAAATTGTGGTATCTCAACGCTCCCATCGGCATTTCACCTGTTCATAGAAATGTACTCAATCTTCTAGAGAAAATAATGTATTTGCAATTTAATTTGCTTGAGTTTCTATCAAATAACACACAAGTTTACACAACGCATCAACAATATCGTTGGTATATTTTTTTTCAACGAGAGTTACTTATACAACGTTTATCAGAAATGCATGGTCATATTTAAAGGTGTGGATCAGACCATCAAACTGAACTACTTTCTCTATGGAACCAACAATACAACTGTACCAATTCAAATCCAAGAAAAATCAACCAAAATCAGCGCTGTGCTCTCCGCGCTCAGCAAATACTGAGCTGGCTACCCTTTCGGCATGGGCATGCTTGACAACACTAAACAATAGGATGACTATTTTACTTAATTATTTTTTTTTTACTTTGTTCTCTGTCTGTCTTATTTTTTATTTTTTACTGTTTAAAGGTTTAAGTTAATTTTTATTTTATTTCTCTCTCGTGTGTTGTCAATGTTCGTGCTGAATAAATGTATTTTGTTTCTTTCTTTCTTTCTTAAAAAATGTTAGGTGCCCTCTACACATTCTGCGAATGGAGGCCACGAACAAGGACGTGTGTACGGCGCATTTGCCTGCATTCGTTGACATTCGCCAATGTTCGGCATCATTCGTCTGCTAGTCGTGAGTGCACCCAAATGCGCTCTCCATACAATCGTACTCGCATCTATTCGCCGAGCATTTAAAGGCCCTTTAGTCCTCCAACCACTGAAAACGATGTGTAAGCCCCAACTCAAGATAAGCCAGTCCACTTGCCGCATCGGGCACAAAATACCACATCCATCAAAATGACTGACACTTGTTTTGATCCGCTTACCCGCGATGAACGTTGTGATTATGTTCAGTTTTCAGTCGCTTTAAACGTGATCTGTCGAGATAGTTGTGACTAATAGGCAGGATGTGCTTAACGGGGCACATTTGTACTCGAACATATCGTGTGGCAGTAGAGTTTGTCTAATCTAAAAGTGCGCGCCCAACTTAATGTGATTTTCGTTAACACGCTGACCGTACTTTTGCGATGTAATTGATGCTTGCTCACATGCGTTCGTGTCAAGCCAATAAGGCGTGCCATTTAGCGCACCAAGTCAAACCGCACCAAGATTTATTCCACATAGAGAAAAGGCGAAGTGTGCAAAAAAATAAAATAAAAACACATTTAAAGTCGAGTAATATTGGATTATTTATATGGAACAGCTGATGTATTTTTCGCGATTTCAGTGTTATTCGTATAGTAAAAGTTGTTCATAATGATGAGTACAATAACTTCCTCCAATATTTCCATGAACAGACATGGTGGTATCCATAGTATCACTATGTTTTTGCCTTGATAGGCGTACAATATTCAAAACAATAAAAGGTCATCACGAAGAAATCGGACTGTGTGGAATTATATCCCTATTACCCATCAATTTTATCTGGCAAAAATTAATTTACTGAGTAGTATGACTTGTTCAACAAAAAACCTATCAGTTTTTAAATAAACTTAAACTATCTGTCACTTTAATATCTATAAGCAATTTATTGAAGAGTTTTGGAGCCATACCAGTGCCATACCAGTTCTAGTGTGTCTTGTTTTTGTGGCAAATAAATGATTTTTCTTTCTTTCTTTCTTTCCATACCTAAAATGCATTTTGCATAAAGTAACTGTCTTGTGAGGATTTATACGAATTAAATTCTTATATCGCCAACGAGTCCCTCTGTATATATAATATATCTTTTTCTACAGACTTTTATTACTAAATCGTGTTTCCACATCATCCGTCTAGAAATAAAAGGGTCTTGACTGAGCTGCTTATCTCAACCTTTAAGCCCGGGTACCCATCTATTTAAGGCGCCTGAAGAACGCTTATCTAGTGAAAATGTGACATTTCAGGGATTCTATTGGTTGATTTTAGATATCTTCAATTTATTGAGCCTGTCTTTATGACTCTAGACAGATCTTTTTTTACGATTTGTTTAGATAAACAGACGATAAATCTTATATAAAAATTTGAAAGTGAGATTGTTTGTCTCCTTGATCACATTTGATATGTAATCGCTAGCACGGTAAAAGGGGGAGAGAAAATTGACGACAAAACTATCACTTTATCGTTTTCTCTCTCGATTTGTCTTCTGTCGTGGAGACAAAGAGTTAAGAAAACGGGTTCTTTTAGGTAACGGCCTGGGTAGACCATGAAGACTTTAGTTATACAGTCGGAGGTCTAATAGAATAAAAAAATAACAACATTAAATTAAAAATAACAATTAATAAAAAATATAGGTAATACGAAGTTTGACGACACGGTTGGCGCAGTGGCTAAGCGATTAGCTTTCTGCGCTACGTGCCGCTGGTTCGATCCCCGCACGGAACAAATATTTGTATGATCTACAGATAATTGTTTCGGATCTGGGTGGTATGCATGTGAGATTTATATTTGTAAGCTGTACCCTCGATACAGGAGATATCCTAGTATTTTAAAATAAAACTAAAAAAATCTTTGTTACAATAAAACGTGAATTTTCAACACTGTGTGATATAGACATAATCATCAATGTTTTCTATAATAAATAAATAAATCAATATAAGGAATAAGATACAGTCCGACAAACAGACCGACTTACATTCGTAACTGAAGACACAATTAAAAAAACCGCTTCGTTCCGCCGCCGTCCCTACCTCCTTCATCTAGAGTCACTGACCTGTGTGTCCCTGTGTATGCTGTATGTGGACCAGCAGCAGGGTTCCACCTGGTTGGAGTCCAGCCCCCAAAACTCCAGCTCTTCCTCAAACAGTGGCCCGCACACATTTGTAGGGTAGTGCAGTTTGCCAGTTCTGGAACCAAGAAAAACATATTGAAATATATTTTTTTATAAAAAACTTAACAAAGAAAGAAAGAAAGAAAAAAAGAAAGAAAAAAGTATTTATTTGACACAGCACAAAAACAATTTTAACGATAAAGTAACAAAAAGTAAAAGAATAAAACATGTAAAAGAAAAAAAAAGAAAAAAAAAGAAAAGAAAATTATCTAAAATAACAAATGGGTTGTACGTCGCAGCTGTGTCAAAAAGGCTTCCGCTCAGCTTAAGCTGACGCGCTGCGAGCAGCCCGACAGCGCTGGTTTTCAGCGGGACACAGCTAACTTCAGGGGTGGTTAACAGCTTCTGGGGTTCGTTCTAAGCCAAAAGACAAAATATTTATCGCGAATATTTAGCTGTTATCAGTTTAGGAGTTCCCTTCCTCCATTTCGTACTCCATGATCGGATCGTAACCATGTTTTTATGAGACCACATAGAAGGTCAACCCTTTCATTTCAAATGACATTATCAAAGGTTCACAACAGTGGTGGAGATATTCGGTAACAAACATAGTTTTTTTATCTAATTCTAATCTAATCTAAACTAATAAAAAGACAAAAGATTTAATTTTTGTATGTTTGTTTATTTGTTTCTAATGGATAAGTTCAAAAATTACAAGACCTTTTAAACAAAAATCACCAGCAGAATGCTATACTATCACTGAGTAACGTAGATTTTAATTAAAAGCTATTTTAATCGGGTATCATCTTAGCTATGTTTCATGAAAATCTGTTTAGCCGTTCAAAAGTTACAGCTCTTTTTCTAGTTGGAGTCGGAGGTTTTTGACGGTTAGGTTTATTATTTAAAAACACACGTACTCCTCAATAATAATCCACATTCCCTTCTCCATCATCTCATTATATCCAACCTTTATTGCCTTCGGTTTCGAGTACAATATACATTAACATAAGGAACTCCCACTCAATATGCGAAAATCTCATAAAGATAAGTAAATTCCCCATTCCCCATGCTTCCGAGATCCGAACAATATCCGCCCAATAAAATAAAAATAAATTCGCTTCCTCCTTATAATGTTACATCGTAACTCTCTTTATGTATTCACAATACCGCTTTCGATCAAGACAAGGTCGCGCAATATTCATTTTTCAGTATTCAATTGTTTTATGGATATATTATTATCGTTATTTATTTTTCATGATGTGAGTACTCCGATATTCAGATATTTATTACATGCCATGTCAATAAAAAACGGATCCCACGTTTAATTTTAATTATAAGGCCGAGTATTCACTAGCAGACAAAAATGTCACGCAACACGTGTCGCTACCGATGTCGGGCTTAGTCAAGCAACGTCAGGCGACGTTACCCAACTTCTACGGACATCACTAGTGACACGTGTCGCGGGTAGATGTGTGCACCGATACCGGCGGCGGTGACATCGGCGTCATCGGCGTGGATGGTGAAAATCTTATTAAAAACAAAATAATGGCAGACTTATTCGCCCGAATGACTGTGACTGACGAAGTTATCGGCAAAACGCGCTATTTAAATTATGGTCATAACAAAAGTTTTTTGTTATTACAATTACGTCGAAATAAACCAATAAGTATATTGTATATTTAGACATTTTTTTATTTTACTAGTATATTATGGTCTCCATTGTACCTAAAACTAGAATTTTACATAGTATGACATTAGAGCAGAACACGCCGAAAACAATTTATAGTGCTACGTCAACCAACGTTGCTCAACTTCAACCGAGATCTCTAGTGACACGTGTTGCGGGAAAGTCTCCTAGTGAATACGAGACTTAAACTTGTGTACAATAAAGAGTATTTCTATTCTAAATAATAATAAAAGCCTTTATTAACTGATCAATAGAAATTATTTACATAAAATATTAAGAGAAAACATTATTGTTCCACTTAGGTATTTTCATCTATCAGCGTATCCTTTGATGCATAGGCCTCCTATAGGTTCATAGGCCTCCTCCAGGTTGATTTCTATTCCATTCTTTTCTAATTAAAATCGCACCAAACAAAAGGTTGAAGCTAACTTAATAACAAAAGAGAGAGCCGGTGTCTAGCGAGGACGGTTTTCCATTCGACCATTCTATTCCCGTGTCCAGTTTCATCGGAAATCGAACGCTATAAAAATACCACACGTTCGCTGCATTCTAGGTGACGAGCTATTGGACTAACATTATAGCTATAGTATATAATAATGGCCTAACCGTCAAAAACCCCCGACTCCAACTAGAAAAAGAGCTGTAACTTTTGAAGGGCTGAACAGATTTTCATGCAACATAGCTGAGATGATACCCGATTAAACTAGCTTTCAATTAAGAAAAATTGCATTGAAATCGGTCCATCCGTTTTGGAGCTACGATGGTACAGACAGATAAACAGATTCACACTTCAAAGTTATAACACCCCTATTTTTTGTCGAGGATTAAAAAAGTCCATACAAAGCTTAGAGTAATTATTTCTATGATACAAAGCATCTATTATTTATTCATCTAATTCTTGCTTGACGTAGGTCAATTGCAAAGAAGTTACCTACCGAAAAGGTTGGTTACCATCAGCTACCAAATTGTAAATCTCTCACGGGTTTTGTCACGGGCCAGATTGAATTAAGCAATTATTCAAAGCTTTAAGCCCGTTACAGACGATTCAAAGTAGCTTGCGCAAGTACTAATAATTCGCAAGTTATACTTCGCATCGTCTCGCAAGCTACTTCGCATCGTCTGCAAGATTTATTAGTAAGTGGCATGGAGCACTATTAGCACGATGTGTGTGTGTTATTATAAGAGTTGCTGATGCCGTGACAGAAATACTAGCCAAGGGGTCATCCATAAAGTACGTCACACTAATTTCGTGATTTTTTGACAGTTGATCACATTTGTGAGACCCCCTCCCTAGTGTGACGTCACGTATTCCACAATTTTACATCTAGATTTTTTTTATTAAAACGGCAGTTTCTAAATTAGTTTTATTTCCATTTAAATTATTTTTTAATATGATTTTCAAATGTGACGTCACGAAACTTAGGACCCCTCCCAGCCCTTGTCACATAATGTCACACTTCGTCGAGCCCCTAGATATAAACTAAGAATAACTTTGACTGGACCCAAAGTTCTAGGAAGGCCTTGGGAAAAATTGGAGTTCTTCATGACAACGTAAAATCGTGTTGATTGTGAGTTATATGACAGTGTTGGCAGTAAGTAGCCGGCGGCGTGACGCCGTGACGCCGCGCCGTGACGAGCGTGACAAGTGATAAAAACTTTTCTGTTACTTTCAACGGACGAGCCACTCTTTTATATCTTAGAAAGTTTTTTAAGAATAGGTATTTTTAACCCCCGACAAAAAAGAGGGGTGTTATAAGTTTTAAGCGTGTATCTACGTATCTATGTATCTGTGTTGCCGTCTGTGGCATCAAAGCTCCAAAACGGATGGACCAATTTCAATGCAGTTTTTAGGGTTCCGTACCCACCCAACGGGTAAAATGGGACCCTATGACTAAGACTCCGCTGTCCGTCCGTCCGTCTGTCACCAGGCTGTGTCTCATGAACCGTGATAGTTAAACAGTTGAAATTTTCACTGATGATGTATTTCTGTTGCCGCTATAACAACAAATACCTACTAAAAAACAGGATAAAATAATTATTTAAGGGGCTCCCATACAACAAACGTGATTTTTTTGCCGTTTTTATAGATGATACGGAACCCTTCGTGCGCGAGTCCGACTCGCACTTGGCCGGTTTTTTTCTAGCTAGTTTAATCTAGTTTAAGCTAGTTTAATCAGGATGGTTCTTAGCTATATTTCATGAAAATCTGTTCGTTTCTATTGGCTGGTCTACTGGTCTATCTACGAGTCAACTTCTTTGCTTAGATTACTTCAATTTCGTGACGATGTATTACATAATGATAAAACGTGTTGATTGTCAAATATAACTGCTGTCATTTAACGTCATGATGAACGTGATAAATGACACTAACTTTTAACTCGCGTTGTAAAATAAAAAGCTGTCGCACTACGACCTCTTAAAAGTATTACGACGTACCATTATTCATGATCATGCGCGTAAAGTTTTGTGGGGTTTTTCTGTATGAAAACTCAGTGCGTAAAATATAATACTGCGAAGTACCATGACCCTATTAAAGTTAATGGATGTTCGTATTGTATTAAAAGAAATTAAGTAATACAATTTTTTATTTTCACAAAAAATAAATTGTTTTGAAGAACTGATGACCCGAAAATGGCAACTGTGGTAGAATCTATAATCCATATAAGTATTAATACGTGAAGAGAAAACTTTGTACCCCTTTTTAAGCATATTGCGCGCACGGAGGAGTGGGAGATTTGGTATAGTTAAAGTTTATATGGAGGATGATTGCAGAAAGATAAAATTACGGTCGAATTTCGACCACTGGGCGACCTCTAGTAATTTTAATTACAGAAGATGAGAGGCATTGTTGAATCATAGAAGAAGTCCAAGTCCTCCTGCGGATGGCAATGGTCTGATAATGAAGCACTCGGATGTTTCCATAATCAAGTATGCAAGATTTCACAATTGTAACATATTTACCCGACTACGGAGAGGGTTATATGTTTGACCGGTATGTATGTATGTATGCATGTATGTTCATCTGTTCCCTCATAACTTCTAAGCTACTTATCATAATTCGACAAATGAGGTATCGTTGGAAGCGTTTTAATGGTCCGCTGGTTATAGGCTATGTGACGTCACATTAAATTTAATATGGCGCCCTCTAGAAGACATAAAGTAACGAACTAAAAATTTTTTTTTGTTTGTTCTTTGCGTGATGGGTATCAAATGAAAGGGCTTAATTAGCACATTTCATATGAATATGTGTTAATATTTTCTTGTTTCATACCTTTTCACTAGTCGGGTTTTAGTTTTTGAACTTATTTTTTTTTAATAATGCACACTGAGCATAGACTGATGTTTGAAGTACAATGTAACGTAACTGGAACGCCCCTTGATCTGAAGATGGCGTCCCGGTAGCACGTAGGTACCAGCGAAAGCTCTGTATACTAATAAGAATAAAAAGATGTGTAGCGACACCTATCGCCACTTAGAATAACTACTAGCAACTAGCAAGGCAGCAAGCTAGCTACAGTGGCGCAAAAATATGAATTCGACCAATCAGATTACGGGGCCTGCATCACGCAAGGAAAAAGAATATAATATCGTATCTAACACATATACAACTGCCCGACATCAACCGTCGAGCTTCGGCCCGCCAGGCAATATCACCTCGCCTGGTCTGAGGATCTTCCTTTTTCAATGGAGGAACGCCATACCACGTTCCTCCACAGATCAGTTTTCCTGAATACTATTATTTCAATTAAGAACAATGAACAATGAGAATAACCTAACCATCAAAAACCCCCGACTCCAACTAGAAAAAGAGCCGTAAATTTTAAACGGCTGAACAGATTTTCATGAAACATAGCTAAGATGATACCCGATTAAACTAGCTTTCAAATAAAAAAAAACTGCATTGAAATCGGTCTATCCGTTTTGGAGCTACGATGCGACAGACAGATACACAGATACTACCACTACAAACTTATAACACCTCTCTTTTTGTCGGGGAATAAAAAATTCTGGTATCCAGCTGCATATACTTAGACCAGAAACCGACGCTAACAAATTTGGGTATCGACAAGGCAGATGATGAAGTGACGTCACAGTCGTTGTAGCTACATAATGATTTACAGCCCAATCTTAAAGATAACCGAATCTAAACTAATCTGCAGGTTTGACCTTGCAAATCTGTCCAGCCTATTAGAATAGGTAAGTAGGGATCATGACTCCATTTACTTTGGGTTGGGGCTGATCCGTATCCGATTCGTCTTGCTGATTGGATTTGAAATTAGAACGTCTTTAGACTACACAATAAAGGATTATAAAAAAAATACCCGAACTTCTTAGTACTAATAATAAAAAAGTAAAAAACTGACTTCAAAAAACTATATCTATTTAAAAAATAATTGTCTTAAAAATCTTCAGCTCCTGAAGTCGGTGCTACTGCCAAGCTAAGGTGCATTGAAGACTTAAGGCCCCGACTTCAGAAGATGTGTTTTTGTAAAATTATTTTATACCTTATTTATTATTTATTTATTTATTATTTATGTACACACATACACATGACAAAGAAAATAAGTAAAGATATCAAGTACAAAGGTACTGCTTATGTCTAAAGAAATACTACACTACTATACTTTATGGTTTTTTGAAGTCTGGCTGCTGGCCTATTCTGTGGTCAAAGAATAAGCATTGCCATTCAACGTGGCAATGCTGCCAGTCTTCTGGGCACGCTGCCAATGGACGATGCGGAGTACTTTGACGCCTAGGTGCTCAGTTTTATATTTGTACTTTTATTTTATGTTTTAAATAATTATAGCTGATATTAACCTGATTAGGAATTCTACCAAACCCAAATTTTAATGTTTAAATTATTACCCGAGATAACCAACTTTCACGGGATATCATACGAACCTTCCTTCAGGTCTATTTAATCAATTTTCAAACTTAACTTAAAGTCATAAAGTTTATAATAATAATTGATAAGTTCATAACTCTACCTCATAATTTTGTTTCTATTTATTTTCAATCTTAACACCTAGAAATAAAGTTCGAAATAGCTTAACAATTTTGTTTGCCATAACTGTTAATGTTCCGAAGTTAATTGTTTATACACGTTTAGTCAGAAAGGAGATTTAGAGCCGAAATGGGATTCTAGTCATCATTATGAACAACTTTTACTATAGGACCATCCATGAAATCGCGAAAAAATCAGATATTCTATACAAATACTTCAATATTACTCGACTACACTCCGTTCGAAATAACATTAGAAATTTAAATAACTCCATTTACACTTTATTCAACCGATTTTGACTTCTACTACGTTGGTGACATGACAAATTACAGCTGCAGTAAACATTTGTTATCGTAAATACTTTTTTGCTTTTAATGCCATCCTTATGCATACGGAATAGAAGTCATAATCGGTTGAATACACTGTGGAAGGGTTTGTTAAAAATGTCTAATGTTATTTCAAATGGAGTATAAGTGTATGCAACTTTAGATTATTTTTTTCGCGATTTCGGCCTCGGTCCCACGGTAAAAGTATTTGTTCATAATGATGAGACAATAGGACGAAACGACACAACTAAGAAGTAACATCGATGTACCTGATCGAACAACCAATGGCAGTCGCTTAGATAATTTTATAACTTATTGCGTCTGCGTAAAGATCATTTTTAACTGCAGTACTAATAAACATTCGTGGTCTTGAAGTGGCACTCGGTTCGGAAGTGATCGGCTTTACGAAGTTTGCCGATGCAATTTCTTAGTTGTGTCGTATTGTAACTAGAGTTGAAAACTGCGGAAACTTTCCGAAACTTTGGAAGTTTTCCGGAAGTTTACCGGAAATATTCCCGAAAACTTCCAAAACTGCGGCAGTTTTGGAAGTTTTCAGAAATTATTTTATACTTATAAAAACAGTAATTGGGGATACTTTGTGCATAAAATATGTTGCATTTAGCTAGATTTTAAATATACGAACACAGCGAGCACAGGACGGGATGCGGGGTAGGGTACATGTTAAAAATAAATATTTCCAAAACTTCGTCATACCGTTCGGTGTTTATAATATACCCGTTGCCTTCGTATGATTTATGCCGATTGAATAAAAAACGTTATTTCATCAATTTGCTTCAATAGGTACCATAAATAATTAAAATAATGAAAGAAAATAGAACTAAATTAAAGGATCATTTTCATTTGACGTTACTGATTCTGAATAGCCCAAAAGCAACGAATTTGTTGATTTCATAAATAGAAAAACATAATTTGAAAACTTCCAAAGTTTCGGAAGTTTTGGAAGTTTTCAGGAAACTTTCCTCAGAAAAGGAAACTTTCCTGGAAGTTTTCAACTCTAATTGTAACTGATCGAATAAAAAAGATTTTTATACGGAAATCTCATAATGTATAATTTTTTCAGGAAATACGTTTCACGTATCTACGCATAAATAAATGGAGTTACGATTGCTCCGTGAAAAGCTAAAAAAAGATCTATTTTCACACTGATCTGTTCGAAGAAAAATAAACATCAGAGTATCAGTTTAAAAATAGTAGTAGATAGTAACTGTACTATTTTCGACTGAAACTTAATCGTTTAATGATTCAGCTGGTAAACTTAGTTAACCTTGCTTTTAAACGCAATGTTAACTGTAGTACATACCAAGGAAGATGGCGGACGTGGATACCTCTGACTAATGCTATATACTATAATAGAATAGAATAGATTTTTATTTCATGTAATCCAGATACAGGCACTAATGAAATGCAGCAACTTTTTCTTCTTTTTGGCTCATGTGACGCGTGGCCTTCCTCTACCTCTCCTTCCTTCTATGTTTCCTTCTATTATGTTTTTAATCAACAATCATGTTGCATAAGATGGCCTATCATCTTTTGTCTCCTATTTTGAATTGTTTTCATTAGTATCATCTTCTCATTGCCTCTCTTCAATTCCTCTTCATTAATATCTTTTTTCCAGATTATTGTCTCCATCCTTCTCGAACACTATATCTCAAATGCTTCCAAAAGCTCTCTATCTTTCTCTGTCATTGCCCACTTCTCACTTCCGTAAAGGGCTATAGTCCAAATATATGACTTTATGAATTTCTTCTTCTTCCACCGTTCATCATAGCGATCTTTTAAGCCGTCCATGAAGAATTTCTGAAAATAATCCTTCAAACGTATAGCTGCTTCGAACCAATAAAACATATTTTTATCACAATGTATTATTTGTATCAATAGAAAAAGTAATACGGCCGTTAGCCGATCTATCATCTTGCACCTTTTATTCTAGTCATAAATTATTTTCGGCAGACAGCTAATGGAAACTTGACAGGTCCAGAACTAGACATAAAGGATTGCCTAAATCTATCTGGTCTAGATTATGAAATGCCTATGAAGTGCCTATTAACCTTCTGAGATTTTAGTTAGCAGGTTTAAAAATAAGAATGCCTTTGGTAAATAACCTAACTGTGAAACCCCCGACTCCAAATAGAAAAAGAGCTATAACTTTTGAACGGCTGACCAGATTTTTTAAGAAACATAGCTAAATGATTCCCGATTAAACTAGCTTTCAATTAAAAACTGCATTGAAATCGGTCCATCCGTTTTAGAGACACAGATCATTTTAAGATTTCGAGTTTTTTATTTTTTTGAGTTTTTTTTTATTTTAGGTAGGTAAGTATTTTTTTTTCTTTTTACATGTTTTATTCTATTATTTTTGTTATATTATCTTTAAAATTGTTTTTGTGCTGTGTCAAATAAATACTTTTTTCTTTCTTTCAGATACACACTACATACTTATAACACCCCTTTTTTTAGTCAGGGGTTAAAAATATGGCCGGCAACGATCAAATAATCCATCCGTTACGAGACGATCGTTTTACAGATTGAATTGACATTAGGTCGTATGCAAGAGCCAAAGTGCCATTTTAAAACCGAGATAACGATAAAGATTTGGATTTTAAGGTCAATAAAACCCAAACAAATTTCCCGTGTGGCTATAAAATTGTGGTTTACAATCTATTAAACGGATCCTTCACTGATTTTGGAATCAGCTGTTCATCGATTGTTCAAGATGAAGAAAACTTTAAAGAACGATGTTTTAAAACCAGTTTTTTTGTCGGCATGGTTGGCCCAGTGGCTAAGCGATTGGCTTTCTGCGCTACGAGCAGGGGGTACGATTCCCGCACGGAACAAATATTTGTATGGTCTACAGATAGTTTGTTTGTAAACATGTATGTTTGTAAACTGTACCCTCGATACATGAGACTAGTATTTCTCCTGAATAGAGGGGCAAAGTTTAAAAAAAAAATAAGAAATAAAAAATATTATATTTTTCTTTCCATAGTCTGTCATACCAAAACCCAGAACTTCTGGGTTCTGGTAGATGTAATTTGTTGTGAAGTTGAAAATTTAGGTACCGTCATTATGTACTTATTTCTTGAAGATCTACTTATTTCAAAAGGGTTAAAATAATTGTACGGGGCAGGGACTATACCCAACGAGGGTCTTTACTCGGAATCGGAAGGTCATAAGGTTTAAATCCGTCCCTGTCAATTTATTATGGCTAACCCACTCTCAACACTAGGCGGATTAACAGGAATATTAATAGCTGCTTAACTTGGGACGCCACTTACAGCTTCCTAGTCCCCAAAGAGGTAGGCAGGGGAATTAGAATACCCATTGTTTACACACGTGGTACGTAATTGTATTATGTGGAAACAACTGAAGAAGATCTACTCAATAAATCTCGGTCAAACATCTTAATTACGTAAAGTCGCGACACGAGGCAATTGTACTGAGTGAGCGAAATGCAGAACAGTCATCTTAATTGCGTAAAGTCGCGACACGAGGCAATTGTAATGAGTACGCAAGATATAGAGGAAGTATTGCGCAATTAAGTACTGCAATTAAGAAGGAGATCCGCCACTGTAATTGACAATAATTTATTTATTTGAAGGAAAATCTGCAGCTAACCATTTACAGTTGTAGCGTTATTGGATATAAACAGAAAGCCAATAACAGATTTTCACATATAGTTAATTGCGTAGGTGAGGTTGGTAGGTAGGTTAGGTAGGTGAGTGATGGTGTTTACAATATAGTACAAAGTTAAGTTTATACCTGATGTGAGAGTTTATATAGTACCTACAATAATTTAGAGTTAAGGAATGCAAAAGGGTATTACTATACAATCGCATGAAAGTAAAATTACGATACTGCATTCGATTCAGAATGTGTACCTCTACCATGAGTTTTCCGTGCCGTCTAACGTTCACGTTCACATGCAATATTTGTATAGTGACTTTAGTTCACTATTTATACCGCAAGAGGCGCTGAAAAAATTTGTTATTTTTTCCGAGGTCAATGCTACGCAATACAAGTCAAATTGGTTGAACGACATTGCAAAAATATTATAGTTTAAAAAAAAACTATAGAAGACGCTTTAGTCATCCAAACTAAACATGTATGCAAAATTTCAGCTCAATCGGAAACCGGGAAGTGGGTCAAATTTAACATCCAAGATTTTCTTACATAGTAAGTTATTTAGTTACAGGTGAAGCTAATAAAAGCGTGTTAAAAATCAACAATTATGAAATCATTCTGACACGATAGAGACAAGATTGAAATAGCAGAATTAGGGTCCAGGTACATCGATGTAACTTCTTAGTTGTTTCGTACTTATACACAACTTTAGCGATAAGTTAAGTAGAATTAAGCACTATAAGCGAGGTAAGTTATGCCGTATGTCGGTTTCGGCTTTATTACCCGTAAAATGGTAAGCGGATTGCGTCTGCGGCTTGCTGTTTGAAAGATTAGAGCCTTGAAATGAGCTTGGCAACGCTGACGCATGCTTCATGCTCGTGAACGGGTGCCGTCTGTCGGAACTGGTCAGTTCATAACTGCCATGGCAATCTTATTCACAGGCAAATCATTATTATCCTAGTCTTATTTTATTCACATTAAATTACATTATTCTCGCAGCTCTTACCACAACATTGTACTGATAAAGATAATCTATTTTTTGAAAAGAGTTACCATGGAGTTTCTTGCCGGTTCTTCTCCATAGGGTCTACTATTTGGAACCTAGAGTCTCGACATTTCATAAGTGCCTGTATATGGTTTACATGAAATAAAGATCTATTCTATTCTAATATGTCAAGTGAGCTTAAGAGTTAATGCGGTCGCTGGCATTTGAAGAATAGGTATTTAAAAAAACGCTATCTCTAGCGCATGCCGTTAACCGAGCACAAGGGACAACTGCACCTCAGACTGATCAGACCTTAATAACCTAACCGTCAAAAACCCCTGGCTCCAACTAGAAAAAGAGCTGTAACTTTTGAACGGCAAAACAGATTTTCATGAAACATAGCTAAGATGATACCCAATTAAACTAGATTTTAATAAAAAAATATATATATTGAAATCGGTCCATCCGTTTTGGAGCTACGATGCCACTAACAGAGACACAGATACACACTACAAACTTATAACACCCCTCTTTTTTGTCGTGGGTTAAAAATACAAGTAATCTATCGCATTTTTGTTTAATTTTATGCAACATACACAGTTGTTTCAAGAAAAAGTAAAAATAAGGCATGAATTTTCAAAAAATATCATGGATTATACGTGTATTTTTTATTCAAAATTTACTAACGATAACGTTACGATAGTTTAAAAAAAAATACAGTCGAATTGTGAACCTCCTCCTTTTTTGAAGTCAGAAACATTTGTGCTCGGTCCTCTGTACCCAAAATACGCAGAAATCTTCTAATAAGCATATCGTTTAAAGAAAACTTTATCATATGGTTTATTCATCTGGTCGCGGGACTTATCTCATTACCGTGACCCCGGAACGTAAAGGGCTATTGAAGGAACACCGTGGATTTTAGTCAGTACAAGTCTGACAGTCCCCCCGCCCTGCCCGGGGTGGGAGGACTCCTACGATGATTTTAACACGCTAAAAAAAAAAAAAAAAAAAAAATGATTTATTCATCTTGAGAAAAAGAAGAAACATTACTTCATACATTTGATCGCGAGATGTTACATCATCAATTTACATCACAAAAGATTAAAATAAAAACTATAACATATACAAGTAATGCTTTGAACAATGATTTATATTTTAAATGTTTACCAGAACTGTCTATTCGGTCGTCAGGCGGATAGAATTTTATAATAATAATTTACGTTACAGTAAAAATTCTTGATCGGTCAAAAGTAAGAAAGAAAGAAAGAAAGAAAAAAGTATTTATTTGAAACAGCACAAAAACAATTTTAAAGATAAAGTAACAAAAAATAAAAGAATAAAACATGTAAAAGAAAAAAAGAAATAATATTTATCTAAAATAACAAATGGGTTGTACGTCGCAGCTGTGTCAAAAAGGCAAAAACTGCGTAAAAAATAGGTACTATTGACTAAAGACGTCGATCAAATTTAATTTTTAAC
Source organism: Allophyes oxyacanthae (assembly GCA_932294325.1). Lineage (NCBI taxonomy): Eukaryota > Metazoa > Arthropoda > Insecta > Lepidoptera > Noctuidae > Allophyes > Allophyes oxyacanthae. The sequence goes on from OW028625.1 coordinate 1,814,973, forward strand.
AAAAAATATTTGTTATTTTAAAAGTGTGCAGTGATAGCCTAGTGGTTGAATAACCTTACCGTCAAAACCCCCGATTCCAACTAGAAAAAGAGCTGTAACTTTGGAAAGGCTGAACAGATTTTCATGACACGCTTTCAATTAAAGAAACTGCATTGAAATAGGTGTTGAATATACAAAATTATTAGTTGTATTGTATATTATTTATAAATTTAAATTTGGAATGTAGAAGAAAATGTGTGTTGTGTCAAGTGCAAAGAATAAAACATTATTCCTTTTAATATTCCTTTATTTCCACGATCCATAAACCCTCTACAATAGGTTCATCCGTTTTGGAGCTTCGATGCCACATACAGATACACAGATCCACAGATACACACTACAAACTTATAACGCCCATCTTTTTTTTCCGCGGTTAAAAACAGTAAATTTATATTGGAAGAAGCCTGCCTGCGTCGCGAATATAACAAATTTAAAAAATTTTGTAAAAAGAAATATTCGACCGCGACCAGGACTTGAACTTACGAACGTCTGGTTCAGTACACCAGTACCTAAGTATTAAAACAAATTGATCTCTGAAAGCATCTGAAAGATATCAACACAGACACTCAAGGAAACTGAGTGCAGGAAACGAAGTAAATGGACCATAGGAAGCCAGTTGTCGAGTAAAACCTAAGGGAATTTACACACGGTAAGTTTACGTGTTCAACGAACACGCCACTTCATCACGCTACAGGTTGATCGACAAAGCGATCGAACGGTTATATCGTCAGAAAAATCGCGATACCATTGTGAACAATGCGAATTATCATTACGTTTATTTGCCACGAATTTAAAAACCGATGGCTTAGTAATGGGTGCAAAATCTGAGTTTTATTATTTACTTTTCATACATGAAATTGCACCCGTGCCAAACCGGGGACGAGTCGTATCATATAAAATATGAAACTAAACTTAACTACACATTTTAAAGTTAAAAATATTATAAAATTGCCCTTAAAATTCAATAAAACCAACAAACAACATTGCATCAATGAAAAATTACGATGCAAAATTAAAAATTAAATATCTCAGTTCAATGATGATTGAATCCTTTACGTGTAACTACGTCCAATTTTCAACAGCTTATTATCATTTTTTTATATTTCTATATTGTTCTGTTTACAGTATAAAATATTTATTTCCCAATAAGAATACACTGCTGGGCACGGGCCTCTTCCCGGAATGAGAAGGGTTAGGTTTGTCGAACTATATCCTACATGTATAACGTCCCTATTTATATAATGTGTCCTATAAGTGATTGTTGACTTGCTGACGTTTCGGACACAATATATTCGGATACAGTGTCCCAATCGACACATTTTAATTTCAATATTTTTTTCACTGACAATTCGGACACTGTCAATTACACTGTTTTTTTATTTTTTTATAATACGTTTTTTTTTAAATTATGTTATAAGTGTAAACAATTGTTGGTAGACCAAATAAATAATTAAATGTCAGTTCTGTATTAATATCAATGTCAATAATATTCTGGATATCAAAATACGCAATAAGTTACATAATAATAAGGAGATAAGAGCGACAGAATTTATTGAACCTGCTATAGGAATTTCCTTCTGAGGTGAACGCTTGTTGCTTTATTACGCACTAAGTTAAATAAACGCGCCGTTTTACGTAATTTTTACAGTTAAAGCAGGAATTTGATGATTATATTACATTATTATTTATGTGACTTTATTGATATAATATTATTATATTATAGTGATATTATTTTGGTCCGTTTTCAATGTTATCTGACAATGAGTTAGGTTAAGTTATATATATGACCAATCATTGACCGTCTCACAATTTAAAGGCCTTACACATACAGTGAAATTGTCAAAATATTACTGCCTTGCAATATCACTGCGTGGGTCCAGTGGGATTACAATGTCACTGAAATTGTGAGAAATGGAGGCGGTTGGCAAAGTTTCGTGATTCCACGCATTTGGCGATATCCTTACGATATACACATTTCAGTTTAGCGTTCCAACCGCCGCATTTCTCCTACCCAGTGCATTCCTATGTTGACACAAGACAAGTAACGAAGCGTAAAATCGTCTCGAGCCAGCGATCCGGTCATTGCTACGTCATACCCGGTACGTGTCGGTTGGAAGCCGTATATTTTATTAAAATAGTATGAAAAGTAACGCGTTGTCTTTTCACTCATGCGTTGTCGGCACGCGTGAAGACTGCAAAAAGGGTCTGAATGTTAGCTTGGATGCTTTCGTGGCTTTTCTTCGTGTTTTCTTCCCGACACGACCCCATCGCGAGCGAGCAAACGTACAAAAGGAGGGTCCGTAGGGATTGAGGAGCCAAATGTGATTTTTAAACGCGGATACTATCTTTATTTTGTAGCAAATTAGGCGATTTTGTAGACCCAATCCTATAATTATAATTTATTATTTTATTGTTTCAAAAAAGTCATGTACAGATGTAGGGAATAAATTCCCTAGAGAGTTTCAATCCGTCAAATTACAATGACATCACAATACAATTGAAGATCATAACTATTTTAACACTTGTACAAGGCAGGATACTTGCGCAAAATCTTGCCATGCATGTAACTGCATACTTGTGCAAGCCTAAACTTGCGCAAAGAAATCGTTACGTGTGTAATCAAATTATATCCAATGACTGAGTTGGTGGTCCATTTGTTACGCGCACTATTACTAAAAATAATAAAATCAAAAAATACCAGCCTATTCCTGTCCCGCTGATGGGCCCGGGCCTCTTCTCAGAATGAGAAGGGTTAGCCTTAGTCCACCACGCTGGCCTAGTGTGGGTTGGTGGACTACACACACCATCGAGAACTTTATGAGGCCCTCTCAGATGTGCAGGTTTCCTTACGATGTTTTGCAAGTGATAATCAAATCAAATATCACATAAATTCGAAAATTCTGAGGTTTGAACTCAGACCCCATGCATGGAAGGCAAGCGTTCAACCGCTAGGCTATCAGTGCATTAAAAATACCACTCAAATATAAAATCCTATTTGGCTTTTCTCTGTTCTTTACAAAGTATTTGGGCTTTAATTTTGGTAGAAACAGTAGATTCCACACTAGAATTTTGTGTGTGTCTCACGTGGTATTTCTCAATTAAAATTCCAGCTAAAAGCTCACGTTTTCGGAGATCTAGAAACATACCGCAACTATCACAGATGTGATCTCTGAACGAAGTCAAAGCTTTATTTTTGTACACACGGCTATAAAGCCATACAGTTTCAGTATAAGCTGATTTTTCATTGTACGGAAAGTCTATACAATGCGAGGACAGCTTATAGTAGAAATATATAATAAATTGATATTGAGCTCTGTGTATGTCCAATTCCGGAAGGTCAACAACTTAAGTCTGACAATTCAGAAGTGCTTGAAAATGCATGCATAAAAATATATAAATTGGTTAAAATTAAAAAATCACAACACGACAACTCAACTCATTTTGAGTTAAGCTCGCCTATGTACATGTATTTTGCTTTTATGTATTTTATTTGTGTATGTGTACCTGTACAGTATGAAGAATAAGAATAATAATAAATAAATTTTATTTTAAAATAAAACCCGTGTGTTTTGTCGTTATCATGTCTTCATGACAACCACAAAACACATGGTTTTTTTGCCTAGCGGGTGAACTCTTGTTCACTGATGACAAATCAGGTCCCACACTAAAATATATCATCATTTTAACTTCTGTAAGCGAAAAACACTCGGATCAATTGGAGTTTAAAAACTGTAATCGATTGTAATCGAGTGGACCGAGCACGAATGTTTTGACGTATAGTAACGTTAACGTAACCTTTAGAACAAGAAATACACGTTTAATCCATGATATTTTTTTGGAAATACATGCAATATTTTTATGAAACAAGTGTGTTTTTGCATAAAATTGAACAAAAATGCGATAGATTCATCGTATTTTATAGTTAAAATTTGCTTACGATTACGTTACCATACGTCAAAACATTCGTGCTCGGCCCACAGTATCTACTGTTATTTATACTAATAAAACAAAGCAAGACTTATCTGACAAACAAAAATGCCACTTACAATAATTCTACTAATCATGACACCAAAAAGCGAGCACGAACAATTTAACTTTAACTTCGTTAAACTAATCAGTTTAGATAAACCAAAGTCGACTGCAATTTCTACAGAACTGTGCTTTGAAACTGAGTTTCTGTCTGATGTAACTAATTCAGACATAGTTATGAAGGCCACTGGTAGTAATTAACACCAGTACAGTTCTACGATTAAAGTTATATGCATCAGAAATCTTCGTATTTCCGAATCTACAATAAACTAAACTAATATTAAAAAGATATTTTATTTTATTTTTTGTATGTTTGTTTGTTTTTAAGGGATAAACTAGAAACCTACAGCACCGATTTTAAAAATTCTTTCACCAGCAATGTAATTATATATATATGTATACATATATATATATATTATAAATATGTATATATACATATATATATTATAGATACCATACTTAATAATATCTGATGCATGGGTGCAGACCGATATCCGTGGTGTCTACAGTTAGGACAAGTCAGCTGAAAACTGTTATGGCTCTTTCTTCAAAAGGCTATTCCAGACACCTTCTCACATGATCATAAACAAACTGGACTTTAAAAAAGAAACGTTTAAGTTCGTTTCGGCGTTTTCTTAACCGACTTCAAAAAAGGAGGAGGTTCTCAACTCCAATGTTTTTTTTTAATGTTTGTTACCTCTGAACTTTCGATTGGGTGAACCGATTTTGATGATTCTTTTTTTATTTGAAAGCTGGTGCTTCCCGTGTGGTCCCATTTACAAAACACTTATAAAATCTTCTTATAAGGAATTATTACAGAAAATAAATCAATAATATAAATCAGTATAATTCATAGATGCGTCTAATTATGAAACAATGTTTCCATAGAGCTCTAGGCTAACAAGGTCAGTCCAAAAATCCAAGCATCCGGTGTACCGTGTCGAAATAATTTTATTAGTTCGTGTACAAAGGCTGAGGTTTGTCTAACCTAAGGCTACATGAAATATCGAGGCCCACAACAATGTCGGCGTAATCCTTACATTCGAGCCTTCTGGTTACCATGGGAACCAGATCTCACCAAACAGTTTTTATACGTGAAATGTATTAAAGATGGGAGCTTATTTGGATTTACTGGAATTAGATATTATATACAGGATATTTTTTTATGTAGTGCGCATAATTTGTAGAGTGATTCAGTCTCTGTTCCTAAATGCAACCGCAGTATTGGGATACACTTTAAAACAAAACGAAAATTCGACTTAGTATGGGGGGACGCATAATTTACTAGCACAAGCCATACAAAATCAGATTTTTATTTTGGAGTGAATTTTAGTACCTTCTGCGGTTGCATTTGAGAACGGACACTGAATAATTGCGAACTACATGAAATTTTTTCGTGTATATTATGATTTATTTTCTGTATCTATATCTGACTGAAAATTGTTTATTAGTGGAATAACTAGCCAGTCAGTAGGGAGATTGCCGAAGGAGCGTTGGGCGTACGCACAGCTACTTTTATCAAACTAAACATTTTCAGTATAAGCTAACAGATGCGTTAAGTCTAGCTTAATACTGTCAAAATTACTTAGTACTGTCAAGCTGAAAGATGTGTCTAGTTTATTATAAAAACTTATCTGACCCGGTGACCAAAATTAGAACTAACTTCGCTACAGAACAAAATTGACTTCAAAACATAAACTTATTATAATAGTTACCACTAGTATATTATGCTTATGCTTCAAAATTACATTTTTGTAGGGAGATGACATTGGTAAAAGCGACGGCAGCGACGCCATGATCGGGTCAGATAAGTTTGTGGCACGGTACTTTAAAAATTACTTAGTACTGTCAAGCTGACAGATGCGTTAAGTCTAGCTTAGTACTGTCAAAATGAGCAACAAAATCACCACCAATAGCGCCACAGTATCAACACCAATAGCGACACAGTATCAACACCAACAGCGACACAGTATCAACACCAATAGCGACACAGTTTTAAATAGAAATAATGATTGAACCTTTTGTTTTTTTCCGTTATTTTTATTTCATCTTCTTCTTCTTTCTAATAAATCATATCTTCATTTTAAAATATATTTGAAAGAAAATCATACCAATACAAAAAAAATCATTAGGTACAACACTATAACAAACAGAAAAAAATCATTACCAGCGACAACATAGTGACTTCTCCACCCATAGTAGATATACCAACGTAATAAAAATAAATAAAAGCAAGACAGGTCCATCCCAGCGGTTACAAAGGGACCGCGGGCCAGTAAAAAATAACGGTGAACAAAATACGGGGGTTTCCTGATCGTGGGAAAAGGTGGACAGCAGATAAAATGCCGGTACTGATTAGAAAATGGAAACGTAAACATTATTTCATGGTGCCTGAAATTTGGTTATCGATAAGGTTGTTTTCAATTTCGGTGAGATAATATTGCGGCAGAAATAAATAAAAAGAATGTATTTCGTTTGATTGACCAATCACGTTAGTACCATATGCTGAGGAACGAGGTATGGTGTTCCTCCATTGAAAAGGGAGGATCTTCCAACCAGGCGAGGTGATATATTATTGCCTGGCGGGCCGAAGCCCGACGGTTGATGTCGGATAGTACGTATATGTGTTAGATACGATATTATTTTTCCTTGCGTGATGTAGGCCTCGTAATCTGATTGGCCAATTCATATTTTCGCGCCACTACTACTTTCAGCTTGCTGCCTTGTAAGTAGTTATTCTATGTGGCGATAGATGTCGCTACAGATATTTTTAATCCAATGTTGTCAGTGTACAAATGCATATCAAGATAAATGTATATTCGTAAAGAGTGGAGACCTGGTGTCCTGAAACACATGCATAAAGCTTAGTTTAGGCACCAGTCTCCCACAATATTAAACATTTATGTCATACTCTGATACCATGTACCCTATGTAATATTGTGGTGAGAAAATAAAACATCTTATGTTATTTATCTAGCTCTCATTTCTGTAGTCAGGATACGTTGCGGTGATTTCGCCCGCTTAGAGTTAGTAACTCTGCGTTTAGACGCCGCTGCTGGGCACAAACGAATGGTCGACCGGAAACATTGCCGTACTTAGACAGTACTAGTACTAGTACTTTTGGGCCTGCCGCGTTGCCGTTTCTTGCTATTTGGGACCCACTGTGTGGTTGTTTTTGCCCAAAGCTCCTCCGGCATGCGGCAGATGTGACCTGCCCAGTTCCATTTTAATTTGGCAGCTGTGTGGCCTGCATCAGCAATTTGTGTTTTGGAACGTAGTATCGAGTTCCTTATGCGTTAAAATGTTAATTGTAATTATTGTTAATTACTCCTTTTTTATCAGGTGTACAATAAAGAGTATTTCTATACTATTCTATTCATTGTGCCACTTCGTTAGGTATCATTAAGCAGCGCTGGTATACAGTCCATCGCACCGGTAATATTATTTTTTTACTAACTTTGCTGCTTCTATACTTGGGTTTCTCCTGTAGCAGCACGATTTATTTATTTTAAATGCTTCATGTACAATGTACAAAGGCGGTCTTAATGCCGTAGGCATTCTCTACCAGACAACCTTAGGGTGATGCAGAGACAATGAAGGTAGATGCACCAAAACACAAACTTAAATGAGAGGTATATTAAATTAAACTTAAAAACAACTATAATTATAAACTTACATAAAAATTAACATAATTATATATAAATAAATATGTACTATTATATGCTAAATAAACATAAACATATATAAATAATAAATATATACAATTCAGAAAAAATTGAGTCGAGATGAATCTGCCGATGTCTTGTCACGAAAATATTTACGTACTTTAAATTTAAAAGAGAGCTTACTGTTAGCTATCCTGATTCCTGATTTGCTGCATGAAATTGTCAATTCACATGAACTCTGTAAAAAAAGTATCTTAACTACTAGTAATGATAAATCAATATCCCCAAAAATACGTGGCTATAGAAAATTTTAGAAATGGCCCAAAAAAAAAGAAAGTAATTTTTCTTCCTCATAAAATACTAACCTTACAAAAAAATTACGAAATTAATGTTCATTAACATTTCCATTTCGCGAATTTGGGGCGCAATGAAATTCATAGATTAATGTTGTAACTCAATTATAGACTCAATATCGTTGCCTTTGATCGACGTCTTGGGCAGATTTACAATAAGTAGGTATTTTCAAACTTAATTTCCTTAAAAGCATGATCAGAAAGTATTTCATAAATGTATTATAATCTCTTTATTCAACTTGATAACATACTTTTATATATATTTAAATAATATTTCAAATAATTATAAAAACATAATAAAAACATTTAAAAATATAAAATAGTAGTACCCCACCGGCATCGGGAAAAGGGTCCAAGCTACCGGTGGTCAGGGCTCTAGAGAGAGGAACCTCCTAACAACGCGCGCTGTGTCAAGGAGTACTGCTTTCTGAATCAGGCCTTTGATCCAGCCACCCAGCGAGAGCCTCTTGAAGTGTTGGTCGAGAGTCTTGGCAATTAAGCCCTTAGCCGAATATATTAATTATTATCTATAAAATAATTAATAATTTGATCATTTGATTATCACTTGCGTTAGCGGTGAAGGAAAACACCTTGAGAAAACCTGCACATCTGAGAGGGCCTCATAAAGTTCTGGATTGTGTGTGTAGTCCGCCAACCCGCACTAGGTCAACGTGGTGTACTAAGGCCTATCCCTTCTCTTTCTGAGACAACACCCATGCCCAGCAGTGGGACAGTAATGGACTGAATTTATTTATATAATGTTAAATATTATTAATAACGATTGTTCCTTTTAAGTACCGTATTGTAAGCACTCCTGCCGGCTGTGGCATAGGTTTATCCTTGTACAAGCGTCTATCAGTATGACACCTATGTTATTACTAACATTTGTATTGTATTGTGTTTTAACCATTGTAATTTAGATTTTATCTTTATCTTTAGGTATATATAATTATTCCCCATAATAATTAGTTCTTTCTCTTCCATATGGCTAAATGAATGGTTAGATATAACTGTATGATTAATACTCTCAGTAGATGGATTACTGATCGTAATATGACGTAATTAGGTCACATCTGATTAATGTTCTGACATGAGCTAATAGTACCTATCCTTTGATCGCCTTCTGTGAAAGTTTCTATAGCGAGAACATTATCATAATCTTTCCTAATCCTACTAATAATATAAATGTGAAAGATGGTATGTTTGTAAGTTTGTGAATTTTGATGTTTGTTAATCAATAACGCCTAAGTGTCCGTTCACACTAGATACTTTTTACAGCAGAACCGCGCGTTTTCGCGTTCGTCGGCTGCCCTTTGCTTACAAAAAGTGAATAACGAACGCAAAAAAACCTATATATGCCTATGGCATTAAGTCCGCCTTTGTGCAGTGTTATTTTTACCTGTGCATAAAGCATTAAATAAATAAATTAAATAAATAAAAAAACGCGATTCTGCTGTTAAAAGTATCGAGTGTGGATGGGCCCTTAAGTCGGTGCCACTTCCTAGCTAAGGTGCATTGAAGAATTAAAGGCTTCAGAAGCTGTTAATTTTTGTATGAAAACTATTTTATAGTTAGGTATGTTATAGGCTTTTGAAGTCGGCTTTTTCTTTTTAATTATTATTTATTTTTCTTTTTTTACCGACTTCCAAAAAGAAGGAGGTACTATGTTCGTCGAGTAAGTTTTTTTTTTTTTTTTGTGAGTTTCGTAAGCCTGCAATCACAGTAACCGTGATAAATTCGCTGTTATTCATTGAAGAGCTCCAGTGTCTATTTCCGAAGGTCTTCATCAGATCTTCGCCAAATTTAAATGGGACTACCTCGGAAGAAATTCTCTTTCAAACAAACAAATCGGTTCTCAAGGCGACGATAAAGCGGAACAAAAACATACAATTTCAAAAATAAAATACAGTCGTATTGATAAGCTCCCCTTTTTTTTAAGTAGTTAGTATAAATATTATTATCATAAATAGTCTTATTCTTTTTATGGGCGTCCACAGCTTCCGCTTCATAACAATCGTGAGGAACTATTGGGATAACTAGATTTGGCACACAGATTTTTCTTTATTCGAAGTCGACTATTTATGATAAATATCGCATATTTAATGTTTCCACGTCGCGCCAGTAAATCATGGATCGTAACAGCGCGCTACCTGCCATTTTCAGGCCATAACTCATGAAAGAATTTTTACGACCGTATGCGTTCCTCCCGAAGCAGTGATAGCTTAGTGATGGAATGCTTGCCTTCTACGTAGAATGGTCTGAGTTCGAAGCCTGCATCTCTGACTTTTTAGAATTTATCTGCGGATCAGAAATTGATTATCACTTGCGTTAACGGTTAAGAAAAACATCGTGGAGAAATCTGAACACCTGAAAGGGGTTCATAACGTTCTCAACAATGGTGTGTGTTGTCCGCCGCGTAGTCCGGTGCCCTAGCGTGGTGGACTAATGCTGTTATATTGTCTGTGGGTTAGCCTTCTTAGGGCCATGTTCACGGACAATATAACAGATGTTTAAGATTAAATCGGCTGATTACCCATACAAAAATTGATGTTTAAACGACTGATTTTGCCCTAATCATCTGTTATGTTATCGCAGAACTTGGGCCTTAGTGGGACAGTACATAATGGGTTAGTATTCTTGTTTGATAGATCCAACATGATTTGCGGTCATTTAGAAGGTTGCTGAAGCTGATATAGTACGACACCACTAAGATGTCGTATCGGCAAACTTCGTAAACCCGATCAGTTCCGAACTGCGCGCATCGTCAAGACCACGAATTTTTATTAATAATGCAGTAGATCATGACCTTTACGATGACGCAATAAGATTTAAAATTATCTAAGCGAGCGAATGCCATTCATTGTTCGTTCAGGTACATCGATCACACACACACACATCGGTAAACCTCTACCTATCTCTTTGGGAAACAGGCGTGAAGCTGTGCTATACTCGTAACATCGTTAACATCGGTAAGACAAAAACCCGTAATTTTCCTTTGAAAATTAACAGGAATATTATCGTAACAATATCTGTGGGCGCAAGTGTCCAACTTATTGAAAGGGGGACCCAAAGTTTGGGTGCTCGTTATGATCCCAAAGACTGAACGTTAATCAATATCTGGCACAGTACGATACAACTAAGAAGTTACATCGATGTGATCGAACAACTAAAGGCAGTCGCTCGCTTAGATAATTTTACAAGTTATTGCGTAATCTTAAAGATCATTTTTAACCCCCGACAAAACAGAGGGGTGTTATAATTTTGTAGTGTGTATCTGTGGATCTGTGTCTGTGTGTGGAAACGGATGCACCGATTTCAATGCAGTTTTTTTTAATTGAAAGCTAGTTTAATCGGGTAGCATCTAGCATCTTATCTATGTTCCATGAAAATCTGTTCAGCTGTTCAAAAGTCACAGCTCTTTTTCTAGTTGGAGTCGGGGGATTTTGACGGTTAGGTTATTTACTTGTAAAAATTGGTGGTATTGAAGTCGCACTCAGTTCGGAAGTGATCGGTTTTACGAAGTTTGCCGACGCGACTTCTTAATTGTATGTACTGTAAACACTTACCCAAACATGTCAATGGGCGTTTTAGAATTTTGGGTGCATATTGCTATTTATGTTTGTATTATTAAACTTTAAGGCAATTCCATTCTATAATTTTCTGATAAGACTTGAATTAATTCACAGGCCTTGCTAAAGCTTTCTTTGGAAGATTTTTCATTCAATATAGTCTTAATTTCAAAAGTTATTTTTTCATTGGTTTCAAGACCATCCCCTGAATATTGGCTTTTGGCAAGCAATAAACTATTATCAGATTAAAATCATACAAGATCACACTTTTCTAGCCTCGATCCCTTTAAGCTCCTGCGTCCCCAGATATTAATGTAGATTTGTTTTATGAAAAGAGTATCCATGGAGTTTCTTGTCGGTATCTTCTCCACTTGGAACCATGCAAATAGAACCGCGACGTTTTGAAACTGTCTTCAAAGGCCATCCTGAGACATCTTTGTACGAATAAGTAGAACTATATTTCAAACCTTAAACATAACTGCATTATGAGACGCTGGTAGGCCTCCTGTAAATTCAATTATCTGGAATGTTCTAAATTGGTTCCAATCTAACTGTATGTTTGTTTCACGTCTGGCACGAATTCAATCTTTATGTAATTGTTCTGCGTTTTACGTTTTCTTTTCTTTTTCATTTTCTTTTCCTTAATTTCGTTTAAATTCTTTGTCAACCTTTAATCAATCAATTCACGCTTTCGTTCTTTACCTTAATTTTATGTGATCTAATGTTTCTTTTGTCACAGTGGTTGAACGCTTACCTTCCATGCAGTAGGGTCTGAGTTCACACCGGGCGCGTACCTCTGACTTTTCGAATTCATATACGGATCAGAATTTTAATTTGGATAGTTGACTAATAATAAATTTATTTATTGTACATAAGGAAAAAAAAACACGATACAGAGTACATGTATACAGCAGGTTGTACAACAGAGTCTTAGCATATAATTGTCTAATTTCCGGCCCCTAAACTAGGTACGCAGACCTGTATCTTAAGGGACGGAGTTTCTACGTCTTCAATTTTTAATACAACCGTGAAGTTTCTGTTACACAATATTGTAATAATTAATCAAAAACTATGTATGTGAGGGTATGCGTATTTATTTGAGGGTGAGCGTGTTTGTGGGAGGGTGCTAGGATGTGTGAGAAGTAAGTGTGTTGTGTTGAGACTATTAGAGTGCGAGAGCTGCTGGAATTAACTATGTGTATGGAATTTATAATTACCACGTGTAATTCTGACATTCACGATGTAATGATGAGTAGATTTTCCGTGTCATGATATGTTAAAGGCTGTAAGTATTTTTTTAATTTCTTTTTTACTTCATAAAGTGTGAGTCTATACATATTAGTAATTTTATTTATTTTATTATATAAGCGTGTACTTTGAGACATAAAATGTCGACAGGTGAATGCATAACGGCACTGGACAGGCTCGAGTACAGGAAACACTTGTCGTCTTTGCAGTATTTTTAAATTTAGTGGTAGCATGGAATGTCGACGAAGTATGGTGCGCAGGATGTAAAGCTGTCTCACCGTGAGTACCTGAGCATCGGAATACAGCTGGTCAGTGGGGTAGTCACGACGTTTGAAGAGCATGACTTTGAGAGTCGCCCGTTGTGCTCGCTCAGCACAAAGCATTGCGGTTTTATAAGTTCCCCCCCACACCGGGATGCAGTAGGTAATAATGGATTGGCACAGACTGAGATAGACAAGAGTCAGTGTCTCCGTGTCGGCGGAGTGTCGAAGCTCTTTAAATATTAACCTTCTTATTCTAGAGCAGAGGGCGTCTATATGTGCGTTCCAGTCCAGTCGTTCATCGATAATCACTCCAAGGTACTTTATATGAGGGACCATACTAAGAGTAAGGCAGTTGCAAGGTTGTGATTGTTGAGGGCATGTGTGAGCTTTAATCTGGCCAGAAGAAAAAGGTGGATTAGGTGAATGTAGGCGAGAGAATCTAATGAATTTAGTTTTTTCTAGATTTAATGTTAACAGGTTCGTACTTAACCATTTCATCACCAGTCGGACCGACTCTTCCGCATTCACCCGAGCCTGATTCCAATTATTGTCATATACCAGAAGCGCCGTGTCGTCAGCATAGGAGAAAATAGAGCAATTTGTGGAGGGCAGTTGGCAAAGGTCGTTGATGTATATTTGGAATAAGGTAGGTCCCAAGATGCTCCCTTGAGGTATTCCAAACGTGAGCTCTTCGTCATCGCTGGTAAGTGAATCTATTAGGACACATTGGCTCCGATTACTCAGGTAGTCTTTAAATAATTTTAGAGAGAGACCGCGTATTCCTAGGCGTTCCATCTTTGATATAAGTCTGGGGACAGAAACAGTGTCGAATGCTTTGGATAGGTCTAAAAAAATACCGTAGCATTTCAGGTTATTATCTAGTTTGTTTACCAGTTCGTTTGAAAAGTCAGCTACCGCATCCTCCGTAGAAATTCCCGATCTAAATCCGTATTGATTCCCCAATCATATATAGCCCCCGCTATTAATTTAAATTTCGTAAGGAAGCTTACAAGGCTATTGCTCAATAATCTCTCCAGAATTTTAGATAGTGAGCTCAATACCGATATTGGTCTATAGTTCGTCACATTATTTCTGTCCCCAGTCTTATAAATAGGGTGTACTACGGCCCTCTTTAGTAGATCGGGAAAGATGCCTGATTCAATGGCGAGATTACAAATATGCGTGATCACAGGAATAAGGGTGTTATTTGAGCCCTTAATAACTTTGGCTGGAATGTTATCCCATCCAGTGGCGCAGTCACTGCGAAGGCTACGGACGACTCTATCTACTTGTTCCTCATCCACTGGAAGAATAGCAAGAGAGTTAGATAGATGGGTGGGTTGCGGTATAAAGGGTAAAGGATTAGTATTGGGAGTAATTTTTGATGCTAGACTTTGTCCTATATTAACAAAGAATTTATTAACTTCATTAAGAGATTTTTTGCCGTCGTTTGAAGTCTTATCTATTATATTTAACTGTTTCTTTTAAACCTTGAACTCACCTTACCCTAAGCTCAATTGGTCAAAAACCTTTGCCAAAAAGGAGAACATTCTAACATTGTATTTTTCCACCGACTTTAATTTGAATTTCTTTGTTATTTGTCTTCCCGTATCTTTTTTCTGAGGCGTATACTCATTTTTACTTTAAATAGAATCAAAAATTCCACTAAATCCAGTCTGATGTCAATCTATCTATAATTTTCCTCGACCCGCATAACCTGATCATCTCGCCTCTAACATCATTTAGACCTAATTGGATAAAGCCGATCAATTTTTGTTTGAAGTCTTCAAGCCTTGAAAGACTTCGCTGAAAATAATTGACACTGAACATTATTTAACGTCGTTTAGTCAATTATAATCACAACCGGACGTCTGTGGCTGATTACATTAGTAATATCTGCGTTTCGTCACTTAATAATTAAAAATAAGCTTAAAAAAGTAAAAACCGACTTCAAAAAACTAAAATAAAATAATTTTCAATGCCACTATCAAGCTAGATGCATTGAAGAATTATTAAAGGAGACTTCAGAATCTGTTAATTTTTTTAGAAAAATTATTTTATACTTATTAGTTCTTTTAGGTCGGTTTTTGAAAGTCGATTGAAATGGGACCACATCGAGAGTACCTACACCAAAAAAATAAAATAAAACTGTCGAATTGAGAAACTCCTTTTTTGAAAGTCGGTTAAAAAAAGAAAAAAATTGAACAAGTAACAAATTTCCTGCCACTTAATTTTCTTTCCCAAGACACTCGTTACCTAAAACCAAAATCATTTCTTTCAGATTTTCTACTTCTACGTTACCCTTGCGGCCTATTGGCATAATTAATGAGTTTCTAAGACCATCTATTGCGACATCAGACAACGTCACTGGCTTGAGATTGTCCATTTGTCCTATCTCAGTTCGTCAGACATGTCCACTGGGACATAAACTGGCAGTTGGAATTCGCTGAGGAAATGCCTTTGTTTTTGTCCAAAAAAATGCTGAGTTTATGTCTTTGCCATTCAGGAAATTTAATATGCTTATCAAGCGATAGACTTTCTTCACGAAAAAAAACGACTTTGCAGGCTTCATCTGAACCAAGTTATTCGGTTGTAAATAGACTTGTTCATTTCTAGCCGTTACTTTATTTCATTGTAAATATATTGACGACACGGTTGGCGCAGTGGCTAAGCGATTAGCTTTCTGTGCTACGTGCCACGGGTTCGATCCCCGCACGGAACTAATATTTGTATGATCTACAGATAGTTGTTTCGGGTCTGGGTGTTTGTATGTGACATGTATGTTTATAAACTATATCCTCCATACAGGAGAAATCCTAGTGAGGGGTAAGGTTTTTTTAAAAGAAAAAGAAAACCTAATTGCTGTCTTTCCAATACAAAACTTCAGTACCTACTCGACCTAAACATAATATGAGATAGCTGATTATTAGTTTCGATTACCTACGATGATGTTGGTCCTATAGAGAAAATTGTTTATTTCGACGGTCAGAGGGCTTTTTACGAGCTCTTATAGTAGGGCTAATACTGAACTGCCCAGACATTTCCAGTATGAGCTGACCTTACATTGTATAGGCTTTTCGTACTATGAAAGGTCAGCTTATACTGGAAATTTCTGGGCAGTTCAATTTCTGCCCTGTTTTAAGAGCTCATATTAAGCCTCCTGATCCACCGTCCACACCCTTGAATATAACCATGCATTTTTGTTACACGGTGTAGAGATATCACACTACCTAACATAAACATGTTTACAAAATTGCTTATAGTCAAAGTCAAAGTCAAATATTTTTATTTCAACTGGGCCTATGCAGGCACTTTTAAAACGTCGTGATTCTAGGCGCACGGTTTCAAGTGGGTTGGTCCTGGAGAAGATACCGGCAAGAAACTACATGGTTACTCTTTTCATAAATCAAACTTACAATAAATGCGGGAGCGGCTCCGGCTAAAATTCGACCTGAATTTACACAATATTACATAAAGAAAAAAAAAAGAACAGCAAAGATAGTCTCAATTCTCATCGACTATGAAAAGAAATGTTGCATTCTCAAGAGGTTCTTATCTATTTTCAGTATTCCCTATTCCACTCCCATCAGCCCCACACGTGTTAAGCAGACTCCGAATTAATACACCCAATTTACCTCGAAAATTTTAAGCATTTTTTTCTCGTAACAACAAAACAATTGAGAATTACCTGCGCAAAAATCTAACCTCTATATTTTTCGCTAAATTAAATGATACAGAAGCGATATCGCCTCAAATTGAAATAAACTTTAATACTATGGGGTTAAAATCCAATTTCGCTTGATCCCAATTAGAAGGATAAACTCCCTGGCCTTTTAGAAATTTTGGTCTGAAAAATCCAATTGCCCTCTGCTGTAGCTGTTTGTAGGAAATTACAGTTTTTCGAGAACGTTCTGTTCGCTAAAAAAGGTATTTTTATGTATATTTCTCGCCCTTTGACTGTTTCCTGTCATGTGTTCGTTATCTATGAAGCTTTTTGTTAACGATTCTACGCTTTTCGTTGTATTTTTATGAGAAAAATTTATGGTCGTTTACGACATGGTTTCTGGAACAACTTTACCCGTGTTAACTTCGTTTGGATTCTAAGAGTAAATTGAATAGAATCTATTTTTGTGTCAAACATAGGTGATAATACAATGTTACATAATGTTACATAGTATTTTTGATGTTCAATAAGTAATATCAATAAGTTTTATCTATAAAAGTGTAGGTACAAATGAGTCCATTGAAAATCAAAATAATAAAATCAATCAAATAAAAAAAATAAAAGTATAATAATTAAAATGTCAAGAATAAAAATACATCATACAAAGGTCATCATTGATAAAGTCTTTTAATTTATAATAACATTAATTTATTAATTGGAATGATTTTTAATTCTTTTTTTACTAATATTACCTATATTTAAAGTTTTGAGTTTTATTGGTAATTTATTAAATATTTTAATGATAGTATAATTAATCAATAATCACCCCTACATTTAAACCTTATTATGCTACGACACTATTAATTGTTTGCTGTGGTTTTAATTTGTTTACACGACATTTATTCAACGATTTCAGTGATGTTATTTTAACGCAAATGTTTACGTTAATACGCTTGACGTGTTTATAAACTATAGGCACTGTTGTGTTAAACAAAGTAGATATTAATCGTTATTTATATGGCTCCAATGAACAAAACAACAAACAATTGGGTAACGTATAAATAAATAAATCCAGCCCATTACTGTCCCACTGCTAAGCACAAGCATCTTCTCGGACTGAGAAGAGTTAGGCGCTAGTCCACCACGCTGGCCTGGTGTGGGTTGGTGGACTACACACACCATCGAGAACTTTATGAGGCCCTCTCAGATGTGCAGGATTCTTCATGATATTTTCCTTCACCGCTTGATCAAATTGCGATCCGCAGACATCAATTCGGAAAGACAGATGCGGGTCAGGTTCGATCTCAGAACTTCCTGCATGGAAGGTAAGCGTTCAACCGCTAGGGTATCACTGCTTCAGAAATCTGATATTTACACAGTGCACCTAGAGTCTCGACATTTCATAAGTGCCTGTATCTGGTTTACATGAAATAAAGATCTATTCTATTCTATTCTATTCTATTCTATTCTATTCTATTCTATTCTATTCTATTCACATTATATTAAATGAATAAATCTGCACCTTGGCCCTATTACAATTACCGAACAAATGATAATGTTTTTCTTCTGAATTTAAGTGACTATAATATCGCTTCTAATGTTGTTGTTGACCGTACCTATGGACAATCAGCAGCATTCCCGGTCAATCATACTTGAGGCTGTAAGCTGTGACATAACCGTCAAAAACCCCCGACTCCAACTAGAAAAAGAGCTATAACTTTTGAACGGCTAAACAGATTTTTATAAAACATAGCTAAGATGATTACCGATTAAATTCGCTATCGACAAAAAAAACTGCATTGAAATTGGTCCATCCGTTTTGGAGCTATGATGCCACAGACAGACATACAGATACACAGATACACACTCCAAACTTAAAATACTTTTTTGTCAGGGATTAAAAATCGTTTGCGCCCGGCGCGTCCAAACGCAGAGTTACTAACTCTGGCCGCAGTCGTTCAGAGCATTTTATTTGCGAAATGTACCACCGCAACGTATTGTGACTGTATGTAGGTGTAGCGACATCTATCGCCACATAGAATAACTACTATCAGATTACGAAGCCTGCATCGCGCAAGGAAAAATATATTCGTTTCTAGCAGTTATACAACTGTCCGACAACAACCGTCGGGCTTCGGCCCGCCAGGCAATATCACCTCGCCTGGTCGGAGGATCCTCCCTTTTCAATGGAGGAACACCATACCTCGTTCCTCCACATAGCTATAGGATCTATCAAGCTATTAACCAATTTCGAATGCTTCTAGTAATCATTTCAATTTTACACTACCCTTTTGCAAAACATTAATATCCGGCTTTTGGCTAGCAGAATCATAATATTCCGTTATTGGCATTCAAACCATTTTTCTCATAGCTTGCGATAGAGTAACTATTTTTAATTTCGCCTCAATGCCTCCCAATCTAACCCTTCCCATCTGAAGCTTTCCATAATATTATTTTTACAATATTTTCTTAGTAATATTAGAAAATAATTGTATTAAACTGTAAATATGGAGTTAATATCTTTTATATTTGGTGATTTAGTGTGGTATATGCGCGATGTAATTGAATAAACGTAAAAACTGAATATAGCTTTTATGTATATATTTTTTATGAAATTCTCTTGTCCTTTGCTCGACTCAGCCAAAGAAAATTTAATCTTAACTCAATACAGTAAGACTCAATTTTAAATGCAGTAAGTAATGCTCAAAACTGTTTTCTTATAACTAATGGTTATTTTTAAAAAAATCTTAAATTTTTGTCATTGATTTATTCGTCTAGGCTTATCATAATATTAACAACAAAGTAAAACATCAAAAAAGAATCGAAACTGGTATTTTTTCAGCTTGACCGAAGTAATCGATAATCATTTGATGAGTAGTGCTCAATCAAAATAACCAACCTATCAATCAAATAAAAAAAAACTTGTTTGCATAAAAGATCTATTCTTTTTTCCAGACCCAAATAGCTACCGTCCATGAAAAATCAAATAAAAATGGCCGAATACCTTCCGAAAATCATCCATATTTTTCTTAAGTCTAGGTTATAAATCAAACGGATTGTATCTGGGTCCCGTGGCTCTTTTGTGCACACTAATGGAATATCGAGACCCGAAATTTAGGCCAACTGTGTCTGACAGACGACGTCTCGTTGAGGTGATGGCGCATCGATGTGTAACATGGGTTAACAAATCGGCTAAGCTCTATTTTACTAACCGACTTTAAAAAAGGAGGAGATTCTCAATTCGACTGCATGTTTTTTTTTGTATGTTTGTTACGCGATTTCGACGCCAATTGCAGACCGATTTTGAAAATTCTTTTGTGTTTGAAAGGGTATACTCTCGAGGTTTTGAATTTGGTGAAGATCTGATGAAGACCTTCGGAGATAAACAATGGAACTCTTGAATGAATAACGGCATAATTATCATTCGCAATTGCTGTAATCACATGTTTATGTATTTTTATGCCATTCAAAATAGAAAAATAAAATAAACTGTTAAAAAGTGAAAACCTACTTCCAAAAACTAAAAAGCATAAAATAATTTTCTTAAAAATCTTAACAATACCTGAAATCGGAGCCTTTAATTCTTTAATGCACCTAGCTTGGCAGTGGACCCAACTGCATTATGAAAATTATTTTATACTTTTTAGATTTTTGAAGTCCGTTTTTACTTTTTTTAAAGTATTTTTTAAATGATGTTAGAACGTGATGGATATATTAAAAACCTGGGTATAACTAGACGTGCTTTAAAAAATATTTTGTAATAATCTGTGCTTAAGAGTCTCTGGACATCGGTGTCTTGTGACTTTAAAAATAAAGCGCCAATATAAAACGTATTTTTTTTTATCACTTATAATTTATTTATTGTAGCCTTATTATATATTTAACGTACGTTCCTCAACATTGGATATACGAGCAGAATGGAAATTTCAATATCACATTCCAATGTAGTTATTTTCATTTTATAAAACTTATTGGAATACTTTGTTGGCAAATGAAACTCGTAAATATTATTTATATTAATACTTTTACGAAGACTCGTTTCTATTTTTATCTTCACGTAAATTAATATTTATTATAAGGCATTTCTCCTTGGATATGTTAAGAAGTCGTAGAAATGTCGCAAAAATTCTAAAGATCTCAGTTGCTAATGTTTGAGCCCAATTACTAAACTATATTATATTACCCTTTTCATTCTGAACCAAACCAACAGTGGGACAATAAGGGGTTAGATTTATTTTATTTTTATTATAGTATATTAATTGAATGGATCCCAGTAAATATAAAACGGCATCGCGGCAGACCGAGGCGAAGATGGCGGGACGAGCTTGACTCCTACCGAAAAAACTGGTCCGTACTAGCTAAAACCAGAAGTGAGTGGAAAAAGGAGAGGGAGGCCTTTGCCCTGCAGTGGGACAACCCAGGCTGAATATATATATATATATATATATATTAATTGCGATTCGCTCAAACATGTGCGATTTTTTTTTTTTTTATACTTTGCCCCTCACTAGGATTTCTCCTGTATCGAGGGTACAGTTTACAAACATACATGTCACACGCACACACAACCAGACCCGAAACAACTATCTGTAGATCATACAAATATTTGTTCCGTGCGGGGATCGAACCCGCGGCACGTAGCGCAGAAAGCTAATCACTTAGCCACTGCGCCAACCGTATCGTCAAGTCATATCTGCCATTATTTTGTTAGCTGACCAGTCGCGAGCGAAATATGGCCCAAAGTAACGAATTTAATTATGAAATTCATTGAACCTCTCCCTCGATGCTGTTGACTGCAACATAAGTCAATAAACATATAAATTAAAACATGTGAACACTCAACCAATAAAAAATCACTGATTCCAAAATCGCGAAATTAACCGGTCAGTGCGAACATCAGCCACCTTACCATGAGCTCTTTTAGCAGGGCAGAAATTGAAAATTGACATTGACATTTCCAATAGGGTGACAACTGAAAACCTGCGCTGGGTGTTCTACACCCAGCAAATGCTGAGCTGGCAACCCTTTAGATATGGGCGTGCTCGTCAGTGCAGTAAAATCAACTATATATTATTTATCCGTGTTTGTTTGTTATTATTTCTTATTATTATTTTTGTTTCTTTCAGATGGCCTAAAAAGGCCACATTGAGCAATTCATCTACTGATCTGCAAAGTAACTGTCAAACAGATGATTACTGGATATGAACCTTATGCGGATGACATTAAGAGTTGTCAATTAATTAGATATTTTGACATTTATATAATATGAATCATATTGTGATTCATCTAAAGCGGCCTTTTTAGCCCCACTGATCTCTGTGTTTCAATTTTATTTTATTTTTGTACTGACGATGTAGGTATGTTATTTATCGAATAAATATTTTCTATTCTATTCTATTCAATATAAGCTGATCTTTCAGTGTACCAAAAGCTTATACGGTGCGAGGTCAGCTCATACCGGAAATGTCTGGGCAGTTTAATTTCTGCCCTGCTATAAGAGTTCGTAGTAAACCCCTGGTCATAAAGCAACGCCACAGTGTCTGCAAACCTTATAAAACGTTTGAACTGACTGAATTTGAAATATCGAGCTGAATTAATAACTATGTGGATTGTGGAGTGGCTGCGACTGTATTGTTCATTTGTCACCATTGTTTTTAGATATTGAGTCCATCATGGCGTCAGTTCGCACACTGTAGATGACGTCCTCCACGTTTAATTTGAACTAGCTGTGCCCGCGACTTCGTCCACGTGGAATTATCAAAATTATATTTTTTGCACGGAACCCTAATATTCTTAATTTTTAAAATCAAAGGTAAAAGTAGCCTAAGTTACTCCTTATAACATTAGCTATCTGCCAGAGAAAGTCCCTTCAAAATCTGCCCATCCGTTTCAGATATTAGCCGGAACAAACAGAAAGACAGAAAAACAAAATATAAAAAAATGTTTTTTGTTATATTTACCGTGTACTACACTCTCTATGCATTTACTAAAAAGCTGTTAATATTTTGACATTACAGACAGACACTTCAATTTTATTTATTTGAATAGATAAGGTCTCTTTCAAACTTCAGGGGGCCTAAAAAGGCCACATTGAGCAATTCATCTAATGATCTGCTTAGTAACTGTCAAACAGATGATTGCTGAATATGAACCTTATGCGGATGACATTAAGAGTCGTCAATTAAGTAGATATTTTGACATTCGTAATATGAATCATATTATGATTCATCTAAAGCGGCCTTTTTAGCCCCCCAGATGTCTGAGCACGAATGGAAAACAACGTACTGTAACGTTAACGTAATGATACCTACTTCAACGCTTATAATCATAATAGGATAGGATGGGATAGGATAACAAATGCTTGACAGACAACAAAAAAGTATATCTAAAATTATTGTAATGTAATTAACAACAGTGATAGCCTAGCCGTTGAACGCTTGCCTTCCATGTAGAAGGGTCTGAGTTTGAACCCGGCCCGCGCCTCTGACTTTTCGAATATATGTGCGGATCAGAATTTGATTATCACTTGCTATAACGGTGAAGGAAAACATCGTGAGGAAACTTGCACAGTTGAGAGGGCCTCATAAAGTTCTCGATAGTGTGTGTAGTCCTACCCGCAGCAGGCAAGCGTGGAGGACTAAGGCCTAACCCTTCTCATTCTGAGAAGAGCTCATGCCCAGCAGTGGGACAGTAATGGGCTGGATTTGGTTGTTATAAGTACACAATGCTGAATTCGCTTAGAATTCTGTTCACTCCGCAACTCAAACTGAGCATAAACAAAGTAACATAATAAAATAACAAAGAAGTTCCAAATACTTAGTATTAATAATTCCGGCAGTTCGTGCTATGAATATAAATCTCACACTCTTTGTACAGATTCTGTAAAAATATACAGCGTGTATTTTTTGTGTTCTACGTGTCCATCATTTATATTCACCGCTACGCTCACGAGATAGAGCTTCAAAACCTGTCAATTCTACCATAGACCACAGTATAAGGCTAAATTCATTGAATGGACACACACATCTTGCAATATCCTTTATATAAAAAATTTTGCATGCCAGCTACTGGCGGAACCATGTAATGCCACAATTATCATCACCATGTCACACCATTTTTTTATACGATGATTCAAACAAAATTTCATTTCATTTCATTTACGCCTTGCTGAATATAGGGCACCGCTCTTTAACAAAAGGTTTGGGAAAAATAACATGATGTGCCCGCTGAAAATCAGCGCATATTAATTTATGTACTCGTAACTGCGCGCCGTAAAAACCTGCAAGTTTTTGCTGAGTGGAGACTTTTTTGACACAGCTGCGATGTACGATTTTAGCACCCAATACAAAGCAAAGCTATACCTGGTCATTTGTCGCTGATTATGCACAGTCATAACCTATTTGTAACCTGGACAAAATTTAGAACAATGCGTCTAGCACGTTGGTGGCGGTGAAAGTGTTAATAATTTTTTTCAAGTATTATTATGAGCTTAGACGAAATGACTTGGATCATATTATGACCATAAAAAATATTGGAATATTGGATCTGATGACCTACATTGCGCAGCAGTGGGGAATCCGCTTCCTGCGCTCAAGGTTCCATATTCAATTTCCGGGCCGAAAATATAGCCGAAAACGTGAGGTCTGGAAAATATGTTTGAATTATAATTCTTGTTCCAAATCTAAATGTTACTGCATGTTATTTTGATTTTAGAGATCTGGGTAAATACATTTTTGATACTCATCACCATTCGCAGCATCTCATCATGAACAAACCTTCGATACATCAATTTCTTGTGAATAGATAATGTCTTTTTTTTTTTTTAATAATTTATGTACACATGAAAGAAAACATTAAATAGGAGAACAAAGATACAAAGGCACATGCATTTAGGAAGAGACTGAATCACTCTACAAATACAAAAAAAAATATCCTGTATAGTTTAATATACCATACGTTAAATCTTGAGATAAAAACATTTGAATACATTTTACAGTTAGTGTGATGCTCTGAGTGTATTTTTATGGCAATGCAGGCGTGGCTGTGTGTGAAATATTCATTTTAAACTTTAAGAAAGTTTAATACAGGCTGGCTTGGAAAAAAATGCGTATTCCAAAATTCGAAACAAAAATTGCATTTTATTATCTCATCATCTGCCTGGCCTGCCCGGCCAACTACGTTGGGGTCGGCTCCTAGTCTAACCAGATGCGGCTAAATATCAGTATGATATACGGAGCGACTGCCATCTGACCTCCGCCACCCAATTACTGGGAGACACTGATACTATCAAGGTTAGACCGGTTGTCAGACTTTTTGGGTTCCTGACTCCCGTAACGACTGTCATATGTATTCGTATGACAACCGGGACTAACTGCTTAAATAAATTAATATCAATATACTGCTTGTGTGTTAGTGTTTTTATTTCGAATTTTAAAATGTGAATTTCTTTCTGGACCATCCTGTATAAGTGTTAACAGCACGCAAAAAGCTATAAATATTAATTTAACACCAATTAATTTACAACGCCTATTAACTATGGTCCCATATAAATAGTAAAGTAAGCATTTTAAATCCTTGCATTTTCGTGCATAGAATATTACTAAGATTTCCTTGTCAGGGTCTGAATACTCGTAATATATGCGGGATCCCTCAGAGGGTTCCATCCCTCATAAATTATACATTTTTACATTCATTCACCTCGTTAGGCCATTTAAACTGAACCGATTTCAGTGTCTTGTAACTGTATCAACATAAAATTACCTAGACACAAACGAGTTCAGTTGAAAATCAGCGCCGGGCTATGTCTGACATACACTAAACTGAACCTTTTTGGTGCAGCCGTGAGGCCCACATGATTTTGGTATATCCTACATATATAATTTATATAATATCTATCCTAATTTTAGTATTTTTTGTTGATGTTAAAAAAAAGCAGTGGTAGCCTAGCGGTTGAACGCTTGCCTTCCATGCAGGAGGATCTGAGTTCGAACCCGGCCCGCACCTCTGACTTTTCGGATACATGTGCGGATTAGAATTTGATTATCACTTGCGATAACGGTCAAGGAAAACATCGTGAGGAAACCTGCACATCTGAGAGGGCCTCATAAAGTTCTTGATGGTATGTGTAGTCCGCCTACCCGCACCAGGCCAGCGTGGTGGACTAAGGCCTAACCCTTCTCATTCTGACAAGAGGTCCGTGACTAACAGTGGGACAGTAATGGGCTGGACTTATTTATTTATTTATATTTATATAAATTAAATATTTTTCGGATCTACGAAATAAAAGATTTAGGCAAGAAGAACATGTTGTATGAGGCGGGATAATAAACTGAGCTAAATCTATCAGTTTTATTACCCTCAAGTTGCAGCCAGATAGTGGCAACTATACTTACTATAAAATACTCTGCAGCGCACCCCTGGAGAGTTGACTGCGACGAACAAATTGTCTAACACTGCTGGCTGCCCAGTGTAATATCCGCCGTACTTGCACAAGAAGACACGAATAAAACACTTTTCTTCATCCCGAGAAAATCCTTTGTTTAGCTATAATCAAGTATGCGGGCAAACAGAACAGATTCTGTTCCTTATAAATAATACATTCTCTTTCTCAGTCGTCAGGCTGTTTAAATGTACACGATTTGTTCTGTAAATGTCGGGTTTACTTTGTTTTTTTCCTTAAAAAGTAACGCCGTTGATGTTCGAGCTCAATTTTGCATAAATATAAATAGACCAACATTCACCCGTGATTTTGTTTGCGTGGTTAATAAAGTCACGCTTTCACTCCCATTCACGCAGAATTTTCAAAATTCTTTGTGGACCTCTATGTATGTCTATCTATTTATTTCAATCGCTTTTATCGACTTATTATCCAGGGGGGCCCTACTTATTATTTCTATGCCGAAAAGCCACGAGTGTGGTAAACGGCATTATTATGGCTTGTTAAGCTCGTTACTCGTGACTAAGGACGTCTAAGGTAGTAAAAACATAAAAACCAAAATGTAGAAAGTTCATTTATTCAGCATGGACACATTCACAACTGACAATACACAGGAAAGAAAATAAAAGATAAGATCAAATTTTACGCAACAATAACAAACACATAATATAATATTTGTTTTCTGTGAAGAGAAAACATATTGCGCGGACGGAGAAGTGTGAAATTTTGCACAGTCAATGTTTATTAGAAGGAGTGCAGAAAGCCAAAATTACGGTTTAATTTCGACCACTGGGTGACCACTAGGCCCAGTTGAAATAAAAACCTTTGACTTTGACTTCGAAAGGATACCTACCCAGCTCAGAATTTGCTAGGCGCGGAGAGCCCAGCACCGATTAATTTATTTGGTCTTATTGTTCTATATTTTGGCCCGGGCTTTGATATCATTCAAGTCAATAAGCTTATAAACAGCTTTCGTTTGTTAAGGTGTTTGACAACTACACCGTACTACCATGACAAAAAAAAATTACGATCACCTACTAATGAGTTCGAAAAGAACTCTTAAATCATCCGCATAAAGTAGATTTTTATTTGTTTTCGAAACGAGCCTGTCCGGTTGGCATTTCTTACAAATACATTCCACTACCTCGTATGCTAGATTTGCTCTACAAACAAGAACGTAATATTATACAAACAATACACATACCTACGCTTAGGTTTCCTAATAATATTGAAACGGAGAAACAATTAGTGTCCAGCCACTAATTGAAACCACGCGTACGTTCGGCGCATAGTGTTTAAATTGTTTAGAATAAACCAAATTGCACTATGTAGCCTCGTTTATCTCCTGGTACATCTAATTATATCTTGGTTGATTTAGATCGTACTAGCTGTGCTCGCGACTCCGTCCGGCACCCTAATTACGTAAAAATCACCTGACAGCGTCCTGACAGCCACGCGACAGCAGACGGTGCGCGATCGAACTGTCAAATAAATTCGAAGTATGTACGACATTCTTCCGCCTGTGGCTACTTGTCACGGTTACAGCGCTAAGTATGCACTTTTTAGTTAGTTTATTGTCCGGCATAGGATGAACCCGTAAGCGGTGGCTGTCGCGTCTCTATCGGCAAATACGTAATACTAAAACGATGTTTGACAGCAGCTACCGCGGGATTTACGCCTGTCGCAAACTGTCTACTACATCGATAATTAGGAGGCCGGTGCCATATTAGCTCACATAATTATATGTTAAGTTTTGTCATTTATTGTTTAAGAGTGACCTTACGAGGCTGGCATAGTCACTACAGTGAACTGAAGCCTCAACAAAAACTTGAATAAAAAAAATATATATAATTAATTATAAGTCATATTTTGTAGTCGCATGACTGTACTTGTCATACTCGTCATTTAGCATAACGTCTATCCGCGTAACCTGATTAGGCATGCATGATATATAAGAATTTGAATATGAATTGATTAGAATCGAAGTAATTGATTCTCGACCGAAAATTGTCTGAAAACTTAAATTGTGATATACTATGTGTATGCGGCGGTGGTTGCAAATATAATATCTTTTTTATAGTCGGGTGAGCGTGCTACCGCCACCTCTCTTGTGTCATTATATTGCTTAGCTGAACGGACGTGTTTTATTCATAAAGTTATTATTACTTACCACTAGTAATAATAACTTTATGGTTTTATTGTGCTCCTTGTTAGGTGACCTGTAGGCTATCTAGGGTCTAGATCACTCACGGATTTAACAGAAATAACATCTAAAAGAAACCCTCCTACTTTTAACACGGCCTTTCTTGAGGCAATCAAAATAAATCATTCTAAAATTGGACCAAATCAGATAACGTAACCTATAAGAATTTCCCGTAAAGATAAACTGGGGACAGAAAAGGCGTTTTATAGTCGTCACAAAATACTGATTGGGGTCGCAACTCGTAAAACTTATAAATCAAACCCCAACAATACCTCGAATGTGCCTGTCGACCCCCTTAAACTTTAGATTTACGATTCAGACGGAAGGTTTGTCGTTAAAGTTAAATTCTATGGTGGTGCTGATTCTAGGGCCTTAATTTGTCAGGTTTCGGTATAGAATATAGAATAGAATAGAATAGAATATATCTTTATTTCATAATTTCATATAAACCAGATATAGGCAAATAAGAAATGTCGAGCGGTTCCAAATAGTAGGTCTTATGGAGAAAAACCGGCAAGAAACTACATGTAATAGAAACTCTTTTAAAATAATAAATTACAATCATGATTATTAGTACACATGTTGTGGTAAGAGCTGCGAGAATAATGTAATTTAATGTAAATATAAAATAATATTATATATAGTTTAAAAAAAACTAAAACATACGCTTTTGTCATCCAAACTAAACGTGTATGCAAAATTTCAGCTCAATTGGAAACCGGGAAGTGGGTCAAATTTAACTTCCAACTTTTTTTAGGTACATAGTTATTTAGTTACAGATATGCAGATGAAGCTAATAAAAGCGTATTAATAAGAGTAGGATAATAATGATTTGCCTCTGAATTAGATGAACGGGCGCCGTCTATCGGGATTGCCATGGCAGTTACTAAACTGTCATGGCAATCCCGACAGACGGCGCTTGTTCACGATTTCACCGTGAAAGTTGTAAATCACCTATCCGGATGAGACATTAAACCAAGAACTGCCTTAAAAAAACGCATGTAGATATATAGGTACCTAAGTATACCTATATATTGATAGTTTCGAGCGTATGGCACTCGTGGGTTGCAGCTGAAAACCAGCGTCAGGTGGCCAGTATCTCTGCCTCCTGACATTATGCTGAGCTGCGGCCTTTTGGCACAATAACTCATTTTATGTTTTCTTTGATTTGTTTTATTTATTTTTTATTGTGCTAATAAACTCTTTTTCTTTCTTTTCTTTCTTTCTTTCTTTCTATCTAAGTGAGAACGATGATTGAAATTAAAGCTCTCACACAACAGGCCGACCGCACCGATTTATTAGGTAATCAATCATTTATAATGGGACGGTTAGCGTAAGCGAGTGTATGGTAACAAGTAAATATTGGAAGAATAGGACAGTCTTCTTCCGATATTGCCAGAGTCGGTCTTTTTAACGTTGGTTTGTTTGGTTTGTGTTGCCTGGCTTGACAATCTCTCACTTTTACGGCCATATTTACCATTAAGATAACAGAGGTTTAGCAAGAAACTGTCAATATTTTTTTTAACTGTTAAACGGCTGTTTATATTTTTGATGTCTGTTATTTTGTGATGTAAGTTTTTAAACTGTCATGGTCACTAACATTAGGTGTTCAAAACGGGATATTTACCATGTTTAAAGATTGTTTTGAGCTTCCGATATTTCGGCACTGTTTGCAAGCGGCCACAGATAAACTAAAAGTATTTACGGACATATACCCATACTATTAAATATCCCGTTTTGAATTCTAATTCTAATATTATTTTGTGGTTGAACATAGTTCTAATATGAGAGATTGAATACAATGTCGCTTTCACAAATACCAAATCCATTGCTGACAACCAATAAATCGATTTTTATTAAGCAACTTTTCTCTCATTAAGAGCGGCCAATCCGTCATAATTCCCATACAAACGCTCGTAGGTGATTATGGCGCTATAACAATTTTTTCTCTAGATATTTTGAATACACAGGTATCTTGTGGTCTATATCTAGGTTTCTATGTAATACAAATAATAATTTTTTGAGAAAAAAATTCAGTAAAGACATCTGAAAATCAGCTCTTTTGCACAAATTTTATCTAAACTTTGGCCGCTCATAATGTACTCATGAATTGAAAAAATTTAGAAAACATTTTGATAGCAACCTTGCACATGTAATGGAGATTCTAAACGACAACCATTTTTTCCAAAAACTTGTTAGGCTTTTTCAAAAACACCTATTTCTTGGAACCAGTTTTGTGAACTTTTCACGCGCCAATTTTCGAGAGAATTTTTGAGGAGAGTCGTGTGGGGGAGGCATGAGACGGCCATCGCAAAACTTGCGTTGGATGAAACAACAAGCTTTTCGATCATGGTCGCGTTGACGATAGGCGGACCGGGAAGGGCCCTCTTAATCTATATAACAAAAAATTCCTTTGGATATTAAATGTACCTGTATTATTAGAATGTATTACTTATGGATACATAATCTACCTATATATTATTACGTGAAAAGAAAACTTTATCCCCCTTTTTAAGCATATTGCGCTCACGGAGGTGTGTGAGATTTTGCATAGTTAAATATTATTATGGAGAAGGAGTGCAGAAAGCTAAAACTTATACATAATATTACGGTCGAATTTCGACCACAGAGCGACCACTATTACTTTTAATATATTATGTACGAGCAGAAAAGTCAATTTCGGTCCAAATAACGTCATATTGCTGCCACTAATCCGGCAGAGCTGAGGATTACGGCAACATTGCTTCACAATCACGAAATGCAGGTAAAAGCACCACTATCCCGTTGTTGCTTTTCAACTGAAAGATAAAACTTTTTACTTTCATAATATTGTTCAATAACAATGGCGAAATTACGAAACAAGTGTTGAGCTGTAGACCTGACGAAAATTGGGATATTTTTTTTAATATGAACGGCAACTGACTCTAGTAAATGAATTTCCTGTGAGAAAATACTCGTCAAACACAGATTGAAGAAAAATTAAGTATATTTTGGAGTCCAGAATCCAAAAAAATGCAAATTCGGGCAAAAAATCGACTTCGACCATCCTCCACCTTTGTAGACAACCTAACCGTCAAAAACCCCCGACTCCAAGTAGCTGTAACTTTTGAACTTTTGAGCCTGAACAGATTTTCATGAAACATAGCTAAGATGATACCCGATTAAACTAGCTTTCGATTAAAAAAACTGCATTGAAATAGGCCTATTCGTTTTGGAGCTACGATGCGACAGTCAGATACACAGATAGGTACACAGATTCACAGATACATAAATACACACTAGAAACTAAAAAAAAAACCGAGTAAAAAAAAAATATGTTTATGAATAGTTTTACTATTATAATTAATTTTATTTGTTGTTTTTGTCTTATAGGTTAATTTTTTTTTTTTTTTTCTTAATATTTTTTATGTTATATTTTATAGTTTCGATGTAGGTTATTTTGTGATGTCTAATAAACGTTTTTTCTTTCTTTCTTTCTTGCAAACTTATAATACCCCTCTTTTTTGTCGGGGGTAAATAAACATAAGTACTTAGTATGTATCCTTGCTTGAACTCAAAGTAATTGTTCATCATTTAAAATTTAAATAAAAAAAATATCCTGAAAATCCGCGAGCATCATGGCCGTACTAGTCCATACATACTGCCTCCTGACATTATGCTGAGCTGCGGCCTTTTGGCACAACAACTTTTTATTTTATATGTTTTCTTTGTTATTGGTTTTATTTATTTTTTGTTGTGCTAATAAAGTATTTTTCTTTCTTTCTTTCTTTCTTTACATCACGGACAGTGCGGAGTGCTCAATATAACGTGTTTAGTGAATTATGCCTCGTATTTGCTTTCTACGCACTTTCAACAATTCTAAACCTTTTGATAGCATTTACAACTGTAAAGTCAGTATCAAAAGGGTCGGATATAGGCCCACACCTATATTGATCGCAACTTGATTATCACTTGTATTTATTTATTTATTGAATCGCCAACAGAGGCTACACAATTACATGCGTATTAACATAAACATGGACAATACAAGTGTGCGCTTCCAATTATAGGCGACCACATCATTATCGGTGAAGAAAAAAAACATCGTGAAGATGCACACCTTAGAGGGCCTCATAAAATCTTCGATGGTGTGTGCAGTCCGCCAACCAGCGGCCACTGTTTTATGCCAAATATAAAAAAAAAATTAAGACGTAGTGGTAATTATACCAAACGTCTTCAATATTATATGAGATACAATACACTTACGCTACTATCCCTAATCAAAATTCATCCCGGTATCGGAAATACCCTGCCCTCTTCTCTCGTCGGTTATTACCGACACAGACAAAAGAAGAAGGCAGACATAGCGCGCGGAACAAGCACTATGCGGTCGGTATTTCGCCCTGTGTGCGTGACAACCAGTGACAACGCTGTAGAAACACGTGCGCCAGTGTGCGTGTAAGGTTGCTAGGGTGGGAAAAAAAGTCCCACTATTTATATATTGGGTTGTAGTAACAAAGAAAGAAAGAAAGAAAAAACGTCTATTAGACATCTCAATGTAACCGACACCGAAACAATAAAATATAACATATAACATAAAAAATATTAAGAAAATAAAAATAACTACCTTATAACAATGACATTTTACAAATAGACAGGCCATACACCAACATTAATGCACTACAAAATGGCGTAAACTTTACTACAGCTACATAGCAGTACATATAATTATTATACAGTGCGCGAAGAAAGGGAAAGAAAATGAAAGCCACCATACGCCATGTCGGTTGTTATAAAAAGATGAATATAGACATTTAGTTACGTGGCGTTAGCATGCTCATTCTCTCAGTCGGTGCAGGGCATTTACCTTGCATTTATCTTGCCAGTATAGAGCGCGGGCAACGCGTCTATTTGTAAAATGTGTGTGTGCCTTATAAGACAAAAAACAACAATTAAAATGAATAATAATAGTGAACTGGTTTTTATAATTTAAAATTAGTAATTTAATAAAATACTGGTTATTTAATGTCTCAATTTAGATTACTGCTTTATTGAATATTGTATGAGATAAAAGATGCATAAATGCCACCACATTTCCCAAATCAAAATTCATGCCGTTATCGGATATTACCGACACCAACCGACACATAATCTCGTACAGATGTATGCCAACAAAGTAATATTTGACAGCAGCGGTTTGAAACGGGTTCAAAGTAAAAGTAAACTTCGGACACGACCTTATCCGAACACCGCCGACATTACCCGATTGTGGGTCAGAAACTATTTGGACTTTTGACTGTCCAAATATAGGATTTGTTTGGGTTAAATAAAGGTCTCTTGCTTGCTTTCGATGTAATTGAATATTTTTGGGGATCCGTAGCTAATATGTTTAGGGTTCAGGGTTTGAAATTTAATTTTTGCTTGCTTACTTTTCATTATACAATGGTACTAGGTGTAACCGAGACTTCATCCGCGTGGAATTTAGTAAAAAAAAAATTGTGCGCATCCCTAATTCTTTTAACTTTTTATTAAATAAAAGTACTCCTTATAACATTAGCTATCTGCCAATAAAAGTCTCGTCAAAATCGGTCCAGCCGTTTCAGAGATTAGCTGGAACAAACAGACATACGAAGAACTCAAACATCTTTGGGTCTAAAAAGGCCGCTGCTATAAATGAATCATAATAATATGATTCATATTACAAAAGTCAAAATGTCCACTTAATTGATGACTCTTAATATCATACGTGTAAGGTTCATATTCAGCAATCATCTGTTTGACAGTTACCATGGAGATTCGTAGGAGAATTGCAAAATGTGGCCTATTTAACCCCCGACGCAAAAAGCGGGGTGTTATAAGTTTAACGTGTCTGTCTGTGTATCTATGTATCTGTCTGTGGTTTCGTAGCTCCCATACGGATGAACTGATTTTCGTTTAGTTTTTTTGTGTCATAGATAATTTTATCCCGAGTGTTCTTAGCCATTTAGCCAAAGAGTTACCATGGAGTTTCTTGCCGGTTCTTCTCCATAGGGTCTACTATTTGGAACCGTGCACCTAGAGTCTCGACATTTCATAAGTGCCTGTATCTGATTTACATGAAATAAAGATCTATTCTCTCTATTCCATGTTTCATGAAAATCTGTTCAGCCGTTCAAAAGTTACAGCTCATTTTATAGTTGAAGTCGGGGGTTATTGACGGTTAGGTTATTAGGCCTCCTATATCATTATCCTATTCACCTAAAATATCAAGAACATAACTAGGTACCGTAATAACTAAAATGTAACACTAATTACGCTACTAAAGCCGTTGAATGGCGAAGTTATGGACATACATAAAACGTAAAAATGTCTAGCATAAAGTAAAATGGCCGACCTCAGCGGGTTTTATGTTTCGATGTTATGTACAGTTCGGTATCGATGTATTGCTTATTTTTACACTCGATTACGCTTACGGGGTAGACTGAATTTCAGTATTTAAGGACATCATTAAAATTTTCTTTTATCCTTCTTGCTATTACGGAGGAACAAGGTATGGTGTTCCTCTATTGAAAAGGGAGGATCCTCCGACCAGGCGAGGTGATGTCGGACAGTTGTTTGTTAGAAACGATATTCTTTTTTTAGCGCGATACAAGCCTTGTAATCTGATTGTTCGAATTCATATTTACGCGCCACTGTAGCACAATTTAAATATAACTGTAGTTAGCTTGCTACCTTGCTAAGTAGTTATTCTATGTGGCGATAGGTGCCGCTACAATTATTTTAGAAGAGATAGGGTTCTAAGCCTTGTCACTGCGACCAGCAAAGATCTGTTATGACGCCTCTCGTGTCATTACAGCACTCCATCTAGCCGTAACTCAATAATAAAATTGACTATAGTCTTAGGGTGGAGGGATTTAATCTCATCAGTGGGCCGAGCACGAATGTTTTGACGTATAGTAACGTAAACGTAACCAAATTTAGAACCAAAAATACACGTTTAATCCATGATATTTTTTTGGAAATACATGCAATATTTGTACATTTTCATGAAACAATTATGTATGTTGCATAAAATTGAACAAAAATGCGATAGATTCATCGTATTTTTTTAATCAAAATATGCTTACGTTTACTTTACCATACGTCAAAACATTCGTGCTCGGCCCTCTGATGAGATTAGGTGGCCTCCCAGGTGCTGACTTCTAGTGTGGTGTACTACGTCACACTCGCATAGGATATGTATGGGCGTCTCATCCTTCTCGCGACAGAATCTGCAAATTGTGGAGTCTCTGGCCAATTTTGTGCAGGTGCTTGTTTAGTTTGCAGTGCCCGTCCTTGTCAAGATCTTATACGGCTCCTGCAGGAGCCGTATGGAAAGCGCTTGTTCCTGAAGCCTGTGAGAAGTGCTTTGGAGTGTTCTTTGCCTGAGGACTTTTCCCAGAGTTTGATACTCTGTTAATATCCCCAGGACCTAAGGTAGGTAGAGATTGTACACTTTGGGTGTCCACAGATGGGTTCAGGGCCCATTGTGATGCTTTCCGCTCCAGCTCTTGCCAGCTCATCGGCAGTTTCATTGGCACCGATGCGACAGTCGCATCGGTGGCAATGAAACTGCCGATGTCCGTCCAGGTAACCTATTGAAATAAATAGGTACATTCTTGTCCCGACTACAGAGTAAGATAGAGATAAAATAAAAATCTTGCTATAACTAAACCAACTGAGATAGCTGTTTCGTCGATAAAAGTACCTATTTTTATTTCTCTATTTCTGTCTGATTCGAGTATCATAAAAAAATACACGTAAAACCAGCTGTTACTTACTCAATTGAAATTTATTAAAATAAAATTAATTCAAGGACTTGAAATCACGTCTATAAGCGTAAAAAATATATTTTAAGGAAACTTGTTATTATCTATGAAACATGAATTTTCAAAAAAAACAAAATAGGTATTGCAGACTAATTCGCCAAATGACTGTGACGGACGAAGTTATCGGCAAAACGCGCTATTTAAATTATGATCATATTAAAATGGTATTTTATTGAATTTGCGTAAACAAATACGTCGAAATAAACCAGTAAGCATATATTTAGACATTTCTAGTGTTTAGTTTACTAATATATGTCTGCATTGCATCTAAAACAACCGTATACGTCTGACCATCCACGCCGATGACGCCGAAGCCGGCATAGCCGGCGCTTTTGCCTTCTCTTAAAATGTATTCATCCTTAGTAATTAATATTATAAATGCGATTGTAACTCTCTCTCTATCTGTTTGTTACCTTTTCACGACTAAACAGCGGTACCGATCTTGACGAAATTTGTCTAGGAAATAGAGTAATCATGAAGAAAGCCATTGCCTATTTTTTTATTTTGAAAAATCGCAGTGAAGCGGGCTCGTCTAGTTATGGATGAAAAGATTGTTTGAGTTTGATAATCTAACCAAAAAATGTTGGCATTAAAAGTGACAATCTTCGTCCAAAGTAAGAAACAATAAAAGAACTTTTTGATCAATCTAAAAGGATTTCCAATCTGTATAATGTATAAGAAAAAGTTTGTTAACAAAACTTGGGGTAGTCACGTGAACTTATACCGCAAATAATACCAGTGAGTCCGGTAATACGTGTTGTAAGTTATCTCAAAGAAATTAACTTCATCACTTAACTTACAGACTTCGTAACAAACGTGCTTAGAAGTTGTAAGCAAAAATACTTTATTAATACATTGTAATCGTTGTGGTGGAAAGAGGTATGGAAAGAAAGAAGAAAGAAAGAAACATTAATTTGCTACAAAACGAGACACACTATTATAGAATAGACATAGGTATTCCTCTCCGCTCGATTAAGGTCCGATTAAATTCATAACATAATAGATTTCCAGGAACTGGTGGTCAAAGTGAAGCGAACGAAATTGCCAACGCGACGGGTGTCCGGGTTACTCCCGGACATTTTTCGAGAACACCCCGGACCCCTCCTAAACTAGGACAAATCCGGGGAAACCTGGACGGATGACAACCCTAGCCAAAGGTATAAATTGCTCGTTATAAAACCTAAATTTTGTTAATTTTTGTTTGTTTTTTTTTTTTTTTTTTTTTTTTTTTGTTTTGTTGTGTTTGGATTCATTTAGATTGTTTATTTAATTTATTTAGCTTTTTCTTTACTTAGCTCTTTTGTAACATAAGTAATTGTTTACTTTATTTATACTTTGTAATTTAGTAAGTACTATTTATTTACATGAAAGTTAAAATTATTTGTGTTATTTTGTTTGGATACTTAACATCACTGATGAAATGCTTCCCTAAAAAAGATTTTAAACTAAATTGTGTTCTGCTCGCGGAGTATTGTTGGATAAGTAAATTATATGGAAAAACGAAATCAAATGAATTATAATGATTTTTGCTATTCTTAGCTATGTTTTATGAAAATCTGTGTTCTGCTGTTCAAAAGTTACAGCTCTTTTTCTAGTTGGAGTCGGGGGTTTTTGACGGTTAGGTTATTTACATAAATAATTATGGAATTAAAATTAAAATTATATTTATTAAATTATAGTTTACACTGACTCATAATCTAAGGAAGCAGTTCTTGTAATCTATAGACTGACTTGGACGCCAAGACATGAAAGTCATTATAGTCAAATAGTTTGAACTGCAAATTGCTATAACTTGTACAATGGGGTGATAAAATTTTACATGTTTAGGTTAGATACTAAGCGATGTTACGGGACCATAAAGTGTGAAGGCCGAACCTCCATAAATAAGGGGGAAGCTCCGTATTCTTTATGGGGTGGAACGCCAAGGTATTAATAGGATACAAATTGCAGCAGTAAATTGACAAGCAATAGCTTCTGTGTGGTCCGAATAATCGATGATCCTGAATGTGAATTCCATCCATTCCATCGTAGTTCAACATCGTAGTATTAGTAAGAATCCGTACTCATTGAGTCCACAGACTTTTAATATTAAAAATTGTTATTTTATATTCTTTTTGGAACGTGTTTTAAATTTTTTACTAAAAAAAAATTGTCTTCATTTTTTACTTTTTTTTAATTTGTTTTAATTTTTTTACTTTTTATGTGTGTCGTAATTTGTGTAAAAATAAATTGCTTTTCTTTCTTTTTTTCTAGTTGAGTTCCGGATGCAGGCTTCTATAATGCTACTATTAATCAATCGTGTCTCAATCGCTTTTGCTGCAATATATATTTATTTTTCAAATGTGCTAATTAAGCCCTTTCATTTGATACCCAATATGGCATCATTAAACAAAAAAAATGTTTAGTTCATTACTTTATGTCTTCTATAGGGCGCCATATTAAATTCCATGTGACGTCACATAGCCTATAACCAGTGGACAATCAAGACGCTTCCAACGATACCACATTTGTTGATGTATGATAAGTAGTTTATAAGTTATGAGGGAACAGATGAACATACATACCTACCGGTCAAACATATAAACCTCTCCGTAGTTGGGTAAACATACATACATACCGGTCAAACATATAACCCTCTCCATAGTCGGGTAAAAAGAAAAAGATTTCCATTACTTCGCTTATATTTCTGCTGACTCCACACCATATCTGGCATCTGCCACCAAATATATATGGACAACAGATTAAACGCCAGATGCTATTGTTAGGCGAATTAATAGGCACAAACAAATCACGGGCCCAATATCGACATACGTTCAGTTCCGATGGCATCCATTTTGTTCAAACATTCATCAACATTCTAAATACAATGCGAGCTCAAACGTTTTTTATGAAAATAAAAAAGGTTTTATTTAACGTTGTATAAGCGGGTCGTTTTATGAATTTATTGTGATTCGTGATTTTATTTATCGTTCGCAGTACTATTTACGTTACGTAATAGCTTATCGGTAATCTGTGGTACTATGAAGTACCTTAAGGGAGCTTGCCCACGAGCGGCAATCGCTGAGCGATTATTTTGTTGCCGAATATAAAACATCAGAGTTTAAGAGCGACTTTTTGTAGCGTGTGGGCGTTTTAGTATTGAACTCTGATTTTAAATTCGGCGACAAAATAATCGCTCAGCGATTGTCGCTCGTGGGCGAGCTCCCTAAAGTAGACGACTAAGTTCGAGGTACTTACGTACTAACACATTGTACATGTAAGATGTATGTTTGTAAATACAGAAAAAATCCTAGCGGACAAGGTTTTTTTAAGAAAAATGAGCTTGCTCTCTGTTGACATTTCTTTTCAAGATAATATTCAGTTCCTATCCTATGTTATCATTCAATTCCCAGCACAGAATAGAACGCAAACATACATCAGAAATTCAGACAGATTGCTAAATAAACCACGGCTTTTTATTGAAATAGAAATAGGATTTATCTACGACCAACACGTAGAACACGGGACGCGTTTATTTATTTTTATACGTGCGATTATCTCAAATAGTCATGGAAGTCAGAATAAAATAAAAATTGTGTAGGTCGTTTGAAGGAAATTGTATGCTGAAATGCAGTTTTGATATTTGAATCGGAGATTTAGTAATTTTTATTTATTTATCTATACTGTATGCACTAAGTACAGAGGCGAAAAGGTATCACTTAAATAAAAATCACCTGTAGTAATTGAGGATCTGCGCGAAGACTCCAGGATGCCTGTCGAAGAAGTACTCGTTGAGGACGGGGTCGTAGTTGGCGAGCGCCTCCGTCAGGCGGGAGAGCCTCGTCGCCGGGATCTTCTTCAGAGTTGCCTTGTAGGTCTCGTATCTGGAAAAGAAAGGTGGATTTGGTTCATTCTAGCAATTGCAAAACATCCAGTTCATGCAAGAATCAGATAGACTGGTCTTTTCTCATTCAATTGCTCACATTGAATGATGTTTGGGTAAGTAAATTAAGTACACACCAGTTCTTTTTAACCGACTTCAAAAAAGAGGAGGCCTTAAGAGGCTTTTTTTTTTTCAATTTATTCGCCCATTTCTCGGCAACAGCTTAGCCGATATGGATGTTTTTTTTAGTTCTGTATTCTTTTAAGTTTGATCCCATAAAAAGTTTGTTATGATCTGATTATGGAGTCCAAGATGGAACTCTTATGGAACTCTTCAACGGATAACAGAAAACAATTCCCGATAGGCATTTTGCCATCGTCTTGGGCTTTTTTGTGTAATTGTTTATTGCAATAAAAATGGACGGCAAAATAAACTTTCAAAAAACTAAAAACCGACTTCAAAAAACTAAAAACGAATAAAATAATTTTCACAAAAACCGTCGGAGCCTTTAATTCTTCAATGCACTAAGCTTGACACTGACTTCAGAAGCTGTTAAGGTTTTTTATTTTATGAAAATGATTTTATTTGTTTTTGTTTTTTGAAGTCGGGTTTGATATGGAGAGTGACTAACTTTATGTAAAATGATTCAATGTATAGTACGCGCAAATCTTTATGAGCCCTCGAACTCTCTCCCTCTCTCCCTCTAGCACCTATAATAGTACGCTTATTATAGGTACTAGAGGGAGAGAGTTCAGAGCTCAGTTCAGGGCTCATAAAGATTTGCGAATACTATACTTCAAGTCGAACCGCATTTGGGAGTAATATTCGGTAGTGTATATTTTACTAACTGCTATATTTAGGTAGGTACTAGAAACTTAACAACTTTACTTTAGAAACTAGTTAAAAATTCTTTCAATCTTTCAAAAAGCGAACAGTTTTTTTTTTTCCACAAATTTTCTGAACTCAAACACTTAAAATCCTTAGTCATGCACTGAGCGTCCCACGTCTTAAAATCTAACGGACAGTTCAACATGCTGACTGTACCCAATAAAGAAACCCTTCCGAGTAAAAATATTTAGTATTCTACGTGAAAAAACACCATTTGTAACGTGTAAAAATTTCAAGAGTCTCGTATGTAGTATATATATATATAGAGATCGGCCATTTTTGTATGGATCTTGGACCAAGTGGCGTCGGAAGATGATACATTATTTAAAGAATTCAGTACTTAATTAGATTCTTAATTATCAAAGCCCTTGAAAATAGTTCAATCGAAAAGAAAGTTAGTTTTCCTTATTTTCTTTTTAACAAAAAAGGATCACTAGGATTTCTCCTGTATCGAGGGTACAGTTTACAAACATACATGGCACATGCACACACAACCAGACCCGAAACAACTATCTGTAGATCATACAAATATTTGTTCCGTGCGGGGATCGAACCCGCGGCACATAGTGCAGAAAGCTAATTGCTTAGCCACTGCGCCAGCCGTGTCGAAAGTATTGAAGTATTTACAAAGGCTATTTCCGTAAGTCTTATTTTTAATTAAAACTTTGTTTTAGCCTTAACCAAACTAGTTTGTACAGAACCTAGTATTGACATAAATTGAGAAGCAGGAGCAGCTAATATAAATAAATAAAATATAGAACTACTTCTAA
This sequence comes from Allophyes oxyacanthae, assembly GCA_932294325.1. Classification (NCBI taxonomy): domain Eukaryota; kingdom Metazoa; phylum Arthropoda; class Insecta; order Lepidoptera; family Noctuidae; genus Allophyes; species Allophyes oxyacanthae. The sequence goes on from OW028625.1 coordinate 1,856,788, forward strand.
TATAATATAGAACTAGAAGGCCCGTCTGGTCAGAGCACTAGTTTTCCCGATTTTCCTCTTTGGAGTTGAGACGTGGACAATCCATAAAAGAGAAAGACAGAGGATAGACGCATTCGAAATGTGGTGCTGGAGGCGGATGCTGCGAATTCCATGGACAGCCAAACGCACAAATGTGTCTATCCTTTCCCAACTTGATATCAAGACCCGATTGTCCACAGTTTGCTTACAGCGTATTTTATCCTATTTCGGCCACATAATGCGTAGAGGAGATAGCAGCCTTGAAAAGCTGGTCATTGTTGGTAATACAGAAGGCAAGCGAGCGCGAGGCCGGTCGCCAACACGATGGTCCGACCAAGTAAAAGAGGCTATGTCCTCAAGCAAATTTGAGCAGGTGGTGATGGCTACTTTGGACCGGAGTAGATGGAGGCAGATTATCCGCTTGAAGGGGTCCAGTGACCACGATCCTCAGTAATGAGGGACCGACTGAAGAAGAAGAAGAACTACTTAAACACGATGCTTAGTAAATATTACCATGCAAAACACGGCATGTCATATTTCGGCATTCGATCGAAGTAGATGTAGTTCAAAATACATTTATAGAAGTTTGCCGTAACGATCTATTTGCATAACTAGAACTGCAAAATTGGAAGACGCTAGTTTGGTGTTAGAATTCTGGAAATTTTGTCTAGACTATTTTAACAAAGTTAGCTTGAATTTGTTATAAACCGTGTTATTAACCCCCGACAAAAAAGAGGGGTGTTATAAGTTTGTTGTGTGTGTCTGTGGATCTGTGTATCTGTGGATCTGTGTACCTACCGATTTCAACGCAGTGTTTTAAATTGAAATCTAGTTTAATCAGGTATCATCTTAGCTACGTCTCATTAAAATCTGTTCAGCTGTTCAAAAATTACAGCTCTTTTTCTAGATGGAGTGGGTCCGCACAAAACACTTTTGAAATGAGTGATGCTGACTGGAACCAAATTACCTTTGCTTCACAGTTCACACCTATATAATCTAAGATTGATTGATGCGACAACGAAAAGTGAAAAAATTATATAAAATAATAAAATAAACTTAAAAATAGTATAAACTGACTTCAAAAAACTAAAAGAATAAATTAATATATAAAAATCTTAACAGCTTTAATTTAAATGGGACCTCGAAAGTATACCCTTTAAGAGCGGCCAAACAGCGCGGGCTAATTTTCATTAAATGATCGCCTTCCCACTTCCTTTTAGCCAACGAGTGGTAGGAAGTACGCGGGAGAAGAGTCGTGTGGGGTAGGCATGAGACGGCCGATTCAAATATTGCATTTGATGAAACAACAAGCTTTTCGATCATGCTCGCGTTGACGATAGGCGGACCGGGAAGGCCCCTCTTAAAACAAAAAAAGAATTTTCAAAATCTGTCTGCAATTGTAATAGCGTACAACATACAGTCGAATGAAGAACCTTCTCCTTTTTTGAAGTCGGTTAAAAATTACCTGTTGTTCTTACACATCACTAGTCTGAGAAACTGACCAATTGAAACATGTTCATACAAGAGTTCTCCATTCGTTCCCAGACCACCAATACACACTTGAATCCCCAAGCGTGGTCGCCAATCCATTCCAATTGATTTGCTAAGTGGTGAACTTGCCCCAACATTGGTCGCCAATCCATTCCAATTGATTTGCTAAGTGGTGAACTTGCCCCAACATTGTTCTGATGCTAACTGTGATTTCCCAAGAGTGGACCAAAGTGGTTTTTGTTTGGACATTCGAGTTGTTGAATATTGTTCGTGATTGCTGTGTTATTTTTATTTTTTTGTTTAAAAATATTTTTTTAAAGAATCGCTTCTGTATAAATAAAAAGTTACCACTGTTTCCAGGGCTCCTGCTTAATATTTATATTTTACGGTGAGAGACCCTTTTGGTCCCACCAAAGCTCGGTTATGCAGATAAAGCTCCCGGAGTAATCAGCAAAAGTCAATTTTCAAAAAAAAAAAAAAGTTTCCAGGGCTCTCGTTCCCATTTTGATTACAAAAAAGTTCTGTTGTAATGAAAACTAACACTTTCCACATCCCATTATCTTACGGACACGTAAGATATTGGTTCTAAGTTAATAACCTAACCGTCAAAAACCCCCGACTTCAACTAGAAAAAGAGCTGTAACTTTTGAACAGCTGAACTGATTTTCATGAAACATAGCTAAGATGATACCCGATTAAAAAAAAACTGCATTTAAGTCGATCCATCCTTTTGGAGCTATGATGCCAGAGACAGATACACAGATACATAGAAATAAAGATACACACTACAAACTTATAATACCCCTCTTTTTTGTCGGGGGTTAAAAAACAGTGATTTTCGAGTGTAAAATTTACGTAAAAAACCACAGAATAGCTAATAGTAGGTACTAAAAGTAACGTACAGAATGACGAAAGCATCAACTCTTCCATTTCATTTTATTTTTCGGTTGTCTCAGTTAGGATATGCAAACTACAGAGTAATTACATATTTTTGTATGAAAAAAAAAGTTTCGAAATGAAAAGTCGTTGAATAACAGTTGTTCAGTACCTCTACCATGAGTTTTCCGTGCCGTCTAACGTTCACGTTCACATGCAATATTTGTATAGTGACTTTAGTTCACTATTTATACCGCTAGAGGCGCTGAAAAAATTCCCATACAAATATTGCATGTGAACGTTAGACGGCATGGAAAACTCATGGTAGAGGTACAGGATCGTAATACAAAGTTAGTACTAGGCGGTTTCCAGTACTTTATCAATTATCCTGTATATTGGGGTGTAACTAAATAATTATTAAAAAAATATATATAGACATACTTTTACGTGAGTTATTTATTGTCCTTAGAGACTAGTCTAGTTTTCCACTCGTGCGTTGTTTTTAAGTGGCAAAGGTGAGATGTCTATTCACACTTACCGTTTTCACCAATAACACGAATTTCCCCCGAGACGAACTCATGATTCCTTCACCAATTTTACAAATGGACTGCGCCAATGATATTCGCTTTGAAAGCCTATACGAAAATAAATTCAAAAGATTGTGAGCCTTTATGAAAATGAAGTTTTTTATAAAAAACCTTTTGAATTTTAGACTTGTAGTAGACTAAAGTTAGATAAGATTCGTTATCTTAACACATTTTTTATACAAAAATTGCGACGGAAAATATCCAATAAACCAGGCTTCCCTCACTGGCTCAAGGTCGCGCGACTAAAGCATACGTTGCCACGTTCGAGGGAGTGCGCGGGATAGATTAGAGCACACACTGGTAATTTTCAAGCGAGTTGAAAGCGAGGCGAGCGCGTAGCGAGTACGCTGGAAGCGCGCAACGAGTTCACCGCGAGCGCGCCGGTAATAACGCTATTGACCCCATATTGTACACTCACGTACGTTAGCTCGAGTACGCTGCGAGCTCGCTGCGCATTCGCGGCGAACTCGTTGCGCGCTCGCCTCGATTTCAACTCGCTCGCAAATCGCCAGCGTGATAAGGCCTTGTGGTTTAAGAAAATAGTTTTGAGTGTAGCATTACTTACTGCATTTAAATTTGAGTCTTACTCCCTTGAAATAAGATTTAATTTTCTTTGGCTTAATCGAGCGTCGGTATGGCAAATTAAATATTTTTTGAAAAAATAGTACATTGCATTCAGTAATCAATTATGAACTAATTACATTCAAGTTTTCCATTTATTCATTATCACTGTGTATAGGAAAAATGATACAGAAAAGAACGTAAACTTTCAAGGATATGCTAATAAGGACGTCCGTGATACCGAACAGGAACATCTGTGTTGTTTTAGGAATTATAATTGTTTTGACGCTGATCCCAATGTTGGGAAATTTAAGCGTGTGGAATTTTCGGTGACAGTTGCGGGATGAGATACCGTATAATAAATTCAGCACGTAATAAGTGTAGCGACATCTATCGCCACATAGAATAACTACTTATAAAACAGCAAGCTGACAGTAATAGTGGCGCGAAAATATGAATTAACCAATCAGATGACGAGGCCTACATCGCGCAAGGAAAAAGAATATCGTATCTAACACATATACAACTGTCCGACATCAACCGTCGGGCTGCGGCCCGCCAGGCAATATCACCTCGCCTGGTCGGAAGATCCTCCCTTTTCAATGGAGGAACACCATACCTCGTGCCTCCACAGTATACTGTCGCTATTCTGTAAGGGCTGTACAGAGTGACTGGTAGAATAAGAGAATCATTGAAGGAGGGTATTGTACTCACCAATAAGAACAATTGTTACTATGGTTACAAACATGAAAATGCGAAAAAACAATCAGCTGTGCACCTAAAGTCTCGACATTTCATAAGTGCCTGTATCTGGTTTACATGAAATGAAGATCTATTCTATTCTATTCTATTAGGAGTTCAAGGCACATGCCATAACGTTTGGGCTTAAGGCTCACAAGACACAAATAATGATCGACGGTTGATCTGGCGATGGAATTTAGTATCAAATGAGAATAGCTGGAACTATACTATGTAAATTCGTCTGTATGTGATATTGTAAACAATATCTACATATATGCAAATTCTGCGTTAAAATTTTCCTTTGTGAAAATTCCCAGCAAAATACCTTTGGGTCCGGTAAAAAGTTATTTAAAGATAAATATTTTTCGTTCTAATGTATTTGTAGAATAACATACTTTTTATTGTACACCGTATTTTCTTTTTTCTTCTTTCTTTTATGGTATTTTTTTCTTTCGATCAAAAATAATCGATGATTTTTCCTTCCAACGGTAAAGATTTTGAATGCGAATTAGATTACGTCATTTTGTTTTTTTTAATTAACTTTTTTTTTTTTTATTCTTCTTGCTAAGTATAAAAGCAAAACCGTGACTTTAAACTAGATTAGATCTCTGTTATTTTGGCTGAACATCAAGACATTATCGTGTAATAAATTATTTACTGGCGATAAATCATTGTAAAGTGTACATCTCATCTGGACCAGTACTTGTAGATCAAATTATTCTCGTAGGTACTCCAGCCATAGGTACCTATCGCTGGAGTATCTTTAAGTCATCAAATTGTTGGTTCTATGGAATGCAATCGAAACTAATATTATGAAGAGAAAAGATTTTATTTTTTGTATGTTTGTTTGTAAACAAAATAAAATAAAAAACCGGCCAAGTGCGAGTCGGACTCGCGCACAAAAAAGTCACGATTTTTAGTATTTGTTGTTTTAAAATTTCAACTGTCTAACTATCACGGTTCATGAGATACAGCCTGGTGACAGACGGACAGACAGACGGACGGACAGCGGAGTCTTAGTAATAGGGTCCCGTTTTACCCTTTGGGTACGGAACCCTAAAAAATCTAGGTACTTGACCAATTCCAAACATTCTTTCACTTGTTCACATTTTCAAGGCATTTTGATAATAAAGAAACTCGTGGGTCGCGTAAAAATGCTGACTTGAATATTTACGGTTGCACCGTCCACATCTGCCTACCCTTTCAGGATTACAAGCGTGAATGTTTTATGGCCCTACTTAACTGGGTCAGCAGAGAACAACAAATTAGGAGATTCAACCCAAACATTCCGTCATGAAACATTTTATTTGCCAAAAAAAGTAAAATTAATTGCCATGAGAACAAACGGAGCAAGGTCCAACAAATTATCGGCAAAAACGGTAACGAGCCGTTGTTAAACACAAAGGGTTCCGCACATAAAGGCGCTTAGAATACAGAACATTTTTTTTATGTGAAAAATTTGATTTAATTGGTATTTTCTTGATTGGTTTCTTGAGGTTTTCTTATAGATGGGACATTTCAGATTTGCACTTCGTTTTCCTGTACTGGAAAATTAATTAATTAATTTATCTTTGGATCAAGTTTCTTAATTTTCTTTTTAGCAACTAATCCGATGGCGACGATTCTGCCATGGTTAGAAGTTAATGAATGACACAGTGTTGGAGCGACTGCCTTGTGAGTACCTGGGTCAATATCTGTAAATGAAATGGACTTTCTTTTCTCATACCAGGTTCTTATTTTCTCAAAAAACTGAAGAAAATATTAAGCCACCAAAATTGGTAAAATTTTTCATTTACAGATACAGGAGTCCCGCGATCAATTTTAGTTTTGTGAGACGATAATTCCCTTATTATCTAAGTATTCTTCCTTGAAAATCAACATAAAAATAATATTAAGGCCTATTCAGACCTAAGCGGTATTCGCTACCGTCTGCGGCAGAGAAAACCCAGCGGGTACCTGTGCGGTAATATTACTGTTCACACCAAAACAGATTTCGCTATCCTTGTGGGTAGAATAACGCGCGGTAGTCGAGTTTCGCTCAGAGAGGTAAGAAATTTTTGCCAGTTAGTCAGTTCTGAGTCGCTAAAGAATATATGTACAATGTACATACTAAATACCTGAGCGAAACCCGCGCGGTATGTACCTCTACCCACAGCGGCAGCGAATATCGCTCAGGTCGCCCTAGCCGCGGTACTTGATACTAAATACCTGAGCGAAACCCGCGCGGTATGTACCTCTACCCACAGCGGCAGCGAATATCGCTCAGGTTTGAATAGACCTTTAAACGGATTTTGATGCGGTTTTTTTTAATAGATAGAGTGATTCAAGAGGAAGGTTTATATGTATAATACTTTCATATTTAATGTAAGGATAATAGAGAAATTGCACCCGGGCGTAGCTGGGGACGGGTCGCTAGTTGTTCACTCTAAAGTTTAACGTTCGCTTCCCTAGATGGCGTTGTACCGCCTAGTACATCATCCTGAATGGCGGTGTTAAGATTTTCCGCGAATTTACCTATACTTTGATAATTTAATATATTTTCGTACTCGCTTGGAAACCTTGTTTTATTTCACACGTTTCCTTGGACGGTTGTTGGGACCTCAACACTAGTAAATAATAGAAACTCATCCCAAAACAACATACACCTTCAGCAGATCTTCAACACTTCGCTATCACACTTTTATGAATAGATACGAGCTAAACGGGGCATTTGATGGCTTGGGGTCCCATGAGACCCCAATAAATTGACTGAAGTATTGCCGTATGTCATCCCTTCTCCTGCGAAACTCATACATCATCTGATTAAGGACTTTTGGTTATGACAGGGTCATGGTAATGGCAAGACTGCGTACAAAAATGTACGGCCATTAAAAATATCGTAGAAGGCGGTATACTACGTTTTTTAAACGTAGTTAGTTTGAAAGATATGAAATTAAAAAAATATGAGTTTGATAATACAAACAGGTGTTTGTCAACACGGTGAAAGTTTGTGTGAAATGGATATTATATTAAAAATCTGTTTGTACAAAATTCTATAAGAAATGTGTCTTTTCATAAATATGTATTACGATTTTCTTTGTAAACTTTTTTGTTATTTATGAAAACAGTAAATAAAATCGTAATTTTTTTGAAAAGACTGTCGTAAATTTTTCACGCTGTGGGATCCAGAATCATGTATTGAATCCATGGTACCAGTTTTCGTTACAATGTCACTTATACTCAATAGATAAAATCAAGCTGAACGGCTATTTTGATAGCATTGGAGTAACTGTCCATTGATCTGTTGTATGGCTCCCATAAGATCTCCAAGAAATTCGCTGATGTAATGCATAATTATAGGTAAATATGATATTTTGTGCAACCGTCTAGAAAAAAAATATACAAACCCAACTGATTTATCTAAAGAAATAGAAGACTAACGAAGCATTTTTACCGAAACATTTTGCTTCTGTGATTATCTCTTTTCAAATTTTTTAAGCTTGCAACTGGAACGTTACAGGGTTACGACGAATGAATAGAGACTAGCAATGAGAGGAGGGGGGAAGTCTATTCGAATGCAACCCCCGGAAAGCATCTGCGCCAATGACACTACACAAACTGGGTCAAGGTCTACAGAGGCTAGGCAAACTTTTTTCTAGATTTAAATTCAGAATTCAGACCAGTCATTTATTAAAGTTGCTAGTATTTAAATAATACAGTGTGATTATGGGTTAGGATTCAATAAGGAAACCGCTCCGCAAACACTAGTAAAGCAGGGAACTTTGTGCAGGCAAGCGCATGATGCGCTTTTAACTCACGTACGATTTTTAACGTACTTTTAAACATAGATGTGTATGCAGCCTAAGAAAAAAAGCTGTACTCCTCAATCAAACTTACGCATTGATTATTATAGATATGGGACGTTATTGGATATTTTTGTCATCGATGCGCATCGATATCAATGATGCAGCATCCGATCCGATATCAGCATCGTTATTGTTGGCATCGATGCATACTTAACAATGTTCGTACCGTCAACTGCGATACGATGGTGATAGTCAGTGATAGTTGACAACTTATCCAACCGAAAATAACGATATCTACTACAAAACTAAATGTCACAGGCATTTGTTTTCAACAAGACACCGGCCATCTCTGTAAGTGGCATCGCATCTGTACCACCACATATTAAAAAAAAAAAGGTGAAGGATAAACTTCGCGAGGATACCTGCACGCCTGAGAGGGCCTCATAAAGTCCTCGATGGTTTGTAGTCCGCCAACCCGCACTAGGCCAGCGTGGTGGACTAAGGCCTAGCCCTTCTCATTCTGAAAAGAGGCCCGTGCCCAGCAGTGGGACAGTAATGGGCAGTTTTTTTTTTCTACTTTGCCATCCTAAGAACAATGTCTTCTCCGTCTACGCACCTGTTCTCTTCATATTACCTATGTCTATCGTTCTAGTGTGTCTTGTATTTGTGTCAAATAAATGATTTTTCTTACTTTTTTTTTCTGTAAAAGGCATCGATGCCTGGCATCGTTATTATAAAAACGCATCGTTATTCTAAATACGCCCATCTCTAATCGATTCGCAACACGTACTCACATCAAGAAATGATGATGCATCTGTACGTTTAACATTCACTCACAGATCTCTGTGAATCAATGAACAGGAACGACCGGTTCGAAACATTTCAACACGATTACGTTAGACCTTCGGAATTTTCTCATGTAATGACTATACTTACTGTTACAGAGGCTTTTATGTGCTTCGTGAAATGGGTTGGAGAAGAAGACTGCCTTCTTTTTAAACCCTTTTTCATCATGAATGCAATAAAGAACCTGAATCATCAATCTAGGGATCTACTGCGTAACTAAAATGCCAATGAACATCGAATCTGGTAATAGATTTTAATACGATCGAGAGAGAATGAACTATGAGCTACCATGTAAAAATTTTACCCAACATGAATTTGGGACTTAAAATTAACGATTATTAAAGATCAATTAATAAAAACATTCATTCTCCTGCCCTTATCCCATTTTATTTGTGGTCGGCGCAATATGTCTTTTTCCTCCATTCATCTCTATCAGACGTCATTTCCAGATTCACTTCCTTCACATTCATGTCATGTTTCACACAGTCTATCCAACTATTCTTTGGTCTGCCTCTTCTCTGATAGCCATCAACATTCATACTTACAACTCTTCTTATAACATGATTCTCATCTCTCCACATTACACGTCCATAGACCACCGGTTACTTTTGAAGTTTTTCTGTAACTGGTGCCACTTTCATACTTCCTCTAATATACTCATTCCTGACCCCGTCCCATCTTGCTGTCTCAATTATTAAAAAGATATATTTATTAATTAATAAAAAGACGACACTGTTGGTGTAGTGGCTAAGCGATTAGCTTTCTGCGCTACGTGCCGCGGAGTTCGATCCCCGCATGGAGCAAATATTTGTGTGATCTACAAATAGTTGTTTCGGTATGTTTGTAAACTGTACCCTCAATACAGGAGAAAACCTAGTGAGGGAAGTTTAATATTTTTTTTTATAAAAATAAGTAAATTCAACAAGCCATTCTTACAACACGGATGAGAAGAAGCGAATCCCACCATTTTTAATTCATAACCAAACCAGATTAATATGGGAGCTAAAATGTAATTAATTAATCATTAAAAACCGCCCAGAAATGTAATAAACCGAGAAAGTACCAAGAATGCTTTTATGTGCCCAGATTTCGCCTTGACCCATGTGACCACGGCTTGAAAGGGTTCCTATGTTAAGATACAAACTTGGAGAGAGCAAGATATTTCTGTAGTTAGGACCTTGGCCGCAGAAGCGGAGCATCTGCCATCTGTGGTCAGGGCCGCGGATTCGATTAAGATGAATATTTTTTTGATATGAGGCCTTTTCTTTCTAGACAGAAAATAGATGTAACTACGTAATTTCTTTTGAATTTTATATTTATAAAACATGCATCAGAAATGCGTGGTCATATATAAGGGTGTAGATCAGACCATCAAACAAAACGACTTTCTCTATGAGACCAAAATCGTAATCGCGAAAAAAAAATCAGCTGTCCCATACAAAACTTCAATTCCTACTCGACTTAGACGTATGACAGCTGATTATTTCTTCACAATAATAATGTCAGTTCAATAATAAACAATACAGTCAGTCAAACAACTCAGCCTATTAAAGAAAAGAAAGAAAGAAAGTTAATTTTTATTTTTACGCCCAATTGGTTAATCCACGTAATTTTATGACGCGCCGATCATATTGCAGTGACGCTCGGATTTGATGCGAGCGTATCCCACTGAAGCTAAGAGAATACCAAATGTGTTGTTTTGATCAAAATTTTACTGCAACTGCGCGGCAACTGCACTTCTAAAGAAGTTACTTGAAATAACTGTATGATGCACGAAACTTAAATAAGGTTAAATAATTTTATTTCTCGAAAAGAAATTTCATATTTCACTTATATAAAAACATTTTTAACAGCACATTGATACTGAGACTTAAAGATTCAAATTCAAATTCAACAAACTGAAACCTTATACCAAAGTAGACCACTTTAAAATACTGAATCATTCGTCTGCTAAAATGTTATTGATAAGTTTCAATATAATTTAACACATCACCAAAACATTTTATCTCAAATAATACATTTATTTCAATAAGCGCTAACATTCCAATTTATTTCAATTTTCCTCGGACATATTCGCATTTTGTTAAAAGAGATCTCTTTGAATTAATTAATTAATAATAATATACGGTTCCAGAATAAAGTAATATAATTTTTAGGCTTCACGGCTGTCGTAAATTAAAACAAATGACTTTCACGTCAGCACCAGATTTAGTCTACGAAATGTATCAAGAACCAAAGTAGGTACTTTAGGGAAATAATTGTTCGTGGAAACGGTAGCTGGGGGGAAAACTGGACACTTTATGGCTAATGAGGAAATTAAGCTGAAGCGGACTAGGTGTGAAAGTCGGAGGACGTGTTGTAGCGCTTGGGAGAGGCCTATGTCCAGCAGTAGACTGCGATAGGCTAAGTGGATCCACGAAAAATGTGTCCTGATTCATCCTATATAAGCGTAGGTACTTAAATAGAAATATAAAAAACTATAACATCCTAATTCAAGCCGTACCTATCTTCATTATTAAACAGCTTAATTTTACTTGCGATAACTTTTGAACGGCTGAACAGATTTTCATGAAACATGGCTAAGAACACTCGGGATAAAGTTATCTATGACACAAAAAAAAACTAAACGAAAATCAGTTCATCCGTTTGGAAGCTACGATACCACAGACAGATACACAGATACATAGATACACAGATACACCCCTCTTTTTTGTCGGGGGTTAAAAATTTATCAGCGTATTCAACTTCGTCTTGAGGCCGCGCGCTATTTTCACCGTATGAAACTGCCACTGCAAGTTTACTGGCGAAAAGATTGTTATTTTTTATAAGCTTTTATTTAACTTGCAATGTTTGTATGTTACTACTATTTTCTGCATTTAAATAAAAGCTTGTTTTTAAAAATATTTTTTACTATTATCTTTTTCTCCAAACAAACAAAATTATAGCTAAAGATTTTATTTTAATCTATTAAGTATTTTTAACGCTCTCCCACTCGCTAAATGAAACACAAATTGATTGGATTGCACCGTTTCTATAAACAACGACGAGGAAAGCGAACGGTGATTTGTTTACCACCCTGTTGATAGTTTTATTACTTCGGTACGATTTGTGGGAAATATTTCGGAAACGTATTTAAAATGGAGTTAAAAAGTTTTTAATGTGTTTTTAGAGTAATTAAAAAAAAACCGTTTAGTTTCTTATACAGGATTATTTTTTATGTAGTGCGCAAAATTTGCAGAATTAGTCAGTGTCCGTTCCCAAATGCAAACGCAGTACTAAAATTCACTCCAAAACAAAATAAAAATTTGACTGTATGCATTTAGGAAGAGACTGAATCACTCTACAAATTCGGAAACAACACAACAAAATCGCACTACATAAAAAAATATCCTGTATTTTATGCATGCATACTAATAAATCCGAAAGTGTGTTTGTTTGTTCCTTCTTGACGCCTGAACTACACTACTAAATTTGACATTCAACTTAAATACAACTTAGCTAATGGCATAGCATACTTTTTTTCCAGGAATAATCTACGTGGGCGAAACCGCGAACAGAAGCTAATAAAATAAAAATTAAATCCAGCGTATTACTGTCCTACTGCTGGACAACGGCCTCTTCTCAAGAAGGGTTAGACCATAGTACATCACGCTAGCCTGGTGCGGGCTACATACACCATCGACAATTTTGTTAGGCCTTCTCGCGTGTGCAGGTTTCCTCACGATGTTTTCTTTCACCGGTAACACAAGTTTAAATTCTGATCCGCACATAAATTCCAAAATTCAGAGGTGCGGGCCGGGTTCGAACTCAAACCCTCCTGCTCACTGAAGCAGAAGCTAATATCGTATAAAATTATACCACATCATAGTCATAGCTATATTGTAGAAATAAGCTTTTAAATTATACTTACATAGTTTAAAAAAACTAAAAACACGCTTTTGAAAGTGTCTGCAAAGGCCCAGTTGAAATAAAAAACTTCGGTTTTGACTTTGACTTTGACTTCGAGTTTGACTTTATTTTTCATATTCTTCTCAGCAAACCCGTTCATTTGATACCCATATCAGGGGAGTGCATAATAAATAACTAGTCCGCCATCTTTGGGAGTCCGCCATATTGGATTTAGAATGACGTCACTTACCTAACCATGCATTGTCATCCAAACTAAATGTGTATGCGTTAACTTTTTTTTTTTTACATGTTTACCGGTGAAGCTAATAAAGGCGTACTAAAAAGGCATAAACTATCTTCTGACATATTTTGTGTCATACATTCTAAGTACGTAATGCCGTTCTTCTCTATAGGACCTACTATTTGGTACTATTTGGTATTCCATCACTCCACAAAGCCAGATATCCCGAATCCTTAACGTCCGACAGTATCCATTAGCACCCTGAGTGGCACTTCTTATGTGATCAATCAGCTTGGCGCTTCAAAAGCCAGCCTGTCACTGCCAAGGGACTGGCTTATTGGAGACGCTGAAGACCTCTTTATCACGAGATAAGGACGTAGGGATTCTTTATGTATAAGTAGTTGTAGCTATAGAAAAATTACCTATATAGATTCCAATAATACACGATGTTTTTTATGTAGTGCGGATAATTTGTAGAATGATTCCGGGTCCATTCCATAAATGCAAACGCAGTATTGAAATTCACTTTAAAACAAGAATGAAAATTCGACTTCGTATGGCGCAAGATTTATAATAAAAAAAAACGGTTTTTGATTAAAAATACTGTAGATGCATTTGAGAACGGACACTGAATTACTCTGCAAATTATGCGCACAATATAAAAAATTATCATGTATACCTACAGCGTGAAAAAAAAAAAAAAATGGTTAAAAATGGTCAATCATATTTTAGGAGGTAATCCTATCCATGAAACTGAACAACTTTCCCTAAGGAACATAGGTCGAAATCTGGAAACGAAAATTCAAGTTCTCATACAAACGTGAATCACGTGACCAGTCACTTTGTATGAAAATTCGATTATAAATTTTGAGAGAACAATACAATGACCCTCTTCTTACAACAGCTGGTTTAAAGCAAGTCTAGTAAAAGCCAGGTTTTCAATATATCCGTCACTTTCTAACGTCATATAATAAACAGAGACAGCTATCTTAAAACCTGGGTTTTACAAGACTTGCTTTTAAACCGTCATTTATTTTGTATTGTTCTGGGACACCGGTGGGTCCTCCTTAGTTCAACCGGTCGGATATTTGGGTTATTCTCAATTCTTTCCTCCGTTTCATCACTTGATGAATTAAATTACTTCTCGACAGAATAACCCAAATACACGTTAATTTACTTCCCAACCTGAGAACCAAATTTTGAAGACTTCTTTAGAGACCTTAATATCAGCTAAATAAACCAATAAAACGGTAACTCATTGAACTGTTATCCTAACTTAACGTTACTCAAATCCTTAACCTTGCCACTTCAAACCCGGTCACGAATGACCCATACTTTATCCAATAATGGAACATAGCTAGGCCCAAAAATGGAACATTACAATATATTAGTATTCTCTTCACGGATGTACCTAACCTGAACACCTTGAGTTTCGGGACACGTTGCCTTTTGCGACGGAGTGTGGATATTATAATGTAAAGATCCAAAAGTCAAATGTAAGTAAGATCAGTGTCAAGAATAGTATAGTGCCACAAACTTATCTGACCCGGTCGTGGCGTCGCTGCCGTCGCTTTTACCAATGTCATCTCCGTACAAAAATGACACTTTGTTGTAATTTTTGTTCCGTAGCGACGTTAGTTCCAATTTCGGTCACCGGGTCAGATAAGTTTGTGGCACTATAAGTTCATATTTCGGTGGGCCATGTCACATGTGCTCATACAATCACACAGAGTAGCACAGTTGAACAAAGAAATAGATATAATTATCAGCATAGATAAAGTTTTCTAAAGAACAGTGCATCTAAGAAGACCGGTTCAGATGAATCACAGTTACCCATAGAAATATTATAAACCTAGAAGAGTAGCTATTAATTGAACTTTTCAAATGTAGTGGTACTATTTTATCAAATACAAGCGCTTATGAGATTGAAAGAGACAGCTAGCTTTAATTGACTTGTCATTCAAGTCCAAATGAAGCCGTTTTTTTAAATGTCTTAACTAAAGGACTTAGCGATTTTCCTTAGGAATTGGTGACCAGACTGGTGACCATTGATATCGTAATACGGCTACATAAGGATTCTGTTCTATTTGACAAGTGCCGAGATTATAATATATCTGTCTCTTTTAAACTCATTACGCTGCATATTAGATAGAAAAGTCACGCTAGCGCGTTACAGTTTAATTATATATGTCAAAAAATTGTTACTCTTCTAGGCTTGTAATATTTCTATGCAGTTATCTATACATTTATAATGTAAATCATCAAAGAAATCATCACATCGCTCATCCGGAGAAACACTGACACAGCTGCAAATACGTAAATTTTACAATATACAAGTTTTAAGAAACAACAAATTGATAATATGACATCTTTGTATTCCTAACTTATACTGAATCATTAATATTATAATAAAAATAAAAATAAAATGATTACACATTCTAGATTTTGTCATTTTATGTAGGTATTAATTGATATTATTTTATACGTTTTAATTTTTTATGAAAATTATGTTTTTTACGTTTTAGTTTTTTAAGAATTTTTTTTTTTTTAGGTTTTAGTTTTTTAAGTTTTTTTTTTTTTACGTTTTTGTTTTATAAATCTAATCCACAGTCTCCACTCTGTCAAAGCTTAGCTCCGTGGTTGCCTATTCGGGATTATTCGACATATTAATATTATGCCTACACAGCATTTCTATTTACACTATCTACCCTATTAACGAATTGCGACCAGATAATTTAGAGCAAAACCAACAGACAGCGAAGTGCTATTCATTACGTTTCTAGTAATTAACGCCTACTTGCTGACTATCCAACTAGTGAATAAAAGCTTTAGAAATAAGGGCCATTAGTTCTGAACTAGGCTTTATTAATAATAGAGAGATTAGTGCTCATAGGGACATTAATTGGATAGGGCATTAGATAGCACAAATTGTATTATAAGGGAGCAATATATTATTACGGCAAGGTCGCTATTTTAAATCCAGAGTAGAACAAAGTATTCTAAAGTAGAATCCCAAGCGCAGCATAGGATTCTAAAGTAGAATCCTGAGCGCAAAGAGGGATTCAATATACGAAGAAAAATATTTTTGCGCCGAGTTTTCATTCTTAACAAATGGCGTTAACTACGCCTTTTTCTCATTTCAAATGAAAATTATTTGAAATGAGAAAAAGGCGTAGTTAACGCCATTTGTTTTTTTTAATACAGACCGCGATTACGTCTTGCCAGCCAGTATCTAACTTTTTTGATAATATAATTTTTTCATTTGATCTTTTTGGTCGCGGAACATTATGGAAATTCATGTTCCTAATTCAAAAGTCATTACTGCCTGTTAGTGCCAGAGGGACATAGAGATGTCTTTTGGAGAAAAAACCAATTTTGCTCGCACTTAATGAATAAGCAATCTTCGTTTTTCGAATAAATGGAATGAAAAAATTGTTTGGTCAGTCTTTTGGAGTTGATTAACTTCTAGGCATATTGGTTTAGTAATGTACCAGATAACCTGCAAGCGTTAATCGATCGGTGGCTCCGCGCGCACACGGCTCACTGAGCCGCGCGCTTCGTGATTCGTACGGCGCGGTCACGTGATTGGTTGGTTACATTTTGCTACTGCAGTTAATGTGATACACATTGTGGATCTGGCTATTTTATTAATAAAGTTAGACCACCGGCTCGCGCCAGCCCGTGCTGATTTGATAGTTCTAAACGTCCCTGATAATAATAATTCGACACAGACACAGCAAGTCCTCTCTTGTTGCCTATCAGCGTCACCCTAAGCCGAGGCCCACTAGGGACGCATTTAACTGCGTCATGCTTAAAATCACTTTATTTTAATAGGTGGAAGGTCCTTCAGGTCTCACCGAAAGTCCGCTTAAACACTAAAGGCTCGATGAGCCAAGCGTGAGAGACACTCATAAAAAAAAGTCATCTTTCCAATAATCCGCCATCCTTCCGCCCGCCCGCACCCCCATCCCCTACCTAAAGCGCGGCCAACTATGTAGTTCCGCGCGGACTATTCTACACGGTTCTACAGCCATTAACTTATAAAAAATACAGGCCATGGCCATTATAATACACGTCTGTTAGACAAGTTGAAAGGGATGGGGGATCTCGTAGCAGCACTTTTTGTGCATCGGAGCTCGTTAGTGACACATTCAACGTTTGGCTACGCTACGGCTATGGAACGGCTACGCGACAGCTACGAAACTAAATTAGAATTTAGGTAAGCGTAAAAAGTGAACCATTTCGTTTTGTTTCAGTACTTACTAGTACAGTACAGTAGGAACTATCTAAATATACAACATGTAACATTATAAATGTATACTTTAAAAGTAGATCGTGAAAATCGGCTACAGAATCGATTTATTGTAGGTAATGTTTAATCGTAAAAATATTTAAAACAAAAATTATATTAAGTAGTTTATTTTGGTATGTATCTTTATATATTTTATTAATACGTATTTTATTATATTCCTTATCATTTATCTACCTTGTTTTTTTTTAGTTACACATTGATTCTTGTTTGCTTTTAAGTCTATCCTGTCGCAGGTGTGATGGCAGAAACTTCTTTAGAAATAAGCAGTATTTTTGTACTTAGATCTGTACTTCTTTTCTTTGTCATGTGTAGGTTTACATTTGAAAATATACAACGTGTATCGGAAATGCGTGGTCATATTTAAGGGTGTGGATCAGACCATCAAACTGAACAACTTTCTCTATGGGACCAACATCGTAATTGCGAAAAAATAATCTGCTGTTTCATACATGTAGTCAAGTAATATTGAATTATTTGTATGGCACAGCTGTTTTTTTTTTCGCGATTTCGGTTTTGGTCCCATAGTAAAAGTTATTAGCACAACAACCCCTTAAAGAGACCTTGACTAAAAGATAGAACCTTGTTTAATAAATCGCAACGTGGCAGCAATCCAACTTGAAATTAAACAAAATTTTGTTAAAACATGGGATTTTATATAATAAAGCGAATGAAAATATTTCAGTTAGGAGTGTCAGTCTGCCTGTAGTACAAAAATCTCGGTAATTAAGAAATTGAAAGCACTCTGGTAATTGAAAGATAACTTTATTGCAGTAGTAATAAGTTTTATTTTCACAAAGTTTTTCTAAAATCGTGTTTAGTGAAATCATTTTTTATTTATTATATTCGAGTTTTTATCTTTCGCATGTTAAGTTTGCAAGAAAGATTACATGTAAATATCATTATAGTTACAATCCCTTATGGGGTGGGCAGAATCGTCGTGTAATCGGGCTTAAAATTAGGGTACCTACTTTGCTTATCTAGGTGAAAATTAAGTTCTTAGAATGTGATATGTTATGTGCAACCACCTTAAAAACTTAACAGCTTCTGAAGTCAGTGCCAAGCTCAGGTGCATGGAAGAATTTAAGGCCCCGACTTCAGAAGCGGTTAAGTTTTTTATGATAATTTTTTGTATTTTTTTTTTTATGAACTATTACACAAGCCTAAGATGGTGGAAACTAATTGTCGCGAATGTGTTGCTGTTATCCGTTGAGTTACTACATATAGTAATCCAAGACCAGATCTTAAAAAAATGGGACCACCACGAGGTCTACTTTAATAGAATGCAGATTAAACCATCCAAATCGGCTCAGGCGTTTCCGAGAAGAGAAAAAAATATAAAGGGATAAACGCATTCAAATTAATAGATATAACAACTTTTTATGAACCAAATGTTCGTCACGAAATTCTATGTAGCCAAGGAAAAATAAGTCAACTAAAAAACTTTTTTTTTTGCTACATTATGTGAATAAAACATTTCTTTATTTTATTAAACTAAAGTCAGTTAAAACTTCATTATATAAATAAATATATGTATAAATAATTTTGGATTATAATAATATGACTTTAGTCTAATAAAACAAAGAAGCATTTATTTTACTCTATAGTGAAAAATTTACTTTTATAACTTATCCCCTTTTTCCTTGGCACCATACAATTGTTCTCACTGTAAACTAAAAAGAACGCTAACATAACTCACAATTAATTAATTTAACTTCCTTCTCGTACAAAAGCAATGTTTTAACTCATGTCTCATAGAATAACACGTATTTGCGCTGCAAATCGTGAGTTATAACGTAATATGAACTGAACAAAATGAATGCTGAGTTCTAAGGTCCCATCCACACTCGACACTTTTACCAGCAGAATTTCGCGTTCCTTATTCAGTTTGCAAGCAAAAAGCAGCCAACGAACGCGAAAATGCGCAATTCTGCTGCTGAACGAACGCTATGTGCGTAATTTGAATGAATGAATGAATATATTTATTTGCTGTAAGTATTGGTACAGTTCGGTCTTATTAAAATACTTAGATCCATAACACTTAGTCATAGTGGTGACATGCAAATTACAAATTAAAAAATAAATAAATTATTAATTAATTATTATTATTAATTATTATTATTATTTTATTAATTAAATTTGACTTAGCTTAGACTACTTAAATGTTGCTAAGCTTACTTATAGAATAGAAATAATATAGAAATGCTCTATAATGTACACCTGATAATTACAATACAATACTTACATGCATAACTTATTTGATTTGGAATTTAAAGTCATAACACGCTGAAATTGTGTTGAGCATACGCTAAGACCGAGGAAGTCAATAAACTAAGTCTACAAGTCAATAAAGAAAGTATACCTTATTCCTAAGCAAAGTCTGTGTAAGCTCTTAAGATCAGTCTAAGCCGGGCTTCCACTGCGAACGGGTAATGAGCAAGTAATAGCTGGACGGAACGGACCCCAACTAGCTAAAATAGGTTTTACCTTCCATTAAGAAAGAGTTTTGACAATTGCCTTCCACTGCAAAAGAAAATGAAGAACGAGTTTGTTATTAACTATTTTTACTCGTTCAGTCCTCTCCGCTAGACTATTTGATGGTGGAAGCACTTCTATGAAGTTTACCGTTGCGAGGTAAACGGAGTCCGTACGGAGCCCGCTCCGCTGCCAGTGGAAGCCCGGCTCAGACGGATTCACTCGATTAGTCCAGTGGTAGCAAGCGCGACTGGTGTGAGAGAGTGGATTCATTTCGGGTAGGGCATATTATGATTGAGATTTTCTGTATTTATATTCTCAGTATCAGCCCGGAGCTTAGTATTGTACATGGGAGTCAATAACAGCATCGGCACATAAGGGTGTATGTATAATAGTACCAACCACTTCTACTTAACCCTTTGGGGAATATAATCGTGATACTATGATAGAGTTAAGAAATTGAAAGCTTGGTTGAAAATTTCATTCAATTTCATTTCATTAATTTGAAAGTTGATTTTCATTCGATAACTGACTTGAGTTACTGTTAGCCTACATCATCCCACTGCTGGGCAAAGGCCTCCCCCCATGATTTCCAGGCTTTTCGGTCTAGAGCCAGTGTGAACCATTCGTTGTTCGTGTTATCAAGTTCATCCCGCCATCTCTTTCGTGGTCTGCCGCGTCGCCTTCTCGTTATGTCAGGGCTCCACTTAGTGGTTACCTTGGCCCACAGTTCATCGGGCATCCGGCAGACATGGCCAGCCCAATCCCACTTCAACTTTGCAGCCTTATGAGCTACGTCAGTAATTTGTGTTTTGGAGCGCAGTGTAGTATGTCGAACACGATCTGTGTAATTGATTTTATATAAAAAGTAATTTATAATGACCTGTAATTCATGTAATCAAATTAATTATGCTTGGTAAAAGTAACAAATATAATAATGTACAACTTAATATTTCCATGTCATCCTATGACTAAGTGTTAAGGATCTAAGTATTTAATTAAGACCGAACTGTACCAAACTTATTGCAAATAAAGATATTCATTCATTCATTCATTCATGAATGTTTTTACACGAATATCTTGTAGTTGTAAAGAATAACTATTAAATATTATCCCCTTTAATTTTTTCAGCAAAAAATTCAACACTCTCTATACACAGGTATTGCAAAAGGTGCGGATTATACATCCGCATCCGGATTTGGATATAAGAGAAAGGGGGTTTTCTGTGAAATCCTCAGAAAGAGGAAGTTATGGAATTATGCGCAGTGTTTTATTTTCGTTATTATAGTAAAGTAATACAATATAACCTAACCGTCAAAAACCCCCGACCCCAACTAGAAAAAGAGCTGTAATTTTTGAACAGTTGAACAGATTTTCATAAAACATAGCTAAGATGATACCCGATTAAAGTAGCTTCCAATTTAAAAAACTGCATTGAAATCGGTACATCCATTTTGGAGCTACGATGCCACAGAGAGATACTCAACTTATAACACAGATCTTTTTTGTCGGGGGTTAAAAATAGTGACCATATTATAATGATAAGTTTAATTTCGTAATGTAAGCCCTACTTTACCAACTCGCTGTCCGACCATGGACCATGCCCGGGTCGACGGCGCGTTGTGTTCCACGCGCGCCTCAAAGAACGTCAGCAAGATGACGGGGCCCCCCCTGTAGAGGGCCGAAGCCTGCCGGGGTCTCTGCGGGACTTATCTCATTACCGTGATCCCGGAACGTAAAGGGCTATTGAAGGAACACCGTGGATTTTAGTCAGTACAAGTCTGACAGTCCCTCCCGCCCTGCCCGGGGTGGGAGGACACATTTGATGATTTTACCACGCTAAAAAAAAAAAAAAAAAAACCCTACTTTACCTATGGTTCTCAACAACTGCCTAACTGTATAGTATGTTATAACCACTTTATAAACGCTGTATATAGAAATGTCATGAGTAACGGTACCTATTTTCAAACGCTTTTATTAGCTTCACTTGTAACGAACTAACTATGTAAAAAAATCTTGCAGGTTAAATTTGACCCACTTACCGGTTTCCGATTGAGCTGAAATTTTGCATACACGTTTAGTTTGGATGACAAAAGCGTTTTCTTTAGTTAACTATAATATTATTAAACATTTTTTTTTTCGTTTTTCTTTTTTTTTTTTTGGTCTTTATACAGCTTGTATTATTAAGGGGATATTTATGATTATTTGTACAGTTTTTTTCTATACCTAGAAAGAAAGAAAGAAAGAAAAAATATTTATTTACTTCTAAGCAAACAAACGTACAGCCCGCCTGATGGTAAGAGGTTACCGTAACCTATTGACGCCTGCAACACCAGGGGCATCACTTACGCGTTTTATAAAAGGATATTTTATGAACCGCAAGTTTTATGCTAGCAAGAACTATAAGCGATGCGATAATTATGCTAGCCTGGCCTACCATGCTACGGCTTTCGTTGGTTCTCTAAGTTGCCCATTCTTCTTCGTTAGTAAAATTTGGGTCTCATCTGGAACACGTGAGATTACTTCAACATTACTCATAATTTTAGGGTTAAGGGTTGAAATGAATTAAGTATATGGAACTATACTAATATTACCACCGAAGTTAGTAAATTTTCGTATAACGGGTATTGTTTATGTAATCTCACGTCTAGATTTATTGTACAGTCAACGTCACAAAGATGTATAAACACTTATCAAAATACTATACTGTATTTTAAGAAAACTATTGATAGAAATTATTTTTTTAT
Source organism: Allophyes oxyacanthae (assembly GCA_932294325.1). Lineage (NCBI taxonomy): Eukaryota > Metazoa > Arthropoda > Insecta > Lepidoptera > Noctuidae > Allophyes > Allophyes oxyacanthae. The sequence continues at coordinate 1,879,353 of OW028625.1, forward strand.
GACCGGAGATGTTTTTTTTTTCTACGTTTAATTCTTGCAAAATTCACTTTCAATTTCGGTAAGAGAAATGAAAAAAAATGTTTTTTTTTAATTTCCAACAGAAAAATCACAGATATTATTTATATAGGATCTTATACAATTTATCTAATTTGTATATTATGAGTGAAGACAGAGCTCATTACCCATGGTCCATACAATAGGCATGTGTATACAGCATTTTGACCTTAACTGTACCTAAGGGTAGGTAAATAAGGCTTTTAGCTGGTTACAACGGCATATAGCTTTTAAATAATCATTTTAAAAGCAATTTTAAATCATCATAAATCTATACAAATCAACAGATAAAAAATAAATCCCATTAATATTCCCTCAAAATCTCGGTAAATATCACAACAAAGCCGCGTCGGATTCACAACACTACAATGGAAAACAATTCCGCATACCAAACAAAAAAACCTTATAACTGTCTTTGATGAAATTCCAATAAGAATTCCAGGAATACAGGAAACTGAGGCTGTGGTCCCAACGCAATATACCTTAATTAAACTATCGATACCCACCTTATACCGCCAACGTTCAAAATGATACGATTCTCCCCATCCATCCCTGTTAAATGTTCACAAATATAAACATTGGAAATAATTTCACTGCACTATCCATCCGAGCACAGACAAAACAATTAAATTTGAAATGACAGATCGACCGTTCGAATTTTAAAAGCGTCACTGTTCTTTATTCAATTAAACTCTGAACGCGAGCTTGGATATTGTTGACGATTTTATTCGCGTATTTTTGCGACGGCGCGGCGCGCGGGCGCGTGCGAATCCGACGGCCGTCCACTCGGCACTGAGATGAAAAGAGATGAAGGGGAGAATCCACCCCCCACCTGTGGCCTGCACGCACTGCAGTCGACCCCTTTGCGCCTTTCAAGTTTATGATGAAGCTAGGGGGCACGCTTTTAGTGGTTTTTCATTCAACATCAGTTACATAAAATGATGAATTTTCAATGTTTTTTTTTTTTGTGGTTTCTTGTAAAGACATAACGCCTGTGTTTTTTTGATGCGGAAGTTTATTTAATTCCTATGTTATGTTTACTCTGATAAGGTATTCTTTTATGATCTGTACGTCGAGCATGAATGTTTTTGACGTATCGTAACGTTAACGTAAGCAAATTTTTATTTAACAAAAAGCAATTCGAGGGTTCTCGGGCTATTTGTATTAAGCGACATTTATTTCTGGTAATAACAGCTTTATAAAAAGACTAGATTGAAGAAGAACTAGACTTAATTGTGCGGATTTTGTAAAGGAAAAACACACATAGGTCACTTTTTCGTAAAAATGTTGATACTTTTTTTTAAATGATAATAGGTATTATTTCCGAAAAATTAAACTTTGAAATGTTCTCCTGTAAAGTTCCAAAAATTTCGCTTAATGCAAATAGCCCGTGAACCCTCGAATTATTCTATCGTAGTTTATTCAATTTTACGCAACATACCCACTAAATTTCATGAAAAAGTAAAAATACGGAATGTATTTAAAAAAATTAACGTTTGCATTTTTTTATCAAAATTAGCTTACGTTAACGTTACAATACCAAAAAAGAGTGTGCTTGGTCCACTAAGCAATACCTACAGCAGTAACTACTATTAGCAGACTCACAAGTTACTAGAATTTATACGACTTTTTTAACAACTGTGACTGCAGCTGTCCTTAGTACCCATTCACAGGATATAAGCCTTCTAATCAGCGCCTCATTTTCCTGTGTCCTCCATGCTTTTCTATGCAGAGATCGTGACATGTGTAAAATTATGAAATTTTAAATTAATTCCTGTGGCAAAACTACAGATTGGATTTGATTGTTTTTTTGTGTACGGTCACAGAACGTGATACTAATACGTGGCTCCATTTAATGTGATAACATCTGTGACACCCTGTATAACATCTGTGGCACCCTGTATAACATCTGTGGCACCCTGTATAACATCTGTGGCACCCTGTATAACATCTGTGGCATCCTGTATAGTTATCCTTTCCTTAACCGTGTATATGCGCATATGTAATTATGATAAACGATCATATTGAAATATGCGCATATAAACTAATCCCCTAAATTGATTAAATATTAATTATTGCTCGAGGCATAGACAATCAGGCTAACGAAGCGTTCCCTACCTATCCATAGACAAGAAATATTTAATTAAATCAAGATAACAGGTTAATTACTTCATTCGCTTTTACTTTGATTTCAAATTATATTCCTTATCGACAATTTTCTCTGAACTCAATAACGTGAGGAATTCAATAATCTAAACAATAGGGTATTGTTTTCACTGATTGTTCAGACAATGGATATTAAATTAAAGCATTGTGAGTATGATTCATGATTTTATTTGTAGTTAGTACCTATTTTATAGCATAATATAACATACAGGCTGGTTTTCAGCAATAAATAGCTTACCTATTCAACATAATTTACTAACATTACAAGGAACTTGCTAAAACGAGGGATGTGAGCTAGGTATGCGGTTGAGGGATGCGAGTGAGGGATGTGAGCGAGGGATGCGAGCGAGGGATGCAAGTGAGAGATACGAGCGAGGGATGCAAGTGAGGGATACGAGCGAGGGATGCGAGTGAGGAATGCAAGCGAGGGATGCGAACGAGGGATGTGAGCGAAGGATACGAGCGAGGGATGCGAGTGAGGGATACGAGCGAGGGATGCAAGTGAGGGATACGAGCGAGGGATGCAAGTGAGGGATACGAGCGAGGGATGCGAGCGAGAGATGCGTGCGAGGGATGCAAGTGAAGGATACTAGCGAGGGATGCGAGTGAGGAATGCAAGCGAGGGATGGGAGCGAGCGATGCGAGCGGGCAATGCGAGCGAGGGATGCGAGCGAGGGATGCGAGCGTGGGATGCGAGCGAGGGATACAAGTGAGGGATGCGAGCGAGGGATGCGAGTGAAGAATGCAAGCGAGGAATGGGAGCGAGCGATGCGAGTGGGCAATGCGAGCGAGGGATGCGAGTGAGAAATGCGAGCGAGGGATACGAGCGCGAGTGCGAAGCAGGAGCCGGGTCGCTAGTAACTCATAATAATGTTAGCGACCATGACAGTTTAATAACTTAAATCATTGAACTATTATGTACTACGTACTAGAAGAGATCGCACTTACGCTATCCTATTCAACTGCGGCTATATCGCCGCACTTCATGCATCTGTTTTACCATTCTCTTTAAACCCGCCATCTTCCTCCTTCCCGTGTGTGGTGCATGACGTTTATTTGTCGTGTCGCCTCTAGTACATAGTACATAATAGCTCAATGATAATAATTTATAATTATAGCTTCCGACAGCGGCTTCGTCCGCGTGATATCTTTATAAATTATAGCCTATGTTACTCAGTGATAATATAGCATTCTGCTGGTGAAAGAATTTTTAAAATCGGTCCAGTAGTTTTTGAATTTTATCCATTACAAATAAACAAACAAACATACAAAAAATCAAATCTTTTCTCTTTATAATATTATTTTACATGAATCCTAACAAGAAATATATTTCAAGGTACGATTGCAAGTCTTTCTGTCAAGTCCCATTCCATAAAAAATTGAGACAGTGATAAAAAAGTTTCAGCGAATTCGAAATTTGAATGTCGCCGGCATTACACGGATGTCTGAAATGTTTTACTTTTTAATTAAAAACTTGTTTCAAATCTTTTGAATGATCAGGAATTATTGTCAAGATGTAACTTAAAGTTTGGGGCGTAAAAATTGCCTGAATTCTTTACCAATTAAATATGAGTTTTGGTACGTATAATAATTTTATTGGATTTTTTTTGTATTTTTTGGTAATGAATATCGTAGCCAAATAACACTGTTCTTTTGCAGTGTTGTGATCAAGTTGTGATCCAATTTTTTCATTTGCAATTTTCTCTATTTAACACACCTCCTTTTATGTGACCTTGCAAATGGAGGCCTGTGGTTACTCAATGTTTACCCTCCGCCATTAATTTAAAGATATTTTTTTCTTTATTTAGGTATTAAGAAAAGAAAAAAGTATTTATTTGACACAGCACAAAAACAATTTTGAAGATAAAATAGCAAAAATAAAAGAATAAAACATGTAAAACAAAAAAAAAACAAAAATATTTATCTAAAATACAAAAATGGATTGTACGTCGCAGCTGAGAAAAAAAGGAAAAAAAAACCTCTCTCCCCCCCCTCCTCGCTCTCTCTCTTTTCTTATTAAAGGAAATTTATTCATATTATATTATTTTCTCAGCGGTGATCTCTATTTGAGAAGCGTTTGAGTGACGTAATTGTATGAAATGATAGGCTCCTAATCTGTGCTTCAGAAGAAATGTCCGCTTAGCGTCGCTCTGTTACCTAAGTCTGTTACCCTTTAGGAATTACAAACGTAAATTATTCTTGTTATTTTATTTAGAAAAACTAAGAAGTTAGACATGTTTATCTGACCAATAATTAAAGTATCTAATGTTAATCACAAAAAGCTTTTATAACGTACGTAAGTCTTTTTTTAAATTGTTTCAGCTTCAAAACCAGACACACATTTACGCTTAGTTAGGTACGTATAAACATGTATAGGTACCTATTGTATAAATTATTACGCAATAGCAAAAAATCTATTTTTACAATAAATATAAATTTCGGTTCGCTTTTTGAAGTTATTCCTTTGATAATAAGTCTATATAAAAACATTGTACAGTTTTAAATTAACTGCTAGAATATTTTTTTTGTAAAGGCCAGGTAAAATAAATGATATATTAGATATAGGTATTATATTTAATTTATCTGGTCTTTCCAAAATTGGGTTTAACAAGTATAATAAAGATAAAAAAGTTAAATGTAGGTATACAAATGACATTGATAAATATACATTACGTACAGTCTCGGTCATTAATGCAGTAGCAGTCTCACAAAGCAATAGATTAACACTAATGAGTTGACTTACGACCTTCTTTACGAGTTTCTATGCTCGATATCGTGTTCATACTATAGAAACTCACACACACGCACTGTTGTCTGCAACCGATTGTATTACATAATTTCAATCTACTTAGAATATGGCATGCTAGCGTAGCGGGTAAGGTGCTGTGGTAGGTGTGTTAAAACAAAGGTATGCGGTGTGTTCGAATCTCACGTGCGGTTATAGTTTTTGTAAAGTTTTATAAAATATGGTTCGATAATAATAACAAGCCTATCGCGTTGTCTTGTTCAATTATAAATTGTAAAGTAAGTAGGTAGACAACAAATTTTTTAATAAATTATTTCGATTTCTGTAAGGTAGACAGATGCAGTTACGACTCAGTCATTTAGATCGGATAGAACTTTGTTGGAAGTTATTGTTGGTTAGTGATTTGTGTTAAATCTATTATAGTGGTGTTGTGGATAAAGTTTTCAAAACACAGGCAATAGTATTATTATCGAAGCGAGAGCGAATACCTATTATTACTCTGCCTAAAAGTGGACGTTATAAATAAAACACAAATATCGAATGAAATCGGACTGACTGTGAGTAATTTATATATTTTATTAAACATAAAACTAAATCAAAGATTGATGATCCTTTAATTATTTTTCAAATGTTTATTATTGATCATGATGTTGAAATAAAACAAAAGAAAAAGAAAAATCATTTATAAGTTTATTTATTTAGATTATTGAATGATGAATAAGAATTCTAATAACTTTATTCTTAATATTGTTTTGTTTCTTTAATTATTAGATATATAAGTATAATTATATATTTTTATTATATATTAATATATAATATATACTTATATATAACCTATTTCTTCACAAGTTTTAAAATCCCGGTGTATTATCCCGACCCCGGCGCCCTAGACCCTCAGGGAAAAGGAAGTTAGGTTATATAAGTATTTAATGTTATTTTGTTTCTAAATTATTATAATATAATAATTTAGAAACAAAATAATATTAAATATAGAATATAATATAATAATAATAGTAATCAGTTTTAGTATTTTGCTTATAGATGTTTAATAGTATTTCTTTTTATTGTTCTAGAAAAATACTATGAGTCGATGGGTTAAGAGATACCTATGAGGAAGAAAGTAGCCTTGGTAGTCGAGAGCGAAGTGGAAGGCCGGGCAGCAACGTCACATGGTGAACGAATATGAAACATCAAACAAGTGGTTTTATACCAACTAAATATTTTGCAGAAGTATTCGACACGTCATTACTAACTGTTCGCCATGCACTCCACGCTGAAGGTGTGCATCACCGAAGACCAGCTCCCTTTTTGACAGAAACTCAAAAACGTTTCGCAAGAGAATATTTATACTTACTTCAACTGAGACACTTAATTAACTACTATATTTTCAGATGCAAAAAAATTTTCTATCTAGCCAAAAGGGAAAACTTCATTTATGGTGTAAGGATAACACACGCTATAGTGAATAATACATAGTTATGTGGAAGTATTATATGATGTCGTATTGCATGCAGAGTCTGTTTTATTTTATTTTTTACTGTATAAAGGTTAAGTTAATTTTTATTTTATTTCTCTCTCGTGTGTTGTCACTGTCCGTGCTGAATAAATGTGTTTTCTTTCTTTCTTTTCTTTAGATATGACAAAATATAAGAGGAACGTAAATATGTTTTAATCTTGTGCTCAATGTGTCGATACTTACTTGACTGGATCGAGAACAATGGAGATCATACTAAATGTTGAAAATTTGCAAGTGCTTTACCCCCTTATTAAACACTTCATTTTTATTCACTCATTGTCATTTTCATATCAAAGAAAAGAGATAACAATAAACTTAACCATGAGTTTATTAATAAACGATGGAGGGGTAAAAGATTTAAGTTGTAATTGCTGGCCATATTAAAGTTAGTCGGTAGTTAAAGAATTAAAAGATTGAGGTTTAGTTTCAATCTTCTTTTCGTCAAGAAAACGAATACGTTAAGCTTACCTCAATAACTAATAAGTGTTACTGTAAGGATTATTGTTGTAATTAAAACAAATAAACGTATTTTGTTATAACTCTTTTTATTTTTCTTAATTTTGCATTAATGACCTAGAAAATAATCACTTACTTTATAGTATTAAATCATTAAGCGAATCCATCAATTAATAAAAATGAAAAAAAGAAATACAATGTTTTGTCAAGGATTCGAACCCACACGCCTCGTAAATCGGAATCCTACGCATAACGCATACAGCTATAGTTGCTTATTGCAATTTCTTGAATTATAGAATTACAACAGTGGAATGGACCGTCCAAGGTCATTCATACTGACAAGCGAAACAGACGTATTCTTTCTTTCGTTTTATTTAACTTCTGAGTGTGTGTGGTGACGTCTCATTACGTTGTGTGCGTTGAGTCATCCCTCACACAAACAGCGCGTACGCCCCGTAGCACGCGATTATGAACTCTAACATGCCACTGGACTTCTGTCCCCTTACTGTACCTAAGTACAATACAGTCCATATATATATTTTTTTAACTTTGTCCATCTTTTGGATTTCTCCTGTATAGAGCCTACAGTTTACGATATTCTGCAAGATTGAGGTACTTCCCCAGTCGGGCAGCTCCAATATTGAGTAGAAAGTCCCGCTAAGTCCTATCTCTCTTCTAATATTGTAAGAAATTCTGAATTTAAAAGACTTACATGGTGTAATAATTAGATTATAAAGGAAAAAAATATGTAGTGCGCAAAATTTGCAGAGTGATTCAGTGTCTGTTCCCAAAAAAATCACTCCAAAACAAAATAAAAATTTGATCTTGTATGGCTTCCACTAATAAATTATGTGTGCCCCTCATATTATCTCGAATCCTCGTGTTGTTTTAAAGTATATCCCAATACTGCGGTTGCATTTAGGAATAGAGACTGAATCAGTCTACAAATTATGTGCACTACATAAAAAAATATCCTGTATTAATTCTTTAGCCGTTCCAAAGTATCTGAAGCCGACTGTACCTACCTCCATACATCTTGATTTGTAAAGTTTACATTAGACATAACAATATTATGTGCCCATTTGTATAGATAGGGTTGGGCATTGTCCCACGTGCCTACCGACCGCTGTGGAGGGTTAATATCTGTTGCAAAATCATGATGTGATTTTAGCTGATTGTGTTAATTTAATTACCATGGGAAAGGATGGAGTAAAGGAATCAGAATATTCTGTTAGTTGTATTTATTTATTTATTTAAAATGCTTCATGTACAATGTACAAAGGCGGTCTTAATGCCGTAGGCATTCTCTACCAGACAACCTTAGGGTGATGCAGAGACAATCTTCAATCTTTTATTTTTGTATCTAGGTAAGAAGTGGAGTGCATAGAGATTTCTTACAGGGTAGGCAAAAACAACTTAGGGCTATGTTCCCCGACTACTTAACAGTTGATGATTTAAATGGAAACGGCTGTTTACCCAAACAAAATTTCATGGTAAACGGATGATTTTGTCCTAATCATCTGTTATGTTGTCGGTGAAATTGGGCCTTAGTGTTGTATTGTAAATTTGAAGTCCCCAATTCCAATTTATGATAATGGCTCCATCGTTATTCGATGATTCTTCCAGCTTCACGGTTAATAACCTAACCTTCAAAAACCCCCGACTCCAACTAGAAAAAGAGCTGTAACTTTTGAACGGCTGAACAGATTTTCATGAAACATAGCTAAGATGATACCCGATTAAACTAGCTTTCGATTAAAAAAACTGCATTGAAATCGGTTCATCAGTTTTGGAGTTACGATGCCACAGACAGATACACACTACAAACTTATAACACCCCCTCTTTTTTGTCGGGGGTTAAAAAGACACTGGTAAGTATTAAAAAAACTAAAATGTTAGACCATTGACCGGTATTTGCTACTTGTGCCCCTAAATTGCGTACCCCTAAGTACCTTAGGGATTAATCCCTTAGGTACTTAGGACCCCGGTCATCAATCTCAACATTCACGCTGTACACTAGTGGGATAAACAGCTTGTATAGATTAATTATCAATTAAGCTAATGGCATTTTAATATACCACCATTAGAGTAAAGCTGGGACCACACTGACGTGTTATTAGTGTGGACGAGACTTTAATTTATGTGTGAAATATGAATATTAATGTGAGTTTGTTAGTATTTGTGTTATTTGAAATTGTTTGCTTTGTACAATATTTACATGTAAAATATTGTAAATATAATACATAATGTTTATCTTTTACGATGAGTTTCGTAATGAAATCGCTCATCCGGAGAAACACGACACAACTGCAAATATGTGAATTTTACAATATGCGCGGCAAAAGTGCTACTTTCCGCCACACAATTACTGGGAGACACTGATACCCTAAGGTTAGACCGGTTGTCAGGCGTTTTGAGCTGCTGACTCCCGTAACGACTGTCATAGGTATTTGTCTGACATTATCAGCCTGTAGCAGTCCACTGTTGGATATAAGCGGGACTTCTGCGGGACTACTGGAAGAAATTTCTTTAGAAATAAGTAGTTCCATTGTGCTCATTTGTCTGTAACATTTTTATTACCATGTTTCCTTGTGTGTACATAAATAAATAAAATAAATAAATAAGCCTCTCCAATCGAACGCCAGAAGCCTTGATCTTTGGCTATTTTCATCCAGTTCTTACCATTCGTATGACAACCAGGACCAACTGCTTAACATGCTGTTCGAGGCACGGAGGGTTCTCGAAGCTCAAAGCAACGGTTACCCATCCAAGGACTGACCGCGGCAAACGCTGCTTAACCTCGCTGATCAACAGATCTACGCGGCAGCTATGTAGATTCAGGCCCCTCGGACGGACTCATGACGGACAAGATACCAATTGTTATCAATCAAGACAGTAAATATGAACAAAACTATTGTTTTACCACAAACAAATGAAATATACTCATTTCCTTTGAAATTAACACTTGTTTGCGGGGAACGAATTCACATGTGAAACACTAGTCTAACTTATATTTTGCCAAGTTTGGACTTGACGAGGGTCAAATGGGCCCCGCAACAACGGGGTAGCTTCAGTAATTTTTCATTAAAGTTCAAAACTTTGGGATTCGCAAGCGGAAATGATTTTAGAGCAATTTTAGTTTCAAAACTTTATAATAATTTAAATGTGACAGTTTGGACAGCAAACATCGCCGTAAGGAAACCTCCATCTGAAAGGGCCTCATAAAGTTCTCGATGGTGTGTGTAGTCCGCCAACCTGCACTAGGCCAGCGTGGTGGACTAAGGCATTCCCTTCTCATTCTGAGAAGAGGCCCATGCCCAGCAGTGGGACAGTAATGGGCTGGATTTATTTATTTATTTAATGTGACAGTTTTGATGGCCTGGTGGTTATTGTGCGAACAATGGCAATGTTTCCGGTCGACCATCCTTCAGGCTGTATTTTTCTAGGTTTTCATACTTTTGAGGGGCCACTCTACAAATTATGCACACTACATAAAAATATATCCTGTATGGTGGCTCCAACGTAATAACTATCACTATCAAATTTCTGATGCAAAATACCAAGTATCAAACACTATCACTATCAAATTTATCAACTATCACTATCAAATTTATCAACAAATAGAATATATACAATCAATCAATTAATAATTCAATTAATAATAAAATAATAATAAAATAATTCAATTAATCTAATATCACTATCAAATTTATCAACTATCACTATCAAATTTCCAAAAGATAAAAACCAGTATATTATCTTATTAAATCTATAGTATTTTAGATAAACATATCTCTTTATTTATGTAGGTTAAGAACTAAGATAGATATTTTTCTTGAAAAGATTTAGTTCATTGTGTGCGATTACGAAATAATTTTTCAATGTTGCATCTGATAATCTTTGTCAATAGATAAGTTATCTAGATAAAATATACAATACAAATATGTATGTTTTTTTATTATTATACCACTAAAGTGGCAAACAAACATACGGCCCGCCTGATGGTAAGGGGTTACCGTAACCTATGGACTAGCAGTGAGGCGTATTTATCGTCATAGTTAAAAATAACAGATAACAATAATAATTGTTACTGCCAATGCCAATTAACTGTTCACAAATTCCGTTCACAGCGAACCTTGTTTGTTATTTTGTTAAATAACAGTTTTGCTCTCATTCTTATTAACTGGATTAATACTTGTTAAAAAGAGATACACCTAGTATTTAATACATAAATAAAATAATATACTTAGTTGGTGGGTTTTACTCTGGTAGTATGAAAATAACAGGCTGTTATGTAGTAACAGATATTTCATGCTGTTATTTATGTATAACAGTAAAAGATATGATATTTTATTTTTTATTTTTTTTATTCTGTTATGTAATCGTTCCCAATAAATTGACTATGACTATGGCGACTTGAAAATGAAGCATTTGTTATTTGACGCTGGTAGGCATACGTATAGGTACGTATAAAGTTAAATAAAGTAAGATGTACCTACGTATAAAGTTTGTTGCACCATCATTCTAAGTTGTTCTGAACAATATCATTTAAAAAACTTTAACCCTTCGATATATCTTACTTACCCTTCTTATATACCTACCTATTAAGAGTACTTATCCACACATTTTCCTTATCCACACAGTCATTTTCCTTCCTGGAACAGGAAAAACTGACATAAAACAGGTTTATTGTTTTAACTTTTTTTTCTTAAAAAGTTGACGCCCATTGTCGCCCTACTTTTTCCTGTCTATGGAAGCTCTTTAAAAAGTTCTGCGGAAATAGTAAATTTTGAATAATACTAACTGTTATGTACAGTTCATAAAAAGTAATGTTGAGAAATAATCATTAAGAGATTGTATTTTTTTATTTGGTTTTTTAAGCAAGTATTTTTAAGCATGCTTTTTCTTGCATGTATTAATTATGGCACAGAATAATTAACGGATCAAAATAAGAAGCGATGTTAAAATATAACTACGACAAACATTATCACACACAGAATTTCAGATAATTTGTCTTTTCTCCGCATTCCTTCATTCAATATCAATTTTAAGAAGAGATAAATATTTCTGTTATCTCCAATCGTGAGATAACTCTTGATAAGCTGTCATTCTGTCTATGATTCAGTAGTCAACTATTTACCGTCAGTAGCTGGTGTAAAAAAATGTTGCAAAATTGGTTGTATCTGTTAATGGCGTTAGGTGTAGTGTTTTGTTACCCTAATTGGTTCGAGACGAAGAAATTCAAAATTGGAATTGAATATGATAGTAAGTTCTTTCACTTTATCTTAAGGCACACTCACACTGGCTACTTTTTGCAGCAGAATCGCGCGTTTTTGCGTTCGTTTGTCGCGCGGCGCGCAATGCGGCGTGTCGCTCTCTCGCTCGCTCCCCATGAACGGAGATACGCGCCTTTCTCCGCGTTGCGCGCCGCTTTGCGCTCCACGCGATTTTCCGCCTCTCCATAATTGAGCCATTAGTGCGCTATGGCCCTTAGAGCGTGCGCTCACAATAGTCATACTGTGACTGTCTGTGACTATTGTGAGCGCACGCTCTAAGGGCCATAGCGCACTAATGGCTCCACAGTCAAGACTATGACAACTGTGATGATGAGTCTAACTACATCATCATCATCATTGTCCTAGCTCACATTTCCCGCGATTTCGTGGTATCCCTAGGAATTTCACGAAGGATGACATCCTCATTTCCCTGTGACATTGCTACATGTTTTATTAGCGCAGGAGTCAGAGAAATCATTAATATTTTTTGTAGATACATTTTTTTTATGCAAGATTTTTTTTCCTATTTACTATTTTTATTATTGTAAACAAAGAGTTCATAAAAAATTATAAATATAAGACACAGAGATGAAGTATGCTCGAAGATGAGATCACCATCTCTCCTATTTATGTCCCAAAGAAGAGCTACAACATCCTCTTACACTCTCATAATAACAAACTGTGATCACCAATCCGATTGTCAAGAGTGGTTATTAAGGCGATACCTATACCTATATATTACTACCCTGTATATTTTTAAGAATTTTATATTTTATTTCTTGTCTCTTTTTGTAGTGTTATTTTAAAACGCTTTTATTAGCTTCACTTGTAACTAACTAACAATGTAAAAAAATCTTGGAAGTTTAATTTGACCCACTTCCCGGTTTCCGATTGAGCTGAAATTTTGCATACACGTTAAGTTTGGATGACAAAAGCGTTTTCTTTAGTTTTTTTTTTAACTATATTATTTAATAAAACGCTTTTATTAGCTTCAATTATAACTAACTATGTAAAAAAATCTTGGAAGTTAAATTTGACCCACTTCCCGGTTTCCGATTGAGCTGAAATTTTGCATACACGTTAAGTTTGGATGACAAAAGCGTTTTATTTAGTTTTGTTTTAAACTATAATATTATTTTTTATCTTTAATCTGCTCTCTCTTGTGTTATCCATGTGACCGTGCTGACTAAAATGTTTTTTCTTTCTTGCTTTCTTTTACCTAATAATTTATTAATCTGGTGATTTTTTACAGATTCCCTGCCAATGAAGGGCGGCTCAGACAGATACAGACATAGGAACAACTATGACCCATTCTTTGTAACAATAACTGCAAAGTCTAAGGTCAGTGTCATCATAATAGTTAACTATATATTAATACGTGAAGAGCCTCCAACGTATTCTAACCAAAATTAATAATATTTACATGTGTAGAGCAGATAAAGGTGACATAACTTTCTACTTCAAAGTCCCTTCAGCTAGACGAATGATAGCAGAGTGAAATTTATTGAAAAAAAACTTGCGTAAAAATCGTAGATTTTTTGAGTACGACTTCAGAACATGATACCAAATACGTGGTTTCATTTAATGTGACAACGTTTACTGCACCCTGTATAAGGCCCTACCATTCTAGTCCCGATTCCTCTCATTATGAACTAATAATTATGAATAGGGAACAAATGCGAAATCTCGAAAAAAAAATACAAAACATCTGTACCATACAAAATATAATCCAATATATTTCGCAATATATTGCTGATTTCCGACTAAGGGGTCATCCATAGTACTTCACACTAATTTCGTGAGTTTTTGACCCCTCCCCCGTCCTTGTCACAGTTGATGACATTTGTGAGATCCCCCCCCCCCCCTCCCTAGCTTGACCTCACATATTTTGTAATTTTACATCTAGAAATTATTAAATTAAAAAAGCAGTTCCGAAATTAGTTTTATTTCCTTTTTAAATTATTTTTTAAAATGAATTTGAAATGTGACGTCACGAAACTTAGGACCACTCCCACCCCTTGTCACATAATGTCACACTTCGTCGACCCCATCCCCCCCCCCTTAACGTGTGACGTACTTTATGGATGGTCCCTAAATATGTTTTATGTCTAATAATTTATTTTGATATCCTCAGAGACAAAGCCTGAGACCCACATGTTTATAATAGACTAATGATATAATAATTGTACTATAGGCCAACTGCTTAAGTCGGGCGGTTGATGTCTGAAGTTGAGGTAGTTGCGCGTTGCGGGGGGAGGTGTGACACACGCCTACTATTGGCTAAACTTATGGTGCGTATCATGAGCCCGTGACTGACATCTCGCGTCACACCCCTTCCGCACCGCGCAACGTCTTCATAAGCTCAGGCACCGACCGTCTCAGAAGCAGTAGGCCTCTAACAATATTCGTAACAATCTGGATACTTTGCAGTGGCGAAGGATGACAGTTTTAAAAGCAGAAGCCGTCCCAAAAATGCCCTCTAAAAATTGCTGCAATTAATGCTGCAAGACAAAAATCCATACCGTCTCTTGTAATCTATATATAGTCATGTCTGGAAGAGCTCGACCTAACTGAATAACAAGCCTTTTTTTTCTCAGTTGGATGATTAACGAATATAAAATTACGTTTGTCTATGCACTAACCAATTCCTAAAGGGAAGCCGATGGGAATCGGGTTGTATCATAGAGATAATACATAGTACCTATGTATGGACTCTTCGCCTCTGACGTTTTGAATGTTCCAGGCTGGCTACGTGATCACCTACCTCGAAGTGACCGGCACAGTTGACGCCGGAGGCGACCTAGACTTCAAGGTCATCCGAGGACAGACAGGATCCCCCACCATGGTCTTCCAACTGGTGTCCAACCATTCGGATTTCTTGTCCTACTCCTATCTGACGTACGGCATCACGGAGGAAGAATATCGAAAGGTGATATCAGTGTCATATGATATTCAATAGGTTAGTAGAGCGCATGCGTATTACCCGTTGAGTGTCCGGGCTATTCTGGGAACTAAAATGTCTCGCTGATGGTGGCGTTGTGTGTCGGGCCGTTGAGTTTCCTTCATTGTGGTCGAGCTTGGCGACGCTGACGCATGCGTCATGCTCGTGAACGGGTGCCGTCTGTCGGAACTGGTCAGCTTGTAACTGCCATGGCAATCTTATTCACAGGCAAATCATTATTATCTTAGTCTTATTTTTATTCACATTAAATTACATTATTCTCGCAGCTCTTACCACAACATTGTACTGATAAAGATTATAATCTATTTTTTGAAAAGAGTTACCATGGAGTTTCTTTCCGGTTCTTCTCCATAGGGTCTACTATTTGGAACCGTGCACCTAGAGTCTCGACATTTCCTAAGTGCCTGTATCTGGTTTACATGAAATAAAGATCTATTCTATTCTAAAAAACATTTTTTGGTACAATCGAAATTTTTTCCGGTCTACCATCCTTAAGGCTAAAATCGTTTGTGCGCGGCGTCCAAACGCCAAAAATCAAATCCAAACGTCCAAACTAACTCTAAGCGAGCCGCAGTCGTTCAAAGCATTTTGTTTGTGAAATGTATCACCGGATCGTGATTGTACGTCCAACATTATTTTTTAAAAGAAAGAACAATAGTTTATTTTTGCAACAAAAAATAAATAAAAGCAAAAACAAAGAAAACGTACAAGAAAATGAGTTATACTTATAACCAAAGATTTTGAAAGGTAGATAAATTATGTTGATTACTGCGTAATTTTATTAGGGGCCAAACTTTCAGCATTCATTACATTTAATACACGAACGCTTTGGCTAGATATTCGTAGAACAACCCAGGAAACGTCATTCAATTAGCATGGGTGGGCTACATGTAATACACAAACGTCAAAGCAAGATCTAAAATGCATTGCATATAATGCACGGACGATCAACGTGTTAGGTCCATTACTGACCGGGTACGAGCCTCTTTTCAGAATAAGAAGAGCCTTGGTTCAGCAGAGGGCTAATTCACGTAATTTGATGACGCGCCGATCATATTGCAGTGACGCTTGAACATGATGCGAGCGTATCTCACTGAAGCTAAGCGAATACCTACCAAATGTGTTGTAAATAACTAAGTTCGGCACAAGTTACATTTGTAGACGCTTCAACAATGGTAGGATTATACTCAGGTATAATCCTGCCATTGTTCTTTTTACTGCAACTGCGCGGCAACTGCACTTCTTTAGTTACTAAACGTGAATTAGCCTACAGTGCAGCCGACGGTCAGCATGACGGTAAAACCAGCCCAGCATTCTCGCATGCAGTAACTCTAATCTCGCATGGAATTTTGGGATGTAGCTACGGTATTAATGAAATATGGATGAACAACAATACATCTCTGCCTACACCTTCAGGAACATGCGTGATGCTAGGTGAAAGTGTTTACGTAAACTAAATTCACAGTACCGAGGAAACAACATGAAATTCCAAAAAAAAAAATAGATGATAGAAAATGAACAATCATTTTTGCATAAAATATTAGCCGAATTTAATATTAGTTTATTAGCCGAATTTAATCGCGTGTTATTACGATGAGCAAAAATTAATTAAATCTACTTTAGGGGCGTTTTTGGTAACATGAAGCAAGCACTATCTATGGAAAAATTTGTGAACTGCGTGTTTGTGTCACGTAGTACTCTACAGTTTGTACTTTGAAGAGCGGATTGCTCTGCTATTTGGTATCAAGCTACAGCTATTCGATCATAGATGGCGCTGACTTAAACAATTCTTCTAACTTCACAGCTGTTATTTTTTTTTTCTAATTGTATTTTCTATTATTAAATGCATCTATGAAATTGTTTCAGATCGCAAATATCATAATGTTACCGATACCGATACCGACAAACACAGGAATCAAATTTCAAGGAAACGGGTTTACAGTAATCACAATAATACCTATATTTTTTATGTATTTCTATGTTATGAAAGCATGTATTTTTTTATAACAAATAGATATTTATGTTGTTAATGTTACCTATGTTATAATAATATTTTAAGTAAATTAAAATGAAAATATATATATTTATTTATTTATTTTTTAAACATTTCCCCTCACTAGGATTTCTCCTGTATCGAGGGTACAGTTACAAACATACATGTCACATGCACACACAACCAGACCCGAAACAACTATCTGTTGATCATACAAATATTTGTTCCGTGCGGGGATCGAACCCGCGGCACGTAGCGCAGAAATCTAATCGCTTAGCCACTGCGCCAACCGTGTCGTCAATAATTATTGTTTATTGCAACTGATTTCTAACCAGCATCGTAATCGCAGGAAAATAATTAGCTGTCCCATATAAAACTTAAATACCTAACTACTGGACCCAAACATGTTTTTTTCGATTCTCTGAATAATAATTATTTTATTATCTTCTTAGGGGTTAAGATCATTAAGATACCTACTTATCATAATAATATACTGGGTGAAATAACAATGACCAAAAAAAAACGAAATGTGTGCTGGTGGGACACAATATAGGAGAAGTGAAACTTCAAAGGATATTATATCGTCTACCCCCTCCACGCGACCGTAACGCTCGACTTTTTCATGACGGAAAAATCCTATTAATCTATATAAAAGTTTCACTTCAAAAATTCAACTTCATAAAAATGTGAATCACGTGAATCACTTTGTATGAAAACTCAATAATCAATAATTTTGAGATTTCAATCTATATTCCTTGGGGAAAGTTGTTCAGATTCCTGGACATGATTACCTCCTAGAATTATGGCTGGCCATTTTTATTCCACGTTGTATATCCAAGGCACATGCAGGTGTGAGGAATATAGTTAATTTTTTTTTATAAGTTTTTTATTTCGTATATAATACGTATTCAATAACATGACATGATTATAAAACATCTTCGTTAGACGCACGCAGGTTTCCTTGCCTGAAATAAATAACACAAATTTAATAATAAATTAAAAATAAATTGTTCGCGCAGCAAGAATGCTTGAGCACGTTGCTTGACGTTAACGTCGTTCACACAGCGACTGGATACACAGGGTGAGTGGTTGTATGAGGGAAACATTGAAGGACGGTACCTATTGTACCTACTCATCATTATGAACAACTTTTACTATGGGACCTAACTAGAAATCGCAAAAGAAATCTGCTGTTCCGTACAGTCACACATATACACACATAGTAGGTACATTTAGTCGAGTAATTAATTACTTTATTTTTTTTATTATTGGAACAGCAGATGTTTTTTTTCACGATTTCAGCTTTATATTATTAAATTCTTGATTATGTTTGCAAAATTTTATTAACCTTAATTGGTATTCATTCAAAATAGGATCAAACTTCGTTTGTATAAAGCGCGCTTGAGAGAAAACTTCTCATAATGGCCGCAGTGAATAGGCCGTGATAAAACACGTTAAACACGTTATTTTCATACATAGTGAGTGGTTCGGTGAGTGTGGAGCGCCGGAGGCCCAATTCCTCCCTTAGTTCCCTTCCTTCTCCTTTCCCTCCCTTTTTCCTAACACCATCCTAAAAGATCAGCAACGCATCGGTGACTCCTCTGGTGTTGCGGATGTTCATGGGCGGCGGTGATCACTTACCATCAGGTGAACCGCAAGCTCGTTTGCCCCAATACTATAAAAAAAAAACATAAGTCTCCTGTTTTAACATACCAACACACTGGCCCACAATGACGTAGGTGTCGCTTCCGTCTCTCAGGCCTGATAAAGGTCCGTTTATATCTACAGACATCCAGCGCCAGACACGTGCAGACAAAATAATATTATTCTATACAGTGTGTATTAACGTATTTATATCTATCGTAACACGGTCGCGCAGACGCCGACAGACACGGGTCATGCCCGGCCAGTATTCGAAAGAATATTTTGTCTGCGCGGTTCATGACTGTACGTGTCTGTGGCCACTTGGCGGGCAGTGTGAACATAGTATCGGGACCGTGCAGACGTGTTTTGTTTTCTTTTTGCCAATTGTGTGTCGATTGGTCTGACGATGTCTGACAAGCCACACTTCTGTCACGTTAGATGTAAATAAATGGTGTCTGCCGGTGTCTGCCACGGTAATTGTCTGAAATGCACTGTGTCTGTAGATATAAATAGACCTTTAAAGCACCTCTCTAGGCAGTCCCTGAAGACATATGATCTTCGAAGCTTGAGCAGTGAAAGAGACACGTTGAGCCGCGAAGTAGGTACTCTTCATTAGGTAGAAAATCTTCTGCAAAATGAAGACGTGATTATCAGCTGTTATTTCAGTTATAGCGCCCGCTGTTAAATAAGGTCTAACCTTTCTAGTCCAGAACCCTTTAAGGGGTTATAAGTTATAATGCTACAAGGAAGCAGATATATACCTACTAGTGAACTAAACACTAGAAATGTCTAAATATATGCTTATTGATTTATTTTGACGTATTTGTTTACGCAAATTCTATAAAAACTATTTTTATATGAATTAATTTAAATAGCGCGTGTTCCGATAATTTACTAACTTCGTCCGTCAGTCAGCGACGGTGGACTGGGCGGGTTGAGGGACTGGCCAAGTGACCGATCTGTGTTCAGCGCCAGGCATGAATCAGATTTATTGACATTGAGTGTTACTTTTATTTTCACCATCCACGCCGATGACGCCATGACGCCGAAGACGCTATGACGCCGAGGACGCCGATGACGCCGATAACGCCGCCGCCGCGCCGTCGACAAATTCGACGTCGGACGCCGCCGCCGGTAAGAAAGTACCGGCGCACACGTCTACTATACACTCGGAGGTCGTTTAGAGGGATTGAGTCAAACTTTACTTACATTATTATAATCTACGAAAGATGTGTAGCCCCCAGATGGTGTGGGTTAAAACCGTCTAATAATTTCAGCGTCTTTTGCGTATCTGAAATACAAAGCGTTGAGTTGCTCCAGGAATATGAACACAAGTATGGTCATGGGTCCGATCTTGGCGTAGGTTGGCAGCATGCCACTCCATAGCGCGAGCACACCCTCGTTCTTGACAACTCCAGATAGCACTATAAATTGGCTTGTGCCTTTTGCTGCGTTTTGTATTCTGAAACAGACAGGTTTATCAGTAGACATATGATTACTACTTTCCTAGTAAAATAACACTAGTTGTTCTTTTTTAAACTGGTCAATTCATACTTCATAATTATAGCCCTTGCTCGTGAAATTCGCTTTCCCATACATTCCTTTTGGAATTTTATTTGAAAACGTTACCTAAATTCCGTTGACTCAAAGAGAGGACTTTACACAATGCATTGCTTCTGTACGCTAGTCGCTGATAAATGAGAGAGACATCATTAATTTTCTAAAGTGAAAAGAGGTATTTTCCTAATTTAAATGCCCTCTAAAACTAAGTAAAAGCACAGATTATTAAATACTACGTAACAGACACTTCACTCTCTCGAGCGAAATACGCTATTTTGAGCTCAATTGCCGCGCCGCTAAAGTTCATATTGCTTCGCTCGCTACTGGCGAGTCGACTAGATCTAACGTACCCGCGCCTACCACCAACCGCACTCTACCCCGCGCCCTCCCTCGAACGCGGGTTATCTGTGTCTTGCATGCTCGGGCGTACACTTAGCGGTAGGTATTTAACACTGGGCCTTGACTCTTGAGCGAGTGATGAAGCCCTGGTAAAAGCTAATGATGATAATAAAATGTAAGGCCTGAATTCCTTTTACGCTGATATTGGTCGCGTACGTCAGTCGCGCGTACGAATACAAGCTGTGTTCTATAAAGCACGACATTGCGACGCTGATGTCAGTGGCGCTAAGATTGCCTATGCGACATAGGTTGTCTTACATGACTATCGGTAGGTTACCGACAGCGGCATAGGAGAAATTGGTGTGTAAGGAGCAAACGACAGCTAACCTCTTTTGGACATGGCGCAGTCTGCTACTGTTCCAAGAGATTCCGGTGATCAACTGATGGCAAGATAAGCTGCTCTTCAATGCCTACTCAGTAGTGACCGACCACGGGTAATATTCCTTTGTAGGAGAGGTCTACTGTGTTAGGTTGTTAATGATGATGTGGTACCTGGTCTTAACGATATCAACAGGCAGTGAAGCAATGGTTGTGACGAATCCAGCTATCATGGCGGCACCAGCGTGAAGCGGTAAGCCGTCACCCATACTTGGTAGTAACATTTCTCGGGCCTGGAACAGTCCATTGCTTTGAGAAAATATTCCTGATTTTTGGTAAAGGAGAGTTGTTTTTAGCAGTGGAATGCGATTGCCTGGGCTTTTATAGCGTGGTAATTAGAGGTCTTGGCAGTCAAAGAGACTGAAAGTATTATCGAAAATTTCCTAACAGAATAATTCAATATTATCCGGCACAGGAATCGTACGCACGGATACATATAAAGCTATAATTCAGTATAAACTGACTTCTCGTTGTAAGGAAAGCCTATACATTGCGAGGTCAACTTATATTGGAATAGTATCTATAGCTTTGAATGTAGCCGTAGGTACCAGATCTCTCACTGCAGCAGCGCTTATGCTGGGGCTACATTAGCGAGCGAATATTCGTGTCGCGTTGGCGCGTTAAGAACATTGTGTACGGGTATACGCGATGTTCTTCTCTACATTTAAGCAGTCAACATGTTCGCCTGTTGTGTTGCCAACGTAGGTGATAATTCTGGCGAAGTAAAATGGAGGAAGTATTAGCGTTGTATTGTATCTCGGTAAATTATTATTTGTTATTACGAGTATCATTTGCAAGATCTGAACTCCGTTCCGCTCAAAGTCTGGACTACAACTGAAGTAGCGAAGTGTAGCCACGCAAGCGAATGTTGTCGCGACAAAACCCTTTGATGCGCGCCAGTTTACCGACAGTGCCGCGATAACCATTCGTCATCGCCCGAATACTACGCGATGCGACGAACTGCTCGGCAGCCCTTTTCGCGATAACGCGTATATTCGCCGTATCCCGCTAATGTAGCCCCAGCATTATGAACACTAAACTACAAATGTCAAACGTTACTTGTCAAAACGTTAAAAGACAAACCTGTGCGTAAGAGCCCAGTTGGGCGCCATTAACGACCATAGCTCTACTGACAGTAGCACTGGCGCCCCTCCACAATTTTGTAGTGCCTTCTTCGCGAATTATCCTGCGAACATAGGGTTTTCGTCAAAAGACACTGTTTCGATAGTACGCTCGAAACGCGAACATTTAAGTCACTATAAAACTTGCAATTCGGCAGCAGTGGGCCGAGCACGAATGTTTTGACATATCGTAACGTACACCTAAGCAAATTTTGAATCAAAAATACATGTTTAATCCATTATATTTTTTGAAAATATATGCGGTATTTTTCATTTTATGCAACAAGTGTGTATGTTGCATAAAATTGAATAAAAATACGATAGATTCATTGTATTTAATAATCATTATTTGCTTACGTTAACGTTACCATACGTCAAAACTTTCGTGTTCCGCCCTCTGTTCAATTCGTGATCCTGGATTGACGAGATTGAAGCCGCAGATCAAAATCTATACTATTATAATAAACCTGAAGAGTTTGTTTATTTTTGTGTGAACGTGCTAAACTTAGTAGATATTTAAAATGAAATCAGCCAATTCATACGAAAAATCATGTTTAAACGGCAGATTTTGTCCTAATCATTAGTCAGTGAAAATGGAAAGAAAAGAAAGAAAAAAGTATTTATTTGACACAGCATAAAAACAATTTTAAAGATAAAGTAACAAAAAATAAAAGAATAAAACACGTAAAAGAAAAAAAAGAAAAAATATTTATCTAAAATAACAAATGGGTTGTACGTCGCAGCTGTATCAAAAAGGCTTCCGCTCAGCTTAAGCTGACGCGCTGCAAGCAGCCCGACAGCGCTGGTTTTCAGCGGGAGCCACATCGAGTGACGTTATGTGTGCCTACGTGTACAGAAAATATATTAATTAAATATGAATTAAATAAATAATAATTATAAAAGAACTTGTGTGTGTTAAAATGGCCCATAATCAACCGAAAAACTAAGTTTCAATTAACAACAACATTGCAAAGACCTGCCCATAGCGTTGAACACGTTCTTGTAATTCCTCTTCTGCTCCGGCGGCAGCCTGCCATCCGCGGTCATCCGAATCAGCGCCACTTCGGCCGGGGTGCCGATAAACGCGCCGATACCTCCCGCTGTTATCCCCATCAATATCTTCTTCGGAAATGATGGAACACCGTATTTACTTAAAAAGAACATAATAAAAAAAATGGTTCCCTCATGTAAGTCTGTGACTCTATCCGTTGGATACCGGCACTTTACTGCTCATCACGAAAAATTGGAAGGCAGGTCCAGGAATGAGCTATAGGAACATACTGAGACAGTTAGAAAAGAAAGAAAGAAAGAAAAAGTATTTATTTGACACAGCACACAAACGATTTTCAAGATAACATAACAGAAAAATAAAAGAATAAATAAAACATGTAAAACAAAAATAAAAATATTTATCTTAAATAAATATGGATTGTACGTCGCAGCTGTGTCAAAAAGGCTAAGCAATACGTGGTAAGCATAGATAGTAATATTTTTAACCCCCGACAAAAAAGAGGGGTGTTATAAGCTTGTAGTGTGTATCTGTGTATGGGTGCATCTGTTTGTGGCATCACCGCTCCAAAACGGATAGATCGATTTCAATGCAGTTTTTTTTATTTGAAAGCCAGTTTAATCGGGTATCATCTTAGCTTTATTTCATGAAAATCATGAAAAGTTACAGCTCTTTTTCTATTTGAAGCCGGGGGTTTTTGACGGTTAGGTTATTTACTAAGTAGTTTTGCAATACAAAATAATAAAGTTTACTCACGTTCTATGCATATCGAACATCACGTTAAAGAAGCCGAGCCTACCGGTGGTGTAGGTGGCCTGTCTAAACAAGGCAGCAGATAACCCTACGTAGAAGCCTAAGAAACCTTCTTTCTTCACAATATCCTTGGCCACAGCGAACGCAGATACTTTTTTTCCTATCGGACCCAGCAGCTGCATTCGTGTCTTCAGTAAGTCTGCTGGCTGGACGAGGCTGATCGCCATCATTCTGTTAAAGTATTTTACAGTATAAGCATTTTTTTCACATGGTAGAGAAAGAAAGAAAGAAAGAAAAATCATTTATTCGGACTAGACATCAGACAACACAGTGCACAAACATAAATAAGTAAAAAAAAAACAAAGTAACAATAAATAAATAAAAAATGTGCTGTCGTTATACCGACTCAGCATTTGCTGGGCATAAGAACACCCAGCGCTAATTTTCAGTTGGCATCCTTGCAGTGATACACGGATGGAGGAAAAAAAATTCAAGAGCAAATTCCTATTGAAAGATCCTCTGGTTGATATACACTTGAAACTCGTAGAAGCAGTAACGACAGGCTTTTGTCCTACACCGGGACATCGGCTAAAGATATAAATATGTAGAACAATGGGTGCGGGTGCGGGCTGCTTGTTCATTGTGAATGCGTGCGCGCAATTCCATACTATTTAGAAGGTATTTATATACAAGTTGTCCGGCAATTAATGGATAATCCTGAACAAAATATGCAAAAGAAAAAATTATATCTCAAGTAGTACCTAGCTGTGTTTTATTCTTTTTTAAAGGCAATTTTTTTACCTTATTTTACGTTTTTGTATACCACAACTGCAAATGAATGAACTCCATCGGTTTTTCTTGTTATAATATCCTACGTTAACTGTACCAATATATAAGCAGTAAATAGTAAGATTAGCTATTATGTGTTCCGTTTGACGTCCGAAGTCCATTTATGAGAGAGTACATCGTCCTTTTCCACGCTTTGTCGCTAGATGTCGCTCCTATTTCCGTCACGTGATCCATACTTCCTGCTACCAGCGCTCCCAGTGGCAAAATCTGTAACTAATTAAACAGCACACAGCAAGCCGCCATATCTTGGGTCATTGTTGCGTCGTTTTTCAAACTGTGCGCATGGTCGTTAGATATTTTAGAAAACTTAGCTTCAATTTGTTTAAGTTTTCATTTCGTTTTAACTTTCGAGATTAAAGTAGAAAGTTACTTATAATTAGTTTAAATTTTGTTTCCGTTACTTTATTTTTGAGTGCGGTAGTTGTAAACGATGGACAAAAATGATAAAATAACCGCGCCGTTCGTGAACAATATCGCGGAAGTGATTAATGATCGTGATTTCGCGCGGTTACAAGAAAATGTTGATGCACCCATGCCGTCGGGTGCGTCAGGATCGAGTTCAAGTTCAAGTGAAGATGAGGAGCCGCCTTCAAAAAGACGGCGCTGGCGTGACTCCCGCAGTCATTCACATGAATCCATACGTGAAATAGACCGAAGGTTTGAGTTATTAACCCAGCAGCTGGTGAGTCATGTTAATAATATTTTTTGTTCCAATTTTACTGCCGCAAATCCAAGTACTTCTTGTTCTATTGCTGTGCCTGCACCGGGGAATTTGAATGATACATTAAATGATCCGTTTCTGCGACCGTCAGTTTCGGTAAATGATATTGCTGAGCTAGATGTTTCCATCAAGGAACCATCCGTACCTAAAGCAAACCCTGACCGGGTGGCTAAGTTAGCTGCTATGCAGAGGTTCGACTCTTCAGATTGGAACTCTGTGCGATACACTGACGTTCAAAAGAAATATGCGGCCTTTCCAGCTTTCACTGAGCTGAAAGTAAACGAAGAATTGAGACGTTTAGAGGATCCATTTGCTCCTCTTAGATGGTTTCAGATGGAACGTAGTTTTGCTGCCTTGTCAAATGCCTTTTTAGCACAAAATGAGTTTGTCAATTTAGCTTTGCGTAATTTAATAGATTGGTCTGCAAAACCGGATGCACAACTAACCTCAACCTCAATTTACGATAAATTGAAAGAATTTTTTGGTAATGAATCTGGTTACAAAACTGTTTCTCATGACATTTTACAAATTATTTGTGGGAAACGAGCAGAAGTCTTAGAACTTAGGCGTAAAGCGCTCCTGAAAGGTTTGAAAGGAAAGTATATACGTGAAGATATTGAAAAAATTCCACCCTCCGCAGAATACATGTTCAACCCTCAAAGTATAGCTGCTTATTTACAAAAAATTGGGGGTATTAACAAATTAGAAAAAGATATTGTGTCACGATCTAAATCTTTGATACGTCCGAAATCGCCGGTGCGTTCTAAATCACCCGTAGCTTCTACTTCTCGTGAGAAATCCTTTCGTTTTCAACAAAATAAAACAAGACAAGGGAAAAATAGAAAGCGTAATTTCGACGAACATGACAAAAAGAAAAAGGGGGGGCGAAAAGACCACGTTAACAGGAATAGACACAGGTGACTCGGGAAGGTTTCTGGGCGGCTGTCTGATGCTTTATCGAGAAATATGGGCCAAATTTGGGGCACCCAAAACAATTCTCAAATTAATTTCTGCTGCTCGCATACCATTTCATCAGATACCGCCATTAATCTTTCCGACACCGGACATCATGAACAGATATCAAACTCAGAGTTCTGTAATAATGTCTTCAGAAATTCAAACCATGATTCAAAATCGCATTCTCGAACCCGCGCCATTAACTCCATCTTACATATCCCCACTTTTCATTATAACGAAGACCAACGGCAAAAATCGGGTTATTTTCAATTTGAAGGCATTAAATCGATTCATGATACCAAAACATTTCCACCTGTTTCGTCACTATCAAATGCCCAACTTCTTACAAGCGGGCGATTGGATGGTAAAACTCGACTTAAGGCATGCCTATTACCATCTTCGGATTTCGCAAGGACATCGTTGCTTCTTACGCATCAGTTACGAGGGCCGATTACTGCAGATGACATGTCTACCTTTCGGACTTGCCACGGCACCGAGAATGTTTGCGTCGGTCACAAACTGGACTGCCGAAATGTTACGCAGCAAAGGTCTTCGTCTGATAGTGTATTTGGACGATTATATGATAGTCCATCAATGCAGAAAGACCCTGAAAGCTCACGTTCACATAGCTATAGACTTTCTCATGGGCCTTGGTTGGAATATCAATACAGAGAAATCTGTACTCACCCCGACAAGGTCTATAGAGTTTTTAGGAATTGTCTGGAACACGCAATGCAACACCAAGTGTTTACCGCCAGACAAGGTGAACAGAGTCCGTCAGTGCCTATTGACTCGCTTAGCAGCCGGCAGTTGGACCCTCAAGCAGGCGCAACGCCTCTTAGGGTATCTCAACTTTGCGACCTTCATCACCCACCGGGGAAGGTTGCATTGCCGCACGCTGCAGCAGTACAGCAATCTTCTACGAAGAAGCTCTCGCAGTCCACATCTGTTGGCAGACGAAGTACGAAGAGAACTAGAATGGTGGCTAGACAATGTCAGCCAGAAATCTCCAATTCACTCACGGAGGTTGCCAATAAATTACGTTGTCACAGACGCCTCGGACGTTCAATGGGGAGCCCTAGTGAACATCAGCTCGCTAAAAGGTATTTGGAGTCGACATCAACTGAAGTGGCACTCCAACCTAAAAGAAATGTACGCAGTGATAGCCGCTATCTCGTTCGAAGCGAAGAGTCTCCAAAATTCAACAGTGATTTTACAGAGCGACAACAGAACTGTAGTTTCGTACATAAAGAACGAGGGCGGAACAAAGTCACGAAAACTCCTGAAATTGACAGAAGAACTCCTGGCACTGACGGACAGCCTGAGCATTGTACTTCTCCCTCACCACCTTCCGGGACTGTACAATACGGAAGCCGATCACCTCTCACGAAATCGTTGCGGCTCCGAGTGGCACCTGCGGAGCGAGGCGACGAAGAAAGTATTCAAGCTGTGGGGAATTCCAAGCATAGACCTGTTCGCCTCAAAAAGCGCTCACGTCGTGTTGGATTATGTTTCGCTAGACTTATCAGACTCGAACGCTTGCTTTCACGACGCGTTCAGCAGATACTGGAAATTCAATCTCGCGTGGGTGTTTCCTCCACCAGCCCTGCTCCCTCGTGTGCTACGCCATCTCAACACGGCAAAAGGCAAGTTCATAATAATAGCACCCAGGTGGAGGAAACCCTTTTGGCGTCCAGACCTGAAGAGCCGTGCCCTAGCACGTCCTGTCAAAATAAGGAACCTGAAATCAACTTTGGTGGATACAGTAACAGGTCGCCCCCCAGCTCGAGTGTACGACCTACAATTGGAAGCTTGGCTCATTTTGGCTGGGACGCCTTAACAGAAAGTTGGTCTACAGAAGAAAAACAGCTTTTGTCAACGTGTTGGAGAGCTTCCACACTTAAAACGTACACCCCTATATGGAAAAAATGGTCACAGTGGTGCATTCAAAATAACATAAACTGCCGCCGTCCAGCGCCTGCTGATGTAGCCAGGTATTTAGCGAAACTGTTTCTTACGGATCGACTAGCATACCGTACAATTCTTGTGCATAAATCGGTTATAGCATCAGTTTGTGAAACGCTACATGATACTACTAAAATATCCTCTAATCATTTAGTTAAACATATACTAAAAGCTGTATCATTAGCTAAACCGATTCAACCTAAATTGCCTATATGGGATGCAAGAACAGTAATTCAGTTTTTAAAAAATTCCGATCCAAATTTGCTTAGTTTATATGATGTTTCTAGACGCACTGCCACAATTCTGTTGTTGTGTTCAGGGCGTAGAGTACACGATTTGACTCTTTTACATTGTGACCCCAAACATTTAGTTGATAATGGGGATTCTATTACCTTGCATCCTGTATTTGGCTCTAAAACGGACACAGCCTCATACCAACAATCAAGTTGGACGTTGTTAGCTGCACCGGATAGGAATATAAATCCTTTATTTTGGTTAAGAACATTGATACATATTTCGAAGAATACTCGAGGTTCTCTGACTAATTTATTTATCACCACAAGAGAGCCTCGCAGACCAGCCACTACTGTGATTATAGGAGGCTGGATAAGACGAACTCTCTCTGAAGCTGGAATTGAAGCTTCACCGGGTAGCTGTAGGTCAGCTGTCTCATCTCTTAACTGTTTAGAAAAGTATCCAATCAATGATATTCTTGCCAAAGCTAACTGGCGCCATGAAAGTACTTTTAGGAAATATTACCATAGAGCAGTAGATGACAGAGGTCATAACAAAATTATAGAGTTAGAAAAATCACTTTCTCAATTCTTTTCAGCTTCAAATTAATAATAGTCAAAATTTATTATTAATTTTATAATTTTAAGCAGTCTAATTTTGAATGTATCTGCATTATTTATACCTAGGTAATTAATGATCTTAAATTGTGGAAGGAAGTATATAATTTCTTTTTTATGACTATTCTTCCGTCTGTAGCTAAGTGGGATTGTTTCATGATATAATCCTTTTTTATTTTATTTTCTAAGTTATAGATTACCCATGTAATTTTGATTTCTTTACAATATAAACAAGATACATCACATTGTTGCGTTTTTATTATGCAAGCCACCAGGAGATAACAAACAGATCTCTCATAAATGGACTTCGGACGTCAAACGGAACACATAATATAAAAATTTTACCTTAAAATAAAATTTGTATTATGTTTCCTAAGACGTCCGAAGTCCAGATAATGTCTTCCTGGTGGTACCTATTTATACCATCTCCATTATCCTTATGAGCCGAACAATGACCCAAGATATGGCGGCTTGCTGTGTGCTGTTTAATTAGTTACAGATTTTGCCACTGGGAGCGCTGGTAGCAGGAAGTATGGATCACGTGACGGAAATAGGAGCGACATCTAGCGACAAAGCGTGGAAAAGGACGATGTACTCTCTCATAAATGGACTTCGGACGTCTTAGGAAACATAATACAAATTTTATTTTAAGGTAAAATTTTTATATTACACTTAAACAAAGCAATTTAACTTTCAGAGCAAAAAGTGAAACTATTTCTTTTTTCTATAAACCTTCTCAGGCTTATCCATGAATTACCGGACATCCTGTACCTACATATACAGGGCCCACGCCCTTGATTTCACCTGCCCGCACGCTAGCTGTGGAAGCTGTAGTAAAAGACAAAGATTCTTTTATAGCATAGGTGGCTATTGTGGCTAACGATCTTGCGGTTCACCTGATGGTAAGTGATCACCGCCGCCCATGAATTTCCGCAACACCAGAGGAGTCACCGATGCATTGCAGACCTTTTAGGATGGTGTTAAGACAAAGTGAGGGAAAGGAGAAGGAAGGGACTAAGGGAGGAATTGGTCCTCCGGCGCTCCACACTCACCGAATGAAACGCAACAGTATATCGACTATATTATTATATACGCACAGAATATCGACGTTGAAGCAGTATGTATGCATACTGCTTCAACGTCGATATTCTGTGGGAGGGTAGTACTTCCCCGGTCGTGCCGGGCGTGCAATCCATTCATACTGGCATGCCAGCGAGACACTACTACCACCAAAGATTGGCAGAAGACATTGAGTCTAGGGTGATAATGAATGCATGGAGAAGATGGTTTGTGATATTTAAGACATTATTGAACTTACCCGCTTGTGCCTCCTATGATAAAATTCATGGTTTTGGGCATAACTTTAGGTTTAAGTGCCACTTTCTTGTCAGCCATTTTTGCAGATTTTAGTTCGCTTTCATATTAATAACTAGACTAGCTCATACCTGCATTCACATAGAATTTAATTAAATAAAAAAGCAATCAAAAAGATCTGTTGTTTTTTTGGTTGCTTCTTTACATGCATATAAAATTGTAATGGAGATGAACATCTGCTTTTGTTGTTAGCAATATATAATATTATGGAAAATATATCTTTATACAGTACGGTAGATAAAAAACATTCAAAAAAATAATACTATTCAAAAAGTGAAAAAATTATGATGTTAATTTTGTGACATCTGATATTTTCGTATAAATTGACAACTTGATAGTGACATTAATGTCAATGTTATCAAAAAGGTTTAATAAGGAGTGGAAAAGTACTTGCTCATTTTGTACAATATTATTTGTGTATTTTGTTTTTGCTAGATATGTTATGTTCTACATACCTAAATGAGATTGGTTTTTTTTAAGTTTGATTTTTTTATCCTTGTGCGTCACTTTTATCCACTAAATAGCCTTAACCCAACATAAGTTGTTTTAGGGTTAAAATCAACTGCCAGATGCCAGTCATAAGCTGTCATTTTGTATGGGAAATGGGGAAATGACAGCTTGCTACCGATTACTGGCTGGCAATAACAGTTGGTGGTACTCTCTTTGAAACTGCTAAACTGCTAGAGCCTGCGGATGATGAAGGCCGAAAAAACGAACAGTCTCACAGGCTGGTCTTGTGTCACTATTTGTCAAATACAAAATTACCAAAACCTGAATCACCAAACAAACTACAACCAAATCAAGCATAGTATTTTTAATAAAAGTGTAATGAAAATTTTAAAAAAAAGTACTGGTGATTAGATTCTCTATATGGATCTAATTATCTTCAAGAAGTAAGTAAACAAAAAACAGCAAAAATGGTCGAGAAGAAGGTGGAACCGAAACCTAGGACTATGCCCAAAATTATGAACTTCTTAATAGGAGGCGCAAGCGGGTGAGATAGTCAAGTCGTTCTATATAAAAGATCAGATGTTCAACCTTACATTTACCGTACCATCAGTTAAGATTGAGACTGAGAGAAACCTCAGAAGCCCTAGTGTAAGTTTCTTTGACAATCTCGATTTAACGAACGATGGTCCGCGTTCTAAGTGGCCCTCGATCGGAGCGGAGCGCCGAACGCGATCGATTCGTAGAAACGAGATTGTTAAAGTAAACAAAACTAGTACTGCGGATCACAGAAGACCCCTTCCTGTATTCGTTATTATGTATGCTTCTTGCTTCTATAGAGTTTACTGTAGACTAAACCGATTTTTAGGTGCGAATAAAGTAAATCGTATTTTTAATACCATATAGTCTGCTGATCTGTCAGCTTTTTGACATCGTCAGCTGAGATCTGGACTCGGGCCGTAATTTACCACGTGGGCCAAGTGAAGACTGATGCATAACTTCCTTCCTTCCTACTGATAGTTCCAAGCAGTAGGTCCAACTCCTGTTAGACCTGCTGCTTGGCTTGGTTTGACTTCCTAGTCCTCGAACTATTAGTTCTAGGAAATGCTGGTTGAAGACATGACAATAATTAACGTCCACGCTTAGTCCACACATAAACATTAATCCAGGATATTATCGCCCTACACCTGGGCACGGTCCTCTTCTCAGAATGAGAAGGGCTTAAGGCCTTAGTTCTCCACGCTGTTTTGGTAGGGGGTTGGCGGAAAACAGACACCATTGAGAACTTTTTGAGGCCATCTAGGGTATGTAGCTTTCCTCACAGTGTTTTTCTTCACCGTTAGTGCAAGTGATAATCCAATACCGATCTGTACATTAATTGGAAAATTCATAGGTGCGAGCCTCCTAAGACGTTATGGATGGAAGGCAAACATCCAACGGCTAGGCTATCAACGCCTTCATAAAACCATCTCATTATCTTAATAGGATGATGGCGATTAGTGTAGTCCAGCCAGCAGACTTGTTGAAGACACGTATGCAACTGCTTGGTCCAGCTGGAAGGAACATGTCTGCGCTCACTGTGGCCAAGGATATTGTGAAGAATGAGGGCTTCTTAGGATTCTACGTAGGTCTGTCTGCAGCCCTGTTCAGACAGGCTACCTACACCACCGGAAGGCTCGGCTTTTTTAATGCAATGTTCGATATGCATAAAGCGTAAGTATACACTCTTCTTTAGTAGCCTTAGTTCTCAGACGCAATCTAAATTCAAAGACTATCGGTAGACCACTTGAATCTAACGGCTCCAGCACCCAATTGCTTAACACTATCATAATCGCTTTAATTTTGAAAGTTCAACAATGTTCATTATGTGGTTCCAGTTATCTATTGGAGAATTTTTTAAGACCTACTGCGCTATGCATATTATTTGGACTGTCAAAATTGAATATTATCATGGTTGGTAATCAGATTGACAGTTTTCAATATGTGTTCCTTACAGTAAATACGGCATCCCGAGATTTCCGACCAAGGTACTGATGGGGATTATAGCGGGAGGTATCGGCGCGTTTATTGGAACACCAGCCGAAGTGGCGCTGATCCGGATGACGGCAGACGGCAGGCTGCCGCCGGTGCAGAAGAGGAACTACAAGAACGTGTTCAACGCTATGGGCAGGTTTGGTGTAGACTTGGAATAATTGATATAATTAATTGGAATACTACAGGAAAAGATAGGTTTATGTATATTGTATAACAGATCGGTATGTTGGCAGGATAATTCGCGAAGAAGGCCTAACGACGTTGTGGAGGGGCGCGGGCGTTACCGTCAACAAGGCTATGGTCGGGAATGGCGCCCAACTTGGCTCCTACGCACAGGTTCGTCTTTCATTAAATGGATTTTAAGTCATTTGACTTCTTCCTAGACTTACCAATATGAAGTCTAAACATTAAAAACTATGTTTTTCTTATCATCATGCCTCTTGATTTTCTGGGGTAAAAAAATTAACAGTCTTTTTTATTGCTATTATGTTTTGTTGGGCCCCAATAATTCAAGTGAATTTATTAAAAAAATCCTCATCGCTAGTTATTATAGAAAAAAATATTGTATCATCGATATAAGAAAGAAAGCCTTCCTATTTTTTCTGATTATGACTCATAGGTAGGACGCCATTATTAAGAGGTTAAAACGTAAAATGCAGTGGTTCAAAAACTATGTCTAGCATTAAAACATTACAGGCTCGTGAAATGCTGCTACCCGCTATGGGTGATGGCTTACCGCTACATACGTTGGCTGCTATGATCTCCGGCTTCATCACAACTGTTGCGTCGCTGCCTGTTGATATCGTCAAGACAAGGTAGGTACTTACATACTGCAACTTAACTCGAAAACATAGGCCTTCCTCAGAAATTATAGGGATGCTGTCCGTGATGATTTCGGTTCGTATGCGATGCACGCTGGGTACCGATCAACAAGGGCAACAAAGGCAACAAAGTCAGAACAAGAACGCTGGTTCTAAGTCTTAAAACATACCCTATGAGATTTTCTGTAGGTTTTCGTCCTGATGATTTTCGGTTTGACTACTTTCCGGCTGTTCTATCTCGGCATACTTTTTGATTCTCCAGCTACCGTCGGTCTCTGCACAGGGCACAAGATAGTAGGACCCTTCTCTCCGTTACTAGGAGGTTGATTTCCTCCTTTAGAGTCAGTGTCTAAGCTTCATATACGTACAATAGTACTAATAGGTATAATGACCGTTTTATAAATCTGGATTTTACATCTTCTACTAAGAACCTGGCTCGGCCATATCGAGAGACTGAGAGTAGATCGCGGAGTTAAAAGAGCAGATATTGCTGAAGTAGTTTAGTAGAAGCCAATCTTCGGGAGCTTCGAGCTATCGAGTATCGGAGGCCAAAACACTCTTTGGATTGCTAAGCCAACGCAGTAAGTAATTATGAGATTTTCACAGCGGAAAAGCACTTCACTGTTTCTCACTAAATCACATTTTTTTACTAGTTTTTTTTTGTTTTTGTAAAATGTTTTAGTGGTGTTGTGTCGTTATTCCGTACGTATTAAAATCATTTTTGTTTCCTTCTGTGCAAATATCGTTAAGGTAGGTAAGTTGCCCTTGTTGATCGGTAGTGGGCATCTCGTGTGATTTGACTTGTTGTTCGCACTTTGGTATCCGTGACAACTTTCATTCTAGATCATTGTTGGCCTATAATTGCGACGTAAACCGGCCCTTTGGGTTAATCGCATTGAGGTGGGACCAACAGTGAAATATACTGATAATCCTATCTATTTCAGAGTACAGAACTCGGCAAAAGGCACGAGCCAATTTACAGTGCTATCGAACGTTATCAAGAATGAGGGCTTCCTCGCATTATGGAGTGGCATGTTACCAACCTATGCCAAGATTGGGCCTATGACCATTCTAGTGTTTATATTCCTGGAGCAACTCAACGCTCTATACTTCAAATACGTTTCATAAGAACCCGAACTCGTGATACAGATTTAATCTGCAGCACCTCATGTTTTGTTTTGTTAAAAAGTAAGTAAAATTTAAATGATAGATTTTTATTACAGTACGTTATTGAACCCAGAACACTAACTTAATTTTAATATGAAGATAATTTTTCACTTGCCATCCCACTTCTTCGCACGCAGGCATAAGCAGGTTTGCGATGAAATGGAAAGTGGGGTATGTCAGGATATATTATGAATAGGTGCGTGTGAGTGCATACTGTGTCATATTTTGCAAGTGACAGAGGAGCGAAGTATGTTATGGAGACGCAGAGAAATAAATTATCATTCTCGATAAGTACATCATTTGATAACATGCAGCAAGGTAGACGGGTTTAAGCCACTGCATTGCTGCAGCATGAGCGCCGCTTGATAGTTGAACACTAGCATTACACACGTGCTGCAGTTTCTGTCTCGTTCTTTATCCATAGTGTTCCGCCATTGCGGTTTGATTATCGACTCGAATATGTGGAGGCTCTTGTTAATTGTACCCTTTGCAGCTAAGCAACTGACGTGGTATTTTTACTAGGTAGTGTTGCAGTTATTATTATTATTTAGGGAAGAGGTAGAGTTCTAAGCCCCTTTGTCAATGCGACCTGCGAAGATCTATTGTGACGCCTTTTGCATTATTACAGCACTCCCTCTAACCTTAAGTCAGTTGTTAATATGACTATAGCTCTGGGGTGGAGGTACTTAATCTCATTTGATAAGATTAAGTGGCCTCCGAGGTCCTGTCTTCTTGTGTGGTGTACTACGTCACACTCGCATAGCATATAGGTATATGGGCGACTCATCCTTCTTGCGACAGAATTTGCAAATTGTGGTGCACTTAAGGCCCATTTTGTGCAGGTGTTTGTTCAATTTGCAATGCCCAGTAAGGGTTCTTGTAAAGGTCCTGATGCAGCTTCTGTTCATGGAAAGCGCCTCTTCGGGTAAACCTTTTCTTAATACCTGCGAGAAGCGTTTTGGTGTGTGTTCGACCTGGGGGCTCTTCCCAGAATTTAGTACTCTTTTTATATCCCCAGGTGTTGAGGTGGTATATTTAGGAATCCCACAGATGGGGTCAGGGCCTATTGTGGTGGTTCCCGCACCAGCTCTTGCCAATTCATTAGCAGTTTTGTTCCTATCGATGCCACTATATCCAGGTACCTTCTAGGACTACCGAGTTCGATGTTCCTAGTAAGTTGAGCAATTGGACACGCTCTTTGATAAGTTTGGAGTTGATCTACTTTGAGTTTAAAGCTTTACAATACAGTAGAAAATTTTTTACTCACCTTCAATGCATATCGAACATCACGTTAAAAAAACCGAGCCTACCGGTAGTGTAGGTGGCCTGTCAAAACAAGGCAGCAGATAAGCCATCGTAGAAGCCCATAATATGTTTGACCATAACAAACACAGACCCGTTTCTTCCAATCGAACCCAGCAGCTGCATTCATGTCTTCAATAAGTCTGCTGGCTGGACGAGGCTATCGCCATCGCCATCATTCTGTTAAAATATTTCACATTATAAGCATTTGCTTCAGATGATAGGAAGAGCAAAAGTCCAATTGAAAAGGCTGGGCCTAGTTGATAGACAATTGAAACAAGTAGAAGCAGTAACGACAGGCTTTTGTCCTACACTGGGATAAGACCGGCTAAAGATGTAAATAGGTGGAGCAGCGGGTGCGGGTGTGGGCAACTTGCTCATTGTGAAAGGGTGCCCGCGTGATCATATTATTAAAAGGTCATACATATTATGACCGCGCCCGTGCTGTGATTTCAATGTGGGGGAGCAGTAACGCCCGCGGTTTCATTGTAGCTAAGACTCAAAGGTATTCACTCTGTCTTGCGTGACAGTGAATGCATGGATGAAGATGGTTTCTGATATCTCTAAGACTCTATTGACCTTACCCGCTTGTGCCTCCTATAATAAAATTCCGTTTTTTGGGCATAACTTTAGGTTAAGTGATTCTTGTCAGCCATTTTTGCAGATTTTAGTCCGTTTTCATATTAATAACTACCCTAGCTTACACTTGTATTCACATACTTAGAATCTAATTAAATAAAAAAACAATCAATAAAGGCCGGTTGCTCTTTAAATTCATAAAATTGTGGATATAAAATGGAGATAGATATCCCTCACAAATTATTATCAATAAATATAATGATATATTATATCAAATATAGCTTTATACGGTACGATATATTAAAAAAAACATTAAAAAATATTAATCTTAAATAAAATATTACATATTAAAAAAATATAATGATAATTTTGTGACATCTGATATTTTCATATTTATTGACAACTTTATAATGACATTATTTTTGTCATTGTTATGGAAATTAATAAAGAGTGGATAAGTACTACGAGTACTTCCTCGCATAGTATATTTTTATTAACTAGTTAGTTTCTGCTAAAAAATGATTAGATTTTTTTAAGTTTTGATATATTTTTTATCCTTTTGCATCACTTTTATCCGTTAAATAGTCTTTAACTAACATAAGTTGTTTGTGGGGCTTAGTTTGTGGGGTTAAAACCACCTGCCAGATGCCAGTCACAAGCTGTAATTTTGTATGGGAAGATGGGAAATGACAGCTTGCTAATGGCTTGCTACCAATTACTGGCTGGCAATAAGTGTTGGTAGCACTAAACCACTGTACCGAATTTTACTTAAGTTGGTAGTAACTCACTTTGAAACCTTTATAGTCTAAATTGCAAAAGACGAAGGCCGAAAAAAAAAAGTAAGTCTGTGGAAAAAAACAGCGTCACATGTCAGTCACAGGCTGATGTTATGTAATGTCACTCATTGTCAAATACAAAATGAACAAAACCTAAATCAACAAACAAACCACAACCAAATCACAATAGTAATATTTTTAGTAAAAATGTAATAAAAATAAAAATAAACACCTCTGATTAGATACTATAAAGTAAATAAATAAATTCTATATGAATCTAATTACCTTCATGAAGTAAACAAAAATCTGCAAAAATGGTCGAGAAAAAGGTGGAAGCAAAGCCTAAGACTATGCCCAAACTTCTGAACTTCTTAATAGGAGGAACAAGCGGGTAAGATAGTCAAAAAGTTATATTTAAGAAATCAGATATTAAACCTTAAATTTACCGTAATAGCTGCTAGTATTGAGACTAGGGTTGTAACGAAGCTCCGCTTCCGCATCCGCAAGTGCGGACTTCCGCATATGTCTCATTTAATACAGGATTATGTAATAGTATATTAGCATTCCCTTCATCAGATAAAGCTAGATATTTATATAAATTAATTGAAGAAGGTTTAAAATTAAAAATATAATTGTAAGATGTTATGTTATGATTTGTTTTATACAGGGTGACATGATCGCTTTGCGACAAAACCCTTTACTACATAAAGAGAGAAAAAAAATAAACCTCCGCGTCCGAATCCACGTCCGCATCTTTCAAACGGATGTTTAACAGAGGTTTTGATAACGATAGAACATTTAAATAAAAAAAATAACACGTTATAACTTAGGTAATTACATTTCATTAGATTTCATCATTTCAGGAAAATAAATTGTAGTTCCTGATTCAATAGCAACCTAAAGAGACATTATGTAGGTTTTTAGTTATTTTCATTAAGAAAATATAATTAGGTAAGTACTTATACAATATAGGTATTTATATATTTCATCCAACTCCGCCTCCGCTTCCGTTAAACTTCCGCATCTGCAGATGTCAAGCCCTGAACCTCCGCTTCCACTTTTGCATCCGCAAAGAGGCTTGCGTTACAACCTTGGTTGAGGCAAACCTCAGAGGCCCTATTGTACGTTTTTTTAACTATATCGATTGAACATATCGTCTGCATTCTGCGAGCTGATTCGCTTCGATCGAATCGGAGCATCGAACGTGATCGATTAGTAAAAATGAGACTGTTAAAAGAAACTTACATTACGGCCTCCACAGATAAGGTTTTATTTTAATAATACAAAATAGTTTAGGAGTAAATGTATAGGGAACAAAAACTCTTTTTAGCAAAAAAAAAATATATTAAAACATATGAATATTTTTTTATACGTTTTCAAAGTTAATCATATTAATATTGTTGTTTCCCTTGCTTACTAAGTTACTATATAGGATTTTTTTTATATAGTACGCAAAAACCACCCAAAACAAAATAATAGATATATTATAGAAGAATAATAGAGTTTACTTAAATTAAACCGATCTTTTGATAGTATTAAAATAAATCGTATTTTTAATATCATAGAGTCTACTGATCTGTCAGCTTTTGGATATCGTCAGCTGAGGTCTCGATTCGAGCTGTAATCTACCATGTGGGCGAAGTGAAGATTGGTGCATGACTTTCTATTGGTCTACTGGTATTTTCAAGCAGTAGGTATTATGAAATGTTTGGTGGAAAACAGACACCATTGACAACTTTTTGAAGCCGTCTCAGGTGTATAGGTTTCCTCACAATGTTTTCCTTCACCGCTAACGCAAGTGATAATCAAATTCTAATGCACAATTATGGATGAAAGAAAAGCGTCCAATGGCTAGGATATCGATGCATACATAACACCATCTCATTATCTTAATAGGATGATGGCGATTAGTGTAGTCCAGCCAGCAGACTTATTGAAGACACGTATGCAACTGCTTGGTCCAGCTGGAAAGAACATGTCTGCGGTCACTGTAGCCAAGGATATTGTGAAGAAAGAGGGCTTCTTAGGATTCTACGTAGGTTTGTCCGCGGCCCTGTTCAGACAGGCTACCTACACCACCGGAAGGCTCGGTTGTTTTAACGCAATGTTCGATTCGCATAAAGCGTAAGTATACACTCTTCTTTCAAAATCAAAGTTTTTATTTCAACTGGGCCTTTGCAGGCACTTTCAAAAGGACGCGATTCTAAGTGCAGATCTAGGTTTTAGTAGTATTTGTTCTTAAAATCACATTAAATTCCAAGACAATTGGTAATAGGCCACCAGAACCCAACGGGTCCAGCACCCAATTGCATAACATTCTCGTAATTGGAATAGCTTTAATTTTGACAGTTCAACAGTGTTCATTGCATTGTTTCAGCTGCCAAGGGAAGAATTTTTTAAAACATACTGCGCAATGAAATCTTTTGGACTGTCAAAATTGAATATTGAAGCTAATAATCATATTGTCAGCTTTTGCATGTGTTCTCCATAGTAAATACGGCGTCCCAAGTTTTCCGGCCAAGGTATTGATGGGGGTTATAGCGGGAGGTATCGGCGCGTTTATCGGCACACCGGCCGAAGTGGCGCTGATCCGGATGACGGCAGACGGCAGGCTGCCGCCGGAGCAGAAGAGGAACTACAAGAACGTGTTCAACGCTATGGGCAGGTTTGAAATGGCCTTGGAATGATCCTAAACTCTGCGATATAATTCATTGGAATACAAAATAGGTATAAGGGGTGTTTTAGGAGGAAAGTGCACCCTGGGCAATCATCCTCGATACCACCTATTGTGGTTTGGCTAAATCTTTCCACTACGGCAAAGAGCAATTTTGAACATAGCTCGTACCAACACGGCAGGAGAAGATAGGTTCAAGTATATTGTAGGTATAACATAACAGTATGTTGGCAGGATAATTCGCGAAGAAGGCCTAACAACGTTATGGAGAGGTGCAGCCGCTACCGTCAGCAGAGCTATGGTTGTGAATGGCGCCCAACTTGGCTCCTACGCACAGGTTCGTCATACATTTAGTGAATTTAATTCATTTTACTTTCTCGTACACACTACATATTCACCAGAGTGTGATGGAATGGTTGGATCAGACCCTTGTGTAAGATTTTCACATTCTCGATTAGCATCGATCGCATTTTGCTTGACGATTGGACTGCTCTGTGGGCCAATCACGAATATTTTTGACGTATTGTAACGTTAACGTAAGCAAATTTCGAATCAAAAATACACGTTTAATCCATAATATTTTTTTAAATAAATACAG
The DNA here is from genome assembly GCA_932294325.1 of Allophyes oxyacanthae. Lineage (NCBI taxonomy): Eukaryota > Metazoa > Arthropoda > Insecta > Lepidoptera > Noctuidae > Allophyes > Allophyes oxyacanthae. The sequence goes on from OW028625.1 coordinate 1,920,501, forward strand.
TTTTGTTATATTTTCATGAAACAAGACGTGTGTGCGTAAATTCACAAATGCAATAGATTCATAGTATTATATTTGCTTACGTTAACGTTACGCGATACGTCAAAAACGTTCATCGAGTGTTCGCCCCTCGAGCTCTTCACGCGATCGCGGTCGATGCATAAAATCGAGATTTTGAAGTAGAATGATGTTTTGCGTACTTAAAATCATGCCTCTCAAAATTTAAATCTGTTAAAAATATAATAATTAGCTATATGCAAATTGTGGAGCAGTCAGAAGTGTAACTACTTATGTTTTGCGTTAAAACATTACAGGCTCGAGAAATGCTGCTACCTTCTATGGGTGATGGCTTACCGCTGCATACGTTGGCTGCTATGATCTCTGGCTTCATCACAACTGTTGCGTCGCTTCCTGTTGACATCGTCAAGACAAGGTACTTAGTACACCATCATCTGCAACTTAACTCGTCTTGTCTGTGATCACCCCGATTCGTACTCGATCTACGCTAAGCGGAGGACAGCCCATGATAGGTTCTCACCACGCTAATAAAAAACAACGCTAACAAAAAAAAAAGATACCAATCAACAAGGGCGACCAACTGATCGCAGGATAACTTTGCGTCACCAGAGCGAGAAGAAGAAGGTTAGTAGCACTGCTTTTCACTAAACGTCTAAACAAAACCGACTCGTTAAGTTTTAGTGACATACAAAACACCAGTGAAATAGGTATAATACTGAGGAAGGGCCAAGAACGAATGTTTTTGACGTATCCGTAACGTTAACGTTTAGCAAATTTGTAATGTAAGCACGTAATTTGTAACGTACGCAAATGTTTCAAAAATAAAAGAATTTCATAATTCTATGCAACATACACACTATTTTAATGAAAATATGCCTAACCGCGCCGAAAATCAAAAAAAATGTGGTTTCTCGAACTAGTGTTGGGGTCATTTCTATAATATCGGGTTGACCTTTTTTTTTCATCTGTTTTATTTGATGCCCTCATCTTTACTGAAAAATATCCATACAAACAAGAGGGATCAGAGTAGTTGTTTTTGAACTAAAATGAATGGAACGCGACTTATCAGATCGCGGTGACAGTCAGCGTCTGACACTCATGAGGGAGTTTTATTATGCCGACTGTCGTCATCTGCCACTGGGGAGGTTATAACAAAAAAACATGTATTTTCTAAAAATATCATGGATTAAAAGTGTATTTTTTATTCAAAATTCGCTTACGTTAACGTTACGTTACGTCAAAAACATTCATACTTGGTCCACTGTTATCTGTTTCAGAGTACAGAACTCAGCAAAAGGCACAGGCCAATTTACAGTACTATCGAGCGTTATCAAGAATGAGGGCGTCCTCGCGTTATGGAGTGGTATGCTGCCAACCTACGCCAAGATTGGGCCTATGACCGTTCTAGTATTTATATTCCTGGAGCAACTCAACGCTTTATATTTCAAATACGTTGCATAAGAATCGGAACTCGTGTTGCGGCCGCATTTTGTTTAGTTAAAATGTAAGTAAAGTTTAAATGATAAATGACTTTTATCAGTATTGAGAATAAATTTACTTTTCAAAATCAGTGAGATGTTTCAAGTCTGATGACTCTCTGAGTAAAGTAATTATTAGTAATGTAAGTAATATATTTATTAGTCAGAATATTGATACAAAGTTGTTAAAATATTAAAATGTCCACAATATTCAGCCATTTCCAGCGTACAAACATCAACCTCTCCGCACGATTAAGGTCCGATTAAATTGAAAACATAATAGATTTCTCAGAATTGGTGTTCAAAGGTGAGGTAAAATGAGGCATGCCATTCTTCATTAAAAAAAAATTGGCATAGTCTCTCTGGATCCTAATGAAGTCAATTACAGTGGGCCTAGCACGAACCAATTGCGAAAAAGTGTTCGTAACGTTAATGTAAACCAATTTGTACTAAGATTGAAACAGCGCTACTATCGTACGTAAAAGGAACTAATTTTGCGAGCACGAACCATTCTAACGTATTCGTATGGTAAATGTAAACTAAAGGTAACGGAAACGTATCGACTTGTCTATGGAGAATACCGTAGAGAGCGAGCACGAACTTTTTTTGACACCGCGTAAACGGCTGGCTATCGACAAACCATCGAGAAGTATACGAAAGTTTATTCACATAGAAATTTTCATTGAGACAACTTACGAATATTATTTAAAGTGAATAAAACCATTAAAATTGAGTGATAATAATGAATATAATAGTTAAGCGCGCACGGAAAATACACTACAGTCCACGGAAAGGCCAAAGTAACTAGGTACGAGTACCTATTGAAAATACTTTTGGGTGGCTCAAGAATAGAGGTTTGTTTATTAGAAACCGTACTCTGCACTACTCGTCTGAAAAGTGCGCAATACCATTTACCAATCTCGGAATCGGAACAGTGAGCCAACGTCAGAAATCTCTCATCTCTGCAGCTGTTTTTCAGAAGGAAAACAGAACAGCCAATAGCTATGATTTAACTCAGGGTAGAGCTATAAGAAACATGATAATAGAAAGAAAAGTAGTGCTAAAAAAGAAACTACTTCACTTTAATTCTAATTTTTACTTATAAATTATAAATGATGTTAATTTTGTGACATCTGATATTTTCGTATTTATAGACAACTTGATAGTGACATTATTTTTGTCATTGTTATGGAAATTAATAAAGAGTAGATTAGTACTACTTCCTCGCATAGTATATTTTTATTAACTAGTTAGTTTCTTCTTAAAAATGATTGGATTTTTTTAAAGTTTTGATATATTTTTTATCCTTTTGCATCACTTTTATCCGTTAAATAGCCTTTAACAAACATAAGATGTTTGTGGGGTTAAAACCACCTGCCAGATGCTAGTCACAAGCTGTAATTTTGTATGGGAAATTACAGCTTGCTAATGGCTTGCTACCAATTACTGGCTGGCAATAAGTGTTGGTAGCACTAAACCACTGTACTGAATTTTTCAAAGTTGGTAGTAACTCACTTTGAAACCTTTATACTTGCAAAAGACGAAGGCCGAAAAAAAATTATTTTAAGCCTGTGGAAAAAAACAGTGTCATGCTGATGATATGTCACTCTTTGTCAAATACAAAATGAACAAAACCTAAATCAACAAACAAACCACAACCAAATCACAATAGTAATATTTTTAGTTAAAATGTGATAAAAATCCAAAAAAAGCATCTATGATTAGATTCTAAAATAAATAAATAGATTCTATATGAATCTAATTATCTTCATGAAGTAAACAAAAATCTGCAAAAATGGTCGAGAAAAAGGTGGAAGCAAAGCCTAAGACTATGCCCAAACTTATGAACTTCTTAATAGGAGGAACAAGCGGGTAAGATAGTCAAAAAGTTATATTTAAGAGATCAGAAGCCCAATTCTCGTAATTAATTTATAATATGACTGAAAGTTGACCGAACTGAGATTACATTATGAATTGACAAAAAGTCATGTATTCTACTCCTCTTAAAGTTCAGTCCGATTCCAGTATGATTTGGATTCAATCTTCTTACAAACTCATTTCAATCTCATTTTTGACATTTGTGTATAGACGAGAGTGTCAATTTTATTATCTGTGTCAGTTCAAAATGTTAGCAGAATACCGATTTGCCTTTTATTCAACTTTCGATCTCATTACAATATAATGTCACGTTTGACGTTGTTTGTTAGGGTAGGAGAATATGATTTGTGACATTTATGACATTGGTAGTAGATCGGAATGAGATCCGAACTATATTTTGAACATTTTTAATTACGAGAATTGGGCCTCAGATTAAAGAGACCTTAAATTTACCGTAATAGCTGCTAATGTTGAGACTAGGGTTGTAACGAAGCTCCGCTTCCGCATCCGCAAGTGCGGACTTTCGCATATGTCTCATTTAGTATAGGATTATGTAATAGTATGCCATTCATCAGGTAAAGCTAGATATATATATAAATTAATTGAAGAAGGTTTAAAAATATAATTGTAAGTTGTTATGTTATGATTTGTTTTATACAGGGTGACATGGTCGCTTTGCGACAAAACCCTTTATTAAATAAAGAAAAAAAAAGCCTCCGCATCCGCATCCAACTCCGCAACTTTTCAAGCGGAGGTTTTGATTACGATAGAAAATGTTAATAAATAAAATAACACGTTATAACTTAGGTAATTACATTTCATTAGATTTCATCATTTCAGGAAAATAAATTGTAGTTCCTGATTCAATAGCAACCTAAAGAGACATTATGTAGGTTTTTAATTATTTTCATTAAGAAAATATAATTAGGTAAGTACTTATACAATATAGGTATTTATATATTTCATCCACCTCCGCCTCCACTTCCGTTAAACTTCCGCATCTGCAGATGTCAAGCCCTGAACCTCCGCTTCCGCTTTCGCATCCGCTAAGAAGCTTCCGTTACAACCTTGGTTGAGGCAGACCTCAGAGGCCCTATTGTACATTTTTTTAACTATCTCGATTGAACACATTGTCTGCATTCTGCGTGCTGGCTGCTGAATCGTTTCGATCGAATCGAAGCATCGAACGCGATCGATTCGTAAAAAAGAGACTGTTAAAAGAAACTTACATTACCGCCTCCACAGTTATAGGTACAAGGTCTTAGGTCTTATTTTAATAATACAAAATATTTTAGGAGTTAATGTATAGGGTACAAAGACTCTTTTTAGCAAAAAAAGACACCATTGACAAATTTTTGAAGCCGTCTCAGGTGTATAGGTTTCCTCACAATGTTTTCCTTCACCGCTAACGCAAGTGATAATCAAATTCTAATGCACAATTATGGATGAAAGAAAAGCGTCCAATGGCTAGGATATCGATGCATACATAACACCATCTCATTATCTTAATAGGATGATGGCGATTAGTGTAGTCCAGCCAGCAGACTTGTTGAAGACACGTATGCAACTGCTTGGTCCAGCTGGAAAGAATATGTCTGCGATCACTGTAGCCAAGGATATTGTGAAGAAAGAGGGCTTCTTAGGATTCTACGTAGGTTTGTCCGCGGCCCTGTTCGGACAGGCTACCTACACCACCGGAAGGCTCGGCTGTTTTAACGCAATGTTTGATACGCATAAAGCGTAAGTATAAACTCTTCTTTCAAAGTCAAAGTTTTTATTTCAACTGGGCCTTTGCAGGCACTTTCAAAACGACGCAATTCTAAGTGCAGATCTAGGTTTTAGTAGTATTTGTTCTTAAAATCACATTAAATTCCAAGACAATTGGTAATAGGCCACCAGAACCCAACGGGTCCAGCACCCAATTGCAAAACATTCTCGTAATTGGAATTGCTTTAATTTTGACAGTTCAACAGTTGTTTCAGCTGCCTAGGGATGAATTTTTTTAAAACATACTGCGCAATGAATGCTTTTGGACTGTCAAAATTTGATATCCACGCTAATAATCAGATTGTCAGCTTTTGCATGTGTTCTCCATAGTAAATACGGCGTCCCAAGTTTTCCGGCCAAGGTATTGATGGGGGTTATAGCGGGAGGTATCGGCGCGTTTATCGGCACACCGGCCGAAGTGGCGCTGATCCGGATGACGGCAGACGGCAGGTTGCCGCCGGAGCAGAAGAGGAACTACAAGAACGTGTTCAACGCTATGGGCAGGTTTGAAATGGCCTTGGAATGATCCTAAACGCTGAGATATAATTCATTGGAATACTAAATAGGTATAAGGGGTGTTTTAGGGGCTGCACTGAAAGGAAAGTGCACCCTGGGCAATCATCCTCGATACCACCTATTGTGGTTTGGCTAAATCTTACGACTACTGCAAAGAGCAATTTTGAACATAGCTCGTACCAACACGGCAGGAGCAGATAGGTTCAAATATATTGTATAACATAACGGTGTGTTGGCAGGATAATTCGCGAAGAAGGCCTGACAACGTTATGGAGAGGTGCAGCCGCTACCGTCAGCAGAGCTATGGTCGTGAATGGCGCCCAACTTGGCTCCTACGCACAGGTTCGTCATACATTTTGGGAATTTAGTTCATTTTACTTTCTCGTACAAGTGTGTACGAGAAATTAAAATGAATGGTGAATGTGTAGTGACACATTCACCAGAGTGTGATGGAATGGTTGGATCAGACCCTTGTGTAAGATTTTCACATTCTCGATTAGCATCGATAGCATTTTGCTTGCCGATTGGCCTGCTCTGTGGGCCAATCACGAATATTTTTGACGTATTGTAACGTTAACGTAAGCAAATTTTGAATCAAAAATACACGTTTAATCCATGATATTTTTTTAAAATAAATGCAGTTTTGTTACATTTTCATGAAACAAGTGTGTACCTATGTTGCGTAAAAACACAAATGCAATCGATTCATTGTATTATATTTGAAAGAAAAGAAAGAAAGAAAGAAAAGAACATTTATTCGGCACAGACACATTGACAACAAAAGAGAGAGAGGATAAAAAAAAAAAAAATAACACATCAAAAGTTAACAATAACAATAACGTTAAAGTTAACAATAACAATTTGCTTACGTTAACGTTACGCGATACGTCAAAAACATTCGTGTTTGGCGCTCGTGCTCTTTACGCGATCGCGGTCGATGCATAAAATCGAGATTTTTAAAAGTAACATAGATACAAGGGCCTCAGTAAGAATTAAGTTTTGGGTACTAAACATCATGCCTCTTAAACTTTTAATGACCAAAAAAGTTCTCTTGTCGTCTTAGTAAGCCCTCCCGATTATTCGAAAGCATTTTTTAAAATCTGTTATAAATATAATAATTAGCTATATACAAATGATGGAGCAGCCAGAAGTGTACCTACTTATGTTTTGCGTTAACACATTTTAGGCTCGAGAAATGCTGCTACCGTCTATGGGTGATGGCTTACCGCTGCATACGTTAGCTGCTATGATCTCTGGCTTCATCACAACTGTTGCGTCGCTTCCTGTTGACATCGTCAAGACAAGGTACTTAGTACACCATTATCTTCCAATCTTGGTTACCACGGTTAGTACTTAATGCACGCTAGGCGGAGGACAGCCCAAAACAGTTTCACACCACGCTAATGAAAAATAAAAAAGGTACCAATCAAGAAGGGCGACCAACTGATCGCAGGATAACTTTGCGTCACCAGAGCGAGGAGAAGGTTAGAAGCACTGCTTTTCACTAAATATCTAAACAAAACCAACTCGTTAAGTTTTAGTGACATACAAAACACCAGTGAAATTGGTATAATACTGAGGGAGGGCCAAGAACTAATGTTTTTGACGTATCCGTAACGTTAACGTTTAGCAAATTTGTAATGTAAGCACGTAATTTGTAACGTACGCAAATGTTTCAAAAATAAAAGAATTCCATAATTCTATGCAACATACACACTTTTTTAATGAAAATATACCTAACCGCGCCGAACATAAAAAACATGGTTTCTCGAACTAGTGTTGGGATCATTTCTATAATATCGGGTTGACCTTTCTTTTTTCAACATAACTGTATTATTTGATACCCTCATCTTTATGAAAAATATCCATACAAACAAGAGGGATCAGAGTAGTTGTTTTTGAACTAAAATGAATGGAACGCGACTTAACAGATCGCGGCGACAGTCAGCGTCTGACACTCATGAGGGAGTTTTGTTATGCCGACTGTCATCATCTGCCACTGGGGAGGATATAAAAAAGCATGTATTTTCAAAAAATATCATGGATTAAAAGTGTATTTTTTATTCAAAATTCGCTTATGTTAACGTTACGTTACGTCAAAAACATTCATGCTTGGCCCACTGTTATCTGTTTCAGAGTACAGAACTCAGCAAAAGGCACAGGCCAATTTACAGTACTATCGAACGTTATCAAGAATGAGGGCGTCCTCGCGTTATGGAGTGGCATGTTGCCAACCTACGCCAAGATTGGGCCTATGACCGTTCTAATATTTATATTCCTGGAGCAACTCAACGCTTTATATTTCAAATACGTTGGATAAGAATCGGAACTCGTGTTGCGGATTTAATCCGCAGCACAATTCGTTGCGGCACCGCATTTTGTTTAGTTATAATGTAAGTAAAGTTTAAATAATAAATTACTTTTATCAGTATTGAGAATAAATTTACTTTTCAAAATCAATGAGATGCGTACGCGCCGAACGCGTACGCGCTGAACACCCCATACGCGCCTTACGTCCCATACGCTCCGACCTAACGCCCTGTACGCGCCGAACGCACATCTGGGGGCACAGTAGTGCCTCCGCCAAGATGAGCCAAGCGAAACGCAAGGGCACTACCTACCTTTTCTCGAAGCGCTTCGTCATTTTTTTGAACTCTTTATTCCTTACTACTTACTCTACGTGAGATTTCGCACACACGGAAGGTGTTTAGAGGTTTTTGGAGTGTTGCCCTGGAATGTTAAGGAGTTGAGTGCTCGTGTATGGCGTATATCTTTACGTGTGGTAATTCTTTTTTTCGAAGGTTACCCAATTCTGATTCATGAAAAATACATAAGAGTTCTCTTGTAATTTTCAGAGCAATGTCTATTAAATGCAACGCATCATGCGAGCCTCCCTGCGCGAACCCTGAGCCAATATGCAGTCGCATGTGCTCGGGAGGGTGCGTATGTGCGCCTGGTGTACTGCGCAATACGAACGGCGAGTGCGCCAGCATTGACCGCGGCAATACATACGCGGAGGCACCGTCTAATTACCAAAATATAATTAATAAGTTACTAAGTACCTGTGATAATAAGAGAATTAATGTGAAATCTTTGTATAATTTGGGTTTTATTCTATCCTCATAATTATAACATGTAGGTACAATACAATACAACTAAGAACTTGCATCGGTAAACTTCGTAAAACCGATCACTTCCGAACTGAGTGCAATTTCAAGACCACGAAGTTTATAAGTACTTCAATCCATAAACATAGAATATTTTCGCTTCATGCTTCAATCAGACATAATCTATACGTTGAAGCAATCTGTTAGTAAATTATCTAAGCGGGCGACTGCCATCGGTTGTTCGATCAGGAACATCGATGTAACTTCCACGCTTCTTAGTTTAAGGACCGATTAATAAACCGATTTCTGCCATTAAAAAGAAAAGAAATATTAATTAAATCTTTCCTGCTTCACCTCGATCCCTCTAATAATACTTATACCTCTCAATTTAGTCATTGATACCTCCTGAGAAAATTGTCGACCCCGATTCCCCGCCCTTTATAACTTTGAATAACGCCATCTATGAGAACACGTGCGATCCACGTGATCTTGCACCGGTATGACACTTGTTTGCTCCCTACTACTTATTGAAATATAGGTACTCGCTCATAGATGGCGCTTATTTAAAATTTCATTGATATTTTTATAATTGAAACTCGATGTGTATTGTGTGTAATCAACTTAAGAATAAGCTACTAACTAATAAGGTAAGTACCCACTCACTAAAGTTGCACGCAATATCTAGAAAGCAGAGCATTATTCGGTTTCCGTCGTGCTAGATTCATTTCAGATTCATGCAATTCAATACTGTTACTGATTTTCTTGCAATACACCTTCATGAGCGGAAGAAATGTTTGGCTGTCTTTTTGGACCTTGCAAAGGCATTTGATACGTCATATTCCTATATTTTATAGCAAGACCAAAGAGGTAGATTTTTACAATGTAGGTTACTACATTCCTCCCCAGCCTCTTAAAGCTCCTCAATAAGGCGTCGCGGAGGTCTGATTGTTCTCACGCTCCGTCGGAGAGCTGGAGGTGACGTATCAATTACTGATGGTGATGTATTAGGTGTGGTCGCATCAGGTGAAGAGCTCAGTGTGGTCGTGTCAGGTGACGTAGTCGGTGTTCCGGCAGGTGTGTGGAAAGGCGTAGTGTTCTCCTGCGTCACTGTTGTTTCGTCGACAACACGTGGTCTCACATGGTCTGCGTGTCTGCGTCGTAATATTCCCTCCGGTGTTTTAATAACGTAGGAATATTTGTGTGTTCTCCTTTCGATTTCAGCTGGTTTCCATATAGGATCCTCTCTAGTCCGTACATAGACAGTACTGCCCGGACGATGGTTAGGTGTCATTTGGTTTTCAGTTGCAATGTTATTCCGAACCTCTCTGTGCTGTAGCATTTTCTTGGTGCTAGGACGTGCGTTATCCAAAACGCAATTCAATTGTCTGCCAAACATCATAAACGCTGGAGACTTCAATGTGGTGTTGTGAGGTGTGTTTCTGTAGGTGAAAAGAAAATCTCTTAGTTGTTCTGTTGTTTTCTGTGAGCTGCTAGCCATGCGAGTTTTGAAGGTTCGGACGAGGCGTTCAGCCAAGCCATTGGTACGAGGATGATATGGGGATGATCTGATATGTTCTATCCCTCTGTTCTTGCAATAAATCTTGAAAGCTTCTGATGTAAATTGTGGGCCATTATCAGATACGATAATCTCAGGTAATCCAAATGTTGTAAAAATGTCGCTGAGATGATCACAGAGTTTATCAGTTGTTGTCCTGACCATTGGCCTCACTTCGATCCATTTAGAAAGGGCGTCACACAGCACTAACCAGTATTTACCTTGGAATGGTCCTGCGAAATCTATGTGTACTCTCTCCCAAACGTTGTTCGGAATAGACCATGAAAATATTGGTAGTTCAGGGTTGTTTGGTCTATTTTCTTGGCAACCACGACATAATTTGACGTAATTGTCAATGTCTTCTTCTATGGAAGGCCACCAAACATAAAACCGTGCGAGTGCCCTCATTGCAGAGATGCCAGGGTGTCCTCTGTGGAGGTATTTGAGTGTTGCTTTTCGAATAGTTGCTGGTATAATTATTCGTCCTTGCCACATCAATATTTTGTTTTCTATAGAGAGTTCGTTCCTTTTTCTAAAGTATGGTTGTAATACGTTATCGTTATATCGGTATAGGCTCCAATTAGTTTTTAAACAATGATAAACTTTCATTAGTGTTTCATCTCGTTTAGTATGTTCCTTGATTGTTTCTTCAGTAAGATAAATGTCTTCGAATTTTGTTCCGTGTAAGTGCTGTGTAATTTTATTTACTGAGCATTCGGCTTTGGATGGTTTTTCGTTAGGGTTGGGCATTCTCGACAAGTAGTCAGCCATTATGTTATTTTCTCCTTTTGTATAAATAATGTCGTAATCGTAGCTGCCAATCAATAATGCCCATCTGACCAGTCTATTGTTTGCCACTTTTGGTAAGTTTCGATTTGCTCCTAGTATGTGAATTAATGGTTTATGGTCTGTTATAAGAGTGAATTTAGTTCCTCTTAAATATTGATCAAATTTCTTGATTCCAAAAAATATAGCAAGTGCCTCTCGATCAATCACAGAATATCTGGATTCCGCGGGTTTCAATTTTCTTGAAGCAAATGCTATCGGTTGTTCACTATTATTTCTTTTGTGGTACAAAACAGCCCCAAGTCCTTTTTCTGATGCGTCGCATGCTAAATATAGAGTTTGTGATTCATTATACGCTGCTAGGGGTTTGGATCTCACAATACATTTTTTTGTTTGCTCGAAAATATTGTTTTCGTAGTCAGTCCATTTCCATTTTTGTCTCTGTCCCGTAAGAGTATGAAGTTCGGCGCATATACTGTGCAAATGTGGAATAAACCGTTCGTAAAAATTTACCAGACCAAGGAAAGATCTTAGTTCTTTGGCATCTGTTGGAGGTACTGCTTTGAGGATAGCTTCAATCTTTGATTTTGTTGGTTTGACGCCATGTTTGTTGATTGTATGTCCAAGATACTCGACTTCATCTTGTAGAAAGATACATTTTTTTAGATTTACCTTCATGCCAGCTTCTTTCAGTTTATGCAGTACGACTGACAGGGTTTTAAGATGTTCTTCGTCTCTTTTTCCCGTTATTGCGATATCATCAAAATATATAGCTATATTAGGTATATTTTGTAGTAGATTTTCGAGAAAGTGTTGAAAGATTGATGGTGCCGTTGTTATTCCAAATGGCATCCTATTGTATTGGAAGTATCCTTTGTGTGTGGCTATTGTTAAGTACTTTTTTGATTCTGGTGCAATTTTAAACTGTAGGTACGCATCCTTCAAGTCAATCTTAGAATATTTCTCTCCATCAGCAAGGCGTTGCCGTAGATGGTCGAACTGTGGTACTGGATATGTGTGTGAAATTAGTACTGGGTTAATTGTTGTACGATAGTCGCCACAAATTCTCACTTGACCATTAGATTTCATAACGTTTACAGTTGGCGTTGCCCATTCTACAGGTGTTTCATTTGGATCCACCTTTTCAATTATACCTTCTTTTGTTAAGCGCTCCAACTCGATCTCCACGTTTTTCCTTATGCCGAACTTGATTGGCCTCGCTGACATATGTTTGGGTTCTGTCCCCTGTTTAACATGGATGTTTACCCAATAGTCTTTAACTTCCCCTAAATGCTCATCAAAAAGTTCCTTGTTTTGATCTATAATTTGTTTGAGGGATATACTTTGCGTTGTGATTGAGTATACCGAATTGGGGAAGTTCATATCAAACATTTCGCTCCATTGCAAGCCAAATAGCATTGGTTTTGCCTTCTTGATGACAACAACCGGTAAAATTCTTATTTTTCCCTGGACTTCAACTGTTACCTCGGCTAGACCTTTTGGCTTTAGTTTGTAGTTGCCATATGCTCGCAGCTTTGGACCCTGTATTAGTTCTGGTGAACCAATGGTTTTCCAGAATTCGGTGCTTATTATTGAATATATAGAACCAGGGTCCCAGTCCATGTTGCATTTGAATCCGTTGATAATGGGATCTATCTTTTTGCATCTGGTAGTGTTAGTATTAATTTTATAGACATTAGTGTCAGTGTCTCCATCACTATCGTCAGATGAAGAATATGTTCGGGTTGGTCTTCTGTTTATGTCTGCATTGTTTCCATTTGATAAACTGTTGACAGTCTGTTTCTGTTTTTGAAATGTGTGAAATGAGAGGTACGCTCGTCCACTCCTCAAGCAACAACTTTCAAAGTGTCCCTTTGTTTGACATGCTTTGCATGTATGGTCTTTGGCTGCACAATTATTAAATGTATGTTTTTCATATTTTCCACATCTCTTGCACTGGTTTTTGTCAAGAGGACGTTTGTTAGTATCTGGTTTGATTGTCTTGCTCCTCATTTTTATGCGTTGCACTGTAATTTTGTGCTCAGTATTGTCGTTTTCTGCTAGCTCCCGTGACAGGGCAACGGCAAAAACTTGTTCAAACGTGATGTCTATGATCTCACCATTGCTAGTACGTTCTACTAGATCTGGCCATTTTTGTTTAAGGTCAATTTCCAGCATTTCATGGTTTAAACCTGTTGCGAAACGATCGCGTAATTGCCTTTCTAGTAGGTCACCTTTATACCCACAGTCTATACTTAGTTCTTTGAGTTTATTAGCATACTGTTCCATGGATTGGCCTTCTTGCCTCACACAGTTCCAAAATTCCGTTAGTGCTTTGAAACGTGTGGTTTTCTTGTGGTAGAAGCTATGTAATTTTGCCTTGAGGTCTTCGTATGAAGTTTTGTCAAAAGAGCCCAAGAAGGCAGTTTTTACCTTATGAAATACATTCGGTGGTAAGCATGTGATGAGAAGCTGCTTTTGTACTGCTTTGTATTCGTCTCCATATATGTTGCATTTTGTTTCAAAATATTCGATAAAGTTCTCTACAGATGTTATTTCTGGGTTAAACTTATCGTTAGTAAAATTTTTAATTTTATTGCTTAAATTTTCATGTTTTGTGCTTTCTTTTGACGTTGATGGTGTTGATATTGATGCTGTTGGCATTTGTTTTTGTGCAGTTATCACTCTCAGCAGCTCCGTTATTTGCTGCTGTTGAGCCATTTGAAGTTTTAAAAACTCTTCCCATTGTTGCGGGTTCATTTTCTCGTCGCCACTTTATTATAAATCAAACACATATGAAACATTATAAAATCGTTGAAGAATAATATATTTAAGACGTAGAAGTTGACATAAGAATAGGTGTCAATTCCTATATTTTATAGCAAGACCAAAGAGGTAGATTTTTACAATGTAGGTTACTACAGTCTCTGTCACCATATTATTACGTACGCTGGAGGCGATCGGTTTAAGAGGTAGGTCCTCCACTGAGTTTGTTTAACAGATCTAATCTTTATCAAGCCACGGCTGTTGAAGGTTACTTGAACGCGGACCTGCCAGTCACCTGTGGAGTCCCACAGGGTAGCGTTCTTGGACCGACATTATTTCTGATACTTATACATAAATTATTTATGCATAAGCACAAACTCACCGTGTCGTCACTCGTTGTGTTTATTACTCAGGCAGTTAAATCGTAAATCGTAGTCTTATGCGGACGATACTGCTATTTTATTTTCAGCTAATACCTGGCAAGAGGTTTTTAATGCTGCATCTAATTTTGTTTCTTACTGGCTAACCGATAATGTATTGACTCTAAATAGGTAGGCACTGCTACTAAACGAAGTTGTATCGTCGCTAAGCTTGAAAAATCCGCTATGGTAAAATCCCCAACTTTTCAGGAGATCCAAATATCCCACCGCTGGGCACAGGCCTCTTCTCAGAATGAAAACGATTAGGCCTTAGTCCACCCCGCTGGCCTGGTGTGGGTTGGCAGACTACACACAGCATCGAGAACTTCATAAGACCCTCTCAGATGTGCAGATTTCCTCACAATGTTTTCCTTCACCGTTAACGCAAGTGATAATTAAATTCTGATCCGTACCTACATAAATTCGAAAAGTCAGAGGTTCCGGCCGGGTTCCAACTCAGACCCTCCTGCGTGGAAGGCAAGCGTTCAACCGCTAGGCTATTACTGCTCAAACTGTCTGAAATTCAAATTTATATTATTCTGTGTTCTGATATCTCTCTGAAAGTAATATTTAAAAATTAAGTAGCTATGCAAAAAAGATTTTATAAGGCTGATTTGGTCAAAATTGATTTTGCTACCTTCTAAACCAAATACCTAATTAAGTAGATTATTAGAAAACGGATTCAGCAGGCACACGCGCCTTGAAAATAAATATAAAATGGCATCAAAAACCCATTTTTCATATAATAAAACAGCCGATTACGCAATCGCTGCGATAGTGTGTGATTTGCCATTTAAAAAATAGGGATTGAAAATAACACCAAATAAATTCAATAAATATTTATTCTTACTTATTCTATAACTTAATTTCACAGATGCAGTATCTTATTGATAACATTAAGGTATTTAGTTAAAGCGCCCGCCTCGGTAGCATTGCCACACTTATCGACGCTCACGCACTCGCCTGTCGCATCGCGCAGGAGACCAGCAGCGCATACGCAGCCGCCTGAACATATTTGAGTGCATATCGGCTCCGGGTCCGAACACGAAGGCTCACACGATGCGGTACATATGTCGTACACTTCGTTTTGATTCAGACATTGCTCTGGAAGGGAAGAACTTATTAAATCTACAACGCGTATCAGAAATGCGTGGTCATATTTAAGAGTGTGGATCAGACCATAAAACTGAACAACTATCTCTTTGGGACCAACATCATAATCGCGAAAAATAATCTGCTTTTCCATCCAAATATCAAACCAACTTACCAACGGGACAGTTATCCAGAGTAACGCACTTGTCATTGACCGTGTCTCGAACATACCCGGACTTGCAGAAGCAGCCCATGCTGCAAGCTAGCCCGCACACCAGCGGCTCTGGTTGCTTGCAGGTGAGCGGGCAAGCTGTGCCGCAGGATAGGAACTCTTCGTTGGGCCCGCAGATTTCATCCTTTCCTGCAATGTATGGAATGTAAAAAGATTTGACTGTCACCAAAAATTACGATGCATAACTCAAAATTAACAAGAAACTAAATAGAATTTAAAAACAAAAAAAAATAGTTTAAAAACTAAAGAAAACGCCTTTGTCATCCAAACTAAACGTGTATGCAAAATTTCAGCTCAATCGGTAACCGGGAAGTGGGTCAAATTTAACTTCCAAGATTTTTTTACATAGTTAGTTAGTTAGTTACAGGTGAAGCTAATAAAAGCGTTTTAAAAATGTCAAATTTAAACAAGTACAATTCTTTCAACCATTGCAATAGGGTTGTATTTAGAACACTATTTGTATTACTAAGTAGGGGTTAGAAAGAAAGAAATTAAGAATAAATATTGATTAAATAATTATAATTTTATCAATTATTTATTTTAATGGTAAGTACAATATATTATGTTTGAGTAGTAATTTAATTACCATTAAATAACAATGAACTAAAAAGTTTTATGAAAATCCAGAATCATAATATTGCACCCCGATTTTGGGGCCGCTATATTTTTTTATTATTTTTTATTTTTTATAACACTCGCGAGATCGTAATCAATACAAATTTGCCTTTGTATAATAATTATGTTGCAATTACTTCTCTATTTAGGGTCATAGATAGGCAGCCAAAATCATAACCATTTTTGTTTCGCCGTAGATGAGTAAAACCCATAGAAATAATAAGTAGGGCTCCCCTAGTAAAATCACAGTTCAAACTCAAGTGTCAATTCAATTCATAGACTTATTATCTAAGTAACGGGAGCTGTTAGGTATCTGACCCGTGGTTGAACTCTTTGCATAAGAATTATTGGGTACGCTCACTGAACCGACGTTCGGTCGTGTAGTACCAATTCCTGCCACGCGCATGCGCGGGTAACAGTAACTAAAGCGCCCTCTAGTGGCGCAAGGCTGGAAAAGTCAGTGTGTGCTTGGACCCGTATCGAAATATTGACACCGTGCGTGTAAAATCCCAAACTATTGAAATTCCTATAATTTCTGTGCCGTGCATAGAGTTAATCCATCAATTGGGGATCCAAGGTACCCCAAAATTACATCGGATGCAGATTGGGAAGCCGACCGCAGCAGAGGAAAGGTGAGTCATACTCCGATTTTCTTTGTTGAGGTTGTCCAACCCGGGTCTATCAGCTAGCACTCCTCTACAGCCTACTTATACGCTACAGGAGCCCTACTAATTATTTCTATGATTCAATTCAATTTTCCGAAAATCAAACGTGAATGCTTAGATTTATTGATTGGTTGATTGGAGCGGCTGCGACAACCAATCAAAAATCTAAGCGTAAATGTTAAAAAACATCCAACCGATACGTACCAACACACTGATCAGCAGTGACACAGGTATCGTTATCGTCCCTCAGGTAGCCGGCCTTACAGAAGCACCCCTCGATGCAGTCTTCTGAACAGATGACAGGACCCTGGGGGCTGGAGCAGTTGAAAGGGCACGCTGAACCGCAGAGAAGATACTCTTCGTTGGGTGGGCATTCTTCTGCAAGTTGAAAAGTTATCATAATATACAGCGTGAAATAAAAATAACCAGCCATATTTTATGAGGCAATCATGTCAACCCTGAAATCAAGGATAAAAAATCAGCTGTTCCATACACTTAGTCGAGTAATATTGAGTTATTTGTATGGAACAGCAGATTTTATTTCTCGTGATTTCAGGTTTAGTCCCATAAAAAAGTTGTTTATAATCATAAGTACAATAATCCCTTAAAGAGATCAGAGGGCTTACTACGAGGTCTTATAGCAGGGCTGAAATTGAACTGCCCTGAAACTTCCAGAATAAGCTGACCTTTCAGTGTATGAAAAGCCTGTACAGTGCGAGGTCAGCTCATACTGGAAATGTCTGGGCAGTTCAATTTCGCCCTGCTATAAGTGCCCGGCCACGATCTTGCCGCTATGAGCGGTGGCTTAGAGCGGGGCGGCGAGCGGCAAAAACAAAATGTATAAAAATGTATTAATCATGCCACGAAGCACCGCTCACAGCGGCAACGCTAGCGGTTTTTGCCGAGCGGTTCGCGGCAGCGGCGGTCGGCGCGGCGCGCGGCTTGAACAAATGTATGGACGAGTGATTGAGATGCCACGACTCCGAGCGGTACGGCGAGCGGCATTGCAGCGGCGGACTCAGCGGCGAATGGACGAATAAAATATTTTAGACGATTGTTGCGACGATTGGTGACAACACGTTTGGATCTGATATTTTGATGTTGCAAATGAACTTTTATGTGTTGAAGAATATAATCAAAAGTTTCTAGACTCATTCATGTGTACTCATATTTTTATCATATATTTTATTTTTGTACTCATATAATTATTTGTGTCCAGATATTTTCTGTATTATTTGTATAAATCACGGAATTCACTATATTTATACCAGTTATTATTGACTTCATGCACTCCTTCTCTCAAAATTATTCAAAATATCCTGCTTAAAATATGAACTACTTTCAAGGCAAAGAAGAGCTACTTTGGATAACACCATGTCAATAAAAAATAAATAAATAAAATAAATGTCTAAATACGTCCACCTCGGTTGCCGCCGCTAACGCTACTGAGCAGTACGTGGCATGCACAACGCGCTGCCTGCCGACACCGCGCCGCTTGCCGCGCCGCACCCCGTTAAGCCGAAAGCCGTGGCTTCCACGTAATAGTTTGTAGTACCCAGGACTAGAAAGCTAGGCCCTTTTATTTAAGTAAAATTACCAGGTTAGCTTTATTTACCTCGGATAGGTCTACTCTATTTAGTTACCTACCTTTATCTTAATTAGTTTAGGTAGGCTCTTTAGTTCTTAATTAGTTTAAGTAGGCTCTATGAATGGTATAGAATTCATTAATTTCAAATACCAAATTAAAGTTGCAGTAGATTCAAAAATTATGTAGTCATATCGTATCAGGCCGCGGGTGCGGCGACGCGATGCGTTTGTGTCAGAGTAGCCGAGCCCACCAAGTCATGTGGTCGAGTTCATGACCTTAATGCCATTCATAATTATAGAGGAATAAAGGTTCTATGCAAACGGGAACATCAATTATTTTCATTAATTTTGAAAACGTAAAAAATAATGTTGATATTATTTTAATATTTTTTTGCTAAAAAGAGTCTTTGTAACCTATAAATTTACCTCCGAAAATATTTTGCATTATTATATAAGACGTTAAATAATATGAACTTATTGTACGGAAAACTCATTACCCGATCCTCAATTCGCACTTTACTGGTTTTTTATTGAAAAATCATAACAAATCATAAAAATCGTAACTATGTAAACCTAATCGAAATATTGAAATATTTGACCATGCTAGCGACCGAGTTTATTGCATAATCAAGTTTAGTGTCGCAAAATCAATTGCGAACTCGCACGTACTTTTATTTTTTAGTAAAAATAAGACTTACAAATGTTCACGCCAAAATACAGAGTCACGTGATATGACGTCAGTGCGTCGCTCGTTCATAGCGTGTGAATATAGTAACCAAGGAAACACGAAGTAGTGACGTCAAAACTCGATGATGGTGTTTGAAATAACGTTTCGTTTTACGTAATTTATATTATAGTTCATTTGTAACAAAAAATATTACATTTTTTAATAAATCTGTCATTAAAGCATTTATCACAACTTTTATTATTGTTTTTTTTTAACCCCCACAAAAAAAAAGAGGTTTTATAAGTTTGTAGTATGTGTCTGTCAATGACGTAAGAAGCCTCTCTTACGAGAAGGACCTGGCATGACTACAAAACAACGTGAATACTATGTAGTCTGTGGTGTAAAACAAAAGCTATCGAGACATCTAAATGGCGGCTTAGTGTAGTGATGCACCCGTATGCCATTCGATATGTTTGTCGATATGCTGTCAGAAATGTTGATATAGGTCGCTCTCAAAGGACAATCTAAGGCAACGTCCAACCAAATAATATCTTACCCCAACAGGCAGTGGGACAATATAAAGGCTTAAAATAATAATTATCCCAACATAGGTTCCAATTTAGAAAGCTCTCGTAACATTTTTTTATAGCTTTAACTTATTAACAGAGGATATTACAGGTACGTATAGAGATCGGCTAACATCTAATAAGGTGACCTTTAGTCTCTTTTGTCCTTCTCTCTCACGACAGTTTATGTGCGCGAACG
Organism: Allophyes oxyacanthae; assembly: GCA_932294325.1. Classification (NCBI taxonomy): domain Eukaryota; kingdom Metazoa; phylum Arthropoda; class Insecta; order Lepidoptera; family Noctuidae; genus Allophyes; species Allophyes oxyacanthae. Next base: position 1,940,411 of record OW028625.1, read on the forward strand.
GGCGCGAACTTTCCCACACCAGCCGCTTTTTGCTCAAGGTATTTGCCGGTTAACGTTCGGCGTCGCAGGGGACAGTGAAGTTTATCAGTATTAGTGTATAATCTATGGTGAAGTTATTCCGTACTATTCGGGAACAACTTTGCAATCGAATATTTATTTTTTTGTTGTTATTAGAACTGTTTATATAATATAGGTAGTAGGTACTAAGTAATATTCAAGGAAAAGGAAAGGGATAGGGTAGGACAGGATGTAAAAGTAGATACTTCCGAAGGCTATACAACAATTTCTTCCTTGCGGAAATTGAACCCATACGAGACTAATATTAGGCATCACGTAACAAGGCAAATGAAACAAGCTAATAATATTAATCCTTTTTTTATTAATTTATAAACCATACAATTTTACATTTTTAAATATTATTCACTAGGGGATAAAGTAGTGTCTTACGGCACGGGCGCTATGTTATGCGCATTCAGAATTCTAGTCTAAACCCTCTCTCTGAGCTCCGGATTCATGCTCGCCCAAGACGTGAACACCTTTATCCCCGAGGGGAATACTTTACTATTCACACCTGCGAGACAATAAAAACAATAATATTAGAAACGAAGTATTAATATCTCCTTTATTCATTATTAAAACAATAAGAAAATAAAATAATATTAAAATTAAAATAATAAAAAAGTAGAGTATCGACAATAAAAAATGCATGAGCGGACAACACTACCTCCATATCAACAACAAATAATTTTCACGAAATATACTGAAAAACGTGATGAAATCATAGGCAAAATGTTAAATTCATGTAGCTATATTGCCAAGCTTTCTCAATTATGCATAATCTTATTAGAATTGTGTCTATTGGGACATATTTTCATAACAATAAAGTACGTACCGGTGCAATGTTATGTTTGGTCGATTTCCGCTTCTTTTAATGCCGCACCCAATAATACCACAGTTCGGCATATTGTTTATAAAGTCAGTTCTTGTTTTGATTTAATAAACACACAATATCACTATAGATTAAGGAAATATTATTAAATTACGTACAAAAATAAAGCGCGTTGACAGCTGATGTACCTGACATAGCGACTGACAGGTGAGAAATCATAATGGCGGACCGCCAGCTTCTTTTCCGTCCGTTTCCTATAGATAATGTTAAACATGACAAGTCCTTTGGTTTCCTAGCGTCACTGGTGTCTGTGAATATGTGTATTTGTGGATCTGTATTCTGTGTATCTGTCTGTGGCATCGTAGCTCCAAAACGGATATACCGATTTCAATGCAGGTTTTTTAATCGAATGCTGGTTTAATCGGGTATCATCTTAGCTATGTTTGATGAAAATCTATTCAGCCGTTGCTTCGGCTAACATCTCTAGAGACACGTGTCGCGGGAAATTCGTCTCCTAGTGAATACGAGTGTATATGTACAATCTTAGATTATTGATTGGTTGTCGCAGCCGCTCCAACTAGATTCCGCCGGCCGCCGGCGTACTAATAAAATGCGGCAAAACATACTACGCAAGAATAGGCGTACTCGAGTGAGTCGGTCAGATTATAATGCCGGTTTGCGTAGTAAAACTGTGCAAAAACAATACAACCAAAATTTAAAAAACACTGGGATATGTACCATCAGTAAAGATTGTATAATTTCCGAAATAATTTCAACAATAAATAAACAAACCATGAATGACAATCACCACATGACAATCACATGTCAAATGAGTTGACGCATTCAAGGAGCCATTTTTCTTAGGTAGTGCGGTATCTAGTTGGAGCGGCCGCGACAACCAATCAATAATCTAAGTGTACAATAATAATACAATATATAACAATATATATATATACAATATATAAACAATATATACCGGTATATATTGTTTGTAATGTGTGGCAATTTATCGAACTACAATACGACTTGTTGAATATGTTGTTGCCTGAAAAATATTCTATCCTACTTGTGTTAAGTGTGGTGATTCTTGCCATAGAATTAGCTATAGGTATTACACTGAGTAAGTAAAATAAGTGATTCTAAACGTAGATTAAGTAAACGGATAGGATGATTTAAAAAAAGTTTGTAAGTTTGGTGAAGGATTGGTTATATCACACGAGCTGATGCTACGATTGGTAGCAGTATGTTGTTGGAGTGTGCGCTCACGATATCTATATACATATATTAATACGTGAAGGAAAAGCTTTGTACCCCTTTTTAAGCATATTGCGCGCAAGGAGGTGTGTGAGATTTGGCATAGTTAAAGTTTATATGGAGAAGGAGTGCAGAAAGATAAAGTTACGATCGAATTTCGACCATAGGGCAACCACTAGTGTATGATAATACCTTCAGAGCTTCAGCATTTTACTGAAATTAAGCGCGTTTGGCGCGTGAAATGCACTTTTCTTTTTTTTTTGCTTTCTACTTTATTTAATCTCGTTTTGTTCCAAGTGTGCTCGTGATTCAGATTTCACTGTGGTATCATTCATCTAGGTGAAGGGACATAGAAGGAGAAATTTATGTCACCTTTATCTGTTCTACACGTGTAAATAAAAATAATTTTGGTTAGAGTACGTTGGAGACGTTTTAAACTTTAAATAAATGAGTTCCTGTGGCTAAACTACTAATTGGATTTGATCGTTTTATTGTCTACGGTCACAGAACGTGATACTAAATTACTAAATAGAAAGAAAGAAGAGAGAAAAGAAAGAAAATTGCGTTTATTGACACAATTAAAATTAAAACACATAACATTTAATAGAAAAAAAGAAGTACATTTATGCCAAAAAGGCCTCAGCTCAGCATAATGTCAGATGGCAACACCAGGTGCTACCACCTGACGCTGATTTTCAGCTGCCACCCACGGGTGCCATACGCTCGAATGTGCCTAAAAACAACTACGTAAACTAAATATGTAAATAAATTATTATTACCTATTAATAAATATTTCTAAATATCCGAATGAAGGAAATACGTGGTTCCATTTAATGTGATAGCATCTGTTGCACCCTGTATAGGAGTCCAGTCCATCCCTTGATATTATCCATTGCTTCCTAATGCAGTAATGACCTTATTTATTATAGAATTTGCGGCGTGTTTGTTCTTGGTACATCCATTTCATTGTTTACATTATATTACGACATTTTTATGTATAGATATACCTATTTAATACTATAAAAATTGTGTTCTATTCAACGCATGACTGGCTTGGACAGAATATCAGCAGTTGAGCATGTCTCGCGCTGCCAGCTATTATGCTGAGTCCAAGACCTTTTTGTCTTTTACCTTCTTGTATGATGTATCTCCTTGCTACCTATGTAATTTGAAAGACAAATAAAAATCTTCTATTCTATTCTATTTACAGGGAAAGAATGTCCTCCAGGAGAAGTCCACAGATCATGCGCCTTCCATGACGAGTACACTTGCTGGGCGCAACAAAACAGAATGGAAAGGGTTAAGTCTCCGCCCAAGAGACTGCCGCATTGTAAAGCCGGGTGTTATTGCAAGTAAGGACAGAAATAAACTTTCTAGTTCGTATACAGGATGGTCACAACGTTACGATGTATATATTTTTTCTGGTGTACAATACAGGACATAATAAGGTCTTATTTTAATAATGGAAAATATTTTAGGAGGTAAATATATAATATATGTTCCAAAGACTGTTTTAGCAAAAAAAAATTATAGTAATATTATATCAACATTTTGTTAATAAGTTTTTTTTATGTAAGTTTTCAATATCAATTATAATAATTGATGTTTCCGTTTGCATAAAACTTCTCTATTTTTTTTATTTTTTTCTTTCTTTTTTTTTCTCTGTTTTTTTTGTTGTTTCTCTTTGATTAAAAATGGCACTAAGGTCATGTATTCAACCACATGACCTGGCAGGCTCAGCTACTCTAACACACACACACACACGCATCGCGTCGCCGAATTTATGAATCTAAGGACCTTTAATTTGATATTTGAAATGAATTCTGTACCATTCATAGAGCTTAGCTTTAAAATATTTTGCATTATTATAATAAGACCTTATCTAAATAAATAAATAAGGTATTCATTTTGTTTTTTTATTTTTTCAGAAAAGGTCTAGTCCGAGAATTTCCCGGAGGTCCGTGTATAGTAGCCGCCGGTTGTCGCAACCGAAAACTACAAGCTGTTCTAACTAATTTACCTACTGGACTACCAAACTTCTTCCAACACTAAACCAAACATCTTGATCTAGGCTAGTGTTAGCATATTTCACAAAGCTTGGTATTTCTTTGACTTAATTTATCGCAATGTATTTTTTTTATAATTAAAGTTTTGCCCCTCATCTAAATTCCTTCTATATCGACGGTACAGTTTACAAACATACAAAGCACATGCACACACACATCCAGACCCGTAACAACTATCTGTAGATCATACAAAATGTTTGTTCCGTGCGGGGATCGAACCCGCGGCACGTAGGATAGAAAGCCAATTGTTTAAGCTTAGATAAATCAGTACTTATCCAAGTCTGGACACAAAAAAGGGTTCATAAAGTTATATTCAGGAATTTTTTTTATGTAGTACAAATAATTTGCAAAATGTCTATTCCTTTTTTACCATACTAAGCCTTTTTTTATTTGAAGTAAATTCTAATACCGCGGCTGCATTTGGGAACAGACATTGAATTATTGTAAATGGTCGGTAGGTACTAGATGTGTGCGCCGATGCCGGCTTCGGCGTCATCGGCGTGGATGGTCGGACGGATACGGTTGTTTTAGATACAATGCAGACATATTATACTAGTAAACTAAACACTAGAAATGTCGAAATATATGCTTATTGGTTTATGTCGATGTTATGTTTAAGCAAATTCAATAAAATACCATTTTTATTTGACCATAATTTAAATAGCGCGTTTTGCCGTTAACTTCGTCCGTCCCTGTCATTTGGCGAATAATTCTGCAATATTTTGGTTTTAATAAGATTTTCACCATCCACGCCGATGACGCCGATGACGCCGCCGCGGGCATCGGCGCACACCTCTAGTAGGTACTACAATTTTTGTAATAAATATAATTATAAGGTCTAACCTTTCTGATCTCGATCCCTTTAAGGGTTAATTGTACTCATCATTATAAAGAAACGTTTATTATGAGACGAAAGCAGAAATAGCAAAAAAATATTTGCATTTGTATCATAAACTATATCTAGGTACCAAACTAAAAATATAATAAATTTAATAAAAAATACAGAAATTCTTACCGTTCGCAATATAAATACCGGTACACACAGCAACAAAACAGACAACGAAAAAAATATTTCTCTCAAAAACTTTCAACATTTTTATCAATTTTCATTCAAAACAACCGTCTTTGTTGGCGTGTCAATACATTATGTTTTAAACTAGAGCCAGGGTTGTCAGATGACCTTTGGAATTGAATAGTTTTTGTTTAATAAAAAAAATGTACCATCCTTGAATATAATGCAATGAAGCGTGCTGCATTGAAAAAGCAAGTATCTACTACCTACTGTTGAGGCAAAGCAGACACGATACTTTTTACATCAATGACCGGCGATTTTACGGCTGCAACGATACTGCGCCACAAATATTGGCTGTTCCATATAAATAATTTTATATTACTCGACTAAATGTCCCGAACAGCTTATATTTTTTTTCGCGATATCAACTTTGGTCCCATAGTAAAAGTTGTTCATAATGATGAGTACAATACCCTCCTTCAATGATTCCCTTTTTTAACCTAGTCACCCTGTATAACGCAATAGATAATACCATTAGGTACCTAAGCTTAACTTATATAAAAATAACGACTATGAAAAAACCAAACATATTTGTAACTGTATATAATATATCACCGTATTATTGTCAAACCAGTGATATTATAACTTCACTAGTGAATTTATAATTGTACGAAACTTTGTCAACTGCCTCCATTTCTCACAATTTCACAGACTCATTTCAGTGCAATTATAATTCCACTGGACCAACTCAGTGATATTGCAAGGCAGTAATATTTTGACAATTTCACTGTATGTGCAAGGCCGATAAATTGTGAGACGGTCAATGATTGAAATTATAATTTCAATAAATAAAAAATACCCATATATTTCTTTAAATAAATTTGAATTTGAATTTAGTGATATTATAATATCACTGGTTTGACAATTTCCCTGCGATATAAATATATATTATACATTCTTTGTATTATAGGGGTTTAAAGCAGGGACGGATACCAATATTTTAGAAATATCGATATTCAGCTGTAAAATACCGATATTTTACAAATATATCGGTATATTCAAGTATCGGTAAAATATCGATACAAAATATCGCTTTTTTAAGTACTATAATATAATCCGGTCCCTGGTTTAAAGTGCCACAACGTACTAGATACTCAAAGGCCACACCACACCGCTGTATTAAGTATCTTGTCTGCTTTGGCGTAACTATTCGAGATCAATCGGAACTTATTGCTCTATTGCTCAATAGCAACTCGATTTGCTACCGTTTGTGTATTTTGTGTAATTCTTTTGTGTATTGTCTAGTAATGCATAATAAATCATAATGTAACTTTTTCCACGTCTTTTTATTTTAGCATTGGATTTCAGTCTAAACGGATACGGATGTTTAACTTGACCGGAAAGTGGCTGTGAAGGAGAAAAGCTGTTTTTTTTTAAGTGTTCTAACTGCTCAGGTCCTCCTACATGGAAGGCAAGCGTTCTTTCAACCGCTAGGCTATCATTGATGGCGGTTCGAAGCCAGCCCGCACCTCTAACTTGTCGAATTTATGTGCGGATGGCACATGCACATTGCACATGGCACATGAATTTTCTATTATTATAAAATAGTTTCCATGGACCTACTATTTAGAATGGCGCACCGAGCCTCGACATTTCATAAGTGCCTGTATCTGGTTTACATCAAATAAAGATTTATTTTATTCTATAAATATCTATTCTAATATATAAAGATCTATTCTACATAAATATCGTAACAAAACCTGGAAATCAGCACCTTACCTTCCTTGTCCCGATCCCTTAAAGTGGTTAATGTACAGTTGTACACATCATTATGAACAACTTCTACTATGGGACCAACCCTAAAGTTAAACAGCGCGGGAAATCGCGAAAAATATATCTGCTGTTCCAGACATTTAGATGCGTAGGTAATATTTAATTATTTGTATGGAACAGCTGATTTCTTTCGTGGTTTCTGGTTTTGCCTATAATAATAATAACTACACAACAACAACAACACAATAACAACAATTTGAGATAACAACACAACAACAATCACCAACAATACAAAAACAATAATTTACAATTACAATACAATACAATTTTTTTAACAATTTAAGAGCTCTTAAAGAGATTCGGACTAGAAAGGTAGGAACTTATATTATTATGTACCTATGTTTTTATTGAACATAAAGCCCCTTTGACCATAAGTACCATAACCCATATTATATAGCTGTTTACACGAAGCGGCCCGATGTTTGCCGACCGATCGCGTTACGTTGATTGGATGGACGGACAAACACACTAGTATATTATAATATAATATACTGTATTATATAAACTAACCCTCAAAAAGCCCCGACTCCTACTACAAAAAGAGCTGTAACTTATGAACAGCTGAACAGATTTTCATGAAACATAGCTAAGATGATTTCCGATTAAACTAGCTTTCAACTTCAAATACTGCATTGAAATCAGTCTATTCGTTTTGGAGCTACGATGCCACAGACAGATACACAGATACACACTACAAACTTATAACACCCCTCTTTTATGTTGGAGGTTAAAAATTGGAGGATAATACATTGAAGATGGTTAAAAAAATATTCACCACCATTTTCTGGTTACTGAAAACCGAAACCTAGCTCCGCTGGTTAGGGTCTGCGCATACTATAGTGTAACTTAATAGAATACCGCTCTAGAAGTGCTCCCACAGTTTAGCTCTCACCACATCTTAATTAGTGTAAGTGGCCTGTGGCTGTTGTGGTTGTTGTGGTGTTGAAGAAAAAGTATTTATTTGACAGCACAAAAACGAAATGAAACGAATTAAATAAATGAATAAATGTAGGTACTAATCAAGATTGTAATCTATTATTTTAAAAGAGTTTCCATGGAGTTTCTTGCCGATTCTTCTCCATAGGACCTACAATTTGGAACCGCGCACCTAAAGTCTCGACATTTCATAAGTGCCTGTATTTTGTTTACATTATATAAAGATCTATTATTATGTATTTAAATGTACGGTTTACTTATGTGGTTCATTGTATTTTTTATCTATGTAGTTTATTTCATAGTTGTGTAAATATTGGATTAGTTTAGTATACCATAATGTTTAGCTAAATAACTATTTCTTGTCATTTTTACACACTGTGTCTACATGTCTATCATCTATACCTATTTCCAGATTTCCAGTCGTGGGACTACTGGAAGAAATTTCATTAGAAATAAGTAGTTCCATTGCGCTCATACGTTTGTAACATTTTTATTACCTTGTTTCCTTGTGTGGACATAAATAAATCTATTCTATTCTATTTATTATAATATAAGACTTCTTGACCATGATGAGCGCACGCTCCAAGATAATGTCTCCCAAATTCTCTACACAATATTATTTTCACATAATATTTCGAATTTACGAACGAAACGCTTAAACCTAATTGTTGTAAGGGTTGCATCGCTACATAAATCAATTCCAGCCCTGAATTATAGTTTCTGTACGAATTAATGAAGATCCAAAAATTACACTCTAATCTCACCTCATTTGCTTTCCGAATAAGGTCCATATTTGATTGGCATTATCAACAAAGGGAGGGCTGAAAATGAAATAATCATTTTTCATTTAATTCAAAGAGATGTCAAGTAAAGACTAGGGGAATTATATATTATGTACTTCATTAATAAGAGCGATATTTTTACTGCCGGGATTAAAGGGATAATTTTGTATGTTCAAAATACCTAGCTTTTTTTTGTGTTTTAATTTTGTACTTTTGAAAAGAACGTTGCCCTTCACAAGCGTTTCTCCTGTATAGAGAGCTCAGTTTACAAATATACATCTCACATGCACACACACCCAGACCCGGAACCACTGTAGATCATACAAATATTTGTTTCGTGCGGGGATCGAACCCGCGACACGTAACGTAGAAAGCTAATCGCTTAGCCACTACGCCAACCGTCTCGTTTCAAATGTAGAGGCTGACTAGGTCCATCTGTGTGTTCACTCGTAATGACTTAATTAAACCCAATTAATTTATCGTAATTGGCTGAATTTCCAACGGCAGAAAAAAAAAATTTCAAATTCGTTCGTTATTTGAAAATGATTCGATCAGGGGGCCTAAAAAGGCCACATTGAGCAATTCATCTAATGATCTGCTTAGTAACTGTCAAACAGATGATTACTAAATATGAACCTTAAGCGTATGACATTAAGAGTCGTCAATTAAGTAGATATTTTGACATTCGTAATATGAATCATATTATGATTCACCTAAAGCGGCCTTTTTAGCCCCCCAGATAGGTACAACTGTTTTGTTACCAACATTTTGGAATTCTTATATTAATTACGAAACCAAATTAGAATTATTATTAATCGTTCATAATGCCGACCAAGGCTGTAGTCATTCAAAAACTAAAAGAAAGATTTTAAAGTGTTCCCTTTTTAAAACGTGTTCCTTTAGACATAAGTCCCGTTAATACAAAAGATGGTTTTTAGCAAGTTTAGTAAAACCCGTATATCCGTCACTTTCTAACATCACATAACAAAAAGAGAAGGGGCTTTCTTAAAACCTGGGTTTTACAAGACTTGCTTTAAACCATCTTTTGTAATTAAAGACAGAAAGACTGATATAGGGGAAGAGAATCTAACTAGAAATATAGAAATAAGCTTACATAGTTTCACAGACGGACATGGATAAGGCGTTTCTAAAATAAATTAAACCATACAGGCGCTCTGTCTCGTCGCTTTAGATTTGTGAAGATTTTTAAAACTATTTTTTTAAATTATAATTCGTGTGACTTTAAAAAATCTTTATAAAGTTCATAAGATTATTTAAACTATGGAATCATTACAGATCATGAACTTTACATTCAAAAGCTAAATATAAAGAAAACAGAACATCTCTATCGAAAAAATCTTCCAAATATGTCTATGAATGCACAAGTCGGGATGACCTACTTTCTCCCTACACGGCAGAAAGGATGCAATACCGTCGTCTTTCACTCTACTTGTCTTCAATAAAGAACCTAACATGACCACGAAACTACTGCACTCCACAACACCCTTATTTCAAGCGCAGTAAGGTTGGTTATCCCATAAGGCAGATATGAATAAGTTAGTAAAACAGAATTTAATTTTCGATCGCAGTTCGCTTTGAATGGATCTCAATTTGATGCAGTTTTACGGATTTTCAATTGAATTTGGAATTTTTGGAACATAGACAATCTAGACTTTGTTTGCGGAAGAGTTGTTTATACATCAGCAATATTTTCTTATAGTGCTACATACTAATCTGCACCTAATGTGTGTCCCAGCACACATTTTTTATCCCTTTTTTATTTTAACATCAGATATGGCATCTAAACTTCACCACAACACTAAAAACCATGTCAGCTACCGTATTAAATTATTTATTCTAATGCGATATTCATGTAGCAATAATATAAATTAGGAAAAGAGTTAACGTCACTTTTATGGTGTTATGACACCATAAAGACACGTGGGCTGTTACGGTGTTAACAGTTTCAAAGCTATAACTCTGTGGTATCTATGGTAGTAAACCATAAAGTAAGGAATCGGAAATGAAATCGAGATGTCACGAAGTTCTCAGAGAAATTAAACCTTGTAAGTTATACACAACGTCTATCAGAAATGCGTGGTCATATTTAAGAGTGTGGATCAGACCATCAAACTGAACAACATTCTCTATAGGACCAACATCGTAATCGGGAAAAAATTATCAGCTGTCCCATACGTTTGGGTCGAGTAGGTATTGAAGTTTTGTATGGGACAGCTGATAATGTTTTCGCGATTTCAATGTTGGTTCCTTTTTTTTTCTTTTTTTAGCGTGGTAAAATCATCAAATGGGTCCTCCCACCCCGGGCAGGGCGGGAGGGACTGTCAGACTTGTACTGACTAAAATCCACGGTGTTCCTTCAATAGCCCTTTACGTTCCGGGGTCACGGTAATGAGATAAGTCCCGCGACCAATGTTGGTTCCTTAGAGAAAGTTGTTCAGTTCGATGGTCTGATCCACACCCTTAAATATGACCACGCATGTCTGATACACGCTGTATAAGTCTTATTTAAAGTTCACCTCGTTCTATAACTATGTATAATCCTTATTTGACGATAACAAAGTACCTCCTAGAAGAAAATAAGCTTCACAATGAGAATAAAGAAAAGAATATTAATTTAGCAAAAACGTTATTAAAACTAAAAATAATCTAGGAATAAAAGATATTCTTCTCAACAAAAATGCAACACAGAACATAAAAATTCTACTCAATTTTCTTTCAAGCCCGACGTAGATGTATTTCCCGACGTACAAGCGACAAAATATAATTCTTTTTCATACAAAACTAAGTTATCGCGCTCCTAAATCGCATTACTGTCTGAAAATGTGGTCAAAGTCATCAGCAAAGAGCGATTTACACAAAACTGCATCATTCTGCTATTTCAATCGTGTCTCAATAGAATAGAATAGATCTTTATTTCATGTAAACCAGATACAGGCACTTATGAAATGTCGAGACTCTAGGTGCACGGTTCCAAATAGTAGACCCTATGGAGAAGAACCGGCAAGAAACTTCATGGTAACTCTTTTCAAATAATAAATTACAATCTTGATCAGTACAATTTCGTGGTAAGAGCTGCGAGAATAATGTAATTCAATGTGAATACAAATAAGACTAGGATAATAATGATTTGCCTCTGAATAAGATTGTTGGTTTTTACAATGAACGGTCAACCGATTTTGACTTTTATTGCGTAGGGAATAGAAGTATTCCACCTTGCAGAATATCGTAACCAAATAACACTACTCTTTTGCAAATGTTGTGTCCTTAACGGTGAACAAGGTCGCCAGCGCTCCTTGGGGAAGAACCCGACGCTAGTACTAGGGTCAACAACGAGCGAGTGCAAGCGTCCATAGGTTACAGTAACCACTTACCCTCAGGCAGACCGTATGCCAGTGGCGAAGGGTGACAGTTTTAAAAGGGGAAGCCGTCCCAAAAATGTCCCTCTAAAAATTGCTGCAATTAATGCTGCAAGACAAAAATCCGTACCGTCCCTTGTAATCTATATATTATTATAGTCATGTCCGGAAGAGCTCGATCTAACTGAATAACAAGCCTTTTGTTTTTGTCAGTTGGGTGAGCAAATAATATATTATTACGTTGGTCTACGCACTAACCAATTCCTAAAGGGAAGCCGATGGTCATCGGGTTGTATGGACTCTTCGCCACTGCCGAATGCTTAGTTTGCCAATATAGGGGGAAAAAAACTCCAAAGTAAATTCCTTCTTTCTTATTCTTATTCTTTATTGTACACAAAATATGGAATATACAAAAAATAAACAATTTAAAAATATATATATACACAAAGACGAGCTTAACTCAGAATGAGTTTTCTTCCAGCAAACCTTTGGGTGAAAGAGACATGAACATATTATAGAGTGAGAAAGTCAAGCGTACAATACAATTACATTACAACTTAGGTATCAAAAATAATTATATAACTACTTATATATAACTTATACTATATATCTTAACACATGAGACTTCATGAGACTTGCCGATTTTATTCCGCTTTCCGCTTATAACAGATACCGCAGTATATTTATATACCATTCGGCTCCTTCAGCCATTGCATACGAACAGCTGTAGTCTGCAATACCACGTTATTAGATCCCGATACCGAACAAACCTGGAGCAGAACTAGCTTGTAAGATTGGATTGAACGGAACATTCAATTTGCGTTTTAGAGTAGTTGGATGTGTCAGTTAAGCCCATGCATTTGTTCATGGAAATCTGTGCATTAAAAATAAATCAGGCCTTTAGTGTCCTCTTCTCGGAAAGATAACAACGAACATCGGAAAGAAAACAATTTACGTAAGCCTCTAAACCTTTAGTATAAAAAAAAAATGATTAGAGGATATCTATTTTACTCTAAATAAGTACATACTAAACATAACTACTGTATCCAGTACGGAAACCATAATATCCAATACTTCAAAGACGTCGAAATAAAACTCGTTGACAAATATTTGACAACATTTTTAATCACAAATCAGCGAACAAATAAACGATTGACATGCCAACAATAAAAAGCAATACGTATTCACCTCAATAAGCCTGCCAATAAATCTTACATGTCTGCCGACCCCCGTTAGGCAAGGTTTTATGAAGGCAGTAACTCTTAACACTAAATCAAAAAGCACAGAACTTCCATTCGTAACAATTCACGATAGAGACCACAAAAAATAATTATTACAGTCCTTACGTCTAAGCCTAAATAGTAAAAGCATGAAAACCTATCAGTAAAAACCTAGTTCAAAAAACTAAAAATTATAAAATAAATTTCTTAAAAAACCTAACAACTTCTAAAGTCGGTATTACTGCCAAGATAGGTGCATTGAAGAAAGACTTTTTAAAGAAAATTATTTTATACTTTTTAGTTTTTTCATGTCGTATTTTACTCTTTTTTTTAAGTTTATTTTTGGCGTACAGTATATGAAATGAAACCTCTTTGCCTATCTGTTATGTGGTCATCGTGACCCACATACAAACTTACATAATTTTATATAGAGATGTTCTGATTGATTTAGTGGTGACATTGATTGGTAAGTATTTGAGTAATTTAGGAATGCGGAGGCTTGACAATTATTTCCGTATTCTATGGTGGTCTCGGCTTAGAACACCCTGTATTTTCTGTGGGTGTCTTATGGTAGGTAGCGGTCATAGTGCGACAGTTTATTGGGCACTAAAGTATGAATAAGATAAGCTAGTAGTTTTATTAGTAATATCTAATAGTCCGCGCGCGAGCTCCGAGGAATTGGGGGCTGAGGAAGTGGGCACTGTACGCTGCACCCAACCGTTGCTCATACCCCGCACTGTCCCAGTAGCAGTGGTACCCTGAGACACTGGTACTGGGAGATCGGTCCGCTCCTTTTATAATCGACTTCAAAAAAGAGGAGGTTCTCAATTCGACTGTATATTTTTTTTTGGATTATTGAACCAATTGCAGACCGATTTTGAAAGTTCTTTTTTTGTTTAAAAGGGTATACACTCGAGGTAGTCCCATTAAAATTTGTTGAAGATTGGATGAAGACCTTCGGAAATAGACAATGGAACTCTTGAATGAATAACAGCATATCACTCGCGAAACTTAAAAAAAAACTTAAAACTGAATTCAAAAAACTAAAAAATATAAAAAAAAAAATTAAAAAACTAACTAACTAATTCTTCAATGCATCTAGCTTGGCAGTGGCATCGACTTCAGAAGCTGTTAAGTTTTTTAAGAAAATTATTTTATACTTTTTAGTTTTTTGAAGTCGGTTTTTATTAAAATTAAAATCAAAACAATAAAAAAATATCTCCCTCTTCCCTCTCCACCGTAGTAGGGTAAAAAAGGCTTAAAATTAAAAATTCAACAATCATCGAGCACTTTCATGAATTTTCAATAAACCATAAACAATAGGGTGAATCTCCCAGTTATAGACAATAGATCGGTATAATCTTATGAGAGATTCTTGGGTGCAGTGCGGAGATATTTGTCGAGTCTGGCGAGAGCGGCGAGTCCCGACGTTAAGATATTTCGCATTTGAACGACTGACGGGGAGAAATATGTGGGCTTAATCGAGTTTGAGGTTTTGTTTTGAAATTTTATTATTTTTGTTATGGCCTCTAAATTTTCCAGCGCTTATTTTCAGCGTCGGACTTAGAACGTTAAAGTCAAAGATTTTTATTTCAACTGGGCCTTTGCAGGCACTATCAAAACGTCATGATTCTAGGTGCACGGTTCCAAGTGGGTCGGTCTTGGAGAAGATACCGGCAAGAAATTCCATGGATACTCGTTTCAAACAATATACAGCCCCGGTCAATATTCGACCTGAATTTACACAATATTACTAAAAAACCTAAGCGTCAAAAACTTCCGACTCCAACTTGAAAAAGAGCTGTAATTTTTGAACAGCTTAATAGATTTTCATGAAACTAGCTAAGAAGATACCCGATTAAACTAGCTTTCAATTAAAAAAACTGCATTGAAATCGGTCCATCCGTTTTAGAGCTACGATGCCACAGACACACAGATACACTCTACAAGCTTAAAACACCCCTCTTTATGTCGCGGCTTAAAAATGGCGAGAATACTACAGAAATGAAGAAACCAAACGTCTATGATAAATATAGCTATGTATTACGAGAAAACTGCAGTACAAAAACCTAGTTTCCATTAGATTTCGTGTTTTTTCCCCCTGGTGGGAAACGTTTTCCCACCCCTGACTGACTGGCCAGAGTCTAGCCAGACCATAATTGTGCAGCCACTTAATTTGTATAAAACATATTAACGCGAACGCGTATAAATCATAGACACTAAATGTAATGTGACGATTTAATGTGGTTGTAATGTGCGCGTCTATTGTTGCACTATGGCTGCACGCTCGCATAGCAATGAGTAGGGTAAGACAACAGTTATCGGAAGAGTAAATTTTATTTTTTGTGGAGATGGGGCCACACTTTTTTTAAAACATTGCCCCTCACTATCATTTCTCCTGTATCGAAGGTACAGTTCACAAACATACATGTCACATGTACACCCAGATCCGGAACAACTATCTATAGATCATACAAATAATTGCTCCGTGCAGGGATCGAACCCGCGGCACGTAGCGTAGAAAGCTAATCGCTTAGCCACTGCGCCAGCCGTGTCGTCAAAAAAGAAAACTACCACTACCAACTTACTTATTAATACTAACTTTGCTATTTATCATTTTATTACCCATATTAGGGATTTTAATATCGAGTTTGCTGTATAGGCAGAAAAACACGTAGATATTTGAATTAAGCATAAACACGCCGACTAAAATCTACTCTATTCTATTATTACTGCGATCAAATATACCTTATTCACAGAGAAACCAAGTTTGGTCAACTTTATATCGGATAATGATTGTATTTTTCGTATTTAACCCATGAGTCGAGCAATAGTAGCTAGACCGACTATTTTACTCTTAACAGTTTTCCTAGCTATTCAAAGGCCCGGTTTAAGAAAGAAAGAAAGCAACTAGGTTTATTAAACGATTTTACTATGTCAAAGAATAAGCATTAATTCAACGTGGCAATGCTGCCAGTCTTCTGGGCACGCTACCAATTGACAGCGATAAGGTCGGAGTACTTTGACGCCTAGGTGCTCAGTTTTATATTTGTATTTTTTATTTTATGTTTTATATAATTAACAATAATTGGTGTACATGTTATGTAAGTTTATATCTAGGCATTAAATAAATATTTTTTTTACAATATGTATAACAAATAATCTACCTCGGCCAACAACAGGGTCTTTCACCCGAGCAGTGTATCCCTCTATTACGAAACCGGATGCATTTGTTATAATCAAAGCGGTGAGGTGACAATGGCGTTATAATAATATGATAATTTTGTGCATTTTCACCTTCCGACATCCTATCACCATGGTACAGTTGATAAGCGTTCTAACGATATTTGTTATCAAAGATTATCACGTGACGTCAATATCGTCGTTGATAGTCACGCTCAACTAAACATTGTCAAATACCATGTATGTGCTAAAAAAATATAAAAAATAAGTTTTCGCGCTATCGGCAACCGACAGCGAAAACTCAATTTAGATTTTTTTGTACATACACGGTTTTTAACAATGTTAGTTACGCGGTGTGGGACTATCAACGACGACATGTTTGGCAACGTTGCACAACAGCGCGTGAATTTGCCAGATCACGCGCAACGCGTTGCGCAACTTTGCCAGATGACGCGCAACGTGTTGCACGACTTTGCCAGATGATGCGCAACATGTTGCACGACTTTGCCAGATGATGCGCAACATGTTGCACTTAGGCAGATGACGCGCAACGTGTTGCGGGACTTTGCCAGATGACGCGCAACATATTGCGCAACTTGCCAGATAACGCGCAACGTGTTGCACGACTTTGCCAGATGATGCGCAACATGTTGCACTTAGGCAGATGACGCGCAACGTGTTGCACGACTTTGCCACATGATGCGCAACATGTTGCACTTAGGCAGATGACGCGCAACGTGTTGCACGACTTTGCCAGATGACGCGCAACATATTGCGCGACTTGCCAGATGACGCGCGTTTAGTTGCTTGTCTCTTTACAATGTGTAGTCACACATCAAATTAAAATGTTGTGTGTTTCAGGATGTTGAACAACATGTTGAGCAGCATGTTGAGCTACGTGTTGAGTAAATGTGTTGGTTGTCCATACATGGCTTTATTTATAATATTATTTGTTAAGATCATAAGTTAACCGTATTTCCACTTGCATGTCATGCTGTGTACACATACCTTTGGAGTCACAGTCTACTATGTTATAGTGTTAAGAAGTTTATATTGTACAATGCTGTAACTCTGTTTTGTGTACCAATAAATAAATAAATAAACGTAAAAAAACATATCACAGTTCGGAAAAATAGCGCCATAGAGAAATGCTGGTGATCGCTTCAGCTTATACCGTAAACCGTGGGCCAAATGCACATGGCTTCATTTATGTTTAAAACATACATTAGTATCAAAGCGATATTAAGCTATAACAGCTAACTGTAGCTTTCAATGGTATAATGCATTATTTATGTAACAGTGGTAAAAATGGTTGCATTGTAATTATTAAAGATCATCTCCCTTTTGTTGTGTTGTTAGGAGAATATCTAATCCCTACGCCCACTTTGTCTTTTGAATATTAGGTAATAAGTGAAGAGAAAACTTTGAACCCCTTTTTAAGCATATTGCGCGCATGGAGGAGTGTGAGATTTGACATAGTTAAAGTTTATATGGAGAAGGAGTGCAGAAAGCTAAAATTATGGTCGACTTTCGACCACTGGACGACCACTAGCTAGCTTTATTGGCTCAGTGGCGAAGCATCTGCCTTCTGTGATAAAGGCCGCAGGTTAGATGCTTACATGGATAAACTATTTCTATACAACGTGTATGAAAAATGCGTGGTCATATTTAAAGGTGTGGATCGACCATCAAACTGAACAACTTTTTCTATAGAACCAACATCATAATCGCGAAAAAATAATCAGCTGTCCCATACGTTTAGGTCGAGTAGGTCTTGAAATTTTGTATGGGACAGCTGATAATTTTTTCGCGATTACGATATAATTGGTTCTATAGAAAAAGTGGTTGAGTTTTAAAACCACATTTTTATATTTATTTTATTTTATTTTGAATTTGGATTTAATGTATTTAATTTTATTGATTTTAAATTGTAATTGACATGTTTTATTTAGAATTTTGTAATTAATGTATTTTATTTTATTTTCTTTGCCGATTTTTAATTAATGGACCTATTGTATTTTATGTTATTGTTATTTGTGCATACTTTGTTATGTGATGGATCTCTGTTGTCTTTAAATAAATGATTATGATATGATTAAGGGCGATCCACACCCTGAAATATGACCATGCATTTTTGATGCACGTTATATAAAACATTTATATCATCGTATATTATACAATTTATACACTGCATGGTGTCTGTTGTGTTCCCGGCTTTACAAAGCAATTTAAATTCATTTGTAGCGCCAACAGACAATAAATATCTGGAAATAATCGACAAAAGTATTCCTCAAATGAGTTGAATGCATGAGTGGGCGCTGAACGAATGAACGATACTTTGTAAATAGTGAATGGTTCTTGTTTTGTTCGGGTTAAATTCCGAATAAATAAATCTCCTGTGGGCCGAGCACGAATGTTTTGACGTATAGTAACGTAAACGTAAGCAAATTTTGATTACAAAATACAATGAATCTATCGCATTTTTGTTCAATATTATGCAACAAACGCACTTATTTTGTTAAAATGTAAAAATATTGCATGTATTTCCAAAAAAATTCATGGATCAAACGTGTATTTTTGGTTCTTTTGGTTACGTTTACGTTACTATACGTCAAAACATTCGTGCTCGGCCCACTGATACATTTAGTCGAGTAATATTAAATTATTTGTATGGAACAGTTGTTAACTCGTTTGACTCGTTTTAAAACTGGTTTAACGAAAATATTGCAAAATAAAAACTATTACAGTATCGCTGAATTTCAGAATGACTTGACAGTACAATAGGGGTCTGAACTGTAACAAAAACATTAAATAAGTTTTTGTTGTGATTGAATTATGATTTTATTTTAATTGAATTGTGGAATATTATTGATAATGAATTTTAGAAATATTGTAATTAAATTGTAAAAATTTTGACTTAAGGAAATAATTACATTAATTTAATTATAAGTATTATTATTTTTTATATAATTTTTTTGTGACTTAATAACGTAAATTTTTAATTAATTATGTAATAAATTGCTAATTGTAATACTAATTAATTTATAACTAAAATTGAAAAATATTTGTACGCCTTGTATGGCTGAACATATTGGAAACTTCACACCATTAATTGAAAGACCTATTTATGTACCTATGTTTTCACAAATAAAGATTATTCTATTAATTTTTTTCGCGATTTTCAGATTGGTCCCAAAGTAAAAGTTGTTCATAATGATGAGTACAATAATCCCTTAAAGGGATTGGGACTAGAAAGTTAGGGCCTTGTATACAGATACGTTTTCTATGGAGCGTGAATGCTCATAATAATCAATGGAGAAACACGACCAAATATCCCCCTAATTAAAAATATAAATCAGACAAATGTTTTATTAGTCCTTCACATAAAATATAATTATGGTCTCAACTAGAAATCTAATAAGAAAACAAATCCGGATGCTGTCCATCAAACTACCATTAAGTGCAATGATAGACGTGTAACGAGGGAGCGAGTACAAAAATAAAAGGACATAGATAACCACAGATGTAGGATTGATTAATGAGTGCACGGATCAAGGGAATGATAATTTAGATATGAAATATTTAAGGAAAGAAAGAAAGAAAAAGAGTTTATTACCACAATAAAACATAAAATCAAAAACAAAGAAAACAATACAGCAAATAAATACAATTGAAGTGTCTGTTTGTAATGTCAAAATAACAGCTTTTTACTAAATGCATAATTATGGAAGTTTAAGTATACGGTATTTATAACAAAAAACTTTTTTTTAAATTCTGTGTCTGTCTGTCTGTCTGTCAACATTATTCCGGCTAATCTTCGAAACGGATGGACCGATTTTGACGGGACCTTCACTGGCAGATAGCTGATGTTATAATGAGTAACTTAAGCTTTTATTTTAGAAAAAGAAAGGCTTCCACTCAAAAAAACTTATCACGTACAATGAGAATGACATCAACTTATAATATAAACAGCAGCAGCTACATCTCCGAAACGGCTGGACCGATTTTGCCGAGACTTTCACTGGCAGATAACTGACGTTATAACGGATATTTTGCCGAAGATAGAGCATATGGATTCCGACGCAATAACATACACGGCAGATAAAAAGTCCGCCGGTCAATATACTGCTAGTGCCCGGTAATGGCAGACGATGGCGAACGACGACGGACTAATGTCCGTCATCTCCGCCGTGCCTGCTTGTTCTTGTTACTAGGTATTTTAATAACAGAACAGTGGGTCTACCGCGTAACAAAATGGTAATGAACATCAGTCTCTGGTTATAAACTTCAATACGATCGTGAGAGCCTAATCTTCGAGCTACCAATGCTACCATGTAAAAAAATTGCCGATCATGAAGATGGGTATCCCAACTTTATAATCAATAATTTTTAAATTAAATTAGGCTCTCACGATCGTATTGAAGTTTATTACCAGAGTCGGTAGACCCGTAGATCATAATATCTAAAAATATAATAATTAATTAGTCAAATAAAATGGTTAATAACGACTTATAATGAACTGCGGTATATCAAGATGTATCATTATCATTTATTATTTCTTAATTATGTTTTATATCCTTGCGTTTATTTCTGTCTGAGATTAAAATAGTCCAATGGGGTCCATACTCGTAGAGATAGAGAAGTCTTTTCGCTAGTTTGTGTTCAATTTTTTTTTTCCTTTTTATGTTAGAAAGAAAGAAAGATATAAGGTTTATTGGTCAACACAATACATATTTAAATCACACCATATACAGTAAGAAACAGAATAGCCGCGAGTGACACAGCAATAATTGCACATTGCAGCAGGCTCACTTGCGCACACAAATGTAAGCTATGACATTAAATTAGGCTCGGTGTGGTATTGCGTGACGAAAAGGCCTCAGCTCAGCATATGCTGCATATGTTGAAGATTACAAGAATTTTTTCATGAAGCATAAGGAATAATCACCGCTTCCATCTTTCTAAAATATGCCGACAGCCGACAGCTACCCTAGAAATTAGAAACACAATATATAGGATACATATAGTAGCAGTGATAGTCTAGTGGTTGAACGCTTGCCTTCCATGCAAGAGGGTCTGAGTTCGAAACCGGCCCGAACCTCTGACTTTTTGAATTTATGTGCGGATGGCAATTTGATTATCACTTGCATTTACAGTGAAGGAAAAAATCACCTGAGAGGGTCTCATAAAGTCTACAATTGTGTGTGTAGTCCACCAGTCCGCACCAGGCCAGCGTGGTGGACTAAGGCCTGAGAAGACGCCCGTGCTCAGTAGTGGGACAGTAATGGGCTGGATTTATTATAATTTTATTGAGATGACAAATAACAGTACTTACTTAGCCCATTATGCCCCGAAATTCTTAAGTAACACATTTATTCAGACACTCAAGTCGTTGTTCGCAGTAAGCAGAAAGTTTGGATATAAAATAAAACACAATAAGGGGCGAGACCAACCCTTGGCAAACTTTTTAAAACACCCCCTTTTATAGTGTCTGTATTTTATGGAGCGGTTCAAGTTTTTTGGTCGTGTCATCCAACTATTAGAATTCGGAGTTCATAGCTAAAGAATAAACGAAATCGTTTGGTAAGTTATTATTTCCTTTATTCATTTCTCATACATATTATTTATATTTTTACAAAACTATATTAAAAAACTATATTAATTTTTTTTTATTAAAATTTTGTTTACAAACAGCTGTAACTTTTTCATGTATAAATATTATAGTTAAAAAAAAAACTAAAGAAAACGCTTTTGTCATCTAAACTAAACGTGTATGCAAAATTTCAGCGCAATCGGAAACCGGGAAGTGGGTCAAATTTAACCTGCAAGATTTTTTTACATAGTTAGTTAGTTACAAGTGAAGCTAATAAAAGCGTTTTAAAAATAATAGAACACAAACAGATTTGTAGCATAACAATCACTTAAAGGTAAACACTACTTACCACAACATTGTACTGATAAAGATTGTAATCTATTATTTGAAAAGAGTTACCATGGAGTTTCTTGCCGGTTGTTCTCCATAGGATCTACTATTTGGAACCGTGCACCTAGAGTCTCGACATTTCATAAGTAGCCTGTATCTCGTTTACATGAAATAAAGATCTATTCTATCTCCGTTCTTGTTCAGGATCCACACAGCTCTTCAGCATTGTGGTCTTGACCACTTCAGTCGATACTCTTGCAACTTCTTTTTTAAGTTCCCATCAGAATACCAGCGCTGTGATATATTCTATTTCTGAATGTCACAGCATTATGCTAAGATGGGGGCCATTTTTGGTCTCGTCCAGGTTGCTTTAATTATTGTTTTTCTTTTGTTATTTTATTTTTGTACTTTTATTTGTTCCTGGCGAGTCCAGGATAAAATGTTTTCTTTCTTTCTTTTCTTTAAGTTATATCTCCAGGGTTGCTTCGAAAGTAGGGTTATTTAAAGTCGTAATTTCGATGATCCTATCAAAAACCTGTTTCTTACTAATTTGTTTCAATTAGTTGTAACAATACAAATGATCTTCACGCTTCGACGGTTGTGGTACGATCAGAGTCCATTTCCCGTTCACAGATGGTTAACGGAACAAAATGGCGTTTAAAATAACAGATTTAAAACGATTTAATGCGTTTTTTGTTCATATTGTTCCTCTTCCGATATTTTTGTTTACAGTAACTTTTGTTCAATGTTTCCAATCGGGAGTTGTATATATTATTATGTCGCAGGGATATTGTCAAACCAGTGATATTATAATTTCACTAGTGAAATTTTCATTGCACGAAACTTTGTCAACTACCTCCATTTCTCACAATTTCACGGGCTCATTTCAGTGACATTATAATTCCACTGGACCCACGTAGTGATATTGCAAGGCAGTAATATTATGACAATTTCACTGTATGTGCAAGGCCGTTAAATTGTTGGTCATATAAATATAAATTATAACCTAACCTAACTCATTTTCAGTTGACATTGAAAACGAACAACTGCTTTGACAATATCACGGCAACTTATACGAGCTGAACAAATGTGAACTAAGTATTTGCTGAAATGAAAAACTACTGGAGTTTCTTGCCGGTATCTTCTCCAGGACCAACCCACTAGTTTTGTCTTTGTGCTATGACAAATATTTTTTTCTTAAAAAAAACAACTAAGCAGCCTCTACGAGACCAAAATGGCCGCTATCTCAGCTTAAGTCTAAGTACGCAAAATAGATTTTAGCCTGAGACACTGTAACTAACTTACACTAAGGTAAGTCTATGCCGTTCCTAAGTCAAAGGGCCTGTACACACGGAACTATCCACTCTGTAATTCAATTCCCGAGTAAGGCGCGTTGCATAAGACCAGCACTATGTGTTACGGTTAGCGTGATTAGTTGAAAACTATTAATAATTACCGGTAATTATTATCACAAACCAACTCACAAGGTTATTGTAATGAATTTATCACTTTTACCGGTAATTATTAATCATTTTCACACGCATGATAAATATAGGTAATAAATTTTAAACCAGTGGTCAATGAAGAGTGCGGGGGAGTGTTCTGAGTGGAAAGAAATGAAGCGACGCGTCAGTTGAAAAAAATATGACTGAGGATGGTCTTGTTGCATTATATAGGCATAATATAAAAAAATAAAAATAAAATAAAATACTTTTATTTCAGGCAACAATGATGAGCAGTAAATACAGATAACATAATTTAACAAAATTTATCAGACACAACTACCTGCATGTCTGCTACAGCAATGTCTGATGTAAGGGCAGTTAAGTCGCCGTGCAATCATCATCAGGGCAGTATTGGAGCTGGCCCACACCCTGCGCACCAAGGACGCGCACCGCTTGCGCATGGTGTGTATGTTGTTGTTCTATTATATAGATTGTGTTAGATTTTACCACGACCGTGCCGGTCACACAACCTGTTATTGCGCAGTTATGTTATTTATTATTTTTTCATTTTATGTGTATATTTATGTATTTATGTGGGTGATGAATTATTTTAGAATTATTTATTAAGATAATTGTCTAATGTTTTTATTTAGTGTATTTTTATTCATTTTTGTTTAAAGTGAAAATATTTTATTTAGATGCATCGGCGCGGCGATTTCGTTGGCGTCTGTCAAGCACAAGTTCCAGATGAAAATCAGCGTCAAGCACTTATTATGTGTTTCGCATTAAGCTGATCTGGATACCTTTTTGGGCAACCGTGAGACACATGCCCCGTGTTGTACAATATCATTAATGTATTTTTTAATTTAATTGCTTTTTGTTGTTTTTTCTTGTATTCTTATTTTTTATTATTGTTTAATTTGTGTATTGTGTCTCTTGCTGTCCGAATAAAAAGTTTATTATTATTATTGTATAGGTTTGGTTAGATTTGATGTGGTGACCACACCAAATCAACGACGAAGAAACGCCAGAAACGAATCGGTTCCATTACACTACATTTGCACATGCTACTTACTTGCATATTCATGTATGGTCATGCAAATTACAATATTTTATTATTTTTACCAAACACGTTGAGAAATTATTTGTGATTTCAACTGGTTAATATGATTATTTTCTCAATATTAATTAAAGTAACCAAAATGTTTCTGTTAATTTATTTACCGGTAATTATTCATATTAACCGCATTTATTACTCTGACTGTAACTTACGTACCGTGTATCTAGGTACCTACATAATATGTATACTTAGGTGTACTTAGGTCGTGACATTCTAAATGTCAGCCGCTACAAATCGAATGTTAATGGCTTTGGAAAGTACGATACTTCCTAATGTTTCCTTATGAGGGTTAAACCTGTGTCCGATGTAAGCTTTACGACTTGAATTCCTTTTTGGCCCGGTAGGTAATGGTTTTAGAAGGTTTCAGGCAAGGGCTGGAATTAGCGTTGCCAGATACGATTAACAAATAATTAAAAAAAAATTAAGATGGTGAATTATTATATGAATAAATAGCGGGATTTAAATGAAAAAAAAAACCGGGACTGGGATGAAAAATCGGAACAAATGCTTAACATTGGTTCTAAGTAGGTACCTAAAAATCTGCAGTATTTTAATTTAAAATCATAGACTTTAATCAGATAAATCAAACTAAGACCTTTTTTGACTATAGCCGGTAAAAGTAAGTACCTAACTTACTTCTACCTCCGCCAAATTGGCTACAGAAATGAAAAATCTAGATTTTGGGCGTCCCGCTCAGGTTGTTGGCGGGAAGCGTGCTGAGAGGGCTAAAAACGGGACATCTAGCAACAGAATAGAATAGATCTTTATTCATGTAAACCAGATACCTACAGTCAATTATATATGAAATGTCGAGACTAGGTGCGCGGTTCCAAATATTAGATCCGATAGAGAGACCGACAAGAAACCACATGAAAACTCTTTTACAATAATAAATTACTATCTTGATTTGAAGAATCGGTCACTCATCCAAGGACAGACCGCGGCAAGCACTGCTTAACCTTAAAATTGAATTTTACACCCTTATAACAACATGGTGGCTACATCATTCTCTCAAATCCTAAACAAGAACAATTACAGCGTCTACCGAAATAACGATTAACTAACTCTGCCGAGCTCCTTGAAGCGCAGATTGATAGTTTAAAGTTGTCGATTGTTACCGGTAACTTCGCAGACTTACCGGTTGGTAACTGCTACTAACAACGAAGAGGAGTTTGGTTTTGTTAGAACGGTTTGATAGTAATTCAGGCTCCCGCTGAAAACCAGCGCTGTCAGGTTGCTTGCAGCGCGGTAGCTTAAGCTGAGCGGAAGCCTTTTTGACACAGCTTTTTTCGCCATTCCCTTGGTTGCTACTTGCTACTAACTATCGTCAGAACAGTTTCTTGTACCGCTCTTGTAACAATTATAACAAACTAATACGTAATCATGACCTTGATATAACTACTAGTAGCATATCTTCAATGAGAAAATTACTTAGTAAAATCATTGTTTAAATTAATTTGGTGCTAATTGACAGGTGACAATTTGATACGGAGCTAATCGACAGTTTTTATTTTTTCTTTCTATATAAGTATCTACAAATATAGATTATATTTTGTTTTTCTTTTACTTATTAATTAGTGTGTATTCAGTTGCTGTACTTAGATTTAAGAGCTTTCGTTCCTTTTTTTACTTTGTTACTATCTGTGGAGACTTTTTAATGGCTTTTTATTAACCATTTAAGTTTTTATTTTTTATGTAATTAGCTGATAGTCTTCCTAAAAGTTATAAATAAAATAAAATAAAACAGCTGCGACGTACAATCCATTTTTTTATTTGAGATAAATATTTTTATTTCTGTTTTACATGTTTTTATTCTTTTAGTTTTCTGTTATGTTATCTTTAAAATAGTTTTTGTGCTGTGTCAAATAAATACTTTTTCTTTCCTTCTTTCAGGCTGTAGTTGATTATCGATTCTCGTTTTAGAAGTGTAAACAAAAACGAAAAGAGGTGGATATAGCGGGACTTTTCGTTCAAAATTGGAGCTGTCCGACTGGGGAAGTACCTCCTCCTTGCAGAATATCGTAGCCAAATAACACTGCACTTTTTAACACGCTTTTATTAGCTTGACCTGTAACTAACTAACTATGTCAGAAAATCTTGGAAGTTAAATTTGACCCACTTCCCGGTTTCTGATTGAGCTGAAATTTTGCATATGTACCTACACGTTCAGTTTGGATGACTAAAGCGTGTTCTATAGTTTTTTTTTTAAACTATAATATTTTTTATGTAGTGTTGTGTTCCTAACGGTGAGCAAAGTCACCAGTGAAAAGAAAAAAATGTTTTTCTTAATTATTACTATAATTCCCTTTATTCAACTTTTCAGCGATTTCGCATCGCGTCGCATCGCATTTTTGTGTACAAGCCCTAATACGTTGAGTAAGCTCGCAGATTTTGGCGATGCGACGCATTATAGACTTGTGTTTCCGCCCATAGACCGTTCTAATTTTAGTCCGTGCGGGAGCAAACCCGTGACCCGTAACTCCGAAAACAGATCGCTAAGCCACTGCGCCAACCGTTTCGTCAACTACATAATTATATCCGTTTGTTCCACATTCCTCCCGAATGAGCATGTACAATTGTACAAACATTAGTACTGCCTACCAAAACAATAGTAGCGATACAAACAAGTACGGTGCGCAAATAAAGCTAGTTTACATTATACAACGTTTAAATCTGTTTGTTTTGCCCCCATTACATACGGAACTGTGCTGGTGATATTGTTTTTGTGAGGAAATACTGGTTCCTGATTTTGTGTAAATAGTTGTATTTAGGTAAATGTCTCGTCTTGTCACTTTTTGGTAGTTTATGGGGTAAGCAGTACTTTAGGAGGGTTTTTAGGAGCTCTTATGTGTTTGTCGTGAAAATCCGAATTCTAAGTACTAGGTAATTGCGTATGAGTAGGACTCATCGGATTTAGGTCATAAACAGACAAAATAAAATAGTACAGTATAGTATTAGTAGAAGAATTAGTAGAAGTTGTAGTAGTAGAAGTTGTAGTAGAAGTATTACAAGTAGAAGTAGAAGGCGTCGTAAAAGTAGTTGTAGTGGTAGTAGTAAAAGTAGTAGTAGATCTCAGCATCGATGGATCTCAGTATTTTTTATTAATTAAAATACAAATTACCTAGTCTAAATTATCAGATTTAAAAAAATATCCAGATCTTGTAACCTCCCAAAATTCGTCATGCCTACCAACATCATCATTTCGACATTCTCTATTTAAATATCAAACTATGTACAATTCCGTATTTATCTTAGATTATAAATAATCTAAGGTATTTATATTCCGAAAGTTCGAAATTCGAATGCAATAAAACGATCCGCAAGATGGCGTCATAAAGCGTACGTCATAAAGTTTTGTAGAAAAACGCAATGAAAAGTAACTTAGCGTCCTACTACATCGTAAATCAATAGTTTTCGAAAGTTACAATAAAAGTACGTTGAAATTAGAACTGTGAATAAATACGAATGCTGACTTTGTTTCATCTAATATGGAACTTACATCAAAATTGCCTATATTATGAAATTACAAAAGTTAAAATAAAAATAATTCATAATAAAAGTTGTGAAAGTGCTTTAATGAAAGCTTTATTAAAGAATCATACCTTTTTTAACCCCCGACAAAAAGAGGGGTGTTATAACGTTGTAGTGTGTATCTTGTATCTGCGCATCTGTGTATCTGTCCGTAGCACCGTAGCTCCAAAACGGATAAACCGTTTTCAATGAAATTTTATTTAATTGAAAGCTATTTTAATCCGGTTTCATTTAAGCTATGTTTCATGAAAATCTGTTCAGCCGTTCAAAAGTTACAACTCTTTTTCTAGTTGGATTCAAATAAATTACGCAAAACGGAACAATAATTATGTGTCGGTTTTTGTACTTGCTCTAATGCCGATTTAGCCCAATCAGGACGGTCGCGTCGTGTTCGTTCCTCGCCCGAGCAAAATTAAGAGTCAACATGTCCAGACACGCTGTAACTGATCGCTGACCCGCATGTGGCTAGATCACGCACCGTGAGGTAGCATCGTGGACCGAGGCAGCCTCGCGAAGCATGCCTCGCGACTCACGCACTGTCCCGGCCGGTCTGTCCGGTCCCCGGTCGCTTCCAAAAAGTCTATACTCTATTCTTATGTCACACAAACTATCGGTAGCCTGATACCGTCGATTGTTGTTGTACTTCTTTGTTGACATAAAGTATTATATAATAAATTACGCACACAGAAAGGATACGATGCTTTCTGAGTGCGTATTTTTTTTATTTTTATTTTTTTTTATTGTGTTGATTTTTGTGATGTCTAATAAATGTGTTTTCTTTATTTCTTTATGTAACGTATTTTGGGTCATCCTTGATTTCCTATTACCAAAATCGGTCAGTCACCCGCCGTTGATAACGCGTGCATCGACCGGTGCGCGTGTTTACTTATAGTCCTCGAGATTTAAAAAGCCACTTTTGACATATATCATTTGAGTTAATTTGGGATGTGAAGCGTATAAATCGGTAACCAAAAATATCGATTTTTATAATTAATCGATTTAAAATTCTAAGAGTATATAATTGTTTAAAACTATGAATAAAAAATCGAGAAATTCATCTGATAAGCAATTTATTAATGTAGTAGGCACCGAATTTAATATGAAATCGCATTTCTGTAGGTATCTTCATAGAATAATAAAACATATTCATAATTTTATGCCAAAATTATTTATCCACTTGTACCGGTAATAATGGTCCACCAGTTATTGATTCACTTTCGAAGTACTCACATAGTTTCCAAACCAAGTTGCGGGATTTACTATTCACAGTACGAAATCGAATGGACAATTTGAAAAAAAAATTGTAACGGACGGCCGAAATCACAGTAGGTATTAGAATCCATGTACTATAGCAAGCCAAGTCAACTTAAAAGCGGGAACAGTCCAAAATCAAAGCCAGATCACAAAAACAGAGGTATCCGAGAAATACTCGTAGAGAGAACAAACAATTAGTCGGAAAAATCGCGAAAATCTGCACAGATGTCATTGTCATTAGGTACTGCCAGTGTCAAGCAAATTGTGATCATAGAGAAATTAAATTAATTATAATAATATAATGTAAGTGTCATACAGCCTTTAAAGAGTTTTTAATACCTACGTAATTTTATAGGTACTGATATTTCAAACGATTTTAACGATTCTAGTGATCACATCCCTTTATTTAAAAAATAATTGATTGAGAACGTAACCATTTTTATGATATTTCGGCAGTACATAAACATGCATTTTAAAAATATTTCGATGCTATAACAATACTTATGAAATTACATACCATGCTAATTTATACGTATCTCAAAAATTTATAATAATTTCATAATTATTATCAAGTGTATATTCAAAATGGTTTTTATTCACAGCCTATAGTAACATTGTCAAGTTACATGCTATCGTTCTTTAAATCTGTCAAAAGGGACTTCCTAGATCTCGAGGAGTATAGATAATATCTACATTAATATTATGAAAAGAAAAGCTTTGTATTTTTGTTTGTAATGAACAAACTCAAAAACTATTTTAAAAATTGTTTCACCAGTAGAATGCTATATTATCACTGAAAAACATAGGTGACATTTTATTTTCATAAAAAATAGGGATCCAAAATCCACACGTCTAGTACCTAACCTTTTGACCAAATAACCACCAACCATCATCGTTTGCATCACACACCAAGTGTCCATTAAAATTATATTTATGGCTAACGAAATTATGCAATTTTTAATAGGCCGTGCCATAAATTTTGCTGTTTTAATTATCATTAAGCGATTTTATGTTCTCATAAAATGAACGCCTAGCCGATCGTAAAATATGTCCTATTTCGCAAAAGTAACGTGATGGTCTCTGGATGCATCTGTTTGAGATAAAAACATTTATTTAAATTAAATATGAATTTTTAATCCCCGACAAAAAAGACGGGTGTTATAAGTTTGTAGTGTGTATCTGTGGTATCGTAGCTCCAAAACGGATGGACGGATTTTTTAGTTGAAAGCTAGTTCAATCGGGAATCATCTTAGCTATGTTTCAAGAAAATCTGTTCAGCCGTTCAAAAGTTACAGCTCTTTTTCTAGTTGGATTCGGGGGTTTTTGACGGTTAGGTTATGCATTCTTCATAATCAGGATTTTAATTCACACTCCGATGATTTGGTGCTCTTCTCGGAAAAAGGTAATGCCATTATCCACGACGCGGCCCAATAGGTCTAGGAGAAACCTGTTTTCTCCACTCTATATCTCCTTGACCGAAGATAAAACGGAAAATCGAGAGAGGAAATTGATGCATAATTATTAATACTAGAGATTCGACCACAAGGCGACCACCATTTTTATTTATTATAAATAAATTTTAGCTTTCTGCACTCCTTCTCCATATAAACTTTAACTATGCCGAATCTCACACTCATCCGTGCGCGCAATATGCTTAAAAAAAGGGGTACAAAGTTTTCTCTTCACGTACTTATTAATTCTAGTGGTCGTCCTGTGGTCGAAATTCGACCGTAATTTTAGCTTTCTGCACTCCTTCTCCATATTCCGACGACACGGTTGGCGCAGTGGCTAAGCAACTAGATTTCTGCGCTACGTGCCGCGGGTTCGATCCCCGCACGGAACAGATATTTGTATGATCTACAGATAGTTGTTTTGGGTCTGGTTGTGTGTGCATGTGACATGTATGTTTGTAAACTGTACCCTCGATACAGGAGAAATCCTAGTGAGGGGCAATGTTTTTTATTAAAAAAAAAACTTAAACTTTAACTATGCCAAGTCTCACACTCCTCCGTACGCGCAATATGCTTATAAGGGGGTATATAGATACAGTATGAGTAGATAGTCTTTCCATGTTATTTTTACTTACAAAATAGACCACCCATATATTCCCATAGGAATTAAAAGACGTCCAAAGGGTTTAAGATACCTATCGGCATTGTTCGTTTGTTTTCGGTTTAAAATAATGTCCAATGTTCTATTTATTGTCCCAAATACACACTCACACACAACTATATGCAAGGTCCTACCTTTCTAGTCCCGATCCCTTGAAATGGTTATTGTAATCATCTTTATGAACATCTTTTACTATAGGACTAACCTTGAAACCGCGAGAAACGAACCACCGTTTTTATCTCTGCGTCACTCTATGGTTATTTGGCAGAAAATTCCTTATTCCTTATTTAATTATGGGCAAATTTTTCAATCGCCAGATAATGTTATGTCCAACGAATGATACTTGACAGATTTTGTATAGAAAAGATGTAAAATGCGGCGATTGAAAAATCTGCCCTTAATGTATTTTATTTATTCGCTCATTTCAAATGAATTTAATTTATTTCAATTGTATCTTTAAAATGTGTTATATTTTTCATGTTATATGGATTTATCCTGAAATGAATTAATTTAATTAAATTTTTATTTTATAAATAAATACCTCGTTCCTCCACAACCCTATCCACCACAAATGCAAAAATCTCTAAAGCAGCTTCAAAATCTCAATGCAATATTACCATAATAAAACGATCATCCATCATCCTTCGCTGCAGATGTCGCTTCAAGCGCTCGCGCCGTCAAAATATTATTATTATAATTGATAGATCATGATAGATCGAAAAATGTCAAATAAAGATAGCTTAGTTCTTAGACGGGTTGAATGAGGTCGAGTCTGGAAAGAATATATTGTAAACAGTGAGAAAGAATTTTTTTGAGATAAAGTTTTCAATGTTTTGGGAAAAATGTTAGATTAATGAATATTGGAAGTGTATTTTTGAAGAACCATTCTGATAGCTTAGCGGTTGTACGCTCGCCTTCCATGTAAGAGGGTCTGAGTTCGAACCCGGCCCACACCTCTGACTTTTCTGATTCAAGTGCGAATTAAAAATTGATTATCACTTATGTTTACCTGCACATCTGAGAGGGCCTCATAAAGTTCTTGATGGGGTATGTAGTCCGCCAACACGCAATTAGCCAGCGTGGTGGACTAAGGCCTAACCCTTCTCATTCCGAGAAGAGGCCCGTGCCTAGCAGTGGGACAGTAATCGGCTGGATTCATTCATTCATTCATTTTTGTAGAGATTGAAAATGGACAGAAGTAATTATTGCTATTCTAGCATTCTTCACTCCTTCTCCATATAAACTTTATCTATGCCAAATATCACATTCCTCCGTGCGCGCAATATGCTTAAAAAGGGGTGCAAAGCTTTCTCTTCACGTATTTAGGTATAGATATTGGATTCAAAATATTTTCTATGGCTATCATTGTCTATATAATATTATTCTTTAAATAGACCAACCTCTATCTTCCCGTATGGATGTCTCGTAAAGAAAAACATCGTATTTTGTGTAAAAATATTTTCTGTCGGTTACTAGGGTAGCATAGATTCCCAAATAGTACGGCAGTACCATCGAAAAATAATTTTGGTCATCAAATTCCTTTATCAAACTTATTCCATCAAATATCTTTTTTTTCTATGAACTAATGAATCATCAAAGTTCTTTTTTTTAAAACATTCGAATTACAAATTACATTTTTGAGTTTGGAACGCGGAACACACTGTGTGGTCGCACACACCGTGCCCGGTTAACAATCTAGCTAACTGTTAAGTTAATCCGCAGATAAGCGTCGCGTGTCACAAACACCATTGTTCTAACAGAATAGATAATTTACGCTGACAAACAGCGGATTACTGGAGTTAGTGTTGTGTAATATGAGCATGGTGGCTTCCTACTACGCAGCTAAATGTGTACGGGTAATTTATCTTTAGATATTCCCAAAAGATCAGTAAATTAGCACAATTTATGTGAATGATTGAACGACCAAGACAAATCCTTGCGATGAGTCTGGCTGTTAGTGCATAGGACTTATATATAAAATTATGTCCATGATACAGAGTATAAATGAAGCATGTAATATGTTTTTACAATTTGATACTCTTATTACTATAAACTTGGAGTCAGACATGGCGAGCACGCCAAAACAACTTAATCCACAGAATAACTTATAGTGAAATTAGTAAACGATAGGCATGATGCACACATTGAAAGAAGAAAGAAAAAAGAAATGAAAGGAAAAAGAACAAAGGAAACTGAAAAAAAGGGATTAAAAAATAAAAAACACATTTTGAATTCCAACATCTGTATTTTGATATCGTCATGCCTAAATACAAGTCAAATGACGGTAATTGATTGTTCTAGCTGCACAAAGGTGATGGGAGAGCAATCCGTCAGTAACTCAAGGGGGATGTCATATCTCAAGAACGTTACGATGACCTAACCTAACCGTCAAAAACCCTCGACTCCAATTAGAAAAAGAGCTGTAACTTTTGAAAGGCTGAACCGATTTTCATCAAACATAGCTAAGATGATACCCGATTAAACAAGCTTTCTATTAAAAAAAACTGCTTTGAAATCATTCCAACCGTTTTGGAGCTATGATGACACAGACAGAGACACAGATACACACTACGAATTTATAACTCTTTTGTCGGGGGTTAAAATACTTCATTAACCAGTATGCCTCTAATCCTCGGTTTCTTAAAAGCCTGACCAGTAAATCTGTTGTGACCGAGTGACGAAATTCACAATATCCAATAACCGTAGATTTATTAACCAAAGATTTGATTAGCCCATCGTTGGTCAAAGTTTATTGAAGTTTACTTTTACAGTGTTTCGTAAGTAAATCGAGTTTCGTAGTCGAGTTTCGTAATCGAGTTTCGTAAGTACTTCCATACTTACGAAACTCGATTTTGTATGTAAAGGGTTTTGTAGTTTTTAATTTGTCTTTGTATTATATCCTTGTCCAAGTGCATGCTGAAACGTACACTGAATTAAAAAAAGGTAAAACCGACTTCAAAAAACTAGTAAGTATAAAATAATTTTCTTAAAACAAATTAATAAAACATAACAATAAACCCGACTGCAAAAAGACGAACTAAAAAGATGGAAACAAGATAAAAATAAAACCGATTAGGTATCAGTTATCAAAATCGGTTTTACGGCGTTCGTTACATTCTAGATAGTTAGTTATTTAAATCGACCTTACATTATTTACATTTTTTGTAAGTATTTGAATTTCAGAGCTGTTAGTCTAGCTACAGTGGCGAAGAGTCCATACAACCCGATTCCCATCGGCTTCCCTATAGGAATTGGTTAATGCCAAACCAAACCAACGTAGGTAATATTATATTATTTGGTCATCTAACTGATAAAAAAGGCGTGTTATTCAGTTAGGTCGAGCTCCTTATGACTATAATATGTAGATTACAAAAGACGGTACGGATTTTTGCCTTTTTAGAGGGCATTTTTGGGACGGCTTTCCCTTTTAAAACTGTCACCCGCCACTGCTAGCTGGTTTAATCATGAAATTCATCCAGCGTTTGTAACATGCAAATAACATAAATCAATGCAGCGATCAATGTCCATAAAACGAGCGATTGTATCAATTAGTCGCCATTAATATGACGTCAACAAACATGGCGTCCGATGCGCGGGAAAATTCGCGATACGTTTGTGATGTTGTCATGAAAGAAAAGTTCGATAGAATAATAATAAATATTATAGTTTAAAAAAAACTGAAAAAAAAACGCTTTTGTCATCCAAACTAAACGTGTATGCAAAATTTCAGCTCAATCGGAAACCGGGAAGTTGGTCAAATTTAACTTCCAAGATTTTTTTACATAGTTAGTTAGTTACAAGTGAAGCTAATAAAAGCGTTTTAAAAATGGTTTTATGCTTTATAATTTTACGCACCAGGGGGCTAATTCACGTAATTTTATGACGAGCCCATCATATTGCAGTGACGCAAGTGTATCTCACTGAAGCTAAGAGAATTCCAAATGTGTTGTTTTGATTAAAATTTTACTGTAACTGCGCGGCAACTGCACTTCTCTATTTACCTGAATTAACCTATGCCGTTATAAGCGTAATTTTCTATGAAAAATTACAGATTACTTTTAGCAAATAGAGCTCACAAAAATATCCTGTATTAATGTCCTTTGTTTCTGATACTAACAGGGAAGCATAAACATATCATTATAATTCAAAGCATGACAGCAATAACAACAGACGTCTTTATTAGACAAACACAATAAATCATTATAACGATCAATTATCATAAACTCACGCTCGATCAGTTATATCAATTAGCAGCGGCCATTACTGTGACGTAACAATATGGCGGACAAATATGGCGGACGGCGGGAAAATTCGTTGCGAATTTATGTCGGAAACGCAATACTTATTAACCGGAATATCTCAGGCTAGTGAAGGAAAGCTGTTAAGTTTTTAAAGAAAATTATTTTATACGTTTAACTCTTTTGAAATCGGTTTTTGCTTTTTTTTAATTTTAGCTCAGAAGTAGAAGAGGTTTGTCGATGATACTAAAAATTTCCGCAGTGCCGAATTATTTAAATCACATAAAAATAATATTTAGTCACTACACGGACGCGGTACACAAATAAATAACGATCAAATTATCGTTACGTCGCATTAACACCTATAAAGTAGTATTACCTGAAAAATCCAATAAATTATGTTTTTACGACAACATAAACGCAACAAGGTGGACAAAACTTCAATAAAAATAAAATCGAATAGGGCAATTGAATATTTCGGATTCAATTCATTCCTTCGCTCTTCTTAACTTGCTACTTGTACTATCCATGAAAATCTGATTAGGATTATTATCTCTGAATTCAAACTGTTTCGTATTTATTTATTGGTACACAAAACAATACAAAGTCAAAGTCAAAGATTTTTATTTCAACTGGGCCTTTGCAGGCACTTTCAAAACGTCGTGATTCTAGGCGCACGGTTCCAAGTGGGTTGGTCCTGGAGAAGATACCGGCAAGAAACTCCATGGATACTCTTTTCATAAATCAAGCTTAGGTACTACACAACAAATGTGGGGCCGCAGGAGCGGCCCCGGCTAAAATTCGACCTCAATTTACACAATATTACAATAAAAAAAATAAAAAAAGAACAGCAAAGATCATAAGTACCACTATAATATTATAATTATACAATACTAGTAGGTGCGTACTTAACACTCAAGTCAGTCACCCAATTAAGAATAGGTACCTACCAAAAAGGTACAGTCAATAATACATCATTATTAACAAAAAAGCAAGCTAGTTTCGAACAAGACAGTATTCCTAAAAATGGATGGTTATAGAATAAACAGGAATGAGCAACAGATAAAATTGAAGACGACAAAAAAGCTAACAAACAAAGTTAGTTACAATTACAAATGTATTTTTGGCATAATATGCCTAACGTTATTTTTGAATTGCTCCTGCTGTCTGTTGCTGTATTAAGCAAAAAAATAATTTGATTTGATTTGAAATTGTAGAATTTTCGGTCGAACTATAAAGTATTTATAGTTAAAGATCAGATCGAGAGTTTTTTTTTTTAAACTTTAATTTTATTCGAGACTTTTATCCATAATGGCATGTCAGCCTCATCGTAACTTAACCTAGGTATAATACTTATATTAAAATTAACACTGAATCCCTGATGATACCCAAACAGCTCAGTAAGTAAGTCTGCAGTCTGAGGTGTAGGATGTTCCAACATGTTGATATATGATGCAACATCATACTTACTTAATTTTATTGTGCTCATCAATGATTCTTTTTCCTTACTGTTTGTAAGACATTCTATAAGTAGATTGAGAGATGATTAGGACTAAATAATAGATTATTTTATTGTACTATCTAATATTTGCACACCTGTTAAGGTAGGATATGGTCTAAGAACTTTTATTATATGTACCACCCCATGTATACCCATATTACGGCAAATAAATGATTTGATTTGATTTGATTACCATACAAAAAGCAAAATTGTCTAAAAACGTTCCAAATACTTCTACATTCCTCAAAAACTATGCTATTAGCACTCCTCAAAACACTCTCCAACCAGCATTAAATAATTTCCCGTGTTAAAAATCACTTCCCACAACCAAAATTACAGTCAAACAACAAACAAACATCAACTAAACAAAACAAGTAGAAACCAATACGAACAAATGAGAGGGACCAACTTCGACAATAACTCAGGGATCGTGTTGTGTACGTCAGTAAGGGCACACCTGTACCCTGAACCAAATTATGTACCTACTAGCTGTGCCCGCGACTTTGTTTTTCTGACTGATGATGATGACTTTGTTTTCTGTATAGACTTCGGATACTGAGATAGAATAGAATAGATCTTTATTTCATGTAAACTAAATACAAGCACCTATGAAATGTCGAGACTTCCGCGCGGTTCCAAATAGTATGTTCTATGGAGAAGAACCGGCAAGAAAATCATTGGAAAGTCGTTTAAAATAATAGATCCTAGTTTCATTATTATCCTAATAATAGATCCTAGTTTCATTATTATCCTAGTTTTATTTGTATTCGCATTGAATTGCATTATTCTCGCAGATCTTACCACAACATTGTACTGATAAAGATTGTCAAGATCTATTATTTATTTGAAAAGAGTTTCCATGGAGTTTCTTGCCGGTTCTTCTCCATAGGATCTACTATTTGGAACCGTGCACCTAGAGTCTCGACATTTCATAAGTGCCTGTATCTGGTTTACATGAAATAAAGATCTATTCTATTCTATTCTATTCTAGATTACAATCTTGATTTAATGTTGTGATAAGAGCTGCGAGAATAATTTAAATTAATGTGAATAAAAAATAAGAATACGATAATAATGAAATTACCTATCACACCCTTCTTATTTTCTTTTTCAAGGAGTTCGTAGTTGTCTGGGAAATTTAATAGAGGTAAGTGGGGCTAAAAGTTGAGAAACCGTATTAATCAAAATATTGTCCGTGGGCAAAGCCGCGGGTGCAGCTAGTTCGGAGTACAGAGGTTTTAATTTATTATTTTCTTTTCAACCTTCAAAATTAAAAAGCCGTTGAAAAAATTAATAAATAAAATCGCCAAAGAATACACCACAGAATTGACAGGTTAACTGGCGTCGCTAATAAACGTAATTGACGTTTTTATTTTAGCGGTAGACTATTAATTTTCATAGGCTGCGGATAAAAATGATTTCCATGTTATTGTGGTGGAGGAAAATCCCTTTTGAATTTATTGCTTCCTAGCTTGTTGTCTGTGGTTTCACTCGCGTGTTTTATTAGCTTAACCTGTAACTATGTAAGAAAATCTTGGAAGTTAAATTTGACCCACTTCCCGGTTTCCGATTGAGCTGAAATTTTGCACACACGTTCAGTTTGGATGACTAAAGCGTGTTCTATAGTTTTTTTTTAAACTATAATATTTTATTATATACAATTTCGTATAGGCCGCGCGGCCCATGACGTCATTTACATGTATTTACATTTTAATTAAATTTTATTTCACCATTTTTTAAATTTTTTCATTATTAGTGCCCCCGCCATTATTTTAATTTTTTTAAATCATGCGATTCGGCTATTATTGGTTTTTAGCGCGGGCAGAGGCGACGGGCCTAAAAGTTAAAAAAAATAAGTTCAAAAACTAAAACCCGACTATTGGAAAGGTATGAAACAAGAAAATATTAATAGATACATATTCATAGTGATGTTCAGAGGATAGCCGTGGTCGTATATTAAAAAAAACTGCATTGAAATCGGTCTATCCGTTTTGGAGTTACGATGCCACAGACAGATAGACTTATAACACCCTTCTATTTGTCGAGGGTTAAAATCTACGTTTAACTGCATCAGTTGTCTTTATCTCATGCCGAGTTTAAACTACGCTCATCACATACACAGAGCTCTAAAAACAATCAACAAAGCTGTTCTTGATGACTACCACATAACTCACTATGTCAATATCTAACAAAAATATTATCTTTATTATCAACACAACCTACCCCAACAGTGTTTTATGGTCCTTAATCATAATGAATGGTACACAACTTCCTAAGTAGTTAAAACAAGCAAAAAATAACCATACTGCTAAGAAAATAAAGTTAAGTAGGAATGCATGGCGAGAAAATTGTTACAATTTTAATTTTATATTAGAAACCAGGGATAATGATCTCTGTCACCTACGTAATAAGGATGTGGAAGATTCTTTGTAGAAAATTAAAAAAACAACATTGAGACATCATAAAACATCTTATCTGAAATAATTATGGTTATGGTAAGTTTATATAGAAGAAAGACAAACTGCGCCACCGGGATTGTCTTGTAAAAAATATGGCCGTATCTCATCCACGTTCCATTAAAAAGCTTAACGTAAACATAACAAGTTGCCTAAAATTAAAAAAATATATATAGCACAGTGCTGAGCTAAGATCCACATTAATTTTCTCATTATTAAAATACCTATCTAATGGAACTAGAGGTCGCCAAGTGGTCGCAATTCGACCGTAATTTTAGCTTTGTGCACTCCGTATCTATATAAACTTTAACTATGCCAAATCTCATACTCCTCCGTGGGCGCAATATGCTTTAAAAGGGATACAAAGCTTTCCCTTCACGTATCTATTAATATAGGTATAGATAAATAAAGATTTATTGTTTGTTTGTATGTATGTAGGGTGTAATCTCTGGAACTACTGAACCGATTCTAAAAATTCTTTCACTAGTAGAAAATAACACTACCTCTAAGTAATATTATAGGTAAAGTGACCAATTATTTTTTTATTCAAAACGGGACATCCAACTGTTTTCCAAGAATATGTAGTTCATAACTTTGTTTTATTTACCACATCAAAGATCCTATAATAATTTAAAAAAAATATAACTTAAGTATTTATTATTATTAGTAGTGTATTATTATTATTTATATCAATAAAAAAATCTGTAATTATTATTATATATTCCATTTTTCAGAGGAAGACATTTGTTTTATAGTATGGCTGGGGATATTTGTAATTGTAAACAAAAAAAATGTTCAGGTTTGTATCGCTAATAAATCAAAAACGAGGCTGGCTCGAAAACGGGACAAATTTGCGTCCCGAAGCTTTCTTTGGGGACAGCGGGACAGAGTATCGGAAAAAGGAACAGTCCCGTTCAAAACGGGACGTATGGTCACTTTAATTATAGGCTATATTATATTTTGATAAAAATAAAACATGTGGGTGAAACCGCGTGCAACAGCTAGTATATTGTTACATATTTGTTATTATATCCTGTATTTAACCGACTTCAAAAAAGGAGGAGGTTCTCAATTCGACTGTATGTTTCTTGTTCTTTTGGTATGTTTTTTCAGCAATATCTTCGTCAATTGATAACCGATTATAGTGGTAATTTTCTTGTTAGAGAAAAGACCTTCGGATTTAGACAATAAATCTCTCAATGAATGAAAAGCACTCGAAAAATTAATAATAAACTTTAAAAAAGTAAAAACTGCTGTCTTCAATAATTCAACTGTATAAAATAAACATATTATTCTCTTTCTTTCTTTCCTCAAGAAGTGTTCTAATGTTCTGCCTCAGGAATTAAACGATTGTCAATTCTGTGTTTATTGCAACATCAACTCAACCCGATGCTAATTCTGAGATCAATCAGCAGTTCTGCTGGAAGAGATTTCTTTAGAAATAAGCAGTACCTTTGTGTCATCTTTCTTATTTAATTGTAATTATTCTTCTTTCTGTGTGTACATAAATTGTTAAATAAAAATAAATAAATAAAATCAATCAAACTGAAACTGAAACTTTTTATTGCTTTTTTGTGTACAAATTGCAGATGTTATATTTTTGTAGGTTTCAACATGAAACCCTGTAAGGGTACAGCAACTTATAACTATGTACTTGGCTATCTAATCAAACCACAAATTAGTGGTTGATCATTTGTTTAGTGAAGTGATTGGATTAGATAGTTGATTAATGGTGAAATAATTAAAAATTTGCCGTCATGCGCCAGCCTTTCAATCTATTAATCAAAGTTGTTGCGTTTTCCTTCACTTTCCCTTTAGATATTTAAGTCAATTAATTATCAAATTTAATAAACGGTTAACACAATTCTTGAGGACACGAACGGTACCATTCCTTATTTATTTATTGAGCGGATAAGAAGAATTTAAAAAAAATACCTGCGCTTCTTCATTATTGAAAATATTGTCGTACCTAAATAATTCAGATCAACTATAAATTAAAATTTTATCAGTTCGCACCTCAAGTTATCATTAGTTTACTGTTCAACCATCAAGGGAACAGCAGAGGGTATTTATTTATTACTAAATATTGTAATATAAAAATTAATAATATTTTCGGTAGTAACTCACTTGGAGATTCAAACGAAAGGTCTCAAATTAACAACAGATAAAGTCGCAGGTAAAAACTACCTATAATGGTAGTTTTTACCTGCGACTTTGTCTGTACTATTTCGAAACATCAGCATCATATTCCAAAATTAAAAAAAGATCGTCAAAAAAAAAACATTAGTTACACCCAGATCCATCCACAAGTCCATTACGTTTCTCTATGGCATTCTAATAGACAATGTTATAATGTGTGAATGAGATGTCGTGACGAACGTTTGCTGATAATGTCTCTGAAGTGCTTTAAAATACGAAGTGGATATTTAAAACCATCTTCGGATAAGAAAGAAAGAAAGAAAGAAAATACGTTTATTAGACAGCACGAAACCACAAACATAAATAACATTAAGACATTAAGACCGCCTTTGTACATTGTACATGAAGCATTTTAAATAAATAAAAAATAAATAAATTATGAGGTAACAAACATAAAAAAAAAAGAAAAAACTTACTAACTACTAAATTAAAAGTCGAGTTAAGTGAGTCGAGTGAGTATAAGTAAGGTCATATTCTAATAAACATGTTGGAAATTTCTTTTTGCAGGGTTAGTATGGTCACGATCTCGTGAAAGGGTTGTAGGATACGTTATTCCTTATACAGGATGACAGGTTGAACGAGAGAAACATTGAAACGGTATTGCACTCATCAATATGAACAATTTTTACTATGAGGTTCCCAACCTGTGACATTTTCTATTTCTAAATGTCACAGCATTATGCTGAGATGGGGGCCATTTTTGGTCTCGTCCAGGTTGCTTTAATTATTGTTTTCCTTTTGTATTTTTTTTTTGTACTTTTGTAATTTTATTTGTTCCTGGCGAGTCCAGAATAAAACTGTTTTCTTTCTTTCTTTCTTTCAACTGGTGGGTTGGTAACCTCAGCTCTATAAGATTTTTTATTTATTTTAATCCTTGCCTTTCACTTGTATTTCTCCTGTATCGAGGATACTTTCCAAAAATACATCTCACATGCACACACAAATATCATACAAATATTTGTACCGTGCGGGGATTGAACCCGCGGCACGTAGCGCAAAAAGCTAATCGCTTAGCCACTGCACCAAACGTGTCGTCACTAACGCGCATTATCAAAATATGTCCTATGCGCTAGTCACCGCTTAAACAGCTTCCCTTAAGTATCAAGCAGAGATAAACAAAGTGTCGTGAGTCGTGGTGACTGATTGACACATGTCTTATCCTTATCCTAACGCTTTCTTATCTTTCGAAATAGATACAGAATGAAGGGGTCGTAAGTGTGCCTTATTCGGAAGAGTGTGTACTGTACCAAATAGGAATTTCTCATGTTGTTGTGGCAAGATTAGCCTATCAGTAATGGTTGTAACGAAGACGAAGCTGGAATGCGAAAGTAAATCTATCTGTATTACGTATAACTTTTGAATAACGCGGAATTAGATTGGGATTTTAATACTATCGATAAAGGCATGTTTAAGCAACTGTTTAGTTCAGAAATCATAATCTAACACGCCATTATATGAAGAAAAAAAAATGAGAAAGAAAAATGTGAAAAAATCTCTATATTTATTGAAAGTAAATCGACGAAAACTTTATTCTATGTATAATTATTTAGATACTGTAATCAACACTCAAATAAGTAGTTTGATTCTTTTTAAATATGTATATTTTTTTATCATTTTTGGGAGTCGGATTTAGGTGAACTTTGTGATTTTTTATAAAAAAAACTGCTTGCCGTATCAATTTTGAGTTTTATTCTCCTGCTCAAAATGATTGCAACTATAGATTTTTACAATAAAATCGAGATGTAACAAAAATGGGGTTTATAATACACTGTGCGATGATTCTTCACATTTAATTACCTATCCTAATCCTTGTCTAAATGAGATAGTTATAAACTGATTCTGAACCAAATATAACTTGAATCCCAACGAGTAACTCATGCATTAAAAACAGTGAGAGAAGCTTCGTGAGTTAAGTTCAAAGGCGATGCGGGTGCAAGATACGCAACTCGTAAGTCAATAAAACACGTTATTTACGTATTTTTAACCCCCGACAAAAAAGAGTGTTACAAGTTTGTTTTGTGGTGTAAATGTGTATCTGTGTCATCGTAGCTCCAAAACGGATGGACCGATTTCAATGCAAATTTTTAAATTTAAAGCTAGTTTAATCGGAAATCATCTTAGCTATGTTTAATGAAAATCTGTTCAGCCGTTCAAA
Organism: Allophyes oxyacanthae; assembly: GCA_932294325.1. Lineage (NCBI taxonomy): Eukaryota > Metazoa > Arthropoda > Insecta > Lepidoptera > Noctuidae > Allophyes > Allophyes oxyacanthae. The sequence goes on from OW028625.1 coordinate 1,984,897, forward strand.
AGTTACTGCTCTTTTTCTAGTTGGAGTCGGGGGTTTTTGACGGTTAGGTTATGAAAACTCATAACATTAAGAAGTGCCACAATGACAGTATTAAAAGGAGCGTTTTCATCACAAACAACGATTATCACAGTGTTTTTCTAATCAAATACCATCACGCTAGCGATAACCGGGGCGTACCCAGTTTCATAACACATCGGTTTTTCCAAGCGTGACACAACACGATAAATAACAGTTTATCTAACGTTAAAAGTATGTTATTTAGTGAAAGTGCACCTCTAATCCATTACTAATATCGTGGTGATCACCGATGTGCATCTTCGCTAAAGAAATCGAAAGGACAAGTGTCTCATAACAGCTGTTATCGAGAAAATGAATCGAATAGTTTTAAGTCATGTTCAGTCACAGATCCATTTATTGAGTATAGGTATCATCACAGAACACAGAAAGAAGACCTCTTTTCTGTGTTCTGTGGGTATCGTGCTAAAGTACAGTCCGCGCGCGAGCTCCAAAGTCAAAGGTTTTTATTTCAACTGGGCACTTTGCAGGCACTTTCAAAACGTCGTGATTCTAGGTGCACGGTTCCAAGTGGGTTGGTCCTGGAGAAGATACCGGCAAAAACTCCATGGATACTCTTTTCATAAATCATGTTAACAATATTATGTGTGGACCCCGAGATAATAGTACTGGGAAAGTGCCAGAGGAGATAATCTCAAAAAAAAAAAAACTGTGTGGCTTGCGCTAGTAAATTATTTGTGTCCCCCCTATTATGTCGAATTTTCGTTTTGTTTTAAAGTGTATCCCAATACTGCAGTTGCATTTAGGAACAGAGACTGAATCACTACAAATTATGCGCACTACATAAAAAAATATCCTGTATAAACTGGATTACTTTGGATGGAGAAGCTGTTCGTAAGAAAGTTTAGATATTTCTGTTAGTTTTACCACAAAAACAATCGCTAAACCATTACAATTAAACAAGTTCAAATATCCCATTTAACCGTAACATCTGCGTTCCACCTTCCACCCTCGTACTACACTACCCCACGGGTGGCGGGGTAAAAAATACCCCAAAAAAACTTTTTGTTTGGTGTCTTACTGCGAGACAAATTAGGTTTCAAATGACATATAATTACTCGAGTTTGTCGGTCTACCCTAATATCTATATATTAATACCTACGTGAGGAGAAAACTTTGTACTCCTTTGTAAGCATATTGCGCGCACGGAGGCGTGTGAGATTTGGTATAGTTAAAGTTTATATGGAGAAGGAGTGCAGAAAGCTAAAATTACGGTCGAATATCGACCACTGGGCGGCCACTAGTCAAAATAAATTAATAAAGAAATAATTCTCATAAATATGGTAAAAAAAACACAACATTTCGGCAATCTATCTTAGTCACACTGGACATATACCTACATATTATAAATAATAATATCTACTTAATATGCAAAAAGATAATAATACACATTGTACGTAAAATTTGTTTTATTTAAATTAAATAAATAAATAAAAACCACCTGTAAATATTATCCACAAAGGAAAAAACATACACACATACCTATAATTATATATATATTATAGGCTGATAAAAACATGACCCACTTTTGCGTCGCGCAGTCGGTTAAAAAATGTTAGACTATCGGATAAAGTCGTATCATTCTAGTGTGTCTTGTTTTTGTGGCAAATAAATGATTTTTCTTTCTTTCTTTCTATCCCAAAGCTGTGCAAAGTGATTTCTAAATGTGTCCAGCTCATCCCGCCACCTCTTACGTGGTCTACTTGATGCCTGATGGTCGCTTTGCCGTTGTGTGATCATTCTGATTTCTCGCCCACCCCGTAACGGGCGAGCCGTGAACATAGCACGTAATATAATTTTGTCTTGAACATCAATATAATCATTACATGGATGATTAATTCAGAAAATTGGCTACACGAACACGGGGCGGTAAGCATCGATTATAATTTATAACACATTTACATAACCAATTTATTTAAAAAAGTAGCAGCTGAACACCTTATTCTATGTATTTTCAAGAGTCGTAGGGCGTAGCGGGACTTTCCGCACAAAATTGGAGCTGCCCGACTGGGGAAGTACCTCCACCTTGCAGAATATCGTAGCCAAATAACACTGTTCTTTTGCAGTGTTGTGTTCCTAACGGTGAGCAAGGTCGCCAGTGCTCCTTGGGGAAGCATCATGTTGGCAGCAACGGTCTCCCTACTGCCAACACGATCGGCAACACGCGAGTGATGCCCCTGGTGTTGCAAGCGTCTATAGGTTAAGGAACAAGCCCAATTCTCGTAATTCATTTATAATATGACTGAAAGTTGACCGAACTGAGATTATATTATGAATTGACAAAAAGTCATGTATTCTACTCCTCTTAAAGTTCAGTCCAATTCCAGTATGATTTGGATTCAATCTTCTTACAAACTCATTTCAATCTCATTTTTGACGTTTGTGTATAGACGAGAGTGTCAATTTTATTATCTGTGTCAGTTCAAAATGTTAGCAGAATACCGATTTGCCTTTTATTCAACTTCCGATATCATTACAATATAATGTCACGTTTGACGTTGTTTGTTAGGGTAGGACAAGAATGGAGAATACCATTTGTGACATTTATGACATTGGTAGTAGATCGGAATGAGATCCGAACTATATTTTGAACATTCTTAATTACGAGAATTGGGCCTCAGAACCATAAAGTTATTATTACTAGTGGTAGTAATAATAACTTTATGCTCAGAAGCCCAATTCTCGTAATTAATTTATAATATGACTGAAAGTTGACCGAACTGAGATTATATTATGAATTGACAAAAAGTCATGTATTCTACTCCTCTTAAAGTTCAGTCCAATTCCAGTATGATTTGGATTCAATCTTCTTACAAACTCTTTTCAATCTCATTTTTGACGTTTGTGTATAGACGAGAGTGTCAATTTTATTATCTGTGTCAGTTCAAAATGTTAGCAGAATACCGATTTGCCTTTTATTCAACTTCCGATATCATTACAATATAATGTCACGTTTGACGTTGTTTGTTAGGGTAGGAGCAAGAATATTAGAACCATGTATAAGGTTCTTGGGTAGGAGAATACCATTTGTGAAATGTATGACATTGGTAGTAGATCGGAATGAGATCCGAACTATATTTTGAACATTATTAATTACGAGAATTGGGCCTCAGAACACAGAAAAGAGGTACCTCTTTTCTGTGTTCTGTGGGTTAAGGTAACCGCTTACCATCAGGCGGGCCGTATGCTTGTTTCCCAGGTTAGGGTATAAAAAATAATAGTTTTTCTGATCAAAACATTGCTATGTATTTTGACGTAGGAGTACATCTTGATGTATGACGTGAATATACGCAGGCACAGCAGTGATAAGCCTAGCGGTTGAACGCTTGCCTTCCATGCAGGAGGGTCTGAGTTCGAACCCGGCTTTTATGTGCGGATTGCAATTTGATTATCACTTGTGTTTACGGTGAAGGAAAACATCGGGAGGAAACTTACACATCTGCGAGGGCCTCATACAGTTCTCAAAGGTATGGATAGTCCGCCACCCCGCACTAGGCCAGCGTGGTGGAATAAGGCCTAACCCTTCTCATTCCGAGAAGAGGCCCGTTTCCAACAGTGGGACAGTAATGGGCTGGATTTATTTGAATAAAATTATGTTGAAATTTTTGTATTTATGAATACTCAATTTGTAACTTTTTTGACGTGTGTATTTGTCGTCAATAAATTATTATGATATTATTCCAGTATTGTACTGTCATTTCTCTAATCAGAAACCATTCTGAAACATTGATCTAATTTTGGAAACCGTCGTCATATAATGAACTATCAGCGAAACAGTTCATGTATCGTTAATGTGCACATTAGCCGGGTAATGTGCGAACTAATAGCTGCCGTCAATTTATGTTCTTGAGTACAGTTTGACTATTTAATTGCAGATTATGTGTGGAGCTTGTATTGCTTATTTTAGGTAATAAACTCCAAAATCAGTTAAAAGTAGATACTTATTTATTTATTTGTTTATGGTACACCAACAGCATATACATCACATATTACATTTATAAATTTACAGAGTACAGGAGCTCAGCGTATGCCAATTACAATACACAACGTTCTATATCACGACGACGAACACGACGTCACGTCTGGGGACGTTGTCAGGATGAGGTGAAATACACTCTGGTCAACGTCTGCTGTCATCGAGAAGTAAATTCTCAGTATATCTAGTAGTTTTGTTTAAGTAATCTGTGTGTTAAAGCATGTAGCATGTTTAGTTAATGTAAGTTAGGTTATGTATAGTTAATAAGTATTAAAAAAGAGCGCGTCTCGCCCTCAAACTTAAAAGTTTGGCGAGTATATATAGATATAAACAAATATATTGTAACATGGATTAAATAAAAAAAAAAAAAAAAAAATATTATCATGCAACATCTTAAAAAATAATATTAATTCCAAAACTTTACTTAACTAACTAACTAATTTATTAAAGAACTATACGAAAAACAGTTACAAGAATATTAAAAAATATATGAAAGAAAGAAAAGAAAGAAATAAAGTTTATTGGCACATAAATGCTAAAAACACAGAAAATAAAAATAAAATAAAATCAGTAGTTATGCCAAACGGGCCAGCAGCTCAGCATAATGTTGGGTGTCAGTACGTTAATACTGATTACCCAACGCTGGTTTTCAGCTGCAACCCAGGGTTTATATATATGTGTATATATATTTGTGTTTAACACTGGCCAATCAGGTGACCACGCCATATGTTTTTAAACTTGAGAAGTGAACCAAAGAACACGTCCAACTCCGGTAATCTAGAGCCAAGTTCGTTGTACTGTATACACATTCTAGAAACTGGTGAGTGTCTCCCAACATTAAAAAGATATAATAAAAATTGAAAATACAGATGGAAAATACAAATTGAAAATACAGAGGCCTACTGATAGTTGTTCGGTCTGGGTGTGTGTGTGTGTGTGCATGTGAGATGTATGTTTGTATACTGTACCCTCGATACAGGAGAAACCTTAGTGTTGGGCATAAAAAAACGGTTCTCCGTACCATTGTCTATAAAACCGGCAAAAATATCACGTTTGTTGTATGAGAGCCCCTTAAATATTTATTTTATTCTATTTTTAGTATTTGTTGTTATAGCGGCAACAGAAATACATCATTTGTGAAAATTTCTAACTATCACGGTTCATGAGATACAGCCTGGTGACAGACTGACAGACAGACAGACAGACGGACGGACAGAGGGGTCTTAGTAATAGGGTCCCGTTTTACCCTTTGGGTACGGAACCCTAAAAAGTAGGTTTTTTTTTACCTCTTTTTATTATACCTACGAGTAGATGTCTCTTATAAACCAACGCCATACCCTTTTGGAAAATACTACTGCGTGATGCGTCTACCTAGATTTTACCTTTCTTCCAAAGGTTTAATCTACCTGAAACTACTCGACGACTCATCCCTAACTACTCGATCTCATCTATTATTTGTAACAATTGGAAGAAATTGGTTCTGTAGCTCACAACTATAACCATAGTACACACGGCATCAGAACGGTCGACAAAAAAGTCAATCATGTGCCTCCGTCCTAGTATCGATTGCACGCTGCGCTCTGGTGGCATTCATTACACAGAGTTAGGGGTACAGACAGCAAAAAAATTCAACGACGACGTCATATTTATGTACTGCGAAATTTGTTTTGCCGTAGTTGAGGAAGTTGGACGAGAATTTTTTTAAACATGTGCAGAGAAAGGAGCTATTAGTGTCATTAGCATTACCCAATAGGGTTGACAATGTTTGCTGGTAATAACCTAACCGTCAAAAACCCCCGACTTCAACTAGAAAATCAGCTGCAACTTTTGAACGGCTGAACAGATTTTCATGAAACATAGATAAGATGATACCCGAATAAACTAACTTTCAATTAAAAAAAACTGCATTGAAATCGGCCTATCCGTTTTGGAGCTACGATGCCACAGACAGATACACTCTATAAACTTATAACACCCCTCTTTTTGTCGGTGGTTAAAAATACAAATATTCGTGTTATCTGCGCACTGCTATTAATTTATTATTATATTTGGTTGTACTATTAAATAACTTATAACTATAAGATCCCTTTCTAGACCCGATCCCTGGGGGGCTAAAACGGCCACATTTAGCAATTCATCTAAATCGAATTCATATTCCGAATTCCCAGCAGATCCTTAGCAATTCGTCTAATTTTTGTAAAATGGTCACACATTTTATGCAATTCAATTCATTATCAGATTCATATTAGGTGTCATTATTGCCACACTAAAAATATGAAAACCGTCACTTTACCGGTTATTGTTTCTTATCAGTATTTTTTGTAAAAGCTATTATTAAATATATTGTGTTAATATAAATATATTTTTCAATAAAATAGAGGTAATAATAATCATTAAAACAATTAGGATTATGTATATAAGCATAAAAGAATCATTTATAAAAGTGTTATTTTTTCTTCGACTGGCAACAAGTGAGAAGTATAAAAATAAAAAAGTAAGGTTGCCATGACAACTGCAATGGCGGCCAACAATATAATTATAATAAAATGTCTAACGGAATTAACTATTCGTTGTGTTACTTTCATACATTTATAATGTGCGTTTTTTGTAAAAGTGAATATGACAAAATAACTACTAATTCTACATTTTTGGAAGGAGCTGCAAAGGAACTATGTTGTCTATAAACATTTCAATGGACAATGTTAACACTTCATGTCGGAAGATGTTCAGTGAGTAAAACAACAAATTTTCATTATTATGTTAATATTATGTAACACTGACAGCTTCATTCGTCGAGTGCAGCAGCTGAGCGTTAGGTCTTAGATTCAATTCCTAGGTCTGGCAATGTGTTTTTGCCAGTCTCTCTTTCTCATAATGAGTATATAATACACAGTTATAATAGTACTTTCTCCCAGCCCTGAGTATGGAATTTTACTTCTGCTTCGGCAGACTGGCGACACCGTAGTAAACGGAACTACCTACTATCTTTACAGCTAATAATAATGAGGTTGAGATATTGATTATTATTGTTGACGATGGTACATACAACCACAGACGAAAGTTTTGTCTGTGCATACAACACTACCAATTCAATTACAATAGAATAATGATAAATTTATTGTTTCAGGTTGCCCGCTGGCTCCACTAGATGAGGCTCGCAGAATCCTGTCATTTTGCGAGCAGCGGCTAATGCTGCTATTGCTCATGCTGTCAATATGATTTGTCTCACCATGCCTAGCATCAAGCCTTATTCAGAGAAATCTATTGTTTTCAATTCGGACCTGAATCGAGCGGAGAGGTTGAAATGTATTAAGCCAGATTCATACCTACTACATGATTAACTATAAATAACACCCATTTATTATTATAAAGTATTAAATGTGACTGTGACCTCAAAACTTTGTTTCATTTTCATAAACATTTCATAACCTACCTAATAGTAATATCCCAATCTACATTCAAATTAATTTACTCACTACCTTAGATTTATGATTGGACCAATCAACAATCTAAGCTCTCTACCTAAATAAAAATATAAAATATATCCAGCCCACTGCTGGGCACGGGCCTCCTTTCAGAATGAGAAGGATTAGGCCTTAATCCACCACGCTGGCCTAGTGCGGGTTGGCTTATTACACACACTATCGACATTTACGAGGTCCTCTCAGGTGTGCAAGTTTCCTCACGATGTTTTCCTTCCGTTAGCGCAAGTGATAGTCAAATTGCCAGAAAAGTCAAGTCAGTGCGGGCTGGGTTCGAACTCAGACCCTCCTGCACGGCAGGCAAGCGTTCGACCGCTAGGCTAAAGATAAAGATCAATTTATTGCTATCACTGCTTACTCACCACATAAGCTCAATACCTATTACAATAATATTAATTGTACTATGCTACCTATGCGATATTTTAATGAGTACGAGAAGTTCTAGTGATAAAGTTATGTACAACCTTTTTATATTCTCAGACTTAACAATAACAATGCCCTAAATCTGCCATTATTAATTAAGATTTCAAAGAAATCTGAAAGATGAATTGAAATATGATGTCTTCAAGTAACTTCTTATGAATCTGCTATTTGACACATTTGCAATTCCTATTAATTGAGCCATTTTACGAATCTCCATAGAAAACTGTCAAACAGATGCATTTCATATTAGGAATCATATTATGAATCATAATATGAATTGCTATAAGTGGCCATTTTGTGATTTGAAAATAGAATCGTAATAGGATCATATTATGATTCACCAAAAGCGGCCTTTTTAGCCCCCCTGTAAGGGATTATTGAAAGAAAAGAAAGAAAGAAAAAACATTTATTTGCCACAAACACAAGACGCACTAGAATGATAGACATAGATATTAAGAAGAGGACAGGTGCATAGACAGATTATTATTATTATTATTTATTTATTGTACTTTATTATCATTTTTTTGTACTTTTATTTGTTCCTGGCGAGTCCAGGGGGGCTAAAACGGCCACATTTAGCAATTCATCTAAATCGAATTCATATTCCGAATTCCCAGCAGATCCTTAGCAATTCGTCTAATTTTGGTAAAATGGTCACACATTTTATGCAATTCAATTCATTAGCAGATTCATATTAGGTGTCATTATTGCCACACTAAAAATATGAAAACCGTCACTTTACCGGTTATTGTTTCTTATCAGTATTTTTTGTAAAAGCTATTATTAAATATATTGTGTTAATATAAATATATTTTTCAATAAAATAGAGGTAATAATAATCATTAAAACAATTAGGATTATGTATATAAGCATAAAATAATCATTTATAAAAGTGTTATTTTTTCTTCGACTGGCAACAAGTGAGAAGTATAAAAAAGTAAGGTTGCCATGAAACTGCAATGGCGGCCAACAATATAATTATAATAAAATGTCTAACGGAATTAACTATTCGTTGTGTTACTTTCATACATTTATAATGTGCGTTTTTTGTAAATGTGATAAAATAACTACTAATTCTACATTTTTGGAAGGAGCTGCAAAGGAACTATGTTGTCTATAAACATTTCAATGGACAATGTTTACACTTCATGTCGGAAGATGTTCAGTGAGTAAAACAACAAATTTTCATTATTATGTTAATATTATGTAACACCGACAGCTTCATTCGTCGAGTGCAGCAGCTGAGCGTTAGGTCTTAGATTCAATTCCTAGGTCTGGCAATGTGTTTTTGCCAGTCTCTCTTTCTCGTAATGAGTATATAATACACAGTTATAATAGTACTTTCTCCCAGCCCTGAGTATGGAATTTTACTTCTGCTTCGGCAGACTGGCGACACCGTAGTAAACGGAACTACCTACTATCTTTACAGCTAATAATAATGAGGTTGAGATATTGATTATTATTGTTGACGATGGTACATACAACCACAGACGAAAGTTTTGTCTGTGCATACAACACTACCAATTCAATTACAATAGAATAATGATAAATTTATTGTTTCAGGTTGCCCGCTGGCTCCACTAGATGAGGCTCGCAGAATCCTGTCATTTTGCGAGCAGCGGCTAATGCTACTATTGCTCATGCTGTCAATATGATTTGTCTCACCATGCCTAGCATCAAGCCTTATTCAGAGAAATCTATTGTTTTCAATTCGGACCTGAATCGAGCGGAGAGGTTGAAATGTATTAAGCCAGATTCATACCTACTACATGATTAACTATAAATAACACCCATTTATTATTATAAAGTATTAAATGTGACTGTGACCTCAAAACTTTGTTTCATTTTCATAAACATTTCATAACCTACCTAATAGTAATATCCCAATCTACATTCAAATTAATTTACTCACTACCTTAGATTTATGATTGGACCAATCAACAATCTAAGCTCTCTACCTAAATAAAAATATATCCAGCCCACTGCCGGGCACGGGCCTCCTTTCAGAATGAGAAGGATTAGGCCTTAATCCACCACGCTGGCCTAGTGCGGGTTGGCTTATTACACACACTATCGACATTTACGAGGTCCTCTCAGGTGTGCAAGTTTCCTCACGATGTTTTCCTTCCGTTAGCGCAAGTGATAGTCAAATTGCCAGAAAAGTCAAGTCAGTGCGGGCTAGGTTCGAACTCAGACCCTCCTGCACGGCAGACAAGCGTTCGACCGCTAGGCTAAAGATAAAGATCAATTTATTGCTATCACTGCTTACTCACCACATTAGCTCAATACCTATTACAATAATATTAATTGTACTATGCTACCTATGCGATATTTTAATGAGTACGAGAAGTTCTAGTGATAAAGTTATGTACAACCTTTTCATATTCTCAGACTTAACAATAACAATGCCCTAAATCTGCCATTATTAAATAAGATTTCAAAGAAATCTGAAAGATGAATTGAAATATGATGTCTTCAAGTAACTTCTTATGAATCTGCTATTTGACACATTTGCAATTCCTATTAATTGAGCCATTTTACGAATCTCCATAGAAAACTGTCAAACAGATGCATTTCATATTAGGAATCATATTATGAATCATAATATGAATTGCTATAAGTGGCCATTTTGTGATTTGAAAATAGAATCGTAATAGGATCATATTATGATTCACCAAAAGCGGCCTTTTTAGCCCCCCAGAATAAAACTGTTTTCTTTCATTCTTACTCATCATTATGAACAAATTCACCATGGGACCAATCCAGATATTGCGAAATACTTTATTATTAAATAGGCGCCACGGAATCTAAGAACTTTTACCGTACAAAGTACCCCCGTAAATACGACACGAGCGATACGAGAGTTGTTTCGGGTCTGGTTGTATGTGCATGTGACATGTATGTTTGTAAACTGTACCCTCGATACAGGAGAAATCCTAGTGAGGGGCAACGTTTCTAAAAGAAAAAAAAAGAATAAAGAAAAAAAAAATCACAAATCAATTTAATAAAAATATAACTTAGGTACACTTTTTTGCAGACCTTACCCCAATAGGAAGGGTTTAGCGGTTACCGAAAGCCGAAATGATTTATAAAAGGCCTCATTTGAATCTGAATGGGCTATCGGGCTACCTCCAGCCTAACTCAGGCTATTTCCACCCACCTCTGACAGATAAATAGGATATTTTTCACGTGTAAAATAGGTGAAAGTTACCGATATTGGACTGTTAAAAAAGTTGGTATTATCCGCCATTTTGAGGTTAGAAGGTTGCAAAGGGTATTGAATATTGGCTGTGGAGGGTTAATTTATTAATCTAGGTCATCCTACAAAATGGGGTCGGAAGATACGAGTACATTGTTTTATTTCAGATACAGACACAACACATGAGGATAGTTTGGGTTGAGATAAACTAGGATAATATGGAGCGCCCCTCCAAAATTTTTAAACGTTTGAAAGTATTTACAATGCGCCACCAAGACTCACAACTAGAGGAATCGATCCCGGGATCCCGAATCCCGGGATCCCGGCCGAATTCCAGTCCCGAAAATTCCGAGATTTTCGGGATTGACGAAAGTGTTACTATAATCGTTCAATTCGTTTTTTATACATAGTTATGATGCTACCTATATGAGAAATGTGTCAGATTACTATTATTATATTATGTTATATTAATTAACACTTGTTAAGTTTATGTTCCACGCGACCCGTCCCCGGCTTCGCGCGGGTGCAGTTTCACTACTATCCTTACATTAAATATGAAAGTATAATACATTTATAAACCTTCCTCTTGAATCACTCTATCTATTAAAACAAACCGCATCAAAATCCGTTGCGTAGTTTTAAAGATCTAAGCATACATAGGGACAGACAGCGGGATGCAACTTTGTTTTATACTATGTAGTGATAATGTTAAAAGTTCATTTAACTCCCTGGGTTGCAGCTGAAAACCAGCGTTGGGTAATCAGTATTACCGTGCTGACACCCAACATTATGCTGAGCTGCTGGGTCCTTTGGCACTAAACTACTGATTTTATTTTATTTTTTAACACGCTTTTATTAGCTTCACCTGTAACTAATTATGTAAGAAAATCTTGGAAGTTAAATTTGACCCACTTCCCGGTTTCCGATTGAGCTGAAATTTTGCATACACGTTCAGTTTGGATGACTAAAGCGTGTTCTATAGTTATTTTTAAACTATAATTTTTATTATCTGTGTTTTTAGCATGTATGTGCCAATAAATTATATTTCTTTCTTTCTTTCAAAAGGAAATCCAAGGATTTGTTGCTCAGTAAGATGTGACTAGAAACATTGAAACAGTACTTTGGAGGACTCACTTTATAAGAAGTGAGTCCTCCAAAGTACCGTTTCAAAGTACTGTGACTTGTTGTGATTATTATTAATCACACCGAATGTTATTCCCATTCTCCATAACGCCCATTTCCCTATTCGATTTGAATAATCCCCTTACACAAATCGATGAAAACCATTTGTCAATACCTTTTATTTTAATGCGGCGATGTATTTCCATATATCAAATAAATAAAATTGAAGTGTCTGATTGTAATGTCAAAAAAACAGCTTTTTACTAAATGCATAATTATTTATGAAAGTATATACGGAACATAAAAAAAACAATTTAAAAAAGAATTGTCTGTCTGTCTATTCCGGCTAATCTCCGAAACGGCTGGACCGATTTTGACGGGACTTACACTGGCAGATAGCTGTTGCTATAACTTAGGTTGCTTTTATTTTAGAAAAATATAAGGGCACCACGCAAAAAAAATGTTAAATTCCACGCCTCACTGATGACGTGTTTTTTTTTTCTTTTTTCTTCTCTCTCTTATGTTGTCAATATGTATGTGCCGAATAAATGTTATTTTCTTTCTTTTTCTTTCTTTCTTTCTTTTCACGCAAACGAAGTCGCGGGCACAGCTAGTACTTAATAATTATGTGATCCCAATATCCAATGGACATGAAAATACTTTTAAACTCAATAGCTATTCAATTAAACTAGATATCGGTGAGACAATATTTGTAGTGTAACGTAATGATATCAGAAATGCACGTGTGCTGCACGTGCTCCGGTTAACCACGTATTGCATGTGCCTGTATTAATATGTTCGCTACAATTTAGATTTAGTTTATTTGCTCAGGTTACGTGTCATGGTGATGCCATACGATGCGTTGCGTCGACGCAATGCAAGCAATTTATAACCCCCGACAAAAAAGAGTTGTGTTATTAGTTTGTAGGGTAGGTACATCTGTGTATTGGTACGAGTATCTCTGTGTATCTGTGTATTTGTGAATTTGTCTGTGGCAGCGTAGCTCCATAACGGATGGACCGATTTCAATGCAGTTTTTTTTAGTTGAAAGTTTAATCGGGTGTCATCTTAGCTATGTTTCGTGAAAATTTGTTCAGCCGTTCAAAAGTTACAGCTCTTTTTCTGTGAACATTCTGTTGTTTGAATAAAAGTGGGTCAGAAAAAATGCAACAGGTATCTGAAGATATATTTTACACACAAATAAAAAAAAAAAAAAAAAATACACAAAATAAATACTTTTTCTTTCTTTTTTTCTAAGATATCACGCGGGCGAAGCGTCTGGCGGAAGCTAGTTATTAAATAAATAAATTAATACCAATTGAATTTATAACATCTTTATGTACTAAGATACAACCCGAAATCTCAACTTGACCGTACATTTCTACGCATTTCTACGCAATCCTGTCCCATACTCCAATAACATCTTGAAAGGCTGAGAGCCCTCGAGTTGCAATGTAAGCCTTCTAACGTTCAAAGGGAAGGATTAATTATTAGGGACACGATGTCTATCGGTCGTGTGTCCTGTGAAGTGTGTAATACATACGTCTAATATATGTTACATCTAAATATATATTAATAAGTGAAGAGAAAACTTTATACCCCTTTTTAAGCATATTGAAAGAAAGAAAAAAGATTTATTGGTCAACACAATACGGTTAAATCACACCATATAATAATATTATAATATAATAGGAGTATAATATTTATAGTTTCGAGCGTATGGCACTCGTGGGTTGCAGCTGAAAACCAGCGTCAGGTGGCCAGTATCACTGCCTCCTGACATTATGCTGAGCTCCGGCCTTTTGGCACAATAACTCTTTTTATTTTATATGTTTCTTTGTTATTGGTTTTATTTCTTTTTTGTTGTGCTAATAAAGTATTTTTCTTTCTTTCTTTCTTTCTTATATACAATACAGAAACGAAAAAGCCGGGAGTGACCCAGCAATAATTGCACATTGCAGCAGGCTCACTTGCGCACATAAATTTAAGTTATAACATTAAATTAGGCTCGGTGTGGTTTTGCGTGACCAAAAGGCCTCAGCTCAGCATATGCTGCAGTAACACTACAGCGCTGATTTTCAGCTGAAACCAAGGTGACTGACAGAACAAGCTTCCGCGATTGCGCGGACGGAGGAGTGTGAAATTTGGCACAGTTAAAGTTTATATGGAGAAGGAGTGCAGACAGCTAAAATTACGGTCGAATTTCAACTACTGGGCGACCACTAGTTATTATAATGCAGTGATAGCCTAACGGTTGAACGCTTGCCTTCCATGTAGAAGGTTTTGAGTTCAAACTCGGCTCACACCTCTGACTTTTCGGATTCATGTACTGATTATTTGATTATCACTTGCGATAACGGTGAAGGAAAACATCGCGAGGAAACCTGCACATCTGTGAGGGCCTCATAAAGTTTACGATGATGTGTGTAGTCCGCGAACCCGTACTAGGTCAGCGTGGTGGACTAAGGTCTAACACTTCTTATTCTGAGAAGAGGCCCGTGCCCAGCAGTGGGTCAGTAATGGGCTGAATTTATTATTTAGTTTTATTATAATCATCTGTAAGAGTATTAACTATAGATTAAGTTCTTTCTATCTGAAAATTTGGCTTAAATAAGGGTGGAAAATGTATTGTTCATGCTCGGGAACGGGTGATGTCTGTTGGGACTGGTCAGGTTGTAACAGCCATCATGGCAATCTTATTCAGAGGCAAATCCTTACTCATTATTTATCATTGTATGTTTGTAAACTGTACCCTCGATACAGGAGAAATCCTAGTGAGTGGCAACGTTTTTTTAAAAACGAAAACGAAACGATTACTATAGTATTCTTGTGACGCACGCAATCGATTTAGACGGGTTTGAAAGGGTGCTGATAGGGGGGCATTTTTGGCCTCAAGCAGGATATTTTTTCTTTGTTATTTTTTTTTTCAGTGTATAGTTTTGTCATTTCCTGTACGAGTCCAAGGTCCTTTCCTTTTAATTTTGTCCCCGTGTAGTGTCGATTGTCGTGGTATGGGCATGTAATGCGAAGAGATGAAAATCATGTTATAAGAAGAGTTGTAAGTATGAATGTGGATGGCTCTCAGAGTAGGGGCAGACCAAAGAAAAGATGGATGGACTGTAACATGTACTGTAACATGACATGAATGTGAAGGAAGTAAATCTGGAAATGACGTCTGATAGAGATGAATGGAAGAAAAAGACATATTGCGCCGACCACAAATAAAATGGGATAAGGGCAGGAGAATGATGATGATGTAGTGCAAAAATATGAATACGTTTAATTTATATCTTAGAAATAAAAGAAAGAAAGAAAAAGTTTTTATTTTCACGCCCAGTAATGACCTTTGTGTCACATTCTTAAATTCCCATCCCAAAACCCTTCATAACTAACATTCAAAACGAAATTAATGTTTTTCTGATCACAAGTTGAACATGTGTTTCAATATCAAGAAGTCCTTAAATGACGTCTGGAGATATTAATATCTTTGGACCGTTTTATAATGTACTGTCACTGAGTAGATTGAGTGGCGTGTACGATGCATTTTAGATGAGAGCGGTTATAATTAGGAATAAGAAATAATTATGTTTTGTGTTGATAGGGTTTGGGGGAAGGAAGGTGTTTTTTTTTTTTTTTTTGACTTAAAATTAAGTACATTATTTTGGCTGAGACTAGATTCAACCTATGTAAGGTGATTTTGAATTTCCGTATGTTGAAAAACCCTAATCCATAGTATTTACTTGAACCTGATATAGTGGTGATAGATCAATTACCGTGCGCCAGTATTATTATCAGTGATCGAAGTAGGTGATGCTAATTGACCTAAACTTAGAGGCACAGAGACAAAAACTGGAGACTTCCTTACGACATTTTTTCTGGGACAAAAATTGCCCCAGGTTTCGGGATATCACTCATCATATTTTATGTAACATCTAACAATAACTTAGTGTCACTTAAAACTACATTACGTCACAGATATCGTTTTAGCAATTCTAACCCCATACTCATATTGCACTGTCACAATTTGGCATACACCCATGTTCACATTTGGCATCGAATCGAACGCAAGTGTCTATGTGTCGGTTCGATGTCCGGTTACATACGTTTGTTTAGCCAATCGGGATGAGGTGAACCTCAAACGATTTTGGATGGGCCGGGGTTTTTTATGGTTCCTGTTTTGAGCCTTAAAGGATTTTGCTCTGTTTTATGGGAATTTTTAATGGCATGCGGTCTGACTATGGGCCCATCCACACTCGATATTTTGAGCAACAGAATCGCGTGTTTTCGCGTTCCTTATTCACTTTCTGTAAGCAAAAGGCAACAAACGAAAGCGAAAACGCGCGTTTTTGCTGCTAAAATTATCGAGTGCGAACGAACCCTTACGAATGGGCTAATCTGTGGTGTTGTCTGTACATTTTTATGAAATAATAAAATATACTTATAATGACTTCAGACAGGGTATATAAAGATATAATAATAAGTAGTTACAGAGAGTTAAAAAAAAGTAGGTACTACTACAATTCTTTTTTCATTTATGGTTGGCACTAGTGAACTTTGTGCCAAAAAAAGTCATTAGTTAATGTAAATAGAGTATTTTAGAGTACTGTTGGAAAATTTACCTCTATCGCCAATTTGTTTTAAGGCCCTAAACGATTTGGTGAGTGCGCTATCACACGCTTGAAGCAGAATCGGGCGTTTTCGCGTTCATTAGGTATTCACTTTTTGTAAGCAAAAGGTAAACAACGAACGCGAAAACGCACGATTCTGCTGCAAAGAGGTTAGCTAATGTGCTATGGTCCTTAGTGACTAAGACCACCTATCTCTTTATTTCATAACCAGAATTGAAGATTTTCAGCTGTACATTTTATTTATGTGATCAATTTTTCATCATCAAGCGCACTTATATTTTCCGTTGCTGACAAATTCGTGGACCACACAGCAAAACAAAGAAAATAAAATGAAAGTGTAAAATTTTAAAGCCTCACTTCATCATGATAATCTTATCTTCACGCTATAATGAGGGGTGCTACCCAATCTAAAGTACCTAAGTCAACCGTTGCGAAAGATAACATTACCTTTCGCCACAGATTGCGACTTGCGATAAATATAGTCATGTCATAATGACCATATATAAAAGGGCAGTTTGGAGTCAGCATGAACTCGAGAGTTCGTGCTGCCTAGGTTGAAGGGGGGGGAGTGGGCTCTTTACAGTTTTCATAATCATAATCATTTATTTCAAGACAACAGAGATCCATCACATAACAAAGTATGCACAAATAACAATTACATAAAGTACAATACATTAATTAAAATTCGGCAAAGAAAATAAAATAAAATACATTAATTACACCCAGTTTTATACCCAGGTAAAAAAGAGAAAAGATTCTTGGCATGTCGGAACTTGCTTACCTACACAACACTACTGAGTTTATGTTGTACATTGTTTCATTATCAGCCTATGTTGTACTACTCCTGGGCAAACCCGTTCCTCCATTTTTTTTTTTTGATTTTTTGGTTCTGTAATTAATCATTTTTTCTTTCTTTCTTTCATTTCCTCCATTTTTCGCGACCCTGCGCCATTACACTTCAGTGAATTACGAAGAACTCCATTCCATCCCATCCTCTTTCATGGCCGCCACGACCCCGGCTCACTTTTTTTTACCCCAGACAAAAAAGAGGGGTGTTAAAAGTTTGTAGGGAGTATCTGTGTATCCGTGTGTCTGTGCGCCAGACGATCTCAAGTTTTGTCACTCGAAGAGGCTCTTTCATTGCACCCCATCAGTATCCCTATTAATAAAAAAATATTAATAAACCCACTTCATCATCCCAATCATATCTTCACGCTATAACGAGGGGTGCTACCCAATTAAAAGTAAGTCAACCGTTTCCAAAGATAACGCGGCCTAAAATTGAGGGGTTACAAAAACGCGTGCCAACCCTATTTGTGCCATATGTTGCTAATAATGACGTGTCAGAAAAACATTGAGTTGTTATTAGTAACTCTGGATAGATATGGGAGTAGGGTTCTTTATTAACTTTTGGCCTTGACCCGTGGTTGAAATGCGACACTTGATTTTATATATAATTATATAATTTTTAGCATTCTGCACTCCTTCTCCATATAAACTTTAACTATGCCAAATCGTACACTCCTCCGTGCGCGCAATATGCTTAAAAAGGGGTACAAAGTTTTTTGTTCACGTATTAATTAAAATTCTCTAAAACTGTAGTACATTATTTTATTCTATCATCAATAGAACAATAGAGTATTCAATATTCGCAGCGAACACGATGTAAGGAATTTTACAGGTAATTCTTTTACACCTTGGGTTACATTATTGGAGTTTTCGTAGGGACCCCAATTTTTTTTGAAACAAGAATATAGCTTATTTTTCTCAGTGATAATATAGCATTATACTGGGGAAAGAATTTTTTAAATAGGTCCAGTAGTTTTTGAGTTAATTGATTGCAAACAAAAATACAAAAATTCTAAACTTTTCTCTTTATTAGTATAGATTTTTTATAAACATAGTAGCGAAACGTATCATAGGCATGAAATATATAAAGGCAATGCTTATTCCTTCAAGGAATCTCTTCCAACAGATCTGTGAGAGTGTTAATATTGACGTGACGTACATACCTAACTACATCACATTGTTATTAGATTCTGGACACTAATGTGCAATTGTGAATTGTGCAATTACCATGTAGTAATTGACTAGGAATAATTTATCATGTATGAAATGATGTTGATCGCGAGCTAAGAACAGCCGATGATGAAACATCCTATGATTTTCGAAGATGGATGAGCAGTATCCTCCTTTCATATCGCCGTAGCAGTAGTTTTGCGAACACAGTTGCAAATTATGACAACACAGTTGCGAATTTTGACAACAAAGTTGCGAATTATGACAACACAGTTTCGAATTCTGACAACACAGTTGCGAGTTATGGTGACACAGTTGGCACAGTGGCTAAGAGATTAGCTTCCTGCGTTACCGCCACAAGTTCGATCTCGACATGTAACGAATGTTGCCTACATGTAAATTGTTCTGGGTGTGTTTGTGCATGTGACAAGCATGTTTGTAAAACTGTACCCAAGAACGTCTTCTCCATAGGATCTACTATTTGGAACCGTGCACCTAGAGTCTCGACATTTCATAAGTGCCTGTATCTGGTTTACATAAAATAAAGATCTATGGTCCATTACCATAAGCTATGGAATTGTGTAGAAGCGAGGAAATTTAGTTAACAAATGAGACGTTTGCATCTCAATTTCTGTCCCAATCTAAAAGCATCTCAAAGTCAATTCAAAGTTTTGGTACGGCGGCGTTAGCAAGTTAGGAACTTGACAGTTCATACCTACGTACTTAAAATGTGTAAACTAAAGCGATACCACTACTGCATAGCTTTGGAAGTTCCTTGTTTACTTAGGAACAGGATAGTCTACCGAGCCAAGTTATCCTAGTGCTCTGTTTTACAATGTCAAACGTTTAAGGCTTATCTCATACGCCATATGATTCTCGTATGTCATAACCGGGATCCAGCAGAATATCAGCGTCAGGTGTCATAGCCTGGCACATGCTGAGCTGGACACCCATTTGCTACAGCTCGAGACACACACCAAATAGTCAAAAGGCTGTTGATGTTCAGTCGGTGCAGTATACCCTATTTTTTTTTCTGCTTTGTTTTACACTTTTGCCATCCTAAAATTGTATTCTCTGTCTATGCACCTGTCCTCTTCTTAGTATCTATGTCTATCATTCTAGTGCGTCTTGTGTTTGTGGCAAATGAATGTTTTTTCTTTCTTTCTTTCTTTCTTCTATCTATAGGTACAAGATGCCGCAGATATTATTGTAAAGTTTTATGAAAAGAGTATCCATGGAGTTTCTTGCCGGTATCTTCTCCAGGATCAACCCACTTGGAACCGTGCACCTAGAATCACGACGTTTTGAAAGTGTCTGCAAAGGGGTAGTTGGAATACAAAAATTATGACTTTGACTTTGAAGCCATACACAAAAAAATCTGTGATTTTTACGCAAGTTTTTTTTGCATCATATTTCACTCTGCTATCATTCGACTAGCTAAAGGAACATCGAAGTAGACATTTCAAATTTATGTCACATTTATCTGTTCTACACGTGTAAATAAAAATAATTTTGGTTAGAATACGTTGGAGACTTTACAAACTTTGCCTAAAGATCGTGATGAGTGTAAAATTATGAAATTTTTATGTAGTTCCTGTGGCTGAACTACAGATTGGATTTGATTGATTTTTGTGTACCTACGATCAAAGAACGTGATACTACGTGGTTTCATAATGTGACAATATCTGTGGCACCCTTTCTAAATATTATTACGTGAAGAGAAAACTTTGTACCCCTTTTTAAAGCATATTGCGCGCACGGAGGAGTGTGAGATTTGGCTTAGTTAAAGTTTATATGGTAGGTATGGAGAAGGAGTGCACAAAGATAAAATTTATACAATAATATTTATGTGGTTGAATTTAGACCACTAAGAAAGAAAGAAAGAAGAAAGAAAGAAAGAAGAAAGAAATAAAGAAAGAAAGAAGAAAGAAAGAAAGAAAGAAAGAAAGAAAAGAACATTTATTCGGCACAGACACATTGACAACATAAGAGAGAGAAGATAAAAAAATTATAAAAAATAATTATAAAAAAAACTACTACTACTACTACTAGGCGACCACTAGTATATTACGTGAAGATGATCATTACGCTGATGTAATGAGTTATATCATTTTTTTAAACGAACGACTGCCTTTTTTATTCGATCAGGTACAGCGATGTTACTTCTTAATTGTGTCGTACTGGGGGCCTACTACGAGCTCTTATAGCAAAGGTAGAAATTGAAATGCTCAGACATTTCCAGTATAAGCTGACCTTTCATTGTATGAAAATCCTATACAGTGCGAGGTCATCTCATACTGGAAATATCTGGGCAGCTCAATTTCTGCCCTGCTAGTAGGCCCCCAGTACTAAGTAGGTACTCACGAGTACATGTCGATTTTAGAGTTGTTATTTTATCGAAAACACTCCTTTATCTCTGCACACCCCAAAAAGGGAATGGGAGTGTAAAGATAAATAAAAACAATGTCCTCCGAC
Organism: Allophyes oxyacanthae; assembly: GCA_932294325.1. Classification (NCBI taxonomy): domain Eukaryota; kingdom Metazoa; phylum Arthropoda; class Insecta; order Lepidoptera; family Noctuidae; genus Allophyes; species Allophyes oxyacanthae. The sequence continues at coordinate 2,006,296 of OW028625.1, forward strand.
CCCTATGCTGTTAATAATATCGTGACAGACCGACATTTGATGTTGTTATTAGTGATTCCGTATTGTGATGTTCAGTCATCCGTCTTTTTGAGGAAAATTGTTGCAATCATTCACCCGTTTGTTTGTGAAAATGATGGCGGAAAAGCTATATTTTTAACCCCCAACAAAAATAATGGTGTTATAAGTTTGTAGTGTATATCTGTGTATTTGTCTGTCGCAGTGTAGCTCCAAAACGGATGGACCGATTTCAATCCAGTTTTTTTTTAATCGAAAGCTAGTTTAATCGGGTATCATCTTAGCTATGTTTCATGAAAATTTGTTTAGCCGTTCAAAAGTTACAGCTCTTTTTCTTGTTGGAGTCGGGGGTTTTTGACGGTTAAATTATCCTAATTACAATCAGCGGCTCGCCAAGTCGCCGATTCGACTTGCAGTTCGCCGCTGACTGAGAACTTAGGAAAGAAAGAAAGAAGAAAGAAAATACATTTATTAGACATCACAGAAACCAACACACATAGAAATAAAATAAAAAATCAATAAAAATTACTACGCACACAGAAAGGATAAGACATAAACAACAAAGAAGTACAACAACAATAATCGACGGTATCAGGCTACCGATAGTTTGTGCGCTGCGTGGCAGGCTCGGTGTGGTAATGCGTGTCTAATAGGCCTCAGCTCAGCATATTGCTGCATTTAAGGCGCTCCACCTACTGCACCGCGCCCCGTCGCGTCGCGCGGGATGGCAGATTTTACCATTGTATGCAAGTATCTCAATTTATATAGAAATCACGCCTAGCACAACACACTGCCGACGCGGAAATGCGCGGGAAGGCGCCCGTCGTTATCCGTCGCTCCGCGCACCGCGGCGGGACGCATCTCCAGTGGGTGGAGCGCCTTACTGCAGCGCTGATTTTCAGCTGATGCCTAAGCCTAGCGTGAACACGCCCTTAAAGAAGAAATGATGGCATATTTTGAGCTGATGAAGGTGAACAATTATCTTGTCTCCTTAAAACTACAAGCTAACACAAACATGAGCTTCACGAAAACATTATCACCCATTCATGTCCATGACAGCACAATATGCTTCCTTATTACAAGCCACAACTTATGGGTCATTTTCACACAGCTAGTCACATCAGTCTGCCTAGGAATGCAGTTATTTCCGTCCAGACATGTCCGACTTAGACTAGTTTCACCCATGGCGCCACCTATGAGAAAATTGATGGCTTTTTATGGGAACTAGCTTCTAAACTGTTTCATTTTTAACCGACTTCAAAAAATGAGGAGGTTCTCAATTCGGTTTTTTTTTTTATGTACATTCGGGCATTACTCCGTCATATTGGAAAATTATTTTTTTGTTCGAAAAGGGTTTATTCCGAAATGGTCCCATTTATTCAATAATATTCAATTTCATAAAGATCTGATGAAGACCTTCGGAGATAGACAATGAAACTCTTGAATGAATAAAAGCATTTCACTTGCCATTACTGCAATTACATGTTTATGTATTGTTTATGCAACTCAAAATAGATAAATAAAATAAACTTTAAAAGAAAGTAAAAACCGTCTTCAAAAATCTAAAAAGTATAAAATAATTTTCTTAAAAAAATTATCACCTTCTGAAGTCGGGGCCTTTAATTCTTCAATGCACCTAGCTTGGCAGTGGCACCGACTTCAGAAGCTTATAAGTTTTTTAAGAAAATTATTGTTCCGGCTAATCTCCAAAAACTGATGTTATAAAGAGTAACTTAGGCTACTTTTACTTTTAATTTAAAGAAAAATTAATTTTGTTTTGTTATAATTTAATATTGTTTTACCAAGTACTCAAGTGGGATTGGGCTGGACACGTCTGTCACGTGTCTGACGAGCTATGGGCCAAAAGAACAACTGAATGGATCCCAGTAAATATTAAACGGCATCGCGGCAGACCGCGGCGAAGATGGCGGGACGAGCTTGACTCCTACCGAAAAAACTGGTCCGTACTAGCAAAAACCAGAAATGAGTGGAAAAAGGAGAGGGAGGCCTTTGCCCAGCAGTGGGACAACACAGGCTGAAAATAAAATACATAAATAATTCCACGCGAACTAAGTCGCGGGCACAGCTAGTTTTATTAATAAGCCTTACGTACCGTAACCAAATTCAATTAATATAAAGCCATCTGTTACAAATTGAACTAATGATAATGGTAGAAAACTATCACAAATTGACAATTTATCATACAGATCCGTCGACATATTTTTATTAATAAAATTCAGTCCGTACCCTCCACCCCACTGCGATATTCATTAAGGATATTAATAGCTATTAATTGTTACGCCGTCGATTTATTTGTTTTGTGTGTATTCCTCGTATTTTCTAAGCAATTCTTACATTTTATGGTCTCTTAGAATGAAGTATTGTTGGCCTGTGAATGAGAATTAGTAGGATTATAAGCCCGTCACACACGTAGCTATAATATATACCTATTATAGCAAGACATATTACGATATATTTTCCATAGTAATCTTCGAGTGACCTCAGACGCAGCTATAATATATATTTCTATTACGTCATCAAAATATGTTATAGTATAGCTACCACGTATGGGGGCTTGCTATACATATATAGCTCAGTATATTAATATATATTATAGCTACGTGTGTGACGGGCTTTATACTGTAGGTGCAAACACAGGGATTACAAAATAATTTTCTGTAGAGGCACGTGAATAGCCGTGTGTCTGTGTATCTATGTATCTGTATTTCTGTCTGTGGCATCGTAGCACCAAAACGGATGGACCGATTGCAATGCACTTTTTTTTAAATTGAAAGCTAGTTTAATCGGGTATCATCTTAGCTATGTTTCATGAAAATTTGTTCAGGCGCTCAAAAGTTACAGCTCTTTTTCTAGTTGGAGTCGGAGGCTTTTGACGGTAAGGTTATTAACTCCTGTATATACTTGTCACACCACAAGCAATTATTAAGCGTACTTGGAGGACTTTTTTTATTGATTCGCCTTTCAGTTACTTACAGAAAATGCCTCGACGGTTATGTCAAGCTAAACCTTTACCTGTCGTTGGATACCACTAGGAAAAACCAAAAATATAAAATTAATAATCTTTTTGTATCTACGTGACATTTTTTATAATGGCACATAGCAATTTATTGCGGAAAAAAAAGCAATAAAAGCTACCGCTTCCCCAAATTTCTAGAATTCAAGTGATCAAACAAAAAGTGCCGTCCCATCACTATGGATATCACATCCGACAAACGTGGCTAAACACAATATTATAACAGAATTCTTAATCGATTTTAACAGGAATTTACGTTACAACACCAAAACTTTTAATAACCGAAGTCCCACATGTGTAGCTTCGAATGTGATTTATGCAACATTGACTTTAATCCAGTTTAAATTAGGTTAATTAGGTCTATCATTATAAAATAATTTATTTTTGTATTAAATTTTAAAATTACTAATAAGAAGAAAGAAAGAAAGAAAGAAAAAATCAATTTATTTTTTGCACACAGGACACCGAGCATGCACACATAACAAACATAAAAAATAAAAAAACCAGAAAATTACATAAAATAAAAACAATAAAAAATAAAGCATGGAAGTGTGTGTCCCTCATGTGCAAGAAAATGGGCATCGATTAGCTTGTTGTCATTGGCAACACCAATGACGCTGGTTTTCATCGATGACCGACGTCCGAGAGTGGTATGACGTAATCACGTAATGTCGTGTCCACCTTCTGGCGATATTAAAAAAACAAAAACATAGACAAAATGCATGATTAAATAAAAAACATTACCCTAATGTTAAATATTGTTTAAAAACTCTTTCCCTTTTAAGTATCATACTATAAGCACTCCTCCCGCCTGTGGCTCAGGTTTATCCTAGTACAAGCACCTAGGCAGTGAAATACCTATATTTTTACTAAGATTTATATTGTATTGTGTTTTTACCATTGTAATGTTGAATAAATTTTATTACTTCTTATAACAATAAGAAATACCACACATCAATTTAAATCTCGACACATTGTATCGAGTTTTCCAGGCACATTGCATCGGGCTCGTCGGAATGTTTAGCAAAAGGGTTGTTAAATAACGCCGCGAATGTCGTCGAAGGTGACATGACAGAGTAGAGGAAACTGCTTCTTTCTGACGTCTCGCACTTAAAAGAAAGAAAAAATGTTTATTGCCACATTAACAAAATATAGATATATATATCTCTAATAATTAAAAATATTGTGTATGTGTAGTATGGCAATAGGAGTGACCTCAGCGGATGTTGATCCGCGTGCAACATGGCTACAGCATGGGTCAGCACTGGTTTTCAGCCCGCTCGTTAGTCTCTACTTGACAATAAGTACTTGTTTGTTTTTACTTGAGTGGTATAGCGCTCGCAGTCACACTATAATTCATTTGACTCATGCGCATCGAAAGAGACGGCTCGGCTTGCTCATAGTCAATAACTGTTAGGAAGTTTGGACTCGATCCAATTATCCGAAGTATTCCGAAGCGACCCGAATGAGTCGTTCGGTGACTTCGGTGTCTCGGAGAGACGTGCTGGCCGAGAGCTACTGAGCTATGTAGTGAATGAGTGAGTGAGCGAGAGTGACAGCAATAGAAAAGAGCTACACTCACTCACGAGATACCCAAGTCTACTGCATTACATATTATTTCGTTCCCATTCGTGAGTGTACCTTCTGAATCTAACTGTTTTGTGTAAAACGAGGTACATTATGCTAACATATTCACTCCGTCCAGCCAAAGGGATGAACAGAATATTAAGCTCGGACATTCTTGGTCGTGTGACTAAGAGCTTCTCGGATAGCGATCTTGGATTGTTGAATGGCATTTATGTATCATTTAACATCTTGCTTGACGGAGTAAAGTCTTCTTGGTAATGAACACACATAACACTGCATTGAACAGTCTTATCAGCTTAATGGTCGCAAGACTGTGTGCAAGGTTCATACATGATTTTCTGTGAGAAAATTCTCAGTAGCTGCCCGAAGTGCAGTGGCGTCACTAGGAGGGTGTGCGCCGGGTGTCAAACTGTCATGGGTGTCACCCGCGAAAAATTATACTCACTTTGTCCATACGAAAAAATATGCAATAAAAACTGTTGCAAAACAACAAATTAGAACAAAAAAAAAGTTTTTATCTTTTAAACGGGTGACACCCTCTCTAATCGTATTGGGTGTCACCCACTCTAGCTACCCCACTGTCGGAGTGTGCTATTATTAGATCAACATAGCAGTTACCTATTTATCATGCAATAGTTCTGTTAGTAAAAAGTTCACATCAACAAGAAACAATCGATACCGTATCATTTTCGACAATACTATTGGAGTTTACTGAGTCCCTCGAAGCCTTGACGTCTACAAACATCGTCGATCTGATTTACGAGGTTAAGCATTGTTGGCGAGGTCATGCACTGGATGAGTTACAGCTGTTTACAGATCTGGGGGCTAACCACCATTTTTTACAAACCCATCATATTTCAGGAACGTTTTGTTTCGAGCTTAAAGTCACACTTAAAGTAATTTCAATCAAATTCGTACACTGACATTTCTAGAACAACGTTTGTTCTCCGACATTTCATAATTCGAAACTTTTTTTTCATACAGTATTATGAAAATACCTACTCTGTAGTTTGAATATTCTAACTGAGACAGCTGAAAAATGGAATGAAATGGAAGGGTTGATCCTTTCGTCATTCTGTACGTTAGTCTTAGTACCTACTATTTGCTATTCTGTGGTTTTTAACCGACTTCAAAAAAAGGAGGAGGTTCTCAATTCGACGCGTATGTTTTTTTTTACGTAAATTTTACATTAATTTAATTAATTAATTTGATCAGGATCATGATACGAAGTTAGTACTACGAGCTTTTCATTACCAATTACCCTGTATATACAGGTACCAAAATAGGCCCAACAATAAAAAAATAACAAACCTCGTATGGCTTATAAAACCTACATAAAAATCCCGACTAAAATCCTTCTAACAAAACAAGCTAATGCAGTTACCTTGTATCCCTTAGTACCAACATAACGGCTCACTTCCGCTTCCTGTGAGTAACTTATGCTAATGTTGGCAGCCCTAAATTAGCTAACTTAATTGCTGTTAAATTTATTTGCGTACGTGATTTTTTTACAAAGGGATTTTGAAGGGATTGTGGGATAAGGTGTATAAGAATTTACCGTTGGAAAAGGTTTTATCGTCTGGTTATTAAATTAAAAATATTGGGCTTTATGTAAAAACGCGCTCCCAGACTAGTTTGTTTTGATCGAATTTGCCGACGGTGTAAACAAAACGATATTCAGAATCGACTTAATGTTTATCCCACAAATTCCTAACAATATTATTAATAAAAGTGTGGGCAAAATCAATATTTTTTTGTCAAGACTATTTTACTGTAAATTTTCATTGGCAAAATTCACAAAATAGATTTTTTTACACTATTGCTTTCTGTGTTCTGTGATTGGAAAGGTGAACGAAAATGTACTATAATATTTATTCGGTATTACGTGCATTGTTTTCACTGTTCTTTTATTGACTGTATAATTTTTAAGGGAAGAGCGCTATTAAGTTATCTAGTTCAGACACATCTGTTCATTGAATTGTATTTATAGTTATGGTGTAAAAAAAAGGTGTGATAAGTTTGTAGTGTTTTGTACCCCCTTTATAAGCAAAATGCGCGCACGGAGGAGTGTGAGATTTGGCATAGAAAGAAAAAAGAATGAAAGAAAAACGATTTATTTTTTACACAAATTAAGACATACATAAAAAGGAAAAAAAAAAAAAAAAAAAAAAAGTAAAATATAGCAAAAAATATATATAGTAAAATATAGTGTAATGTAGCATAGCTAACGTTTATTTATAAAAGGAGTGGAGAAAGCTAAAATCACGGTCGAATTTCGACCACTAGCATAAATAAATGCCTCGAGCGAAGCCGGGACGAGCCGCTAGTCCTGTATAAGTCGATATCATTTATTTCAACTTAATATGAAAGTTATATCCCTCTATGAACCCTCTGGGAGTTCCCCGACACAAAGACAATTAATTTGTAGTTCCCCCACTAATAACAAACAAGTAATACAAACAACAATAATATTAAGTTCTTTGTGTACTACTTGATACGACTGAAGTATTTTAACATGACAATTCAGAGCTAAATTGTTATTAGATAAATATTGACAGAGTTTGGGGGTCATTATTGGAACCTACGCCTAACTTGAAGGGTGGGTAAATAGAAGAAAGAAGGAAAGAAAAACATTTTATTTATAGATAAATAACGACAGAAAACATAAAAAAAATAACATAAATCAAATAAATGAAAAAAAAAATTGGATAAAATACTAAATAAATAATATTATATATAGTTAAAAAAAAACTAAAACATACGCTTTTGTCATCCAAACTAAACGTGTATCAAATTTTCAGCTCAATCGGAAACCGGGAAGTGGGTCAAATTTAACTTCCAGGTTTTTTTATACATAGTTAGTTAGTTAGTTACAGGTGAAGCTACTAAAAGCGTATTAAAAAGCAGGTTGCGTCGCATCTGTAAAAAATGGGTCATGGTTCTAACGCAACCTACGCAAATGAGTGCTGTTTTATGTAAAAAAATATTAAGTAGATTATAGTAAACGAATTTGATATGGCACAGTAGCCAAGCCTTTCAGCGCGGTCGCGGGTTCGATTCCTACATAGAACAAATATTGGTATGGCCACATAATTGTTCAGTGTCTGAGTATAGAGTAACATTCATGTCATTTCAACATATCAATTCAATATACATATCAATTCAACATACATATACATATCAATATACATATCAATTCAACATGTGTGTAAGTAACATTCTTGCAATTATTTCTTCCTGTAATATTCAATTCAATTCAATTTTATTCAGGAACAACATACATTGTGTTTGAAAAAAACATGGTATAAAACATAATAATACAATACAACAAAAAATATACAAAAAAAGAAAAAATACAAAAAATTATAAAAATACATAAGACATGGAAAATTTACTTAACAATTTACCTAATATTACCCTCATACACATAGGATGATGATTATAATTCATCAATACCTGGGGGTCTAAAAAGGCCGCTTTAGGTGAATCACAATATGATTCATATTATGAATGTCAAAATATCTACTTAATTGACGACTCTTATTGTCATCCGCATAAGGTTCATATTCAGTAATCATCTGTTTGACAGTTACTATGCAGATCATTAGATGAATTGCTCAATGTGGCCTTTTTAGGCCCCCTGATCTTTATTCCATATTTCTTATACAGGCTGAATTCAATTATTGAATTATTTAATTTCATGAATTGTTGGTCCCATAGTAAGATAAATAATAAGCAGTAGAACGCGTGGTTTAAGGTATTTACACGATTTTTGTTACAGCCTGTATAAGAACCTAGAATCTGATAAATAGGTCAAGAAAACTTTACTTGATCAAGTACGACTTCATCACTGCCACGCTGGGTGCAATCAATCTATCTTCCAATAAATCTAGGAGTGAACATCACAAAGCAATTAATTCTTTGTTCCAGCGAACTATAACAAACAAACAATAACACTCACAACACAACATAACATTAGAAGAGGCTTTTCGTACTCAAGGACACTTGATATCACTCAAGTACCAGTAACCTGAATCAGAGTTACCGTACCAGTCACGACTACTGTTGATAACACGAACAAAACATTAAAATATTAAGTTTATTTTTTTGTATTGACACGTTATAATAACCTAACCGTCAAAAACACCCGACTCCAACTAGAAAAAGAGCTGTAACTTTTGAACGGCTGAACAGATTTTCATAAAACATAGCTTCATCCTCCTAGATTTAAGCTTATCCCAAACAAGCAATGTTATCAGCTTTTTGTCGCCAATGCCACTAACATTCAAAATAACACTAACAATTAATAGCAGATCTATCAATTAATGGCAGACCTATCAGAATAGGGCCTCAACGATATATTTTATGGCACGTGTCCGTCACAACTATGAGTGACAGACAAACGGACAAAAACAACGGATATTGGTGACACGTGCTGTTTTAATTTGTTCAACCCCTCTGTTAGTTAGGACGAGGGCACTAGATGCATGGGAAAGCAATAATATTAGAAACAGCATGGGTACAAATTAATATTGGTATTGTGAAAAAATAAATATAAAACCATCGACTTAATAGATATGCTTAGTGAACTCAAAAAGTGAGACGTGTCAGGTACTCTATTTTCAGAAAAATAGAGTGGTTGATCACCAGTTAAATGCCGTTTACAATAATAATTATTAATTTGTGTATTGAATAAAATATATATATATATAATAACAGTAGCTATTCCATTAGTGCATGTATCGCTGTTCTATTTAAATATAATTCGGACGTTGTTGAATTTAGAATTTGAGGTCTTCAAAAAATACGTCTCATTTTTTTAGCCTCCCTTTGTATGACAGAGCGTATCTATAGACATTAGACATCGATGTATAAAACGGAGAAAATTTAATTGAGGTTTAAGGGTTTAAGTTAGTAAAGGTGAATAGAACCTCTTTGAGCGTACATCTCTACACAGTATATAAAATAAATTCGCTTTCCGCGTCTGTCTGTATATCCGCTAACTCCTTCCAAACCACACAACGAATTTTGATGCGGTTTTCACCATCAGTTAGATATTTTTTCACGGAAGATATAATATTTTGATATATAATAAAGAAATTGCACCCGTGCGACTCCGACAGGTTAGAAAAAACTAAAAAGTATAAAATAAATTTCTTCAAATATCGTTAGCCCCCCGGCTCTAACTAGAAAAAGAGCTGTAACTTTTGAACGGCTGAACAGATTTTCATGAAACATAGCCAAGATGATATCCGATTGAAATAGCTTTCAATTAAAAAAACTGCATTGAAATCGGTCCATCTGATTTGGAGCTACGATGCCACAGGTAGATATACAGATCCACAGATACACACTACAAACTTATAACACCCCCTTTTTGTCGGGGGTTAAAATGAGCGCGGACCTAGTGCCTACGAGAAGAAATTATTTTAGAATAGAATAGAATAGATCTTTATTTATGTAAACCAGATACAGGCAATAATGAAATGTCGAGACCCTAGGTGCGCGGTTCATTTAAAAAATATATCTTCCACGGGATCAGCAGCTGATTAATTTCTTCTTCTTTGACAATCAGCTCAGCATGTCACTCTCAGTTCCTATCCAATATGGAACTACAATGTGAATTCAATTTAGGTTTATCATATAGGTACGAGTTGATATGTCGCAGGGAAATGAAGAAACCTGGGATTTCGGGAAGTCCCGGGAAAAGCCAAAATCATAAATTGGTGATTATGGCGTTTCAACAAAATCATCAGCCAATAAAATTACCGTAACCTACTGAAGCCACGGTAGGTTAGGTTAGGTTTTTTATTTTATTTGATGTTAAACGAGAAATATCACGTACTGAAAATAATGAAATCGAAGTGATATAATAGGATAATCTATATATTAATACGTGAAGAGAAAACTTTGTACCCCTTTTCAAGCATATTGCGCGCACGGAAGACTGTGAGATTTGGCATAGTTAAAGTTTATATGGAGAAGGAGTGCAGAAAGCTAAAATTACGGTCGAATTTTGATCACAGGGCGACCACTAGTATTATTTCTCGACATTCGACATTTCCCGGGATTTCACGAAATCCCAGGTTTCGTCATTTCCCTGCGACGGATACACATGTACCCTCAGTTGTTCCCTTTGATGTCACAGTATGATCTTGTTTTTTCCGTTACAAATCTCTTGAAGACGTAGTAAGTAGGTGAAATTGCCTCGTTTAGGCAGAGGGGAGTTTGAACACCCCCTGTAGATGTGATATTGGTATATCTTCATGACTGTTTTTCCTTATGGGGTGGAGAGAAGTTTAAGTGACGATTCAGTGTAGTGTTGATGCTGCTTCGCTTGATATTTTTTTGGTCAGGTTTTTCGGAAGTTTTTTTTTTAAACGATTCTCCTCCATCCTTTTTCTTCTGTATCGTGATTCGTAGGACGATTAAAGTTAAGCGCTTCGGCAATTTTCGTGTTTTCCGAATTAATACGAATATGCAAGCAATGTCCGGTGAAGTTGTTGTACTAATAATTATGAACAACTTTTAGTATGGGAAGAAACCTGAAATCACGAAAACAAAATCAGCTGTTCCATACAAGTATACCTAGGTATAATGCAAAGTGGGATTCAAACTAACTACCTCACAATGTTTTATGTTATTTAATAATTGTATTTTTGGGCCAGTGTTGTCTGAATCAGAAAAGCAACAAATTTTTCATTTATCAGTTCAAATAATATACCGTCATATGTCGAAATACAACACTTTATAAAATAATAAGATAGACAACCACCTTGCGCAAACATTATAGTGCCATCTAGGGACAAAATAATGAAATCATATAGGTACATGACACTTTTGGAGATACATTTTTAATGTATTGTGAATTTAATGATACAATTTGCAAAAGATATTTTTTTGGGTTGTGACTATTTGGGTGGAAGTTCGATATTCGTGACGATTACTGACGATATACATTCCTGCTTCGCTATGAATATCCAAATGTGTGTTCTAGGAGGGTTCCTTCTAATGGAAAGTTCACTTAAACTATTCATTAAAGCATTAGTGATAAATAGTCCTAACTTAAAACAAAAGGAAATCCTACACATTTCTTTGGAAATAATTGAAAACATCTTACTAATGGAAGTTCTAAATTTGAACGACAATGGATGCGCACGAGTCACAATTGCGTTCTATTCCTGTGTTAATAGCGTGTGCAAGCGCATATCCGCTCGATTGTTTACGAGACGAGGGTGGCTAGGGTTGTGCACTAGTGTCAGATATCAACAGCTGGTGAATATACGGAAGTATTGAATTATAATCGGCGGATATTTGACGTTACCTGGTTATATCGGTTTGAAAGATTTCAGTCAAAACTGTACATATAGTCTCCGGCGTACCTACTTTGATTATAGGGGTGCACGACTGCCAGGTTATAACATTCCAGTAGTTTCCAATCATTTTTTGACTAGGGACCACTAGTAATTTTGCAATCGTTGCATGGTACAAAATAAAAAAACAAAATAATTATACATATTTTGCTGACGCTGCGGTCGGCACAAGCGCGCGAAATAATAACAACTATAGCATGTACGTAACACATTCGTGTTTCGTGTTACATTGACACAATTAAAGCACACATAGTTAGTGATTGTAGGATATATCCTTTAAAGAGATATATTTATTTTGTAAAACATGAGTAAAACAGTACAAGTGCAGGTGTTAAGTTTGAGGAAGTGCTTACATGTTTTGCCATTAAAGGCGTACAAAAAAACAAAAATTGACTTAATATCTAATAATAAATTCTGAGTTCATACAACATAGGAAACGAAATAATATAATATGGTTTATAAATCATGCAACATGTTTATAATGCTACATGTAAAACTGACATAAAGCTAAACATGTCACATTTCTACCACATATTTATTTTTTCTATATGCCATGATACGATGATTAACTTCCCGAGTTTCTTTCAATTACATGGTTTATTTGATTTGATGAATGATTTGTTGAAGTTGTATTTTTAAATTTATTCAATGATTTTATTATGTATTGTATTGTTAAGTATATAAATATGTATCATCGGTTATTGTACCCATTATTAAGAACAACTTTTACTATGGAATGAACACTGAAATCGAGAAAAAAAATGCTGTGCTAGAAGGTACAAATAATTAAATATTACTCAACTAAATGTATCGAACAGCACATTCTTTATTTAAACGAAATCTATATCTATATCTATCTGTCTCGTAACCATGGTAACTTATCTCTTTGTTTGACTATACGTCCTGGTTCATTCGGAGACTTTCTTTCCGATTCTTTTCGAACAATCCGTGGTATTCATTAGGAAGCGATCTACACGGTATCCATTAAAGCCCCTTTAACTATAAATAACAAAAATCATTACAAAAATATCATTAACCATATGTTAAGTATTTGCGCACGCGCCTTCAAGGGTGAGTGCCCCCATTCATGGCCCCGTAATTAGGGTTCCGCAATGACCAAAACAATTTATTACGACGCACCTGGGGTCTTTTTGATAAATTATCGTATTGTTATTAGTTTTAATGATTAACTAAATGTAGGATCGGGTGTAAATGATAGGTTGGAGCTAATTTGGTGGAAGGGTGATTATGGTGTTGCGGTGATTATCAAAGTTTGTAACAGCTGCTTATCTTGTGCTGAAAATTAATGGGATTGAATGGTTTTTTTTTGCTAGCATATAATGACAGAGTAACCAATCAAAGGCTAAATGCTGATAAAAGGAGCTCTAATGTACTTAGATATCTACTCCTACATTTCATGCACCCCAGCAGTATAGAATAGAATAGATCTTTATTTCATGTAAACCAAATACAAGCACTTATGAAATGTCGAGACTCTATGTGCACGGTTCCAAATAGTAGGTCTTATAGAGAAGAACCAGCAAGAAACTCCATGGAATCCTTTTCAAATAATAGTTTACATACTTATTAAAAAAAAACATGATTTCTTGGATGGTCCCATAGTAAAAGTTGTTCATATTGATCAGTAATTTCACCCGTTAAAGCATTGCCTAATATGTTCCTACCTCGTTCCACATACTGTTGTCGCCACCCTGTATACCAATTGTAATGGTTATAAGATTATCGAATCACATAAAGTACCTATACTCTGTTCGAAATAACATTACAAATTTAAATAACTCCATTTACACTTTATTCAACCGATTTTGACTTTTATTACGTTGGTGACATGACAAATTACAGCTGCAGTAAACATTTGTTATCGTAAATACGTTTTTGCTTTTAATGCCATCCTTATGCGTACGGAATAGAAGTCAAAATCGGTTGAATACACTGTAAAAGGGTTTGTTAAACGTGTCTAATCTTATTTCAAACGGAGTATAGAGATTCTCAGATTTTTTACTTATCGCGGAAAAGTGGAAGAAAGAAAGAAAGAAAAATGAAAGATGGTAAAAGGAAACCTATTTGATATTTTTCAGTAGAAGCCCTATAACTTTCAAAAGAGCTACTAGGTACTCTGCTTACTCCTCTAGCTACAATATAAAAATTCCCACGATAAAATTGACTTTACAATATTTGGAAAATGCTTTAAAAGAGCCTGGACGCTTCACTGAGCTACGTTCAACAGTACTTGAGCTATCCTCTCAACTTAGACACTCTAAAACCCACCTTATGACATGGATTTTAGGTTAATTTCAAAATATCAAGGGTCCATCCACTTCCAAATGAAAACGTATTGGAAATTGAACGATGGGTACTTTAAATTATGGTATATTTTTGAATGTCGTGTGGTTTTAGATTTTCAACGCTTTTAAAAGTCGTGGTTTAAACAGGATAAGGTTAATTTTGGATTTTCTTGTTTAGATAGGTATTTGAAGTTTAATCTCATCCAAGAATGCGTTAATTTGGTATTAGAGTGACTGAAGTCTATCTTCGAAAACTTACAGAATACCACGATTTCTTTGACCAAATTGATAATACTGATGACGCTAGAATCTAAGACTATCAGCTTTATTTAACCGTGTCATGACACGTAATTGTCATAGAGAATTATCATTTGCGTTATCTCTACATAGTATAAAATAAAGTCGCTTTCCGCGTCTGTCTGTCTGTATATCTGCTAACTCCTCTTATACCACGCAACGGATTTTGATGTGGTTTTCACCATCAGCTAGATATTTTTTACGGATGGTGTATATGTATGATATGTTGATATTTAATGTAAGGATAGTAGAGAAATTGCAGCCGTGCGAAGCTGGGTACGGGTCACTAGTTAGAAATAAGGTTCTTTGAGAAAAATTAAAAATATCGGGAGCTCACGGTACAATAAATATCTGTAACTTTCACCCCATTTGACTAAACACATAACGAATAAACTCCTCACAAAGGCAAGTCTACAAATTGATACATCAATAATTACACCATTAAATCAAATAACACAGAGAAACTTTAACCTTACGCCTCGAGTAATAGAGTCCAAATTCCCAGAAAGAGTAAGAATCGGTAAAAGAGACATTATTTCGAATAAAGAGGGCAAAGACAAAAACTGAGCCATAAACAGGACGCAGAAGAAATAAATTATTTCTATTTGCCCTCACAAACGATGAAAGTAGAAATGTTTTCTGTAGTAATAACATTATTCAAGAGATCGGTCTATTATATTGAAGATTCTTCTGAAACTTATAGCAGAAATGTGTAGTCATATTTAAGGGTATAGATCAGACCATCAAACTGTATAACTTTATCTATGGGACCACAGAACAGAAACTGGTCTAAGCAGGGACCAACATCGTAATCGCGAAGAAATTAGCAGCTGTTCCATACGTTTGGATCTAGCAGGTAACTAGGTACTGAAGTTTTATATGGGACAGCTGATAATTATTTCGCGATTACGATGTTGGTTACATAGAGAAAATTGTTCAGTTTGATGGTCTGATCAACACACTTAAATCTGACTACTACTACCTGTGCCAGTGTTTTAAATAGCTGTTCTATGTTCCTTTTACCATTAACATTTTTAATTTAAGAGTTTCCATACACTTTCTTGCCGGGTTTTCTCCATAGAACCTACCATTTGGAACCGCGCACCTAGAGTCTCGACATTTCATAAGTGCCTGTATCCGGTTTTTTTTGAAAAACCTACTGAAATCGATTTTGTAGTCAATTATAAACAAACTATACTCAGGCTTTGTGTTTATTCAATTCGTCGTGTATACCAGCCTCATCCCGGAATAAGATCCTTCACAGTTCACATACCAATACAAAGTAAAAGTATAAACTCCGGTAAGACACTGAAAGTTTTGTAGCAGTAATGCAACTGTGTGCAACTCGCACGCAACACTTGCACACTCAAGTACGTAACGCTCAAAAGCCTGAGCAAAAAGCTTTACATGACGTGCTGTTAGGGAGAGGCTTTAGTGGTAAGAAGTGGCGATTTTTACTCGTCTATTAGATAACCTAGTAGCCTAACGGTTGAACATAGAATAACTACTTAGCAAGGCAGCAAGCTAACTACAGTGGCGCGAAAATATGAATTCCACCAATCAGGTTACGAGGCCTGCGTCGCGCAAGGAAAAAGATAATCGTATCTAACACATACACAACTCTCTGACATCAACCGTCGGGCTTCGGCCCGCAAGGCAATATCACCTCGCCTGATCGGAGGATCCTCCCTTTTCAATGGAGGAACACCATACCTCGTTCCTCGACAAATGCTTCCTTTCAATACAGGAGGGTCTGAGTACGAACCCGGCCCGCACCTCTGGGCTCTGACTTTTCGAATTTATGTGCGGATCAGAATTTTATTATCACTTGCGTTAACGGTGAAAGAAAACATCGTGAGGAATCCTGCACATCTGAGAGGGCCTCATAAAGTTCTCGATGGTGTGTGTACTTCACTATACCGCACAAGGCCAGCGTAGTAGATTAAGGCCTAACCCTTCTCATTAGGGAAGAGGCAATTAAAAATAACTACATAAAGTGTCAATCCAGGACATCCTTCTTTCTATGTGCCAAATTGTATTCATTCAGCTGTTCTTGATATTAAGATGATAGTGTTATGTGGTACAATGACATGTTGTCACTACTCAGTTATCACCCGCGCCCGCTCCTCTCATCACCATCACCGTCCTCCATTGTAGGAGGCTAAAGCTTTGTTGCAAAATGCTCTCCTTTGAAGCTAGTTGGACATTGTTCTTTTGAGAATGTCACGTCACTAATCACATAGTGATGTAGGTACCTTTGTTTCTATACGCCAAGTCTTTAATTAAATATGTTTTGGTTTACTAAGAAGTTTATTTTGTAGTTCGAATCTGCGAATGTTTTCGGAGTGGGATGAGTTACTGTTCAAATATTTTGATAATATTTGCTAAATCCAACTGGATTAGTTGAGGCTGAAACTGTCGGAACTGGCCAGCTTGTAACTGCCATGGCAATCTTATTCAGAGGCAAATCATTATTATCATTTTCTTATTTTTATTCACATTAAATTACATTATTCTCGCAGCTCTTACCACAACATTGTACTAATCAAGATTGTAGTCTATTATTTAAAAAAAGTTTCCATGCAGTTTCTTGCCGGTTCTTCTCCATAGTTCCTACTATTTGGAACCTCGCACCTAGAGTCTCGACGTTTCATAAGTGTCTGTATTTGGTTTACATGAAATAAAGATCTATTCTATTCTACTGTTGCGCCATTTGAGTTTTCAAGCGAGATCACTGTGATTTTCAAACATTTTCAGTAAACAGAATGGGAATTGGGAACTTATCGTAAATATAACCATAATAACGTATCTAGCTAAATTATCTACAATTCCCAAAATATGGAAAAACTGACCCAAAACAAAAGCGGTTCAACTCGAAAAAACAAAAACATGTTGCAATCCAAAACACTCGCGCCTAACAGCAGAAGTTACACAACTCAGAAATTCTAAAAATTGCGCTGCTTCTCTGTGGACCTGAGGGCGGAATAAAAACGGACATAAAACTTTTTTTTCTATGTTTTTGCCAACGACCTCTCGTTTCGTATAATATTCATGGCCCGTTTTTTACACCTTACGCCTTTTACCCGCATAAATGTGAATTATATCATTTTTACCGCTATTTTTGCGCTGTTATATCTAAAAAATCGGTATCCGCTTGAGAATGGAAAAATGACCTTAATAGGTTTGTTTGGGTTTTGTCTATTTTGGAGATGTAAAAGCCGAATATGGACAAACATTATCGTTTGTCTACTTCTTGTAATATCTTAGACATTATCAATATTATATCTAATAGGTAACTAGGTATACGGTATGGTAATATTTATGGTGTTATATTATATACTCTGTATATACAACGTGTATCAGATATGCGATATTTAAGGGTATGGATCAGACCAGGAAACTGAACAACTTTCTCTATGGGACCAACATCGTAATCGCGAAAATATTATCAGCTATCACATTTGATGATCTGATCCACATCCTTAAATATGACCACGCATTCCTGATACACGTTGTAGGTGTACTGTGTAGGTACCATTAGATTTGTTAAAAAGTGATTAATTATATTATCAGAGACAGTTAAATGTAGCCTTTCTTATCGCATCCGGCCACATGAGCCCTTGAACAATACTAATGATGGCATGGCGCCGTGGCTACGCGATTGGCTTTCTGCACTTCATGCTGCGGGTTCGATCCCCGCACGGAACAAATATCTGTATGGCCAAATATAGTTGTTCCGGGTCTGGGTGTGTGTGCATATGACATGTATGTTTGTATAACTGTACCCACGGCACAGGCGAAAATCCTAGAGAGGGTCAAATGTAAAAAAAAGCTTCTGTGTTACGTTACTTGATTTTCATATTTTAAAATAACGTTTTTCGTTAAATAAGACAAGATGTAAGAAAAAATAATATTAGGTATAGTATTTTGTAGGTATCTAGTCGATAAGTACCTACATTATGAATATTTTGTACAAATGCCAAATACTTACAGCGTAGGTAAGGATTTAATTTAATTTGATGAGATAATTTGAATAACGTCATTATTTTACGCTAAACTTTAATTAAACATTGTGTTGTTAGAGCGAATCTCGTAAGTACCGACATAATACTTTTTATGAAGCCTGATAATTTGCTGCTTAGATTTCCTTATTTAAATCATGTTTAATTATAAAAGAACTTAATTAGCTGGTATAATTTTATCTACCCAATAAGGTTATCTTATTTAATTTTTTGTGTACCTATGTTTTATATTTATTAAATCTGCGGCAGGAAATATTTTTACGATGAAATAAATGAATGGAGGAAATGAGGTCAGACAATATGGCTTCGCATAATTTTTATATATTCTATTTAAACTTTCATCCTCACGCGTTTATTAAAAAAATGTAAATTGAATGAAATGTCCCCCTGCTGCAACCATCGTAAAAATTAAATGAAGAGCTTTTTATGCGCATAAAAAAAACCAGAGACTTAAGTATGCACTTCGACAAACAAAAAACATCAAAAGAATGTTTTTATTTTTAAAACATATTCGAAACACGTGGCCCAAACAAAAACGCGCCAACTCACAATTTGTGCAATGATTGTACTAAAACTAAATGCGTGCCATGTGGTCATTCCCGGTCATGCCATCGCGGGTCCGCTAACTTCATTCTGATCTTTCCATCCCTTTCTAACAGATAGTTTCCCATTCAAATTTTATGTGCTGTTGTGCTTTCTCTCGCTCTCGCACGGCCGTCAGTTCGCGTCGGAACGGAGAGCTTGGTGGACGTACGTTTCTCTGCCGAAACACATGACAACTTTCGTAAAAAAACGTTGTAAATACTTTTTTTGAAAGTACGGCAAGTGTTTGCGCGTGTGTCAAAACGGTTTCTGTGTTCAGTGAATTAAATTTTCGTGAGAAAAATATTTTGTTTGTGTGCATATTTTGGAATGTTGCAAAGATCACAGGTAGTCGCGCTGTTAGCGAGCGCGAAGTGAACGGATTTCTTTACGGTTGGTATTATTTTTCTTATCAATCTATTGTCAGTGAGCTGTTTCTACGTGGCTGATGAAGTTTTTTCGATAAAACATTACAATTTTATCGCTATCAGAGCGAATTTGTTGATATGCTATGTTAACCTGTTTGGACAACTGCACGATCGGAAAACTTGCAAATAAATACAAATGTACCCGCATACTGAGTAGGTACCAAAGAGTAATAAATTCAAGGTTTTTCATCAATCGATTTGTGGTTTTACACAATTGTGTAAACATTATATGATTTGATTTAATATTATATCTATGTTTCTAAACTCGAAGCGTTATGTAAAAACTTCAAGGTTGATGTAAATAGCCTTATTTGTTGCCAGCTCACGCAAAAACTATTAACCATCTAACTACCTCCGACGATTCACGATATTACCACGTTCGTACACAAATTCTTTGAAATTATATTTATCTACGACCATAATTATCATAGAACTTATTGTCCACATTTTCTCAACTTAATGTACAACTTCATAGTTCCATTTACCAAAAGACAATCAATACCTATAGGTTTTAGCAATCAGCACTAAAAATATTTGTCACTGTTTGTAATATCTGTGACAGTCTGTTGCCATTTTTTCATTTAGAATTACTAACGGTTGCGTACTATGATTGAGACATTAAAAGAAAAAAAACTTCAGCCAAGGTTGTACTTGCGTTTCAAAATTTTAAGTTCTATTTTTCACGTTACCGCAAAAATTAACAGTTCAACAACCAAAATGGTGTAACTCAGATTTTGTAAATTTTGCGCAACGGAACGTAGCTAAATTTCTTAGAATAATTTATACAATGTTCACAGATTTTTTTGCCTACAGCGATGAATGCAGGTTGTTATCTGTATTTGTTTTCATGTAATTAGTTAAGATTACTACATACCTATTCTACATAACCTTGTCTATTGATTCTAGATAGGCACGTTTTACTCTGATATCATCGGCACTGTAATATAAACTCGTGTTTTAATTAATATAATAACAGGAAATTGTGTTAAAGGAAATGTAACTTGTCTAATTACAGCAGGTAATTAATATTTTGAAGATGAGTCTCAGATTATTAACTAAATTCACAACAGTTTCAAAGTACCTACTCTAATATTGGAGCTATGAAAGGAGATTCCGATAACTTCTGCATGAAATGAATCTTTGTTCCCAAAATTTTCAAAGATCCAGCGAGTCTACCGCGTAACTAAAATGGTAATGAACATCGACTCTGGTAATAAACTTCAATATGATCGTGAGAGACTATACTTTGAGCTACCTTTTAAAAATATGACCGATCATGAAGATAGGAAAAAGTTTTACAAGGTAGCTCAGAGTTTCGTCTCTCGCGATCGTGTTGAAGTTTATTATCAGAATCGATGTTCATTACCATTTTAGTTACGCGGTAGACGCCTAGGTCCTGAACTTCAAGAGGAACATACGAACAGCAAAGCCAACCTAAATACAGATCATAGAGCATACTGAGGCCGACATTCAGAGACGACAGAAACGAGTCTAAGCGTGAACTTCCGCTTCCATCTGTCAAACTTACGAACAAATTTTGACAGATGAAAGCGTAAGTTCACGCTTAGACTCGTTTCTGTCGTCTCTGAATGTAAGCCTAAGACGACTCAAACTGCGTTTGAATAAGTTACTTTGTTTATTGACTTTTATACTTTGTTCATTGATTTTATCGGTCTTAGCGTATGCTAAGCACAATTTCAGCGTGCTATGACTATAAATTCTAAATCAAAGCATATAAGCTTACCAAAGTCTAAGTAAGTTGTATAGATCTCAGCTTAACTCCTCATGTTAGGGTCTCTGGACCCATAAAACACGGGCCGGCTTTGTAATTAGTTTTCTTGTTGCTCGAACCCATAGTTCACCGTTATACTATACAGTGAGATAGCGACCCTGAGGGACAGACAGGGTCCGAATATCAGTCAACATTTACGACTTGAGACAAGATGGGTATCTTGAAACATGTATGTC
This sequence comes from Allophyes oxyacanthae, assembly GCA_932294325.1. NCBI lineage: Eukaryota > Metazoa > Arthropoda > Insecta > Lepidoptera > Noctuidae > Allophyes > Allophyes oxyacanthae. The sequence continues at coordinate 2,027,908 of OW028625.1, forward strand.
TCATCTATATAATAATTATGTCTCAGTCTGGTTTGCGAAGGATGATAATTTTTTTGTAAATAAAAATACATAAAAGTTGACTTTCCTTTGGAGAAATAGACATGAAAAAATCCAGGATCACTCCAGGGGGTCTATCGCGTACCAAAATGGTAATGAATATCAGACTCTGGTAATAAACTTCAATACGATCGTGAGAGACTGAACTTCGAGCTACCTTTGAAAAAATTACCGATCATGAAGATGGGAGTCCTAATTTTATGCTCGGTAATTTTTTCAAAGGTAGCTCGAAGCTTAGGCTCTCACGATCGTATTGAAGTTTATTACCAGAGTCTGATGTTCATTATAATTTTTTTACGCGGTAGACCCGCTGAATACAAAATTATTGTGAAGTACCTACGATTGATTGTTTTCAAGACATGATTTTACCCATAGATTTAGAATATTTTCGCATGATTTTACCTAAGACCTAAGAATCGTGGTCGCGGGACTTATCTCATTACCGTGACCCCGGAACGTAAAGGGCTATTGAAGGAACACCGTGGATTTTAGTCAGTACAAGTCTGACAGTCCCCCCCGCCCTGCCCGGGGTGGGAGGAATCATTTGATGATTTTACCACGCTAAAAAAAAAAAAAAAAGACCTAAGAATCGTGTTATGAACTGATTATAATCATTTGCGGATCAGTGAAGTTCAGGATTAATTTGCTTTGTTTTTACGGTTAATGTGTCTTGCGATGTTCTCTTTACCGCCAAATGTGAGTTTTTACCATCTACGTCATATTTATCCCGCCTCGAATAATACCCGTAACAATACTCACAAATAGCGTAGCTCTTAGGTGTTAATATCAAAGTAAATACCTTGGATCTTGTATTCAATTAACCGCAGAGGTTTTGCGGTCGAAGCAGCGATCAAAATTCAGTACCTCGACAAGAAACTAATATGATTTTATTGGCTCTGTTATTGCTTACATAAGTGCTACATTACTTTATCATAATGTGGTTACATAAGGTTATATGACTGTGTGTGAGTTCACGAGAAAAGGCACCTTATGGCGGTTTTGAGTTTCGAAGATATTCAATACTTTGTAAAAAAAGTACAAAAATTGAAAGAAAGAAATATAGTTTACTAGCGACCCGTCCCCGGCTACGCCCGGGTGCAATTTCTCTATTATCCTTACATTAATTATAAAAGTATTATACATATGAACCATCCTCTTGAATCACTCTATCTATTAAAAAAAACCGCATCAAAATCCGTTGCGTAGATTTAAAGATCTAAGCATACATAGGGACAGACAGACAGCGGGAAGCGACTTTGTTTTATACTATGTAGTGATTGGCACATAAATGCTAAAAACACCGAAAAAAAGTGTGTAGATTAGTGCCAAAGGGGCCAGCAGCCCAGCATTATGTTGGGTGTCAGTACGGTAATACTGATCACCCAACGCTGGTTTTCAGCTGCAACCCAGGGTGCCATACGCTCGAAACAAGAAACAAAGATAAATCAAGTAAAAAAAGCAAAAAATATGATTTTTTTTATTATTTTTTTCTTGTTTATTCTGTGACACTGAACTTAAATAGGCGGTTTCGAGAATATGCATAATTTAGATTAATATATTTAAAAAATAATGAAATCTGCAAATATATAAGTAGGTAGGTACATCAGCAAATGTTGACACATTTTTATATTTGTAGCTTAGAAATTGCAGGTTATAGGAAAATGCGTGAATTTGCTTGTGGAGACACATTATTTAACATTATACAGTTTTAACGTAACAAAGTAACATTATAGGAAGTGCAGGTCTCGACAACTGAACAAATAGTGTCAGATCGTTAGCCGTGTTTAAAGTAGATTCCAAATATTATGAAAATTCGATGTTTTCTTAAACAGCTAAAAATACTGTAACAGGGTTGCCAACTTGCCACACACACCTGGAAAAGTCATGGAATTTTATTCACCCTTAAAAAAACCTGAACCTAACCTATAAATTCCTGTGATCTTTTTTTTCTGGACATCCTGGAAAAAAGATGGAATTTCGTTTTTCAAAAAAAAAATGTGGCAACTGGCAACCCTGTGTATAAGTATTTGTACTTAAAAAGTGTGGTCCAATCGCTTGTAAGCATCACAATAACTTTACGTAGTTGACGTCAGACGTGTAACTTGGGTAGAATCCCAAACAGCTGATTTAATTCTTTCTTTGTCTAACTTACACGAAAAAATAACTAGAAACCACTTGGTGACCTTTGTTAGAAATGTGACTGACGCTTATAAAGTATTTTTCTATAGAAACAATATTATAATAACAGTTCTTAGAAACAAGTGGTCAGGTAGGCGTTCCAAGTATTGGATTCGGTTCATATTTCAAAGTACCTAATGTACAATGTTGGGTTTTTAGACGAAGCTTAAGTAAGGTCTGCCCCAAGATTATAAAAAACAAAATTTCTAACTTTATTTTGAATGTTTTCATTTATTTTTAACTTAAAATCCGAATTTAAACTGGGCATCAATCAAAGTGGCGTAAGAATTTATTTTTATTTTTTATACAGTTTACAATTTTCGTTTTTTTTTAATATTTAATGTTGTTTTCACAAAATTTTGAATTTTAACCTACGGTATACGTGCTTAGAAATTAAAAACAAATTGCCTTATGTCACCTTTTGCAATAAACAAAACGTGCGAGGTGTTGATAAGAAATTTCTCGTGAATTCATAATCATATTCGACTTCATGCTTTCCCTTAGAATCAGATTCATTACAGTCACGGTGTTAATGGTATTAAACAATGCAGTTCATACTACATGATGCAATTTTATTACAGTTTTACTCAAGTTTTTTTGCAAAACACGGTTTGAAAAGTGCTTTGTCCTTCAGTCACAGTTCGTCAATTTTCAATCCTAATGGCGTTTTTTTCCTTTCTGTGTTTTATTTTTATTACCGTTTGTGGGATTGTGTCTACAAATAACCAATATTTCTTTCTTTCTTTCTAACCGATCGCTACTGTTGGAAGAAATCGTCATGATGAAACATTATTTTTTATTACTTTAAAATGTTCACAATTTCCATTTACTTACTTACTTGTATTTTAGCAATGAAATGATGTGCAATAAATACCACAGAATTAATACAATATACAGAATGGCCCATTTACTAACAGAGGATCAAAAACTTTTTTTTAGTTACACTCTTTTCTTTGTTTTTATTAATTAAATTACTGATTTTCGCGGAACTAATGTTGTTAAAACGAACAAAAAGGGCGTAATTTACCGAAAACAAATTTTGGACAGCTGTAATTGGGCACCCTGTGTATAATCTATAAGACTGTGGTAATACACTCGCCTTATCGCAAAATGCTTGCTTAAAATATAGCAAGTGAAAGAAAAACAATGTTTATTAAGAGTTCGTTGCCCTGTGTTACGGTCTACCGACCTATTCTGATGTTTAAACAAACACCTCATTTACATAAACATCAAACAAACCGCGTCCAAACCACTTGTAGCCTCTTTACAACTAAGTCTATAATAGTTTTCTATCAAAAACTACTACTGAATAAATATACCATATCTTGCCCGACGTACGTATATTTAAAAATACAGGCAGAGAAAATAATTAGCAAATACAAACAGCGCCGTCAGTTTTCTTTTTCGCGATTTTCTTGTTGGTTCCATAGTAGAAGTTGTTCATAATGATGAGTACAATAAACTAGAACTACTAGGGACTAGAAAGGTAGGACCATAAATAGACTACTATCGCACGGGTGGATATTTATTTATACGTACTAAATATTTTATAAAACACTATTTTATTCTATACCTATATAATCAATAGTATCTATTCGCAGCGCACGCGATGTAAGAAATTTTACAGGTAATTTTTTACACCTTGGGTTACATTATTGGAGTTTTCGTAGGGATCTCTGATTTTTTTTGAAAATAAAATATGACATATTTTTTTCTGTGTAATATAGCATTCTACTGGTGAAATAATTTTTAAAATCGGTCCAGTAGTTTTTGAGTTTATTCATTACAAACAAAACACATTTTTTTTCTCTTTATAATATTATGTAGATTTTTACATTTTATATAATTGCAGTCTCCTTATCGGCTAAAATTTGTGTTTCTATTACTTACGTACCTTTTGCTATATCAACGTATTGTTTCACCAGCATTGCGTACCTAATCGCTGATATAAACCTGCTTATCTTAATGGTTTATGACGTCACGTGTATATAACATGATCGGAGGTACATACGGCTGAAGGTCATGCAATTGTACGGGCTATTAACATAGGCTTTGGCCTTTAACCCTTTGGATAACAAATGTAATAGCAGTTATATTGAATTAGGACTTCATAAGGGAATTCAATTATTCTGTATGAAGGAAATTGATTTCGGAGCCTGCGGATATTGAAATTTTAGATATGCCAGTTCATGTTTGTGTGGCATGTTTTTGTTTTATCCCGAATGTATATTATAATGCTAACTTACAAGAATAATAACCATTTTGCAATATATACAAGATCTTACCTTTAAAAATTTAGATTATTGATTGGTTGTCGCAGCCGCTCCAACTAGATACCGCACCACCTAAGAAAAATGGCTCCTTGAATGCGTCAACTCATGTATTGACATGTGATTGTCATTTATGGTTTGTAATATTTATCGTTGAAATTATGAAATTATTACGGAAATTATACAATCCTTACTGATGGTACATGACATATCCCAGTGTCTTTTTAATTTTGGTTGTATTGTTTTTGCACAGTTTTACTAGGCAAACCGGCATTTTAATCTGACCGTACGCCTACTTTAGCGTAGTATGTTTTGCCGCATTTTATTAGTACGCCGGCGGAATCTAGTTGGAGTGGCTGCGACAACCAATCAATAATAACCATATCTTACCTTTCGAAACTCGATCCCCAGTCATCATTTTGAACAACGTTTCCTATGGGACCAAGCCTGACAGCTTGAATTTCTCACTCAACGTATATCTTAATTTCTCTGTCACCTAGAAGTTGCCAAGTTAATCTATCGCCTAGACAGTTAAATCCTAAGTAAATATTTCAAGAAGCATCGTAATCTTCGGTTAGTATCTTCATAAATCTTATAATAACCATTTACCTACCGCAGAGGGAAATTGAGAAGATGTCTATTAAAGATTGTAAATATTTAATTAGGACATTGATAAACTTAACAAAATAAAGCTAAATATAATATTTTAGTGTAATAAATTAAACTAATGGTCGCCCAATGGTCGAAATTCGACCGTAATTATGGCTTTCTGCACTCCTTCTCCATATAAACTTTAACTATGCCAAATCTCACATTCCCGCATGCGCGCAATATGCTTAAAAAGGGGTACAAAGTTTTCTCTTCACGTATTATTATATAGATTCTGTTATGAGGATAACAGATTGTGTATTTTTTAAAGAACACGGGAAGATGATCTATTAAAAGTGCTATAAAGCCAAATACTGATTGGATAATTACAACAGTGGATTTTGGTATTCCCTTGCTACCAGTACCTATGTAATTTGAAAGACAAATAAAAATACTCTATTCTATTCTATTCATTCACAAATTCAAGCCAATTTAACTCTTGAAAGCGATTAGATTTCGCTACAAATTTTCAAACAAAAGAAATAAGCACTCAAACTTGACGGGCACAGCAGATTCATCATAATCATAACTGCGTGAAAAACTTAAATATAATTTGATTAATTGCCTTTTAAAATTCCTGAATCATTCAAAAGATTAAGACTTCTCAGTCACGCTCATGAGAGGCGAAGACGTAAAAACACTCCATTGATGACGGTCTTCAATCCTAAACAGGTTTGAGCGGATGATGCAAAAAGGCTAGTAACCAAACTGGTTAGTTTTAAGATAATTAAACGTATGACATTGAATAATTTTCGTAATTAACGTGAAAGGATTGCATTGAGTTTTAATACTGATGTGTAAAAATTATACAAATAAAAATTCTACTATTTGGAACCGTGCACCTAGAGTCTCGACATTTCATAAGTGCCTGTATTTGGTTTACATGAAATAAAGATCTATTCTATTCTATTCTATTCTATTCTACAGGTATTTTTTTTTTGTTTGGAAATGTTAGGTACTTATTTTTTATTACATACTGCACTAGCGACCCGTCCCCGGCTTCGCACGGATGCAGTTTCTCTACTATCCTTACATTAAATATGAAAGTATTATACATATGAACCTTCCTCTTGAATCACTCTATCTATTAAAAGAAACCGCATCAAAATCCGTTGCGTAGTTTTAAAGATCTAAGCATACATAGGGACAGACAGACAGCGAGAAGCGACTTTGTTTTATACTATGTAGTGATTGTACAACTGAATACAACAATTTTGTAAGTAAAGGAGATTACAATATTAAAGTACAATGGGCGGCCTTATCGCATAAAGCGATTTCTTCCAGGCTATGTTATTTTATCACCTTTCTTTCTCTCCCCAATCCTCTCCCTTTAATTATTGTACTCGTCATTATGAACAACTTTTACTATGGGACCAAACCTGAAATCGCGAACCCCGTCTCCAACTAGAAAAAGGGCTGTAACTTTTGAACGGCTGAACAGATTTTCATCAAACATAGCTAAGATGAAAGCCGATTAAAGTAGCTTTCAATATAAAAAAACTGCTTTTAAATCGGTCCATCCGTTTTGGTGTTACGATGCCGATAGAGATACACAGATACAGTCTACAAACATAAAAAACAAAAATTAAGGCTTATAAAATAATTATAGGCTGGCAATGATATTTCTACATTCACATTTTTTTTTTTACTCTAGTCTAGATAAGTTATTAAGAAAACAAATAATAAATGACCCTGCAAAAGTAATTTTCAATGACAATAGAAATCTAATAATGACTGGCCCTAATTACCGTAGATTGTTGACGAACCCGGATGTCTAGCTAGTGTTGTTGCGTAACCGATTGGTTGATATTCAGCAACCGGGTTACCGATTGATTGGTAATATTAACCGTAATGGGGTACTATTATATTTAAGCACTGGGAGGCAATTCTCGTTACCTGCGAGATCATCTCGGAATCGAGTTTTCACGAGCGCTTTTTGACGTTTATGATGGTTTGAATTCGAAATGTATGTGTCGAACGTCGAACGGTACCGACCAGTCGAAGCAATTCGATATTACCTTTTTCGAAAATGTCCCTCACGATTGCCTCATTGAACGTCCGGACTTTCGGAGAGAAAAGAAGGGCTTCCAGACTATTAAAAAAAAAAAAGCGGTACACAGCTAACCTACCAGCTAACCCCTAGTGGGACACAGGCCTCGGTTTAGGGCGACGCTGATGGCGCAACAAGAGATGGCTTGCTATGTTTGTGTTGTATTAACTTGGTACTCGTGGTCGCCTAGTGGTCGAAATTCAACCGGTAATTTTAGCTTTCTGCAATCCTTCTCCATATAAACTTTAACTATACCATGTCTCACACGCCTCCGTGCGCGCAATATGCTTAAAAAGGGGTACAAAGTTTTCTCTTCACGTATTAATATATAGATTATTAGGGACATTTAGATCTATCGACTCAGCACGGGCTATCACGACTCACGAGCGAGGGTCAGGGAGGATGAAGCAATTCGATCGACTCTCCTTCGAGAAATGTCTGGCTCAATGTTTCCTGAATATCTCAACTTTTACCACTCGGGAAAAGTAGGAATTCGAACTTCTCGAATACGAGACAAATTCGACTGCGCGAGAATTGACCTCCTGCCTGTAAGTTTCGTTTTAGCTCGCGGCTTCGCTCGCTTGTTACTTGGGTAACGTGAATTTTTGCTTACATAACACAAGCATCACGCTTGCTATCACCAAAAGGTTAGGGTAGAGTCATGGGGATATGGTACATGGCGCTACAAAGGCAACAAGTAGCAATAGGCGGACAATCGCCGTACATATTACGAATTTGTTTGACAGTTCGTGACCGATCGCGCTCCGTCTGCTGTCGGGTCGCTGTCAGGTGTTTTTTTTTTTTTTTTTATATCATTGCCCCTCACTAGGATTTCTCCTGTATCGAGGGTACAGTTTACAAACATACATGTCACATGCACACACAACCAGACCCGAAACAACTATTTGTAGATCATACAAATATTTGTTCCTAGCGGGGATCGAACCCGCGGCACGTAGCGCAGAAAGCTAATTGCTTAGCCACTGCGCCAACCGTGTCGTCAATTAGAACGCGGGTTGCTATAGACACAATAACATCACTATTATCCATTGTGTAGAAACCATAAAGCTTAAATGCAGTTCCCAGGCCGACTAGGCAATCACAATCTCTTGATTTCCATAAACATATTCCACGAGCGAGCAACCTTATTATAGGAAATAAACACGACATGTCATAACATGTTCTTTTAAGAGGAGATTACGTCACCAGATCCTTTGCAATCTACCTGAGGACTAACCGCCTTTATATTTTTAAGTTTATTGTAGGGAGACATGACGTCATGGGTTAAGTTCTTGCTCTAAGGATGTTGAGCCGTTATTGTGATTGGCTCACAACAAAAGTGATCAACAATGGGTAGCAATGGGTGGGAATGTAGAAGTTAGGTAAAAACTATTCTATAATCTGTGGTATAATCTGAAAATGAAAGAATTAAAAGACAAATAATCCCCATACAAAACTTCAATACCAAAAATTACAATTAACAAAATTTCAAAGTTCCAAAGAGCCAATTTTTTTCTTGCCAACATTAAATTGTACTTGCATAAATAAAGTTTTTTGATACAAAAAACTGGATCTGGTCCGCTAGACGCCCGGCGGGAAAACTAGTCCGTTATTCGCCCGGCGCGGCGCGGCGGGAAAATTATATTTATATAAAAAAAAAAGTTAATATATGCAATATATGTGCCTATTAATATATTTGCGTATGGAACTAAAGAGCTGCAGCTTTACATTCAAAGAGCCGCATGTGGCTCGCGAGCCGCAGGTTGCCGACCCCTGGTCTGATCCATACCCTTATACATATACCACGCATTTATGATAAACGTTGTATAAACACAAGCCCTATTGAATATTCAACAGACATATCTGCTAATTCACTTTAGGTCTAGATATCAAGGTGAACTACATTACTAAAATGTCAGTCTATCTTACGGTTATCTAGAATCTATCAAGTGAAGGTACACAAGGCCTAGACTCCCGGAACTTAGTTAAATATCTAGATTAAATTGTCTAGAACCAAAGTACTTGAACCAGATTAGAATCTTTGGCGACAATGAAATCCGGATTTCAATTTATATCCGGAAATATCGTGAGGAGGGTCGCGGTCACGGATAAAAATCTGGCTTCAAGTAGGGAATAATATGAGAAAAAATATTCCGTCGGAATAATGAAAACGATAAGCGATAGTCGAAAAGAAGTGACCCAACCCAAGATCAAAAAAAACGTAATAAAAAAGAAAACTTGAACTCAAAAAACTGAGATCGCTTTAAAAGTGTCTGATGTTGCTCCTTCCCAATTTGCACGAACATTTCCACAAAGCAACAATACGTCCATATTTAGAAAACACCCCACAATGGCCACATCCAAACTACAACAGATCTAAAAACTATAATTAACTTGATAATTATAAGAAACGAAACAGCAATGTGACACTGAAATAACTCCCTCACGCCTTGCCTAATAGCTATGCACAAAAACCATAAGATAACCTCCAAGGGAAAAGCAATCTTATTTACTTGTCATCTAAGTTGCTTGTCTATTGACTAGAGTACAACTTCCATGGAATAATAGCAGTCCAAAACGCAACTCTATATTGATTTGGTTAAAGTTGAAATTCGAATGTGGGAAGGCAATTTCTCATGGGAGAAATATCGGCGTTTCCCTAATCTTGGGCTTCAATATTTGTTTAAGTAAATAAAACATGGCAGGCGGTGTTTGATCATGTGTAGCCTGAATGTGTGTGACGCAAGCGTATTTGATATCATTGGCTACTTGTGTTAAGTCCAAAAATATTAGATCTTGGAATACCTGTCCCAAGAATTTTGTTTGCAGATTTCTTGCGTCTAGTACCCACAGTTCATAAAATATTATTTGCACTGATGAATGAGCGGCTTATTTATTGCGTTATCATGTTCTTCCATTCTGAGAAGTGTGACGAGTGACAACTCTTTAGTTCGATAAGTAGAATCGGTGCAAATAATTCGCGAACTATACTTATAGACGAAAGCAATCTTCTGTTTTATACCATTAAATGTATTCCATTCTGGGATATACTGCGTTAATTAAATGGTAATAAACTTCAATACGATTGTGAGAGACTAAACTTCGAGCTACCTTGTAAAAAAAATACTAATCATGAAGATGGGTAGTTACGCAGTGGACCCGTTGGTCACAGGGCTCACCGCTTTTCGTGTCTAGTCTAAGACCTACCTTATTGAATACCTCAGCTAGCAATATCAGTTCATCAACCTAATCTATCAAAGTCTTATGTTGGACTTCGATCTTCCATTCGTTCCTAGATTCTGTCAAAAAGTCACAATACACGGTTCTTTGGTTTTCACAACCAGTCTACCTTAGATGTTCAGATCACAGATCTATCTTTTTTTTATAATATTATATAGGAGACAAACGATCTTGCGGTTAACCTGATGGTAAGTGATCACTGCCGCCCATGAACATCCGCAACACCAGAAGAGTCACCGATGCGTTGCCCACCTTTAAGGATTGATAGGAAAAAGGGAGGGAAAGGAGAAGGAAGAAGACATCTAGAGAGTGAATTGGGCCTCCGGCGCTCCACACTCACCGAACGAAACACAATAGTATGCAATACTGCTACTTAACGTCGATATTCTGTGGCAGACTGGCAGAGTAGTAGTTCCCCGGTCTTGCTGAGGGTATTCTTGCTGGCATAGTGACATGCCGGCGAGACACTACTACCGTACAAAATATCTATCTGGACAAAGTGTCTCAAACTTCATTCAGGGTCGGTAGAACCGAATTTCTATACAACAGCGCGCAGCGTTCTTGTTTCTTTTTAAGGTTTTATCAAAGCTTCATTCTTACGCAAAGCAAACGGAGCGTTGTTGCCTTTAAATGTTTACAATATTTTGATGATGTCTTCATTCTCTGTTCTTCATATACCTACCTGTTTTCGGTATCCTGCTTGAGTCAAGCTGAAAAACCGTTAAGTTATATCCACATAATCCAAATATTGCTTGAGCCTTATCGTCTTGGCGGTCCTAAGTCAATACAGGGTGACCTTGGTGCCTTGGTGGAGCTTGTTCAAATACCAACAGGTGGTCTTGATCGCAGGTACTATGCATATTACGTCAATTTTCGTATATGGAAGTATTTTTATGTGTCTTTGCATGTTTTAATTAAGAAATATCTAATGTTATGCCAAGTGGAGAAATATTATCTTCAATGTGTACCATCACCACTCTTGTAAGTTGTAACAATTAAGCTCAACGACCCGATTCACGCAGTGGCTTTGTGCGTAGATGTCGCAGGTTCGATTCCCGCAGAGTACAAATATTTGTATGGCCTACATTAGTTGTTTCGGGTCTGGATATGTGTGTATTTGTATGTAAACTGTATCCACGATAAGTATAGGTAATATCATGTCTGGAAGATAGGTATAATGACGAATGACGGATGAATGTTTGACGACACGGTTGGCGGAGTGGCTAAGCGATTAGCTTTCTGCGCTACGTGCCGCGGGTTCGATCCCCGCACGGAACAAATATTTGTATGATCTACAGATAGTTGTTTCGGGTCTGGTTGTGTGCGTGTGACATGTATGTTTGTAAACTGTACCGTCGATACAGGAGAAATCCTAGTGAGGGGCAAAGTAAAAAAAAAAAAACCTTTTTCCGCGCCTGATAATACTGCACACTAAATTACTCCATTAAGGCAAAAATTCAAACATAAATAAAATACCGAGACGTGCCATTTAATTGTCAAGAGAACATGAACAAAATACTTTCACATATCTTCACGTAACGCTTGACAAAGTAAAGTAAGTAACTGGTGGAAAAAATCGAAAGTATCAAGATTGGTCAATTTTGTGGTAATGATCTGTAATGCAGACGGTTGATGGTGATTGATCGTGATTCGTGAAACCTGTGGGCCTACTACCGTCAAAAATCATGGTTGGTGCAATGGCTAAGCGATTAGCTTTCTGAGCTACGTGCTGCGGGTTCAATCCCCACACGAAACAAATATTTCAAGTACCTATGACCTACACATAGTTATTCCAGGCCAGGGTGTTTTTTTTTTTTTTTTAAAACGTTGCCCCTCACTAGGATTTCTCCTGTATCGAGGGTACAGTTTACAAACATACATGTCACATGCACACACAACCGGACCCGAAACAACTATCTGTAGATTATACAAATATTTGTTCCGTGCGGGGATCGAACCCGCGGCACGTAGCGCAGAAAGCTAATCGCTTAGCCACTGCGCCAACCGTGTCGTCAAAGTGTGTGTATTTTTTTTTAAAATATGCTATGTTAATGCATATATTTTTCAAATTCAAATTCATTTATTTGCACAAAATATGGTTATAATCTGTGTTAGTATAGTTGTAGGATCACATATTTTGCCATAAAGGCATGCAAACACGCAGCATGCAGGCATGCAAATGGTTACGTACAGACTTTGAGTATCATACTCAAAGCGTACAGAGTAGCAGAGACCGTGTTGTTTATATTTTATTATTATGCCTGTATTATGTGAATAAATAAATAAAAATAAAAAACCTTTTATTTCATGCAAAAATAGCATACATACGAGTACATAGTTTGAAGAAGAAAAGGAAAAGAAAAAATATAATGATGTTTTTTTTTTTTTTTTTTTTACACTTATTACACTTATTTTAGAAAAGGTGACTCAAAAGATATCACAAACTACAGGCCTATAAGCTTACTCTCATGTATCTACAAAGTGTTTTCCTCCATAATTAACAAAAGAATAAGTGTCAAAGTCAAAGTCAAAGTCAAAGATTTTTATTTCAACTGGGCCCTTGCAGGCACTTTCAAAACGTCGTGATTCTAGAGCCACAAACGACGACGAGAGCGTGGTAGTGTCACAATAGAAGCAAACCAACCAATAGAACAAGCAGGCTTTCGCAAGCGCTTTTCAACAATCGATCACATACATACTCTAGAACAAATAATGGAAAAATACCAAGAGAAGCAAAGAGCGCTCTACATCACATATATTGATTATGTGAATACATACAATAAATAATCTGAATCTGAATCTGAAATAAAGAAATTCGAAATACGATAAGACAATAACCACAATCAAAATGCATACATAAAGAAAGAAAAAAGAAAGAAAGAAAAAGTTTTTATTTCTACGCCCAGTATGACGCACAAAACATAAAAATATCTAAGCTTAATTAATACTAAAAAAAAATTCATCGTTCTGAGAGGCTTCTTTGGTCATTACATAGGTATTATACATGTCAAAGATGGATCTTTTCAACAGCCCCTCGATAGAGCCGAAGCAAGCAGAAGAATACCTTCCTGTTACCTACTGACAAAGTTTCCGCGTACTTGAACAAAACCTTCATTTTCAACGGAAAGATTCCAAGAAGTATCCTAAAACAATTCTTGTTACAAGGAAAAGAACAAGATATATCGCTTTTAGGCATAAAATAAGGACATAATACCATTCATGACGTCATCGCCTGCGCATTCCGCTATGCTGTTTTAGATTTAATTTATTATACATTTAGCATACCTATTATAATATGCTAAATGAGAACTATGTATGCTATAGCAGTCGTGTTTCCTGCAAGCTTTAAGTCAAGATGTTTGGGTCAGATAGAAAGGTCAAGGGTTCAAATCCGATTACGTTAAATATGGCCCCCTAGAGTATTCCAGTTAGAGGTGTACTTAGTGAATAACTTAACTGTAATAAACCCACGACTCCAACTAGGAAAAGAGCTGTAACTTTTAAACGGCTGAACAGATTTTCATGAAACATCTAAGTAATAGAAAAGATGATACCCGATTAAACTAGCTTTCAATTAAAAAAACTTCATTGAAATCGGTCCATCCGTTTTAGAAGTACCTACGATGCCACAGGCAGATAGACAGATACACACTACTAACTTATAACACCACTTTTTTGTTAGGGGTTAAAAATAATTTAAGTTATGTTCCTAGAAATTATGGTTCAGGATACTTATAAATTACCTACTCACTTAGATAGGAGAATAATATTATGAACAATACAGTTCATAGTTCAGACATTTACTTATTTGTATAACCTTATTTTTATTACTGCCTATTATTTTATGCGACACTATCAATAATAATATTATGAATCATTACTAAACCCACGACCCCTCCGTTATCAATCGGGGAAATTACGCTGATAGTCTGTTACGTACACTAAACATTTTTTTACATTAGAATAAAATATTTATTTCATGTAAACCAGATACAGGCTTATGAAATGTCGAGACTCTAGGTGCGCGGTTCCAAATAGTAGGTCCTATGCAGAAGAACCGGCAAGAAACTCCATGGAAACTCTTTTAAAATAATAGCTTACAATCTTGATCAGTACAATGTTGTGGTAAGAGCTGCCAGAATAATGCAATTCAATTTGAATAAAAAATAATAATTAAGGCCTATAGATGTATATCTAGTTTTTCCGGGTCTCGATGTGGCATGTGTATTGAAAATTCTAGTGAGAATAAAAGTTGAAAAAGAAATAAAAAAAAATTGATTTATCTTTTTTGTCATCATCATTGTCGAATCACGACGGTTAAAAGGCGCAATGCTCGCTGATCACAGCATACGATAGTATGCTGTGATCAACGATCATTCAGTTCAAGCATCAAAAATGTCTTTACACCTCAAGAGTCTTCTTCAAAACAAAAACAACATATTCAAAACCAGCGTCCAGTGTCCACCTGTTGCATAAAAACTCCCAGCAGGTGTACGGAGTATCGAGTTTATCGCAAAAAACTTTACACCTGGTCAGGGAACCGGTTATCAGGTGGTAATCTGTGTCTCTACAGTTAACTTTGACGCTATTAAAAGCAAATTACCTGTGCGTCTTATAGATTAATTTTCTCATTATTACGCCAAGTATTTTCTTCGAAGAAGTAGCCAGAGGTGTGTTTTTCTACAGCCTCCGACCACCCAAAGATTTAGTAAAGGCCAGAAGTCACCTTTTATTTTTCGGGCACAGTTCCCTCTTGAGACATTTTTAAAAGAACAACATAGATCTAGGATATTTGGCCTATCTGGTAACAAAAACGTTGAATATAGCTTCCGAGTCCTACCATTTAAGAAGTAAATAAGCTAATGTGGTAACATAGTAGCAATTTATTTTTTAAACATTGCCCCTCTCTTAGATTTCTCCTTTATCGAAGGTACAGTTTACAAACATACATGTCACATGCACACACAACCAGACCCGAAACAACTATCTGTAGATTACACAAATATTTGTTCCGTGCGGGGATCGAACACGCGGCACGTAGCGCAGACAGCTAATTGCTTAGCCACTGTGCCAACTGTGTCGTGTTCGTCCGTGTATTCGATATATTTTATTAGTTAGTATTAGTACACTTCTCTATATACTCTGTAACCGTTGGTGCGCTAGGTGGAAATTAAAAATAAATATTTTTAATTTTCATTGTTTGCGCACCTCACGGATGCGCTATGTGAAATTAATATTGGTGCGCTAAATGGAATGCCTTGTCCGCGTTGAGTAATGTCTTCAATTGTTTGTGTGAGTTGCAGTTGAGTGTATGCGATCACCCCTAGGCATCTCTTATGTGACTCTGAAAGCTATTTTTCTAAATCTACATGTTGCTTCACATCGCTCGCACACCTTATTACCACTTACGTCTCTACAATATTACCTCAAGTCTCAAGACAAGATGATCTGGTTGATCAGGTTTTTGCTATTAAATAGTTCGCTAGAATATTAATAGTCAAGTTCAAATCAAGTTATTATTGTTTTTATGATGGCAATGAACGTAGATTGAAACAATTTATGTATAGCACTGACATCTTTGCTGTCGGGAAAACTTAATAAAGTCGTAATGGATACTTAGTGCATTATAATGGGACCACTTAACATGCTTTGGAACCACACAGGTCAAATAAAATAAATAAATCCAACCCATTACTGTACCACAACAAGGCACGAGCCTCTTCTCAGAATGAGAAAGGTTAGGCCTTAGTCCACCACGCTGGCCTAGTGCGGGTTGGTGGACTAGACACACCATCGAAAACTTTATGAGGCCCTCTCAGATGTGCAGGTTTCCTTACGATGTTTTCCTTCACCGTTAACACAAGTGATAATCTAATTTTGATGCGCACATAAATTGGAAAAGTCAGAGGTGCGGGCCGGGTTCCAACTCAGACCCTCCTGCATGGAAGGCAAGCGTTCAACCGCTAGGCGTTGCATAAAGCACAGATTACTTAATATTAATAGATAGAGATACCTACCTACCTAAAACTATAAAACGAGCTTCCTAACCTTGAAAGATAGTCTCGTCTAGTCACGCCACTGAGCCAGCTATTTCAGTGTGTCTAGCCTTATAGGCGAGGCGCAGACAACGGACAGTTTGTCCGCCGTCGTCGTCGGCTATTAGGGATGTAAAATATTTTAGGAGGTAAATCTATAGGATACAAAGACAAAATTTAGCAAAAAAAATTTTTTTTTTTTTTTTTTTTTTAATTAATTAAAATAATTGATGTTTCAGTTTACATAAAACCTTTATTCCTCTATGATTATGGCTGGCACTAAGGTCATAAACTGGACCACATGACCTGGCGGGCTCGGCTACTCTGACACACACGCATCGCGTCGCCGCTCCGCCCGATTTTACTGCCTATATAATTTATCAATCTACTACAGCTTTAATTTGATATTTGAAATGAATTTTATACCGTTAGCCTAGCTTTAAAATATTTTGTATTTTTAAAATAAGACCTTATATTTACCGGCGGATTTTCTGTCCGCCGGTTGCGTTGTTGCATAGGAGTCCACAAGCTCTATCATCGCGGCAAATAGTCCGCTTTCTTTCTTTCTTATGAGTTGAATATCTGGGACTGCATTTCAATAAAAGTTATAATTAGAAAATCTGTTAGCCATTACAAGCACTTTTGTACACAGAAAGCAGTTACCCACATATTCGCAACAATGAATAACATTAGTATAATATATATGTATATATGGCAATCATATTATGATTGCCATGTCCAGTCTCAGGAGAGAGTAGGACAAAAACATGCGTTTGTAAAGCTTTCATTATATATTCATTAAGGTCAAAATGATGTCGATTATAATACTACAAGTATAATATTAAATGTATTTGCAAATGAGCAAGCTTGAGAGGCTATACCGTGGGACTCTCCAAGCCTCGTGCAACAAATATCTGAAGCAACCATTTGTAGCAAACTGAATATGGAAGACCAAGTGTTCAATATGGCGCAACTTGGGTTAGAAATAAGTAAGTTCCATATATTGCGAGTTGCGATAGGCTAAGTCTAGGAGTCCCAACTTCATCATAGTATTTTTTTTACAAGGTAGCTTGAAGTGTCATCTCTCACGATCTTATTGAATTTTATTACCAGAGTCGATGTTCATTACCATTTTCGTTACGCGGTAGACCCCTAGTTCGAGGTATTCCACGAATAGCACCGATCTGAACGGCACTAAAACGAATAGCACCAACGCTATTCCACGAACGGCACCGATCCAAATTTTGGTTTGGTGCGGTTCGTGGAATAGTAAAATAATATTAATTTTATTCCACGAAGGGCACCAACGTAAAATTTTCTTCTAGTGATGGGAACTATTTTTTGTTCACAACATTATTAAATAAAACATATCGATATAAATCAGCAGTAAGAACGTTTATTGATCATATTTTTTTTTACGTTAATTTTTATTATTAATATAACAATCAGTTTTCATAACTATTTGGGTCACTTGCAAAAACAGCCTAAGTTATTTATTATCTACTTACTATTCGACCCTTCGACCTGTGTTTACCCCACGTAACCTTAAACATTCATCACATCTTTTATAACACCTCTAAAACAAAGTCCAACTATAAAAATAGACATAAAAACATAAAAATTATATCTTTTTTACAAACAAAAACAACTTCGAACGGTGCTTAAAATTATTACTTAACATCCAAACATTACGCTTCGCCCATTGGGTGCTGAGCAGTTGCCAAATCGCCTCGCCTCGCCAGGACAATAATCATTTTAAATATTACCTTCGTGTTCGTAGCAAAAGTTGGTGTTTTTCACGTAATCTCAAAAACTGCTTCGCCGTTTGAGATGATTGCCTCGTTAAGAGATTGCTAAACTTTCTGAGGTTAAAGTTTTGTTGTAAAACGTTGTATTTTTTTGCTGTTTATAAGTTTTGCAGACGAAGAGGAATATACGTAGATACATCAAAAATAATATTGTACTTACTGAGTATTATAACAACGATACATTACCATTACTAGACTATTAGGGTCTACTTACTACTATTTGGAACCGCGCACCTAGAGTCTCGACATTTCATAAGTGCCTGTATCTGGTTTACATGAAATAAAGATCTATTCTATTGTACTGTTTTGTATGAAACCTAAAGTAGGCTTCCCAATAAATAAATAAATATCTTTATTGGCATAAAAAATGTTCACAAAATTGTGAGGCCCTGATTCCTACGCTAGTCGCTCTCTCTCTCGTGCGCTCTTTTTGCTCGGCTCCTAAGGGTCGTAGCGTGGTGTTAAATAACCTATAACCTTCCTCAAGAACAGGGCTATCAAATGCACAAAAAAAAAAACAATCCGACTGGTAGGACCAAAGATTAGCGTCTTCAAATAAAAAAACAAACAAACTCTTCGGCTTTATTATATTAGTATCTTTGATAATTGAAATCACATTCGCCAATAATATTCTAAAGTAGAAAATACGACTTTATCTACAATAAAATCTACTAGTAGTATATAATGCATTTATTCCTCATGAGAAGCAACCTGTAACATTAAATATTTCTTTCCAATCCTCCACTCAAGCGTTACTTGATGAACAATAACTTCTATTTTGTAGTACAGCTAATTGTTCTAAACCCCATTCTAAAACGCTAGTGTCCATTATAATGCACTCTAATTTTCCTGTGGCTTGGCACGCTTGCCAAATCGCGCTTCGAAACATCTGTATGGTACCGGTTATAAGCTCCAACCGTTTCCGATCTTGTCAACGGCGACCGCCCGAGACATAAAAAAAATTATATACCCTTTACTGTACTTAATCTATAATATAGCTTGCTAGGCTTGGCGCGGACTGACTAAGATTAATAAATGCTCCGACTGCACTTGTTTTTATAACCTTTCTCTTGCCTTTGGCTCAGAGAGTCTGTGTTGATTTATTATGGGAGTGTATAAGATTACTGGCTCAGCACGGTCTGGCAGGACCGAGGGTCGGGGAGGACATGGAACGGGATGTTGTGTTGTGACGGGCATTCTCGGCGAGAATTGTATGACGGATTGTCATGTTACGACTGCACTCACACAATACTCACATTTATAAGGCGTTAAATAGGGTTCAAAATTGCAAATCATATTTGCATTAACAGTTTGTGACAGGGCTGCGAATGGACATTCTATTTTGCGGGTTTTCTTTAGATTATTCAGAATAATACACATTCAAACTAAACTCTAAGTCTATTGCCATCCCTAATCACTCAAATGACAAGGACAGGTATATTTAATCAGTGTTTGTAAAAGCTGTCATTATGATTTTCAAGCCTACTTTCTCGCTTCATCTTATGAATTGTACCATAAACATCAGCATAGACATGTTTCGGCAATGTCTGTCGGTTAATGAGGTGTATCGTGGATTGCCAACTCAATTTTATTATGCACAGTCGACGATACACAACATCATTACTATAATTCTTACTTTTTGTAAGCAGTACGGTAATGATGTTGTGTATTGAGTCTGGAAACATTATGAAGGAAATGATAATCACTAAGATGCTTGTTTTTCCATACGTTAGGTTTTTTTCTGTCTGCGATGCAAGGACCAGCTTCTTATTTATTTGAGTCGCTTTTTTTTAAAGGCAATGAATTGAATATGTTGTCGCCAGAATCTCAATTTTTCTCAGCAATTAAAAACATTCGGATCTGATATTTATGTATTTCATTTAACATATTATCTTTGATGTAATTTTTGGTAATTGCTTAACATCACTAACTTTTACAGCAGAGAAAAAATATATAAAAATACTTCTCTTTAAAAAAAAATCATAATTAGTTTAAAATAAATTTAATAGTAAAAAATGATATTCTAACTTACTAATTATATTCGTTTATTGTAATGATCGAAACCAAAGACGGTAATAAAAGATGTCTTGATTGGAGCATTTTCTTGTCTTATCTGCCATGGCCTTACAGAAATATAGATATTGGTTAGTAATATACATATACTATAATATATTGTGGCTTAGACGCGAACATTAAAAGATTACATACCGTCAATGATACCTCATCAATCAAAAACCAACCCTAACAATGAATCTATAAAGCTGATTTTACCCCAATCATCTACTGATCTGACCGCATAACAATTTGATTTGCGGACAACATATGGCGGACTCGGTTTTTGTATGGGTTTCGGTTTTTGATTACAAAATCATATTTAGGACAACGTATTATGTGACTTGGTAGTTTTGGTGGTCCTTTTCCGGTAGAGTATGATTATAGTTTCAGAACATAGTCTTCTATCTTTATGGTCTCTTTGCGGATAAAAGGACCACGCCATTTTAAGATGTCATATTTACTTACAAATAAAGGATTCTATCAAAAAGCTAGACTGTGTTTACTATGTTACTAATTAGACCTGAAATAAGAAGTCCTTTAAAAATTAAAATATAGGTATAGCTGTTTAACTTAACATTAATAAATTAGAGAATTATCACGCTTGAATAGTACAGTAGAAATCTAACAAAAACGAATTCTGGTCTTTTATGACTTGTAATAAAAAACCTCACATTGGATTATCTCAGCCTTATCTATCTTTAATATAAATAAAAATATATTTAATACCAAAACTGTAGGTTGATTGTAAGGTTGTCTGTAAGACACGCCGATTGCGATAAGATCATTGTATAATCTCGAAATGTTAATTGTAATTATTATGATCAAAGCTCATTTTTTATCAGATGTACAATAAAGATTATTTCTATTCTATTCAATTCTGTAGTTAAATAGTAATTGAAACACACAGTAATATATTTTTAATAAACCCGCCTTCATCTTTCAAATAATAATAAGCTAGCACACGCAAGGCAGGTGGTCTTTCCGACCGCAGTATGTAGCACAGTACAACATGCAACTAACAACGGATAACATTGTATGTACCTTTGAATGGACCTACCTACCACGTGGCAAGGATTAACCTTCTCATCGCCTTGTCAGTGCTGATAAAGCCCCCACTTAACACCACTGACAAGGTGGTATTATTTTATTAATTGTAAAAATAAAATCGTTTTATTTTCGAATTTTGATATCCATTTAGTGTATTCCATAAAATATAGGGTTGTAACTTTTGGAATCTAGAAATAAAATAGTCTACTTGGAGTTTCATTTATAGTTTCTAGTTTGAATTCCGTCGCAGGAATGTGTCTGTATTGTATTTAATACAATTTGTAGCTGTCGTGTCATGGGGTCAACAGCATCATATTTATTCTAAACCAATACGAAAGATGCTAATATAATGTCAATAAATAAAATCGGCCCTGGGTTCACTATTTGTTAGGAAATCGTTTAGAAACGAAATCTATTAAATAATAATATAATCGGGACCACGCGACGGGCAGGTGGTCGCTGCGACCCGTATTGAGCACAACCGATACCATTGTAGGGTTGTCACTCAAACGTTTTGAATTACCACGTGGCATTTAATAAAAAGGTTTTTTAAATTAGCTTTTATACACATCATACAGCAAAAGTTATTAGGTAATGTCGTGTTCTTTTAGAAGTGTTTTAATTAGGCACAGTCTTTGCGATATTAGAATTTTTTTAATGAACTTGTTTTTGTCTGCTGTCTGACTGAATGACAGAAAAGCACACGCAATAATTTTATAACTTCTTTTAGGTATTAATCAGATTAACCTTATAAGTAGAGTTGAAAACTGCGGAAAGTTTCCGAAACTTTGGAAGTTTTCCGGAAGTTTACCGGAAATATTCCCGAAAACTTCCAAAATTTCGGAAGTTTTGGAAGTTTTCAGAAATGATTTTTTACTTATAAAAACAGTAATTGGGGATACTTTGTACTTAAAATATGTTACATTTAGCTAGATTTTAAATATTCGAACACAGCGAGCACAGTACGGGATGCGGGGTAGGGTACATGTTAAAAATAAATATTTCCAAAACTTCCGTCATACCGCTCGGTGTTTACATTATGCTCGTTGCCTTCGTATGATTTAGCAGATTGAATAAAAAACGTTATTTCATCAATTTGCTTCAATAGATACCATAAAACATTAAATTATTAAAAAAAAGTAGAACTAAATTAAAGGATCATTTTCATTTGACTTTACTGATTGTGAGTAAACCCAAAGCAACGAATTTGTTGATTTCATAAATAGAAAAACATAATTTGAAAACTTCCAAAGTTTCGGAAGTTTTGGAAGTTTTCAGGAAACTTTCCTCAGAAAAGGAAACTTTCCTGGAAGTTTTCAACTCTACTTATAAGGGCCATGTTCATTGTTCACCGACAATATAACAGGAAGTTTTTATTAAAATCGTCTGATAACATTAAAAACCTTAAGTTTAAACGGCTGATTCTGCTCTAATCGTCTGATATGTTGTCGGTGAATATGGGCCTTAGGCAATCATTGTAGATTTATACTACTGAACTTCAAATATTTTTTAATTTCGTTACAACTCAAAATTACTTGCAAAAACATGATTAACGCAACATTTCCCCGCTCTATTAATCACTAGTCGACCGACTTGCAAAAAAGCAACATTATATTCGCTAACTGAGCCGTGACAGCCCTGACCATCTGCCTGCTTGCACAGTTGCAAGCCTGCGATATAAAAGCATCTTTGTCCCAAAAGTGGGTGCGAAGTGAACAGTATCTTATTGTAAAAAAAAAATATTACCTACCTCTTGTGAAGCAGATGTTTCGAAATTTGAAAATGTAGAAAAAATGTTGGCAATTTATATTTAAAAAAAAACCGGGAATTTCAATTTGTTCTTTCGTTTTTTTATATCCCAAAATGGTTTTTGAAACAAACTATTTGGCAAACTTTGCCAAAAAAACAATGTCTTTATTTATGCCAAGTATGATGGGGTTATTTTTTTGTGCTGGAGTTGAGTTAGTAATAGTTTTTTATTGTATTTCACTAGATACTAGAACTAGATAGACTTTCAAGATTAACGTGGTTGATACTTGTGTCATTTACTTCTGCAACCTTCAGAATCTTAGCTCGTAACAATACGACTATAACAAGGCCTTAGATTTAAAGCACATGGCCTTTCTTTATAGCCTTAAACCGATCCGGTCTTTGGCGAAAATGACGATTTTAATAATCTGCAACTGGTCATCGTTACCCTACTTACACATGGACAGGCATTAGGGGAAAAATAAATTAATATTACAAATAATTATTAGGGCAGATATTAATAATTTTGTCGGAAACGTTAGCCGAATATAAATAAAGTATTTTATTTAGTATGACAATACAGCGTGTTCTTTTTATTTTTGTGAGCAAATTCTGTCGTTTCACAATTTCATCAGTATCAGTAATCTATTATTTTAAAAGAGTTTCCGTGGAGTTTCTTGCCGGTTCTTTTCCATAGGACCTACTATTTGGAACCGGGCACCTAGGCTTACATTCGGAGACGACAGAAACGAGTCTAAGCGTGAACTTACGCTTCCATCTGTCAAAATTTGTTCGTAAGTTTGACAGATGAAAGCGTAAGTTCGCGCTTAGACTCGTTTCTGTCGTCTCTGAATGTAAGCCCTAGAGTCTCGACATTTAATAAGTGCCTGTATTTGGTTTACATGAATTAAAGATCTATTCTATCTATTAACATGTAAAAATATAATAACCTTGATCTAGAAGTAGTAATGCAATAATTTCATCGGTCTCCCTTGTTTTAAAATTACTGCCATTAGTCGTTAATTTAAATTGAGATACTTATTCTAACATGAATTGTATGATGACTCTTCACTGAAGTACAAAATAAAGAGTTATTTTGTTTTTTATCTTTTTTATGACCATATTTCTCTAGTTCTTCCTGTAAACACAAATTATTTCCCTCGCGCATGAATGCGTGATACACGCAAATGCTGGGATTATTACAACTTCCCTGACAGGAGAAAGTTATTTTATTATGTATCTACGTAGATAATCATGTCGTGTATGAATTATAGTCCTGTCGTAAAGCATAATACACGGAAATAAAATATCGGTATTCGATGCTATCAATATTTTACTATCAACTCAATGTTTATATGCCATATTCGATGTAAGTACTTGAAATGGTTAAGAAAAAGTAGCGATTTTTGAACCCCCAACAAAAAAGAGGTGTGTTATTTTGTAGTGCGTATCTGTGTATCCGTCTGTGACATCGTAGCTCCAAAACGAATGGACCGATTTCAATGTAGTATTTTTTAATTGAAAGTTAGTTTAATTGGGTATCATCTAAGTTATGTTTCATGAAAATCTGTTCAGCCGTTCAAAAGTTACGGCTCTTTTTCTAGTTGGAGTCGGGGGTTTTTGACGGTTAGGTTATACTTACTAACAAGCACTGGTGTTGGCCGCATGGTCTATGCGTGATAGAACATTCTCGTAAAAACAGTAGGCACTAACACTGAAAAAATAATACTGCAATATCTACTTGCTTAACTTGTCTTAGTTGTATGTAGCGGAGAATTCTTAACCAATCCAAAATTGGTATTTTACTGTAACTTAATTTTTCCGTGTAACTATTGGACAAAAAATATTATGTCATATCAAGAACTTTATGTATGAACTTCATATTCATACAATTTTTTTTTTATCGATCTGTTCAACACCATATTACCCTAGTGACACATTTACAACCATCTTCAATGTAAACCAGATGACTATCATTCTTACTACGTAATTAAACCTACCATGTAAACATTACATAATTTTTACTGCCCATAAAACATCCTGTATGTCCAGCGTATCAATAAAAGCAATATTTACAAAGTATATTAATGATGGAAATCCTTCGGCTTCCCCGAACCCGATTCACATCTGCAATACATTTTATTGTCCACAAGGGCACCATTTGTGTATATTATTCAATCCCCGGTATTTTAGGTACCACATGGGGTGTATATGGATTAATTTTTTCTCGCCCTTTTAGGGCTGTTTTGTGTTTATTTGGGTAAATAGTGCATTGGGGGATTGGGTATTTTGTCGAGGCGTTTTTTATTTTTTATTTTTCGTTTATTTTGCTCTGAATTGATTCATAAAGTGTTTTTGAATCGAAGATGGAAAGGCTCAGTCATAAATGACACACCATCGCGGTGGTGGTGGCGGTAGCGGTTTAGTTGTATTACCGCCACCACGTGTGTTTGAGGCGTCGTCGTCGCATACAAGATAGGCCAAACGGTCCGCCAACGCTTCCGCCGTCGCAAACAGCGGCGCGCGGCGCGGCGGTGTAAGCGGTGGCGTTTTAAATTATAATACCACCATGAATAAATCAGATAAATTAAATTTGCTTTGCTTTTTGAATTTGAAGAAGACAGACGATATTTTGAAGAAAATTTAGATAAAAGCAGGGGCAGCATTTTTTACAAGGCAATTCGGAGTTAATTCTCTTACGATCGTATTGAAGTTTATTACCAGAGTCTGATGTTCATTACCATTTTGAAACTCAGTAGAGTCGCAGTTCGTAAGCCTCATTGAACTGCAGGTCTACCGCGTATCTAAAATGGTAATGAACATCGACACTGGTAATAAACTTCAATATTATCGTGAGAGACTAAGCTTCGAGCTACCTTGTAAAACTTTTACCGATCATAAAATTGGGACTCCTATCCTATCTTCATGATCGGCGAAGTCTACAAGGTAGCTCAAAGTTTAGTCTCTCACGATCGTATTGTAGTTTATTACCAGAATCGATGTTCATTACCATTTTAGTTACGCGGTAGACTCGCTTTATGGGTTTTATCCCGTGTTTATTTCATGGTCGTATTTGTTAATTTTTGTTTCTTTGTGATCTCTATATGTTTTATTTTTTATGTGCTGACAATTTATGATAAATGTTTTCTATTCTATTCCATTTTATTCTATTCATCGAAACAGTGTCTAGACGTGATTATATTCACCCTCTTTATTCCAACAAGGTGAGCAGATAATAAATCAAAATATAATGCTTATTTTACATAACTCGTAGATCATACAAAATTCGACTTATTTCGTCCAAAAAAGTGTTTTGTTTCTCTCCCCCTCCATCGATAATCCGAAAAGTTTTTTAATTTTAAACTTAACCGCTCGCTGCGGGTCAACACGTAAGCTAACAAATCTTATGCTGTGTTCTCGAATTTTGAATATAATATTATTATCAGCTTTTACAAAGTGTCTTGTGTTCAATTTGAATTTTTATTAAAAGTTGTCTTAAAGTGGATCTTTTGATATTCTTTTATGAATTTCTATGCAATTCTGTACACTACTTAATTTGTTTCTTCTTCGTGTAAAATTTGAAGTTTTATCTAAAGTTCATAACTATAGCTACAGGAGATTAGAATCGAAAATATTTCTTTTATGTATTATTCATCCAAGTTTTGATTAATTTTTAAGCAATCTTATTTTTCGTAATAAAAACGTGGGGTCCGCGACAACAAATTAGAAACGTCTAAGCGATCATACAAAGTGCCCCCGCTGTAAAAGGAGATTGATATCCCTTATTGTATCAATCAATCGGATAAGAAACGAATTGGTGATCCCAGTATGATAAGCTGAGCACCAGAAAATGCTTGTCCATCTTCTTAGTCGAGTTTGATGACATCCGTTGCATCTTCTCCAGGACCAACCCACTTGGAACCGTGCACCTAGAATGCCCAGAGCCCAAAGGCCCAGTTGAAATAAAAAACTTTGACTTTGACTTTTGAAAATGAGATTCATTTCTTTTAACCAAGTGGCAGTATGTTAAATGTCAGCAGCATAAAGCCGATATAAATAATTCAAAGTCAAAAACTTTGACGGCAACCGTCTTCAACATAAGTTAACCCTAGCGTCGTCGCTAAGTTAGAAGTTAGAGCTTACTAGGATGTTGGGTACGCCGGCAGTCTTAGGGTTCCTAAGTATGTGTACTGTGCACTGATTTATCAAACTTTGAAAGCAGTTAATATCAGCCTTATACTTTAGGTCCTAGGTTTCTAGTCCCAATCCCTTTAAGGAGTTACAGTATTCCTCATTATGAACAAGTTTTACTATTAGACCAAAATTTAAATCGTGAAAAGAACATCAACTGTTCCAGCAAATGCTGAGCTGGCTACCCTTTCGGCATGGGCATGCTTGACAACTATATACAATAGGATGACTTTTTTTTTTTTTTTTTTGTTCTCAATGTCTTTTGTATTTTTTATTTTTTACTGTTTAAAGGTTAAGTTAATTTTTATTTTATTTCTCTCTCATGTGTTGTCACTGTCCGTGCTGAATAAATGTATTTTCTTGCTTTCTTTCCATAAGTACATTTAGTCGAGTAATATTTCATTCTTCAGCTGATTTCTTTTCGCGATTGCTGAATTGGTCCCATAGTAAAACTTGCTCATAATGATGAGTAGGTACAATAACCCCTTAAAGGGATCGAGATTAGAAAGGTCGGACTTTATATTAATAGTTCCAGTTGAATATATCAGTATTTTATGTGCTCAACTACATACTATACTAAATACTACTTTAATTGGAGCCTGAAATTCGATGATAAAGCTCCTCAGAATCTAAAACAGTTTAGTTTAATTCACTTCCCAAGCATCGTGCTAGGTACTACAATTAAAACAAACCATTATTTTTCGTTGCTCCTTGATTGTCATGGGAATAATTCCGCACACGATTTTTAATAGTTCAGATTTTTTATCAATACCTAGTGGGCAACTTTAAATTTAGACCAAAACCTGCCAATAATTAATTTCCTCACAGAAATCGCTAGTTTGAATTTTTTCATGATCGTTCTAACAATTAGACGGTTTTTAGCGTAAAATTGTATGGAATTAAGCACAACTAAAAAATCTAGACGTGACCAATGGGTGTTGAAGGTCGGTAGTTATTGCATCATGATTTATTTAACTCTTATCAGAAGGATGTAAGGTTCAAAGTCGTGTGGCAGAAGTTGTTATTACTATCGGTCCAGTGACCGACTGTACATTTTGGTAGCAAATAATTTGATAACGTTAATTGTAACCTTGATTTTTTATAAATATTATGCACGGTCATCTAAATGAATTATTAACTAAACTAAATGGAACAAATGTATTGGTTAAGAGGACATAATTCCCACGATGTATTTTAGCAGCAATGCAAAGTCGTGCGTTTTGTCAATTGTTGAGTCTATTCTGTCAATTGACAAAATAGCTTCGCTCTGGTATTAATGCAATGCGCGACAGTTGCAATACTCTTGCGACAACGTCGTGTTTTTGTTAGTGAATCGATACAATAATGCCACTGTATTGTATACAAAAAGTCCCGTGGGTATAATTCATAAGCAATACGATAGCAACACTCCAGCCATTGAACAAAAGTCTAGCTAATAAAATGTTTAATACTTAACTTTAAAAAACGGAGTTCGGTACTGTTTAACTTTTAATTAAAACTTTTTCCTTGTTACAGATATAAAGTGAACACAGTGTATAGTGGTGAAAAAAAGTTTTAGTTATATAATTAATTATAGTAAAGTGTATAAAATGTGTTAGTTCACAATGTCACAACGGCGACGCTGTGGTCGCATCACGTGACGTTTGGGATTCAAGATGGCAGAAACCAGTCCCGCCATTTCTATCATCGAAGGAACTGTGAAGTTTCGCGATGGTAAAAAGGTGAGAAAAATTATTAATTGAATAACTTTTTTTTATGTAAAATCAGCCCAATTCATTTATTTAATAAACAATTAATTTTCGGTGTACATTGAAGAAACAGAAATTTGTCGCTAGTTTGGTCTTTCCGCCCAGCTTAGAATTTTGCTGGACACAAGCTAGAGAGGCTTGTGTGACCTTCATAAGTAACGTACAAGTTGACTATATAATTATTATTGAGTTTAGAAGTTGGGAAGTATCATCCTCATTTGCGCTACTAACAACAAACTGATGCAGGAAATTGCTTCTAACCTTTCTAAGTAACTCAACCTGGTTGGTTGGCGAACCCCCCAAGGATTTTCCGCTCCGATGGTGCTGTTGCCGGTACATGTCTGGGTTTTTTGAACTGATCAGGCTCAGTCGGTCTTTTGATCCGCGCCTGGCAGCACTGCGGGCAGGTGAAATGAAAGTTTAGAGAGCCAAAATGCTTTACACCTCACCTTACATAATATGCGCGCGTATGAATTCAAGTATGTTGAATGTTAAAATAAAGTGCATTTTACTGTAGTACTCAAATTCAATGTTTGATATCGATAGCGTATCACATTCAAACTAAAGTAGCTACTAGAGACGTGCTTATCGTTATCGATAGCAAGAAATATGTCACGTAGATAGCGATAGACGTTTACGTAGTCACAAACAACGGTAGTTTCTGGGAACCTCTTAACGGATATCCTTGATTGAGTTGACGGTGATTTTAAAGGTATAAAATAGTATTGAAATTATATAAAGCTAGTATAATACTTTATAGTAGGCCTTGAATTGAAGAATATCTATGCTTAGACGGAGATGGTATAAAAATACAAATATTATTGTGAATCCTTTATTATGGGAATCTTAGTATGAATTAATAACAATGGGCGTTGTTTTGACGTTAAATTATGAGTTAGTCAGGAACTTGTCTCTTTAGCTTTACTAATGAGCGAATACTAGTAATCAGACGCGGACTTTGGCATTACTCCAACAAAATCTTAGACTGAAGAGTTACTTGAATGTTTAGCTAGAAATGGCATAGTAAAAAAATTATGAATTCATTATTATGGGAATCTTGGTATTAATTAATAACAATGGCAATTGTTTTGACGTCCTGTTATGAGTTAGTCATATTTAGTACTTGGCGCCCTTTGATCGTATTTATGCAAACCTATGACTCATAGTGTTTCCTGGTTTTGACTGCGATTTCAAAGCAATGTGTCATAATTTTATATTTATGCTGATTCGAGAAATTAATGAAAGTTATATGAACATGATGATTGTGTTCTGTTTGCACTGTGCAAATCGTCAGCAATAGATACCATCTTCGCCAAACAGCATTGTAGACCGTCATTTGTACAGAAGTTTCCATACTTCTGGGCTACCACGGCACAAGACCAGAATCCTCATCAGTCTAGCTTTTTCTTCATTACATTCATCCATTGAGTTTATTTTTTATTTTTGTTTTCTTTTTTTATTACACTTACGTAAGATTAAAGGCTGTGGCCCTTAATATCGAATACATAATTGGTCCTTATATCCGCCCAATGAATTTTAACAGGTTCACTGTCACTGAGGTCACTGATGACCTTAAACAATAAAGTTTCTATTGTCTGGCAGTTAACGTGTAGTCTATTTTTCTACCTGTCACTACGTTCGGAAATGTTGATAGTATTTTATATTTTATTATTGGAAAACATTTTAATATCAGTATCAGTTCGAGCACCGCTTGTAGATAAATGTGTTATCAACGTCCTACATACAAATATGATACACCACTTATGAATGGCATTCGTACTAATGTAGCTACTTAATATGGCGCCTCATTGGTTTTTACGGCTTGAATTTTAAATACTGATCGTAAATAATCAGAAACTAGTATTCGATACTATCTGCTTACGCTGGCATGAATGCTTATTTTAATAGCAAAGATATTGATCTGAATGGCATTAAGTTTTTTTGAAAGATTTTTATTTTAATCATACAGTTTCCGGATTCCGGTATTTACGTCTGATATTACGGTTTGTTTTACGTCGAAACTTCATAAAGTAATTAATTAGCTAAACGAATAATAAAGGATCTTACAAATTAATCTCAAGAAGAGCTTAAACAAAAATTCAAAGGTCCATTTGGATCCGATAAATATCATTGGCTGAAAACAAAGAAATCAGATTTTTAAAAAACCCACAGTTATATCGGCCAATTCGCCACATCAAATTATTTCTACAAAAAATGGAAGCCAATTTGTGGTGATACGAAACACGAACGCAACACTACGCCGTTGTCATCGCGTTAATTAAAGCGCCAGTGACCAATACGCCGATACGCCGAGCGGTCAATACGCGGTCGGCGATTAATTTTGCTACTGGAGTATTAAGAGGTATAGCTAGAATAAAACAAGAAGCTAGAAAAAAAATGTTGATACAAATTGCCGAAAATTTATAACGGAGGAGAGAGAAATTAAATTGTGAAATAAAATTAAAATTAAGTAAGAAAAATGAAATCTAGTGACATATTTCATTCTTTAATTCTCGAGATTTCTCTTTATTATCACCATTGACTTGAAGAAAAATTTGAATTTTTTATTTTTATTCATTCTGTTGAACTAGTTTCGTAAACGTTATTTTTTGGTCCTTATGTCCGGAAAAGCCGATATGACTTGTTTATTCTAAAAAAATATTTCTAAATAGTATAGCTAGAAGCAAGTTTATAAGAAGGAAAATTAATATGATTTAAAGAGAAAATTATTTTTCATACCAAAACCTTGCCATGGGATAGATAATCACAAAACACAGAAAGAGGTAAATATCTCATACGACTCAAATAATGTGGCAGCGTTAATAGATATTATGAACACAAAAATGCTATCAAACTCCGTACAAACTAACGCGTGATCAATGCAATCGCGTATCATCACCACAAAGAGTTAAAGCGAATGGAAACGCATCGAGCTGTGTAATTGTCACGCTGCTGTACGCACTGACGACCGACGTGACGGGATAACTGTATAAATGGTTCCGATACTTGTGTTGAGGCATTAAGAATGAAAAGAATAAAGATTCCTTCACGAAGTGCGGTTATTATAAGAAAATGTTATGTTGGTAATTGAATTCGTGTTTGATAAGAAAAACTGAACTGAGTAACTTTACCTTTCAGAATAACTAATACAGTTATTGCTATAAACATTGATGATTTTTGTAAAATTTTGTGAGGACCTTAAAGTTAATTAGAACAGTAATGTAGTTACATAAACTATAGGCATATATATATATACATGCCTTGGTGTTTGCCTATCTTATATTATTGATCTAGTGACTGATTATAAGCTGCTGATATTGTACTATTTATCTTTTTTTATTCTCTTCTATCAGACAACTTCGTGGCAATCGGTCACGATTTCAGACTACGTCTTTTTAATTTTTATCATTTCGTCCAAAATTTGAACAAATATTTCATATTATATTTCTTTATGCTCAATAAAAGAAAACCAACATTAAATCATTATCTTGTAATTATCCAATTTTTTCTTCAAAAATGTTTTTAGAATTTAAACGATACTTTTTACATTAATATTCTTTACCCGCAACTCGATGAATAAATTAATAATGAATAGCTCTTCTAGCTAATTAACCCCATGTCCAACTTTAATTAAAATTTTGTATCGATTTTTACCACAGTTCCATTAAATCATAAAAAGTTTCATGGTTTAATTTTGTTTTTCTCTTTTGGAGTGAGTAAAACCTGAAATAAAGATGACCAAAACAAATCTTCAACTTCATTTCTCAAATTTATTACCAGGGTTTACCATTAATACTTACATTAACCTTCGTGTGTGGTAAGTATACCCGATCAGACATCATCCAGTTTCTTGTTTTACGCGGTATAA
Source organism: Allophyes oxyacanthae (assembly GCA_932294325.1). Classification (NCBI taxonomy): domain Eukaryota; kingdom Metazoa; phylum Arthropoda; class Insecta; order Lepidoptera; family Noctuidae; genus Allophyes; species Allophyes oxyacanthae. The sequence goes on from OW028625.1 coordinate 2,060,852, forward strand.
TGTTGATCTCGCATTTTTTTTTCAGTGTTGTGATATATCTGGTAGGATGATACTACTAAAATACATTTTTATCCTTTGAACTATTATCTATTACTGTAGCCATAGTTTGGAGAATTAATTGCTAATCCTTTGTTAGTTATCGTCTCCAAGGACCAATAATAATTTTCATCATTTTACATTTTATTTACACATTCAATTTTTTTGCCCTCAGATTCGATTACTCTGCCGAGTAGTTGACGTTTTTAGTTACAGCACTAAACGTGAATTGCGTGCTCAATTTTTAGAATGAGCACTATAATTTTGACTCGCATGCACAACAGTTCCGTCTTTTACAGGGTTGAACAAACGGACACATTAAATGTTATTGCTTTAGGGGTTGCGTCGAAGCCGTTAGTGGAATCATGAAAAACAACGTTAAAATTACATCTCGCTTTTATTATGACACTTTATGCACGTACGTAAAATGAAATATAAAAAAGAAATAAAGTTTTACGTCATCTTGTTAACGATATCCAAGTTTATAAAGAATTTTGAAAAAGAAAACAAAGAAATTTGAATTCGCTTTTTTAAATATTTACATAGAACTTTTTTTCCTACAATGGTTATTATAATCACAGATTATAATATTCATCTATTAATGTAAAAGATTTACAATATTTTATAATGAGTTCTAAGACATGTTGGAAATGCAAGAACATAATATTCTTAAAACATCTAAATAGCAGCTGATTGATTCACATGAAATAAAACAATTATATTTATTTACTCTTTCTAAATCCGTTCTACAAATTGTGAAATACTTAATTTAAAAAACAATAGTCCGTTTTGAATTTTATAACCTCGCGGCTAAAGTCTCGACATTCATAAGTGCCTGTATTTGGTTTACATGAAATACAGATCTATTCTATTCTATTCTATAAATTTTTGATCAACTAATTCGATTTCATATCATTCGTATTTAAAAGTAACTTCTTTCAGCACTCTTAATATTTCAATCCTTGCTTCAAACTTCTGCTTATCCTGTAACTTCCTAAAACTCGGGACCAACGATAGCATAAACTGCCTATCTTCGTCTTCCTCATCTTTCTTTATTTCCCTCAACATGTCCAAAATTTTATCTTCTAAATTTTCATTTCTCTCATTGAACATCGGTGGTCTAAGAATAGTGTGTCCTGGGTCTGCTTCTATTTCAAAACGAGTGGTGTTTATTGTGGGAGGGCTCACATTTGCTGGTTCGTAAACTACTGGCTCATTCTTTACACTTTCTAAAGGATCTGACGAGTTTGAATCTTCTGACTCGACAGCTGTGTTCTGCTCTTCTTCAGCTTCAGGGTCTAGCAGGAAAGACAATAAGTTGAAGTATTCATATCTCTTTCTTTTTTTTATTGGTCCTTCGTGTTGTTCTCTTCTCATCTTCTCTTTCCGTTGGAGCGCGAGTTCTCTCGTGAAGCACGTTCGGAGGCTTTTCCAGCGTCTTTGAATTTCGTGAGCTGAAATTTAAAGATGGTGTTTGAATAAATACATAAAATCTCGCTTGTGATCCTTAAAGAGTAACCATAACTTGACATTTAAAGTGACAAAACATTACTAACTTCAAATGTTGTTTTACTTAAATATTCTTAAAGCTTAATGTTATTATTGTCGATTTATTCAGCTCAATTCTTAGACATAAATGTAAACATTTTGATGAATATCTAAATCATTGAATTTGTTCTCCATAACAGTCAATTTAGTTCAATTGGTTAGAGTTCTAGATATACCTTGAGCTGTCTGGGCATTATAACAATTAAGCCAATATAAACGTATGTTGAGTACCTACAATCAATGCCCTCTGTATGCCCCTTTTGTCCTCTTTTGCATGTACGTAGAAGTCATACAATAACATACGAAAAACAGTTTATAAATGGACGGTCCAGACTCCATAATACATCACTACATCCCGAAAGGTCAGGCAGAGGTGAATCGTCGCACACACAGGTTCGGACGTTGACCTTAGCCAGCCTATATTGCTATTTACCGTACAAAATTCCTAACTCCGTCGGCTGTCACTAAGAATTTCCTTATAGAAAAAAACCCAATAACACTATGTCTAGATAATTGTGATTCGCATTTTAACCGACGAAGAAAATGTATTGATTGTAGAATGGCCTAGACCCTGCAATTAATAGACTACAATCATTAAAAGACTGTGACAACACCTGCACAAAGAATAATCAGTAGTATAATCATGATACACGCCCGTAACCGAAGTTTTGCCAGTTCAAGAATGTTCATTGCATTTTTCCAATTGTTGAGTGAAGTGATGTTTCAAGCATACTAAGCAATGTACATTGTTGAACTGTATAAGTTGAATCGATTCCGATTACGAGCATGAATCGTGATGGGGCTGAACACGAATTATGCTGTGGTGGTGGCAAAATTTAATATTGTTTTCTTGTGGTGAACTTTTGACACATAAGATCATAAGACTGATTTAACTGACGCGTTTCTAATTGATTTCGTTGAATAGCCATCAAATCTATGCTCATACTTGGTTGTGGCCAATTATAATAATATATTATAGGTTACCTACACAACATTCGGGCATATAATGGCACATTAACGTACACATTCATTATAACGTAATATTTTAATGTCACACTATATTAAATGACACGTGGAAGTAGGACGGCAAGTCTTATTATTGACAGCATTTTCGGTTGTTTTGGGGCACATAATCAAACACTCAGTACACGATACGCTTCCGTTGACGATGCGATACTGAGTTCAGCCGGGCTAATATGCGCGGACATAATTTTGTCGTCGCATTATCTCGCGCGGAAACAGGTTTTTTTCTAGGCATTATCTCGTCTTGACATGACGACAAACTTCTGTCGCGGAGCGCATGTTAGCTTTGCTGGTGAGCTAATTAACACAATTTTAACGTATCACTCGAGGAGCGCTTATAACCTATCTAAACCCTTTCTAATATCATTGGTTATGGCTGTGTACTATCTGTATCCGGCTCTGGCTCTTGCTTATCATCATCATCATAAGGCTTTGATCACTAACGTAATGAGTTCTTCCAACATCTTCATTGAACATTCAACATGTTTATTGAAGAAGGGTATTGTTCTCATCATTATGAACAACTTTTACTATGGGACCAACACTGAAATCGCTATTACATCGCCTGTTCGATTTAAATAATCCAATATTACTCGACTAGTATGTATGGAGCAGCAGAATTTTTTTCGCGATTTCTGGTTTGGTCCCATAGTAAAAGTTCGTAACGATGAGTACAATATCCTCCTTCAACCAGTCACCCCGTAGAAACTCCGATGAATTTGTTCTAAAACATGTTCATGTCCAAAACTTTAACTAGAGATGAACCCGCTACCCGTTTCAAAAGTGTCGGAGCTGTCTCATTATGGAAACGGCAGGAACATGGGTGTAATAAATTTCATCAATACTGAATTATGCAGTCCAATGTTTATTTACTTCCACGAGAAGAAATTTTATCAAAGCCTTATTTAGATTATCTACTAAACATACTACATTAGTGCCAAAGATTACTGCTCAAAATATGACAACTCTTCTCTTCCACCAGTAACAGCAGTATTCACCAATACACACTGTAATGTATATCTAGTAATAAGTGTGTGGGTAAATTCATATATTTATATTATGAACGTATGGTAGTCTTGTGTGGAATATGTCATTCATTATATACCTTGAGCGTGCTATGACGTATATCATTTTATTCCCGTATCCCGAGTGTTCCCGGCCAGAATCCCGAAGACAATTCACACACGTATCAATTTACCAGTAATGAATTGATATTCATTACTGACAGTAAATTGATCCTTTTTTGGTCCTTTGGTAAAATTGGTCCTTTTACCCGAACACATTCCTGTACTTAATCTGAAATATTCCTGTGCAACTAAATCCATTACAATGACGAGTTATGTATATGTGTTATACACACACCTATTAAAATTTGACAGATCCTTTTCAATCCCATGACGGAAAAAGACAGCAATAGAAACTTGCCAATATCTCTGACCAATTTATAGTGGTTTGATCTGAGGAGGCCAAAGATACAAGTTTTTACCTGTCAGAGCGACTAAACAACAATTTGTATTTCATCGTAATTAATAACTTTTTGTCACATTACAATTTAAACTCTATTTGGTAGATATACAGCACATTTTCCTAAGCACATCGCGTAGAAAAATAGCCGTCGTAAGTAACACCAAATAGTCGCCAAAATCTATACAAACGAATTTAGTTTTTATTTCCTAACGGCTAACTTACAAAATCGTATGGAAGAACGCGAAATATTAAGAGTTTTGATCGCTCACCGTATTCAACCCTGTTTTGCGGCTTGTAGTCGTCCCATCTGGGAAACACTTCTCTGCACACCGCAATCCACAATTTGGATTTATGCTTCTTATGGCTGTAGTAATTAGAATCATTTTTGTTGTACAACGCTGGGCGTTTTTTCACTGACTGTATTAGCGTTTCTGTGTCAATTTCGGCCATTTTGTGGCAAAAATCGTCTGCGACGGACGTGCGATAGTGTCGGCGCGCGTGGGGCAACTGAGGGGAGACGAGGCGCCGCAGTGGAGCAACGATCGCGCGACGTCGGCCTCACAACGCGCACTACTTACGTTTTTTCGATCGACTAGAGTGACTATGATTGGTGGTTACATAGAAATGTTTGAAATTAGAATACTGAGTTTCCAGCGGGCACTGATATGTATTGAATGATTTGGTTTTCAGAGCAAACTACAATTTTTTAATATATAGATATGAATAAAAGTTTTTTAGTTTTTTACAAAATTGACACAAAACAAGATAAACTTAAATTTTTGTTTAATATATTTTTTTCTAAGTTTCATAAAGAGATTTAACTTTTACAATTATCAACACTAAGTATCATTTAGTATGTTAGTATTGTATCCAAAAACACGTAGCAAAAACATAACCTTTTATCCGCAAATAAAATTACATGTCGACGAATATGCTCTGTCTGAATAAACCATGAATAATATTTAATTCATCCGAAAAGTTTTTAAATCAAATCAAATTAAATCATTTATTCGCCACATCATGTACCTACATGCAGATGTTACATTATGGTAAGTATTAGGTACATAATTCCGTCATATCTTGCCTTTTAGTAGGCATGCGAAAATACAATACAATATAAAATGTTAATAGAACTTATCATTAAATAAAAATAAGAGGTTTTAACCTCTTCCTTCAATATTTTATTCATTGTCCTAAGGAAATAAACTAAGAAAATATAATAATAAATATTATATTATGGTTATCTTATTTCCATGAAACCAAGAGCCAGTTTTACAAACAACAGAACTGTTTATCTAAATAACACTGTCAACGTGAAACAGTCCCGTTTCTATCCGCCATCAAAATAATTTACGGTCACCCTACAAAACCGCATTCTGTTTGCTCGTAGCTTCGAGGCGTGAAGGAGACAGAACAAACTAAAATATATAAGAGTGAGTGAGACAGTTGTTTATTTGTTTCTTCGCGTTATAATCGGAGTGCATCAAATTGCTGTAGAGTTGGCGGCAACATGTAGCCTGATGGTGTTCCAACTGAAAGCCAAGTCAATGAGCGATAAACCGATATCGATACCGATACCGGTACTGGTAGTGAAAGACTCAATACCATTATTCTAGGCACCGAATAACGATTGATACGTAGTAAAGAAATCTACGTAGATGGAAATTGATATTAACAGCAAAACGGCGACGCAGCAGACCGAGAAAGACATGGCGGGACGATCTAGACACATTCAACAAGGACTGGTCATCATTGGGACATGATCGAACAGCATGGAAATCAAGGGGGGAGGCTTTTGCCCAGCAGTGGGATGATACAGGCTAACAGTGACAGTAACGATTACTTGCCAGTGGAGTATAATTGGACGTGTACTCGAACGTATCGCTTTTTTATAACCTTGCTGCATAGAATTTTAATGTCAATATCTACTTGCATTTAAAATAAATTTATTTTTATTAGAAACCAACTGGCACTTTACATAATATAAAATAATAAAAATGTTTAGTTCAGTTTAGTGTACTTTAGTGTTTCGTTTAGTTTGGCCACGTCGCGTGTCGCTCCGCTGCAGTGCAGTTTGACCTTTTGTATAATCTTGTATATCTACCTTTATTAAACTTTTATTAGTAGAGGGGTAAGCATTTTAAATTGCATGTTTACTATGTAATTAACTATTATTCAATTAGGTATTTTACTAGTTAAGTACCTACCTGTTTTCCTTGACTTCGTTCGCGAGGTATTTAAATTCATTACTTTACTGTCTCTGATAAAATCTATTCTATCGATAATCCGCTAAGCTTGACAGCCATTCATTACTTATAGCAAGTTTACATATTATTATAATTACATAAATTATTGATTGATTTAAAAAAATACTTAATTACTTTTTAAATAATATGTAGGTAATGTGTGTATAATATAACGTCGGCATACAATTACATGTATAATTTATTATGTAAACATTTTATATTATGCTTGCTTCATAAGTATGGTTCCGGAAATATTGTTAGCACCGATTCGACTTATCAGCTTAACAATGAAACAAAAGTATGACACATGAATATATGTAGTATGGAATAAAAGAGTAACTCTATAGATAAGCCGTTTTGGAGATAACATGCATCGGTGCAAATAATATTTTGGGAACTATAATGGATGTATATATGGGTGTAATAAATAAGGTATCTAGAAATTAAGTAATTTAGATTAAACAGTTATAGAAATAGGAAGAAGAAAAAAAAAACATTAAGTATGTACACCTAGAATTTTAGTAAATTAATCAATTTAGTAACTAAGATAAACTGTAGCGTGGTCAAATTAAAGGCTTTTTTATTTTATTTTATTATATGGGTGTAATAATAAATCCAGCCGATTACTGTCCCACTCATAGATTTAGCGAAAATATTCTAAGTTTATGGTCCCACTACTGGGCACGGGCCTCTTATCACAATGAAAAGGGTTAGGCCTTAGTCCACCACGCTGGCCTAGTGCGGCTTGGCGGACTACACACACCATCGAGGACTTTATGAGGCCCTCTCAGGTGTGCAGGTTTCCTCACAATGTTTTTGAAGTGATAATCAAATTGCGATCCGCACATAAATATGAAAAGTTTGAGGTGCGGGCCGGGTTTGAAATCAGACCCTCCTGCATGGAAGGCAAGCGTTCAACCGCTAGGCTATCACTGCTAGTGTAGGAGTAATTAAATCTAATTTATTTTTTATTTTGTTTCAGTGGAAATCGCGATGGTGTGTTATGCGGAAGTTATCTCCAGTTGCAGGTAAATTTTGGATACTCTATGCTACTGAATTTATTTTCAAATAGAAAAAACTGAGCACTTTAAGTACTCCTCCTCATCGCTGTCAATTAATTGGCAGCGTGCCCAGATTACTGGCAGCATTGCCACGTTGAATGGCAATGCTTATTCTTTGACCAAAGAATAGGCCAGCCCTCGGGTCACGCGTAGCGTCGACCGACCGTTTTGCAATGTCTCTAATAAGGAGACGTGGATTCGGACCCCATGACCTCTCATGGCTCAAATATATTACTGGTACCTAATATATTATTTTATGTTTGGATTTTTTTTTATATTTTAAATAATTAGGCAGTGTACAGTTAAGTTTATTAGGATTCTAAATTAAACTGTATTAACAATACACGGTAATATACAGTATTAAAATGTGAGAAAATTATATGTGTAAAAAAATTATATTTAAAAAAAACGCGATAAAATTTACGTATTTTTAATTTATGGGTTTTATAGTAAACCAAATAAAAACTAAGAAGTTTTACTAATTTTATTTGAGTAGTATTAAATAGTCTATAAAATACTTTTTATTTGATTAAGCTAACATTCTTAGTTTCCGAGATATTAAGGTTTATTTGGTGACCTGTCTAAATACTCAAAGGGTGACCTAGATCCGTTGCCTCCGAGTGCACGTGATATCTAGCTTCCTAGCTTCCTACACAACCACACCGATTTGGAGAAACGGCTTTATTCCAAGAATTAAATCGTTAACCAACTTGTAAAAAAGGAAGTTCTCACTAAAACTCAGGGACATTACAAGGCCGTTTTTTATTCCTTACCTGCCTGTCCACAACCTCTATCAATAACTACAAGCCAATTTAAACCTTATTGCGCTTGTAATAAAGTTTTAATGAGCTCTGAATATTAATTGCATGTATATTTTTTCATAGAACTGATGCGTCATCGAGGGGAAATTACATCCATTCATTGCCTATTCTTGTAAGGAGTATTGTTGTCTCTTTCTTTTGTTATTGTTAATGACTGAATAGTAGATGGATGGGTTTATGTATGTGTATTTAGTTTTTTGTAGAATAATTCTATTTCGTTGTTGAATCTGAAAAAATAAGTCAGCCTATTCCTGCCTATAATAACCGTCAAAAACCCCCGACTCCAACTAGAAAAACAGCTGTAACTTTTGAACGGCTGAACAGATTTTCATGAAACTTAACTAAGATGATTCCCGATTACACCAGCTTTTAATTAAAAAATATAATTAGTATTAAATAGTCTACAAAATACTTTTTATTTGAATAAGCTAACATTCTTAGTTTTCAAGATATTAAGGTTTATATTTGACCTAGATTTATTGGTTCCGATTGTACTTCACTTTACTTAGTGGAAAACTGAATATAAGTACTTGAGTAAAGCCGAGCAAGAAAAACTTATTCTTATTCTTTAATGCACACAGAATAAGGAATACATACAGACAGTTTAAATAGTAATTTATTTATTTAAGGTCTACCAACGTCTGTTACAGCAATACATGATAAATTTTACAAATACAATAAGGTTTTGAAATTACTGCACAGTCAATTATAGGTAAACACAACATGCAATGTGTTTTATTTTTAATAATACAACACAAGTTAAATTAATGGTTAAGTGTTAAGACAAGTGAAAAGACATCGAACATGGGTACGCATAGATTATAACTTTGTATTGCGGATAAATGATATTAGACCATCTCCGTGGATGTCGTTCTGAGGGGTAATTCACGTAATTTTAAGACACGCCGATCGTATTGCAGTGACGCTCGAACTTGACGCGAGCGTATCTCACTGGAGCTCAGAAGATACCAAATGGCAGAATAGTAGACATCGGCTCAATTGCCATAACGAAAGAATAAGAAGAAGATTACCAAATATGTTGTTTTGATCAATATTTTATTGCAACTGCGCGGCAACTGCACTTCTTTAGCTACGTGAATTAGCCTACAGGTCGCTGTATTCGTTAACGAGTCTACATAAGCGTGGAATCGGGGAGCTAGTGCCAATGTAATGTGTAATGTATAAATAAGTTTCCTTCCAGTAAACCTTTTGGGTGAAAGAGAAAGGAAATTTACAATAGAGAGAGAAAGTCAAGCGTACAATAAATAGTCAGTACAAGACAAACAGAAAATCACTCTTCGAGATGTAAGGAAGCAGGGAAGAGAAAAAGAACTTAGAATTAAGTTGGTCACATGGTACCTTGAAGCAACAGGCTGATGACCTGCCTAAATCTAAAGAAATAACCAAATAACAGTACATGAATTACAAAGAAAATTATTGCCAAAGAACTCCTGACATGTTGGCGGTTTAAAAGTAAAAATATAAATAACTGTACTTAACAATAGCGACAGGCTCTAATTAGATATAAAAACAATCTTAACTTAGCGTATCTAACACACGTGACACGTGGTCATAGAGTTACATTCAGAAGTTCCACTCGATACAATACGTTTATCCAAGGAGTTGTAAATTATGTCGAATGATGATCGAACGATTTAATCCCAACTCGTCACGATTCCGATGTCATTAAAAAAAACATATACCAAATCTATCGTTGCAGTTGTCCGAGTCATGATCTATATTTTTTGAGTTATGGTTACCAGTATTAAGCTTCCTATATCCACATATACCTATATAAATATTGGACTGTGAATGCCTTTCCTTTCTTTTGCCTTTTCTTTTTTCTTTCTTTAAATCGCTGAGATTTACACTAACCTAACCGTAAAATCCCCCGACTGCAACTAGAAAATGAGCTGTAAGTTTTGAACGGCTGAACAGATTTTCATGAAGCATAGCTAAGATGGTACCCGATTAAACTAGATTTCAATTTAAAAAAACTGCATTGAAATCGGTCCATCCGTTTTGATACACAGATAAACACTACAAAATTATAACACCATTTTTATTGTCGGGGAATAAAAATGATTTCTCTTTAAACCGCATAGTATAGGTTCCTTATCAGGCGTTGTGAGAAGTTTACCTTCTGTTTCTAATTATAATGTGTATCTAGCGTGACTAGAGTGACGTCATGCGGGTGCAGTTCTCCAACTTCTCAGAAAGCATCCAAGGTGAACCAGCCGACGACTTTAAACTTTGTCGCTTTGAGATAATATTCTATCTGTTTCGCATAATTAATAAATACGAGTTCGCGAAATTATTCGTAAGATGATGATGATGTGTAGGTATATGTGTTTTGATTATATGATATTGATTTTTATATTATGGGATATTAATGTGATTGTCATAGGATTATTCGTATATATTCAATGGAATCGTATTCTTATTATTTTGATGAAATGACACCTTAAATTATTATTAGAGAATTTATTATTAATTGAAATTGGTGATTGTTATTATATTATAGTTTTAATTTAATTATTACTCTAGGCAAATTTGCAACCTATTTTTGCATGCCGTTCTTCGGCGAGACATGATGTACGAGTACTTATACAACATTTGTAACAACGTGTAGCCATGTTTTCTGTGAATAAAAATATTTTTATTTCTATTTCTATTTGTAGAATATCTAAAAATTGTATGTCCAGCCCTAACCATGCCTTGTGTCGTTGATCAGACGAAATAACCGACTCGTCTGCTTTTAACCAATGACAATATAAAGAAGTAAAAAAAAAAATTGCAATCAATATATTGCAATCTTAAAAAAACATCGTGTGGAAACCTGCGCATCTGAGAGTTCCAGGAAGTTCTCGATAGTGTGTGTAGTCCACCAACCCGTACCAGGCCAGCGTGATTAACTTAGGCCTAACCGTTCTGAGTAGGACAGTGAATATGGGGTGGATTTATTTATCTATTTTCTTCTCTATCTCTTCTTCTCTACATATTATAAAATAAATTCGCTTTCCTGGTCTCTCTGTATATCCGCTAACTCATCCACGCAACGGATTTTGATGCGGTTTTTAACACCAGTTAGATAATGTATCACGGAAGGTTTATTATGTATAATACTTTGATATTTAATTAAGAATAGTAGACAAATTAAACCCGTGCGAAGCCGGGGATGGGTCGCTAGTCACAAAATTACTAAAAATATTTTTTGTTAACAAAAATAATATGTTAAATTCATAAAAGTTAAAACTGACCACATAACAGCATATTATCATTATCTCCAAACGGAACTAGGCCGCGCTCTCGTCGGACTTTCGCCAAAATTTCGCATAAAAACAACGAAAAACTTTTTAAAAGAATTTAAATTTTACTTAATTAGCGAGATGAGCTCACTACGATATTTAACTAATTAAGATCTTGACGGAAAGATTAGTAACGGACACATTTTAGGCTATATTTTTGTAACTTTAGGTAATAATGGCTGCGATTTTTTGCCCCAGATATTTTCATTTATGAAGCTGTATTGCTTGCTCCTTCTGTCCTATCAGCGTGAGCCGTCACATAAGGTCCAATTATATATATATTATTTATTTTTTACCTTGCCCCTCACTTGGATTTCTCCTGTATCGAGGGTACAGTTTACAAACATACATGTCACATGCACACACAACCAGACCCGAAACAACTATCTGTACATACAAATATTTGCTCCGTGCGGGGATCGAACCCGCGGCACGTAGCGCAGAAAGCTAATCGCTTAGCCACTGCGCCAACCGTGTCGTCAACATCATAATCATTATTTAAAACGTTTTGCTCCTCTCTTTCCTACACACAGGCTGCTTAAAGCGCCCTCCGTGTCCAGTGGAACAACGCGTTCAGGGCGATGTAGGGGCTGCCACGCTTCTGCAGTGCCTCGGGCAAGTTTGCGGAAACGCACCGACTGTTTTCGCACCAACGTGCGCAAGCGATGCGCGTCCTTGGTGCGCAGGGTGTGGGCCAGCTCCAATACTGCCCTGATGACGATTGCAGGGCGACTTATCTGCCCTTACATCAGACATTGCTGTAGCAGACATGCTGGTAGTTGTCTGATAAATTTTATTAGTATTTCCGTGTTTTATAGGCTCATCATCTTTCATAGATTTAGACTATAATCAAAAACCCTTAGTGAAACTATGTAAGAAGTCGTCAATGTATATTCACTTTTATATCTCTTATTTCATTTCACACAACTCATTAATGAAATAATCCTTTCTTCGTTAACCATAATGTAGGATTGAAAAAAAAAGAATTCTCAAAAAGAAATTAAATAAAGGCTTTCGATATAAAGACATTAGAAAATTTTGTTTACTAAATAAGACTGTAAGTAAAAAAATATCAGGATAATGTGATCATCTTACTACCACCACTATTTAGTAATAACATTAGGTTAGTTTTAGCAACACATAAATACGAACCCATCCTTAGCTTAGATAACACGGCTCAACAAAATATTCAAAGCAAATATATAAAAAATATATTCACAGATTAATCACAATTCACACTACACCGGACATGCCAATGATATTTTGGGCCTAATTACCGGCTGAGCGAATGAATCCATCATCTGATGACGTTCCACCATCACGCTTGTTATTTACGGTACAAACAGATGTGTCAGGAACTTATTTGTTGTCGCCCCAACGACTGACTTGTTTCGACTTGATGCGGGCGTGTTTGAACAGGCTGTAAGGAAGTTTAAATTTGAATTAAAGGTTTACCTTTTACAAGAGGTACTTTTTTTTTTGGGTTGTTCCGTATTCATCACAGAACACAGAAAAGAGGTTTCTTCCTATAACGTCTCATCCTATTAGGTAGGTATATAATGTTCTTAATTCATCTGAAAAGATTAAAAAATAAAATTGTGGAATGAGACGACATAGGATGAATACGGTACAACCCTTTTTTGGATGTTTGCTCTTTTCACGGCTCAACGATTTTTTTTATGTTGACGACATGGTATATAGCGGTAACTATTGTTATACCTAACATAGATTAATGTTAAACCGTGTAGTTCCAAGCACCATTTTTAAACTCACTATCTTTTTGGCCTGAACTGGCCTGTACTTAGTTTACTTTTTGTCCTCAAGTTCGCGTTCCGAAACCACAGAATCGATTTTGAGTGTATCGGTTATTGTTACTGTTAGCCGTTATCATCCCACTGCTGGGCAAAGGCCTCCCCATGATTTCCAGGCTTCTCGGTCTAGAGCCAGTGTGAACCATTCATTATTAGTTTTATCAAGTTCGTCCCGCCATCTCTTTCGTGGTCTGCCGCGTCGCCTTCTCGCCATATCAGGGCTCCACTTAGTGGTTACCTTGGTCCACAGCTCATCAGGCATCCGGCAGAAGTGGCCAGCACAATCCCACTTTAATTTTGCAGCTTTATGAGCTACGTCAGTAATTTGTGTTTTGGAGCGCAGTGTAGTATTTCGGACACGGTCTGTTAATTTAGCACCTAAAACAGTACGCTCCATTGCACGTTGACAAACAGTGTTAATCAAAGACCAAGTCTGAGCACCATAGGTCAGAATGGGAAGAATGTACAATTGCACATAACAATGTGTTTCCGCCTTTCCGCTTCACTGAAATTGGAAGGTCGCCCTTCATGAGTTCTTAAATCGGTAGATGATACCAAATAAGAACCAATCGCTAAAGTCACGAAAAGCAAATCGATTGGTAAGATAATTCGATCAACACGCTTGGCAGACGATTGATAATATCATCAACATAAATGTAAGTACAGGAGCATTCTTCTGTTATCTCTCTGTTCAAGAACTTAGTAGTTTCTTACTTACAAATTATGCAAGAGAAATAGATATACCCCACCCATTCTACATTCTCACATGTTCACAATATTCTGGTCCTCGCGGGTCAAGTCGCATAGAAAGTGCAACACCCGATAATTACAACACAAATAAACGACATTTCACGAGCGCAGCGTTTCGCAACTAGGGGCGACAAAATGACGCGACGGCTCGCACTTGACACATTTATGTCTGCACGCAAATACCTGGACGCGCATAGAGTAGGATTTAGAATATTTTTTGTAGATGTGGCACTGTTTTTTACTAAGAATCATGTATGTAGCTTGTATAATTGCGTGTTTACCAGTTACGCAGATTCGGCTCTTAAAAGGTCAGCGTTGCCTGCAAAAAAATTCTTTCCGACGAATACTCATTGGTAAGTTTCATGCTTCCACTATCACTTTGGGGTTGACAGCAGCCACACAATTACAGTTATAAGTGCCTTAAAGTTAAAATCATCGTCAATTATGAAACCTCGACATAATTACTAGTAATTGTTTTGAAAGCCTTTAACGGATTGGAGTCCTTATTAAAATGAGCACTGAGGTCATAAATCTAAATACAGATTTCTACCTAACACCACATCTGTATTTCAATCTTATCTATGATCTAAAAGGCCACGAATACCTAGAATCATGACTGACATCAGTTAATAAGAATCTGTGACAATCACGCGTGGATAGATGGTATACATTAGCACTTGCCAACCCCCTTACGCAATAGCGTGATGATAACACATTCCATAATTATGAGATATACAGGGTTTTTTTTATATAGTGCGCTTAATTTGTAGTAATTCAGTCTCTGTTCCTAAATGCAACCGCAGTACAAAAATTCACTCCAAAACTAAATAAAAATTTGATTTTGTATGGCTTGCGCTAATAAATTATGCGTGTCCCCCATACTAAGTCGAATTTTCGTTTCGTTTTAAAGTGTATCCCAATACTGCGGTTGCATTTAGGAACAGAGACTGAATCAATCTACAAATTATGCGCACTACATAAAAAAATATCCTGTATATTAGTCCAATCAATATAATGAAGTTATCTAAACTAATATTATAAAAAGAAAATATTAGATTTTTTGTGTTTTTTTTTTTTTTAATTTATTTATTTATGGTCGCTTTTTAACATCTAAGGTCATTAACGACCACAACGAACGATACAATACGGTTATACGAGATTATAAATATTTAACATTTTCAAAAAATTCAAAGATCGTGTACACCCATTTTGACTTAGACAATTTTTTAAACCATTAGGTACATCACATATTCGTTTTGTATGTTTGTTTGTTTGTAATGGATAAACAAAAAAACTACTGGACCGATTTAAAAAATTCTGGCACCAGCAGAATGCTACATTATTAGTGAGTAACATAGGCTATAATTTATAAAGATATCATGCGGGCGAAGCCGATTGCGGAAGCTGTAGGAGATATTTATGATATTTACTTTATACTGGCTACTAAGAATCAACTAGTTAGCAATCGAAAAACAAAGATATTTATTCGCCAAAGATATGGTACAAAAGTTGTTATAGAAAGAAAGAATGAAAGAAAATACATTTATTCAGCACGGACATTGACAACACACGAGAGAGATTTTATTTTTATTTTTATTATGACTAATGACAGAACCCACAGAACACAGAAAGACTTTTCTGTGTTCTGTGGGTTTTCCCATCAAGACTGTTTTGCGTTACACTTTGAACGATAACTTGTAATTACCTAAGTAGTATACTACATGTTTACAATAACAATATTGACCTGGGAATTACACAAAGATAATAATTATGTAGTGTATCAGCCACATTCCACAGATGGTATCCACATGTCAACAGAACATAAATAAGTAGGTACTGTATAGTTCATTACATTGCTGTTATTAAACAATACACGAACGAAGAACCTTTATGCACTATAGCAGGGGTCACCAATTAGTTTCGTTCGGGGATGAAATTAACATCGCGGTTCGCACAACATTTTACAGAAAAAAATATTTATTAAACAAATGTAATTACTGAAATAACAAAAGTATTTTTTTACATATCAATGAGAAAAATTACATATTTTTTTGCGGACTATCTGTCTGAAGCATGAAGCGAAAATATTCTAAGTTTATGGTCTGTAGTGCAACTGTCTGTGTTCCCGCGGTCCGCACAAAATGGGTCGGCGGTCCGGATGCGGACCGCGGTCCGCAATTTGGGGACACTTGCACTATAGGGATCGAGGGAGTCTCGATAGGTACTTGCAAGAGTGACTTCTGCTATTATAATTAATTTGTTATTGTTGTTTTTTGTCTCTGCGTCACCCTAAGGTTGTCTAGCAGAGAATGCCTTAGGCATTAAGACCGCCTTTGTACATATTTGTATGAAAAGCATTAAAAAAATTAATTAATTAATTAAAACTCGAACTTACCCAATAATTTGGGTGTGAAGAGATTCCTTAACGGAGCTGAGATCTACGTATTCTTTCCATCAATACGAAGATTTTTTTTGTATTGGATACGAGATATGGCAGAAAAAAAATCTTCGTACTGCAGTTGCATTGTACTTTTAGTATTGCGGTTGCATTTAAGAATAGAGACTGAATCGCTCTACAAATTATGCTCACTACATACAAAAATATCCTGTATACTCAGCAATAGTAAAAAGAAAAGCTGCCAATGGTTGACACTAATCAATAGGATGACTATTTTACTTTTTTTTTTTTTTTTTTTTTTTTTTACTTTGTTCTTTGTCTGCCTTATTTTTTATTTGTATTTTTTACTGTTTAAAGGTTTAAGTAATTTTTTTATATTTCTCTCGTGTGTTGTCAATGTCCGTGCTGAATAAATGTATTTTCTTTCTTTCTTTCTTCTTTCAATGGTGATAAAGATGATGCTAGATCTGAAAGAAACGTTAAAAACGATCTCCCCAACAAAACATCAGTTAAACAATACTTAGTAAAAGTAGTTTCGAAAGTGTTTTTAGCAGTTAATCATCATAAAACAGAGATACAATATAAATCCAATATTCCAAGCTGGAAGTACATAACATCTCAAAATAATTTGCAGACACTCAGAACCGCATGCGAGTCCATATTCAAATCACACGCTTATTTCAATCCGTTTCATTTGCGAGAAAGAGACAGCACATCTTAAAACGAGATAGCTTGTGCACAAAACAGATAGTAACAGAAGGACTAATCCAGAAATAATTCGCACAAACTCTTGTAGAGAAACAGAGTCACCGAATGAAAAATAACCTAACCGTCAAAAATCCCCGACTACAACCAGAAAAATAGCTGTAACTTTTGAACGGCTGAACAGATTTTCATGAAACAAAGCTAAGATGATACCCGATTAACCTAGCTTATAATTAACAAAACTGCATTGAAATCGGTCCATCCGTTTTAGAGCTACGATGCCACAGATAGACACAGATACGTACTACAAACTTATAACACTCCTCTTTTTCGTCGGGGGTTTATAAAACACAGCTATGCCTGTTGTTTCGCGCTGTTACGAGTCATCATTTTAACTTTCCAACTAACTAACTAGTCCAGCTGTTGATTATTGAGATATTTTACTCGGAACGCTTTATTTAACCCTTACATAGCCCAATCAATCCAGTCCAAAGGAAGGATATTTTTTAAAACTTTGCGTTTATTATGATTTCTCCTGAATCGAGGGAACAGTTTACAAACGTACATCTCACATGCACACACACCCAGACCCGGAACAACTTTCTGCAGATCATACAAATATTTGCTCCCTGCAGGGATCGAACCCGCAGCACGTAGCGCAGAAAGCTAATCGCTTAGCCACTGCGCCAACCGTGTCGTCAACACTGACGGATTTGCCAGTGCCATTACAATTTTTTCCTGCCTGTGATATATTTAATTTGTATTCGCATGACAAAGGGGACTTACAGTTAATATACTGTATCAATGGTCACAATGATTGCTTAACCTCGCAGACGTATCGAACGGTAGCCATAACACCGCTGTTTAGAATACAAGACCTGATTAACAATCTTAAAGGGTTCGTTAGAATTATATTACTAATCGAGTCCTTTGTGCCTTTGTCCGTGAGCCTTCTGTATTCTTTCACATATTTCGAGGCAGTCCACTCGAAAGCGCATGCGCGGTGCAGCGACCGCTAATGAATGCGTTCGTTGTCTGTCTGTCTGTTTGATAGATACCACTCGCTTTCAGTGCTTCTGATTTTGATATCCGATCGATGCTTCCGTGTGAATGTTATGTAGATCATAGCTGGGTTTGTGAGAAGCTGGACCAATCAGGTGACTGGAGGTATCAAGATTTTTTGAAGAGTATTGTAATGTATTGAAAATTAATTTAAAAAAAATTTAATGTATTGAATATTAATTAAATTTTTTTGAAAATTAATTTAAAAAAATTTGAAGAGTATTGTAATGTATAGAAAAAAATCGAACTAGCTGTCGCCCGCGGTTTCACTCACGCGTTTTATGATAACTAAACTAATACTATAAAGTGAAAAAAAAAATGTTTTTTTGTATGTTTGTTTATAATGGATAAACTCAAAAATTACGGGACCGACTTTAAAAATTCTTTCACCAGCAGAATGCTACTTTATTAGTGAGTAACATAGGCTATAATTTATAAAGATATCACGCTGGCTAAGCCGCTGGCGGAAGCTAATCCAAATATACAGGATGACTGATAGAACGAGGGAACCGTTGAAGAAGGGTATTGTACTCATCATTATGAACAACTTTTACTACGGGACAAAAATTGAAATCGAGAACAAAAAATTTGCTGTTAATATAAATAATTCAATATTATTCGGCTAAATGTACGGAACCGCAGATTTTTTTTTCGCGATTTCTCTTTTTGTGCCATAGAGGGTTTTTATATTAGTTTTTTCTTTAGAATGTCAATTTAAACCACATATTTTCCGTCCGTCATCTCAGTCTAAGCATGTAGCAAAAATATTTAACTGTTAAGTATTAACACAAAGACAGTTACGAGAAAGTTAGTTCTACTAATCCTTAAAACCCAAAGAAGCGGATTTATGAACACCTCGTCAGCATAACCATAATCTTAACTTTTAGTTAGATAACAATATTCTGCGGTGGAGGTGTAGGCACCGGCAGTTACTATAAAAATAAATGCAGATCTCCGCAATTAAAGTTTATCGTTAATGTTATCATTTTGGGGCCACCAAAACTGCCGAAAAGCGGCTACGTAACACTAACGAATAAAATATAATGCTGCGGGTCTACCGCATAACCAAAATGGTAATGAACATCGACTCTGGTAATGAACTTCAATGCATACGTGAGAGAATAAATTTTGAGCTACCTTGTACAAAAATACCGCTCATGAAGTTGGGTCTCCCGTCTTCATGATCGGTAAATTTCTCACGATCGTATTGAAGTTTATTACCAGAGTTGATGTTCATTACGATTTTAGTTACGCGATAGACTGGTTGACCTGGTTTAAACAGAAAGCGACTTAACAGAAAAGATATTCTGCTTATCTACATTTTCTCTTTCATAACGCAGAAAATAGGTACAGAACTCTATGTGACCACTATGCTTAAAATAAATGATTGTGGGTTCCCTGGCTGGCGCAAAAACTCTTTGCACACACAACCCACAAAGAAACTGAAGAAGAAGGAAGGTAGGTCATAGCGAGACTTTCCACTTAAGATTGGAGCTACCCGACTGGGAAAGTACCTCCACCTTGCAGAATATCGCAGCCTTTTGCAGTGTTGTGTTCATAACGGTGAGCAAGGAGCTTGGAGAAGCGTCATGTTGGCACTTGGTAGTTGGGTCCACCCTACTGGCAACACTACGATAGTAGTAGGGTCGGCAACGCGCGAGTGATGCCCCTGGTGTTGCAACCGTCCATATGTTACAGTAACCGCTTACCATCAGGCGGACCGTAAGCTTGTTTATCAACTAAAGGGTAAAAATATAAAGAAATCAGTGAGCAATGCTTCCCTCAGGATGACTGAAAATAATATGCATAGTTCTGTAGTCAACCCGCTTATTTCAAAGCCTTGAAGACCTCAACCACATTAATTTTACACAAAAACGGGCATTCGCAAAATTTTCGCCCAACTAACCTGAACAATGCAATATGACCTTTATTTCTACAGAAATAAGATAATTTTTAAAATAATTTTTATGTTATTTTAACGGTTTTTTGTTTCACATTCGCACACGGAAACCTAAAATGATAACAACTTTAACTAGGGATGAGACCATTCAGATTTTTATCGATACCTGTTCGTCCTGTTTTTCTACGGTCGAGAAAGTGTTACGACTATGTAGATAATGTTAATTGTTAGATTCTTGATAACTTTAGGAGGTTAACTCGGTAATTTGTTATGAGACTTTCGTGCTAATCTGAGATTAAAATAAACAGTAGTATACGTGCTGCTGCATAACAATGCCGTACAGTTGTAAGTCATGTTTTCTATTAAGTTGTGTCACAATAAATGTCGTTTACGTCTAAACATATTATGATTAATTATTCGGGAAATGTTTTACGCATCTGTGTATATTATTAAAGTTATAGCAGTAGTCTAGATACCTATGTAACAGGAAAATTTTGTGTCTGTGGTTTTCAAAACAACACGACCTTTAAAACGAATATTACTACTTTCTATCTTCGCTGTCAGTAACCTTTGCGTGACCATGAATAAATAATAACCGTATCCGAATTTAAAATCACGTAAGATAATCCATCGACAATATTCTTCCGACGTGTCCCCTCACTAGGACAGTATACACACGTTATAGTGTTGTTGACTCGTTGACAGGTGGAAATACAGGACATACCTAGTTTTTGTGTTCCGTAAGCATACAGACGAACAGATTAACGTTTTTGTGTGAATATATTATTTGTTTGTTAAGCCGGGGGTTTAAACTTGTTAAGATTACATGGCTCTAATACAGTATGTTAAAAGGTTTGTTGATTATATTACTAATGTGGCAAACAAGCATATAGCTTGCCTGTGGTAAGCTGTTAGCCTGCAACACTTTTTTTTTTTTTTTTTTTTTTTATCGTGGTAAATTCATCAAATGAGTCCTCCCTCCCCGGGCAGGGCGGGAGGGACTGTCAGACTTGTGCTGACTAAAATCCACGGTGTTCCTTCAATAGCCCTTTACGTTCCGGGGTCACGGTAATGAGATAAGTCCCGCGACCAGCCTGCAACACTAGCGAAATTTTATGGTCGAAAAAACGTTCGAAATGAAAACTCGATTTCGAAATGATCTCGCAGGAAACGAGAATTGCCCTCCAGGTACATCGATGTAATTCTTCTTGCTTGTGTCTTACTGTACTACATTTGAAACCCAATCGGTACACTGGGTGTCTGGGGCTCATCAAACGCCCATTTCTGCCGATAGTAATGACAGGGTTATCATAGTACTGCGTTCAGTTTTATCGACACTCGGGCAGTGTGCCAAATTCAATGTTTTATAGTTTCCAACGATGGGTATATAATATTTGGATAGGTGTTAATATGTTCTCAATAGGGTATTTGACTGTAATTTATTTATCTGCAAATATGAAGCTTTTCTGACAAGAAATAGTGTAAAATAAATAAGTTTTTTTTTTAAACTTAACAGCTTCTGAAGTCGGTGCCACTGCCAAGCTAGCTTAGGTGCATTGAAGAATTAAAGGCCCCCGACTTCGGAAGCTGTTGTTATGCTTTTTAAGAAAATTATTTTATACTTTTTTCTCTGTTTTTTTTTTATCTATAGATCATACAAATAATTGTTCCGTGCGGGGATCGAACCCGCGGCACGTATTGTAGAAGGCTAATCGCTTGCCCTAGCCACTGCGCTAACCGTGTCGTCAAATTACCTATTTATCACTTCTGAAATATTATTATGTTAAAAGTCGACAATGTTGATAACAATATTACCAACTTTTTGGTGTTGACAGTTAAGAAATTAACGTCCTTTCCATGACTGTATAATTATTAATATTAATTTTATTAAGAGTTTAATTATCGTTTTCTGGCCGAAATAATCCGAGGAGCTACTGCTACTGGCGATTTGAGTCGTGAAAGAAAATCCTTTGCGAGGAATTTTTGTATTCAAGTCCCTCCCATGGCCATTGGAGATCCCTCTTTGCTGTCGGGTCACGGGTGTTAGTTTTTTGTGTGTATCTGTGTGTCTTTCTGTGGCATCGTAACTTCAAAACTGATAGAGCGATTTCAATGCAATGTTTTTAATTGAAAGCTAGTTTAATCAGGTAACATCTTAGATATGATTCATAAAAATCTGTTCAGCCGTTCTAAAGTTATAGCTCTTTCTCTAGTTGGCGTTGGGGGTATTTGACGGTTATGTTATATTGTTCTGACATTGACTTATTTATATATATAAAGCTCGATTACCACTGACTCACTGACTGATTGACAGAATTGATCTCCCAGAAGGAGCCGTGGGGGGTAAAAGTCATGTATGGGAGACGTAAACCTTGAGGTCCAGTGAGTCCGGGAAAAATCCGAAATGACCTGAAAGTGGAACCCTGACCGGAACTGCCCTACGGATCTCGAAAATGAAAAGTCGCAAACCTATACCGCCGGAACTAAAAATGTCGAGGACCCTGGGTCGATTGACGAACCGGTGAAAAAAAGATGGCTTCCATACAAAAAAAGATGGCGGCCATACAAAATTGAAACGCTCACCGTTCCGAAACCGTTGGAGATAGCGGGGGGGTGTTCGACCAAATGTCATAGAGGACGACGGGGGCTTTCCGGTGGAGGTCATAAAAATCCAAGATGGCGGACTCAAAATGGTGGCCATAAAAAAAAATGGTCCGAGCCGGCTGAAAATTGGCATCCGGGGGTTTTCGGGGGCACCGATTCATAATCCGGGGTCGATTTTTTTTTTCCGCCATTTTTCAATATGGCCGCCATACAAGTGTTCATTTCGGATTTTCACCCAATTGATCTCCCAGAAGGAGCCGTGGGGGGTAAAAGTGATATATGGTAGTCGTATAGAGGGGGGTCCTGTGAGTTCAGGAAAAGTCCGAAATGACCTGAAAGCTGAGGGCTGACCGGAACTGCCCTACGGATCTCGAAAACGGCAAGTCGGACACCCACACCGCCGGAACTAAAAATGTCAAGGACCCTGGGCCGTTTGACGAGCCGGTGAAAAAAAGATGGCTTCCATACAAAAAAAGATGGCGGCCATACAAAATTGAAACGCTCACCGTTCCGAAACCGTGGGAGATAGCGGGGGGGTGTTCGACCAAATGTCATAGAGGATGACGGGGGCTTTTTGGTGGGGATCATAAAAATCCAAGATGGCGGATTCAAAATGGCGGCCAAAAAAAAAAATGGTCCGAGCCGGCTGAAAATTGGCATCCAGGGGTTTTCGGGGGCACCGATTCATAATCCGGGATCAAATTTTTTTTTCCGCCATTTTCCAATATGGCCGCCATACAAGTGTTCATTTTGGATTTTCACCCAATTGTTCTCCCAGAAGGAGCCGTCGGGGGTAAAAGCGATGTATGGGAGTCGTATAGAGGGGGGTCCTGTGAGCCTAAGAAAAGTCCGAAATGACCTGAAAGTGGAACACTGACCGGAACTGCCCTACGGATCTCGAAAATGAAAAGTCGAACACCCACACTGCCGGAACTAAAAATGTCGAGGACCCTGGGCCGTTTGACGAGCCGGTGAAAAAAAGATGGCTTCCATACAAAAAAAATGGCGGCCATACAAAATTGAAACGCTCACCGTTCCTAAACCGTTGGAGATAGCGGCAGGGTGCTCGAACCATTTTCATAGAGGATGGAGGGGGCTTTCCGGTGGTGGTCATAAAAATCCAAGATGGCGGACTCAAAATGGCGGCCATAAAAAAAAATGGTCCGAGCCGGCTGAAAATTGGCATCCGGGGATTTTCGGGGGCACCGATTCATAATCCGGAGTCGATTATTTTTTTCCGCCATTTTTCAATATGGCCGCCATACAAACGCATCTTTTGGAGCAATTGGTCTCCCAGAAGGATCCGTGGGGGGTAAAAGTATTGTATGGGAGTCGTATAGAGGGGGGTCCTGTGAGTTTAGGAAAAGTCCGAAATGACCTGAAAGTGGAACGCTGACCGGAACTGCCCTACGGAACTCGAAAGTTACAAGTCGCACACCCATTCTGCCGGAACTAAAAATGTCGAGGACCCTGGGTCGATCGACGAGCCGGTGAAGAAAAGATGGCTTCCATACAAAAAAGATGGCGGCCATACAAAAGTGTTCATTTTGGTTTTTCACTCAATTGTTCTCCCAGAAGGAGCCGTCGGGGGTAAACGTCATGTTTGGGAGTCGTATAGAAGGGGGTCCTATGAGTTCAGGAAAGTCCGAAATGACCTGAAAGTGGAACGCTGACCGGAACTGCCCTACGGATCTCGAAAATGAGAAGTCGCACACCCATACTGCCGGAACTAAAAATCTCGAGTACCTTGGGACGATTGACGAGCCGGTGAAAAAAAGATGGCTTCCATACAAAAAAAGATGGCCGCCATACAAGTGATCATTTTGGATTTTCACTCAATTGTTCTCCCAGAAGGAGCTTTCGGTGGTAAAACTCATGTATAGAATTCGTATAGAAGGGGGTCCTATAAGTTCAGGAAAAGTCCGAAATGACCTGAAAGTGGAACGCTGACCGGAACTGCCCTACGGATCTCGAAAATTACAAGTCGCAATGCTATACCGCCCCAACTAAAAATGTTAAGGACCTTGGGCCGTTTGACGAACCGGTGAAAAAAAGATGGCTTCCATACAAAAAAAGGTGGCGGCCATAGAAGTGTTCATTTTGGATGTTCACACAACTGCTCTCCCAGAAGGAGCCGTGGGAGGTAAAAGTCATGTATCGGAGTCATATAGAAGGGGGTCCTATGAGTTTATGAAAAGTCCGAAAAGACCTGAAAGTGGAACGCTGACCGGAACTGCCCCACGGATCTCGAAAATGAAAAGTCGCACACCCATACTGCTCGAATTAAAAATGTGTATGATCTTGGGTAAATTGACGAGCTGGTAAAAAAAAATGGCTTTTATACAAAAAAACATGGCCGCCATATAAACGCTTCTTTTGGAGCAATTGTTCTAAAAGGAGTCGTGCGGGGTAAAAGTCATGTATGGAAGTTGTATAGTGGAAATTCCAGTGAGTTTAAGAAAAATCCGAGATGACCTGAAAGTAGAACCCTGACCGGAACTGCCCTACGGATCTCGAAAACGGCAAAACGCAGACCCATATTGCCCGAACTAAAAATGTCGAGGACCCTGGGTCGATTGATGAGCTGGTAAAAAAAAGATGGCTTCGAAAAAAAATACATGGCCGCCATACAAGTGTTCATTTTGGATTTTCGCACAATTATTCTCACAGAAGGAGCCGTGGGAGGTTAAAGTTATGTATGGGAGTTATATAGGGAAGGGTCCAGTGAGTTTAGGAAAAATCCGAAATAACCTGAATGTGGAACCGTGACCAGAACTGCCCTACGGATCTCGAAAACTACAAGTTGCAGACGCACGGTGCCGGAACTAAAAATTTCGAGTACGGTAGGACGATTGACGAGCCGGTGAAAAAAAGATGGCTTCCATACAAAAGAACATGGCTGCCATACAGGTGTTCATTTTGGATTTTCACACAATTGTTCTCCCAGAAGGAGCCGTCGGGGGTAAAAGTGATGTATGGGTGTCGTATAGAGGGGGGTCCTGTGAGTTTAGGAAAAGTCCGAAATGACCTGAAAGTGGAACGCTGACCGGAACTGCCCTACGGATCTCGAAAATGGCAAGTCGCAAACCTATACCGCCGGAACTAAAAATGTCAGGGACCCTGGGCCAATTGACGATCCGGTGAAAAAAAGATGGCTTCCATACAAAAAACATGGCCGCCATACAAAATTCAAACGCTCACCGTTCCGAAACCGTTAGAGATAGCGGGGGGGTGCTCGAACCAATTTCATAGATGATGGGGAGGGCTTTCCGGTGGTGGTCACAAAAATCCAAGATGGCGGATTCAAAATGGCGGCAATAAAAAAAAATATGGTCCGAGCCGGCTGAAAATTGGCGTCCGGGGGTTTTCGGGGGCATCGAATTATAATCCGGGGTCGACTTTTTATTTCCGCCATTTTTCAATATGGCCGCCATACAAACGCATCTTTTGGAGCAATTGTTCTCTCAGAAGGAGCCGTGGGAGGTAAAAGTTATGTATGGGAGTCGTATAGAAGGGGGTCCTGTGAGGTTAAGAAAAATCTAAAATAAAATGGCCTTAAAGTGGAACTCTGACCGGAACTGCCCTACGGATCTCGAAAACAGCAAGTCGCACACTCATACTGCCGGAACTAAAAATGTCGAGGACCCTGGGTCGATTGACGAACCGGTGAAAAAAAGATGACTTCCATACAAAAAAAACATGGCCGCCATACAAGTGTTCATTTTGGATTATCACCCAATTGTTCTCCCAGAAGGAGCCGTCGGGGGTAAAAAACATGTATGAGGGTCGTATAGAAGGGGGTCCTAAGAGTTCAGGAAAGTCCGAAAAGACCTGAAAGTGGAACGCTTACTGGAACTGCCCTACGGATCTCAAAAACTATAAGTTACACACCTACTGTGCCGGAACTAAAAATGTCAAAGACCCTGGGCTGATCGACGAGTCGGTGAAAAAAGATGGCTTCCATACAAAAAAACATGGCCGCCATACAAGTGTTCATTTTGGATTTTCACTCAATTGTTCTCCCAGAAGGAGCCTTCGGGGGTAAAACTCATGTATAAGAGTCGTATGGAAGGGGGTCCTATGAGTTCAGAAAACGTCCGAAATGACCTGAAAGTGGAACGCTGACCGGAACTGCCCCACGGATCTCCAAAATGATAAGTCGCACACCCGTACTGCCCGAACTAAAAATGTGTAGGACCTTGGGTCGATTGACGAGCTGGTAAAAAAAAGATGGCTTTCATACAAAAAAACATGGCTGCCATACAAACGCCTCTTAACACGCTTTTATTAGCTTCACCTGTAACTATGTAAGAAAATCTTGGAAGTTAAATTTGACCCACTTCGCGGTTTCCGATTGAGTTGAAATTTTGCACACACGTTTAGTTAGGATGACAATGCATAGTTAGATAACTGACATCATTCTAAATCCAATATGGCGGACTACTTATGTATTATGCACTACCATGATATGGGTATCAAATGAAAGGGTTTACTGAGAAGACTACGAAAACTAATATAACGTCAAACTTAATTCAATATGGCGGACGCCCCAAGATGGTAGACAAGATTTTCTTATCTACCATCATGATATGGGTATCAAATAAAAGGGTCTGCTGGGAAAAAAACGAAAAATAAAGTCAAAGTGAAAGTCAAAGCCAAAGTCAAAGTCAAATCACTTTACAAATCGTGTTTTAATTATTTTTTAAGTTAATTTAAGAGTTCCACCACAACCTCCGCGGGCCGCGGGCGGGGACCAAATTTTTTTTCCGCCATTTTTCAATATGGCCGCCATACAAACGCATCTTTTGGAGCAATTATTCTCCCACAAGGAGTCATGGGGGGTAAAAGTCATGTGTGGGAGTCGTACAGAGAGAGGCCCAGTGAGATGACCTGAAAGTCGAACCCTGACTGGAACAGCCCTACGGATCTCGAAAACGTAAAGCCGCAGACCTATACTGCCAGAATTAAAAATGTCAAGGACCTTGGGTCGATCGACGAACTGGTGAAAAATCATGGCTACTATACAAAAAAACATGGCCGCCATACAAGTGTTTATTTTTGGATTTACACTCAATTGTTCTCCCGGATGTAGCCGCGGGGGGTAAAAGTGATGTATGGGAGACGTATAGAGGGAAGTCCAGGGAGTTCAGCAAAAAACCGAAATAACCTAAAAGTGGAACGCTAACCGGAACTGCCCCACGGATCTCGAAAATGAGAAGTCGCACACCCATACTGCCCGAACTAAAAATGTGTAGGACCTTGGGTCGATTGACGAGTTGGTAAAAAAAAGATGGCTTCCATACAAAAAAACATGGCCGCCATACAAGTGTTCATTTTGGATTTTTCACACAATTGCTCTCCGAGAAGGAGCCGTGGGAGGTAAAAGTCATGTATGGGAGTCATATAGAAGGGGATCTTAAGAGTTTAGAAAAAGTCCAGGATGACCTGAAAGTGGAACGCTTACCGGAACTGCCCTACGGATCTCAAAAACTATAAGTCGCACACCCACTGTGTCGGAACTAAAAATGTCACAGACCCTGGGCCGATCGACGATCTGGTGAAAAAAAGATGGCTTCCATACAAAAAAACATGACCGCCATACAAGTGTTCATTTTGGATTTTGACCCAATTGTTCTCCCAGAAGGAGCCATGGGGGGTAAAAGTCATGTATGGGAGTCGTATAGAGGGGGGTCCTTTGAGTCTAGGAAAAGTCCGAAATGACCTGAAAGTGGAACACTGACCAGAACTGCCCTACGGAGCTCGAAAACGACAAGTCGCAAACCTATACCGCCGGAACTAAAAATGTCGAGGACCCTGGGCCGTTTGCCGAGGCGGTGAAAAAAAGATGGCTTCCATACAAAAAAACATGGCCGCCATACAAGTGTTCATTTTGGATTTTCACTCAATTGTTCTACCAGAAGGAGCTTTTGGGGGTAAAACTCATGTATGGGAGTCGTATAGAAGGGGGTCTTATGAGTTCAGGAAAAGTCCGAAATGACTTAAAAGTGAAATCCTGACCGGAACTGCCCTACGGAGCTCAAAAACGGCAAGTCGCCGACCCATAGTGCCTGAACTAAAAATGTCCAGGATCCTGGGTCGATTGACAAGCCGGTGAAAAAAGCTGGTTTCCATACAAAAAAACATGGCCGCCATGCAAGTGTTCATTTTGGATTTTCACACAATTGTTCTCCCAGTAGGAGCCATGGGCGATAAAAGTTATGTATGGGAGTCGTATAGAAGGGGTCCTGTGAGTTCAGGAAAAGTCCGAAATGACCTGAAAGTGGAACCCTGACTGGAACAGCCCTACGGAGCTCGAAAACTACAAGTCGCAGACCGAGGTTGCCGGAACTAAAAATGTCGAGGAGCTTGGTCAGATCGTCGAGCCGGTGAAGAAAAGATGGCTTCCATACAAAAAAAGATGGCGGCCATACAAAAGTGTTCATTTTGGTTTTTCACTCAATTGTTCTCCCAAAAGGAGCCGTCGGGGGTAAAAGTCATGTTTGGGAGTCGTATAGAAGGGGGTCCTATGAGTTCAGGAAAAGTCCGAAATGACCTGAAAGTGGAACGCTGCTGGAACTGCCCTACGGATCTCGAAAATTAAAAGTCGCAAACCTATACCGCCGGAACTAAAAATGTCAAGGACCCTGGGCCGTTTGACGAGCCGGTGAAAAAAAGATGGCTTCCATACAAAAAAACATGGCTGCCATACAAAACCAAATATCATATTTATTTTGAGTAATGTTACAAGCTCCACCCGAAAAGCCCTCGCGGGCCGCTCGCGGCCCGCGCACCGCGCGACCTCTAGTTGACTATATATATAAAGCTCGATTACCACTGACTCACTGACTGATTGACAGAATTGATCTCCCAGATGGAGCCGTGGGGGGTTAAAGTGATGTATAAGACTCATAAACCTTGAGGTCCAGTGAGTCCGGGAAAAATCCGAAATGACCTGAAAGTGGAACGCTGACCGGAACTGCCCTACGGATCTCGAAAATGAAAAGTCGCACACCTACACTGCTGGAACTAAAAATGTCAAGAACCCTGGGCCGTTTGACGAGCCGGTGAAAAAAAGATGGCTTCCATACAAAAAAAGATGGCGGCCATACAAAATTGAAACGCTCACCATTCCGCAACCGTTAGAGATAGCTGGGGGGTGTTCGACCAAATGTCATAGAGGACGACGGGGGCTTTCCGGTGGGGGTCATAAAAATTCAAGATGGTGGATTCAAAATGGCGGCCAAAAAAAAAATGGTCCGAGCCGGCTGAAAATTGGCGTCCGGGGGTTTTCGGGGGCACCAATTCATAATCCGGGATCAAATTTTTCTTTCCGCCATTTTTCAAGATGGCCGCCATACAATTGTTCATTTTGGATTTTGACCCAATTGTTCTCCCAGAAGGAGCCGTGGGGGGTAAAAGTGATATATGGCAGTCGTATAGAGGGGGGTCCTGTGAGTTTAGGAAAAGTCCGAAATGACCTGAAAGTGGTACGCTGACCGGAACTGCCCTACGGATCTCGAAAATTACAAGTCGCAAAGCTATACCGCCGGAACTAAAAATGTCAAAGACCCTGGGCCGTTTGACGAGCCGGTGAAAAAAAGATGGCTTCCATACAAAAAACATGGCTGTCATACAAAATAAAAAATGATATTTTTTTTAAGATATGTTACAAGCTCCACCTAAAAAGCCCTCGCGGGACGCGTGCGGCCCGCACACCCGCGCGACCTCTAGTATATATATAAAGCTCGAATAAAATAAAGTATATATATAAAGCTCGATTACCACTGACTGACTCACTCACTCATTGACAGAATTGTTCTCCCAGAAGGAGCCGTGGGGGGTTAAAGTCATGTATGGGAGACATAAACCTTGAGGTCCAGTGAGTCCGGGAAAAATCCGAAATGACCTGAAAGTGGAACGTTGACCGGAACTGCCCTACGGATCTCGAAAATGAAAAGTCGAACACCCACACTGCCGGAACTAAAAATGTCAAGAAACCTGGGCCGTTTGACGAGCCGGTGAAAAAAAGATGGCTTCCATACAAAAAAGATGGCGGCCATACAAAATTGAAACGCTCACCGTTCCGAAACCGTTGGAGATAGCGGGGGGGTGCTCGACCAAATGTCATAGAGGACGACGGGGGCTTTCCGGTAGGGGTCATAAAAATCCAAGATGGCGGATTCAAAATGGCGGCCAAAAAAAAACATGGTCTGAGCCGGCTGAAAATTGGCGTCCGGGGGTTTTCGGGGGCACCGATTCATAATCCGGGATCAAATTTTTCTTTCCGCCATTTTTCAAGATGGCCGCCATACAAGTGTTCATTTTGGATTTTCACCCAATTGTTCTCCCAGAAGGAGCCATGGGGGGTAAAAGTGATGTATCGGACTCGTATAGAGGGGGGTCCTGTGAGTTTAGGAAAAGTCCGAAATGACCTGAAAGTGGAACGCTGACCAGAACTGCCCTACGGATCTCGAAAACGGCAAGTCGCAAACCTATACCGCCTGAACTAAAAATGTCAAGGACCCTGGGCCGTTTGACAAGCCGGTGCAAAAAAGATGGTTTCCATACAAAAAAACATGGCTGCCATACAAAATCAAAAATCATATTTTTTTAAGTTATGCTACAAGCACCACCTAAAAAGCCCTCGCGGGCCGCATGCGGCCCGCGCACCCGCGCGACCTCTAGTTCTTGAATATAATATTTACAGACTTATTTTAATCTACAAGTTTGTGGCTCCCGCTGAAAACCAGCGCTGTCGGGCTGCTCGCAGCGCGACAGCTTACGCAGAGCGGAAGCCTTTTTGACACAGCTGCGACGTACAATCCATTTTTTATTGATAAATATTTTTCTTTTTTTTTTCTTTTACATGTTTTATTCTTTTATTTTTGTTATATTATCTTTAAAATAGTTTTTGTGCTGTGTCAAATAAATACTTTTTCTTTCTTCTTCTCTTTCTCCACGAACATACCTACCTACCTACCTTACCTTTTGATACGGAAATGACTTAGTTTCTCAAAATACACCCATTACGTAACAGCTCAAGTGAGGTCCGGATGTGTATCGGATTTACCGTCAGCTGGTCAATAAACCTGTAGTGTCCTTAAAGATTATCGGATCAGCGAGTAAAGCTTAGGGGTTCCGTAATGTGCTTTAGTAAAAAGGTTCTACAAAAATAGTCCCGTTTCAAGAGCTTACAGCGAAATGATTTCTTGTAAAGTAATTGCGTAGAATGAAGCGTGTTTTCTTTTAATCCTTTCCCCTCACTTGGATTTCTCCTGTATCGAAGGTACAGTTTACAAACATATAATACATGTCACATTGGCTCTTCGTTTAGAACATGTTTAGAAGCATCTTCTCTTTCCGTAAATTTTTTAATTCGTTTTTCAAATAAAATAATAAAAGTTTTTAAACTGTCATGGTCACTAACATTAGTATTAGAGTTCAAACACATCCACCAGCAAATTCTTTTAGTTTATCCATGACCATGGCGCTTGCAACAGTGCCGAAATATTGGGAACTCTAAACAAGATATAAACATGGTAAATACCCCGTTTTGAACTCTAATACTAAAATAATAAAATATTATAGTTTAAAAAAAACTATGGAACACGCTTTTAGCCATCGAAACTGAATGTATATGCAAAATTTCAGCTCAATCGGAAACCGGGAAGTGGGTCAAATTTAACTTCCAAGATCTTCTTACATAATTAGTTAGTTAGTTACAGTTAGTTAGTTAGTTACAGGCACGGATATCTATGGTTACAGGTGATGCTAATAAAAATGTGTTAAAAAATGCATAACCGTTATGGCATAAAATCACAAACAACATCAAAAAGACCACTGAATATAAAATCAAACTGATGCTAAACAAAAATAATACCACGCGAGAAAAAAAAAACAAACAATCATCATGACGCTTTCTTTTTTAAAGATTTCAAACTCAAACTCAAACTCAAAATTTTATTGCTTTCCATAATGTACTACGAGTACAAAGGTGGACCATAAAATATAAAATCGATCATTACGGACCCTGTCGGGCACAGCAAAAATTAGGAGAGAGGAAGAGGGCTACGTTGCAAACTTTGTTCTTTAGGCTTGACAGTTATTTCGTGCATACAGTCGCTTATAAATACCGAATTATCGTAATTTATAACTAAAACAGTATTATGCCACTTAATTACCTCAAAACAAATATTTAAATAATGACGAATTACAATGATAAAATCAATTTTAGGCTCGATCTCTTGACGAGACCCATCTAGTGGCATATTAAGGAACTGGCGATCGGTCACATAGTTATTGCACGGCTTGTTGCGTATTCAGAAACGCAGTGACAATTAACCGAAGTTTAACTTAATCTTAACTTTATTCAATCAATAGCTGGTGAGAGTTTAATTTGGAACTGGCATCAGACATTGAACCCTAAACCGTAATATTATTCCAAAACAAAAGTGGAACTTTTACCCGACATTGGTAACTAGCACAAAAAATATTGTTTCGTAACTCTACACTTTTATAATCACTTTATTTTTATTATTGAAAACTTACAATCTTTTGTCTACCGCTACAACAAACGAAAACCACCTATATCACGGTGCGTTAAGAGCTAAAAAAGGTTCGTTTTATATTTGGTTTTAAAATGTCACGCCCCGAATGGCCGGGAAGTTGGTTTTTATCTTCTTTTAATGGATCGGCACTCACGCGCCGATTGTTACAGATTGTATTACAAGATACAATTATTATATCCGATGTCTTTTGGAAAGGCTCTTAAAATATTTTAATGAATTGTTTTAAATTATACCTCGAGTTTATTTTGGAAGAAATAACAGTTTCTTGAGATGGATACTGAAATGAATGCTTTAAGTAATTTCAAATATTATTAAACACTACTGTATTTTAGAGTGACGCTCAGCCATGACACTTGAGCAGAGTTTAAGTGCTGTATTTACATCAAATGACACTCAAATCTATGCTTAAGTAGAAATCACCGTTGAGCATTGTTCTAAAATACGAGACTAAGAAAATACTTAGCAGCAGTTAAGTTTGCCAACTATTTTACAAAACAAATTTATTTCCACTTATCAAGATTGACTTAGCTGTTAGGTAAATCGTAGAAATTGATGGGATGAAAATTAATACATGAATAAAAAAATAAAAAAACAGAAAATAAACTAATATAGTCAATGAAAAAAAAATAAAAAACTATATTTATAAATTAATAACTATTTTGATCTGAAAATACTTCTTGAAATTATGCATCATTTTGGAAACAATATAAATGTATTCTTATATCTAAAACAAGTAGATCTTTCTTCTAGATAGTGTCATTAAAATCTGCGTCGCATTGACTGCATTGCAAAATTTTCCTCTGACACTCGAGATAAACATATTATTATTTCAATTCATCATGATAATGATAACAGACGTCAAACAGAATTGCATGGGGATTTTATCAAAAGATTTGCAGCATGTTTGTTTGTTTGATAACTTCCTTCAGAGCTAGTACGGCAGGTCGACAAACCCGTTTCCTTCACCCGTTGTCCCCTTTACAGAAGACAAAACAAAAATCGAAACAGAAAACGGTAAAGAGAGAAAGAAAGAAAAAATATTTATTTGCCACAAAAACAAGACACACTAGAATGATAGACCTAGGTAATAAGAAGAGGACAGGTGCATAGACAGAGAAGACATTTTTCTTAAGATGGCAACAGTGTAAAATTAAGTAGAAAAAAACTGTAGAGCCGACTGAGCATCACCTTGCGTTTTAATTATTCAGTGTGTGTCCCGAGCTGTAGCAAATGGGTGTCCAGGTCACCATGTGCCAGGCTATGACACCTGACGCTGATATTCTGCTGGATCCCGGTTATGACATACGGATGTCGAGCAAAGCAATAAAAGTAGTGGTTAGTGGTGGTGGTGATGGTAGAGGTGGTAGTAGCTACCTGAAGGCCTAAAAAGGCCACATTGAGCAATTCATCTAATGATCTGCTTAGTAACTGTCAAACAGATGATTACTGAATATGGACCTTATGCGGATGACATTAAGAGTCGTCAATTAAGTAGATATTTTGACATTGAATCATATTATGATTCATCTAAAGCGGCCTTTTTAGCCCCCCTGATACTTAAAAATTTTCCACGTTCTCATAATTATCTTTCCTCATCATGACTGCATCAAACCGTTTCGTAGAAAACGGAGGGAAAGTTAATACTGCTTTCTCTGCCTACCCTCGAGCAACGCCTATTACGTAGCTTAGAATTAGTCGAAAGGTCGCCTGGTCTAGATGGTAAATGTTTACTTTAGATCTAGACATAATTTCAGCGTGAGCTTAAGTTATATGCTGAGAGAAATAAGGTAAGGTAAACAGAATATAACAATGTGTATCAGAAATGTGTGGTCATATTTAAGTGTGTGGATCAGACCATCAAACTGAACAACTTTCTCTATGGGACCAACATCGTAATCGCGAAAAAATTAGCTGCCTCATACAAAACTTCAATACCTATTCGACCCAAAGACAGCTGATTATTTATAACACGAGGTTAATGATTATTTGAAAGAAAGAAAACCGTTCTAATAAAAATACAAAAGTACAAAAATTAAAAAAATAACAAAAGAAAAGCAATAATTATAGCAACCTGGACGAGACCAAAAATGGCCCCCATCTCAGCATAATGCTGTGGCATTTAGAAATAGAAAATGTCACAGCAATATGTATGTGTTATTTGATTATTTGTAAGCCTTGTAACTTGTTTTTTTTCGCGAATTACCGACCCTTTAAAAATCTTTTCACTCCAATCGTCCGTAAAGATTGGACCCCTTCAATCTGCAAAGAGTCTTACGTACGAGAAACACGGGTTCACAAAGTGTTCTTAATCTCATCTATATGATAAAGAATTTTCGACGAAATTTGGTAAATTTCGTTAACCTTATTGGTTTTCCAAAAACCGGTAAACAACAGTTTTCCGTTGCTCCCTTTCCATAATAGGTATTGGAAACCTTGCCAAGTAACAGCTACTGGTAAACACGATGTTTTCGCGAAAACGCATGATATTACTCTAAATACAAGTCGATGTACAACGGTGCTCTATTCAAAACATGTTTATTGTCACACAGTTTGAGGTCAGGCCGCTGAAATTGTACTTTTATTATTTTCGTAGTGTTTTGTGAGAGAGCTGCTGTTTTTTTTGTATAAAATGAAGCTTTTGTCATTGCTACTGGCCTATAAAATTGTGGCTGTTTGGGGCTGTCGAGTTTTTATACCACTACGGTGGAAAACAAACACGGGCGGAAAAATAACTCGCGCGTTGCCGACATAGTAAAAATCTTTTCACTCTCTTTTTGAATTGTCCAAAAAAGTTTTCTAAAATCATATCTTATTCTAAGAGTCCTGCCAGAAAACTTCAATGTCCTCTTGACCCAAATGTATAGGACAGCTGATTATTTTTTCGCGATTACGATATTGGTCCTATAGAGAAAGTTGTTCAGTTTGATGGTCTGATCCACACTAAATAATTCCACACATTTCTGACACACGTTGTGTAGGCTATTTGTTCAGATTCCATTATTTAGTACTAGTATACTGTGATAATGCTAAGCTGTTCCTTAACATGCCCAGAATGACAAACAAAGGTAAATAATTTAAATTCCACATTTCAAAAAATGCAATTATAACTCTCATTCATTCTCAAAAGCTCGAATTGCCTTTCAATACATAAAAACCGATCAAGAATGTCTTTCAATTGAATTTCAATAAGGTGTCAATACGACCAATTTGGACGGGTACGACAAGACAATCTGGTTGCGGCCACCTGTCCATCCGCACAGCTGTCTGACCAATGAAGTCCGCAAGTATGTTACAATGGCTGCGTTTTTGTTAGTGTTCGACTGAAGCTTCGGCTTCGGCCAAAAAACACACCTTCGGCCGCATACTCGCCTTCCGCCGAAACTGTTTAGCCGAAGTTTACTTTCCAGACGCCGAAAACGAACGAACGTGATCGCTGCAACCTCACGGGTCGCGCGCTTTGAGGGGAATGGTGGCGAATTATTATCACAGAACATTTCTGTGTTCTGTGGTTAATATGGTGTTATTAACATATGTAATTTGAAAGACAAATAAAAATCTTCTATTCTATTCTATTCTATTTATTATCAACATTACCTACCTAACGCATCAAACAAAATTAACTGCCACTATTGAATTTTCATTGTTTGTTACGTACATTTTAGTCCGTATTCTAAAATTTCTAAGTAACATTAAAACTTTGGCTTTTGCCGAAGGTTATGGCGGAAGCCGAACATTCGCTTTCGGCTTCGGTTTCGGTCTGAAACTGACATTCAGTCGGACACTAGTTTTTGTACACATACTTGCGCCGTGTTTTTAGTGTGTTGTCGGAAAACACGTGAATAAAGTGGAAATAAGTAATTTAAGTTTTAGTTTTATGTCCTCAGTGTAAGCTTCTTTGTCGTATAGTCACCGACTACTTTTAATGGCGGCTTCAAGGTTACTTCAGGTCAAGGGCAATGTCTAAGTTCAGCGACTCTTCTCATAGGTTTTTCATTTAGGTATTCTCCAATCGTCATGTCGATAAAATGTACCGTCGGTCTACCGCGTCACTAAAATGGTAATGAACATTAACTCTGGTAATAAACTCATAATAAATTCATTAACATCGTGAGAGACTAAATTTCGAGCTACATTGTATTTTATTTTATTTTTCAAATCCCAACTTAATTATCCGTATTAAAAAATATATATTACCATTTTAATTTCGCGGCATACCCACTGGATTGACATAAACTGTCAAAAAATTATGTAATCCGTAAATGAAATTATTTTTTTTAGAAACGTTTCCCGTCACTAGGATTTTTCCTGTATCGAGGGTACAGTTTACAAACATACATCTCACATGCACACACACCCAGACTAGAGTTGAAAACTTCCAGGAAAGTTTCCTTTTCTGAGGAAAGTTTCCTGAAAACTCTCCAAAACTTCCGAAACTTTGGAAGTTTTCAAATTATATTTTTCTATTTATGAAATCAACAAATTCGTTGCTTTGGGATTACTCAGAATCAGTAACGGCAAATGAAAATGATCCTTTAATTTAGTTCTGTTTTTTTTATTATTTTAATTATTTATGGTACCTATTGAAGCAAATTGATGAAATAACGTTTTGTATTCAATCGGCATAAATCATACGAAGGCAACGGGCATAATGTAAACACCGAGCGGTGTGACGGAAGTTTTGGAAATATTTATTTTTAACCTGTACCCTACCCCGCATCCCGTCCCGTGCTCGCTGTGTTCGAATATTTAAAATCTAGCTAATACATATTTTAAGTATAAAGTATCCCCAATTACTGATTTTACAAGTAAAAAATCATTTCTGAAAACTTCCAAAACTGCCGCAGTTTTGGAAGTTTTCGGGAATATTACCGGTAAACTTCCGGAAAACTTCCAAAGTTTCGGAAACTTTCCGCAGTTTTCAACTCTAACCCAGACCCGAAACAGCTATCTGTAGTACATACAAATATTAATTGTTCCGTGCGGGGATCGAACACAAATATTTGTTCCGTGCGGGGATCGAACCCATGACACATGGTGCAGAAAGCTTATCACTTAGCCACTGCGCCAAACATATTATGACCGTGACGAATCAATGAATGAATCATATTTTATGAATGTCACGGTTTTCAAATGAGCGGTGGGCTTGTCGTTTGCCGTGTTTGTGTACGCACCCTAAGGACTATGTTAATGAAATAACAAAGTTGCGCCTTCCTCGAGGCTAAGTCGTGAAGATACCGTCACGAACAGATTACCCAGCTTAAAATAAACTGGGAAGCGACAATTTGTTATAAACATTCAAGTGTCGGATAGGGTTGCCAGGATTTTAAAATTAAAGTTTTGTCTGGGATCAAAGTTGCAAGTGACTTTAATAGCAGATGTTTTTCATAGTTCTTATAGTTAGAAGAACTATATTTTTAGTAACTATTTTCACTTCTAGATAGACTTCGGAAAGGTTTCTGTGCTGTGTGGAAAAGGATAGGTGCGTTCGTGCATTCCAATGTTACTTCTCTTTGGTCAAAGAATAATCATTGCCATTCAACGTGGCAATGCTGCCAGTCTTCTGGGCACGCTGCCAATCGACAGCGATGAGGAGGAGTACTCTGACGCCTAAACGCTCAGTTTTATATTTGTATTTTTATTTTAAATGATTAATTAGGCAGTGTACCAGTGGCGCAGAGTGCATACAACCCGATTCCCATCGGCTTCCCTTTAGAAATTGGTTAATGCATAGACCAGCAGACAGTGGGGTAGAGGTGCGGTCTTGGGGTTTTTCGATGTTAGTGGTAGCCGAAATCTTGTTACTTTATCGGCAGTTTTGTGACAAATCATCATCATTATATTGGTGAGATGTTTTTTTTGTTTGGTTTTTTTTGACGGTAGCTCGAAGTTTATTCTCCCTCGATCGTATTAAAGTTTATTACGATAGTCGATGTTCATTACCATTTTCTTTACGCGATAGACCAGCTAGACCTTCGAAATGATCTCAGTGAATTTCGACTTCAAACAAACAAACATCAAAAGTCAATGTGGCTTTACTATTTGCTCAAAAGTATAAAAAAAAAACAGATTCTTTAAACTTCGATAATCCCTACCAAATCGGTAGCGCGTGCGCGCAATTTTTAAAACACCTGTCAACTGACCCATTATATTATGTTTCTTGCACACTACCTTTATGCCAGGTTTCTTGGAGCGTTTCGGCTCAATATTATAATAGCCTTTTTCTTTCTCGTAAATTTTGATTGAAAGATTATGCAATAATTTTGCGCACGCGCCAGTTTGACAGCACCTGTCAACTCACACACTATGAAACTTAATTTTACAATCAAGATTGTCGGATTGTCGAGAACCCTTGCTTTATTTGCGCATGCGTACCACCGTGCATCACCTGTCAACTAACCCTTCAGTTATAATAATAATATAGTTCTTGTACAACCTTCATACCAAGTTCTTTATTCAGTCACGGATATGTTTTGCACCCTAATTTTATAATTAAAGATTGTCAGATAGTGGACAACCCTTACTTACGCTGCGCGTGCGCGGTGCGCGTGAGTTGATATCACCTGTCAACTGACCCATTCTAACATGTTTCTTGCACCTATTGCAAGTAAGCCGGAATAGACAGATATGTACGTTTGTCTTCATTTTGTCTATTATCTCAACACTGTAGTTTCAAAATTGAAACCGGCGGTCTACCGCGTAACGAAAATGGTAATGAACATCGACTCTGGTAATAAACTTCAATACGATCGCGAGAGGCTAAACTTCACGCTACTTTGTAACAATTACCGATCATAAAATTGGGGCTCCCATGTTCATGATCGGTAAAAAAATTACAAGGTAGCTCAAAGTTTAGTCTCTCACGATCGTATTGAAGTTTATTACCAGAGTCGATGTTCATTACCATTTTCGTTACGCGGTAGATCCGTCGAGCATTTTTGTCCACTAGTGACTTAGCTGCTGGTTGCTGCAACCTTTCACGAAAAAAACTGTTCTGCAGGCTCCATCCGAACCAAGTACTCGGTTGTAAATAGCAATATCTTGTTTATTTCTAGCCATTACGTTATTTCAGTGTAGATAACAATTATGTTAACTTTGCAAGCTCTACCCGAACCAAGTACTCGGCTGTAAATAGCAATACCTTGGTTATTTCTAGCTGTTACGTTTTTTCTTTGTTGAATTAAGAAAAGCTTTGATACAGATACCCACTTTTTGGCCAGAAACAATAATCTTAACGAGAACAGTACTGCATTTTTTTTTAAATGGCTAATATCTTTGGTATCCTCCATAATTTTAAAGAGCGTTAGAATAAGTAAATCTATCTGTCGATAACATCGTCTTCGGTT
Organism: Allophyes oxyacanthae; assembly: GCA_932294325.1. Lineage (NCBI taxonomy): Eukaryota > Metazoa > Arthropoda > Insecta > Lepidoptera > Noctuidae > Allophyes > Allophyes oxyacanthae. The sequence continues at coordinate 2,101,503 of OW028625.1, forward strand.
ACGTGCGCGTGAGTCTTGACACCACTTGTCAACTGATCCATTATAAAATTACTGTTTCTTGTCGAGAACTTTGTATTATTTACTTGTTCTGAAAGATAAGGCAACGAAAGAGGGTGTCGGCTGCTCATTGAGTAGTGGAGAATAGAATAGAAGAAGTAAAAAAAAAAAAAAAAAATTAACTTCGCAATAGAAAATGGTAACACGATGGCCACGGAACAAAATTTTAAGTTCGTGCGGATTAACCTAACCGTCAAAAACCCCCGACTCCAACTAGAAATAAATAATATTATAGTTTAAAAAAAAAAACTAAAGATAACGCTTTTGTAACGCAAACTAAACGTGTATGCAAAAATTTCAGCTCAATCGGAAACCGGGCAGTGGGTCAAATTTAACTTCCAAGATTTTATTACATAGTTAGTTAGTTACAAGTAAAGCTAATAAAAGTGTTTTAAAAAATCTGTAACTATTGATCGGCTGAAGTAAATAAGTACTTTATAATGATGAGTACAATACCCACCTTCAATAATTCCTTTGTTCTACCAGTCACCCTGTATTTTCCTACTACTGAGAGAAAAACATTCATTCATTAAACATGAGGGACCACACACTTCCATGCTTTATTTTTCATTGTTTTTATTTTATGTAATTTTCTGTTTTTTTTTATTTTTTATGTTTGTTATGTGTGCATGCTCGGTGTCCTGTGTGCAAAAAATAAATTGATTTTCTTTCTTTTTTTCTTCTTTCAAAAATAATTTAATTTTAATTTACAGAATATAAATTCATAGGTAAGTATATCCCAATCAAAGAATTGTTGATACAATATGCCTAGTTAAGTAAGCTGAGCTCACAATAAATTAAGAATAAATCAAAGCGTCGACAAGATAGGCGGCGCGAGCGCAGCGTGCGCTTCGACATCGTCTGTCAACTAACACATTATAGAAACACGATCGTAGTTATGTTACAGTAATAGACGCCATGTTGCTTGTCGTGTTTTAAATATTTTGTGGCTTGGAAGTAACCGGGTTTGATTTTGAGAAAGTTCTACAATATTTATCTTAGACTACATTTTTTTACAATGATTATGAAATTATGTGTATTTTTAATACTAGCAAAAGGAGAAATTTAATTTTGTACCATTGGCCACTCTCTTTGTATGATTGGCCACTCTCTTTGTACCATTGGCCACTCTTTTTGTATCATTGGCCACTCACTTTGTATAGTTGGCCACTCTTTTTGTATCATTGGCCACTCTCTTTGTATCATTGGCCACTCCCTTTGTATCATTGGCCACAATTATTTTTACACATTTTAATAATTGGATACTTGGATACATCATACAATAATGTTCTCCTTCATACTCAAATATTTTACGCCGACATTTTTCCACCGAAACTAATTTTCTTTGGAATAGAATAGAATAGAATAGAATAGAGCGTTTTTTTTTTGTTACAGGTATGTTTCTGATATTTTATTAACATAATTTCGGTGAGTTATGACAATCGTTATAGACACGGTGTGTTGCTTAAAAATTTATGAGTCTAATCAATAGTACATTATCTGATAAAGTAATTATTTATTAAACACTATTTTTATCGTACGTGTGCTCGGAAATTGCCTCCCCGAGTGACGGTTCCTCAGCCTATAGTCGTAATCCTGGGTCTAACAAGCCTATTGTGAATAACCTAACAGGATAGTCTTCCTAGTTCTATAGTTCTTCTATTCCTACAGGCAAAGAAATACATAAATAACCTAACCGTCAAAAACCTCCGACTCCAACTAGAAAAAGACCTGTAACTTTTGAACGGCTGAACAGATTTTCATGAAACATAGTTAAGATGATACCCGATGAAACTAGCTTTCAATTTTAAAAAACTGCATTGAAATCGATCCATCAGATTTGGAGCTACGATGCCACAGACAGATACACAGAAACACAGATACACACTACAAACTTATAACACCCCTCTTTTTTGTCGGGGTTTAAAAATCTTGCAAGTTGCAATCTTGAATAGATTGCAACTTACAAGATTTTTCACGAGCATTTTACAACAATCAATTTTCACGAGAACTGACGCCCGTCACGGAATACATTTATAAAGAGACTAACATCTGCATAGCGATTCGCCCGCGTGAATCGTAGCAGGGATAAATATTTCGTTGAAATCGGTTCAGTAGTCAAGAAGGAACAAACAAACGAACAGACACACTTTCAGATTTCTAATCTTAGTATAGTATGGATTAAATGCTACTCCATCGAAGACTTGTTTACTTATCGAATAAGTTACGCTTTGTGGATAACTTAAGTGTATGTTGTCGGTTAAAAATAACCTTGGCCACCCATTACCTCTGACCTAGTAATTTCTTAACTTATACTTAGACGACAACTTCGCCGTAAATCTCTGCGTGTGGGCCCTTCGACTATCGACTATCGTTAATATTTAACGATAGGCAGTATATTCAAGCTGTAATAATATAGTACAAGGCTGTTAAGAACATAAAATATACGAATGTGGATTATTATTTATGAATATGTTCATACACAAAAGTATGTTAAGTTAGTATCTACTTATGTGTGGTAGAAATCGATAATTCTTCGGTTAAATCTGTCTAGATTACACACGCAGTACATTTTTATTGCTATGAAGTTGGCAACACTGGTGCCATCTTACGTCACACTAGGGCTTGCAAATATTCGATAGATTTCATTATTCGAACATTCGATAATTTTTTTGGATAAATTCGAATTATTCGAATATTATTCGAATAAAAATAATACACTACGAAACGAAAAAATAAAAATGTTAATAAAACGATGTTAAACAGCAATATCATTTTCTTTTACATTTACATCCAGTTCAATAAATAAAATCTATATTTTACGTGTCAAAGTAACGACCCATGTTTCGTAAGTCGGTTAAAAATTCCATGTCGACACATCAATTTGTATCAATCAACATCTGTCGATTTTAACATAATCGTATTTTATTATAAAGAAATCCTTATTGCTCTAGCTTTAAGGTTTATTTTAGCGTGGATCCGTTTTAGCGATATAATTTGATACAGCCACAATGTGTAATGAATGATTGAGTTGGGTTTCAGGTTCCGTAGGATAAAGATTATATTCATATTCTTATATTTCTCAGGATTCAATATGTCTTATATTTCTCTGCGGTAGGACAACCACGAGTAAAGATGTAGGGCATAGCGGGACTTTCCACCTAAAAATTGGAGTAAAAAGAAAGAAAGAAGAAAGAAAAAACGTTTATTAGACATCAAAGGAACCGACACCGAAACAATAAAATATAACATAAAAAATATTAAGAAAAAACAAAAAATAATTAACCTTTAAGACCAAAAACAACAATTAAAATTAATTATAATAGTAAAACTATTCATAAACATACATTTTTTTTTAAATTCGGCTTTGCTTTCTCGGTGTCGTTATGGTGTGTTTAATAGGCCTCAGCTCAGCAAAAAGCTGCAGCTAGCTGCAGCGCTGATTTTCAGCTGAAGCCCGTGAAGTAGTTGCCCGACTGGGAAAGTACCTTCTCTTTGCAGAATATCGTAGCCAAATAACTCTCTTTTCTGCAGTGTTGTGTGCCTAACGGTGAGCAAGGTCGCCAGTGATCCTTGGGGAAGCGTCGTGTTGACAGGAGGGGATTACTGCCAATACGACGCTAGTAGTAGGGTCAGCTACGCACGAGCGATGCCTTTGGTGTTGCAAGCGTCCATAGGTTAAGTTAACCGTTTACCATCAGGCAGGCCGTATGCTAGTTTGCCACATAACAGGTATAAAAAAAAACCATAGACCGTATTAAAAATTCTCTGTTAATTTTTAATTATATTGAAGAGAGGAATTGGCTGAACTAGTTAGCAAGTAATCAAGATATAATATAAAAAGTTGATTGTTCAGAATTATTTCAAGGTCCCACATTTAAGAACAAACATATTTTTTTGGAATTTTGCTTATAATTACTTGTTCGCCTTGTGAATAAGATTGTAAAGAAAATACAATTTTATTTAAAAGTCAAACGAACGTCACGCGCCATGTTTTATTAGAATTTAATTGTTTTATTTTTTGTAATTGTTTAACAATGTCTTGAGAAAAATACTCGGTGAGTATAAAAAGACAGTGAAGGTGAAATTATAAGTCAAGTCTTAATTAAAGACTTATTTCAGTCAATACAGTTTGCTGAAATACAGCGTTATGGCCTGGCCACGGGAAAATACGGTAGCAGAAAAACGCCGCGCGGCGCGACTTGCGACTGCAACAAATGTATAGAAATGTGAAACAAGAAGAAAGAAAGAAAGAAAGAAAAAGTATTTATTGTATTAAGTGTTTTAGTGTGCGAGGAAATGTTTCAGCTATGGGAGAGAACTGTAATTTTTCGATCGAACGGTTTTTTACGTTCCTTTTCAAAGTATCCATCAATCAATTTTCCAGCCTATGGACCCCTAAGCCGGAGCAGATGTCCACGCTCACAGCCTCCAGTTCGCACCTGTTCAGTTTCACGTCCGGACTTGTTTCAAACGACTTGTTTCCTGTGTCTTTATTTTAATAGCGTATTGCATGGGATCCGTTCAAGTATTTTCAGGTATGGTGAAAAGTGATAGGTGTGATTAAGATCTTATAGAAAATTACTGAGGCCATGAGCATATCCAGGAATAGATAAAAGAGCTGTTAAAGAAGTAGCTTCAGACATTGTAAACGATTGCAGTCGTTTTCGCTACTTACGAAAGAACTACGTGGCCATTTTGGTAGATTAGTTCATAATATACATATTATATAGTTTATATTTCCATATATAGGTATATACTTGGCAAGACATAATGACGGTAGGTGGAGTAGAACTCTAACAAAATGGCTACCGATAGACGGTAGAAGAAGTGTTGGAAGACCGGCAGCCAGATGGACAGTTGACCTGCAAAGAATGTGGAAAAGACCTGGATGCGATTAGCACAGACCAGGGAAACATGGCATGAAAAGGAGGAGGCCTATACTAAGCAGTGGGCAGAAAAAGGCTGTCAATGATGATGATATCTTTATCATAATATCGCTTTATTCGGGTAGTATAGTTTATTATAACACTGTAATATCAAAGAAGGCCTGATGTAAAATAGAAGGGAGTATCCTCGAAAGTTAAACATAAAGTTTAACGCATTAACACCATATTTGTTTGATGCTAAAATAAACAGAAGGCTGGCTACTTCATAAAAACAATTGATACTTGCATTTACATTCACTACCACTTTTAACCGACTTCAAAAAAGGAGGAGGTTCTATGTTCGTCTGTATGTTTTTTTTTATGTATGTTCGTCGATATTTTTGCCAAATGTGAACCGATTTAAAAAATTTAGATTCTTTTATTAGATTAGATTTAAATTTAGTTCGGAAGAGTATACCTCTGAGGTGGTCCCACTTAAATTTGGTGACGATCTGATGAAGACCTTCAGAGATATACAATGGAACTACTGAATGAATAACAGTTCATCACTCGCGATTGCTGTAATCTCATGTTTATGTAAAAATTGTTTATGCCACTCAAAATAGAAAAATAAAATGAACTTTAATAAAAGTAAAAACCGACTTCAAGAAACTAAAAAGTAGTTAGTAGGAACTGTCAATTACTTCGCATTTGATGGTAACCAATACATATACGAGCACAACTTCATCTAGTTACAATTACAATTAAAACCTCGCGTTTGGCAACTGCGCTAGCCACTACTAAACTACTACCTACAGTGCCTACCAATGCAATTTCTTTCATACCTCTCCAACTAAACGCGTAGTTCTCACAGGTAATTAATTGCCTTTCTCAGCGCACGCGCACCTCGTTAGCATGCGCAAGGTCACGTGATGTAAGTCTAATAAAATGTACATACACGATGTGTACCTATATTGTACGAGTTTGTAAGGCCGTCGTGTTTACAAACAATATATTTGATGTTGTTGCATATAATTTGTTGATCTGATCACGTTTGATGTTGTTGACGACACGGTTGGCGCAGTCGCTAAGCGATTAGCTTTCTGAACTATGTGCCGCGGGTTCTATCCCCGCACCGAACAAATATTTGTATGATCTACAGATAGTTGTTTCGGGTCTGGTTGTGTGTGCATGTGACATGTATTTTTGTAAACTGAACCCTCGATACAGGAGAAATCCTAGTGAGGGGCAGTGGCGAAGAGTTCATACAACCCGATTCCCACCGGCTTCCCTTTAGGAATTGGTTAGTGCATAGCATAGACCAACGTAATATTATATTATTTACTCATTGAATACAAGTGACAAAAAAAGGCTTGTTATTCAGTTAGGTCGAGCTCTTCCAGACATATAGATTATAAGAGACGGTATGGATTTTGGTCTTGCAGCAAATTAGAGGGCATTTTGGGACGGCTTCCCCTTTTAAAACTGTCACCCTTCGCCACTGGTGAGGGGCAAAATTTTTTTAAGAAAAAAAAAAAACAATTTTTTTATGTTACTTTTGTCAGACAGTAGATATTTTCTAGTCCCAGAATCTGGCAATCTGAAAAGGAAGCATGGACTCTTTTTCCAAATATTCTCTAAAAAAATAAAAACTGAGCGTCCATCTGTCTTATCACAAATAACCTAACCGTCAAAAACCCCCCACGCCAAATAGACAAAGAGCTTGTAAATTTTGAACGGCTGAACAGATTTTTATGAAACATAGCTAAGATGGTGCCCGATTAAACTAGCTTTCAATTTTAAAAAACTGCATTGAAATCGGTCCATCAGTTTTGGAAATGCTACAGACAGACACAGATACACACTACAAACTAACAACACCCCTCTTTTTGGTCGGGGGTTAAAAATGGTTTAAACCGACTTCATAAAAGGAGGAGGTTCTCAATTCGACTGTATGTTTTTTTTTTATATTACTGAATGACTGAATCACACACGGCACTGAATCAAATTGTAAAATTTGCGCACTACATAAAAAATATCATAGGTTATACTGTATACATAAAGAATAAAATTAAAGAAATAAATATGGTATCGAGATGGACTTCCACTTCAACTTCTTTTTTTATTTCTTTCAAGAAGACAAACAGAAATATTATTTGGCATCTTAGTATCTATTCATGACACTACATCATGTTAACGTTCACCTCACGCCAACAGAACACGACTATGTGTCGACTTACCTTACATAAGTTTGATTTAATTACGACCACGTTCACCATTGTCGCTGTTACCGGCTAGGCTGGTCACGACGTTAGTCTTGGAGACAAAGGCTAAGATAGATACGACAGATTAAGTAAACACATGATTAACTGACCACTTATTTCTGTGTTACAACTCATTACAAGCAAAATGAGGTGCAGCAAAGATTGTGCTGATCATGTAGATGAAGCTGGTTTCTTTAGCATAGATTTTGAATTTTATATTTTTTTAGTTTTTTAATTTGGGCATTTTTTTTTTTAAGTATTTATGAAAGGTACTTTCTTTTGTAGCTTAAGCGAGACACCATAATAGTTAATACCAAAAATAAAAAAAACAGACCAGAAGCCCAATTCTCGTAATTCATTTATAATATGACTGAAAGTTGACCGAACTGAGATTATATTATGAATTGACAAAAAGTCATGTATTCTACTCCTCTTAAAGTTCAGTCCGATTCCAGTATGATTTGGATTCAATCTTCTTACAAACTCATTTCAATCTCATTTTTGACGTTTGTGTATAGACGAGAGTGTCAATTTTATTATCTGTGTCAGTTCAAAATGATAGCAGAATACCGATTTGCCTTTTATTCATCTTTCATTACAATATAATGTCACGTTTGACGTTGTTTGTTAGGGTAGGAGAATACCATTTATGACATTGGTAGTAGATCGGAATGAGATCCAAACTATATTTTGAACATTTTTAATTACGAGAATTGGGCCTCAGGTATAATGTGTGGTTCTCACGGCTGCACTAAAAAGGTTTACTACACTATTTATTTTTTGATATCCGGGAGTCACTAACGGGTTCAGTAGAAAATCAGCGCCGGCCATTGATGCCTGGCATTACGCTGAATTGAACCTTTTCGGTGCAGCCGTGAGGCCCACGTATTATAACGTCTGTGTTATTTATTTTTTAGCTTTGTTTTTAATTACTGTGGAGTATCAGTTAAGTTACAAAAAAAGAAACTTTTTTCTATAAGAATACCGTAATCCACACTAAATTAAATTTAATTGACAAATCATGACTATTTGGTACCTACATAATATCAATCATCTATAACAGCCTATAAATAAATATTAGTTAATAATAATCTCACAAAATTATTATACGGACGTGAGTAAAAAATTATTGCGTAAGCATTACATCGAAATATAAATACATTAAATAGCTCTTTTGATGTTATTAATGAGATAGATATACGAGCCAATATATTTCAATTCAATATATTTCATAGCTTAATATTAATATATCGTTTAGATTTAGATTAGCGATGCATAAATCTTTTCATTCAAGTTTCTTAATGTCAAGGTCTGCTGATGCTTGTAGTGATTAAGAGGATTACACGACTCAAATACAGTATGTTATTTTTTTTTGCTGATGAATGTTTTTTCTATTCTATTCTAATCCTTGAGTGCATTAGCGATAAAAAATATGTTATAATTAAGAACATCACGAAATAATTGTATTGATTTTTTTGTTTTTTCACCCTGTATACCTACACCTCTAAAATAGAATAGAATATATTTTTATTTCATGTAAACCAGATATAGGCACTTAAGAAATGGCGAGTCTCTAGGAGCGCGGTCTGTCTATCCTAGGGGTCGGCAATCTTTTGAGTCAGAAGAGTCAAAAATTACAATTTACAAAATTCAAAGTTTTTAAAGAGCCACAATTTTTATTTTTTTTATTTTTCCACAAACTTTCGCCTTTTTGGCAAATAATGCCAGGACCACCTAGAATTAAAGAGCCGCATGTGGCTCGCGAGCCGCAGGTGGCCGACCCCTGTTCTATCTCTATAAAAAAAACAAAAAAACACGCTCAATCTGCTTACATTATACTTATAACTACTGACTCCAAATGCTAACAAAGTAACAACACATCTTCAAAAAACCGTTACTTAATACTTAACACATAATTAACTTCTTTAAAGAAGTAAGTCCTCCACTTAAAATAATAACCTAGACTCAACTTCAAACAACTTTTTTACGCCTTAACCTGGGAATAAACAAACAAACATACAACTATTTTAACACCTCCATAACTGACTTTAAACAGTCATCAAAGGGAACTAACTGTTTGTAGTTAAAGTTATTTTTGGGAGCTGTGGACGGTGTGCCTAATTAATTTTTGACTGGACAAAGTAATTGTTATTTTTTTACTTATCCTAAGGGCAATTTTCACCGACAAAATAGAAATAAAAGAGAAAAAGAAAGATAGAAAAGCTTTTTATTTTACACAAATTACGACACAAAAAAGTAAAATTAAAACATTAAAAAAAGAAAACAACGAGAAAAAAAGAATATAAAATAACAATAACTAAATAAATAGGATTCTTTATGATTATTTATAAAATAACAGATGTTCAAAATAAAATTGGCCGATTATGCAAAAAATCATGTACAAACGGCAGATATTGCTTTAATCGTCAGTGAACTTGGACCTAAATGACGTATGTTGGATTTTTATTGATACTCAGAATCGCGGATTGGATTTCCGATTCCACACCGAAATATTTCTTTTTGGTTCTAGTTTGAATATTTGTGTGTGAACATTATAAAAAATAAAGCTGTGAAAGTGCTTTTATTGTGCATTTAATTAACATTAGTGCATTTAATTGCCTTTTAATTAACATTTTTTATTTCTTAACTCTTTTGATAAACAATGGGTATTTAAAACAATTAACAGTTTCAACATGTAATTTAATTCACATTAAGAAATTAATCTACTTTCGTACAAAAGGCAACACTTTACTTGGGAACTACTTTTTAGTTATTACAATACGTTTGCATTGTTTTATTGCTTTAATTTAGTTTTAAATTAGCCAGATATGTTATTCTTTCATCAAGTCACGAAAAAACATCATCAACTTTATTGTTTCCTTTATCCTTATTTTTACCAAAACAATGCACTTTATTTAGCACACATTTCGTGACAGACGACAATGAATGCTTGAAATAAAAGATTTCATCACTTCTCAAGCAATATGCTAACACATAAGATCACTCTTCAATTTTACAAGAACCCACTTAGAGATGTTCTTTGGTATTGCTTTGATATTTAATACCCTGTTGAACATGTCCTTTTGTGATCGTTTGTAGTTTGTGGGATAGTTCAAAGAAGTCAGTTCAAAGTGTTGTGTGATATGTGGTGGTGATAACCTTTTCTTGATCCCTACGTTTTCGCCATTGTAGTACTTATAATAAATTGTCGTGTACTCATTACTAAGCTCACATGAGTTCCTTATAATGGTATTTTTTTCGATATATGCGGAAGCAATTGTGGTCTAAAGTCTATTGGGTTCAATAATTTTTTTTTTTTATATTAAGCTGTTGTTTTCAGTGATTACGTGATTAGTCAACCCAATTAATATGTTCCCATAGTAACTTCTAGAAGATACAGGTAATGATCGGGTACACAAAAAAAACTGAACCAAACGAAATCGAAATCAACGAAATCACTAAACACACACACGTACCAACATAATTGGTATTGTTTATGACGGTAATGCATGTAAAAATCTTAAAGCCAAAACAGCTTAAGCGACAACTTTATTACTGCAGATTGCAGCACTAAAAGGGCAAAGATATTTCTAACCACAAAACAGTGCATATGAGGTCAACATCGGCCATCTACATGCGAATGCGTTACTATTGATATGTTAATAACCATTGAGAGGCATGTAGGGCGAACCAACCATTATTGTCTTTACGAACTAACGCAGTGTTATGCAAATATCGACCTAAATAACACTATTTTAGTAGACGTGAGCTATTTGGTCATTTTTCGTCATGAAAGTGATGATTAGTCATAAACTTTGTCTGCGACCGTGCGATTCTGGCGCACTGTGTACTGTTATCGCGAATTGTGTTTGTGTTTCAGTAGTTCAGCGAATTTCACTTTTTGTTAGTAAACAATATATTATAAAGAATGGATATTTCTTTAGCCTAGTGATTTTTCTGTCAACTTAAAGGGATATGCTTCGCTATTAGCACGTAGTATCGAAGATATTATCTATTCGATGTACGCACTGTTACATTTATCTATACATTTTCGGTATAAGCTGACCTCTCATTGTACAGAAAGCCTATACAAAGCGAGGTCAGCTTATACTTGAAATGTATAGCTAGATACTTAGCCAATTGTGTTCCTATTAATCCCCCCTTTGACGTCTCGTAACATGATCACACCACAGTCCACACAACATCTAATACAAATTCAAACATTTTCTTAAACAACGATTTCACTTGATGTCACATACTCACATCCTCATTGTAATGAGTAGTGTTCCAAAGTTTCGAAAATGGTAGACAAAAATACTAAAATAATGTCCCCATTAGAAATAATTACAGACAATCGAATTTAATATTCCGAGCAGAGAGACATTGAATATTCTTTACCTTCCTTTTTCGTTTCAAGGAAATTGTAAAATCGCTTTTTTGGCGACTAAATCGTTACCCTTGGGTTAAGGCTAATTGTAAGGTCGGCAAAAAGGACAATTCAATTCTATTGTATTGAAATTTTTCCTCAATCATAAAAAGTTGGATGTCTTCTGCTGTCACTTAGTCTGTAATTAATTTAATTATATTGTGTTCTTGGTAGTATTCTAACATTAAACAGAAATATAAGATCTAAGTAGTACTTAAAGAATGCTCAAGTCCCAAGAAAATAAATTCATGGATATTTTATCTGTGTGCGATTCTATCGTAATATTTTTTAATACGATCCATTTCACGATAGCGCTGAAGATACATCGGATAGTGGAAATATCGGCTAGAACCGATTACTTTGTGTTATTGTTACGGGAAGCTTTATTTTAAAATAAAGTTGATATTGCATTGAGTTTTGTGCTCGTAATAAAGCAATAAAATTTGCTAAAAGAAAAAGGAGATAACTACGTAATTTATATGCAAATTGAAACATTATTTGACATTGAAGACGGAATAATGTCAAAATAAATTGATTTCGATTACTTTTGAAATGACATTATTATTATTCCTTTAATAATGGCCCACAGTGCTCTACATACAGCTCCTTTCGTGGAATCATGAGGTCATCGACGAAAACACGATTAATTGGTACAAATATAGTCCTCGAGATTTAAAAAGCCACTTTTGACATATATCATTTGAGTTAATTTGGGATGTGAAGCGTATTAATCGGTAACCAAAAATATCGATTTTTATAATAATTCGATTTAAAATTCTAAGAGTATATAATTGTTTAAAACTATGAATAAAAAATCGAGAAATTCATCTGATAAGCAATTTATTAATGTAGCAGGCACCGAATTTAATATGAAATCGCATTTCTGTAGGTATCATCATAGAATAATAAAACATATTCATAATTTTATGCCAAAATTATTTATCCACTTGTACCGGTAATAATGGTCCACCAGTTATTGATTCACTTTCGAAGTACTCACATAGTTTCCAAACCAAGTTGCGGGATTTACTATTCACAGTACGAAATCGAATAGACAATTTGAAAAAGAAATTGCAACGGACGGCCGAAATCACAGTAGGTATTAGAATCCATGTACCTATAGCAAGCCGAGTCAACTTAAAAGCGGGAACAGTCCAAAATCAAAGCCAGATCACAAAAACAGAGGTATCCGAGAAATACTCGTAGAGAGAACGAACAATTAGTCGGAAAAATCGCGAAAAACTGCACAGATGTCATTGTCATTACTGCCAGTGTCAAGCAAATTGTGATCATAGAGAAATTAAATTAATTATAATAATATAATGTACGTGTCATACAGCCTTTAAAGAGTTTTTAATACCTACGTAATTTTATACTGATATTTCAAACGATTTTAATGATTCTAGTGATTACATCCCTTTATTTAAAAAATTATTGATATAGAACGTAACCATTTTTATGATATTTCGGCAGTACATAAACATGCATTTCAAAAATATTTCGATGCTATAACAATACTTATGAAATTATATACCATGCTAATTCATACGTATCTCAAAAATTTATAATAATTTCATAATTATTATCAAGTGTATTTTCAAAATGGTTTTTATTCATAGCCTATAGTAGATAACATTGTCAAGTTACATGCTATCGTTCTTTAAATCTGTCAAAAGGGATTTCTTAGATCTCGAGGAGTATAGTAATAAAATATCTAATTATAAACCTTCATCAGAACATCATTACGCTACAAGAAGCAAGAATATTCGGCTACATCACGCAAAAAAAATACAACTTGCAAAAAATGTTCCAACAAAAAAACTTATCTCGCAAAACAAAAAGCAGATTTTCCTCAATAAAGTACATAGTCCAATCAATAATGGCGATACGAAAAAAGTAATTACCATCAAGATACGGCGATAAAAACCTACTTGGATAATGCCGTCCTTCGCCCGAAACCTTTTCCGACTATCCCTATTGTTTTAAATCCCCATCGGGCCCAGCCAAAAACATTCTTACAATGACAATCGTTTGGGACGCGAACAAAGGGGCAAATTGTTGCGTTTTAGACGAATTTTCGGCTCTAAATGTCTAGGGAAGAAATTGTTGATAATGTTGACAAAATACGCCATGTGTTTTGAGTATGTTTTTTCCTGGATGTAATTACTTGATGAGAATTGGACAGTATCAAGAGTACATTAACGTCATGTATTGCAGAATCGTCTGTACTGCTTCATACAAAAATATATTGCTCATCACTGAATTATTATAAATACAAACTTATGCTGGCTACACAGGGCGAGGCGAGGCCTGCAGGCTTCGACTGAAGGGCATATCCATCCGCCCAAATCTCACTTGTGTAGCATAAAATCCTGAACAGAAGGCGCGGCCGGAGGCGGCCTTCTATCGAATGAATAGCCGGACGGCCATTCTTCTTTTGATAAGTGATGTTGATGTTGGAAGTAAAAGTCCCACTAGAGCCAAAGCGTCTTCGTCCGTCATAATTGTATTGATGAACTGAATCTCAGAGGTTAATTAACTATTTCTGCGTCCGTCCGATGAACAGAGTGAACTGACACAAACTGAAGGCATCACCGACGCCCTACACACCGGCCGGCCGGATTTAGCCTTCAGTCCAAACCTCTCCGGCCGGGCCGCGCCTCTCCGTGTGTAGCCAGCATTACTCAAACAAATTTTACAACCCAGTGTTCTTTCGTCGCCAGTATAAACGGTGTATCCGAAAGTCAAAATCGCGAACCTAAAACAGCTCAATTTCCGTTGTCCGCGAGCACGACCTTGGCAAACACTATTAGTTAACCAAAAAAGGACCTTCCATCATGAAGAAGCGTTGAATAAATTTCCGCACGTTCACGTGTCATTATCGACTGACAAATCCTAGAAAAAAATATTCAGGAGCCGTCCATCCATCATGTATAAACGTGAAGTGAATATGTTATTCAAATTGTGGGCTTTTAGACGAGTAGTGGTTTGATTTTGAGCTATTAGATTTTTTGTATTTTTTAGAGCCTACTTAGGTAATATGACTAAATACATTTGGTTGAAGATCTCTCTCATAAAAGTCATACTCGTATAAGACTAAACCAAATATGGATAGAAATTTTCTTTCAATACTTTACTAGTATTTAAATTCAAATTTATTTATTTGTGAAACAGGTGTTATGTATAGACAATATATAGCTAATTTGATATCACTATGGACCACTATAGAATTGAGCCCACTCACCTCAATTTTAAGTAACTGTTGAGTTTTATGCCGTTAATATCAGTAAGGTGAACAGACAGAATGACTGTTAGGATCGCCTTACGGCACACATGTGTGTTATATCGGTCCATATTATCGCAGTGCGTTATTTCAATCTCTGGTTTTAGTACAAGCTGTATTAGGACCCATGCGACCTTACACACTGCTGCGATAATAATGATGCGATAAAAGTAGGACAATTTCCGCATATAACGCATTGCGATAATATCGAACGATATAACGCGGTTTAAAGTTAAGATGCGTTCGAATATTTGGAGATTGTTTTTACTTCTGCTTAATGTTTATCTATGAAAAAAAAAACTGGTTTCAATTCAATAAAATTTCTTACAAAGTATCCTTGTTGGATTTTACGACAGCCGTATTTTCTATCACAGCAGTAAAAGATCTGATTGCATCAAAATTGGTTCAGACTTCGACTACTTTCGACGACGTTCGGGTAGATCCGGAAGCAGCCGATAAAACACGAGGCGTTTCACGCGTTTACGAGCTTGCCGAAGGGACCCGTAAATTTTGTATTAGCAATGGTTACTTAGCTTACATTTTGTTAGACCCAAATTGAAATTCATTTAGATTATTTTGTTATTGTCTTTGTCTGTTTGTATACTTTGTAAAGAAAAGAAAGAAAGAAAAATAATTTATTTGCCACAAAAACAAGACACACTAGAATGACAGACACAGGTAATAAGAAGAGGACAGGTGCATAGACAGAGAATACATTTTTTTTAGGATGGCAACAGTGTAAAATTGAGTAGAAAAAACAATAATTTAAAAGAATAAAAAATATGTGGGTATATTGCAACGACTGCGCATCACCTATTCAGTGTACACCTACACCTACCCTGTACACCTTTGTATACCTACTGCAGATGTACGAAGTACAAAACCTTTAAAAAATATGTTATTCCAAAAGTCTAAATTTAAAGAGAAATATTTTTTTTGTGTTTGAAATTGGAATTGCTGCACTATGCCTCAAAAGACCAAAAAGAGATAGTACGTTTTTACTTGATTTAAATTGATAGTGGGTTCTAGTTAGGCTCTAAATAAATTATTTTACAAACAATAACAAAGCAAGTCTCCTTGGAATAACTATTAAATTATTCGTATATTCAGAGAATAACAATCTTAATTACAATATGTAATACTGTACATTGTGATCAAGATTGTATATTAACAATCTGTTACAAATATTACAGCGCTAATAGGAAACAAATTGTAATTAAATATAGCTTTGCTTTGATTAACACTGTCATTTAAATGTATAGGTACAGTCTAATTCAAAAATAAGTGATGATAAATCGAGTTACATAATTGCTGAATTATTCATTAACACAACATGTCATTTGACGGTACATCACTTATTTCTGATGTTGAGTGTACAATTGAAATATCTCTCAATAATATCACGCCTAGCATCTTTAACGAGTAGCGCCGAACTTCAAGTACCGAAACACTTATTGGAGAAGAAAAAAATCTCATAGTAATTCATAGTGTCGACTTTAACGATTAACAAAGTAGCGATTAAATATACACGTATCATATTATCTGAAGATTTCGATAATTATCTCAAGATTTTCACCATCGAATTCTCATTTGCGTTCTTCGAGTAGTTTTTAGCGTAATTGTAATCCCATTAGGGGTCGTTTTAGTACCCCCACTCAATTTTATGATCGTTTTCAGGGAGTAGAGGGAATGTGACTTGACAGCTTTAGATTGGTTCGTAAAAACGAAGTTCATAAAAATAGGGAGTTACTTCCGCTATCGCGGATCTGGGAGGTTATGGATACAAAGTATCAGAGTAAGTCGTAGCTTACCGAGAGAATAAGTAACTAGAATAGGTTAGAGCCAATTTCACAACTTGCTGATAAAGTGTCCGATAGTAATTGAATAGACAAAATATCTATAAGATAAAAAATACAGCCACTAGATCCAGATGAGAATCAGAGCTTTATCTGCTAATTTACTTTTCAGAAGTTGTAGTTAAATTGTGGATAGGCAATCAGTCAGTTTATCAGCTAGTAGCCAGATGAGCTATAATGATGCTAGAAGATAGGTGATGGACTGGCATGCCAACTTACATGCACCCACCCGTTCCCATCAGAATACCAGCGCTGTGACATTTAGAAAATGTCACAGCATTATGCTCAGACAATGATGATGATGTGATGTTATTATGTTATTATTAGAGTTTTAAGTTTTCTTTGTTTTTGTTAATGTGGCAATAAACATTTTTTCTTTCCTCTTTCTCAGATGGAGCCATTTTTGGTATCGTCCAGGTTGCTTAGTTACTGTTTTTTTTTTTTGAACTTTCATTTTATATTTCCTGGCGTCCAGAATAAAACTGTTTTCTTTCTTTCATTTTCTTTCTTTCCATTAACTGGCAGGGAACGCTTTTGTACATATTTGTATAAAACGTAATAGGTAAATAAATTATTGAGACCGAGGCTTCAAGTACTAGTGCTTCAAGACTTCAGGAATAGAGGATTAACTACTTTACTGGGCAAATGCTTTTCAGTAAATTATAATTTATTTTTTATATTTGGAATTCTCCCAAATCCACATTGCGTTAGTATTTTTGGAGTACACATAAAAGCAATATACTATTCATCAACATTTCTAAACTACCATCAATATCGGGTGACGCTATTCATATAAAATAATCGTCAAACGAATATCTAAATTCCTAACTCCACTAACAGGGTGAGGCACCCAAAAATCGGTATCGAATACGCAGCAAAAACAATTCTCCCATCACAACGAGCCCGCGATCCAATCGAGCGGAAATAGTTTATAGCCGGCATTTGGTCCGTTCACCTCATTCGGTAACGCAAAGCCATTGCGAAATCACTGTTTTACTTTTACGTCTTTTGCTAAACTACTGTGGATTAAGTGGTGATGTTCTGAATAGGTCACTGAGCGAAGCTATTTAGGGTTCTTATGAAGAAACCTGAAAGAAACGTATATAGCAATGTTTCCTTATTGATTAGGCTGAAAATTGCTCTATACAAAATTAAAACCATCAGTAGTATCATGGTGACCAGTAATCAGGTCTGGTCCTTAGTCATACAAGTGCTAAAGATCGTAGGACCAATCTTGCCCAGCAACGCGGATCCTAGCAATAGTAAAGAAAATCTTAGAATGGATCATTGATAAATCATGGAAACTATTTCTAACGTATTATTTTTTATTTTATTTTATTTGGTAAACAAGCAATAGAATAAAAAGTAAGATTTAACTAATTTAAGCTCAGTCAAAAACACATACACATTATCCAAAAATGTTTCCACATTTTACTTTACAATTTGCGACAACGGACATAAAAAAAAACAAATTTAGGTTTTAATTACAAACAAATGAATAAGAATAACAAAAACAACTGAAAAGAAACAAATGAAAAATAAACAAAGTTAACTTAAGACGGTAAATATAGCCAGAATTGATTTTCTTAACTTAGGCTTAGAAAGGAATTAGGATACAAATAAGTTACAATAAAAAGGCCTTAAAAAGGATCCTCAAAGGTACTTGGAGAATGCTACTAGAAAGTACAAGTCGATATTTCTTCGGTACCGGAAATCGGAAATGCCTGCAATCCGCCGGCGAGACTGATATAGGATAAGGTAACTTATGTATGTATTCCTCTGTAGTATTGACTCCTTTTACTCTTGAACTGCTGAGAGCAGAATATTATTCAAGAAGTGATTGCATAGGACCGAATAAACGGTTTTATTGTTTCGATGGCAACAATTTATAACTTTTCAAGACCTGTACAAAGGAAAGATACAAAGCATTGTTTCCACATCCCATAATTTTAATGATGGATTTTTAGTTCCCTCATAGTTATAGTTTGCTGACAAGCTAATCTTTCCACCACGAACAAACAAGTTTCATACGATTGAAAGCATCACACGATAAAAACCAAAATTAGGAATAGTAAAATAAAAATAAGATTTAAAAAAAATGATAATATTTTGCGCTTAATTTTTCTCCTTTATAAACAAACTTACTAATAAACTTAGCCAAATGGACTTTACTATACTATAAAGTATAGACCGATAATAAATCTGCAGTATGCTCTAGTATGCCATATTAGAAAGAAAGAAGAAAGAAAAATACTTTATTAGCACAACAAAAAATAAATAAAACCAATAACAAACAAAACATATAAAATAAAAAGAGTTATTGTGCCAAAAGGCCGCAGCTCAGCATAATGTCAGGAGGCAGTGATACTGGCCACTTGACGCTGGTTTTCAGCTGCAACCCACGAGTGCCATACAAATATTCCAAATTCATCATTTCACTTGCCAGTAAGTTGTAAGCGATTTACAAAGAAAGCCCGGGCCTTATTACAATGCCTTCCTTCTTAACTCGTTAGAAAATGCTACATGATTTATTGTACTCCAACTCCATGTTAACACATCAATAAAATCAAAACAAAACATATTCAAACAAAAGACTACCCAAATTTTTGTCCCCAATCGTAACTTTGAAGGGTCGGGGCCCAATTGTGTTATATTACAATAACATATAACAATACAACAATAACTTGGAGAAACAATGAACATGTGTGCCAACCTTAATAACATGACGTCACTTGTTATGACGACCGTAACGTTTTGTAATAAAATGGTTCGAATTCGCCGCAAACTCCCAGATTACGTTACCAACATTCCTATCGGTCATTAGCATTGAGTTGAGTACCAACATTATTCCAAAAAATTTTAATTATTTTATTTATTAATTATTTATGTATGTCAACACAAATACACATGACAAAGAAAAGTTTATTTATTTATTTAATGCTTTATGCACAGGTAAAAAAACACTGCACAAAGGCGGACTTAATGCCATAGGCATTTTCTGCCAGTCTACCTTAGGGTGATGCAGAGACAAACATAAAAAAGTTGTACAAGGTCCTACCTTAGTCCCGATCCCTTTAAGGGGTTTTGTACTGATCAACTTTTTTTCACCGTCATGAAAATTACCACAATTTTCCAAGCCGCCTTCAAGTTACGTCATTGCAAAATCTCATCAATATCAGTTCAACAATATCGCTTTGACGACATAATAAACACACAGACATTGCTGCACTGTAGTTTCTCACTAAGGAAAACCACGGGTGTTCAAAAATTTGTGCTCAAAGAGGAACCCGTTTTAGCGTATGCTCACTTGCTCAGCGCAATTTCAGCGCGTTCTGACTATAAATTCCAAATCAAAGTATAAGCTTAAGTACAACATTTCCCTCGTTCAACCAGTCACCCCTGTATTAAAAAGCTTAGTAAAGTTTAAGTAAAGTCTGAACAAAATCAAAGTACACACTATAGGTCGCAGCCTTAGACCAGTATAAATACACAACACAGCATTCAGACAAGTTTTAGCATCCGACTTCGCCTGTAGAATTTATTACTTCTAAATCCAGTCGTCGCGTCGTCCTACACTGGCGGAATCTCTAAGTGCTCTCTCAATTTTCTTTGTTGCCAGAAATAGACCAGTGTGGTCGAGCTTTCGAGTAATCTTTAAATACACTGTACTTAGTTATTGCAGCTCGTCTAGTGATTTATGTTTAAATGTTTTTAGAAGGGAGGGTACAAAACTTAGGCAACCTGAATGTTTTTTGTTGCAGTTAACGTTCGTCGCTTTATTTGTATTACATTATCATCATGTATGTAATTAATGTGTAATACATTTAAATATTTCGATAACATTATTTAACACTGTATCGAGTTTAAATATTAAAAACTCTTATTCCTGACTTTTTGTCAGAATTTCACGGCCCGTGTTCACGATAAGACTAGGGCTTGATATTATTAAACGATTAAGGTCCGATACAGTGTCCAATAATGTGTAACGATTTCTCAGTAACATGTTTTTAGTGTTCACGTGTTGTTTGTGTCAAAAAAAAAATTGTCAATTACTTATCTAAAAATATCGATAAATGCGTTAATATTCAGATTTGAATACGACAAGATTTCTGATGCGATTAACAATAAACAAAACAGATATTCAAAAGCGTTTAAGAGGAAGAGAAAATTCATGATCAAAAACTCGCTCCTAACTTTTATTTGTATCAAAAACAGAAAACATAAAACAAATGGCATTCAACAAACCTCAAAGGAAGAATACCGAATTAAATGTCCGACCGCAAAAATGATATTCCACATTTAAAATGCCAATGAACTGAATCCCGTCCTTCAAAACTTGGGGGGTTCCTCCCCGTCTACCAACTTCGGCCGGAATTAGGATGGAGTTGTTTTAAGAGGACAAGACTAACGCATTTGCACGATCAAGTCCTCGGCTTGTGTATTAATATTTTATCTCCGTATTAATAGAAGATTTCATTTACATAGTAATGTAGAAATGGAAGAAAAACACAGTTTGTCTGGATATTATTTTAATTTAATCTGGGCTTCGTCTCATTGCTATGCAATGAATTTCGTTTGAAGCTGAAACAAGTCTAGAAAAAACATTTTCTTTGCGGGTTTGGAGATCAATTAACTTTATCAAAACGTATTTAGGATTATGATTATTAGGTCGCGTCTGTTTGGACTGGAAGGCAAGATAAGGCATCAGAAAAAGTTCGGGTATAATATGATAACCGACGTTTTAAGTACCAGTCACTCTTAATTATTATCACTCAAACTGAAGTGAATCTGCTCGAGGGACGCTTACAAACATACTAGTAGTTGTACAGTAGTAGTCGAAAACCGACCGTTATATTATAATATAAATTTTAGCTTTCTGCACTCCTTCTCCATATAGACTTTAATTATACCAAAATCTCACACTCCTCCGTGCGCGCAATATGCTTAAAAAGGGGTACAAAGTTTTCTCTTCACGTACCTAATAATGTATAGAAGATAAAGCTTAGCGCACACAGCGATTTTTGCTCACGATCGCTTGAGACTGCTTACCATAAAACTGTTGACAAAAACGCACTCGAGTATATTCTCAGATCACAGAACTGTGATCTGAGGGTATATTATATTTCCTTATAAATTGGACTACTGAAAGCTTTAATTTGTAGGTACTAGTGATCTCCCAGAGGTCGAAATTCGACCGTAATTTTCGCTTTCTGCACTCCTCTTCCATATAAATTTTAACTATGCCAAAATCTTACAATCCTCCGTGCGCGCAATATGCTTAAAAAGGGGTACAAAGTTTTCTCTTCACGTATTAATATATAGATCGTATAGTAGAGATTCTTACTAGCTTTTGGTAATTAGTCACTCTGTTATAGTCAGAAATACCTCAAAAATAACGTAATATGGTGGAACTATCAAAGTTGTGCAATACTGATGTTATCATTTCGCCCACGAATCCCATAATAACTATGATATCATGAATGCTGTGATAAGTCAGTAAAAGTCAAATGTTATCGCTCAGGAAGTGAATTCAATAAAATAAAATGTAACAACTATTTTAAATTACGTCACAGTATCTATACACAAAATTGTTTAATGTGTCTGCTCTATGCATTTGATATTTACGGAGAAAGTGTTAACAAAAAAAGTTAAAAAAAATGATACGTTTAGATCTTTGTAGACTTTTCTTGAGACTTTTTGTATGGGATAGACAGCTAATTATATTTTCGCGACCACGATACGGTCCCATGGAAAAAGTTGTTCAGTTTCATGATCTGATCCACACCTTTAAATATAATCAAACATTTCTGATACTCCAACGTGTATCAGTAAAAAAATGAACGTTTAGAAATACAACTATTTCTTTTGCTTCCACCACACCATCGTCGAGCTAAAAAAACTCGTACAAACAGAAACACAGGCACATACTAGTGTAATTGTAATTGATTAATTACCGGGTTATCAAGAGTATGTTTCCTGCCACTCTGACCTTAACTCCGGTCTCCTCTGATAAGTCTCTGACTTCAGATTGAATGCTAAACTTGTAAGTTGCGACAACACAGATATTTAGTTTGCGATATAATTTTATTTACCCAAAATTATGGCTAGGGTCCGCGTTGCTAAAAATCTGGTCCTTTTGGTTACAGCGATTGTATCAGGCAATTCAGGTTTCTAGTTTTAATGACCTGATATTAAGTACACTCTCCAAGTTTTTGATAGGTTGTAGTACTTTTTTTTAACTTCTGTATATCTATCTAATATTATAAACATTGAGCAAAAACAAAATAATTTTAATAAAATTGAACATTCGGTCAAGTTCGGTGTGAAAACAGAAAAAAGTATACCTATTTAAATTTGTATTCAGCGACGGCCTTAAAAACAGCACAAAAAAATTTGTTCTCATTTCTTAATCTATTTTACTACAAAGAACATGTCTCAGACAATTTAAAAATGAAGCATTAACAAAACCATTACCTACTCAGCACCACATCAAAGCACATCACGAAATCGCCCACCCATCCGACGACGCCAAACCTCCTCACCCTCACTTACCCGCACTAAATCTAATCTGGCGGGCACGTATTTCAAAATGTCACCTTTAAAACACTAATAAATAAGTAAAGACAGTAAGTTGGCAACTTAGGGTGCAGTATAAGTTATTTTAGTTTACCCCATGGGTGCAATAAGCTCCGCATGGCATAGTGTTATGCACTGATGCGGAACGATGACGTAGAGTTTTTATGGGGTTTCACAGAATTGGTTTTAGTGGAGAAGTTATTGTTTTTTCCTTGAGTAGGTAGAAATATCAGTCGCGTAAACGCATTTAAAAAACTATTGTCTCGAAACAATATCTTGACTATTGTACATTCGACCCTCATTAACTGTATTTGGGGCTTAAAGTATCGCTGTGTTTTCTCTTGTAACAAAATTTACGCGAGAAAAAAAGAAACATTAACACAACATTGTTGAAATCACATTTAGGCAGTTTCTTTTTAAAGGGCGGCCATCTTCTTATTTTTTGTTATAAAGAGGGAAACAAGAAATTAATGCCTTAGAAATATAATTAACCTCATAAGTGCGATGGTCAGTCAGTCGCGCCACAAAAGACCAAAAATTTTGTGTGAACTGTCATAAACAATCACATGTTTCATAATAAGGCCCGTCTTCAATAACCACCACAAAATACTAACGCACTAACGATACAAACGTGAGATTTGATCTGTAATACAGGTTCTATCTACATCAGACACCAGTCTTTATTCTATTCTGTTATTAATCTATGTTTCTGTGATGATGAGAAAAATAGAGATAATTATATTCTATATTCTATTTTTGCTATTCAGTTTTGTCTCTCGGGGTTTTTTGTTGTACTAGCCACTTCTCGTGCAGGGCTAGTAGTTAGTACGGCAAAAAGCTAAATGTATGTTCCTACTTCCCGCATTATATAAATAAAATAATAGAATGAAGGAAGTTGATCAAATGGTCAGGTGAAATGACCATTTATCGTCCGTTCGCTAATTTTGTATTGCGTCATTTTGCTGTAAATCTGTAATCTAGCGCATATCCACCTCCCGTTACGTAATATTCTACGGCAAGAGTTGCAACATTAAAGTTAACCAACTAGTTAAATTTTGTGGTGCAAGACGTAAGAGGTAGCGGGGCGATTAAGACAAATATTCGGCAAATCGATAGAAAAACTATTAACATGTACACTGAATAGAATAGAAAAACATATCGAGAGGGTTATTAGCTCAGCATTTGCCGGGTGTAGTATAGAACACACAGCGCAGATTTTTAGTTGGCACCCTGCAATGAGTCACGGACACACACATAATCAATGACAGTAAAGAGTATTATAATCTAATCTAATAACGACTATGTATTTAATGGAGAAATACGTGATAAAGAAAATAGTTATAAGAAAAGTACGCTTTTCACAATTTTGTACAAGAGCTAGAAAGAAAAGGAATTTTTCTTTCTGACCTGTAAATATAATTTAAATCAATATTCATAAGTTTCCCAATAATCTATACATCTTATTACTTAAACCTCAAACTTATAACTGAACGTAATTCAAACTGGTGCGTTTCGTTGCGCACACGCCGCGCGGTAATTGGCCGGCCGCCGCCTTTGATCTTGCCGCGCACGAATTAGCACTCTCCATTCGAAATCCGAACGATCGCGTTTCCGTTTCCGACGTCTTTTTGTTTTAAATACTGTGTGACGGGTTTTCTTGGTAAGTTGGACGCTTGATGATGGTTTTGCCCTAAAAATGGGGCTTTATGTTGTTTAAGATGTGGGTAAGAACCGTTTATAAAGTTACTGCCCATTAAAGAGTATGTTACTATTCTGAACCACTAACGTTCAGACTTTAGTTGCTTTGTATAAACCTAAATAGCTACTATTACTACCATAGTACACCTCAACCCGTTCCATTTAGTAACGCGTTTCTGTTAATTTGTATGGGCATTGTTGAGTATGAGAGGCTGAGGCTGTAGACATGCGATATAGGAGAAATACCAGACCGAGGAAATGATTTAAAAAAAAATGCTGTGTATAGTTTTATACTCTATCCATACCCATATTCCATGTGAATAACAACCTCTCTTAAAGTGCCTTTAAATAAATAAGCAACCTCTCTTAAAGTGACTTTAAATAAATAAGCAACCTCTTAAAGTGACTTTAAATAAATAAGCAACCTCTCTTAAAGTGACTTTAAATAAATAAGCAACCTCTCTTAAAGTGACTTTAAATAAATAAGCAACCTCTCTTAAAGTGACTTTAAATAAATAAGCAACCTCTCTTAAAGTGACTTTAAATAAATAATAACATCTCTTAAAGTGACTTTAAATAAATAAGCAATCTCTCTCAAAGTGACTTTAAATAAATAAGTAACCTCTCTTAAAGTGACTTTAATTAAATAAGCAACCACTCCTAAAGTGACTTTAAATAAATAAGCAATCTCTCGTAAAGTGACTTTAAATTGATAGGTAAGTCTTGTATGATAGTGACCAAAGAAAATAATTTTGTCTTTCCCCAAAACAAGTCATGAAAAAATCAAAAAACATTTCACGCATAAATGAAAGTGTCTAGAGATATTTCCGATTCGTTTTTCATTATAGATGACACCGCACGTCAGTCGCAGGTATGTTCCGTTTAGAACGTCAATAACTCACCCTCTGTAGGCGATATGAATTTAAAAACCGTGTGTATTTGCGTGTGGAATATCAATTTAGGCAAATAGGACGCGCCTTTTTGGTTTGGTTCTACGTGAAGGGCAATAATGACTAGGGTTGCCACTCGTACCTTATAATTAAGTATTGTACGTTATTTCAGGCAAACGTACTTTGTGAGAGCAATACGCAAAAATACTAGATTAAGAGAATAAATTGAATAAATATGTTAGACGATTTTTTACGAACCTAGGAACAGTATTCAAGCAAAAATCGGATCCATTAGAAAAAATAATTAATCTATCCTATCTTTTTTTTTTTTTTTTTTTTTTAAACATTGCCTCTCACTAGGATTTCTCCTGTATCGAGGGTACAGTTTACAAACATACATGTCACATGCATACACAACCAGACCCGAAACAACTATCTGTAGATCATACAAATATTTGTTCCGTGCGGGGATCGAACCCGCGGCACGTAGCGCAGAAAGCTAATCGCTTAGCCACTGCGCCAACCGTGTCGTGTCGTATTCTTAAAAACAACAAAAAAATCATATAGAAAAAAATTACAAATCGATTGAATTATTAATATATTTACACACGTTGTCAAGATTTTTTTTTTAACTTATAAAACTAGAAGTAGCTACGTTTTTTGATAAAAAAAAAAAATGGTTGCTACCCTAATAATGACACCGAAAAGTACGGTTGCTTTATGTATAACTTTTTACTTAAGTAATAAATATCTGTATTTCCAAGATATACTAAGAAAGAATATCACTGCAAATTCGTATATCTTCCTGATCCAGAATGCAGAATCCAACGCATGTATTCGCTTTCCGCAACTTAATTTTACATATTTTATCTTATTTATTTATTTAATAATTTATGTACACACATGAAAAGACACAGAAAAAATTAAATACGAGAACAAAGTACAAAGGTACTGCTTATTTCACAAAATAAATCTCTTTCAGCAGACCTGCGAGAGGAGAAGGAGGGGGACGAGGAGGAGGGGGGATTCTTATTTCTTTTTCTTTTACAGCTTTTTATCACTCACCCAATCAAATCAACGTTATCAATAAAAAACGTACTAAATCCATCAAAATTTATATAAATTACAAATTAACTTATGCAATATCTCTTCCCTTACACACAAACAATTTTAAAGTCCATTTATTTACTCTCCTTGTATCCAAAATCAAAACAAACCGACATGATCGCGCTCAGATTTACGTTGCGCTCTATCGAATCTATTTAAAAAAGTTACCTCCTTCCGGTAGCTGTCAGTGAGAAATGGCGGGTAGTGGCTGATTGACGTGGCGGGAAAGGCGGGAAAACTGGCAGGGGCTGCCACGGTGTTGTACGATGGAAAAATTGCGCGTCATTCTTGTGGCAACACTGGCGGTTTATGTTATACGATATGCCATGTTTATCATATTTTTCGTAATGTTTTAAACATTAGAAGAGTATGAATATGAAATGTTGAGAGGCTGAAATTTATTCACTTTTCATCACGACTTTACTACCCGAACGGTTAGGCAGAGGTGTAGGTAGTTCAAAAAATAAGATTTACCGGCAAAATCCCCGATTATTCAGTAAAACTAATTTTTTTTTTTTTTTTTTTTTTTTTTTGTGAATAAATGTTTTAATTATTTTAAGATATTTTTTTGGTTATGGACTAAATTAATGTAGCTCAATAAATTCACATAAATATCAATTAAATATGGTCCTAGTTTATTAGCGGAGGAGAGTTAAGTGGTTATAGTACTCATAATTATGGACAACTTTTACTATGGAACCAATCCAGAAATCGCCAAAAAGAATCAGATATTCCATACATTTAGTCTAGTAATATAATCACGACGTCGGCAAGGAATATAATCGGTCATTGATGAAAACCAGCGTCATTGGTGTTGCCAATGACAACAAGCTGATCGATGCCCATTTTCTTGCACATGACGGACACACACTTCCATGCTTTATTTTTCATTGTTTTATTTTATGTAATTTTCTGGTTTTTTTTTATGTTTGTTATGTGTGCATGCTCGGTGTCCGGCGTGCAAAAAATAAATTGATTTTCTTTCTTTCTTTCTTTAATATTGAGATAATTGTATGGAACAGCACATTTTTTATATGTATCACAGATTACGTAATAGATATCACGAAATACTATAGTAATGTTTGTCTATTGCAATAGAGAACGGTACTTGTATGACCTTTCGTGTTTGATTAATCTAATCGTGTGTTCGATTTGATACAAATAATATAGTATTAAGTCTACTAACGTTTGCCCATACATTCGTCTGCACGACTTCTAAATTGAATCTTCTATACTCCTCGAGATCTAAGAAGTCCCTTTTGACAGATTTAAAGACCGATAGCATGTAACTTGACAATGTTACTATAGGCTGTGAATAAAAACCATTTTGAATATACACTTGATAATAATTATGAAATTATTATAATTTTTTGAGATACGTATAAATTAGCATGGTATATAATTTCATAAGTATTTTTATAGCATCGAAATATTTTTAAAATGCATGTTTATGTACTACCGAAATATCATAAAAATGGTTACGTTCTCAATCAATTATTTTTTAAATAAAGGGATGTGATCACTAGAATCGTTAAAATCGTTTGAAATATCAGTATAAAATTACGTAGGTATTAAAAACTCTTTAAAGGCTGTATGACACGTACATTATATTATTATAATTAATTTAATTTCTCTATGATCACAATTTGCTCACTGGCAGTAATGACAATGACATCTGTGCAGTTTTTCGCGATTTTTCCAACTAATTGTTCGTTCTCTCAACGAGTATTTCTCGGATACCTCTGTTTTTGTGATCTGGCCTTGATTTTGGACTGTTCCCGCTTTTAAGTTGACTTGGCTTACTATAGGTACATGGATTCTAACAACTTGGTTTGGAAACTATATGAGTACTTCGAAAGTGAATCAATAACTGGTGGACCATTATTACCGGTACAAGTGGATAAATAATTTTGGCATAAAATTATGGATATGTTTTATTATTCTATGAAGATACCTACAGAAATGCGATTTCATATAAAATTCGGTGCCTACTACATTAATAAATTGCTTATCAGATGAATTTCTCGATTTTTTATTCATAGTTTTAAACGATTATATACTCTTAGAATTTTAAATCGATTTATTATAAAAATCGATATTTTTGGTAACAGATTTATACGCTTCACATCCCAAATTAACTCAAATGATATATGTCAAAAGTGGCTTTTTAAATCTCGAGGACTGTAATAACCGTCCAAAACCCCTGACTCCAACTAGAAAAAGAGCTGTTACTTTTGAACGGCTGAACTGATTTTCATGAAACATAGCTAAGATGATTCCCGATTAAACTAGCTTTCAATTAATAAAACTGCATTAAAATCGGTCACGCCGTTCATATCTGGCTGGCATAATGTGTAATGTGTTACACACTGCAAACTTATAACACTCCTCACTTTTTGGCGCGGAAAGAAATTATAAAAAAAAAAGTTAATTTTATTAGATAACGTTTAACACTTAAACGAAAATTATAATTAATAACTATGTAGTCATACTAAAGCATGCAAAACGATAACGATCTATAAATAACATAATATTTATCATGCATTCGGTACCTCCCTATTTATCAATCATTTTACTGTTAATCATGACGTCATTTGAAGCAGATAATGATGACAGATCGATGATATAAACACTCCACTCTACTCGGGAGTAGAATTTGATGTCAAGGTGATTTAAAAAGTAACATGAATGTTTATGTTCAATGATTGATGGATCGATTTAATGTTTTGATGCTTGTTACGTGTGCAAACGTGTTAGATTATTTAGGTATGTTCATATTTTGTTAAATTGAATAGTCAGGGCGTGGAATAACCTCCCAAAAGACGTAGTCTGAGTCCAAAACGTAAATCAGTTCAATAATCGACTTGACAAAACTAACATTTTTTTTTTGTTGAAAGCTAGTTTAATATGCGTTCGTACCAGTGGCGAAGGGTGACAGTTTTAAAAGGGAAAGCCGTCCCAAAAATGCCTTCTAAAAATTGCTGCAATTAATGCTGCAAGACAAAAATCCATACCGTCTCTTGTAATCTATATACAGTCATGTCTGGAAGAGCTCGACCTAACTGAATAACAAGCCTTTTTTTTGTTAGTTGGATGAGTAAATAATATAATATTACGTTGGTCTACACTAACCAATTCCTAAAGGGAAGCCGATGGGAGTCGGGTTGTATGGACTCTTCGCCACTGGTTCGTACCTATGTTATGCAAAGATGGAACTGATTTTGAACCAGGAATAACTCAGCAGCTGATCTTACACTAAACTCACCACGAAGTTACGTGCGGTAGTAACGTGCCGGGTTAGAGGTTACAACAGAAACTGCTAATAGTGACAGGTTGATAGATCATCTACAAAAATCATGACGAACGTCTTCCTTAGTTTGTTTTTATAAAAACTTACGTAATTATTATTGTTTTTTATGATAGTTTTCCGTCCAGTGTGAGGTCTCTTGTTGCCTCCTCAGTTCAAACGCCATAAGCCGATGCTCGTATCACACTAGGAGAGTGCGTTGTCGTTTTTTTTTTATATATAATGTTGACGATGGAGACTTATGGAAGTGACTATTTTCTGCACATGTGGCTTCCCTGGTGACCCGCTGCTTCCTGTCTTCACAAGCTAACTTTAATAACGTTTCCCATGTTTTGAAAACTGGGTGGCTTGAGTGTTAAGTGTGCACCTACTTGGACTGTTTAAATTGTAGTAGTACTTAATAAGATCTTTGCTGTTCCTTTTTTATTTTTTTTGTAATATTGTGTAAATTCTGGTCGAATTTTAGCTAGGGCCGTTCCCGCGGCGCTTTATTGTTAATTAAGTATCTTGATTTATGAAAAGAGTATCCATGGAGTTTCTTGCCGGTATCTTCTCCAGGACCAACCCACTTGGAACCGTGCACCTAGAATCACGACGTTTTGAAAGTGCCTGCAAAGGCCCAGTTGAAATAAAAACTTTTGAATTTGACTTTTGCTCTTCATGACTCCTCAAATTTTGGATAAACAGAAAAGGCTCCATGAGCCAAGTGTGAGAGAAATTCATAAAAAATAAACAGTCTGAGATAAACAGAAGCATTTGAGGTACACGTAACACTCCGGTATATAATTCACACTATACCTTTTCCTATTTTTTTTATTTGAAAGGAAGAAATAAAAAACATATATTCGGACTAGACATCAGACAACATTGTTAATTTTTGTTTTTTTATGCTTGTGCATTGTGCACAAGCATAAAAAATAAAAAAATAACAATGAACAAATAACAATGTGCTATTTGAAAGTATAGCTTGAAATACTAAGTTAGTCGGAAAGGATAAATAAACAATTCTTCCGTGTTTATATGTATAAGGTCCTACTTTACTAGCACAGGTCCTTAAAAGGGATTATAGTACTCATCATTATGAACAACTTTTACTATGGAAGCATCCATGGAAAGTGAAGTGCTACTAACATAGTCCTAAGCCTTATTTTCTAACACATTTTTTGTATTTAACTTTATGTATAATCATTATTTATTGTCAACTACCTCCAAAGGTGCCCAAAATACAGGCCTAGCCTAGTTTGGGACCAATGGAAGGTATTTTATATAGTAAATATTTATGAAATAAATTGAAATCCCTGAAATCGAAAATAAAAGAAAAAAGAAAAAAATACCTACCTACCAACATTCTAAATTAAAAATACCTCCGCTAATTCAGTAGGATACACATTTCGATTATTTTTATTAAATGCTAATACCTATAACCGTAACAAACAAACAATATGTATTACTTGAAAATTCTTATCTAAAGCGTATGAGAAATCGTCACAGATTGATAAAAAAATACCAGAAAAACCCATTACGCAAAGTGACATTAAAAAAAAATCCTCCGCCTATGAAATAGCGTTTCAGTAAAAATCCTCGTAGATAAATATATCAATTTCGCGCAATGGTTCATTTTTCACGTTCTCGCTCAAAATTGTTTGTCCTTATTGTTTGTTTGCCATTTCTGATTTATGTACGCGCTCCGAGTTTTGACAGGAGCGACACTGACGGACGCAAATGGAACAAACTTCTTAGTGATGGACTTTGTCGCGCACTTATCTTGCTTGAGAGAAGAAGCGTGAACAAAAACAATTTATTTTTAATTAATTTTGGATAAAGAATGATTTTCACTGAAATCGTAAATCAAAGTATTTTGTATTGTTTGTTGTTTATAAGAAAACTTCAGATAAAAAACCTTAGGTATTTTAAAAATATCAACACTTCGTTCCTAATTTTTATAGGTATCGAAAAAACATCTGCCGAGAATTACTAAAGACAACGAAGATTTCCAAATGAACGATGAATTATAATGAATAACTGAAGTGAAGATTTTTTAATGTTTTATGAACAAATTTAATTAACAATGTTTTTATTCTTGTTTCAGGTAAGAACCGGATCCGTTTTGGAGTTGAGTAAATATTTCAACAAAAGTTTTCATGAAAAAATTAAGCCCGAATTATGATTTTTATAAAATTTATGATAATATCAGAGTTCATAATAAATCTCAAGTTAGTACGGTACTAAATTAAATTAATTCGCCCTTCTTTTTTTCTACTTGAGGTAAGATTAACATTTTATTATATTTTCAAACTTTCCTAGATTATATACCTCTCAATTAGTTCGTGGGCCGAAGATAGTTGCTGACCTTGACATCTCATAAAGAAAGTAGGTATTGTTTGTAGATACCACCCTGAATTTATGTATGTTTGTAAACTGTACCCTCGATACAGGAGAAATCCTAGTGAGGGGCAACGTAAATATTAAAAAAAAAATCCAGCACTTCGCCTACTTTAATAGGTCACTTTGCCACCAAAAACCACTTATATTCCTACTAAACCTGAATCACTTATCTACGAAGCTGTGTTGATCATCCCAAATTCCACTACCTGAGTCTACTCACTGCTAAATAGGAACATTAGACATGTTTTTGCAGCCATTTTGCTGGATTCTATGTTAATCTCATCTATATAACCTACGCTGTAGAAATGGGCTGACTGATGATTTTTCGATATCAATGACTACATGACAATGACAAAAAATATCGATGACGAGAACAATGACAAAATCATCAGTGATTTTTTTCTAACTGTCACCGCATTACACACATTGCATGTCGTCATCTTGTCATTGTCATGTCACAGCCGAAACCGAAGTTCACGTTCATTCAGTCATGACCAATATCGAGTGATGATTTTAGGCAATGATGATTTTGTCGTTTTCACTGCATGACAGAATGATTTTAAAATATCGATGATTTATACATGATTTCGGACTCATCTCCACTACACTCTATGCTGTGATGAATCTATGGCATAACTTAAAGCCACTATCAACAAAATCCCTCAATCCGTATTCGACCCATAAAACAACATAATAAATCTGCCAAAACAGCTATAAAACGCCAAATAAGATTGATGGCAATTAGCCCTTACCTGCAAACAAGCCGAGATTGGGGGAGTCCCCTAAATTAGATATTAATTTAATACCCACCCCTCCAAGAAACGTGATGACGCACAATCTTATGACGAATATAATTGAATATTTAATTTTCAACAGTTAAGTCATTTATAATCTTTGGAACAACTCTTTGCTGGGTCTTTGGGTAGGGGAGAAAGTAGGGCTAATTTTAGATCATTTCAAAAGAAAATTAGAGTTCTGCTTGCCCCCATACCTATAAATAACGACAACGAAGGTTTTCACAGGGAAAACGCTCCTTAAAAACAATGTTTTATGAAATCGTATTGCGTAATACTGACGTATAAAAACTTAGGTATATATTAGTAAATGCTCAAACAGAAACTTTCAATTAATTTGTGATCTGACAATATTTTTTATATATTTTGGAAATCTAGACAATCAAAATTTAAACAATACTTGCTTCACTCGTCCCACTATCATGTACTCAATTTCCATACATCCAACTTTAAGGCTCCGCTAATCATTCCTCCATACAAACGTAATATGGTGAATACTCCACTGTTTGTCATTGGACGTTCAAAACTGAGAATGATCTCGATTTGTCTCGTCATTATCTAGGCCTGTATGGAAACAAAACAATAAAAACAATATTGATTTGGAAATTACTAGCCTCGAAACTTTCGTATTTCAACACTAATTTTAGCGCAACTTTGTGCGTAAATAAACACCATAAAGAGTATGAAAATTACTAAATAATTTCCGTAGAGGCATTGTTTAATTACTCAAAAAATCTAGTAAGTTTATTTTGAATAGTTACATTTGGTATTCATTTTCATTATAACCATATATGTGGCCAAAGGTCTGTTCATGAAGTTTTTTGGGCTCATTTTTAATATAAATCATTATCTTAGCAAAGGTATACTTTACGGGAATGTATAGGTACGTGTGCACGATCTAGTTTCTTACTGCTCATCACTGGGTCTATCCCTTTCTTACACGATGTTAAGTGAGATACCACGCATTTTAGCCACGCCCACTAACGAGTTCAAGCCGTCGACTAGCGTAGCCTTAAATATAAAGTTATAGTATTTATACTAATCACGTTGAATCAATCAGAGTAAGACATCAGTCAGTGACTAAGTGGCAGATTACGGGGCTCTCGTCATGATGGCAAATTGGCAATCGTTTTAAAACATCCATCTATTTTGGTGTTAACGAATCGAGGCCTGTTTAGTCAGGTGTCATTAATTTGCATGATCTAGGAATTAGGGAAAAATCCTGATGGATATATCACTCATTGACAGTGCTTAACAATCACGTTAAACCTTTTACAGTGACAGCTAGCGCCACAAACAGTGTTTATCGAAGAGAGGTATAAATAACCAAATAGAATATAATAGATCTTTATTTCATGTAAATCAAATACAGACACTTATGAATTGTCGAGAGTGTAGGTGCGCGGTTCCAAATAGTAGATAGATCCTATGGAGAAGAACTGGTAAGAAACTCCATGGAAACTCATATTCATGAACATTGGAATAACGAAATTTTCATCAGTTTGGGGTGGCTAGGAATAGTCACAATATTTGGTTGTTGAGGAGAGGCGAATAAACAACCAAACTCTTCTAACTATTGAAAAAAAAAAAATCATCAGCCTGGGGTGGCTAGGAACAGTCACAATATTTGGTTGTTGAGGAGAGGCGAATAAACAAACAAACTCTTCTAACTATTGAAAAAAAAAAAATTCATCAGCCTGGGGTGGCTAGGAACAGTCACAATATTTGGTTGTTGAGGAGAGGCGAATAAACAACCAAACTCTACTAACTATTGAAAAAAAAAAAAAAACATCAGCCTGGGGTGGCTAGGAACAGTCACACAGGAACTACCTAGCTACATAGCAAGATAACTGCAAAAGTCGTCCATGAACGTGTACAATATGAATTAGATGAATCAGTTTACGAAGCTTGCATCACGCAAGGAAAAAGATTATCGTATCCAACACAGAAAAGTAGTAAAAATATTTTGTTCTGAAAGAAAGAAACTACATTTATTATCCAGAACAACACACACAATTACAAATATGCAATAACAAATAAATAAATAAACAGGGTTACAGAAAAACAAAACAAAACACCAAAATTAAAAAAAAGGAAAATGAGAAAAAAAAGCAGTCTATCAACTATCGTAGCAAAATACCTCTGCTTAAAATTGAAAATACTAAAGATTCCAGCGAATAGTGTATTTTCAAGGCACGGCTCAAATAAAATGGTCGATATAACGGGTAGGAGTAAATTGAGAAAATATCTCCCAAAAACAGGTGAGTCCGGAAAATTCAAGTTTAATGCACTGCGCATTTCATTTTAAGCTCGATACACCTGAACGTATGGTGCAAGTGTAAAGAGTACAGAGATAACTTTTTTTTTATCAACATTACTTAACTCAAGTAGTGGTTGAACGGATCTTTCTATGCTTTCAATTGTGAGTTCGATCCTCGTAAGGAATAAATATTTCTATTTAGCTGTACAAACATCCAGAGTCGAATACATGTATGTCCACAATGCAATAAATAAATCTTCTCTAGAGGTACGTTTTGTAAAGATAGTTATCAAAAACCGCTATCGCTTATATTTCGCGCTTCTTTCAGACAAGGGTAAGGATTTAATCCTGAAACAGCTGACAGATAACTTAACAGTAAGCTAGTACATAATACTGGTAAACCAAAGGGATCGTTCATTAATTACGTGAGCTCAAAATGAGGGGGGAAGGGGTCCGGCACAATCTCACCAAATCTTATTTAAAGGAGGAAGAGGGGAATGAAGGGAGGTCAATGAAAATCTCATATCAACTTTTCAATTTAGAGAATATACATTGGACATACATTAGAGAGAATATACATTAGACAAAGTGGTCTTAGACAAAGAATTATAACAGATAATTTAATTATACATTATTATAACACATAAATATGGCACTAGTTAGAATAGGGCTGTCAATGATGATGATGATGATAACATTTTGTATTACAAAATCAATCCCGGGCATAGACAATAATAAATAATATACAAAGATAACGTATTAACGCTAGATATTTAGTGGTACGGAGAAAAATTATCTAAAATTATAGGGTTATAATCTCATGTGTGACGGAAGAGTTCCCACCACATTTACCAAATTTTACCAAAGGGGTGGGGGAAGCGTCCAAATCTAAAAAAACTTCACGTAATTAATGGATGCCCATAGGGGAAAATAATTAATTGCGGTGCGCTAGCGCTTATCACTCGGACCGCTAAAGCTACCATTCACACGTTAGTCGTCAATTTGCTTATTACGTGACCTACCGGCACAGTATATATATACTACATACAGTAACTCAGCTAAGACGTTTTTGTGACATCGACAAGCGGAGCGCTAGGGATGTCACTAATATTTTTGGAAAATGGTTTTTATTTTATTTAGTTACATTTACCTACCGCAAACATAAATTAATACTAGTATTGGCCCAGGGCTTCGCTCGTAAGTACGTAAGTAGTATGTAAACTATATGACGATATTTAAACAGGAATTAAAAACATGTGATGATTCTTAAAAAAAAAGATGGGAATGGATATTTTTTAATAATTGCGATTTGTTCCTGGTAAAATATATTAAGCGTTAAAGTATTCTTCAGAAACACGATAATTCAGTGCCGGTATCTTTACTGAATCATCTCGGAAAATCAAACGAAGCAATTTAGACCGGCTGAAAAAGATAATGTCATCACTATCAACTATCCCACTTTACACGGACCCTCAGATATCGATTTTGAAAGCAATTGGTCCAGTAACTAAAAAGATAAAAAACGCGGCAATTTTTTTAAATTCTGACTTTAAATAAGGATTTAGAGGCCATATGGCCTCTGAGATATCCATTTTGAAAGCAATTGGTCCAGTAACTAAAAAGATCAAAAAGGCGGTAACTTTTTAAAATTCTGACTATAAATAAGTATTCAGAGGTCATAGGGACTCTCAGATATCGAATTTGAAAGCAATTGGTCCAGTAACTAAAAAGATAGAAAAGGCGGAAACTTTTTAAAATTCTGACTATAAATAAGTATTCAGAGGCCATAGGGACTCTCAGATATCGATTTTGAAAGCAATTGGTCCAGTAACTAAAAAGATAAAAAAGGCGGCAACTTTTTAAAATTCTAGCTATAAGTAAGTATTCAGAGGCCATAGGGACTCTCAGATATCGATTTTGAAAGCAATTGGTCCAGTAACTAAAAAGATCAAAAAAGCGGCAACTTTTTAAAATTCTGACTATAAATAAGTATTCAGAGGCCATAGGGACTCTCAGATATCGATTTTGAAAGAAATTGGTCCAGTAAATAAAAAGATAAAAAAGGCGGCAACTTTTTAAAATTCTAACTATACATAAGTATTGAGAGGCCATATGGACTCTCAGATATCGATTTTGAAAGCAATTGGTCTAGTAACTAAGAAGGTCCAAATTGGCGGCCATTTTTTAAATTCCGACTTTATATATGGATTTAGAGACTATACGAACTCGCAGATATCGATTTTGTATATAATCGGTCCAGTAATAAAAAATATCAAAATGGCCGCCATTTTTTTTATTTCTGACCATAATTAAGATTTCAGAGAAGACACGCATTTTCAAAGCAATCGGTCAATATTGACAACAAATTCATAGAGAAATAGTTGAACATTCATTATACCTTTCGATATCAGCGGGAAATTTAAAAAAAGCTAACTGATGATTTTATATTGAGGAGTTCAAGCAGCCGTAAACACTACAATATAGTCCTGTCAATATAATTAATATAGGAAAATATGGGAGCAACACAAATCGTGACCGACTTTGTCTCGAAGTAACACCGACTGACAACCTTTGAATATTTCGCTGTTACCTAACCGAACCTAACCGAGAAATCCCTGTAGAGCACACGTCTCTGTGTGTGTTTGAATTCGGAACGTAAGTACGTAGCTTACCAACTGTTTACTATATATTTAAACTGTGCTACCGGCTAGCGCTCTTTATTTGTTTACTTTATTCTCGTCGTATCAACGTTTTAGTACGAATGTAAATATTGGGAGCCGACCTCACATAGTTGGGAAATAGTTGACAGATGCTGTTAAGTTTAAAAGAACAGACGAAAAAATGCGTTCTTGAATGTACATATCGACAATATTGGGAATAGTGGGGATAGTACGGCAAAATTGGGAGAGAAAACAAAAAAAGTTGAACCTTGAATATAAAAGGTAAGAATAACGGAGTAACGTTTTTATAAGTTTGTAGTGTGTATCTGTCTGTGGCATCGTAGATCCAAAACGGATGGACCGATTTCAATGCAGTTTTTTTAATTAAAAGCTAGTTTAATCGGGAATATTTTAGCTATGTTTCATAAAAATCTGTTCCACCGTTCAAAAGTTACAGCTCTTTTTCTAGTCGGAGTCGAGGGTTTTTGACGGTTAGGTTATAAAAACTATTACTATATAAAAAAATTAAAAATACCGTTAATGAAACGCTATTCGAGTTTTGACAGGATTTATCAAAAATTAGAAAAACTAGTGTATACATTTTTAAAGTAAATTTCACTGTCTAAGATTTCGGGGGGTGGGGGGCGAACCCCCTTTCCTCCCCCCCTGGCTACGGCTTTGCTTCATCAAATCAAATCAAATTATTTATTTGCTCAAATATGGTATTGTTCCAGGTGCTATAAACTTAAGATTAATTACAGCATATTCTGCCCCTTGAGGGGTGCAAATTGGATTTATACAAGACAAAAAAAAAATGATTAAACAGCTTATTATACCTATATTTATGTTAATGCCCTTGGTATCTTATCTTCTAAGTATTCTTTAACACTATAATAGTTTTTACTCATTAAGAAGATCATCATCATTGACAGCCTGTTTCAACCCACTGCTGAGTATAGGCCTCCTGCTTTTCATGTTATGTTTCCCTGGTCTGTGCTAATCGCATCAATGTTTTTCCTGCAATTCTTTGCAGGTCATCTGTCCTTTGTGACGGTTTTGCTGACGGTACTTCTTTTCTCTTCAAGATCCGCTGACTTCTGTACCTTAGGCTACTTCACACAGGGGTGAGGGTGCGAACTGCGAACCCTAACACACCCTACTTGGCACCCCTGTATATAACTGGAGTCCAATATTGTTGCGATATGAATAAATGTTCTGTTTCCATGTCTACCTGGGCAGTAAACAGTTAAATGTGTGTGACGCAGAAAAATTTTTTTAAAAAAATACTGCCCAGATATTTCCAGTATGAGCTGACCTCGCACTGTTATAGGCTTTTCGTACAATTAAAGGTCACCTTATTCTGGAAATTTCTGGGCAGTTCAATTTCACTTCTGCTATTATAGGAGCTCGTAATAAGCCTCCTGTAATTGTTTCTAACACATGTCGCCTCAATATCAGCCAGAAGAATTCGGTTCTCCGAGCGCAGGTCGTGGTAGCTCGGTTGGCAAAAGCGGCTGATGTACTGAGGGCGAAGGTTTGAATCCTGCTCGTGGTAGAATTTTCACAATTTTTTTAAACTTTTCACATGCGTAATGCTTTTTTCCAATATAAATTAACATGACATTTTATTTTTTGTTTATAATTAAATAAAACAATAACACTACCATACATACTATTCAGATTCTGGAGGGTAATTATGAGACACGCTCGTAATCGGAATCGCTTTAATTTTGACAATGTTTTACCTTTGAGTACCTATCTAGTGTTTTCCTGCAGTACTAATAAACATTCGGGGTCTTGAAGATGCGCGCAGTTCGGAACTGCGGGTCTACCGCGTAACTAAAATATTGTAATGAACATCGACATTGGTATTAAACTTCAATACGATCGTGAGAGCCTAAACTTTGAGCTAACTAACTTGTAAATAAATTACCTATCATATAGTTGGGACTCCTATCTTCATGATCGGTAAAAAAAATACAAGTTAGCTCAATGTTTAGGCTCTCACGATCGTATTGAAGTTTAATACCGATGTCGATGTTCATTACAATTTTAGTTACGCGGTAGACCCGCTGATCGGTTTTACGAAGTTTGGCGATGCGACGTTCTTAGTTGTGACCATAAACTTATTATTACTAGGTGACGTAGTATACCATCTTAGGTACTGTACAAATATAATCAAAAATAAACACACAAGCTTAAAAAAGGCACAACAACTCAATTCCCTGAACAATTTCGTAAAAGCGAAAAAAAGGAAACACGTAAAAAAATCATAATATTGTTAACATTATTTCGTAACAAAATGTCACCCGCGCATAACCCTTCGCACGCCGCCGTAAGGGACCCTCTATTTACATATTTACTATACTCGGGTATTGAACCCACTATCGCTCAGTGTATTGGAAAAAAATTATTTGTTCAATACTTCGTACAAATATGCTTATTCGGTCAACGTATTACGAAAACGGTGAGATAATGCTTGTGTCATTAATATTATCGTGAAAAATGCTTGTTTTTGTAATCTTTCTGGATTATTTTTTTGTAATAAACGTATAGTATCCATTACGTATAAAACAATTATGTTGTTTTTCTCCCACATGCTCGGAAAATGATTCATTATTAAATAAAAACAATACATCAATCGACTCTTTTCAGTATGCAACGAAATCTAACGCACACTCCAGCAATTTCCAACACGACAATAATAGAAATTGCTGGACTGTTTTTTTAAATTATTCTTATAGTACTAGCGACGTTTGTTAAGTACACACTAAGATAAATTTGGTATTTTTAGGTACACGATATTTATTATTTTAAAGACTGAATGGGCGCATTTATTTTCAAAAGTTTAAAAAAATTACAATTACCGCACTTGGTCGTATTAGCGCGAATGAAAATTAGATATAGTATTGTGGATGGTTTTGTATGTTTCTTGCATTATTTTGTTTATTGTTTCCTCGCAGACCTAGAGAAAAGTACTAAATAAGTCTCGGCCTCGTTTAGTTAAAAAGGATTCGGCTAGTACCTCATCAACAAATCATGACATGAACGTGAAACCAAATACGTGGTTTAATTTAATTTCGTAACGTCGTCACCACCCTGTATATTCATGGAAAAAGCAGTAAAATA
This sequence comes from Allophyes oxyacanthae, assembly GCA_932294325.1. Taxonomy (NCBI): domain Eukaryota; kingdom Metazoa; phylum Arthropoda; class Insecta; order Lepidoptera; family Noctuidae; genus Allophyes; species Allophyes oxyacanthae. The sequence goes on from OW028625.1 coordinate 2,143,063, forward strand.
AATGTTATTCGTAGCTACACTCCCTCCATTGCCCCACAAACCGCACAAAACCAAGTAAACTATAAAATTCAACAATGTTATCTAAGATTCTTGCATGAATGGATAGATTGAGTCCCGAACCGTTCACTCAAGTAATTCAGTCCCACATTCAAACTTTCCACTATACTCCTCGCTCCGGACAAAAGTTTGAAGACGGATTCCCTCGTCATCTGTTCTTAAAGTCCAAAGAGCTTTGGAAGCCCCTGCAGTCTATGAATGTTCGAAAATATAAGCCAGTCTTTGTTAACTGATTATTTTATGTAATGTAACATTTAATTTTTACTAAGAGTATTTATGGAGCGGGCCTCTTCTCAGTATGAGAAGGGTTAGGCCTAAGTCCACCACGCTGGCCTAGTGCGGGTTAGTGGACTACACACACCATCGAGAACTTTATGAGGCCACATGTGCAGGTTTCCTCATGATGTTTTCCTTCATGTGTTTTTTTTTTTGTTGTGTTTTGTCTATTGTGAATGTGGCGCCGTCATTATCCCGTACGGAATAAAATTATTTTTCTTTCTTTCTTTCTTTCTTTCACCGTTAACGCAAGTGATAATCAAATTCTGATCCGCAAATGAATTCGAAAAGTCAGAGCTGCGGGTCGGGTTCGAACACACACCCTCCTGCATAGAAGGCAAGCATTCAACCGCTAGGCTGTTACTGAATATATAACCTATTGAACTTTTAAATAAACTGCCAAGATGTAAGTAGCAGAAATTCCCGAGACATGGAAAAAAAATGAAAGGCCCCTGAGAGAGACAACAAGGCCTTGATAATAAATTATAATAACCCATTCCCATGAAGTAAAATATTCATATCACCCTAGAGAAGAAAGAAATATGAAAATGTGCGGGAGTCGACTGCTGAATATAGGTTACTGGAACTCTCAGGAAACTGTTATGCAATGATGTAATCTTGGACTGAACATGTCTACAAGATATGCCAGTTTCCGCAATGAAGTGCACTCAACATTAAACGAAATAACCTAACCGTCAAAAACCCCTGACTCCACTAGAAACAGAGCTGTAACTTTTGAACGGCTCAACAGATTTTTATGAAACACAGCTAATATGAACCCCGATTAAACCAGCTGTCAATTAAAAAACACTGCATTGAAATTGGTCCATCCGTTTCGGAGCTACAATGCCACAAACAGAGACACAAGTACACACTACAAACTTAATAACACTATTTTTTGTCGGGGGTTAAAAAGAATGGTACCGATTCTGTTGCACATCGCACTTAACTAATTTTAATCTAACTATCATCTCTTTCTTACAAAGTTAATTGAAAAAGGACAGAATATATTTAGAACTACTAAATCAGTCTATGCCTTGCCTTTACATTTACGGAAACTTGACGCTATCTATTGCGATTGTTAAGAAGCAAGTGGACTAATTCATTAATTTTAATTCACAGTAATATAAGCTGGGAACAAAACGTTCCTGAAACATGATGGTTTTGTAAAAGATGTGGTACTTCTCTTCATAGTCTTCAGTTCTCTAGTTCTTCAAAGTTCAGGGTCACCACAGCGTGATGCGGCAAGTAATGACAGGACTCATTAGTATAATAATTTTTAATCATGCTCCAAATTTCGAAAATCAAGTGGACTACGCTAATCCTCAAGAAATCAGTCATCGAGGGATCAGTTGAAGCACAATACCAATTGACTTGTACACAGACCATATCGATTACACTATATTACCTAATTTATCTGGACCATTTGAAAGTTTTTTTTTCTCCTCCTTTGTACGCGATTTTATACAGGTATTTTAGAAATACTCCATTAATTTAATTACAGCCATGTCAACGATCTTATTATTCCATCAGTATAATTATATCAACAAAAATAAATGATCGATTTCTCTCTGAAACGGTCAATTACGTGTTACGACTTTCTTTCAATTACCATTTACGAATATGACGTGGGCAATAATTATTTATGCCTTGATTACGTAAGTTTTGACTGTGTCTTTGGTAATAGTACAGTCGGTGACATGAAGTTTAAGCGATTTATCAAAGAACTAGCAGCCCGTCCCGGCTTCACATGGGTGGACATTTATTTAAATTAAACAATAGTAAAAAAAATATGTTGTATCATGAATAGCTTTCGCAGCGCACGCGATGTAAGAAATTTCATAGGTAATTTTTTGACGCCTTGGGTTACGTTATTGGAGTTTTCATAGTGATACTTAGTTTTTTTTTAAATAAAATATAGCCTATGTTTCTCATTGATATGGTGAAAGATTTTTTAATATAGTCTATTAGTTTTTGAGTTTATTCATTGCAAACAAAATACAAATCTTTTCTCTTTATAGTATTATTGTAGGTAGATAGATATAGAATATACCTAAGAATAAAATGCAGTTTGCAAATTTACGTTATGCTATAGTAGTTAATTAAAATAAAAAGTAATGAAATTAGAAAGATTGCATTCGTAAAAAAAAAAATGTACAATTATCAGCTACTTTTGTAGAAGACTACTGTTCTACGTAATTATAATTTAACTATGTCTATTAATTAAATAATAATATTACCGGTAAAACGGGGCTAAATGGGACTAACCCTGGCTTTTAGGAATTTGGTCATATTTGAAATCAATATCTATTACCTCCGGTTAAAATCCGTTAGTTCATATCAGAAGCACAAATTTTAATCATCATGACTAAATCCCAATAAACCCCGCAGTTCCCAAATAGCCCCATTTCAAATGCATCCATTTCTGAGAGACTGTCATCGAAATCTAGTGACCATACTTATTTCTTAGTTGGATTGTACTAAGACATACTGCGATATGTCAATATTTAATGTTACAATGACCTGTCTGGTGTTTGAGAAATGTGGTGTAGGGTATCGGAGCTCAGTTGTGTTACGTTACAATGAATCTACTTGGACATGTATGGTCAACGATACTGTGTATGTTATATGTAGGCTTGCACTGGAGCAAACATTATTCTAAGAACTCGCCAAGAATAGAGACGCTATGAAATGTTATTGGCAATTGCAAAAAGGAATTGTATAATTTTGTTCATCATTTTTGATGACTGGTTAAACAATGGACATATTGAAAGAAGTGAACTCATAATTATCAACAAATTTTACTATGGGAACAACACTGAAAGCGCGAAAATATATCTGGTATTCCGTATTCCATAAAAATAATTCAATATTACTCGACAAACTGTATGGAGCAGCAGATTTTAGTTTCGTTATTTTTTTTAGCATTTTAGTAACATTTGTTCATAATAATTAATTACCTATACCTCAGTGAAATAATTAACCTTAAAATATCTGAAGTATTAAAAACCTATCGAAAAAAAATCCCACACCACTGAATCTCAAACACATTTATTAACCCTCAGCTCTCCACAGGCCATAGCTGTCCTCTTCATCAACAACTCAGTAGGACAAACCCGGGCCATAAATCATGGCCGCCGTGGATTGGCGCTAACGTCCACATCCGCCCACAGACTATCAATTTTGGAGCCGTCTAGCCTGGACCATAAGTTATCGAATTTGTACCTCGCTGTGGGAGTTAAGTATTGATTGCAGGACTTTACACTGTTAGAGACGATGTTGTTATATTATTGTGTTAAGTTGTCGATTACCAGACTCCTGTCTTCCTAGTCTTCGGTTCCTACAGGCAAAGAAATAGATAAATAACCTAACCGTCAAAAACCCCCGACTCCAACAGACTAGAAAAAGAGCTGTAACTTTTGAACGGCTGAATAGATTTTCATGAAACATAGCTGAGATGATACCTGATTAAACTAGCTTTCAATTAAAAAAACTTTATTGAAATCGGTCTACCCGTTATAGAGCTACAAGGCAACACACTACAAAGTTATAACACCCCTCTTTTTGTCGGTGATTAAAAAAGAAACGCATCAATCGGTCAGACACCTATTAGTAAGGGACTTACAACTTCTTTGATGCAATGTGTGTTCGGCATTATTCCTCTGAAAAGCTCTCGGGGTTTCAAAGGCAGTCAAATGCATAAAAACAAAAGAATAAAAACTCATTATTCATTCAATTAATTATATTAATTACATGTAGTAATATTTCATATGTGTTCCACGATAAGGACATTCTTCACTCGCCTTGTAAATAATTATATTTTTTTGTCTTAATTGGCCCACACGGCGCGGGAGGGTTAATACAGTGGCGGTCATAATTAGTTGTAATTATTTTAGTTTAATTATGTTGAGTTTTGTATGTACATATGTATATATCTTTACACTTGTTCACGTGTGACAAGGTAACTGGAGTCCATACTTATATAAAATAAACTTTTTTTAAAGTAAAAACCGACTTCAAAAAACTAAAAAGTATAAAAAAATTTCTTAAAAAACTTATCAGCTCCTGAAGTCGGTGCCACCGCCAAGCTAGGTGCATTAAAGAATTAAAGGCCCCGACTACCAATCCAAACCCACTGAACCAATTTCAATGAAATTTGGCAAACATTTTTTTTACGCAAAGCCCCTCTCTAGTGTTTCTCCTGTATCGTCGGTATAGTTTACAAACATACATGTCACAAGCATACACATCCAGATCTGGAACAACTATTTTAAAGCCATAAAAATATTTGTTCCGTGCGGGGATCGAACCCGCGGCACATAGCGCAGAAAACCAATCGCTTAACCACTGCGCCAATTGTGTCGTTACTTGAATACAACCTGGGAGGAAGAACATAGGATACTTTTTATCCCGGAAACGATCCAAGCAGGCGAAGCCGCGCGCAGAAGCTAGTATCTAAAATAAATGGATAAATATTTGCACTATTCATAGCAAAGTTTAAAAATTGATTGAACGCTGACGTTTAAAAAAGATCACATCACTTAACAAACACGACACGGTTGGCGCAGTGGCTAAGCGACTAGCTTTCTGCGTACGTGCCGCGGGTTCGATCTCCGCACCGAATAAATATTTGTATGATCTACAGATAGTTGTTTTGGGTCTGGGTGTATGTGCATGTGAGATGTACGTTTGTAAAGTTACGATACAGGAGAAATCCTAGTGAGAGATAAAGTTTAAAAAATCAAAAAACATTTCTTTCTAAATAATATAAGGCTAAATACACAATATGGAAGACCTATTTCTAAGCCATAGAAAACCAATATTATATCCTTTAAATAGGTTAAAGTACCAGTATTAAATAACTTCGTTGGTTTAAAAATCTCGAATAAAACAAAATTACGAAATAAAGATAAACTGTTCTAATAAAAATTGGGTCAATATTGAAACTGTTTATTTTAATCGGAACGTTAAAAGTTACATTTTGTTTACGTACTATTTGATGAAAACACTACCTAATAATAATTTAATGTAGATAATTACATCGCTCCAATTTAGTTCAAGGTTTAATCCCAAAGCATTACAAAACTTGTTTACATATAGCTCACAAAAAATGTTTTAAAATATACCTGTTAAAATTCAGTGTCACACAAATTAAAATTGATTACAAAAAATTGTGTACTTTTTTCGGCCGCACGTGTAACATGAACGATGGTGTAATAAAATATGTCACATCATAAAAATATGGTTTTATTAATAGCTCAGGATGAAATTATTAGGGCGGGCACGGGGCATAATGTATAGCTCTATATCAGATCTGGATGGTGATATAAATGTACTAAAGTTATATTTAAAGTTTTTTTTTTGAATATACATTACGATACTCATCTGTTTTTATTTTGGTGAAGATTAATAACATCTTTAAATTATAAACATGTTTTTTTTGTTTTACACTTTCGACCAAAATAAGTAGTGAGCTGGAATAGTGTAAAAGGTATACGTGGTGTTAATAAGAATGTTTCTGATCTCGCAATAAGCTACAACAAACAAATATAAATAAGACCACAACTTTATTAGTGGTATTATTTCTTGAGCCGTTTTTGAAGCGAGGGCCTGAATACTAGGTACTACTATACTATACGGTACTACTATACTATACGAATACGGTACTACTATGATTGATCAATGACCGGGAACCGTAAATTGTTTACAGACTTCACCTGTATGCTCACGTCGAGAATAAAGCCCTCTGTAGCATCTAACGATACAAACACATCAATTTGTCCACGCTGCCTGCAATAAATAACTAAACGCATTAGATCTATTTGTGACACACGATACTATAATGATAATCCTAAATGGTTCTTCTGTAGACTAACAAGCCGTGATACATTCATCTTGTAACCCTTTAGAATCTAAAACATTTTGAGCCTTGTTACTATTGTGTAAAGTCGAAAATTGCATCACTGTTTTTTAACTTCAAAGCTTTCAAAAAACACTGTAATGTTGTTACTCATGGCTTTGCCTGTTTAAAAGATTTTTTTTTTCTTTTTTTATTGTTTAAAAGTCTGTTATTTCATTCAAAATTAATACAATATTACTCGACTGAAAGTTAGGAACAGCAGTTTTGTTTTTTTCGCGATTTCAGGTTTGGTCCCATAGTAAAATTTGTTCATAATGATAAGTACAATAACCCCTTAAAGAGATCCAGATTATTATTCTAAGTGGAAAGTACACTGCAAATATTCGTTTCCAATCTTCATAATCATATTTCGCACTGAGAAACTTTCATGAAAATTGAATTAAAACAAAAATAATATTCATAAATCTTATTCAACAATCCCTGTTGGCAAAAATTCTATACTCATTTACGGAATTCGCAAGCTTTTTTTTATTACGAGAGTGGCTTAATTTTTTGGCACGCCTGTGTACCCAAGTGGAGTACACTCGGCGACGTGTTCGTTTTTCATGGAATGTGCACTTTCGAGCTGTCAGCGAAAACTTCATTAGGTGATTTTAACGTTCTTTTTGTATAACATCGCGAGAAAGATCTGTAGTGCACACATTGTAAACAATGCAAGTTTAATTTTATTTGCCTGCAATTTAAAATGCAACGCAAGTTTTCTTTAGGGTCCTGCCATTTATAATTTAAGTATTTTACGAGTATGTAGTGCGCAAAATTTGCAGAGTCATTTAGTGTCCGCTCCCAAATGCAATCGCAGTACAAAACTTCACTCCAAAACAAAATAAAAAAAATATTTTGTAAGGCGTGCATTAGTAAATTATGCGTGTCCCCCATACTAAGTCGAATTTTCGTTTGGTTTTAAAGTGTATCCCAATACTGCGGTTGCATTTAGAAACAGAGACTGAATCACTCTACAAATTATGCGCACTACATATCAAATTATCCTGTATGCGTCGTTTTTAGTCTGGATATTTTTTTTTCTTTCGAATTTAATAAGTACTTTAATAACCAATATAAGTATCCAATTTGTTACTAAATGTCAATATTTTACCCTGAAAATAAAAGTAAAGTCGGGGCGCAGTGTTTACCTTCCCACGCGTGTCAGTTTCGATCAAGTGAAGTGACATTATATCGAGCAATGGACGAGCAATCTATTAAACAGGGAGTCAGTGGCGTATTTACACGTTTTCCAATTAATATAAGCTGTAAAATCTTTTCCGCCTACCTCTACAGTTGTCAGTTCCCAGTTTATTTTGCGATTCAGCAATTTGGTTAAAATTGCACAAGAAATAGTTTTTTGGGTATATTTCGGAGCTAATTTACGACGGTGTAACACAGGTCTTAGTTACTACAAACCTGATGAAACAAAACCGGTTCCCCCTAAAATCTGCCGCCCTAGGCTCAAGTATATTCACGACACGGGACTCTTTTCAGAATGTGAAGGGTTAAGCTGGCGCGAGTTAGTGGACTACAGACACCATCGAGAACTTTATGAGGCGCTCTCAGATGTGCAGGTTTCCTCACGATGTTTTTCTTCACCGTTAATGCAAGTGATAATCAAATTACAATCCTCACATAAAGTCGAAAAGTCCGAGGTGCGGGCCGGATTCGAACTCAGATCCTCCTGCACGGAAGGCAAGCGTTCACCCACTAGGCTATCACTGCTCGATACAGACAAACTAACGAAGGATAAATTTCTTAGACGTGTACACTGTACAGTAATTAAATTGAAATCTCTAGAACTAAGCAGCCGGGTGCAATCGATTCTAAAAACAGAGGAGACTTGTACAAACAAACAGACATACATACAAACAGCCTATGAAGCCGTGTGTCTTTTTGCACAGTTGTGTTTAAGCCCTGGCTGTGTAAACTGTGTGCGGCTGTGAGTCGGGCATCTCCATTAAAGTCAATTGAACAACGAGTGGCTGCACAGTTCATGTGTGATGGAGCCAGGATTTTCTGATTTTGACTTGACTGTGTAAAGTTATTTGCTAAAGTGATTTGTGTTGTGTTGATTTGGATTTATTATATCTGGTTGGATTTGAAGACATTTTGTAAAGTTTATTTTTTATTATTACAGTACAAGCCCAAATTCATTAAAAAGGTGAGTAATTAAGCTCTGAATACTGACGTTAAAAATGTATAAATCCAAATGTGAAAATAGGCGAAAAGAAAAAAAAATTGTCAGCAACTCCATTCCACACAAGGTTTTTGAAAGCCAAAAAAGGAATTGTTTTACAAATCAAATCAATCAACTATTATAACGTGAGTTACTGGTTTATAAGAAATTAAAAAGACTAAAAAAAAATGTATTTTATATGCTGTGGTAAAACTTTAATTAGACGGTAGCAAAAAAAATGCAGTGAAATAGTATTTTTTTATTCTGTGGTAAACTTTTGTTCCATCTAACTGAAGCTTAAATTATATAATTGCTTGCCTCCCTCTCGCATACTTCCACCGCCGCCAACATCAAAGTAGTCTGCTCCTAACATGGCGTCTCATGGGAACGGACAACGGACGGCCAGAGAACGACGCGTTCCGTGTAATTAAATTATATATCGTTTCTAAACTGATTTTATTTACACCCGACACTTGATTGTGAGTTGTTGTTGGGTAGAAGTTGTGGTGAAGTAGTTGCCTAGCAGGGCTAGGATGGCAAAGAAGGGGAGATAGAAAATCCGGGACAAAACCATATTTTTACCGATTTCTCTTTCAATTTTTGGTTTTGTTTTCCGTCAATATTTTTTTAAATCTTTACCCCTCTCTTAGATTTCTCCTGTATCGAGGGTACAGTTTACAAACATACATGTCACACGCACACACAACCAGACCCGAAACAACTATCTGTAGACCATACAAATGCTTGTTCCGTGCGGGGATTAACCCGCGGCACGAAGCGTAGAAAGCTAATCGCTTAGCCACTGCGCCAACCATGTCGTCAATCGCACCTATGGGACGGATAAATTCATGATAAATTAAAATTTATAAATTCTCAATGTGAATATCAACGTTTCAGACTGTGTTTACACATTTCTCAATATAGACCTCTTATAAAATAATCCATGAAAATCTACGTTACAAGATTGAAAATGTTATGCTCTTTATAACCCAAATACAACACAATCACAACAGAAAACCGTTTGCCTATCACTACCAGACCGGATCAATATTTATTGACCATCGAACGCCACGACGAAATATTTTTCACTAGCCAACCGCAAGTTTGATACGTCCAGTACTGTACGCAAAACAATAAAATGTACAAAAAACAGTATTTACGTTACCGAGCCAACCATAAAAGTCGGGCCAAAAAAATTGTAACATTGCAACGGCAGCAACAAAAAAAAACCTACGTACACAGGAGTGCAAAAAACTGTATTGACGTGAACTGATGAAATAACAGTGGACAAGAATTGTCAGGAATTCTTTCTTTTTCGACGGAAGTGCGTTAGTGATGCACTGCTGGCCGTAGTTAGGAATAGCCTTCAGGCAGATAAGATGTACAGCTATTTGTTTACTTTACTAGAATTGTTTTGAAAGAACTGCGTTAGAAACTTGTTAAATTATTTAAATTTATGTCACGTTCTTTTTCTACTATGAAGTTGTTTACACAGATTTATTACATGGTTAAGCTGATGCAGATTAGTGAGGCACTTTAGAATGTCTAATCTATTAAAGAAACATGTTTTAAAAGCGATAAAACGTTCAAAAATTATTTTAACCGCGTGGAAAATTACTCACGATTTTCTGATATGGAATAAAAAGTAGAAGTAATTAGTTAAAAAAAGCAATAATTTTACTCAATACTTTAACACAGTTTTTGCGCCTGAGATGCCGAAAAGTTGGGCAAAAATGGTCGTTTCATTCATAAACAATTCACTCATGGCCATATTTGTAGATATTATTATGTTATAGGAGGAGCTTTTTCCATATTTGTCTTATAATATAAAGATTGGCAATACAGATATCAAAACATTCAAACAATCCCATGAATTTCCACTTCTACATCACAGTACTAAAATATTCAAACCACGAAATCCGCATCAAAATAACTTCTCAGATACAAAAATGTAATCTAAGATCAACAATTTAGTACGCATAGCAATAAAAGTGGTTATAACAACAGTATTCGCGGACGAGGGCATTCAACCGCTGAGCCATTTTATGTGGCCCGACTCGCAACCATGATTGGCCTTCGAAAAAAATGATATCGCGTGATGTTTTCATGCAACGTTACTATTAATGCGTACCTATGCGAATTAAGGCGCGTCAGTGAGGTAACGAATTTGTCGATTTCGCTTCCTCCACCCGCGCAACCCGCGCGACCCCCTGTAATATTACGGAAACCGCTCGGAGCATGTCAACGCGAACATCGCGCCAGACACTAAAAAACTATATAATAAATAGAGGTGGCAATGTAAAATATATATTTGTTGATTGTTTCACTTATAGGTCTATATAGTAACAGAGTTACTACTAGAAAATTAATACCAATAACAGTGGTACAATCACTACAATGATGAATGATTTTATAAAAAAGGGAAATAAAAAATTTATGCTTCGTCAACGAGCTTCCGAGCAAAAAATGCCCATTACACTTGCTGAGTTGTTAGATGATTTGGTATTAACTAATTATAACTTGCTCTTTTATTTGAAGGATTGCTTGATTCATTTAATATTCACTCATATAAATATATCACGATTATTATATATATATAATACCTAGCATTAAAAAAAGTAAAAACCGACTTCAAAAAACTAAAAAGTGTAAATAATTTTCTTAAATTCTTCAATGCACCTAGCTTGGCAGTGGCAACGACTTCAGAAGCTGATAAGTTTTTTAAGAAAATTATATGTATTATACTATTTTTTAACGTTTATTTTATATTTCTATTTTGAGTGGCTTAAACAATTCATAATCATGCGATTACAGAAATCGCAAGTGACATGCTGTTATTCATTCAAGAGTTCCATTGTATATCTCCGAAGTTCTTCATCAAATCTTCAACAAATTTAAATGCCATCTTGAGAGTACTCTTTGAAATAAAAAAAGAATTTTCAAAATCGGTATGCAATTGGCGGAGTAATAGCGTAACAAACATACAAAAAAAAACATACAGTCGAATTGAGAATTTTCTCTTTTGGAAGTCGATTAAAAATGGGAATAGCAGTGTTGGTGAATAGTAGTATATAAAGTATAATCGATAAGTATTAAAATAAAACTAGGTTGGTGGTACATAGTATTTATTATTATATATAGTAAAGGAATAGTATAAAGAAAAACAACAGTAGGACGGCTCCTTTAATCTCGCCGACAACGTCAAGACAGTGTGGCGATAGTGCATGGAGGCTAGGGTTGTTAGAAGTAGTGTAGTGGTTTTCTACGCTACGTGCCGCGGGTTCGATACGCGCACGGAACAAATATTAGTCTGGGTGTGTGTGCATGTGAGATAATGTCTGTAAACTCTACCCACGATACAGGATAAATCCTAGTGAGGGACAATATTATATTAAAAAAAAAAAAAAAAAATTTTAGATCAACATCGTCATCAACATATTATTACATACTATTTTAAACGTTGATTATGACAAATTATCAATTCATTAATAGAAGGTAGCTCTGAATTTTGGTCACGTAGTCACGTGGTCACGGTTTATATGAATAGACCTCACCAAAACATGAAGTTTGAATACCAACATGATGGGACTGCGTCCCATAGTTTGGGAGATATAAACTTTCAAAGTTTTAGTCACGTGGTCACATAGATCTCACCAAAACATGAAGTTTGAATACCAACATGATGGGACTCCGTCCCATAGTTTAGAGCTTTCAAACATTCGGTCACGTTCACGTGGTCACATACTGAATTTGAATTTATGTTTATAGAAAACATCAAAAAGATGGTCTCTATATTTTTAGACAAAGTATATTTTAGAAGATGAAACACAATTTGTATTGACTTGACAGATAAAGTGACAGATCAGTAGACTCTATCTATATCTGATTTTACTAAAATAATAATATTTCAAATATGTACTCAAAAAAATCAAAATATGTTTATAGAAGTACATGCCATACTACTGAGGCAAGTTATATAGGTTGCCCCCTCTACACAATATTGTGTCTAGAGAGCAAAATAAATTCTGAATTTATAAATCGAACGCGATAGCCTCGATCGACACGGGTATCACGTCCGAGAGCCAGCGGCAGACTGCCGCCCGTCGCCCGAACACGACCCTTCAGCTGAAAATTGGCACAGATTTACGTTTAAATTCAAGGAAAAATTGAAAAATGACTTTTTTTAAAATGTTAAACGTTGGACTTATAAATAAAAGAATTATTTATCTATTGCTGCAAATCAGACATAAATTAAGCTTCAAGTTCCGAAGAAGATGAAGGTTTAAATTCTGATTTAGGTGTTTTATAATCGCCAATTACTATAGTATAATCTACTTAAAAAAAATATTTGAAACGTTGGATTTGAAGTAGAGATCTTGAACTTTAAGACTGTATTTTTTTTTTATTTGTATATGGTATAATTGCGGAGGAGATGGCGATGTAAAACGGCGTTTTGGTCAGGGTACTGCCTTAAGGAAAAAAACAATTAGGCCGTTTGAGGAAAGAATGGTGGTCTGTGGTAATTAGGATTAATTTATTATTACATGGCAGGAAATGGAGTGGTACAGTTAGCGACATGAGTGATTTTCATAATTTTGTAATTAATTTATCAGAAAGAAAGATAATACGTTTATTAGACAACATCAAAAAATAAAAAAGCAACACAAAACAAGTAAACATAAGAAGTAAAACTTTTTTTTTTCTTTTTTTCTCTTAGTAGATTCAATGTGGCATTGCTTGCCTAAAAGGCCTCAGCTCAGCAAAGTGCTGCAGCTAGCTGCAACGCTGATTTTCAGCTGAAGCCTAGATATAAAAGAAGATAATTTACACATAGGTATATCATTTTGTATTACCTCTGTGTATTGTTAATATAACAGATGTCATGAGATTCGGTATACGGCACAAAGTTTTTGAGGCGATATTGGGGAATATTCTTGCATTCCTCTATCAATGTAATTTTCAACTCTCGAAGGCTTCGAGAGTTAAAAAGTACAAATAATATGCTTCGAATCGAAGCATATTATTTGAGTAGTATTAAATAGGTCTATAAAATACTTTTTATTTGAATAAGTTATCATTCTTAGTTTTTAGTGACCCGCGGGTCTACCGCGTAACAAAATGGTAATGAACATCAGAGACTCTGGTAATGAACTTCAATATGATCGTGAGAGACTAAACTACGAGTTTTAAAAATTACCGATCATAATGTTGGGACTCTCATCTTCATGATCGGTTTTATAAGGTTGTTCGAAGTTTATTCTCTCACCATCGTATTGAAGTTTATTATCAGAGTCTGATGTTCATTACCATTTTGTTACGCGGCAGGATTCATTGCTTTCGAGAGACTGTACAATACAATATATTTGTAAATTTTTTCGTCGTTTGAATGATCGTCTCTTTCAAAAGAATTACATATAGGTACCTACTACATTGGCATAGTATATAACGACGTAATAGACAGTAGCCTGCCTTATCATGGAGTCATGTCGTGGGTGGATGCAGTTATAATACCTAATCAATTTTCATAATTTATCACTGTGGTAAATGAATCATTCTAATTACTCAGTTCCTGCAGAGAGATGCAGTGGTCTAGACATGTTGATAATTTGCTGTGATCAAATTTTAATAACAATAGTTTTGTACTGTGTATTGAATAAGTAATTGAAGATTTTAATTTCGGTAAGTATTTTTAACATCAGTTTGAAAGATTTCAGGAAAAGAATATTTTTTTAACTTGGCAACTAAAATGATAGAAATAATTTTCAAAAAAAAGCCATCAGCCTATGAATTCGGGGCCTGTAAATCTTCGATGCACCTTAAACTGTCACATCAGTTAAGGCTTTAATAAAAAAGTATCTTAAACGTTTTAATTTTATTAAAATAATAAATGATTTAAGAAAATTTATCGCGATTTCAGTGTTCGTCCCATAGAAGGAGTTGGTCATAATGATGGGTACAATACCCTCCTTCAAAGTTTCCCTCGTTCAACTAGTCACAATGTATAAAAAAAAACTAAATTAAAACCTTGCCGAGATATAATGGAAATCAATGCTCACTACATCTTGCCATTTTATCTTATCTAACAAGCAATCAAGCTAAAAGAACCAGTGAGCTCATAAAATATTCTAATCGCGTCTCCAGCGATGGAAGCGCCTCATGTCACGTTGGGCATCATTATCTATGCCTCATGTCACGTTGGGCATCATTACCTACCTGTGCCATGTGTCACGGCATCATTACATAGCATACGAGTACTAATTCATGTTGATTAACGCGATTGATTATTTAAATTGAATCAGAAAATAACTTATCAATCATCTTGAAAATTGATCGCAGAACCTATAGGATTGAAGTGGCTGAAAGAATACGACCTATTTACAGCCTCGATGTGTGCCCTAATAGGTGTGGCCTCTGTGGTGACCTTCGGAGGGTTTTTAAGAGTTCCCAAAGTCCACCATCAAGTGCCGAAAGCGAACCACTGTGGTGAGTTTCCATCTTGGAAATTGATAAAGAAAAGAAAAGAAAGAAAAAGTTTTTATTTCTACGCCCAGTATGACGCACAAAACATAAAAATATCTAAGCTTAATACTAAAAATTGTCATTGTTCTGAGAGGCACCTCACCATTCTCATCAGGTTGATCGCGAACCTAGAGGAGAGAATTGTCTGAAAGCCTGTAAATTCGACCTCTGTTTAGCCTCAAGGTGTGCCCTAACAGGTGTGACATTGTGGTGGACTATGGCGCGGTGTTTAAGAGCTCTCGAAGACAAAGTATTTTTATTTATTTCACCTGGGCCTTTGCTGGCACTTTCAAAACGTCGTGATTCTAGGTGCACGGTTCCAAGTTGGTTGGTCCTGGAGGAGATACCGGCAAGAAACTCCATGAACCACCGTGCCGTGGCAACCATTAAGTGCTGATAGTGGACCACCGTGGTGAGTTTGGCCGGGAGTAGGGCACACCCCTCAGCCAAGCAGAGGATAGTCTATGAAGGGAACTCAAATTCTAAACACACTAATCGATAAAAAAAACCTGCTTTCGTAACAGGGTTGATTGTTCTCTCTTTGTACACATAAGGTACATAATATTTAGGTATCTTTTATATCCGCTCGTATATTATGTACGGTAGTATTTTACACAAATAACTGCATCCTGTTTCCAATTACCAAAATGATAGTTATTTAACTCGGAAAACACTCTATTAAATGTAATTAGTATTCAGCGAACGCGCCTAAAACAATTGTCAGACAACACTGTGTAAAGTACGCTTATATTGTAGTAAAAGTACAAGCAAGTTTAGACCGTAAAACGAGGAAATAAAGTTTAAATTAGGTGGTAACACCTGTAAGGGCCGTTATACATGTTGGAGTTGCAAAATTATTTGCATGAATACAAAAGTGAATAGTTAATAATGAGGAAGGATTTTGTTGAAACATGTCACGTGGTTTCCGTTTGAAATTAAGTATCAGTCTGAGAATGTCCTATGCTCAACATAGGTATCCCAGTATTACGTCAACAGACGGTCTTGGGCCTGGGTACGTCTGCATAAATAGTTTACCGAAATGTTCACTATCAGCCTGTTATGTCCACTACTGGACATAGGCCTCTCCTATCGCATGCCATCTGGCTCGATCCTCGGCTACTCTCATCCAGTTGTTACCAGCCACACTGCGAAGATCGTCGCTCCACCTAGCCTGAGGGCGTCCTACCCTACGGGTGCCCACTCGCGGTCTCCACTCAAGAACACGTCTACCCCAACGGTCATCGGTTCTACGGCTAATATTGCCGGCCCATTGCCACTACAGCTTGCTAATTCTGTGGAATGTTAATATGTACATAAGATAACCTAATCGTCAAAAACCCCCGACTCCAACTAGAAAAAGTGCTGTAACTTTTGAACGGCTGAACAGATTTTCATGAAACATAACTAAGATGATACCCGATTAAACTAGCTTTCAATAAAATAAAACTGCATTGAATTCGGTCCATCCGTTTTGGAGCTACGATGCAACAGACAAATACACTACTGCGAACTGTGCTGCGGGACCTGGAAGAAATTTCATTAGAAATAAGTAGTTCCATTGTGCTCATGGCTGTAACAATTTTACTACCATGTTTCCTTGTGTGTGTATAAATAAATAAATACACAGATACACACTACAAATTTATCACATCCCACTCTTTTGTCGGGGGTTAAAAAATGCGCTAAGATGTTATTTATATATAAATATGTGAAGATAAAACTTTCTATCCCTTTTTATGCAAATTGCGCGCACGGCGGTGTGAGATTTGGCAAAAGGAGTGCAGAAAGCTAAAAATATACATATAATATGTGGTCGAATATCGACCACCGGGGCCCACTAGTTCTTCTATTTGCTCCAACAGTTAAAACTAAGTTAAGAAGGTAAAATTAAACAATAGTTAATGATTGTGTGCAATCATCCATAACGGACGGATACTAACTGCCACAGGGCCAAAGGAAACTAAACTGATTAAAATGATTATAATATTATTATAATATTACGCACTTCGCGGTACTTAACTAAAGTTTAACTAATTCCTATTGTGTAGTTATGTAACCGATATTACCACCATTAACCATTGTAGAGTAGCCAAATAGGTTAAAAAATAGATAGAAAGGCGCCGAGCAGATGACGGACTCTGTCCAGCGGACTGTCGCGGACGAGAATTATTATAACAAGAAATTGCCGCGTTTACGGAAATTCGGGGTCATTTATAACAATTATAACCGACTTGAAAAATAGGAGGAGGTTATCAATTCGGGGTTTTTGTACGTTTGTTACGCGATTACTCCGCCAATAGAGGACCGATTTTGAAAATTCTATTTGGTTTCAAAGGGTATACTCTCGGGGTGGTCTCATTTTGGTGAAGATCTGATGAAGACCTTCGGAAATAAACAATGGAAATTTTGAATGAATAACAGCATATCACTCGCGATTGCTGTAATCGCATGTTTAATAATGTATTGTTGTAAAAATAAAAATTTGTGAAATGTTACGTAATCAATTCGTTTATTATGTTTTCTTGCATCATTCTTACATAATTTTACAGAAAAATTCTCCATTTTTACGGTTTTTTTTGCTCCAGGAACTGACTGATAAATCTAAAATAAATGATTAAGCTAAGCAAACGTCAAGCCTTCCGGTCGTCGAATGTGTGACGCCCTTTACATGCGCATGAGTCATACAACGCAAAATAAGCACTTGTCACGTGCTGAGGGCAATGGCCCTTCGAATAACACCTTACGCTTGTACTACACGCTTGTAATAGGGTAGGTAGGTATGTACTTTCACGGAGTAATGAAATAAGGGACTTTTTTTTGGTAACTTTGACAAATTAATTAGCTGAATCAACTTCAATACCTACTTGACCCAAATGTGACCCAAATGTGGGACAGCAGATTATTTTTTCGCGATCAGTAAGTTGGGAGCAGTGTTCGGAATAGGTGGTGCTAATTCACCTAAACTTCGAGGCACAGAGACAAAAAGTGGAGACTTTATTACGACGACATTTTTTCTGGGACAAATATTGTCTTAGGTTTCAAAACCCTGTAGTTACGCTTACGCATCAAAATGTTCCTCCACATTGCTGTCAACCAGTAACCTCCTGTGGGCTAATTCATGTAAGTTTATGACGCGTCGATCATATTGCAGTGACGCTCGAACTTGATGCGAGCGTGTCTCACTGAAATAGAAATTTATTCGCAGGAACATGTGTTACAAAAGTCCTTATAATAGTATGCAGTACAATGTATTCTGCCTTTTCAAAGGCATGCAAATATTAGTTTCCACAATAATTATGGTAAACGTGGGCAAGTGAGTCCACACAGAAACAATTAAATTCAAATGAAATACAGTAAAAATCAGCTAAGAAATGAAGCTAAGAGAATACCAAATGTATTGTTTTTATCTTAATTTTACTGCAACTGCGCGGCAACTGCACTTCTTTAGTTATGTGAAGAAGCCTGCAGAAGACTCATATCGCATTTTAGCATAGACTCACGTTATGTCACGTTTTACAATACACATTAAAATGCGCTGACATTTCCAACAATATGTATTTAGACCTCGTACACACTAGCATATTTATATTAGAGTTTACGTCAAAAAGTCATTTAAAATCCAAAGAGCTGCGGAATGGTGCGAACAAAACAGATCTGTATCATAAATACTAAATAGTGTTGGAAATATTTAAATTAAACGCGGGATCAAAATGTACGGGAATGGAGAATTAATTGCGGATAGGATATTCAAACGAGTCAGTGTCAAAAGTTACCAAGCATCTGTAAGTCATGTGCAGAAATAATTGGACTCTGTTAATCACAAAAGACAACCAGCGTTTTATACTTTTGAGTAAAGGCAGTTTAACGTTAGGCAAAGAATAAAAAAATGGTATGATACAGTACCAAGTTGAAAGTTAGTAGTTGTAATAGGCCATATCATATACATTAAGAAAATCTTTTGTGCATAATTATATGAATTTTGATGAGAAAAATTATGGATACGTAGATAACTCGATTTTACAAAAAAATTTGGTTGTATCTTTTCTGCTCAACAGGTCTAATTGTTGGAAATTGTTATCGTTTTACATGGACTTATATTGAAATATTTTTATATGTACCTATAGATAAAGCTTCTAATCTACGGTAGTTAAAGCCCAATGCTGGAAGACATAAAAATTATTTAATGAAACAGTAATTATTTCGTGTTATCTTTTATCAGAACAACCAGAGCGTGAAGTAGGTAGGTGTTGAGTAGCATGAAGCACTGTTTTTATTAATTAGTCTCTAATGTTAATAAAGCGATTATTTACTATCAAAAACTCACAAACGGTTCTGGTAAACGTTTAGCTAAAAACACTGCTGAGCCTATTCCGCAATCAAAATCACTGACACGTATAAACTGTTGCAAGTAAACATTTTCAAAATCCGCCAGATTTTTATTCAACTTTTACGACCCATCCTTAAATCCCGGGATATCGAAACCGCAAACGGGATACGCACACCACTAACCATCGCATAATACACACAGGATTTGAATAGTCAACTAGCTAGTTATTAGAATTGCAAAATTTTGCAAATCCCGCTAAATATTCCGGGATGCGTCACTTCGCTTGACAAAGTTTTGAATTCCCGTTTACATGTACACCGGGGTTTATTCATTCGGTTTATAAAGTTTAGAGGTTGGTATTAGCATTCATAGGCTATAATGAGAAAGAGAAAGAAAAAAATAAAAAATTGGTGTAATGTACTCTTAGACTACACTACACAACATAGTCTAGGGAAAAACAACAACAATCTATCTATATAATATGTATAATTAAATAAAAATGAATCCCTATTTCCCTTGGTCACGCCATCACGCGTGAACGGATCTACTATTAATTTGGAACCGTGCACCTAGAGTCTCGACATTTCATAAGTGCCTGTATCTGGTTTACATGAAATAAAGATCTATTCTATTCTATTCTAAACGGCTGGACCAATTTCGCTAATTCTATTTTTGTTGTGTTTGTTATAATTGTAAGGAGAAGGTTGGTATCGCAGATAGGGTAGGTATGTTAGAAAGAGTAGGTAGGTATAGTAGATAGGGTAGGTAAGTATAGTAGGTATAGTAGATAGGGTAGGTAGGTACGGTAAGTATAGTAGATAGAGTAAATAGTAAGGTAGGTAGGTAGGGTAGGTATAGTATATAGGATAGGTAGGTAGGGTAGGTAGGTAGGGTATGTAGGTAGGGTAGGTAGGTAGGGTAGGTAGGTAGGGTAGGTAGGTAGGGTAGGTAGGTAGGGTAGGTAGGGTAGGTAGGTAGGTAGGTACGGTAGGTAGGTAGGGTAGGTAGGTAGGGTAGGTAGGTAGGGTAGGTAGGTAGGGTAGGTAGGTAGGGTAGGTAGGTAGGGTAGGTAGGTAGGGTGGGTAGGTAGGTAGGTAGGGTAGGTAGGTAGGGTAGGTAGATAGGGTAGGTAGGTAGGGTAGGTAGGTAGGGTAGGTAGATAGGGTAGGTAGGTAGGGTAGGTAGGTAGGGTAGGTAGATGCACAGTTCTTTTATCGGAACTTTATAATTATATATTTTTAATTGGTACCTTGTGCGTGAGTCTCTGGGACAATTTTTTTTTATTAAGTATCTCTTTTCTTTCTTATTTTTTTTTTATTACTTTGCATGTCTATGGTAGAGATATCAGTATTAATAGTGTATTTTGTTCACACAATATCTACTCTTATGAAGATACATTGTAACTACCTACAGCTTAGAAGCTATCCCCCAATTCTTTCAAAATCGTTTTACTTTAAGAACCAACAATCTCATCATTATGTCGCGGTAATCTCATAAATAAGTCCTTACTCGAAAGTAAGGGCCCGACCGCATGATGCGACAGAAAATCGCAGCGTAAGAGGAAGTCTGATGTGCTGCGTCATTCCTTAATATTGGATACTTAGGGAGCCGTGTACAGGCGGAAGTGTTCGTGTTCTGTGATAAGCTGTATTTCGTCTTTGAGCTATCAAAATGTCTTTAACGAACGACGCTCATTGTTAATTTCTACTTAAGCAGAGATTTAAGTGTACTTTTTCATATAAATACTTCACTCAAACGCTGCTCAAATCAAGTTATTCTATACATTTAGTCGAGTTATATTGAACTAGTGATCGC
The DNA here is from genome assembly GCA_932294325.1 of Allophyes oxyacanthae. Lineage (NCBI taxonomy): Eukaryota > Metazoa > Arthropoda > Insecta > Lepidoptera > Noctuidae > Allophyes > Allophyes oxyacanthae. The sequence goes on from OW028625.1 coordinate 2,164,138, forward strand.
TCAGTAGCAGGATTGCCAAACGTACGAGGTTCCTCGTACAAATACGAGATTTGTGGTCTGCTGTACGAGGTACGAGGACACAATGAACCTCGTACAATATTGTACGAGATTTTTGATATACGACATTTTATGATGGGTTTGACTACACTAATTGAAATTTAGACACGCTTGTCCACTGCCCAGTCTGTCTTGAATATAGTCATTCTCTGTTTGAGAAAACAAAGCCTACGCCGGACGACTTTTTTTTTTTTTTTGGACGATCATGTTCTTTTCTTGTCTTTTTTGGCATTTTATATGCTTGAGGGGAATATACGAGGTTGCAAAGCCGAGATTTTTTGGTGTACATATACTAGGAAAAAGTTCTACAGTTGGCAACCCTGCTCAGTAGTCGAAATTTGACTGTAATTTTATCTTTCTGAACTCCTTCTCCATATAAACTTTAACTATGCCAAATCTCACAAACCTCCGTGCGCGCAATACGCTTAAAAAGGTGTACAAAGTTTTCTCTTCACGTATTATTAATATTATATAGATAATAATAAATAGATTATTTGTATGAAACAGTAGATTATTTTTCCCAGTTTCACGTTTGGTCCCTCAGTAAAAGTTGTTCATAATGATGAGTACGATAATCCCTTAAAGGGATCGGGATTAGAAAGATAGTATAAGAGCCTTGTATAAGTAGTACGAACATAAAATCTCTTTTATGTAAAACTTTCCCAAATATAGTACAGAAAATTCTATTCAACTTCATTTTAACTTCTTCTAGCAAAAGAATGTTGTTCCTTTTTTCTTTTCAAAGAAAAGGTTTTATTCAATTGTGCTAAAGTGTAACTTATGGCTCACGACCCACTAGACCTTTTAGGTGACTTCGAAAATGTGCCCCATACGTACCCATATATCCAAACTAATCTACTCTGGATTTGCTCACGAATTTAAATTATATATATATTATATTATATTATATTAACTAGATGTGCCCGCGAAACATAGGTCGCGTGGAAATTAACAAAAAAAAAGTTAAGTAAAGTAGCCTAAGTTACACCTTATAACATCAGCTATCTGCCAGTGAAAATACTAGATTTAGGTACTGCTGTTTATGTTGTAAGTTGATGTCATTTTCATTGTATGTGATGATTTTTTTTGCGCGGAACCCTATATCCTCTTTATTGTACACCTGATGTAAGAGGAGCATTAAACTTATTAACTACAATTAAAATAGGTTACAACTGTACAATGGGCGGTCTTACCGCAATTTCATTCTTTTTACCCTATAGTAAAAAATTATATTCGTGAATTACAACTAAACTTAAATATGTACACAGCCTTATTATATTTTACTAATGAAACATAAAATAAAAATACAAAATAATATACATCTGAGAAACTAGGCGTAAAAGTAAGCCTTCCTAAAAACATTTAAAAAAGTGATTTTATCTATCTTAACTAATATTATAAAGAGAAAAGATTTAGTTTTTCGTATGTTTGTTTGTTTGTAATGGATAAACTCAAAAACTACGGGACCGATTTTAATAATTCTTTCACCAGCAGAATGCTATATTATCAGTGAGTAACATAGGCTATAATTTATAAAGATATCACGCGGGCGAAGCCGCTGGCGGAAGCTAGTTACCAGTGGCGAAGAGTCCATACAACCCGATTCCCATCGGCTTCCCTTTAGGAATTGGTTAGTGCATAGACCAACGTAATATTTATTATTTATTTATTTATTTATACTCTTTATTGTACACCGGTAATAAATACAAAAATAAAATAAATATTATAAATATTATATTATTTACTCATCCAACTGACAAAAAAAAGGCTTGTTATTCAGTTAGGCCGAGCTCTTCCAGACATGACTATAATAATACTTATATAGATTACAAGAGACGGTATGGATTTTTGTCTTGCAGCAGCTTTTTAGAGGGCATTTTTGGGACGGCTTCCCGTTTTAAAACTGTCACCCTTCGCCACTGCTAGTTACTTATAATACTACTACTTATTTTGATTTTTCCTTGGCAACACAAAATATTCTCCCATATAAACTGTGCCTCCCCATACATTATCAACACTGATTTCAATTTCTCACTCAGTAAACCCGTCAACACAGAAAGTGTTGCCCCTGCGCCCATTGTATGCTAATGTTGTATACTGAAGGTCAGGACCCAAGTTCATGCCCACGCAATGCATTTAATGCTGTTTTATGTAAATCCATGAAGTAATGTTTTTTAAAGTAGAATAGGTTAAAATGTGAAATGTAAAGTGTGTTAACTGTTTAATTGTCATCGTTTTTAAAGTTATAGAAGAAGTTATTATTTTGTTATTTTTTAGGGAATAACTCAAAAATTGTTAGATTGCTAGAAATCTAAAATAACGAGAAAGTCTTCTATTTTTTTTAAATAATAAAAAACGTATCTTCTGAATTTTTTCCATTCTGGGAAACAAAAACCTGAATTTAATTCAATTCGTTTACTGTATTAATAACAATAATTATGCATGTACTTAAGTGACGAAATATTGTCGTAAGGAAGTTTCCACTTTTTGTCTTTGTGCCTCGAAGTTTAGGTGAATTAGCACCACCTATTCCGATTACTGCTAATAAGTAACTAACTAACTAATCCAAAATTTCATTACCTTCTTATGAATAAGATGGGAATCAGATAGAAGAGCTTCTACTTACTACTTGGATTACTGGAAAATCTAACTTATTGAGTATCTATGTTTGAAACAGAATTCGGTTATCATTGCTCAATGCTCAACCTTGGACTTAACAACTCAACACCATCAATCCCTCAATCAATAGCCGTTTCTTTTCTCACAACAATGATCACGACTCACTCGGACGGACTGACAGTCATTTATATAGATATTAACACGTCAATTATTTCCAGCGATTATCTTCGGGAATTTAACCACAAAACAGATTGGGACAGAAGGACCACTTCATGTAATCCGCAGTAGTATGCTGCTCCAAATATAATACCTCCCATAAAATTAAACGATATTTAATTAAACTAGCTCTTAAGTCTATTGCCATCTCTATTTATTGGCATGCAAATGACAAGGACAGGTATAATTTAGTCAGTGTTTAAAAAAGTAAAAAGTACTAGTTTTTTTTACTCTACCGTGTGGTTTCCAGCAGAGAAACCATCTTTCTTTCTATCCGTGAGTGTCATAAGGGGCAACCCATGTCTCTGTACGGTTATGAATCACATCTAGTAATCTAATTTCGTTACTAAATATTCTATTAAGGTTGTGTGAGGTGAGGTGAGGTAGCTTTCATTAAATTACACGTTGTAGTGAGGATTTTATAGTTTTAAGGAGTGGAGCTTCTGAATGTTATCTATTATTTGGTGTCAATACATCGGTTATAATCCTATTGAATGTGTTAGGGAATTCGATCGCGTGTCTCTCGTTTTTATAATAACAATTGAATGGTATTCAAACGTGAGAGGACGAGATAACTGTTTTTATTTGTGCCTAATAACTTTAGTATGTGAATACTTGGCTCATCAGCCTGATCTGCCCATCGTTGTACGCAATAACTCAATCAACTCGTGAAATCAAGAAAAACAAGCAGCTGATCCATATAAAATTGATACCAAACTAGGGCAAAATGTATAGAGAAGTAGAATTTTTTATTTCATAATTACAGAATTTGTTCCTGAATTTATAACCAACGACAAAAAAGAGGGGTGTTATAAGTTTGTAGTGTGTATCTGTGTAAATCTATGGATGGTGATGATGATGATGATATATACATCTAAATTTTTCCATTGCCAGAAAATAACCTAACCGTCAAAATCCCCCGACTCCAGCTAGAAAAGGAGCTGTAACTTTTGAACGGCTGAACAGATTTTTATGAAACAATGCTAAAATTATACCCAATTAAACTAGCTTTCGATTAAAAATAACTGCATTGAAATTGGTCCATCCGTTTTGGAGCTACAATGCTACACAGATACACACTACAAACTTAGAACACATTTCTCTTTTTATTCGGGGGTTAAAAAGCGGGAATTTCGGCGTCCTGGTGGGATTTAAAAAGGGACGTCCCGTCAAAAACAGCACATCTGGCAACACTATAATTATACATGCCATTATGGATAAAAGCCCCGAAAAAAATTAAAGATCAAAAAAAAATTGTTAGGTCCTCTTTAGTCAACTATACCGCGAATGGTCGATGTTTGGGAAAAACACTACGTAAAAATTCATATCTGAACACAGTCACATGGCTACGTAAAAAGTCATATCTGAAATCAGTCACATAGTTTATTTTCTCGTTAATCTCGTTAATCTCGTTACTTACGTAGGTAGTGTAGGTACTATAGAACTCTTGAAGCTCTACTCAACCTTAAGTGGAACCTCGCTGATAACGGCAGATCTTACTCCACCGTACGTCAGTTGGGTATCCATAAATCGCAAACTTTGCAGATTAACTCCCATTTCGGATGCTCATCTCGAACTTGGGGCGTATTTATTTTCCAAATACCCGCTATGAGGATATTTATACCCACGAGCTGGTATTAAGCATCCTTTAGCGTCTCCGGTTGCTAAATATTATGATTCATTAAGATTGAGGGAGAAACTTTAAGACTGTACTTTAAGTACGTATTTAGGGACTATTTATTTTATCTGATTTAATGGTTTGTCAGGCAGAACTTCAGAACATAGAATAGAATAGAATAGATCTTTATTTCATGTAAACCAAATACAGGCACTTATGAAATGTCGAGACTCTAGGTGCACGGTTCCAAATAGTAGAACCTATGGAGAAGAATAGATTACAATATGTATCAGTACAATGTTGTGGTAAGAACTGCGAGAATAATGCAATTCAATGCGAATACAAATAAGACTGGGATAATAATGAATTTCCTCTGAATAAGATTGCCATGGCAGTTACGAGCTGACCAGTTCCGACAGACGGCACCCGTTCACGAGCATGACGCATGTGTCAGCCTCGCCAAGCTCGACCACAATGGAGGGAACTCTACGACCCGACACACAACGCCACCATAGATTTTGTAAAGATAAAGATTGGATTTATTCGCCAAAGATATGGACAAAAGTTATACATTTATACATATAAGTGGTTTACGAATATTTTCCTAATTCTAGGTTATACAGGGTGCCGCAAATGTTATAATATTGAATGGAATCACGTATTTAGTGTCACGTTCTGTGACCTTACACAAAAAAACAATCAAATCCAATCAGTAGTTTAGCCACAGGAACTAATTTCATAATTTTAGAAAGAAGAAAGAAAGAAAAATCATTTATTTGGACTAGACACCATTCAACACAGTGCACAAACATAAAAAAGTAAAAATAAAAAAGCAAAAGGTAACAATAAAAACAACGTGCTGTCGGAATGCCAGTACCAAATGGGTTGCCAACTCAGCATTCTCTGGGCATACGAACACCCAGCGCTGATTTTCAGTTGGCACCCCTGCAGTGACACACATAATTATCATGATCTCTAGGCAAAGTTTAAAAGCCTACAACGTATTCTAACCAAAATTATTTTTATTTTCACGTGTAAAACAGATAAAGGTGATATAAATTTCTACTTAGATGCCCCTTCACCTAGTCCTAGATAGATAGCAAAGTGAAATTTATTGCAAGAAAAAACGAAATGTGTGCTGGGACACATAGTAGAAGTGAAACTTCAACGGATATATCGTCTACCCCCTCCACGCGGACGTAACGCTCTTTTTCGTGACGGAAAAATCCTAATACCCCCTGTCTATATAGAAGTTTCACTTCAAAAACGGCTTCAGAACATGATACCAATACGTGGTGTCTTTTAATGTGATAACCTCTGCGCCACCCTGTATAAAATATTTTAATAACGTTCACACTTGTCACTTTGACAGTAATTCGTGCTTCGCACTTATCGTCACCTCAATATCACTAAACAAAAACAAAACACTCCTTTCCTTAATGACATTTCAAATTTAACGACAAAAGCTGACTATAACCTATAACGATGGTAATATAAAGAATTGCGTTCGTTAACGGAAATTGTGAAATGTCGACATAACGAGACGGCTGAGTGACGATCACGGACAGGTGTTCCTAAAGTGACGGCAGATGGCGCTGATATCGATGAACGATAAAAATAATGGCATTAAATGAACGTCATATTGGAATTGTAGGTCAGTAGAGATAAAAGTATGGACGACATGACATTAGGGGAAATTGGAAGGGCCGAATGGGACAGAGTTCTATTTATGGCATTGAAGAGGTAGAAGACTTATGTCCAGCATTGTGTATGCGTGCTGTGGTCTGTGGATGCATGGATGTACTATTATTATCAAGCCGTTTCTTTTTGAAGATGGTCTCAAAAATAAAGGAGATAACGTAATTTAAAAAAAAAACAATTAATTTGAACGATATTATTTTGTATGTTTGTTCAGCGATAAAAAACTTGAAAAAAAATCCACTTGGCTTTACTTTTCTTTTTCCAGGAAATGTTACCCGTTGTGTTAATAATTATTACATAAAATATTATCACTATAAAATAGCAAACTTATTGCCACAGACTACGTATTTCTATCAAAATTGAATTGAAACTTCAATACTGTTCCTATTTTAAAATATTTTCATGTTTTATTGAACTTTTTTTTTTTTCATTTCTGAAAAAGAAACTGCATTTTTTACAGCACTAATTACACCGCTACAAGGATCAATTGTGAGGGGAATATTATTTTATTCACAACACCACCATACAGAGAGTAAAAATACGTGAAATTCTGTTTACATGTCATATTTGGCTTCTAAATAAAATATGCCGTAAAGATAACTGAACCGCTTTAGCGTTTGAGTAACACATATTGTGTTGGTAATTTAACATGATGTGTAACCAAATCATCATAACTTTGATACATGAATTCGTACATTTTCTTCTCATTTATCTCAACACCTAAATGTTAGCTCATTTTGTGTATTTTGTAAAAGAAAATGTTTTCTTTTGGCTGTAGAAAATTCAGTTTCTTTATATATAAAAAGGACAGGCAATTTGCGTTGCTTCCTTCTAATATCTGCAATGACATTTTTATTCTTTGATCTTTCGATTCGAATCGTAATAATTCCTCCTTGGCACTTTAATTATGGTTTCTAATAACATTTCGACGATTTAAAGGCTATTTGATAAAAGCGACATTTTTTTTTTGTTAATTTTTTTTATATTTAAATATACAAAATTAAATTTCGCTTAGAACAAATAGCCTTTTACCGTCGATTTGGTCTCTGTCTTAAAAACCCTGCTATACTTTTTTTTTTCTTTTTATCTTTGCCCCACACTAGGATTATCTCCTGTATCGTGTATTATCTGTACGCCATACAAATATTTGTTTCCATCTGTTCGAACTCACAACACATGGCGCAGAAAACCAATCGCTTAACCACTGCGCCAACCGTATCGTCAAATTTACTTAATGAGTCCGTGTAAAAAGGTATTTTTCCTCAACATTTCTCCGTGAAAATATTACCCCACCTAAATGAGCCTGACAATTTACCGCCATTTTGTTCCGTCACAATTAAGAAAAAGGTTTTAAATTCTAGGTCTTTCGGGAAAATTATTTAGTACAATTTATTGTTAGTTACGAAGTTTTTGCTCTGAGCCCATTAACGTAGAAACACACGGACCTCGGGCCTTGATTACGTAAGAAAAATCTGTCAGCCACAGCCACCAACAACCAATGCATCCCTTTCTCGCTTATAGACGTTTTCATAAGAGGATACGGAATAGGACGTTTATTTGCGCCTGCAACTGTCATATTTATCATACGTAATTAGGCGGCGGGTCAGCGCTCTAAAATTTCCAAACTGAATGTAGACTAAAACGCGAAAAAGTAGACTAATTGTGCGTCACTCTTCAATTGGGCGAACGAGCAACTACACGTCAGTGTGGTCCAGTCGAATCTTCGTAAGGTGAAAAGTTGTTGCAAGTTAATTAGGCATTGTGATGACGATATAAGATTTAAATTAGTTTGTTGGTATTTCTAACTCAGGACACTTTTTTCGTTAATTTTGTACTGGACCCTTAGTCCACGTGTTTCTACGTCGACGTCTGAGCACTTTATTTTAATTCATCTGCGTGGAAAATAAGTGGATGATGTTTAAGACATTATAAAACTATCTCGACCCGCGGCTCTGGTCACGTAATTTTGATTTTATATTTCAGTATAAAAAGTATCCTTTTCCTCCGATCTTTCCGATAATAAAATAAGGTTGGACGTGCGATTAATAGATACCTTAGTAGCTAGCAATTATGTAGCAATTTACTTCGAAGTTTTTAAACAAGTAAAGATTTTTTAATACGTGCTCACTAGGATTTCTCCTGTATCGACGGTACAATTTACAAACATACATGTCACATGCACACACACCCAGACCCGAAATAACTATCTGTAAATCATAGAAATATCTGCTCCGTGCGGGGATCGAACCTGCGACACGTAGCGTAGAAAGCTAATCGCTTAGCCACTGCGCCAACCGTGCGGTCGATTGTTCAGCGGTACAATAAAAACAGTTCGTACACTACCCGTACTTATAATAATGTCAACATTACACATTACAAAAGCTAACCCAAACACACCCAAACAAATCCTTCAGAAATACCAACCAAATCCTGTTTACATTTCCCGAATTAAGGATTTCTGCAAACTCGTAACTGATACATGCACAAACGTAATTGTGCCTAATTAATCGCATAGTGTATGGATATCGTGTTGCGCTGGCAGTTATGGGTGTTAACAGACTAACACGATCGATGTCGATCGTTTGGTGTGATAGGTTTGGACGATCAATGGTCGTTATCGTTAAACATATCGATCAACATGCGATCGATCAACGACGAATGATTTAATTTATCGACGGACGACGATCTATCGACACTTTATGTCAAATTGTATACGTCTTGAGCAACTTGGCAGATCGATTTAGTGTTACCACACTTAGAGCCATGTTCACCAAAAATATACCAAAATTTGGTAATGTTAAATCTTTTTTCACTTTGAAAGAACAAACGTTTCACATTACTAGCCGAAATGCAAGTTCGTACAGGGTATCCGTTTGTGCGGAATAGACACATCTGCATACTTACAACCGTCTGATGGGCAAAATTTGTAATCACGAACAGTCGTAACTGCAATCGCCTTTTCGTGAACAAAAATTAAAGTACGGAAATGTATTTAGGGCTCTTCCTAACTGTGAGTGTGTAACGGGCTCCTAGGAAAGAAATTCAGTTACAATCTTTCGTGCCACTGATAGATCGATCAATGGCTTTACGATTGGTTATTTACTTTGTTTTATATGTCATATTTTTGACATGTTTGATATTATTTTTTATTGACCGGTATATTATTAGATTTTATTTGGAACGCGATGTATGTACCTATTGACATGTAATCAACAATTACTAATAAATGACTATTGACTATTGGCATCGATCGATCTCGATCGTGTTAGTCTGATAACACCCTTACGCAAGCCAGTATTAATCGACACATTCGGCACGAACGCAATGACTGTTTACGGACTGTTCACGACTGTACTTGTTAACTCAGCCCTGACATATTGCGATTGTCGACCGCGCTTGATAACACGTTTGGTAATTTTGTTACGAGCTGGTGGCTATGAACTATGCAGGTGTCTGGCAGCAGTATAAGTTGAATCAACAACAGTCCTAACCGACAAAAACCCCCGACTCCAACTAGAAAAAGAGCTGTAACTTTTGAACGGCTGAACAGATTGTCATGAAACATAGCTAAGATGATACAAGATTAAACTAGCTTTCAATTTAAAAAAATCCTGTTATTAAGTTACAAGTTTATTATTGTATTTCAATTCGTCAAATATATTAACCGACAATAAGAGTGAGATTCGAATAGAGATGCGAGATGTTCATCAGAATAACTCACCGATTGTTTTGTTTTTTGTTTTTTTACATAACTATACTTAATAGATCTTCTTAAAACCACTAGTACAAGAAAGAGTTTATCTTGGTGGAAGTTGTACCTCGCTGGCATGCCAGCATGCTAGCATGAATGGGTCGGCACGACCGGGAATTTACTACCCTCCCACAGAAGTATGCATACTGTTGCGTTTCGTTCGGTGAGTGTGGAGCGCCGGAGACCCAATTCCTCCCCTAGTCCCCTTCCTTCTCTTTCCCTCCCTTTTTCCTAACACTATCCTAAAAGATCGGCAACGCATCGGTGACTCCTCTGGTGTTGCGGTCATGTTCATGGGCGGCAGTGATCACTTACCGTCAGGTGAACCACAAGCTCGATTGCCCCCTATACTAGAAAAAAAATACCCAACTTTCCTGTGTCATAACATAAATCAAATCAAATTATTTAATTGCTTTTGTTTATTAAATATAACTAATAAAATAAAATAAACACAGAACACGAGAAAGAGGTCCGGTGACATCAGGAAAAATCCGAAATGACCTGAAAGTGGAACGCTGACCGGAACTGCCCAATGGATCGTCAAAAAAAAAAAACTGATGTGTTTTAATACATGTCATAGACTTAACAATCAAATAAATTAAATTAAAATATTGGTCCAAATAATAAGACAATTATTAATGATTTTACTGTAACAAGCTTTTAAGTGACAACAAACATACAGTCTATAATAAAACGGTATTCTACAAGTAACTATTAGTCATTAACATATAATATACGTTGAGTTTTCCTTGACAATATTTATTTATCATTTGATTACACGTACGACTCCTATTTAGGTAGGTACACTATACAGTATACACGAAGAAAATCAATTAGGAGGCGCAAATAATGGTGTATTGTTTAAATTATTTAAACGTTACGACGGGGATTTTCTAATGCTTATAGAAAGTTTCTTCTGTATGTAGTAACTATATATATACCTATATTTGTTTTAAATTATGCATGTGTCAGTAATATTTAAATAATATACCATTAAATAATTATATACTAAAATAATACTAAATGTGGAGATAGAAGATGAAAAGATAGAAGGGTTTTATACTATTAAATTTACTGCATATAAGTAGAATAAAATATTACGTATGTAATTATTTTACATTTTGAAAATATCTAGTCGTAAAGCGACAATTTTTACAAAAAGCCGAAATAAATAATACTTAACTATTTGTATTAAAGAAAATGTTATAATATATCTCGAAAAGTAAAATACTAACCTATCAAATGAGTTTAAAATAAACGAAGTACCTAACAAACGTCACTTAAAATCATTAAAATGAAACAAGAATCAAGAATACAATCGAATCAAACAAAAGAAAATTTTAAACAGCTATAATATAATACATTTAAATTAGGAACAGCAAATTCGCAAACCGGCAAAAAGGTGGGAATTCTCAAAACAATAGAAACCAGACGTACCTTGATAAAATGTTTGTCACCGAGGAGGCGCCTCGCCAATTGTGTTGCGACGAGAATGTATGGAGCAGCGAGCACCGTGTTGCCTCGCCATTTTACTTGCTTTTTATTGTATTACATTAATAATAATAAATTTATTCAGTTCTGCGTTACATTGTGTGTGATCTTAATTTTAGGTGTACAGAAAACTTAAAAACTAAAACATCTTGTAACTTAACACAATTGTTGTGGTATTGTTAGACGGCGGCCCCCAAACTAGGCGTTCGCCTGTATCTTGGGAGCCAGAGTTACGACAATCATTTGAAAGGACATGGCTAAATAGAGTATGGGCGATTGCCCTAGCAATGTATAAATATCGTACCTAGTAATATATAATGCTGAATAGCTGAATATTAGTATTTCGTATGAAAAAACTTTCAGGAACTTTACATATCGTTACAATCCTAATAACAAAATCGTAAAAAATTCTACGTCAATATAGCGACATCTATCGCCACATAGAATAACTACTTAGCAAGAAACCAAAGCTAACTACAGTGGCGCGAAAATATGTATTTTAACAATCACATTACGAATCCTGCAAGGAAAAAGATTATCATATCTAACACATATACAACTGTCCGACATCAACCGTCGGGCTTCGGCCCGCCAGGCAATATCACCTCGCCTGGTCGGAGGATCCTCCGTTTTCAATGGAGGAACACCCTACCTCGTTCCTCCACAGTCAATAGGTATACAAACTTCCTAGGTAGGTAAAAGAAAACGATTTCGCCACAGACAGATTTCGCTATGAAAGTTAGCTAGTCGTTTGTTTACAAACTTCAACAATTGGGTAAAATAAAAGATTTTGCGAGGAAACTCACTACTATGCAATACACATACATATTATCTTAGATTATTGATTATTTGTCGCAGCCGTTCGGCCGCGACAACCAATCAATAATCTAAGCATATTAAAATATCTACGCACTAATTAAACAAGGACACATAAAATATTGAAATAAAACAACGACAATGAGATTTATTAATTTATTATGAACGTACATGCATGTGATATGATTGTAGTAAATGGGGAATATGTTTGTATGTATTTACTATTCATATCTCACAAGAACATCATCTAAAAATGAAGCGTCAGAAAACGTGTTTTGGTGTCTCGCCATCCCAAATAGCAGCACTCAGCAGCAGTCAACAGTTCTGTTCCCCACAATACATTGATGTAATATATACTATTGTACTCTTTGGATGTAATATGCAAGTATGTCCTCTGAGGGATTATTTTGTAGTTTCGCTTAGATTTCATTCAGCCTCTTAAAAGTTAAAGTCTCGATCCGCCTAAATGAATGATTCTATCAAAATCCGATAAACAATAAGTCACAATAACTCCGATAAACAAGCGATGGTCAAAAGTAAAAATCCAAAATACTGTGAAAGCACAACGAACAAATCAAACGAACGGCAGAGCGATCAAATGACGTCTGACTGACGTTTGTTTTTTTTTCATAGTGTTGGATGGGATTATACTCGGAGTGTAACAGAATCGATTATGTACCTAATAAAATAGGTCGAAAGAAAAATACCTACAAATTATTGTTCTTGGCGATCCTTATTCAGTCAACATTCTTCGACTTATAATAGTTACCTAAATTGTGATAGTTATTGGATCATTTTATTAGATTAAACAAAGAGTTTAACACGTCATGTTCATAAGCTTTCGGGTATTTTTTTATTTGGTTTAAATGAACCATCGGAATCGAGAAGAATCGATTGTTACTTTTTAGTGCCGACACTATTAAAGTGGCGTTCCTTTCCACATTTTGCCAATCATTTCTAGAAATCGGATGAAGGCAATCCAAGAAATCAACGTTTTGAGACGTATTAAGATACAAAATTAAATAATATAATAATTGATACTGTTTATTTAGCTTACACAAATATCTTTATACATCCACATTTTTTGTAAAACGGAACGTCCTAGGGTATAATAGTGTTCTGTGGTCATAAAAAATAAGTAAAACACTTTTAATTTTTTGAAAAGTTCACGAAAGTTCTAGGATAATAACAAACACGTAATAATTAATGAATGAATATTTGAATGTCACGAGCTAGTAAGAAATTTCTATACATGTTAAGGGCAGTAGTTTAGCCATGTCCTTTGCGTGAGTAGTTAAGAGGTTACATAAAAAATAATACAAGGTAATAAAAAATTTTTTTGATTAAAATTAAAGTAAGTTAAAAATAACATAACATTAACTTTTAACACGAAATCTCTTCAAGTATTACACAATGAAATCAGTGTTGTCATCTGTTTTGTTGGTCGAATCATACACTCACCTTCGGATTAAGTGCCATATTATGTCTTCTTGCATCTTATAACCTAACCGTCAAAAACCCCCGACTCGTAACTAGAAAAAGAACTGTATCTTTTGAACGGCTGAATAGATTTTCATGAAAATTAGCTAAGATGATACATGATTAAACCAGCTTTCAATTAAAAAAACTGCATTGAATTCGGTCCATCCGTTTTGGAGCTGCGATGCCACTTATAGACACACAGATACAGACTGCAAACTTATAACACCCCTCTTTTTCGTCGGGGGTTAAAAACTAAAGTTAACTCCTAAATCACGTAACGGATTTTGATGCGGTGTTTATACCATCAGTTAGATAATTTTTAAGATTTATATGTATAATACTTTGATATTTAATATAAGGATATTAGAGAAATTGCATAGAAATTATAAAAGGCTGATTGATACCCTTCATGCCTTATGGTTAATGGTTAAGCAGGAAAGGGGGAACCTTTTCTGCTTAATTGGTCTTATAGCTATTATACTCATATTTCCATTTCAAATTGACAGAAAAGTTAAATAAAAAATATATATGATTTTTTGTGTTGTTGCACATCTACACAAAAAATCATATATATATATTTTATTAAGTTTTCTAGAGTATATTTCTATTCTTGTCAAATTCTTGTATATAATTTTGCTAAAGCAAACCTATAGTTTTCCTAACCTATATCTAACTGTCAAGCATGACACATTATTTCTCGTTTCTTTCCCATATTCAGATGGAAATGCCCTCTGTTTATTATCTATGGCGGATAGCGGGAGCAACCAGTAAAAGTTGCTCAATCGACAAACACACACAGACACTCTTTAACATTTACTCATATATTAAATTCTTTATTTGGTATATTTATTAGTATATTATATTATCCTCTCGTCTTATATGGGTTTGGGGAAAATCTGCGGCACTATTTTAATTACTTGGTCTCGGAAACGGATACAACTTCCGAGATCCCGCGCAACACCGTGACGCGAGCGCCAAAATTGGGCGTAGCGGCAGAATGAAAACGGACTTGCAAAAAATATGGCGGCTGTGTGAAAACTTTAAACTTGTTTCCCAAAATTATAATTGAATTTGGCGGTTAATTGAACTGTGCAGTGGTGTAAAATTATGTGCGGAGTGATGCAGAGTTGGGGTAAGTGTAGGTTTATGTAAATTGGTGTATTTTATTGTATTTGCGGTTCACACATATAGCACGCGAGGCCGACACAGTGACGGAACTTTTTAAATCAGCGGCGCGGTATGTTATTGCCTGGTCAACAGCGCAAACATTGGTCCTTCGAGCCGGATAGTCCGTCATTGTAATTCGTACTTTCGTGCTATAACAAAATACACTACAAGCGGTCGGTCGGTTGCTTGACAAAGTATTCTGGCGGTTTATGAGTACTTTCGTCAGGTAAGCTTCCCCAACTCTCGTGTTGTCTAACACGAAAAATCTGTAGGTACCGAGCGGTTGGGTACCTATTTAGAATACCTACCTACTTAATCACTGCACAGAGAAACTCAAATTATATTTTATTGCTGTAGGGCTACACAATAGTTTATCGTAGTGTCCCTTTTATCGGTATAATATTTACAAACATTCATAAAATATCACATTACACACATACCAATTTTTAACGAAACGACATCGTCGTTCTTTGATAAACTTTTACTCTGCGGTTTTTGTTATTGTTTTTGTACCTATTTTCTAATAGGTTTTTTGTTGAAATTTCTAAATAGATTCGTATTACAAACCTACGAAAGCGGCTCATAATTTCAACATACTAAATAAGGATAGCGATAGCCTTGCGGTATAAGGTGTCGTATAAAATCTTCAAGGTACTGTGGGAAGGCGGTTCGGATCCCACAAACTTCAATAACTTTTTGTGTTTTTGTAAATTTTCTTAATTTGTTTTGTGATAAATATAACTAATTTAATTAGATAATTAGTTATTTACATATTGTTTTAGAGAGATTTCTGAAGGTTAATTTTGTATTTTTGGGGATAATTTAGTTATTAGGTTAAAATGCCTCCTAAAGCTCAATTAAGATTATTTAAAGTTAGGTATGATCTAGCTATACTTAATTTAGATAAACTGTATGACTTATCACAGTCAGGTCTCATTTCTGAGGGGGAAAGAAATGAGTTTAAGTTAAGGTATAGTAATTTAGAAAATATTTACACTGAGTTTACATCTACTCACATAGAAATTCAGGCTGGTTTAGAGGAGGATGATGAGTTAGATGAGTTATTGAAAAGGTATGTGACATATAACCAGAAATATTATGATATTAAGCGGAGACATTTAGAGTTATTTCCTGGAAGTAGCTGTCAGTCATCTGAGTATGACACTGCTGGTTCCTCAGGTGTGGCAAAGGCAAAGCGGGCTTTTTTGCCAAGGGTTCAGCTCCCTACTTTTTCAGGAAAAATAGAGGAGTTTCTGTCATTTATTGATCTCTTTGAGTCATTAGTTGGGAAAGACTCATTGTTATCCGATACAGAAAAATTGTATTATTTATTAGGGTCTTTGTCTGGGGAGCCCAAAGTACTTACCCAACATTTATCTGTCACCGGTGACAATTATTCCATAGCATTGGATTTACTGAAAGGTAGGTACAATAATAAAAGATTATTAGCGGATAAATTATTACATAACTTATTAGGGACAGCTCATGTAAATAAAAACTTAAATTCTATAAAACCATTTTTGAACACTTTACTGGAGAACACAAAGGCTTTAGAAAAAATGAAATTCCCAGTAACGGAGTGGTCATATCTTTTGTTTTTTATTAATTTTCAAAAATTAGATAGCGGTTTAAAAAAGCATTTTGAAGATAAAATGACTGATAAAGAGCTGCCAAGTTTCTCAGACCTTATCCAGTTTTTAGAAAATGAGGTTAGGATTTTGGAGTCCTCCGGGGATACTCATAGTGGAAAGACCAGTACTCACACTCCTCGGTCACACCATGTGGCATCTCAGGGTGGATCTACGGTTTGCAAATTGTGCAAGCGGGGTAGTCACAATTTGTCAAAATGTGGGCAGTTCTTAGCACTGAAACCACGCCAGCGGAAAGAACAAGTACAGCAATTGCGGCTGTGTTTCAGGTGCTTAGGAGAGCATAGTATCAGTCAATGCTCATCAGGTTGGTCATGTTATAAATGTAAGTCAACTAAACATCACCACCTGATTCATTTTGATTTAGCAGCTACGGCTGCGACGGGGGGTCCTTCCGGGGGGCCACCAGCGGGCGGGGGCCCACCAGTGGGTGGACAATCTCATACACCGAATGCGGAATCGGGTCGGCCACGTACATCTAGTACGGCGGACACATCTAGGGTAAATGCACCTACTTATACCTCAGGTAGGGTAGAGGGTCCAGTAGATGGACATAAGGTGACTTCACCAGTAGTAGGTGGGGCATCATCTTTAACGGTTTACAATAGAACGGAGGGTCCGAGTAGATACCAACGGACAGTGCTGCTCGCGACGGCTGTGGTGCGTATCACTGACGGATGCGGTCAATATCAAGAAGTGCGCGCGCTACTGGATGGTGGCAGTCAAAGCACCTTTATCACAGAGCAGTGTGTACGGAGACTTGGCCTTAAGCGGTTTAGATCAGACTTCGCAAATATTACGGGAATAGGGGGAATGCCGGTTAGTGACTGCAAAGGTGGGGCCAATTTGATAATGTGCCCCAAACATTCGGACCACCCTCGGCTAGTCACTACTGCAACTATATTGGGTAACATTACGCACAGCTTACCTAGCATAAGTCTATCCTCTAATTTAGCGGTTTGGTATAGGGG
The DNA here is from genome assembly GCA_932294325.1 of Allophyes oxyacanthae. NCBI lineage: Eukaryota > Metazoa > Arthropoda > Insecta > Lepidoptera > Noctuidae > Allophyes > Allophyes oxyacanthae. The sequence goes on from OW028625.1 coordinate 2,181,676, forward strand.
TATATATTTAGCGGATGATCAGTTTTATGTTAGTCGCCCTATTGACATATTAATAGGAGCGGATCTTATGGGTGAAATAATGCTTGGTGGATGTATAAAGATAAATGAGTATTTACCGTGCGCTATGAACACCGTGTTCGGACACGTGCTCATGGGGCCAGTAACTTACGCGGTTCCATCAGGTTATGAAACTTCACAGTCATTTTTCACAGCCCATGCCTCGGTAGATAAAATTCTGGAGCGGTTCTGGGAAGTAGAGGATATCCCAGATAGGGTAGTGTCTAACCCTCTAGATGCGGAATGTGAATCGCTTTTTAAAAATACTCATCAGCGGGATGAGTCAGGGCGGTTTGTGGTACGGTTGCCTTTTCTAACAAAGGGCAAACCTGAATTAGGTAATTCAGTTATATTAGCCAAGAAGCGGTTTTTGGCGATGGAAAGGCGGTTGATGTCAAATGCAACACTGTGCGAAAAGTACATCAAGTTCATGCGGGATTATGAACAAATGGGGCATATGTCGGTCTGTGACCGGGACCCAGACGACTATGCAGGCGGTAAAGGGTACATAATACCCCATCACGGTATTTTTAAAGCGGATTCGGAGAAAATTCGTGTGGTTTTTGATGCCAGTTGCGGGACATCCACGGGGGTGTCTCTAAATGATACTTTACATGCGGGGCCAAAACTACAGCGGGACGTGATGGAAATTATTTGTCGTTTTCGGATGTCTGAATATGTTTTCACTACGGACATCAAAATGATGTTCCGTCAAATTGTCGTACATGAGGACGACCGGCAGTATCAGTTGATATTTTGGAGGGACTCACCAGAACAGCCCTTGCTCCTGTACACCTTGAATACGGTGACATATGGAATGAAGTCCAGTCCGTATATCGCGATCAGGACGCTGCGGCAATTGGCTGACGATGGTGAAGCGGAGTTCCCAGCGGCGGCTAATCTTCTAAGATCTTCAGTATTTATGGATGACATATTGGGGGGTGCGGATAGTGAAGATGAGGCTAAACTTTTGAAAGCGGATCTGACATCCTTGCTCCGCTCTGGCGGTTTTGAGTTGAGCAAGTGGGTGTCAAACAGTGAGCGGTTATTACAAGATATTCCTACGGAGGATTTAGAGAAGCCTCGGACATTTGAAAAGGAAGATGGACCTGGGTTTTTTAAAATATTAGGGGTTGAATGGGACCCAAATAACGACTGCTTTTCATATCATTGCAAGTTACAGGATAATGGTAAATGTACAAAACGTACAATATTATCAACCTTGGCAAGAACCTTTGACCCATTAGGATGGATCGCACCGGTGCTGTTCCAGGGTAAGGTTCTTATGCAGCGGCTCTGGCGGTTAAAGTTGTCGTGGGATGAGACTCCACCACCGGATGTGGTAGCGGAATGGAGTTCTATCGTTGCGGATCTACCTCAAATTGAGGCAATTAATATGGCGCGTTTTGCCTTAGGCGGATATAGAACTTGCTCCTTACACGGTTTCTCGGATGCGTCGGAAAGCGGATACAGCGCGGTTGTATATTTGAGGACTGTGGACAAAAGCGGTGGAGTAAAGGTTTCTTTAATGATGGGTAAATCGCGCGTTGCACCTTCCAAGATTAAAGTTACCATTCCTAAAATGGAACTGTTAGGTGCGACTTTATTGTCACGTCTTATGAAGTACGTAGTCGGATCAATTAAAGAGCAAGTGGAAATAGAAGAAATATTTGGTTGGTCAGATAGCACTATTGTTCTTGCGTGGTTACGGGTGCCACCTCATACGTTACCAACATTTGAGGGGAATAGGGTCTCTCAAATCGTAAATTGCGGATTAAACGTGAAGTGGAGACACGTGCCATCGGAGTTGAACCCGGCGGATGTTGCGAGTCGCGGGTGTCGGGCATCGGAGCTGTTAGCACACACCCTGTGGTGGGAGCCACAATGGCTTAAAGACGAAAGGGCGTGGCCAGTAGACCCATCCACAAAAGATGATTCGGTTAGAGTTCTTGTAGGCGTTTCAAAATCAAATCCTATTTTTAGTAAATGTAGCTCATTAGTGAAGCTACAATCGGCGGTAGTTTACTGGCTTAGATTTATCCATAATACTAAAAATCCCACAAATAAAATTGTAGGCGTTGTGACGGCAAAGGAACGCCAATTAGCTACGGATCGGCTTATTAAAATGGTGCAACAAGTAGAATTTGCTGCGGACATAGATTACCTAACCAAGGACAAAAGATGCACCACGCGGTTACGGCGGTTATTTCCTTTTATTGATGAAGCGGGTATTTTGCGGGTTGGGGGACGTTTGGACCAGTCGAGCCTTCCATTTCGGGGAAAACATCCGGCTGTTCTACCTAAGGACCATCCCCTAACAAATCTTATAATAGATCATGCACATCGGGTGTATTGTCATGTCGGGTCAACAGCCCTTCAGGCTATTCTACAAAAGGAATATTGGATTCTTTCGGCTCGGCAGATTATCAGGAGTCGTATTTATAAATGTATCTCGTGTTTTCGGACTAGGGCGAAGCCTGTGGAGCCACTCATGTCTGCACTACCACGTGACAGGGTTAACGCAACTGGGGTTTTTCACACGGTGCAAACGGATTTTGCTGGCCCATTCTCAATCAAAGCCTCACGCCTTAGAAACGCTAAAGTGTTGAAGGCATATTTATGTGTTTTTGTTTGTTCGGCGACTAAGGCAGTACATCTCGAAGTCGTTAGCGATTTAACTACTGAGGCACTCACAGCGGCATTAACACGATTCTCAGCTCGGCGCGGACTACCGAGTGTGATTCGGTCGGATAATGGTACCAACTATGTTGGGACAAACAGGCATCTTAATGATGTACAACGGTATCTACGGAATAGAGAAGTTGAACAAGGTTTGGTGGACGTTGCAGCTAAGAGCGGTATCACTTGGTTGTTCAACGTACCATCTGCACCTCATTTTGGCGGTTTATTCGAAGCAGCGGTCAAATCGGCTAAAACTTTATTAAAACGAATGATCGGGCTGCAGGTTTTAACCTTCGAGGAACTGACAACGGTATTTGCAAGAGTTGAAGCGGTTCTCAACTCTCGGCCACTGTGCCCATTGTCTCACGATCCTCAGGACCTCGAAGTGTTAACACCCGCGCACTTTTTGGTTGGCAAACCACTACTTTCGGTTCCGGAATATAATCTGGAAGATGTGCCTGATTCGCGGTTAGGTAGATTTAAATTGGTTCAGGCTATCTCCCAACGATTCTGGAGGCAGTGGAGTGACCGGTACCTGCATTGTTTACAGAATCGAAATAAGTGGACAACACTTACGGATCCACCTAAAGTGGGAGACCTAGTGTTGATTAAAGAGGAAGATGTTTCACCTCTCAAATGGAAACGCGGTAGAATTTTGGAACTTTTGCCTGGAAAGGATGGGGTAATCAGATCTGTGAGGCTGAAAACTCTCTCAGGCAATTTTTTGCGGCCAGTTGTAAAAATCGCTCGTATGCCACTGGACTAGGTCTGCTAGTACGGATCTATTTTATAGTTTTAGTTACGGTTTAGTTATTAATGTACTTAGTTATAATAGCGGTAATATTTTGCGGATTGGTTGATAAAGGCTTTTCAGCCTTTCTCGGGCGGGGGGATGTTTATTATCTATGGCGGATAGCGGGAGCAACCAGTAAAAGTTGCTCAATCGACAAACACACACAGACACTCTTTAACATTTACTCATATATTAAATTCTTTATTTGGTATATTTATTAGTATATTATATTATCCTCTCGTCTTATATGGGTTTGGGGAAAATCTGCGGCACTATTTTAATTACTTGGTCTCGGAAACGGATACAACTTCCGAGATCCCGCGCAACACCGTGACGCGAGCGCCAAAATTGGGCGTAGCGGCAGAATGAAAACGGACTTGCAAAAAATATGGCGGCTGTGTGAAAACTTTAAACTTGTTTCCCAAAATTATAATTGAATTTGGCGGTTAATTGAACTGTGCAGTGGTGTAAAATTATGTGCGGAGTGATGCAGAGTTGGGGTAAGTGTAGGTTTATGTAAATTGGTGTATTTTATTGTATTTGCGGTTCACACATATAGCACGCGAGGCCGACACAGTGACGGAACTTTTTAAATCAGCGGCGCGGTATGTTATTGCCTGGTCAACAGCGCAAACACCCTCCAAAGCAACATAAAAACTTATTTTTATTTAGGACCACGTGTGGTTCCCAACGGAGACCAGTGACGTTTTCCCATAAAGTAAATTATTACTTTTGTAAACACCTGTAGTAAACTAAGTTAGGAAATTATTTACCTTTCGTATTGCTTATTTTGTTGTTAGTTTCATATTTTTGGTGAAATTCAAAATTGTTTGGATAAGATATAATTCAAGAGAGAAAACCATTATCATGTCTTTAGTGTTTATCTTAAACACTAAGACGAATTAGCATGACCTAAACTAATTCCTGTACTACGAGCCATGGGTTCGATCCCCGCATGCAGCAATTATTTGTATGATTTATAGATAGTTGTTCCGGGTCTGGGTGTGTGTGCATGTGACATGTATGTTTCTGAACTGTAGGCGATACAGGAGAAATCCTAGTGAGGGGCAAAGTTTTATTAAATAGAAAAGAAAAACTGGTATTCTCTACGCTTATACCCCCATAAGTAGTTTCGTAAGAGACTTGTAGCGCTATCCAGTGGGCGTACAAATAATAGAATAGAATAGAAAACTTTTGTTTACTCATAATGTACCTAAATAACATAAAGATGGAAATAAAAAATTGTGATTAGGCAGGCGTAAAAGGCAGCTTTCTAAACGGTACCCAGAGGTGTCGAATATGAACCGTATTGGCCGTTGGCCAAGGTTCATATCTCTGGTCATCATTTAAAAGGCCATTTTTTTACACCACCTACATCTAAAACTGAAGACATAAATAAATGATAAATGTAGATATTTTTTTTTAAGACCATTTTTCATACCCAGTCAACACAGTACAACTTGTATCAGCATTTAGCAATGCGTGATTTTATTTAAGAGTGTGGATCAGACCATCTAACTGAACAACTATCTATGGGAACAGCATAGTAATCGCGGAAAAATTATCAGCTGTCTCATACCTTTGGGTCGAGTAGGTATTGAAATTTGTATGGGACAGCTGATAATTTTTTGACGATTATGATGTTGGTCCCATAGAGAAAATTGTTCAGTTTGATGGTCTGATCCACCACCCTTAAATATGGCCACACATTTCTCCTACAAGTTGTATAACGAAATCCTTATATTACCAATTCTTTATCCATTATTGCTTGGCTCAATATAATAGAAATAGTAATATTACAAGCTTCAAAAAACTGTTTCATTTCATCTCTCGTATTATTTTCTCTCAATTTACTAAAAAAACTTTACTAGAGACATACTATAACAATGATATCGAAGTAAACTTCTCGTTATCCCTCAGGCAATACAAGCCCAAGCTAAAATGGCCTTGTAAAAATATAATATTGTGTAAACCTTGTGTGTAAAATTACTACCAAGAATAATTTCTTTTTTTATACTGGCGGACCGAAACCGCGGTTGATTTCGGACATATTTTTACTAGCGAAGCTCCTTTTAAAGGGTTATATGAACAACTTTTACTATGGGACCAACCCTGAAATCACCGAAAATAAAGCAGATCCATACAAATAATTCAATATTACTAGACTAAAAAAAATTAAATATATAACATTTGTAATTTGTACACATGAAAACAATAAAAAGTTTGAGTTCGAGTTTAAATGTATGGAGCAGCTGTTTTTTTTTTGTCTGTTTCTTTCTGTACTAGCGGGTGAGACTTTTTTATATAGAATTGGCTTGCGTTTGTCTATCCCACCTGATGTTAAGCGATGAAGCAGGTCAACTTGCACAAGACTCAACAATACAACAACAGCAACAATTAACAACTTAAGAATTGACTGATCTGTTACCTGCATTATTGACTTGTAATGTATTATATTCCCAACTAGCTTCCGCCAGCGGCTTCGCCCGCGTGATATCTTTATAAATTATAGCCTATGTTACTCAGTGATAATATAGCAATCTGCTGGTGGAAGAATTTTTAAAATCGGTTCATTAGTTTTTGAGTTTATCCATTACAAACAAACAAAATATCTAATCTTGTCTCTTTATAATATTAGTATAGATTATTGGATTATAATAATTAATAATATGATATATTTATCAAGTTAACTCGAACATTTGTTTGCAAAAGTTTACTAAAAAAAAAAAAAAAAAAATTATTAAAGCCGCTTCGGTTTTTCTTAACAATACCAAATTTCTCTGCATGCAATATATCTCAGTAAGCTTTTCTTAGCCTCCCGTAAGGCTGGTCCTAATCAACGAGACATCTTCCAATAAAACACTGACCGAACATTTGGCGTGCCTCAGGGAACACTAAACTATCTTAGAGCCTTCAAAGAATATAGTATTTTTGACGAATGTTATTTTATCTAGGTTTACCTTCAAAGAATATTTTCGTCAAATGAACGAATGACCAACAATAATTTTATTAACTGACGTATTTTAGTGACGGGGATTCCCCAGGTGACGATGCCTAGGTACGCTCGGCTAAATCAAGCTATACATTTTCAGTATAAGCTAACCTCTCCACCACCAAAGAAGCCTCTTTAATAGACTGTCGGTATTACTCGGTGCTGCCACTTAATTAATTTAATTTTGTTTAGCAGAACAACTTTGAATAAAGATACTCAAAGCCAATGACCAAAGAAGCCTCTCAGAACGATGATATTTTTTTTTTTTTTTTTTTTAGTATTATTTAAGCTTAGATATTTTTATGTTTTGTGCGTCATACTGGGCGTAGAAATAAAAACTTTTTCTTTCTTCTTTCTTTCTTTCTTTCTTTCTTTCTCTCATTGTACTGAAAGCCTATACAATGCGAGGTCAGCTTATACTGGAAATGTATATTTATGCATATGTCGCAGGTACACTGTCAAACCAGTGACGAATTGCAGGAAACTTTGTCAACCGCCTCCATTTCTCACAATTTCACGGGCTCATTTCAGTGACATTATAATTCCACTGGACCCACACAGTGATATTGCAATGCAGTAATGTTTTGACAATTTCACTGTATATGCAAGGTTATGAGACGGTCAATGATTGGTTATTATTATAACCATTTTTTTTTACTAAATAGTTTTACTTGGTGAGAACCCATCATAGGGCTGTCCTCCGCCTGGTGGTGTGCCGGACTCCAACCGGCTAAACTCACCACGGTGGTCCACTTCGGCACATACAGGTGGGCTTCTTCGGGTACTCTTAAAAGACTGCGCCGAAAAGTCATTATTTATAACCTAACCTAACTCATTGTTAGGTAACATTGAAAACGGACCATGATACGGATAACTCTACCATGAGATGGCAGAGAATTCTTATTAAGGACTTATATTGAAATACCTTGAAAATGAATCGTATGCTATTTGACGCTGGTAGGAAACACATTTTCATTATTTTCTTTTATATTTGCATGATATCGATTTACTTCTCACTAACTTTAGGGACCATCCATAAAGTATGTCATATGTTAAGGGGGTCGACGAAGTGTGACACAAGGGGTGGGAGGGGTCCTAAGTTTCGTGACGTCACATTTCTAAATCTAATACATCTAAGTGTTAAACCGCCGAAATATTAACGAAACCTTAAAAATATTTCAAACTCATCTGTATAGCAACTGATTTATTATGTATTAAAAAATAATTTTAATGGAAATAAAACTAATTTCGGAACTGCTGGTTTAATTTAATAATTTCTAGATGTAAAATTGCAAAATATGTGACGTCACACTAGGGAGGTCTCACAAATGTGATCAACTATGACAAGGACGGGGGAGGGGTCAAAAAATTGCAAAATTAGTGTGACGTACTTTATGGATGACCCCTTACGGGAAAGGGGCGCAAACTTATTTAAAATATCCTTCAAAGGTTTTCAATATCTTATTCGTTCCATGTTAAGGGTTGAAAGAACAAAGAAAAAATCATCCCCTAAACGAGTACAGGGGTGAATTTATTCAATTTGATGCTCCGGTGTTTCTTTTGTATCAATTTCTTATTTGCTTGTATTGAAACAAAATCCTGCTGGGCAGAAAATCATACTAATATTATAAAGGAAAGTTCTTGTTTGTGTTGTTTTGTTTTTAACCCCTTACAAAAAAGAGGGGTGTTAATTTTGTAGTGTGTATCTGTGTATCTGTCAGTGGCATCGTAGCTCCAAAAAGGCTGGACTCATTTCAATGCAGTTTTTTTAATTGAAATCGAGTTTAAACGGATATCATCTTAGCTATGTTTCATGAAATTCTGTTCAGCCATTCAAAAGTTACAGCTCTTTTTCTAGTTGGATCCGGGGGTTTTTGACGGTTAGGTTATTATAGGGGTTTGCAAAAACTGCTTTTTCCCTTTGATTATACAACTTGTATCAGAAATACTTAGTCATAATTTAAGGGTGTGGATCAGACCATCAAACTGAACAACTTTCTCTATGAGACCAACATCGTAATCGCGAAAAAATTATCAGCTGTCCCATACGTCCATAGGGGTGCCAACTGAAAATCAGCGTTGGGCTCTCCGCGCCCAGCAAATGCTCAGCTGGCTGCTTTCGGCATGGCATGCTTGACAGCATAATATCCATATATTCAAAAAAATATTTTATTTCTTATTTGTCAACTTTTGTAGTGTGTTATTTTTTATCTTTCAAATATTGTCTCTCTTGTGTTGTCAATGTGTCCGTTATTTTTCTTTCTTTCTTTCTTTTGTATACCTTTATGTCGAGTACGCGTATTGAAATTTTGTATGGGACAGCAGATTATTTTTTCGGGACTCAGGCAGACATAAATGTTTTAATATCACCAAACCAAACACATAACTGACAGCTCTGCCTATCTTCTTAACAAATACAGCGTAAAGATTTCCAATCCGCCCAAGTTTGGTCGTCATCGCGAAGCATGATTGATTATCCCGCATCTAACATGGCGGCTGACTGCTGGCACTACAGACACTGATATGAAAAAAGTTACCAAGATATATACAAAACTAATAAATGGGACTGTAAGGGCTATGTTCACCGACGAAATAACAAATGTTTAAAATAAAATCATCCGTTTACTAGTACAATAACATAACCGTCAAAAACCCCCGACTCCAACTAAAAAAAGAGCTGTAACTTTTGAACGGCTGAACAGATATTAATGAAACATAGCCGAGATGATACCCGATTAAACTAGCCTTCAATTTAAAAAAAAACTGCATTGATATCGGTCCGATCTGGAGCTACGATGCCACAGTCAGATACACAGATCCACAGATAGATACACAGGTCCACAGATACACACGACAAACTTATAGCACCCCTCTTTTTTGTCGGGGGATAAAAATTCATTATAAACGGCCGTAAGAGCGCGCGCACTAGGCAGCCTAGCCGTGGCAGCCGGGCTTCTGCAGCTAAAATATTAGCAGCCAGTTATAAGCAGCCAATCGACGGCCAAGTTGAGCGATAAATAAAAAAACAAAAAAATCCGCTGTTCCATAATTCAAAATTATTCGACTAAATGTATCGAACAGCTTTTATTTTTTGGCGATTTTTGGGTTGGTCCCATAGTAAATGCTGTTCATAATGATGAGTGAAATAACCCCTTCAAGGGATCGGGACTAGAAGGGTAGGACTTTATATATAATACATTGTACCTAAAATTACATATTCTGTACATAACGGTCCCATGGGTAAATAGAAGACGTCTTGTTGAAGCGCTTTTCCTCGATAACAGAATTTAGAAATATACGGACGCATATTGTGTGTCCACGCGTTGCGTTTCTTTGAAGCGTTGATTTCAAGTTTTTTCACACAAATTGAATTTTTAACCCCCCGACAAAAAACAGGGTTGTTATAAGTTTATAATGTGTATCTGTGGCATTGTAGCTGGATGGACCGATTTCAATGCAGTTTTTTTAATTGAAAGCCGGTTTAATCGGGAATCATCTTTGCTATGTTTCATGAAAATCTGTTCAGCCGTCCAAAAGTTACAGCTCTTTTTCTAGATGGAGTTGGGATTTTTAGGCGGTTAGGTTATTTATAAATGCCTTTTCCGTTTCCTTACTTTTAGTTTTTTTAAATTAATTTTATATTACAAGGTTTCAGCGCGTCCGCTCCTATTTTCTCCCTGTAAATTCTCGTCCACGTCCGCCAAGGGATTCGGGGTGCAATGTCAGCAAAAGATTTAGGTAAATTGACACGAGCCGGGAACTTATTGTATATTATGGAGAGAAACGTGTTTTGTACGCAAAACGCCATGGAATCAGTATAGCTATTCTGTAAGAACATCTCGATCTCGACTCGAATCTCACTGTCATTGCCGGTTGATATTTGTCGAATTGAGATAATATTAATATACATAATTATATTATCTCATCATTTTTTTTTTTTTTTTTTTTTTATTGTATAATGATTTAAAAATATTAAAAAGTATGTTAAAAATTGAATAAAGGTCATAATAATTAATAACTTAATAACGTAACTGTGAATATACTCTGGGCCCCAAGTCTGCTAATTTCTGATATCTCAATCGTGTCACAATGATTTCGGTAATTGTTTGTTTTTGCAGTGTTGTTCAACATATTAAAAAAAAAAAAAAAAAACTTTAAAATGATCAGCTGTCCCATACAATACTTCAAACGTAGTAAAAGCTGATTAAAGAAAGAAGAAAGAAAAATAATTAATTTCACATAGGACAACACAACAGTCACAAGAAATTAATAACACAAAAGTAATATTTTACATTGTTAAATATACCTAAATGAGCTGTCGAGCATACCCATGTGAAAAAGATTAGATTATTTTTTCGTGATTACGATGTTGGTGCCATAGAGAAAATTGTTCAGTTTGATGGTCTAATCCACACCCTTAAATATGACCACGCTTTTCTGATACACGCTGTATAACAAACTTTCTTCACGGATGGAGTTGCAGGCGCATCTAGACATTACATAAGTAAAATAATTTACATTAACAATGACCTAAATACACGCTAGTCGCTAACTATCACAGATTAGCTCGTCCCGAGTTATAAAAAGTGAAATCGCTGTGTCAACGAGCAAACACATGAGCGGAGGTCATCAGGGTCCCGCTGGTAGGTCACGATCGCCCTAGGGAGGTAGGCACAGGTTCAACACATGGTAAAGGTCTGGCTAGGTTGCAAACTTGAAATATTTATTTATTTATTTAATGCTTTTCATACAAATATATACAAAGGCGGTCTAATGCATTCTCTGCCAGACAACCTTACGGTGATGCAGAGACAAAAACATGGTAGATGCACCAGTCATTATTATTATTAGGTGATGTTTGTTTACATAAGCAATTTTTTTTTAATTTTTTTATAATATTGGTTAAATATGCAATTGTGTAACCCACTTCTTATAAATAAGTAAGTTTATCATTACAAAATTAATTTTGACATCATTTAATTATGATTGTATTTTTTTTTAAACTTGGCCCTTATTTGAATTTTTTTGTATCGAGGTTACTTTACAAACATACATGTCCCATGCACACACACCCAGACCCGAAACAACTATCTGTAGATCATACAAATATTTGTTCCGTGCGAGGATCGAACCCGCGGCATGTAGCGCAGAAAGCTAATCGCTTAGCCACTGCACCAGCCGTGTCATCAATTCAAACAAAATAATCCATTTTTTATTTAATTCTTAATAATGTGATAATTTTAATTCTGTTATAATTTAATTTTACTATGATTTAATTTAATGTTGTTTTTTTCTTTCATTTATTTTAAATGGTTTGACATTTTAATTTAATTTATTTCAATTCTAAACAAACAAACATACAGTACATACAAACATTGCAAGTTAAATGAAAACGAATCCTTCTCTGTTCATGTCAACACGGAATTCGAAAAACGATCGTTCCATTTACAAATTCGTATTTCGAATCCCATATATTTATGGCTAGTACACACGTATCGGCTTACTGTACTTGCATTGCATCAGACGTCGTATTGGCAGCCTGTTTTGTCCGTGTTTGTCCTTGTAAAATGGTCAGACATGAAATGAATGGCAGTGTAGAGTGGGACAGGAATTGCGAATATCGACAGTGTGATTCTATGATGCGAATCGTGAAAGTTCGGATGCACGCTAGTGCAACATACGACTAATTAAAATTTCGTAAAATAAAAGAATCAAAAATGATGCTTTGTGATTTTTTTCAATTATAAAATGGCGTCGTAGAGTTAAAATCTGTTCGACTTTGCGCACATTACATAATACCATAGATACAGTATAGTATAGGAGGCAGTACACAACATTTGTCATTATATCCGCCAAAATTATGCGAAACTATGAACAAATGTCACAGTTTCGAATTCAAACAGACAGTTTCAAACACAAAATTCAGAACCGTTATAACATTGATTGTATGACGTCATGTAAATTCGAACTATCGCAACTTCACACAAAGCGCGGAAACAATCACAAAAGCACTATACACAAATTACATTCGAAATTCAAACACACACTGATTAGAACCGAACAGAGCCGAGTCACGTCGCGCCAATTAGAAAACGGTCCCGAATTAATTTGAAAATGGAACACTCGATTTTGATGTAGTGGAATCTGTCGCTCGCTGTGGGCTTTGTTTTCCACCCACAAACAAATTCAAACTTAATCCCAGATATATTAAAGTCTAATTTAGAACGAAACGAAATTCGTCTAAACTCATGAGATAATAGGTGAAAGACTGGATGTCATTCAAGATTCTATGATAATTAAATTTGTACCTTAGGAATGTAGTGTAAGGTTGACTTTTCCGTCATTCAAGTTATATAATTAGTAAATGTGTTCTACTTGCGACCAATTTGTGTAATATCTTGTTCTAAGGGACCACCCATAAAGTACGTCACACGTTAAGGGGGGGGGGGAGGTCGACGAAGTGCAACATTATGTGACAAGGGGTGGGAGGGGTCCTAAGTTTCGTGACGTCACATTTCAAAATCCAATACATCTAAGTGTTCAAATAACGAAAAACTTAAAAATTATTCCAACTCTATCTATGGCAATTGATTAAAAAATAAAAAATAGTTTAAATGGAAATAAAAGTTATTTCGGAACTGTTGTCTTAATTAAATAATTTCTAGGTGTAAAATTGCAAAATATGTGACGTGACACTAGGTAGGGGCCCCCTCACAAATGAGATCAACTGTGACAAGGACGGGGGAGGGGTCAAAAAATCACGAAATTAGTGTGACGTACTTTCTGGATGACCCCATAAGCAATTTATAAAATGTCTTTCAGTGTCATTCCGCCTTATTTATTATTTTCATAAGTCTTCTTTACGGGCGATGGTCAAAGCATTTTTCCCAAGGTGTAATAACAAATTTTTACAGTGTCCCTTGCTTCAGAGAGTCCTCTATATAAATAAAATCTCGAAGGAAAGTTATCAGCAATAAATCTGACACAACTTCACGTGGACTTTCCATGTAGTAAGAAATTAATGGCCGTTCTATCTTTTAATTTCTCCTTTATTTTCTAGCTTTTAGTTTTAGGGCTGATTTTATAATGACCAAATAATGATTTTATCCAACAAATAAATTTGACGCTTGACAGATTTTGTGTAGGAAAGCTGTCAAAAATTCAAGTTTAGGTATTCCCTCAGATAAAGTTATCTGGTGATGGAAAAATCAGCCCTTATTCGTCTAATACGTTAATAATTTCCACTAAATTGCATCCATGAACATGAAATACGTCTTTAAGATAAATATTACACGGACCATTAAATTTTCCACTGAAAAGTTCACTATAGTAGACTTTGGTGAAAAAAAAAAGTTTGAAACTGCATGGCCACAGCATACAAAAGCGTGTTTCCTTTATCTTTGCAAGTCTTGCCAAACCTGACGTCATTAGGTCGCCTCATTAAAGAGTATCAAGTGGAACAAAGCAGGTACAGTCGCGTTCATTAGACGGTAGCGACATTTCTCCGAGCAAAGGAATTTTTGTTGGTGCTACCAGCCAAAGAGTATGTAATCACTACGTTTAAGAGACGGGAGTCCCATAGAAAAAGATGAAAAACGTCACTTGTATGAAACGTGCGCTAGAACTGTATACCAACAAAGCAAAAAGAAATGCAGCCATTGCTGTAAAGGCAGAGCTGCCAACATAATCACCAAATAGGGATGTACTATTCATGCGTAATTCTATCGATAAATCGCTACAAAAATTGTAGGGTTCCTATTTTTTTTTATTACATTTAAGATAGGCTTATTTCCGCCAACGTGAACTCTCGGTTTAAACTGAGTTACGTGGCAATTTTATTACAAAAAGAAGCCAGTAAGCCTAAGTTCACATTGGCGGAAGTGGTGATAAGACAAATTTCAAATTTCATTGTGCAGTCTAATTATTTTGACTACATAATGAAATTTGAATGATTTGCTGTGATGATGATAAAATAAAACAAAGCTTTGGATTTTATTTTCCTGTGCTCAGCTGCTGCGCTTTCGCTTCGCTTTGTCTCCAAAGGCATAATATATAGTTATATAAGTCAACTTCTATCAATGCTAAATGTGTGACCGTTGCAAACAATTTTGTTTGCAACATTCGCACATTCTTGGCATTGATAGAAGTTGACTTGAATATTATCTATATGCCTTTGGAGACTTCTTGTACAAGGCGAGAGCCACACATTTATTTATTTTAGACCACCGACGACCTTTTGATTTCCGTTTTTCGTCCTTTACAGTTGATTCTATGAGACTTTAATACGGGCGATGATTTTTTTTCGATTTGAGCAACTTTTTTCTGCAGGCTTTTAATTAAAATGTTATATAACTTTAATTTATTCAAAAGTTTTTTTTTTCTAGGTGTAAGTAGCTTTTATTTGTGCAGTCATCGTTAGTGTTGTTTCTCGAGGTCTTGCATGCGCTATTTTTGCAGTGCTGGGTGAAGGTTCTGGAAAATTTACAAAAAACACGTTAACATAATTAATTAAACGGGTTTTCCTGTGATGTAATGTAATAAACAGACAGACGGAAAACAAAAATTAAAAAAATATCTACTTGCGTTCTATTGCATAATTTCTAGTCTAGGCTAGGGTCCTACCCTAGCCTATTATGCCGAAAATATTTTTAATGTACAGCCTTTTCGACATCTACGATTTTTTTATAGTAAAGATAATTAATCAATTTAAGCAAATGATTTTGTAATAGACACGGAAAAATCTGTAATGTTAACATTATGGCATGTTAATACAGTGAATTAAATGTTAAAACATTTTGAAATTAACATAAGCCTTACCCGCAATAGAACATCTTTTCCTTTCGTTAAATTTTCGTCAACCTCTCTGCTCGATTAAGGTCCGATTAAATTGAAAATATAATAGATTTCTCAGAATTGGTGGTCAAAGGGCAATGGTTCAGCAGTTGATAATGAAGGTACTGTAATATAGAAAAATTGTGAACTGACACACAAGCCAATTTAAATTTAAACCTAATCATGAAAATTTACTAAGTCTTTCCTTTTTATTACATTTTCTTTTGCAAACAACTCTGTATTCAACCCATTGTTAACATCTAGCAAACACATTTATTGTATTATTATATAAGCAGCACTTTTATACTTAAAGGAAAAGAAAATCAAAAACACAAGTAAATTTAAAAATGAGAATATCGACAGTCGAGAAAACATGTCACAACACTATCGATACTTGATTATGATAGGTTATTTTCTAAAATCTGGATTTATGTTATAATCACGTAATTCCTTTTCTGTAATAGCCTAACAATTGTAAATTTAAGCACTTATTTGTAAAAAACGAATTACCTGTCTTCATTCAAAGGAAATTTTGCCATGAAGATTCGTTTTTGGCCATCTGACCGGCCAGTTGTTATACCACATATTTCGCACGTTTTACAATGCATTACAAATATTAGATACGTCACACGCATACACATACACAATAGGTAACAAACAACTTAGGTATGTGATTATTTATAAGAACGATGAAAGCAAAAACTTTAATCAAACATGAATCAAACCGAACCAAACAACTCTTTTGACAACCAAAACAAGAATGGCGGCTGCGTGCGATAGAGTCGAGAATATGCTAAAGCAAGACAGCGATATCCGCCATTAGTCCGCCATTATTTCTAGCGCCCGTTTCATACATCAATTTTTTACTAGGGAGTTGCGCCAGACTGCTACCAGCTACAGTCATTTTCTTGATTACTGTACTCGAGCGTCCAATTTCTGTCAAGAATTCCTTCATTCAAAGAGTGGAAAATCCGTTCATTTTTTTTTGTTTCTTTTCGTTCTGTTGTTTTCTTGTTATTCAATGTTGTAGCGTCAAAAATTAAATCGGTGATATTTTTTAAGATTTTAATTTGTAATGGGTACTGTGGGTGTGTGGATCACTTATAGTGATTTTTTTTACCCGACTACGGCGCAGCAAAGGAAGGGTATTTTAACAGCTTAAATATGTATTTATGTATGGATGTTCGATCGTAGCTCAAAAATTACTGATCGGAGTTTGACAAATGAGGCACTTATCGATTGTTTCGCCTTTCGTAGAAGAGTGTCTTTCTATGTATAAAAAAACACGGCCGCACCGACGATGCTTTTTTTATAGAAAATTCTCAACAACGTCATAGTTTCCAGCAGACATTTTATTAACATTCCCCGTTTTTCTTCCACAGATTGTGTCCATCTGCAACTGTACAAGGACTTGAAGGAGCGTCAGAAGAACGGGCAGACGAAGGCCTCCCTGTCGCTCCAGCAGTACCTGGGCATCGAGTCAGGGTTCACCCTGGACAAGGAGTCCAATACCCTGGCAATATTGTGCGAGGACGTCGTGCCGGTACTGGCGTTCGATACCAGGGAGATTTTGATACAGTGGAGAGTAAAAGTGAGTAAAAAGAAATGTATTTTATCTCTACATAAAATAAAGTCGCTTTCCGCGTCTGTCGGTCTGTATATCCGCTAACTCCTCCTAAACCGACGACACGGTTGGCGTAGTGGCTAAGCGATTAGCCTTCTGCGCTACGTGCCGCGGGTTCGATCCCCGCACGGAACAAATATTTGTATGATCTACAGATAGTTGTTTCGGGTCTGGTTGTGTGTGCATGTGACATGTATGTTTGTAAACTGTACCCTCGATACAGGAGAAATCCTGGTGAGGGGAAAAGTTAAAAAAAAAAAAAAAAAACACACCGGATTTTGATGCGGTTTTAAACATCAGTTAGATAATTTTTCACGGAAGGTTTACATGTATATTACTTTGATATTTAATGTAAGGATAGTAGAGAAATTGCATCCGTGAGAAGCCGGGGACGGATCGCTAGTGTTCTATAAATACTACAAAGAAAACTTGAAAATAATCTGATTTGATTTGCTTTTTCGTAATTTTTTTACGTGTTCAGGCCACATGTTGATATGAAGCAATGTATCAATTCAGTTAATAATAGTAAAAGATCCAAAGGAAAGGCCTGTTTACCAAAGAGGCTTTTAAAGTTTCCGTGCGCGTTTAGTACAATGCTAAAGTCGAGACAGCCGTCATTTAGACCATATTATATTTAAAACATAAATTCCCACATATTGGCTATGTTGTAAATAAATCATTTTAAAATAAGTCATATGGATTTATTTTAATAAATGTTTTTAAATGTTAACAAATTCATGGCCCACCCTGTACTTGTAACTACATTACGACTAATAGATTGCAATTGTCTATAAGGCAGCTTTCGTAAATAAAAAGCTCTTGAAAGGAGCTTGAAAGCGCATTTCTTGAGAAAATACTATAGTCACTGCAGTTTTAAAGGAAATAAAGCTTAGCATTTGTGAGACAGTTGAAAAGCTTTCCAGTAAAAACACTTCGATTGATTGCCGAGGAATAAAAGATGGCTGGTCATTTTTATTTCACCTAATATATTAGGAGAAAGAAAGAAAAAGTTTTTATTTTTACGCCCAATATGACGCACGAAACTTAAATAAAACCTTACATCAAGACTACTTATTACTAAAACTTAATCATTGTTCTGCTAAACAAAACATAATTAAATTAATTAAGTGGCAACACCGAGTGACCGAGCAAAACAAAAAATGAAATTATAACTCGAACTCCGTCTATTACATAGATTAAACACTAATACTGACAGTCTATTACGGTCAAGAAGATATAATATACATCATAATATAATAAGCATCCGCTGCAAACGTAGAGCAAAATCAAAAATCTAGGACAACATTAAAGATACCTACATACCGTTTTTTCAAAACAGCAATATTTCCAAGTAATAAACGTCCATTGCTTATCATATTACTTAATAGACTATTAAAATTAATGCTTGTGTAAATTCATAATGAATTTTCCTTTAGGTGCAACACAACCTCGGCAGCAGTAAAGAGTTCGCAGCGGTTATCATATCAGCTCCAACCGCGGCCAACATACGGGCCGGACCCGTCAGGCTACACGCGTGCGGCCCGAGACTAGCGCTGTGCGCATCTAGACCACCTGAAGTATTAGCTCTGTGGGACGTCAAACTACTCAGGTAAGAAGTTACTTTAGTTATATGCAATATGTAGGTTAGGCCCGCGCTGGACGCATGCGGCCCCCTCCGACTACATCCATGCGGCCCCATCCGACTACATCCATGCGGCCCACCTTATGTACATTTAGATCGCCTTCTTTTTTCGTATCAATGGGTCACACTGTACCAACGTAACATTTTGTCACTTCTACAGCATTGTCTGTGGCTTTCGTATCTAGAGCAAACGCATCAGACGAGCCATGAAACGCCCGTCATAAAAACCCTTCGAAAAAAAAAACTTCTAATGATTTTCCGCCAGATAAAAAAACTTTTCGCGAATAAATATCATCCGTAACTTAGAACCGCGTTTAACGGGTACACCTTCCAACTTCGGGCACCACTAATCTTTTACCACGTTCCCCCATGAAAAATGTCCCCGATAATTTACCTGGTTACGTCACTTCCTCGGATAGAAATGTTTGTAAGTTTGACCCAGTTGAGTTAATTTTTGAAGGGAAAACTGTGTTAGATCTTAGAAGTCACGGTTGTATTAAAAATCGAAGACATAGAAACTCTCTAGGCGTACCTACACGCCACAACTGAGAGGGCATCATAAAGTTCTCGATGTTGTGTCTAGTCCGCCAACCCCCACTAGGCCAGCGTGGTGGATTAAGGCCTAACCCTTCTCATTCTGAGAAGAGGCCCGTGCCCAGCAATGGGACAGAAATGGGCTGGATTTATTTATTTATTTATAGTTTGCGCTAGTAAACTATGCGTGTCCCCCTACTAAGTCGAATTTTCGTTTCATTTTAAAGTGTATCCCAATACTGCATTGCATTTAGGAACAGTGGGCCGAGCATGAATGTTTTGACGTATACTCGTAGTAACGTAAACGTAAGCAAATTTTGATTATAAAATACGATGAATCTATCGCATTTTTGTTCAATTTTATGCAACAAACGCACTTGTTTCATGAAAATGTAAAAATATTGCATGTATTTCCAAAAAACTATCATGGATTAAACGTGTATTTTTGGTTCTAAATTTGGTTACGTTTACGTTACTATATGTCAAAACATTCGTGCTTGGCCCACAGACACTGAATCATTCTGCAGACTGAATCACTACAAATTATGTGCACTACATAAAAAATATCCTGTACGTTTTCCGTATTAATACGTATATTAATGATGATGATAGTATATATTTTCTTGACGCCAACCAAGACCAAAGAAAAACATTGTGTATCATTTTGCTGATCTTCCCACTCCTAGTTACGTAATAGGTTATTGAATGGTACCTATAAGTAATAGTAGACATACATAAAATATAGCATTATTCCCCTCACTCGCATCGAAGCCCTCGTCCGCTCACCCTACAGACAATCATTAAAAATACATCCATGAGTGTTCTCGATGTCGTAACATGATTTAATTATAGGGTTCGATTTTTAAATGACTGATACCAAAAAGTTTGGTGTTTTCTTTTTCTTATGGCCAGCCTTTTGCCATAGTACGCAATTTTATCGTGAAGGTTTTTTAAGAACAACAATATTTGAATTTTGAAAATCATAAATAATTTTCTTCTAATCCCAAAGTTCTCTGAACAAATCCCTACCGGAATAACCCTGAATGAAACAAAGACCAACAAAAAAGTTACTTAACATTATGATCAGCTATTAAAAGCCATTAAAACTCGTATTTAACTGAATAATTCCGACAATTATAACCGAGGAACAATTCCCTGTATTTTTACGAAAATACGAATATTCCTTTTCTTCCCAGATTTTTAACGACTTAAGAAACTTTTGGCCGAGATTCAGAATCTACGGATTGCTCCACTGAATTATAAAAGAGTTTTGAATGCTTTATTATTTTCGTATTTTTTGGCCTTTGGCCTTTCGAGGGAAAAAAAGATAATTACCCACGAAATGTGCGAGGTTTTTCTATATTATCTGTCGTCAGATTGCGAGCGCTAACGAGACCTTGTCAGTGAACTGATGATCGCTTATTGACATGAGATAGCACATAAAATGATCCTTAATTAAGGCCCATACCTACCATAGGTATACAGTTATTAAGAGCCATATTCACCGGCAATAATTATAACAGATATTTAAAATTAAAACGGCCGCTTACCTAACGGCTGATTTTGTCTTAAACATCTGTTATATCGTAGATGAACTTGGGCTTAGTATTTTAATTAGTAATTTGTAAATATGCTTAATATGATGATATTATAGCTAAAAGATAAACTAGCACATGAGAAATTCTTACAAATAGGTAAAATTTTGTATAGATAAGTAAAAGTCACGCACTTTCCCGTTTTCTTTGAATTACGTGTATGTATAACACGCACAAGATTATCGCGGCATATCTTTCGCTCTCAATTTAGGTGGATACATTTCATACATTGTTAATTGTTATACAACGTGTGGTCATATTTAAGGGTGTGGATCTGACCATCAAACTGAACAACTTTCTTTATGGGACCAAAGTCGTAATCGCGAAAAAATTATCATCTGGACCATACAAAACTTCAATAGGTACCTATTAAGTATAACTAGTGGTCGCCCAGTGGTTGAAATTCGACCGTAAAACATTAAATTTATCTTTCTGCACTCCTTCTCCATATAAACTTTAATTATGCGAAATCTCACACTCCTCCGTGCGCGCAATATGCTTATAAAGGGGTACAAAGTTTTCTCTTATATAGATACCCCATGTATGAGACAGCTGATTATAGCGTCGTGATTTTTTTTTTATTTGCCTATACTGCTCCTACCTATCACACCCAATTTTATACCGACGCTATAAAGTCAGCCAGTATATTATACACTATAATGTTCCCATTCCCGATTACAAAGGTGGTTTCACACAAACCGTCTGTCAAACGTTAAGACGCTAACATTTTCCCCTGCAACAAATCATCGTACCGTAATAATGTGACGTCACCACTAATAACAGGGGAATTAATAACTTGAGCCAGTGTGTGTGCGACGTTACAGAATATTGTGTTGAGAGGCGAAAAATAAATTGCTTTTCGCTACTATGATACGATATAAAGGTGCGAGGGAACTGCACTTATCAGTATAGCCTTTAGATTTACCGCAAATTTTTCAAAAAATATTTTTCTCTGCAAATGAGTTTTTGAAATAAAATCTTGGTGTAGCAAGCGTTGTAAACGCTTAGAAATGAGAAAATAAACTGAAAGAAAATCGGTGTTACTGGTTTCCGTTTCAATGGATAGTTCCAGTAAAATATAAGAATTTTCTCTTCGTTCTTTTATGAAATAACATTGAATAACCTACGTTATCAGTAAGGTTTGGTCGCGTTCGTATTTCTGAGACACAGTATTTTATTTTCTTACTTCTTGGATATATTTCTTCATATTTCTAGGTATTTGTGCCTTTATTAAAAGGACAAGTACCGAGTCGGCCTTATTTTCCCAATTTTCTCGTTCAAATAGCTAACATTATTTCTTATTGTATTTCAATAACTTTGTCGCTTATATTTTTATCTTATACTACCTAGATGTTGTCTTCGGTTATACTCACGCGTTTTATTTATATCAAATTAAAATATAGCCTATATCATTCGGGAATAGTGTACGTTATTATTAGCGAAACAATTTTTAAAATTGGTTCAGTTTTTGAAAGGTTACCCCTACAAACAAACAACACCTCTATACAACGTGTATCAGAAATGCGTGGCCATATTTAAGGGTGTGGACCAGACCATCAAACTGAACAACTTTCTCTATAGGACCAACATCGTAATTGCGAAAAAATAATCAGCTGACCCACACAAAACTTTAATACCTACTCGACCCGAACCTATGAGACAGCTGTTTTTTTTTTTTCGATTACGGTATTGGTCCTATAGAGAAAGTTGTTCAGTTTGATGGTCTGATCCACACCCTTAAAAATGACCAAGCATTTTTTATACACGTTGTATAAAATTAGTAGGTATAGATCTTTCTTATTAATTAAAAACACTACACCTTACTTTATGTAAATAACATAGCCAACAGCATAATACCAACAAAAGCCGTACAATGTTTGCTGCATAAATTGTTAACATCGCCATCGGCCCAACTTTCATTTTATCTTAAATTAAACAATGCCCCGTGGCTATACCATTTCGCTTAATCATTTGGCCAATATTGGACTACCGTGGGGCTCCAGCAGTAGCTAATTTCATTATTAAGTCGTGTACACACGCGTGCCCACAACAATTCCTTGTGGATTATACTGTGACTGTGTTGCAATACGATCAAGTTGAGAGCGTAGTGGTTCAAAAACTATTCTGAAGGTTATGAAAATGGAAGGTAATTTGCTGATTCACATGAAAATCAATGGTTATATTATTACATCGGTGTAAGGTCTTTTGTTAACCGACTTCAAAAAAGGAGGAGGTTCTCAATTCGACTGTATGATGTTTTATTTTTGTGGGTACAGATCCTATGTTATAGAGTAATAGTAGCCTTTGGCTATAGCGTCAAAATTTCAATAGTTACGACTATAACACTTAAAAGCGTCGTGACGACCCGAAAACTCTTAAATAAAAAATAAAATAAATAAATAAACCCAGCCTATAACTGTGCCACTGCTGGGCACGCGCCACTTCTCAGAAAGAGAAGGGTGTGGCCGTAGTCCACCACGCTGGCCTAGTGCCGGTTGGCAGACTACACACATCATAGAGAACTTTATGAGGCCCTCTCACCGTTAACGCAAGTGTCAATCAAATTAATTATGATTAAGTAATTATAGAACTAGAAAATTTTAAAAAATGCACTTTGCTCTTATCCCACATCATACGTAAGTATAATAAAAGACGGGACTTTCACTGGTATATTCCTAAGGGGTCGTTTTAAAAGAAAATGATACAAAAATATAATACTTAATACTTTTTATTTTATCCTGGTCGGAAAAAACAGGAAATCAGAACCGCAGGCAAACGCTAATTAATTAACTAAATAAATGAGTTCAAAAAACCTTAAAGAAAAAAAAATAGGTACATAACGCTACCAGTTTGTGCCTGTGGCACAGTACAGCCTGAAGCTATATTCCTTAACCGAACAAACAGCGCCCTAATGAGCTTGCCAATGCGAAATAATACAAGCTACAATTCGTTGCGATGGTTACACTTTGATGTGGCAGCGCCTTTATTTGTTCAATGTAATTATTTAGCTTGATTATAATCATGTGGTCTGTAATTAAATATTGATCTGTATGAAAGGAATATTGGTACAAATTCCGTTTATAATTATTTGGGTAGGTATTTTAAATGTAAAGAGTAATCTCCATATTTCGTTGGAATTAATGACTAAATATATAGGAAAGTAGCATGATAGGAATTCTATATAGAAAACGAAATACTTTCATAAAGCCAAGACAGGAGTTTATAGATGTACTTTCTAAGTTATATCAATTATAACCTAACCGTCAAAAACTCCCGATTCAAACTAGAAAAAAAGCTGTAACTTTTGAACGGCTGAACAGATTTTCATGAAACATAGCTAAGATGATACCCGATTAAACTAGCTTTCAGTAAAAAAACTGCATTGAAATCGGTCCTTCTGTTCTTTAATCATATTGCGCGCACGGAGGAGTGTGAGATTTGGTATAGTTAAAGTTTTTATGGAGAAGGAGTACATAAAGCCAAATATAATATAAGTAACAGTAAAAAAAAAATATAAATACAAGCTATAATTGCGATTTAAAATTTTATAGGTAGGTATTGCAGGGAATATAAAGGCAAACTACACACGCTAGTGAAAAAACCAAACACCAAACAAATCAATCAAAAACATACTTTTCATACAAAAGATCAACCTTGCTCGATCAAAATGTATTAAAAGTTTGAATTATTTTTCACGATTTTAGTGTAGGTACTTTCACCTCTTAAAGCATTGCCGGTGAATTAAAAATAACCCTGTATAATATTATGTACCTATTATAATAATAACGCTGTACCCTTAACATAAATATACTATATATATTTATTATACGTAAGTATATATTTTATTTTTATGTATTTTATTATATTCCTCCTCGTTAGCTTCTTATCATCTACCTACCTTGTTTCCTTTAGTTACACACTGTCTTCTTTTCTTTTCACTCTTTCCTGTCGCAGGTCTGCTGGCAGAAATTTCTTTAGAAATAAGCAGTACCTTTGTACTTGATATCTTTACTTATTTTCTTTGTCATGTGTATGTGTGTAGGTACATAAATAATAAATAAATAAATGTAAACCTAATGTAACACATGCATACAATAAAGAATTTGTACTTGAACTAAAAAGGTTTTAATCCATTAATTAAGCCGTAAAACAGATACGAGCACTTCTCATTTACGAACAAACTCATTTCTTTGAACACTCCCGACAGTGCAGTTATAGTTAACAGCTATACGTTCAATTACCTAATGGGCGCTCACCAGACACAATAAAGATTTAACTAACAGTTTAACTGAACCCTCGCGTCGCTAATAGTTGACTAAACAAAGATTAACGGATTACTTAACTTAGTTAACTGATGCATAGGTTGCTTATAGACAAGGAGATAGGGAGGACTTTTACATTTCTATCGGCTAAATATGTAGCTAGATTTAAGTAAGTACTTATGTGAGAATTTAAAACATCCATACTTATAATTCAAAGATTTTCTATTAATAAACGAAATTATGTATTAGAAATAATTTATACTAAATAAAATGTCCACATTTGTGTTAATTTTGTAACAATATTTCCAATAAAGAATAAGTTATCACGTATAATTAACCTTCGCATGAACAAAACTTAATATACAAATTCAAACAAAGGTAAATTTATAACCCCATTCCAACCGAATTCCAAAATCAAATTACAATATAAACATCAAACGTCAAAGTTCTAAATACGACATTAAATAAAACATTATCATCTCATTATAATCTAAATTGAAACATTCAAATACTTGTGAAAATGTCATCAACAATGACGCAATGCAATTTAAAAGGCGTCAAAATTCCAAATTTAATTTAGGTATCTGATGATGTTGAGTTTTATGGCGCTATCTCTTTGCTTAGGAGTTACTTTAACTTATTGAATGGATCCCTTACATAAATAAGTAGCTTAGCACAAAGGGCCCGACGTAGTTAACAAATACCTGATGTTTTATGCAAGAAACCCAATCTGGGGAGTCAAAAGGATGGCAACGCATCAGCGACTTCTTTGGTGTTGAGTATTCTATGTTCATGGGCGGTGGTGATCGTCATATACCTAAGCGTTTGTTCACACTCGATATTTTTAGCAGCAAAATCGTGCGTATTTGCAGTCGTTGGCTGCCTTTTGCTTACAAAAAGTAGATAATGAACGCGAAAACACGGGATTCTGCTGTTAAAAATATCGAGTGTGGATGGGCCCTAAATGGTAATTGGAAGAAAATCGCATTCGCAATGCATTAAGACCGCCTTTGTACATTGTACATGAAGCATTTTAAATATATTAAATAAATAAATAAAAACAAAGGATCAAGTCAAAAACATCAATTTTAACAAACAGACAAAAGATTCTAAAGAAAACTAAACGTCCTACACATATTTTGCAACCAAATTCCTATTTCCCATTCTTGACGCGCCAAAGGCGACCGCGTTCGGTCCACCCCATCATTTTAATGGTGAAGGGGCCGAAGATTATCTTCCTGCATTTGTCGTTATCCGAAACTAGCATTACGTATATTGCCTGAGGAAACGGTATAAATAATGCGGTATTTACACCCCTGTTTGTTATAAAGGGGAGTATAGATGCGGTAAACGATCAATGCGTAAGATGTCAAGTCAATGTGAGCTGTGGATAAGTCAATAGTCTGTCATAGTCAAAGTCAGTTTTTTTTTTATTTCAACTGGGCCTTTGCAGGCACTTTCAAACATCGATGTCTATAGATATGCTTAGTGAACTCAAAAAGTGAGACGTGTCAGGTACGTTTACAAACATAATTATTAATTTGTGTATTGAAGAAAATAAATATAATAACAGTAGCTATTCCATTAGTGCATGTATCGCTGTTTTATTTAAATATAATTCGAACATTGTTGAATTTAGAATTTGACGTCTTCAAAAAATACGTCTCATTTTTTTAGCTTCCCTTTGTATGACAGAGCGTATCTATAGACTTCGATGCTTTCAAAACGTCGTGTTTCTAGGTGCACGGTTCCAAGTGGGTTGGTCCTGGAGAAAATGCCGAAAATTTTCAAATTTGAATTTGGAATTTTGGTTGGTTTGATAAGCTGGACAGAAAAAATAACTAATAAGGAGGCATTAAAGAGAGTTAATGAGAAGAGGATTTAAAATAGGAGAGGAAAATGATTGGCCATCTTATATGATACGATAGTTTTATTAAAAACATAATAGAAGGAAATATAGAAGAGGTAGATGAAGGCCACGGCCCACGCATAAGTTACATGAGCCAAATAAAAGAAAAGGTTGCTGTCAAATCGTATAGGGAGGTTAAGGAGACTGCACTGGAGAGGGTAAAATAGAGAGAGTTGCATCGGGTACACCGACAAGAGCAAGGCTTTTAAATTTGAAAGAGAGGAGAAGGTTGATAGGTAATATAAAATTTACTGACGACTTTCGCGCGAACATTAGGTATTCATTGAAATGAAAATAACTTTATGGATTGCTTCGATTTTATCGTTTATTTCTCGGCGCTCTTTATAACGATTACGAGAGCTAATAAAAGTTAAAACAAAGTCATAATAAAATAGTAAGTATCTATACTTAGAAAGAGAAAAAATTCAAATTACGCTTTGGCCAAAGATACTATCAGAGAGCTTAAACCAAAGCGGTATCTATAATAAGTACGACACAGCTAAGAAGTCGTATCGGCAAACTTCGTAATCCGATCAGTTCCGAACTGCGCGCGTCTTCAAGACCACGAATGTTTGTTAGTACTGCAGTAAAACATGATATTTAAACGAGCGACTGCCGTTGTTCGATCAGGTATTGATGTTACTACTAGTTGTGTCGTACAGAACAAAACACACCACCACGCACCACACCACCACACACCTCACCACCACACACCACACCACCACACACCACACCACACAATATAAAACATACAAGAGGAAAGAGCAGTGACATTTCTTTCAAGATGTCGCTAAAGTCACACTTTCACAATTTTCACAGATTCACACCTCACAAAAACATTTTTCCAGTAAAAAAAAGCAGTCACATTAAAAAAAAAACTGAATGGAATACCGCGCAGCTATTAATCTAAACTTTTATGAAGTTCAACGCTTTTATATTATATTCCGTATATTTACCGTAAAAAAGTGGCAAGAACTTCCACGCATAAAATGTTCTCTGAACGTCTCTATTAAATCGAAGGCATAATTTTAAATGTCATTTAAAAAACACACTCCGCCGACTTCCTTATTCATACGATGAGCTCCCAGTAAAAGACCTACGTGACTGCACTGCAAAGTCCATGTTAAAACGCTAACCGACCGAATCGAAAATACCTTAGCCCCATTTACTAAACGATTCGAACGCAGACTTCGTATTTCAGTCGTCTCTATTTTTGAATTCAAACGATTTTTGAACTTGGATTCCATTTGAATATTTTCTGGCGCGAACCGATTTTGGCATTTCTTTTTTTTTAATGACGCTGACACGTGCCCCTTCAAGCCAGGAAGTTGTGTTAGTTTTATTCGGATATAAAATTTTAAACTACGGTTTCTTTTTGTGCGAGTTTATTTTTGATGGTTGAAACACAGGACACATTGTTTAGAATTTTATTGGTGTTTTTAAGTGGTGATAGGGACATTAGTCAGAAGCTTCTTTTTGAAGATAAAAACTACAATATATAAAAAGACAGAGCTCCTATCTGCATCCAAAATACACAAGATTTCACTTTCTAAACAATTTTACCATAATATCCACGAATCTATAAAATATTCACCACGCACAGCTATTTCAAATAACAAACGAAATGACATGGCAATACCAGAAATAAAATGGAGGTACCGTTCAATTTCCACAAATACAAAGAAAAGGGCGAATCAAAATAATTCAAAGGCGATCTGTCTGATGCAGCCTCTCCGACGTCGTTTGTGGTCTGAGACCGACTTGTTACCGGAATGTAAGATGGTGGAGAAGGAACTATAAATAATATACCTATATTATACAGAATATTTTTTTATGTAGTACGCATAATTTGTAGAGTGATTCAGTCTCTGTTCCTAAATGCAACCGCAGTATTGGGATACACTTTAAAACAAAACAAGAATTCGACTTAGTATGGGGGGGACGCATAATTTACTAGCGTAAGCCATATAAAATCATATTTTTATTTTGTTTTGGAATGAATTTTAGTACTGTGGTTGCATTTGGAAATGAACACTGAATCACTCTACAAATTATGCGTACTACATAAAAAAATATTATGTATAATATAGGTATATTATTTATAGTTCCTTCTCCACCATCTTACATTCCGGTAACAAGTCGGTCTCAGACCACAAACGACGTCGGAGAGGCTGCATCAGACAGATTGCCTTTGAATTATTTTGATTCGCCCTTTTCTTTGTATTTGTGGAAATTGAACGGTACCTCCATTTTATTTCTGGTATTGCCATGTCATTTCGTTTGTTATTTGAAATAGCTGTGCGTGGTGAATAAGTGCAAATTTTGCACTCTACTTAAAAAAAATCTGTATTTAGCACTTTTACACGCCTTACATCTGAGTGAAAATTCATCAAAGCATTAATTCGAGAAAAGTCGATGCTGCGGTCTGTGAATTTGTAACTAAACAATTAAATACTCAAAATGATATGAAGCTCATTCGCATATAATGTGCTTTTGGCGTAAGTTACCTAAGACTTATTTATCTTACTTCTTCTCAAGGAGAATAGAAGGAGAGATCAGGAAGCAGTCGCTACCGTCCTGAAACAAGACTTTTTTAATATAATTATCAAGAATTCACAGTTAATGTTTGGCATACATTGTAAATAAGAACTTGTGACTTTAATATTTTCACAATGGATCAAGCGTCTTTTATAAACTCACACGAATACACAACGACAAAAGAAAAAATTCATACAATTTATGTAATTTGTAGTTTTGATCTATTCTTGTACATCGCTGTCTACATTTCGTGTTTTAAATTCTCCTCTCGCAGGTCTGCTGGAAGAGATTTCTTTTGTGAATGCAGTACCTTTGTACTTTGCTTTCCTATTAAATTATTTCTGTGTCTTTTTATGTGTAAGTACATAAATTATTAAATAATAAATAAATCCAGTCACTGTCCCACTGCTGGGCACGGGCCTCTTCTCAGAATGAGAAGGGTTAGGCCTTAATCCACCACGCTGGCCTAGTGCGAGTTGGCGGACTACACACACCATCGAGAACTTTATGAGGCCCTCCCAGGTGTGCAGGTTTCCTCACAATGTTTTTCCTTCACCGTTATCGCAAGTGATAATTAAATTCTAATCCGCACATGAATCCGAAAAGTCAGAGGTGCGGGCCGGGTTTGAACTCAGACCCTCCTGCACGGCAGGCAAGCGTTCAACCGCTAGGCTAATAAATTATTAGCTAAATAAATACAAATCCACATGTCCTTGCCGGAATAAAACACAACTTGTCTCATCTAGCCCTTCGTGCACTAAAACATTGTTCTGAATTTTCGTTGCAAGCATCCATAAAATTTGTTAGAAATGATTACCTTCAGCACTCGCTGTCAAAATTAAATTCCGCCGTGGATTTGTGGTAGAAACCATCGTCTTCAGCTAAAAACTTTGCTTTGGATTAAGAAACTTCAACATTTTGTTGGAA
Organism: Allophyes oxyacanthae; assembly: GCA_932294325.1. Classification (NCBI taxonomy): domain Eukaryota; kingdom Metazoa; phylum Arthropoda; class Insecta; order Lepidoptera; family Noctuidae; genus Allophyes; species Allophyes oxyacanthae. The sequence goes on from OW028625.1 coordinate 2,212,063, forward strand.
ATATTCGTTAAGATTTTTAAGATGCATTATTTCTTTGATCTACTTATTAGTAGGATTAAAAAGTCTTAAAGCCGGCTCAATTTATGTTGTAGATAAACCTACGTTTTATAATAATATTTTTGAAGAGAATCAATAAAAACTTTTCACTTTAGATCCTGATTAGGTAATTGGGTGGTGTATAATGAGCAGCGGGTCTACCACGTAACTAAAATGGTAATGAACATCGACTCTGGTAATAAACTTCAATACGATCGTGACAGACTAAACTCTGAGCTACATTGCAAAAATGTTACCGATTATGAAGATGGGTCTCAACTTAATGATCAACTTCAACTTAATGATCGTTACAAGGTAGCTCCAAGTTTAATAGCCTCTCAGGATCATATTGAAGTTTATTACCAGAGTCGATGTTCATTACCATTTTAGTTACGCGGTAGACCCCAGATTGTTGATCGGGCAATGATGTCATGATCATGAGTTTTAAGTATAAATGTTAAAGGCAAAATAAACAAAACATAATAACTCGAAAGCTTTTGATAACTACCTTCCTAATTTCTTATCAACAGAGATCGATAAAATACGTTTTTTTCTTTTCGACTCTCTCGACAACAAATAGTATAAATTCGTATAGAATGTTTAGTATTTATTTCTGTTTAAGTGATTTGTAATCTTTATGAAATAAATGAATTCAAACCGTAAACATGGAAGTATCGTGTGATTTTGGTAATTCCTAATGAGGGCAACTCAGAGATGATGGCTCATAGAGATTCTTCGGAAGAAGAAAACATATTTCAGTCGTGAAGACTCTTTGATTGCACTCTCCACGCACCTCTTTGACTAGCTAATCTTTTCACCACGTCATGAACAATATAATACTCATGAGAGACACCATTCCGACATGTAACAGTTATTTTCCCGGGGAGAGGTTAACTTAACCCGGAGAGAAAAAAAATAAAAAAATCAAACTTCAACAAAATACATTTTAATAATTTATTGGACAGAGTATAAGTAACTAACTGAATACAGAGTATAAATAACTAACTGAAAAAAATTTACTGAAGACTGAGTATCATCAAAGTATACCTAAGTAACTTACTCAAGACTGAGTATAAACAACTAACTGAATGAAGACACGATAAACAAATACCATGCCGACATAAAAAAAAGTCGAGCGAAATTCAGGGCATTAAATAGTGAATAACTTGAAACGTACAAACAACGCCAACAAAGTCCAAAGTTTTAGTGCTTCCCTGGCACTCACTTGTAAGTATATCTTCAATGTTCTTTCAAGGATGTTGGAACTTGGCCATCTTTAGCTTAACCGGATCGATAAAGGGTGTTCACAGAGAGGTTTCTATACCTAAAAATGATTAGGAATAATAGCCTGGCTGCGTTTTCCTGTCGGTTGGGCAGAAGTGTACTTTTATATCTACATTTCACCGATAATTATCAGGTTTTATTATTTCTTATATCAGAAAATAAGCTTAGCAGACGATGAGTATTTCTTTTTCTTATTGTACACATAAACACAAATAAAATACATAAGGAAAATACATGTACATAGGCGAGCTTAACTCAAAATTGAGTTTTCTTACAGCAAACCGAGTAAAAAAGTAAATTGAATAGGTTCAGAGGATAGACACAAGTGCATTACAAAAGATAAACATACTTTCAAACAGTAATAATATACTATAACTAAAATATATAAACGAAATACACGATATACCTACAAAATATCTATTTAATTTATTAAATAAATATTGCTCTCTAATACCAAGAGTAATCTTTACATCGATACTTTACATTGCTCCCCACATTTGTTGTGTAGTCAGCTTGATTTATGAAAATAGTATCCATGGAGTTTCTTGCCGGTATCTTCTCCAGGACCAACCCACTTGGAACCGTGCGCCTAGAATCACGATGTTTTGAAAGTGCCTGCAAAGGCCCAGTTGAAATAAAAATCTTTGACTTTGACTTAGATATAATTATATTTATTCATTCGTATTAGTGAAGAAATACGTAGACGATTTACCAAGAGCCTGAAAACCTTTTAAATATTAATTATATTTGTTGGAAACTTTTAATTTAATCCAATATAAAGCTCAACTTTCTAACTAAAGTTGATTACGTGTTTGACCAAAGAGGAATTTAATTCTGACTCGAGTTTGCTGAAGTTGGCTTGTTCTAGACTTAACTTGAGGCAGAATTTATCACAGGCATAACTTTGTTTAGCTTTAAGACTATACAATGTAATATCAGAAATCCGTGGTCATATTTAAGGTTGTGGATTAGACCATTAAACTGAACAACTTTCTCTATGGGACCAACATCGTAATCGAGAATAAATAATCAGCTGTCCGATACAAAACTTCAATATCTACATTACCTACTCGACTCAACGTATACCTACAAGGCTACAACTGATTTATTTTTTCGCGATTACGATGTTGGTCCCATAGAGTAAGTTGTTCAGTTTGATGGTCTGAACGCATTTCTGATACAGGTTGTTTATGATCTACAGTCAAACATGCCTTCTAGAACGAAACGTTTGGCGCAGTGGCCAAATGATTAGATTTCTACGCTACGTGCCGCGGGTTCGATCCCCGCACGGAATAAATATTTGTATGATCTACAGATAGTTGTTCTGGGTCTGGGTGTGTGTGCATGTGACATGTATGTTTTAAGCTGTACCCTCGATACAGAAGAAGACATAAAGAAGGGAAAAGTATTAAAAAAAAAAATAAGCTCATCAAGAACAATAAAAATTTTCATAACATTCATCACGACCTCTTATCATCAATCACAATTCATCATGTACTTAATGTATCGTGATTACAATTTGGTTTAATTATAACATGCGGGCGCCCACCCAACGGTAAGCGATATCGTAAACTGCTCGAATCAATTTAAATCATTAACTAATTACTTAACTTTCGGAGAAAAAACGGGACGATAAAGGAATTAAGTAATTACTCAACTCAGTTATCGCTTATCGCGTTTCTTTTTTCCTTATTTTGGTCGACGGGGCGATTTGGGTAGCTTCACCCTTGTGTACTATTAGCGGAAATCAACGATCAGTAATATACGTATCTATCTATAGGGAGACGTTAAATTTTAGCTTGTATTTAGAGGGTTGTCTGTTGTTGCCAATGGGTTTTGGTAGTTATAGATTACAACTAGGTATAACGATATACTAACATAGATATAAGTACTACTAACCTTATTGAGTCTTTGATACTTGAATAAAGATTTATAAATAAAAATAAAATAACGAATTTACGCGAAAAGTTGGAAAGGAATGACAAGGATTTGCCACGAATCGTCGTCTGTATTTCATAGATAATTTGAATTTTTGGAATGTTCTGGCTTTTGACCAGTTTCTATTCTACTTTAACTGTCACAGCTAGTGCTGAAACTCAAGCCTCCACGCTGATAAAGGGACTGGGACATAATCCGAAATGTGGGCCCATTACGGACATCGTAAGTCTTAAAATGTCTGGTTCTAGGATAATAATTATGCCAGATTACTCACGATGTTTTCAATCATCGTTGAGAACAGTAAGGAAGGATGAATAATGCGCACATAAGACATGAATAAATCTAATCTATAAGTACTAATATTATAGAGAACTTGTTTGTTTGTAGGTAGGAGGTAATCTCTGAAATTACTGAACTGATTCTAAAAATTATTTCTCTAATTGAAAGCTACACGATCCCTGATCGATACAGGCTATAATTTTAATTTCATAAAAATAAAACACGCAGATGAAACCGGAGCAACAGTTGCCTATATTACTTTCTAAATAATTTGAACCCTTTCCTTCTTTCCCAGACGCTACGGGGTGGTAGACAAGAGGTTCTGCGTGGAAGGAGGCTCGCGGTGCGGCAAGGGCGAGGGACTCTTCATCTTCGCGGCAGAGGGCGGCAGAGAGCTGACAGAACTCCTCAACATATACAGTCATGAAGCACAGTCCAGGCTCAGCATAGCTTCTAGAAGTGGATCAGGTGAGAGAGACGGAGAATTTACTGTTATTTTTAAAGTCATCTCATCCTACAAACGGTCAGTAGACTCACAGAATGAGTCGATCGAAAAACCTTGTGTTTATACAGGGTGACTAGTAGAACGAGGGAATCATTGAAGGAGGGTATTGTACTCATCATTATGAACAACTTTTAGGAATCAAACTTGAAATGGCGAAAGAAAAAATCTGCTGTTCCATATTTCAATATTATTCGACTAAATGAACAGAACAGCAATTTTTTTTGCGATTTCATATTTGGTCCCATAATAAAAGTTGTTCATAATAATTAGTACAATACCCTCCTTCAATGATTCCCTCGTTCTACTAGTCACCCTGTATTGCCATTATCACTAGACTTGGCAGGCAAATTGATGATGATAGCAGTATTGATATCAACGATCATAGTATTATCATTATCAGCCTCAAGCGTCCTTTTTGGGCGAAGAAGTGAGCCTTAATATCAGCAGTATAGTAGTATTAAAGATTTAAAAGTGTAGTGACCAAATATTGGTACAGCCCTTAGGAGGTCAAGTGCTCCTAAGGACTCTACCTCTATTTGGTCACTGCACAATGCAAATAGCTCTTGTATAAAGATATAATTATTTTTTGCATTATTCTCGCAGATCTTACCACAACATTGTACTGATAAAGATTGTCAAGATCTATTATTTATTTGAAAAGAGTTTCCATGGAGTTTCTTGCCGGTTCTTCTCCATAGGATCTACTATTTGGAACCGTGCACCTAGAGTCTCGACATTTCATAAGTGCCTGTATCTGGTTTACATGAAATAAAGATCTATTCTATTCTATTCTATAAAAACTGACAAACACTGGGAGCGGCCGATTCTTTGACGAACATCACACTGCACAATACAAATCAGACATAATTATTATCTAATCTCAAAGAGATAAAAATACAGACTGTGCGCAAACATAACATTGCAAACATAGAATAATAACGCACAGAAAGATAATCTCATACGTCATGCTAATCAGTAAAAAGTGACGCAACAAACGTGCGTAAGCGGCATGCGATAAAAGACGGCCGACACGCACACATAATTACGTTTTTCACCCCCGACAAATAAAGAGAGGTTCATAAGTTTGTGCGCGTCTCTGTATCTATGGATCTATGTATCTGTCTGTAGCATCGTAGCTCCAAAACGGGTGGACCGATTCCAATGCAGTTTTTTTATTGAAAGCTACTGTGTTAGGGTATCATCTTAGCTTTGTTTCATGAAAATCTATTCAGCCGTTCAAAAGTTACAGCTCTTTTTGTAGTTGGAGTCGGGGGTTTTTGACGGTTATTACAGTCAACTTAGCCATATGGCTAAAGATTTGCCTCACTTTGGGTCCGCGTGCTATCTGTATTCAAAGATTGCAAATATAATTTTAGATGATAGGTACATACATGCATGACGCCATTTTACAAAATCATTAAACAAAGTAAGAAAACCTGTCAAGCGGGTCTACCGCGTAACTAAAATGGTAATGAACATCGGCGATGGTAATTAATAAACTTCAATACGATTGTGAGAGAATAAACTTCGAACTAGCTTGTAAAAACATTACCGATCATGAAGATTGGAGTCCCTTTATGTTTGGTAATTTTTTACAAGGTAGCTCGAAGTTAAGGCTCTCACGATCGTATTGAAGTTTATTACCAGTCTGATGTTCATTAATATTTTGTTACGCGATAGATCTCATGTTTGCATCATCTTCTGTATACGCTAATCGTCGAATCTTTCTTCCAGTTCTAGAAAAGCGTTTCTCAGACGCCAGCTCCTGCATGGACGAGTGTTTCCACACTTCAATGAGGTCTGTGTCTCCATCCTGGACAGGACCGGCCAGCCAGACCATGCACTGCCTCTCAGACCTAGATTCCAGTCTGGACAGCAACGAGGACAAGTTCAGGAGACCAACCTCGCTGCCACGGTGTTCCAGCTGCATTGGGAAGATCAGTCACTTGACTAGGTAAGGGAGTTTAGTTATTAAACTTTGACAACTAGTTTAGAGAAATTATCGTATTTATGAAGTTGATAGACTGAACTTGTTAAAATTGGATTTAAGCGTAATTGCTCTGAGAGTGATTTTATCAAAGTTACATCAAGACTTTTTCTGACTCTCCCCTTAAATATTCCAGATCATCAACCATGAATACGCCAGGTTCAATCATGTCCCCAGTGTGGACAATGGACAACATACTAGAAAAACGCTCAGATTCGGACCGAGCGTCCATCTACTCGCGATCAAGCGGCAGTGCGTCAGAGTATAGCGTACCGCGCAGCACCTGCCTCTTGGACAAGAGTTTTGAGTCCAAACGCGCCAGCCCTGTGGCTTGCTGTACGCCGACCGTGCCGGCTAAGACTGGTAGCAGTTGCCAGTGCTGGCAGCAGGTGAAGCCGTGCTGCTGCAGGAAGAAGGCCTTCAGTGGGCCGTATGAGAACTACGACGTGCCGAAGACGCCGATGCCTTTAATACAGGTAAGCATTTTGAGATTACAATCAACACTGCAAAGACTACAGTAAAAAAAAATTGGTACTATCTTTCATTTGTAAAAGACATTGCTATGTGCAATCGAAAATGTTCTCTGATTAATTAATTAATATTCTCCTGACTAAAATTTCTAGAGATGTTTAATGTAATGTCTATAAATCCATCTTATTCTCAGGAGCACCCAGTAGACACTCACACAGACCCATCAAGCTTATACGACACACCAAAGAAACTGAAATGTCTGATCAACGGGCAGCCGTGCACCTGCACACACGAAGCCAAAAACTTAGAGAACAAACAAACAGACAATAACAACACAAGTGATACTAGCATTAACAATAACGACGAAGAAGTACATTCCAACTACGTCAACGTAACTCCAGTCACCAGTCAACCAATCCCAGAAATAGATTTCGCAAACTATGCGAATATAGACGTAGCCACGTTGGAGAAATTCGAAAATTCCCTACAAATTCTAAGGAGCGCAGGATTCAGTCAAGAAGAGTTAGATGCTTTGGAAGATATTCCTGAACATGATGACGATATATCAACAGCTACAACGAATACTGTGCATCCGTCTACTGAATGCTGTAACGAGCATTTAAACTATATGCATATGGAGCCTCTAGAAATCAGTATTTCTAGTAACAGCAACAAAAACTACTCAGATAATGTAAGTCGGATCAGTCATATGTCAGATCCTACGCAACATTCTGAGTCAGACAACACTATTAGCACACGACGATCAAGTTCAGCAGACTTCACTAAAAGACTTGACGATGAATATGGGATCAATAGCCAGATATGCTTCACACCAACGGTATTAAGAAAGGCTATCAAAAGCGATAGAATAAATGAAGGCATGCAGATTAGTCTGGAAATTATCGAACCAAAGGACAAATTTAAAGTACCAGAGTTAAAAAGCGAAAGTTTGCTAGTGACGAAGTTTAGAGACGCTGTCAAAATTAGACGTTCATCAAGTGTTCCAAGCAAATCAGATAAAAACAGAGATTCTTCCAGTTCAAATGATTCTGGAGTGTCAACTGGGTCTTTGAAGCATCATAGGGGAGATTTCAATGAATTCGAGATGCCTATAACGAGTTCTAAGTCAATAAAGAAGCATGTCAAGAACAGTAAGCAGATGAGAAAGGCGTTTACACCTGTCCATGCATTCGTCAAGTCCAATTCATCGGATCCTTTGAAGAATTTAACCTTCCAGTTTGAGGAGGTGGCGACGCTGACCAAGTCTAATTCTTGTGATGTGGATACGTTAACTAGACGGAAGAAGAAACCTGGTAAGTTAAAAGTTTGGCTCAAAATGATCTTTGTTTAGTTTTAAATAACAAGAGTGTTGTTAAACTTAATAGTATTTATTCGTAGTTCACTAAAACTTTCTGATTTGAAGGCCAGACGTGTACCAACATGTTTTTTTGATATAACGTTTAAACTTTTAATTGGCAAACGCCAAAAATAAATTGCTTTATTGTGTATTTTTTGTCGACTGTTTTTCTTTCTAAACTTAGTTGTAACTGCCAATATTCCTTTATAATAAAGACTCAAGTTTACAGCTTTCGTATTCCAACCAACATTTCTTCTTATAATTATCCTTTTGACGTCCACAGTTGGACATAAGTCTGGAATCATATTTTTGACAAGATCTTTAAACTCAATTTGATATAACGCAATATCAACATCATCTAACCTTATCCTTTCTCTCCAGTAGAGACGGATATCACAGCCCGTCACAGCCAGATGACGACCAAGTCCACGTCCAGCGGCGCTTCGGACACGTCCGACTACATGGAGTCCCTGTCCGTGTCGTCCTTCAGTTCGTGCGACGTGTCGGCCGACAGGCACGTCACTAGGCCGCGGTCGGGCAAGGAATACGCCAGCATCGACAGAACCGCACTTGTGTAGTTGGAACCAATGTTTGCATGGTGTTGAGTTGGAGTTGGTAACAAATGTTTGGTGGCGAGTTTGGTGACAGCATTTATAAATTTATTATACACTCGAGAGCAATGAATCCGGGTCACTAAATAAACCTTAATATCTCGGAAACTAAGAATGTTAGGACAATCAAATTAAAAGTATTTTATAGACTACTTAATATCTATTACTTAAATAAAATTAATAAAACTTCTTAGTTATTATTTATTTTACTTATTAAAAATACATTAATTTAAAATGCGTAAATATTTCTTTTTTTTTAATATACTCACTTTTTATAGAAACTTATATCATATTCTCACTTTTAGTACTTTGTATTACCTCCGTGTGTTGTCAATACAGATGTCATGCGATTCATACGGCACAAAGTGTCTGAGGCGATGTTTGGGAATATTCTCACATACCTCTATCAATGCAATGTCAAGCTCTCGAAGCGTATTATAACTTGTGTAGTATTAAATAGTCTAAAAAATACTCTTTATTTGAATGAGCTATCATTCTTAGTTTCCGAGATATTAAGGTTCATTATGTTGGTGACCCGGATTCTTTGCTCCCGAGTGTACATTCAAAAGTAATATTTTGTGTTCGAACTTAATTCCTGGCAACGCAGATTGTGTAATGAGGACTGAGGACTAAGATTTATTTTAATTAGTAGACTAACAGGAGGATCTGTGCTTGAACGTACCTCCGCTCCTATGGCTTTTCGTAATTTATGTGCGGATCAGAATTTGATTATCACTTGAGTTAACGGTGAAGGAAAACATCGTAAGGAAACCTGTACACCTGAGAGGGCCTCATAAAGTCCTCGATGATGTTTGTAATCAACCTACACCAGGCCAGCGTGGTGGACTAAGGCCTAACCCTTCTCATTCTGAGAAGAGGCCCGTGCCCAGCAGTGGGACAGTAATGGGCTAGATTTATTAATATATAGTAGACTACAATGGGTACTTAAAAAGATTTAAATTGTTATTCGTATTGTTTTATTTTAAGAAGATTCTAAATTTTGTGTTGCGCACTTCTATCTATAAATATTTTATTTAAACGACGAGTCAAGTCTAATAAATAGCCCAAGATTGTCCAATAATTTGCAAGATACGTCACAGAAAATACGCCACCAAAACGATTATGTATACAAAAATGCCGTCTCGCTAATGACGTTAGCTCATGTCACCGAAGATTTATGAGTTTGCCAATCATTCATCAAAATTATTAGTTTGAACAACAAAGCCTAAAGCCGTATTGTGACGCAGGATTTCTAAATCAAGGTCAATTTTGTTATTTACGTACTTTCTTAACTTTAGGGATCAAAAATCAAGCATTTATACCACACTACTTATAACAATAGTGTTTACTCTTCAATTAAATGTTATCCTGGTTTTTTGCCAAGGTACACAAAAACGGAATATGAAAAGAAAGGTTTTTTACCAAAAGGTACAAAAAATACCCTTTTTATATGAGGCAGATACACTTCATTTAAAGAAGAAAAAAAAGCATCACTTCATTTAAATAAATAAAAAATGCACGAAGAAGTCATTTGAAATGAAGTCATCGAAAATTTTACTTGTAAATATAATGTACATACAATAAGTACATACATTTGTTCCTATGTACATAGTTTATAAGATTTATAAAAACAGTTGTGGACGAATTTAGTTGTTTAGTAGCGTGCCAAAAATAATGTAGCTGGCTATTAATTGGTTTCGGGTATTGTAAAATAAAAACTGTACTTCATTTAATTCTAAAATATATGAAGAATAGTGTTTCAAATAAAATGAACCTTGATAATATAATTAACTTTAGTTAGAATTTTGTGTTTCATTTAAAATGTAGCCGTGTATATTTTAAATGTAAGTTTTAAATATAGTTTTTAGACTTCATTTAATGTGTTAGGTACTTAAATTATTTGTGCCTTTACTTAAACATGTGTTGCTAAAACAATATTATTGTCTTTCATTTATTCTTGTTACCTTATTTACCTTAAATGTAACTTGAAAATCATATAACTTTCTTGTATTTATCTTTAAAAAAGTACTACTTAGTTTTATAAAGCAGTATAAAATGTGAATATTCTTATAAGTAGAAGTTATTTACAGTCGCCTATTCGCAAACTATAAGCAATAGAAATCTAACGAATAAATAATAATATACCTATAAAAGATTATTCAAAATTAATTACGAAAAATCAAAATTAGTGTCGTTTTTTACAAAGTGACTTAGATGACATTAGCTTCTTATTAATAAATAAATATAAAACTTGAGGTTTTATTAAAATTATTTTTTTTATAATTAATGTCATTTTATACCGTTTGACTACATTAAAAGACAGATTTTAATACGGTCCATTGAGTGTAATTTTAAAAAAAAATTCAGGTAAACTGTGTTATTAAATAATTACATTATTGTAATGGTCAAACTTTTATAAAAAAAATACATTCATACAAACATAATCCTGCCAATCATAAATACCTACTTAATTAGAATTAACATTTTTACTTAACTGACTCAGAAAATTACCTATTCGTTTAACTTAAAAAATATTTTTACAAACTTTTCTGCACTTTATTTTAATTTTATTAGAGGGTTATGTTCTATCAACCATTCTGTAATATTTTACAATTTTACATGAATATTAAATTGCCGTTTAACTAATTGATCAATGTCATTCACACTTCCTCTACGAAACACTTCTAGCAGCCAATTTGACATACCATGCATATCTCTGCATACATAAAGATTTATTATCTTTTAAAGGTGCATACGCACCTACACGCGCCGAACGTGCCGCAGGAATCTATTTTTATTTTTTAGTATTCTTTGTATGAAATCTTATGCGACCTCGTGCACCTAACCGCGCCATATGGGGGCACCGTATCAAATCGTGGTGCCCCTTTGCTTTATATAAATTCAAAATTGATAGTGTGAAAACAATTAATAATTTAAAAATAAAAAAAAACCGCGCCTTACGCGCCGCATTTCAGTTAAATGCTGTAGGTATGACGATTACACCCGCATTTGCGATGACGTCATCAGATTGGCGCGTACAGTGCGGACGGCGCGGGCGACTCGATACTGATGACGTCATCCACATTCTGCCCCAACAATTCTGTGATTCGGATCGTTCGGCGCGTATAGCACGACATCGGTAAACTTCGTAAAACCGATCACTTCCGAACTAACTGTGACTTCAAGACCACGAATATTTATTATAGTATTGCAGTAAAGAATATTCTTTACTCTGACGCAATAAGTTGTAACATCATCTAAGCAAGCGACTGCCATTAATTGTTCGATCAGGTTTAACGATTTAACTTTTTAGTTGTGTCGTACTGTACGGCGCGTTCGAAGAGGATAGGAGCACGAGATCATCAGCAAATTCAATTCTTGCCGCGCCTGCAGCGCATTTGGCGCGTGTAGGTGCGCGTTTACCCTAATACAGCATGAGTATACCTATATATCAATGATAGTCGAGATTCCTTAAACATTGGTCATTTAGTGCCGGAGATATCACAAAATGACGTCAGGGAAAGATTTTTTTTACTGTATTTCACTTAGATGCATCGGTATAACTATCGAAGGCTAACCAGATACTACAGTCAACTCTTAGATAACCGATAATGTATACCATGTATTGTGATGTTTACCGATATTTTAAACAAACGTGTACTTATTGAGTCTATGCATTTTATATTCAGAAATACAGAATGCTTCAATTAGTTTTTGACAGTCTGATCAAATCTCAGTTCAGGAAATCTGCTGTCTATCTCAAGTTGACGTGCTATTGGTTGACATAACCGTCAAAAACCCCCGACTCCAACTAGAAAAAGAGCTGTAACTTTTGAACGGCTGAACAGATTTTCTTGAAACAGCTAAGATGATACCCGATTAAACTAGCTTTGAAATCGGACCATCCGTTTTGGACCTACGATGCCATAGACAGATACCCAGATACATAGATCCACAGATACCACTACAAACTTATAACACCCATCTTTTTGTCGAAGGTTAACAATACAATTTTTTATTTTGGTTAGCCTGTCGTACGTCGTACGTGAGTTAGACACAAGATTAACTGATTCTAGATTTGATCGGACTCTCAAAAACTGGTTGTAGTATTCTGAATTTCTGAATATAAAATGCCTAGAGTCAATACACCAAACTGTTTTGTTTTTTAATAAAACTATACCTACTGTAAAATAAAAAGACGACTATTTAAATAACTTTTTTTTGTTAACATAATATTTTATTCTTAAACGACTTGTAGTTTTTAAGGTTTATAATAATTAAAGTTTTGTCTCTGAATTTGGATTAGCACCGATTATTTCGTCTAGTCAACGGAAGTGTGGTGACCACAATGACTCGATATTATGAATAATAAAGAAACTAATAATATAGGATCTCTACATAGTATGAAATAATATAGTCGCTTTTTGCGTCCGACTGTCTGTATATCCGCTAACTCCTCCTAAACCACGCAACGGATTTTGATGCGGTTTTCACAATTTTGAGCATTTCTTCCGGAAGGTTTATATGTATAATACTTTCATATTTAGTGTAAGGATAGTAGAGAAATTGCATCCTTGCGAAGCTGGGGGTGCGCGGCGGGTCGCTAACACGGTATAAATGCGAAACTAATGCTGTCTCTTTGTCCGTTTGTTACCTTTTCATGATTAAAGGGCTAAACCGATCTTGATTAAATGTGACAAGAAAATAATGTCCATCATAAAGAAGGACAATAGACAACTATCGTTTTTTAAAAATCGCACCGTCTGAATTTCTCGCTGTCGAACGTAGTCAAGCACACTGCAAAAAAATGAATAAAGAGGAAATTAATAATGTGTATACTTCATCTTAATAATTGATCCCAATGCTGGGACTATTACGCGAGCCCACTGCGAAAAGCCGAACAGTAGACTTTTCCTTTTAAAACTTTATTTAATAAAATAGGTCTCGCACCTTCTAAATAAATACATGACTTTGTCATTTCGTACGACAACTAAATACCGGGCATTTACGACCCATAGCCGGCTACGGAGATGTCAAACGCAAGGATTCGGGACACAAAGCCATTTTGTAGTATTAAAAAAAATACTAAAATATAAAACGTGATATATTTTTGTTTTTCTCAACATTAATTTAGCGGTTGCTGCTAAGCTACTACGCCACGCCTTGCGTAGGCGTGCGTAGGCACCAGCTACGGAATACTGTCAGGAATGAGTAACAAACGAATGAGCTGGCTAATTCACGTAATTTTATGACGCGCCGATCATATACGAACGCTCGAACCTGAAGCTAAGAGAATACCAAATGTGTTGTTTTGTTCAAAATTTTACTGCAACTGCGCGGCAACTGCCCTTCTTTAGTTACGTGAATTAGCCTACTGAACGTATAGGGCGTTCTTCAATCAATTCGAAATTTAAAATCCGTCAACGGCATAGACATTTTGACCATCATTAAATACGTAGGTCATAATACCAGTCGTTGTGGTCATCACATTTTAAGGTCATTATTTTTGCACGGAATGGAATGTTTAAAGCACAATATACATAAATGTATATCTACATAAGTACTATAATTAATTTTGTGTAAAAATATCATAATTTTTCTTAAGTTTTACGTTGCGAACTGTATTACATTGTAAAAGTTTTGTAATAATAAATAGCAACTGAAAATATAAAATATAGTGCATTTTGAATGATATTTGCATTTTCTTTAATCTTCCCCTTGAGACTTTGACACCATAAATGTTATATTTTAGGATAAATTTATAAGTTTTTGAAAATTTCACTTATACAACGTGTCTCTTGCCGGTGACTTTGCCCATCATAATAAGTTATGTATCCGTTAACTCCTAAACCACGCAATAGATTTTGATACGGTTTTCACCATCATTTTAAGCATTTCTTCAGGAATGTTCTTAAGCATAATACTGTCATATTTAATGACAATGATCGTAGAGAAATTGCACCGCCGTCCGCGTCCCACGGGTCGCTAGTAATCAATAAATTAATCAATACAGTGTCCATCGTAAATAATTTTTTGGAACATTGTAAATGGGCCACCCTGTATAATAAGTTAGCAAGTAGCAGCAGGACTTAATATGGATTTACAAACCAATTAAGCGTAACTAATTGAAGGTTGTTTACCCACCCATTAATAATGATCGAATACCGCGGTATCCCGTATCCCTTGGACCTCGATAAAATTTTATGATTAGCACCGAATGGCTGAATAATAAGTACATCTTCATCAGTAACTAGAAGACAAAATAATAAAGATCTTTAGCTAAATTATGGCAATACAGAAAATGGTTCCACAAATATTATTAGGTATACCTTAAACTGTATAAAGAGGGGCTCGTAGCTACTAGATGTGTGCGCTTCGGCATCATCGGCGTCATCGGCGTGGATGATGAAAATATTATCCAAAACAATATGGCAAACTTATTCGCCAAATGACTGTGACGGACGAAGTTATCGACAAAACGCGCTATTTAAATTATAGTCATATAAAAATGGTATTTTATTGAATTTGCGTAAACAAATACGTCGAAATAAACCAATAAGCATATATTTTGACATTTCTAATGTTTAGTTTACTAGTATTTATGTCTGCATTGTATCTGAAACAACCGTATCCGTCCGACCATCTACGCCGATGACGCCGAAACCGGCATCGGCGCACACATCTAGTAGCTACATAGCTACCGCGTAGATCGGTCAATCAGGGAGGTTAAGCTGCGGTTGCCGCGGTCAGTCCCTGGATGGGTGACCGTTCCTTCGAACATCGAGACTCCTCCGTGCCTCGGATAGCACGTTAAGCAGTTGGTCCCGGTTATCTTACAAATACCTTTGACAGTCGTTACGGGAGTCAGCTACCCAAAAAGTCTGACAACCGGTTTAACGTTAGGATATCAGTGTCTCCCAGTAATTGGGTGGTGGAGGTCAGATGGCAGTCGCTCCATGTAAAATACTGATATTCAGCCGCATCTGGTTAGACTGAGAGCCGACCCCAACGTAGTTGAGATAAAGGCCAGGCAAATGATAACTTTAAACTGTATATAACATCACACTACTCTGTATTTGATGAAAAAAAGAAAGAAGGTATACTAAAGATCGATTGCATAACATTCTGCATAACAATTTGTGTATCTAAACATTACATCGAGCAAAGACACGACCGCGGGCAAAACGCGCGACGCGATTTTTATTATTGTAAATGTTAATTTGCCATCATCTTCTATTCTATTTCTTTTTTTAATACAGCTCATCAAGATAAACACAGCATACACGACCTGCAGATCTGATATTTCAACGAATAGTAAATGCAAAACAGAAAGGAATGTTACAGGTCAAGCGCCGTGAACAATACCTACGTCGAACTTAGCGTCGAGCATTCGCATTTTTCTAGTGTGTACTCACCTTTACAAACTCATTTGCAAGACAGACTTTCAAATGAGTACAGTCAATCCAACCTACTTATCAAAAGCTTTGATAAAAAAACAAATGCTTGAAGTTGATTGACGTCATCGTCGACATAAATTTTAGTTGTAGAAATCATATACCTATTTCGCTCTCACTAGCACAATCTTCGGTAGTATAGTGGTAAGTATCCCCGCCTGTCACGCGGGAGACCGGGGTTCGATTCCCCGCCGGAGAGAATCTTTTTGTATTTGATTTTAGTCATTTTAAATTTTTTTTATTGTGGTATTTCCACGGAGGAGAGCCGCATACTATTTACTTACTATTTATTTACTAAAATTTTCGTTTTTCTTGAATCAACATTTTTAAGTATTTTCATAAATAATTCTGATGAATGAAGTATATAAAAAACGATTTTTATATACTTAGCTATATAGACTACTTTTAATACAATAGGCCTACACCTACCTACCTACCTACTGGTTATACCTACTTATAGTAGGTATTTATTTTAATAAATACATACATAAGATCGATGCATCTGGGATATTCGGAAAGTCGTTTTCTTTTATGTTTAAAAGAAAACGACTTTCCGAATAACCCAAACGGATCTTCCATCCTCCCATCGATGATCAACTGATTAGTGAAAGCAATTGAACTGTGTAAACGCAATACCGTCCCCTCTAAGCCAGGGTCCCAGCGGACGATTTAATCTGGACCCCAAAACATCCGGACAAAACAGGGATTTCGCGAAGGGGACTTACTGCGAAGTGAAATCACGAACTGATAAATAGGAACTATAATTTCATTTAACGCCATCTATTAACGAATAGCGGTAGTACTATGAATGCAAACAAGGTTTTTATGTTGTATATTTGTAATAGATGTCGCTATACTCGCTATGTACACAATTTAATATCTTATATTGTTCATATTCCGTGGTATTGCTGTTTTAATGATCCCAAAACAGGGAAGAGGTGAAAGTTTACACGTAAAGACTATTATCTTGCGGAGTTATCATAGAAAATAGAGCACCAACGATTAATTATTTTAAAATAATATTTTCTCTATAGGTCATAATAAAATAAACCGATGTGATTTTATCTAGGTATATACAGTTAACTAATTATCTACATAAATTCATTGATAAAAAAAACCATAGTATTATTTAATCGTATAAACAAAAGGAGATGAAGAAATCGACCTTTTAAGACTTGAGTACTAATTCACGCGACGCTCTATTTTCTTCTTAGAGAAAAAAGCCGTGAGTTGCCCATTTTCTCGTTCTGTATGTCCCTGAAGTCGCATTAAGATAAGAGAACCCTTCGCACAAGAGATCTAAGGGCTCAGCACAACACATGACCGTTTTTTCACATCTCGTCGGATAACACAGCTTCAGCAAATCTTGGGATTTAAGAGATTCTCAGGTGTCCTGACAAAGTAACGGCTGGTTACAGATAATGTTAGAAATAAACAGTTGATTTCTAACATTATCTGTAACGGGCCGTTACAGATAATGTGTATTGTGTATTACAGATATAATTTTGAGCATTATACTTTTATTTTTGTAATTTCTTAAAATAAAAAAGATGTCGAACTGCCCAGACATTTCTAGTATGAGCTGACCTCGCACTGTATAGGCTTTTCGTACAATGAGAGGTCAGCTTATACTGGAAATGACAATAGCATGGCAGCATAGTTGGCGCAGTGGTACAGCGATCGACTGCTGCGCTATGTGTCGCAGGTTCGATCCCCGCACGAAAAAATATTTGTATAGCCTACAGATAGTTGTTCCGGGTCTATGTGTGTTTGTGTTTGTGTTAGTAAACTGTATCCTCGATACAGGAGAAATCCTGGGTGCAATGAATGCAGGGTGAGGGTTTTTAAAAAAAACATCTAACCTTGGCGCCTAATTCCAAGTGAAATTTCCGCGCACTATCCTTGCTGCTTCCTCGGAAGTGATTACTAAGTAAAATATTTGTAAAACCCTGAGGCAACACGAGAAACTATGGCATTGTGATAATTATGATAAAATTTCGCGGAACTTGACATGTTGACTCACTGGTATGCGATTGCATCAACAAAACAGGACCAAATCTATCGGTTATACATATTTGTTATAGGTGTAGTACGTATTTCTGTTTGGTCCTTCGATCCGAATAAGTCAACCCTAGGTTCCCGTGGATTAGGGTATGTCAGACGCAGTGGCGGGCGTAGCTGAAGCGTCTGGGACTGGGTGTCACCCATAAGATTAATAGGCGTGAATTTTTGTTTTTTTTTTGCAATAGTTTTCATCGTATTCTTCTACGGACAAAGTGTTAAGTGTACTGCACGGGTGACACTCTTTAAAGGGTGACACCCAAAGCGGACCGCCCGGCCCTCACCGCACCCCCACAGTGACGCCACTGGTCAGACTGATGGGTAGCAGTAGCGGCAAACTGGTAGATTCACAACAGTAAGTGTACTGTGTGCGTACCCCTTTGAATAATACAGGAGTGATGTTACAGTGATCGAAACATAATGTTCAATTATCTTTTCTATTCCTATATTTGCACGTGTAAGTAAATTTTGCTTATCATATAGGTGTCAAGCTGTTATAGATAGCTTAAAGTAATGTTCACTGCAGGTGTGTTCCTATCAGTACCTAGGTAAAAGGGGTCTTGGGGGGGAGACCTGTTCACAGTCCCCTCGAGAAGTGCCCTAACAGGCGTGGCACCAAGGTGGGCTTCGACGCGAGTACCCGAAGCCCACCTGTAGGTGCCGAAGCGGACCACCGTGATGATTTTAGCCGGCACTGCGCCAACCGTGCCGTTTATTTGAAGATTTTGAAGACCCACATTCTCCTGACAACACCTCCAATTGCATTAGTTTTTAGCTGCTATTGATAAGAAGGGGTCGCTACGCGTAAAACTAAAGAAACGCCAACTGATACAAGTTTCATATCACTTTTAATATAAGTAATTATAATGTAAATACCTATAATTACATAATATACGCCGGTGTCAATGTACCTCGCGATGGCGCTGAAGATCTCCATTAAAGTAAAAAGCGTGAAGATATAATGATAAAATTACATTAATGCTGTTTCAATAATACGACGGCGCGGGCGGTTCGATTCTGGTGACGTCATCCTAGTCATCATCTCAGTTTACCTTTTTACTCTTTGCGTCATCCGCATTCTGCCCCAACAATTGAAGGGTTAAGTGGACAAAGGTGTTATCTAACAAATTAGAATTGGCGTGTTTTATGTTCATGAATTGATTTATCATCAGTTAAAACCTATGTTCAATTTCCCTTCAATTCTGTGCAATACTGATCAGTTTACGGCACGTTCGGCGTGTTCGGTACGTACGGCGCGTTCGATGCGGATAGGTGCATGAAACGAACAGTAAGTTCGATTCCTGCGGCGCGTTTGGGGCGTGTAGATGCGCGTTCACCTTTAAAGTCTCTGTATTCTTCCTTATGACACGCATTACGAGAATTTCCTTACGAGATGCATTTTATTTTCCCGGATAAGTAAGTCCTCCTGACTCAGATTGAGAAGGATCTGACCACTTCGCTAATGAGTTGTAGTCGATTAATTTACCTCATTTTTATTCGTCAATAATGTGAATGTGACCGTGGGGAATCCCCCAGTCTATATCAATGAATTAAAGATGTATTACAATAATTATTTTATACAGGTGTTAAACTAAAAGTACCGAAGGACCAGTCCTTCAATCTTTGGTCCTTTGGTACCGGTTTTTCCCCAACTAGTAGTCGCGCAGCGGTCAAAATTCGACCTACGTCTATAACCTACGTCTACTTATATAATAAGTATTTTTTCTAACCGTCAGCGCATTCACAAATCGCATGCTGTCATATTGTCATTGTCATGTCACAACCGAAATCGAAGTTCACGTTCATTCAGTCATGGCCAATATCAAGTGATGATTTTTGGTTTTGATGATTTTGTCGTTGTCACTGCATGACAGAATGATTTTAAAATATCGATGATTTATAGGTACGTGACATGATATAGGACTCATCTCTAATAACGATCGGTTATAGAGGGAAATATTGCTTTAATTACGGTCTACACGAATACCAAAATATATTATCACAGCACCTATGTAGGTAATTAACGTCGGAGGATGCTGAGTCTCTTGTTCGGCTGTGTATGGCCAACAGCATAATGTGAACGTCTACAGGCTTACAGACAGCCTCTATTTTGAATTGTATTAAGTATTAATGCTTTTTGACGTGTAATGAAAATTGATTTATGATTTACATTTTAGATCGAATTGCGACGCAAATAGTCTTTTGAAAATTCCAAGGACCCAACCTCATTAGATATCCTCGGAAGTTCAGTATGTAAGTATTTTGATAAAATGTAATTGTTTTACTAATCTACAGTCGCGTGCGCAGGTCCTCCCTCCAAAGTGTAACATATAAGCCTTCGCCGTGGGTAGTGCCTCAGTGATGTCGCGAAAGCCAGACAGAATGGAGGCTCGAGTGATTGTTGCTTGTCTGTGTGTAGTCGCAATCGTCAGCGAGGTGCAAGGTAAGCTACATGTCTTGTTTTAGTTAAAAAACAAAAAAAATAAAAGTGCACCGTATATATTTTAAAATGTCAGATTTTTTGTTACATTTTTTTGCACTATATTTATAAAACTAACTGGATTACCTATGAAGATTGTGAGCAAAATTAACTGAATCTCCTAAACCATAGATATGTAAAAAATCACTTTTTAAATAAATAGTCAATCAAATATAATTATTTATAATGTCGAATATACAATTTTTTTTTGTGTACTGTATAACGGGGCATAGACACCACAGATAAACCTGCGTTTCCGTTAGTGTGGCTTAGTGAAGTAATGTGCAGTGAATTAAAATATGAAATAAAAAAAATTAAAAAAATACGAGAATCGACTCTGTTTATACAGTATGTAAAAAAAACCTATCCGATCTGGAGTTGTTGTACTTTTACTATAGGACCAACCCTGAAATTGAGAAAAAAATATCACTCTGGTAATATTGATATAAGTATTTATATGGAACAGCTGATTTTCTTTCACAATTTCATCCTTGGTCATATAGTAGAAGTTTTTCATAATGATGAGTACAATAACCTCCTTCCAGATCGGACAGGATTTTCTTCACATCCTGTATAAATTTTCTTTACGTTTTCTAAATTTTAAATATTTTAATCTGTGCTATTTGCACCCTTTCTTAGTTTTTGAAGGTTCTTATTTCAATTAGAAGCATAAGAAATCTTGATGTGTTATATTCTTAACACTCTACCAAAAAAAATTGTATGGTTAAAAATGTTAAAATGACCTTATTCATAACATAAAGAGTAAAATAAGGGAATAAGATAAGGGCAAATAAGGGAGTAAAAAACGTGTAACGTTACTTTATGATCATAGACTTTACTGACTCTATTCTATTGGAAAGTAAATACCTACATTCCTACTTTTAACCGGAGCAACTTTTACAATGGAAATTACACACGTAAAATATTAAAACCTAGAATTATTATACATGAATATTTATAAATCTAAATATGTGTTAAATACTTTTCTTTCTCTCATACATATTTACATAAATACTGAATACTTGCACATCATCATAATCAGCCTGTAGTAGTCCACTGCTGGAAATAGGCCTCTGAAATCGCACGCCATCTAGGTAGATCCTCGGCTTCTCGCATCAAGTTGCAACCAGCCACCTTGCGAAAATCTTCGATCCACCTATTTGCACATAAACACGCCAAATTTTAAATTATCAGGAAATATTAAGGACATGATCCTGCTCATCCATTCTGCACAACTTTTATAATTGGACAAACTCTGAAATCGTGAAAAAAAAAATAGGTTAGTTGTAGTACTTTATGACGTCAACATAACACAGTACCTGCCCCCAAAACGCTCACCCTTCACCGCATCCTAGTGTTTTAGCTGAGATGAAGAAGCGGCGCTAAAAACTCCCCAGGAACACGTCTGTCTGGTTGGCATTCTCTTATGGAGGAAAAGATTTTGTATACCTTATAAAACCAATTGGTTACAATAACACCTTTACACCTTAAACAAACTCAAGCAATATGTACTTAAAAAATTATGTAATAAAAAAGTATTCATTATTGTGTAAATCGTCAATCAGTAATAATCGTCCATTGATAGTATTCCCTATTTTTGTGGAGGCCCTACCAGTGGCGAAGAGTCCCATACAACGCGATTCCCATCGGCTTCCCTTTAGGAATTGGTTAGTGCATAGACCGACGGCGACGTAATATGATATTATTTACTCATCCAACTGACAAAAAAGGCTTGTTATTGAGTTAGGTCGAGCTCTTCTAGACATGACGATATGTATATAGATTACAAGAGACGGTATAGATTTTTGTTTTTAGAGGGCATTTTTGGCACGGCTTTCCCTTTAAAACTGCCACCCTTCGCCACTGGGCCCTACTTTTAGTGGGACATAATGTGCGCTAAAGTAGTACTAGAATTATATCTGTGAGTACTAGGGATCTAAATGTATGTGTTGTGTTTTGTTGTTGGCGATTTATGATCGGTCACCGATTCTTTAATGTGTTTGTTATCTATTCTATGATCTATCTTAGAGACACCCGCTGCGTTATAAATCTTATGAATTAATTTATTTTATTTTTGCACGAGTATGGTACTTAAGTTCAATTTTAAATATTAAGTATCACAAAACAGATGACACATTACTTATGGCCTGCATACTAGAAAAACAATCCTATAAATAAATTATTACGATAATATACCATACAGTGTCAATGTGATTATTTCAATAATACCATTTTATGACAGCATTTTCATAAATAGATCAATTGTCTCAACATATTTACCTCATGCCGTAATATTATGATAATACAGTGTTGCCAAGATTGCGGATTTCCCCGGGTTTCTCCAAAAAATACGACGTTGGAGATTTCTTAACTGTGAGTAATCCAACCATGGCCATCTTAAGAATAGAAAGGATTCATATGAATGAGAAAATTTCCAGTTTAAATGAATCAACTGACATGATCTTTTGTCGGTGGAGCTCGTGGCTCAATCAATCGATCTATTATATGTAAGCTGAATAAGAGCGCAAGCTGCAATCAATTCTTAGATGAGTGATAGTTTACAGTTAACACATCGATAGTACGTGATTTTGAAATTACTTCAAGCAGTCAGCTCTGTCATACTAATATTTATGATAGTAATCAATTCGTTATAAACTACGACAGATCCTAATGTTTTCTTCTGTAAAACCTCGATTTAACACATTTACTGCTTTCTGCGTGCCGATTAGCCCCGTTCCGAGCTCTTCACCAATCGGAGTACCGAACGCGGTTGCGTAAAAACGAGATGGGTAACACTTACACTAAGGCTTCTGAACTGCGAACGTCTGACATGTGCTATTAACGTAGGATTCTCCTGATGTGTATTTTGCCATGAACTCTGGTATGGAAAATTTGAAATTCCTCATACTGGTTGGTATTCAGATGCAACTTGTAGATTGGAACCCAACGTCAAGGCTCAATTATTAGACTTGAAAAAAGGCTAAGGCGATGATGATGTTTTGATACTCCTTGACTATACATTATTATCTGAAAACATGATTATCTCGATGTCGGACCGAAGGACCACACTTAAATACTGTGCTGATGTACATTAAGTACTGGTGTCGTATATTTCGCTAAGATGTTACATTATTTCATAAAAATGCTCCAAATATTTGCTGGCTTTGAAATCTTAAACATATCCCGAATTGTGTTTTTAATAATTTCTCTTATTTCGTGGGTACAGACATAGATCTCAATTCTCACATGTGCATGCGATTATATTACCAAGTTAATAAAACTAACACCACATTGTTATGTAAATGTTAGTGTGAAAATAACTTCAACTATAAAACAACCGGTTTCCATATTGAACATTACCTGCCTATATAGGTGCAATAAAATAAAATATAGCATGATGAATGGCATCTTCAACTAATCCTGTTATCTATGTAGAATCTAGTGAACGGGCACAGCTTCTTTGTGAACTGGATTAATGAGGCTAAGATCACCGCTACGGGACTCTCCATATCATGTGAATATAAGAATTAGTTGGGCGCTTGCCAATGTGCAAAGGACCAGTTACTTTTGGCAGTGCGGAACCTAGCAACGGGGTAATTTTTGCTAGGAACGTTAAGATCCACGTTAGAGTACCTAAGTCACCGACTAACCTAACCCAAGATATAAAAGACCAATTATTAGAATATTAATTTTATGTAACTAGCTGTGCCCTGCATACCTTGCAATTCCTCTTTATTAAAATTTTATTTTAAATTTTATAAGAAACATTCGCCGGCGCGTGCACATCTTCCCGCCAGAGTTTCATCATGATCAGATGAGTACTATAGGAACGCATAGAAGACGAACAAACAAACATTCATTTTGATATATTAGATAATAGATAATACTACATATTATTAAAATACCTAGTTATAATAATTTGAGCCAATGGCTGTCCCACTGCTGGGCACGGGACTCTTCTCAGAAGGAGAAAGGTCACCACACTCGCCTGTGTGTGTACAAGTTGGCGAACTACACACATCATTGACTTCCTTCTGGAGTAGTGTCCGCACATGAATTTAAAAAGTCAGAGGTGCAGGCTTTTGTCGTACTCTGACGCACCTATTATATAGAACACTGAAAAAAAAAAAAAGTAAAAACCGACTTCAAAAAACTAAAAAGTATAAAATAGTTTTCTTAAAAAACTTAACAGCTTCTGAAGTCGGGGCCACTGCCAAGCTACGAGTAGGTAATAGGTAGGAGTAGGTTACTTTTTTTTTAAAGTTTATTTTATTTTTCAATTTTGAGTGGCATAAACAATACATAAACATGCGATTACAGGAATCGCGAGTGATATGCTGTTAATCATTCACGAGTTCCATTGTCTATCTCCGAAGATCTACTTCAGATCTTCACCAAATTTAAATGGAACCACATCGATAGTATACCCTTTCAAACAAAAATACAATTTTCTAAATCAGTCTGCAATCTGCAAACATACAGTCGAATTGAGAACCTCCTCCTTTTTTTGAAGTCAGTTAAAAAGAACAATACGAGGCTAAATATTGCAATAAATTAAATTATATCCTGGTAACACTATAAAACAAGGTATTAAATGTATTGACGACAGGATATTAATTATATCTTTATGTATCAACCGTTCACGGCGTTTCCTTGAGAACGAGTACTTAGATAATAAACATGCAAATGTGATTACGAACCATTGCATTCTTTTATTTAGGTTTATTGTGAACATTAACCTTAGTTTTATGTTTCCGGAATTCGGTGATGAGTTAATGGGCTATTGATAGGTGATGAGCAGATAGGCATTTAAGGGTTGGCTTTTAATTATAAGATAAGATACGATTCTTTATTTGTAGAAACATGTAAATACCTACATTCTGAGCAATTAAATGAATATTCTATTATATTCATGAATAGAATAGAATAGAAGATTTTTATTTGTCTTTCAAATTACATAGGTAGCAAGGAGATACATCATACAAGAAGGTAAAAGACAAAAAGGTCTTGGACTCAGCATAATAGCTGGCAGCGTGAGGCATGCACAACTGCTGATATTCTGTCCAAGCCAGTCATGCGTTGAATAGAACACAACACATGAGTTTACGTACGGCTTGCAGGACAACGTGTATAAGAAATGCATGATCATATTTAAGTATACGGCATCACTTTGTGCGGGACATTACAAGATCTTTACCACCAACCAGTCTAACAATCAAACACCAAAACATCTAGAAGTTGATTGTATTGTGAAAAATGTACCAATGTGAACTTCCAGCTGTAAATCTATACGAAGTGATCTGCAGTGCACACCAGGTTTACAATCAGTGTGAGACCTGCGAAAAAACCTGCAGTAACCCGTACCCTAAGTGCCCCACCGCCTGCGCGATGGGGTACTTCTGTGAGGAGGGGTACGTCAAGAGCCCCAACGGACAATGTGTCAAGTTAGAAGAATGTCCAAAAGGTAATATTGTAAACGGTGTTCCTTCTGAATTTTATCTGTAACAATTAACTACTGTTGTATTTTTTTTTCATGTTTTTTTGCTCTGTATTCCAATTTTTTTCTTAAACTGTTAAAATTGTTTGAAAAACTTGTGCTGTAGATAATTTTGTGGATTATTTTTTTTATAACTTTCTTATTCTTTGACGTGATTTTAACTGCCTATTTCAAGAACACTATCTTTCTAGCCTACTGTGAATTTGATTAAACTTAATCCGTCAAAAAATAATTAAGTAACACATTAGCTATGCAATTTGTCTTTAATGAAGAACCCTCTTAATCAATTTGCAATGTATAAAAACATAACTAAGTACATAAATTATATTAATACTTATATTGTATTGTACTATTGTATTAATAAAAACTTCCTCTCTATATCTATTTTATTTTAAATATTATTTAATGACGCCATTCTCTTCTCTTCAACTACTTATGTAGTGAATGGGAGAATTCAAAACAGAACCATTGAGTGAAAATAATACTTTATTGTATAATAATTTACTGCATGTCTTTAATATTTTCCACTTCTTCATTATCATTCTAAAACTACAACTCTCTATGATTCTGTTACTATACAGGATGGCGATTTTGTCACCTACATCCTTTATGGAGTTGATTCTACTCATCATTATAAACAACTTTTACAACGTGACCAACCGTGCAATCGCGAAAATTAATCAGCTGTCTCATACAAAACGTCAATACGTACGTACTCGTCCCATACTTATGGGACAGCTGATATTTTTAAAGCCGGACCAAAAAGGCCAAGAAATTCTAAGCGCCACAATACACTAGCTACTTGACTTCCTTTTGCTTACAAAAAGTGAATAACGAACGTGAAAACGCGTGATTCCACTGCAAAAACTAGTTCGTGCGATAGGGCCCTAATTTATAATAATCTTTCAAACTTTTCATTAGTTTTCCTAAGACCTTACAAATAAATATTTATCTTATCTTAATCTACTTGTAGTTCGTGGACCAATTTCTATGTGACACTATTAGCTGACCTTGGCTACAGACTTTAAAAACAAATCGTACGCTTCTGAGTAGTCTCAAACAGGTCATTGTTCAAATGAATGGGTGTCGATCAAACAGGCAGACAATATTCTGTTTATAAACTTGTACGGCCGGTAGCTGGATGTCCAAGTGACACACTGAGAGCTGTATGATTGATGGAATTCGTGATAACCATCCCAGCAGGGTAATCACGATACACACTCGCAATCGGAATCGATTCCATTTTGACAGTCCATCAAACTACATTGCGCGGTATACTTTTAAAACCACTATGCCCTACAATTTGAGCAACGCAATGAACACTGTTGTAGTGTCAAAATTGAGTCGATTCCGATTACGAGCGTGCATCGTGATTAGGTAGCAGCTACCTGGTCACCTACCTACCTGGTCGATTGCATTTTGATACAAGCATGCGTGAAGATGTGAGACGTGATAATCGAAGCTACAAGCTACATACATACAATAGGAGTGAGTGTTGTAAAGGCGAACCGTGTCTAAGGACCGTTTTCTGCTCTGTGACGATAGAACAGTTTTTAGTTCCTTGTCAAAGCAGTCTTCGATGCGCGAACCAGTCTTCGAATTGTGTGATGCGAATTTTTACTTAATAGCTAAGAAAATACAGTCGAGAATACATTAATCAATCGTAACACTCGTCGCGAATCATCGGTTCGTTCGTTCACAAAACAGTTGCAACCGCAAAAATTTAACTTTATGGCCACGAAATATAGTCGACAATAATATCTGTTACCAGTAAAACCAGTTGTCAAAGGGATGCGACGCAACGGTCAAAGCCGTGCATAATTATACCTTTCCGTTCGATACGATTCGTCTGTTCAACCGTTTTCAAATCAGTTGCAACGACGCGACGACCGTTTCTGCGATTAGTTCTCGTCCTAACAAAAAAGTTTGCGTTTCGTCTTTAAAAAAATCGACAGCGATCCACCACTAACGTACAATTTCCAGACTAGACAAATTATAAATACGATACATGACAATAGCATAGAAATATATAAAACATACACATACATAACATATCATTAAAAAGAAATGAATGCGCTAAAGAAATCATACATCTAGCCCTACATAGCGCCTATCTATTACATTAATACATGAAGAGAAAACTTTGTACCCCTTTTTTTGTATTGCGCACATGAAGCAGTATAAAATTTGGCATACCTAGTTAATGTTTTTGAGATGGAGTGCAGAAAGCTAAACTTACGATCGAATTTCGACCACTGGGTGACTAGTTATAATCAATCTGCCAACTATCCACCTCATGACAGATTGAAGAAAAAAACAAAAACATATTTAATTAATAAATAAAGAAAGCGTAAAAGTAGATGGCTCGATAAATTTATCGTATCTAAATAAAGATCTCGTCGTAAAAACAGTCGGCCGATTATACGGATCAATTAACTCGGATTGATCGAGTTTAGACTCGTTGCACCACGTCACCCTAGTTCTACTAATTAAATTGTCAATGGATTCAAAATTGATGATACATTTAATTAGCGGCTGTATAACACAGATCTATCGGTCAGCGGATATCTTATTTATATTTTGAGTAGGTAACCCAGTCATTGTACAGGTAAAACTTTTCCTTTTTAAATTATGTTATTATGATATTTAGATCCAAAAAGCAGTGATAGCCTTGCAGTTCAATACTTGCCTTCCATGCAGGAGGGTCTGAGTTCAAAGCCGGCCCGCACCTCTGACTTTTCGAATTTATGTGCGGTTTGCAATGTGATTAGCACTTGCATAACGGTGAAGGAAAACATCCGATTTTAAATGCAGTAAAAATTTGCTAGGCTTAAAACTATTTTCTTAAAAATAATACGAGTTAAAAAACTTAAGTTCTGGTTATTGCATTATGCTTTATTCTAACTGGGGTGTGTGAGGTTTTGCATTATTAAAGTAAAGTAGACTTTATTGTTTCTAATTTGTTATATACAAGGTTAGTGTTAGATACATCAATCAGTCCATTTTGGGCATACAAGAATTTTGTTTAAAATATTCTCTAGGAAGAATAAGGAAGACTAGATCTAGGATATTAATAAAATTAAATAAAATACTTATTTTTACATTTTAATTTTTTATTAATTAAATTACACGTTGTATAATGTAACATCAAATTGTTTTTTCCAGGACAAGTGAGCTCGATGTGCCGGCCAAAGGAGCGCTTTTTGATGTGCGGTTGTCCGCGCACGTGCCGGGATCCGGTGCCGAACTGCAAGGCCGTCTGCCGGATGGGTTGCTACTGCGAGGAGGGGCAGGTTCGGGACGACAGCGGTTTATGCGTCAAATTGGCTGATTGTCCGCCTATCAGTAAGTAGAGAGTGTTAGTCAGAAATAAAAATAAATATTCTTTTAAAATTTTATACGTGTATCAGTAATGCATGGTCATATTTAAGGGTGTGGATCAGACCATCAAACTGAACAACTTTCTCTATGGGACAACATCGTAATCGCGAAAAAATTATAAATATTTTTTTGCATTTAGAACAAAAGGAAAATTGCATTTGGGTTTATTATAACATATAGTTAACAAGTGATAATGTTATGTTAATATTTTTTTCTAAAAATCAAATACCTTGACTTGATTCATCCAAAGCTGCAACTATTTGCAAAAGTCTAGCCCACTTACTATTAAACGTACATAAAATTATGTTATAAATTACAACACAAAACAACAAAATAAGTAAAGTAGAAAGATTGATAACTGACATTAAATTTTTTGCTATTTTAGTGGCAGCGTACAAGGAAGATACTTCAGAACCTCGCACCAACAGTGACCACTGTCCCGACAACGAGGAGTACCGGTTCTGTGAGCCCTGCCACAAGACCTGCGACAACCCTAACCCCATCTGCCCGGCGCAGTGCTCCAGGGGCTGCTTCTGTAAGGAAGGCCTGCTCAGGGATAAGGATGGCACGTGCGTCAAGCCCGAGAAGTGTTCTAAACGTAAGTACTGACAATAGGGTAGCTGACTACTATTAAAAATTGACAAATGTTGTATATATTCCCTTATAGTAGGCAGTTAAATAAAGAACACCATAGTTGACAAAATAATTAAAATCGGTGGAGCTTATTTATAGCTTTAGAAATTTCTATGTGTCTATCATTATCACTATCCATCCTTTTGCCGCAAAATGGAATATGCATCAAACCCATCAAACTGTCACAATTTATTAGACATTACTAGTTTATGACGTCACAATTCAGTAGCGTCATCTCTGTCTATTAAGAAAAAAAAGCAAACTTAGGCTTAATAAACCTTTGAGCATCCTCTGAATAGCCACCTTGGTCACGTTAGTCTATTATAAGTAAATAGAGAAATAGCTTGCAATCTCTTGTGAAATTAACATATTTCTCATGTATGAAATTAAAAGTTAAACATGGTAATGTTTATCTTGTGTGATCTCAGCTTACTTCCGACTGTCTATCAACGCGAGGTCACAGCGCTGCTTGGTGACTTTATTTAGTTTAATTTAGAACTAAATCTTAAGGAAATGTCCGAGAGTTTATTGTTCAAACATTTAAAATAAACAAAACAGTAACAACATAGTATGATTATTCAAATTAAGATAAAATAAAAGCCTAGACTGTAAACGAAAAAATTGTTACGGTTGCCAATTTTTAGAAGTAATACAGTATGATTATTTAATTTCAAAGAGGGTAATATAGAGTTCAGATTTATAAAATAGAGTTTTAATTTTTATTTCAATCACGTTGTAGATTACAAAGTAGGTTTACTCCCCTACATAAAATAGAATACAATACTCTATTTTAGGATACGGTTGGCAACCCTAGGCATAGTGCAAAGTTTCGCTCCACTTGTTTTTCATTTTCGCTCGTTTTAATTCCGAAATATTCGCTGTCGAAGCGCTGTTCATGTTAACATTCTCATGGTTCCTTTTTTGAAAACTAGAAACTATCTTTTTACAAAGACCAAATTGGCAGAGGGCAGGTTAACTTTATTATAACGTCGAAGTTACTGAATAGTAGACTGGTTTATGCAGGTTTATAATAGGTTAGAATTTTTTTACCGTTTTCCTTCTTATTTCTCCATCTCTATTAACACTTTTCGGCTTACCACAACTTTCTATACCAGGATATTTTTTATGTAGTGCGCATAATTTGTAGAGTGATTCAGTTTCTGTTAAATTTCTAAATGCAACCGCAGTATTGGGATACACTTTAAAACAAAACGAAAATTCGACTTAGTATGGGGGATGCATAATAATATTTACTAGCGCAAACCATATAAAATCAAATGTTCATTTTGGTTTGAAGTGAATTTTAGTACTGCGGTTGCACTTGAGAACGGACACTGGATCACACTGCAAATTTTGCGCACTACATAAAAAAAACTTAAATTAACCTTAAACCGTGACACTTTTGTTTACAGATACCAAAAACTACTAGCTAGACACCCCTTGTCATCTCTTGCCGAGGACCGACGCTTCTATCCTTATACTACCTTCACGCTATGCAGTTTCTTCACTTTGCTAACCTTTCACCGAAGAAGAATGTCGTTCTTAAATAATACACTACTACATACTACTACTATACTTCTTTTTACTCACTTTCGCTGTCTAAAGTTGTTTTATATTCTGTTTAAGCTAGATTTCTTTTAGGCCCGCAGATTTATCGGTAGAGCGTTCTGCGTTCAGAGTTTGCGTTCTGTCATGTAATTTAATATACCTAATTTTATCTAGAAATTGTACACTATAAGTAAACATAACATAGAACGCTTGATCGCCATCTGTCTGCACGGGATCATACAAAACATCTAGTTAATTTTAAATTTAAAAATGTACCAATGTGAACTTCCAGCTGCAAAACCTATTCAATACCAGATGACCTGCAGTGAACACCAGGTTTACAAGCAGTGTGAGACCTGCGAGAAGACCTGCAGTAACCCGAACCCTAAGTGCCCCACTGCCTGCGCTATGGGGTGCTTCTGTGAGGAGGGGTACGTCATGAGCCCCAACGGACAATGTGTCAAGTTGGAAGAGTGTCCGAAAGGTAATTGGGATATTTTAAACGGTGTTTACTTCTGAATATTATCTGTAACAATTTCTACTATAGGATATTATTTTCTCGATTTTTATTTTGAAAAAAAGACATCTTTTTTGCTCTGTATTCCTATTTTTTTCTTAGACTGTTGATATTGTTTGTAAAACTTGTGTTGTCGATAATTTTCTGGGATATTTTTTTGTAATTCTTTTATCCTTTACCATGGTTTTAACTCCCTATTTCAAGAGCCTACCTTGCCAGCCTACTTTGTATTTTCTTAATGTTTAAAATGAAAAAATAAATAAGTAAGACCCATTTAAAGAATGTTAATGACAATGCAATGAATATAAAAACATAACGAAGTACATAATAATGATATTAATTCTTCTATTGTATTGTACTATTGTATTAGTAAAAACTTCCTCTCGGTACCTATGATTAATTTTTAAATATTATAGTGATGACATTCTCTTCTTGGATAGACTAATGAATGAATGGGAGAATTCCAAACAAAACCATTGAGTGATTTTCTTATATAACTAATTGTACTGCACGATTTTTAATGTTTTCTGCACTTCTTCATAACATTCCAAAACTATAATTCTCTATGATTCTGTTATTATTTGTAGAGTTATTATAAAATTTTGTAAATAACTTAAAAAATTCGGCTGTTTTTAATGTAGTATTTATTTAGTGTTATGATAATTATTTAAGTTAACTAAAATAAATTATATCATTAAAGAAATAAGTATTTATTTATTTGGTGTTTCTCCTAATTCTCCTTCCCTTTCTTTGATCTAAACTTTTATTATCGGACCACAGTTCTGAAAGCCTTAAGATGAAATTTTAATTTTAAAAATATCCACTTCCAGAAAATTTTGGTCCCATCAGCCGGTTGAATTTGTATGGGAAGTCGATTTTTATAGAAGATGCGATTATTATTTTTCTTCGTTTGCTGTTTTTTTCATTGCCATGAGTGCAATCATTTCTCATATCCGAAACGCTTTAAATTTTATCGTATATAGTTATCTACTCGTACCAATCAGACTTATTAGCGACTGATACAAGAACCACAATATTTCATACTGCCGTTCCACCTCGCTGGTCATTAGACGCCACAATCATTACATAATCAGCTCGTTGAATAATGATTAATCAAACAACTTGCTATCGATAACTTCTGATGTCGTGCGTGAAGATAATAGCGGAATAGAATGCAATAGCACAGATTAATTAATAAATAGATACTACGTAACGGATACTTCACAAGCGAACAACGCGATTTTGAACTCAATCGCTGTGGCTTTAAACTTTATATTGCATCGCTCGCTATCGGCGAGTCGACTAGATCTAACGTGCCTGCGCCCACCAAGCGCACTACCCCGCGCCCTCCCTCGAACGCTCGGTTCTCTGTCGCTCGCACGCTCAGGCGTGCACTTAGCGGTAAGACCCTACTACTAGCGTCGTGTGTCACACACACAACACAACAGGTCTCCCCTGTTGCCATCACGACGTTTCCCCAAGGAGCACCTGGTAATTTTGCTTACCGTTAGGTACCCAAGCACAACACTGAAAAAGAGCAGTGTTATTTGGCTACGATATCCAGCAAGGTGGAGGTAATTCCCCAGTCGGGCAGCTCCAATTTTGGGCGGAAAGTTCTGCTCTCCCCTACACCTCTGTCTTCATCTTCTTTCTTCTATCTTTGGAATAAGAAAAAAATATAGGAACAAACTCAGCAAGCCATTTCATAGAGAGAACGTAAAGGACCTCTTCTAAGCTATTCCAGGCAGATTATTAATAATCCAAAAAGAGGATCACCATAAGGCTGGGGACCTACTTATTATTTCTATGGGCTGAGGCCTCATTAGTGCGTTGCGTTGCTTCGACGCAACGGATCAACGCATTGTAAGCCACACCTCCTTTGCGACGTCGCACCACGTCGCAGCGCAGCGTCTCAGTGTGGATTTCAGTCTTCATTCGACAATGGATCGGAACAAAGGTGTTCTAAAATTGATCGAGTTAAAAATGTCGTGTACTCACGTCTAGTTTACCCCTAGCAGTGAAACACAGTCAGTGTCCGTCTACGCACCGGAGCTCCGATAGCGCAGCGCTTCACCCTCCTCCCGCTTCGTCTCTCGTCCGTCGATCCGTTGAACCGTGCGACGATGCAACGCATAATGTGACATCTCACTAAAAAATATACGCAGCGACGACGCAACGCATAATGTGGCATCTGACTAAAAAATATACACAGCGACGACGGAACGCTACGCACTAATTGGGGTTCCTTTAGTGCACTAAAGGAACCCCAATTAGTGCTCCTGGTCAACCATCATCCCTTTTGCAGCTGAGATATCAGTTGGGCCTATGCCACATGACTCCCAAGAGCCGTCGATCGAGGACTGCGCGCCGGATGAGGAGTACTTCTCGTGTGGGTGGTGCGAGCCCAGCTGCTCTAACCCATCGCCCTCCTGCCCCATTAGAGTCTGCACCCGGGGATGTCTCTGCCGACCTCCACTGCTGAGGCATCATAGCGGACACTGTGTGGAGGAGAAGGATTGTTTTCCACGTAAGATTGTTTTTAATATTGTTCTTTCTGTGTCATTTTGGTAAACTGAAATACAGGATTTTACCCAATCTCACACAATAATCTTACTATGTAAGTACCTATAATTTTATTTAAGGTCCTACTTTTCTAGCCCCGACCCCTATAAGAGGTTATTGCACTCATCATTGTGAACAAATAACCCTGAAATTACGAATAAAAAATCTGCTGTTCCATACATTAATTGGTCGAGTAATATTGAATTATTTGTATGGAACAGCAGAACTTTTTTCGCGGTTCATTGTTCGTCTCATAATAAAAGTTGTTCGGGGCTATAGAGAGGTTGGACCAAAGAGTACAATATATACTTAGTGGTTGGACCTTATATTCTGGTGAGAAAAATTAATTTATTATTCTAGCTCCTCCCTGATTAATAAATTGTAAACAACTATCAAACTAGAGAAAAATTACTAAAACAATACTTCACGTACTTACTTATATTTTGCTCAACATCTACCGAATTTAAAGTCTGAGCTCATAACACTCGGTATATACTTACTGAGATCTCAATTCCCTTCCAGACAAAATCCGTCGCAGTATCAAACACAAGTTGCTATAGTTACAAGATTTCCGACCAACAGCTATCGTCAAGTATGTCAATGTTAGCTAGGACATCCCCATCCATAACCTCTGCTGTCATCGTCCGTCCATACATCAGCCTGTAACATTGTATTTCTCCGTACTTATCATGTGGGTTCGATATTTATGTGACACGCGTGAACTTGGCTCTATTCTGCATACACCCATCCATCACGCCCTACGCTCTTGAATTTTATAGCCACTGAATATACAACTTGTATCAGAAATGCGTGGTCATATTTAGGGGTGTGGATCAGACCATCAAACTGAACAACTTTTTCTATGGGACTAACATTAATCGCGAAAAAATAATCAGCTGTCCCATACGTTTAGATCAAGTAGGTAATGGTATTGAAGTTTTGTATGGGACAGCTGATTATTATTTCGTGATTACGATGTTGGTCCTATAGAGAAAGTTGTTCAGTTTGATGGTCTGATCCACACCTATATATGACTAAGTATTTCTAATACACGTTGTATATATAGCTTCTTTAATACACGTTTAATTTGTATTTTTGGGTAGTTTAAATGTTGTGTATCATTTAATTATATTGGCGCCCAAATTAATAGGATCTAATAATCTGCTAGGAGAAAATGTTCAAAAATGGAACGATATTTCGCTTTGTATCTGATTCGTTACGAGAGAATAATAAATCTACCTGACTTTTCTTGGTTCTTTCTTAGAGAATAATTTACGGATCCATTTTAAAACCAACCTGATATTTTACAAAACCCACTGACTTCCTACTCACAATCGAGACCTTACAAAGTTACAATCGCGGAATAAATACAGATAGATCCGCCGACTGATGCACAATATACAGAAAAAGATTCAACCGACCGATTCGACGCGTATGTCGATGATTCAATACAAACTCCCACATTTTATGCTTCAATTGTTTTAGGGATAAACGCATACGAGAAAGTTTGCGACAGTTCGCTCGTAAAATCTTTAATAAGTGGCCTGAGAGGCAACCCGTGTTCGGTGGCACTCGTAAATTTTTATACACTTATTCTGCAGATATCAAATCCGAAAATTGGGGCTTTGTTTCCGAAATTATCCGTCGTTTTGGCTTTAAATTACAACTATGATCGCTCCTTTTCTTAAGCTTATGCTATTTGGGAGACCTTATCAAAGTGCAATGGATTACGAAATTCGATTCGTGAAGTTTAAATTGACTCAGTTTTAAACTAAATCCCTTGTGAATGATCAATTTTCGGTGGATTGCTTTTGGTAACGATCCAATTTCGCTTATGCCTGTAAATATTACCAGTTCAAATAATGACATATAATATTTAGTATAATTTACTTATTTTTATACTTCCTTGGCTTTCTTTTTATACGAATCTTCATGTTACAGAGAAATGCAAGGACCCTAACGAGGAGTATGTTTGCCGCTATGGCTGCGAGCTGGGCTGTGAGATGTCCGTGTGTGTGCGCCCGCGCCGCTGTCTGCTGGGCTGTCACTGCAGATTGGGGCTGCTGCGGGACAGCAGCACTGGGCTGTGTGTCACGAGGAACATGTGCTCTAATACTACGGACGTTAATTTCATAGTTTAGCGTTAAAAAATAAATAAAAATGTCTGCGTAGACTAGGCCAACCCACCAAGAGTTCTTTATTTGTGTGTATGAATGCAGTATAAACGAAGGCGTCAAGAGAATCTAAGGGATGATGACTTAGCTGCTGCTGCTATACAGGGTGCCCCAGATGATATCACATTAAATGGAACCATGTCACGTTCATGTGTCACGTTCTGTGACTGTACACAAAACAACAATTAAATCCAATCAACAGTTTAGCCACAGGAACTAATTTAAATTTCTTTAATTTTACACATATCACGATCTCTAGGCGAAATTTGAAGTCCCTAACCGGCAGGGTAATCACGATACACACTCGCAATCGGAATCGATTCAATTTTGACAGTTCAACAAACTACATTTCGCGGTAAGCTTTTAAAACCACTACGCCCTACAATTTGAGCAACGCAATGAACACGTAGTGTCAAAATTAAGTCGATTCCGATTACGAGCGTGCATCATGATTAGGTAGCTGTTCTTACCAAAATAATCTTTATTTACACGTATAAAATAGATAAGGATGACATGAGTTTCTACTTTGATGTCCCATCGAGACGAATGAGAGTAAAGTGAATTAATATGCAAAAATAGCATGCGTGAATAAAATGGTTGGTGCGTAAAATGGTTTTATATAATTTCATAATGTGTAACACCCTGTATAGAACAGAGTTTCTTAGGGTGACAAATCAACATCGAGCTATGCTGCGCTGTACTGCGCTGTGCTATGTTTGGTCAACTCGCTCGTCTAATATTTTAATGAGGATACAAACAAACCATGCTGTGCTGCGCTGTGTCATGTGTGAGGCTACACTCTGTTTAAAAACGCAGCAGTCTCGAGCGAGGCGCGCTACCCGCCGTGCTGAGCCGCGCTGTGCCGTGTGATATCCGCTTCTTCTTCACTTTCATCTTCATCGGATTTAACTACGCCGTAATGTTTACGTTTTTTTGAAAATAAAGTCATTGTTGACGAGATAAACGACTACACGAGCTGCTGATTACTTTTAATACTGAGCTAAGCAAAGCGCAGCACAGCTTGATGTTGATTTGTCACCTGGGGTCCATGGCCTCTGGTGGTCCATGGGAACACAATTATTCATTCTTAAGTTCATAACATACTCGTATTCGTTATTATAAATCGTAATCGATTAGACGTGGATTAGACGTTAAAGATTACATGCGCCTTGTGATATTGAAAACTACTCTTCAATTTAACAAGGTTTTCGAATTGAAGCAGCTACAGCCTTCTCATTAAAGTTAAAGTTACGTCAATCTTAGAAGGTATCCTAATAAAAAGTGTTTCCAGAAATGCCTTGTTTTATTTTCTATTTGTCTGATCCTTATATATGCCCACGTATTTCTGATACACGTTGTATATTCTGGGGCTTACTAAAAACTGAAATTGAACTGTCCAGACATTTCCAGTATGAGCTGACCTCGCACAGTATAGGCTTTTCGTACAATGAAAGGTCAGCTTATTCTGGAAATTTCTTGGCAGTTCAATTTCAGCCCTGTAGTAAGCAAGCCCCCTGTAGTTACCTCTCAACGGTTAGCCTCTCAAAAACAAAATTTACAATTCTATGTTCTATGTTTGCCTCTAAACAGTTTTATACTTTTCATAAGTATAGGCCGCCCCTTCCTTCCCCCTCCCCACCTATCTTGTATAGCTAGTATTTAACTAACCTTTTTTTAGCTAACCCATCTATCACTCACTTGTATAGCTAGTATTTAACTAGGCTTTTTTTAGCTAACCTAAAATCTGCCGCCCGGCGCCCCTAGGCCGCTAGACCTATACGGCCCATTGGCAAATCCAGCACTACCTCTCACTCAAGCGTTCGCCCATGCTTGACAAACGGATTGATGGTTTTGCAGTAAGTAGGTATAAATTACTTGCGTACAAGCAAGAGGCTAGGTACTGCATAAACTGCATAATTATTCTGTTGACAAAAATTACCAATGAAACACGCCTTTTGATAACCAGGTGTTCTATTTCGGAATGTCAAATAAAAACGTCCAATAATTTGAGTAGGTAGGTATTTCGGTAGCCACGAAGCCCATGAGAAGAAAATAGAGTTCTCTTTTTAGATGATAGGTAGGTATATACGTCTGATTCTTGGTTCATAATTTATAACTGACATAAAATTAATTGCATCACAATTTTACGGTGATAAATCATAATAAAATAAAAATACTTAAGAAATATACCATATTATCATTCAAAATACAATACATAAAATAAATGTTACGCAAAAAGATTCTCTCCGGCGGGGAATCGAACCCCGGTCTCCCGCGTGACAGGCGGGGATACTTACCACTATACTACCGAAGATGTGAAAGACTTGATCAAATAGTTGATTAAATACGTGAGCATGTTATATTCGTTCAGAAATATATATATTTGCATTTATAAATTGAATGATTATTCTAATTAATAAATATTATATAGTGTTGATTTACGATGACTGTTGATGCTATCACATATTTATTTTTCGATTTCAAGAAACAAATCGTCGTCTCATACTACAAAACTATAAAACGGAGTGGTTCGGTTGCTTGAATAATACAATTACAAGCTGAGGTTTCCGCACGAAAACTTGTTTGTCATCGTCAAGTTGTTTATAGTTTCGCTGCTTGCTTTTTACGAATTTAGATTATTAACTGAAATAAAAAAGCAATGAGTGAAAAACTTAAAGAATTGCGTGAACGATCACAAAAACGGAAGAAATTGTTGGCGCAAACTGTAAGTTAAAAGAATGTTTGTGATATAACCTTATCTTAGTTGCTAGGTCAATCATGATCCTAGATGTTGTTTTAATTTTAGCTTGGGGTATCGAGTGTGAGTGAGCTAAGACATGCGTTGGGTGCTACATTGGACGTGCCTCCGAAGAAGCAGGCGGTTCCTGGCGTTGGGATCGAAGGACCTGATAAGCCAATTAATAAGGATCAACCCGATGAACTGGTTTATACAGATTCCTCTACGTTTCTGAAGGTTTGTGGAGTTTAGATGTGTTATGTATGTACTTGAAGAATGCATGAGGCAAACAGAAAACAAATGTTATGTTCTCTCACTGTTACTTGTTTGTTTTAAAAATAACCTTTTGTGACGAGTTACAAAAGTGAAAACTGAAAATCAGCACTGTGTTGTGGTCTACGCCATAGCACGGCATTACGCTGAGTTGCTACCTTGTTCTTTTTGTATTGATAATATTGGTCACTAATCGCTCATTGAGCCTTATTGTATAAATCGACTTTTGGTGAAGCTTGAGAGGCCTTGTCTGATCACCTTGTTGACCCAGTTGAAATAATAATCATCATCATTTTGAAATAATATTTATAAAAAAGAAACCATTGTTTGCAAATGTGTCTC
The DNA here is from genome assembly GCA_932294325.1 of Allophyes oxyacanthae. NCBI lineage: Eukaryota > Metazoa > Arthropoda > Insecta > Lepidoptera > Noctuidae > Allophyes > Allophyes oxyacanthae. The sequence continues at coordinate 2,252,189 of OW028625.1, forward strand.
CGTGGCAAAATCATTTTTCTTTCTAATTTGTAGTGGAGACATTTTTAATTTATAGTGGAACTTAAACTTAATACAAATCCTAGTATAAGCAAAATTTATAATATCGAAACCACACATTTTTTTTTCAACATCATAATTTGGTAAGACACATTAGCAGTTAATTAGCTGATGCATGTAAAAATGTATCTGTGTTTCTGCCTGTGGCATCGTAGCTCCAAAGCAAATTTCAACACATTTTTTTTATATTTAATGCTTGTTTTATCGTTTATCATCTTAGAAAATCTGTTAAGCCATTCAAAAGTTACAGGCTTTCTTTTTCTAGTTGGAGTCGGGGGTTTTTGACAGTTAGGTTATTCATACATTATTTATTTACTTTATTTATTTATGTACACACAAGAAAACATGGTAATAAAAATGTTACAGACAAATGAGCACAATGGAACTACTTATTTCTAAAGAAATTTCTTCCAGTAGTCAGTAGTTAAGTCAAAATCAAAGTTTTTTGTTTCAACTGGGCGTTTGCAAGCACATTCAAAACATTGTGTTTCTAGGTGCATGGTTCCAAGTGTTGGTCCTTATGAATGAAACGTTTTTTTTGTTTCCTGTAAAATTGAGTTTTGCCAGATAGAAGTTATTGACAATTCATTGTCAATATGCGGTATTTAATGTTAGTTACTAAATACCGCATATTGGCGATGAAGTTAATGTTTATGATTCCTATAAAACTGGTGTACAATAAAGAGTATCTCTATAAATGCTATTTAATTGCTAAACACCTTGAACTTTCTTTTCCTAGGGTACCCAATCATCAAACCCTCACAATGACTACTGCCAGCACTTCGTGGACACAGGCCAGAGGCCGCAGAACTTCATCCGTGATGTCGGCCTCGCTGACCGGTTTGAGGAGTACCCTAAGCTGAGGGAACTTATCAAACTGAAAGATGATCTGATTGCACAGACGGCTGCTCCACCGATGTATTTGAAATGTGACTTGAAGGTAATGGATTATCATTATTGGGCTGTTAACATACTCTGGAGGCTAACTACAAACTCGTATGGCAGAAATTGAAGTGCCCAGACATTTCCAGTATAAGCTGACCGTTCATTATACAAAAAGCCTATACAATGCGAGGTCAGCTCATACTGGAAATGTCCGGGCAATTCAATTTCAGCCCTGCTATTTTTTATTTATTTATTTATTCAACTTTACATGGACAACATTACAGTGAATACCAATACGTTGCACAGTTAAAAACAAAAATAACGTAATTATGTAAAAAATAAAAAAGTAGGAACAAAAATAACGATAATTACAGTAAACAATAGGATACAAAAAATTGAACAGATATCACCATTTAGATAGGCAACTACTCTACTCATCTCTTATCCATCTCCTCACAGAATCTCAAACATTCACGACACACATCTATCCATCCCATCGCAAACAAATCACACTCTGGCGATGATGTCAGAAGGGCATTCAGCATTGTAAGTGCACGAACTAGTGGAGAGTTCGCGTGCGACACAGTGCGTGCCTCTGGCACTGCCAGTAATCGGTGGCGTCGTGGTTTTAAATTATATTTAGGCACAATAGGGACAAAAAGTCTCACCAGCTGAGCCACCAGTTCTGGACAATCGGATTTACCCCTTAGGACTTGACAAGCGGTGATGAGCAAGCAGTAATTACGCCTCACTTCAAGGGAGTTAAAGCCAAGCATACCAAGCAGATATTTAGTAGGATATAGAAAAGGATAGTATCCAAACAATTTCTTGTGAAGAAATCTGAGAAAAGCTTTTTGAACTCTCTCAATATATATCTCTATAGAATTTTGTAGTGAGCACCCTGTTCTCTTTTGTTTTGTTTTTCTCATGTTTTTGCAATAAAGTATATTTCTATTCTATTCTAAACATCCACTGTGTAATTTTTATTGGTAATAGACTTCTATGTTACGGGTTCGTCTGGGGATACTACAGTTCTATCTATTTCACCCGCTATAACTGGTAATGTCTACTCTGGTGAAAGAAATCCAAATCCAGCATTAGGTAGGCAACACAGTTGTAAGTTCGACGACACGGTTGGCGCAGTGGCTAAGCAATTAGCTTTCTGCGCTACGTGCCGCGGCGCGGGTTCGATCTCCGCACGGAATAAATATTTGTATGATCTACAGATAGTTGTTTCGGGTTTGGTTGTATGTGCATGTGACATGTATGTTTGTAAACTGTACCCTCGATACAGGTGAAATCCTGGTGAAACTAAAATAAAAAGAACTTTGTTTCAGATGATCATTTTTTATTAGGTTTACCTACATCTTTATACTTACACTTTTTCATGCACAAAAATAGTATAATAACACACTTAAAAAGATTTTTAACATAACGACTAGTTTAGGTAAACACCACTTGTACAAAGAAAAATACAGTTGACATTAAGGGGTCTATCGCGTAACTAAAATGGTAATAAACATCGACACTGGTAATAAACTTCAATACGATTGTGAGAAACTAAACTACAAGCTATCATTAAAAAAAAATATCCAAGAAGTTGGGACTCGAATCTTCTATCTACAACTTAATTATTTATATAAAAAAAAAAAAAAAAAAAAAAACTGACAAACCTATGTTTATTGCACCTTTTGTCATGGTAATCAAATCACAACATGCGGCAAATGGATTGGCAGATAGAAAAATGTTGCCTTTTACTACATAAGGGGTCATCCATAAAGTACGTCACACTAATTTCGTGATTTTTTTACCCCTCACCCGTCCTTGTCACTGTTGATCACATTTGTGTGACCCCCTCCCTAGTGTGATGTCACATATTTTGCAATTTTACATCTAGAAATTATTAAATTAAAACAGCAGTTCCGAAATTAGTTTTATTTCCATTTAAAATATTTTTAATATGATTTTGAAATGCGACGTGATACGTCACGAAACTTAGGACCCCCCCACCCCTTGTCACATAATGTCACACTTCGTCGACCTCTCCCCCCCCCTTAAGGAGTGACGTACTTTATGGATGGTCCCTAAGAGGATAGGTCACCTAAAATTGTTCATAGAGCATTATCACAAATATTGACATATTTCCAGACATTCGACCTGAAGCAGATGGGCAACAAATTCGACGTGATCCTGGTGGAGCCGCCGCTGGGCTCGGGCTGGCGCTGGCAGGACGTGCTCTCGTTAGATCTGCAGCAGATCGCGCAGGCTCGCTCCTTTATATTCCTGTGGTGTGGTAGTTCTGAAGGTAAAGACGTCACGCAAATATTCAAAGCATCCACTAATGTAGGATTTACTCCAGCCGAAGTGGGCTAAAAGCTGACTAAACTAAGATTATAATAAGAATTGACCAAAAAACCGCTGTTCTACTCCTCTTAAAGTTCAGTCCGGTTTCAGTATGATCTCAATTCAGTCGACTTACAGACTCATTTTAATCTCATTTTTGACGTTTATTTAAAGATTAAAATATCGATATTATTATCTGTGTCAGTTCAGAATCTTTATCTGAGGTTAACAGTATACCGATTTGGCTTTAATCAACTTTCGATCTGATTACAATATAAGTTCACGTTTGACGTTGTTTTTTAGTTTATGAAAGTCTAGATATTTGTCACTTTCAAATGTTGCGGCGCCGGCGCAGGAATTTAGGCTCCCAGTCCATTATAAAACGAAATGCGAGTGAATGCACATTTATGGTAGACATGGTTAGACGTGGTGTTGATAAAAAAAATATAAATTTAGAAAATGTAGCTGCTCCACACATGTTTCTAGCAAAGTTGAAAATTTTACTTCCAGGTTTAGACATGGGCAGAGAATGTCTCAAGAAATGGGGTTTCCGTCGCTGCGAGGACATCTGCTGGATAAAAACCAACATCAAGAACCCTGGTCACTCCAAAAACCTGGAGCACAACGCCGTCTTCCAGCGGACCAAGGAGCACTGCCTCATGGGCATCAAGGGCACCGTCCGGAGGTCGGTGGACGGAGACTTTATTCATGCTAACGTGGATATAGACCTGATCATATCAGAGGACCCTGAGTTTGGAAGTTCTGAGAAGCCGATTGAGATCTTCCATATCATGGAACATTTTTGTCTGGGCAGGAGAAGGTAAATATAAGTTTTATGTAACTTTGTTTTAAGTTGGTGTTGATTCTATAGCGCATTTTGACATTACTAAACTCTGTCACTTTCTTTATCTATTGAAACAGAAAGAGACAAACGCTCTTAGTTTAGTTTAGTCTTGAGATGTGCCAAGTCAGAAAAAGCACGACTCGAGTTAACTCGAGTTGAAATTAATGTAACTCGAAATTGAACTCGAGTTAGCAGGCTGAAGCTGAGTAAATTATTTGTAACAAATAACATTTTTTTTTCCATGAAACTCGTATATTGGGACAATTCACTTAAGCACTACCAAAACACCTTGTTCTGCGCCAAATCAAGTCCTAGTACCTGCTTCTTTTAGGTCTCAAATCCCTTTGAAAAAGTAGCCTTTATAAACCATTAATTTATTCAGCTACACACAAACGACAAAGACATACAAACTACATAATTATATTAAACAAAATGATTTAAAAAATGTGTCAAATAAATTATTCTTTTCTTTAGAAATCTTAATCATGATGTATAGTGCCTCAAACTTATCTGACCCGGTGACCTAAATTGGAACTAACGTCGCTACGGAACAAAAATGACATCGAAATGTCATTTTTGTACGGAGATGACATTGGTAAAAGCGACGCCACGACCGGGTCAGATAAGTTTGTAGCACTATATGAATCTAGAACGCCTTTGTGTCAGGTAGTCGAAGATAAATAAGATGACGTATATTTCCTTCCAGAATTCACCTGTTCGGGCGCGACTCCACGATCCGGCCGGGCTGGGTAACGATCGGCCATGAGCTCACCAACTCCAACTTCAACGCAGAGCTGTACGCGTCCTACTTCACGGAGGGGCGCGAGAGCACCGGCTGCACCGAGCGGATAGAGGCGCTCCGCCCCAAGAGCCCCCCCAACACCAGCAAGGGGGCTCGCCCCAGGGGCAGGGGGGGCTTCCGGGGCCGCGGGAGGGGGAGAGGGGCTATTTAGAGCATACCTCGCGTTGAAGGGTTAGCAAAAACGATAATGCTTGATCATAAAGTGTTGTCTATAATGCTATTGGAGGCCCGAAGACGAAAATATTGTTGATGGTCATCATAGCTTTTGTCTTGGGTCGGCTGAATATCAGCATTTGATACGGAGTGAATGCCATCTGACGTCCGTTGACTTTGAGGATAGCAGTTTCACTGACAACTAACTGCCTTGGATTGCCCTCCTAAAATCTAGACATTCAGAATGTTTACGAGTGAGATAAATGAATTGCACTTTGAACATAATTAATTTTCTCATATAAGAATGAAATTATATTTTATACTTTTAAAAGATAAGTGATGACTCATGATACTGAATTGTACCGACAATTTTTTTTACATATAAATATACCTACCAATGGTAGCGAACTGGGTGAAGATACCTACTAGTTGACACTAGTTGTAATAAAGTAGGTAGGCCTTAAAAATCACTACAAATGCGGATTAATCGACTAGTCGGTGGAAAAATGGCAAATTAGAGAAACCATATTTATTCATGTCTACGAAAAAAATAGTTTATCACATTAATAAGTCTTGTCATTTGAGATCAATTTTACTATTTGAGCGCTTCCGCGGCTTCTACTTTGCCTGGCTGATTATCATGAACTTTGCGATTATCGTTCAAGTGATCGCAAATTCCCCTCTGATGTATAACAAAATATATTCATACATACCATACTGCGGGTCTACCGCGTAACTAAAATTGTAATGAACATCGACATCGGTATTCAACTTCAATACGATCGTGAGAGCCTAAACTTTGAGCTAACTTGTAAAAAAATTACCTATCGTATAGTTGGGACTCCTATCTTCATGATCGGTAAAAAAAATACAAGTTAGCTCAAAGTTTAGGCTCTCACGATCGTATTGAAGTTTAATACCGATGTCGATGTTCATTACAATTTTAGTTACGCGGTAGACCCGCAGAATGTAAATAATGGTTAAAATAAATTCATACCGACGCCTCCGTACAATAAGTCGGTAATGTACTATTATGGACTTTTTATTGTTATGTCAAATTCGGAACCTGTGGATTCGAATACATATTGGTAATTTTTTTCCTGTAAAATTTAGTTTTTGCAATTACCGACTTATTGCACGGAAGCATCGATAATTGTATAACCTCGTTGTAAGCAGATATACTAACCGTTCGACAATTTATATCTATTCCTCCGCGTCTCCACTTCCCCATCCGTCGCTCGCTAAATTGATACAGTGCACTTACACAATCATTAGGTTACACTCACAGTGTCGCGAATAGTGCTGCACCCTCAGTGTGAGATATATAGTGCCTATTTAGACTTTGTTCAGACTTTGGGCCCTATCTCATCAGGACACCATGGCGATTTCGCCAGCTGCATCTCTACGGCAATTCTTGGCGACTGGAAGTTGCCAAAATAAGTGGCAAATACAGTGGCCGGCCGAGCGAAATTACCAGTACTTATTGTTTTAAGACGTAATAAAATTATTTTTTTAATTCGTCTGCAATATTCACCGAAAGAAGTTTTAACAAGCGATGATCTATTTTTAATTTCTACCATGAGTCTCAGTATCGAAACTGGCCAAAAAATCGAAAACGAACATCTGTTGCCATCGCTTGACCGTTAACGGCATTCTAGCGCTCCGCGTGGGTCATCGAACTTACCGCTCGACACCGGAGCGCCTTCGTAAGTTCGATGACCCGCTCAGAGAGCCAGAATGCTGTTAACGATGAAGCAACAGCAACAGATGGTTCGGTTTCGACTTTTTTGTTTTACTGAATTCAAAAATCCTTCTTACAGGATGGTATAAGCAGTAGAGCGCGAGGTTTAAGGGATTAACACGATTTCTGTTACACCCTGTGTATGACTGACTATTTTGCTTGGGACTGTAAAATAAAGGCATCAGACGACAAATCATACAAAATTTAACACGCGTCTTGTTTTATCTTCATTTATAGGAACTTACTTGACCCTATTTCTAACGCTCCAAAGCTGATTATAAGTTTGACACCGAAATGTTTTCAGCTCTATTACTTTTTCTTTCATGCAATAATTTTGATATGAACCAACATATTCATCAGGGTGTTTGACTAATGATAATGTACTACGTATCTAGTTTATAAGAATTACATTGAGTATTTTGTGTATCGCGACTTAAATAAACACGTTTTTCAAGAGCTCCTTCGTTTCAATTTGTGTCATTTATTTGGGATACCTACCTAATAATGCAACACATAGATTACGTTTTCCTAAAAAATAATGTACTGATCTAACGGCCACCACCGGTGCCTGTTTTAGTGGTGGCCGTTGGGAGTATACCCTTTATGCATGCGTGGTTCCCGGAAAAGAATATATTACTTCTTTGTCCACCGGTGTCGTAAAGGCGGTACCCCCCGCCCCATCCATCCAAATCATCCCCAAATCATAATTTATATACCTTAGATAAAAGCGGGTTCTTCATCTCAGATACTAACAGTTATATATTATATATATTTTTGTCTTCGATGCGCATCGATATCACATGTGGCATCATATTCGTGCCGTCAACTGGAATCGATGCTGATATTCGTTGATGATCACCATCCAACCGAAACCTACGATATCTACTAGGACTAGATGTCACCGGCATCCGCTTTCAACATATCAGGCATTCGATATCGGCATCTATAAGTGTAACGCCTATCTCTATTCGCCATCGATCATTTTAGTGCAGGGGTCGGCAACCTGCGCCTCGCGAGCCACATGCGGCTCTTTGGATATGAAGCTGCGGCTCTTTAGTTCCATACGCAAATCACGGTAGGTAGTCCTGGCATTATTTTCCAAAGAGACGAAAGTTTGAGGAAAAAAAAAAAACAAAAATTGTACCTAGCTCTTTAAAAACTTTGAATATTGTAAATTGTAATTTTTGACTCTTCCGACTCAAAAGGTTGCCGACCTCTGGTTTAGCGGTTTAGTGTATTGTATTGAGGTGTGTAATGTAGTTGTAAATAAAACAAACCAATTATATACATCCATAAGTTTTATTTTACATTGATTGTCTTTAAATCAACTAATCTGCTTCTCAAAATAATTATAAAAAGACAAAACAAAAAAAAATAAGGTGATGAGATCTTTTTACTAAGATAAGAAATAATTTACAGTGTATTACTTTACTGTGAAACTAAGAATTTCTTAAGATTTATAAAAAAATTATATTCTTTTAGTTTCTTTATCTGCGGAGAGGGCTTTACTAGTTTCTATAAAGGGTTCGATCACAAAAGCCCGCTGTGCACGCTACGACTTGTCGTATTTGCGACTAATCGAGGTCTTAGGCTAACATTCAGAGACGACAGAAACGAGTCTAAGCGTGAACTTACGCTTCCAGCTGTCAAACTTACGAACAAATTTTGACAGATGGAAGCGTAAGTTCACGCTTAGAGTCGTTGCGGTCGTCTCTGAATGTCAGCCTTAGTTCTCAAATATAGATTAACATTGAATTAAAATACTAGACATTTATCCATAACAGGGTTTACATAATCGTTCGAAGAACAAGTCGATTGCTAACTAGCTTCCATACTAGATGCTATTCACGTTACGACTATTGCAAACTGACGTTATGTAGTATACAGAATAACGTTTACATTGTGGTTGTGACATGACAGTTATACAAGTTTTTCTAAAGCTAGAACTACATTAGGCCCACGCAAATGTCTGAAACGTCTCACACGGAAATCTGGGATCGCTGGATCGGCGTCGCGTGGCGTGGATGTAATGCAGCTCTGCACAACTAATCGCCATATAAAATATATAGGCTCCGACGTGTCCAGACTGTCGTACGTGGTCCACCTGGGCCTGATGTAATTCTAGCTTAAATCTATCTTGACCACACGTTAGTAGTATTTGCTTGAGAAATATCAGCATAGAAGAATTAAGAATTGCGTTTAATCGCAACGTGAATGCTTCAGTTATTCAATCTTTCTACCAATAAAGCCCTTTTCGCCTCTGTATCCAATTGACAGTCATCTTTACTGAGCCTATCGAACATTGTCAAAGTCTTATTATATTAGATAATTCATTATTCTTTTTATATGTTACCATATTCATTATACAATCAAGGCATTATTCTTTCATACTTGTTGCGGACGCAGGCGCGTTTGGACTTAATTATAAAGATAGGCATAATTTACACCGAATATATTATTTCTGTTCAAAGTATAACAGGGTGTCAAATAGTGTAAATTATGCCTGTTACAGTAGAGTTATTTTTTCTTAAATTGTAAAGATTGTTTAATCGCGCATTTATTAAATATGTCTGCGCTTCGATTTGGTCCTTCGAGCCGTATCGTGTTACGATGTCGATAAGAAGGTAAATAGTTACAAAATGTGTGAGCTATTCCATCCAAACGCGATTCCTCCGCTCGCCACGTACAGCGACATCCTTTAAGTATAATCCTCATAAGATCACATTTTTTTATAAGGCAAACAACAATCTTTAAAGCTAAACCTTTGATGAAGGGAGTGGGGAGGTCGAGCGGTTAACCGATAACGAATTTTCGTGCGAATACAATAAAAAACAAATTCGAACATCTACCACTTTCCTGGAATGGGGGTTATTTTAATACTAGAGGTGGCTGTTTATCCAAATATTTCAAATAAAAAATATTTTTTGGAGAATAAGTTAATGACTTAGTCCACTCCGTCTGTCTAAGACGGATCAAACTAACAACTCCTAAATTTGTACTTGATGATATATACGCGTATATTAACCTCCGGACGCCAAATAGATTGTAATTCGCTGCTTATATAAAATTTAGCACAAATAAAATATTGTACAAAACAGTAATTTAGAATTTCACCATCCTTATTTACAAATCGGAAGTTAAAATGACGCATAGAAAATTCAAAATAAAAAAAAAAAATTACTGAGCCAAATACATATACTTAACAGATAACTAGAAATCTGAAGCGATACAATTAAAAATTACAAACTAATTAATGAAAAAAAAAAAAACAAATTCATGACACTTAATAAAAAAACGTTTTTAAACTGGAAGCTTCATGTGACTCCGTCTTAGCCGTTATTAAGAAATTAAAATCATAATGCCTAAAAGAATCAAAAAAATATTTGTCATTTTCTCGAACATGTGCAGCTCTGTTCGTTTCTATGACGTTATTTAAACCTATCTAGACACGATCTAACCTAACTACAATAACCATTGCTTACGTACTACATTAAACTTCAGCGAGTTTGTCCAAAATGCCATTCTTGCCTCACATTCGCTCCTACTCCTTATCCAAGTACCCTCATAGGCCAAAATTTAGACGAAATAATACCGAAATCGTAACACGTCATAGATTCTCATTCAGTACGCATTATCGCATTTCATCCGTCAATTTTACCATGGGAAATATAAAACCTACGCTAGAAAGTACATCTTTATTCGTTTCGATCCACCGCGATAATAAATCACTACATCAATACATCCTCATACCTGCTCACCACCGTAACTTCACTCCAACTGGCATTTACGATAAACCCGTCGTCATAACAACATCGGGATGGCTCAAACCTTTGCATTTCCTCTGAACATTCTGAACCTAACAAAACATGGATTGTAGGTAAAGGCGATACAAATCGTATATAAATACAATATCTATATATCGGTACAAAAACCGATATCTATGTATCGAACGGCACAAAATCTAGATATTTATAAAGCATTGGTAATGTTGGTACTGGAATGGATGGTACTCGATTGAAACTTACTATCAACTGATATTATTCACTGATTTTGAGTATACAACTAGTTACAAATAAAATACAATGTGCCTATATCGAATAAAACCGAAACGTTAAAATATGTCATAGTATGACAGTACCACTTACATTTCAGAGTACCACAGACAGACTGGTTGAACGAGGGAAACATTGAAGGAGAGTATTGTACTCATCATTATGAACAACTTTTACTATGGGACCAACATCGGTCGCGGGACTTATCTCATTACCGTGACCCCGGAACGTAAAGGGCTATCGAAGGAACACCGTGGATTTTAGTCAGTACAAGTCTGACAGTCCCTCCCGCCCTGCCCGGGGTGGGAGGACTCATTTGATGATTTTACCACGATAAAAAAAAAAAAATGGGACCAACATTGAAATCGAGAAAAAAATATCTGCTGTTCCATACAAATAGTTCAATATTACTCAACTAAATGTATGGAACAGAAGATTTTTCTTGATGTCTGGTGTTGTTCCATAATAAAAGATTTTCTTAATTAAGAGTACAATACCCTCGTTCAACCAGTCACCTATATATCGATATCCGATATTCTAAATTAAACCAATACATAGATATGATTTGGTACAGTGTAAAAGCGATATTACCCATGTACCTATTGAATTCTATTATCAAGCGTTCCCTGTGAGGAGATTTCCACTCCATACAAAAGATTTGAGCCACCGTCCGCCTACGAAGCCGTATATCACAAAACCGTGAACTCCCCTAAACGTCATAGAAACATAAACGAGAAATGGTGTTATTTTCATTCTTTTATTATAAAGGTCTACCACAGCTTGAAGAGTTCTAGAAACTTCAGCAACAATGTTGTCTTCAGAAAATGATTGTTCTGTTAATAATCAAAGAATCACAATTTTAAATAGGTATAAAAATCGGGGAATAACTTATATATGAACATGGAAAGAATGGCCATAAACAAGAACAGAATAACAGAATGAAAGTAACACTTAATTAGACATTTTTAATTTCTCTCCATTGCTAATGGACCAGCCATAGACAACGCTCAATATGCTTTTGTCAAATTGATAAAACTTTTTAAAGGCTCTAGGTTGTAACACAACCTACTTATTTAAAAACAGATCTTGATTAACCACTAATGTATCGTAACAATAATATTTACAATTAAATAAAAAAAATCGGCTTTTCATCCAACTTTTGAAGGTACAAATATCGTCTGTAACTTTACCTAGGAATGAAGACTTAACTCTCTGTAGGAATTATGAAGTTGTTAAAATAATTAAGAAATTACTTCCAGTAACTAGGCAGTTATCGCGACATTCGTTCTAGTGGTGTCGATTCTTTTGCGTATTTTAACAGTACTAAACGCATCTGTAACTTTATTTTTCTATTGAAACAGAAAGAGACAAACGCCCTTATTCCAATTCCAATTTATGATAATGGCTCCATCGTTATTCGATGACTCTGCCAACTTCAAGGCTGAAAAGACACTGTGGTAAGTATTTAAAAAACAAACTGAAATGCTAGACCATTGACCGGTGTTTGGAGCGTTGAAATCAGTTGAACATGCTGAAAACGGACAAAACAAAACGCCTTTAGTTTCGTTTAGTCCAACAAACACAACAACACAACAGTGTCAAACATGACAGGACAATAGAATCGACATCATTATTAAAACTTCAAGTATATTTGACATGACTATTTCTATCATTTACTATCTTCATAGAATTAAACAGGACATCAATCATACTTCACACTAATAATAAAGCGAAAGTGACTGTCTCGTTGTCTGTTACCCTTTTTTTATCATGAGGAAGGACATAGACTATTTAGTTTTGATTTTTTCTATATTCGCAGCATCTGAAGTCCACGCGGATGGAGTCGCGGGCACGACTAGTATAAAAATATCTATCAAATTAATTTGAATTGTGTGCAACAGATTTTTGTGAATTTAGCATTAATTTATTATTGCAGTCATATAGCACAACTCTAGGCCTTCCAGTCAGTGTTGAATAGGACGATTTTAAGTGCTTACAAATCAAAATTAAATCGGAAACAATATCATCACGTTTTGATAAGCTAAACAGTGTCAGGCGATTAGTTTAGGGATAGACCTAAATACAACAATACTATTATTTTAAATTTCTTTTAAAGTCGATAACTTATAAACAACTTCATAATGATTCCAGAGAGTTAAACTCTTCATTCATAGCTCCAATCATTTACTGTTATTAATAAACATACTTCAATTGCAAAAACACAAAAAACACATTGCATATCTGCAACTCAGTTCGAATATTGAAGACTTTTTCTAACACTTTCAATGCCTACAAACAGTTTAAGATAGTAATTTACGGTTAAAGTACACGTATCGCTCCGGCAAAGGATCAACACCGCTTCACCTCATTGACTCGCCGCGTGAGGAGCTAATGTCTGCAATTGATTCTGCTATTCGCGAGGCGGAATACTAGGCCAAGTATATTTAATTTGCCATCGACACGCTAAGAAGAAGAACCCGGAATTCACTTGTTCTTGCCGAGGCGAGGCTATGCCGTTAGGTGCTGTGCTGATAAGTGTGCGTTACAGTATGGAGTTTTATACAAAGAATACCGAACTGCTCGAGTTGAGGCGATGTTGATCAGTGTGCGATATGTGTGCTTTTACCTTCCATTACAAATTTTGCAAGATTCAAAGGAAAAATGTTAACCATCTATGGTTGAGGAAATACATTTATTTTATCGCTATATAATAGCCAGTCAATGGTTACCTTTATTGTCAGTAAAATAAAATACTGTCAGCAACATTCCATGCAGGATCAATCACTGACGAATAAGTTCTATTAAAATCTTTGTAGGCATTGAAAAGGCCTTATCAAATCATACGAACGCACGAAAACGTGTTGTCTCTCTCGCACTTAGCGTGGAGAACCATTCTATTAGAAGACCTAGTACTTGCATCCATTTGTACTTTTACACAAGTGACCACCCTAGCTTCACGAAACACTGCAATTAATGTGATGATGGCGTCGATTTTGCAAGGCATTACTTATTTTTACCTTTTATTTAAAGGCATAACAAGAATGAGACGGGGATAATTTAGAAACTTTAGCATAATCTTGTCTTTTTTGAGATGTCTATAAAAAGATAGTTTGAATTTTGACAGCACTAAAATATACCATTTCTTGTTTTACCTGTGGGTAAAAGATAAAAATATAATTTTATAACTTTGTTTGGTTAGTGCCTTACAGAATCAGGGCCAATGGTGTAGCTCATTCTGACAGTACTAAATTAGGCTAAACGTATCTCATTTTCCTTTTCTATTGAAACAGAAAAAGACACTCTAAGGGCCATTTTCACGAACAAAATAACAGATGTTTAAAATAAAATCGGCCGTTTACCCATACAAAGTCATGTATAAACGGCTGACTTTCCGCTAATCGTCTGTTATGTTGTCGGTGAACATGGGCCTTAAAGTTTAGTTTAGTAGTCCTGTCCAACCGCTAATCAACACCATTGTATAGTATTTTTCATTTTCTTTCAACAGCCAGATAAATTACATTTGTTAAAGCACTTTGTAAATCGTGCAATGTATTGTAAAGTAACTATGATATTTTCGTATAATTATGTTATGCTATGTTCAGATTATGGAATAGCCAAGGGTCAAATTTAACGTTACTAGGCCTTCGGTTCCTTTCATAAAATTGTGTCAAGTATCAAACTTGTTTTTTGGAAGTTTTTTTTCTACTAACAAAGTGTCTACTGTGGGATTTTTGTTGGACATTGTATAAAAATTACTTGCAAGATTTTTTATTTTTAATATATTCTTTATTTTCAAGAATAAAGTTTTATCTATATCAGAGCCTTTTTGTGCCCCGTTTTTCCCATGCTTTTTATTAATTTAGTTTTTTCGCTGGGATATCGTCAAAAATTAGACCAAAGGACCAAAAACCCCACAGTAATCACATCAAGCCTAAAATTTTTACATTTATGACGGCAGTTAGTGAGATCTTTCGAAAGTATACAAAAAAACATTAAAAAAACTGTCCGTCAGTGGACTTAGTCGAAATGGTGGGAAAATCTGCCTCGCACTCACGGCATAATTGTAGTTCTTTATCAATAAAAATACTTATAAATAAGTGTAGCTGGCTTTATGGTACAATGTATGGAAAACAGACGATTTCTCTTGAATACAGGTTACCTGAAGCCGGTTAACCAAGATGATTTTAATTTTCAGTTTAAAAGAAATATAGAGCACCTAGAAATTGGTTCCTTAATAAAAAAAATAAAAAAATCAGGTTATTTCAAAGACATTGACTAGGCACGTCTAGATTACAGTAAAATGGTGACGCTTGTTGAAAATAATATAAAATAAACGTTAATTACTTCTGTAAAACATTCACTGAGTTATTTTTAGGGGACAATTACTTATTTGACACTATTAATTAAATTTTCCATGCGTTTTGTTTTTTATGAAAGTTTATTCATAGTTAAAAAAAAAATCGCCACCATTATTACTTCACATTGACAATGAATTCTAAATACATAAATCCAACAGACAATATAATTTTTCAAACTATTCAAGCGAGTCACATTGCTTTTCCATCATCAAAATAAGTATTAAGCAATCCAATTCCTGAACTAAACTGATCTAAAATAGCTTTACTAACCATCTGATTGACCGGTAATTTCAGTCTGTTAAAAATTCGGCAGAATACTCATAATAACCTCCATGTATTATTTTAGTCTTTGACATTTAAAAAGTACAAAATATTTATTCACTGAAACATCTATGACAATGGCCAAAGCTTACAATTAAAAAAAATTACCGAGAAATGTACTTATCAGTCATAAGAGTTATAACGAAACGTACCTTGTGACCATAGAATTTAAAGTCGATATCTTCAACGGCTTGTAAACGGGTGAAATAAAACGATATCTCCACTGCGTCGATACGTGATACGTCGACGTAAGTCCATTCAGCACACTATTATTATCACAAAAACTTGTTTTTATCCAAACCGTACGTTAAGTCCGTCGGTACGCGGCAATGGCACAACCCGCTCATTTTTGTTAAATATCTACACATTTTTAGACACAAAGAGCACTACTTGTTCAGTAAACATCACTAGGATCAGGGTTATAAGTGTTTCGGCACCGTGTTAAAGTTTCAAGCCTTTGCCAGTAGGGTGGGAGTAAAGCGGGGTTTTTATTTATAGAAGTGTGGAGAGGTCACCGAGGCCACGAGCCAACCTCACAAGTATGTAGATTCACCTGAAAATGTAAGAAACCCATTTAAGCCTTTGAACGATAACTTATGCCACAGACAGATTTATTATTTGATTGAATAATTAGGCTTTTACAAACAAAAATTACAGTGAATTAATTAAAATTAACAAGCAATAAATTGTATGTAAGAAAAGCATTAGTAAGTAGTACTGTAACTGATATTACCACATACATTACCAATTGTAACAAAAAGCCCAAAAATTCAAACAAATTATTAAAAAACATATTTTCTAAACGCCTTATAATATAGTAAGAAAAATGTAAAAAAGAAATAAAATGAGGCGTTTAAAAAAATCCGTATGTGGCGTGTGTGATGCGTTCAAAATGTGCAAAGCGAGTAATGTACAGCGAATGATATGTTAGGTACCCCGACGGAAATATCCGCGGACCTCAGCTTACCCCCATTTGCCCTTCTGTCATTCGTTTTCGTTCGTACACAACTGTGGGCCGAGCACGAATGTTTTGACGTATAGTAACGTAAACGTAAGCAAATTTTGATTATAAAATACGATGAATCTATCGCATTCTTGTTCAAATTTATGCAACAAACGCACTTGTTTCATAAAAATGTAAAAATATTGCATGTATTTCCAAAAAAATATCATGGATTTAACGTGTATTTTTGGTTCTAAATTTGGTTACGTTTACGTTACTATACGTCAAAACATTCGTGCTCGGCCCAATGATGACCGGCTGACGCAGCCAATCGACAAGACCACAGATATTTCCGTCAGGCAGCACATGGATGGTTTTGTATGAGACTTTGTTAATTCGTTCGCAATATGTACACATAACACAATCCACACAGAGGGATAACAGATGATTAGAATAACCACAAATATAAGACAACATTAAAATAATTTGAAAAATGTTATTTATGACTTATTAGGTATTGGTTATTCTGATCGTCGATAAAGGGCATAATAATGCTGCATGTTCGCTCGTTTTGCTGTTAAGCAAGAGCATAGCATTTGCATTTATAAGGTATATTAGACACAAACAAAACAGCATTACTATACATTTAAAACATGCACATGAATAAGCACAAATTGTAACATTTTGAACACTTATACTGGTGTATATACATACAATGCCATAATATTAATATGTGCTAGCAAAAATTGTTGGAAATAGGCTTCCTAATAAACAAAAAAATGGCCTCTAAAGAATGTTTCCACTGTGAACACACCATAAAATATGTTGTTTCATATTGACTTGATCAATATTTTGTTTCAGAAATGATAGGATTCTGCCCTAGGCGGTCCAAAAGTTTTGATATTCAGGCAAAATAGCTTAGCGTTCAAAATGTCAATAAATATACAAAAGACAATCACAAATAACATAATATAGGTCAAGAAACATATAATTAAAGTTTTTAAGGACATATTAGTGAACAAACCTAACAAAATCATGACGATGCAATGAAGGCAAGCGATGAAAACGAACACAAACACTTCAAGCGCAGGTTTAATCGTGAAAGCCGGGCAGAGTCAGTGACAAAACGTGCTATAGAGCAAAATAATAAGATGACGCAGTTTATGAACGGGAAATGAAGTGAGTAACTAAAAGATAGTAGAAATTCTAATAACATTCTAAACTATTTATACTTTGTGGCAGATTTGTTGAACGTTTAACTGCCTGCAGCTAATTTTATAGACTAGGAACCGTATTGAATAAGAAAGGTACCAAATATTCTTAATAATGCACAATATTTTAGTTTTCCAAGAGGATATAGCGTAAATAAACGTGTTACAAAATACTGTGCGCTATTAAAATAAAAAATTACTTATTCCTAAAACATTCTCTGACTATTCGTTAAAATTTTGCGTCGCACATGTCTAAGTCCGTCAGTTGAATTGCAATGTTAGGAAACTGACGGATATATACGTCACCCGTGACGGCTATATTCGTCACAGTGTGGGGAACTAACCGCCAAATACTCAACCACAAAGGGACAGAAGCATCTTTAAATTAATTGTCTTTTAAGTATTTGAGGGTTAGTCGTCATATTCTGACAAATAAAGTCGTCACGCTTTATCTGTTGCACTGTAACGTATATAATCGTCGCTGTTGCGACTGATATATCCGTATCAAGTATGACAACGGTCACAAGCATTGATGTAGAATATACTCCATAGATTGGCAATGTCAAGTTTCAAAGGAGACTAAAAATTAAGTGTCTGTTTGTGTAATCTTGAGGATTATTATTGTTTGATGAATCACATCCTGGTACAGCTGCACAAGAAACCATCATAATAACGTTATTATTATATACTTTAATTCACCTAAATCATCCAAAATGTGTAAACGCACAATTGATAGGGCCGGAATAGGCCGGTAAATGAATACGTGTTGGGTCTTGCTGCCAGCGTCATTCTCGACCTCTTTCTAACAAAGGAAAGAACCATAGGCGTGGTAGCTCTCTTTTACTCCAAATGGAAAAATGGAGTATATTCTACATCTACGGTCACAAGCGTGACGTTTATATCCGTCCACAGGTGCGACGTGTATATCAGTCACAATTTATCATGTGACGTTTATCATTGGTTAATGTAGGCTAGGCTATCGTCGTGCGACGTGTGGAAGCATCGCTGGGGTCACAAGTCACAAGCTGCGTCATCAGTGGAGGAGATAGTTACGTGTGCGGCGTGTGGTCGGGCGACAGCGGGCGGTAGCGGCCGACGCGCTCGCACACCGCGCCTGCGCCAGGCCAGACGTTAATATCATGGTCACGTGTGCCGACATTATAGGAACCATGTTCAAATTAAACCAATTCTATGAGTTCTTTGGTAGTGACAAGTATGTTAAGAACATGCACCTGATATGATAAAAAATATTGTATACAATGGTAATGAGACTGGTAATCCCATAATACATGCTGTTTTAGACATGTTAATGAACCGATGAAGTGCTAACGGATATGTAAGAACTGTAATATTTTTTTGCACAGTAAAATTGGTTTACTTTCAACAAATTGATTTCTAAATATCAGAATTTACTGGATATATGAGAGAAATAAGTCGCCTTTAAAACTAAACTGAACTCCATTATGCTTAGTAATCAAGTATGTATTGTAATTCTTTGCCAATACAAAAAAATGGATTGATATTAGTGCTGTAATTTTATCTTCATGAATACATCGGTGGGGACCGAAGTGTTGTCTATGGTTTTAATTAATATGTACAGTATGACACAAAAAATAATGCGCGTCGTCAATCTTCCCCGGCAGACACGAAAAAACGATCGACGAAAACTCCCCAAACTATAAATGAATTTAAAATCAACCTTATGTAATGCACTTAAGGTGTAAAAATTGATTGCCATGACGTCCCTTTCACTCACGCGCTTCTGTACACTACGTGTCATTGTAGGTCTTGTCGAGCGCGTATAGCGGCAGAGAAATTAGACGCGCAGCTTTCTGATTGGTTGACCAATTTGTCGGGTATTATAATTGCGTCAACTGCGCAGGTACATCGGTAAGCCATTTGTGTTGTGTCGTACTGTACTTTGTAAGATCCCTAACATAAATTGTAGCTCTAATATAAAATTACGGGAACCATGTTACAAACAGGAAGTGGCTTATCGATGTCGATAGATATCTATATGTATGCCCATTAGTCGATTATCAACAATCTTGTAACGATTTTTCATTGATTTGATGTAATTAATGATACAGACGAAATTAGGTATTCTGGCAATTTAATTATAAAAATTCACATGCTTTTTTGCTAAAGCAGCAACAGATAAAAGCCGACTGACTTGTTTTAGTATGCCTCCTCTCTGAGAGTGACTGGACTCAGTATGCTTTAGCCCAATATGGCAATATCCATATAAAAACTAATGACAATGATGCTCAATACATATAGTGTAGTGCCACAAACTTATCTGACCCGGTGACCAAAATTGGAACTAACTTCGCTACAGAACAATTTTTGTAGGGAGATGACATTGGTAAAAGCGACGGCAGCGACGCCATGACCGGGTCAGATAAGTTTGTGGCACTGTACCACCTACTGTTGTATTTGACGCAAATTCGACATAATAAATAAATAATTATGGCTACTTTTAACTGACTTAAAAAGAAATAAGAGGTTCTCAATTCGAATCCATTCCATCCGTGTATTATTATTATTATTTATTGTCGCCAATTGTGAATCGATTTTAAATATTATTTTTATTTTGAAAGATTATCCTCTCGAGGTCGTCCTATTTAAATTAGGTGGATATCTGATAAAGACTTTTGGAGATAGACAATGGAACTCTTCAATGGATAACAGCAAATCACTGGCGATTGCTGTATTTGCACTCAAAATAAAAAACTTTAAAAAAAGTAAACACTGACTAAAAAAAAAACTTATAAATAATTTTCATAAAAAACTTAACACTTCTGAGGGCCTTAAATTCTTCGATGCACCTTAGTTTGGCAGTGGCACCGACTTCAGACGTTGTTTAGTTTTTATGAAAATTATTTTATGAGTTGTGTGAATGAACACTTCTGTTAATCTAAAGGGCATATTTGTATATCTATCGACATCAATTGCTCGTACCCCAGGACCAAAATATGTTAGCCATCAGTCCAGCACCAACATCGAGTGGAACACTTGGTGACCTTCCGTAACGTGTACCCGCCTGCTACCCTGAGGTCTTTCTACCTCCCATACATTTGACTGGTATTAATAACGTGTACTGGGGGATTACTACGAGCAGGGCAGAAATTAAACTGCGCAGACATTTCCAGTATAAGCTGACCTTTCATTGTACGAAAAGCCTATACAGTGCAAGGTCAGCTCATAATGGAAATGTCTGGGCAGTTTAATTTCTGCTATAAGAGTTCGTAGTAACCCTCCTATACCTAAGTACTGTTGGAAATAAAGTTATGTATGCCCATTTCTTACTAAAAACTCTGCTAAATTAAAGAGATATGTGGTGGAATCGTCTAGAAGCACCAGCTTATTATGAACATACAAACAAGACCCCTCCACACAGATCTGAATGTTACTCTACTTAGAAAAAAATAATTATTTTATGTCTATCATTATGTGTCATTATAGCTAGTACTTGCGATGGCCAATTTTAATACAACAATCGCATTGTTATAATAATTGAGGACGAACATACGTTTTTAAGATAATTGTTATTAACAAAATATGGACATACCTAGACTGAATTAAACGAATTTTATTTATAACACTTCATGCAACCAAAAGTCTACTACTTTATCTTTCTTAAAATTAACCCTGCTACTGAAGTGGATAGAAATATGATGCTTATATTTCTGTCCACTTCAGTATCAGGGTTAATTTACTTTATTTTTTTAGCAGAACCAGTCTTTTTATTGACTCTTGTATCTAAGCAGGCACTTCTCGATTCCTGCGGGATCATCTCAGAATCAAATATTCACTAGGAGTGTTATTTGATGTTTATATTGTTTATGATGGTTCGAATTCGAAATGTACGTCTCAAAAGGTAACGACTATTCGAGCGGCTTTACTTCGAAAAAAGTTAAGCTCGACTTTTCCACTATAGATCAACTTAATGACCACTCGAGAAGAGTTCGAATTCAAACTTCTTCTCGAATTCGAGACAACTTCAAATGAACGAGAATTGCCTGTATGTTTGCACTAAAAGGGACTTCGCCACATACTGCTACGGATTTGTCCTCACGACCTTACCATCACCATTCAATGCCTGAACGGTAAAGTTTATTGTTCGTTATTCAATAATAATCATTACAATTCACGACATATGACGTCACTTGACATCTTGTAAAACAATGCGATATTTTATTAAAATTAACAGTACTGGCACTAAATGACACAGAAATTCGTTATCGGTTTAAGAGATCAACGCGACGGGACGACTCGCCTCCCCTTTAGAAGATATACTATTGTTTAGTAATGTAATCGTTAATTAACTATATAAACTATGAAACCATTTATAACTAACCAAGTAAATGTTCATGCAATGTGTTAGATTTCTATTAAATAAGAAATGAAAAGATTGTTGCCTTTATCTTTTTTATCATATCATTCGCTTCTTTGATCTACCTTTCTGAAGCATTTCTATAATTTATAATTGACTGATAAGATTCCAAAAATATTTACTATCTCAGTTCTTATTAATATTGTGAAACGAACAACCACATTGCACGAACACCTCTGTAAGACTCAGTGTGAACGCCAAGCACTCACAGCATACATTCAACAAGTACCGCGCAGTTTAATCATACATCATTATAATCGCTTCTTCCATACTACACTTTATTTAAGAGCGCCACGATTTGAGTTCAACCTAACATTTGTTTTGTAGCACATACTTATAGTACAAAATCCGCTTTATTTGCGGAAAACTACAGTAACGTATTTTTAGTTCCGAAAACAGTCACGAACGAAAACGGCGCTGCCGTTTCAAAAAGTTTTGTATTAGGGACCGTACACTGCTTCCCTGCGGTCCGAATTGCGCTAAAAGTGATAATATTGCGAATCCGACTAAAGTCACAAGTATACCTACTTACTGAATAGCCCATTAATTTTGTGACTATAAAATTTGGTCGGATTCGCGATATTATCACTTTTAGCGCAATTCGGACCGCAGGGCTTGTCTCGACCGAAATCGCGAGAGAAATACAATAGCGATAGTTTATTCAGAATGTTCGAGTTCCGATTGACCGTAACAGGTCCACTGCGCACTACACGCGGTCCCTCGTGCGGCCGCACAAGGCGCGCAGAGCCTCACCGGAGTCCCAGTGCGCGTCGCCGCGCTCGTCGGGCTCGCTGCAGCACGACGACGACGACGACGGCGGCGGCGACGAGCGCGCCGGGTGCCCGCTGAATGTCGACGACGAGGGCATCTTCTGGACTATTAGCTCCACCTGCAAGTTTAACATGTTGTAAGCATTACACTGGACAATATAAAATAGCGACCTGCGGGTCTACCGCGTAAAAAAATGGTAATGAACACCAGAATCTGGTCATAAACTTCAATACGATCGTGAGAGCCTAAACTTCGAGTCACCTTGTAAAAAAATTACCTATCATAAAGTTGGGACTCCCATCTCCATGATAGGTAATTATTTTTACAATATAGATCGAAGTTTATACCCTCACGATCGTATAGAAGTTTATTGCCAGAGTCGATGTTCATTACCATTTTAGTTACGCTTCGCAGGGGTGCAATTTCTCTAATATCCTTATATTAAATATAAAAGTATTATTCATATAAACCTTCCGGAAGAAATACTCAAAATGATGGTGAAAACCGCATCAAAATCCGTTGCGTGGTTTAGGAGTTAGCGGATTGAGCGGAGTGAGCAGACAGACGTGGAAAGCGACTTTATTTTATACTAGGTATGTAGAGATACTATGTCCGATTTCATATTGTCAAGGGCTTTCGCGAGACTTTAACACTGGTTTTTAGGATTAATCTCGTGATGTTTCGAGATAATTTTCAACGTTTTGATCGCCGGTAGTTTTTGATTATTGTACAAACAAGGCAGTTCACTGTGCGATAAGGAGCGAACCTTTACCAAATACCAATTACGTCAAATTACCAATTGTGGCAATTTGACGACGAATTTGATGATCGGTTGGCGCAGTGGCTAAGCGTTCTACGCTACGTGCCGCGGGTTCGATCCCCGCACGGAGCAATTATTTGTATGATCTACAATTAGTTGTTCCGGGTGTGTGGGCATGTGACATGTATGTTTGTACTGGAGAAATCCCAGAGACAATGTAAAAAAAATAAAAATACATAGCCTTCAGTTACGACATTGACCAGTTTTAATAGGCTTTTTTAAAGTAATTTTCAGTTGCTGTGCCAGTTTCATCCTCTACCACAAGGTGCCAAGCTTATACCATTATTGGAAAATAGTATTTACTATTATACACCTCTGCCCAGCCATTCCTTGAGGGTTTGCAGTTTTAAGGCTTAGTATGTTTTATTAACAAAATGCTATATGTTACCTTGAAGTCTGGGCTGTAATGTTTGTGTTGTTTGTCCTTGTGCGCCTCGTCCAATTGCCACTTATTCAGCGTCAACTTGAACGCCTCTAAGTTCGGACCTGGAATATTTACATTATTTTTAAATTAAGTAGTTTCAAATAAATTGGTGCAGTCTTGTGCTGGACATAAGTTCGTTCAAGGATATTGACTATAAGCTGGGGAACGGTTTGGTGGCTAGGGAGATAGTCTTCTCAAAAGGAGAGGTCGGCATTGGACTGGCGAATTGGATTAATTTGTCAATCGTTAGACTCCCATCGGTCAGTTTGCTTATCAGGTCACGTTGACTACCAGAACTGCTATTCCAAGAAGCTGGTTGCCTTGAGTACACCCCTTACATTTTTATGGAATTTTCAAGAGGAAAGAAAACGACAATATATTATTAATACTAGTGGTCGCCCGGTGGTCGAAATTCGACCGTAATTTTAGCATTCTGCACTCCTCCTCCATATAAACTTTAACTATACCAAATATCACATTCCTCAGTGCGCGCAATTTGCTTTAAAAGGTACAAAGTTTTCTCTTCACGTATTAATAATAATATATAGATACCAGTGGCGAAGAGTCCATACAACCCGATTCCCATAGGCTTCCCTTTAGGAATTTGTAGGTAAGTGCATAGACCAACTTAACATTATATTATTTACTCATCCAACTGACAAAAAAAAGGCTTGTTAGTCACTTAGTCGAGCTCTTTCAGACATGACTATATATAGATTACGAGAGACGGTATGGATTTTTGTCTTGCAGCAATTTTTAGAGGGCATTTTTGGGACGGCTTCCCCTTTTAAAACTATCACCCTTCGCCACTGATAGATACAAATACTAACTGTCATCGAGTGCAGGCACCCTCTCCGCTCCCACGCCGGCCGCCACGAAGAACGTGTTGAACCAGAAGTGGAACAGCTTCTCCTTCCTCATCTTCATCTTGGGCTTGTTGTAGACGTCGACACGCACGTCGCCGTACAGCGGCGTGCAGTGCGTCAGGTACACGCGGACGCAGCACTCGTCCTTGCGCACCTCGTGACAGCCCGACGGCGTCTGAAAGAAAGAAAGAAAGGAAAATAATTAATTCCACATAGGACACACAACAGTCACAAGAAATTTATAACACAAAAGTAATATTCTACATTGGTAAATATACCTAAA
Source organism: Allophyes oxyacanthae (assembly GCA_932294325.1). Lineage (NCBI taxonomy): Eukaryota > Metazoa > Arthropoda > Insecta > Lepidoptera > Noctuidae > Allophyes > Allophyes oxyacanthae. Next base: position 2,277,459 of record OW028625.1, read on the forward strand.
TGTGCTGTCGAGCATGCCCATGTGAAAAAGGCGTCTGGAGAGTGCGGACATGTTTTATGGCATACGATACAGACATAGTGAGGTTGATGCAGTAGCGTCGCTAGGGAAGTGTGGTGAGGGCAGTCCACCCCGGGTGTCACCCCCGCAAAGGACAGACATTTTGTCCATACGAAGAAATATGCAATGAAAACTGTTCCAAAAAAAAAACATAGGTACCTACCTAAATTTTTAAATTATTTTTTTTTATCTTACGCGGTTGACACTCTTTCTGTTCGCACCGGGTGCCACCCACTCTAGCTACGTCACTGATTTGAACCATGAATATCGTACAGAAACTCATTATGTCGAGATGATAAGTAAACGAATTCTTCTATGCGAAATTATAACAACTTCGATCGCGAATTCCGTCGCCAAATATGTTATGAATATAACACCACCTCACAATCGTTCAGTCAGAACGCCCAGAGAATCAGTTTTTCGGAAGATAAGAATTCTGAAGCCGTAGGCTGGGGTTAGGATAGTCAATATAGAATTGATCTTCAAGTGTGCGAGAGTGCGGAATCTCTGTTTCAGGAAAGTCAAAGTCAAAGTTTTTTATTTCAACTGGGCCTTTGCAGGCACTTTAACAACGTCGTGATTCAAGGTGCACGGTTCCAAGTGGGTTGGTCCTGGAGAAGATACCGGCAAGAAACTCCATGGATACTCTTTTCACAAAATAAATTTACAATAATATCTGAGGCCGCAGGAGCTGCCCCGGCTAAAATTAGATATGAGCGATCGTTAGTTATAAAGATACCTTCATCTTTCTACAGGGATCTCCGTGCTTTCATTCAGTTTTGCGGTGTCACCGAGATTCTGAATACCGGATACAAGACGTTAATTACCTTGAAGCAGGGCTGTGCTTGTGAGACGGTGAGCTCGGGCGAGCACTGCCCGCCGTTGAGCATGGGCGGAGGGGACATGACCAGCTCGCGGATGTGCACCTTGGTGGCGGAGTACTGCAGCCCCGAGGTTATCATCGCCGCGTAGTACTCCACGTAGCGACGCTGCGATGGTATCGTCACGCCTGCGATTTTGAGTATAAAACATTCGATTTAATTAAAATATCAAAAATCCCGACTTCTTGAAAAGTGAATTTTAAATAAAAGCTGAAAAGAAAAAACAAGTCCAGTAGAATTCTAATGTGGAACATAGCGACTTTAACAGTCGGAACCTATTATTGGGAAGATTTAAGCCGGTCTCGAATTTTAATGGGTCCTAAGTCCGACCGTTAAAGTCGCTATGTTCCGCATTAGCATTCTACTAGACTTGTTTTTTCTTTACGGGCTCAGTAGGCTAATTCACGTAACTAAAGAAGTGAAGTATGATCAAAACAACACATTTCGTATTCTCTTAGTTTCAGTGAGATACGCTGGCGTCAAGTTCGAGCGTCACTGCAATATGATAGGCTCGTCATAAATTACGTGAATTAGCCCTCAGATAGAGCCTAGGTAAAGTTTGTTTTCCATATAACTCTGAACAGGAAAATAACTATCAAAGGTAACTATTACATATATTTCTTAACCATTGTCTACTTTGTACATCTCTTTTTCTTTTTATTGCATCATTTCTTCTCTTTCTAATGTGCAATAAAGTGTATTGTACACCAAAACTGCCTTCATTATCACTATGCTGCCTTCCAACTGCCTACCAAACTAAAATGCCGCTCATCTATAAATACTTTGGAACGATAGCAACAAGCCAGACGGTTGGCAATCGATAACACGTGCAGTATAAAAATTACACCAGTAATAAACTGTCATTTGCATAGAAAATGTACGTCCACTGCCATTGTATTATTACGGAGAAGTGACACGTGTAGTGTAGCCCTTTGAAAGTAATCGAGTTTAATACAGGCAGTGAAGCGAGTATGATAGCGTGTTTTTAAAACAGTTAGTTCATTTGGAAACTACACAATGCAAGAATGCTAACCAATATTATTATTATTACAAGCCTATGCTGTCCCAATACTGGGCAAAGGCCTCCCTCCCTTTCCTCCACTTCTCGCGATCTCGCGCTGTATCGGGCCAGTCTATAAGGAAGGCGTTCAATTCGTCCCGCCATCTCCTTCGTGGTCTGCCGCGACCCCGTCTTACTGTCTCAGGACACCAACCAATAATGAGGCAAAATTTATTTGGTGTTCTATAATTTCAGTTACTTTGTCTAGAACGGGTCTACCAAGCAACTAAAATGGTAATTAACATCGACTCTGGTAATAAACTTCAATACGAACGTGAAAGAATAAACATCGAGTTAGCTTGTAAAAAAATTACCAATCATGAAGTTGGGACTCCTATCTTCATGATCGGTAATTATTTTACAAGGTAGCTCAAAGTTTAGTCTCTCACCATCGTATTGAAGTTTATTACCAGAGTCGATGTTCATTACCATTTATTTTTTACGGGGTAGACCCGCTGGTAGGGAAAATGGTTTGGCAGTATCTTCCTTACCTTTTTTTATTAACCCCCCGACACAAAAAGAGATGTTATAAGTTTGATGCCTGTGTCTGTCTGCGTATGTGTCCGTGGCATCGTAGCTCCCAAACAGATGGACCAATTTCAATAAGCCTTTTTTTATTGAAAGCTAATTTAATCGGAATAGTTCTTAGCTATGTTTCACGAAAATCTGTTCAGCTGTTAAAAATTTACAGCTCTTTTTCTAGTTGGAGTAGGAGGGTTTCTCGGTTAGGTTAGTGAAATAACCAGTAGCAACTTGAAATAGCTTGAGACTATTGTCAACGACTTTCAGTAGGAACTTTCCATAAAACGCTTAAAAAAATGCATTCTTGTAACGGCCGAACATAAAGCAAAAAAAAAAAAAAGTTTATAAAATACCTTTTTCATCGTGGGTTCTCTTCGTCCCATAGAACTTGAGCGCCTCGTCCGCGGACGCCTTCTGACGGCTGTATAGAAGGTAGCAACACACCATTGTGCCTGCAATACAAACCCATACAAAACATTTCATTTTTTATATTCCCGATCATCTGTACAAAAAAATCTTTTGAAAATTTCTCAATAAAATCAGGAACTTTCTTCTTTGTTTCCTTTTGAACGTGACGTGGGCGGAGCTTGAGGCCCATTAGACCCGTTAGCTTTTATAAGAACAATTATATGTTGTATGGCTTTATAATAATGTAGAACGGAACTTCGAATGGACCCGAACGTAATTTGCATTAATTAAATAAAAAATATTGTCATTTTGATATAAAAATGTAATGCGTTATGTCTGAGTCGAATGAGGTAACAGCAGACACACTAAAAAATCTATTGAAATAAAATGGAACATCTTTAACGATAAAATTTTCTTCAAAAATGATGATGGGAAATCAAATTGGTCCAAATATCCGATGTTAGTGGCCCAAACACGGCTCGTTTCACGTCCACGCAGCAATCCTACACTTTTTATATCCCTTCGGGGCTGCCCACAAAAAAGGAGGCGGTTTGTAAAGGACCTTTTTTTAATTTACGACTTCGGCGTGAAAGCCGGTACGGTGGTAATACGACCAATTATGGCGTGTAAAGAAATTTCGCAATTACGGCTTTGAGGTTTCGTCTCATTTTTGTTCGTGCAACAATGCCCGACCATCCGTTTCTATAGGCAATAACGTGGCACGTGTAATTTGTTGCTTTAACCTTTGTTACCGAAAACGTTCGGGGTCCTATTATGCTAACTTTTATCTGTCTGGAACGATATTAGTACGTAATAATTTATTCTTTTGATATTTTAATGTGCGATGTAGCGATACACATTAACGAATGGAGTGCACGCAAAAAAGGTCACGTTCACAACGAATAATGGAGTCGTTGTTATGCTAAAATTGGACACCAACCCGTTTGAAAATTTTCCTTGGAAGTTTATTACTAGAACTGGAGAAAGTGTCGACGTATGTGAGGAGACGCAGCTGGCTTTATTTGTCGGTAAGGGTAGGTAATTGTCCCTTTTTTGTACAAAACGGACAATTACCTTTTTCAAGTCAATAAAATATCCTTTATATGGAGCCACCTGATCATTTAACTTTCCTTGCTCTATAAAAATCCCTTGTGGTTTTCATGCTTACTTAACGGGGAAGGATTTTTTTTTTTGGTAGATTATACGAAGGCTTACCTGTCCGTCCCTTGCCGGCTTTACAGTGCACGGCGGCCACATTCTTGGAGTCGGCAGAGAGCCAGTTGTGGACATCTTCACAGAAGGGCTGGATCAGCTCGATGTTGGGGGGCGTGTGGTCTTCTAACGCGTATCGCGCCACCTGGAAATGATAAAAGAGACTTTATTACACTAGCTGTTAGTAACCGGTAATAATCTAGAATATATTCGCTATACTTTGTTATCCTAATCCGTTGTCTTGTTATAAACACCCAAACTTACGTATTGAGTGATTGTTTTATTTTAAAAACTGCTTAATAATACTTATAACGAGGCCAGAGGGCTGGCCATGTCTGTCGAAGCGGGAGCGATGGCCAGTGTTGTCTGAAGAGTCACCAAGGTAAGACCGCTAGTTCACTATCGTCATGTAGGACTCTCCCGAAGTCCAGACAGCTAGACTGACGACCTGGAGAAGGCAGCTGTGGTACGCAGCGCGCGGAAGGCGTATGTTCACGTGTTTTCTCACAACTTGGAAACACCTTTGTCCAGCAGAGGACTGCGTCAGTTGATATATTCATGTTCAATGGTCTGTGAGTACAAGAAACACAGATTTACATTGTATACTTGACCTAAGGAAAGGATGTTCGTTGCAAGGTGAGCTGGCAATGCGTCACTCAATACAAACTGTTTTGTATTATTGCCAAACGCCAAGATGTGTTTCCATGGTAACAACTTTAAAACCTTCGCCCTAAAGCGATTGATATACTATACGTACGTAATTTCAAAGTATTATGCCACATTTTTATTGAAAGAATTTGAAATATTTTAGAACTTTGGACACATTATTAATGTGGTGGTTTCTGTAAGACAGGTTTTCCTGTCATATGAAAAGCATGCTTGGAACGTCTCCAAAATTTGAAATAATCCGCATGCAATGATTTCTTATTTATTGTCGGTGTAACCTGCCCTGTTACATTTTTAAAGGAATATTATCTATTATACAGGATGTAAGTGCCATCGTAACGAAAACCGATACCATGAATTCAGTACATGATTCTGCTGGACACCTACGCGATAGAATTTTGCTACGATTATCATGTTTTACTAAGATTTTGTTCACAGTTTTAACAACTAAAAATATAGCGAACAAAATCGTAAATTTTATGAAAAGACCGACGCAAAATTCTAACGCTAAGAGGAGTCTAGGATTATGTACTCATCCATGGTATCAGTTTCCAAACTAACTGGTAACAGTTTCCAAAGTAATCAGTATATTAAAATAAATACAGAATACTTTGGAAGATTCTCTCGGGAGATGTCCTATGTCCTATTTCGGTTCTCCGGCATCCAAGTTTCGGGCCACATGCGCACTTCATAGACTAAATTATTATCATCCGTGGCCTCGAAGTAAGAAGTCATGGACATTTTTCGAAAATGTACAGACTATGCTCCCAGAGCTACAATAAATAAACTTTCTTGACAAGTAGCTGGCAACATTTAAGTATTGTAGGTATGTACTTTATTTATTTATAGGTACTTCAACGACTTATCCACTAACAGACATTAAATTATAATGTATTAACAAGGTTCCAGATTATGGTGAATTTGTCACTTATAGAAGTACACAGCACTTACAGAAATTAGAAAATATGGTAAAATATGGAGAATTTTATTATAAAAAAACACCTATGTACTATACCCATGTTTGCAAAGAAATAAATGATTTGATTGAAAATAAAATTATATAGGTAATACAAGTTATTTAAGAAAGAGAAAAAAAAGAATGTTAAAGCGTAGGGATTGTTAGCGAGTACAAAACCAATCACTGCACAATGATCATTTTGTGGGTGTTACTTGAAGTCGCTTTTGTTATGCATGTGATTCCTCAGTAAGTGTTCGAAACTTTTTGCGAAATTGGGGAAATGTGTCTGAAAGAATATCGATGTTAATGTTGCAGGTGCTTAGCTTATTATAATTAGCCATTAATCGATTTAACGAAATGTAGATATAATATTTGGATATCACAATTCCATTAACTTTACTTTAACCTTTACTTTAACCTCCTCTACCGGTGTCTTCACTAAGGTGCACCCTCCTGTACCGGTGCCTTCACTAAAGTGCACTCTCCTCTACAGCTGTCCTCTCTAAAATGCACCATCCTCTAAAGGTGTCCTCGCTAAAGTGCCAACCCATTTCCAGCCAGCTTGGGCTGGATCACACACGTTTTACTGTTTGTAGGTAACTAACGTCCACCGATTGTTTCCTCTAATACTTTTGTGGATATTTTATAGTATGGCATGTGCGTTATTGTTCCATTTACGCTGATTTAGAATCGGTCACCGCCTGTCTGACGTGTGCAATCAACGAAGCCTAGCCGTCACGTCATTCCAAACGATTTGTTCAACTAATAGAAATTATTTCCTTCGTACATTATGGCTTCCTCGATGTCTGTATTCGAAGGGTGGACAAAAGTTATTTTAAGTAATTCTCCCTTTTTGGTATTGTGATGTGAGGGGCTCGTAGCTACATAGCTACCGCGCAGATCAGTCGATCAGCGAGGTTAAGCTGCGGTTGCCGCGGTCAGTCCCTGGATGGGTGACCATTTCTTCAAACATCGAGACCCCTCCGTGCCTCGGATAGCACGTTAAGCAGTTGGTCCCGGTTGTCATACGAATACCTTTGACAGTCGTTACGGGAGTCAGTAACCCAAAAAGTCTGACAACCGGTCTAACCTTAGGGTATCAGTGTCTCCTTGTAATTGGGTGGCGGAGGTCAGATGGCAGTCGCTCTGTATAAAATACTGTTACTCAGCCGTATCTGGTTAGACTGGGAGCCGACCCCAACGTAGTTGGGATAAAGGCCAGGCAGATGATGATGACCAGCGGGTCTACCGCGTAACTAAAATTGTAATGAACATCGACATCGGTATTAAACTTCAATACGATCGTGAGACCCTAAACTTTGAGCTAACTTGTATTTTTTTTACCGATCATGAAGATAATAGTCCTAACTATATGATAGGTAATTTTTTTACAAGTTAGCACAAAGTTTAGGTTCTCACGATCGTATTGAAGTTTAATACCGATGTCGATGTTCATTACAATTTTAGTTACGCGGTAGACCCCCTGGACAATACGATAGCGCAGAATATGTAGTAACTAAAACTGAGAGGCCATTGAACTTCATAGAATGTTAGCTTAGCCACCAGGCAACACATCGTCGAAATACATTCGTTGATTTAGAAACCGTCAAGATTGACTGTCTACGGCTAACGCTAAAGTTTCAGAAACAGTAGCCGTATTCATTTGGGTAGTTTATTACGAGTCTATTTTGTTCTGGTGGTGGTGATTCACCACATGAAATAAAACATAGTTCCCAGATCCTTCTCATATCGTCCTGACGTTGAAAACTGAAGAAGACGTGTCGGTACGGTCTTCAAGGAAGATTTTAGGTACATCACTACGCACACAAAAGCACTACTTCAGCAACAATCGTTCCTTATGTAAGCTATACACGCTATGGCCTATGATCCACCGGAGAGGTCTACCTGGTGTGGTTATGCAGGTCGACCACATTTCGTAGCGTGTATGGAATGGTCCGATATGGAGTGTCAATCGAAAGAATTGATTTTTAGCCCCCGACAAAAAAGAGGGGTAATATAAGTTTGTAGTGTGTAGGTATCTGTGGATATGTGTATCTGATTGTGGCACCGTAGGTCTAAAACGGAGGGACCGATTTCAATGCAGTTTGTTTTATTGAAAGCTAGTTTCATCGAGTATCGTCATATACTATGTTTCATGAAAATCTGTTCAGCCTTTCAAAAGTTCCAGCTCTTTTTCTAGTTGGGGAGTCGGGGGGTTTTTGACGGTTAGTCGCCTGCGCATGTTCCAAGAACTGCACAGATCTATTCCAGTACACGCTGCGGTCTACCTGCGCAGGCACACCTGCCGTATGTCCGTCATAACAACGTCAGGACACCAAATGGCGGTGACATGATTAGATAACTTACTACGTTCTATGTTTTCCTTCCATACCTAAATCATTATGGAAATACAGACAATTGATAAATGTAACAAGGAAAATGGGTCGCCGCTGACGTCACATAAGTGTTGCACGCGATATTTTAGTTACATTATACAATATAGATATTAATATACTTTATTCAAGTTCTAATGCTGATCTGGGTGCCTACCGCGTAACTAAAATGGTAATGTATATCGACTAATAAATTTTTAACTACTTTAAAAAAACATACGGGTCATGAAGCTAGGACTCCAATCTTCATGATCGGTATTTTTTTTACAAGGTAGCTCAAAGTCAAGTCTCTCACGATCGTATTGAAGTTTATTACCAGAGTCGATGTTCATTACCATTATAGTCACGCGGTAGACCCGCTGGAAGTGGAAAAACATGGGTGAATTTTACACCCACATAATATTATCTGTCCAATCATAAGTGGATTATAGAAAGACTGTCAATCTAACAAAGATAAATAGGATCAAGCAGAGTGGAGAAGATGTAATCAGTTAGCAGCAGAAAATGAAAGAGAAAACCCGGAAATAAAACCATTTCTTAACCGTTATCTCTCCCGGTTTTTCGTTTTGTCTTCTGCAAAAAAGACAAAGAGTGGAGAACACGGGTTTTTCCACCCGCCGTGCCAGGTGTACAGAAAAGACCGCAGAGGAAGACGAAAAATAATTAGAGTTAATAACAGTATAGTCTGAGTCTCTTTCGATCTCTATTGCTTTTTTAACATGCTTTTATTAGCTTCACCTGTAACTAACTAACTATGTAAGAAAATCTTGGAAGTTAAATTCGACCCACTTCCCGGTTTCCGATTGCGCTGAAATTTTGCATACACGTTCAGTTTGGATGACTAAAGCGTGTTCTATAGTTTTTTTTAAACTATAATATTTTATTTTTCAATAGATCCGTCTATCCCTATACCCCTGTGGCAGAATCAGTAAGTTCGGAATATCAACACATAATAATTATTTTTGTGCATAACGACTTACACTCATACTTAACTCTGTAGGTACGGCACCCTTGATAAGAAAACTCCTAGTGCAAGTGTTTATTTTTTTCTTTCCGAAATATCCTGGCAACATTCAAATCACCATAACTCGTTCGCTGCGACGTCCTTGCTAATATTATACGCGAATACGCCCAGAGGATAAAGTCGAGAAGGAAATAGCTATCACAAACACTGATTGCACAGCCACACCCACAGATATAATGGCGTGAAGATAGGACACGTTTAGACTTGGATATAAATTATCAAGAGTTAGTCAAAAGAAGTTATTATCTACTAACTTTATCAGTGAAATTCGACGGGTTATATAAGATAGGTTATAATATAATTACATAATATTAATGGATATACCTAATTGATGTTTTAGCGCTATATTTATGATGTAAATAATTATAGTATCTTCGAGAAGGTTTCTTTGAGTTGTGCGATCATTATTTGTTATGTATTTCATATATTCTAATAGTAAATCGCGAAAAAAAACTATACAGGATGCTTAGTGCTTAGCTCTCACAGTCGGCTCTAAAAGAAAGGCAGGTACAGTCCGCGCGCGAGCACCGAGGAATCGGGGCTAAGGAGACACTGGAGTGGAGACCCACTGGTACTGGGAGAGTGCGGGGTATGAGCGACGGCCGGGGGGGGGCGCAGCGCTCAGTGCCCGCTTCCTCAGCCCCCGATTCGTCAGAACTCTTGCGCGAACTGTACTTAATCAACTACTGACTTCATAGGTACAAATAAAACTGAACTACTCAATTACTAATACTCGTTCGCTGTTAGTAACAACCAAAAACCAAGATTAAAGGAAGTCTAGGACCATAAATAAAACTAAAAAAATATCTTATTCTATCCCAAATTCAAAATTTATAAATATTTTTACCGTTACTAGACTATATCATTATTAATGCTTTTTATTTTATTTATTTGACTCAATGTATTTGTCAACTAGATTAATTCTGTATAATAATCGTTATAACATCTACGTATCATATTATCGGAACTATAAAGATGCAAAATTACAATGCCATTATTATATATTTATGATAATTTTATTATAAGCACGCAATCATCTGTTAGGCAATCCTGTTTAAATAAAAAAATATGAATATAGCAGAGTTTGTTAACTATAATTATTTATTATGTCTACTTCCATTTGAGTGGAACCGTTCGCGATTTCCTAAATAAGTTAGATTATTTAAATAAGTTATATAAAAGCTGGATTAAAATAAATAAATACTTAGTTCAGAACCTAATTTATAATAGTGAGAATAGAAATATATTTTATATTTTTACCGTCGCCACTGGCTTACTGCGTCAGAATAAAATAAGGCTTAAAAACTAGAAGTCGTAAATAAATGATCTACGATTTAGTGTTAGAATGATTATAAAAGAAATCAGGTTCATGAACTCAACGATATCACTCAAGGAGAATGTATAAAGAAAATCCTATTTTCATACCAATAAACTATGCTTACCGAAGATTAATAAAAACAGGCTGAAGACACAAATGGCGCACAATTTGTGTCCTCAGCTAAGGTTTAAAATTGGATTCATAAGGAAGTATACAGCGCGTCTACCGCGTAACTAAAATGGTAATGAACATCGACACTGGTAATAAACCTCAATACGATAGTGAGAGACTACACTGAGCTACCTTATGAAAAATTTACCGATCATGAAAATGGGAGTTCCATCTTCATAATCGGATTTGCTTTTACAAAGTACAAAGTAGCTCAAAGTTTAGCCTCTCACGATCATATTGAAGTTTATTACCAGAGTCGATGTTCGTTACCATTTCAGTTACGCGGTAGAACTCTAGATGAACGTTGCTCGATTCAAAATATAGACCCCTTTAATACTTCTGCGCAACAATCGTTTCATCGCCAGAAAAAATGGAAAGCCATTATATAGAAAACCCGACACAATTTATAAGATAACTACATACACATAATATACCAAAATAAGCGTCATTAAACAAATTGCAGTCCTATCTCAACGAGACATCGACCATTTAGTTGTAAAACATCAAGTGAAATACAACGTCCTGCCATAAAAACCTCAATTGCGACCGAGATACATATATAAAATTGTACCTAGTATCAATTATAACGTGGTAGCACAAAAAAATCACTATGACATTTATCTAAAAGTCATTATGAACACACCCAGACATCTGTGTAGGTATCATGTAATAATTATAGCGATTACATGTTTGATACACATGGATCAGACTTGTCAGTTGAAATAAGAAGCTGAGACATGACAGATAGACAAATTACATGCATACATATGGCTTCATTAAATCAGAACGTTATTTTATTTTAGGTAATCCAGTGATTCGCGGACTACGTTGTACGCACGGCTACAGTCAAGCTATACATTGTCAGTATAAGCTGACCTCTCATTGTGCTGAAAGCCTTTACAATGCGAGGTCAGCTTATAGAAATTTATAGCTTGATTTATGTAGTTGTGTGTACATGATATTTATTCATCGGTACAAGAACGATAACTTTTCTATTGATTGACATTAAATGTCAATCAAGTGTCAATTTATTTACTAATATAATATCCTTGATCAGAGTAATCACTCATCGACAGAGGGTTAAACCACTAAGCACTATGGAATGGTTAATTATGGTCAATAGTTAGTATTGGTTACTATACAGTATACACAATTCTATTACACCAGAAAATTACGTTTGTGCTATTAGGCTATTACGTATGGTACTTAATAACCAGAGAATCTGTCGTTAAATTATATTTACATAATAAAATAATTTATAAAATGAGCAAGCCTAGACCTAGATAGTTGATCCAAAATCATGGACACGTCAGTCCAAATGAACTGATTACTGCTTTTTTATCACCCGATGTGTTCCCATCCTAAACTTTCACGTGGAAATCGATACCGTATCGATCCATGAAATGCGTTAATCATATTCTTTATTTTATCAGTGTCGACACTAAGATGTCAATGCTCCGATGCGATTTCTTATCGTTCCGATATAAGATATACTGGCCGGTAGGTACCGAACGTCGTTTTGACAGGAACCATAAGATATTGTATAGAGATTATACATGTATGTAAAGTTGCCAGTTTATCCGGTAGTAAAAAACCGGACGTGCGGTGGTTAAAACGAATGAATCGCTTTGCATGCACGGCATTCAGCGGGTCTACCGCGTAACTAAAATGGTAATGAACATCGACTCTGGTAATAAACTTCAATATGATCGTGAGACTAAACTTTGAGCAACCTTCTTAAATTTTTACCGATCACGAAGATGCGAGTCCCAACTTTATGATCGGTAAAAAATTAAAAAGGTAGCTCAAAGTTTAGTCTCTCACGATCGTATTGAAGTTTATTACCAGAGTCGATGTTCATTACCATTTTAGTTACGCGGTATATACCCAGATGTTTCTTGCCCGGCTTGGCAACTGTATATGCGATGATGTGTACCAACGTAATTAGACAATACGTTAAAGGATACCAACGCGTTTAGGTACGATTAATTTTCCTGTAATTCAGATTAAAAATTTTCTGTAAGCTAATGTCATGGTTATGCGTCAAACGAGGAGTAGCCGTGACGTGCGGCGCTATGGAGTAAAATTAACCTTACTGTTCATGTCATGGTTACTTTATTATTGATTGATGTTTTCCGATACCTACTATATGTACCGGATAATAAAATAATATCCCAAGCACCATATATAGTCATATACACATGACGAACGCTGTATAGCATGGTATAAATTTAAATCAAAAGCACGTATCAACAACCTATACATGTATATCAATGAAAAATAATGTATATAATATAAAAACGAATCCCTATTTCCCTTTGGTCGTGCCATCACGCGTGAACGGCTGGACCAATTACGCTAATTCTTTTTTGTTGTGTTTGTTATAATTGTAAGGAGAAGGTAGGGTAGGGTAGGTAGGTAGGTAGGTAGGTAGGGTAGGTAGGTAGGCAGGGTAGGTAGGTAGGGTAGGTAGGTAGGGTAGGTAGGTAGGTAGGTAGGGTAGGTAGATAGGTAGGGTAGGTAGGTAGGTAGGGTAGGTAGGTAGGTAGGTAGGGTAGGTAGGTAGGTAGGGTAGGTAGGCAGGGTACGTAGGTAGGTAAGTAGATTCAGTTCTTTTATTGGCGGTACGAAGTTCGCCGGGTTAGCTAGTAATTTAATATAATAGCCAAAAACTTAAGCTATCATAAAGGAGAATTCTTCTAGTTCTAACAGTGATTTCACTATCCCAACCCAATCGACTAGAGAACTCAACTTTAATCAATATAAGGTCCCACCTTTCTAGTCCCGATCCCTTTAAGGGGTTTTTCTGCTCATCATTATAAACAACTTTTATTATAGGACCAACACTGAAATCGCGAAAACAAAATCAGCTGTTCCATACAAACAATCCAATTCCTCGACAAAATTTTGGAATAGGAGAATTTGTATTTGTAAGATTTCAGGATTGGTTCCATGGATAATGGTTGTTCATAAGGATGAGTACAATGACCCCTTAAAGGGATCAGGACTAGAAACGTATGTCCTTGTATATTATTTCATATCAGCCCCTACAACACCCAAGCACTACTACACATGATCCTCCAATTAGATCGCCACATTCGGCACAATGAATGAGTTGTGAAGGAATATTGCTCCAATAACCATGCTTGACCAACCAATTAGTGATCAGAGTATGATGTATAAACACAAAGGGTGCTCCTGCCTATTCCAGTAACACAAAGACGGCTCCAAAATGGCGTGAAATTAGAACGTCTAAGTCTAAAAGCACCTTTGTCAAGATTTATCAACAATGACGCCTAAACAACGACCAAGACTCGGATACAAAATACACATAAGGCCTGAATATATAAAGTCAACGTACTGTACAATAACGTTTACATGCTCCCATAACGAAACCACAATGACTTCATTGAATTTTCCTCGTATAGCAACAACATAAAATCCGAATAAAAAAATCAAACAACACAATCTGATAATAACTAGAATAGATTTTTATGATACGATAAATAAACATTCCTATTTCCTTGAAAACTGAACGTTTTTAGTGGAAACTGCGCGATCCATTCTGTGATACGCGTTATCAGTGAACAACTGATAGCGGTGTAGGCAAGGCGGCGGTGGCGACATCTAGTCTAGCAATACGACACACGACCGCGTTAAAGAATAACCGATAGACAGGTCATACATACATATACTGCCTACGCGACCGTTTATCTACTCTGATTGACACAATCACAACGCGCGACGATAATGATCGCATCGTCCAAATATAGAAAGTAATATACTAATGGAATGTACCGTCTGAGGTGTTACTAATTTTTATTGGATGTTTATTTTGAGGTGTGTTATATTTTCTCTAATTTTCCCCCTAATGTGTTATTCAAGGACATGTCAAGTAGGATGACTTATGATGATGAGCAATATTTCCAAAGCATAATATAGTTACAGCTAATGGCCTGACCTTAAATAGTTTGTACACGTTGTTAATGAGCTTCACAAACTGAGACATCCAGTAATAACATGTTTGACGTTCTGCACGCTCAAGAAGTTTCATAATTATTGACGTCTAGTTCTCAACGTACCTACAAACATGATATTATTTGATGGTTCCACCAATGCTTCTCAAGTATCATAATACGATACTTGAGAAGTGTTGGTTTCTTGCCGATATCTTCTCCAGGACCAACCCACTTGGAACCGTGCACCTGGTATCACGACGTTTTGAAAGTGCCTGCAAAGGCCCAGCTGAAATAAAAACCTTTGACTTGACTTTGGTGGATATTATACTGCTAAGTATTTTGACGTCAATTACTAAGAAATTTCATGACCGTGGAAAATGTCAAAGACGTCATCGTTGGATGGCCCTAATTAGGTAACATAAATCAAGATTGTATAGGTACTTGGCTCCCTTTCAGCCACAAATAATTTTCCCCATCTAAGTCTACCATGCTTTAAAGAAATTGAATACTATTTTTCTTTTCTCCAGCCTATCTCTGATATATCGTAATAAAACGAACACAAGTGCTGGCAGTGGGAAGTAACAATAATATAACATTAGTTGCATTCGTACAAAAGGACCAAAAAGTTATGGAACTCTGTTTTAGTAACCCAATACACCCAGGATGCTATCATGCTATGATGCTAAGCGGTATCAGCGATGGCAGTAGATTCTGGGTTATAGAGGTTGTGTGGATCACTGGTCCCAAGCCTTTTCTTTCTTAGGCAGCAAACACTCTTGCGAGCTCCGGACGAGCAGCAAAATTACAAGTGCTGAGAAGAAATTTCTTTCTGAATAATTCATAAATATTTATCTATATCAATCGCCATCAAATCGTTTCATTTCTATATAGAGGCTCGACCGGCTCAAAAAGGGCTGATAAGCGGCATATTGAGTACCTATCACAGATAGGGTCATTTACTAGCTAAACGACAACGCGAACGTTGACCAATTGCCAAAATATTAGCAAACCTTATTCTATCAATTAAACCTAATGAGAATGGCACTCTTACATTCGGCAACATTCCAAGAGGTATGAGACGAGGTACCGTAATCAGATCGTGTTCGGGGGTACAAAGTTATTCGTTATCTTCCACCACCACGCAGGGTCGTCGCCCCTCATTAGTGTTGCATTTCAGATTAATTACGGTTTCAATTAAAATAATGCTTTTAATCATTACGCAGAGAATTTCCTTATAAACTTGGCTTGTATAGCAATAGCAATGTAGTCGCCATTTTCAAATATTTATATAAGGGAGGTTGGAATAGTTATTGCAAAATTTGGTATTAATTGAGTCTAATTGGAGGTTAAATGCTGCTTGCTGATTCTACAAGTTGTGTAGGATTTCAGACATTTAGAAAAGATAAGATTACATAGGATGTATTTGAGACCAAACTCCTAAAAATAGTGATCGTCAAGGGACATTATGAATATTCGAAAATAATAGCGACAATCACCGAGATAAAATGTCATCATCACCTGAGAGACTATCAGTTTACTGCCCTTCTACCCAATGTGATAACTTAGATTTCATCATGGCGTATCAGTGCCGTATTCTCAGTCGCGAACAAAGCATGTAGGTATGTAGCGATACCTCCTCGAGAAATTTCCTTACGTTAACTCGTAATTCACTCGGCAACAAAAGAAAAACTACAAATCCAAACACGAACGAAGGACAAACCTAAATATGGGTGACCCATTTACCTTATCCCCGTCGTAATACCTACATAATACATGTTACCTAACGGAGTAATTACCTAAAACTTGACGCAACTACCACAAATACACGCGTGTGACGCATCTTGCCATTTAACACATCTATGACTGGCACACATTGTTCTATAATAAATAACGTATTGAACTTAGTAGCGCGTTAACACCGTCTGTGACATTTTTAGACGGTGTACATAAAATGCGTGTAAGATGACGTCATCGTGACCCGTATAGCTGCCAAATCCATCGTGCATAAGGTACCCTAGCCATTTTAGGCGGGATGAAACGTTTATAAAATATATGTCTACTTTATGGATGATTTCGTGTTTATTGTTTAATGTTTGGAGCTCTGTCTAGTGAACGGAAATGAGTGCGTAGTATAAAAAGCTTTCATAAGGCGAAAGCTTCTAATTTTAAGTTACGTGAGCTTATTTCGAAGGGACGGGCAAAATAATGTTACAAATAAACGAACGTTGCGTAAGGTTTTTTGTTGCTAAGTTATCATCTCACGTGTACTCAGAAAGAACCTCTCCGAGTGCCGATACATGATATAAGTACGTCTGATGTACCCTGGATACCGAGTAGCATGGCCAACCTTACTCTAAAATGAGTATAGTGTTATATTATATTATTTAGGTGTAAATTATAATCTACAAACCGCGAAAAAATTAAAACTGCTGTTCCTATTAAGTCGAGTAATACTAAGTTATTTGTTTGGAAACGCTGATTTATTTTCCCAACTTCAGTGTTGGTCCCATAATAAAATTTATTCATAATGATGAGTACAATAACCCCTTAAAGGGATCGGGACTAGAAAGGTTGGAATAATCCAACCTAGTCCCTAGTCTATTTATTTCTAGAATGAAGTTGTAAGTTGGATATATATAAATATATCCAAGTTACAACTTCATTCTAGAAATCTCTAATCTACATAAATGTAACAAAACATCTTGTAAGTTCTAATTCCTGTGAATAGCGGTCAAACAATATTGAATAGCTACTAGTACCACATAGTACTGTGACGATTGACGACAATGTAGCCTTAAGAACCGGCTAGGAGTTATGCACAGGTGTTTCTGGAGGTCACCGCAGTCAGCTGTGAAAGACCTTACAATATTCTAGTGTTTGTAAGCTATTGATATCCGCTTCCTTTTACAATGAGATTGTAACAAGTGGATTAATGATTTTCTTATTAAAATAGACTCTAGAGAAGTATAGAGCAAGGAGACGAGAGTAGGATAAAGGACCAGATAAGCAGAAATGCAGAGTGTTTTATGACAAAAATGCTCTATGTAGAATCTCATCTATGAAATGCTAGTACGCATGCTTTTGCTGATAGTTGGCAGCCTACAATAAGTCGAAGAAACATTTCGAAATTTAAAATATGTCTATTATTTTCATAAAATTAACGATTATAACGTAAGGGGAAATATTGAAAGTTTATTTCGGTATCCTCGTGCCACTCCCACTTTAGAAATTGGCAGAACACATCGTCAATGTCGAGTCACTCATTACAGTTCACCATAAAGATAGGTACCTAAACTTTAGTGTTTTCTGCGAAACAGAATTCCGTTTCGAGGAATTAGGTAGCAATGTGTGGAAAATGGAACTTCCTTCCTTCCTGTATTTTGAACGATGCCAATGGTAAAGCGTAAAATATGTGGAGACATAATCATATTTGTACGTAGATGGAGTAATTGATAAGACATTCAAATTGCCAGTTCAATATGTCGTGGTTGTTTGGCTTAAGAAAACATAATCCACAAAACCAACAAGAACATGCTTTAATTAATCTTGTGCCAAATTTGATCAACACTGCCTTATTTCATTACAATACCCCCTGTATAATAAATTGCGCACCATTAAACAATTTGCAACCTAATGTTCCGCGAATTGTTAGATATAATTCTTCAGCAAACCACACAAGTATTTAAGGAAAACCATATGTATTAAAACAGCTGATACAAGTATATTCAGTGATAAACCGTATAAAAAAACATTTGCCCGATGGCTTTAAATAGTTCATGTGGGAGATCGATTTTTTACAGAATTATCGGTTTTATTTATTGGAAGATATAGGGGGTGAAATGGCTTGTATGATTTTGATGTATGATTCGTGTAAGAGCACACGTACGCAAGGTGTGAGTCACAGGCTTGACTCCGAACACGCCACCTATTCATAATCATTCTCGTGTTGTCACAGCTTGCGGCAGATAACGCCTCGGCCAACAATTATGTAAGAGTTAACCCCTCACCGGTGACATTGGCTGTACTAAATTCTACTAAAACTTGAAATGTTTGCACAGCATCGCAAGTACGACAGCTAAAGGTAAGGACGTTATCTTGACAGCGGTGAACGGCTGAAGCAAATGCACTCAATTGAACATTTTATGGGAAATATCAAAATTATAACTTCCATCAAATTCAATATTTAGATAAGCAAAAAAATATATATTTTTAATTAAAACACTAATATTATAATATAATAAATCGACATCATGTACAATCCCGCGCAAGTGGTAGTCTGTTGTCGATCCTCTGTTTGTATAGCCGATTTTTGCATACCTAAACTCTATTAAATCCTAATAAATCTGTTAACTTGTATGCAAATAATTATTTCTGTTAAATGGGGTGCTAAATATTGTTTACTTATCTACGTTTAGTGCATTAGCGCTGTGAAAGCATGTGATATCTAAGATTTACTAACATGATTCACATTGCTATATTCCTGCGTTGCGGTCTTTCGATCCGCAGACTTTAGATGGATATTGTCTGTTATTTTCGAGGGTTAACGGAGAGCGAACGGTTGCTATGGGGTTAACAGTTGGTATGTGATGGGGATTTATGCAATACTGCATCTTTTTTGTTACCTTGTAAGTTCTTGCTTAAGGCTATAAGACTCAGATACCCGATCGATTTATTATTTATGTGTTAAGTCGTATATTAGTATTAATTCATAAGTTGATAAATACAATCGAATATCTCTCGTACACTGACGTTTTGTCTTTGAAAGTTGTGATACGATGAAACAGTTGATATTACTATTAGTCCTATGGGTCTGTGGATATTACAACCAGCGCCATGACCAATTCATACAAAACAGAACATTATAGAAAGACAGCTACTGTTCAGAGATCCGGTAAACTTTGAAACGCAGTTCTGCCTGTCCCGCGAGAACCAAAGCGTGAAGGTAAGTTTAATATGTTCGTCGTTTATAAAGCATAATACATTACAGTCAGCTTCCGTACATAAAGGATATTAAACAGTTAACCAGTCGCGCCGTTCTTGATAACCTAGATATGGTGTGCGAACACTGGTCATTTAATTTTCTTCCAATAGGAATCAATCACATCTCGTATTACTGAGTTGCCATGCAATTTCATATTACAACCAGATGTGCTTTCTTGAGAAATATTGGATACAGTTCTAACGAAGTGAAAAATTCACGTACTTCCTAAATGTTTAGGGAAAGTGCCAGAGTTTAGTAATAAATCCTAAGAAAATGATGTACAATAAAATGCACAATATCTATCTAGTACAAAATGGTGTACAATAAAAAGTACTGTATCTATCTAATACTTGCAAGTGCGTTTGGTAGGAAACATGACGGCTAAGTCGTCAGTAAAGTACAATTGCTGTATAGTGACAGGTTGTCAGTTCATCGTATTTAAGCCCATGGCTATTGCCTTTACTATCACAAGACACAACACAACTTTGGCCCTTTTGCATACGTAGCTGATACGTTATATGTATATCAAAATTAGCTATTGCCCGCGGCTTTACTCGCGTGGAAGTCGATGACGGATTTTCATACAAACTTTCATCCCTATTTTACTCCATTAGGAGTAAAAATTTAAAAAAATCCTTTTAATGGGTGCCTACTTCATTTTTTTTTTTATTTATTTATTAAACATTTATGGTTACATTTTTGTTTTCTAGTCTAAGACTGCTAATGGAAACCGATGTGGTTTATCTTTAGCAGCCGGGTAGTTACACTCTTATTTTAATCCAATCCTTAGCCTAGTCCCTATTATTACATAAATAGTGCTTTTTAAGTACATGTTTATATTTCTCATTATTCATATAAAAAAAACCTAAAAAGAAAAAAAAAAACCTATAAAAGGAACCTACTGTAAAAATTTCAATTTTCTTGCCCCAGCGATTTAGGATGTGCGTTGATAGATCAGTCGGTCAGCCAGGACAAGTCTTTTATAATGTATAGAAGGTATTTTTATATGTATAGAAAGATTATCAGAAATTATAATAAAACCTATTAAGAAGAATACTCGAAGGTGAATGCAAAACCTTAATCAGACTGTAAAATATTATGATATATTCTTTACAGAAATTTCCCAAAAAAAATCGCAAATTAATCCAATTTAAATTAAGGAGATTTTTGTCGTTGACCTAAAAAGGGTAATTAAATACTGAAAAGGGTAAATTTAAATAATTACCAAGGTGATCGCATTGACATTACTTAACCTTACGGATTGTTATCAAAACGAAAATGAAGGTGGAGTCGTTAAAAAATTATTACTTTAAGTTACTGATTTGAATTTGCATATTAAATGACAACGATCAAACGATGTAACATTATAAATAATCTTGTGTATTTTTTTAAGAAACAGCCCTATTCGAAGTTGGACCTGGAATCACACCATCCAAATAGGTTTGTTTGTAGAGGAAAGTTCATCATCAATTACAGTTTAATTAATTATATTGAAATTGAATTCCACATCACGTTACGTTTCTATATAAAACACGCAATATTCTTATCCTTTTAAAACCCTCTTAAAGTTAACCCGATACTCTGCTACGTCGCGTCGTCACGACAAAAGACGCGTACTACGAGTTCAGGACCTTCCAAGTAAAATGTCATTAACTCCTAACAATACAGTAACTTAACACTACAAGCAAATGACGTAAAGTTCCTTAAAGACTCAAATAACTCAAAGATTAACTTAATTATATGTAAGAGTACACACAGTAGGTACATTACTTACTCCAATTACTGTCTTGCCTTCTTAAATAATTCTGTCAAAACAATAGGAATAGCAACGAACAAGGAAAGGCCGGATGACGAATCAAATCAATGATTCCTGATTCATTGAGTGGGTAAAACCTCGGATTATTTTGGTTGACGCAGATTTTACATTCAGGAAATACGTATAAAAAAAAAAAAAAGGAAATACGTCCTGGGGGCTTACTACGAGCTTTTAAAGCAGGACTGAAATTGAACTGCCCAGAAATTACCAGAATAAGCTGACCTTTCATTGTCCGAAAAGCCTATACAGTGCGAGGTCAGCTTATACTGGAAATGCCTGGGCAGTTCAATTTCAGCCCTGCTTTAGGAGGTCGTAGTTGTGGTTAGTGAATTTCATAATACAAGATCTATGATAATAAAATGCGACACGGTACCACACTCGGTCAAATCAAGATTGATTTAAAAGCTCTTATGGTTGAACCTAGAATGGATATTGAGTAGGGTCTCATTCATAAAAATCGATCAAACTTAATTCACATATTTTGATAAAAGAGGGTCAAATTACAATATTCAGGATGAAGGAAATTTCCGGATTTCGCGCATCATTTAAAAGTTGCTTGTAGCCCCGCAAACGTAAAGACAGTCAGGCCAGAAACACATTAGCGTACCCATAAGTACATTTCTAATTACAAACTGGCCTAGGCTTCTTCGCTATTATCAAAAAATATCACGCAAGTAACGCGTACGGGATAATAAAAATACGTTTAAAAAAACACGCAGCTAGCGCGTGAAGTGTGTGATATCTTTTCATATGGCAAAAATAATAAGGGCGATGTTTTCTCCCTAAAAGTAAGGATACAAAAAGCTTGTACTCACCCGTTCGTGGAATTTGCTCGAATCATAAGACCTCTCCGAGCAGAGGTTGTATATCTTGTAGTGGTCTTTGTGCATCTTCTCTAGAAACCTGTACACCTCATCTATGTGATTCCTGTAAACTCCTTCTAACTTCTCGGCGGGGAAGCCCATCGCTATCAACCTGTCTGTAATATCTGTACAACATATTGTCAAGAAAATATTCAATAAAATACAGTGCTTTAAAATTAATTTTCTTTGGGTTAATATGGCCCAACAAGTATTCCTTGCTATCTAAATAAATAAATTATGTATAATGACATTTTGAACATTAAATGGTTTTTTACTTTATTTACAGTTAAAAGAAATACATATTTCAATAGGACACAAAGTAGAAAACAAAAAGTTAATCATAGTTATAATATTTTAATAATAGTAAGATCGATGTTGTGTGCGGCATAACAATACCCCCCTGTACGGTAAATATAATGTAAAACTAAAGTAAAAATAGAACAATATGTTTGCAGAAATATACTATTATGTTTGGTTATACTTAAATATTATACTCGTCACTTAGTATTGCGTGGAAAATAAAGCAAGCTTAGGTAAAACCTTAAAATAACCCACATTTCGCTAACATGGTGAAGATGATTTGAAGGTCTAGAGAAATCCTTCGTTAGACTTCGAGATTTATCTAATAGTTGCAGCTAGGGTATGCGATATAAAATTATACACAGGTACCTAGTTCCTAATTTGGCCTATCTAGTGAGGTGGTTCACTAGTCGACAGATGAACACTGCTGAATTTGAGCTTCTCTAAGAAACCAGTCCGGCACCACTTCTCTTTCGCGTAATTAGCAAACTGGTTATTGTAGCGTACTTTTATACACGTACTCGTAGCGAAGCAACGTCAACATCCAAAATCCTCTAGTGGCCAAATGTTATCCGGAAGACAAGGCCTGTTACCAAGGCTGTTAAAACTTATCCTGCCTATTAGCAATCGTCTCAAACAAAGAATCGAGGTTCACTACCTCAAAATCCGCTTTCCCATCACGCGTGCGCCGCATTGGATCAGTATTCTTTCTATCCACGTATATCATGTATCTCTAACAGTAATGCAACAGTCATTGCACTGCTAAAACCGACGTGAATAAAATATTTAGCATGTCACTCATTTCAATTTGCGTACATATTTAACAATGACAGAACAAGGTTACTTTATGCAATTGTGCTGGTTACTGAACAAACTGCAATCTATAATTAGGTAATAATAATGAGGTGATTACCGGATACTGACAAATGGGTTGCTCTACAAATTTCAAGTCCCTCGATTATTCGATAAACTACCGAATAACCGATATACCGACACCAGCAATGAACACTACGCTAACTTTAAAAAGTCGATTTTACACCAGAGACAGTTGAAGCGTAATACATATCTGGCGATTACAAAAATTACATTCAAATAGCATTGTGTTTAGTTCAAGATTTCTTTAATTTTAGGAATTTCCATATGATTTATATTTTGTATTAATTTATAGTCCATACGATAAAAAAAACAATATGGCATTAAAAACGGAAATTCTCCAAAATTTAAGTTAGTATAATGTTAATTGCTGGTGTCGTACATACATTGTTATTATTCTCATGTAAGTGAATGAATGTATTCTTGTGAGAATAAAGTTTGAAGAATTGTAGAGTCAGCAACCTAAAGTCAAGTCGCAGCTGACTGTTCATTTCTATAGAAGTAGTAATGGCTGAAGAGCAAAGGAGTAAACGCAGTGCAGAACTTCCTCTAGCCAGATGGACCCGACGACTTGAAAAAGGCAGCCGGGCTGGACTGAATATAGAAGGCGGAGTACCAAATGCCGCAGCGAAATTTGGGGGAAGCTTGACCAGCAATGGATTACGATAAACTGTTGAATGTGGTAATTTCAGAATTTGTGTGCAGTCTCACAGAAATTCAATTCAAACTTAACCTTGTCAAAATTAGGTTCGCAGCCCGTTTTCACTGGACTGAACATCAACAAATAGTACCTTAATTAAATACCTCGATCCATCTAAGCAAAAACTAGCATATCAGATTAGGAGATCAAGCTTGAGAGGTTTTTCTAAAGACATCAATGAATTAACTTCCTATAGACTCTGTTTTGTCAATTGGGAGCATTTTAGTTGGTGTCAGATAAGGATATTGGATTTCTTGGCTTTTACGTAACTGAATCGATACCAACGAAACTTAATGGAGTCTTGCATCTATTGGAAGTCAATCAGTTGGAATAAAGGGTCCATCAAAGGGTCTAATCTGTATCCGATTGCCAAAAAGTGCAAATGCAAACGTTTTCCTTCTTTGCCTCATTTTCGGGTTACAAAGAACACAAAGAGACATTAACCTACAAATGATCTCTGATTTGCTTTTGTATTGCATGAAAATACATATCTTGGATGTACCAGTGAACAGTGGCACAAATTGTTTATTTGTGGAGTTTTCGTAAGCGATTTAATAATAATAGTTACGACCATGTCGAATGGGTCGGTGATCACAGTGGTTGCACCGACAATAGATGACAAACCTACACCAAAATCACACTTGTCCCAATTTTCCTCATAAACATAACATAAATCCGAACCCTCCCATCTCATCCTCATCCTCTATTTTAAGTTATTAATATATTTACGGTAAAAAGAATTTTCATTGTACCGTATGTACTCTTATTAAGTCTCTCCTCTCGGTACCATAGCTTAATTTTACCGTCATATCGAAAGCTATTGAAGAGAGTTATTCAATCAGGCTGCAAACCTACACAATTTTGAAGTCTTCTGTACATTGCTTGTACTTGTGCGTCCTTATTTAGTCCAGGTACTTATTCCTTTGTCTTAAATTTGTGAAACCTTACATCTTTCTCCCTTACCAGCAACAATTTACTTATTACAGTCTACATGACTAGACCATACGAAAAAATTCTCCTATAGATTGATAAATTAAAGAGATTTTATCTCCGAGTTGCGTCATTGCACTATTCGGACTTATTCGGCGCTGGCCGGGCCGCGCCAGGCTAACGGTATCGTTACCATGGCAACGGCTGATAGGGCCAACGTACTATGGTAATACAATAACATACTTATACATACTGATCGTTCTCCAGGGACTATTATGCAATCATCTGTGGATATACGTTGCTTCAGATATAAAAAGTAGTAAGACTTTACTGAACGAAGCTTAGATTCTAGAAAATTCTGTAGCTTATTAAACTGTACCGAAGGACCAAAGCTCTTAAAATTAATCTTTTTTTAAAACAAAATTTATTGGTAATCTCTTTCAAACACCCTTTATGATTTCCGTGCAATTTATTTGTATTACGTATTAGGTAAGTCTCTATACAGTTTAGTCCATTACATTACGTCACAAATTCAATAACCATTAGCGACAATTATAACGCCACAATGAATTGACCAAAACCACAGTTGAAACCTCATCGTGTGACGTCACTGGATTTGACAAATATAGAAAGGTTTTTTATATCTGTCATGGACGAGACCACGAACTATAAACCGTGTATTACCTAATAATGGTGACAAATTCACTATCAGTATCACTATGAAAAGGAAAATAAGTAAATAAACACCGAATTAAATCATATTAATGCGAATAAATAATAGTAAAAACGACCAAGACCATTTATATTATACCAAGAGCCTTTTTGCCCAGTTACAACAAGTCTCGAAGCATCATAAAAATAAAATGTAAATAATATACGCGATATAATGGTTAATGTTAGTTTTATTTCAATGAGCGTAGCTTGCGCAAATACCAGAGGCCCAATTCTCGTAATTAAGAATGTTCAAAATATAGTTCGGATCTCATTCCGATCTACTACCAATGTCATAAATGTCACAAATGGTATTCTCCTACCCTAACAAACAACGTCAAACGTGACATTATATTGTAATGAGATCGAAAGTTGAATAAAAGGCAAATCGGTATTCTGCTAACATTTTGAACTGACACAGATAATAAAATTGACACTCTCGTCTAAACACAAACGTCAAAAATGAGATTGAAATGAGTTTGTAAGAAGATTGAATCCAAATCATACTGGAATCGGACTGAACTTTAAGAGGAGTAGAATACATGACTTTTTGTCAATTCATAATATAATCTCAGTTCGGTCAACTTTCAGTCATATTATAAATTAATTACGAGAATTGGGCTTCAGAATACATTAATAAAAATATTTTTTATGCATTTATGGATCGGTTGGCCGCAATAAAATACTTTATGGAGAAAATGCGAATATCGTGACTGAAGGCAAAGGTCAAATAAAGCAGGTGCGAGCTAATTGCTAAGTAAGACTATATTAACTCGGTAAGTGAAGCAAGGGCAGAATGCAATATCCCGAGTCAATGTCAGTTTTGGAATGGACTAAGAGTATGCTAGGTGTAACGAGAATTTAGAACTCAATTCATTTGCACCAGGTTTAATGTCACTAAGGACGAGTTGCATTACCTACAACCGGACGACTAACCGCAACTTACAATTTGTGCGAGATTTGTGTTCATCTTTTTACGCATACTTAGTATGTGGCGAGTTGCGTGAGTACAAATAAGATTTTATAGGTGTGAGGCTGAACGATGCCATTGCCATCGCCGCAAGTAAGCTAGCTACGCTGTACCACACAGATCACCATCATTCTCCTGCCCTTATTCCATTTTATTTGGGGTCGGCGCAATATGTCTTTTTCTTCCATTCATCTCTATCAGACGTCATTTCCAGATTTACTTCCTTCACATTCATGTCATGTTTCACACAGTCCATCCATCTTTTCTTTGGTCTGCCTCTTCTCTGATAGCCATCAACATTCATACTTACAACTCTTCTTATAACATGATTCTCATCTCTCCGCATCACATGTCCATACCACGACCATCGGTTACTTTGCAGCTTTTCTGTAACTGGTGCCACTTACAAACTTCCTATAATATACTCATTCCTGATTCTGTCCAATCTAGTTACACCACACATCCCTCTCAAGTCTCAACATTCGCATCTCCGCTGCATGTAATTGCCTTTCATACCTGCACAGATATAAATCAAAAATCCAAATCTCTGGAAAAGTATGAATGCTGTATACCATACGCTGTAATGCTGTATCCACAGATGCTGTACCACACAGATATAAATCAAAAATCCAAATCTCTGGAAAAATATGAATCCTTTGAAACTGTAACGTAGTTTGAAGTTCCATGAATAATATTTAAATTAAGATAGCAAGTCGACATGGCAAGTGGTTTCAACTTTCAACCTCGCGAGAGCGTTCAAATGAGATGTGAGCCTTGACTGGACGATGACCGAGACTCCTCGGAGATGCATCGACGTAAATGGATATCTGAGGAATAACTTAGCAACGGAAATGAGTAATACGAACTCTGATGCAAAGACATACGAAAATTGAGAAATATTACTTAGTTTCAGAAGTTTCTAGAGTTTTGGTGAGGATCCTTTGAGCAAAATTTCAGAGATTAGCAATTAATCTCTACGCCGTGTTTCAAAGCGAAATTTTCCTGGAACGAGTTATGGTAATCAAAAGATAAAACTACGATGGTTAAGACATAAAAAATAAGTAGCTCAGATTTCAACATCTCAATGCCTTTTATGGGTTGCCCAAATTATGAGATAGCTAAACAAACGAGAATAGATTCGCAGTTATTCGTGATTATTTTTTTCAATTCACGTTAGTGTCTGAGAGAAAATCTACAAGACTCGAATTTTTATGCCAGCATAGTAATGTATAGCAGTAACATTCGTCAGTTCTCTTAGTGACTGTTGAAAAACGACAAGACACCGCTAAAAACACGTAATATCAGATTACAACACTAAGATAATGCTAGGCGTAATAGTGAGCGACGGACTAACTTATAAGCGCACGGCGATTGCTAAACATTTGTTGGTACGCGTCTCAAATATTAAATCAACTTGCAATTTTTCACGGCTGCTGTGCGCGTACAAGCTGTGACTATGCAACTATTTACTCGACAGATTTACTAAATAGACCTTGGAACTGTCTTGGACACAGCAACAGTGTCAAAACATTGCAGAACAAAATAATGATTCTTTATTTTGTAAATCGATTATAATAAAACCCAAAATTGGATTGGATTATGTCGCGAAGGAGAAGGACAAAGAATGGCATAATACTTTTAAATGATGTCAGAAAAATCGAGGTTTATTACGAATTGTGCAGTAAAGTATTGTTCATGTGGAAACTATAATACCTACTCGATTTATAGTAGACATTGAGGGCTGAAACATAAATTATTTAGCAGGAGTTTACTAAAATGATACTGGGACACAATGATCCTAAGGCATTCAGAAAATCGTTTCAAAATAGTTAATTCGTTATTGCAGCAATTATGAGAAAAATAACAGCGAATGGATTTTCAAATACCGGGCTGATAGCTGCATTTTCTCTAGTTCTTGGATTACGCTCTGTACATAGTTTTAAGGGCGTGGCTATTAGTAACAGCGCGTCATCATAGTATCAAGGACGTAGTACCTCGCTCGCCCGTAGCTTCCGCACCGGCTTTCCAAATCTACTGCCTTTGAACGGTAACTCTGTACATAGTTATCTTATCTTACTAAAAGTCGGTGGACTAAAGCTATAATTATTAATTCTCTCGGGAGAACATATGGCTCGCCTTCAAATAAAAAAATATAGGTACAAACGACTAGTTTTATGATCTAGGGACGTGAACGTAGCAAACGCAATTTGGAGCCAAAACGCGTGAATGATTTATTTAGATAGTAAATTACGCAGGTGGACATGCCTAAGGCCGAGTAAAGGATGTAATTATAATTTTTGTAACTAACTTGCATCATCTCAAGTGGGAATTCTACTATGCATGTCAAATAAATAAAACTGAAATAGCCAACAGTTAAATTAATTGCTTTAATAAATACACTGATAGCAATAATTGCATATATTGTTACAGTCACTGAAGATGGTGGTCATTATGAAAAAAGGAATATTCAAAATAAAAAAACAAACACGACGAGTGAAAACGAACGAAGCGATATGGTCGACGAATAAAAAACGAGAATCATTTACGTAATTGCTTGTTGCTATGGCAGAGTACAGCGTAAATGAGTTCAAGCATTTGATCTAACGCAGCGTAACATTTGTACAGAATACGTATACAACATATAAGTATATGCACACTTCAGTCTTTAACAATAAATCCCCCTTTTCGAATAAGCTTCTACTATTGAACCGGCTTAGGTAGCAATAACCTAAAGAAATCCAATTACACAAAGAAGCTCAGCGCTGACACATGTGAAAAAAGATTATCAACCATTTGCAGACTGCAGACTGAATTATGCATGCAAGTTACCATAGCGTGCATGAATCACCTCAGGTGACCTAGATATAGACAGCTCAATAAGTGTTTAAATAATGCAATTGAAGACGTTCGGTTTATCTTCGTCTTCAAATGCGGAAATTTCAATCGATCGTCTGGCCGCTACACCATCGTCTTGAATCCTTTGTCTTGCAAATTATTTCAGTTATATTGAAAACGAAATAGTCAAGTGTTCATTTTCCTTTTCAAGTCTTTTGCTTCATATTGTAGCGTTACAACTGCGGATTGAACCTTTTTAGTTATAGCTAGTTTAGCTCTGGTCATCAATTACTGTTGAAAAAAAAAACGAAATTTTATTTGGCCTTAAAAAATGTGTCAGTAATTTTTCATGAGAACTTCAGTTGCTGAAAATTTTCAAGCAGAAACAACATGTTATTATAATTTTTTGTGCTGGTTTATAAATTTAATCTAATTTATTGTGATGTGCTAATTGCTATGCACAAAGTTTATTTGAGTCTGTCCTTTATCAGATTTGGAAAGAGTTTTACGCATTTGTTATCCGCTCTGGGGAATCGATTACAATCGAAGGCTTTAGTTTCTTGCCCAACAAGACATTAGTAAAACTTTTTCATCTGATGATACTGAAGTTACCTGTATTCGTGCGGTATCCTTTAGACCTAATTCTGACTTTTGAATAACTTTGAATTTGACTTACCTATTGAATTACGTATTACAGCAACTGTTTTGTATTTACTTTTAGCACTGACAACAGGCTGCGGCCCTATTTTTTTTATTTTTGTTCGATAAATTATTATTTTTATTCCATATACAATAAATTACTTATTTGTGTGAGTGGTGATTGTTTCATTTGTATTTCGATACGATATGTACTTACTATTCAGCAGAACTACGGAAATGTATATTATTTTAATCATAAGAGAACTTACAGGTAGTTACAGAAAGTAAAAACTTTAATACAATAAGGCCAATTACAAGTTCTAACTGCTAAAAACAAAGAACAACAATAACAATATTTTAAGGCTTCATTTCAAATCAATGGGGAACCAAACTTATAGCACAGATTTTAAACTAAATTACTACTCTAGGATAACGTAATTAATAATCTAGGGAATTGCCTAAAAAGTCTCTTGGCGGTTCAAATTGAAACCTTCCCTCAAACAATTTAACTTCATCCACAATCAGTTCTATTTTTCAGTCATTAAGTAGTCGTAACACGAGCGCGTCTCTTAGGACCAGCGCGGGAAATTGTGGCACAACCATGCTATAAAATTATGGCTAAAACACCATTGGCGACCCTCTAACACGCAAATGAAGCGGCCAAAAGTCAAGATGATATTTTAATTAAGTCATTAAATCATAACAGGAGAACGGGGTGCTGCTACAGAATTATAACATTGCGTTTAAATAAAGTGGACAAATATGGTTAATTCGAGTTTACAAAGTGATTCGTTTTTTTGCATGCCTAGTGCTTAGCCTTGTAGTCTTTATATAGGTGGCTCTTACGGAGAGCTAGATGGGAAGGGGCACGGGGTCTACCGCGTAACTAAGAGGCGAGTCCCCACTTTCATGACCGGTAAAATTTTTTAGCTCTAAGTAAAGTTTAGTCTCTCACGATCGTATTGAAGTTTATTACCAGAGTCAATGTTCATTACCGTTCTGGTTACGCGGTAGACCTACAGGTTCGTAATGAAGCAATAATGAATGCTAATGAAATTATAATTTCTAATCAATATAATTTAATTGATCACCTTAATACTATTACCATAAAAGGTTAATATGTAACTAACATTTGATCTGTTCTTGGACGCAAATGAAACTAAAAGATAATACAAATACCCGTATTCCTCAATGATGGGGACAAAGAAACGAATATCCATTCTTAGAGTAAAGCAGCTTTGCCTAGAAAATTGGCATCGAATTAAATTAGAAGGAAAATAGGAGAGATGCGGAATATAATCAGAAAATCAAAGAGAACTAGTCAACTATTCGAATAACCTTCTGCTCGATTTCTTTAACAATGTAATCCATTACGGGACCGACACTACCGAGTTTGGTAAATTTTTCGACGGCTAAACTTGATTATTACCTATCCTGTACACACGGCATATCAAGCTATACATTTCCAGTATAAGCTGGCCTCGCACTGTAAAGGCTTTCCGTACAAAGAGAGGTCAGCTTATACTGAAAATGTACAGCTTGATATGTAGCCGTGCGTACAACGTCTGTTATTCTTATTCTTTCTTTTTTTGTCTGTTGCTAAGCAAGTTTTTTATGTCGTAAGCATTGAGGAAGCTCTTCGCTATAAGAAGGTGGGTAGTTATGTAATCACCTTGTCTTGTTGCTAGGTGGCGAATTTGCATTTGGCACATTTTACGTCAAGATTTCAGCTTAGAACTTGGGAGTTTAAAAAATGATTTAGCGTCATTATCAATTTTGACCCGCAATCGCCTCAATTCTTGATTTCAATTACGTAAATCAGCACATGATTCCGTAGAGAAGATAATCTTGTTAAAAGCAATTATCGTCATTACAATATGTAGGCAAAGATGTATAAGTACACGTATTTCAGATGGCCGTTAATAAACACGTTTCATAGTTTCTGAGCCTAATGTTGAAGGAAAACGGGTGATAATGACTATCAGGTACTCAGACATACCTATTTATGACACCATTTGACTATACCCTACTACTAAATAAAAGGAAATCAAGTCCAATTAGTCCATTTCAAAATCGTGTTAAATTATTAGGCAAACAATTAATACAAATTGTAAACTAGGATTTATTAACATTCCTTAGATGTTAATCATAAGTTTTATATAAAGTCATTAAGGTTAAATGATTAAAATAATATCAATTTTTATGGAGATTTAACAATTTTATGAATGAGGCTTATTTTTTGTGTTTACCTACTTATATTACACGTGTCTTATTTCGTTAAAAAAAAAAACAATTTGTAACCATGGAAGACGTTACAATGGTCGGAGTTACCATCGTTACCTATAGATCTATATCGATGAAGTACTATTTGGAGGCCATGGGAACTGTATGCGTGACGTCTTTATCTCATTTAAAAATAAAAAGCATAGGGAATCCCTACTTCTGACAAGAAAATGACATACGTGCTTAGGCACAGGGAACAGAAAAAATAATTGGCACGCAAAATCTCCACAGAAAATCCGCGTCTTCATCTAATTTTGTTTTAAAATCACGTTCTGTAAATAATAAAACAAACGCCGGACAGTCTACAGCCTAAAAGTTAATTAAAAGAGGTTCAGGGCCCAGTTATGTAAATGAAGCATTGTTGCTATGCACGTTTAAGGCGCATAGAGTCGTCAACGATCTTGGTCACCTTTGTTCATACAAATACCAGAGCAAGACTGCCGCGCGCACCAGCAAAAATCCTACAATATCTTAGTAAATTGTAAGATTTTGATATCAAGATATCAATTGATTTTAAAATGGTATGTAGCGTTTAAAGGTCAAATGAGAACAATTAATTGAATTAAAAAATGGTCCGAATCCGTGCATTCCTTTAGGTGTTATAATATCTAACTTAACAAGACTTTTGTAATGGTTTTTTATAATAGAAGATTTGGTTTTATGATCATGATTTTATGATACATAATGTTTTAAATTATAGCTAAAGACACAATTCTTTTTTTTTAGTTTATTTTTCATTTTACCAGAACTCAAGTTATAGCCTCGCAAAAACCCTTAAATTTGCAATTTCAGGAATACAATCGCCTTAACTCGTAATATAATTTCACTGCCACATCTTTGGAGTGACGACCTTGGGCTTGACAAGATAAGTGATGCTTTATATGGAAAGGAACCGGAAGAATTGCATTTATTTACATTACTGGAAGAAGCGACGATGGTATCTGCCGCGTTAACGTCTCTGGAGAGAATTGTAACCAGTTTTTGACGACTACTGACTTGAGTAGGTAAGAGCTGTGATTTTAGGTGTCAATTTTTTCCTCATTGCGTGGTTTGTATATTATTTAATTAACTATAGTGTCAATGTCGTATCAATGCCTCCTAATGACGTAAATATCCTCCTCGTGCTTTTAAAGATTATTTTTGCTTGTCAAGGATAGAATAGAATAGATCTTTATTTCATGTAAACCCGATACAGACACTTCTGAAATGTCGAGACTCTAGGTGCGCCGTTCCAAATAGTAGGTCCTATGGAGAACTGGCAAGAAACTCCATGGAAAATCTTTTAAAATAATAGATTACAGTCTTGATCAGAACAATGTTGTGGTAAGAGTTGTGAGAATAATGCAAGAGTTTGATAGTGACTAGTAACTTTAATACATACTTAGTATATATAGCCCATAGTGTCCAAATATATGGAGATGTCACTAATAAAGCGTTGTCATAGCTTTTATTTAACAGAAATAACTGTTGTTTTTATACCTACATGTTTTGTGGACCACGTTTACACGTGTAGTATAAAGAACAGTTATAATTAGTTATATGCGCCTATTCACCAAACTGGACTCAATTGCTAGCGCCGTGCCTAAACGAGAATTATATTTTAAAGCCGAAACCTGAATACGGAAAGGTTGAGTATTATTTTTAGATTTTATTTTATTTATTTATTTATTTAAGTTCTGTTATGTTTCTTGCGATGGATTTTGAAAATGTTAAGGCTTTGCCCTAAAAAAACAAAATGCGTTTTTATTAAATATTTTTGAATAGCACTATATGAATTCAAAATTCCTTTGTTTTTCTTACTTTAATTTTATTGCATCTGCCTTTAGCATCTCTGCTCCACCCTATGATTGACTGGTAGAGAATGCCTAAGGCGTTAAGTCCGCCTATGTACATTTTTAATTATGGCATAAAGTTGAATACTCAAATAAATTAAATTATTACAACATTTTCGTTAAATTATTTATTTATTAATTTACGATTATTTTTTATAGTTATATTCGAGCTACTTCCCTCATTGTATTGAACCTTTTATTACACCATGATAAATGTAGGAAGGTCACAAATGAGATGGAAGGACGTTAATATAGTAAAGATGGCGGTCAACCACTGGATTAAAACAGCCCAAAAACTCCCGACTCCAAATAGAAAAAGAGCTGTAACTTTTGAACGGCTAAACAGATTGTCATAAAACATAGCTAAGATGAAACCCGAATAAACTAGCTTTCAATTAAAAACTACCTGGTGAAATTGGTTCATCCATTTTGGAGCTTCGATGCCATAGACAGATACACATATACACAGATCCACACTAGAAAATTATAACACGCTTCTTTTGTCGGGGGTAAAAATAGGACAGAATGGAGAATGTTGAAGGTGATCTACACCAATATGGTTGAAAATGGCTTAAGCTGACGATGATGAAGTATTGATGAAGTATTGATGTGCGCAGTTTAAGAAACTTTTATATCCAGTAGTGGACTGATTTGATTGGTAGATTGAATAATATTTAATTATTTAAAGATAATATTCATATTAGGCGATCTTGTTCATAATATTTTATTCCTAATAGTTTATTAACTCTATTAGATCCTTGGCTGGAAGCTTTCTTCTTCCGCCAAAGTTCAACGGAAACTTACATAATCAAACTCTAGAAATTTAAATGAACATCACAAATATTGTCGAATTTATGACACAGAATTAATTTTATTTAAAAACGTTTGTCGTTTGATTTATTACACATAGATGTGTCTGTCTCGCAACCGTCTACAAATGGATTAACTTCAAATATTATACAGAACACAGCATGGCGGCCAATTTTAGTGCATCATATCACGTGCAATATTGTTTTTACGACGTGCTTTTACTTATAATGTCAAGTACGAAACGCTGTTGAAACAATCGAGCGGTTAAAAACCTTTTTTTTATTGTTAACAGCCATTGTTAATAATGCAGACCTTTGTTGTATGCTAACGCTTTCGAATTAGGTAGTTACATTGATTTTTTACAATTGCATATTATGGGTCAATGACCCCGCAACAGTCGTACGGCGCAGACTTTTTTGTAATTTCAATATCTGCCTCAGTGACCATTAATGTCTTTGTATAATTATGAAAGATGAATATTTTAATTTGCATCGCTATTCACGACGATTGTGACTGTCGTGTTCTTATGTTATAATCGTTGAACGTTTTTTGTAAGACTTATTATAGTTTAAGGCATCTTGTACATGCGAAGCGACGCGATAGGGCGCTGTGAATTGTGAATAAATATTTAAATTGTTTTAATTTTAGAATAAATCAAGCATAATGCGTGTTAGCACATGCTATACGGCTTACTCATACTTCATAGATAAAATACTAATTAAAGATTGCTCACGATTAAGCTATTTTTTTTTATTCAACGATACAATTTCATACTGATACAGTACATAAAAATAGAGAGATGGAAGATAGATAGAATAGATAAAAATATAAATCGGTTGTTGTGGACACATTTGTATCAACATTAATTACGTAATAAATTGTAATGAAACATCGTCGCAAGCGCAAGTAACGCGAGCTTTAGTCACATGATGATTGTAGTTATCAGTTTACGTAGTGGTAATAATTAAGAGAGCGAGTAGCCACATGTAAAGCACAATTCATAATAAATCATAGTAGGTGTTTGTACAGAGATGTAAGCACAGGGGGCCTAAAAAGGCCACATTGAGCAATTCATCTAATGATCTGCTTAGTAACTGTCAAACTGATGATTACTGAATATGAACCTTATGCGGATGACATTAAGAGTCGTCAATTATGTAGATATTTTGACATTCGTAATATGAATCATATTATGATTCACCTAAAGCGGCCTTTTTAGGCCCCCAGATCGCGTTATCGCAATCTATAATTATGTAGACTTGTCGTAACACTATGAGAGCTTTTAATATCGTATATTTATTTACGTGCAATTGTGCATGTATGGACATGTACTTCGTTTATAACTAGCGACCCGCTCCCAGCTTTGTACGGGTACACTTTCCCTACTATCCTTACATTACATAAATGAAAGTATACATATAAACCTACCGTGAAAAATTATCTAACTGATGTTGAAAACCGCATCAAAATCCTTTGCGTGGCTCAGGAGCTAGCGGATAAACAGACAGACAGACGCGGAAAGTGACTTTATTTTATACTATATAGAGAAGAGAAGAAGAGATATGACAAATATCATCTCTCTTTCTCGCCTTGTACAAAATCTAGCAGGGCTACACGGTGGATAGACAAACTCGTTTTCTCCACCCATTGTCTCCTTGAAAGAAGACAAAACGAAAAATTTGAGAGAGAAAACGGTAAAGAAATGCTCCCGATTTTTCTTTCTCCCCTTTTTACTGCGCTGGCCCCGCTGGGGAGAAAGCTGCAACCTTCTATTCTTGCTTCAAAGGGAAGCTCGTAATGAACTGAGAGATGAACCTCTCATAAACATTTTAATCAAAATATATCTTCAAATCTCTTGTCATCGCCTCGCACCACATTACAGTCTCAGCCTGCCGAATTTCATTAAAATCATAGCAGAAAGCGAAACTACGCGCTCTGCAACACGTGTCCATTCCTCCTAAAAACATAGCCATAAAATCAGACCTAAGTAGGTTTAATTATGTATATTTCTAGTACACATAATGAAACACTTGTTTCAGATCTGATATAGCTAAATTAGTAAGCGATTACTTAGCTAGTGTTTTGTTGTAATTTGTTTTTAATTGGAGATAATAATGTGTTCAGCCTTGGTTTCACTACTTCATTTTTAGGATTCCTTACTTACCATTGTAAGGTTTAATCTATGTAGGTTTTGTGCCAGATGAGTCTAGTATCTTAATTATCAAGATCATTAAAAAACACTTTATTACATGTAATTATTTCAAACAATAAAGGCGAATACGTCTTTTATTTCTTGGAACTATTCATCATTCCTCTTTAATCTACAATCTTATTATAACCTGATCTCAAAAAATGCATTCACGAACGAAAGCTATGAAAGAAACCAACCCATCAACTTCTTAGGTACTACACCTACATTTTTTTTAATACCGAGCATTTTTTGTACTGAACCCACATTACTACGAGCATAGATGCTTGTCAAGTTTTTTATAAAGCTCAGCTCACAAGGTAACTTCTAAATTAAGAACGGTTTAATGATACCTTTTGGAATCAATTGAGTATTATAGTGTTGCCAACCGAAGTGGCGGCCGAAGGTCGTTTATGAAGTTTGCTGTAACTCTGCGGTTGGAGATTTTTTTATTGAATATTATGGCTCTTTCTTTTTAAAGTATTAGCGTGCACACATTATGGGTGATTTGTGTTGTAAAATTTTTACTCTAGTACGAGTTTTTTTGTAACTTTTGAAGATGGGAAATAATTTAAATATCTAAAGTGATTTCGAGATTTTTGCATTTAACTGCAATGCTGTATTAGTGATTCATACTTTTACCTAGATCTACCTAATGGTGTCTGAACGAAAACAACCTTAATCCTTCAAAGTTTTCTCAATCTTTTGAGATACAGCGAGGAAAAGTTATAAAGTATGAATGCATAAAATGCAATGAATTAAAGATTCGCAAACTAGATTTACGGTTGTTTTTCTAGAAAATATATTGTCTAGTAACATTTTAATAATGCAGTAGTGTCTTATGACTGAACTTTGACTGGTCGATTGCTTTCAACGAGCAAACGACTAAACCTTTGGGCCAGGCCCATACTTTTTTACTAAGGGCCAAGTACGAATGTTTTCGGCGTATCGCAAAGGTAACGTACGCAAATGTAGAATAAAACATACAATAAATCAACATTTTTCAAAAAATATGGATTAAACGTGAATTTTTATTCAAAATTTGCTTACGATAACGTTACGATATGTCAAAAAAAACATACTTGGCCCTCAGTCCTCAGATCCGAAAGCTGGATCGGAAGGCCACCAAAAACATGATACCTAGTCTTTCAGACCTCCTTTGATTTAGATCTTGTATTAGAAGCATTTCTACAATAAAATATGTAAATGAAACTGAAAATTAATTTCTAATTTTAAACACACTCGGATCAGATTATAGGGTTAAGCATTTCGGAAATTTGGGCCTGGACTATGCAAAGCAGACCCTGGCAATATCACGTGGAATAGGTGTGCGAGGAAAAAGCCTCATGTATCAAACCTTCACAACATGTATCCGCAGGGTTCCTACTCGAATTCTTTGGGCACATTGCAAGGAAACGTGGTGATAACTTGGAGAAAATGTTCATGACAAGCAAGGTGGAAGGGAAAAGGCCCAGGGCACGGAGCCCAATGCGTTGGACTGACCAGATCCGCTCGACACTCGACTCCAGTGTGAGCGACGCCATCCATGCTGGAGTGAACAGGGCAAAATGGCGGAGTATAGTCCAGAAGAAGGTGCTACATACATAGAGGTCACTACCCTCATCAATGAAGAAAACTACTCATAGAGGAGGAGGATCAAACCTTCAGTCGGATAAGAAGTCGCGGCTTATAGCTTCGAGTCAATTTGCCTACTGTTTACAGCCCTTCACCTTATGTTGAACATTGGATTGTGATAGGCCGAATTGATTATTACAACTTATACTTATAAACTTCAGCATCGACTAAACTGGCAACCAACATAAGAGACATTTATTGCTCATAATATTAACTTTCCAATAACTTAGCTTACGATAGCTTAGACCTGCGAGGAGCTGCACGGCTAAACTTCTACCCTTTAGAATGCTTAATTCGAGTTTAATCTGGGGTTTAGCGGGTCTACCGCGAGCACTGTTTCTAGCTGGCTGTACAGTGCTGATTAATTGTGTGCTACCTTGTAAAAAAAATACCAGTTCGTGTTCATTACCATGTTCGTTACTCAGGAAATCCGTAGGAGTTCAGAAGCTCTCCACATTAGAAGGTGAAGAGTAAGCACACAAAGAAACAGTGCTCAAAACACTACTGGCTGAGGACGGAGTAAAATTAGGAGTAAGTATGCCGTAGTAAAATGT
The DNA here is from genome assembly GCA_932294325.1 of Allophyes oxyacanthae. Lineage (NCBI taxonomy): Eukaryota > Metazoa > Arthropoda > Insecta > Lepidoptera > Noctuidae > Allophyes > Allophyes oxyacanthae. The sequence continues at coordinate 2,317,008 of OW028625.1, forward strand.
TAACAAAAAAATTCGTTACTCCTCAATATTCTATAAATCTATTATTAGGTAAGAAAAGTGCATCTCCGACTGACGAAACCCGAGTTCATCTAGCGCACCCTGGGTAACCTATATGACCATTGCGGTACGCTAATCCGCTGCGGCGTGAACGATTTGCATGCGATATGGATCCTGCAGACTCCATTGTTCTTCCATACATGCAGCTGGTCTACCGCGTAACTAAAATGGTAATGAACATCGACTCTCGTAATAAACTTCAATAATATGATCGTGAGGCCTAAACTTCGAGAGTAAAAAAATACCAATCATGTAGTTGGGACTCCTATCTACATGATCAGTAAAAAATTTACAAGGTAGCTCAAAGTTTAATCTCTCACGCGCGTATCGATGTTCATTACCATTTTTGTTACGCAGTAGACCCGCTGATATTGATGATGATTATGTGATGTCTCCTGATTAGGTAAAGATACCTTCTATAACTCTATTAAGTACTTTTATCTGCAAAAAACAGTCAAAAGTACTTACTTTTGACTAAAGAACTTATGTAATACCTGAAATATCGGTCAAAATTACATTTGTTTTTTTTTTATCAAACCATCAAAATGTTGTGCCTAAACCAAACTAGTTGGTTAGGTAAGGATAGAACTGTGACGAACGCATAAGCCGAGCGAGCGAACCGAGCTGTACCGCGGCAGCGAATGGTGGGAGCTAGGGACACTTAAAAAAACCTAATATTTTTAGTACTTTTAACTACTTTTGATCAGTGTCTTTAGTGAAAACTACTTTAGACCGGTTAAATTTTTTAACTGTACCATTATAAACACATATCAATTGAAAATTATAGGCAATAAAGCCTAATAAGACTCGCTGTTTTTACATTATTATAAAAGCTGGTATGGTATTATAAATGCAATACACATTGGCATTGTAAAAAAAAATGCAATCACACTGATAGCATGGCTTATATTAAACCTTTTTAGATTCATATTCAAGGGTGAATGACCTTACTGAACATTGATATAAGCCAAACATTAATATATATGAAAATTAATATCTTCATCATCATCATTGACAGCCTGTTTCTACCCACTGCTGAGGCTAGGAAACCTAAAAAGCTATACTATCCCCAAGTGAAATAGGCTATAATTTAATTTGATAAAAATAAAATGAGCTGCCGATAAAACAAAAGTGATTTGAAACATATTTTCTGTACAATATCAAAAACCTTACAATCTTATAGTTTATAGTCACACACACACACATACACTTTGTAACTAAATGTACCGAAGATAAGTTGTGACTGGTAAAAAAAATTGTTATATTTCTCAGTATATGATCTATCCCTCTATCAGAGAGAAAGCCATAGTTCCAGGAAAGTGACCATTAATAAAATAAGTTGATGCTCTTTCTGAGAAAGTTTATTGAAAGCATAACAATAGAATGAATAATTATGAATCTGAAAAATCTGATGAATTATGATGTACTTCTCCTGAACATATCACTGCTCCAGGGGCTTACTATGAGCTCTTTATAGCAGCACTAAAATTTAACTGCCCAGAAATTTCCAGAATAAGCTGAGCTTTCATTGTATGATAAGCCTATACAGTGCAAGGTCAGCTCATACTGGAAATTTCTGGGCCGTTCAATTTCAGCATTGCTATAAGAATTTGTAGTAAGCTGGGTATGCCCATGTGATGTTACAATCTAAATCAGTAAATTTGCATGTAAATAGTATAAAAGACAGTTCAACAATACAAAAATCACTATATTATCCATATTTGTATTCTACAAGAGTTTTATGTTTATAACCAATCCATCGGCTAATCTATTGTTGTTTAGGTATATTAGCGAGGTGATGCCAATACTTGGTAGTTTATGGATTCCAAGAATTAACTGAAATGAATGAAATTAAGTGTATTAATTATGATGTTTGTCAATTTTGATGTTTGTTAATCAATCATACCTCTACATCTTAACGGATCTCAACTAAATTTGGCATACAACAATACAACCTGGGGGCTGGGGAGAACATAGGATAATTTTTATCCCGGAGAATAACTAAGTTCACGAGTCACTGGTACAGCTAGTTCTAAATACATTACTATTCAAATATCCAAGCCATTTTTTACAAATTCGTAACAGGTTCCTCAAACAGATTACTATCTTAGTCGCTGCACTACAAACTAGTAATTATCATTGAATTATTTATAAGCTTATTATGCACAAGTAACAGAGACTTGATCGCAGCTGTCGGTATCAGTTCCTTACATTTAAATATTTCTTTTAACATGATAATTACACCGATGCAGCTTGTTAGCAGTATAAAACTTACTTTTGATCAATGCACTATAAAACTTATAAATTTTAACCTGATCACTGTTAATATGGGACCACAAACTTAATTAATTAGCTCAGCCTATAACCAGTGGCATGCATTCCATAATGCCAAGACACTGCCATCCCTAATAAAATAAGTAGATATGGGTGAGGTGGCCAACCACAAACATAGTTTAACTTGATACAAAACTAAGGCCCAAGTCCACCGACAACATAACAGATGATTAGTGCAAGATCAGCCGTTTAAACATGAATTTTTGTAGGAGTAATCTACCAATTTCATTTTAAACATCTGTTATTTTGTTGGTGAAATTGGCCTTAAGTTGTTTTAGCCTACCCTGTCAGTAATGTTTGTGCACACTACTGCCTATTGCAGTCTTCTGTTGGGCATGAGCTTCTCCCAAAAACAAGACAATATACCTATATACAAATTGAGATACATACTAATTATTAATGTAATGATGGACAAGGTGGAGGTGATGAGAAGGCCTGGAAAGAGAAAAATGTCATGGTTGTGCAACATTAACAAATGGTCAGTGTAAAAACTGTGAAGAAAATATTCAGGATCGTAATGGATTGATAGATAGAGTATTGCAAAGAGCTGACTGCCAACCTCCAATGATGGAGAGGCAATCTTTAAAGAAGATTAATTTATAAGTGTAACTCAAAACTTATTGGTTTCTTTTGTTACTGTGATCTCTGATATATACATACCAGTATACCATTCAAGTATCAAGCAAAAAAGGACCTAATCACCATTTAATGAACTTCTAAATGTGTTAACATTACTATATTTGCATAAAAATTATGATAGAGTGCTATTTTTTAACATGCTTTTTCAAACACAAATTTAACTGCGCCCGCTGAACTTAACCACTAAAAAACAATTAAGTAGGTACACATACAGCAGCAGTTTAGATATTTTCACATACATAATATAAAATATCAGCAGATAAACTCTAGTTTTTAAGATTCCTAACACTCAACACCACTCCACAACGACTATCAGATAGTCTCTATGTACACATACATATAATAGGCATGTACTATAAGCCTATATATACAACATTATAGGTTATATACCTTGTTGCCATGCGAGATTTCATTGCTCTCTAGCTAGATAATTGTCATGTTGCAAACGAAAATTAACTTGTGGTTGCATTTATTATCGCGTTTCCGACATGCTTATGTAATTTTAACTTAATTTTATTACTTAATTTGGAGTAAAACGAGAGTTTTGTGCGTACGTACATGTACGACACCTTGTTACCCTAATACGAGCTGTCAGATGATTTCTAAAGACGATTTTAACTCATAATTATAACGCAATTACTGTTTCTCGATATCTATCTAGCCTATAGGCTGAAAAAGCTTAAATTTTTATCAAAAGTTTTATAAATGTAATTTATAGGTTATAAATTGAGTGCCCTTGACGAAACTCTAAGGATGGTCAAGCCAAGTTAAACACGCTAATTCTGAAGTGAATTTGATGAGAATAAACCATACCGTGGAGGGAACATCAGTATAATGAAAGCTCAAGGCCGGGAGCACAGGTTTGATCACATAAAGGACTCACCGACACACAACATCGATCTTGGACCGCGAGAGCGGATCGCGGCACGGCAACAACACTTTTATGCACATACAAAGGATACAGGCCAGGTCCAGGTTGAATCCGTCTTTGATGTAGCGCTTCCGGCGCCTGCTTACGATGCCCTTGATAGGGTTTGTCATCTTGATGTTGGACATGGAGTTGGCCATGACTGACAGTTGATTGACGCGCCGGGGCAGCAGCTCTGCTGCCGCAGTGCCCTTAGCGGGCCCGCCCGCTCCTGGCACCGACCGCTTCTCTGGTGCCTTTCGCTCGCGGCGCCGGCAGCTCACGCAAATACCCATAAAATAACCTCCGCCGCGCAGAACGTGCCCCGCTCATTGGGCCGGCGGCGGAGCGCGAGCGGCCTGCCACCGGAGGCCGCGACCGGCGCTCAGCTCGCGCCAGCCATGCCTCGCGCTGCACGCGCCTCGCCTCGCTGCCTTGCCTCCAGCCGAGCCTCGGCTCTGACCAGCACCGAGCACTTCCACACCGCACCGCCAGACCGAAAGCACCGAACACTAGACACACTATAGCATAGCTCCACGCCCGGCACCGAACGCGTTCAAATTTCGCTTCACGAGCGATGAAAAAAACTAACTCGCGAGAATGGCGTCCATCCTGCGTTTGCACTAGTACACGGCCGAAGAGAAACAGTTGCACAAGAAAGAAAGATGGTTATGATGGCCGAAAGTGTACTGCGTGTCTCTTTCGCACTACCGCAGTCTACGCTCGTGAGATAAAGATAAAAACACAACCTTAATTTCTAGTGGTGGCTAGCTAGCTCTCTTTGTTCATTATAGTTTCCGTTTTGTTTCGTAAGGTGGCGCTATAGGTATGCAAGTTACCGCCAGTATTCAAATAAAAAAATCTTATCAAACTAGATTCTTTAGAATCTTTTTAACCTATATACTTCGAAAAAATATAAGCGAAATAAATATAGCTATATACAATTTTGATATTGAAAAACAATGAGTAATATTTATTAGGACATTTAATAATTCCCTGGTTTTATTCCGACAGTTCAAAGGACAGTTCGTAATCAACTACCTACTCTATACATAGATGGCGGTGTTGTGTGCATAGAGCAATGACCAACGAAGCCTCTCTTACATAGAGTGGAATCATAGACAGATCATAGACAGCGAGTTGCGCGGTAACTTCAAAAAGTTTTGAAACGACACGATAGGATTATGTAGGTAGGTAGTGTAGGTACCTAGATTTAATTTGATTGTGATATAGGTAGGTAGGTACCTACTTATAATTTTATATAGTTGGGAATCAACATATCACAGAATATTTTTAGAAATATGTTTTAAGTTTGTTATTTAAATATGATTAATATAGCGACCATGTGTATAAAGGACCCAATAATAGGGTCATTCTCCGAGAGCTCGATTTTGGTGGTCACACAGCAATATCTCTGTAGTTATTAAAGATACAGTATTGATTTTTTTAAATATATTTCTTCACTTATTACTGCAACTAAAAAATATACTTTAATCCAAATCATTTTAAAAGAAATTGCCATAAAGTAAGTGAAAATACTAAAAACGGGGCTCATTTCGCAATTCTTGGCGTGTCACACTGCCCGTTTGCTTCAAACAATCGTGATTATATTCTCAATGTTATAATGAACACCTATGTATTGTATATCAGAATACTTGTTAATAGTTGTAGAATTCGTAAAATAAATATATTTCATATTCCGTAAGTTGTTTAAAAGTTATGAGACAAAATGTATCGGTCACACGATTTGTAGGTAAGTTTCGTGGACACTAAGTTTTACCTATTAATAGATTTTTTAAACAATTAAGGTTGGCTATAAGTTAGCATAAATAATCGAGATTTTGATAAGGTACCTGGAGTTGCAATTATGTCTTTATTTACGTAGTTATTTCAGATTATTGTTAAAATTCATCAGTTACGTGGCATTGGTGGTGTCCATGAAAATGACTTATCAACCCATAAAATAGATTTTCTACTTTTAACATGCTTTTCATTATTTATTTTGTTAATAACGTTGAAAACTAATTGGTTTTTTATTTTCTTAGCTTTCATTAACCTTATTTTACTGCTAAATAAGTTGGTTTGAGATTTCCTGTATGTGGAAAACGATTATCGAGGATAAATAACTCATAGTGTTATTTGTTTAGAATGGTGACGTCTTTGTGACATTTGGTTAGTTATTACGTAGCTAACAGTGTTTTTGTGTCGATCTAGGTGGTTTTTTGGGTATTTTAAATTGTTAACAAACCTTTTATCCAGTTGTATTTTAATACTAATAGGTACTTACTATTAGAAAATGTATAAAATTGAAGTAAACATGATTGTATAAAATATTCTACTAAGAAGTTTTTAAATCACTACTAAGTATTTAAGGTTTTTTTTACAAAGATGAAAAGTTCTATTGACGGTGACTATTAATTAAAATTATAAAAATCTTCATAATTCGCTTAAGGTGATGATAAACTTGAGAGTACACTTGTAATTAGCATTCTAACTAATGTTACATTATATTACAGGTATTCTGTTGAGCATTTCCTCGAGCGTTCGCTAGAATGCTTGACAAAAGATCATACCGACGTTTGGGTCTATTCGTCGCCGATATGCGACTCGCGGTTACTTTGAGTTAGAAAGGTTGGCATATACGTAAGGGATCTGTGCTGTTATAGTACAATATGCATTATTTGGTGGACTGGTAATACATTACAACTTTCATACAATAGGCGTGTAGGAAAAAGGAATGGACTTCAGGATTGCTCTTTGGGGCACCTCCCCAAGAAGTAATGTTGTATTGGACCTGCTTAATTAATTTGATATCCGCAATATAGCGCAGGTTTTTGAAGACGAATGTTAAGTTACGTATTCTATTCGCTGAAGTGGCAATATGCTGTTTAAAAGAAAGAGTTTCGTCGTATAAAATACCAAGTTATTTAATAGAGCTAGTGTTATTAATAATAGGACAAGTGAAAACAACTACCAGGGGGGTTGTGACAAATGTCAGATACATAGTTTGAGCTACTATATAATGCGTAATTAGATAATTATTAAGTCGGTAGTCAATATTATAAAAATGTAAGTCTTGCTTCGTCTAAAAGCAGGGATTGTTTAGCGACTTTTAGTATCGATATTACCATCATATGTTACTGTATCATTTTCGTGGATTGCTCCGTCATTTTCGTGGAAGCAAAATTTTCTAAATTGAATTCTGTCTTTATTTTTTATCTAATTTTGTTGTTATACATATCAATGAACTTGTATTATTGTAAATTTTAATATTTTGAAGTTAGTTACATAAAAATATTAAAAATGAAAATTGCCACGAATATGACGCTGAGAATCCTGCTCGGAGAATGACCCAATAATGTGTGTGGCAAGTGTACATAAGGGCACAGTCATTGACTTTGCATAGGTTTACTGGTGCATGTTCTAAGGAAAACTGAATAGAAAAACGTATTCGATAGAAATAAAGGTACATTTCTTACCTATATAGGACTATTGTAACTAGTGTTACTAATTTAGGTACATGAGTATTTATTCATTGTATAGCAGTAGTATGCAGCTATACAAATAATAATGACACTCCTCGCCTACTTATAATTATACTTATTTTGTGATTTAATGTCAGTTTTTGTTATAGAATATTATGAAAATGATTTTGATCGTAACCACCGGGCTAATTGTTTTATTTCTAACAGAATCCACGAACTAATGTTCAACATTATAGGTCGTAAACCAAATAATATTTCAAGCCTATTCTAATTAGACGCAACAGCAATAAAATATTGTATCTTATCTTCAAAACTCATCACGACTCAGTAGTTTTAAGTACCCTGTTTAGATGAACAGATGCATAGATAAAATGCTTTGCTAATTGGGTGTCCAGCTTCCGTTAACACCAGTCTGTTTATTTATAGAATTAATATTTTTTAATGTAGCTGGTAAACTGGTGGTGTAAGCAGCGGCCCTAGAGTAATTTCTTATTAAAATATCCATTTCACACATCGTCCGCATTCTAGGTGTTGATTGGCCCTTCACCAATCGGCTGGTCTACCGCGTAACAAAATGCTAATGAACATCAGACACCGGTAATAAACTTCAATACGATCGTAAGAGCCTAAACTACGAGCTATCTTGTCAAAATTACCGAACATAAAGTTGATACTCACATCTTCATGATCGGTAATTTTTTTACAAGGTATATCAAAAATTCCGCTTTCACGATCGTATTGTAGTTTATTACCAGAGTCTGATGGTCATTACCATTTTGTTACGCGGTAGACCCGTGGAGCGCCGAAATGTGGATGCATAAAACGAGATTGTTATATGAAACTTACAATACAGCCCATGGTAACCCCAAATCGCAATGCGACCCATGTTAGTTTAGGGCCAATTTCCACGAAGCCACACATTAGTCGGGTACTCGTCGTAACCAACAAAGACTACAACAGTATAGTTAGGTAATACCCAACGATAGTGCCTTCCGACCATTCCTTTTTCCCACTAACCTCCTCTATAAATATTGTAGAGTACTAACAGTACGACAGTTATTCATAATGAGCATAGTACTAAAGCAGCACACAGCCCTTCCCTATAACACTGAATTTACAAATAAAAGGCGGAAAGATATTGTTTGTCCACAAAACATTCGAACAAAACATGCTTTTACATCTAAATTTTATGTGTTCCTTGGCCCGCTTCTCTACAATAGGCTAAATGCAATGACTAACATCTATCCCCTCGATTATAGTAGTTTTAAGAATAATATCAATGATGCCCTCCAAAGTATGTCCTACGAAGATACAGAGAAGTTATTAATTGTGTTAAAGTAAATTAATATTGTGTGTATTTTATTTATATTAATTAGTTGTTAAGTTAGTAAATTAAGAACATAGATTACTAATTTAGACTATAATATAAAAGCTATGTGATTATTTAAGATTCTATGTTAGCTCTTCTCGCCTGAAACACAGGTTTACCTAGTTCAGGCACCCGTGTTATAATTATATCTAAGTAAGACTGTATTTTTTGGTTTATTTTTGTTATATGAATTTATTGAATAAATTATTTGATGTGATTTGATTTGACTAGTCAGTAAATTGCATAGAAAGCCTAGGGATATAATTATGTCAAAGTTTTTTTTTTCAACTGGGCCTTTGCAGGCACTTTCAAAACGTCGTGATTCAAGGTGCACGGTTCCAAGTGGGTTGGTCTTGGAGAAGATTATGAAAACATTGACGTACCTCATCATTCTCCTGCCCGTATCCCATTTTATTTGGGGTCGGCGCAATATGTTTTCTTCTTCCATTCATCTCTATTAGACGTCATCTCGGAGTTTACGTTCTTATAATCAATGTCTTTCACAGAATCTATCCATCTTTTCTTGGGTCTGCCTCTTCTCTTACATCCATCCACATACATACATAAGGATAAGACTCTTCTTGTTACATGATTTTCATCCCTCCTCATCACATGCCCATACCACGACAAACGGTTACTTCTCAACTATTCTGTCACCGCTGCCACTTTCATACTTCCTCTGAAACATTGTTCTGAAAACATTGACGTACCTAAATTATATAATTCCAAATATTTATTGTCACAATTATTACCCCACACCCAGATAATAATATCAGTATGAATTTACTGTATCCATTATAGTGGCATAGATAATTGGTTGCGAGTAGACAGCTTGTTGCCACCCGGCCTGCGCACACGCAGCGCACGATGTTTGACGATACTTATAGGGTTGGCACACGTTCGCGGACTCATTGTCATACAAATGAAGGACCCTGATAAGTTATTGTCAGTTATTAAACATTATAAATAACGTCTGATGAATTACAATTATATCGGCGTCTATGTAGGATTTTATAATTATTGGGATTTTCTGTGCGTGTGACTGTAATTTTAATGAGCTCATAGAAAAAAAGGGGTCCGCTTGAAACTGATATTTGTTTCTATTTGGACTATAAACTGCCAAAATTGGGCAGTCAGCCTCGATACGGTATGTGCGATTCCCACTTGATATAAGTAATAAGAACTGGCATTTATTATTCCTATTCTTTATCCTATTTGTACATCAATTCACGATCGTCAATCATACAAGAAAATCTTTAGGTGATCAACAAAATCCATTAGCAATGAAGCAGAGGAAATCTGTTAGCACCATCAACCATCCACTTTTTTTAACGTATACAAAATAATTTTCGATACCAAAACCAAGATTTCTTTATAAATAATTTTCTTAAAAATTATGTCTACAGCCCTACTTATTGTTAGAAGTAATCAGATTCTTAGAAGTAGCATAGATGACCGTGCAGTTAGAATTAAAGATTTCGTATCTACCAACTTATTCAGTATATTGTTAAAAAAAATTACCAGGTTAATCAACGTTGGCTTTAACTTTAAAATTGAACCAATTTTTTAAATATTTCTATAACAACTTAAATCTCAGTATTTATACTGTCTTGGAATAGTAGTGTGGTAAAATAATTACCTAGCACTCCAATAGACATTTAGTTGATAGTTACATTACATTAGAAGACATTTAAAAGTAGTAAAGTAAAGTAAAGCATTTTATTTTTCTCATCATCACAGAAACAGTCATTACTAACAGAAATATACGTAGACCGGTGTCTAATGTAGGTAGAACCTGTATTAGACATTACCAGGCCTCAGTGGAGACAAATAGTTTATTTACTTTAAATAAATTTAATTTAATTACTTTAAATAAATTTAATGTAATTACTTTAAATAAATTTTATTTAATTACCTACTTTAAATAAATTTTATTTTATTACCTACTTTAAATAAATTTTATTTTATTAGGTACTTGTTATGACTTCTGTAAAACATATTATATCATAGTAAATAAACTTTATTTTTATATTACATCTACTTATCTACAGAATCCTTCAGGACAACAGTCTTCATCACGATGGGTCCATGTAACGAGCCTTTTAGATCAACAGTTCATCACACATTGCCACGATGTCCGATTCAATCTGCCTATTGAGTCTTTGGGTACCTAATTAATTTGGTATGGAAATAGTAGTCAAAATCTATAAGTAGAACGACACTTAATAACTGGCAAATAACCGACTTTTACTTCTATTACCTACGCAATAGAAGTCAAATGTAAAAACCAACAATTACGAAACCATTCTGACACGATTGAGATAGCTTTGGGGCCCTAATCGATCTTCCCTGACTGCAGAATAGGTGTGCAACTATAACGTGAGTAGCTGCACTAGCTGCAAGCTTACGTTCCTTCGACCTACGTTTTTGCGACAACATTAGCCGACAAGTGCACATTTTGGCAGCCCTACAACACAGTTGGGTCGCACCTTGTCAATATCGATGTAGATAAAATGTAGCCAGTGCCACATGATTCATATACCTAAGCAATTAATGATGACCTTGTGAGTAACGGAGTGGAATAATTCATCATCCGCTGTAGGCATACAGTTTACAGCGGATTAGTTCTGAAATGACGAAATAGTTTGAAACAGTTTGAAACTACACTCGGGAGCAAAGAATCCGGGTCACCAACATAATGAACCTTAATATCTCGGAAACTAAGAATGATAGCTCATTCAAATAAAGAGTATTTTTTAGACTATTTAATACTACACAAGTTATAATACGCTTCGAGAGCTTGAAATTGCATTGATAGAGGTAAGTGAGAATATTCCCCAACATCGCCTCAGACACTTTGTGCCGTATGAATCGCATGACATCTGTATTGACAACACACGGAGGTAATACAAAGTACTAAAAGTGAGAATATGATATAAGTTTCTATTAAAAGTGGGGATATAAAAAAAAATGATATATTTATGCATTTTTAAATAATGTATTTTTAATAAGTAAAATAAATAATAACTAAGAAATTTTATTAATATTATTTAAGTAATAGATATTAAGTAGTCTATAAAATACTTTTAATTAGATTATGCTAACATTCTTAGTTTCCGAGATATTAAGATTTATTTGGTGACCCGGATTCATTGCTCTCGAGTGTATATCGCTTTTGACAACTTCGAGCATTATATTTTAGTCATAGAAATAATAAGTAGGGCTCCTTAATAAGTCTATGATTTTAGTTTCTTAAAGACTTAATCAATGGCTTCCTCATTGGACTTAATTGTTCGTTGTTCTTTCACAACAAGTGCTTCGTGCACCCAGACGGATCAATTAAAACAAGGTTGCTTTTTGCGTAAACCACAAATTGAAAATCGGAAAATATCACACAAGAACGTGAGTGAAATGTCTTGTCTATCTCTGGCAATTTATTACAAGTAATTTTTTATAGTTATGCTTGGTGTCATTAATAAAGAATTAATCCCAAAGATATAGTGCTATGGAGGACAATTACCTGCCCGGGTCTTGAGCCTCTCAGAAATAAATCCTGGATCCGTTCTTGCAATGCACACGTGTTGCAAATTGCTTTATGAAGTACACTTGGGTGTATACTGTATACCTACCTACTGCAAAGCCGATAGTACCTAGTGAGTAGTGCGTTATGAGTAAGTGAGTAATACTTACCAGGTGTAGGTACAATTAAAATGATAATCTGAATACACATAACGTCGGTATTTTTAGATATTATCACGGCTGCTGCAGGGCTAGTTCAGCGGGTGGAAAAACCAGTTTTCTCCACCCTTTATATCCTTGACAGAAGACAAAAAGAAAAATCAAGAGAGAAAACGGTAAAAATATGGTTTTGTCCCCGATTTTCTCTACTCCCTTTTTTTGCCGTGCTAGCCGTGGTGAAGTAATTTAGGTCTATATAGTTAGGATGATAGGTATAAAAAAGTAAACGAGTCATCAACGAACAGAAGTTTGTAATTACGCGGACAGGTTTGACATATTTCATGCTCTTGCATCAGAATCACCTGACGAGCATTGGTTTAACGGTTGCAAGCGTAGTTACTGAGTGTGAGATCCAGGTTCGATTCTGAGGATTATTAAAAATTGTTGGTCATAAATTTAGAATAATGTATCATGGTAATCAAAAGTAGTAATATACATTACAACTACTACGAACTATTGCGACCCGCTGCGGTTGGACGCTCGCAGACAGATGCAGATGATCGCAGATGGTCGGCCGAAAAATTGCCGATTAGATACAGTACTTACGTCTCTGCCTTACCCTTCAAGGAATACAGATGTGTTCATAAGCTATGTTATTCAATAGCTTAATTGTATAACTATAAATGTTTTATAAATATGTCCTACCCCTTTGCATTCTCCTAGCATCCATCACAATTATCACAATCGTCTACTATTTGGAACCGTGCACCTAGAGTCTCGACATTTCATAAGTTCCTGTATCTGGTTTACATGAAATAAAGATCTATTCTAATCACCACTCGAAGTTCTACTACCTTGGAGTACGACTAAGGGCCGAAGACGGAGCACTAAAAACTGGAGGCATAACGTTATCAACATAATCTAGTCTCTATTCAAGAGACTGCTTATGAGTACAGATGATTTGATGTGTTTGCAGGCATGAATGGTCACGAACCCACGTGGCTCATGGCTGGGGAAAAACATATAACAACCTTTTTTACGAGAAATTGATGTTGAGTAATTTCATTGTAATATATGGATCGCTGTTTCGCAATATTTCGAAGTTGGCCCTCCCTTTTAAGTAGACTTCAAAAAAGGAGGAGATTCTAAATTCGATTATGTGTTTTTTTTTATCCGATTTTTCTAATTCTTTTTTTTTTGAAATGGTAAGTACCTATACCTTGGAGGTGATCCCATTTTGATGAAGATCTCCGGAGATAGACGATGGAACTCTTCAACAGCAAACCACTCGCAATTGGCAGTAGCACTAAATGATTTTATACCTTTTAGTTTATTGAAATCGGTTTTTACTTTCTTTAAAATTTTATTTTACAGAATAGAATACCTACATACCTACGTTTTTCTGCCGCAGTGCTAAAACTACTTAAGTGGGGTATATAAAATTGAAGGTCGCGTTTATTTACTAAAACGCAAAATCTTCAACATCGCGGAAATACCATACCTAGTTAAACAGGAACTTTTGCATACCTACAATAAAGCTTACAGCTACAGCATACCTACAATAAAGTTAAATAAGAACTTATCAGGCCTGGGAACTCTTTATCAGCGGCTGCATGCTCATGTACTTGAATGTAAGTACACACAGGTTACCTAAACGATAAATAAACATTATAGGTATAATTTATATTATAGGTATGACAATTAAACAAATTTTGAATTTTTGCTAAACTCGCGCATTTTTTATGCATTTGCTTTTGTTGAAGGTAAACTTAAATAGACGGCAAACGAACGAGAAGTCGCAGCCCAAAGCGATGCGATGGTCTAAGCAGCAGGGTAATCACTATACCCACTCGTAATCGGAATAGATTCAATTTTGACAGTTTAATAATTACATTGCGCAGTAGGTATGCTATAAAAATTATTCTGAACGACAATTCGAACAACGCAATGTACATTCTTAAACTGTCAAAAGTAAATCGATCCTGATTACCAGTGGGTATCATGATTACCCAAGAATATTATAGATTGTTGTCTCGAGACAATTGGAAGTATGATACGTTACAATAGATCTTCGCAGGTCGCAGTGACAAAGGGGCTTAGTACCCTACCTCTTCAAATAAATAAATAATGGTATACGTGGCACTCCATCAAGCTACAAACCACAGCAAATGGAAATCAACTATCCACAACATCATGGGAAGAAGTCACGATCCTTATCATTGAGGGACCGACGACCAAGGGACGAATAGGAGGAGGAAGGTAAACGGCATGGGCGTTGCTAAGGGGGCATAGTTCTTTCCAGAATATTAAGTTCCCTCCACATCCAGACAACCTGGAGCCTCTTGATTTGTGATGATATACATTACAAGAAAATAAAACGCTCTTATGAACTACTTAGTTCTTCAGCAGAAAAAGTGCGGGGGGGGCAACTGTTTTATAGGTTCTAGGTTATGTATCTTTATTTATTCTATACCTACGTGTAAAGATTATTATACTTTTCAAACGCCTAGAAATCATGATGTGTAAAATTAAGAAAAAATTATTGCCTGTGGCTAAACTACTGATTGGATTTGTTTGTTTTTTTTTGTGTACGATCACAGAACGTCGTCACCAGCCTGTATAATTTATAATGATTCAATTTTAGTGACAGATATTTTCAGTATCAGTATTTTATCTACCATTTTATTGGGCATACAAAATATCGAAGAGATACTTATCCATCTTATCAACAAGATAGATTATCGCATGGACTTTCTCCAAATGTTAACAACCTTATAATCTCTTTACATAGGTATCTAACTACTCAAATATATATACCAATATTATGTATAGGTATAATCAACATTTTGTTATTACGTAATTGAATAAATTTACAAATAAAAAAAACCCGGCGCGGTTTTGTAACATATTTTTTTGGGAATCCAAATCAGTTTTTTGTACGTAGCAACTGTTAGTTGTAATTAGTTACCTAAATTAATGAAGTAGGTAGTGACTAATGTCAGTATTTTTTTTTATACTGCTTTATATCTTAGTTTAGAAATTATAGCGATAAACTACCTACCTACCATGTACACGCGGCTTCATATATCAAGCTATACATTTCTAGTATAAGCTGACCTCGCATTGATAGTCTTTCCGTACAATAAGTGTTCAGCTTATGAAGATGTATAACTTGATATGTAGCGTACATGGGATTATTAGCTATAGGATTTGGCAATAAAATGGGTCGTGGGAATGAACCATTCCCTTCGCCTACGGGCTCAATTATGGAGAGGCGGAAAATCGCGCGGAGAAAGGCGCGTATGTCCGTTCTTGGAGAGCGAGCGAGAGAGAGACACGCGCCGCTTCGCAAAGCGGCGCGCAACGCGAAGAAAGGCGCGTATCTCCGTTCTTGGAGAGCGAGCGAGAGAGAGACACGCGCCGCTTCGCAAAGCGGCGCGCAACGCGAAGAAAAGCGCGTATCTCCGTTCTTGGAGAGCGAGCGAGAGAGAGACACGCGCCGCTTCGCAAAGCGGCGCGCAACGCGAAGAAAGGCGCGTATCTCCGTTCTTGGAGAGCGAGCGAGAGAGAGACACGCGCCGCTTCGCAAAGCGGCGCGCAACGCGAAGAAAGGCGCGTATCTCCGTTCATGGAAAGTGAGCGAGAGAGCGACACGCCGCTTTGCGCGCCGCGCGACTATCCGCCTCTCATAATATGAGCTGACCTCGCACTGTATAGTGTTTTCGTGCAGTGAAAGGTCAGGTTATTCTAGAAATTTCTGGGCGGTTCAATTTCAGCCCTACTATAAGAGCTCGTAATAAGCCCCCAGGGCAGAACAACAGGGCAGGGTTTCTTTAGTGCATCAGTGTAGGTTCAAAATGCAACTAAAGAAAGGCAGAAAGGCGTCCGTTTTGGGGATAGCACCTGAATAGGATGGGTTAAAAAAGTGTGTGAGTACTAAAAGTACCTCTCTTATTATAATCCTAGGCTTATTAGTACGACTTTTGTGACTATACCTACGTAATATTAGCAATACAGAGCGAAGCCCTGCTCCCGTGGTACACAGAATAGGCACACTATGAGGTCATCACTTCAAATCAAAGAACCTGTTAGATAGAGACACAACAAGTACATGAGGTCAAGATAACTGGAAATAAAATTGGTAAATAAGTAAGTATGACTCTCCGAAATAAATTGCTACGATGAAGAACAAAATACCAAGTATTGAGATTTTTACTCTGCCACGGGCCTACGGCGTAGCCGAATACGCTACGACGATAATTAGAAATATGATTTTATTTTTCACAGGCATTCTGTATTTTCTTTTGCAAGAATCTACTTTCTGTTATAATAATTATACCTACTCAATTCATTATAATATGAAGACTTTAATTTAACTCAATTGTAGGTATATCAATATGGGGCGCGTTGTAATCATTACAAAGACTGTTTGTACTTTAGTCCGGATTATTCTTGACACAAGTTTACACAGTCACATAGAAGCCTCATTATCCTCGGTAATCTGTAGGCATCAGTCGTCGCGTCGTGTGCATGTTAGCTGTTACACGTGTTATCAGGTGTCCACAATACCAGCCAGACGGATGGTCAGATAAGATACGGCGTCTCCGTGACTGCGGTGCAGTGGGAAAATCTGTACTTAGGTATCTGTGAGGAATCCGACTTTACATGTAAATAGGTAGATTTAGTGAAAAAAATATTGATCGAGAACTAGCTATTTCATTATAATATTTATGTGTACCACAGTCTGCCCCATAACTTGATTGTCACTTTTTTCCATCCAATGTATAAATTGTACTCCAGACTCCGAGCCCCAAGATACAAGCTTTGCTTAGTTTGTGGCTCGTTGGCATAAAATGTATTGGTATATTTCTGGTAAATAAACTTTTATTATTATTATTATTCTTTTATTCATTTTTTATACATATTATTTATATTTTTAAATATTTTTACAAAACTATATTAAAAAAACATTTAAAAATAGTAGCCCACCGGTATCTAGAATAGGGTCCAAGCTACCCGGTCAGGGCTCCAGAGAAAGGAATCTCCTGACAATGCGTGCCGTGTCAAGAAGTACTGCTCTCTGAATCAGGCCCTTGATCCAACTGCCTAACGAGAGCCTCCTAAGGTGTCGGTCGAGACTCTCGGTAATTAAGCCATTGGCCGAAACGACTATCGGCACAATGATCGCTGAATCCACATCCCACATGTCGACAACCTCGATATTATTATTATTATTAATGGTTGCCTGGAAGAAATTGCTTCATGCGATAAGGCCGCCCATTGTACTTTAATATTGTAATCTCCTTTACTTACAAATTTGTTGTATTCAGGTGTACAATAAAGTTTATCACTACATAGTATAAAACAAAGTCGCTTCCCGCTGTCTGCCCCTATGTATGCTTAGATCTTTGAAACTACGGAACGGATTTTTATGCGGTTTTTTTAATAAATACATATAAACCTTCCTCTTGAATCACAAGAGGAAGGTTTATATGTATTTAATACTTTCATATTTAATGTAAGGATAATAGAGAAATTGCACCCGGGCGTAGCCGGAGACGGGTCGCTAGTAATAGATAAATATTTTTAACTTCCGACAAAAAAGAGGGGTGTTATAAGTTTGTTGTGTGTTATCTGTCTGTGGCATCCTAGCTCCAAAACGGATGGACAGAGACGAGGCTGGACGAATCGAAGCAAAAAAAAAAAACTGTATTCGGCAGGAAAACCGAATCTTATATTTATTATCTCGCAAGCTGTGTTCACGGATAGCAAATATATGGCAGAATCATAGTTAAAATGATGGAGACACAAATCGAGAAAAAACATATCTCTAACGATTGTAGACTGCAACTTGTTTAGCTGGGGAGCTAATAAAATTTTCCTGCCTTCTTATATCGAAATACTACATATACTGTTATAATTTCAGGAATTCTGTGCAAAAGCTTTTCTTTATTGCGCATTTTGGATATGTATTTTTTTTCATATTTTTGTATTTACAGTCAACTAAATACCTATATGGCTATTGGCTATAATATCTGGGATAATTTTATCGTTTGTAGATATAATCATATTCCTGTGCCAATAAAAGAATTATCTTACACGTGCCGCAATTACATATAGGTATGTATATTTTATCAGTTTCCTCGATATGTTATGCCAACTGCAACCCATGTGGCTTATTATTATTATTTTAGACTAATGGAGAACGTGTATCAGAAATGCGTGGTCATATTTAAGGGTGTAGATCAGACCATCAAACTGAACAACTTTCTCTATAGGTCCAACATTGTAATCGCGAAAAAAATTTCAGTTGTTCCATAAACTGCCCTCGGAACGAAAAAAGGCACAACTTACTTTTTTTTTTAAATGAGTTTGTACATGTATACATCCTTTTTTTCCTGATCTCGAATATGGATGAAATAGAAATATAAATAAAAAACAATAACGATAAATTTTGAAAAAAATGTTACATGTGTCTTTTTTCTTTCCGAGGGCCGGGCAGCACAAATCTTACTACTCGACCTAAACGTATGGGATAACAGATTTTTTTTTTCACGTGTACGACTTGGCCCCTTAGAGAAAGTTATACAAAGGTGCAGTTGCGTTAGGGCTTGGCCTTTTTAATTACTATGAAATGAAACAAAAAATAAAATTATTTACAAAATGTATTAGAACTTCAACTTAGACTCATTTGAAGTCAATAACTTATTAACTTCTAGAGCTCTGTCTTTCAACGTCACCAATTCTTCGTCGCTTAGAACATTACTCTTCTTCCCAGCATTTTTGATGAGAAAGTGTTGTATGAACAATCTTATGCTTTCTCTGAACATGTGGAGTTTGGGAGCCTTGGATATGCGGTGGAACACTTCTAAAGTGGATTGGAGGTCCGCGTTCATTATGATGGCGAGGAGAATCTGGACCATGAAGCGGACGGAGTGCTTGTTGAGTTCCGAGAATTGGATCACCTGCAAATGGAAGTAGAATGGGTTTTTAGTGTCTATGCCACTAAACAAAGTAAAAGATATACCGATGAAAACAAAATCACTGAGCTGAATAGGGAAATATAATAGTATTACAACCGAAAGAAAATTCGCTAAGAGAAAAAAAAAATGACAAAGTGAAATTCAAAATCAAAATTGCGATAGCCTACGAGCTCTTATAGCAGGGCTGAAATTGAACTGCCCAGACATTTCCAGAATAAGCTGACCTTTTATTGTACAAAAAGCCTATACAGTGCGAGGTCAGCTTATACTACACTAGCAAACAAAATAATTATGTTGGGTCCCGGCTCATACGATTGGTCACAAGAAAATCTACACGAAGGGTGGTTCATTTCTATATACGTAATATTAGGGACTTTGTCCAGCAGTGGGCCATTGCAGGCAGATAATGTTGGGTCGGCTTGGTGCAGTACCAATCGCTATCCTTACTTCTTATATTCAATGGAAGGTATTTTATATTGTAAATATTTATGAAATAAATTGAAATTATACATAACGGTTTGTTTATAAATTCGAAGGTAACAGACCTTTAGCACAGAGAGCGGCAATCCTTTTTCCATGATGAGGTGAACGAGGAACTGTGCCAGGTTGGTCATGCACTGTTTTGATATTCTGTCTAATTCTTTGATCTTGTCCCACACTGAGTATTGTATTGAAAGCTGTAAGAAAAACCATAATTTGGTATGTAAAGTTTTTTTTAGATAAATATCTAAAAAAAACTCTCTCTAACTCTCTCTCTCTGTAATATAAAATAAATATTTTATATTACAGATTGAAAGAAAGAAAATGAATTTATTCCTGCAAAAACACGAGACATACATTATAAAATAATATAGTTTAAAAAAACTATAGAACACGCTTTAGTCATCCAAACTGAACGTGTATGCAAAATTTCAGCTCAATCGGAAACTGGGAAGTGGGTTAAATTTAACTTCCAAGATTTTTTTACATAGTTAGTTACAGGTGAAGCTAATACAAGCGTGTTAATAAAAATAGCAGTATCCATACCAAACAGTTGCACCTTTTTTGTTTATAAAATCTTAAGTAAAGTAATAAATCGCCTAAATGTAGTGTTCAAAATACGCAAAAGTTCGGTGCTATAATTTATTTTAAAAAAAAGTAAGTTCAAAATCTAAAACCAGACTACTGAAAAAGTATGAAACAAGAAAATATTAACACATATTCATAGTGATGTTCAGAGGATAGCCGTGGTCGTATGCCACTTTGCCCTAAAGCATAAGATCGCTTACTACTGTTAGAATGTATTGAATATCGGAGAAATCAACTTTGAACCTTATGTACCTGGTATTTACGGTCAGTATCGCACAGCTTCTGTCCCAGCACAGCGTAGTAAGGATTGTAGGTCTGCTCTTGTAGACAACACGCTAGTAACACGTGTATTATCTCCCTCTCTTGTTGGCCTTTCAGACCTAAGTGTTGGAGCTTCTCGAAGGCGTCCATGTAATCCTGGAAAGAAAGAACGGTTATGGAATGAAAATTTGTGTAAATTACACAGGTCAATAAAATAAAAATAAATCCAGCCCATTACTGTCCCACTGCTGGGCACGGGCCTCTTAGAATGACCAGGGTTAGGCCTTAGTCCACTACGCTGGTCTAACGCGAATTGCGAATTTTTCAATAGTTTTTAATAATTGGGGTGGTAACTCTTTCAAAGGCAATATAACTATTTTATTTTACACACGTTGTATTGAAGATAGAACATTAAACATAGCTCCATGTTAAATCTCCCAGTAATTGGGTGGCGGAGGTCAGATGGCAATAACTCCGAATAAAAAATACTGATAAATACTGATATTCAGCCGCATCTGGTTAATATGCGCATATGCATATGATGTTAAATCTATTTATTTATTTAATCTCCTTAACACTATCTTTACAGGTGCTATTATACCTAATACGATAGCGTGGCTATCAACAACATATTATTTCTTAATTAAATGTAGTTATTAATTTAACAATAAGTGTTTAAAAAGTTACATTATAAAATTAAATAAAGAAAATAAAAAAGTGCTTACTTAATTATTATAACTGAACTACTATATTATATAACAAATACAAACTTAACAACTTCAAACAAAAACAACACTCTTATTCACTAAAATAGCACGTAGGTATGCATGCCTATATTATTTCTATCTTACATAGCTAACTATATGCGGATTGTTCGGGTAAGGGGTGTTTTCGCCAGTAGATTGGTACTGGCTACTGGCACCGCTAGCAGTTGCGGGCGCCGCCGCCTCCACACGTAACGGTCCGGCACGCAAAATTTCAGGTGCCGCAACACTCCTGGGTTATGCGCTATACCACGCAGTAACTTTACTACATACGCAGCGAGTGAAAAGTCCCGGCGCACCCTGAGCTCATTGTACCCTACCATACCCAGTATAAATAGTGTGGGGTACATCAACGGATCGAACGGATATACCCCGTATAGTTTAAAATATCAGTGTCTTGTGAATCTAGTTTTCATGACATCCATAATAAGGCGGTAGCCTATTCTTTGCCAATTGACATAAGGCGCTGACAATAGGTAATTAAGTTCACTGAAACAATTTTCTAGTCAAATATGGGTACTAGAAAATATTGAAAAAAAAAGAGATAAAGTTTATTCGTTTGATTTCCCACACTCGTTTACGTAAGAAAACAGATGCTGCTATCTCCTTCTTTCTATTAGCTACCGTCAGCGCCTTAACTATGTACAAGATTACCTTACCTCAGCGGACATAATAACACAGAATATGCTCCGTCTAACATCGGTGTTCATCCGCTGCTTCCTGGCTAGTTCCAGAAGCTTCTGGTCGGTGGTGGGCAGTAGTGAGGCGGTCGGCTTCTCTTCTGGACGCGTGATGTTGCCCTCCCATGCTGAACCAACTACCCACCACTTGCCGCGCTCGTCCGCTGAAATATTAACAAGTTCATAAAGGCCACGCCTTTTGGGATATACAGGATGTTTTTTTATGTAGTGCCCATAATTTGCAGAGTATTTCAGACTCTATTCCTAAATGCAATCGCAGTATTGGGATACACTTTAAAACAAAACGAAAATTCGACTTAGTATGGGGGACACGCATAATTTACTAGCGCAAGCTATAAAAAAACATTTTTTTATTTTATTTTGGAGTGAATTTTATTACTCCGGTTGCATTTGGTTATATACCATAAAGTTATTATTACTAGTGGTAATAGAGGAACACAGTGTGCGAGTGAGAAACCGATCTTTAGGAAAATCCTACGTGCGAGAAAGAGACACAATTAAATGTTCGTAGGACCGATTTGAAACAATTTATGAACCATTAGGGCCGCCTGTCAAAATAGGATCTCGTATTATTTTATGATTTTCTTCACAACCGTTCTGTATTTTATTGGATAAATATCAATAATCGAAAAGGTTTCGTGTCCTGTGTTAGACTGCAGTGTAACTTACAGCAATAATGCAAATAAAGAGACCTTTTACAGGTAAATACCGTACAGTGCAATACTACTTTCAGAGTGCATATTTCCATAGAAAATATTCCTAAAATTATTTAGTAATACGTTTATAACATGCAGTAAGCCCCCTATTTTCTTAATAATATATTATTTTAAATAATTATGTGTAAGATAAAAAAATATTGTGTTCGTGAAAATGTGAAAATTAAACCGTTTGGCATAGGTTGTGTGTACAAAATCTATCGATATGTCGATATTTCCAAATAAATTTTTCGTACTACCTAGCTTCGTCCATTGCATAACTTGAGCGTTATTGTTAATCCTTGCTTATTTGTATATTGAAAGGTTGATTTAGTCCGGCCCCGCACATTGTCAGAAAATCATAGTCGGAATATTTCTGACGCACCGGAGGGCACTCGACACTATTCACACCATGTTTGTACTATTACAACATTTTAATAGTACGTACATAGCCCATACCCGCATTTTGTACTAGCCCCACAGATGACAGAATTTTCCGAATCGTACGTCCGCTTCTACAAGAAGCAAACTTACGATTCCGAAGATTCTGATTCTGTCGCATATTATAATGCATAAAATAGCGCTATTTCCAGACAAAGAGTAGCCTGGTGAAAAAAATAACTTCATTATATTGACTGGCTAACTTCATAACTTCCAGGTTTCCGGACCACATTTCTCGGCCTGTGTCAGTGTACAAATACAGGGACCTATCACCAGAACCTTCAGCATCAAAACCGAAACGTCTGACGTCAAGAAATAATGAATATGATAATGAATGATTACATAATGTTTACAATAAATTTTCTTTTTACTTACCTATTCGTCACTTTCGTGACGTTAATAATTATGCCATCCTAATATAAACCTCTATGACGTAACTTTTAATATTTTAAAATGACAGATTAAATATGTCAAATATGGTATATTAGTAAGAACATTTGAAAGATTTAATTGGTAATTTTAAAAGATTATAAGTTAGGTAAGTACATAATTTAGCCTAGCAGATTCTAAATGATATTCCAATCCTTATTAGTATAGCCGATTTTGATATCGATATTGCAGGGATATTGTCAATTCAGTGATATTATAATTTTACAATAACACGGCCATATCGATAATGCGGAGACGTCAAAGTCGCATCCCTAAACGTCACACACATGTCAAATGCGCTAACATACGTATTTCTTTTTTGGTCTCGCGATAATGAAGAGACTGTTCCTCTATTACCACTAGTAATAATAACTTTATGATATAGACACTGAATCACACTGCAAATTTTGCGCACTACATTAAAAAATAACCTGTATGAATGCAAGCAAGTTGAATTAGAAGTGAGTTGAACTGAAAAGTAAAGTTTTTTTTTCTACATAGGGTCAAAACGGGTCGATTATAGGCTGAGGCCTCATTAGTGCATTGCGTTGCGTTGCGTCGTCGCAGCGTCAACGCTGCGTCGTTTTACATATCGTCAGTGGAAAGCCAAAACTACTAAAGCGCCAATTCATTGCCAAACTAACTTAAACTTTACAGGGGCACATTTTAAAGTTTAAGTTAGTTTGGCAACGAATTGGCGCTTTAGTAGTTTTGGCTTTCCACTGACGATATATTTTTTTGTGACATGCCATATTATGCATTGCGTCGCCGCACGCGACGTTTCAACGGATCGACGGACGAGAGATGAGGGTGATGCGCTGCGCTGTCGGAGCTCCGATGCGACGACGGACAGTGTTCCACTGCTAGAGGGGCAAACTAAACGTGCGTACACATTATTCAATATGATCAATTTTAGAACACGTTTGTTTCGATCCATTGTCGAATGAAGACTGAAATCCACACTGAGACGCTGCGCTAGGATGGCGTGCGTCACCCTCTTGCGTTACAACGTCGTGCGTCGTCGCAACGCAGGTGTGGCATACAATGCGTTGATCTGTTGCGACGACGCAACGCAACGCACTAATGACGCCTCGGCCATAAGGGTCATGGAGCCGTGCGTACCTTTCAGGAGGTCCTCTAGCCTGATGTTAAGCGGCGTGATGTAGTTCCCTTTCCTAACGATGCTCCTACTCATCTTCTTGAGCTCCTCCGTGTACGATGGGTCGTAGTTCGGAATCTTCGTCAGATTGTTGTTCTTCACAGCCATTAGGACTTCCAGCAGGAACTTTATACGGGATCTATGTAAAAATATCTTACTTCTTAACCACACTAGGTATAATATTTTATAAAAGTAAGTTCAAAAACTAAAACCGGACTACTGAAAAAGTATGAAACAAGAAAATATTAATAGAATAGAATAAAATAGATCTTTATTACATGTAAACCAGATACAGGCGCGTATGAAATGTCGAGACTCTAGGTGCGCGGTTCCAAATAGTAGACCCAATGGAGAAGAACCGGCAAGAAACTCCATGGTAACTCTTTTAAAAAAATAGATTATAATCTTTATCAGTACAATGTTGTGGTAAGAGCTGCGAGAATAATGTAATTTAATGTGAATAAAAATAAGATTAGGATAATAATGATTTGCCTGTAAATAAGATTGCCATGGCAGTTACAAGCTGACCAGTTCCGACAGACGGCACCCGTTCACGAGCATGACGCATGCGTCAGCGTCGCCATAATACATATATTATTCAAAGTGATGTTCAGAGGATAGCCGTGGTCGTATGCCAATTTGCCCTAAAGCTTATGGTCGCTTACTACTGTTAGAATGTATGTTAGTTATACTGTTAGAATGTATGTTATGTATTGTTTTGTTAGACACACGCACACACACCCAGACCCGAAACAATTATATGTAGGCCATTCAAATATTTGTGTCGTGCGGGGATCGAACTCGCGACACGTAGCGTAGGAAGCCAATCGCTCAGCCATTGCGCCTAACGTGCCTTCAAATCGTGACCCTACTAATCTCAAAACAATATGCCTTTAACTGAACTGGACCTGGTCAGCTTGTAACTGCCATGGCAATCTTATTCAGAGGCAAATCATTATTATCCTAGTCTTATTTTTATTCACATTAAATTACATTATTCTCGCAGCTCTTACCACAACATTGTAATCTATTATTTTAAAAGAGTTTCCATGGAGTTTCTTGCCGGTTCTTCTTCATAGGATCTACTATTTGGAACTGCGCACCTAGAGTCTCGACATTTCATAAGTGCCTGTATTTGGTTTACATGAAATAAAGATCTATTCTATTCTAGAAGTGTAAGTAAATATAAGTTATTTGTGCAATTTATACACCGCAGACAGCCTTTTGATACGTGATAAATTATTCCAATCTGTATGGTTGTCTAGAAGAGATCGCCGCATTGCGATAAGACCGCGGATTGTACTTTTCTTTTTCCCTAATTATTATATTTTTTTAAGGAAAAAATAAAGACAATTTATCTTATGTATGAGTTTCCGCTTTAGTGACATTGGAAGGTCACCCTTCATTAGTTCTTTCATGGACCAGTAGCTCTTCCAGGCATTTTCGGTCCGTCTTGTAACTTCCTTTTCTTGTCTGCACTGGAAAGAGACTAACTGGCCCAGGTAAATGTATTCATGGACATATTGCATATCTTCGCCATTAACTTGAAGCCAATATTCGGTGGTATTAGTCATCAGCTTGGTCTTTGACATGTTCATCTTATGTGTATGTTATCTTACCCAGCAGCGGAGTCCTCGGTCAGCTGCGCGACCCTGCCTTGCGTGTCGTGAATGAAGTTCTTCAGTGCTAAAGGTTCTTCCTTGCGCAACACTCCGCCGACACTACGCAACGCAACGAGCACACATTCTATGTTCTTCTCCGATATCGAGTCTAACAGACGAGTTAGGATGTCATAGAGAAGTGTTGCGTGATATATCTGAAATTATTTGAGAAAAAAAAAATACCAAAAACTGCACTGTAAGAAAAGGGAATTTATTTTTACTGGGAATCGACTGATTTAAATTTTCTGACAGATTAGTCTAAATACACACATATGGTAATTGGATATTTTAAAATTAACGATTGTCTTTAATCAAAAGGTTTGAATCAGAAGGTTGCGTGTTCATATCACGTCGGGGTCACCACTGTGGAGGAACGAGGTATGGTGTTCCTCTATTGAAACGGGAGGATCTTCCGACCAGGCGAGGTGATAGTGCCTGGCGGGCCGAAGCCCGACGGTTGATGTCGGACAGTTGTATTTATGTTAGATAGGATATTATTTTTCCTTGCGCAATGCAGGCCTCGCAATCTGATTGGTCGAATTCATATTTTCGCGCCACTACTGCTGTCAGCTTATTGCCTTGTAAGTAGTTATTCTATGTGGCGATAGATGTCGCTACATTTGTAACGACAAATACTGTTTTACACAAGTTAATTCGCTCGCGTTTTTGTATGCAGCCGATTTGAGATTAATTATACGATATATGGCGATCATTAATCATTTGCCAAGCGTAGCGATTGAGGTATTATTTTCGATACGAAAAAGCAAAAGTATCGTGAGGTATCTCAAATATAAGATGTGTATTCATACCTTAAAACTGTACAGATGTGCCAAACACGATACTAGGTTATCGAGTGTTTTGTCTGGAACTGGCTGCGGAGTCTGCATCATGTGGTCGAACCTCTCGCAGAGGTCCTGAAGGAAGTGCGCACCTGAAAAAGAAAGATTATTATATATCTTTTTTAAGAAAATTATTTTATATTTTTTTGAAGTCAGTTTTTACCTTTTTTTAAAGTTTATTTTATTTTTCTATTTTGAGTGGCCTAAACTATACATAAACATGCAATTCCAGCAATCGCGATTGATATGCTGTAATTCATTGAAGAGTTCCATTGTCTATCTCCGAACATCTTCACCAAATTTAAATGGGATTACCCCGGCAGAATACTTTATCAAACAAAAATGGAATTTTCAAAATCGGTCCGCAATTGACGGAGAAATCGGTAAACATAAAAAAAAATCCTATGTATAATCGAACATAGAACCTCCTCCATTTTTGAAGTCGGTTAAAGAGTATAATATAATATCTATATATTAATACGTGAAGAGAAAACTTTGTACCCTTTTTAAGCATATTGCACGCGCGGAGGAGTGTGAGATTTCAGGTACTTATATTTTATATGGAGAAGGAGTGCAGAAAGCTAAATTTATGGTCGAATTTAGACCACTGGCCGACTTCTAGTCAGTTAAAACTCACCAATTTCCGAGCCCACGTTAGCGTGCAGCACTGACACGAGAGCCGCATGCTCGGCGACCATTCTGTCCGGCGTGCTCGCCGGTGACACGGTCGCGTCCAACCAGAGCTGCGTCAGCGCAGTGTTGACTGAATTCCGGCTGTTTGATTGGTACAAGTTCTCTATTGATGTACACGCCCAGTGCAGGTTTGTGCCTGCAAGTTTGTTTAGGACGCCTGAAAGAAAAAAAATTAGATATATGTTTGGGATGCTAATAAAATAGTTGTGGATATTAATGTGGTTTACAAATAATAATATTATAATTAACAATAATTATATTTATAATTAATATTTTTTATTTTATAATTAATATGTGCGGTCTGAGCTAGTTCGGTGAATGTCGGATGGCGCGGAATGGCGCGGGCGACGCAGCGCGCTTTTATGGCCGCTCTCCCAGTGTTGCCACTTCACGTGTTCGGCGCGTGAACAGATATAAGAATCGATCATTCATTGGCTGCATTCAGTAATTCATTTTTCGGTGGGAAAGTCACCCGTGTGAATATCGCTCGCTCATAGACCCCCAGGTAGTATTGGAAGTAGAAAAACGCAACTTGTCAATGTGCAATGTGCAGCAAACTGCAGGTTTGCTGGGATGTGCCAGCTAAAGTACTATAGATAAAATGGACCAAGGAATTGGTTGAGTTAAGCGGCTTCTTAAAGACAATTTTTTTTAAAAAGACTCATATATTATAGGTAGCTTACTTTTGATTTGTCGTTTTAATTGTAGTAGCTGTTTATCTGTGCTCGAGTCCTTGTTTCTGAGATGTGGTGGAACGTAGACGCTTTTTTCTTCCTGTAACAATAGATCAATTATTCCTGTAAAATATCGTAGTAATTCGATGTTTGATTGGGCTATAGATAACTAAAAATTATTCTAATTTTGTGTTTGTTTGTCACCAAATTACAACCGAAATAGCGTAGGTGGCCGCGTTCTGCACGCCTGTTACAATCACAGTCAGGGGAATCATCACATTTGTGTTAAGACTAGATTTGATCACATTCAAAACACTTACCTTAATAATATTCCCTTCCTTATCCCTCTTTCGTCCATAAATATCCTCCCAAACATCAGGTTTCTGTTTTTTCTCTACTACATTAGGTTCATTATCTTCACCAGAGAATGCGTCATCGTCATCATCATCACCAGACAGATGTGAGACTTCATCATCACTGAAAACTTTACTCAGATCATCTTCAGATATTATTTTCTCTTTTTTGCTTTCTAGTTGTTTGTCTGGTTTATTCTTTTTAAGATTTTCTGGTGTATTCTTTTTAAGATTCTCTGGTGTATCCTTTTTTTGTTTACCATTGGCCTTTAGTGATTTTGTTGGCTTTTCTGAAAAAGTTAATAACAATTTTACAGTTTACTTACATGTATTATACAGATTTTGTTTTAGGTGTTCTCAAAGGTTTAGTTACTTGTCACTGTGAAAACCCTGAATTCTTTAAGATGGGTGGAAATCAGAAAAAAATATTGAAAACACATTAGTACCTTCTGGTGCATCATCTGAAAGATCTTCTTCACTTAAGTCAGCATCTTGATCACCGTCGTCACCTCCTTCACTCGTATCACTAATTCCATTACTCTCATTATCATCATCACTCATATCGTCATCTAGTTCTTCACCACTACCCATTTCTTCATCAGTTTCATCCCCACTATCATCATCAGAGCGATTCTCATCTTCACTGTCACCTGTAGCCTGTTTTCCTTTGATTTTGGTATCTTTCTTCTTTTTATCTTTAATATCTTTGCCTGTAACAGCTGCTAGGTCTTCTTCGAAGTCTAAATTACCTTCAACTTCAGCTAAATGCTTCTCAGCTGCTACTATTTGCTCTGTTGTTGATTTGTCGCATATTTCTAGAAGATCTATGTTGAAATTAAGGAATATATTTTATGAAACTCATTTATAGAGAAGACCATAAAGGTAACCAAATTTTTGCAGTAAGAAGAGGCTGGTGTCCAGCTGTTGGATAATATTATATTGGGCTGGATATATTTTTCTCCTATTCTAACAACTACACCAAAAGATGTAGTAGCTCTTAGTTAATCTGAGATCATTGTTATCCTTTTTATACTTTGTGGATAAGCGATACATTTTGCCAGGTTAGCTAAACACAAGCTAACCACACGAAAAGAAGAAGCCACTAAGCCATACTAGGCTAGGCTAGGCTACCCCCCATAATTTCCTGACATTTCGAGCTAAAGCCAGTGGGGATCATTCTTTATTTAATTTATCAAGCTTGTTCATCCATCACTATCAAAGCCTGCCGCGATTCCTTGGAAGTGCAATTTTTTATGTCTATAAAATATGTTGCCTACACTACGATTTATCCTGTGGGTACATTTTACAAACATACATCTCGGATTGATCAATCACTTACCTAACAAACCATGCCCTCGAATTAAATGAAAAGGATACAGTCAAGTCCATCATTAGAAAAGAAGTTATTCTTGTTCTTAGTTTTGTTCAATCCTAGCTGCTTCTCCAGCTTCTTGATAATCTTGTCTTCATCTTCATTAGCTTTCAGTAACATTTGTTTTCTCTGTTCCTCCATCTGGTTTTTAAGTTTTTTCTCTACTTTCATCTCTTTTTGTCGTTCTTTGTTGAGTACATCTAGTGGTGTGTCTAGCTTGGGTTTTTTCTTCTGAAATATAAACAAAATAAAACATGTAATTTATGGTTTTATATCACACACAATTTTTCTGTTTTTATGGTGAGTACAAGGCTATGAACCTATATGAGACAGATAATTTTAGAGCCCAGGGGCCATTCAAGTATGACGTAAGCACTACAGGGGGCGGGGGGGTCTTTGCTTTGCTTATTTTTTATGACATGGGGGATGGGAGGGCCTTGTTAGTGATTACGTCAACAGTATTTATTTTTTTACTTTTACCGATTTTCTACAAAATTCAGTTGATTTTGGTTTGAACACATGGCAACCCTACTTGTCTATGCTTGAAAACAAAAAGCATTTTCAGGGATTCCCGAAAATAATGGATATGTTTACTCTCTTAGAACCAAGTAAAATAACCGAGTAGGGGAATTACCGCACGCTATTCATTTGTCAACATTTCTTCCGCCAATCCAGAACACATTGAAAAATGCATGTATAGTCCGATTTAGTTGCTATTAGGACTGTCAGATGCGAAGATCGATATGAAGTTGTCTACAGAATGCGAAAATTTTCATAGAGTCAACATAAAAATTTCCTCAACTTGTTATCATTCAATCATTCAAAACCATTCATTAGTGAAATTATTTGTGTTTTAGGTTAATTTTTCAATCACTTTTATTTAAATTTTATGTGTTATGTACAAGATGGATACAGATTTAATAAATAAA
This sequence comes from Allophyes oxyacanthae, assembly GCA_932294325.1. Lineage (NCBI taxonomy): Eukaryota > Metazoa > Arthropoda > Insecta > Lepidoptera > Noctuidae > Allophyes > Allophyes oxyacanthae. The sequence continues at coordinate 2,348,499 of OW028625.1, forward strand.
TTAAATATTTTAACAATTAAACAAACAACAACCTGAATATAATATTATATTAAAGATTAAAGATAACATTGTAGATTGTATGATATAAATAAACAATTTTACAACTAAAACATACTATAATCTGGCAGTTCTTCTACACCACTTAATTTAAATTAGGTGACTCATTCATTCATTCGTTTCCATTCACATCTATTTATGCTAACCGTACAGCCGATTTTTGACGTTATTACGAATGAAGTTCGCAAAGTCGCGATCCTAATACCAAAAAAATCGGATTATACCTACCAATGTTTACGTTGGCATGGGAGGGGAGGGGGTAACAGCTTTGTTTACCTTTGCTGACGAGGGGGAGGGGGAAGGGTTAATAATTGCAAAAAATCTGCTTCCATTACATAATACTAGAATGGCCCCTCAGCAGAGACATCATCACACCATTCATACATACTGACTACTGTGTTTAAATGAGTATAACTCAACTGAGTAAAGTCAGACATCACATTCATGCTTTTCTTACTCAAATAATATTAATCATCATAGGACCTTTATCCACTTATTACTTTAAAACTTAAATATACTTTGATTGGAGCCTCAATGGTATGTTTTTGTATTGTTCATTTGATTTAAATTCTATCTTCTGCTTCTGTAAGACTGGGAGCCAACCCTGACGTAGTTGGGCAAAGGCTTGCCCAACCATGTCAGGGTTGGCTCCCAGTCTTATCAGATGCGGCTGAATATCAGTATTTTACACAAAGCAACTGCTATATGATCTCTGGCAATTACCCAATTACTGGGCACTGATACCCTAAGGTTAGTCCGGTTGTCAGACTTTTTGGGCTGTTGACTCTCGTAACAACTGTCATAGGTATTCATATGACTACTGGGACCAACCAATTAACATATTTTCCTAGGCACAGAAGGGTGTCAATGTTCGATGAAACGGTCACCCATCGAAGGACTGACCACAGCAAGCACTGCTTAACCTCGCTGGTCGACTGCTCTGCACGGTAGAGCTACGAGCCCTTCATAACTAAATTCTTTATGATTGAAAAATATATTTTTTATTTTACCTTCACCTCCACGTTCGGCTCTGGTGAGTCAGCAGGTCGTTTAACAAACCTGCCTGCTGTATATTCCGGCTGTTGCTTTTGAACACTCTTCTTCAGATAATGTTCCTGACGATGCACCTTCTTCTGCTGTCGCTTTTGTTTGCGTAATACTTTCCGCGTATTTTCGAACTTAGGACGAGCACCAGGTTTTGTTTTCTTCATTTTGTATTCTATACAAAAGCGTCTATATGAATAGACTTAGTGAGAAATATTCAAAACAATATCAAACATGATAATTTGAGGTTATATTGTGTTCCCAATGACTAAGGAATCCTCATTCCTCAGTTGTTCCACGGGTTTAGATTTGACAGATGTTTCTTTGACAAGTAGTACCCAGCTACCTAATCACGATGCACGCTCGTAATCGACTCAATTTTGACACTACAATAGTGTTCATTCCAAAAAACCTTTGAGTAATTAGGTATTAGTATTACCCAGCTGTTTCATTTCATCATTCTTTTGTTGATTTTAATGTTGATTTCAATTCGTGCAACGAAGGTTGTTTGATGCAGACCGTTTTGTTAAAAAAATTGCCATTGAAGTAAAAAACTGTATTTAATCGTATTTGATTAGTTTAAAATTTTTATTTATTTAAATAATAAAAAAATCATCAAAGGTTTATGAAGAATACATAATATACCTATTATTGTATAGTAATAAAATTTAACGGAAGCGGCTAGCTAATCACGATGCACCCTCGTAATCGGAATCGACTTAATTTTGACACTACAACAGTGTTCATTGCGTTGCTCCAATTGTCGTTCAGTTTAATTTATACTATCATACTGCTTATGACTGCATATCATACTACATATCATACTGCGCAATGTACATTGTTGAACTGTCAAAATTGAATCGATTCCTATTTCGAGTGTGCATCGTGATTACCCTGGCCGGTTCTACTCAAGGATTCTTTAGTCATTGGTTCTACTGAGATTAGTGATTTTTTATTTTTCTCAATTTCAGAACGAGTCGCTCCTCTCTTTTACATTTCGTTTTACGAAGTATAATTTAACAACGAAGAACATTTTTGAGTCTCGGTTCAACACCTTAATAATACTTGTTCATCGAAAAAATAAATCTTTGTAATTATATTGATATAAAAGTAATCCTGTGTATAATTTGAACATTTAAAAAGAGTCACAATATAATAAATAAAGAACATAACTTGTCGTTTTCAGTTGTAAGACTTGTAAGTTACGAACGAAACTACATTAATCTATCTCTATAAAAAATTGTCTATGATGAAAAATCACAAAAGCATGACGGCAGAATACGTATCGGTGAAGAAATTCTAAAATTAATAAAATTGTGAAAAGCTTACGGGTTTTATCATCTGCTCCGTAATTTATTCGTGATAAGTTACCCATTTTCCTTACGGCATGATGGTGGAAGGGTCAGCGTTTACGCGGAACGATGTGTTCCAAATGGCTATACGCGTTGCTTTTGTGTCCGCTGTGACTTATTTCTCAATAAAATGGCTCGTGAACCAGATAGATCCAACATCCAAGAGTCGGAAGAAGGCAGAGGAACGAGCCCGTGAACAGTTACGCAAGTAAGTAGCGATCGATTATTTTACGTCATATCAAAATTCTAACGCATTTTCTTCTAATGTTGCTATTAGAATCAGCTAGGAATGCGTAATAAATACAACTTTTTTGCTATGTATATTATTCTAATTTTAAGTCTGGGTGATGGCTAACCTACATTATTCTCATTTATAATGTTTTTTTCATATCTGGTATCTATTGTCTCTGTTAGATCATTTTCAGACTCATAGCATCACACTTTAGTGATTTTTCTAAATTCCATTTGGACCATAACCTATGAATTGCAATAGTAGAAATCAGATAAATGTTCCCTCATTCTTTACATCATGTAACAATATTGCATTCACCAAACAGATTATATTCTCCACACTATCATGAATAGTGTAGTGGAACCTCTTACTATACTGTGTGAGGGAGATCGCCATACTTTGCAAATAGGCGATTGCAGCATGATTTTGCCAGAGCATTGGAAGTTGTCGCTGCTTTTCATGAATAGAATAGAACAGATTTTTTTCATTGATAATGTCAACCCCATTATTCATAAAAAGATTTTGTTACATTAGCATATTAAAAAACCAATATTGTGAAAAGAAAATACTGATTGGTAAGGCTGTAGCTAGGGGGTTTGCGGGATCAACCGGGTCCCTCCCCTGACTCCTCGAGACTATAAAAAATATATTGTGATGTTGAGGTCAATCTAGAGACTTGTCCAGGGCTTGTATCTCCCAAGAGAAGTCCCGTCGAGTGGCATTAACTTAAATTTACCCGTTTTTAAGTTTAAAAAGTTGCTCCTTATTGCCTTTCTTGTTAAGGATTCAAAACTTTGGTGACTGGTACTCACAATTCATGCATTATAGTAAAAAGATTAAGATTTTATGAATAATGAGGTACTATTACTTTAATTTTTTTTCTCTACATGTGGCAGTTTTTGACTAAAATGTGGTTTTTACCTTAAAGTTTAACTGCAGATGTTGTGACTGAACCAAATGTTTCATACTTATGAGTTCTAATAGCAATAAGCTTTTTAAAAATAACATAAAATTCAGTGTTTTGTTTCGGAAATACAAAACACTTTCGAGGAGTGCAAAACATCTTGACTCTATTAAATAATTACCTAAAATACTTTTAACAAAAGTAATTTCAGTAATAAATTCTGACAGCTAATTAATAAAAAATATATTTATGAATAGAATATAATTTTTTTTATTTCATATACTAGCAGTGCCCACGACTTCGTCCGCGTGGAGTTCGGATGCTCGATTTTTATTTAATAGGTACTTTTAGCGCTAGCCTGCGTGGTTGGTCGCGATATGTGTTCAAATAACCGTCTCTAATGTGGAAAATATACAATTCTAATTACCTATGATTCAAAAAATCCCTGCCTAAATATTTCGATTGGATACTTACTGTAATTGGCCTGTCGCCCACGGGCAAAAGTCTATGCTGTAATAAAAGGGTTTTTTACGAAACGCTATTATCTGCAATGCTAACGCATTTAGCCCTGAACAGTGCAATATTAGCAGTAAACAACTGACATAAGTTAAATTAGTACCAATGACACACATCTGCAGTTAAAATGTAAATAAATCAAGCTTCGTAGTTGCATGTGTGTGGTGTCCACATTTATGTGTTACATGTTTATGAAAGCGGCCACTGTATAGACCATGCATGTGTTAAGGATGTCTTCCAGAGCGGGGCTCAGCAACAAGCACTCCGTTGCACTGGACAAGCTCACCGACCACGAGATGATCATCGCATCACAGCTGGTTGTGCCCGATGAAATTAGTGTAAGTAATTTTAATATTATTTTTAAAAGTAAGGGCCTTCCAAATACTTGCAGTGAGACGTGTTCGTACTGTGAAAAATAAAGTATAATGTTATTCTATATTCACAGATAATAAAAACTTTTTTATCTTATTGTCATAATCGTTTTTACATCACAACAAGGCATATTTTATAGAAATAAACACAGAACAGGTACTCCCCCTGGACCGTTCCGGCCTCATAGAAATTCCTGATTCTCCCCCCCCCCCACCACCTAGGCCATAAGCTCGGTTTAACCATAACTTTCGGATGTATAAGCATGAAATAACTGTGTCAGCTATTTAACAATAATGTATGTCCTGTATCAAATAAATGTTTTCACTTTTTTTTAACAGACAAAACTTCAACCCGTATATTAAACTCCAATTTTAGTTTGTCTGGTAACAATACTTTCTAATACCACCGGTAATAGTTATAAGAAAAAAACTATACAAATTAATGAAGTTTCGTTATTTAGAAATACTTAATTGAATTTAGTTGTTATGTGCATTGCATTTGCATTGTGAATAAACTGTTATGAGAGTGAATGGCTCATTGTTAACATTTGATGACATATGGCTGTAAAGACTGTGTATTGTGAGGCCAAATTAAAATTGATACTGACAACTATTGACTGATATACGAGTAAGCATAGAATTGGGAACAATATGTTAGCGGCCCTCACACTTAAAGTTCGTACCGCGGATCTAGGACTGATACGGATAGATTTGGGTAGTTCCGTTTGTATTGAAAATTAAATTATTATTAGTAATTCAAATACCTATTGAGATTGAGTTGGATTTTTATATTATTATTGTGTTTCTTTATCAGATTTAATGTGAACTAAAATATTTGCATACCAGTCATCTGGTAGAGTATGACAGAACTTAATATGCTAACAGTGTCACCTTATTATACTTAGGTAGGTACTCATATTCCTGCAAATAAATAATTCTTAATCTTATTCTATACCGACTAAGGACCTAACTGTGTTGCTAAATTACATTTAAAATATGGCCACGGTTTGGACCCGATCAAATCTATGATTCCAGCCCGCCTGCAGTCCAAACTGTGCGTGTAAATGATTTTTAAGAGTTTAGGCCGCAGTTTGTAATTGCGCGTGGAACGTGATAATTTTTTTAGCCAATTCACAAGAAATGGACTATCGTTTGGGCGTCGCGTTAGCTGAATTTGTAGTTGGTTTGAATCGAAAAAAATGGCGAATGTAGGTACAACAATATAGACCTAGGTAGGGAAATTAGACAGAATTATCCACGACCAAATCAACGTGTTTGTTTTTTTCGTTTACAAAACACAAAACTTTGGCGTAATGCGTTTCCTTCGGCATCCCAGATCGAACTGCTAACCGCCGCGCGCGTAATGCATTAACATGTTCGCTTCGGAACAAGGGATGGAAAGGCGCGTGATGTTTCCCGCGGTCCGAACTTTACATGTGAGTCCCGCTATTAACTTCGACAACAAACGACACAACGAGCCCATGCTCCTACAAGCCTCCTCTCGTCTTTATATTTCGCCACCGCAATAAGACCTTGAGGTATGAAAAGCCTTTATCTTGCGCCATCGTAATAGTATCTGGATGTCCGGATCTAAAGACTTCCACTTGTCTATCTTTCGCTCCACCGAAATAGGATTCTAAGATCCGAAACCTCCGCTCGTGTCTATCTTGCGCCGTCATCACAATAGGATCATCAGATTGCTGCTTGCTTGCTTGCTTGTTGTAAGTTATTTACAGCAAACGATAAGTTTTCTATAACCAAGAAGATATTCTTCTATTCAGTTTTTTCCCATAATGTGTTTGGGGTTTTCATGAAATTCTTAGTAGCAATACGGGTTTTGGTAACAGCGTGTTGTAGTCACCTTTATTGGCGGAAGCTAATTTGCTCTATAGTACGCGGAAATCTTTATGAGCCCTCTGAACTCTCTCCCCCTCTCCCTCTAGCACCTATAATAGTACGCTTATATAGGTGCTAGAGGGAGGGAGAGAGAGAGAGTTCAGTTCAGGGCTCATAAAGATTTGCGAGTACGCAACCTATAGGCTGACGCAGATAGGGGTTAAAAATCGATCTCCTATAGCTTTAAGTTAGTATTATTTTGGAATTTGTTCCACCAAAGTGTTATATTTGGTTCTTTTATGGAGGTTACATGTTAATAATGTGCACTAACATACTTTAAATAAATAAAGATAAAAACACGGGGTTTGCAATTCTGCTTTGGTGCCGAATATCAGTATCTGCAAAGTGTCAGTGTATGCTAGTACATCGCTCACTGCCTACGCCTTTGGGGAATTTAAGCGTGACCTATATTTCAAGCCAAAGGTCACGTTATATAACTTTCCATCTCTATGAAATAATCTGGATGCAAGTGGGCCGCTACGCAATCGCAGTGCATTCGCAGTCCTTGCACGCTTGCGCCAAAACCTTGCCATGAATTAATATCGATTCAGACAAGGACCAGTCTTCCTACACACACCTAGATTTATCTCCATACCGCGACACTGCGCATTTGCAACGAGGTAGTCGGGATGGACTGGCAATGCATTTATATAGTTATTTTCGCAATACTCCACACAATATATTGGTATATTTCCTTTTTATTAGATGTAGTAACGTGTCCATTTGCATTTATTTACGTTAATATGGTTGTGAGGCACGATACTGTGAAAGAGCCGTATGCCGTCTAATTCACCACCAACTAAGGTGAGATACCTAGATATTACGCAATACATATTGGTGCTGCGTAATATCCAGGCGCCTTACGTATTCAGTACGTATACTGCTCTCAATAATAAGCATCATCACGCCGTTACCTCTTAATTTGTTCAGGTAAACTGGAAGGACATAGCGGGCTTGGACCACCTAATCCAGGAGCTGCGTGAGACTGTCATCCTTCCGATTCAGAAGCGCGAGCTGTTCGCTGATAGCAGGCTGACGCAGCCGCCCAAAGGTGTACTGCTGCATGGACCCCCGGGTAATTAAGATTTTGAATAATGTCTCATTTTCCTCAGGAGTCCATAAGTGTAAATGATGCTATTCCGTCATATAACGGAAGCGAAAACGAAAAATTGTTAGGTTACCATTATGGTTACGTAACAATTGTTCGCTTTGGCCACGCCCACTTAATTGATCCAGATCTGTTTCGTTACGAAGCAATTGTTCGCTTGAAGCCGGAGTCACCTGAGCGCACGAGTTGCGCCTAGAAAATAAAATATGCTATTCAAAAATTGTTCGCTTGAAACCAAACGAAGCGTTCACGTGTCCACGCCTAGTGTATGTATGTTTAGTCTGTGTATGAATGTATGGGAGCAAAATAAATAAATATATTTTCTTTCTTTTCTTCCTTCCTTTCTTCCTTTCCTTCTTTCTTTCTTTCTTGTAGAACGATCAAATCTGTTACGCAACCGCTGTTTGCAAGTGTCAGGCCTAGTGCATCGACTATTTGAATTCCCACATATCTAAAAAATCTATGAAGGTGTTGCTAAACCTTAGCTTTATGTTGTAAAAGAACAATGAGCTATCGTGGTTTTTAAATTCTGTCGAACTGAACTGCGAATAGTACCTACTTAACGTCGGTACGAAGATTTCGTCGATAATTCTAGCGAACGCTCAAGTAAATGCTTAGTGCTAAGTCTAGTTAAGCAAAAATCCCACAAAAATGTTGCAATCTATTCTTCTGAAAGATGCCAGGCTGGACAAAAAATTCGAAGCAAATTTTTGTTGGTTCGCTAAAATACTCATGTTCTCCCAAATACTCATGTCCCGCATTTACGAGATGAAAATATCTGTGATGGGCAGTTGTATGCTTGAGCTGCATCTACAATATGTACAGACAAATGTTTTATATTTCTTCATAGTAAGCAGATAAGGAAAATCATGATTGAAAAAAAAAATTGAAATCGTTGTAAAAATGCCCGAGTTATAAGCTTTTGAAATTTCTATACAGGAATTTTTTTATGTAGTGCGCAAAATTTGCAAAGTGATTCAGTGTACGTTCCCAAATGCAATCGCAGTACTAAAATTCCCTCCAAAACAAAATAAATATTTGATTTTGTATGTCTTGCGCTAGTAAATTATGCGTGTCCCCCATACTAAGTCGAATTTTCATTTTGTTTAAATGTGTATCCCAATACTGCAGTTGCATTTAGGAACAGAGACTGAATCACTACAAATTATGCGCACTACATAAATAAATATCCTGTATAAGACACTATCCATCCTTCTCCTTCAAAATGGAATATGTATGAAACTCACAATTTACTATAACATTACTATGACGTCACAAGCTATTTTTTAAGACTAGTTAGTGGTCATCCAGTGGTCAAATTCGACCGTAATTTTAGCTCTCTGCACTCCTTCTCCATATAAACTATAACTATCCCAAATCTCCACTACTCCGTGCGCGCAATATGCTTAAAAAGGGGTACAAAGTTTTCTCTTCACGTATTAATATATAGTTTTAATTTATTTATTATTACTTAAGTTTTTTGGAAAGAATGATTTTCCTGATTAAAATCTAATAGTTCCAATACCCTTTTGTTCGTCAGGATGCGGTAAGACCCTGATAGCAAAGGCAACAGCAAAGGAAGCCAACATGAGCTTCATCAACCTGGATGTGTCCTTGCTAACGGACAAGTGGTACGGTGAGACGCAGAAGTTGGCCGCGGCCGTGTTCAGCCTCGCAGTCAAACTGCAGCCCTGCATTGTGTTTATAGGTAAATAAGTAGTTTCCTTCTTTCCTGCGAATTTTTTAATGTTTCCGTAATATTATCCACTCTGTGTACACTGTGACCTTCAATTAAAGAACATTAATATTGGAATAAAGCACAAAAACGAATACAGGGTGAGGGAAAAATTGAAGGAAGTCTTTCGCATTCACGTACTCACCATTATGAACCAAATTTGAAATCGCCAGAAAAACATCAGCTGTTCCGTACATTTCGTTGAGTAATATTGAATTAATTAATATGGAACAGCAGATTTTTTTTCGGGATTTCAGGGTTGGTCCCATAATAAAAGTTGTTTATAATGATGTGTACAATACCCTCCTTCAATGTTTCCCTCGTTCAACCAGTCAACCTGTATAGGTATTATGGTGACCGTCCTCACATTTTTAACAGAAAACTAAAACGCTGTGTATGTGTGTATTCCTTAAATCTTCTTTTAAAATATTAAATTCACTTTATAATAGTTATACTATTTTTGCAAAATCAATAACAACTTCTTTAATAGAACTCTGCTGTGGTAGTAATCAATATTTTTACGGTCGGCTTTTAAGAAATTGGTGCAAAAATGTATAGAATATGAATTATCTTTTTATCCAATCCAATATTATTTCATAGACGAGATAGAGTCATTCCTGCGCACGCGCACGCAACACGACCATGAGGCGACCGCCATGATGAAGACGCAGTTCATGTCCCTGTGGGACGGACTCATCACCGAGCCGACCTGTACTGTCATCATCATGGGTATGGGATTATCTTTTTAAGGATCTTATTTTTACTCGTAATTGTGAGTTGTAAAATTGCAAGCGGCCCACCTGCCAAGTACCTCGACACCGGTGAGAAATCAGCTCCATCAAACTTCTCTTAAGTTAGGGAGAATTTCATATCAAGCCTAGAATATTCTTTGATGGAGATCTAAAGGAAAAAAAATGTTTTAAAGGTTTTTTTTTTACAATTTATGAATTAGTTTATTTATTTACCAACTTATACTAACAGTAAATCTACATATACAAGTTATAAGTACATATTAATAAAATTATACAGGTATACACGCTGAAATTTAATTGGTTGTTTTCCCGCGGCAGAACGACTTGCCTTAAGGAGTACTTTCGAAGCATAGAGTTAAAGTAAAAAAATAACGATGTTTTTGTTTTAAAAAAATAAAAAAAATATTCATCAACTCGAAAAAGTGAGTAACAATAGTAACACTAGACGTAACTTGTAGGTACTAGGTACTACACGCGTCACCACCGACAAAGAAAAGCGATGCACAAATGTTCAAACCAAAATAAACTCTCGCACGTTGTGATACGGCATAAAATAGTTTCCACGGAACAATACAAAAAATCACCGCGAAGCCGACAAAGGAAAGACCGATTTATAAATGTTCAAAGTAAAATAAGCTCTCGCACGTTGTGATAAGTTTGCACGCAAAAATACAAGAATCCGACAAAGCAAAGACCGATTTATTAAATATTTAAAATAAAATAAGCTCTCGCGTGTAGTTATACGGCATAAACTAGCCCGCGCGCAACATTATCAATCGGAGCCGCCTTCGAACCTAATCCTGTCGACCCGGGTCAACGCCCCGCCCGTCGTTCGGCCGTAGATATCGGGAGGTATGACTATTGGTTCGTGATTGCTTTCGAGTTTAGTTTTTCACAATGTTAAATATGCCAGTTTTTGTTTCTAATATTTTATATAACTACGAAACGATTGTATTACATAGACAAAACCATTTCGCTACGGGAAAACAACCATTTAAATTTCAGCGTGTATATTCTTATAAACGAGAAGGACGACATTATTATAGAAATTAAACAATTATATAATTTTGTAATTAAATTTTACTCGCAGTGATAGTGATTTTTCACGGACCAGTGTTGCAGTATACAACATATTTTTGTACCATACCTCGTTCCCCCACACCCATCAAGAAACATGTTACATATAATGCTTCCCGTCAGGCGCCACGAACCGCCCGCAAGACCTGGACAAGGCGATCCAGCGCCGCATGCCGGCCACGTTCCACGTGCCCATGCCCAGCGAGCTGCAGCGCGAGCGCATCCTGCAGCTCATCCTGCGCGCTGAGCCCGTCGCGCCCGACGTGAGTAACTGATACTTTTCGCTATTAAGCGTTGATCCCTTATTAAAAGTTTTTCATAATGATGAGTACAATAACCTCAAAAAGCAGGTGTCCTGTTTAAATATATACCAATACACATTGACTTACTATTACATGGACATTGTGTCCACGCTCAAAAGTGTCCGAGCCAAATGAGTTCCAAAACAAAAAAAAAGAGTTCCAATCACGCGCCAGTCTTTGTTTTGTCAACCGACAGAATACACGTCAAAAATGCCGTACTGTATTAGACTGATAAATTGTCGCATATAAAATTAAGCTGTTTTTCAATGACGATACGGTTTGAATTAGCATTAGCGTGTTATTTTTTTTAATGTACCCACGCTTAGATATGTTTATTTTAATTTACAGTAATGCTTATTTTATTAATGTTGTGTGTACTTCAAAATTATAAATAATTTGATATTATAAAATTAATTTTAATGTATTTATTATATAAATTTATTTTTTATTGGATTATGTTCTTGACATTGTTATGTTATGTTTTTGTCTTATGTACTATTTATTATAATAATAATAATAATAATTAATTTCTTTATTCGGGTAACTATAGATCCATAATGTGTTAGTAAATACATACTAAATAACTATTGTTAGGTTTAGACAGTGAAGGTACTTAAAATCTAGGATTTGGCTGGATTCTCTCAACATGAACCGCTGAGCAGCGGTTCAAGTAGAAAGAATCCAGTCGGCCAGCTATCATGGCAATGACACAATGAACATTATGATAATGATGATTGGGTTTAAATGTTAGTGTATGGATTTTGATTATCTGTAATAAATAAATAATTATTATTATTACGTATTTATAGGTTGACTCGGGACAAATTTTTCGTGAATTTAGTTCTAGACCCGCCGTCCATTGTAGTTAAGTCAATACATGTCCATGTTGTGCGCAGATCGACTTCACGCGTCTGGCGGCGTGCACGGAGGGCTTCTCGGGCTCCGACCTGCACGAGCTGTGCCGCCAGGCCGCCGTGTACCGCGTGCGCGACCTGGCGCGCGACGAGCTGGCGCGCGAGGCCAGCGAGGTACGCCAGCACCACAGCACCACAGCACCACAGCACCACAGCACCAGTGGCGAACGGCGACAGCTAACCTTTTGAACGCCAGAGTATAAACGTATCGCCGTACCCCTGACGCCAGGCCAGTTTTTCCGTCAAATGACCTTCATAACTTCCTAAGATTCCAAAACTTATATCGATATATAACTGAGTTTTTATATGTCATATATTTGTGACGTTGGCGTTCAGGGTAAGATTTCGTTTGTCACATATATGTGACAATGGCGTTCAAAAGGTTAAAAGGGGAAGCCGTCCCAAAATTGCCCTCTAAAAATTACTGCAATTAATGCTGCAAGACAAAAATCCATACCGTCTCTTGTAATCTATAAGTAGTCTGGAAGAGCTCGACCTAACTGAATAACAAGCCTTTTTTGTTAATTGGATGAGTAAATAATATAATATTACGTTGGTCTATGCACTAACCAATTCCTAAAGGGAAGCCGATGGGAATCGAGTTGTATGGACTCTTCGCCACTGCTAGGCACTTCCCAACTATGGGCTGACATTTCAGTCTTTCCAAATGTAGCTGAATATCAGCATTTTACACCGAGTGACTGCCGTCTGGGGGCCTTAAAAGGCCACATTGAGCAATTCATCTACTGATCTGTATAGTAACTGTCAAACAAATGATTACTGAATATAAACGTTATGCGAATGACATTAAGTGTCGTCAGTTGAGTAGATATTTTGACATTTGTGATATGAATCATATTGTGATTTATCTAAAGCGGCCTTTTTAGCCCCCCTGATTTCCTTTAACACCTTGGGGATATGATATGCTAAAGGTGAGTATATATTGTCGAGCACGATCGCTCGACATTTTGTTGCAACTTCATTTTAAAAACAACGAGTGAATTTGAAGTGACCTGGGAGATCTAAAAAGGCCGCATTAAATGAATCATAATAATTATGATTCATATTACAAATGTCAAAATATCCAACCACCTAATTGATGACTCTTAATATGATATACATAAGGTTCATATTCAGCAGTTATCTGTTTGACAATTACCATGGAGATTCGGAGGTGAATTGCTAAATGTGGCCTTTTAAGGCCCCCTGGGTGGTGCATTTAATCTTGGCCTTATTAATTCAATAATTAGATCAATTTTATTACCATTGATCTAAATACATGCAAATAGAAACAAAAATTATAATTATTACACAATTTAACACTAATGAAACGAATTTTTCCAGAGCAAAGCAACCCAAAAATCGGCGTCAGATTCAGACGAGGAGTACGTGGATGCTGTGCGACCCATCACGATGGACGACCTGCGCCTGTCGCTCAGCAAGCTCAAGGAGTCCAAGATACAGTGCGGCACGCTCGCGCCCTCCATGCGGATAGAGCTGGACTAGCTGCTGCACACTCTAGCGGTCTTGGAGACTCATCATTTTGAGATGATGGATAGGAATGCTTGAAATGTTGGTGGAACGTAATTGCTGAAGATCTATGTTGTTTATCAAAACTTCTCAGTAACTCAAATTATATTTAAATTTGTTCATATTGATACTGGAAAAGCGAAATGGCGAAAGCTCTATAAACTTTACAGGGGCATATTTTAACCCTTTAACCGCCTGTGTCGCATTTATGCGATTCATATTTCCGTGCCCCTACCGCTCGTGTCGTATTTCTGCGACTGAGAATTAAGAATTCGTTCTATTTAATTATCTCTTTATATTTCTATTGTAGGATTATTTTTTCGATTTGTAAAAGTCTTATTTTTATTTTCTGTAAATCGTATATTCTAGTAGGTACTTAAATCATAATATGATTTATACTAATATATGTTTTACGGAAAATTATCCATTAGATAAATTTATATGATTTTTTTCTTAAAAAAACATGTTTTAAAAAGTGCTCTTGCAAAGTTTACTGGCGCTTTAGTAATTTTGCTTTTCCACTATCGATATGATTTAAACTTACTTTGAACCGTAGAACGAAGAGGATTCAATACACATAAAGTTTCGAGATTTTAAGACAGTTAAAAGCTAAAAAAAGTTAAAACTGTCTTCGTGTGTGTCCTTTTCGTTGAAGTTATCATATCATAGTCATGTCTTAATATGACTGTCTGTTACTATCATTATAAGAGTGAGAAGAATAGCAATACAATTAGATCTGATCAATACAAATTATCTTTGTCTTGTGACAGAAATGTGACACACGAAGATTAACGTTATTGCTAAATTAAAGTACTTAAAAAAGTTGGTTGGTTAAGAAAAGCTAGCAGATTACGATGTCCGAAATTCTTGAAGTTTGGATATGACTATCGATTTTAAGTTGGATAGGTACTTAAAATGTTATTCGTCACTATGACTATGGATTGAGCTAATTGTAATATTGGTTTAAATGTTCAAAGTTAATATTGAAATGTTATTTTAACTGTCACAAATATTTGTGCAAAGATATGGCAAAGTTTAACAGAATGAACAGCCACAGATGGTTTTCTGAAATGTTCCAAAGATAAATTGTGATTTAATAACTGTAGATAGCTCATCAATTCTAACAAAATACTGCTACTTGCACAAGTACCTGAAATATATCAAATTTTCATCTAAATCTATAAAAATATTCGATCTACAACATTATTGCTTTAGCATTACGTTCTAAAATCCTTTGACTCGAAGATCGCTGGACAAATGAAATCATGTATTGTATTTAGATGAGATCTTCTTAGGTCTATGTCTGTGCCTAGGATGTTTCTAGTCTTATATAAGAGGGGTAATACTGAGTTGCTAACTGGAGTGGGTAGTTGGATACTTACCATGGAATGACCATTATGTATACGTATTAACAGCGTGCTATACATGTACGTATTTAAATGTGATTTATATAACTATACTTTATAAGATTTATTTTCCATTTGAGGCAGGCAGAAATACGCCATATTCTTGCCACAGCTTATAAAGAGAACAGCTAGCTTACTCAAAGCGTACCCACGTTTGGTACAAACTTGGTACCCTACGTACACGAGGAATTGACGTCTGCAGCGTACCCGTATTTCCCAGTGGTTCTCAACCTTTTCTTGACCAGAGACCACTAGAACTGTTTTGTTAGGTGCAGGGATCCCAAGGGTCAAAATTAAAATTCTGAGTATTTTAAAAAAAACAAGGGTCCAAAATTGGGATGGTTTGAAAAACTGCTATGTGGTGTGTAGTCCGTCACCCCGCACAAAGCGAGCCAAGTGGGCTTAAACCTACGCCTTTCTCATTCTGAGAGTAATAATAACATTTTGAATATATTTTTTATAATAGAGAACTTTTAATTGTAAATTAAATGAAATTTATTTGGGCTTTTAACTTTGTATACCTTAATTTAGTTCTCGCCGACCCCTCGTAGTCCGCGGACCACCGGTTGGCGACCACTGCCTATAGCGATTACTGTAGTGGGCGTGAATATGTAACACCGCGGCCCAATTTATCAACCGACTTCAAAAGGGAGGACGTTCAATCCATGTGTATTTTTTTTAATGTAGCTGTTCTTTAAGTTAGCTGAGTCCTTATATTTCTGTTTTTTCCACATTCATAATACTTATTTCTAAATGCTCACCTGTTCGATGAAGATCTATCCTTTTTGACAAATATAATTAATTCGGACGAAGTATAACGTCTTTTTGAGCTTAATTCTGATGGTCCTGACAATCAAGAAATCGAAGAATAAAGTCCATTTTCAATCTATTGAAACTATACACTAAAATCCGTCTAGTAGTTAGTAAGCGATGCATGTAAGCTAACAAGCAAACGATGAAATTACAGTCCTCGAGATTTAAAAAGCCACTTTTGACATATATCATTTGAGTTAATTTGGGATGTGAAGCGTATAAATCGGTAACCAAAAATAACGATCTTTATAATAAATCGATTTAAAATTCTAAGAGTATATAATCGTTTAAAACTATAAATAAAAAATCGGGAAATTCATCTGATAAGCAATTTATTAATGTAGTAGGCACCGAATTTTATATGAAATCGCATTTCTGTAGGTATCTTCATAGAATAATAAAACATATTCATAATTTTATGCCAAAATTATTTATCCACTTGTATCGGTGGTACAATGGGCCTTGGTTCATTACAAATACTGAAATACACAACCAACTACAGATGAACTCTGTCAAAGACGAAATCTTGGCCATTACCAAAACATACTTGGAGAGGCTGGTGAGGCATCCGAATGAACTTGCCGTTGGGCTGACAAGACGCACGTACCAAAAACGTCTCAGAAGAAAGGACATTTTGTCTCTACCTGCTTGAGTAGCATAAATATAAATGTAACACCTATGAGTAGTTGCTCTCGCTGGAGAGCACACTCCAACTGCCAAACTTCACTTACCACATCTGCTTAAAGTACACCATACTGATTGCAGATAAAAACAGGAACAAAAAAAAAAAATTATTTGAATCGGTAATAATGGTCCACCAGTTATGATTCACTTTCGAAGTACTCACATAGTTTCCAAACCAAGTTGTTAGAATGCATGTACCTATAGTAAGCCAAGTCAACTTAAAAGCGGGAACAGTCCAAAACCAAGGCCAGATCACAAAAACAGAGGTATCCGAGAAATACTCGTAGAGAGAACGAACAATTAGTTGGAAAAATCGCGAAAAACTGCACAGATGTCATTGTCATTACTGCCAGTGTCAAGCAAATTGTGATCATAGAGAAATTAAATTAATTATAATAATATTATGTACGTGTCATACAGCTTTTAAAGAGTTTTTAATACCTACGTAATTTTATACTGATATTTCAAACGATTTTAACGATTCTAGTGATCACATCCCTTTATTTAAAAAATAATTGATTGAGAACGTAACCATTTTTAAGATATTTCGGTAGTACATAAACATGCATTTTAAAAATATTTCGATGCTATAACAATACTTATGAAATTATATACCATGCTAATTTATACGTATCTCAAAAAATTATAATAATTTCATAATTATTATCAAGTGTATATTCAAAATGGTTTTTATTCACAGCCTATAGTAACATTGTCAAGTTACATGCTATCGTTCTTTAAATCTGTCAAAAGGGACTTCTTAGATCTCGAGGAGTATAGAATAGAATAGAATAAAACTTTTATTTCGGACGTAGGTAGTCCATACACTGTTAGTAATACAAAAACCTTACAAAACTATTGTTAGTATACATACACAAAAATAAATTAAAAGTGGCACCGAATAGGAATGCCAGCTTACGGCAATTATATTATATATCAATTATAAAATCGTGTGGTAAAAATGTAATTATTCGAATTACAACCTTATGTCTTGCTACCAAAGCTGCTTATTGCTTAACATGCAAAGAAATAACTTCCCACTCCATTTAGTTACTCGCAAACTATTGTAGTTAATTCCGTTACCATTGATATTGTAAATTATTACGTTGTATATATTCGAGTGTCTCTGATACAGTCGAAAATCAACCCTATTCGTTTGATATTAAGTTTGTTATAGACTTAAAACATTTTTGTATTTGTTTTTTGGACATAGGGGTATACAGTGCAGTGGTACGATTAAAGTTATACGCTTCGGCAATCTCAATCTTTTGGCAATCTTTACGACACGGTTGGCGCAGTGGCTAAGCGATAAGCTTTCTGCGCTACGTGCCGCGGGTTCGATCCCCGCACGGAACAAATATTTGTATGATCTACAGATAGTTGTTTCGGGTCTGGTTGTGTGTGCATGTGACATGTATGTTTGTAAACTGTACCCTTGATACAGGAGAAATCCTAGTGAGGGGCAATGTTTTATAAAAAAAAAAAAAAGAATCTTCGTCTGTCTTCGGAAATACGAATAATATAAAGAATATCTCATGACTGACGACGTCTTTGAGTATTTAATACAGGAGGCAAAATCACATCAGGCAAATTCCTGAATATTTTATTCTGCCACTTCTGGTGGCGTATAGCACAAACTTTCATATGAATGAACACAAATGCAAAAATAAAATCGTGTTGCTATGAACTCGTAATACAAATAAAAACACTCAAACTCATACAGAATATTTTATTATGTAGTGCGCATAATTTGTAGAGTGATTCAGTCTCTGTTCCTAAATGCAACCGCAGTATTGGGATACACTTTAAAACAAAACGAAAATTCGACTTAGTATGGGGGACACGCATTATTTATCAGCGCAAGCCATACAAAATCAATTTTTTATTTTGTTTTGTAGGTAATTTTAGTACTGCGGTTGCATTTGGAAACGACTACATAAAAAAAATTCCTGTATGAACGTATATGTCACTTGAATTTGACAGAAGGATACGCGTGCATAAACTCCCTCAATGGCTACGTTCAGTAATTCAGTTTTCGGTGCGAAAGTCACTCGGGCGAATGTCGCTCGCTCATCGGGAATAATTGAACGATCCACAACTGCGTTACGCGAGTGACCAATCCGGACCAATCGACCGATTTCAAATTATCTGCTGCTGTATCCTATGACTACAGTCATTGGTCGGTTGATAACAGTGCGACCGAGTGCGATTTTCACCCTACTATTTCACGGAGTGACCAGAGCGATCGTCCGACGACGCTCGCTCAAATAACTGAACGGTTTAGTGTGATCGCCCGCGTCGTCGAGCGTCGTCCGGCGTAATAACTGAACACACCCCCTAAATTCTTTAAGGACGACGCGGAAGGCCATATTCGTACTAATTCGCTAACACGAAAATTGCCGAGGCGTATAATTTTAATCGTAGAGTACAGTTAATACACCTTTGTATGCGTTTATGGTTTTGTTTCCATGAAGGTGTATGCTTATGGCCTATGATAATCCCAATCGAGTTTAGTAACCATTTCCAGGTTACTCAACCACTGTCTAGAATGGTAGAAGCTTATGTTATGCAGTGGCGTGCACAGAAATTTCTTATAGGGTAGGCAAAAATAACTAAGCGTTGTATTGTCAAGTTAAATGATGTTTGTGATTGGCAACCTTACACGGGCACTCAACTCCATAACATTCGACGGCAACACTCCAAAAACCTCTAAAAACCTTGTATCTGTGCGAAATCTCACGTGGATTAGGTGTAGTGGTAAGAAATATTGGATTTCCAAACATTCAATAATCCACAATCCAACGTTCCACACTCCACAGTCCAACTCATCGTATAAAGTGTTAGATGCGTGGCCGATATAATCCGTTTCGCGCTCAGTTGGCAGTGCGCAACCGTCGGAAGAAATGGAGTGGAGTGCTCGTGTAGTTGTTAGACTATTAACCTCTGTAGTTGTTAGACTATTAACCTCTGTAGTTGTTAGACTATTAACCTCTGTTCGGCCACAATCCACGCCACATGGAGTGGAGGAAATGGAGTGCTCATGTATGACCAGCTTTACCCTAAGATCGACCGACGCATATATCCTTAAATTAACTGATACTACAGACATTAAAGTTTGTATTCCTTATTACTTAATTTATTTCGATAGGCAATGTCTTCTTGTATCTATGGAGTGTAGGTCACTGATATTATGTCTGTAAAATAAATACATAGTTAATGTTTTGCTGTAGTATAGTGTAGTTTGATAAAAACTTTTTCCTATGACGTATGTTTGAGTGTTCGATAAATTGAGATATGTGGATGAAATGATGAAAAGCCGTATGAGGTGTTCTGGATTTGGGACTTTATAACCTGAGAATAAAGTTGAAATTGCCATGCATACCTTCGCATGTCAAACTTAATACAAAACATAATATTTTGATCATGAAGAAAATAAAGTTCCAAATCAGATTTAATATTTAATACTTTGTTCTAGTATAATTAATGTGATGGGTGTGTGCGTAAAACGTTGTTGACGTCTTTATCTTTGGTATTTGACGCTGTAAGAATGAAAGAGACGGCATAATTTGGACATAAAAACTTGTTATTTAGATGCACCGGGGTCTGATATGAAACATGATGTTTCACTGCAGATCCATTGCTGGGATATTCTATGAAATAAAAAGTAAAATGAATTGTGCAAAACGATTAATTTGTTTTTGAATTTAAGATAATGATTTGATACTTCTAAAACGTCAAATTGGTCATAGCTTTTAAAAATAAAGTTCATTTTGGCGAGATTGACATTTGCACCTGTCAAATTATTATATGGAATTAATAGACATTTACGTATGAAACAGAATTGAAATATCATGTTTCATACAGAAATATATCTCAAATGGAAATATTTACGAAATAAAAAATATATATTTAGAAAGGAAAAACATATTGTGATTGGCAACATCTTGGTTGCCGGACTCCGAACAAATGATTGTTATAGAGAGTGAAATAAGTATGGCTAATTACTATGATTAGCATTTGTTCTACTTCAGAAGAAAGTGCTATAATCGATTAGTACTGTCGTATCTATTCGACTTTCGACTAAGTGAGATGGCAGCAGAATCGAAAGGGCCGGGCCGTTATGACCTCTTTAGATAGATATCGTGACTTTTGACAGCGAATCTGATGGCCCGTGACATGAACTCGTCTGATTGGGCAACACAGTTATGCTGTGAAGTTTAACGACTCGCTGTCTAAAACGTTATCTGCTGTACAGTCAGTGTCAGAATGATGGGTGTGCAAAGTGGTCAATCATCTATAACATTCAGAAGTTCCAACTTTAACACCATTGAAATAAGATTTTGTTTTAATGTCATTTCAAATTGAATCTTGTTATTATGACATAAGTTTCAAAATGGCTTGTTGTTTCTAGATGTTAACTGTTTTGTGCGGTCTGATCATTCTGATGTACTTACCTTTTTGCGAGATGATTTAATGCCGGGTCCACACCGGCCGAGCGAGCGCGGACGAAGGCATTTTTGTTTGAGAATTGCCTTCATTCGCGCTTTCTCTACCGGTGTGGATTTGGCATAAGATATACATGATATGGAGAGCGAATTGACATCTTTCCTCTTAATCCATAACAGTAAAAGAGGCCAATTTGACTCGCGCTAGTTCGATAGTAACAGTCGTTGAAAAGATCTTAAAATATTTTGATGTATGAAATTATAAAACATTACTATGATTATGGTTTATGTCTACTTTGCCGGCGAAGAAAGACATATCCGCCTTAAAATTTATATTAGATATTCAAATTCTAAAAGGAATGTTGGTTCAATGGACGTATAAATAAAAATAAAATATATTTATTGATTGTTAAATGTAGATACACTTGTCGATTTTATGTCGATGTCGATAGATAAGATGGCAGTAAAGATAGAAATGATTATTCGGTGTTTGTTTAGAATTCTTCTTCTGTCGATTCGACACGAATTATCTCATGGGAATCGTCACAGGAATCGGTCATTTCGGTGGTAAATGTTATCGAGCCTGACTGCTTTGAGGGCTAATTCACGTAATTTTATGAGGCACCGATCATATTGCAGTGACGTTTGAAGTTGACGCGAGCGTATCTCACTGAAGCTAAGCGAATACCAAATTCAAGATTTTACTGCAACTGCGCGGCAACTACACTTCTTTAGTTACGTGAATTAGCCTACAGGATGCGCCAGATGATCTCAAGTTTCGTCCCGTGGAGGCTCTATCCTTTAAGATTAAATTAAATTTGATCGATTAATGGTTATTATGGTTATGGCGCGTTTACATTAAACTAAATTGTTGATTCACCGAATTCGGCAATCGCGGCGTTCGCGCTCTTTAAACTGAGCGATGGACGTCTCGTTACTGAATACGGACTGCGACCGAATATGGCCAATCGAATACCTGTTTACATAAGTCGGTGACCGTGTACGGCTGCAGCCAAAATACGGTCTAACCGAGTAATATCGTTTGACGTATTTTGATTTTGAATGTAATCAAATATTCGGTCGGTTTCAATTTCCTTGATCTCTTAAGATGAGCCTAAAACGGCATGTAATTGAACGCCACATATCGAAGTATCTATCGGCATCGGATCTCTGAATAAACTCATAGCTATGGATGTTGTATGTATCTTGTAAGGACAGGCGTAGACGGGGTTGGGTAGATAGTACAGGAGCCAGATTATGGGCAAGGAAGCGATTTCATTTCTCTTTTCTCAAAGCTGCCATTGCTCTGTATTTTTGTTAGTAACATCTCTTCGTGAAGTCACAGTGGTGTAATGTGATATACGACCCATACCCCGGCTATGCCCATGACTGTGTGCATTTTATTCGGCTTTTTATATTAGTTAGTAGGTTTTGTATTGCGTATTAACAGGGTTAGGTTCGGGCTGTGTCGATAAATTGTTGATTTATTGTACGTTGTTTTGTCGATATCGCTTTGTATATATTGTTGTAAAATCGTAATTTTGTAACTCATACTCACAGACTAGAAATTGTCTTTTTATTTTGGCAAATAAATATATTTATTACATGCAAATAAGATAAAAATATAATTATTATAATGAACTACATTCAGTGCAAATTCTATTCTATAATATTGCAGTATGTAATCAATTTATTTTTTTGTTATATTTTGTTTGTATGAAGTTACAAAATCGCGGTTTTTTTTTTAGATTTTGCACAAAATGAATAGCGATATAAACTGGTGATTTAAACTAATTTTAATGAAATAAACAAAGTGATTGATAGTAAGTTATTTTTGGTTATACAGAAATAAGTTTCCTTGTCTCCGTTATTAGCAGCTTTTCTGTTTTTTTATGTTCCATTTTGTTTATTATGGTATATTGTTACTATTTGTTAAGGCGGTATAACTGCTTGATTTTATTATAAACAATGATTCCAGACCGTAATGGACTATCCCAGTAACATGAATTGGCAAAAACTTTTGTCAATACACTTTGACAAATAAGTACTAAAGTGTTTTTTGTATAAAACATATTTGTCAATCTCAAGAGGCCTAGTGTGTCTCACGTAGCAGATTGTCAAATTTTGTGAACCGAATACTGAATAGTAAGCGATGTAACTTGTTCGGACTGTATCAGCTAACACACAGGATGAGAAAAATCGACACCTGAATTTTTTGTAAACTTGCGAAAGATTTTTCTCGGTAGGTTTAGAATTATCAAACAATTCTTTTGTTTTTTTTTTGATAATTCTAAACCTGTTAATGTCGTAAATCGGCTGGACAATATCTCTTGATTGGCAAATGTGTTTTTAATTAATATTGTCCTCTACAAAAATGTACCTAGGTACCAATACTTTTTGATATTTTTTTCGCGCTAAACAGCTTTGTTGTTTTTATTGCAAAGGAAGAGTTATTTGAGAATATTTATTGTGTAAATAAAAGCAATAAATTAAATAAAAATCATTTGTTTTATTTTAATATTTTACAACAGTCACCACTTTTATTTTTTAAATTAATACATACATTCCATACATAACATTGGTTTATAAGATCCAAAGATCTTTCCTAAATTTAAATCACAGAGTAGGTACAGGAATATATTATTAAGTAGTAGGTAGAAGAAAATAATCAGATCTCCAAGTTATATTTTGTGAACATCAATTAAATCATAATATACAACGTGTAATTACACCATGTATTCAAGTCCCTAAATGAGTGGAAAACATTGAGCACTTTTTCGGATCCTATGTTCCATATATTCCAATATAAATTGGATTCTTGGTCATCGGTGATATAAAAACTGAAAAAAAAACAAAAAAACAAATAGACTTGTTGGTAGGTACTGGAAATAAGTAGGCAAAAATGTATCTAAGTAGGTATACCGATTCACAATGGCGTGCACAGACATTTCTTACAGGGTACGCCAAACCAACTATTGTACTGTCAAGTCAAATGATGTTTGTGAATTTGTGATTGACCACCTCACCCTAAGACTTAAATTAACTGATATTACAGACATTAACGTTCGTATTACTTAATACTTCATTCATTAGGGTAGGCAGTGTCTTTTTGTCTTAAATGGAGTGCGCGCCACTGCTGATCCACAAAGGCTCTAGGCGGCTTCGTAGACTCTGACGGCCGCTACCAACTCGGTGTAAATTGACCCTAAATCGTCGAGTAGCAACAATATTAACATAGGTACTCTACATGTAAATTAGGTCCCTACCTTATTATATCTCCGCCGCTTTGCTTTGTTGCTTGTTTTCTTTCGTTTGTGTCGGTTCATGTATTTCTTGCGCGACAATTCCCCGTAGGAACCACGGTGGGAGGAACGCTCGTCAGGTATCTCGTTTGCCATCATCAGAAGTTTCAGGAGTTCTAAAATGAGAGAATAGTATTATAATCTCTACAATGTTAGAATAGTGATGCAGAAAGCTCGCTATAGATAGGTATATGACTATAGGTAGGTGACTTGTCCAACAGTTAACCACTTGTACACAATTAACCATGCCCATATTTCGCAAACGTGACGTCACTATTTCGTGCAACCGCGCAATTTAGACGTCAAAACGGCCCCGCTCCCCCCTCCCCAATTTGCAGCGAACTAGTGCGGGCGTCAGTTGTGTGACATCAAATTTTGTGTTTTTAATGAAAAAAGTTAAAAAAATAGCGTGAGTAGTTTTTCTCTTAACTTCATTTGGTTTGATTTTACAATAATCATTATTTGTCGGCTGGGTAGACTGACTAAACATGCTTTATTTGGTATAGATATTACGTGTATAATGACGCTTATTTAAAAGTGAGGTTAGCTCAACGGCTTTGGGAGCCGGGTGTCCTACAATTAACCAAATGCAGTTGGTACAGAGTTAACCATGGTTGACTGTATAGGTTATAATTAAACTTAATGTATCTCCCTGGTTGTGTTCTGTTAGCATGAAAATGTTAATTTAATTACATAATTTAAAAAAATAATGCTTTTAAAGCCTTGCTTGGATTTAAAAGCATTATTTATTATAATTATGTCTCAAATCAAGAAGTCTGGTTGATAATGTTATAAACATGTAAATTTTTTCGTAATTATTATCCGGAAAACATATATTTTGTGTTAATTTGGACAAAATAACCTTTAATAACAAATAAAAGGTCAATTTAATAACATATAATGTTATTCTTTCAAAATAATTAATTTATCATATTTAATGATTAATTGTGTACCCCATGGTTAACTGTTGAATACCCCCCCGGTTAATAGTGTACTATAGTGTGGACAAAGTTAACCAATTCTCATTTTGTTTTAAAACATATTTTTCTCTAAATTCCTTTGGAAAACGAACAGTCCTTCAATGCCAATATGTAGCTAATGAACCTGCCTTTTGACCAGAGTAGAAGAAAACATGTTTTTAATGAACAATTATGAGATATGGTGGTTTGAATTTTATGTGGTTAACTGTTGAACAGGTCACCCTACTCTTATAAACAGAAGGATCGGTATCTTCTCCAGGACCAACCCACTTGGAACCGTGCGCCTAGAAAGTGCCTGCAAAGGCCCAGTTGAAATAAAAAAAATTGACTTTGACTTTGACCGTTAAATAAGAACTTATGACCCTAGGCTCACTGCGTCATTGGTCTTTTGTCCCTGAGGTTGAGATCCTGGGGTCAATTTTAAGGTCGGCCAGAGTGTTATTGGGTTTGTCTTGGGTGAATTCAAGGAGGATAGATGAGGAATGATTGAAAAACGGAAGCTCAGTTTGCTAGATAGCTTTGTGGACGGGGTTCGACCCCTATTAGGTATATAATTGTGACTGAATTGCAGTATTGGTCCAGCCTTTGGGGTATACCCTTCCGATCTGTAGTAGAAGTAAATACCTAATATTTATTCAAAATTAGGTACAATGGTAAAACACAATACAATAAGTCCTTGGTTTGAGTAGTTTAATTGTAGGTACTGGGTAGGTATGTATAGTAGTTACGACTTAAGTAGGTTTTTATTAGCCAGAAATATTAGATAAGCTATGTGGGGTGTGGGTGTGGTGGTACTTGCACATCTGAGAGGGCCTCATAAAGGTCTCGATGGTGTGTGTAGTCTGCCAACCCGCACTATGCCAGTGTGGTGGACTAAGGCCCAACCCTTCGCATTCTGAGAAGAGGCCCGTGCCTAGCAGTGGGATAGTAATGAGCTGGATTTATTTATTATGTGCAGTTTCAGTGTGTATGAGCTAAATCTGACAATCTGCTTCGTCTGAACCTTGAGTAAGTGTATCTATTTAAATTGGGTTAGTTTGTGTGAGAATAGGAGCATTGGTATTCAGCCGAATCTGGGATGAGTGCCGAATATTTGGTAAAAAGAAAACCTAATAAAATGCTAAGCTTGAAAATTCAATCTACACTTATAGGACCTCATTGGCCAATGGTCAATAACTATGTTTGCTGCGATGGTAACATTGAGCCAGCTTATCCTTAACTTAGTTGGTCATAAAGGCAAGGCAAACACGAATTATAATATGAAACATAATTTTATTAACTGCAAGTATGGTACTTTTTTATTTACATTTGGGGAATAAGTTACCTAACTAGTTAGTCAAATGGTTTCGACTGAAAAAATAACATAGTTACAAATACTTTGTTTCTTATTTACACAATTGCTTATTACGATTGAATAGTTAGTAGGTTAGTAGGATCACAGGTAAGGAGTGTTTATTAGTCCTAATAAATGGCCTCAAAAATGCTTCGTATTATGTAAATTAGTATCAATTTCACAACCGTTTTAGAGATCTCGTTAAAATCCTCATAAATGCTGGTATTAGCTACATCACCTTTGAACCGTACACGAGCCGGGCTAAGGAGCGCTGCGACATAATTTTGTCGTCCAGTGGCGTGCACAGACTTTGCTTAGAGGGCTGCAGGCTCGGCAATAACTTAGGCCGAAGGTCACCGACAACATAACAGACGATTAGAGCATAATCAGCCATTTAATCATTAATTTTTGGATCGTAATCGGCCGATTTCATTTTAAACAACTGCTATAGTGTTGTATTCTCAAGTTAAATGATGTTTGCGATTGGCCACCTCGCCCTAAGACTTAAATTAACTGATATTACAGACGTGTTATCGTTTGTAATACTTAATTTTTTAGGATAGGCAGTGTCTTTTTGTCTTTATGGATTGCACCACACTGTTGTCGTCGCATTATCTCGTGCGGAAACTGGTTTAAAAGGGATTATCTCGTTTTGTCATGACGATAAAATTTTGTCGCGGCGCTCATGTTGGCCTAGCTGGGTGAGGCATAGATGAGGGAGAAATTGCAAAAACCAGCACTTACAGAACAATATTACTATAAGATTTTAATTCTTCAAGTTTTCCTCACCTCCGTTCAGATTAACGATGGGTATATCCACAGGGACAGTAACATCCTTAGGAGCTTCTGTACCAGTAGAATCTCCTTCAATAGATATATCAGAACATGTGAAGAAATTCTCTTGGTTCCCACAGCCGAGACCTTGCGATCCGTTGGCGCAGAAGCCCCAGTTGTTACCAGCGGTGTACTTCCACTGCAGGACACAGTGTTCGCAGACCAGGTTCGAAGGTAGACGGTACTTCAACTCGTACGTCCCACTGCCTTTCAGAGGGTAGTATTTCGTATCACCGTCTTCTAGTTCCAGGATGTATTGGTCGAAGCATTCTTGCTGGTTGTCGTAGGGGTCTGGGCAGATCCGTAACTCCCAGAAGCCCATGTGGTAGGCGCTGATGTAGATGGTGGTGCTAATGACGTCACCGGGGGCGTAGGTGGCGACTATGTAACCCTGCCCGTAAGTGCCTCCAAGCTCGTTGGCGCGGGGCTCCGAGCTGTCGTAGGGGTCGCCGCAGACGCCGCATCTGGGAATGATTGTCTTAATGAACACAAAGCAAGTGGGTATGTATACAGACTGAGTTTTTCTAGGCATCTCTATAGCAGCTTTGTTAACCGTTGAGATAGGAAGATTTAATTGTCATTAGAAATACGTAATGAATTTCTCAAACGCATTAAATCTACATATTTAAGGATATTTGAAAATGTGTTTTTTTGTCACATCACGACCAAAAAATTACATGAACAAATTTAAGCATAAAATTATCTTTTGCACAGTGGTTGCTATCTTCGGCTACTGTCCTCAACTAACCTTCCATCGTTAACCGACCACTGATGGTAAAACCCTCCGCAGTTGAGGCCATCGTCATCATAGTTGGCTGGTGAGTCGTACCCGACGCGCCAGAGGGAGCCTCGGTTGGGCGGGTCCATCAAACGCCCGTGCCCTTGCGCGTGCGCCACCACACACGCCAGCGTTAACACCGCACTCCACGACATCTGGGAGACAAATGATTGTTTACATCGCGTAATTCTCGTAACCAGGAAACAATGCGGGAAGCTTGTGTTATCATTAAAAACTTTTTTGTTGGTCGTGGTTAGCTTTTATACCGTAACTTTGTTTTTCAACATAAAATATAAAGGATCTTAGGCTTACATTCAGAGACGACAGAAAGGAGTCTAAGCGTGAACTTACGCTTCCATCTGTCAAAATTTGTTCGTAAAATTGACATATGGAAGCGTAAGTTCACGCTTAGACTCGTTTCTGTCGTCTCTGAATGTAAGCCTTAGATATTTTAAAATTATGTCTGAATTAATAATAAAACGCAACTATCTGAACGTCCTCACTAAATCAATCCTAGTCTATCAATAAAGTGAGCAATAACATTGACATATCTGTGCCTAAGCCCTTATAACCGTTATCAATAAGATCCAACACAACAGCAAATAAGTATGTACTTACATCAAAAGTACATCTACATCAAAAGTATAAAGGTGAACGCGCACTAACACGCACCCAATACGCCGCAAACGCCGCAGGAATGGAATTTGCCGATGTTCTCGTAGTGCATCTATCCTCATCGAACGCGCCGTAAAATCAGTATTTTCCGAAGCTCAGAATTGTTGGGGCATAATGCGGATGACGCTATTTGATACGAGCCGCCAGCGCCATACGCGCCGAATCTAATAACGTAATTCGCAAATGCAGGTGTAATCGATATATCTACAGCATTTTACTGAAATGTGGTGCATACGGCGCGATTAGGTGTGCGAGGTTGCTTATAATTTCGTACAAAGATTAGGTAGCAGTGGCGAAGAGTCCATACAACCCGATCCATCGGCTTCCCTTTAGAAATTGGTTAGCGCATAGACCAACGTAATATTATAATTATTATTTACTCATCCAACTGAAAAAAAAAAAGGCTTGTTATTCAGTTAGGTCGAGCTCTTCCAGACTTTATATTATATAGATTACAAGAGACGGTATGGGTTTTTGTCTTGTAGCATTAATTGCAGCAATTTTTAGAGGGCATTTTTGGGACGGCTTTCCCTTTTAGAACTGTCACCCTTCGCCACTGTTAGGTAGGTACTAAAATTCGATTCAAGCAGTGACAGCAGTGCGTGCGGCGCGATCGGCGCATGTAGGTGGGCATTCACCTTTACACTGAAGAAGGGCATGAAACTTTATTGTTTCACAACTTACAATAGGTACTTGTTGGACAACTGAAATACTCAAAAATAATATTGTGTCGATTGTTATTGTCCTCAATTATCTACGTTTATAAATGAATGAAAAAAAAATGCCTTTGTTTGCTTTCGTAATTTGAGTGAAGGATGATTGAAAGTGGAGGAGCAACAAACTTCTGACTGTCTTATACAGGGTTGCTATACGTCTGGAATGTTCCAAGTCCGGAAATTTGGTTCTTTGTCCGGAATACGGGGGGAATTCTAAGATGTCCGGAATTTTGTCACAAATGAAGGTGACGGGCACGGGCGGGTGAAGTATTTAACTAATCATTAGTAAGATACTTCACCTTGGTACCCGCATCAAACTTGCATCGCTTACGCAAAAAATCGAAATACCACTAAATTAGAAATTAGGATGTTTCTGCAAATATGCAGTATTTTCTACGGATTTTCTTTATTTTGGATCTGGTAACGAGTCATAATGCACTTTATTGGACCGTTTCAGGCTCAATTGCGGCGCAAATCTGATTGTTTGATAAAATGAATAAAACTTACTGTTTTCCTTGATTTAAAAAAAACTTGCCGTAAAATACACAAATGCAGAAATAATTGAATATTATTTCAAAATGCGCTTCCTATTTACAAATCAAAGGACTAGTGCTCTTAATCAACTGACTTGAATCCTCCCATCCCTTCGTTATATATCGATGACACAAGTCATCACCGGAAAATCTTATCATCCACAATCAGATAACAAGCATGAGTGCAATAGTTAACCACTAAACTATTAATCATTAAAATAATAAATCGACGGCTCTTTGAAGCTCAATCAGAGCTGTAAAGATTAGGGAACGCTTCCCATAAAGCATTATTTGAGTCAAAAACCTTATGACTCTTTTCACACACGCACGGTTTCCGTGTAAACGGTACCGAGATGGTTCAGTAACGTAGACAACCATGTATGCCGTTTACGTGTGTAAACTAAACAGTCGCCATAAATAAATATGGTTTTATTTTAATAATGCAAAATAATTTAGGAGGTAAATCTATAGGTTACAAAGAAACTATTAAACGATTTTTTAAAGAAAAAAATCATACGTCACGTTTTCAAAATTAATTAAAATAATTGATGTTACCGTTTGCATATAACCTTTATTCCTATAGACCACATGACCTGGCGGGCTCGGCTGCTCTGACACGCACACAAATCGCGTCGCCGCGCCGCCGCCGCCGCGCCGCCCGATCTTAATGTCTACATAATTTTTGAATCTACTGCGGCTTTATTTTGATATTTGAAATTAATTCTATAGACATTCATAGAGCCTAGCTTTAAAATATTTTTCATTATTGAAATAAGACTCGGAAATCATGCTTGTGTGAAAAGGGCGTAAGAGGTCGCATGCCCTGAAGACGAACTCGCCGCCCTGCGCCGCTCGCGCTGGTGCAATGGAACGCATCAATGGAATGAATTGAGAAAGGGAAAGCCCTTTCTCACACGGGCGGCGCTATATATCCTTTCCCTTACTTTCTAGGTCTACCCAGTGCTGAGTAGTCAGAAGCTAGTGCATGCGCAAACACTCCCATCTAAAAAGAACGCGGTATTTTTTTCTAACAGTTCTTTCTGAAAAGGATTCTTAAAAAGAACTGCTAAATGCAAAATAAAGTTATTTGAACTATTCAATTGTATTCAATAAATAAACTATGCCTATTGCTATATTATTTTGGAATTTTCATACTCCTAATGTTATTTATTTATGCCCAAAGTTAGGTTAATTTTTTTGTTGAAATAGCCAGTTCTTACTTCTAATTTCATTTGAAGGAAGTTATGTTAATAACCCCGTTCGTTATCGATAATAAGGAGGATTCGTTTGAATCGCACATTTTGACGTCAAGGGTTCCATAAAACTTTATGTTGAGTGATATAGCACTTTTATAGTCTTATAAAAGTCATAACAATATACACAAATTATTGTATGCTAGTAATTAGGTTCTAAAATTACGTTTTTCTTCGAATTGCAAAAGGCAGGTATAGCCTGTTCTAGCAATTTCTATAATAACATGTTTCATTTGAAAGCGTCGCCCAGTTATTGTACTCATCATTATGAACAACTTTTACTATGGGAACAAACATGAAATCGCGAACATAAAAATCTGTGGTGCCAATATACATTTAGTCGAGTATTATTGAATTATTTGTATGGAACAGCTGTTTTTTTTTCGTGATTATATGCATAATTTTATCAACGGAAAAAATATTTAAAAATTATATTTTTTAAATTAAATATTTCAATTAATATTTTTTCCGTCCATAAAATTGAGCATAGTTTCCCTCATTTCTATATGTACACATTATGAATAATCACACTGTATATTTATTTAATGGTTTTGATACAAATATGTACAAAGGCGGTCTTAATGCCTAAGACATTCTGCCAGACAACCTTAGGGTGATGCCGACACAAAAACATGGTAGATGATCCTTATTAATATTAAGTGAGGCTAATATACTTAAGTAGAACCAAAGTAACACAAACGTACGTACGTACGTATGTAAGTACGACGAGTTCAAACAGTCACCCTGTATAAGAACAACGTACCTTGTTCCTCCATCGTTATTGCTGGCACACATTTTATTTAGGACGTAATTTCTAACAGCGTATTAGATTTTATATTATTAATATACTTGAAAATATTTTATAGCTACCATAAAAGCGTTATCTTCTAACAAACATTAATCCATTCTACGAACTACTAGATTTAAATTTAGGTACTTAACTAGGTAAAAAGTAGGTCCTATTATACAGTATGTTTTATTTAAATGAAACAATGGGAAAATCAAGTTACAGGGAAACTGTCAGAAACATTTGTTTATTTTTTATAAAAACATATTTGACATAGTTAAATTTTTTGTCACAACTTTCCATTAAAATGAATTAGGTTGATAGCAAACATTTTTTTAACATCTATCCACTCAATTTTTTGTAGAGTCTGAGTAGGTTATTCATCTTTTATAATCAGACTGATTGGAAACATTGCAAATCTTACTTGAGGTTTTAATTGAAATAATAAACGCAAGCAACTGGCTATTCATGATCAAAATAACAATCAAATGCCATTAAAGATTTTTTTAAATTAATTTTTTTCTTTTTAAACATGACTTTCACTTAGTTTTTCATCAAAATCAGTCAGTTCTATTGAGTACGTTTTTTTTTTGTGTCATTTCTCGATGCAATAGCAAAGGCTATTCATGATTCAAAAGGATTACTTTTTCTACTTTAAATCAGTGGCAGTATTAAAAGTACAATAATTTCACTATTTCAATTTAATAAAAAAATAAACCTATTTATAAGGTTAGTCCGTAAGTCTATTAGACATAGCGAGACTGGTGCTGTTTTATTTATTCTTGATGGGTTTTATGATATTTTGAAAGACTACAAAACACGCTTGTGTCTCGCCTTGGCTTGGGTGGGATATCTTGTGCTCCACAGCATTAAGACAAGGAAGTTAAAATTTATACACATATATTAAGAGACGGCACGGTTGGCGCATTGGCTAAGCGATTAGCTTTCTGCGCTACGTGCCGCGGGTTCGATCTCCGCACGGAACAAATATTTGTATGATCTACAGATAGTTGTTTCCGGTCTGGATGTGCATATGACACGTATGTTTGTAAATTGTACCCTCGGCACAGGAGATATACTAGCGAAAATACATAAATAATTAAGTGGTCGAATTTCGACCACTGGGTGACCATTATGATTAAAGGCAGACGAACAGTCTCGATTGCGCATCATACATGTAAACACGACAATGATTCTAATCCGATATAATCGATATTGATCGGTAATCGGTTATCAGCACTACGACAGCGAATAACAATGCAAATTCAGCGGTTTTATCGGATTATATTATTATAGTGATTAATAACAATGACTCGTTAGAACAAGCAGTTTGTTGTTATCAATTAACTTTCGTCATATCAATCATGTTGTATATTTTTATGTCCCTAATAAAGGCCAAAATAAAAGAAGGGTTTTTTGATTGATTGTATTAATTGTATTAAACCACCTATGGCATTCCACTGTTCCACAGCTAAGAACAGGAATTATAGGAATCTCTTCATCATAATCAGTTGACGCAATAATTTATTCTCTTGTGAACCGTATCAAAATTATTTATTGCAAGAAAGTAGAATAAAAAGATGGTAATATCAAAAGTAGATCATACTTATTATATCTTGAAAAAATAATAAATTAATATAATATCTTGAAATTGAAATTTATAATAAAAAAAAATTCAAGATTTTCAATTTTTTCAATTTTTTGCAATACAAAATTAAATTTAATTACGGAACCCAGAAAAACTGTTACTTATTGGCACTTGTGTTCAATGATTGATGGATTACTGTCTAATTTTATGCAATATTGGTGACGGACGTTGAAATATAGTGCAATATCGACCATTATGGTCAGGAACCATTTTTTAAGTTAAGTCAACCACATACTTCCCGCGTAATAAATCGTTTTTATAGCTTCGTTGATAGATTAGGAGCAATATTGCGTTTTTTGTTTCATTCTCAATAAT
Organism: Allophyes oxyacanthae; assembly: GCA_932294325.1. Taxonomy (NCBI): domain Eukaryota; kingdom Metazoa; phylum Arthropoda; class Insecta; order Lepidoptera; family Noctuidae; genus Allophyes; species Allophyes oxyacanthae. The sequence continues at coordinate 2,382,791 of OW028625.1, forward strand.
ATCCTACTAAATTCATAGTATTTAAGTTAACTGTTTTTAACCCCCGACAAAAAAGAGGGGTGTTATAAGTTTGTAGTGTGTATCTGTGTATATGTGTAACTGTTGTAGGTCCAAAACGGATGGACCGATTTTAGTGCTTGTTTTTTCATTGAAAGCTAGTTTAATCAGGTATCATCTTATCTATGTTTCGAGAATTAATTTTTAATTTATTGTTTTATTATGAATTATTCCTACATATTTAGGATTTATTTACTCTTGTTAATTTAATTGTAATTTCTTGTTTAGTAACGCTAATCTAGTGGCACTTTTTACTTTTTAATTTAAATGTTGTTAATATGCGGATAATGTAGTGGGCTGCAATATTGTTAATACTACTCAACTACTTTTTATGTTATATGTATATTATAGCTGTTTATTATCCCTTAATAAATAAAATAAAATGAAAATCTGTTCAGTCTTTCAAAATTACAGCTATTTTTCTAGTTGGAGTCGGGGGATTTTGTCGGTTAGGTTATGGCTACTGTGATGAACTGGATACGGATGCTGCAATTTGGGAGCTATTCTGTAAGAACATCACGTATCTCGATTCAAACGCGAACGTGGACACATAAAAGTTGGCACTGGGATATTCACCCAGATATAATTTTAACAAGTGTGCAATCCAAGGAATTTTTTAAGTAAATTACAACGAATATAACGGATATTGCACAATTTACTGCAAATACAAATATTTACTGGACGTGTAATGGGCTGTTGGCGACCTATTAAGTTTTGATATTCATTATATTAACAATAATATCCCATTAGGCCTTAATGACGTTTTATGCAATTTAAATGCGATATAAATGACACTTTTTGATGTTTCAGATAAAAGTACAGTTAACTTTGTTATGTGCAACGACTTTAATAGAAATGTTAAATTTAAAGTCCACTTTAAAACTTGACCTTTTCTGCAACAAGCTGTAAAAATTGTAGTTCCCCTAGGATGAGAGTGAAACCGCGGGCAACAGCCTAGTTAACAAATATTATTGTGATATTTGTGATCTTTATCATAAAGTCGAACTATTTCAGAAGAATTTTCAGTGTAGCGATAACTTTGTTAAACAAGAAAGCGGAACAAGGAAATCGGATATCAACTACCTATATTAAAAGAAAAAAGATTTGTATTTTTGTTTGTAACGAATATACATAAAAACTACAGGATCGATTTTAAAAACTCTTTCACCAGTAGAATGCTATATTATCACTGAGAAATTCAGAGTATTTTTTTTAAATTAGGTATCATTACCCAAACTCCAATAATGTAACCCAAGGTGTAAAAACATTATCTATAAAAATCCGTACATCGCATACTTTTTTTTATCACAAAATGTTTAATATAAATAAATTTCCACCCGTGCGAAGCTGGAAAGGGCCGCTAGTTTTAATATAACTTACTCCCCTTCTACAAATTATATTATACATTTACTTACGGTTATAATAAATATCAAATTAACCACAACATACTACATTTAAAATGTTCACAAACTCTTCATTCCAATTTCATTTTACAAAACACCATTGCACAGTGTGATTAATATGAAAAATAAAACTTGGAATTACTTTTTAAAATCACAATGCAAATCACAAACGAAATAACGATTTTTTTTCAAACGCGGTTAAATTAGAAATTCAATTATTAATTTAAAATAATTTGAACTAATGACCGCACCCGGCGTCAACTGCGTTATACTGAGGGAAAATACCGACAATTTTTAACGCTGTTTCGAATCAAATAGATTTGCTTTTACTTTCTCCTAAAATGGCTGCAACCGTAGGACTATAGTGCGTAATTGTCAATAAGTGAGGAAAAAATCTGAGTAATGGAGGGAAATGCATACTTTGTTATTCATTTTTATAATGGATGCAATCTGTGCCAGTGATAAAAGGTCATTGTCCTGCTATGTCCTGGTGATTATTTTTTTGTTTTGTTGTATATCCCCATTGCGAATCTCCATGGAGATAAGAAAGAAAGAAAGAAAATTGCGTTTATTGGCACAATTAAAATTAAAATACTTCAAATTTAATAGAAAAAAAGTACATTTATGCCAAAAGGGCCTCAGCTCAGCATAATGTCAGATGGCAACACCAGATGCTGCTTTTCCCGACGCTGATTTTCAGCTGCAACCCACGGGTGCCATTTATGCTCGAATTTGCTTATAACAATGTAAATATTATGTAAATAAATAATTATTACTGTTAATAAATTTTTAGAACTAATGAATATTAGTTTTGTACAAGAAATTTCCATTATACCCTTCGAACAAATGTTGTTCAGGGTCATAATACAAAGTAAGTGTTAAGAGGTTTCGGGTATTTCTTCCCCTTTTTAAGCATATTGCGCGCACGGAGGAGTGTGAGATTGGAGAAGGAGCAAAAATTAAAAATCCTAATTTTTTTGTATAATATGTGGTCAAATTTTCACCACTGGGCGACCACTAGTTTAATTAATTGTATGCTTTTTTAAATTAATTCATGTAGTATATTAGTCGAAAAAAGGCATGTGTAGGTACCTACTATGAAATAGGACAAACCAATGTAATCTGACTAAAAAAATACTATTACATTTTACGCTAACGACCGTAGCATCTGTACTACGACCTCTGTGACTACTGGAGAAATCAGATTATGGCAGTATACAAGTACTTCATTTAAATATCATGGTAAGTACATCATAACATCCGCGCCCAATCCGCGATTACCTTATTTATATTCTACGGAGCCGCGGCTAGAAAACAGTTACGATCTCCATAACAAGGTGGCTGGCCCAACAATCGGCCACTAAATTATGTTATTAAACGTGGTTGTACCGCGACCGAATAATAAATAATATATTATGAATAATACTTATGTAATAAAAAGTATGCTTGGACTACGTGCTACGAAAAGTCGTAGGTCGTAGCGGATACTACGATTTCGTTTCGTAGAAGGGAGTTATAATTAATTGTATACCACTGACGTCGAAACACATGGACCTCGGTTCAGCGCTTAAAAATGTCTGAACAGAATGTAGACTAAAACGCGAAAAATTAGACCTTCGGATCACCTTTCATTGGAGCGGGGCGAGTCAGTCAAATCTTCGTATGGTGAAAAATTTTGCAAGCTAAATTAGACATTGTGATGACGATATAGGATTTAAATTAGTTTGTTGGTATTTCTAAGTTTATATTAATAGTAAGTTTATCTATTCTCTGGTACACTTTTGTGAATTTTGTACTAAACCCTTAGTCCATTTGTTTCTACGTTTATGTTGCATGCCTGTATTCATAATAATAAATCCTGCCCATTACCCATTACTGTCTCTGTCTCTGTGTGTGTTTTTTTTTTTTTTTTTTTTTTTTTTTGTAAGACTTGTGCAAGTTTATGAAGCGTTAGGAAGAGGCTGGTCTAAATGCGTCCGTCGAGCACAAGGTTCCAGATGAAAATCAGCGCCAACCACGTAACTGTTGGCATTAAGCTGATCTGAATCTGGAATTCTCTCGATACCTTTTTGGGCAACCGTGAGACATACCTGTGTTGTACAAACTGTTTATTATGTTTTATTTAATTATTTTTCCCTTTATCCAATTTCTTACACACTTTTAGATAGATTTAAATAATTTTACAATGAAAAAAAAAATTGTGTAATTTGTATACTATGTCTCTTGATGTCCAAATAAAAGGTTATTATTATTTCTTTTATTCATTTTTTATACATATTATTTATATTTTTAAATATTTTTACAAAACTATATTAAAAAAAACATTTAAAAATATGAAAAAATAGTAGCCCACCGGTATCTAGAATAGGGTCCAAGCTACCGGCGGTCAGGGCTCCAGAGAAAGGAATCTCCTGACAATGCGTGCCGTGTCAAGAAGTACTGCTCTCTGAATCAGGCCCTTGATCCAACTGCCTAACGAGAGCCTCCTAAGGTGTCGGTCGAGACTCTCGGTAATTAAGCCATTGGCCGAAACGACTATCGGCACAATGATCGCTGAATCCACATCCCACATGTCGACAACCTCGCGAGCCAAATCAAGATATTTGATCTGTTTATCTTTCTCGGCTTTCACGAGGTTCTCGTCATGCGGGACCGTTATGTCGACAATCATTGCGCGCCGCTCTGATCGATCCACCACCACTATATCAGGTCTATTGGCTACAATAGTCCTGTCAGTGATGATGGATTGATCCCAGTATAGTGTGATATGGCCTTTTTCAAGAACTGGGTCGGGCACATACCTGTAGTACGGCACTTCCGATTCCACAAGGTTGTATTTTAGAGCAATTTGCTGATGGATAATCCTGGCTACAAGGTTGTGTCTATGCAAATACTCTCCGTTAGCTAGACGAGAACACCCGGAGATAATGTGACGGATTGATTCGCCTGGACGGTGGCATGCCCGACATATGTCAACCGTGCCGTAAAGATTATTATTCGTTGAACTCAATTCCTTATTAATTATTATAAATTATTATTAAAAATATATTATTATTATTATTATTATCGCATCTTTCCTTTTTTCTCAGCTCTTGGCTGGTTTTAACTACATTTACGGGCTGGGCCAAGTAAATGCAGCGTGTGGTGTGTAAATTTATGATGAAGGTGTGGTGTGATGAGGAGCTATTTCGTTTTCATCTATTTGCATGAACTTTCTCACGATTCGACATGTATTTAATATGGCGGCTTTTTGTAGAGTTATATAAATGGAGTCTTTTAGGTCTATTAATTTCAGGCTGTGATGGAGATGCTTGGGGATTACACCTGTCGTGGAGAGGACTATGGGTACTACAAATACTTTTTCTTGATTCCAGATTCTTGTTACTTCCTCTTTAAGTTCTGCGTATTTATTTATTTTCTCGGCTATAGTCTTTTGTAGATTGTGTGTGTTCGGGACTGCAATATCTATCAGATAAGTGGTTTTATTAATTTTATCCTGCAGGATTATGTCTGGTCTATTGTAGTGAATGGTCCTGTCAGTGAGTACAGCTCGGTCGTAAAAGATTTTATATGAAGCATTTTCTATAAACGGCTTAGGAGTATAATTGTAATAAGGAGTGTTTGTGTTTTCTATGAGTTTATGTTTCAGTGCTAGATTTTGATGTATAATGTTTGCTACTTGGTTATGTCTGTGGGTATAGTCTGTCTGTGTGAGGGTTGCGCAAGCTCCTGTTATATGCTGTATGGTCTCTGGGTGGGTATGGCACCTACGGCATTTATCATTTGTTATGGAGGGGTCTTTGATAATGTATTTCCTATAGTTCTTAGTATTAATTATTTGGTCTTGTATCGCTATAATAAAGCCTTCCGTTTCTGGGAACAAATTGCCTATTTTGAGCCATTTATTGGATGCTATTGTGTCTATGTGGGATTGCGCTAAGTCATGGGGGTGTCGTCCGTGTAGAACTTTCTTTTTCCAGTTTTCTATTTTTTGTACCTGTGGGTCACTACTGCTAGGGTTTTCTATATGTGTCTGTTCGTTTAGGTTAAGTGGAGTGTAATTGTGATCATTGAGGACTATGGCTTTATGGATTTCACTTGAACGAGATTTTGATTGAAAGAAAGTTTTTAAACTACTAATTTGCTTCTGCCAAAGGTGATGGATATCTATAAGTCCCCTTCCGCCGTTCTGCCTTTTGATGGTGAGTCTTTCAATTGCAGATTTAGGGTGTAGATTATTATGTTTTGTTAGTGTGGTGCGCGTGGTTCGTTCCAATTGCTCTATATCAGTTTTCGTCCATTTTATAACTCCAAATGAGTAGGTTAATATTGGGATGGCAAAAGTATTCAAGGCCTTAATGAGATTTTTACCAGAAAGTTGGGTATTGCATATTGCATGTGTTCTTATTTTGTATTCTGTAATGAGTGTATGTTTAATAGAGGTGTGGTCTAGTCCTTTAAGCTGCTTATAACCTAAATATTTATACAAATCTGTGGTTTCCATAGCTGTAATAGTGTCGGTGTTGTTTATTGCATAGTCGCCGGGTCTTATTTTGCCTCGTATTATATGCACTGTTTAACATTTGTCTAAGCCAAATTGCATGTTAATGTCTTTACTAAATTCTGTTGTAGTTTCAATTAATTTTTTCATATCCTTTTCGGTTTTTGCGTATAATTTAATGTCATCCATATATATAAGATGTGAGATGATAGTTTCATCTGCAGTGTGTTTAAGGCAATACCCGGCACGGTGTCGATGCAAAAAGTAGGATAGAGGATTCAGGGCGAGGCAGAACCACAGGGGACTCAGGGAATCACCTTGGTATATGCCCTTCCTAATGGATATCTGTCGAGTTATAACGGAGTTGGAACGCTTATTTAGTTGGAGAGTTGTCTTCCAATGTGACATGATGTTGCGCAAGAAATGTATTATTTTATTGTTTATTTTATATATTTGCAGTACTTGTAGCAACCAGGAATGTGGAATACTATCAAAAGCTTTTTTATAGTCAATGTAGGTGCAATGTAAATTTCTATTTTTGGTGGTGGCATGCTTGTGGATTGTAGAATCTATAACTAACTGTTCTTTGCAGCCCATGTGGCCCCGCCTACAACCTTTCTGTTCCTCTGCAATTATGTTGTGGTGTTCGATGTGAGTGTTAATTTTTGATGTAATTGCTGATGTAAGGATCTTATATAATGTGGGTAAGCATGTAATTGGTCTGTATTGGGAAGGTTGTGGTGAATATGAAGTTTTAGGAAGCATGTAAGTTATTCCTGTAGCAATAAATTCAGGTATATTCTGTTTTCCTAAGATGACATCTGTTAGATTTTTTGCTATTGTTTTGTGTAATATGATTAATTTTTTATACCAATAGTTATTAGTTATTATTAGTATAGTTATTATTATTATTATTATGACCTTTATTCAATTTTTATACTTACATTCATTCATATTTTTAAATAATTTTACAAATAAAATAAAATAAAAACATTTAAAAATACAAAAGAGTAGGTAGTAGGCCACCGGCATCGGGAACAGGGTCCAAGCCACCGGCGGCTAGGGCTGCAGAGAAAGGAACCTCCTCACAATGCGTGCCGTGTCGAGGAGTACCGCTTTCTGTATCAAGCCCTTGATCCAGCCCCCCAACGAGAGCCTCATAAGATGTTGATCGAGGCTCTTGGCAATTAAGCCATTGGCCGTCACAACTATCGGCACTATGATTGCTGAGTCCACATCCCACATGTCGACAACCTCGTGAGCCAAGTCAAGATATTTAATTTGTTTATCTTTCTCGGCTTTCACGAGATTCTCATCATGTGGGATAGTAACATCAACAATCATCGTGCGGCGCGCTGACCGATCTATCACCACTATATCAGGCTTATTGGCAACAATAGTCCTGTCAGTGATGATAGATCGGTCCCAGTACAACGTGGCATGACCATTTTCGAGAACTGGGTCGGGCACATACCTATAGTACGGTACTTCAAAATCCACAAGGTTGTATTTTAAAGCGAGTTGCTGGTGAATAATCCTGGCTACTTGGTTATGCCTGTGCAAATATTCGCCGTTAGCAAGTTATTATTATAATTATTATTAAAGGTTATTATTATTAAGTATTTATTTAAGTAACGCTTGAATATTTGGGGTTTTATAGACTCTTACTAATTGGGTCTGCTACCTGAAATGATTGAAAGCGATTTGCCCGCGAAATCCTAGAGCGTACGGTTTACTGACCGATTGTAAACGGTTGGTAGAAGATAGATTATTTACAATCGCGTAGATGACCTACGTAGGTACCCTTTTTAACCGACTTCTAAATAACGAGGAGGTTCTCAATTTAACTGTGTTTTTATATATATATATAACTCAATTAATTTTAATTAATAGAAATGTAAGGATAGTAACTATATACAACCATAAAATATAAACTTAAATATGTACACTAATAATGCGAGGTATCAAAATATTAAAACTATATAGAAAGTTAAATCTATTACAAAAAAAATATAATAATAATAATATATAATTAAATATTAGATAATACTGTGTTTTTGTATGTTTGTGACGAAATTACTCCGCCAATTGCAGACTGATTTAGAATTTTTTTTGTTTGGAAGTGTATACTCTCGAGGTGGTCTCATTTAAGTTTGGTGAAGATCTAATGAAGACCTACGGAGATAGACCATGGAACTCTTGAATTAATCCTGTATCGTGGGTGCGTTTACAAACACAAATCTTTACATGCACAAACATCCAGACCCGGAACAACTATCTGCAGATCATACAAATATTTGTTCCGCGGGATCGAACCCGCAGCACGTAGCGCAGAAAGCCAATCGCTTAACTACAGTGCCAACCGTGCCTATAATCTGTCATTTTGTCTAGTCTTCCGTAGACAAAACCCGTTCCTATGGGCCCACCATAGAAACGGGTTTTGTCTACTGCTACGCCTGCAGGTGACATAACAGCAAAACAGCTTGAGACCAAATATCTAATTATGATGAATGATCGAAGAATCATCCATAAAATGTGTTATTGTATCGTTCACAGTTCATTGGCTTTCGGCTTTCCCTTTGAAGATACATTAATTTAGGGAGAGCGCGAACATTTAACATCTATCGCATAATGCAATCTGTTCAAGTTTAGTGAAAGTGGCCCTTTCTGGGCTCTTTTTGGCTTGGATATTTTTTCCTAATAATCAATCGTATATTGACCCTAAGTATGACAACACCTTTAGGAACTTTTAGTGAGAATTCTAAGCATAAGTTTTAAAAGTATTAGTAATCTTAGGGCACGGACAGTTGCGACGCCGCGCCTGTACGGTGCGGGTGTGGTAGTTTTTTCCATACTGTTGAAGGATGCTTGATGATGATGAGAACGCAGCGCGAGCGCCGATGGCAGGACGTGGCGGGACGATGTTCTCGGACGGCGCAGCGGTGTCGTTTTTGTTTTATTTAACAAAAGCACTAACAGTAATGTTTCTCCGTCTGAATCCATGGCTAGACTGATGTCAGACATTAAGTGGGCTTTCAATTTAATCGGTTGATGTCGGACTGCTGTCCTGCTGCAAGATAAAGCAAGCAGCACTACGACCGTGCCGACCACTCCGACAAAAAGCGTTTAACCTTTAAGGCTGCTACACAAATGCCGGCGGCACGTCCCGGCGGTTTTTACCGCGCGGGTATGGCCGCGGGTTGGCTAACCCGCCGCGACAATGCCGCCGTGCTAGTCGGTGGCGGCATGCCCGGCGACGTGTACGTTACTTCAGCAGGAAAATCTCTTCTACAACGAATTGAGTTCAACGAATAATTAGAGCGTAATCTTCTGTAAAAGTGCGCCAAAGTAAAAAAGTTGTTGTAGTTTTAGAAAAAACGCGGAAAAACGAATCCTGCTGGAGTAACGTTGTTCCAGCAGGAGGATTCTAAACGAATGGTCGGAGAGAGAAATAAAGTACATGGGCTAAAGCTTATATTTGTGCGTAGATATTTGGGCGTACCGAGCCGCCGGGGTTGTGTGTAGGAGCCCTAAAATAAAAGAGTCCTTAAAATTGTAAGGTAGGTATGTGTGACAGTATAATAGGGGAACTATTTCAAACAACCACATAAAAAAATAACTCTTTTATTATCATAGGAGTTCCTTGCCATAATTTTAGGTAAATAAGTTAAATAATAAAATCACAACTTAATGAATACTTAAAATTAACTCGAACGTCGTCAAATTTGAAATTTAGAATTTAATCACAATCAGCCACCTGTATTATCCGTTGCCGAAACAAACCTCGAACGTTGACGTCGTAAGCAATTCACTTATTTCTATGGCAGGTAAAATGGACTCAAAAATTATTTAAAAAAATATTTAAATACCAATGTGGAACACCAAACGAACAAATTAGATAAAAAAATTGTTGTTGCACGTACATACATATAAAGACGGTACTAAGTTTTGAATCACCCGGTCGAACAGTGAGAAGTTCCATCGTTACTCTTCAAATAACATCGCTTAATTAATTATTATTTATTTATTTATGAATCGAACTTCTCACGACTCGACAACGTATTTTTCTGAAACAATTTTACGTATTTTTTTGTAAAAATAAATGTACAATTATTCATTAATGACATGGCGCAGGGTTTCCAAGACAACTTAAACTTTTTAAGTTCAAATTTTTATACATCTACTCCTTTCTATTTACATGTTTCAAGAGAATCGTACAACTAGTAATTAAGCGTGAAAAACGATTCAAATTATCAACTTTTACCTAAACATACATCACAGATAGAGATATAAAAAAGAACTAACATCTATTCGACGTGTTGGTTGCTTGAGATATGGAAAGCGTTGTTTTTGTGTGTCTGGGAATCGTGGGACAAAGAAAACTAAATAGAACTGACATCGCACAAAAACATAAATTTGTTTTCTGCACATAAAATCAATACGGATTATTATATAATGAATTGGAAGAAATATTAAGAAAATCGAAATATACAAAACGAAATTACAAACTAATCGTGCAAGGAAGAAGACGAGAGAAACATAGAGAACGAATTAAGGTTGGCCCCTTCGTTCGGAAGCTAATAAAGTCCATTCGAAAAACTGGCAAGCACTTACACATTAAATTGATAATCTTATGTATTATAAGTTCTGATAACGTCACTGACATTTGTTTAAAAAATAATTTTCTATTTGACTAGAGGTTGCTTATTTTAAACCTATTCGTAGTATCGACCAGTTTCAGAATCGTACTAGAGAGATGATCGCAGATTTTACGTGAGTAACCATCGTATGGACGACCTCGTTGTTGAAACAAATAAATATATAAATAAAAAAATGTTTAAACAAAAAAAAGAATACTCGAAAAATTTGAATGGCGAAATTGTTCCTCGTGACAGGAAGATTTTCTTCAGAGCCTCACCAAAAGATATGTTTATCATTGTGCCGTTTCACTTTTTATCATCTCCACTCGTTTTAGCATCGCTTTTCTTGTTGTCCTCGTTTTTGGCTTCCACGTTGTTGGCGTCAGTATCTTTGTCATCCTTCTTACTTGTGACATCTTGAGGGTCAGCGACGTCCTGGGACTTTGTCTTGGATTCCCATTTGTTCTGAAACTCCTCATTTAACATTTTCTCAAAATCATTCGAGATTTTGTTGACGTTCTTTTTCATCGTGGGATCTGGATAGCTCTGGAAATTGAGAAACTCGTTAAATTCCTATAATTAATACCATTTTACAAATATCACATCAAAATAATAATTATGTACAGGTACTTATTTTTATAAGGTTAACAATTTTTTTATATTATTATGATTTTGTTAATATTATCTTATAATATTAGAGGCCGTTATTGACCCACTGCTGGGCACGGGCCTGTAGGTAATTCAAGTAACTAAAGAAGTGCAGTTGCCGCGCACTTGCAATAAAATATTGATCAAAACAACACATTTGATAATCTTCTTCTTCTTTCGTTATGGCAATTGAGCCGATGTCGACTATTCTACCATTTGGTATCCTCTGAGCTTCAGTGAGATACGCTCGCGTCAAGTTCGAGAGTCACTGCAATACGATCGGCGTGTCTTAAAATTACGTGAATTAGCCCTCTGTTCTCAGAATGACCCTTAGTCCACCACGCTGGTCTGGTGCGCCTCAGCAGACAAGTAATAATAATTTTACTACAAGTATTAAAATATGATTTTTGTTTACCTTAAGATAAAGCCGCACATTGTTGTAAATTCGTCTAAAATCTTGTACGACTTGATCATATTCAGTATACGAAGAATTCTTCAGTTTGGTTGATATATCATGAAGACACATTGGATATTTCACTACTTCATAAAATCTAGGAGCCTGAAAACAAAAGATGTTTAAATAACAAGACACCTTTATTCAAAGATTGACATACATTAAAAATAAATAAACACTGACCACTTTTATGTCCATGTCGTGTTGAATAAAAGCAGCTTCATTGATTTGAGATAAACATGAAAGTATTGCCTCAAACTTCTTAACAGTATTAGCTGGTAAAGGCTTCTTCTTCTTAGGGTGATACCACATTCCTGACACAGCAACCTTTGGCTTGCCACTAGATTTCTTCTGATTATCATCTCGCACATAATTGCCGGATTGGTCAAAACTGGGACAACGAGTATTCTCCTTTTTTTCCTCGTCATTCCTACTTTCAGGAACTTCTATCGGATCATCAGTTTCAAGTGATTTTGTTTCAGAATCAAGCAGTTTGATAGTATCTTCATTGAAAATCGATTGATCTTGATTCTTGGTCAGTATATAATCATTTTTGGCTGATTGTTGATTCCATACACTAGTAAGATCCTTCGACATAAAATGGTTAGATAGTCCGGTAGACCATGCGTCGTTCTGCTCCATGCTGAGCTTGACTTGCTTTAAATCTTCACAGAATTCGTCGGTTGCGCTCAGCCCCAACGCGTCATACAATCGGGCCGTGTCAGACTTGGAACCTTCATGGATAAAATCCATCAGTTTCGGGGCGGACTGTTTGGCAGCTTCCCAAGCGCGGTCCGACGTCATCGAACTCAGGAGATCAAGCGAGTCTGCCGCCCTCATATCCAAGCAAGGTATGCCATGTCGAGGCATCATCTTTTGATCCTCACCAAAGATATCATCCGTGCGTCTGGACATCAAACACGGCCATGATTCTAGATTGTATTTAGGCTGCGGAGCTAATGTAACAGGTGGAAATGGAACCTTCATTTTAAGAGCTATATCATCTCCCACAGAGCTTTCGTACACCACGTCCTGAGAGGTTCCCTGGACAAATGGCGATATTGGATCTGCAGGCTTTATAGGCACTTTGTAGCTGCCAGGCTTCATATAAACTTTAGACATTTCATGGAACTCATCATTTTCGGGGTCAATGAATTGCACGGGGCCAGAGATATTGTTTGAAATCGTCACAACATTTGATGGAATTTGAATGTTGTGAGTGTGATGAGCTATAAAATCGCTAGGTTCTTTTTGGACCATCTGACCCCACGCTGCAAAAAAATCAGCCTCTTCTTTTGTATCGCCACAGCTATTATTCTTCTGTACATAACAGCCTCTCATCTCTGCGGCCGCCGCCATGCTCGGTATCAACGTCTTCTCGACATGGCTCAAAGGAATCATTTTAGCTTTCAACTCCATGTCTCTGCGTTGCAATAAATCGCAAGGCATATTTCCTAGGAGCGGTTGGCCGGGTGCTTTGCCGAGCTCCGCATCCATTTTATGTTTCAGTTGAGTGTATAATTCCCGTTGGTCCGCATGGCACATGCCTTCGAGAGCTCGAAAATCTGGAACATTAGTTATAGTCCAGGATTGCCGTGGCTTTGCTTCGCGAACACTGCACGGATCACATTTGTACTGAGCCTTCTGGTAGCTATCCATATCAGTTTGATCGTTCAAAGGGTAAAAATTATGTGAATTTGGCGGTGGCACTACAGGATACTTCTTATAGGCGACTCCTGATCGTGCGGGCCATGGACCTTCGTTGAAGCTCTGCGAAGCCGCTTGCGTTTGATTCTGTACCCAAGGAGGTTGAACTGCGTTGAACGGCTGTGGAGAAGCATTGACCGGCCGTGGAGTACTAGCGTGCGGCTTGGCTGGTTGGAATTTGTTTTGATTTTGATTTCGTTGTGCGGCCGAATTTGTGGCGTAGTAATTGTGTGTAAAACTTTTCTGTTCCATAGTAAAGCCGTGATCGAGGCATTTAAATGTTTTATAAATGTGAGTCAACATTTCTTTGGTCACAGCTTGCCATTGCACGAAGCATTCTCTGATGTTAGGACTGTAGTACTTATTTTCGATTCTGGAAAACGTGTCGTGTTTCTCACTGAGCAGCTCTTTGACACCTTTCCAACCATCTAAAATTCTTACAAAAGAGAAAATGAAGTTTTTGATGACCCATGGTATACCTTGCGAATGCAGATTAGCAACAGCGCTGTCAGGTTTTTGAACATTAGATCTGGTTTTAGCGCAAATCGAGTGTATATTCTTAAAGCACGGTCTGTTGTGATGAGCAATCGCTATATTTTCGGCGTCGGTGCAGGCCTCAACTGCCAGTTGAACAATTTGATTCGGGATCTGATCATGTATGACGATCTTATCTAGGGCAGTGAGCAAAACCTCAGAAGAAACGGAAGGCTTATTCTTGTCTTCGTCTTGATTGGTTGGTTTCTGATTTTGATTTTGTTTTTGATTGTTGGAATCAGTTCGCGAGTCGGATATGTTGCAGAGTTCCGACACCATTCTCTCTCCTTCGACAAAGAAATCGAGGCTAGAAGTAGATTCCGAAGTTAAATTCCTTTCTTTACGTTGACGGTCAACTTCGGTGCTGTTGTCTTTATACCTCTCATGATATCGAGGGTCAGCAGTGTAAGCATTGCGTTTGTCTTGACTTTTCACTATTTTCTTCTTCGCGCCGGTGCCGATCGGTTCTTGGTTGGAGATGGACCAGGAGCTTTGAGATCGTCTATCGGCGTTGACGGTTCGGTCTCCTATCATCCCAGGGCCGCTGTAGTTGGGTGAAGATGGATCAAAAACAAGGCCAACGAGAGGGGAATTAGGCGGTGAACTAAAGGTCGGGGCCGATGGATTGTTATATCTGGAAATAATGGTGGTATTCAATTTATATTTTATGTGAAAAAGACTCCATAGACTGGACGCTTATACCTTGGATTCTGGTACTGCTGACTGGACGCGGTGGCTTCGTAAATACCGGTCGCGACGCGGCAGTAAGTCGCCATGTTTTGGTCTGACAAATCTTTGCTGGAACATCCTGATTGTGTGAAAAAAATAACGCAATTTTGAAAACCAGTCGTTTCAAGACATTTTTATTATATAAGGATTATTTATACATTTGATTTGTTTTGATACCATATATTCATAAAACCATAAAAAAACATATTCACAATTTAATAAATATGTAATGTGAAATCTCAGTTTCTTTATTTAACATCACTTTTAATTGTTCCCTTACAAGCTGTCTAGGTACTGCCTCACTGTACAGTGATACTCTCCATAGGTCAATCGTTTTATGATTTATCAAAGGTTTTATATTAACGCACTCAAGATTCAGCTCTACTAAAAGTCTACGTCGTACATTCTGCTCCTACTACTAACTGATGAAATATAGGATAGGTATCGAGAACATAACTTAATAACCATTCCATTAGACAGCCTGCTTAACCGAGGCTATGGCAGCTGCATCACCAGTATGACAGAACTGAATCTAAACTCGCATAGTATAACCCTATTTGTGGAATAGGCATGAGAGCAGCAATGGTCCAAGGCCAAGTTGAAAAAATTATAATTATAGTTGATCCCCAATGACTAGGATCGAATGTCGGATGGCAGTTGCTCCGTGTAAAACACATTTTCCACACTAGAAACCGAACCGAACAAAATTAGGTAAAGACTCGACTGAGCCAGCTCGGTCGGCCGGGTTGGTTGATGTTGCAAAATTATTATAGTCTTTCAAACACTTACTTTACCAGTCAAACGCCTATAAATATTGAGAATTTTTTTGGTAACGGCCTAAATTAGCAACAGGATCCCAAAAATCTTTAATCCTAAACTCTAGTTTGAATTCTCTCTAGTAGAAATAATAAAAATATTCAAATTTATTTGACAGATCCAGATAATTTACTTACCATAGTTCTTCTGCTGCATCACGGCGTACTGATGCTGGGGCTGGTAGCTGTCTGCCTGGTGGGGCATGCCCCGATCTCGCCCCCCATCGGGGCCACTGTCCCGATACTCCCCCGTCTTGCTCGACACGCCCCCACCATACTCTTGCATTGGGCTCGCAAATGTCTACAAATGATAATAATTTTTAACATTGGTGCAGACCAGTTTGTATTAAAAACCTTGGTTTTCAAAGCTATTGTTTCTTTCTTCGTCTTACACCAGTGATCGATTGATGACATCATTTATTTTAGTTTAAAATAGCCAGCAAATGCTTGTAAAATAAAATCACCAACTCTGAAAGGATCGGAAGAATTTGATGAGGTATTGCTTGATCTGTTGGATGGATTTCGTTAAATTTTGTTTGTGATTCATGTCATGTAGAATATCATCATCATCATGTTCCGCAGCGTATTTTACTCCCTGGTTGTCATCATCTTTATCCCTTGTTATATCTTGTAGCACCGCGATATTTTCGATAAATATCTCCCTGTATCAATAACTATTTGCTACATCAAAGATCTTTACAACGTCAATAAGATAAACTGCTGGTTCGTATAGGCTTTATTTTGCGTCAAAATTCGATATCACGGTTCTAATAATTATGAATTGCGTTGCAAGGAAAAAGCATTCATGTGTGACGAATCCTAAGATCGTGTAGCGCACCCTGGGGAGTCAGCCGCGATACCACTGTAGCGACACCTAGCGCCACAAATAGAAACTCCGTAGGAACGTAGCAAGCTAACTACAACGGTGGTACCCAATAAGAATTTGACCAATCAGATTACGAAGCCTGTATCACACAAGGAAAATGATTATCGTATCTAACAGATATACAACTGTCTGACATCAACGGTCGGGCTTCGGCCCGGCAGGCAATATCACCCCACCTGGTCGGAGGATCCTCCCTTTTCAAAAAGGAAAACCATACCTCGTTTCTCCACATCACCAATGCTGACTGGCTCATCCTTTCACCACGGCATGAGCGATCACTAATTGATGAGAGCTTGTGCCGATACGACAAAGAAGAAAAATTATTCTTATACAAAATCTTAACTTGTAAAATTATTTTACATAATTATCACGGACGTCTTCTTCCGTTGAAAATTTGCCTTTCAAACCCAATTATTTTCTCAAAAGCAGATAGAAATAACGCCTACGAAAAGTTCGCGTGTTTTTTTTCTTCAAATTGTAACTTGATCGATTTTAGACGTTAGATAAGAAATCTTAATCGAGTATGACGTAATAAGAATAATCTCGGCTGGATCTAGTAGGTGTCCGTTGTCTAGACCATCAAATAAGACATTTGTCGAAAAATTACATCTTTTTTCCACTAAATTTCTGCTACCACGGTGTTTATCGCAAAAATACTGTACTACTTTGCGGTTGCTACGAATCTTACTTCGGATTGATACTTTCTACGTAATACGTCTTAGAAATATTTGAAAAAAATATTTTTATTCATCTCACCGATTTGTTTGCACCCGTGTCCTTCCCAGGAGGTCTTCAATATTCTCAATACATATTACAATAAATAATACCTATATGTGATTGTCAAAGTATCCGTGTCTATGTTTTACAAAAAATATTTTTTTATTCTTACGTATTAACCAATATGATTTAACACGATTTGGATGATTCCAGAGTTTACAACTATTGCTTATTTTCTAGATTTCTCAGTATAGAACATTTATAATCATGATATTTTATTCACTACCTTCGATGTGAGTTGGATAATGTATGACTTGCCAAATAATTGAAACCAACCATATGATTTCGTTCATTTGTTTCTTGACGTTTTCCATTTTTGCTTTTCAGAGGCGGGAACGAGCGGCCTTATGTGTGAATAAATACTTCGCGAAGTTCAAAATCTTTCGTTTTACATTTTATTTGATAGGGTTTCATCATCATCTTTATCATCCGCCACTGAGCTCGGTCTTCAAGTCTCCGCATCCACTTTCTGCAGCCAGCTTCCGCAAGTCGTCGCTCCACCTGGCCGGGGGGCTCACCACACTAGTCTATTCGCGATCTCAACTCGAGACCTCGTTTACCCCAACGGTCATCGGTTCTTCGGCTTATGTGACCAGCCCACCTGCCACTTCAGCTCGCTAATCCTATGGGCTATGTCGATTACCTTGGTTCTCTGTCGGATAATTATCTTTCAGATTGACTCCGAGCATAGCCCGCTCCATAATGATAGCTCGCTGAGCAACTTTTAATTGGTAAACTAGTGGCACCGTGATAAAGTTTCATGTTCACGCGCATTTACGGTAATCACTACCATAACATTCAGAGCATTAATTATCTTTATAACATTTACTTACAACGTATGGAACATGCTGTTGGAATTAGTTTTGCAATGTATTTTAATTGTTATTACTTAAGTATTAGGTAATCCTTTCTTCAGGATTCCTTCCTTGCCTTGCTTGTTTCATAACACATAACCGGTAAATTGTATTTTTTATGTTTTCCTAGGTTTCCCTATCAAAATTACAGATTATCTTGGCTTCCTGCTTGCCTCCATTTATATTTGTACGTACAGTTGGCCAAATAATTGGCACTTAACCACATAAGGTTGAAATTTGTTTACAACGCCATAAAACAAAAATGTTATATTCTATACATAAACATATTATACTAATATATTATGCCATAATAAGTTTATGTTTCTATATCTATGCAAAAAGGCCTGAGCGCAAGCGAAGGCAGGTCTGTGCAAAAAGGTATATATTCTTGTGTCAAAATAATGAATAATAACTTTTGTGATATTTTCATTCGATAAGAAGTTTTGTTAAAATTGATAGACCACCTTTTTTGCTGACCGTATATTTCACAGACATTAAGATTTATATTAATCTTGAGATGTAGGTTCAAATCTTTGTGTATCTCTCAAGATAATATCATGAGTAGACTAGTTGCTCAAGGGTGGTTCGATGACCGGCGCGGAGCGCTAGAATACGTCGTTTACGTATTCTAGCGCTCCGCGCCGGTCAAGGAATGGTAACAGATGATTCGTTTTTGAATTATTAAATTTTTACTGAATCGAAAATTAATCTTTTATCCAGGATGAGTCTATATGAGCAGTAGTGCACGTGGTTTAAGATAAACAATTTTTGTTAAACCCTTTAGTAACCCAGATCTTTAAAAAAATGCATTGGTAAGAAGGGTAAGAAGTATCTTCTTGGTAAGGAATAAGGTAGATCTAGAATGAAACACTTGATACTTAAAGATAGCATTTTTGATGTACTTTTAGGTCATTTAAATTAAACTGTACAAAATGCAGGCCCATCACTTTGTGAAACTACAGTAGCCTGCTAGATTTGTTTTTAGAATAGGCAGAATAATTCTAATATTAAAGCTGATCCAAGTTGTATCGAGCCATCTACAATAGACGAATTACAGCCATCCTATGGCTGTTGCTGATATGTTCAAATCAGACATTACGTT
The DNA here is from genome assembly GCA_932294325.1 of Allophyes oxyacanthae. Lineage (NCBI taxonomy): Eukaryota > Metazoa > Arthropoda > Insecta > Lepidoptera > Noctuidae > Allophyes > Allophyes oxyacanthae. Next base: position 2,401,898 of record OW028625.1, read on the forward strand.
TGAGTTATTTATTATACTTAATATGAATGGGAAATTGTTTATGGCCATCTGTAAAAATCTTCAAAATATATCTTCACATTATTTGAAAACTCCGGAATTAACAGATGATTCTCCCAGCGAACATAACGGCAGTAATAGCGAGAAGGGCGGCAGTAACTTTGGTCTGGTCGGCACCGTTGCAGAAGTCTGTGACACAGGAGCACACCTCCTGTCTACCTCCATAGCCGGCTCGATGGTAGCACTGACCCTGAGAGATATCAAATAAGAATTTAGTTATATTAAGTTGTACTAAGATTATAAATGGCTTGTGTTTGAACGCCTACCAGAAATTTACCTATTGACTACCAAAAATTGCTGCCAAAACGGGTAAATGTTCGCCAAATTGCGTTGACCAAAACAACTTTATTTTGTGTCAAGGTTTTTTTTTTTTTTTTTCTCACACAATTCCAGTCAACAATCAATGAATAAAAAAATAATCAATTTTAGTCACAATTGATATTGTATACAGACGTCAGATATCATTCGTCGGGCTTGGTCCCGCTCGCCAGGCATAACACTTATAGTCCGCGCGCGAGCTTCGAGGAATCGGGGCCTGAAGAAACGGGCACTTTGCGCTGCGAGAGAGCTAGTGGTATGAGCGCCAGTCAGGCGCAGAGCAAAGTGCCCGTTTCCTCAACCCCCGATTCCTCGAAGCTCGCGCGCGGACTATAAGTGTTATGCCTGGCGAGCGGGACCAAGCCCGACGAATGATATCTGACGTCTGTATACAATAATACAATATCAATTGTGACTTCTGTCAGTATATTGACCGATTCGTGTCTTCATAGCCAGAGTGGTAGATAGTGCTACTTGGCTACCAGTTGCAAACGTAGGCCGGTAGATGTCGCTTCACCGTGTTACCTTATACTTGGTCTCATCCCAGCCGCAGCTCCTAATGACTCTGCTCTCAGGCAACATGCCGTTGACTCCGTAGTCCACTTGCTGAACGATCTTGCGGCACAGCGTATGGGTCACGCCCCGGTCATGATCAGAGCAGTTCCTCTTCAGATTGTCAGGCAGCTTGGTCTCCCGGCACATCGAGTTGGTCGCACTGTTGCACTCATAGCACATAATTGTTGAACCTGGAGAATCGAAAATTAAGAATAGTATGACGATGAGCTTCTTAATGTCGTGTCTTCTTTCATTACTCCCCAAGTTGAGAATAGAGAAGTGGAATCAGAGCATAGAATTTAGATGATTACCTGAAGGAATCGATGACCGCTTGATCGTCTATCTAGCCCACCGAACCGAGCCCACTAACTTAGCATAATGACTTACTTTTTGCAAAAGACCTATTTCCTGTACCTACTGCTCAGTCATCTTAGGTTTTGACGTTTATTCCTTCTCAGATAACATAGCACGATTAATTTTAGGAAAGAATATATTTGTATCTATTGTTAATAATGAATAAAGATTTAAAACTTCACCAATAACACATTCAAATATCAATGTATTGGTAGATTTCGTAGCATCAATAAATAAAGTGGGCGTAGACTAGCGTTTCGAAGGACCAGATTATATCACCAAACATAAGTCTTTTAAATAAACAAACTCTTTATATTTTCATCACAAATCACTGACCATATCTTCTTCGTATAGTCCCATAACGACGACATCCGCTATACGCCTCTTGCATAATAAGTGGAAACCGTCATTATTGGTGATTCATCCTAAATGAGTATCATGCTTAGCCAGAAGTGTAATCTACTAACCACACTTTGAATACTGATTGCTACTAATCTAAGTAAGAGAATATTGTTATTGAAGAGCCAAGTAAAATACCTGTTGCACCTTAGACCAACAGGCATTTTATTTGGCTCGTCTTTCTCTTGGTTCTTAGCTCTTAAGCCTGTTCACACAGACAGCAGAGGCCCTAATGTAAGTTTCTTTTCACTATTTCGATTTTACGCATCGGCTGCGATGCCTCCCGATTGGCCCACTCCGAGCTCTTCACCAATCGTAGCGCCGAACCCAGTTGATGCGTAAAATCGAATCGTAAAATCAAATTTGTACTAGGGCTTCAGATTGGTATTTTGTATGAAAACATTTAACACGATAACGATGACGTTGTGATAACAGGGCGTGGAATTTTTGTACAAAATCGCAATTCGGAGCGTTTAGGTTAGCGATAACGCTCGTTTAGAAACAAATTTTCTTCATTTTCATGAAAATCATAATGCAACGTCATATGTGAAGTTTCGTTTGATTTCCATTTATTTTTAAGTACCATCATAAAAATCACTTCAGTACATGCAATATCGGTTCGGCGGACTAACTTTATGACCCTATTAGTTACGGTACTGCGTAAATATACCCAAGTTCTAAAACGGAACAATAAATAAATAATTTAGCAATGTCCATGAAACAGGATGCTGAATTTTATCTGCTAGTCGCCCTAGATATTCCAGGAAGCTTGCCTAATGTATACAGGCAATTTAAAAATAAACCACTCGCGAGCGAGCTACCACACAACGTAATAAAATTGCTACAATTGTAACGTAATGGTAGCAATTTGTGGTGAAACGAGAAATTTAAGAAAAATGCGAAATTTCCATACTTTGCAGGAATTTCTCTATAAAGACTGCTTGGAGATTAAAATTAGTGAAACTAAGACTATTAAATTGACTATGAGCAAATTTCTTACATTTTAGAAGTTTATCATAGTATTCATATCTCGACCTAATCCCAAAACCGCAAAGAATTGTGTAAAAAAAAAGTTCAATACGCGATTTCGATTTGCACTTGACCATGTTTGTCCGTAACCTCTACGAGTTCAAGGGAATAGGGTACGGTAACCTTAACCACGTAATCGTATTTGCGTTGCTTCGTGGAACACTGTTAACACAATTTGGGGAAAAACACTTATAGATCTACGTTCTATTATGATTTCCAAGTCAAGAAGAAATTTATCTTTCAGTAATTTTCAAAACTGTTGCTTCTTTTGAAGAAGTTCAAGAACACGCTAATTCTATAGAACCGATAACTCCCAACCATCTCACCACTCGCTTACAGATTAATAACAATATCAAGAAATGAAATAATACAACGTAGGAAGCAATAAATCACATTGAACTAACCGTATTGGAAGAGTCCACAGAGAACTATTAAACCGAAATATAAACACGCCATGACAACGATCCTTGGTTAGCAACCACAGCTTCCTATCAAATACACGCCACTTCTGACTTTAGGAGTTCGTATCAGCAGCGCAAGGTTGGATCCAGTGCAACCCGCCTCACTATTGTGACAGGATGAGCTTCATTGAACATCAGCGGAACACGGCAATTTAGTTTGTTAGTTGATTTTATTAGGTCATACTAGATTATGAAAACAAATTCAGTCAATTGTCATGATAAATCTGATGCAATTGACTACTGAAGACATTCAAATGACGAAATATATTTAGCTTTTGACGATATACTTTATTGAAAGGAAAAGCTGCAAATGAAAGTCAAGATCATGAAAAACTTTTAATAAATACATTCGCAAATTACAAACACAACAATGAAGCTTCGCTAAACAAAATGTACAATGATTGCGGCTTTGGTAACTCCATTAATGTTATCTACATTGCACAATAAACTCTGTTTCTCTGTACATTACGTTCAAAATCGTACGTATGCCTCTAAGTGTGAATCGTAAGTGATTATCGTCTATTTACATAGATTTGCTAAATTCAATAACGTGTTAACGCCACACATATTCATCTAGAGCAACACGTATTCATACAAATAAATTACAAACATCTATACATAATACTTGCTATATCTATTTTAACATCTAAATCTATCAGCTCATTGATTTCGCCAACTATATTAGCGCTCTCAAAATATTAAGCCTCAATAGTTTACGAAACAACAATAGTTTCTTTGGTACATTTGAGTATTTAATTTCTAATATCATTACAGCAAAAGTGATTGGTAATAAAAAATATCTCATTTTTGTTGAATATATTTTTAACAAAAATACACGTGGCAGTGGGTGAGACAAGCCCAAAAATCTAGATGTGCTTGCTCTGCTTCATGTTTTTACTTCCAATCTTAACGATATGTTCTCCAAAGTGGACCTATGTGGTGGAACTGTTGCTAATGGACAGTTGGCGAAGGGGTCAACTAGAACCTCAGTAGTGCAAAGGTTATGAGCATGAGCGCTGTGGCCGCGATAGGAAGTGACGCGGAGTTGCAGCCGTCCTCGAGGCACGAGCATACTTCTTGTCTGCCACCGAAACCTGAGCGCTGGTAGCAGCGACCCTGGAGAAAAGTAATGCAGAATTAAATAAAAAAATTTATTTTTTGTATATGATGTTTTTAACATTTAAGAGATGGACTGACGATTTCAAAGAAGGCCGCTGGGTTAGACTAGATGTGGAAAGCATACCAGGTGTTGTGGTGCAATTTGGAAGAGGCCTATGTCTAGCATTGGACTGCTATAGACTGATTTGATACATCATCATACTTCAGACTTTTTAGTAGAGCCCAAACTAGGTAGTTTTAACTGACTTATTAGATCATCTGCCTTCGACCTTTTCCTAATTACATCAGGGTCGGCTCCCAGTCTAACCAGATGCGGTTGAATATCAGTAGGTATGTTACACAGAGCGACTGCCATCACACCTCCGCCATCCAATAACCGGGTGTCACTGATACCCTAAGGTTAGACCAGTTGCTGAATCCCGTAACGACTGTCACAGGTATTCGTATGACTACCGAGACCAACTGCTTATCGTTTTTTCTAAGACACGGAGGTATCTTGATGTTAGAAGAAACTGTTACCGTTCCAAGGACTGACCAAGGCAAGTGCTGCTGAAACTCGCTAATCGACTTATTAGATACCAAGGCCATCATCCCACGCACAGCCCTGTTACTTGTCCAGAATAGATCCAATATACTTATTATCTTTATCTACTGTAACGTTCTAACTCATCAGAATTATCAAGAGGGTGTTAATTTGGTTTGCTCTACGCAAAAGTACTATAAGTATGTCAATATCGCTATTTGCATGTCGTTAGAATCAGCAAACAAGAATTTCATACCTATATATATACTATATATAGGTATATATATTTATATATATATATGTATATGTATACTCGTTAATATCTAGAACTAATTCAGGTACAATAGAAACGCTAATTCAAATTGCCTCAACGTTAGGAATTCTTAGAAGATTAAAATATTTAGAACATTAGTCAGTCTTAGGTATATTTACTTGTATGAGATTTTGAAATCGAAAGAGCTTACTTATTAGATACTGCGTTTGCGCATCTCATGTATAGTCTCTTACAGTCTTATTAGTATTAACCATAAAGTTATTATTACTAGTGGTAAAGTAATAATAACTTTATGGTATTAACGATCTGAGGATGGTGCTAGGGGTGTACTTCTGTCAGTGACATTTGTTTGAGAACGAAAAAAAAATAGATCACTTTACCAAGCTGTCATTTTAATCATATAGTGCCACAAACTTATCTGACCCGGTGACCAAAATTGGAACTAACGTCGCTACAGAACAAAAATTACTTCAAAATGTGATTTTTGTATGGAGAAGACATTGGTAAAAGCGACGGCAGCGACGTCATGACCGGGTCAAATAAGTTTGTGGCACTATACAGTTCTTCGAATCTAAAAAATGCCTTTTGAAAGTTATCAAAGCTAGTCAAAAGCTGTCAATAACATGCCATTTTGACAGCTTTTTACTGACTTTGAAAACTGTCAAAAGATATATTATATTTACGATTTGAAGAAATAAAATCACGAATTGTTACGATAGTATATTTTTTAAATTCTTGTGTAAATAGTTTTTTTGAAGTCGGTTTTTACTTTTTTTTTAAAGTTTATTTTATTTTTCAATTTTGAGTGGCATAAACAATACATAAACATGAGATTACAGCAATCGCGAGTGATGTGCTGTTATTCATTCAAGAGTTCCATTGTCTATCTCCGAAGATCTTCACTAAACCAGCTTTCAAATAAAAAAAGAATCATCAAAATCGGTTCACGCAGTCGAGAGTTATGAGGTAAAAAACATTTAAAAAAAAAAACTTACGCGTCGAATTGAGAACCTCCTCCTTTTTTTTGAAGTCGGTTAAAAATATATTCAATTATAATAATTTTTAATCAATTTTTAATCTCTTAGATTAAAAATTGGCTGCGACCAATCAATAAATCTAAGCAATTGCTGGTCTTTCAATACAAGAGGCCTGTAGGACCACTGGTCATATACAACTTAAGTACACTTGCAATTTATTAAGTAAGTTGGTGTTTACTAAACTTTTCCTCTCTCCTACATTTTACAGTGCCCAACACCGTCCATAATGGTTGTCAAATTTTACTGTTACCCTGTAAAATATACAATGTGGAATGCAAAATAAAGAATATGATTTTTTCCACGTCCTTATCTTCTTACCTTGTAACTGCTGTCATCCCAGCCGCAGCCCCTGATGACCCTGCTGTCAGGGGGCATGCCGTTCATCTCGAACTCCACCACCTGGGAGATCTTCCTGCACATGGTTTCCTTGGGGCCGCACGGCAGCCGCAGCGAGTCCGGCAGATTGGGCATCACACACCGCGAGTCGTTGTGGCTGTTGCATTGGTAACATGTGATTGCTAGACCTGGGGATGGAAGAAGTACTAGAGTTTCTTTTTTTTAATTCCTCTCTCCTTTGTCTTATGGAGCCATTATTGTTTACAACTCTCGGTGAGGCATGAAGAGGCATCCCCTAGAGACCGTAGGTAGCACAGTAGTGTTCTTAAGTTCGTCTCAAGATACATTAGATTTGAGTAAGGGCAAGGGAAGATATAGAGATACGATACTCGTGCAGAAATAAAGTACGGTTTAAAGTTTAAACCGTACTTTATTTGTGCACGAGTATTAAAGGTTTAAACTTTAAACCTTTGAGTTCTGAGGCTAGGATTTTGTATGAGAATTATGGTTTGTTGACGCATACATATACCAGAAAACCCCATTATATATGGAGTTTTTTTTTATACCACTATGGTGGTAAACAAGCACACGACCCGCCTGATGGTAAGCGGTTACCGTAACCTGTGGACGCTTGCAACGCCAGGGACATCACTCGCGCGTTGCCGACCCTACTACTACAGTCGTGTCGAAACAACACTGCAAAAAAGCTGCTGCTGAAAAGAGCAGTATTATTTGGCTACGATATTCTGCAAGGTGGAGGCACTTCCCCAGTCGGAATTACGTATCTTTCAGCTGAACTCTACTCCATCCTGCGATTTCCAATCTGTCTGTGATCAGCCACATTACAATTGGGCATTAAAGGTAGCTAGCCAAGTAGCATGAAGCAAGAACAGGAAATGAACGATTGTCCAGTTCAATACAATATGGTCCATGTGACTCCAATCTGTCCCCACGCACCTCGCCGATACCTATTCATGTTTGATTCGAATCAGTACCTACAGGCTGTAAGACAATTTATCATACAAGGCTCACACGTATGAATAGAACATCCTATATTTACCTGTAGGTATCACAGTATTCTCACAGGATGCTTCTAAAGAAACAATACTTTGACGGCACGGTTGGCGCAGTGGCTAAGTGATTAGCTTTCTACGCTACGTGCCGCGGGTTCGATCCGCATACGGAACAAATATTTGTTTTTGTAAACTGTACCCAAGATACAAGAGATATCCTTGTGTGGGGCAATGATTTTTTTAAAGAAAGAAATGAAGTATAGTACGGTCAATCTGAAATCTGTATTGAAACTAGGGCATGTAATATCGGAAGGTTTTCAATTCCGATAGTGATTTCCGATATTAGATCTCAATATCGGAATTCCGATATTAATATCGGAATTTCGTTATTTCTTTAAAATTGCACATTTTATTTATACATTGCACAAATTCGGTATGAGGTTGGATTGAGTGCAATAAAAAATATTTTTAAATCGTATTCTTTAATTTGGTTCAAAAATTGGTTGTTTAGTTCTTTTAGTATGCCCACTGTATTTATGAATTTACATATTTCTCATTATTTTCCTATACTTATTACAAATTAAACTACCTGACTCAGAATCAACAAAACTTCTTATAATTTAAAATGTGCAAGCAAAATCAACAATTAGGAACAACAACTATTGGAAATATTTGTTTATCATATATTATTACTCATTATTATATCCTATACTTAATACTAATTAAACTACCGAACTCAGAATCAACAAAACTTCTTATAATTTAAAATGTGCAAGCAAAATCAACAATTAGGATTATAACAATTATTGGAAATATTTTTTTATCACGTTTCTCATTATTATCTATACTTATTACTAATTAAACTAGCGATCTCAGAATCAACAAAACTTTAAGAAGTCTTGTTGATTCTGAGTTCGGTAGTTTGAATTACAATATAATTATACTAATTTATATGAACAGAAATAAAGGACTGTGTGGTTCATCATCTTCATAGGTATGTTTATATTTTAAAATCTCGTTTTTCTTGGTAATATGTTCTCAAGTGGGAGGTTCTAAAGGATATGGGAACGCCTCAACATCTTATTGACCTAGTCCGATGCCTCTACATCAACAACCGCTCTTTCGTCAAAATAGACACCGACTGTTCAAATGTGTTCTCTATCAAGAAAGGCGTCAGGCAGGGATGCATCCTCTCACCTCTGCTCTTTAATGTGTATGGATAGTATATCATTCGCAAAACTCTTGAGGGCTGGGACAAGGGGTTTGCTGTTGGTGGAAAGCGGATTTCCAATCTGAGGTACGCTGACGACACCGTTCTCCTTGCTACAACATTTGGCGACATGAAAGAGATACTGTAGGTACAGATTGGAGGTGGAAAGTGGCAAATTAGGGCTTGCAATAAAAAGGCAGAAAATCTTATGGTGATAGATCGTGCGGGAAAGCTATCGGGCGCCTATAACATCCAAGGCATCGATACTGTGGACAGTTTCGTTTATCTGGGCTCTCATATAAATAATGAAGGTAGCTGCGTCCCAGAAATAAAACGGCGGATAGCCATGGCTAAAGATGGTATGACACGCCTCCAGAACATCTGGAAAAATCGTGGTATAAGTTTTAAAACGAAGGCCCGTCTGGTCAGAGCACTAGTTTTCCCGATTTTCCTCTGTGGAGTTGAGACAATCCATAAAAGAGAAAGACAGAGGATAGACGCATTCGAAATGTGGTGCTGGAGGCGGATGCTCCGAATTCCATGGACAGCCAAACGCACAAATGTGTCTATCCTTTCCTTTCCCAACTTGATATCAAGACCCGATTGTCCACAGTTTGTTTACAGCGTATTTTATCCTATTTCGGCCACATAATGCGAAGAAGAGATAGCAGCCTTGAAAAGCTGGTCATTGTTGGTAACACCGAAGGCAAGCGAGCGCGAGGCCGGTCGCCAACACGATGGTCCGACCAAGTAAAAGAGGCTATGTCCTCAAGCAAATTTCAGCAGGTGGTGATGGCAACTTTGGACCGGAGTAGATGGAGGCAGATTTTCCGCTTGAAGGGGTCCAGTGACCACGATCCTCAGTAATGAGAAACCGACTGAAGAGAGAGAGAGATGTTCTCAAGAACATAAAAAAGTTGTCCGATTTCGATATTGGATCACTCAGTATCGGAATTGTAATATCGGAACTTGCGTTCCGAGATTCCGATATTACGATATTCCGAGATTCCGAGATTCATGCCCTAATTGAAACCCATGACCAGCTAATCGGTAGGTACTTCTACTTATAGACTATCAATAAAAAAATCAGTTTTATCAAACTTTGTTCCTTTTGAATAGCGTTGTGTGAGGTTGGGCTAACATTAATAAACAAAATTTTTGCAAACGTGCGCAAAAATTTTGTTATAGGAAATGATTTTACTCCTTTATAAAATAAACTAACTCAAACATAAAAAAAATAAAAATACGTTTAAAAAAACTAAAACCCGACTACTAAAAAAGTATGAAACAAGAAAATATTAACACATTCATAGTGATATTCAGGGGATAGCTTTTTAGTTCGTGGCATTTTTTCCTCTTGAGGGCTCCATATTAACTTTAAAGTGACGTCACATAGCCTATAACCAGCGGTCGATTAATACGCTTCCAAAGATACCTCATTTGTCAAATTATGATAAATAGTTTAAAAGTTATGAGGGAACAGATGATATACATACATACATACATTCCGGTCAAAAACATAACCGTCGCCGTAGTCGGGTAAAAATACAAATGCTCAGTTTTATATTTGTATTTTTATTTGCAGTCATTCCCAACAAATTTTGGGGTGACATTAAAATGATTATGTTCATTCCTAAGCCACACAGCGTACGTGTAATAATTTTTAAGTATCGCAATCAAAATTGAACTAAATTACTTCTACGAGAAGATTGCTACGAGCCTACGAAGCTACGGTGTAGAGGCCTAATGAGAACTAAGGTCAATATTTATCGGATTGAAAGTTTTTGAGATTGTAATCAGGAATCCGGATACAAGGTACAATGCATGCCACTAACACTTTCGGTTACAGACTACTTTGAAAATTTAATCTTAGGAGCATTTACGGTGCAAGTTTACTAACTGACTTTAACATTCAAATTTTCCATTGACTCTAAAAACTCCAAGAGTTGGATAAAATATAGTTAGATATTATATTATATACGGTTAGCTAGAAAGAAAGAAAAAAAGAAAAAACGTTTATTAGACATCACAAAGTAACCGTAACAGTAACAGGGTAAATAAAGCTGAAATTTTATTGTACCCATCATTATGAATAACTTTTACTATAGGAGCTAATGAAAAATCGCGAAAAAAAATGACTGTCCTATACATTTAGTCGAGTTATATTGAGTAATTTGTATTAAATAGCAGATTTTTTGATCGCAATTTCAGGATTGTTCCCATAGTGAAAGTTGTTTATTATGATGAGTACAACAACCTCCTTTCGGCTTAACCGTGAAGAGTAGAGCATATTTAGCTTCAATTAGCCAATCTACCACCTGCAGATTATACACACCCATGTCTCCCATTGTCCTACTTTTTTATCGATTATTAAATGAAACAGACACTTATTTCCGTTTACCTATGACTATATGTTTCCTATGACTTTATTGGAGTATGGGGATAGGCAAAATAATATTTTGATTAACCTACTTTGAGTTAAAGTTTTTTATTTCAAATGGGCGTTTGCAGGCACTTTCACAACGTAGTGGTTTTAGGTGCTGTACTGGACTTTTGTATGTATTGTAGGTATGGGAAGATTTTGTTGGGAATCGGTGAATATTTAGGAGATAAAATCTGATAGAAAGAACTCTTGGAAGATAAATCTTGTTATCGAAGATCGATCAAACAAGTTAAGTAAGTGGTTTAGGCAATTTTTGTTTATAATGTTTTGTATTTTTTTTATGTTTTCTATCTGTATTACAGATGACAGGTAAAGTGGGTATTGAGATTTTGATGTTATGAAACTTTGAAAAGTTGTCATCAATACAGTAAAATTTTAATTTACTGGTACTCATTTTTGGTATCAAGTGATAAGCAAAAATGAAATAATGATGATAAGATCCTACTCATTGAGTCCACAGACATTTAATGTTATTTTATATTTTTTTTTTTTTTTTGGAACGTGTTTTTAATTTTACTTTATTTTGTCTTCTTTTGTTTGAATTTTTTACTTTTTTATTTGTGTCGTAATTTGTGTAATAATAAATTGCTTTTCTTTCTTTCTTCTTTCTACGATTGAGCTCTGAGATCAATCAAATGGCATTACTGGCGATGACAATTTATAAACAAATTCAGCACTGAATTGCTTGAAATTTTCCGACAGAGAAGACATTTTGGGCTCTCCGATAATAAACCATATCAACACGAAAAATGTTACAAATTTGCGGCGTACATCAATATTATATAATTTTTATGTAAACATTTTCAATGTTAAACATATCGATGATAAATATAAAATCTAGGCTAGTTTAAAATAAAAGCTTTATCGAAAGTTACAGTTGATAATAGGGTCAAAATCTAAAGTAGGGTAGCCTGATGTTATGAAAATATGTATGAAACATGTCAAGACACATGGCTTTAAGTCTACTTTATATACCATTTTTGTACGTGAAGTATAAATAAATAAATAACAATAAAATCAAAAAGACACTGTTTAATTAAAGGATGAAGTAATAAATATATTCTCAACAAGAAAAGAGCTTTAAGAATATTGATTTAAATAAGGAAAATAGTGGCGTGTAACAGCTGATTGCGGCCCCACGTAAGCTCTACTCAAGCCAACTGAAGGAATTGTTTATTGCACTGTCGGGAGCGATATACTAACAATTTCTTTAGAATTGAACTATTTTAAGTTTTAAACTGGTCAGACAAAAAGAGGAGGTCATTGTATTATTAAAAATATAATCTAAATTAATTGCAGTTAATGAAACCGTTCATTGACTGGGGGTCGCGAAACTTATTTTATTTCTTTTTGCCACCAAAGGGGGTCACAGCACCAAAAAGGTTGAGAATCAATGCATTTAACTTTTTGTTATTGTCTTACAGATACTGTCACATCACCCATAGTTGATACCGCTTGAAGTTTTGTAACCCCCTTAAGGCTTAGCGTAAAGATTTGTAAGTTACTGCACGTGAATTCAAGGTATTAACGCATATTTGTCTCCCGTACAAAAGGACCAAATATTGTACGTGACACAAATTATTCTATATCCATTGATAAATTAACAATGTGGTTGGCTTCCTGCATATGAATAGATTGATTAACGTTGAATTGTCGTACAATATGGGTCGTTTTGTGACGGAAACACTAGAAGCTTAACCAATTTAAGAAATGGAGGATTATAGTGTAATTACAATCTGTTTCTACTTATTTATAAAAGCTTCAGAAACACGAAAAAGCTCCGGAAAACCACATAAATTTTCGCAACAAAAAACGGCCGCCATTTTAACACGAGGGAAGGGTCGCATAACTCAATAATGTACAAACCTTGTTGTAGCAAACTGCATATTACCGCCAAAAAGCAAATTAAAACGAGCGCCATTTTGTTAACTTGGTACAGGTAACCGCCGGTTCTGGTCGCTGCGTACCGCACGCGCTTACGATCGCCGCCCCACTGAGTATTCACACTAGGTTAGAAGCTATATCTACTACTAAATGTGCACCGCTTATTCAATTGCTGTAATACCTTGATAAATTGACTGCTATATATCGTTGGGTATCGACAATTCCGCGTTTAGAACAGATTACCGGTTGGTTAGGGGCTGAAATTTCAGTATAGCAACGAGTTTTTACTGGTTGAGATTGAAGTCAATGTGACCGTTATTTCAAGGTTGACATTTAGATTATGATAGTGGAAGAAGATCGCGTGTAGTGCCACAAACTTATCTGACCCGGTCGTGGCGTCGCTGCCGTGCCTTTTATCAATGTCATCTCCGTACAAAAATGACATTTTGATGTCATTCTTGTTCCGTAGCGACGTTAGTTCCAATTTTGGTCACCGGGTCAGATACGTTTATGGCACTATGATTGCCTGTACTTATGTCATTTTACCCATACACATATGGATGTTATGTAAGGTAAATACGATCGTAATTAGGGTCAAGTTTACAGTAGTCAAATTATTGTTTCGCGAAACTAGTTTCGTGATATAGGTACATGCGGCTTAAACTGCCGTTATTCATGTCATAACTATATACAGCGTTTATTTAATAAAGCTACGGTTTCATAAGAGCGGTATCTCTATCTAGATTCCGTAAAAATATTATGAGGCTGAAGTAAAAGACATCCTTCTAAAGTCGAGTGAACCTTATTGGCCGTTGACCAGGGTTAATATCTGTGGTCATTATTTAAAAGGTAATTTCGTACACCAGCTACGAGTAGTACATCTAAAAGTACCTAACGGCTGCAAAATCGCAGTACCGGAAGAAAACCCGAAATTAAGAGGGTAACTTTGGAGTCTGAAATAGTTACAACTTCCCCAGGCAGAGCGGTGTCCATGGATTGTCACACACATATATAATAAATACGACACGTTTGGTGCAATGGCTAAATAATTAGCTTTCTGCGCTACGATTCGCGGGTTCAATCCCCGCACGGATCAAATATTTCTATGATCTACAGATAATTGTTTTTGGTTTGCGTGTGTGTGCATGTGAGATGTATGTTTATAAACTGTACTCTCGATACAGGAGAAATACTAGTGAGGGGGTATCGTATTTTTTTAAGATTTTTTTTTATAATATTAGACTCCATTCTACTAGCCCTTGGACCACGGACGCTCCCAGCCTCGGATTCATTGTGATACAATCAAAATATACAATAGAGTCACAATGCATAATGTATTGCTCTCAATGTGGAATATTTAAAGTAACTATGCTGGTCGGCTGTCCCATTTGAAACTCATTTTACAGGAAAGCGCATAAAAGTATAAACTAACTGTCAAAAACCCCCGACTACAACTAGAAAAAGAGCTGTAACTTTTGAACAACTGAACAGATTTTTATGAAACATAGCTAAGATGATTCCCGATTAAACTAGCTTTCAAATAAAAATAACTGCATTGAAATCGATCCATCCGTTTTGGAGCTACAATGACACAGATACACAGCTACACTACAAACTTATGACATCCCTATCAAGGGTAACTTTAAATCGTGTAAGTAGCTCCTTTATGTCCTTAGGTGTTGGATCGGCTTACTATTTATCCTAGATGAGGCTGGATGGATCAAAGTCAAAGTCACAGACAAAGTTTTTATTATTATGTTATATGTATATGTTATTTCAACTGGGCCTTTGCAGGCAGTTTCAAATGTCGTGATTCTATGCATATTATGTGATTATACCTTCGGGCGGTTCCAGTGATTAGGGCAATCGGCTCCTTCAGGCGCGCCACAACACAAATTTCAAGTCGTTCGTGGTGCGGGTTCCAAATCTTCATCTCGAGACCTGCCTCAAAGAAGAGTTTTGGCCGAAGGGTGTCGTGTATCGTCGGTTTCGCGGCCGGCTGCGCGACACCAGTCAGCGAAACATGACGCCGTCATCTACTGTGCAACAGTAGTTTAAAATTTATTGTTATTATGTAATATGTATTAGTTTGTTAATTTATTGTTATTGTTTTATATTTGTGTATATTTTTGTATTTTATTGTATGGGCCAAGTTGCCTGAAATAAATGGATTTATTATTATTATGACCTTTATTCAATTTTTATACTTACATTCATTCATATTTTTAAATAATTTTACAAATAAAAAAAATAAAAACATTTAAAAATACAAAAGAGTAGGTAGTAGGCCACCGGCATCGGGAACAGGGTCCAAGCCACCGGCGGCTAGGGCTGCAGAGAAAGGAACCTCCTCACAATGCGTGCCGTGTCGAAGAGTACCGCTTTCTGTATCAAGCCCTTGATCCAGCCCCCCAACGAGAGCCTCATAAGATGTTGATCGAGGCTCTTGGCAATTAAGCCATTGGCCGTCACAACTATCGGCACTATGATTGCTGAGTCCACATCCCACATGTCGACAACCTCGTGAGCCAAGTCAAGATATTTAATTTGTTTATCTTTCTCGGCTTTCACGAGATTCTCATCATGTGGGATAGTAACATCAACAATCATCGTGCGGCGCGCTGACCGATCTATCACCACTATATCAGGCTTATTGGCAACAATAGTCCTGTCAGTGATGATAGATCGGTCCCAGTACAACGTGGCATGACCATTTTCGAGAACTGGGTCGGGCACATACCTATAGTACGGTACTTCAAAATCCACAAGGTTGTATTTTAAAGCGAGTTGCTGGTGAATAATCCTGGCTACTTGGTTATGCCTGTGCAAATATTCGCCGTTATTTATTATTATTATTATTATATCATCTCTATCTTTAGGAAATATAATAATAATTGACTTAATTACACAGAGATTTTAGTCATAGTGATATTATTTTATTGGTGGTAAATTTTAGGATAGAAGCTGACAGAGGTTCGAACCCGGTCTTAGCATTTAAAAATAAAAATCTTTCTGTAGCCTTTTTTTTTTCAGATAATTAGTATGTATTTTCAAAAACAACATTCGTGCACCCGAATTCCACGTGGGCGAAGTCGCGGGCACTGCTAGTGGGTTAATATTAGGTTAGGAGGGGAAGAGAGGGGTTAACAATGCCATAGCATTACCTATGGTTTGGGAGGAATATTGTAATATCAGGGGAAATCTATGCCTTCCAAGATTTATGCTGGAAAAAATCACATCTCAATTACATAAGCTGGCAACGGCGAGGTGTGACAATCACAGTACTGTAGACGTGGTAAGTATGTGGCTCCATTAGTATCCTCCTCCGCATCGCCCGCGCGCCTCACTTACCATTGATCGTATCCTGCGCACACGCACACGACATACTCACGCTCTGTGAATTTAACCAGCCGTTAAATCTCATATCAACTTATATGATTAGTAATTGTTGAAATGCTTATTGACGTTGGTCAACCAATATCAGAACAGCTAACATGAGATTTAACATGATCAGAGAATTGACTAGCCTTTCAGAAATCGGGGGTAAGACAACATAATATAACCTAACCGTGAACCTAACCGTCAAAAACCCCCGATTCCAACTAGAAAAAGAACTATAATTTTTGAACGGCTGAACAGATTTTCTAGAGATGCTAGAGAGGAGCAAAGTATTTAAAAAAAAAAAACATACGCGTCGAATTGAGAACCTCCTCCTTTTTTTTGAAGTCGGTTAAAAACCGGCCAAGTACCATTATCTATAAAAACGGCAAAAAAAATCACGTTTGTTGTATGGGAGCCCCCTTAAATATTTATTTTGTTATGTTTTTTAGTATTTGTTGTTATAGCGGCAACAGAAATACCTACATCATTTGTGAAAATTTCAACTGTCTAACTATCACGGTTCATGAGATACAGCCTGGTGACAGACGGACAGACAGACAGACAGACAGACGGACGGACAGCGGAGTCTTAGTAATAGGGTCCCGTTTTACCCTTTGGGTACGGAACCCTAAAAAAGACCACCTTAACAAGTCTACTGGTCCCAAACACCGGATACGGTCAGCTATAATAACATCTAGATACCTGTTGCCACGTAGTCAGCCAAACTTAATGAAAGTGGTGTCGAAAATATACGACTAATTAATTTGCCTAGCTCCGGCGTTTACTCGTATATCGCCCAACTTTACTATTATTACTCCAGTTTTTACGTTCTACTCAATTACTTAACTAGAATATTACCTTACCTTCATTAAACTATATGTTCGAACTTAGCGTAGGTTGTTAAGGCAAAACTGTCAAATAGTTTGCGAGGAAGGCGACTTTTAATATCGGCTTTTGCATTTCATAATGTAACCGTCTGAATAATCTATAATATACATGAACAGAAAACTTTGTACCACTTTTTAAGCATAGGTATTGCGCGCACAGAGGAGTGTGAGATTTGGCATACATAAAGTTTATATGGAGAAGGAGTGCAGAAAGCTAAAATTACTACACTAATAATGTCTCATCTGTTAAAAGCTATTCAGTTTACCAGTTTAGTTTAATTTAGTTTAAGTAATTTGCCTTACCATTGGGGCCATGGTTTTGTTATTAAAATCGCTAATTAAACACAGCAGTTAATCACTGCTATGAATACCCGAATCCGGAGAGTAACCGAATCAAAGCGGTTTGTACATCCAAGCCGTGAAGTCAACTGGGCCAAATGGGACGTAATTCGAGCATAAGTTCCAAACCAATTTGTAGGAAAATATCAAGACAACACGTACGATATGGTTTATATTATACAGGATATTAATTTATTCAGTGCGCATAGTTTGCAGAATGATTCAATGGCTGGTCCCAAATGCAACCGAAGTACTAAAACAAAATAAAAATTTGATTTGGTATGGGTTGCGCTAATAAGATAAGCGTGTCCTCCACCCCAGGGGTCCAGGGGTGTGTCCCTTTCGGCATGGGCATGCTTGACGACACTAATCAATAGGATGACTATTTTACTTAATTTTTATTTTATTTTTACTTTGTTCTGTGTCTGTCTTATTTTTTTATTTTTTAATGTTTAAAGGTTTAAGTTTTTTTTTTTTTTTTTCTCTCTCGTGTTTTGTCAATGTCCGTGCTGAATAAATGTATTTTCTTTCTTTCTTTCTTTCTTTCTCCATACTAAGACGAATTTTCGTTTTGCTTTAAATGAGTCCAAATACTGGGGTTGTATTTAGGAACAGACACTGAATCAATCTGCAAATTATGCGCACTACTTAAAACATTATCCTGTATTAATATTGACTAGTGGTCGCCCAATGGTCGAAATTCGACCGTAATTTTAGCTTTCTGCACTACTTCTCCATATAAACTTTAACTATGCCATTTTAATGGGCAGTGCCCACACTTGCCCCCCAAGCTACGCCCATGGCTGCAGACATATTACGACTTACGCCCACGACATGCGTCCGATCACCCTTGTTACCCTACAAGGCTACCAGGTTCACCCTACCCCCCACCCCCTACCCCTCATTACGGCGGAAGTTATGAGCAGTGCGATGTGGTATCTGTTACGTTTTTACCTTACGTAACTATCTAGGGTAAAACGCAAATGTTTCTAGAACATATAAAACTCCAAACTACATCAAACATGGCTGGATGGAATCGTATTGTTGAATCGATAAAATCGAAGGGAAATAGGTGTATTTTTTTGCTAAGAGCTGTTTGTACAGCCTTCTTCTCAGCAGAAACCTTTTCTTCTCCTGGGTGTATACAGGGTTATTTGTAAAACACCGGCAATGCTATAAGGGGTGAAACTACTCATCAATATGAACAACTTTTACTATGGGACAAACCATGAAATCGCGAATAAAAATTCAAACTTTTCATACAAAAGATTAACCTTGCTCCATCAAAATGTATGAAAAGTTTGAATTTCTTTCGTATCTCACTGAAGCTAAGAGAATACCAAATGTGTTGTTTTGATCAAAATTTTACTGCAACTGCCCTTCTTTAGTTACGTGAATTAGCCTACAGAAGACTTGTCCAAGTTAAAATAAGTTTGCTATTGGCCACTTCACCTATATCCCAGACATATTGACATTTGTATTACTTATTACTTAATTTATTAGGGTCAGTAGTGTCTTTTTGACCATAAGGAATGGACGCCACTGTCGTGTGTGCGTCGTGCGTGTGGGTGTACGCGACACGTAGTTACCTCGGCGCGGGAGTGCAGACGACACAATTGTACGGACGCGCCGCATCCGCTGATCCGCCCCTCACCTATACGTACCCGTACCTCTAGTTGCACAACACCTCGCCTGTTAGTTATATGCTCACGATTTTTACTGATAAGATGTCAACTGTTCTCTTCTGAAGTTCCCTAAATGACCACAGGTCACTAGAGCTTACGTGTAGCCGTCTATATTTCTCCATGATGTCGCTAATATTCTGTGTAGTTCATAAGCGTACCTTATCATCACTTGTAGGAATATAGAGCTTTCTTCTAAGTTCTAAGCATGGTCACTTCCATAATAAATATAAAAGAAATCCAACTCATTACAGTCCCACTGCTGGGCACAGGCCTCTTCTCAGAATGAGAAGGGTTAGGCCTTAGTCCACCACGCTGGCCAGGTGCGGGTTGGCCGACTATAACACACGCCATCGAGAACTTTATGGGTCACTCTCAGATGCGCAGGTTTCCTAACGATGTTTTCCTTCACTGTTAACGCAAGTGATAATCAAATTCTGATCCGCAGATAAATTATAAAAGTCTGAAGTTTGGGTCGCTTTCGAACTCAGACCCTGTATGGGAGGTAAGCGTTCATCCGCTAGGGTATCACAGCTGTTGTGACATCCATAGATTTTTTAATAATAATATACCTATATAGTTATTGTCTATCACGTCATCTATGCTATAGGGAATTTCTGATTTCACACGCCGACTCGTTTATACATTGAGCATTATCATCACTGGCATCATGGTCACCACAGAACGCAGAAAGAGGTCTGTGTTCTGTGATGGGCACACAGATATTGTTTCAAGATCGTTTTTCGGTACCCAAGCCTGTAATTCCCATTAGTTCTACCGTAGGACTGTTTAGTAGAACTAGTGGGAACAAACCCTTTTGCCAAGAACAAGGGGGTAAAAAAGGGCAATTATTTTTCATGTTCAAAGCAATAATGATTATAACCAGAACTAGCAACCCGTCCCCCCCTTCGCACGGATGCAATTTCTTTACTATCCTTACATTAAATAGTAAAGTACTTATTATACATATAAACTTTCGGGAAGAAATGCTTAAAATTATGGTGAAGACCGCATCGAAATCCGTTGAGTGGTTAAGAAGGATTTAGCGGATATACAGACAGCCAGACGCGGAAAGTGACTTTATTTTTAAAGTGACTTTATTTTATACTATATATGTAGAGATAATCAGGAAATCAGACAACGTCTCCCGAAGATTATAAATTAAGTAAAAGTGTTCATTATGTAATGAGTGTGACTGACGGGGAGATGATAGATAGCCAGTCACAGACAATGGTCTACGGCCTTACGAGGATTATCTCATATCCGTGATCCATTTACTTGTTACACGGAGAAAATTATCTGTCTCACGCAATATACCGCCATTTCTCGGCCCCGATTGCTATTTCAATTGTGTCAGAATTGTTTCACAATTAAATCATAAAATAGAGCTGTTACCTTTTGAACGGCTGAACAGATTTTTATGAAACATAGCTAAGATGATACCTGAATAAACAAGCTTTCAATTTAAAAAAAAAACATTGAATTCGGTCCATCCGTTTTGGAGCTACGATGCCACAGACAGATACACAGATAAACACTACTAACTTATAACATCCCTCTTTTTTGTCGGGGGTTAAAAATACAATAATTCTATCGCATTTTTTTACGCAACATACACACTTGATTCATGAAAATACACGATATAAAAATATTGCATGTATTTTTTAAAAATATGGGTAATTGAGGAATATTAGTTAAAAATCTATTTTTTTATTCAAAATTTGTTTACCTATGTTAACGTTACGACACGGCAAAAAAAATCGTACTTTGCCCTCGTTTGTGTTATGTTTTCACTACGAATGATAATTATATATTTTGAAAATCTGTCCATAGTACCACAATACATACTCAATCAAACCACGATCACCACAAAAATCAAAGCAACATATTTGGCGAGCTCGTAACCTCCAAACATATTTTGCGTGAACCAGTAAAGTGAATAAATCATAAATTCTATAAATATTGGTCCAGTTCATGGCGAGCTGACGTGGCGCGGAGTTATGTAAGCGACCGTGTCATGTGTAGCAAGGAATTGAGTTCGTGCTCGTTTCAAGGAATTTTTTTGCCATATAGTACTGTGGTTAGTTGGTTACAGGCACGGATTGGTACAGATTCTGAGGTAGGTTTAAGTCTGGTCTTAAATAAGTTTGAGCTTATAATTTTACTAGCGACCCGCTCCCGGCTTCGCAAGGGTACACTTTCCGTACTATCCTTACATTAAATATGAAAGTAGTATACATATAAACCTTCCGTGAAAAATTATCTAACTGATGGTAAAAACCGCATCAAAATCCGTTGCGTGGTTTAGGAGGAGATAGCTGATATACAGAGAGACAGACGCGGAAAGCGACTTTATTTTATACTATGTTGAGAACAAGAAAAGAGATACCAGTAGTGGATACATATGGGGGACGTGGGGAAAGCCCCCCACTCCCTTTGGCATGGTTAAGGTCGACGATGTATGAAGGTCGGATTAACAACCTAGTTCTTCTGAATACTAACCTCGATATCAGTTGTGATTGACCACTTTTCAAGAATAATAGGCGAATGGACTTTATAGTATAGAGATCAGTCTTATCCATGAGTAATGTAATAATATTATTTTTTTAATTCAAAATTACAATGGTAAACACTCAATACAACATAAATCTTAGTAACAATATAGGAATCACACTGATAGGTGCCTGTACTAGGATAAATCTGTGCCACAAGCGACAGGAGTGCTTACAATAAGGAACAAAGTTTTTAAAAATATTTATCATTAGAAGTATTGTCTAGGTAATTAATTAATTCATCGGCCATAAAGTAAAATGAGTGTATATACGCTAGTAACTACTAAATAAAACACAGTAAAGTGGCGCTGAAGGCGCATATCAAATAAATATAAATAATCATAATCAATAGAGTTTATATACCTCTATTCTGCTATTTTCCTTGCAGGTCACTCAGAGCGTCTTATGATTGCTAGGCTTTTTAAAGCGAGTGCATGAATATGAAGGTTTCCTTATAATATTTTTATTAAAAAGTAATTCAAATTGCTGGTTTTTTATTTACATGTCCATAGCTCAAGAGGCCTATCAGCTCTCTTAACTTTTATCTGCTCCGCCACTGGTTTTTTACCATAAACATAATATATAATAAGTTTATGGGGTTTACTTAGGCTATAAACGTAAGGAACATTAAACATTCCTAAACGTCACGCACGTGAGAGCGAAGGGATAGAGATGTAATAAAATAAAATAAGAAATCCAGTCCATTAATGTTCCACTACCGAGCGACCGGGCATCTTCTCAGAAATGAAATCGAATGTTTATTTCCGTAAAAAAACAAATAGCAGTGGAATGCTACAGGCTGAAGATGAAATTAAATAAATAAAATTTCGATAGTTGAATGCTTTTCGAAGTCCCGTCATCATTCCATTCTGTAGGTATTACGTGGATCAACTGAATCTAATCATTGCAATTAGCTTTTGTATAACTGCTGCCATACTAAGGTTTCATTTCATTATCTTTTCTGTGTGGCGACAAAATTACTCCTGTGTCCTATAGCTAGGTACACAGGATATTTTTTTATGTAGTGCGCATAATTTGCAGAGTGATTCAGTGTCCGTTCCAAAATGCACAGTACTACAATTCACTCCAAAACAACATAAAAAATTGATTTTGTATGGCTTGCGCTAGTAAATGATGCGTGTCCCCCATACTAAGTCGAATTTTCGTTTTGTTTTGAAGTGTATCCCAATACTGCGACGATGGACGGATCTTTTTAACGACAGCGACACTCCTATCGAACGACTTTAAAATCGGTGCCATTCTAATTCGATCCACGGATGTCATTACAAAAGGGTTTCCAAGACTAATTCGCTACGATATCGTTACGTTACGGTTTTAATTACGCGAATCGGGCTACTGTAGGCTATTCACGTAACTAAAGAAGTGCAGTTGCCGCGCAGTAGCAGTAAAATTTTGGTGCTTAGCTTCAGTGAGATACGCTAACGCCAAGTTCGAGCGTCACTGCAATATGATTGGCGCGTCATAAAATTGCGTGAATTAGCGAATGGCTAAGAGAGGATTCTTTGCTCATTGGAATTAGCCCATAGGTTGGCCCCTTGACTGTTTGTTGAACATGGTGACAGAACTGCGATAGGTATCCTTTTGTACACTTTACGTAGGAAGCTGAGAATTAGCTTGAGTGCATTACTCATATACTCGGAGGAATTAAGGAAATTCCTCCGAGCTCATCGTGGTCATAATTGATACAACCGGGCCGCAACTTGATACTTCCTCTTAAATTCATCTTACCCGTCCACAATGGTGTATATTCTGTTGCGACAGACAGTACTAAACTAGACTAAACGCATCTGTCACTTTCTTTTTCTATTGAAACAGAAAGAGACAAACGCCCTTTTAGTTAAGTCCTATACAATAGAATCGACACCATTGGGTCTTGTTTAGAAATAGTGTAAAGTATAATTATAATGGTTTTAATTGCGTCTTTTGTTGAGGTTTTACTTTGTAGAGCAATTTATTTACTTTCTCTTTGTTTAGGAAGAGCTCAAAACATGAAAGTCAAGTTGGAGCATCTGCATTGAAACTACTCGTGTCAGTTTCTACATTTATTGTACCTACTCATAAAACCAGGAAAATCTCGCGTATAAAATCAGTTAATTCAAGAATGTACCACTACACGACGCCGTTATCTTTATTGGAGTTTCCTTGCAACCCTGAACACCTTTCTACAGCAAGAATTAGATCCGAACTTATCCAGTTGTTCCCTTTGTGTGACAACTCAGCCACAATCGCCGGCCGACATAAAAACTCAAGTTAAACGAACGGATAGACAGTTTGTAAGAGATCTCAGTTGAAGCAGACGGACATTACAAAAAATAAATAATTCTTTATTTTATTTTATTTGGTACAATTAAAATAAAGTGAATAAATCAAATGAATAAATCGGAATAAATAATAAGCGCCACATGATTAAGTAGTAACATAAAGTGTAGTTTGAAATTGATTGCGTACAAAATATAGGCAGGCACTGTTTGTATTTGTATTTGTTTTTATAATTAAAAATGGCTTTAGCGCGAATTAATAATATAGTTTTTAGTGTTTTGTTGCCTTTATTGTTTTCTAACACATGTAAGTACATCTTTGACAATCGATAAAAGTGCATAAAAGTTTAATGACCTCTATCTTGCTGAGTGGGCCGACTGCAAGCAAATTATTTCGTAACTCCACTGCTCATTTGTCTCTGGTCATGTTAACATTTTTAACCGATAACTTATATTTCATATAATTATTACTTTTAAATTACGGGTATTTTTATAATAATCCTTCATATCTACGTTATCTTTTACATGACAGAAGGACATTAGGTATCTCGTTCGTAACGCAGTTAATTGCCCATGATGCGCCAGAGTCTACTTAGGTGGAAGGAAAAGGAGGAGGATAGAGGTCCTAGACCCAGGAGCCCTTTCCACTTTCTTACATAACTATACATTATTCTGTATCTCTTTCAGGCGAAGCAATCAAGTGTTTTGCGTGCAACAGCGCGAACAATTCTGCCTGCTTGGCGATGCACATCCCTAGAATGCACGCCATCATACCCGTCGTAGACTGCACCGAGTCACTCGGTAATAGCATCAGCCAGAAGGAGTTCTTCTGCAGAAAGATCACACAAACGAGTAAGTAACTTGTATTAATTACATCACGCAGTTATTCTATGAAGCGTTGGCAGACGTCAAATGTTGTACTCCCACATTTTGCCGATGATCGCCGGGCTTCCACTGGCAGCGGACCGGGCTCCGTACGGACTCCATTTAACTCGTAACGGTAAACTTCATAGAAGTGCTTCCACCAACAAAGAGTCTGGCGGAGAAGACTGAAAGAGTATAAATATTTAATAACGAACTCGTTCCGCTCATGCAAACGGAGTGGTCTCCGTACGCACTCCGTTCGACTAGCAATCAAAAATTACATAGTATCGACGCTAATACGCTAACTCCTCGCTTTCATTTCTCTTTTGCAGTGGAAGGCAAATCATAAAAGTGGTCGAAAGTCTTTCTTAGTGGAAGGTAAAACCTATTTCAACTAGTTGGACTGCGTTCGGCTCGGCTATTACTCGCTCATTACCCTTTAGCAGTGGAAGCTGGGCTTTAAGCCCGGCTACCTATTACCTATCGCCAATTTTCCAAACTGCTAAGTTACTAAGAATTTCCAAACACTCCAAACTGAATAGCTTTTCCCGACATGGGAATTGAATCCTAGACGTCAGTCAAATTTCATCGAGGAACAATCACATTTTACCAACGATGATGGGATGCTGGGTAACATAACATAACAACTTATAACAATGTAACTTCTAACTCTGTTAAGTTGAGGTCTTGCTAATTTAAATCTACAAGTACGTACTGTTCTGCCGGTACCACCGTTAGTGGATACGGGTGTGCACATTATAATGTATGTAGATAGATACCCATAGACAATAATTGGCTAGCAGCGAGAGCAGAATGTTCCCATAGTGATGTGGTGATTAAATAATGGCAATGTGATTATCAGTGCGTGTAGGCGTCCCTATTCTGATACCACTCAACGGTCTACTGTATGTTGTGTTAGTAGATGTCCCAGAGTCAAGCAAGAGAATTTGGATTCCGGAAATTCTTGCTAAAGTTCGCGCAATCAATTGCCTCGTCCAATATGTAATTAATGTCTGGTTTTCCAAGAAGCTCTTGTCGTCAGCAATGGCATGTTCCTATTGAACCAAAACCACTTAGTTGTGATAGACAAAGATGGAGCTATCTCTCATCCCCCTCATTTAATTTTGGGTTCTAAAAACAGCTCTAGATATTTAGTCTTGAATTTAATTGTTTTTTGATGTTTTTTCTGTCTCCTTCCAGTCTTACGCCATGAACAGACTCCGGAGGTGCGTATCACTCGAGGCTGCGGCTGGGTGAAGCACAAGCGTGAATGTTACAAGGCTGACAACGAGGGCCACCTCGAGACCGTCTGCCAGTGCTTCGGAGACATGTGCAATGCGGCAACGTCGCTTGAAATCGTCAAAATGACAGTACTATCAACTGTTGCCGCTCTTTTCGCCGCATTCAAAACATGGCGGGGAAGAATTTGATTATGAAAATTTATGGGAATCTTAATGTATTTTTTTAAGAGGGAGGATATGTTATTTCTTAGTTAATGTGTGCATAAGGACTCTAGCTGTGTAAATAGCTATAATTTACTACGGTGCATGTGTTTTAATTGATAAATGAAACGATTAAGTGGCTATCGGGCTGCTGGAGTCATTTGTAATCTCCTACAGTTGGGATGCCAAAGGTTATCATATAGATACTAGTGTTACCTCAGATACTTACGATATTCTTTGTTAATAAGATTATAATATATAATAAATACATATCAAATAATACTACTTCCTGACTGATTTATTATGATCACTGTACTAAATAAACTTTAGCAAACGCCAGGTTTTGGTTAAATTAGTTTGACTGCTCGGGGCTTACCTACTACGAACTCTAATAGCAGGCCAGAAATTGAACTGCCTCGCACTGTATAGGCTTTTCGTACAGTGAAAGGTCAGCTTATACTGGATATGTCTGGGCAGTTCAATTCCTGCCCTGCTATAAGGGTTCGTAATAAGCTCCCTGTACAGTGAACAATTTTGGTGCATCGTCAAAGGATAGATAATATCTATAATTATCTTCTTACATATCGCTAATTAAGCTAATACTAATCATTACGATTAAAATAAAGACTCCACGGTAGAATCTTACCGTGTAAATTGATAGAAAAGAAACCTAATGCCAGAAGCTTACTAAACTGAAAAACAATAAACTTTAAAAAAAGTAAAAACTGACTTCAAAAATCTAAAACGTATAAAATAATTTCCAAAAACCTTAACTACATCTTCTGAAGTCGGTACCACTGCCAAACTAAGCATTGATGAATTAAAGAACTTCAGAAGTTGTTAAGTTTTATATGATTTTTCTTATAACTTTTAGTTTTTTATGTCGGTTATATTACTTTTTTTTTAAAGTTTATTAAATTAAATAGGTATTTATTTTTCTCTTCACCAAATTTAAAAGAGACCACCTCGGCAGAATACTCTATGAAACAAAATCAATCATTAAAATCGGCTCACAATTAGCAAAGATAAATCGCTGAACGAACTTCTTTTTTGAAGCCGGTTAAGAAGTGTCCGGATCAAGGAGAATAATTTACGGTGTTTTATTCAAATTTTAGGTATTAGGGATTCTAAATTACACTTGAACTTTTCTGTCCACGTTACCGATACTATAGTGACCGTGACGTCCACGTTACTCGATAGTTCCGATAAGCCGGAATAAGGACGCGCGTCACATAACTAAATAGCGGCAGTTTCATGTAAACAGTTGAAGTGTATCCGTCCGGGATCGAACTCGCGACATCGTACTTACTTAGTAATATAAGTTTTTCGAAAAATGTTGAAGGATTATCTCAAAGCTTTGTTTTTCTTCGTTTTCTGCTTTCGAAATGGTATGTTTTTCATTAATCTTTCTCTCTTGTTTTTTATCAGAACAAAATGCCTAAAATCATATTGTATATTGTATTGTTATTGCATATTGATATTGTAGCAGCAATCTAAGATTATCCTAGATTTGGTTCTAAGATCAAACATGGTCCCAGTAATTGAAATTCTCTGTGAGCAGATTAATCTCAGTTTTACAGGGTTTATCTCTCTTAAATAAATGAAGGTTGAACGAAACATTGAAGGAGGATATTTTACTCATCATTATGAACAACTTTTACTATGGTAACAACCCTGAAATCGCGAAAAAATATCACCAGTTCCGTATAAATAATTCAATATTACTCGACTATACGGAACAATTTTTTCGTGATAACATGTTTGGTCTCTTAGTAAAAGTTGTTCATAATGATGAGTACAATACCCTTCTTCAATATTTCCCTCGTTCAACCAGTCACCCTGCATGTATACTGTCGTCAGTGGGTAAACAGTACCTTTGTTTCTGTCTAGTCCCTTTCAAGATCATAAGTTTTTTTTTTTTTTCACCAGATTCTTTCCATTGTTTTTATGGTCATAATTTTGCCTGAAATAGGCGTATCCAATGACCTACTAGTAGTACCTAGTTGCGGCTTAAATTCTACGTCTTGTATCATGAATAGGGCTTCCAATACCGGGATCCCGGACATTTTTGGTCATTTTTCAATACCGGTATTGAAATTGCCAATACCAGGATCCCGGTATTGATTATTTTATTTTATTTTCAGTAGAATCTACACAGTGACAATCTTGTTCTATTGCAAATTATATTTCCAAACAATTTTTTTATCTGCGTGAGTTTTAACACTGATTTTTTTAATTCATAGTCATAGTATTTTATTGGTAGCTAATAAGGTACAGGTCAACATAATATAATCAATAATAACAATAAATTAGAAAATACAATAATCAAAATATAAATCAAATAAATCCAAATAACACGAAAGTAATAATAATAATTCTCTCGTGGTTCTTTGCTGATGACAGTACCTTAATTATAAGACATGATAAAAATAGAAATTTTGAGTGTGATATCAAAGATGCATTGCAACAATCAATTGACTGCTTCCACAAAATAATTTCATATTAAATTTATATAAAACTAACATTATGCAGTTACGAGTTACGACAAAGAGCTACCACTCCTAGTATTAATCTAACTTTCGATAATAATAGAATTGAAGAAGTAGAACAAAAATTTCTAGGCTTGACAATTGACTCTAACTAAACTGACTTGGAAAGAACATTGATCAAGCCTAATTACAAAATTGAGTAGGTTTGCTTTTGCTCTTTATAAACTTAGGAAAGTAGTTAGTCAGGCAGCTGTCGTAACTGCGTATTATAACTAGGTAGACTCCATATTACGTTACGTTACGGAGTCATTTTTTTGGTAAATTCCTACAGAAAACATGACATTTTTAAAGCACAAAAGAGGTGCATCAGTTGCATATGCAATCTTAAAATGCAAATTATGTGAAAAGACTATAAAAACTTATGGCGGATCAACAAGTGGACTTCACTGCGCATCTTATTGGAACAAAATCAACTTCAGGCGAAGCTTCTACGTCAACTGTGTCTCGAACACAAAATGATCCGCCATCTAAGAAAGCCAAACTTACAGATTATTTTAAAAGTTCTGACTCAATTGAAATTGTTGTTATTTAGCAGCATTAGACGATTTATCTTTAAAAAAATTATTACTTAATGTTGATTGTAAAGAGATTTGGTTTGAAACTTATAGTGATTATACTAAAAAAGTGATTTTATATAAAAGCGGTGGTTTTTTTAATTAATAATGAAACTTATTAGGTACCAATTTTACATAAAAAATATTATGGAAAAATTTGAGGTTAATACCGGGATCCCGGCATCCCGGTATTGAAAATTTTCTTGATGATATTAATACCGGTATTGAAAAAATCCGGTATTCGAAACCCCTAATCATGAACCTGTAAACTTTTTTTTTCACTTTTTTCTTTTTTTTAAACTTTGCCCTCTTTAAGAATTATTTCTGCACCCACGGTGCAACAAACATAAATCTTCACATGCACAAACCAGACCCCGAACATGTCATATTTGTTCCGTACGGGAACCGAACCCGCAACACATAGCGCATAAGCGCACCAGTCGATCCCTCAATCACTGCACCAGCCATGACGTCAAAGTTAAAATTTGCAGTCTTGAAAGTGGAACCAGGAAACTCTTTTTCACTGTTGAAATTACAACAGGATATTTTTTATGTAGTGCGCATAATTTGTGGAGTGACTCAGTCTGTTCCTAATGCAACCTTGGGATACACTTGAAAACAAAACGAAAATTCGACTTAGTATGGGGGACACGCATAATTTACTAGCTACTACTAAGCCATACAAAATCAAATGTTTATTTTGTTTTGCAGTGAATTTTAGTACTGCGGTTGCATTTAGGAACAGTGACTGAATAACTGAAATTTTGCGCATTACAAAAAAAAATATCCTGAATAATAAAGTACTCTATGGTTAAAACCCTGGAGGTTTTAATGATCTCTCTCTATTCTCATCTTCAATCCAGCTGCCTCGATCCGCTGCTTCGATTGCAACAGTATGAATAACTCCATGTGCCTGGACCCCACCATCTACGACCCGGAGACGCTGAACAACTTCCTGCCCGTGGCTGAGTGTGGGCATGGGGTCTACTCAGCCAACAACGACTTCTTCTGTCGCAAGATCGTGCAGACAAGTAAGTGAAATGTTTATGTGGTAGTATATGGCTCGTTCTGGGTAGGAAGACATTTAAATTACCGGCACATAACGTATAGGTATTTATACAAGGTCCTTCCTTTCTAATCCCGACCCCTTTAAGGGAAAATTGTACTTATCTAGTTTTACTACAGGACCAAACCAGAAATCGCGAAAAAATAACTGCTGTTCTGATTTAGTCGATTTATATTGAATTATTTGTATGGATCAGCAGATTTTGATTTCAGTGCATTGTTCCTGTAGTAAAAGTTGTTGATGAGTACAGTAATCCCTTAAAGGGGTCGGGATTAGAAAGGTAGGACCTTCTAAAAAGGTATTATTTTGACTTTCCCCTCAAAATTGGAGCTGCCCGACTGGGGAAGTAACTCCACCTTGCAGAAAGAATATCGTAGCCAAATACTTCTGCTCTATTGCAGTGTTGTGTTCCTGTGTGTGAGTAAGGTCAGTGCTCCTTGGGGAAACGTCATATTGGCAGTAGGGGTCCCCAGTACTGCCAACACGACGCTAGTAGTAGGGTCGGCAACGCGCGGGTGATGCCCCTGGTGTTGCAAGCGTCCATAGCTCTCGTTAGAGAGTAGTATATTCCTTGGTCCATAGTTTACGTTTACGGTAACCGCTTACCATCGGGCGGGCCGTATACTTGTTTGCAATAACTTATAGGGTCACTTGAGTATGGCCGTCGATCATGCTTACCGTCAAGCGAACCACAAGCGCGGGTTTTCCCTATACAATAAAGAAGATGTAATTGTCTTAATAAAATGTGGTAATAATTAGTAAAAATGGATTAAGATGTTCATCATCAGGACACGTTTTCAAAAGTTTATGTCAATCCGGTTTCACATTCCACATATCGACTGTTTTTATTAGTATTAAGTAGATATTTCCGTGTTATTTGTTTACATACAAAGGGTCACTCAACAAAATAACCCGCCCCACGCTTCAATGTATTAACTGGTTTAAACAATGATAAAACATCGAATCAATATACAGTTCAAAGAATAGAAGGGACGAATATACACCGTGTGTCAGAAATGAGCGGTCATATTTAAGGGTATGGATCAGACTATCAAACTGAACAACTTTCTCTAAGGGACCATCGTATTCGCGATAGAATTATCAGCTATTTCAACTATTATTTTGCTATTATCAGCGCTTGGAACGAGTAGGATTTTTCGTGATTACAATGTTGGTCCCAATAAGTTGTTCAGTTTGATGGTCTGATCCATATCGCATCTCTAATACACATTGTATTAAAATTAAATCGTTTCTCATTCTTGTTAAAAACGGGGTATTTACCATGTTTATATTTTCTTTCGAGCTTCCGATTCTTTTTTGTATAAACATGATAAATGAAACGAAAATATTCGAAGTCTATGATAAATACCCCGTTCTTATCTTCTATACTTATAATAAAATCGTAACGAGGCGAAAACTGTACATTGAATATTTTTCCAAAAAAATAATTGCTGCGTGTACTAGGAACAATACTGAAGCCAAATCTGTCTTTGAAATTTTTGTCTGTTGGTCTGTATGTCCGTTTGTCTGTTTATATGTCCGACCTTCACGCCAATACTACTGGACAGATTTAGTTGAAATTTTGTAGTAATATCTGTCAAAGGGCTGGTCAACATATAGGCTATAAATTATCACGCTATTGTCTAAGGGGGATGAGTAAAATACTAATCTAGTCGCTAATAATAATGTTAGTGACTATGACCGTTTAAAAACTTGTTTCTCATTCTCTTCTACATACAGCCTCTTGTCTATGGATAACGAGAGCAGCTGCAACCGTTTAATCTCAATTAACAGGGGCTTTATGGCCTCTAATTACGTCTTATCTATTAATCAATTGGAAGCCGTTATTGATAGATCAACAAATGGCAATTTAAACGCCCCCTGAGCCTACGACAGAACGAGATCTATTAAATCATCCCGTGCTTGTAAAATGTAGAAGGTCGAAAGTACCTCTCTGCCTTACTCTTCGGGGATATAAGGCGTGAAGATTATAGGTAAGAAAGAAGAAAGAAAGAAGGGATCTTCTTGTTCTTCCTTGCAACTATCTCTCCGCCCGTGGATTATGAATGTCGTAACGCAACTAACTGGTTATTAGTGGTCATAATATCAAGAGGAGGGTCCATCCCATCATTCTAAGGCTGACTGTAATACTACGTACACACGTTCGCCAAGGATACCTAGTGCGTGTGAGCACATTCCCTAAAGGTCTGTACCTACAGATCTGGAGAACGCACCGCGAATGCGCTGCACGCGCGCCAGGTGCGTTCTGTTACTGTAACTGTTTAGTGCAGCGTCTGTTACAACTCACGTATGGCTCGCACAATATGCGCGTGCTGCACGCGCGCTCGCGACTCTTCGGTCGGGTGGTGTGTTTCACACACACACAACTAAACCAGAGAAGGTTGCGACGCGTTCGAGCGGTCAATCTTCTCCGTGTGATGCGAGACGCGTTCAAATTATATACTTTCGCATAAATCCTACAAATAAAGTGCACATCTTCGCACGCTCGTCGTGAAACGTGTTTATAATTACTAGTGATCGGCCAGTAGTCGAAATTCGACCGTAATTTGAGCTTTCATATTCATATTCATATTCATATTATTTATTTGCGTTCCTTTCTGCACTCCTTCTCGCTGGGTGTCTCACATCCAGCATATGCTGAGTTGGTAACCTTTTCGGTACGGGCATGCTCGACGGCATGTTTTCATTTTTTATTTATTTATTAGAATTAGTGTACCTATTTCTTTTTTATTGTGAATGTGGCGCCGTCATTATCCCGTACGGAATAAAAAAAAAATCTTTTTTTCTTTCTCCATATAAACTTTAACTATGTTAAATCTCACACTCCTCCGTGCGCGCAATATGCTTTAAAAGGGGTCCAAAGTTTTCTCTTCACGTATATACAGTCCCAAAATTCAACGATAAGCGGGCACCAGAGGATTGACCAGCTCATGACTACTCCAGAAAAAACAAAAGAAAAAATAAATTCTCAATTTTTAAGAAGTTACATTAAAAAATTGAAATCCTTAAAAAATTTACACCCCTTAAGATATTTTTAATTACCATGACCACAATGTTTCAAATATTTCTGAATTTATTTTTGTACCGGAAACCTAAGTAGCCCTGCTAGCCACCACAATCCTTGAAATTCCCAGAATGCCTGTAGATTTAACACAAAGATCAATCAAAATAACATTTCACCCTAAAATTTTGAAAGGTTTTTACTTTCGGTCCACTTTAACTCATCGTGGTGTAAAAAAAAAGTATGGACACTACCATGGCAAGTTTTTTTAAAAATTGACGCAGCTATCCAAGATTCCAAAATAGTATAATACTTTAGGAAAACTAGCCACAAAAAAAAGAAAAACGTACTATTTCTGAACAAGAACCAAATTTCATAACTTTTACTATGTGCCCAAAATAGGTATTTTGTTGTAAATTCTTCGAATTTGAATGGTACATGTGCGTAGTCAATAACATTTAGAAGTTAGAGAGGGATTATACGTTAGAGAGAGATAGATAGATTAGATAGATAGTATGTAAAGTAGGAAAAAGACGTTTTTAAAAATTATACCTCGTGTCTCCACAACTACAAGTCTGCTAATACGTCTTTAGCGTACTATCACCTGTCATCTGTCCACAGACTAGACTTAGGATTTCGATGTAGATTTTCGTTGTGAGTAACAATAGGATAGCTAGAGAAGTTGCTGTTTTTATAAACATTTTCTCGATACAATCTGCTAGCAGCGTTAGCAATGCATCCTAAGTCTAGTCTGTGGACAGATGACAGGTGATAGTACGCTAAAGACGTATTAGCAGACTTGTAGTTGTGGAGACACGAGGTATAATTTTTAAAAACGTCTTTTTTCCTTCTTTACATACTATCTATCTAATCTATCTATCTCTCTCTAACGTATAATCCCTCTCTAACTTCTAAATGTTATTGACTACGCACATGCACCATTCAAATTCGAAGAATTTACAACAAAATACCTATTTTGAGCACATAGTAAAAGTTATGAAATTTGGTTCTTGTTCAGAAATAGTACGTTTTTCTTTTTTTTGTGGCTAGTTTTCCTAGAGTATTATACTATTTTGGAATCTTGGATAGTTGCGTCAATTTTTAAGAAAACTTGCCGTTGTAGTGTCCGTACTTTTTTTTTACACCACGATGAGTTAAAGTGGACCGAAAGTAAAAACCTTTCAAAATTTTAGGGTGAAATATAATTTTGGATGATTTTTGTGTCAAATCTACAGGCATTCTGGGATTTTCAAGGATTGTGGTGGATAGCAAGGCTACTTAGGTTTCCGGTACAAAAAGAAATTCAGAAATATTTGAAACATTGTGGTCAGGGTAATTAAAAATCTCTTAAGGGGTGTAAATTTTTTAAGGATTTCAATGTTTTGATGTAACTTCTTAAAAATTGAGTATTTTTTTTCTTTTATTTTTTTTCTCGAGTAGTCATGAGCTGGTCAACCCTCTGGTGCCCGCTTATCGTTGAATTTTGGGACATGGTGTATAGATATTATTATTGTCGTGTTCAGCACTTGAAATAATTATTATTTTGACGTCTTACAGTTCTCCACAAAGGCTACGCCCCCGATGTCCGGGTGACGCGCAGCTGTGGCTGGGTGCGCCACCACCGCGAGTGCTACAAGGCCGACAATGAGGATCATCTGGAGACCGTCTGCCAGTGCTTCTCCGACCAATGCAACGCTGCCACCAAGTTGACCACCAATGTCCTGCTGGCCGCAGTAGGACTGATAGGGATGAAGATGTGGTTGTGATTGAATACAGTATTATTTTGAGAGATTTTGTTGTTTTTTTTTTCCTTGGTGGGACCCACACAGCTTAACATTTTACATGTAGCACAGAATAAATATTAAGTATTTCTGTAGTTCTAACTGATAAGAACAATATTTGTGGACGACCTGCGGGTCTACCACGTAACAAAATGGTAATGAACATCAGATTCTGGTAATAAACTTCAATACGATCGTAAGAGAATAAACTTGGAACTACTTTGTAAAAAGTTTACCGATCATGCAGATGGGAGACCCAACTTTATGACCGGTAATTTTAAATTTTAAATTCAGTATAATAGTACCTAGTGTTTTTAACAGTATGATTGGCAACCTACGCGCACCACAAACGACTACAACAGGTCCTGTGTTTGTATTGTAGCATTTGCATTGTCTGACAGACCTACAACAAACACTGTCCAGGTACTTAGGTGATAACAGAGCATAAACAATCGACATAATAGGACTATGACAAAAAAACGGAAATTCAAATACAGATTAAACAGCCGTTAGTACTTCCTGTCGCAATTTAGACCTCACTGCATTGTAATTTAAGTACACGAGTGACTAATGTGTAGCCTCAGGTGACATTGGCCCATTTATATCGAGTGTGTGAACTGAAAAACTGTGGAACATACCAGTTATCTCCTGCATCCTGACATTCTTACAAAGGCCAATGTCAAAAGCCAAACACTGTAGAATCAGAAGCTAGAGAGTAATTCAGTAATATCCAGCATTTTTTAATAAAACGCTGTATGCAAATTATATTCCGTTGAACAAATTACATAACAATAAAAAATACAATAACAAAATTGATATTATTTAATTTAATACAGCGCCATCTATGTAAAAGCTAGTATACTACTCAGTTACGAACGAGACCGGCGCATGGTAACTGTTTAATTAGTCTTGTATAGATGGCGCCAATATAACTTAATGGAATGAATAATTTGTAAAATGTCTACAAATTAAAAGTATTATTATTTACATAAGTTTTTAACCAGGTTTATTAAATTAGGTAACTTAAAATAATAATATACAAGATCGATACTACAGGATATTTCTCACAATTTTCTGTACTTAATCTTTATTCCTTGTATTACTTACTTCTAGATTATGAGCGGAGAGAGGAAGAGGATATATTATTACCCTCTTCCTGTCTTCTTCTTTGCATGTGCCCGACATGCGACAGGGTCCACGATTTATCTCATAGTAATGCCACTTAATAGTACATTGTGGGTTTACTTATGCAATTAATATAATTGAGTATCGAGATCGAGTACTTATAATGTGTGTACCTCATGTTTTGTTTGTTGTTAAATGAAACCCAAATTAGTTTTTTGATGTAGGCATCTTGCCAAATATTACAGAAAGTAATCGGTAATTTGGCCACTCACATCAAGTCAGGTTGGCCGAGTGGTCTAAGGCGCCAGATTTAAGCTCTGGTTCCCGAGAGGGAGCGTGGGTTCGAACCCCACACCTGACAAATTGAGAGTTGCTCTGTGACTCTTTTTGAGTAATGTTATTTGTTTTTGCAGATATTAATAGGTATAATTGTTTAATTTTATTTGGATCTAGCTGTGCCTGAGAAGCAGTCAGCGTAAAGATATGGAGCTCGAATATAAAAAAAATATGTCCTATCTCATGAGTCATGATGCACACTATCTCCTTGTCATCGGATCAGCCGTTTACAAGAAAAGGAACAAACAAACAGACAGACAGAGTTACTTTGATTTTTAAGGGAAAATAATCGCGACTCATGGTGACGGGGTTAAATCCACGTTTGTTATCAAGCACAGATATACTTAGATTAAATCTATATCTGTGTTACCAAGCAAGTGGACTAATAGGACAGGACTAAATATCAGATAAACACTTTATTATACGTCAACAGTTCACATGCCTCAGAATCGGTACCATTGTATTTCAATTATTTCCATGGTTACTTGTTAGTCCTCTAATTGACGATATCGATTTTAGTTCCGAGTTCATTACCGCCATAGTTCAAGGTGACATTAACCAAAGGTTAACTGCGTAGGTAGGTAACCCATCCTCTAATACGAATCCCTTGGCATTTTATTGTGTATCTATCTAAAATAATATTTTATAATTTATGAATGAATATTATTCTTGAATGTTATGATGTACTTACCTGAAATGTTATCTCTTTAATGTATAATGATGTATGTCTTAGATTAATTTAAATTTTATAGTTCGATTTAATTTTTTGTCTGTGTGTAATTCTATTCTATTCTATTTCTCACTTAATTAATTACCTAGTTTATTTTTGTTTTACCTAGTGCCTAGTAAGTGCATGCTGTGATCTCCTATAATTGGGGGTGCACAATTAATACCAACTAATGTAATTGTTTAACATGTCATGTGTCTGTGTAGCCTTTGTTGGAGGTCCTATAAAAATAAATAAATAAATCTATACAATCTATGTTTAGAAACAAGGCTATCTTAGATCCTATACCTACTTCTCGCAAAGCTATAGAGATAGAAAAGAAAATTAAAAGTGTTGTATTCAAAATAAACTTTAGGAAGAACTTTATGAAAAATTAAAATAACCTAACCGTCAAAAACCCAAGAGGCGTAACTTTGGAACGGCAGAATAGATTTTTTTTATTTTTTTTACATACATATTATTTGGATTTTTGCCGGTTAGGTTATTATAGGGGGCTGCGACAGTACTGCCCTGACTGAGACCAATAATTATAAGCCATTCATCATTAAAAATGGTCTTTTGATATCCTATTGCAAGAGCCACTAATGCGGGTGGACAAACCCGTTTCCTTCAGTCTTTGTCTCCTTGACAGAAGACAAAACGAAACGTCGAGAGAGAAAACGATAAAGAGATCGTTTTGTCTCCAATTTTCTCTCTCCCTTTTTTAGCCGTGCTAGCTTGACAGTAGTTACTATGACTTTTTGTCTCAAATCTTTGTGACGCCACAAAAGTATAATAATATCTTATCATGTCACTTTATAAAAACATAAACAATTTAATGGAATATTTTTTTATGTATACCTAATTGTACCACGTTTTTATATGTTTTTGTAACTTTTATACTGTTAGTCTGAACGCGAAATAAAAATGCTTTTGTGACAATGTTGAGAAGTGTAACAGCGATATTTGGACTGCCAACATATATATTATGTTATAAGTTTGTAGTGTGTATCTGTCTGTCGCATCGTAGCTCCAAAACGGATGGACCGAAATCAATGCAGTTTTTTTAATTGAGAGCTAATTTAATCGGGTATCATCTTAGCTATGTTTCATGAAAATCTGTTCAGTCGTTCAAAAGTTACAGCTCTTTTTCTAGTTGGAGTCGGGGGTTTTTGACGGTTAGGTTATTCTGTCAAACGATATGATTCGGTATTGATACGAACTTGGGAAATTTTGATTTCACTTCTTTTTACGTGTAACTTAGCCTACGCTTCATCGATATTCGTGCTACGCTTAGATCTCAAGGCGAAGTTCTTCGAAATGACGCACGGTTTTTGCCGGCATGGTTGGCGCAGTAGCTAAGCGATCGGTTGTCTGCGCTGTGTTGTGGGTTCTATACCTGTACGGCATAAATATTGATGTGGCCTACATACAACAAGGTATCAGAAATGCGTAATCATATTTATGGATATGGATCAGACCATCAAACTGAACAACTTTCTCTGTAGGACTAACATCGTAATCGCGAAAAAATATTCAGCCGTCCCATACAAAACTTCTAGTCGACCTAAACGTATGGGACAGCTGATCATTTTTTCGCGATTACCATGTTGGTCCCGTAGAGAAAGTTGTTCAGTTTGATGGTCTGATCCACACCCTTAAATATGACCACGCATTTCTGATAGGCGTTGTATAATCTAAGGCGTAAACTTATAAATTCCCTAAGGTATGCATAAGCATATGACGGGGCCCCCCACAGAACACAGAAAAGAGGTTTTCTATGTTCTGTGGGGCCCCCCCTGTAGAGGGCCGAAGCCTGCCGGGGTCGCGGGACTTATCTCATTACCGTGACCCCGGCACGTAAAGGGCTATTGAAGGAACACCGTGGATTTTAGTTAGTACAAGTCTGACAGTCCCTCCCGCCCTGCCCGGGGTGGGAGGACTCACTTGATGATTTTACCACGCTAAAAAAAATAAAAAAAGGTATGCATAAGCATAAAGTTATTGGTATTCCTGTTGGCTGCAGCAGCCTCCCCCCCTCAGCAGCCTCCTACTTCACCCACCAGTGCCATAGATGACATTTTGGAAACCCATTCCGCAAATTAAGTCCATAACTGTGCCTTTAACATACAAAATTACCTATAACATTATTCAATAGTATGTTCCTCCCTTGACCTAAATATAAATACAGTTCCGCATTAACAACTGCCTGCTAATCCAATATACGCCATCACAACTGCGCAATTTCTAGCATTGCAGTGTTATGTAAACAAATTCTTCGGAAAATTACTCGAATACCCTGGAACACTCCTTATCAGCTCCACAAGCATCGTAAAAACAACCTTAAGTTTGGTGGTCAAAGTCCGTTTTAGCCTAAAAGATGGTAGGATTATTTTGATTCACTCACACTTCAATTTGATTCAATATTTACTCACACATAGAGCGGTTTAGTGTTTGTATTATTTAAATGTGGGCGTCGCTTGTCACTGAATGTCTTGGGCAGAAGGACTGATAAGAAATATAGATAATGATATAGATAAAGTGGGAGATAAAAAATGACAATATCAAAATGTTTTGCATAAGATTCCCTAAAAATGATAACTCGCCTTTTTCATAAAAAGAGAAAGCATCCCCTTGGAAGTAATGACCTCAGAAACGACACCATGCTGGGAGGCCAACACGGCTGGAGGACAGACTCGTTTTCTCCACGCTTTGTCTCCGTGATAGAAGACAAAACGAAAGAACAGAAGAGAAAAGGGTAGAGATAATTTTATCCCCAATTTTTTTCCCCTTCCCATTTTGCCGCTCTAGCCACGCAGGAGTAAGACAGGACAAGCAGCTTGGTAGAAGCAGTCAGTAGCAGTACCCTTGCTGCAGGCTCCTCTTGCAAGTATATTTAAGTACCTAGGTTAGAAATGACAGGAATACCCCAAATACCCCGCAGTTTGAAGTATACCTAGAATGTGAATGAAGAAAACAAATTATGTTTCAATTGATTTCAAGTATAAATTACAATTTATCGGGTATTCATTGATAATGAAACACATGTCAGATGCACTTGGTTACCTCACGTGCTTATGAATGGAATACCTACAGAAATACCTACCTATATGAATATATTTTGTAATGGTTATAATTTTATGTCTTTGTAATCTTCACATAGTGATAAATTTCATTGATTTTAAGCGCGATAGATAGGTACCTACCTACGTTCTATCCATCTAGATAGTAACAAATAAACCTCTAGTTTATTTCATAGTTGTGTAGTTATTGGTTTAGTTTAGTATACCATAAGTTTAAGCGGTCCAAATAAGTTATTTTTGTAATTTTTACACACTGTGTCTACGTGTCTATCATCCATATTTCCAATCGCGGGACTACTGGAAGAAATTTCATTAGAAATAAGTAGTTCCATTGTGCTCATAATGTCTGTAACATTTTTATTACCATGTGTCCTTGTGTGTACATAATTAAATAAAATAAATAAATAAATAATACACAAACTATAATGTACTATCGGCTAGAAATAAATAAGTTAAATTTGTAATAAGTATCTATGCAAGTTACAACCGAATTACTTGGTTCGGATGGAGCCCGCAAAGTCGTTATTTCTGTTTCCCTAAACTAGCATGCTAAGTAGGTATTCATGGCATTCTGAAGGCCACGCCATGCCGTAAAACTATCGACCTGGCTATTTTTAAAGGTGACGAATGATGATATACTTTTACCTGGAACTGCGTCTTTTCAATTCATGATGATAATCTAATGAGATTCATATTTTTCAGAAATGTAAACAAGACATTGAGCTCTTTATTGTGTACTAGTGGTCGCCCTGTGGTCGAAATTCGACCGTAATTTTAGCTTTCTGCACTCCTCTATATAAACTTTAACTATGCCAAATCTCACACTCCTCCGTGCGCGCAATATGCTTAAAAAGGGGTACAAACTTTTCTCTTCACGTAGATTACAAGAATTCTTCACAAGATAGAATGTTAACCAACGCTAATCTTGAAAAACATAAATGTTTTTGTCGAACTTGATAACTTATTGTATAAAAACATATAGCACAGTTCTTCAATGTACTTAATCACGATACGTTGCAGTGATACATTTCCCAAGAAAATACTTTGAACGACTGCGGCCCGCTTAGTTACTTTACCCCGACAAAAACGAGGGGTGTTATAAGTTTGTAGAGTGTATCTGTGTATTTCTGTATCTGTGAATATGTCTGTGGCATCGTAGCTCCAAACGGATGGACCGATTTCAATGCAGTTCTTTTAATTGAAAGCTAGTTTAATCGGTTGTCATCTTAGATAAGTTTCATGAAAATCTGTTCAGCCGTTCAAAAGTGACAGCTCTTTTTCCTAGTTGGAGTCGGGGGTTTTTGACGGTTAGGTTAGGTTATTTACAAGTTAATTGCTCCTGCATTTGGACGCCAGGCGCAAACGATTTTAACTTTAGAGATGGTCGACCGAAAAATTGGCCGATTGTACAGTTAAACATAAAAATTACAAACGTTTAGTTCTGATGTAAACTACCTATACGATGTCTACTCTGAACCTGAATTTACAATGAGATAATTGTTTATCTTAAAAGTTATTCTATTGGTTCTAAATACCTAAACGACACATTGTACACCTTATCTTCACGTTTCATTTCAGATACGGGGTCAGTCAAACTGTGCGATATTATAATTAGTTATTAAATTATGAACATGTCGCCAAAACGTGCGGCGACTGATAGGCTGAATTGTAAAACGTGACTGTTATGACTAGGTACTCACTACGGGATGGCGTTAGGCAGACAGCGTGACACACGGACCACGGTCACGTGTTGGTGTGGCTGTCAGTCCCATATACAGATGGTTACGCAGCGGACAGCGGTAACTACCTATCTTTTTATAACAGCCTGTACCCATCTTCAATCCGGACACGTGAGAACTAATCACACGATTCTTTTTATAACATTTTCTCAGATTAGTATTTCTCACGGAGGAGAGAAGGGATACCTTCTCTCCACCGTGGTATTTCTCCTGTATCGTGGGTACAGTTTAACAGACACATGTGAAATAGGTACATGTAAACACCCAGACCATTTGTCCGCCATACAAATATTTGTTCCGTGTAGGGATCGAAGATCGAACTCGCGACACGTAGCGCAGAAAGCCAATTGCTTAGCCTCTGTGCCAATCGTGTCATAGAGAGAAAGAAAGAAAGAAAAAAGATTTATTTCGGACTCGCACAGGATATTACATAAACATAGAGAGAAAACATTAAAATAATAATAACAAAAAGGGTCTAATATGTAGATTCGAGTGACGTAGATGCGAAGCACGCTGGCGAGAAAATTTTATTGAGTGGTACGCTAGATTGAATGCTCTTTAAGGCGCGTCAGTGAGGTAACGAATTTGTCGATTTTGCTTCCTCCACCCGCGCAACCCGCGCGACCCCCTGTAATATTACGGAAACCGCTCGGAGCATGTCAACGCGAGCATCGCGCCAGACACTAAAAAACTATATAATAAATAGAGGTGGCAAAGTAAAATATATATTTGTAGATTGTTATAGGTCTATATACTAACAGAGTTACTACTAGAAAATTAATACCAATAACAGTGGTACAATCACTACAATGATGAATGATTTTATAAAAAAGGGAAATAAAAAATTAATGCACTTGCCGAGTTGTTAGATTATTTGGTATTAACTAATTATAACTTGCTCTTTTATTTGAAGGATTGCTTGATTCATTTAATATTCACTCATATAAATATATCACGATTATTAGATATTAATACCTAGCATTAAAAAAAGTAAAAACCGACTTCAAAAAACTAAACAGTGTAAATAATTTTCTTAAATTCTTCAATGCACCTAGCTTGGCAGTGGCAACGACTTCAGAAGCTGATAAGTTTTTTAAGAAAATTATATGTATTATACTTTTTAGTTTTTTGAAGTCGGTTTATATTTTTTAACTTTTATTTTATATTTTTATTTTGAGTGGCTTAAACAATTCATAATCATGCGATTACAGAAATCGCAAGTGACATGCTGTCATTCATTCAAGAGTTCCATTGTATATCTCCGAAGTTCTTCATCAAATCTTCAACAAATTTAAATGCCATCTTGAGAGTACCCTTTGAAATAAAAAAAGAATTTTCAAAATCGGTATGCAATTGGCGGAGTAATAGCGTAACAAACATACAGAAAAAAAACATACAGTCGAATTGAGAATTTTCTTTTTTGGAAGTCGATTAAAAATGGGAATAGCAGTGTTGGTGAATAGTAATATATAAAGTATAATCGATAAGTATTAAAATAAAACTAGGTTGGTACATAGTATTTATTATTATATATAGTAAAGGAATAGTATAAAGAAAAACAACAGTAGAACGGCGCCTTTGATCTCGCCGACAACGTCA
The DNA here is from genome assembly GCA_932294325.1 of Allophyes oxyacanthae. Lineage (NCBI taxonomy): Eukaryota > Metazoa > Arthropoda > Insecta > Lepidoptera > Noctuidae > Allophyes > Allophyes oxyacanthae. The sequence continues at coordinate 2,445,896 of OW028625.1, forward strand.
AGACAGTGTGGCGATAGTGCATGGAGGCTAGTGTTGTTACAAGTAGCGTAGTGGTTTTCTACGCTACGTGCCGCGGGTTCGATACGCGCACGGAACAAATATTAGTCTGGGTGTGTGTGCATGTGAGATAATGTCTGTAAACTCTACCCATGATACAGGAGAAATCCTAGTGAGGGACAATGTTATAATAAAAAAAAAAAAAAAAATTTGATCAACATCGTCATCAACTTATTATTACTTACTATTTTAAACGTTGATTATGACAAATTATCAATTCATTAATAGAAGGTAGCTCTGAATTTTGGTCACGTAGTCACGTGGTCACGGTTTATATGAATAGACCTCACCAAAACATGAAGTTTGAATACCAACATGATGGGACTGCGTCCCATAGTTTGGGAGATATAAACTTTCAAAGATTTAGTCACGTGGTCACATAGATCTCACCAAAACATGAAGTTTGAATACCAACATGATGGGACTCCGTCCCATAGTTTGGGAGATATAAACTTTCAAAGATTTAGTCACGTGGTCACATAGATCTCACCAAAACATGAAGTTTGAATACCAACATGATGGGACTCCGTCCCATAGTTTAGAGCTTTCAATCATTCGGTCACGTTCACGTGGTCACATACTGAATTTGAATTTATGTTTATAGAAAACACATCAAAAAGATGGTCTCTATATTTTTAGACAAAGTATATCTTAGAAGATAAAACACAATTTGTATTGACTTGACAGATAAAGTGACAGATCAGTAGACTCTATCTATATCTGATTTTACTAAAATAATAATATTTCAAATATGTACTCAAAAAAAATCAAAATATGTTTATAGAAGTACATGCCATACTACTGAGGCAAGTTATATAGGTTGCCCCCTCTACACAATATTGTGTCTAGAGAGCAAAATAAATTCTGAATTTATAAATCGAACGCGATAGCCTCGATCGACACGGGTATCACGTCCGAGAGCCAGCGGCAGACTGCCGCCCGTCGCCCGAACACGACCCTTCAGCTGAAAATTGGCACAGATTTACGTTTAAATTCAAGGAAAAATTGAAAAATGACTTTTTTTTTAATGTTAAACGTTGGACTTATAAATAAAAGAATTATTTATCTATTGCTGCAAATCAGAAATAAATTAAGCTTCAAGTTCCGAAGAAGATGAAGGTTTAAATTCTGATTTAGGTGTTTTATAATCGCCAATTACTATAGTATAATCTACTTAAAAAAAATATTTGAAACGTTGGATTTGAAGTAGAGATCTTGAACTTTAAGACTGTATTTTTTTTTTTTTTGTATATGGTATAATTGCGGAGGAGATGGCGATGTAAAACGGCGTTTTGGTCAGGGTACTGCCTTAAGACAAAATCCTCCGTACCGAATGACTGGACAAAACACGTAACACAAATATATACTATCCTCTGAACATTACTATGAATATGTATTAATATTTTCTTGTTTCATACTATTTAACCGACTTCAAAAAAAAAGGAGGAGGTTCTCAATTCGACGCGTATATTTTTTTTATGTTTGTTACCTCATAACTGTCGACTGGGTGAACCGATTTTGATGATTCTTTTTTTATTTGAAAGCTGGTGCTTCCCGTTTCGTCCCATTTTATTTCAGTAGACGGGTTTTAGTTTTTAAACTTACTTTTTTATAGTTTATATTTATTGTATTGTTCTAGACTGCAGCAAGCTATTCTATTTGGAACCCAGACGACATAGACAACGCAGACCGACGACGCACAAAGGGCTTCGTAAAATCGATGATATCTGCACTACAGGCAGACACCCTGTCATCCACAAAAGGTTAGACAGAGATTTGTTTAGCTCTAAATATAGATCTTATAGTTTATGAAAATAGTAGAAATACTTAGTTTACTTGTATTATTATTATATAAAATCACGTGTTTGTATTACATTATCTTATCTAAGAACTTTTAGTATAGGTAGTGATATTTCTGATCAAACTTATTAGTTATTTTCTTTTTGTACTACTGAAGTTATGTGGCTGTTTGTATACATCCGAGATTTTACAGAAGACCTGAAATGATGAAGGTATTCGCTGTCTTGATCACAAACTGTAACTACCAAACATTTTGCGAAGAATAGAATAGAATATAAATGTGATTTATTGCACATAAATACACAAAAAGAAACAGGAAAAGAAAAATGTGTGCTTGGACACATAGTAAAAGTAAAACTTCTTCCGGAATCAACGGACAATATATCGACTACCCCTTCCACGCGGCCGTAATGCTTTTTCGTGACAGAAAAATCCTAATACCCCCCATCTATATAGAATTTTCACTTTATAACAGATTGTAAATCAATGCACAATTGGTCATTGGTGGTCTTATCGCTTAGAGATCTTCTCTAGACAAGCCTTGGATCATGGAGTACACGGAGTTATTGTACTCCATGCTTTGGATAGTCCAAGAGGTATGTCACCCAGTGGTCGAAATTCGACCGTAATTTTAGCCTTCTTCACACCTTCTCCATATAAACTGTAACTACCTATGCCAAACCGCACACACCTCCGCGCGCAATATGCTTAAAAAGGGGTACAAAGATTTCTCTACACGTATTAATATACATAGATAACCTAACCTAACCGTCTAAAACCCCCGACTGCATTGAAATCGGTCCACCCGTTTTGGAGCTACAATGCTACAGACAGATAAACAGATACGCATATCCACAGATGCACACTACAAACATAAATAAAACACCCCTGTTTTTTGTCGGGGGTTAAAAATGGAATAGGGTAGAAGTTTGAGGCAGGTTTGTCTTGCCTATGTAAACAACCCAGAGATATTTCAACCAAGAGAGTATAGATAGATACATGGAGCTGGAAGCAAAGGCATCCACTTCCCTATCAGAAGGAACTGCTACCACAATTCCCGAAATGCCAAGAAAGGGAGATCTTGAAAATACCGCGTGACCGTTCCAGAAGCCTCTGTACTCTGTAGTTCGCAGGGCTACATATCAAGCTATACATTTTCAGTATAAGCTGACCTTTCATGGTACGGAAAGCCTGTACAGTACGAGGTCAGCTTTTACTGGAAATGTATAGGATGATATGTAGCCGTGTGTACTAGGCCCAAGCCCAGCCTGATAATGTTATATCATTCAATATTTCTCAAATGTGAGTTTTATTAGGCATATATAAACTTTATCTCGAATTCTCTCGAGTCTCGGACGATCGACGTCGCAGGCTCAAGCTGATGTTTACAGTTTTCATGGGAATACCCACACACATACACAATAAATGTAAAAACACAACCTATCTTGTATGTGTGAGTTTTGTTTTGACGCCTTCCACTCACACATGTAAACGGCACCCACACAGCCTTATTAACCTACAAATAAACACACTGTACACACGTGCACGTTTTCGACGTATCGCGATGACGCACGTGCAAGGGGAGGTAAGGGCGGGAGGGGCGCGGCAAAACGGAATGAACGGTTTATATAGGACGCGCGCACGCATACAAAACCAGTTTTATTCGCGAAGTAAACAAATAAACACCTTCCAAAGAGCACACCTTCTTGAGCCGGCTGATTGCCAACATGGGTACGTTTACCTTATTTTCCTAATCATCGTAACATTGACCTAACTATAAATGCATTCAGCGTATTTTTTTAACCTTTCTAACGTGTACCTATTTTGATCGATTGTTAATGATTTAAATAATTTGATTTATTGATTGCTTTAATTTATTTGATTGATTGGTTCAGCTGCTTAATTTATATTTATATATTTTGTACTAATCACGTGACGAATTGCAGACATTATTATTGTTCAAAGCCTCAAGTGACCGGTCGCGAATTAGAAAGGCGTAGAATGTTTAATAGGATTTGTAGTGCGCATAATTTGTAGTGATGCAGTCTCTGTTCCTAAATGCAACCGCAGTATTGGTATACACTTTAAAACAAAACGAAAATTCGTCTTAGTATGGTGGACACGCATAATTTACAAGCGCAAGCCATACAAATTCAAATTTTTATTTGGAGTGAATTTTAGTACTGCGGTTGCATTTGGGAACGGGCACTGAATCACTCTGCACACTACATAAAAAATGATCCTGGATAGAGCTATCTATTTCCATTCTTCCGGTTTTCTGCCAGCTTCAGTATCTATCTATCTACATACATAATAGTGCAATGGCCTCAAACTTTTACCCCGACCCTATCGAAAGCTGGATGATTATTATGATAGTACCACCCAATGCAAAGTTATCGTCCTATTTATTTACCACTCCTACCTATTCAGTTTCAAAAATATTGATTACAGTCTGTGTTCCATATTGTTTTACGCAGCTTTCATCGCATTTGATTGACCTAAAGTCTTATCTATCATTATTTTTTTGCGTAGTAACGTCCTCTTTTCATAAATTGCACTAAATAACCTCATTTTCCTTTAAAGTTTTGGCTTTCTTTTCAGTAACAGAGAAAAAAATCTCGTTGTAATTACATAAATTCTCGTGCTATATCAGACAGCAAAAAGCTTTTATTTAGTAAACTTAACCTTGATTGTAATTAATAAACAAGTTAATGATCGCAATGTATGTATATATAGATAGAATATTCATTATGGAGTACTAACGTTTAGTTGATGCAACTTTCTAAGCGTTCAGTAGTCTTTTTATCACAGTATTTTTCTCTATTACCTATACTATGTTGTGTTTTAAAAAAGCTATTCTTCAATGACCTATAAATCTCTTGGCTCTATAATCTCATCACTGTTCTAGATTCCCGACGATAAGTCTGGAAGACATTTCGATAATTTTTTCGTCATTCCGCCCCAATATAAAGCTATTTCGCCAAATTACTTAATGGTGCCATGCCATGCTATGCGTCATTCATACAGCGTCCTCGCGTGCCAGCATCGTGCCACCGCCTTAATTCAATTGATTCCCATTTGGTCGAGGCTTTTATTCTAGAATTCGAAACACAATGAAATATCCTGAATTTATGGCTAGGAATTGCAACTTCGTGAAAGTATTGGCTTATTTGATGATGAAAGATAATTTTATTACCAGTAGGTACGTTTTTGTCTCTATAAAAGATAAGCTAAATAAAAACATCGCCTGCCTTTGTAAATTCGAAACATAACATTACCAAAATAAACACGTGTCGACGGCATCTGGTTCGCATTCCACGTTGCATGAAAAAATCTTGCGTCTTTTGATCTTACCCAAAATAAAGTATAGAAACAGATGGTAACCGTTCGGCTTTACGCCATTTTCGTTAACTGTAAATAAAGATTGGAATGGCACGTTTGCAAACCGCTTTACTTATGGTCGAGTCTGACGCATGAGTCACCCTTCCCATTATGGGGCGTTACGCGTTCGTCACTATCCCAATTGGCATGTTAATTATTCTTGGAGATGTAATGACGTAGTTAGTGGATATGATCATATGCCTTGTAGAATGTATGCAGTCGATTTATAACTATGGTACAGTACGTGCGGGTATTTCAGACTTAGTGACATTGTGTCATGGTTCCACATGACGCAACGTTCAGTTAGCTTATCGCGTTTCATTGTCAATGACTATACGTAGAGTTTTGTTGTGAACTGTTACTTTCATTATCAAACATGCTCGGTTCCAGATTTTATCAACATAACTTCCTTTTTTATATATCCTGCTATCCGATGTATGCGTTTAATTCGTCATGGTTGAATTCAAGTTTCATAGAACCACTGCATTAGACCATGTTTGTCATACTTCTTTTTCTTTTTACAGATACGTTAAATATAAAACCGTTAAGTAAGGATTTAGAGTGGTCTCTTGATGCGCCCTTCGGTGCGGGCATGGAGGCCACTGGTGCAGGCGGGGCTGATGCGTCCGCTGCACCGCTAGCATGCTCGTCGAGCGAGGAGCGCGCGCTGCGCCGCGTTGTGGGTCGCTGGGGCGCCGAGTGGTTGAGCTGACTCGGCTCCGAAGCCCGCGCCGCCGGCAGCTGGCCTGCCGACCACCCCCTCCCGCCCCCGCGGTGGGGGGCACCCCGCCCCGCCCTGCGACTCACCCTCCGACAGTACGAGGACTTGGTCGCTAAGGCGGAGGCGCTGTTGAGCCGTCTCGTCGTCTCGGAAAACTATGACTCCATCAACAACTTTATTTCCCTGTACGAGGCCTACATGGCCGCCCCGGACGCAACTCTTCAGGAGTACTTCCCGAAGTACAACCCACCCATCCGTCCTCACAAGCACACATGCGTTGGTCTGGCCATGGAAGTTGAGAAATTACTGAAAGGTTTAGAGAAAGACTTCCCTGGCATTTCAAAGTCCATGATGCTAGTGTCCTGTGACGAGAATATTCAAGATCTGGTGGACTACACGACGTCAAGTCCTGGACCTCAGGGTTTCTTGATAGAGAATGAGAAGGACCATGTGATGCTTGCGATCCACGTGAAGGTTGACGGAAGACCTGGAATGTTCCTGTCAGATCTGGGCTACCATATCGCTCGTGTTGTCACTGTGATGGCTGACCGCTGCTACCCTCATACCGGTAAGTTCAACTTCTCAAATTCGCTCTCTAAAACTACGCAAAAAAACAACCAAGGAACTTGTTGCGATTCTTCTATAGTGCCAATTGGAAATTTCTATTTATATTTCAACAGTAACTTAATATCCATGTTACCCTCAGGTTGGTTCACCCAATCGGACGAGCCGCACTGCCGCAAAGAGTACAAGTACCAGTTCAACGCGCAGAACAGCAACTACATCGAGTGGCATGAGAGGGAGACCAGGGGAGCCGTCACGAAGGAGCGACTATCTCTCATCTACGTCGCCAAGGCGTACCTCACCGCTGTCAGCGTTACTGAGAAGAGGAACATCGTGTGGGACATGAGGTTAGTACAATGACGCACACATACGACATGGGTACTTTAAGAAAAGAGCCTACACCATCCTAAAAGGTCGGCAACGCATCGGTGACTCCTCCGGTGTTGCGGATGTTCATGGGCGGCGGTGATCACTTACCGTCAGGTGAACCGCACGCCCGTTTGCCCACTATACTATAAAAGTAAAAAAAAAACAGGTTTCTTTGTCTATCTTGAAGCCTTTCCCAACTAGGAGTTGTCTTCTATTGGTTTAATGCGCTAATTTAACCTTTCATTGTACGAAAAGCCGTGTGAGATCAGCTCATACTGGACGTGTCTGGGCAGTTCAATTTCTGCCCTGTACCTCTACCATGAGTTTTCCGTGCCGTCTGACGTTCACGTTCACATGCAATATTTGTATAGTGACTTTAGTTCACTATTTATACTGCTAGAGGCGCTGAAAAAATTCCCATACAAATATTGCATGTGAACGTGAACGTTAGACGGCACGGAAAACTCATGGTAGAGGTACTGCTAAAAGAGTTCGTAGTAAACCCTCTGGTAGAAGTTCTCCAGTTCTCTATCCTAAGATCATGCTTAAAATGTAACCTAGGTTATCTTACAATTCATAACTATTTACTAGTTGGAACATATTCTGGATTAGTTTGGATAAAAACTGAGTCATGTTGACGTAACGTGTTTGCGAATACTATCAGTAGGAACAATGCCTAGATAATGAAATGATACTAAGATAATCAGCACATCCCAACAAGAAAGCTATCAGTAACGTCAATAATCTTGAAGAACAATAGTATCTTCAAGATTAAAATTTAATCTTCTAATGACTTGAAACATGATTTAAAACCTCCATTTATCAAAGATAATGAAGTGACACTGTTTTATGGCAACGATAGCAAGATTGAGATGTTATCTCCGAAAGTAAATAAAGACATGTAACAACTTTAAACTAATATATCTTGAGCACAATCACATCACGATGGCATAGATGCAGACTAACATGAAAGATGTGAAGTGTTAGTAATTAGCACTGTTATTGCTTTACTTAACAATTAAATTAGTAGTATACCAGGAACCACTGACGCAGTTGTACCAGGAACGATTGTATAATATAAAGTATGCAAATTATTCTAACTGGATGTGATTCGTGTAAAAGTACTATTTTGCAGATTGGTACATTTCTGTTTTTAGTTGTACTAAAAGTCATGATTCGTGGCATTTTCCTATTACTGTATTAGATATGCAAAAGATGATGAATTTGATGGATGAGGTTGATATCAATATGGCTATTGGCGTATCCTAGAGGATCATAAATGAAGCTAGATAGGTTATTCTTGAATATGGAAAAAATATTGAATTGAATTTTCGTTGCAAAATGAATTCAGTGATGTGTTAGGTACGAGAATCCAGATATGATCATGTATTTGAGAATGTAAAAGTATGATATTGATAAACATATTCACTATTCAGTCAAACATGCTGGAAGCAGACACCGTTCCACTTGGTAATAAACGAGGCTGCTGAATTTGAAATTTGATACGTATTTGCCAGTATTTGCAGTATTGGCCCTGAAGTATTTCCGTTTTAAATGACGTCAATGATTTTAATAAATGTGTCCGATTCTGTTTCCATATTATATGCCAAAATCTTTTTATATGACACACTTCAAGATCTTTCGGTCAATGAACTCGATTATATTATAACACTTTTGATATAGGGTCTAGCAGATTCTTTTGAAATGTATCTAAAAAAGATTCCATTGCCAACACCAATTTACAAAACAATATTTTCTTTCTTTCCAGGAGTCTCCTCGCCAGGGATCCTAAGGGCCGTCTGACTGCTGGTATCTACTTCCCAATTAAGAAGAAGGACCAACAGTTCACCATCTTCTTCGACGCCCACAACGGCAAGCAGAGGAAGAAGCTGAAGTTCGAAACGTTCTTAGAACTGCAAAAGGTAATTATGATTAAATAATGCCTTATTTTATATCAACGGAATTTTATTAAACCTATAACTTATAATTTCAATGTAGCTATGACGTATGTATTCAATTTCAACAATGGAATTTCAATAACCAACAAGAATTATGAGGAAATCCAATTTTTACCCTAACCGCAGTCCGATGATCCATCTTGGTTTGGTTAGTAACAAGATTCACAACCATACCTATAAATGTTTCAATCATATTTCAAATCTGTATCCTAAATCAAAATGATAACAGTTCTGCAGACGTCATTGCTCTGGCGCTGTGCCAGTAACGGTTTCTGGAATTTGCCATTTCTCATTTTATGGAAATGTTCCCTGAAACTTCAGCGCCACCTATTTGAAGCTGCTAGTTGTATATTTAGAATGATCACCATGACCTAATGACACCATGTTCAACTTACGAACTGTTATAGCAAACTTAAATATTAAGTATACTCAAGTACTAGGTATAAACAGAAAGTGTATAGTTGTTTACTATGTAATAATATATAAATATAATTTATATGTCTACGTAACATTATAATTCTCAATGAAGTTTAATTTTTGGTGAATTTACCTTCATTGTATCTGCATCATCCTAAGGTTGTCTGATAGATAATGTCTTTATAGTAGCAGTTTCAGAAAGTTTGGCAACATTCAAATCATTTTCTCAACATTAATATTCTAAAGATAATTTATCTACTAGCTTTCATAGACCAACATAGAGATAGATTTTCATTCTTTCTTTCATATTTTCTCGTATCTAACCAATGTGTTTTCTCTATTCCAGATTCCTGACGAGGTCGTAGATGAGGTAGAACAATGCAACGATCAGCTTCGTCTGCGTGATGGTGAGCTGTTGTCCATTCTGAACAAGCTGGCTACCATCATGGCCGACGAGGAGTACATGGTGGAACTCCAGGATATCAACGATAAGATCGTGCAACTATCTGCGGGAAATTAGAAACATGTTCATGAAAACACCTTCTGAATACCATAGACCATTTGAGTTTTGATGGAGTTTAGTTAGGATTTTCGTAGTAACGTAAAAAAATTAATTCGAAGTAGATAACGATTTTAACATCATTGTAGTTTTACTAATCGATGGAACTAAATTCATTATAATCGATTAGAAAATTAGACGTAGAGTTCCGATTATTAGTGTCGTAGAACCCATTAACAGCAAGGATTTGACCTCAGATTTGACATTTTCTTGATAGATCATTCATGTAATTTTTTTTTATATTAATTTCTCACTAAATTGGTTTTTAGAATATCGATTTTTTTTTATTGGGTCTTTCATTAGTTTTCATGGTTTTCATGCATGTGATTATGTTCATGTAGTTACACATTTTGGTTTAGATGTTAGACAACTAGTTGTGACCTAGATCTTAATAACTAAGACGTATGACGAGACACGGTTCAACATGGGATATTAAAAAATATTAGAAAAATCTGTTTTGTTTTATTTATTTCATCTCTTGCATCTACTGGTTACTGCGTCTTCTACATTCTTATAAGTATTATAAGACTCAGCACAGTTAACCTAAAGCAGCTCTAATTGGTACACATCTTTTTCCAATGGAAATAGATCACTATCACTACCTAATAACAAAAACTATTTTAACTGCTTTGCTCGACGAACATTAGCGTCAGATGTCATAGCCTGCCACATGCTGAGCTGGACACCAATTTGCTGCAGCTCGGGACACCGAATAGTCGCATATTAAACCCACATATATTTCTTTCTACTTAATCTTTACACTTGTCAATTTAAGAAAAATGTCTTCTCTGCCTATACCTATGTCTATCATTTTAGGGTGTCTTGTTTTGTGGTAAATAAATGGTTTTTCTTTCTATAGTAGGTGTGGCTTTTTCTAGATGGGCCACCATGACTGATTTCAATTCTGATTGAATAAAGAGTTTTTCAAAATTAGTCTTGAAATTACAGAATTAGTCGGTCCGTGGTTTAAAAATTATTGAGGTACAACCATAGCACTTAGCGAAAAACTACCATTGATCAATATTGCACAGATTAATTATCTAGGAACGCCATCTATGCTTAATTGGGTATAATACTGAAAAGATGTTTTAATGTCAATCTTTATTGCAAATAATGCCACAATACATCAATAGAGGGCACCAAGCCACCTACAGATTGGCTTTATTAGGAAGCCTGTAAGCCTCGGGTAGGTATATTATTGTAAGCAAATTTAAATACGAGCAATTCCCTCCAAACGGATTCTGGAAACAAAGTCTAAAGGCAAGATGTCTAACCATATTATTATATTATTACTTCCCCTGCTAAAGTCATTTTAGAGCTGCACGCGGTGAACCCTGGCGTTGACTGACGGTTCTCTGACTACCGACAGATGGCGGGACGGGATGGTGATGACAGAAGCATCACCACTACCTACTAGAGAATTGGTTATACGGCCACGAACTTCTCCAGTATGAAAACTAAGGGAATTACTTCATTAGGCCCGATGGGCTGCGTTAGCAACAATGTTGGCAGTAATTATTAAACTATTACTTTAATTTAATCAAGGCACTGGACTACCTTGGACTGTAGACTGATACTATCTCTTGGGTTACAAATGTCAATTAGCTCAATAAATAGCATACTATACTGGCATTTTGCCTTTGGTTTAGACAGAGACCTGACAAATCCTTGGGATTGTTCTTGGTAATGATAAATTAAGTAACTAATTACTAGCCTTGACAAACTAATTAAGTATGTATTTTCCAAAGTAACGTGCATATTTGTAATTTTGGAATTTCCTTAGTATCATAACGTTGTGGTTGAAAGTTTTAATTACCGTGACCTAAGCATGACACACTGTTCGAATTTTTAAACTTCAATAGGATCGTGAGAGGCAAAATTTCGAGAACCTTGCAAAAAAATTACCAATCATGAAGTTAGGACTCCCATCTTCATGATCGGTATTTTATTACAAGGTAGCTTAAATTTAGTCTCTCACGATCGTATTGAAGTTTATTACCAGAGTCGATGTTCATTACCGTTTTAGTAACGCGGTAGAAGATTTGGGGGGAAAACCCCTAAGTTGGGAACCCTGTAGACCCGACAGATCGGGCGAAGCTGCTTGAATCTGACAAAATGATCGCCGGACTCCATCTAGTCTAGCTCTTAATAAAGGTAATTGGCAACACGTGCAGCATGTCGCTTAACACGTTATCAAATCTTACGCAATTCTTCATCACGCTTACTATGTAACAGAGGTGTGACGTCACAGCGAATGACATCATGCAAAATTTACACAAACGTTGTTCGAGGAAAAACATTATTGTTATGTAGGAGTCATCGTAGTGTTTTGGTATGCCTGGTAGGTAAACTGATGACGTAGGTCATGCTTGGTTATGGACTTAGTATACTATTTGAAATAGTTGCGTACTTGTTTGATAAAGGTTGCGAAGTAAATGCGTCAATTGTTTTGCATAGAACTCAAGCATGCTGTTCATCTCCCTATTTGTACCAAGAGGTCAAAATGTGGCGGAGAATAGAGAAGAGTGGTGATTACTCCACAGAAATAATACTGGATATTTTTTTATGTAGTGCGCTTAAGTTGTAGATTGATTCAGTCTCTGTTCCTAAATGCAACCGCAGTATTGGGATACACATTAAAACAAAACGAAAATTCGACTTAGTATGGGGGACACGCACAATTTACTAGCGCAAGCAATACACAGTCAATTTTTTATTACGTTTTGGAGTGAATTTTAGTACTGCTGTTGCATTTGGGAACGGACACTGAATCACTCTGCAAATTTAGCGCACTACATAAAAAAATATCCTGTATAACACCAGTTGCGAAGTACAATCGAAATACAACGATAATAGTTCCGGGTAAAATCGTTGATCTTGCTCTAAAATCCTTACAGAAGACTGCAGACAAGCAAAAGAGTGTTCAATTTTTTTGCCGTCCTATGCCGTATAGGTACCTACCTAATAATCACGTGAGGTTTGAACAGGGGGGGAGGGGGTTAAAATAGCAAATGTCTCCATTGATCATGATGGGGTGAGGGGAGCGGGGTTGTTGCGAACGTCATCATCAGCATCAGCATCCGCGGTACTTCAGCATCATTTTCAACATTAGCATCAGCATCCGCGTTGATCGATGCTGATTATAAATGCTGAAGTCGTGACATGACCACAGAGCGGGCGGGGCTTAAAGCATTAATTATTACTAAACTATTTAGTTTAATTCTATTTTTCTATTAAACGTCACAAAATTATTGAAACAACCTTTCATTTCTTCCAAGGAAAACTGTGCAACTTTTAAATATAAATTCATAATGGTCACTACTTTTCCCTGCTTATTTCAGAAAATAATTAAAATCAGCACCGGCATCAGCTTCCGCTGATGTCAATGATTAAATATCAGCATTATCAGCATCAGCATCCGCTGATGTGAAAAAAATATGCATCAGCTACAACCCTGGACAATGTTGTGGCAATCACGTGTATTTCGTGCTACCCACGTGAAACCCCGAACCCTCATCGGTTTGTGTAAACTTCCTTGAACGTTGATGTGCGGATTGACTAGATAATCTGGAGAATACCGGGTACGATACGTTAAAGAGCGAAATTTTACGTAAAGTAGCAGGTATCTGCACTTTACCTAGTTATTTTGTGAAATCGTGGAAGGAGAGAGCAAAACACTTTCTTCTCTTCAACACTCAAAATCTTGTACGCGGCATTGAGCCCTTCTCAGCTGCACCTAAACCCACTATGGTATTTAAGTGTTCGCGGTTGATGCTGGGATTTGCTGTGTTTTAAGTTTTTTGATATTTAGTTAAATATTTCCCAATATTTTACTTATAAGTTCCTGGCTTAATAGAGATTTAAAACACAAATGAACTGTAATGTTTAAATTATGCAAAGAACCTTTCTCTTCAGTTTAACGAATGCTTGGTAGTTAGTCTGCAAATTACCTAGGGAATCGACAGATTACCTAGTTTATCTGAACATCCAATCAATTTTTCGCAGTTAAACGGTATCAGGCAGTTAATCTGCACTCTAACTAATTTATGAACATTAACGGTAACATAATTATTACGTGTGGAGGAATGTACGTTAAAAAGGTTAAATTCTATTGAGAAATCAAAGGGGCTCGTGGCAGAATTTTCACATACCTAAGGCTCTTCTAAGTCATGTGATTACGAAGCCCAAAATTAAAAAGTGTTACGTTACGTCTGTCTTCCGGCCTCTATCGGTATTCCCCAGTAATTGGGTTACAGAGGTCAGATAACAGTGTTTTTGTGGCGAGTGACATAATTTCAGTAAAATGTAAGTTGATCCAAATATTTATAGTAGACCGTGTGATGATCGGTCTTTGTTTTCATGAATTACCACATTGTAAGTAAGTAGTCGGCAACTAACCTGCTACAAAAATGTTGAAGTCTTGAGTGTGTATTTACCATTCCAATTATTTATATAACATAAAGCACATAAGTCATAACTGACTGCCCCATAGCATTATCATTTCACTCTTGTCCATCCAAAGGTTGCCTGGAAGAAATCGCCGTGTGCGATAAGGACACCCTTTGTACAATTTCCCTTTGTTCGTGCAAGTTTTAAGTGTATACCTAATATTTGTTTTACTGGTGTACAATAAAGAATACTTATATAAATTAAATAAATAATAAATACAGGATATATTTTTGTGTAGTGCGCATAATTTGTAGAGTTATTTAGTCTCTGTTCCTAAATGCAACCGCAGTATTGGGATACCAAACGAAAATTCGACTTAGTATGACGCAAAATTTACTAGCGCAAGCTATACAAAATCAATTTTTTATATTGTTTTGGAGTGAATTTTAGTACTGCGGTTGCGTTTGGGAACGGACACTGAATCACTCTGCAAATTTTACGCACTAGGTACATACAAAATATCATGTATAAACCGTAAAGCTAATACTAATGTGTCATGTTGATGAGTTAGTCGATCACGCACAAAGCTGTCGCATATATTGTGGAATATGTGTCACACAAAGGCGCGAACCTGCTGGAACAAAATATTTATCGTACGTGTCACACAGAAGAGCTAGAACAAAAGATTTACCGCTAGTTTCCGAAAACCTTTAACTATAACGTATTGAAATATTTTATTAGTGATGAAAGGATTATAAAATGATAATCCTTTCATCACTAGTAAAATATTAAATAATATATTTAATATTATAGTTTGCGATAATCGTAATAGCTATTTAGCTATTACGATTATCACAAACTTTTATAAACAAATAAAACGTTTTAAACTTATGAAACTGTGTATTCAAGTTATTGAAATCAAATTGGTACAAATTTTTATCTACATTATAGAATCTTTACTAGCGATACCCTTTTGTGTCTGTCGATATCAAAAATATTGACATAATGCCACCCACCGGGGACCATAATTATTTATTTTTAACATTTTAACTGCCTCGTTGCCCTAGCTTGGCATTCTTACTCTAAAGAAAATCATTATTATTATCCTATTATTTATTTTTATACACATTAAATTACATTATTCTCGCAGATCGTGGTACCTACACTAACTTTTAGGTAAAATATTCATGCTTATTATAAAATACATTTTGAACTAACCATTTTTTTTAAACTCTCTTAAATTATTTTCCATCCAGTTTGTCCCTACACCCTCGGTAATCCCTATTGGAAATGGTAGGGTGTCGTAAAAGTATTTTTTTTGTAGTGCCAAGGAAAACGGGGATATGTTATACTTAAAACAATTTTTTTCACTACAGAGTAAATAATAGGCAAATATAGTTTAAAAAAAATACGCTTTTGTCATCCAAACTAAACGTGTAAAATTAAAAATAAAAAAATAAAAAAAAATAAAAACCCTACCCTATGCAAAATTTCAGCTCAATTGGAAACCGGGAAGTGGGTCAAAACTTCGAAGATTTTTTTGCATAGTTTGTTTTACCCATGTTTTCTAGGAATTGTTTTTATATGTGTGTTAAGGTATATAACGCAATACCAAATAGGATAAAAGAATTGTCATTCAAATTATATAAAAATGAATTGTCGAAATGGTTGCGTGATAAGGCATTTTATTCTAATAATGAATTATTAACATGTAGACATAAATAATTTGGTAATCTCTGATATTTAATGTGACACTTCATAATATACTATTGCATTAATAATATATCTATATAATATTATTTTTGACATTATTAGACATTATATCAGTAGGTACTTAATTGACATTATATCGAGATTTAATTGTAATCATTTATTTATAGAATTACTTTACTAGTACCTATGCATGCCATAAATACTATGTCATTTTTTGCACGCCCAACTGGCTGAGTTTTGTGAAACAATATTTAATATAAGAACTTTTATACCATGCTCTTGCAAAAATAAATTCATTTCATTTCATGTCATTTCATTTTTACCCTGGGGTCCGAATTGCGCTAAAAGTGATAATATCGCGAATCCGACGCTGAACGACGGGTGAAGCTAATAATAAAAGCACGGTGAATATTTCATTTCGTGCATATTACACGTCGGACGCTAAAGAATATATTAAACGTTGAAAGAATTTGAAACTAAAGTAGTTCTTGTATAGTTAACTTGGTGTTCTATTAGGCGCAATCCTTAGAACATCTTTTTTTTTATTAGAAATGCACTAAATTTACAACAAAGAATCTAAAATCTAATTACCATCGGTGTCCCTTTTCCCAGATTTTAGTAAATTAGCACATGCTGTAAAACACTGTGTTTGAAGAACGACATTTTTATTACTTTTTAGGAAAGCAGGATATTTAATCTATACAAAGACGATTTATTGTTTATGGAAGAACATATTTAAGTGGTTCCATACAACTTTGAAAAATGTCCCTCCACTTTCCCATAATTACCATTTGACGGTATGTTGGATCCGATATTTTAATACTTAGGCCTCACTGTGCACCGTGCTTCGCACAAAATAATCCGCGAAAGTCAACGCTCGGCTACCAAGCCGAACACACGCGTGAAAGAGTGATTTTGGCTAAGTAAATTAAAGTTATCCTGTTCGAAAAGTGACGTGGTTCGGAATATTTCTGCATACCGTTCGTGTTATGAAAGGTAGTTATATATATTTTTATCAAAGAATTATTTGCCAGATGTATTCGGTATAAGTCTCTTTTTCCGCTGACAAGCTTAACAATGCAGTACCTGTTCCAAATAACGGTAATTTATCGAAAATGTTATGAATCTAATTACCATTCTTCTAATTACCATTGATTACCGTTCTTCTTGATTCGAATGGTAATGAGAAAAACCGAACGGTAATGATTAGATTCTGTGATTCAATTCTGTATACACTGTATTTATCCTTACTTGTCTTAAACCATATAACGAATACTTACAATATAATAGATTATATTCATTCAGTCATTATATTAAATAATTTCCCAATCTTATCAGTTGACTTTGCTTACCAGCACTTCTTCTTCTTCTTCCTCGGTCGCTCAATACTGAGGATCGCGACCACAAATTCGTCTCCATTTATATTTGTCAGACGTGGAGTGCACGGCTAGTTGTATGTTGCCGCCAACCGCTCTCTTGACAGCATCACTCCATCTGACGGGCGCCCGACCTCTCACTCTCCTGCCCTCCACGTGACCCGGTATGAGCCTACTCTCCA
Source organism: Allophyes oxyacanthae (assembly GCA_932294325.1). Taxonomy (NCBI): domain Eukaryota; kingdom Metazoa; phylum Arthropoda; class Insecta; order Lepidoptera; family Noctuidae; genus Allophyes; species Allophyes oxyacanthae. Next base: position 2,463,382 of record OW028625.1, read on the forward strand.
AGCTATGTTTTGGAGATCGCATAATGTGTCCGAAAAATCTCACAACTCTTTGGTGGCAAATCGCAGAAAGATGCACTTTAACATTTAGCTCCACAAGGATGGACTCATTTGTTCTGAATGCTGTCCATGGAATTCTGAGCATTCTCCTCCAACACCATAACTCGAAGGCATCGATTTTTCTTCGATCAGAACTCTTCATGCTCCAGGTTTCGGCACCGTACATAAATATGGAGAAAATCAGGGCTCTTACAAGGTGGACTTTAGTTCCGAGTCGAATGCTTCGGTTCCCCCATATCTTGTCAAGATTTAGACATAGCATTATTCGCCATCGCGGACCTGCGGCAGATTTCTTCCGAGCAAGTGCCTTCATTATTTATCATTGATCCTAGTTATACGAACTGACTTAATTTATCATATCCATTGAGAGTATCAGATGACGTGAAAGATTGGGCTCGGTCTACCACCATTATCTTTGTTTTGGAACGGTTGATTTGCAGACCCAATTTCACACAATTGAAGCGGAGACTTCAATTGTGTAAAGTAGTGTTGCCATTTCATCTTCTGTTGAAGCAACTATGGTTGTGTCGTCCGCATATCTCAGGTTAGTGATTTTTTGGCCACCCACTGTCACACAACCACTCCACCCCGAAAACTCTTTTCTCATTATGTGTTCACCATACAAAATAAAGAATTTCGGAGAAAGAATGCATCCCTGTCTTACACCACGTTCCGTACGAAATGGTTCAGAGTTGTTTGCACGAGTACCTTTCCCAGTTACAAAACCGCACTATTCATTTGGAATTTGATAGTCAATAAAACTTGTAAGGCGGGTATTAATGATTCGCAGCATAATTTTGCTGGCATGTGACATGAGGGAAAGTGTCCGATAGTTCTCACATTTACGAGTGGAACCTTTTTTGTGCAACGGTATGACTGCAGACTGTACCCAGTCTTTCGGCCACTGTCCAGTTTTCCAGATTTTATTGCAAATACCGTGTAGGATCTTCATTCCATCTGGACCAAGGTGTTGTAACAACGCTGCTGACACGCCATCGGGGTCCAATGCTTTATGTTTGAGCTTCTGGATAGCATCCTCCACTTCAGTAATCAATATATTTGGTTCTTCCGGATGATTATCCCATCTTCGCTCCATGGAGTACCTCTCATCATCCCGATACAACTCATAACAGTAAGTCTTCCATCTTTCTAGAACCAAATCCAGATCTGTAAGAGCATTACCTTTACTGTCATTTATTATCCAATTTCTCGGTTTGAAAGCTCCGGTAAGTTGTTTAACTTTCATAAAGAGATCTTTGCTTTGTGCCCATTTGCGTTCCCCTCGATTTCGTTACAAACTAAATTTATAAACTTATTTTTATCCCTTTTTGTTGATTTCTGCACTTCACTATGCAACCTATTGTACCTGTTCTTTTGTTCCTGAGTATGTAATCCTGCGCATTTAAGAGCTCTCTTTTCGTTTATTAGTGTCCAGGAATCCCTACTAATCCATTCATCTTTCTTTTTGACAATCCTAAATAGCTGGCTACTCTTCTCAGCGGTATCTAATATAACCTTTTTTAGGTTTGTCCAATCCGCATCGCTGGAGTCAAACGGGTCGAGTTCAAGAGATTTGACCTTTTTTTGGAAGTTTTGTTTTAAGTGCAGATTGTTTCTGATGTTTTAGTTGCGTACGTCTCAAACGTAGTCTGAAATCCGCTACTACTAGCTGATGGTCACTTCTACAATCCGCACCGGGTAGTGTTTTAGCATTGGTTACAGAGGAAAGCCATCGGGACTTGATCATAATAAAATCGATCTGATTGCGGTATCCATTAGGCGAGATTCAAGTGTACAGTCTTCTGGGATGATTTTTGAACCAGGTATTCATAATAGACAGCCGATTCTCTACACAATACTGTAACAGCTTATCAGCTCTGTCATTTCTCTTTCCCAGACCATAACCACCTACAATCTTTCCTTTCAATATCCTCTTTCGTTACGCCAATTTTGGAATTAAAATCCCATTATACTATAGTAACTTCTTTGGATGGAATATTGTGAAGTAGCGCTTCTAGATTTGCATAGAATGCATCCGATACCTCCTCATCTGATTGTGCCGTAGGTGCGTACACTTGGATAACATTTATAGGCACAGGCTTTGCATCAATTTTTATTGATATCATTCTGTCATTAGGAGTTTGATAACCTTTCACGCAATTTATATATTTTCTAATATTATGAGAGCTACTCCATTCCTACTACGGTCTTCAGCACCCGAAAAGTACATCATATTACCGCTGCTAGTTTTAAAATGCCCACTACCTCTCCTGTGAACTTCGCTTAATAATAATAATAATCTTTATTTACATCGAACACTAATGATTCATAATATTGTTAGTAAAACTCTTATAGACTATGTTAGTAACATTTCATAATTAAAATTAAAATAATACAATAAAATGAAATAAAATAATAAATAAAATGAAATAAAATAATAAATAAAACAATAAATAAAACAAAACAAAATAGTCCCAGGATATAAATTCTACACCTTTCCATTTCTTTCTCCACTACTTCAAGCTTGCCTGGTTGTAGTAATCCTCTAAAATTCCAGGTGCCCACGTGAAGATGTTTCCTTAGTGAGGACTTTGTTGTACCTGTACCATGACCATGATTGTGACCATGTTGTACCTGTTACAACAAATAGTCTGGTGCAAGTCTGGTGATCCGCAGAAGAATGATCGGTAGCATATTTCACACCACGCAACCCGATACTCTCATGGCGCCGAGCGTTAGTCGGGTTGCATGACATCGCATTATTAATTTGGAGACTCATCATGGTTTTCTTGGGAAAATAGTGCAGTGGTTTCCCCTTGCCTTCTACACCAGTCACTTTAAGAGTTATTTATGCCCCAAGGTCGCTGTGGCCTCTTCCAGCCGGTTTCCCACCTGCGTGTATAGTTATACTGCCATTGCTCGGTCGCCAGAGCCCCGTTTGTTGTCTAGAAGGGAGTACCACGGCAGCCGAATATTGACCGACACCGTCAGAGCGATGCGTACAGGGGGGGTTTGACATTTGGCTTGGATAAGATGTTGCTACCAGTTCTCCCCTTACTCTCCCCAAACCGTTTATTTAGTTCACACTACGGAGCAACCAGAACTGATTGATTTTTTAAAGTTCCTGAGTAATTTTATTGCAATTAAAAGGCTGATTTATCAAACTGTTGTTTTATTGCTAATTACCATTATTTCTACCTCATTACCATAAATAGATATCTAATTTCCGTTTGTGTTAAATCTCATTACCGTTCCTTCAAAAAAAACAAACATCAATATCTTCAAAACTAAAAGTCTGATTACTGTCCCTTTCTTATATTTCACTTTTCATCATTAAACACTTTAAAAAAAACACGTAAAGAACATGATTAAGCACAGTTATTTGACTATTCTCCAAGAGGTCCAATATGCACGAAATGAAATATTCACCCGCGTATTAAAAACAAAACACTTCTTTGTTTTATTAAAGTCATATTACGTTTAATTGAAAATCCAAAATTAGTTTTACATTTATTAAGGATTTTTAATTACATTCTTTATCAGTTTTTATCTATATTATTTTTTACCAGATTCGACCCCTCCATCTTGACGATATACTCTCCACTACCGTACAATTCACGCGCAGTTTTTGCCACGCACCACGAAACTGCGGAATCGACTACCATCAGCAGTTTTCCCGAACACATACGATATGACCTACAAATATAGAGCCTACACTATCCTAAAAGGTCGGCAACGCATCGGTGACTTCTCTGGTGTTGCGGATGTTCATGGGCGACGGTGAGCACTTACCATCAAATGAACCGCAAGATCGCATACCCGGGGTATACCTACAATAAAAATAAAAACTAATAAAACAAAGAAGTGTTTTTCTCCCCCTGTATTTTATCCCCTTTTTTAAATTTGTATTTGACAGGAGGGTAGGTAGCAGAAACATCACAGCAAGCTCGACGAAAACGCACCCCTACAGTCTAGTATTTGGCGTTGATCCTTTAGGATACCTACTGCACATAAGTAACGCAGTTTAAAAGGAAAAGTCCATTCCCAGCTGTTGACATTCACGAACTGAAAATATGACGTATTGGAAACAAAGAAAAGAAAAACAAAAGCCTCTAATCGAATTACTACGCCATCAGCCTAAACAATGGACTGTCACGTTGAACAAAAACGTGATAAGAAATCCACGAGGCGCTACAAATCGAACCAACTATCGTATACACCCAATTAGTATTAGTCTATCTTATTAGAAAATGGCATATCGCGGTATCGCGTGATGTATTGTTGCGTTTTGATGATAATGAGTTGAATGCCACATCGTCGACGCGTGGTCAGCGGCAGCAAGTCAGCTTGCAAGATGGAGGCGGGGCGCGCCGCGCATGCGCTTTTGTCATGACGCCACGAGCTATTGAGTTGTGTTGTGTTTATGATAACTGCCATCACATAACGGTTATAGCACTCGTTATTTTCTTATTGAAACGAAATATAAATTAATTGAAACTTTTTTGAAACTTGAAGGGTATGGACTGTAATTCAACCTGTTTACGAGTCTTGCGAGAATATAGGCACTTAGTTATAGCCAGATAAAATGGATATAAGGATTATACTGTATCTTCTAAAATTGTGGATAATCCGTAAAACCCTTTTTTTTACATTACATTAGGAATTACGAGTCGTAGGTCATGGGTTCGAATTCAGGCGAGTCGGCACCATTTGGTCAGATTTATTTATGACTATGCATAAATCATCATCTCTGCTTTTTCACACTAATTATGACATCTATCAATCGTAAAGCACCTAGGAAAACTAAAATCCAAAAAAAATATGAAATGAGCTGTATTATATTTATGATTAACCCTGGAAAGAAAAAAGCCATTTTCCCCAGAAAATACTTACCTACCTATTTAAGTCAAATTATCGCTGGTGTCTTTTTGTTCAGATATTATTACCCTTAGCTAATATCAATAAGTTACAAAATAACGTTATTACGAACTGGTACTGCGCAGCACTACACCTGTTAACGCAAATATAATAACGAGGGCACGGCGTTATTCAACGATCAGTTTGTCTGTTGTGGTCGTGGGTGAGACGCGGTTGGATAGAGCGCGCCTAGAGGCAGCGAACTGTTTTCGTTTTTTTATTTGGCTTCTAGCCGTTGTATGGGTAAGTTTTTCTAAGAAAATCATCCATTTATCCCTATGTTAAGGCTTCTGTGTTAAGTATTTAGTATTTAATTTAGTATTTTGAGACAAAGAGCGTGTACATGTATAGCGAAATGTCAGTCGTATGTATCCAAACGTAAACAAAGCACCGTATGGTGTTTTTTTTTTACGAACCCTGAAGTATGATGTGACTGAAAACAAAAGAAACGGTTATTAGAGACGTAACCATATCGGTATTATTACTTTTTAATGTTTATTCTTTTTGTTTTTAATCGTTTTTTCGGGATGCAACGTCAACATTAAAAGTTATATAAAGTTCCTCGAAAACATTAGGAATTACACTTTGAATTAATTAAGGAACATTGTTAGTTATTTACTTTCTTTGTTTATTAGTGAATTGATACAATAAATCATCGGTTGGATATTTGTTTTATAATAATAAAATACCGCAACGTTGAATAGACATTCACTCGTGTTTTGTGGTAGATACGTGATTCTAATATACTATGTATTGTCCTACTCGCAAATATTATTTGGCTTTTCCTTTGTGACCTACATGGCACGATATGAGTCAGTAATTTCAGGATAACTCATCATCATATTTACCTCAGTTATTTTTCCTTCAAAATATAAGAACATTATCATCATTATTTAATTTCAATATAGAAACATTACCTATTATAATTGTTCATTACATTGAAATAAGATATTGTTTGAATTCATGCGAAATAATTTATCGGAGACAGAATGTGACCCTTAGAACAAAGAATTTATCAAAAAAAAAAGACATGCAGGTGAAAACAATAAAAACACTCTACGTCATATCTACATAATAATATTATTATCTCAAGTTATATTCTTTAAACAAATATATTTCATAAACTCCATAAAAACTCATAATAACAGACTGGTAATAAATATTTTATCGCCAGCGTGTCAACCTCAAGTTTTATAGGCATGTCATGATTCAATCATCGTTGCATGGACAATGCTCAGAACACGCCATGCAAGTGATGCTTGTTCACTTCCTGTAAGTAATACGCAAGGTAAAAACATAAAAAAAAAAGGTTAAATATATGGCTACTTACTGTGATCTTATAAATCTGTCTCAACCATCGATGTCTATAGATACGCTCTGTCATACAAAGGGAAGCTAAAAAAATCAGACGTATTTTTTGAAGACGTCAAATTCTAAATTCGACATTTTCGAATTATATTTAAATAGAACAGCGATACATGCACTAATGGAATAGCTACTGTTATTATATATTTTTTATTCAATACACAAACTAATAATCATGTTTTTAAACGGCATTTGACTGGTGATCAACTACTCCATTTTTCTGAAAATGGAGTACCTGACACGTCTCACTTTTTGAGTTCACTAAGCATATCTATAGACATCGATGGTCTCAACATGGTCTCAACCCATATTTTTGCATGTTTTTTTTACTAAACTATACATGTAGAGTGCCAATCTCCATATTTGGGATCTAGCCAGCTAATAGCTATGCACTGCAATGGCCTGAATTCATAATGTAGAGTTAGACATTTCAAAATGGTTCAGTTTCTTCACATAGGAATTTGCAACAAAGGTCATTGTGCCAAGAAAGGTTTTAGCTCGTCGATAACTCTACGCGTTATTTTAACATTGTAGTTAAAACTAACAAACCCAAATTGAGCTGATGCTGATCAGCGGGTCTACCGCGTAACTAAAATGGTAATGAACATCGACTCTGGTAATAAGTTTCAATACGATCGTGAGAGTCTAAACTTCGAGCTATCTTGCAAAAAGTTACCGATCATGAAGTTGAGAGAGACTCCTATTTTCATGATCGCTAAAAAATTTACAAGGTAGCTCGAAGTTTAGTCTCTCACGATCGTATTGAAGTTTATTATCAGATGAATCGATCATCGATGAGTCGATGTATCATTGCCATTTTAGTTACGCGGTAGACCCGCTGTTGGGGGGACGATAAGTGTGGTTTAACCTTAAAATACCTCCTCTCCAACATTAGGTGAACTTGTCAAACGCCACTCATTACTGTTACTGTTAGCCTACATCATCCCACTGCTCGGCAAATGCCTCCTACCAGGATGTCCAGACCTTTATTAAGTTATCCGTCCCGTCATCTCTTTTGCGATCTGCCACGACGTCTCCTCACCATATCAGAGCTCCACTTAGGGGTTACCTTGGCCCACAGCTCATCAGGCATCCAGCAGACGTGGCCATCCCAATTCTACTTTAATTTCGCAGCTTTATGAGCTACGTCTGTAATTTTCATTTTGGAGGGCAGTGTAACCTAGTCTTTTGAACACGGTCTGTTAATTTAATACCTATAACGGCTATAACCTAACCGTCAAAAACCCCCGACTCCAACTAGATAAAGAGCTGTAACTTTTGAACAGCTGAACCGATTTTCTTGAAACATAGCTAAGAACACTCTCGATTAAGACACCTTTCAAACGAAAAAAACTTAATCAAAAGCGGTTCATCCGTTCAGGAACTATGACGCCACAGACAGACACACATACATACTACAAACGTAAAACTTCCCCTCTTTTTTGTCGCGGGTTAAAGACACATGTTTTATATACAGGTAGGCAAACCTATACCAAAACAAAATTGTTACAGGTGAAAGTAAAAGATTACCGTCACCAAGAGGTGACGTAGGGCACTGGATTACATACGAGTCTAGTCCACAGTAAACGCCCACATATGACGCACTAACAATTCATGGTACTCTGAAAGGTCACACTCAGAACGCCCACCCACACTCACTGGTATTACCGCCTTCACACTTTATCCGGAGAGACTGAAAATCTACGTCGATTATATTTTCATCAGGTTTTCAGAACATGATGTTGAATTATAAAAGTTACTAAGCATACATAAGTCTTACCTTTATAGTCCCGATCTCTTTAAGGGCTAATTGAACAACTTTTACAATGGGACCAACCCTGAAATCGCAATAAAAATCAGCTGTTTAAAAAGTTTAGCTACAAGTTTTATTAAATTGTAGCTGTCTGTCACTAAATAATAGCTAGATCTAGCTATAAAGTTGCTAAGTTGGCAACACTGCCCTACTCATTGACTCCACACTCCACAGACTTTTATTATTAAAAATTGTTACTTTTATTTTCTTTTTGGATCGTGTTTTTAATTTTTTACTTTTTATTTTTTGTCTTCATTTTTTACTTCATTTTTTGATTTGTTTTAATTTTTTTTTAAACTTTTTATGTGTGTCGTAATTTGTGTAATAAATAAATCGTTTTTCTTTCTTTCTTTCTTTCTGTTCCACATATTTAGCCGAGTAATACCTATCGAATTATTTGTTTGGGACACCTGACTTTGTTTTCGCAATTTCATTGTTATTCCCATGGTAAAAGTTGTTCATAAAGACAAGTGTACCTACCTACTTGTCTTTATGAACAACTTGTCTTTATGACCTTGTTTAATGTCTAATAACTTTTTCATCCAACTACATTTTAGGGCCAGTAATGATTTTTATTTGGAACAAAATTATTAAAATGAGTTTTAAACTTTTAACGCACACGGCTGATCCGTGCGGTGAATTTATCAGAGTCTATCTAGTCAGAATCTAGTTAATAATGTTAAGTATTAAGTACATTTATAATTTTTGAACACCATCTCACATTAAATGGATTAGGTAGGTATCTTATCCAGCCAACAGAAAGTTAAAATTCAAAGCAAACCAAATTTCGAATCCAATACAAATAATTTATAATGAGCGAATATATTTTCATTGAACATCATCCGATTGGCTGTATCAGGCTTATAAGCTAAGTTCAGCTATATTATTAACCCATCGGTTCATCCATTTATATTTATTCATGTACCTCTTCAATGGCCTTTGAATATGTGCACTGAGCCACTGACCATTGTTTGCAGAATCAATTATTTGCGCTTCAATGACAAACAGGCTTAACAAAACATTTCCATTCTCTTCCTGTTTCACTACAATAGCCTTACAATAAATTATTGCAATATGCAATTCACACAATACACATTATGAGATTATATCTAACACTAGCTTCCGCTAGCGGCTACGCCCGCGTGATATCTTTGTAAATTATAGCATATATGTCACTCAGTGATAGTATAGCATTTAGCTTGTTTAAAATCGGTCCAGTAGTTTTTGAGTTTAATCCATTACAAACAAACAATCAAACCTTATCTCTTTTTATTATTGTGTTATTTAGTATTAGTAAGATAGATTTCTGTATGGACGGTTTCACTCACGGTTCAGTTCCGGCAATATCAGTGTTCATAGTGTTGTTCACTTGTCACGTGAACCAGTGAGGTCGAGTGTTTAGTGTTGTACAAGTCACGTGAAGCGATGAGGTCGTGGAGCGATCACGTGTAGCCGAAACTAGAACACTGCGACTCGTGCTGGCCATCGGGCGCCTGTCGCCTCCAACGTGATGCTTGAAATCACGGAAAATGATGAATAAATATGGTTTTACTACCAAAATTGGTAGTTGAACCATGTTAAACAAACTTGACTTTTAATATCAAATAACTCTTTTGCCTTGGTCCAAAAAAAGTGGGGCAAAAATTATGTTTTTTTACAAAATTACAATCGTAGAGAATTCAAGCAGCGTTTACAACACTCCGTAAGCTAGCAAATCCAATTTGTCCCAGCTGTTCTGGTGAGCAGTCTAGACAGACAGCGCCCAATTTCGTTATTCAAAACTTTTTAGATTAACCCCCAACTCAAGCTATTAAATCCTTGCCAAATTACTTAAGGACGCCGACTTTTTAAATGGTTTTATTAGACAAGTTTGTTCTGAAACGTACTACATATAAATTAAATACTTGTTTGATAACTTAACCTACTTATTCAAGGCTCATCCTTTCAAACGTTCCTATAGTAACGTCCTTTCACTTGCGCTCAATATGGCGAAATTATTACATGCTCTATATAATATTAATGTGATGGTAATGTAACAGATACTCTGCCAATAACTGTGGAACGTTCCTTCAAATATTGGCAGCCTCTGAAAAGTGGGAATCTTGAAGATATTTATGAATATAAATATCTCACCTAGTAACTGACTGTCACAGATAACTATAATGACTGTCAGCCACCTTTTGTTTTTTTAAATAGAAAATTAAATGAAAGAACTTCGGCGCAATTAAAAACGGTCGCAGTTTATCAACTACGCCGAACTCAGGGGAATTAAGTAATAAATTTATTTATTAATCCTATTAAGTGCTTAAACAATGATAGGAGATTAACTAGCTTATGGAATGTGTATTATATGAAGATTAGATTAGAATAATAATAAGTTATAAAAAAATGGAATTGTCCAAGACTGTAGGACATAATAAATAGATCATATTTTCAAAAATAGAACTATCTTAATTGGGGACAATAACTAAAAATGCATGAAAAACAGTTCTTTTTTTCAAAAGTACCTACTAATTTATAATTATGATAAGGCTGTTATTTTTAAATATGAGTTGCTATCACATTTTTTGTTTAATAAGGATTTTTATAAAATATTATGTAAGTATCTTAAATAACTCCAAATAATTGAAAACTCTCACGAAAGTTCAAATAAATGGCAATACCTAATTATTTTGATGTCGATAGGTGATTCCTATTCCAACTGTTTTACTCCAAATTAAATACGGTATTCAACATTATACCTACTGAAAAAAAATCAAATTTAGAAAAAAACCACGGTGCGTAGACTTTTTTCAAGATTGAGGAAAAAAAAATTTTTTTGTTCTATTTACGTCCCTACTCGTTATTACTTATCGTCATAGAGAATAAAGTTCCATCCAAGACATGAACGCGGCAGTCAAGATTGATCGATGAGCGTGAACTCCTAAAGGTGAAAAATCTATTAGAACCAGTAACTTCATTCATATATCACGAACGATGTATCGTTTCTTCTACAACGTAGACCTTGGCAGCAGCCCAGAAATGCCTAATGTTTTCCTGACCTATTGACAGCTTTGCATGTTATATGAAACTATTAAGGTTGCTGAGTGTTAGATACTTAAATTTAAAACTTACTGAGTTATTCCTCAAGCAAGAGCAATGACAGCCTAGCAGTTGAACGCTTGCCTTCCATGCAGGAGGGTCTGAGTTCCAAACCGGCCCGCACCTTTGGCTTTTCGAATTTATGTGCGGATCGCAATTTGATTACTGCATTAAAGGAAAACATCGTGAGGAAACCTGCACACCTGAGAGGGCCTCATAAAGTTCTCGATGGTGTACAGTGTATAATGTCAGGAGGTAGTGATACTGGCCACCTGCCGCTGGATATACTCTACAAACTTATAACACCCCACTTTTTTGCTGGCATTATTGTCTTTGGTACCTACCTATAATTTTCCTCGAAATCATTCCCCTTACTAACATTAATTCATGTTATCCTACAATAATATGAATCACCTGGCGTCTCTATTATCTGTAAACAATTTTCTGAACAGCCAGCAGCTCGCGAATCTCTGAGTCAACGTATGTATTTCCTCAACGCATACGCATACCTCGGGTTATATAAACGTAAACACTTTTATTGTATGAGTTCTCTGTAAAACAGACTAAACACTGGAGTTTTTTTAAGTTCTCGTTGTTTGAATCATGCAATTCTCAAACGAAATATGTATATGTATTTTTCAATTTTTTTATTTTAGTAATACCATTGTCTATCACATATAAATCTAACTTTCTCTGCTTTTTTATTATGTTTTTTTTAACCACTGATAATAAAGTTAATGTTATAAGTTTGTAGTGTGTATTAGTGTATCTTTGTGTCTGTCTGTGGCATCATAGCTCCAAAAGGGATGGACTAATTTCAATGTAGTTTTTTTTAATTGAAAGCTAGTTTAATCGGGAATCATCTTAGCTATGTTTCACGGAAATCTTTTCAGCGATTCAAAAGTTACAGCTCTTTTTCTAGTTGGAGTCGGGGGTGTTTGACGGTTAGGTTATTAATCTACTGTTACAACAATAAAATATTACAGGATCCTAAGGGCCATTTTCACCAACAAAATAACAGTTCTTTAAAATGAAATCGGTCAATTACTGATACAAAAATTCATGTTTAAACGGCTGATTTTGCACTAATCGTCTGTTATGTTGTAGGTGAACTTGGGCCTTAATCCCCTATGCCATGTTTTTCTTAAAGATTTTCTTCTTTTAACACGGTTTTTCTCTCAAAATTCCATCAGAACAACTACTTTGTAATAACCACTAGTAAACCCTGACCTGAGATACCCCAAGGTTTTAAAACACCCCTATTGATCGTTAATAACAATGTTACTAAGCAAATTACAATTTACTTTACCCATGACCCAGTTCATTACAATTTAGATCAACTATTTCATAATTAATTAAAATCAATAGTGTAAATTTAATTAGGTAGGTACTTGTTTCTTATTAGCTACCACAGTTTTACGAACTTTCTACGGTTCCTTCAACAAAATAGTAATACCTATTTGGTAGAAACCTACCTGTTCCTCCTATCTTCTTATTACGAGAAAGTCGTCTATCCCAAGACACAACAAGCTTCATTGTTCTACTTTATCTTTTCCTGTAGTACACTTCGCCAGCTCTTTACCCTGATTTATTGCAGTCAAAGAGAGAGCTAAATCTTCAAAATTTCAAAAGCGTCCGTACGTACTATAATCTGTTAGTAAGGTCCATATCACACTAGCATACGTTCTGCAGCAGAATCGAGCAGTTTCGCATTCCTTATTCACTTTTTGTAAGCAAGAGGTAGCCAACCAATGCTTTTTCACCATCATTTTGAGAATTGCTTCCGGAAGGTTTATCCATTTATATGTATAATACTTTAGAATAGAATAGAATAGTCTTTATTCGCTGAATATAGGTAAATACAATGATGTTACAAAATAATATTGATACAGTCCTCTATATTCTACCATGCAGCATGCAAATATTTTGATTAAAATTACATTGAATTGAAATGATTATACAGATAATAAATTCGGTATAGAGATTAGCCAATGTCAATTATTTAAATTTGAATGTCAACAAAAAGATAACAAACAATTTAAAGGGAAAATCTTTTTTCATTTAGAAAATCGGTAATATTATAGTAACATTTGCGTATCAGTAGATCCTTTAGCCGCGTTTTAAACAAAGTAATATTTAATTCTTTGATTTCGTTGGGTTTTTTATTATGTACCCATGCAGAATATGCTTTTATTTAAAGTAAGGATAGTAGAGAAATTGCATCCGTGCGAGGCCGGGGACGGGTCGCTAGTTTGAAATAAAGTCTTTTTTATTCTATTCTATTCTTGAAATCCTTTCAAAGTTTGGTCCCTATCCACCCCTGGATCCGAATTCCCATTTTACTACTAACCTGACTACTATATTGGTTAACCAGACAGACATGGTATGTCACAATAAGCTATTTGATTATGTGGGCGCAGTTGCTGGACCCTTATTATTGGTAGATTGGAAATAATTGGCATGAGGGCAGCGGGATATTGGCTGAGTTGACCTAAATAAAGGGCCATTTATCTTTTGTTACACCTTTTCTGGTATATTTTGTTGTAAATCGAGTTACAACAATCTTGATAGTGGTTCATCTACAGGGTGGTGACGTTACGACATTAAATGAAACCACGTATTTGGTATCATAATATCACGTCCTGTGACTGTATACAAAAAAGCAATCAAATCCAATCAGTAGTTTAGCCACAGACAATGATTGAAATTTCTTAATTTTACACACATCGCGTACTCTAGGCGTAATGCTAAAAGTCTCTATCCTGTTCTTACCAAAATTATCTATATTTACCCGTATAGAATAGATAAAGATGACATAAATTTCTACTTTGATGTCTCTTCACCTAGACAAATGAGAGTAGAGTGAAATATTATGCAAAATTAACATGCGTGAAATTCATTGATTTTTATACGTGTTCAGAACATGATACCAAATACGTGGTTTCATTTATTGTCGTAACGTCGCGTCGTCATCATCCTGTATATTCGTTTGTGATATCAGAGCAATGTTATTAGTCCCTTAGCAGCCTTCCATCCTCATGATGCAGTCTCATGGGAAATTAGAGATTATCTAGCGAAGTGTTTACCATCTCCACATGAGGAACCGACCATTAATTATATACAAGGTCCAACCTTTCTAGTCCCACCTGACCAAACCTGAAATCACGAAAAAAAAGCTGCTGTTCCATACAAATAATTCAATATTACCCGACTAAATGTATGGGACAACCGATTTTAATTTTTGGCTGTACTATGCTATACTTTATCCCCCTAAAAAGATACTCCGCTATTAAAGTAGGGCCTTTTATATACAGGGCACAATTCCAAAATCCAGGCTGCCACAGAAAATTTTCATACTGAAAAATCCAATTAAGTGCACTTTACCCGACCTGGGAATTGAACTCACGACCTTATAGGTACCTATTTACCAGTCGCTCTTGCAACCACTAAACCAAAGAGGCAGAAATACGTATTAAGAAAATAATGCCTATTTCAAAGCCACATCAATCAACGAAGTGCTCTGTGAAGAACACATTCAACTTGTTCGTTTAAAAAAAAATGTCTGGAGTTCTCGCGGGTTCATAACCTAAAGACCTCCAGACTCCAGACGATTGAAGTTCATCATGTTGATAGACCCATTTCTAGGCACCTAAATGTTAGACTAAGGGCCCATCCACACTCGATACGTTTCGCAGCAGAACCACAGATAAACCTGCGTTTTCGTTAGTGGGGCTTAGTGATTGTGTATAATTATTAAATAAATAAAAAAAAAATCGCGCGTTTTCGCTTTCGTTATTCACTTTTTGTAAGCAAAAGGCAGCCAACGAACGCGAAAACGCGTGATTTTGCTGCTAAAAGTAGCAAGTGTGAACAAACGCTAAACCTAATACTGTATCCCCTTTAACAACAGATAGTTTTTAGCAAATTTAGTAAAACGCTGGTTTTAATTTATAATATCCGTCACTTTCTAATATATCTATGGCAATAACCTAACCGTCAAAAACCCACGACTCCAACTAGAAAAAAAGCTGTAACGTTTGAACGGCTGAACAGATTTTTATGAAAATTAGCTAAGATATACGTGATAAAACAAGCTTTCAATAAAAAAATTGCTTTGATCAATCCGTTTTGGAGCTAAGATGCCATAGACAGATACACACTACAAACTTATAACACCCCTTTTTTTGTCGAGGGTTAAAAAGAGTCGTAGAACTAACGTTGTTCAGGATCATGATACGAAATCAGAGATTTCGGGATTTTTTTCAAATACACTAATAATGTTCATTTGTATTTATTTCAATGAAAAAATATAAACAATTTGTGCCGTGCCAATGGCTTCCCATCATATTTCTTCTTTCCTTTGCCCCCATTATCTGGGGTCAGCTCTCCTTGTCTGTCTTCTCTACTTATCTCTATCCAGAACGGTTACGGCGTCTACCTCATTCTCCTTCAGATACCTCTGGACTGTCGTCAGCCAGGTGCCGGGGGGTATGGGCTTGTACACAAAACTGCGATGCGACGTCGCATCGTAAAAATCTGCGAGCTCACTCGATGTATTTACCTAACCATTAGCCGTGTTGCGAATTCGCATCACACCGATTCGCAGTTTTGTGTACGAGCTCTATATCGCGGTGTCGCATCGCCGTCGGAAGGTTAAGGGTTACTCGCACCATGTGGTCTTCTGGGCGGCGGAGCACATGTCCATACCATCGAAGGCGATGCTCTTTGACCTTCTCAGCAATGGGGGCAAATTTGTAGCTTCCTCTTACGTTGCGTACTTCCCAACATACTTCGTTACTCAAAAACATTGACGCCACACGTCATCATCGTCATCGCCTCATTCCAATGACTCACTGATGAGTAACGAGTAAAACTCTGCTAACCCGAAACGAGGACGATGTCTGGCGAATATTTCGGGTGATTCCAGGCATTTCCCAGAGATGCCAGTTAACGACCGGAGCGGGTCGGAACACAGCACTTTCTTCTTACACCACGGCCAACTCAGGCGCATGGTTGTGACGTCACAGTACGTAGGTTTCAAACTACTTATAGACTCCGGTGGTAAAAAATGATGGTCATGTATCAGCTGGAGACATAATACGTCGTTAGCCTTACATTGCGATATTGTTCGTGACCTCATAGGATTGCCACGCATTATGAAACCGACTGTAATCTAGAACGTTGCCTTCACTGATAAAACTGACATTTTGAAAGCTGTTTGATTAGATATTTAAATGTGCGCAATTCAATGATATACGCTTAGAGTGATATACGATAAAATATTTAGGTACATAATGCAAGAACAAGTAGCATTTCTGTACGTCTGATTCTCTACATAGTATAAAGTCGCTTTTCACGTGTGTCCGTCTGTATATTCGCTATTTTCTCCTAAATTACACAACCGATTTTGATACGGTTTTCACCATCAGTTAGATCATTTTTCAGGGAAGGTTTATATTTAAACTAATATTATAACGAGATAAGATTTGATTTTTGTATATTTGTTTGTTTTAATGGATAAACTCAAAAACTACAGGACCGATTTTAAAAATTCTTTCACCAGCAGAATGCTACATTATCACCGAGTAACATAGGCTATAATTTACAAAGATAACACGCGGGCGAAGTCACTGGCGGATTTTAGTAATAAAATATAGTTCCCTCCTACCTTTAACTTAAAATAGATAGCTTTATATTCGCGAGCAATTTTTGTAAGTGTAAAGGGTGTCGAAATCGATACCATATCATCTAACGACTCTATCTGACTCTATCGTACGAGATCGGTGCTGTAAAGTGACACAAAGATTGATGATATGTTTCCTATATCGATAAGATAAGATTTTTAACACACATTTTGCAAAGACTATCGTCTATCACTATGAAGGCATCCTGGTTACGATAGAAGTTGATCCTGATCAACCCCCATTCGGTACTGGCATGACAGCACATGTTATTTTTCTTCACTTTTAGATTTTTTTTCTCCTTTTTTAACCCCCGCCATAAAATAGGGGTCTTATAAGTTTGTAGAGTGTATCTCTTTATCTGTCTGTGGCATCGTAGCTCCAAAACGGATGGACCGATTACAATGCAGTTTTTTTAAATTAAAAGCTAGTTTAATTGGGTATCATCTTAGCTATGTTTTATGAAAATCTGTTCAGGCGTTCAAAAGTTACAGCTCTTTCCTTGTTGGAATCGGGGGTTTTTAACGGTTAGGTGTCAAGCGTATAGTTCGAATTTTCTTTCTTTCATCCTGACATACTTGGGTTAGATTTATAGCTTATAAGTACGATGATGATTTGGCATCGAAAGTTCACGAGTTAGAAGCAACCTTCAGTAAAACGTCAACAGACACTACGTGTAAAAATAACGCATGGTTAGTAGGGCCTTCATGAAAAATACGTTAGTCATGAAACCAATACGTCTGAAAGGGCGGTTCAATAGCGTGTTTCATGGAAAGTTGAAAGCGTCGATACAGTCTATTCTATATCATTACCACTATGGGCGTATGTTTTATGTGAATTCTTTATACAGTGTCGATCGTACATCGTGCTTGATATGAAATAGTTTATGTTGCAATTAGGATTTTTCAATCGCTTTTATATAGATGGGCCAGGCATTTCCTATTACTACCTCTGAGAAGAAACACCGAAACGAACTGGGGGTTCAGAAACCGCAGACATAAATAATTTGTGTCTGCGGTTTCTGAACCCTTCTCGTGGGGCTCTATGTGAGATTAGTACCTACGGTAGCTGGAGCTGACCTGTCCCGATAGATGGCAAGCATGCACCAGTCATCGTGTAGCTCGACCTTATTTTAGAAAGCTCAACGACCCCACACTCAACTTTACCTACCATCAGCAGGACCATAAATATAGGCATGAATTATGAATTACTCAGTCAAACTGTGAATCTATTTGTGAAACAGAGTATTGTTTTGTGTCAGTCAATGCTATCGTATAGATACAATATAGGGACATGTACACGCATCTTTTCCTAACACGAATAACTTATTTTCAATAATGGCTTTCTAATCCTCGGCAGCATTTGTTTGCCTGGAAGCTGACTCCAACATGGTTGGATAGAGGCTTATGAATATCATTTTCTTATCATATGCTTCTTATTGCAGAGCGTGAAAAACCATCATCAGTGTTGTTAGAGAAGCAGCGTGAGGCGCTCGTCAAGAGCGTCGAGGTCGCTACGGATCGAGGCCGGGATGAAGGCCAACATGAGAGAGGGGCGGAGGCCGATCCGGCCGGGCCCAGCGTGGGCCGATGGGGCGCCGAGTGGCCGAGTTGACTCAGCAAGGAGGCGCCCGAGACCGACGCCGGGCCGGGCCGCGACGTGACCAGACCGGGCCACCTGCCCCGCCGGCCGCCGCTGCCGCGCGCGCGCTGGTCCGCTCCGCGCCGCCCGCTCGAGCTGTCGCTGCCGCGCCACGAGGAGCTCGCCACGCGCGCCGAGGCCGCGCTGCGCCGCCTGCTCCTCACCGACAACTACGACTCCGTCAGCAACTTCATCTCGCTGTACGAGGCGTTCGAGCACGGTGGCGACTCCCTGTACGAGGTGTACGAACGCTACGCGCCGCCCATCCGCGCGCACAAGCACACCTGCGTGGGCCTAGGCCTGGAGCTGATGCGGCGATGGCGCGACCTGGAGCGGGAGTTCAGCGGCGTCAACCGCGCCACGGCGCTGCTGTCGTGCGAGGAGGCCGTGGTGGACGTGCGCGAGTACGTCACGTGCGGTGACGGGCCGGCCTCAGTGCAGGCCGCAGAGAAGGAGCACGTCATGGTGGGCATTCAGATCCGCGTGGAGGGCCGGCCCGGTGTCATGCTGGCGGATCCGGGCTACCACGTGCCCAGGATCGTCACCGTCATGCAAGATCGGAATTATCCGCACACTGGTAAGTTTATATACTTACTGAAAAGAGCCTAAAGCTTTTCTAGAACACATCCCTTCGCACCACAAAACCTACGTTAT
Organism: Allophyes oxyacanthae; assembly: GCA_932294325.1. Classification (NCBI taxonomy): domain Eukaryota; kingdom Metazoa; phylum Arthropoda; class Insecta; order Lepidoptera; family Noctuidae; genus Allophyes; species Allophyes oxyacanthae. Next base: position 2,482,591 of record OW028625.1, read on the forward strand.
TACCACTATACAAAGTATACAATACCATCCTTATTTCTACCAATTCTTCATTCCCTTCCTCATCTTATCGTCGTCACGCAGGTTGGTTCGTGCAATCCGACGAGCCGCACTGCCGCAAGGAGTATAGCTATACGTTCAACGTGCTGAACGGAGGGTACATCGAGTGGCACGAGCGGGAGACGCGCGGGGAAGCTGTCAAGTGTCAGACGTCGCTGGTCTACGCTGGCAGACCCTACCTCGACGGCGTCAACGTCACCGAGAGGAGGAACCTCGTCTACAACTTTAGGTGATACATCGACTTTATTATAACTTCAGAACATAGCTTAGCAATTATAGCTGCGACGCTACAATACCTAACAAAGAAAACTAATAACTTCAGAGCACACAACAAAATGTCAACTTCGTGAGTTTCCAGTTCCACCTTACTATACCATACTTTCTTGGAAAAGATGAGTCCTGTGCCTCATATAGTCGATGTAGCCATGCAAAAATGCTTCGATGCATTATATCCAAATTTTTTAGATATTATAAATACATTGAAACATTTTCTGTCCGGGAATTGGGATGGCTTAAATGCTTTGACCAGTTTATTGTGAGCTATTGAATAATGTGTGCATTGTTCGTCAGAGCTCATCCGTTCACGATAATTGAATATTTCTAGGTCAGATGGCAGAGCACTAACTAATGAATTAATGATATCATTCTAATCAATCATCCTTGTTTTAAGACCATTGACTTGTGTCGCTCTAATATTTAATGACTTCCACAGTATCGGCAACATTATAACTTGTTGATTTCTTGTGCCTAAGTTTATCTAATAAGTACTAGGGTCATACTTGCCGATCATCGGCGAAGATTTCCAGTATTTAATTTTGCTGACTTGCATACAAATCGTTTTCAAGTTATATACTTAGTTATATACTTTCCAACGGTTTGGTTTCATGAGATTTTCAAAGGCTAGTCTTTGATTTCTATGAGCGGACATGATTTGGGTGACCAAGTAAAGTTTATTCAAGTTCACCATCCCGCGCTATCCATTGTACCCACCATAAACCAGCGGAAGAACAATACATAGTCAAATACAAATACAAATATTTTTATTTGTGGAACATAGGTAAAGTAGGTGAGTACAGATGTTATTCTTTATAAAATGAACGCTATGTCTAGCCGTCAACGGCGTACAAAATTATTAATAATAAAAATAAAAAACATGCCGATAAGATCAATTATTATCAATTATAACAAGAAGAATATTGACCAAATTATTCCAAGATTAAAATTAACAAAACAATAAAATAGATATCCAAATAACATCATCAATATTAATTAAATAAAACTGCATAAATTACAATTTGTCAGACAGATACTCATTCACTGTGTATAAGTTTTTTTTCATCCCACCATCTCGGAAAGAGTATTTTTAATCTTCAATATCTGAGTGGAAAAGCCGTTTTTATTCTCTAGAGGATAAAGTAAATTGAATTTAGAACATCGTGTGCACTAAGTTTGTGAATTAAACGTTTTTTTTTTGCATTTAGTCATTTCCTCGCTGAGGTGGAATGAAAAGTTACGTGTTGCACTCGAGTGCAAAGATTTTTCACCTCGTGCTCTTTTGATTCCCTCGCTAACGCTCAGGATTCTAATTTTGAATCACTCGCTGCGCTCGTGATTCAATTTTAGAATCCTTCGCTTGCTCGGTCATCAAAATTGAACACGCGGTTAAAAAGCAACTTTGCACTATTGTATAACAAATAACTATTATTCAATAGTATAAGCAAAGCCTTTTTGAAATCGTAAATGTTAATTTTTTTTTTTATTGAGCTAGGGATCTTGTTATAAACTCTAGGTACCATTCCTAAAAAGTCTTATTGTTCTTCCAATAAAAGAGAATAAAAGAGTTTCCATGGAGTTTCCTGCCAGTTCTTCTCCATAGGATCTACTATTTGGAACCGCGCACCTAGAGTCTCGACATTTCATAAGTGCCTGTATTTGGTTCACATGACATAAAGATCTATTCTATTCTAATACGATACTAATACGTGATTTTAATTTCAGGAGCCTCCTCTCTCGCGACCAGAAGGGTCACTTGATGGCTGGCCTGTACTTCCCGGTGGGCGCTCGCGGCAAGGACGCGCAGTTCACACTGTTCCTGAACGATGGGCCGGACAAGAGGAAAACCAAGTACAAGTTCAGCACCTTCGCTGACCCACATAACGTGAGCACCGGAATTCTTACTTTATTTCTATTTATCAAGCACAAAGCAGTTCAATGGACCTCGCAAAAAGAATTGCTATGCTCGGTGTCACCATATTAAGAAAGATGGTTATTGCCACTAACTTAGTGAGCACCAGTCCTCCTGTAACGTTTCCTAGTGGACGTCCATGGGCTCCAAATAGACCACTAACTAGGCAGTAACTATTAGTCATCTGTACCAGTATACTCTTTCACTATTTATATCGCAACGTACGGATAATAGGGGGAGTATGGGCAGTCCTACAGGTAGTCTCCAAACTTTTTGGCCACGCTGAAGTTCTCTTAGCGCATTGAGCGTGTGCTTCTCGCGCTGCAGCTGGTGTCCGCGGTCGAAGCGCCTTGGGGTGCAAGGCGCACCTTCTACGTCCCGCTGATACCTAAATTTGCGTTCTGTGCAATAGCTTGCGCTAACTTCAGAGCAGCCAAAAAGTGAGACTACCGTCTAACATAAGACAGTGCATCCATAACACTAAATATTCTACATAAGTAGGTAGGTACCTATATTTTATACAGTGCGGGTTTAAGAATAGCATTGCCAGAGCATTAAATCAGTTTTTTTATGAACCAATAAAAATAAATAGCAATGATCTGAAATCGAATCTCAAGCACCACTGACCGACCGTGAACGGTGAAGGTTATGTACTCATACAAAATAATGCTTTCCGGTCACAAGCGGTGCCACACGAGCTGGGGACGTTTATAAACCAAACAGAGGAGAAACAATACGTGTTGGCCGACTTTGTCGTGTAAACATCACCAATTATTTAAATATAACCTTTGCCTACATTGTTTCAAGTTACCTCAGGAATATTTTGAATTCTTAATTATGAAGAAGAAACTTTTTAGCAATTTTTTTTTGGAGTAATAATAAAACCAACTGAAATCATTCATCAACCTAGCCTTTTCCCAACTAAGTTGGAGTCGGCTCCCAGTCTATCCAGATGCGGCTGAATATCAATATTAACACAGAGCGACTGCCATCTGACCTCCGCCACCCAATTACTAGGAGACACTAATAAAAAATAAAAAAAACCTACCTACTGTAATGATTCAAAAAATTCTTTCGCTTATTGACAATATGTAGGTACCTTATAGGTAATATCAACTTTGTACACGAAAAAGAAATTGCGTCCAAGTTTATAAATTCCATGCGGACAACGCCACGGGCAAATATAGTCCATAAAAGAAACTTACAAACGGTAAAAGGCTGTAGGCTAAAAAAAAAACGTAAGTACCTAATTTTATGACGCGCCAATCATATTGCAGTGACGCTCGAACTTGACGCGAGCGTATCTGACAGCTATCCCTGAAGCTAAGAGAATACCAAAAGTGTTGTTATGATCAAAATTTTACTGCAACTGCACTTCTTTAGTTACGTGAATTATTATTAGCCTACTGTACCTAGATGTGTGGTTACCTTCAACTTGACCACATCACAAGACATTACTAATTTTTATATAGCCAACATAGCATACATTATAATCCATAAAATGTACATTTCTGTTTGCTGTGTAATTTCCTGGCAGTCTGCAATCAAAGTATCAAGACATATTATTTGCTGTAGCAACTTCGCCAAAGCACAGAATATAATAGTAGTTATTTACCAAGGAAGCCATTCATTTCATGTATTTATGTCTTGAATTAGAAATTACAACTGCTTGCCTAATTTACATACTTGAGCACATAATGAGAGGTTTAACGTAGTTAATGATGGGAAACATGTTACATTGGTCTATATTTTAAATAATATGTACATTTGGGTAGATGACTAAAGAACCACATTTGCAGGGCTTTCCAATTTGAATGTTGCATTTTTAAGTTATGTATAGTACTCGCAAATCTTTATGAGCCCTGAACTGGACTCTCTCTCCCTCTAGCACCTATAATAAGCGTACTATTATAGGTGCTAGAGGGAGTTCCAGGGCTCATATAGATTTGCGCGTACTATAGCAGGGCCCAATTTTTTTTTGCATTATATGCTCAAGTCAACATTATGCTGGGCATTTTGGGTGTATGGCCTTTGCTGAGGGTCCTTAATAAATAAAATGATCAAGTATCATCTCTTTTCCACAGATTCCAGAACCTATCTCTGAAGAAATCCAGCTCTGTAACGCTAAGATGAACTACAACCATGGCGAACTACTCTCTATCATCTGCAAGCTTGCACAAGTGATGGCCGACCAGCCCTTCATCGACCAGATGCTCGAGATCAACGAGGACATCTGTCGCATGTGTCTCTGACATCCAGATGGCGTCCACAACAAAATGGCGGACGCCAGTAACGAAGGCAGTAAAGCCGATACATCTTTAAAAAAAACTTAATTTTTATTTACTTATCCATTTAATTTGTAATTCTTACATTGTGTATGTTGTTATTCGGTTTTGAATTATATATTATTGGGGTAAAGATTTTTTACTTTGTCGTAGTTGCTAAGATTACGTTTAAATTAATAATGTTTAATTTGGAATTGGGGTTAAGTTTTGGATTTTATTCATTTAATTACTTAAATTTCTTAATAAATTTTATTATGTTATGTAATGTGTTTCTTTTTGACCCCAGTGCAACAAAAATAATATGTACCTCCTCCTGTACCTATCTTTTAATAACCTACCCGTCAAAAACCCCGACTCCAAATAAAAAAGAGCTGTAACTTTTGAACGGCTGAACATAGCTAAGATGATAATCGAATAAACTAGCTTTCAATTAAACAAAATTGCACTGAAATCGGTTCATCCGTTTTGGAGATAGGTACGATGCCACAGACAGATACATAATATTTACACACTACAAACTTATACTTAACACCCCTCTTTTTTATCGGGGGTTAAAAAGGTGGTGAGTAGCATAAAATAAAAATCTTGACATAAGAGTATTCACTACTTTATTATCTCACACAAGTTATTGTAAATTGGAACTAACATCAAAATTATGTCTAAAAATAATTTAGGACGTATAAATATGGATTAAAATTAAACGGGAGAGACAATAAAACGAAAAACTAAATAAAATAATTACTTTATTTAAAGGAATGAGCGATTCATAGCGTCCAGCACCGTCGTACTTTTGTGCAGAACAGGTTTATGATAGTCAAACAAAAATGGGAAGAATACGGAGGTAAAACTACAGCCATTGTCCATTAAGACCTGTCATATTTGACACATGACAATTGACACCAAACTAAGCGTCTGTCAAAAAACTACGTTCTTAAACTGACCGCCTACTGACAATCGTGTGACTAGTCCGCGCGGAACTAGTTGGCCGCGCCTTAGGTAGGGACGTGGGTGAGGGCGGCGGGTTGCCTATTGTTGACGGCGATCCTTACTGAGTAATGACAAAGCGCCCCGCCCCTCCGTCCCACCGCTCACATACCTAAGGCGCGGCCAACTAGTTCCGCGCGGACTATAGCGGTCGCGTCTACAAGATGTTCGGCTTCCTCGTAGCTATCAGAACCATAAGTTAATAATAAAACCATACGTTTTGGAGTTGCCTTCGCATTAAAGACACTTGTCTGAACCGATCTTGTCATTCCAATAGCAGGGTCTGAGGGAAATCAACATTGGATCGCAAATAAAACCGGCTAAAAAATTTGCTAACATATAGAGAGTCACTATTTCTTATGCCACTAACCGCCTAAGTCCAGGCAGCCCTATTTTGCTAGCTGCAAAAGAGGGTTTTGAACACGTCTTAATGGCCAATGGAACTAAGTCTAAAAAACTATCTTATATTTGTGAACTAATGCCTGCCTTCACAGAAATCATACCGATCTGTTAAAAGCAAACTTCTATGATCTATGGAAACTGTTGATAATTGTAGTCAAATATAATTTTATTGAAATCGACAAATAAATAAATGAATTATTCAACAGACATTTATCAGTCGACTTCTATAACTAATCCGTACTTTAACAATTTTCCGAAAACCTTATAAGTACAATACTTATTATTAATGAGTTATAATTAATCATAATCTTATTTACGCTATCGGAACTTAAAATTTCAAAGTAGTCTATTCTAAATGAGTGCATTACAAATGATGTTCTTAAAAGGATAACTCCTACGTCAGTTACATGTCAAAGAGACGAGCACAAATGTTATAACGTATTGTAACGTTAACGTAAGTCAATTTTGATTATAAAAAAAAAAACAATAAACATTTGCATTTTTTTTTCTTTTTTTGCAAAACTAGCGACCCGCTCCCGGCTTCGCACGGGTACAATTTCTCTACTATCTTTACATTAAATATGAAAGTATTGTACATTTAAACCTTCCGTGAAAAATTGTCTAACAGAGGGCTAATTCACGTAATTTTAAGACGCGCCGATCGTATTGCAGTGAAGCTCGAACTTGAAGCGAGCATATCTCACTGAAACTCAAAGTATACCAAATGGTAGAATAGTCGACTTCGGCTCAATTGCCATAACAAAAGAAGAAGAAGAAGATTACCAAATGCGTTGTTTTGATCAATATTTTATTGCAACTGCGCGGCAACTGCACTTCTTTAGTTACGTGAATTAGCCTACTGATGGTGAAAACCGCATCAAAAACTGTTGCGTGGTTTAGAAGTTAGCTGATATAAAGACGCGGAAAGCGAATTTATTTTATACTATGTAGAGATACACACTTGTTTCATGAAAATGTAAAAATTCTGCATGTATTTCCAAACAATATCATGGATTAAATGTGTATTTTTTATCCAATATTTGCTTACGTGAACGATACGACACGTCAAAACATTCGACCTCGGCCCACAGTCTGCCACAAGAATTGAATATTAGTGGTAGCTTTTATTTTAGTGCTGATGTTCGAATTCAAAAACCAAGTCAATTAGTTGGTATTTTTCGCATTAGTTTATTGACGACATACAATCAATTATTCTACTTATTTCATAAAGATTTTGTGTGAGCAGTGGCGTTGCTAGGAAACACAACAACATAGGTATTTTACTACATTACAAATTAACTGTAATAATTCAAGTGTATTTCTAATGTTTGGGAAGACTGGTGTTTAGTTATTGGGGCAATAGAATGGGCAGTTATGGCCTAATCACGCCACTGTATGAAACACTCAGAAGTTTATATAATATCAGACTATCTCTAATACATAGTATGATTGTCAGGTGGGCGGGTACAGCATATGGAATGTTGGACGAAGCACACACGATCACGACACGAGAAAACAACAAATTTTCCATCAAGAACTAATGTGCGAACGAAACAAAATTAAATATAATTTTGTGAAAAAAGTAACAGCAAAATTTTGAATTATTATAGTAATATGAACTTAACAGCCGCCATCTTGTGAAATAAGCTTCCATTTTATAAAATACCCGCCATTTTGTCGTGGCTAATGTGCTGCGTCCAATCAAAGGAGATTTTACACTAGGTGGCGCGGGATCGACGTCAAATATATGTCCTACACTTTAATACATTTACTAGGATCTACGTCCCAAATCATTAGACGATAAGGTTCATAATACAAGGCGATGTATCACGAGGCGTGTTCAACGGTAGCGACGAACGAACAATAAAACGAACCGGGAAAGAGATCAAAACAATTCATAGTTGAACTTAGCCATCATAAGGCAATTAACACTTCTTATGGCTATCACCGACAAAATTACAGATGTTTATAATGTAAGCTGCCGTTAAACAGAAGGATCGTTACGGTAAACGGCTATTTTAACCATCTGTTTATGAAGAGTATGAGTGTATGTTTGTGAAGAGTAAATTTCTTCTTCTTCTTTCTATATGGCAATTGAGCCGATGTCGACTATTCTGCCAGTGTCAAGTAAAAGAAGAGTAAATTTCATTGATACATATCTCATTACCAAACGTCAGGTGGTCGTGCCAACCTGACGCACGTTTATTTGTCGATGAACTTGCACATTATGAAGAGAATCTATATTCTTCGGTAAGACGCCTAGAGTACTGAAATACCGCATTTAATTTAGGAATAAATTACCAATATATTCCAGCAATAAATACGCGGCTCCGGTTAGATTTTATTTGATCGCCAACTAAAGGTTACACATTATAAATTAAGGTAAAATGACGCACAGATCAAAATCACGCGATAATTATTTATAAACTAATCAGAAAAATTAAACCACTTAAAATTATTTAGAGAAAGAGAGAGAGAGAGAGAGGTTGATATGTAAAAACAATAGAAATAAAAATATATTGCATGTCCCTTGCAAGATTTCCAAATATTCTTTTTACCAAACTTATTTCTTAATCAAATATTAAGCAAGAACTCAATCACATTCCGCCACGTAAATGGTACACGTCTCAAATCATAGAAAATTGATTGACAAAATGCGACAATAAATGACGTCTTGAGGAACAAAATATATTTTAGTCATCAAATATTTAATGTGAAATTAGCGTCAATAGAGCCAAAATGAGGAAACAATGAAAACACCCGTAAAATTAACAATAATAGTCAGAAATCATACTATGCCCTTTCAAAAGAACTGATCACATTATCAATCAAAGGCAGAAGTCATCAAAATATCATACAATGTCAAGCAAAACATTCGAGCATAAAGTTGATTTGAATAGAATGTTCAAACTATGTAAACAAACCAATTATGTAAATTGTCCAATTATAATAAATAATAGACGTAAGTCAGTTTCTTGACCGTCGGCCGTTAAAAATTTTGCTGAGCGGTAAATGTTTCCACCACGACATGCCAGTCAACAACAAAGCAAGGAGAAGATAATTACTAATAATAATTTATGATAATACAAAACCAAGTTATCAATAAACAGAAAATTCATGAAACAAACTGGGTTTGAAATGTAATCGGAAAAACTGACAATATTGGTTTGTTTACATTGTCGGACAGTTCTAATGAAATCAACTATAAATAATAGTGATGTGTAACCGTGGTGTTGTCGCTACCGCCATGTGTCGGTCGGTCCGTTTAGTTGTCGGCGGGCGAGTGGCGGTGCGAGGACTTGTGGTGCTTGTGTCTGTGGTGGCGCTGGGGGTGAGAACCGCCGTAAACCTCGCGGACGCTCGGGCTGCAAGAATAAAAGCTATGTTACGAGCAAGAATAAGAGAAACTTGCAAGAATAAAAGTAACTCGTGGTCTTGCAAAGTGTTAATTGCAAGGGTAACAGATTGCTCAATGTGGCTGCGTTCCGCTTACATTTCAAAGATAAATTCAAGCAGAAAACAGCATGACCATGTTATAATTACTTTATATCTTGCAAGGATATGTGACATTTTTGTTATTGCAATAATACGAGATATGTGTGTTAACAAAACGATGAATATTATTTAGGGTATCCCCAAATAGGTACATTGACACAGTACTTTGTTGCAACTCTTCGTCATAAAATGGTTCTGGATAGCATTTAGCCCATGATAATTGCGGTAACCCAATGTTGTCTTGCAAAGATGAAGATTTTTGTGGTTAATTATTTACATTTTGAAGTTAGGTACGTGCTGCATGATTATCTTGCTTTCTTTCTTGCAAATATTTAAGTTTCTTTACAAATATTTATAGTCGCTATAGAGAAAAATGCTGTCGGAAAATTACATAAACATATAGCAATATCAAAAAATTATTGGAAAATATGATTGCCTCTGCGCACGCATTACGTTTATATATTTACACAGTTTATATTATAGGTTCAACACTATCCCTAAAAATGGAAATATTTACAATTTAACAATAAAAATATCACCAAACAAGAATCCAAGCAGATATCATGCAAGAATACCGACAGCTAATATTGAAAAATATACATGCTAAAATTGAAAATATGAATAGCAAATAAAATTAAAATAACAATATCTTCATATCAAAAGTATATATAGCAATAATAATAGCCACAAATATATAATTATACGTTTTTACGATTTAATAGTAGTAACGCCTTCTCCACAATCTGGAACTGATTGGAAAAATTTTGAATCAGATATAAGAAGGTTGCCACTTTAAAAAAATGATTGAATAAAACAAATGTGATTGGTTTTTTAATGAAGGTCCCAAAATTGTTGTGTGCAAGCTAAATTAATTAAGATTTGAACTTGGCTCTACTGTGCTCCCATTTTACTTAAAAGTGCTAATTATTTTGATGCCATATTAAAACTTAGCTCTACGTAATATTAAAACATATTCGTTACAAAAAGCCCCCAACATAAAATTTACCCAAACATCTTACTCGGCACCATTTTAACTTTATCTAAATTGAAACTTTTGCTACTGTTTACCGATTTTAAAGGAGTTACTCGGAAGTAATGAATCCGGGTCAATAATAAACCTTAATATCTCGGAAACTAAGAATTTTAGCTTATACAACTAAAGCTATCATTCTTAGTTTCCGGGATATTAAGGTTTATTATGTTGGTGACCCGGATTCCTTGCTTCCGAGTTTATATACGAGCGCCTGAGCCCGTGTGTTCTACCAATATGACCAGAATGATTTCAAAGTAAAACTCGAAGTAATCTTACATCCATTTGATGTAGTTAAGCCCCAGTTGCCAAGTTCGTGTCAAAATAACCCATGTTAATGTAAATGCCAAAATGATTGTTGTTTCAGTATTACCATGTTTAGAAGCTACATCGAAAATCTTCGTAGTCGGTTAAATTTAGTTTTCTGCGTCTTGCGCGACCAAATATTGTGTAATGTTAGTGTTCTTAAACATGTCTTAAACGTGTTCTAATTCTACAAAGGAAATCAAGAAAACTGGTCCAAAAAAAATTGCATAGGATTATTTCTAATAGCTAGGCCATATAGAAATAAATTTTCTGAACCGTACGAGGAAATAATTATACAAGACTATAATGCTATGGCATAAAAAAGTTTTGTATATTGTAGGTACGTTGTTTATTTCATGCAAAATATTAATTGATCAAGATATCTAAGAAGTTTCTTGCTGGTATCTTCTCCATAGGACCAACCCACTTGGAACCTTGCACCTATAATGACGACGTTTTGAAAGTGCGTGCAGAGGCCCAATTAAAATAATAAACTTTGACTTTTGACTTTGATTGCTAAACCTTTTTTTCAGCTGGATTTATCTTTCAATAAGCTATAGTAGGTCCTAAAAATTTATTGCTAGGCCAAGCAGTGCATTTGTTTGTTTACTAATAATGGATATAAATTATGTCCTTTGTCGAAATTTGACGGTGAAGAAGACTGTCGATGTAACTAGTAAGGTAGTACTGTACATAATTTACCTGGCTGGTAACGTGAGGGGGCTGGCGGCTGTTCGTATGGGGCGCCGCGACGTGGGCCGCTGCGAGCTGGGGCGGCGGCCCTCACTACTTGTACTGCAACGGATACCATGCGAGCTAACTACCCGGCGAAGAGGCGGGTACACTGATCTTATGGTAATTGGGGGTAGGATAGACAGTTCTTTATTCAAATTTTGAAGATAGAATTCATCTAAGACCTTTGTTTCTTTATTCAAAATTAGAGATTGGTACAAACACTTTTATTGTTAATTTTTTTTTTTCCTTGTCCTAAGGTACATCCTCGGATGCACCCTAATCTTACTACAATCTAGCCTTGTAATTAGGCTAATAAGTAATTTAATTTTAACTTAAACTATGTAATTAAATTAAACTAAGATTGTGTCCAATTGCACTTTTCTTATTGTAAATTGAGACTACAAAAAGATTCTGACAGTCAAAAATGGAAATAGCAATTGCTTTGCAACCTCAGCTTTGATTTAGATTAGAAGCAGTGGAAATCTTTTTACCAGCAATACATCCTGGATATTAATAATACGAAAAATACTTGATGATACTCGAAGTGTATAAAACAGAAACTTTTGTGTTTGTAGTGGAAATTTGAAGTGCATTTTTGTAAATGATAGTGTCAAGAACTATTTTGCAGATTACTTTGTGACGATTTACCATGGAGTGCTCTTTCTAAGTACTCCGAAAAATGAAATCGTGGTTTTACGTGGTATTACGTGACGTCAATATAACCGCCTCTTCAGAAATAAAAATAATAATGAAAAATAAATACAAAATAAAGAAAAGAAGCCAAAATAAACCAAAGATATAGCACATACATGCTAGCAACTACATGGACAGTGTACTACACCTAACACAATATATTTACTTATAACTAACAAAACTTAAAAAATGTTTTATTAGGCTCATACTTATTTTAACATTGAGTAAATATTACACATATGCCCTGTATCCTATTTTTATTAGAAAATCAGTCATATTAGTATTTACATAAAGTCCATTTAAATTTAAAGCCAAATGACAATTGACAAGTCAATTCTTGGCGGTGAAGAGCTGTGTTGCAAGCTAATTTGAATTATACTAAATTCATTGTGATGACTGATATTGTCATGATCTGTTATACTAGGTTTTGAGGCAAACAATTAATTTGCAAGCCCTGCAAAGTTAATATTTTTTTGTAGGGATGAGACGAATTTTCGTAATATGTTCGGTATTCGGCATACTCGGCAGGTTTACTGAACATTCGTATTCGGATAAAATGCCGAATAATGTTATTAATTGCATTAAAATGTTACCTCCATGCTTGTCACGGAAAAATGTGCTTATAGTCTTTCTACGTCTTATTGTTTTTTGACTATTTATTCTGATTTAATGGCTTTTCACCCAAAAATAAACGCACGTGTCATTGTTTTGCCGCAAACTAGATATTGCAATAATAGGCCCCGGGTCAGCGAGCGGAAGCCCCGCGCGCTTCAACAAGCTCAATGAGCTCAGACTGTACCCAAAAGAGCACCCAAATCCTGCCGAATATTCGGTTCGGTAAACTTTTTACCGAATATTCGGCGTAATGTTCATATTCGATGAAAGCCGTATTCGGTCCATCACCACTGTCTGATTTGTGTTAATTGACTGTCAAAGTAATTGTGACCTAGAGAGTACATTGCCTTGCACCCAGATAGAATCATGCTACAACTATTTTCATTGTATTTATTCTTTTGCAATACACTGTAGTTTCGTTCCTATTTCAGAGGGATTAAGGTTCAAAACCAAAAGCTTGTTCTAGTGCTCCCTTCACCAATACATTTTATCCATAATGCTAATACTAAAATTTTGTAGAACATTGCTACAATTTTGTACACTGCTGTCCTTTTACTTTATAACAAAATTACTAAAAATCAGCTTCCAATTTTAATGCAATATTCGCCTCTATCATGTGGTATGAAGGATGTATTTCGTTTCAACTACGTCTACTACTCATATGTTTTATGATGTGCTGTTCTCAACTCTACTGGTATACAATAGGTATGTGGCTACTTCTCATTTGACTAATGATGTGCTATTTTCGAGTCTAGTACTACAGAATAGGGTTGTTATTGGTGTACTCACTTGGGCACCTGCAGCGCGGGCGGCAGCGCGGGCGGCGGCGCGGGGAGGGCGAGGCGCGGCGGCTCGCGGCGCGCGGCTTGGATAGCGGGGCGGCCGCGCGCGCTGCCGGAGCCGGCCTTGTAGTGAAACTCTCTGGAACGTTCCGGAACACAATGAGTATCAATGTAGCTACGCCAACGTTGACAAGTCAAGAACTCAAGAGGGAATATGCTTGGGTAACGGATTCGTGATCTCAAGATGTTGTAGGTACATACAAGCTGTTACCCCGCCTCTTGACATAATCCTTCACCTTTAAGGACACGAAAACAAAGGTGCCCTTTTCTTTAAAGAAATATCAACATTTTATTCATTTATAAACTACTAAAGAACAAAAGCTACAAAGAGCCATCAGATATTGCAAAAAGGTTGTAAGTTCTACAACCTGCCACCTTAGTTAAGTTACTTATTTTTTTCTTTACGTTGCTCTCTCTGTTCTCTAGGATTTCTCCTGTATAGCGGGTACAGTTTACAAACAAACATCTCACATGAACACACACCCAAACCCGAAACAACTATCTGTAGATCATACAAATATTTGTTCCGAGCGGGGATCGAACACGCGGCACGTAGCATAGACAGCTAATCGCTTAGCCACTGCGCCAACTGTGTCGTCAACCTTAGAATGCTTATGAACGAAAGAGTTGAAGAAGAATCGTAAACGTCCTTTCGGTCAAGTACATCTTCTTCTAAGTTAACTCCTGGCGTTCTTCACATACCTGTGTGATACGTGACCGATCAATATGAACCTTAAGACTCAAGTTATAAAGGGCATAATCACCTGTCAAAATCTTCAGCTTCCTCTTCCTCCAGATTGATGAACTCCTGACGCTCTTCGGCGTCGCCTGTATAGTAGTTTTGTTCACGCTCAATCACGTGCGCTCGTTCGCCGATGTGGTGGCCTGGACAAAGGAAATATTTCTATTAGGACGTGATAATGAAATAATCATAGGCTTTGGTGGAAAGTCTTGCTTAGCGTACAGGTCTAACGGAAATATTATGATGCTTGAACAAGTATTTCCTAAATCTACGAACTCTTTTTATAATACATAATTATTTCTAAAAAGCAAGAAAGCAGTGATAGCCTTGTGGTTGAACGGTTGCCTTCCATGCAGGAGGGTCTGAGTTCGAACCGGGCCCATACCTCGACTTTTCGGATTCATGTGCGGATTAGAATTTGATCATCATTTGCGATAACGGTGAAGTAAAAACGTAAACGAATCGTGAGGAAACCTGCGCATCTGAGAGGGCCTCATAATGTTCCCAATGGTGTGTGTAGTCCGCCAACCCGCACTAGACCAGCGTGGTGGACTAAGGCCTAACCCTTCTCATTCTGAGAAGAGGCCTGTGCCCAGCAGTGGGACAGTAATGGGCTGGACTTATTTTAGTTATTTAATTATTTCTATCATCAATGTATAAACGTATTACATTATACATTGCATTCGTATAATAAATTGAGTCAAAGGTACCTGCCTCAGCCCTCAGGTCCTCTAAAGCCATACTATGCTACTGAGACGAGAAACGTTAAGGATTACATTACAAAATGTTCGTACACAGTGTTCGTAATCACTTGCACTTAGAGCACCCTACGTCACAATGAAAGCACGTGGGTCGCCTCGTGGCAATACTGTTGAATTATTTAAATTTTCATCGATAGGTCGTCGGCATCACAATATGGCAGTACATAATACATTTGACTTATCACCCAATAGTCTAAAATATTCAGAACATAACAATATTCGCAATTCATTGTGAGGAAACCCATACGTTTCAAAAGTTCACAAACAATAACTTTAATATGCAAAGTAGTCAGCAATTTGAAAAATCTCTGCTGCTTGTTACAAAGACGTCAGAAAAAAGTGAATAAACATCTTTTGAGTCATATGGCACACTTCATCGGTTATGATACGAATGATGCGATTCGTATAACATAAACATAAAACGCCAGTAGACTCTAGATGAATATTAAGTAGATATAATAGCTTCCCAAACCAGCGCAAGAAAACAAACAAAAAGATGGAAAGTTTCCTAAAACCATATCGTACGAATATAATATGTAGTTATAGCTGGGGGGCTAAAAAGGCCGCTTTAGATGAATCATAATATGATTCATATTACGAATGTCAAAATATCTACTTAATTGACGACTCTTAATGTCATCCGCATAAGGTTCATATTCAGTAATCATCTGTTTGACAGTTACTAAGCAGATCATTCGATGAATTGCTCAGTGGCCTCTTTAGGCCCCCTGGTCAAATCGTTGACAATGGTGGGTCAAATGGATGCGAAAGACAGAGGAACAAGAGTTGTGGCAAACCTTGCGAGAAGCTTATATCCAGCAATGAATTGCGATTCACTGATTTGATTAGCAATGGGGAACAGGGAGAGTTCTAATTTACAGCAAACCGTGCACCTAGAATTACGACGATTCGAAAGTAAAGGCCCAGTTGAAATAAAAATCTGAAACGTAAACACTGAATGACAGACAGACAGGCATCTCGAAAATATTTTCATGAACTCTAATTGATAAACTAACGTGACCTCTAAATCTATACAATGGAATTTTCTGTACTGCAAACACATAAATAAAACCAAAAAGATTAAAAGTTGAATTGAAAATCTTTAGGAAATCAGATATTTTACCAATAAAATACATGTCATATTTGGAAAATCGCCTACATGGTAACCTATAACGACTTCTATGCGATAGGTAAAGACTAAAACGCATTACAATTTTAAGGAAGAAGACACACGATAATTCACCCAATCCGGCCATCAATCCGTCATTTACGTTCTCTTTAGACAGTGAAGTTCCCAGCAAAGAGCATCCCAGCGGTTCAACATTACACGTTTACAGTCCGATATGATGATGACAATATTTTGGACAACAAAGCGCTATGTCGGCCGAGCTGTGGGAAAAACAGGCCACTGAGCGGAGCCCAAACAACGTTAGGCGACGTAGCGGCAAGCCCAGGAGATGGCGGGACGAGTTAGACACCTATGAAAAGGATTGGCCACAGATTTCCTGAAACCGATAGGAGTGGAATGAGGGTAGGGAGGCCTTTGCCCTGCAGTGGGATGATAACGGCTAAATAATATAAACCAATATCTTCCTCTCTTTCTTTCACAAATCCGCGTTCGTTTCATTCAGACTAGACACACCAAATTCCGCAGACGTACGCATAAAAAATCCACCCACACTTATTTTAGTCGCGATCAAAGTGTACACATTAGTTAACTGAATAAACAGTAGAAAAAAACCGATTGCGTCATGTTTGTCTATTAATATAGAGATGAATGACTTCAGCCGGACGCGCGGAGGCGCAACTGGAAGACTACAGGTAGAAAACAGATAGGTTCAGAAGATCCAGTCTGATTACCGCCTACCCTAAACATCAATTTCACGTGATGCACCCCTGCTGGTACATTAAGTGTTTGAGGACTCACAGATTGCAGTATGACCTTTGAACTTGCCAGCCTGGATTCCATTAATGACGGAACGCACGGTCTCTGGACGATAAAGTACCCTGAGTTGACTGGCAAAACCTCCTCCATAAACCTGCACTTTACCACTACTCGCGAAGTTGATCAAAGTTAAGCGATTACGAGAGCGTAGAAGGGCACTTCGGTTCGCTTCGTGCAATCTCGGCTTTCGCGCCCGAGTCAAAGGACTCAAGATGCTCCTCGGGAGGTAGCATGAGTGCATTTCGGACTACGGTCAATTTCGACCAGAGGGCCAAGCACGAATAGTTTGACGTATAGTAACGTAAACGTAAGCAAATTTTGATTATAAAATACAATGAATCTATCGCATTTTTGTTGAATTTTATGCAACATACACACTTGTTTCATGAAAACGTAAAAATACTGCATGTATTTTCAAAAAATATCATGGATTAAACGAGTATTTTTTATTCAAAATTTGCTTACGTTTACTTTACCAGACGTCAAAATATTCGTGCTTGGCCCACTGTACTTCGTGGAAGCAACTTCGCGAGTAATGTAGTGCAGGCTTTAGGAGAGACGTATATACAGCTGTACAAGATGACAATAGGGCCCAATACATGTGCGATACACACTCATAGGAGTAATAGACGGACGAAACCCTTGTCCTATCTATTTGCAACTGCAGTGGTTTCAATAATTTTCTGATTTATCTATACCGGAGCAACTAGTTAAATGCGAGTTCAAACTTCATAATATAAAGTATTTCTTATGGCCTTCTTTATGTTTTTATTTATTAATACAGGTGGAAACATTTTTTGGCGCGAGGAAGATACTTTGCGCGCCAAAATGTATGATTATACTGTATTCAACTGTTCCGGGAATGTGAACAACGCGGTGTTATTGGAATTCCAATGAATAGTATAAGCGAAAACGCTGTTTAATTAATATGACAATTTGTGTATGCGCAGACAAGTATTTGAATATTAACCATACTGGTGACTTTGAAACGTCCGTGACTTTTTCTACTAGAATCATAGAAATACGCGGAGAATCTGAACAATGGACAGATAATTAACTCTTGTTGTCTACAAAGCAGCTCCGTTTTACAGAGAAACACGCATTGATACACATGTCATCGGAGATTATATTCCATTCTATTTTCTGTGCCTCCTTGTTCTAGACTAGCATAGAAACACTATACGGCGATGACGTACTGAACAATATTAGCATTGTTTAAGGCCAATTCACACTATTGAGCCAAAATTCTTTCCAATATCCGAAGATCCTTCTAACCTTATCCCAAATAACATATTACAATATTCATTATTGCCCACCAGAAAGAGAAATAGCTAAAAAGATATACAAAGGCCGCGGTCTTATCGTACTTGGCGATTTCTGCCAGACAACTTTGGGATGGACAGATTTGCAGGTTAAAAGAGAGGGGTAGTTTGGTGTTATTATTACACCGAACTACCCCTCTCTCCTCTCCTATTCGGTAAGGTTACGTATGCTGGGGTTGCTTTCCAGTTTGAACAAATTCAGCTGAATATCATCGGTCTTTTGATATTCCGAGCCTCGCAACTAGGAATAGAGAAAACCGGTAAGAATTACATATATTTCTATTTATTTTTTCACTTGATCTGCGGCCTCTATTTATGAGTTTTTAATGACTGCTGAAACCTCCTTAAACACTTGGTTACCGGACTCGTAAAGAGTACGATTTCTTAGAGTAACCGCTGATACACACAACAATGCCGAGAATAGGAGTAACTGCAGCCATCGCCGAATGTCGACGGCTGACGTTAACGCGTCGGTCGGCCGCGCTGGCTTCAGTTACCCACGTCGCGCGTCGCTCGTGTGTTAGAACGCTAATGCCGTAATAATGTGAGTAGAGCCTAAAGTTTGAGATATATTTACTCCGGAATGAAGAAACGTGGGTGACTACTGTTCAAAAATTAGCCACTCCTGACAAATGACAGAGCAATTAGCGACAAACGGGGCACAGTGTTCTATCTATAGAATAATACTAGACAAAAATAATCTTGAACAATACTTTTTTCAGGTGACAATGATAGTTAAATGCCGTGGTTATTTTATGTGCCTATTTGTTTAATAGTAGAGCATTTTAAACAGTGTGCACACACAAAGCGCACAATACAATTGTTTTAGTGCGCATAATTATCGTAATTTTCGTCCTAGAACGCATGTTAAACTTGTAGTTATATTTGTCGAAACAGCCAACTGTTTCCAACGCAACTTTGCGCCAACGCAGTGCCTAAGCAATTGTTTCTACGCTACGTGTCCCAGATTCGATTCCCGCACGGAACAAATATTTCTATGATCTACAGATAGTTGTTCGAGGTCTGGGCCTACAAGATACAGGGGTTACTGTTACTGTTAGCCAGTATCATCCCACTGCTGGGCAAAGGCCTCCCCATTGATTTACATGCTGTTCGATCATGTGCCAATGATAACCAGTCCTGATACAGGAGGAACAACAAATATTAAAACGCGTTTGAACAGGAAGAAATAATATACCACACACAACTGAAGTACTAAGTAACGCTACATAACAATTCGCACATATCCTAAAAGGTTATTACAACACGTTACACAAGCGTTCGAATAAGTGTGTAAATTATTGCCGTATGGCTCATCAATATGCCGAAATTGTTTTTGTATACAACGCCTATCAGAAATGCGTGGTCGTGTTTAAGGATGTGGATCAGACCATCAAACTGAACAACTTTCTCTATGGGACCAACATCGTAATCTGGTCTGGATGGTCTGATCCACACCTTTTAATATGAATACGCATTTCTGGTACACATTGTATAACAGAACATTCAAAAAAACATTAGTCAAACAAACAAACAGAAAGCATTACTCAGTTATGACACACAAGGCTCAACGTCAGACTTCTATAATATATGCGTGTCTATGATTGAGTTACTCGTGCCGTGTAAAAAAATAACTCAACTGATTTGTTATTGCTAAAGAGGCTGTTAATTAAGATGGTTGGAGTCAGGGTTACAAAGGATAATTATCGTTGATAATTATGTATTGATAATAATTATCCTGAAAATAACAATTTTATCTGCTAGCAATGCTGTATCACACGGCTGCGGCACAGCGTCTCGTCCATAGCGCGTATCTAAACGCGGGCAATGTCAGGCAGCTACGAGGGGATTCCCCTCTGTTTTTTCGCTTAGAGGTTAGAGTTATTCATAATTATGTATACAATAACCCCTTAAAGGGATCGGGACTAGAAAAGTAGGTCCTTATATTAGTATCAAAGGTCAAAACATTACATTCAAGTTCTGATTTTCCTATCAAATGACAATTTAGATAAATTAATTCGAAATAGCCTTGCAATTTGATTAGATAGGTAGTGAATATTATCGAAATTAGATCAACAATGACTAACTATGTTATTATTTCTCCGCCAGAAATCAAACAATTACAAATATATTTTTCATTAACAATAGACTTTACGTGTAATAACACGTAAAGTCTACTACGTAAGTTACTATAATTGTCTTTTGTTTTCCTTTTAGTTATATCTGCGCATAATTTAGTGCATGCAGTGCTCTTCTTTATGTAATGAGGCACTTAGACTTAAGTTTGAAATGTTTAATTGTAGATGTAGCGGTGTGCTCATTGTTGAGGAGCCAAATTGATAAATAAATAAATAAATACTAATAACCAATTCAACTCTTGTACCGCGGATACGATAATAATATTTGACAGACAAATCAACAACAAAAATGAGTATGCCATTTTCTTTTTTACTGTACCTATATCGACTCCTTACTCCTAGCACGGATGGTCAATATCTTATCCCCTGCGCTAATCGAGGTTTATCGTACTGTATTTTACATATTTGTAACCCCCGACAAAAAATAGGGGTGTTTTAAGTTTGTAGTGTGTGGCATCGTAGCTCCAAAACGGATGGACCGATTTTAATGCAGTTTTTTTTCTTGAAAGCTAGTTTAATCGGGTATCATCTTAGCTATGTTTCATGAAAATCTGTTCGGCTGAACACTCCCCGACTCTAACTAGAAAATGACCTGTAACTTTTGAATGGCTGTTCAAAAGTTACAGGTCATTTTCTAGTTAGAGTGAGACGTTTTTGACCGTTAGGTTATTAAAGATTGCTTAAAAAACCAATTTTTTTTAGTGAATTATTTTTTTGAATAAATTCACTGATTTGAATTTCATCATAATACCTAACACACCTACATTTTTTATTAAAAACAGTTTTGACATCATTAATGGACCAAAAAACTCAGTATGGATAACTGAAATATTATTATGTTTCCATTGCTAATCATAGTAAAAAGATGAAGCGAAAACAGTACTTACCTATGGCCATCTTCTTAGTGCCAGAAATCGAGTCTTGCATTGTCTTGCATGTCTCCTTGACGCCATGCGGTCCAATCTTTGTGCTGCTTGAAGAGCTGTAGACCTGGAAAACCATATTTTCAGTCAAAATATGTTTTTGTACTTTCACATACCTTCTGTTTATTATATTGTTATGATTGATAAAATTATAAGATGAATAAATAGGACTGTAAGGGGATGTTTAATAAGTAGTGGTTGAGTTTCAAGTTACGGGCTCGACTGGGACATTATTACATATTATTACAAGCAAACTGAGGATGCTTGTTCAGTCCGCACCAGCCTACTCTCAACATATATGTAACACATTTCCAGATTAAAGTAATATGTAACACTTAATATTTTCTTTGTCTGTATGTATATTTTGTACACACAGCTGGAAAACCATTGAAAATGTTTCAATATTGTACAATTTAGACCTAATCTGTGTAACCTTGAAAAACTGAAATAATTGTTATTAACAAAAAGTTTTCTAACTTCCCAGTCAAAACAAAATTACAAATAAACAAGTGTAAACCAACCTACTCTTTGTTCTATTTTCTATAGACTAGGTCTAAAAAGGATATATAATATTCATATTGACGGTAGAAAGGCTATTTTTGTTCTAAGCAACATTTATTTATGTATTTATAAAAAAAAAACAAATCATAAAAAAAAGCAAAAAAAAATGTCGCTTAGAACAAATTATAATTTGTTCTAAGCGACATTTTTTTACAGTTAAAAGGCTATTAATTAATAGCCTTTTAACTGTCTATAATTATTATTATAAGACTTCCACTTTACTCTCAATGTTTACAAACCTGTGGCTTGCCGTTAGGTCCGCTGGACATAACGACAGTGCTGCTGCTGTAGGAGCTTCCAGCATGATGCATGTTGCCTCCATCCAGATCTATGAGGAAATAAAACATTACCATTAAAATAATATTATAATCATAGCATCACAACTGTATTCGCCACATATCCCTAAAGCTGTTATTAAAAATAATCATGAAATGGTGCTTCTGCTGTAGACTATAATTTTAACACTTTGACTTGGGAATTGAACCCACAACCTTATGCTTAAACTAATGAGGTAGTCAATAAAATTATAATATAAGTCAATATAATTAGTTTTTTTATGTAGGTACCATTGGCGAAGGGTGACAGTTTTAAAAGGGGAAGCCGTCCCCAAAATGCCCTCTAAAAATTGCTGCAATTAATGCTGCAAGACAAAAATCCATACCGTCTCTTGTAATCTATATATAGTCATGTCTGGAAGAGCTCGACCTAACTGAATAACAAGCCTTTTTTTGTCAGTTGGATGAGTAAATAATATAATATTACGTTGGTCTACGCACTAACCAATTCCTTAAGGGAAGCCGATGGGAATCGGGTTGTATGGACTCTTCGCCACTGGTAGGTACATTATGTAGCCACAATACAGGAGAAATTCGTGTTTACAACCATACATGTCAGATGCACACACACCCAATCAATAAGTACATATGATTGCATGTTAAAATACATTGTAAAATATTGAGAGTACAACTACACACTACAACTATTGAATTAGGAACACATACACTTCACTGTCAATACTGAATTCGTAATAACATAGTAATGGTTCAGCATTGATGGATGGCATCATACTGACCAAGTCTGCCATGATGTTAGACTCGGCCAGTTGATGATGATTGGAATTACAGGTATAATACTATACATATAATAATTACCAGCTCTTAGGGAAAAATACATCATCTAACAAGAAAATAAAGAAAGAGACATATCAAATACCTAACACAAATCACCTACAGATATTTTTTCCACCACTAGGTATCTAAAATTTGTATAGCAATGTGTTTCTCAGTTCTTTTATTTAATAATAAGTCATTCAGACATTGCATGTGCTGTTGTGACCTGACTGTCTCCTGTAACGTGCTGGCCACTGCACACGTGCTGTGCTGTGTGGCGTGCTGTAGCGAGTAAATGATTTGATTTGATTTGATTTGATTTGATCAACACGAAAGAAAAAGAATATTTATTAGCATAGAAAATTACCAGTAAAGAGCCTGTTCAGTGTCGGCATCTGAGGCATGAAGGGCATCATAGCATTGCCGTGGTGTGGGCCCATGATAGCCAGCGGCCCGTCGCCGCCGAGCATGCCGAATGGGTCCGAGAACAACGAGTTCATCATGTTGTTCATCTGACGCATGTGCCGCATGTGGGACCTACAATCGTCGCATAAAAAGACCATGTGAAATGAAAATTATGTCAATGTTTTACGTGCAATCAAAATATGCAACATAGTTTTCGTAAGCTTTGTTTGCAAATATTATGTGTTTTTCTCCATACAATAGAGAATTCAAGTGAAATACGAAGGAGAAATACAAAAACATACCCGAAAAACGGATCGTCCTCCACGTCGCCCATCAATGATCCGAACAGAGACATCGTTCTGCACTCACAAAGGAACGATCACAGTTTAAAATGATTACAAAAACACTAGAAAAATAAACAACTGCGTCAAAGAAACTAATGTTCGCAATCCACTCGTTAGATCGTGCAGAAAATCAAATCGAAATCTCTGGCAAATCGCGGACTCGACAATAATTCAACATTCAACAAACAAAACTGATTTTTTTCTAGAGGCATAGACAAGGTATATAGAAGAGTTGGTTTTGTGTCAGTCAATATCGATTGTTAGAATATAAAGCAACTAATTACTATTGACCAAATTAGGCGATTTTCAAGATGAGATTTTATTCAATATCAAGAGGTTTCAAAACTGATGACTAAAGAATCCTCTCTCATTAATCAAAACAACACACAAAAGTCTTGAAATATTTGGAAATGTATTAATCCAAAAAACAGACTTAGGATTTCGCTTACCCAAAAAACGTTGCAAAACCGACATGTGGTGATGTGGCTCTCGCAGACGTAAACTATGGACGCGAAGTGCGTAAGCGGGTCCTCTGTCTGAGCGTGAAGCGCAATGACCAAAGAATCCTCTCTGTGAACTACTGTGAAGCGCCCGAGAACCTATTTCGGACATAGATTTCGGAGGAATATTTCGGGCGTTAAAAAATCTCTTACAACCGCTTGTAACCTAGTAATAACAAGTTTATGCTTATATAACCGCTTGCAACGTGTTGGAACGTATGTTGGAACAACGAGATTAAACCTAAGTATAATTTAATGTCTTTGTGTTGGAATAACCTAGGAACAAGCATACCATGGTATGCTTACCATGGTATGCTTGTTCCTAGGGAATAACGCCCGTGCACTGAACTGAATTATCGCCCGTGTGAGAAGTGCCGTTTGCGGAACTTATCTTGCAACTCCTTGCCTTACTCCTTGCAATGTTTCACATCTCCCTCAACCTTTGAGCCCTCAACTTACATGAAATCATAGAAATAATAAGTAGGTAGTACTTTATTAAGTCTATGCATGAAATATATACTATGACTTTCTGTACCTTTGTTCTGTACCTAAAAAAACACTGACAGAAATTGATATTTTTAATTATTATTCTGTTTTATTTTCCTGTATTTTAAACAAATAACATTTCATTAACGATTCACAAATAACTCAATTTCCTTCACCGATCACCAAGACATTTTCGCCACAATTTACAAACAATTAATCAAACGCATCACATTGAGGAAATGGTTTTTGAATAAATTTAGTTTTATAGTTGCATCTTATGAACTTTACATTTAAAATCATCATTAGGCCTTATGCCGGAAACGATATGCTGTAGAAAACGGCGCAGGTGTAGCTCCATGAAACGTCCAAGAAGCTGATGTAGCATACTGAGTGTAAGTCATATCTTGTAAGCCATTTCGGACCTTAGAATGGTTTGCGGGTCTCTGTAAGAAAGTATTACATGTTAGTTTTTAAAAATCATTGTCGAATTTCAGATGAATTTTGTTTTTGTTAGTCTTACTTCGATTGGCTTTACCTTTTCAGTATCACCTATGGGCTTATTAGCAGCGGGAACATCTCCAACTTGACCAGGCATTTGATCTGGTTTATACGCCATAGCGTTATTTATCGCATTATTAGCTGCAGTATCTCCACCAACTTTCTCAATGGGTGCAGGACGCAACGTGTTGCCTTGAGGAACATTAAGGTGACCCTCAGAATATGAAGCTCCATTATCATTTGGTTTTATATTCTGTTGCGTATATGATTGGGAACCTTTATATTGGTTATAAATGTGTTGCAACTGTCCTCTACTAGGAGTTCTACCAACGGGCTTATTACCCATTAGAGAAGTCTTGCTAACAGTGGCCTTAACATTGCTATATCTCGTTGGATCGCCTCTGAATTTACTTTGTTCTTGTTGAGGAGATAATGTTTGCGGCAGATTAGGCTCCGCAGAATGATAGGTTCTTGCTGGCAGCATCTCAATTGGTTGACCCAGCGTATTGTAGTGATAATACTTTTCAGGTTTCATATTCATATGAGCAGGTGGCATATGCCGTGAAGTATCCGCGGGAAATATAGGCTCCATATACATTTGCTGTCTGGGTGTCGGTACCGGGGCTGATTGAGTGGGTGGTGGTCCGCCCTGCCTAGCATTAGGATCCCCAGATCCTTCATAAACTGTTGGAAGACCGCCAGTTACAATAGCTCCTGTATTCGGATCTACAATCTGTTGTTTTGATTGCTGATAATGACCCTGATACTGCTGTTGATATTGTTGCTGTTGTGTGGGTATTCCTTGTTGAGGTACCTGCTGCTGATTTATTGTTGGAGCACCTGTGAGAGCAGTATATACTTGCTGTTGCGGGACCTGGTTATTTTGAGCAGGAACCGCTCCAGCGTTGGTTCCTGGTAGCTGCTGCTGCATTGTTGTAGGAACCATATTTTGCTGAGCAGGGGCCTGATTCATTGGCGGCTGGCTAGACTGAGCTATGCTCGCTGCCGCTGCATTCGTGGCATTAATAACAGGCTGCATTGCACTGCTCCTATTGATTCCTTCACCATTGCTCATCATCATTTTCTGCATAGTATCCATGGCAGCCCTTTGTTGATTGGCAGGATTCATCTGTATAGCGATAGCCATTGGGTCGAATCCTAAATCACCTTGCATTACACCAGGAAACATTTCATTGAATTTGGCAATACCCGCACTGTGCTGGCCATAAGGATTATGAGCGTTTATCTGCTGTTGAGGTGGACTTGCACTCATAGTTCGCATTTGCTGAGAGCCAGGATTCATTTGACTCATATTACCACCCATTGGGTTTCCTTGCGTGTTCGGATTGGCCCCGGCGTACATGTTGGGTTGCGACATATACTGCGTTGTTGGGTTCTGACTTGGAACACCTGGATTTCCTTGTCCCATGTTATTCATTCCCACATTACCTGTATTATACTGACCCGGATTGTTACCAGGCATATTGAACGCACTGTACTGTCCCTGACCAGCACCACCTATGTTCGACGCCATTTCAGGCGATTGCGGTGCATTGTTGCCCATTAGACCTGCTTGTGGGCCACCTTGATTTGGTCTCCCACCTCTAGAACCAGTGTCACCCATCATCATATTTACTATATTAGGTCCCATTCCTCCCATATGGCCCATTGGTTGGCCCATTTGCTGTTGGTTAGGTGGATTACCCATTTGCATGGAATTGGAATTGTTTGTATTATCCATGTTAACATTACCAAAGCGGACGTTAGGTCCGTGATTACTATTCGACATAGCATTTTGATTTCCCATTGCTCCTCCAGGTATTTGATTTTGGGCCATCATATTCCCCATGTTGCCTCCCGTGTTTCCTGCTCCCATGAGATTAGGATTGTTTCCCTGCGACAAGCCCATCTGAGCCGCCATTGGATTGTTTCCCATAGCATTAGCTGGTGTAATAGATTTTAAATCGTCATACACTTCTTTAACGACCGGCTGCATCAGATTTTGATTTAAATAGCTGTAGGTATCGGCGTAGAGTTTGGGTGGGTTGCAACAACCCATACACTGTCGATTGCCAGAGTATGGTTCACCCGCACCTGCTGCATTGTATCCGTGACAACCATGGCCACAGCCATGTCCGTGGCAACAACCTGGACTGGCCATAGTATGTGGGTTTCCTTGATTGGAATTCGAAAACAGCTTACCCATACAGCCGCTAGAATATAAAATATAAGATGAATAATAAATAGGTAAGTAAGGTACCCAAAGTCAAGGTCGTCAAATATTAGTGTTGTGATACAAGTAATAAAATAAAAACTTACCAATCAGCACTCTGCAGTTGATTCACAACATTACCTAACTCGTTTAAAATTTTCTGCTTATCCAAAGCCATTTCATTCGACAATCAACCTCTAATTCGTTGTTTGTATACTTTAAATTTTAATATAATAAATTATTCGTACATTTAACTTAAATTTTGGACATCACAAATGCTATAATGACAAAAAAAATATTGTTTTTCTTGAGTTGAATATTAAAGATCGAATTTTAAAATATCCATGTAATGCCAGTTGTTATGTTTATAAAGGAGTTATAAATCTTCTAGGTTTCG
This sequence comes from Allophyes oxyacanthae, assembly GCA_932294325.1. NCBI lineage: Eukaryota > Metazoa > Arthropoda > Insecta > Lepidoptera > Noctuidae > Allophyes > Allophyes oxyacanthae. The sequence continues at coordinate 2,510,563 of OW028625.1, forward strand.
GGCATAAACTTGAAATGATTTCGGGAGTGCAGATGAAAATTAGATTTTGTTCCTAAACTAAAACGACAGTATTAATTTTTCGACGCTAACAAGAATAAAGTTATGGGGATTTGCTTAGTGGGCACGGCTAAATTTAAACGCACTGACCTACGGATTCATGAAGGTTGCCATATTTTCCAAAGCGTACCTGTTTAATAAGGCGAAACCGGATAATAATATATGAAATCCACTCGATTTTTTTAAAGAGCAAAGCCCCTAATCTTTATTCTTATTAGTGTCGAAAAATTAAAACTGTCGTTTTAGTTTAGCCAAATGCAAGTGGAAAATATGGCAACCTTCATGAATCCGAAGGTTTTAGGCGTTTAAATTAAGCCGTGCCCACTAAGCAGAGCCCACGGCAGAGCCACATTAATTCGAAAAATTGAGAAGGTCATACGCCCATAGACCCCATACAAAACGGGCTAAAGAATAACTTCAGGCCGTTGATGCTCTATAAGGAACTGCATTCTCTGCTATCGGATATTGGATTGGAGGCTTCACGTTTGCAAATTATTTGTTTCAAGTCATTTTATTGATAGAGTAGTCGTTTCTTTTAAAGTGCTCGCAAAGCAAGTGCGCCGTCAAGCGTCGTCCGCCGTAATAACTGAACACACCCATTCACTGATAGAAATAAAGGGCTACGTTCAGTAATTCATTTTTCGGTTGAAAGTCATTCGTGTGAATGTCGCTCGCTCATCGGGAAATGATCGGGAATAATCAATGACGTAAGAAGGGAATAATTGAACGATCCACAGTTGCGTTACGCGAGTGACCAATCAAACGACCTCAAATTATCACTACAGTCATTGGTCGGTTGATAGCAGTGCGACCGAGTGCGACTTTCACCCTACTATTTCACGGAGTGACCGGAGCGATCGTCCGACGACGCTCGCTCAAATAACTGAACGGTGTGATCATGCGTCGTCGAGCGTCGTCCGCCGTAATAACTGAACACACTCAAAGGCTACGTTCAGTAATTCATTTTTCGGTGCGAAAGTCACTCGTGCGAATGTCGCTCGCTCATCGGGAATAATTGAACGACCCACAGCTACGTTACGCGAGTGACCAATCGAACGAACTCAAATTATCTGCTGTATCCTATGACTACAATCATTGGTCGGTTGATAGCAGTGCGACCGAGTGCGACTTTTACCCTAATAATTTACGGAGTGACCGGAGAGGACCGGAGCGATCATCCGACGACGCTCGCTCAAATAACTGAACGGTCACCCGATAATGTGTCGTCGAGCGTCGTCCGACGTAATAACTGAACACACCCAAAGGCTACATTCAGTAATTCAGTTTTCGGTGCGAAAGTCACTCGTGCGAATGTCGCTCGCTCATCGGGAATAATTGAACGATCCACAACTGCGTTACGCGAGTGACCAATCCGGACCAATCGAACGATCTCAAATTATCTGCTGCTGTATCCTATGACTACAGTCATTGGTCGGTTGTTAGCAGTGCGACCGAGTGCGACTTTCACCCTACTATTTCACGGAGTGACCAGAGCGATCGTCCGACGACGCTCGCTCAAATAACTGAACGGTTTAGTGTGATCGCCCGCGTCGTCGAGCGTCGTCCGGCGTAATAATTGAACACACCCAATGGCTACGTTCAGTAATTCAGTTTTCGGTGCGAAAGTCACTCGGGCGAATGTCGCTCGCTCATCGGGAATAATTGAACGATCCACAACTGCGTTACGCGAGTGACCAATTCGGACCAATCGAACGATCTCAAATTATCTGCTGCTGTATCCTATGACTACAGTCATTGGTCGGTTGTTAGCAGTGCGACCGAGTGCGACTTTCACCCTACTATTTCACGGAGTGACCAGAGCGATCGTCCGACGACGCTCGCTCAAATAACTGAACGGTTTAGTGTGATCGCCCGCGTCGTCGAGCGTCGTCGGGCGTAATTACTGAACACACCCAATGTCAAGAATCTTCCTTTTGCACACTTTTGCAACACTGTATATGTCACTTGTCAATTGTCATTGTCACTGTCATGACTGTCATCGGCGTCATCGGTCACGTGACCACAAATCTCCGTCGTTCGATTCAAGCAACGAGAGTTGTTGATTTCAGTTGACTTGACTTGGACTAAGTTGGACTTTGTCGTCCATTCGCTTTATTAGTAATCTGTTGATAACATTATCAGCACTAGTTGTTCTTTAGTTTGATAACAGCGTACCTTAGCAGTTAGCATTTCACTGTGAACGCAGCAGTCCGAGTCAGCTGTCGTCTTTGTTAAGAGGTAATTATTAACTTTCCAAAATGCCTAGAAAAGTGTTCGTTGTTGGCGTCGGTATGACGAACTTCATCAAGCCGAGCACGGGCCCCGACTACCCTGAGCTAGGCAAGGAGGCGGTCCAGGCGGCGCTGGCCGATGCCCGCATCAAATACGACGTTATCCAACAAGCAGTGTGCGGCTACGTGTTTGGCGACTCCACCTGCGGGCAGCGCGTGCTGTACCAGGTCGGCATGACCGGCATCCCCATATTCAACGTCAACAACAACTGTTCCACCGGCTCTAACGCATTATTCCTAGCTAAACAACTTATCGAAGGTGGTACCGCAGACGTCATGCTAGCTGTAGGCTTCGAGAAAATGGCGCCCGGCGCGCTGTCTGCGGGCACCTTCAACGACAGAACTAACCCCTTGGACAGACACACGCTCAAAATGGCGGATCTGGCTGAATTGACAGGTGCTCCTATAACTGCTCAGTACTTCGGTAATGCTGCCAGCGAGCACATGAAGAAGTATGGCACAACAGAGCGTCACCTTGCTAAGATCGCAGCTAAGAATCACCGTCATGGTGTAAAGAATCCACGAGCCCAGGGTAAGAGGGAGTACACTGTAGAGGAGGTATTAAATTCTAGAAAGATCTATGGTCCTCTAACAAAGCTGGAGTGCTGCCCCACAAGTGATGGAGCAGGTGCCGCTGTTCTCATGTCGGAGGATGCTGTCATCCGCTATGGTCTACAGTCTAAGGCAGTTGAGATTATTGGTATGGAAATGGCTACAGACACACCTGCTGTCTTTGCTGAGAACAGTTTAATGAAAGTAGCTGGCTATGACATGACTGCTATGGCCGCTAGCCGCTTGTACCAAAAAACTGGTGTGTCACCAAAGCAGGTAGATGTGGTTGAACTGCACGATTGTTTTGCTGCCAATGAAATGATAACCTATGAAGGTCTTCAATTATGTGGGGTGGGCGAAGCTGGCAAGTTCATTGATGCTGGTGACAACACATACGGTGGGCGAGTAGTTGTGAACCCAAGTGGAGGTTTGATAGCCAAGGGCCATCCTCTGGGAGCGACTGGGCTGGCTCAGTGTGCTGAACTGGTCTGGCAACTTCGTGGCGAAGCTGGAGACAGACAGGTTGGTTAAAACACGTAATCTTGCTTGGGGTATTCATTACATCATGGATATATTCATATATTGTGTTATGTCGCATTACACAACTGGTTTTCCAAATTCTGCAGGTAACTGTAAAATTCAACACATTACAAATTTTTTTAATTACCTTCAAACCCTATTGACTCCCAACTATGAAGATTGACTTGCTTATAATCCTAGAAATATTTGTTTCCTATGAATTTTAATGAATTTTATCTTTATGAGTTTGGATATTAATTTGCCCTCTTAGTCAAAAAAGTTCATAGAAGCTCATAGAACAAGAAAAAACAAGAAAGAATAAATGAGTTATTACAAAATAATGGTGAAATAAGCTCATTACAAAATAAGGTATGTCGGGTCATTTTATAAGGTTTACATTTAAATATGACATCTTCTTTATGGTGATATTGTACTAATCATTATAAACAACTTTTACCATGGGAAAAATCCACAAACCACAAAAAAAATCAGTTGTTCCATACAAATAATTCAATATTACTAATGTATGGAATACCTGCTTTTTTGTGCAATTTCAGGATTGTTCCATAGAAAAAGTTGTTTTTAATAAATAATAAATGAGTGCAATTACCCCACAAAGCAGGTGTCCTGTTTATTAAACAACATCTTATATCTGTTGTCACTTTCTAGTCCTTATGTAACTCATTTAGAGCAAAGAAAGTTATACAATTAAATAATATTTGGCAGATAAACATAATTACGGTACTTTCACTTGCTTTGTATTTGGTATCATGGATGAGTCAACGTCTGTTTCATATTCTTGTTATTTTAGTTTTGGTGTTGAATGTTGGTACAGTGTTGTGTATGTCCTTTTACCTTTGCTTATTATGTTTGTGTTAGATTGTCTTTCTATAAATCGATAAACAGTTGCCTCTAATATTTACAATATTGTTTACTTCAGCTATGATAAATTTAAATAAAAATTCTTGATCTGCTACAAGTTCAGGCTACACCTTGTTCTAGCCGAATAAATCTAGGCGTAGCTACGCTGTGCTTTTTTCAAGGCACACAGCTATAAGACATCCACTGCTCAACATTGTCATGGTCTGCCCTGGTGTGAGCTGCTCCTAGGTACCTAACCATAAATAACGTTCGTTTGATTAGCCCAGTATAACACTTTCAATTGTTTGATCTTTACTTCCAAGCCCCACTTCGTAATAATATCAATCATGGCATATTTCAATGCTGCCAATATTATGAATTTTCGAATGATCGGCGTAACTGCTATCTCAATTATTATTCCTCTATGTTTATCATGTTTTCATTGGTCATTGCTCCGGTTACATAAATAATAAATATTGAACTAAGTAGTTGTGATATCTATACATTTATTTGTAGTTTACTATCTTGCTTCGATAGCATAGTAGCCAGTATATCTCATTAGGGGGCGTTCATTTATTACGTGAGATCAAAATGGGGGAGGCAGGTCGGAAAAATTACACCAAAACCCAATTTTAAATATGCACCTCGAGGTACATGTACACCAAATGTTAGAGAGAAATAAAGAGGAATCCGAAAATGTCTTTTTATCATCAAATAATTTAAACGAATAAATAGGTAAATAATTTAATATAATAGTCGTAGAACAAAACGCTAAACTGAAACAAAAACAATATGAGGTTCTGTAACTGACATTATCTTGAAAAATAACACCTCACGTAATTAATTGACGCCCCCTTATCTGCATTATCTTTTCAATCCTACCTATCATTTTGTCTGTCTTATGTAATTTTTACAACAATACTGTTATTGCACTGACATTGAATCTCTAAAACGTAATACCAAATTATCATAGAATATCTAAGATAATTTATTGCAAGTACATTATTTAGGTACATGTTCGTTTATCTATATCAATGCGATATTTTTTTATCTAAATTGAGTTAAGCCTTGACGATAACATGTTACTAAATGATATGGAATATTATTCAGGTATTTTACCCAAAGACTACAGAACTCTGTCATCCGTGATTTATTTTCCAAATGCTTTCAAATAGGTAGCATAGCAACTTAGTCTGCGCCACGGCTAGTACGGCAAAATGGGGACAAAACCATCTCTACCGTTTTGTCTCTCGCTTTTACGTTTTGTCTTTTGTCAAGGAGACAAAAGCTGGAGAAAACGGGTTTGTCAAAAGAAAAATAAGGGACAAAACCATCTCTTTACCGTTTTAGGTACTCAATTCAATTCAAATTTTAGGTTTATGGCTCCATCGTTTTGACGATGATTCTGCCAATGTCAAGGTTGAATAGAACAGGTGATAAGTTGAGTGGAGATTGGCCAGGTTGCCGGTTAATTACTCTAAAGTGGTTGAGGCACCTGAAATACAAACAGCACAACATTTAAGTTAGTAAGTTAGGAGAAATTGTGTATTTATTAAAAAACCGATGCCCCTCACTAGGATTTCTCCTGTATCGAGGGTACAGTTTACAAACATACATTTCATATGCACACACACCCAGACCCGAAACAGCTATCTGTAGATCATACAAATAATTGCTCCATGCGGGGATCGAACCCGCGGCACGTAGCGTAGAAAGCTAATGGCTTAGCCACTGAGCCAACCGTGTCGTGTACCGTATTGCTCTCTATAAATTTTTCGTTTCCATCTGTCAAGGTGACAGGTTGGAGAATAAGGGTTTGTCCACCCGCCGCGCCTTGCGAGCCTTGTAGAGTGCAGACCTTTTCGTAACCTGTTAAGTTTTCGTAAGTTTCATTGGCGATCTATGATGGATGTACAAAAGAACACTTGTTTAACCCTCGAAATTACAAGCGTGTTTGTCCTGTTAACTAGTACTTAATATAGGTATTTAAAATAATTTATTTTCATATCTTTTTCTAATACCTAATATACCTACTTAATCTAATATTAAATAAGATACGCGTTAGTGATAAATATAAAACTATGTTTTAATCCGTTTAATCTCAGTTTCGTGAGTACTCCTTCACAAATTCGTTGGTTAGTTGGCTTATTAATTACATTATATTAGCAAAGAATTTAATTTCTACACAAAAACAACTCGCAAACTGGTTTTGTGTGAGCGCCAGCGTCATCTGTTGCTTCATGGTCATTTTATTTTAATATTTTTGACGTTAGATTGTCTGTGGTCTGTGCTGTGTATTTTTTTTGTACGGTTTATGACAGCATCTCGTACTTTGCACCCTTTACACCTCAAGATAACTGTACTACAGTGTATGTTCACGTGTTCTAAAATAAAATAAATCGATTGGGTTCCTAAAAGAACACAGAATTAACCTTAATAGGGTTTTAAGCATATTAATTTGTGTACCTACTCTGGCATTCTGAATATTCTGTTTTTATAGCAAGTGAGTACCTGGTCTACCTATTTGAGTACGTAAGTGTAGTGATGTTATTGCTGCAAGTATGGTCAACCTGTATAAAAGTAAGCACGGGTTATTGGAAACGTCTCTCATTATGTATTTTGTTCATACGTCCGTGTGTTGAATGTGAAGCGAAACGTTATTTCGATCCGATTCAACGTTGTAAATGGAAGGTGTAAATTTCACGTTCATCAGAAAAATAGTATAAATTAAAAGAATAACGAGACCCATTTCCAATCACCATGGTAGGGCTAACACGGTGGGTGGACAAAACCGTTTTGTCCACCCTTCTCTCCTTGACAGAAGATAAAACGAAAAATCTATAGAGAAAACGGTAAAGGGATAGCTTTGTCCCCGATTTTCTCGCTCCTTTTCTTTGCCTTGATAGCTCTGCTGTTTACATTTACGCAGGTTCACCCTATCTATTAAAGGGTTTGCTTCCTCTTTCAAGATTACGTAATATATTATAATATCACTGTCACCATGCATTCATTCATTCATATGTGTTACCTACATATCTTATCTATCACCGTAGGAAAATTGTAATAAGTAGGTATTATATTTCGTAGAAACTAGGTGTGGTGTTTCTTCATCAAAAACTGAGTATTCTCCAAACCCACGTTTCTACACATCATAATAAATTAATATTGTATTCCGTCCAATCCAGTTGGGTAGAGTGACTAGTTTAGGTCGATTCGGTAAGGACAAAAGGTCCATGACAATTTTTTGCGATTCCTTGTTGCGTTTGAAATTTAGTATCATTTGTCATGTATTCAAAAATAATGGCTTGGGTGAATAATTCAGCAATAAAAGATAATACTTGAGAACATTGTATATGTGACGTTTTCTCCGTTTCTGCCGATGCTATACTTTATCCTTGGATTGAAGCTTGCCATACTCCCTCTCTGTAAAGATAAACACGCCTAAGACCGATCTTTTATATAGGTTACCAATATCTTCGTTGCTGTCTACATCTTATTGTAGGACAGAGTCCGTTTTCTTCTTCCTCCACCCCTCCGCCCTCCATCTTGGTCTTGGATGGACCTGAAAATGCGACTATACCAGTGAATCTACTTTCTTCATTCAAGATAATAACATTATCTTTTTAAGTCATAATCCAGAAAATTTCGTGAACATTTTCATGTTCTCAAGTAACTTAATAACTTCATTGTTTCCAACGATTACAATATGGCGGCCGGGCAGCCGTAAGATTATTGCGTGATAATAACACATAATAGGATAATAATACGTGGTTTGAGGTCTCTATCCTTCAAATAAATGGGTTCTAAGTCTATTTTCTTTTCTCTAGGCGCTTGCAGCAATCTGTTAGTTACCTCCTAATCACCAAGTTCAATAAGATCACAAATTATAAGGTCATGTTGGGCTTAGAATGTATCGTATATTGATAAACTCTAATCCAATATATTATCATGGTGTTTGAATATCTCTTGAAACATTCTTGTCATAAATTCTTGTAAAAAAAAAAAAAAAAAAAAAAAAAACACAAGGGTAAGTTACATTTTGCGTAGTTGAAAAACCTCACAAATTCCTTGTATTTTCCTTACTGAATAAAGTCTCGGGTAAAGCATACTTAAATATTTATCATGTTTTATATAATCTATAGCACGTAGAGTTTAGCGGTGCATGGTGCAATAACTTGTTCTTCCGTCTCTTTAAAGGTAACAAACGGCAAATTTTCCGGTCGACCATCCTTGAAGCTAAAATCGTTTGCGCCCGGTGTCCAGACGCAGAGTTACTAACTCTAAGCGGGCTGCAGTAGTTCAAAGCATTTTGTTTGCGAAACGTATCACCGCAACGTATCATTAACTTTTTGGTATATGATGTTAACTCCGAGTTGCTTCATAGTTGAACGCGATTTCCTTGACCCACCGTGGAGGCATGAATGTGCACCTCGTTTTTAACTGTTAACTGCTTATTATGCTTTTAATTAACGTGTACTCAGTTCAAATATAATAACGGTTAGATTATGTTGCTTAAATTGATGAATACTTTACCTTATATTGGTATTTAATATTTGTGTCGGATAGCCTCATTAATAAAGCTAATTAATTATTACCTTTAAGGAAATAGGAATAAGGTAAAGTAGGTCATTTCCTTCCCTATTGACATTGACACATCAAATGAATCGGAATCAGAATGTTCTTTATTTGCTTGAAAGGTTTGTGTTTGAATCTCGGCAAAGACGCTGACAATGCCAAGTTGCTGTAACTTAGCATTATTTAGGATTACCATAGTGGGTCCCGATTACGATCATAATATCATCATCAGCTTATTAATGTTTGTATCAGAATCCCAGCGCTGTGAAATTTTCTATTTCTAATTGCCACAGCATTATGCTGAGATGGGGGCTATTTTTGGTCTCGTCCAAGTTGCTTTAATTATTGTTTTTCTTTTGTTATTTTTTTTGTACTTTCATTTGTTCCTGGCGAATCCAGAATAAAAATAAAATCTTTCTTTCAGGGCTGAAACTGAACTGCCCAGAAATTTCCAGAATAAGCTGACTTTTCACTGTACGAAAAGCCTATACAGTGCGAGGGTCAGCTCATACTGGAAATGTCTGGGCAGTTCAATTTCTACCCTGCTATCAGAGTTCTTAGTAAGCTTGGACACCGGTGTCCTTCTGTGATCACCCACACGTTTCTGCTCGTTAACTAATGAGTTATAATACAGTACAATTATCTTGCTGTAGAATGGCTGTATATAGCAAAGTTCCCATTCGTTTTTTTTTTTAATGATGCCTTTCCCTTCCCCTGTTCTCGTGGTACATTTTACAAAGGTAAATCTACACATACACATCTACGTTCAGACCAGGAGCAAATATCTGTAGTCTGTAGCCCATACAAATATTATTTTGTTTCATACGGGAATCGAACCGTCGTACCATGCCAAATTTGAAGGCGGACGAAGTCCAAGGAATCATGTTTAAAGCTTAGCTAATTAAAAATGTCGAGATCCATCCAACAGTCAACCGGATAGAAACTCAGAACCTCTGTTTAATAAAAAAAGTGATTATTACATGTTTGGTCAATTGCTGCATAACTTATAAAACTTGAAGGCAGACAATGACTCTACACTTTAAATTATAGTGATGTCTATTTAAAATACGTACATGTAATCAACGCGGGCAAAGGGCATAAGTTATCGGCATTAAAACTTCGTCATCGCTAACAGAATAGTTCTCTTCATAGAATACTTTTGGCTCTTTATTAAAACATTCGGGCTTGACCTGCAAGCAAATCGAAACATAATTTTGTGAGTTTTTTATACGTAATTTCATATAAACGAGGTCAAAGACGATCCTTAATTAAATGCATAATATGATTAGCAAGTCAGTAAAGTTCGATATGATCAATCATAATTTTGAATAAACTTTTGTAGGTACCTATTATGTCTGTTTTTAACCGACTTAACAAAAACTTAACTGCTTCTGAAGTCGGGGATTTTTATTCTTCAATGCGCCTTAGCTTGGCAGTGGTACCAACTTCAGAAGCAGTCAAAGTTATTAATTTTTAGTTCTTGAAGTCGGTTTTTACTTTTTAAAAGTTTATTATTGTCCTAAACGTCTGTTTTTATCGTTGAACACGACCCTAAAAAAATTGTATGCTAAAAGTGTGGAATCTTTAATATTTGCTGTGTGCATGCTGTATGCTGCAAAAATTATGCATTTTCCTGTCTTTACAGCATGTAGGTACGTTGCATGTATGTTTTGGCTCGGTTTTGTTTCCTTATATCCATGCTTGTTTGTATGTTTGTCACTCGTTTGGTCGTGTTAGTCCTTTGTTTTAACGTAAAAATGTGTTCGGTGTGTATATCTTCGACAGTATTGTTACTCTGTCTGTATTGCGTACTTTGACTTTGCTCAAACTCTACTTACGTTAGTTAAACTTGTGATTACGCATTTACTTTGATTTGGAATTTAGGCTTACATTCAGAGACGACAGAAACGAGTCTAAGCGTGAACTTACGCTTCCATCTGTCAAAATTTGTTCGTAAAATTGACATATGGAAGCGTAAGTTCACGCTTAGACTCGTTTCTGTCGTCTCTGAATGTAAGCCTTATAGTCGTAACACGCCGAGATTGTGCTGAGCGTACGCTAGACCGAGGAAGTCAATAAACAAAGTCTACATAGTTAATAAATAAAAGAAAATAATCCAAAGCAAAGTTTAAATCTTGTACCATCTTGTATGCTTTATTGATCTCGGGCTAAAATTGTTTGCTAATCTCTCAAAAGCACATCTTGGGTCGGGTTCCAGTATTCAGTGTTTGTGTCTAAAACTTACTCAATACAATAAATGATTTTATATATAAAGTGCAAACAGAATCGACAGAAAAATAATGTTGCCATTGAGTAATAAATAGGTATCGTAAAAAGTAGTTTTATACCGAAGAATATTAATTTAGCTACCTCTAATATTTAGCTACTTCTATTTACGTATTTGTTTTCCACTAAGTATACCTACTTTTTGCTGGTATAAATATCTTATTTACACCTAAATTAAATAACCTTTGCTCAAATTTATAAATATCTTGTATCCAACAGAGTTGAGCAATCACGTTTATCATTAGCTATTTCCCAACCGCTAACATTGAATACGGATTTACACCACGATCAAAGTTAATAATTAAAATAATGTGTCATGACTTAGTATTTCTGTTCCCGTCATTGTTACCACACGTGTCGCTGGTAATTAATTAGTCAATGTTAATTACTTCAGGTGCCGCGCGCCAAAATCGCTCTGCAACACAACCTTGGACTCGGAGGAGCAGTCGTCGTCACCATGTACCGCAAGGGATTCGCTGACATCACCCCCCGGGCGGTCGCCGCCGCGGGCAACCCTGAGGACTTCAAGGTCTTCAAATACATGAAGATCCTAGAAGAGGCGATGGAAAACGATGCCGACAACCTCATCGAAAAAGTTAGAGGCATCTACGGTTTCAAAGTGAGGAACGGTCCCGGCGGTGCCGAAGGCTACTGGGTCATCAATGCCAAGGAAGGAAAAGGCAAAGTGACGTACAACGGCTCTGAGAAACCCGACGTCACATTCACCGTCAGCGACGAGGACGTAGTAGACCTCATTTCTGGCAAACTGAACCCACAAAAAGCTTTCTTCCAAGGCAAGATCAAGATCCAAGGCAACATGGGCCTAGCCATGAAATTGACGGATCTGCAAAGACAAGCGGCCGGCAGAATCGACGCGATTCGCTCCAAACTGTAAACTTAAACCGGTTGGTAAACTGGTATTAGTTTGTATTGTGGTTACGGACTTGAGGTAGGGGGATTTTATACTTAACGATCACACATATTAAACTCGGCAAGATGGCAGCAAACGTCACAAAATGAAATACCTAAAGGTTCAATGTTATAGGTACCTTTAAGAGTAACGTTTTATATGTTGTATTTAAAGTTATTTGATCATTCCAAATGATATTTATAAATAAATGGCACTATTATTGTTATTAAATCAGATTTTTGTATAAAATATTTTTTTATTTCGTTTTTGTAATTTTTCAGGTACCTACTCAGTTATGTAATCACCAGCAAGATTTTCGAATAGTTAGTCAAAATAGATCTAAATGGAAGGCCGCATTATAAGTATTTGCATCAATTTTATTTCACCTAAAGTTTATTTATTCAAGGTCAAGAATATTAACGTCGAATAATATTAATCAGTACCTAGGTACATACAATGCAGACAATAATTTGTTTCCAAGCGGACTTATCACTGTTAATGAATGAATTAACAATAATGTGTCGATTCTGTTCCACACTTTGATAAGACTAAACTGTGACTAAAATAAGGGCGTTTGTCTCTTTCTGTTTCAATAGAAAAAGAAAGAGATATGCGTTTAGTCCAGTTTAGTACTGTCAAAATGTGCAACAGAATCAACACCAGTAGTCGTAGCCATAAGTAGTGTGGGCGTTGTTATCTACTATGATAAAAAACCTGCAGCCAGTTGTCTATACATATATTATTATTATCTTCATATTAATACGTGAAGAGAAAACTTTATACACCTTTTTAAGCATAGGTATTGCGCGGACGGAGGAGTTTGAAATTTGGCATAGTTATAAGTTTATATGGAGAAGGAGTGCAGAACGCTAAAATTACGGTCGAATTTCGACCTCTGGGCGACCACTGGTAGATCTAAATCTGTGCCTGCAACGTACGTACCGAACTAAGTACTTCGGTACGTATAAAGTAGCATTCCCTAGTAATCGTGTGCAGTCTACTGTCGGAATACGAAAGCCTACATTGTAAATTCAATTTTTGTATTAATAATTTGAATGGACCTCAGGACCTACAACTTGGTTTGCCTTGGTATTATCCACAGAGTATTATAAGCAGATACCTTAGCATCCCTGTATAGTTTGTGGCAGTGCCGTAACTTGGCTATTATTGCTTAACAAATAACGTCAATAATCTGAGCCTCATTACTTATGAAAAACACGTTTCTGTGGATATTTTTGTTACAAATGAAGATGACAAATAGAATAGAAATCTAAATAAAATGGCAGGATTTATTTCAGTCACAAGCGCCATCTATATCTTCGCAGCGTTTCTACTGAGAATTAGTACTAGAATACACCCAAAAGATGACGCTGTTATCTACACTAAAGTTGACTAAAGACTAACTACGTAAAGTCAGTTTTTCCTTGACATAAAATGTATTTACATTGAAAAGAAAATTTTACTTAAAAAGAATAAAAAAGTCCACAGAAGATACCTTAACTTTTTTTTAAGCCTTTTACATGCCTGCTGAAGGCCTACTGTTTATTTTATTAACTCCTTTTTCTATTTATATTGCAGGCCATAACATCGCCACAGAAAACATAACTGTTCTAAATTATTTAAATTGTACTCGTATATTTTTTCCGTCGTTCTTATATTTTGATAATAAACTGTGCTCTCATTATTTAATTATTGGATAAATATTGGAGAAAAACATTAAACAAAATAATATGAAATGAAACGCATATAGGAAATCATTTCATTTTATTGCTCCACAAGGTAGGTACTTATAAGCTTTTTTATTTTCAAGTAAAAACACACTTACGAAACCACATGTTACGAACATGTGTGTGCATAACAGAACTTTATTTTTATTTATAATCTTAAATCTCTAATCTATCAGGTACTTTACAATATACAATGTTTTTTCACTGTTCAGTATTAAGAAAAAGTGTTTTTGCATAATCCAATAAACATACAAATAGGAATGTTTCATTGGATTAGAGGTTTTCAAGCCGCAACATTAACTTTTTTCTGATATAAACACACACTTCATAATCAGGCCGTTTCTCTAAGACATGTCGCCTAAAATAATACAGTCGCAAATAATGATAAATATCTGTCACAAACTTACAAACAATATATTTACTTCTCATCCCTGTAAATAATAGTGTTTATATAATATAAACTCTACTAAGTTTCATTTGCAAAAACACCAAAATTGGCCATAAATTAAAAAAAAATACACTAGGTATAAACGGGCAAGACATTCATTATCAAGGAGTTATATCGTTTGTAATTTTATTTGGAAACATTTGAGATTATAAATCTCATTTATACAAAAAGTGAAACATCATAAATCCGTTATAACGACTGAGTTATCGGGATAGTGGTTTATGATGTCATCTCTTTATGAACTAAAAATGGCGCCAATATCATTTATTTGAGGATGAAACAGAAATTCAGGTTATTCAAGAGTCATCATGTGTAATTATTGTGAAGATTTATTGCAGCCATAATTACAGCCTTAATATAACCGGATTACTAAGAAATATGTTACATTATGTTCATATTGAAAGAAATTGTGGGTTTAGTATTGATTTTACATCATTTAATTTATTGCCATTCCTATGATACCTCCGTGCACTTTACAACAATTATTGGCACAAAACAAAACATCATTCGTATTTTTAAAATATTATTAATTATTTATATCTATTGTATTTATCGTGAGTCACATTTTAAATTTTAGCCTTCAATACATCTTTTCATGTAGGAATAGCAATAAATATATTAAAATATACGAAAAATATACAGGAAGATAAAAATATAGTGTAAGTAGGTAGTAATTAAAACAGAATACAGAAGTCAGAGGAAGCAATTCAATTCAGCGCCATCTAGTGAAACAAGAAATGACTATACATATGAATCAATATATATTTTTGATAATTAGATTTTGCGACTTTCACAATAACGTATTTATAAACTGATGTATAACAATCATACATGAGATCACAGAGTACGTGAATACCCTGGCAAATCACCAATTACGCGAGAAACTTTGTCTCATTCCTCTATCAAAGCCAAAGAAAAGGAGACATAGTTTATAGCGTCAAATTCAAGTATTTTATAGTTTACAACAGCCTGGCGGTCATCCATAGCTTCGTACCGTACAGTAAAACAAATATTTACATTATAATTACTCTCACTGCCTTTGAATTATGAGACATACTAAAAAATAACAACTCTCTTTCGAAATGAAAAAGAATACAACCTACTGAGTTTGTCTTTAGAAATAGAATAGAATATATATAGCCACGACTTGTCCTTTAGCACCATCCATATATAAAAATTTTGCAATATACATTTGTAAGACAGTGAGAGATAAAATTGAAACTTTTCCATCGATACAATAGAATATTACCTACGCTAATAATTAAAGCGTTACCTATTTAAGGTTAAAAATGGCTTAGCCACATTTAAGTTTTTATCATTTTTTAAATATTGCGAAACCAATATATATTTTCAATTGAACAATTTTTTTTAAGTAATTAATTAAAAATCAACAATATTAGTAGAACCAAAATATTTGCCAATAAATATTAAAATATATTATACAATTAATCACTAAGTTAGCCAAGCCAAAACATTGTAGCACCAAAATTATCCAACACTAGTACTGACAGAAAAGTTTCATTCAATATATACGAGGTACCATATTATACAATATAATGACATGCAGTCCATTTTTAATGTACCCTATTAAATGTTTAAAACAATAAGTTATTCTTATTACACTCGCTTACGGTACCTATATTGAATATATATTAATAAGTAAATGGTAATTTTTTTTTTCAAAGTGTCTCTGACTAGAGATATAACCTATTCTAAAACTGAAACCTTATTATATAACAACTAACTACGTAACATAGCACTCTTCGAAGGAAAAAATATCAATAAAAGAAAAATCGTTTCGATTTTTTCTTTTCTACAATTTGAGCTTTGCCAAAGTCGCTTAGTGAAATCATATTTCACAATTAATTTATTTTGTTGTTTTTTTCTGTAAATTGACCAAAACCAATTATTTAGCTAGCGAATTAAAAACCGTACGTAAATTTTAGCGTAACAGTACCAGAAATTGTTCAAGAGCGATTATAAATTATCATTAGGCTCGGACATTGTGAAGTTATATTCATCTAACATAAGCTTACATTTTTCCAGTTCGCTAGCTTGCATCAAACACAAAATAGGTACAAGTGGGATTTATTTATTAATAGTTGCCTCAAATCTGGTATGAACATTACGATTATTATCCGCAGTTCACAAAAGGTTTTATTATTACGTATTATTAGGAATCAAAAGAAAATAGGATGCTATTTATTTTTAATATGTGGACGAAAATATCAGGCTCCAAACATTTTAATCTTTAAAATACATTTTTTTTAGAAATCCGCCGTGATATCTTTTATTTATATATTAATCGGACGCTAATCAAAGAATTTAATAACCGCTGGATAATTTTAATGTTCGTACCAGATAAAAAAGTAATAACTCGAGGCGCCCATGAGGTCATATCTTAAAATCACACAAGTTCGAATGTTTTATTTGAATCAGTACCCATAGACACAAGATTAATACATAAATAAACTGCTCAGTCACAAAAAATATGCACTAAATAAAATGCACTGTTACTGGCAAAGGCTAAAAACGCGTGGCTCAAATGTATTACAAAACGTATATAAATTACATAATATATAACATAAAAGTCCGTCAGCCGCTTTTCGGTCATTGACAATAACTACCTAATTAATATTTTCACGTTTTTAAAAATATTTTAAGAACCGTGTTACTCGTGAAACTTTAGTTTACGACGTAAAAAAATCACAAGTTTTCAAATAAATTATAATGCTACGAAAAGACATTTATGTCTTAGAAGAAAATTGAAAATACTTATCAAAGCTTGTGATGACAAAGTTAAAACTACAATTTAGTTTTAGTATCGACCTAAACAATTAGGAATTAATTTCACCGTGTGTTCATCTCAAAGTTGTTTTAAATGTAAAAGAATGGACATTATAACAATATATCCATGTCATGTACAAAATACCTTGACAATGTGTCGATTCTGTTGCCCAATTTGACAACACTAAACTAAACTAAACTCAGGGAGTTTGATTCTTTGTTTCAATACTTTTATTCAAGTTTTATTATGTAGTGCGCATAATTTGTAGAATGAGTAAGTCTGTGTTCCTAAATGCAACCGCAGTATTGGGATACACTTTAAAACAAAACGAAAATTCGACTTAGTATGGGGAAAACGCATAATTTACAAGCGCAAGCCGTATAAAATCAAATTTTTATTTTGTTTTGGAGTGAATTTTAATACTGCGGTTGCAGTTGGGAACGGACACTGAATCACTCTGCAAATTTTGCGCACTACATAAAAAAATATCCTGTAAGTATATAAAGGAAGTGACAGATGCGTTTAGTTTAGTTTAGTACTATCAAAATGCGCAGCAGAATCGATGCCACGGAGAACACGGAACATCACCATCACAAAAGACCACGTCACGTTGACAACCAATCATTACTTTTGAAATTACAAATCCTAACACAGATAAGATAGAGGCAGTGATCAATTCACCATTTAAAAAATATTGCTCTAGAAAGAATCTAAATGAAAATCAGTGTCTTACATAGTTTTTCTTAATTTAGACCAATACATTTTTATGTACAATGAGGTAGACTGCGGGATACACCCTTATAAAGATAATTTTGTTGGCCTGGACTCTACTAAAGTAGCTATAACTTATGAAGACATGCAACTGTCCCACTAGCCGTTAGGTGTTTTAGTACAACATTACTAGATCCAGACATTTATCGTCTAGGAAGAAAATAATAAATAACGTAATTTGGCTGTATAATGCAAATGGAAATATCGCGAGATTTTAAAAAACAATCCGATATATCCTGGAAGACGTCCTCTATTTGGCCATAGATAGCCATACTTTTAGAATCATAAATTATTTGCGTTCATTTTAGTGGGACAGATGAATTAGAACCAAATATTCATGTAGAGCTGACACAACAAAAATTTTACGTGTTAACAATTAACATTACGAATGTGCCTCTTTTCTTCTACAATTGGCTTGTGTCTGTAAACAAATAGGTATAAACTTATTTCCACACGTGTCTCATACAACCTTTAACATATAAGAGGTATGATGCATGTTTTGTGTTCAAATATTATTACTATTTGGTATGGCTGAGGTTTTATACAGAGTTATTTATTCAAACGAATTACGTAAATTAGATGTCGAGCAAATTGTTTAACGAGGCAGGTCGATATTACACTATCAAATATTTTTAATGATTTACGTAATGGTTCTATTAAATCGCGTGTAGAATGAGCTTTATAAGTAATTTATAAGTAATAATAACATGATTATGAAGTGATTTATAGTGTAACACCGCCCACTGATTGTATCTACGTAGGTACTTGATACTTTCCAGGAATATTTAGTTTATATTAAGTTTATGTATAGTACACAAGTAGAAGTTAACTTAAAACGCTGTTATTGCTTATTGTATGTACACAGATATTGCAAAAAATCTTAAAAATAACCCTGTATAAATTATGCTTATGGTTGTAGTTTTATAACTATTTTACTATATTATATGTGAGTATTTTGTTAATAAGGTATTGAAAAAGCACAGAGTTGAGGTTATGTGAAAAGGTAACAGACGTACCCTCAGAATGGCACACGTTGAAGAGACTACAAGAAAAACTGTATATTGTACAAAAACTAATTTCATAAAACTGTACTTGATATGATTATGTACAACTATTTTTATCTGCATCACGTTACTGTATAATTCTGTGGTAAAAATCGATACTCTCATCGAACCTGCTCACTGCAGCAACATCGAAATCGGTGTCGCCACATAAAATTATTCAAAACAGTATAAATAGAAAGAAGTCTCAATGGACTCGGTTTCAAAGATCAACAATATCCAAGTAGAGAAAAAAATATTTACACGGTGCCGCGTACGGGAAAGTACATCATAGTTGGTTCAGCACCTCGTGGTTTTGTACTGTAGAGACGCAATGTCACTGAGCGTTCATCGCGAGTCACTGTTAGCGCAACCTGGTGATGACGCGCGTTGGTCAACATGGCGGCGGTTCCGCTTCCTCCTGCTTGGGGGGCGATGGATTCGGCGAGGGTCTGTCGTCATTCATGCACAGTTCCCGCCGCGCGATGTCGGCCTCTCGCTGGTCGAGGCGTGCTTCTCGCCGCACCAGCTCTGCCTCGCGTTCGTCGAGAAGGCGGGCGCGCTCTGCAAGCCGTGCCTCGGCGTCGAGCAAGCGCGCGGCTAGTTCGGAGTCGCTGTGCGGCGGCGGCGAGGTGGAGGAGGTGACGTCGTCGATGGGCGGCGTCAGCGGCTTGAGCGCAACGTTCGGCTGGTAGTCGCGCTCGAACGAGGTGCAGTCGGCGACGCGCACCACCCGCTCGGGGTGCTGCAGCACTGGCTCGCGCTTGTCCCATGGCCGGAACGCCGACAACGCTCGGTAGTGCAACGCGTAGGGGTCTAGGAGCAAGGCATACGTCGTGTAGTCTTCGCTCCGCGCTTTCTTTGGTGGCGATTCCGGCGGCTCTGGCTTGCACACCACTGTCTCCACCACCTGGAATTAAAAGAAAGAGTCAATTAGTATAATGTCTATCTGAAAGCAGGTTTTTATTACTGAGCGTTATTTAGGGGTCTTAAAAGGGTGTGCTGACATTAGGACGGATGATGATGTCATAAGTGTCATGAGACTTCTAAAACCAAATGAAACAGCATTCTGTAATCCTGTATGTAATAACTAGGTACTACCAGCCTCCATGCAGGTACAGTATTTATTCAAAATCAATAAAAGAATCTTGAAGCTGTTCGTGGCGACTAAAAAGGTAACAAATTAAGTCCTTAAAAATTTATGAAATTGAGACGTTTTACGAAGCCAAAATTTCAGCTTCTAAATCGCCCGATTCGTCTTCAATATAGCGCAAATCACAAATAGACAACATCGCAGCTACCCGTTGAAGTATTCTTGTGTCTGCGACAGTGGAAGTACGTAAATACATTAATGTCAAAGGGTCACATTTCTGACGTCAACAGCTTATCTGAATAGCCGACAACGAAGCACCGACGAGAACTGCTCTCATAACAAAGCGACATCAATCTACGACTAAACAGAAAATGATTCTTTCCTATCTTCTTTACAGGAAAAACAGAGGTTTTTACTATCTCCAAAATTCACTTATATCTAGTTTTTTAAGACCAGAACTAACTGTTAACTGCAATAGAAAGTGTAGCCCCATTTAACACCATCCTGTACAGGTTTAGGTTTTTTAGCGACCTGTATTGCAGCCATGCTAACCGTTAGGAATAAGTAGGAAGATTTGTTCTTAGAAATCTATCTAGTTTATGAAACGCATTACCTAAAACTGCATTTAATTTAAGGTTTTTTGAAAACTTCCTGTATAGTTAGTTGTACTACATTACCTGTCAGTTCTTGTACTATTTTTGGTGGAAAATAGAACAAAGGAAGAGTACTTAGAGCATTCCATGAGATACTCATATCAAGCTATACATTTTCAGTATAAACTGACCTCTCAGTGTACGAAAAGCATATACCTAGGTAGCCTAGCTTGATATGTAGCCGTGTGTACGGCACTTTAGGTTTAAAAACCAGGTAATCCCATGGGCCCTAGAGCGAAGAACGGCATTCCCGTTCGAATGAGCACAGCCTGCACAGCGAACCACATTTCTATCAGCAAAACACATTCGTCTTACATAACGCAGGTGCGAGGGGAGGGGGCAGACGGCGCGCGTCATCGCCGCCCTCGCGCCCCCTCTAATGGGGTGAGGCGCGGATGTAGGTCGTGGCCAGGCCGCAGACGACCCCCAGACGCCAACCTCGCCCTGCCCTGACGCACCAAACACTCACACCCCACTAACAAATGCGTAAATGTTAATGCTGCTAACGATTTTGCCTTTGGCAATAATTTAGAAAAAAAAAGCTGTCGACGACAAGCATTTCCCGCTTTCCTTTTTTTTTGTAGAAGCAAAGTCATTATCTAATGCTTCCTAAATATCGTATTAATCAAAGCGATATGCCGCCGTCCAAACTATTCTTAGTTCGTTATCGAATTCTTTGAAACACAACACGAAAAATGTGGGTGAAATAACATGCCGATATGTTATCAACATACTCATCATTCAATCTACAACTTTGTATTGTTTATTTGCGGATGCTATTGATTCTAGACCTTATAGCGTGGAGATAAACAGCACATTACTATCTAACAGGCGCGTCAAAATGGCGTCGGGCGCGTTCAAAACACTGGCTCCAAAACAATGTACGTAATGAGAGAACGGCGGGGTTTCCGTCGAGACTCATCTACGGAACGTGTGCCAAGATAACTGGTGTAAGTGGAGCTCCCTCGGCGCCCCTTGCCTTGTACGTCACTCAATTGTAAGGGCCCGAGGTAGGTAGGTCAATAGGTTTTCTAGGCTCAGCGTAAGATGGGCGCGTGGGCGCGGTCCAACTAACATATTTCGGTCTACTTGCAATTTAGCAACTGTTTTTCTGGCGGCACGTGCCTACGTACGTCCTACGTTGCGTGCTATTTAATGAATTTTTCCTCGAACAACCCTCTATCCCTCACGTTTCATCGTCAAAATAACTTCGTAACTTAGGAATTGTCAGTAAAACGCTGACTAGCGAAAAACTACGCAAACTCATGAAGAAGAAGGTCACAATAACTTTAGCTTTTATTGCATAGATTAATGTGCTATTGCCATGCATAGGTTTGTCATATTGAAGCATACCTACCTACAGGCACAGCATTGAACGATCTGCGAATTAGTACAATACAAATTATAATACAGAACATAAAGAATGAAAATAGAGGGAATATATTATTAATCATGAAATTGAACTTGGCACTAGTTAATATTGTTGGTCGTTCTATTCCATTGTGCAATATGCATGTACGTCCATACAGATAATAATTACGTTGTTCTATGTAATGTGGATCAGATTCACGTTCACTGTATTTTAAGTAGACGTAATACCGTTTTGCTTGATTTATTCTTCGTCCTATGAGGAAGTATGGAAATACTTTGTATGTGTTCATATCCCACCCATGAAATATAATACATAGATTGAAGTATTTACTCCTACGCGATTCGTACTATTGCCATCAAACCTATGACCATAAAACTAGTTATTTCTGTTTATTTGATACAAGTGATTAAGGCCCGAGCTCACCAACAACATAACAGACGATTAGAGCAAAATCTGCAGTTTAAACATGTAATCGGCTGATTTAATTTTAATCATCTGTTATATTGTCGGTGAATATGGCCCTAAGTATAGAAATATTGATCTTTAAAGTGCACATGCACTAGCTAATGTACTGAACTAATCACTCGCACTAATCATAATGTAAACACGCCTTTATGGATTAGGGTCGAGTGGGGTAGACACAACAAAATCCATTACTAATAAATATATATAATTTTTAAATAAGTTAATATTATTCATAAAGTAAATTAATTTCATGAATTTGATTATTAGTTGCGATAACGGTGCAGGAAAACATCGTGAGGAAACCTGCATATCTTGAGATGGCCGCATAACGTTCTCGACGGTGTGTAGTCAGCCAACCCGCACTAGGCCAGCGTGGTGGACTAAGGCCTAACCCTTCTCATTCTGAGAAGAGCCCCATGCCCAACAGTGGCACAGTAATGGGCTGGATTTTTTATTTGTTTGTATTCATAAAATATTGATTTATAGATTGGTACTTTTATCTTTTATATTGGTTCTTTTTTCTTTTTTTTTTATTACTGTCGCTTGAATGCATGTAACTATTTTATTAACTTCTTTTTTTATTATTGTATGTCAATGCGATGTAATCGCCTTATATGAATTGTAATGTGCCAAACTTTGTAATGGGCTATATAAGTTTATAGTTCTAAGATTATGTTTATAAATAAATAAATCTCCGTGTAAGTTAAGTATACAACTTTATCTCATATGGTCATAGGCCAATAAAACCCCAGAAGTAGCGAGCAAAAGACACTGCTGATACCATGAAAGCTTGGAGACTAGTTGATAGTTATACAGGGGGTGATTTTACAATCTCCTACAGATTGTATTCTCCATCTTATTCTAAGACTGCCTGTACATACGTGTTTTTTAATAAATGAACGTAGTAAGCTGATAAAATGCAAATATTAAAAACAATAGCAGACGTCCAAGGCAATTGATATCTGATTCCTTATCTGTTCTGTGTTGATAGCAGACAGCAATGTTCCCATGCAGTTGTTCGCGAATTTTCGCGACCATATCAAATGAAAGACGATTTCAGCTCTTCATTATCATGTTAGCTGCGTAATTCAGTTTATTATCTCCTTATCTAAATAAGCTTGTAACCTCGCTACGTTTTTTATAATAAATCAATTTTTAATATTTTCCTATATCTACGAGGGCTCCTTCCTCCTTCGCGAATACTTTTATTTGTCAGGCCGTATTTCACCAAAGACAATAGGCCTCATTGACCGTTATAATGAGCTATTGGAGAATATTATCACCATACTCTGCAGACAATCAATATATAATTATTTTACGCCCAGAAAGGGTATTCAAAATCAAACACATGAACTACAAATTCAAGTAAGCTAAGTTAAGCTATAGCTAATAAGAATTTATGTATGCCCATAAGGGCAGGAGGATGATGACGTATGCCTAAAATAGGCAGATAGATCTATCTAACACTAACAATCTGTATAACAATAACAACTGTAACAGTAATACAATAAATTGAAAAAAAAAAAATCCTTTATCCTCCCAATAACCATGTTTTTTTTATCTACCTTGTATTTCCTGGTTGTTCCTGTGCGTCAGCCCTACCATGGCGTCTGAGCCGTCAATGGACGGCGGATTGTTTAGACAAGCCGGGCACGCCCCCGAATAGTGAATCAAATTCGTAGAATATGTTGGAAAATATTTTATTATGGCATTCCATATCATAATCGGGCCTCTGGGAATGCACAAGGCCGTATGAACTAGAGAAGAGAACAACAGAATGGAGTAAAGTAAGTACACAGATTAACCCGTCAACTACTGTATAAGTACTATACATTATTTTTTTTTATGTAGTGCGCATAATTTGTAGAGTGATTCAGTCTCTGTTCCGAAATGCAACCGCAGTATTGGGATACACTTTAAAACAAAACGAAAATCTATGACAATCGTTACGAGAGGCAGCACCTCAAAAAGTCTAATAACCCGTCTAACGTTAGAGTATCAGTGTATCCTAGTAATTGGAAGGCGTAGGTAAGATAGCAGTCGCTTTGTTTAAAAACTGGTATTCAGCCGCAGGTTAGACTGGGAGCCGACCCCAACGTAGTTGAGAAAGGGCTAGGCAGATAATGATGATGATTCAGGAAAACGGATTAATTGTTAAAACACGTGTTTTCTCTCGCCTACATCATTTAATGACCAATTAAATTACAACATACATTGTGGAAACTACTCGTCAGTAAGTTACGAACGCCAGACTATTTACACTGCGATCTTGAATGAGCATGTTAATCTTTTATTGTCCTATGTTCGGCTGTTAATCACTACATATTATAAAACAAAGTCGCTTCCCGTTGTCTGTCTATTCCTATGTATGCTTAGGTCTTTAAAACTACGCAACGGATTTTGATGCGGTTTTTTTTATTAGATAGAGAGATTCAAGAGGAAGGTTTATATGTATAATACTTTCATATTTAATGTAAGGATAATAGAGAAATTGCACCCGCGCGTAGCCGGGGACGGGTCGCTAGTTCATTAATTACTGCTACTGCTGCGTTGTGTCGCAGGTTCGATTCCAGCATGGAACAAATATTATGGCCTACAGATAGTGGTTCCGCGTCTGGGTGTATGTGCATGTAAAGGTTGGTATCTGTAAACGCACCCACGATTATAATTAACAGGTGACAGGAAGTCAAAGTCAAAGATTTGTATTTCAACTGGGCCTTTGCAGGCACTTTCAAAACGTCGTGATTCTAGGTGGAATTTTCTTGACATATCAGAATTAGCATTACATGCATCAGTTTTCCATCAGCCTGGAGTGGGTTTTTCTTCTCCTTGTTTCCTCTCATTGTACTTTAATATTGTAATCTCCGTACTTACAAAATTGTTATATTCAGGTGTACAATAAAGTATATAATAAATAAATAATGACTACAAGCACCTGGAATACTGCAGTTACGGGAATAACACACAGCATTCCAGGGGGCCTAAAAAGGCCACATTGAGCAATTCATCTAATGATCTGCATAGTAACTGTCAAACAGATGATTACTGAATATGAACCTTATGTGGATGACAATAAGAGTCGTCAATTAAGTAGATATTTTGACATTCATAATATGAATCATATTGTGATTCACCTAAAGCGGCCTTTTTAGCCCCCCAGCATTCTTCCGTAGGACGGTTGACGGATGCATATAGGCAGGAATTAATTTACATAGCCTCATCGCACCCCGCAGGTGACGCTCGCCGCACTGACCGGGCAGAGGATTTTTTTTTTTTGCTTCCTCCGACAATTCTGCATGCATAAAAAGTCAGGAAAGCTAAATTATAGGGTTTTTTTTTCAGAAAATCACGATACAGGAATTACTGCTAATGTGGAAAAAAAACCTAAATATTATATATCCTTGGGCTTCATAAAATTACGCAATTATGTCAAAAGGTTGTCAAAGGTCAGTAGGCAATATCGCATTTTTTTTTATTAACATAATTATTACTCACAATTTCTTCAAAAATCTCTTATTTAAAAGAGAAGACAAGAATTGATTTTTTATCCCAAAAGTCAAAGTTAGCTGGCACTACCAATAAATCATAATGAAATTGAATTAAAAAGTTGTGTCGAACTGGCATGAAATAAATATTCGTTTATGCGCATATAATATGATAATAATATATCCCTCGGAATTGATAATGATCGCAGGGTTGGTACGTGTACACACGACAACCAAGCAATACATTTTAACTTTTCAGTATAAGCTGACCTCTCATTGTACTGAAAGCCTATACAAAGCGAGGTCAGCTTATACCTACTGAAAATGTATAGCTTCATTATGTTGTCGTGTGTACATCTGGACATTATATTTATATCTTGATCAATGTAATGTCATTCGCGAGGCCAGCAAAAACTGCGTGTTCGTAAAAAATAATGAAACACGAAGATTACCTGTTTTTTTCCGCGTTTGTAATTTTAAAATTACTTTTTCAGAATTAATTATACCTACGGCTACGTCCTCATTACTTAGCGATGGTACATCCTAGCTAATAGAAATTATGTAATACTAGCGACCCGTCCCCGGCTACGCCCGGGTCCAATTTCTCTATTATCCTTACATTAAATATGAAAGTATTATACATATAAACCTTCCTCTTGAATAACTCTATCTATTAAAAAAAACCGCATCAAAATCCGTTGCGTAGTTTTAAAGATCTAAGCATACATAGGGAAGGGACAGACAGACAGCGGGAAGCGACTTTGTTTTATACTATGTGGTGATTTTTACCGAATAGCGGGTTGTTCGTCTGATCTACTACTAACTTTGAGCTACCTTGGAAAAAAATACCGATCATGAAGATGGGAGTCTCTACCTGATGACCGGTTAAGATTTTACAAGGTAGCATGAAGTTCAGTCTCTCACGATTGTATTGAAGATTATTACCAGAGTTAATGTTCATTACCGTTTTGGTTACGCGGTAGACCCGCCGGAAAGTTATTATTTCAAATTAATATTCGCCATAGAAATAAAAATAATAAAACATATTTTTAATGATGATAGCCCTAAGCAAAGGAATATAACTCATAGCAACTTTTATGCTAATGTCGCATGATTTATCGTATCAACCGGTTATCTAGACAATTTATCTCTTCATAAAGTAACATCGGACTATCTCCGACCTTCGTCTGTCATTATTTTCTCGAAAAATTATCTTATTATGTAAATATCTGTATTTTCGCTTGATAAAGTTTAAGGCACGCGTGCTATATACCTATTTAGTAATCATTTTTAATGTATGTAAAAGTAATACTGAGACATTACCTGATAATACCTACTTGATAGCATTGCAGGAGCAATGTGTCTTGTGTTCCTAAATAAGTAGTTAGCTCAAAGTTTAGGCTCTCACGATCGTATTGAAGTTTAATACCAATGTCGATGTTCATTACAATTTTAGTTACGCGGTAGACCCGCTGATAGGTACAGGCACTTATGAAATGTCGAGACTCTAGGTGCGCGGCACTCGAGTTGACGTAGTGTTAATTGGAGGTGTCGATATTATATATTATGTAGGTATCTATACTATAATATCTACAAAACCTCGTGTTCGTCTATATCTACCTAGACTACGACGACTTTTTATGACGCTCTACTGATTAATGTACTTAATCTTTATGCTTATTTGTATGATTTTTTTATAGTCGTTATTTGCGATTGCGAACTCAGTTGCTATGGGCTAACATACTAGCTACTTTTTGCAGCAGAATCGCGTTTTCGCGTTCGTTGGCTACCTTTTTCTTTCAAACAGTGAATAACGAACGCGAAAACGTGCAATTCTGCTGCAGAAAGTAGCTAGTGTGATATGGCATGGACTTGAAACGTTACTCAAAATAACGTTAACGTTACTAAAAATAACGTGAACGTTACGTGAAGTAACGTTTCAAGTCCCTGTACGTTAAAGCAGCCCTATGTTAAGACGTATATCAGATTAGCGAATTACAGATTAGAAATGATCAGATTCATACGTGGAAAGAAAGTAATTAAATAAAAGCTTTATTTCACAAAATACTATCATGTGATGTATATATCATGTCATGTGGGGTTTATTGGTAAAAAAATGCGAAATAGACTATTTCCTTTTCTTAGATTTTATCTTAAACGGAACGTTTTAATAAAACCTAGAAACTAAATAGTTTTGCACATTTCCTAAACATAGACAAAGGCGTGTCTTGTAATTTTTTTTACAACGATTTGGATCATTTGTACTTGTAAACAAGGATCAATTTATTAATTACATAATCGTGGCTTGTTTTTTACAAATAAGAAATATTTTTTGTATACCTACTGTATTTTTGTGCAAATTATTATAAATATTGTGCAGCATGTGCGGGTTGACTGTGCAATATTATATGCATTCTATTTGCGAATTTGTAACGAAATTGTAGGGTTGTCGCTTACAATCTGTCGCATAAAAAATCTTCATTATAATATACATAGGTACGTCTATCAAGTTATCAAATCAAATCAAATCAAATCATTTACTCGCTTAATATGGGCTTTTGTTGTGGTTACTACGACAACTAAGCAAATTTTCGGGCAGAACATGTAAAAATATCTATTACGTAAGCCGCCGACGCATCGCGCCCAGGGGGTGGAGGGGCCAGACACCACCTTGGAACACCCCTCGACCGACCAAGGTCAGTCAGCAGTCTACGAAAATCTTGTTAACCCAAATCCAACTATACTCCCCACGTCTCAAGATTCAATTTCAAATGCTGACCGCGTCCTGTTACGTTTCATTCAATTTTGTCTTGTGACAGTTTAACATAAGGTTGAATTTAGCTCATGTTACGTCAAGGCGTGAATGTAGAGGTTGTAGTACTAGTGTAGTCGGTAATCAATGAGTTTCAGCCTTGTTGTATGAATTATGTATAGGAACGGGCCCGCTTACGTGACATTTAGTTGAAAACAAGTTCTGCGCGGTGTTGACGGAAACCAGGACACCGTGTCCATTACGATGACAAACTTGGTTTTAAATACATCAATAGCGGCCTATAAAAGCTTTATTCCCGTAATCCTTCATAGTAAATACCCGTTATCCCGTAGCTTGGATAAAACATTGTACATACAACGTGTATCTGTAAATGCATGGTCATATATTTTAAGGGTGTGGATCAGACCATCAAACTGAACAACTTTCTCTATGGGACCAACACGTAACCGCGAGAAAATACTTAATCAGCTGTTCCATACAAAACTTCAATACCTACTCGACCCAAACGTATGGGACAGCTGATAACTTTTTCGCGTTTATGAAGTTGGTCCCATAGAGAAAATTGTTCAGTTTGATGGTCTGATCCACACCCTTAAATATGACCACGCATTTCTGATACACGTTGTATTATAGTATGGAGTTTTCATTAATTGGAAACTCGAATACTTATAATGATACTATTAATCCATGTTATAAAACTATTAGCAAAATCGCATTATTATTCAAATCGTGTTCATGACTAACATCATAATAAATTCATATTCAAAACCGATTATAATTCGCCCCACACAGCCTAGAAGCTAGAAGTATCTACAAGTATTAATAAGACATGCACAGATACACTGGTTAGTCGTGGTTAGTTAAATATTAAAACAAATCATATATTATAATCTTATGTACTATTACTAACTTTAACATAGATACCTAATTACAAAGATTTTGGTATTATTATTATGATCCCAAAACCACAGATAATTATCCTTCGATAACATAAAAAAAACTAGATTAAAAACAAAACTGCGTTCCAATTTTATATAATTCTTCAGTGCATTACCGTAACGCGGGCATAAAAAAGTTTGGCGATTGCATTTTGCTTTGATTTTAGAATTAATCTGTGAGAAACGAGTTTACGGCTATGGTCACCCTTCGTTTGTTATCTGCATCAGTGAACTAATGGTGATTTAGCGACCGTGGACAATCGCCGTGAGAGCTTAGCTACTCGATCGGACCGGTATTGTACAGCAGAATAAACAACCTACCCAATAAATACAACAAATGCTACATAATTTTACACACTTCAACCACTTGCGTTTTCCATTTTTATTATGTTTTCAGTTCAATAATGAACTTTTTTTTTTTTTTTTTTAAACATTGCCCCTCACTAGGATTTCTCCTGTATCGAGGGTACAGTTTACAAACATACATGTCACATGCACACACAACCAGACCCGAAACAACTATCTGTAGATCATACAAATATTTGTTCCGTGCGGGGATCGAACTAAATGATAAACTTAAAAGAAAAGTAAAAACCGACTTCAAACCCCAATCCAAACTAAGCATTGAAGAATTAAAGGCCCAAAAGTCAGAAGCTGTTAAGTATTTTATGAAAATTATATTAAACGTTTTAGTTTTTTGAAGTCGCTTTGTATTTATCGTTCTGCTTTGATTGGCATAAACATGCGATTACAGCAATCGCGAGTGATTTGCTGTTATCCATTGAAGAATTCCATTGTCTATCATCGAAAGTCTTCATCAGCTGATCTTCACCAAATTTAAATGACCACTTCGGAAAAATACTCTTTCAAATAAAAAAGAATCTTATTTTTTTTTTTTTTTTTTAATATTGTAATTTTAGTTTCAATTAACGTTAACGTTAATAATGTATCATGATTTACCAGTTTTAACATTAGACTTTTCATCCCGTACTTTTGAAAGAAAGAAAGAAATATAGGTAGTTTATTGGCACATACATGCTAAAAACACAGAAAATAAAAAATAAAATAAAATCAGTAGTTTAGTGCCAAACGGGCCAGCAGCTCAGCATAATGTTGGGTGTCAGTATGTTTTGATGTTAACTGTACAAGTCTATTAGGTATTTTGAGGCATAAGGTATAATCTCCTAGTTCCTACATTATTTCCGGAAACGCTTCACCGCTTCACGTGTTGTTAATCCCAAGCTGAAAACGGTTTTCTTAGAATCTGATCGAGATTCCTGGATAGATTTACTTTAATAACTTACATGTTTTTTTGGGATAACTCCTAGATTTGTTTGAACTTATTCTAAGAATAAAATGAGCAAATACTTTATCAGCCGCTTTTCCTGAAAAGCTGAGACTCGATTTAGAGAATTTGCTGAAAGCTTCTAGTCGATTTTTATAGGAAAATTATATTCTACCAGCGCGCGGTTTGCTTGGTCATGTTTTTTAAATATAAAAAAATAGATCAGAGGGGAATACCTTTCCAGTAGTAATTTTATGTTTATTATATTTTTTCCGCAATGACGAATTTAATATCGGTACTCCACGTATTTTGTAGTCTTAGAAAATACGAAGTATTATTCTCAGAAACATATTTAATTTAGTATAATAAGTTTATGATTATTCTAAACGAGTAAAGTACCAGGCATTCAAGATGGTATACTCGTACAACAGTACTATACTATTATTCATTCTGTGGTTATATTGACCGGTAGTGCGATCAGGGATTACTCCTTCCATTACATTATTAATCGAAGTGTGAATATGACACGACAAGATTAAAAACAAATGCTTGGACGTAAATGTCAAGTCTTTCACATGACCATAATGTACAGTTTTTTAAATGCCATTCGTGTAAGGCACTGATATCGATCAATCTAATGGATTGGAGATTATTAATGATCACTACCGAAATGACCGTAGGAGAGACGAAAGTATATTTATAAATAAATAATACTTAAGGTCTTATTTTAATAAAACAAAATATTTGAAAGCTAGGCTCTATGAATGGTATAGAATTCATTACAAATATCAAATTAAAGCTGCAGTAGATTCAAAACTTAGGCGTCGCGGCGACGCGATTCGTGTGTGTCAGAGTAGCCGAGCCCGCCAAGTAATGTGGTCGAGTTCATGACCTTAGTACCAATCACAATCATAGAGGAATAAAGGTTTTATGCAAATGGAAACATCAATAATTTTAATTAATTTTGAAAACGT
Organism: Allophyes oxyacanthae; assembly: GCA_932294325.1. Taxonomy (NCBI): domain Eukaryota; kingdom Metazoa; phylum Arthropoda; class Insecta; order Lepidoptera; family Noctuidae; genus Allophyes; species Allophyes oxyacanthae. Next base: position 2,542,426 of record OW028625.1, read on the forward strand.
ATAAAAAATTCTTAATATCCTATAGATTTACCTCCTAAAATATTTTTATTATTAATATAAGACCTTATAAATACTTTTAGTTACCCTTTCCGCCAGATTAATAGGAAGGACCTTGGAACTGAATCTATTTTTGAAATAGATGACGTTAGACAAGTGACCGTTGCAAAATGTATGAAAATAGATATACAATAGTTCCAACAAATAATAGCGCAGATATTTATATTGGTTTATTAACCTCTGCACGCGACTTCGCACGTTTTAATAGCCATCTGTTAAAGGATAGTCGACGAACCCAGCAATTATTATGTAAAACCATACGCCGATTTGTTTAGGAAGTGTACCGCAAATAACCCAGGTTATGTGTATGGAAACTGTACTTACAGCAATGACATTTTACAAATAGACGCGTTGCCCGCGCTTTATATTAGCAAGATAAATGCAAGGTAAATGCCCTGCACCGACTGAGAGAATGAGCATGCAGCGGCTAATGCCACGTAACTAAACGTCTATCTATCTTTTTCTAACAACCGACATAGCGTATGGTGGCTTTCATTTTCTTTCCCTTTCTTCGCGCACTGTATTATTATATGTACAGCTATGTAGCTATAGCAAAGTTTACGCCGTTTTATAGTGCATTAATGTTGGTGTATGGGCCCGTCTATTTGTAAAATGTCATTGACTTACAGTATGTACTCGAATATAAATACGTCTGCGAGCGCCCTATTCTGTAGGCGCTTCCCTCGAATTGAATCCATACGAATTGCGACGTCCCATCATTGCCAAGCATACATATACGTACAGTTGGCAACGTTAAGAGGGCCGAGGGACTGATCGTTCTCAGAAGCCGATTACCAACTCTCGTACCGAGGGCATCATCACGACACTTCTCGGAAGGTAGCGAGCAAATCATGGAGGAAGCTTCGTTATTAAGGTTTCACTTACTCATGTAATTTAACTTTTTACACGATACTGATGTGTTAGGACCCGTAAAATCGTAAATGTCAACGCAATTTGTTTCTGTAAACCGTAAATGTCAGTGCGTTGCCCTGTTAGGAGAGACGGTTTAGGCACGTTTAGGTTTAGATTAATTCGGTGTTTGTGTAACGCGAGGTGATGTTGGCTTTCGAAGGCTGGAGTATGTTAAGTGCTAGACTCGTCGTGATCGTGAAATTTAAAATGAGAAAATTTTGGAACTTACATTTGACCCACTTCCCGGTTTCCGATTGAGCTGAAATTTTGCATACACGTTCAGTTTGGTAAAGCGTGTTCTATAGTTTTTAAACTATAATATTTAATTATTTAGGAATAGTAATATCTCCGAGACTAAGAAATTTTTATCTGTCAAGATAGTCACGATATATTTTTTACTATAATATATTTTTCAGTATTAATCGCCGTAGTTCTACATTATTAGTATTTAAGTATAGTATTTAGTATTTATTATTAAGGACGGATTCCCTTGGGCCGATTTTAATCCGGTTTGATTTCAGATATAAGTCGACGACAGCGACCAAATCAACATAGTTCAGTTTCTGAGCGGCATTTGGGCAAAATCCCATAATAAGATTGGCAATGTCCTTTGGACGCTTGACAATGAAGTGTCATGTTTGCTAGTGAGCAATAGACCCATAAACACTAGGTTAAAGAAGTCGATTTAAAAATAAGTACATTTCTACAGCTAGTAGAAATACTCATAGGATGACTATAGTTTGCGAATTCAAAATTTTACAGCTCATGAATAATGTGTTTTCCAATCTGATATATCGCCTAAAACTAACCTTTTTGGCTCCTTCCTACCTACACCTACATAATTCACGAATGGATGATGACGATGACGGTCAAATAATTGAATACGTTCATTTCTGTCACATTCACAAGAAGCCGATGAGTCAGCCAATCAGAAATTAGTGATAACAACGAGCGGTATAAAACGACACAACTAAGAAGTTACCTCCATGTACCTGCTCCAACAACCAATGGCAGTCGCTTTCGCTTGCGTCAGCGTAAAGATTTTTTTTTTTTACTTCATTAACTAATAAACATTAGTGTTCTTGAAGCCGCAGTCAGTTCGGAAGTGATCGGTTTTACGAAATTTCCCGATGCGACTTCATAGTTGTGTCGTTACTATAGTCAACAGTGATTGGTGGTAATAACAAAAAGAAACATGGACACTGAACCGTTCACGTGTCCACTTAATTATCGCGGTAAACAGACTCTCGAGTTCAATTTTTATAGCGTCATATTTGCATACGACTCCATAGAATGTTTATCGCCTTGTTTTGATGTTCAGGCTGTATCGTATGTTGTCGTGGCGTGATTTTGACGGGCGAGTTCCTTATTTGAATGGGACGAGCAAATTGCATAGTGTCCGTCATTTGACACTGCATGTGCAGTCATTGCAACGAACATTGAGCCCGTATAATTTCAACGTCCTAAGCTTCTTTTGTTCCCCTAACAAAACGTCCACCCGAGTATTTTAATTACTAAGTAATCAATCAAAGGCGTTAGCAAACGCAAAACCACACAAACTTAGAATATCTAGTTAAAAGAATAAAAAACAAAACTTACCTTTTTTTATAGTTAACTATTATTTTTAAGAAAATAGTTTTGAGGCTAGCATTACTTACTGCATTTAAAATTGAATCTTTTCAAATAAGATTCAATTTTCTATGGCTGAATCGAGCGAGGGTATGTCGTACGCCATATTTTTCGTAAAAATTGCCTACCTATCTTAAAAATTACTGAAAAATCGATTTAGTAGTCAATAAACAAACGATATTCAAATTTTGTGTTTATTCAATAACACCGTGTATATTTATTTATATGTCGTCCATGTGCGATAAAGTGTGAACAGTCTCTAAGTTAAATTTGTAACTTAATATTTCATTGTTTTGTTTACAAGTTGTGGAGTAGGCGGATAGAGTTACCGGAACAGTGCGGCTGTCTTTTACGATCAACTTCGTGGGATATTCTATTAGTATCGTCACGTGTTATGGCGGATCTAGTCACATATTTGTAACAGCGAATTTTCCCACGAAAGTTGAAACTACTTGTAACAAATCAATGTTTTATTAGTCATGTTAAGCCCTTGAATTTCGATTAGACGAACATTTCAAATCCAGCATTGTTCTACCTACAACGGATATTCTAGAGAGAAGCCATTAGATTTATAGATCACAGTTCAAAATGTCTTGTTATTCAAATATGGAAGGAGTTTAGAAGCGGACCGTTATGATAGAATAGAATAGATCTTTATTTCATGTAAACCAAATACAGGCACTTATGAAATGTCGAGACTCTAGGTGCGTGATTCCAAATAGTAGGTCCTATGGAGAAGAACAGGTAACAGAAACGTTACGTGCTGTTATGTTACTTGCTTTCATAAAACAATAAAAAGTAATATTAAAATTTTACATATCGTGTCATACACTTTAACACAAATACGAATGCGTGATCGTGAACTTGAAAACAAGTTACAAGGTCGCAGGTTATGTTTACAACAAAAAGCAATAGCAATACAAAATGGACAATGTACGCAATGCAACTGATGTAGTATACTGTACACCGCACCTTGCAAAGATGGGAAAATAAAGAGATTTAGTTTATTGACGTTTATGAAACGTTAAGAGCATGGGAACTGAGAAAATGGATAAAAAGACACATATTATTACGTAAGTAATTTGCTCTTCCGTGAAGTATGTACGTGAGATTTTCCAGCTCAATTTCTTTACATGATCCGCTAATGGAAGAAAGGGTCGGTATTCCTAGAACCACTTTTATCTTGTGTTAGGTGAACGACCGAGGCTGGCAACCGCACCAAAAAGTTTTTATACAACGTTGAATTTTATTCAGTATTTTGGGTGAATAATATCAATAATTTATGAACACCAATCTTTGTGTTGGTTGTACTCTATCGAAATAATATAAATACTAGACGGCCAAGCACGATTTTTTTAACGTATCGTTACGTTAACGTAAGCAAATTTTGAATCTAAAATATACGTTTAATCCATGATCTTTTTTGAAAATACATGCTGTATTTTTCAGTTATCATGAAACAAGTGTGTAACTATGTTGTGACCTAATCGTCAAAAACCCCCGACTCCAACTAGAAAAACAGCTGTAACTTTTGAACGGCTGAAGAGATTTTCATGAAACATAGCTAATATGATACCCAATTACACTAGCTTGCAATTTAAAAAACTGCATTGAAATCGGTCTATCCCTGTTGGAGCTACGATGCCACAGACACATACACAGATACACACTACAAACTTATAACGCCCCTCTTTTTTGTCGGAGGTTAATTAATCCATCATATTTTTTGAAAATACAAGCTGTATTTTTACATTTTCATGAAATAAGTGTGTATGTTGCGTAAAATTAAACATAGAAGCGGTAGATTTATTGTATTTCTTATTCAAAATTTGCCAACGTTAACGTTACGAATGTTACGTTACGTCAAAAACATTCATGTTCGGCCCACAAGCAGTTTGAAATAGTTTGTATCATACCATTGACAAAAAATATCTGAAATTTTTGTAAGATGAATAATATCATCATGGGACATTTTCCTGTTACCTTCGATGATCTCAGAAACCACTTTGAAGAATTCGCGCTACCAATTAATAAATATTTCGTTTCCCAACTTCCTCTGAGGAGTTGGTGATAAATAATCATTTTTGGTCAATTGCCAATACACATCAAATGGGTGACAGTGTTAGAAACGAGCCGGTGTCAATAAAGCTGGCCGGATGTTTTTCTCACAATAATCGAAAAAAAAAAGGGTTTGAAAAAGAGATTCTTAAAAAAATGTCGTCATTACATTTTCCTTTTAATGTTTTATTGTTTGAACTTATAATTGAAACTTAAACCGAATACCGGGTATATACCGGTAATTTTATATCGAATAAATTACAACTCAACATCCGTACTTAAAAACGCATTATTTTAAGTGTTATTTTTTGCTGGCTTTGTACTACGTCATACTCATAAGGAATGCCTTAAAATACAGATGCGGATTCTTCATTATATTTAGACTCTTTAAGCACCACTAAGTAACCTTCCAAAAATAATACCAGCAACCTGAATTATAGTGCCACAAACTTATCTGACCCGGTGACCAAAATTGGAACTAATGTCGCTACGGAACAAAAATGACATCAAAATGTCATTTTTGTACGGTGATGACATTGGTAAAAGCGACGGCAGCGCCGCCTCGACCGGGTCAGATAAGTTTGTGGCACTGTAAGGGTTATTTGTGCTCAATTTTTCCATCAACTACTCTGTCGTCGACCATTTATATTAGGTACATTACTCATCCAAAGAATTTTTATTGAATCACATAAAAAAATAAACATATTGAAATACAAACGTGATAATATTTATTTCAATGGTAGGTGCCAAAACGTGCGTAATGAATTCATTGTTCACACAATGTTACGAGAAAATGTCAGACAAGAATTTAAAAAGATATTGACTATTTATGACATTTTTTAATATTTGCTTTCGAAGAAGACTTTGACGACACGGCTGGCGTAGTGGGTAAGGGATTAGCTTTTTACGCTACGTGCCGCGGGTTCGATCCCCGCACGGAACAAGTATTTGTATGATCTACAGAATATAGTTATTTCGAGTCCAGACCCAAAACTACACACTGACATGTATGTTTATAAACGGTACCCTCGATACAGGAGAAATCCTAGTGAGGGACAAAATTTAAAAAAAAGGAAAAAAAACTTGTATATCTGAGAATAAGTCTATGAATTTGCAACAAGGTTTCCGTCGAAAGCCATTGTTATCGGCGGTTAGAGGACCTGCATAGCTATTCTGTGAGAACATCTAGTGTGTCTTGTTTTTTTGTGACACACACAAAAATCGATTCGATTTCTCGTAAATATACAAATCAACAAAAGTGACGAAGACGTCCCGATGTTTTAATAACTCAAGTGCCTATTACGTCACATGACTACTCAAAATATCAAGATGTTTCGGGTCACTTCCAAACCAGATTGTTACGGTTTTCAATAGCTACTAATCGATCAATTACCGCATAGTTTTAGTTTAGGCATTTACGAAATATTCCAAAGGAATTTGATATTGAAATTCTTTGGGAAGATTCAAATTGAATTTTCAAGCTTCCATTACCGCGATTATTGAAACTCCTCCGAAAATCAAACAATAATTTTGAAATGATTTTCTTTGTGTCAACACGGAAATCGACAGAATAGGTACCTAACTATAATTATTTGATCGTTTTATTAAAATATCTTGTAAAAATGTAGAAACTAGAAAGCATAGATTTATAAATTTATGCGCATGTGAAATCGTTTGTATCGCTTTTTCGAAATCGATTACACGTGTACGAAGTTTATCATAACAAAATATCGTACAGACACACAATAAGACGCGCGTTTGAATTTCGAATGCAATTTAAATATTCTACGGGAAGACAGAGGCCGATCACAATAGTACACAATGGTACATGAACGTGTGTGAACGTCAATGAACTCGATGCTATGATTTCGATGTTATATAATATAGTAGAGAATGACATAATTGTCTTCTACACGTGGCGTCGCCCGTTTCCTGTGCAATTCTTTGCAGTGCAAGTGATTGACTAAATGACAATAGCATCGTCACTTTAAAGCGTGTTTGCCATAGTTTCAAGTAGAGATACGCCGAATAATCGTTTATTATCCGGTAGGTATTCGGCCGAATCATTTGGTTTTGATGCCGAATATATTCGGTGAAATAGGTTCAGTTTTAAATCTGATTAGACAGAAATATATCTACTTATACTTTAAATCCTTTTCAGGGGTTTATAGTACCTAGGTACTCATCATTATGAACCACTATTACAATGGGACCAACCTGCGAAAAGATATCTGCTATTCCATACGAATAATTCAATATTATTCGATTAAATGTCATGACACAGCAGATTTTTTTTCGCCATTTCATATAGTCCCATGCTACGCCTGTTTGAGCGTAGGTATATTATAATAAACGTGTTTCCGTGCCAAAATTGTGGAGCGCAAAACCGGATAATTCTGGCGAATATTCAGTTCGGTAAGAGTCAAACCGAATAGTATTCTGTATTTGGTTATTCAGTAAAATCACTATTCGGCACATCACTAGTTTCAAGCGTATTATTAATTTCAAATATTCGTCTTATACTCGTTCAACTACATGGCAAGTTAGTGGTGTTCGATGCCAGTTTCCGACGATACAGAAATAACAAATTAAGTATCTCTACTGAAAAAAAAAATACTATGCTTTAACTGCGACCGCGACGATGAAACGACCAGCATACAGCATAACCACAGCGAATAAAATATATTAAGGTCCTAACCTTTATAGTCATATCATTATGAATAACTTTTTACCATGGGACCAAATATAAAATTCGACATTTAGTGGAGTAAAATTGAATTAATTGTATGGATCAGCGGATATTTTTTTCGCGATTTCATTTTTGTTCCTTTTTATTAAAGTTGTTCAAAATGACGAGTACAATAACCTCTGAAAGGATTAATAGGCTTAAAGGCGGTCTAGAAAGGTTGTAGCTTGAATATTTTATTCGCTGTGGATATGCTGTATGCAGGTCGTTTCTGAAAATGTAATTTACAATAGAGGCGAAAGCATATCGTGTTTTTTTTAGTATTACTTGTATATCGTCAGAAACTGGAATTTATTTATTTATAATAATAAGCACACCAACAATATAACTACTACAATAAATCAAATAAAAAATAACAACCAAAAAGACAAAAAAAAAAATAAGAAAAGAAAGAAAAATGGATAAAAAATGGAAAAGAATGAAATGAATGGAATGGAATGGAATTAGAAAGGTAGGTCCTAATATAGGTACTTTTTTACCTTTTATGAGAATAAAGCAGTGATAACCTATCGGTTGAAACGCTCGTCTTACATGAAGGAGGGTCTGACTTCGAACCAGGCCCGCACCTCTGACTTTTCGAATTTATGTGCGGATTAGAATTTGATTATCACTTGCGGAAAACATCGTTAGGAAACCTGCACATCTGCGAGGGGCTCATTAGTTAAAGAAAAAAAAAAAAAAACATTTTTTTTTTTGTTTTCTTTAAATAACGTTGCCCCTCTCTATGATTTCTCCTGTATCGAGGGTACAGTTTACAAACATACATGTCACATGCTCGCACGCCCAGACCCGGAACGACTATCTGTAGATCTTACAAATAATTGCTCCGTGCGGGGATCGAACAAGCGGCACGTAGCGTAGAAAGCTAATCACTTAGCCACTGCGCTAACCGTGTCGTCAAAATTAATTCGTTCTCGATGGTATGTATACAGTGTAGTCCGCCAACCCGTACTAGGCCGGCGCGGCGGACTGAGGACTGAGACAGTAATGAGCTGGATTTATTAATTATTAAGAGAATAAATATATCTAAACCTATGTGTTATTTCCTTACAAATACATTAACGACAGCATACAGCAATAATGAAGTGAATTACGATTTTCCTCGTCAACACATATAACCTTGTACTACGTCTAGCCTGCTGCCTAGACTGGCTTGTTTATTATCATGATTACTGCATTGTTTCACCAATGCAGCGCTTTGATTTAATTACACACGGATAAGAATGCTTTTAGTTCGCCTTTTGAGACATGAAAGTGTTCATGACTAGAATATGGAGGTGTCAACTACCATTAGGACTACTCGGTCTACTGACATTAGGACTCCTGTTAACAAGTATCTATAAATGTAGCCCAGTAAACCATCTAGCTATGGCACCCACTTAGAACATTTTAATATAATTTTTCTATTTTGAAATCCTTCCCTATTAATTCTATCTAGCTTCCTTTTGCATCGTTACTGTTACTCTCAACCCATATCATCCTACTGCTGAGCAAAGGCCCATAGACTTCCAGGTCTTCCAGTTCAGAGGCAGTGTGGATCATTCTTTATTTCTTTTATCCAGCTGATCTCTCTTCTTAGTGGTGTGCCGCGAAGCCGTCTAGCTGCATCGTTAAATAAAGTAAAAAATGAATTCGGGAATTGAAGCGCAGAAATCTTAGAGACGCTGAACTGTTATTCTTATTCCTAGTCGTTCACTCTTCGCAGAGTGGTCGTGGTCATTCTGAGTCTCGATTCTTGCAGTTCTTGCGCGTCTACATTCAGCTCATCTTTTGGTGTTGCGAGAACATTCAGTTAGTGCGGAGTGCGTGATATTCTTGATGAGGTCTGACCATTGTGTTGGAGAGCGATCGTGGGGTCGTTGTCAAGTGTAATTACTTGATGCTTCTTTCAATTCCAAAATCTTAGAAACTAAAGTCTATTTCTTCTTCTTCCTCGGTCCCTGAATACTGAGGATCGCAACCACAAATTCGTCTCCATTTAGACTTGTCGGATGTAGAGTAACAAGTTGTATGTTGCCGCCAACCGCTCTCTTGACTGCATCGCTCCATTTGGCAGGCGCCCCTTTGCCCAAGTTTATTTACTTGATGCTTATTTCCGTAGCTACAAGCTCCTGTTTAATTAACAAACGTTTGACGTCTGTCATAAGTGTCAACTTGACAGCTCTGACTCATTCTTAATGTCACACCGCGAGTGCTGCGATAACGTGACATGCCACTAGGGCCATGAGCCGTGACAGTTACGCAACACTATTGTGTGACACGTGTGGCGGGGACACACTGTCTAGACGAACAATAGGTATGTTAGATAATGTGTTTTATAATTGATTTTATACGTGTTTATGTTCAACGAGTGCTGTAGGCAATACTTCCACGTTTTCCAAAGAAAAACATGGAAAGTTGTTTAGAAAGTGACCTGGCTCTACGATCACTGGTGAGGTGAATAGCAGCATTTACCACCTTTTGCAGGAGGACAATGTGTCGCCTTTGAATACAGGATATTTTTTATGTAGTGCGCAATATTTGCAGTGGTTCAGTGTCCGTTTCCAAATTCGACCGCAGTACTAAAATTCACTCCAAAACAAAATAAAAATTAGATTTTGTATGGCTTGCGCTAGTAAATTATGCGTGTCCCCCATACTAAGTCGAATTTTCGTTTTGTTTTAAAGTGTGTCCCAATACTGCGGTTGCATTTAGGAACAAAGACTGAATCACTCTACAAATTATGCGCACTAGGTACATTAAAAATTATCCTGTATAGGTACACGTTTCATCGCTTTCATCCCGCAGTATAGCGACCCCATATCAGTAGTACTATCGATTAGTCTGGTAAATTGAAAAAGTATTCGAATATTTTTTATCTTTTTATTACACTGTTTTATATCTGTGTGTTGATAAGGTTTTCCGATGAAAACCAGTGCTCGGAAACTTTGGTGCTGAGCTGAATACCTATTTGGCGCAAACGTGAGACACGCATGGTCTTGATATTTGCTTTTTTATTTATGTTTTTTTTTTCTCTTTATTGTTTAAAGATGTTGTGTCATGCCTCTGTGACATATAAATGTTGTCTTTCTTTCTTCTTTGTAGGTAGACTCCGATCTAGTTCTGATCTGAGATCTTGCGATTAGCAACTAGCTGGCAACTTGTCGTTATAAAGTGAAATTTTATCAATATTTACGTTTGGCATCAATATAGTAGTTACTATCCCGATGCCAAATGGTTGCAAGAATTGATTAGCACTAATAAAACTTTGCTTAACTCCAAGCATATTAAGTTCGATTTAATGTATGTGTACGCTGTAGTTCGGCCTATAGATGTGTTCAAACGTTTGCGGATCGTGATCGCGAATAGTTCAGTGCCCGGACTATAAATCCTTTCTTGGAAGAGTTCTGCTGGGAGCCTACGATCGACGGACAAATGCTAATCTTGAAGATGGTAGGAAATCACTGTTGTTTGACGTTTCAAATTCTTACAGTGCTCACGACAAGACCATCAGTCTTGAGTTGTATTGTATTCAGCGCCTAATAATTTTAGTACGTGCCGTGTGGTCCCCGGTTTCGAACGATTATGGTAACCTTCTCCGTTCTACGGGAGTCCTAAATAGCTCTGACGGGACTGTCCCAATTTGTATATGTTGCGGGGATATAGCTCTGACGGGACTGTCCCAATTTGTATATGTTGCGGGGATATTGTCAAAACAGTGATATTATAATTTCACAAGTGAAATTATAATTTCACGGGCTCATTTCAGTGACATTATAATTCTACTGGACCCACGCAGTGATATTGCAAGGCATATTTTGACAATTTCACTGTATATTCAAGGCCGTTAATTTGTGAGACGGTCAATGATTGGTCATATATAGTATATAACCTAACCTAACTCATAGTCAGTTAACATTGAAAACAGACCAATCAATTAGCAGGTTCAAACTGTGTTGTAAAGTGCTCCATGTTCAAACGTAGATGTGTTTAAAATTGGCCATCCCACGGGTCCAAGAAACAACTCTAAATTAGGAATAATACCAGGATAAGACTCGATTGTCTCATCAGTTTGTTAGGTAAGATACCTGAGGTCGGCAACACCTGTCGATGACGCAGAGAAACGAAAAGATTACGCTAATTACCGCGATTCTATAAGACTTGCCAAAATATTGTTACCTGCGTAAACGGGGTGCGCGCAAGTCTACGCACAACTCTTTGTGAAAGTATTCAAATTAATATCATAATGACAGTTGGAAATCCACGAAATAAAAATGTTTATCAGCCAATTGTTAGAATACTAATAACCGCTAACAACTAGAGCGAGATTTATTTTGAGAATTTTATAGATGTAGGTGTGCTCTGCAATTAATTATACAGGATGTAAGTGACATCTTAACGAAAATTGATACCATGGATTCAATAAAGTTTCTGAGCATCCCTGTAACAAAAATTTGTATAGGTCTTTTAAAAAAATTTACGATTTTGTTCGCAGTTTTTATAACTAACTAGAAATACTGCAAACAAAATCACATATTTTTTTAAAAGACCTTCCCAATTTTCTTTCTCTGAGGGGTCCAGAAACATGTTCTTAATCCATGGCATCAGTTTTCGTTGCGATTTTACTTACAACCTGTATACAGTCATCAAAACAGGGCTTCATTGCTCTACCTAATATAAAGATATTTGGAGTTTCAGTTAAATTAACTGTGAAATCGAATAATCTATACACAAATTATTAATATTAATGCCTAATAATTAATCTTATTTTCCTCTATTGGCTCTTGTTGGTTGAGCCGAGCTTATGTAGGTATATAATATACCTTGTAATGACCGTAATAGATTTTTGTTACCATGCGGACTTTGATAGACAATGAGTCAATGATTAATGACAGGATAAAATGGGATAAAATTCAAATAATAGAGGTCACCGAGTGGTTGAAATTCGACCGTAATTTTACCTTTCTGCACTCCTTCTCCATATAAACTTTAACTATGCCAAATCTCACACTCCTCCGTGCGCGCAATATGCTTAAAAAGGGGTACAAAGTTTTCTCTGCACATATTAATATATAGATTTATTAACAGATCATAAAATCCAATTTGTTAGTAATTACATACACATCCTAAACTCTAGTGTTAATACATATATTAGGCCAATTTTGGTAATAATAAATCGCCGTGTGGCCAGCGGCAGTCGTAAAGGCCATTGAGAGATTATATCCAGCCATTTTGAATTGTACACATGAATAAAAGAATTGATCGGGGATCTGCAGCTCTGCTAATAAATGGATGAACAGTAGTGGACTCTAGCAAATGGACCGGGGAACTATGAGAATTATCCTACATAAAATTATCATAAGCTACATCAAAACGCAATAAGGAAATATCTATTTCAGTAATATCAAAAGGTTGGTATCTAAACAATAATTGGCGCCTCTTCCACATAGCAGAGATTCATAGTAATGTACTCTGATCATATGAGATCAAGACTAAGTTAAATTAGCATATTGTTTACTACAAATATTTGGCAAGAGCACTTTCGTTTCACTAATGAATCAGAGTTTGTCGCGTGCCCGGCGCGCGGGGAATCTCGTCGGCATCGGAATGTTGGCAGCACTGCCAACGTGCCACTAAAAACCTTTGAGCGCAAAAAGGAAGGTCCAGCAGAATTTCCCGAGACCGAAAAGGAATTTTTCGCTAGGATAACATTATCACCTTTGGTATAATAAAAGTGTATAGTAAAATGCATAGATTTATAATATTATAAATCTATGGTAAAATTTGTGTGGGTTTGTCTTGCCAATAATCGAACTTACAATCATAGACATAACATACTACAAGTAGGTAGGTACCACCCATACAATACAATACAATACTAATGACATTCAATGACATTAATGAAAGACATGAATGTGAAGGAAGTATATCTGGAAATGACGTCTGATAGAGATGAATGGAAGAAAAAGACATATTGCGCCGACCCCAAATAAAATGGAATAAGGGCAGGAGAATGATAACTAATTACATACAAACTCTGTTTAATTTATAAAAAAATACTAAACCATTTTTTTCCGAGGATAGAAAACAAACATTTTACTGTATATTTTGTGTAGAAATAAACTCACTTTTCGCACGGAACCCTGAAATCAAATTGAATGAGATAAGCACGAGGCGATGCGATGATTTGCCCTTGATATAGCTAAACATTTATTTATTATGCTGCGCGCATATTTTATGAAACAGTAATATTTTTGCAATTTTACGTAAACACTTTTCTGCCTTACATAATTTACAAATGAAGGCAATTTTACAATTCATTATATCAAGGTACAATAGTTTAAAGGAAGTTTAGTAAAACCCAGGTTTTTAAATATATCCGTCACTTTCTAACGTCAATTAACAAAAAGAGATGAGGCTATCTTAAAACCAGGGTTTTACAAGACTTGCTTTAAACCATATTTTGTAATAAGACAATGTGGGTTCAAATAAATTATCAATTATCATAACCATTGATATTTTTTATGAACTTCTTATTTAGAATCTTACAAGGCCGCAGCCAACTGTTTTGCCAATCATACATATCCGAAGAGAACATTGTCATACCCACCACGCTCTGAGCATTGGTGAGGACACGTGCTGCTATTAGCATACAGGTGGATACTTTGGCAGTAGTACTGATGATCCCATAGGCGCCTCTCACGATACTCACGGCAAGTGGGATGATTTATTTGTAGCCCGCCAAAGTTATTTTGTACCAGTTTCTAATGTCCTCATTTAGGCAAATGTTACTACTGTCAGCAAATTCAAAAGGACTTCTTCTTTTATTTGTCTTTTAGGGTTCAGGATTAAGTATAAGAAAAGTTTATTCAGATGGCGAGAGCCGATTCGTTATGGTAAGTACTCTATTTATCTAGTACCTAATGACATTCATTATCCGATTCGTACGTATAAAAACATAAATCATAAATCACCCGCTATTTTCCAAAGCATTACAACCTCAAAACACAAAACCTGCCAGTACAACATACTGTGCATAGTTTTGAATTTGGAAGCCACAGTCAGTACTATTCCAGGAACCTGTCGTATTGTCAGTCGCGTGCCGGCACCAGCGGCGGCGGGTAACGAACCGATCTGCGCATTTCGCACCCGAGCCAAATGTTCGCGCGCGTGCCTTCATTCCTCAACCATGATATATTTTTATATACTTTTTATTTTCGCTCAGGAATTTGCGTATTACAAATGTCGGATTAAGCTTTAGACAATGTCGTTATCTTAAGGCAAGTGATATTATCATTGATACTCGCATACCTAGCATATGTTGGGGCATTTCACTCGTTGCCATCAAGGCAAGTTTGTAAGACTTTCAAGCTTCTAACATTTCTAACTTCTCGGGTCCCACGTATCGGGTTCGTGACGTTCTCCTCGAGGCATGGAGGAGAGAACTGAATAATTGTTTAAAGAGTTCAGAAATATTTAATACTAGCTGCTATGTCCAGTATGGAAACAAAGGAGATTATAACTACTGAGAATTTGGAAGCCGCAATTATTTTGTACGTAAAATATAATTGTAGCTACATAAGTGGTAAAAATCCCGAGACATCAAGGAGGATATTATGTCATTTATCTAATCTTATCGTTGCTTGGGTTTTGTTCATCACATAATCTGATAAATGGCTGGTTTATCTAAATTATCTTAATTCTACACACGAAGGACGGAAGGCCAAAAACCTGTGCATACACGATTTTCTTCTGAGCACATTATAACAATGTTTTAATTGCTGATTACGGCTAATTTTACGAAACATTGTATCCTCCTCCTATGTCGGACTGTCGGTCCCCAATGTTCAGGAGCATAACTCCTTCCCATCATTTTTTGGATAGTTTATCTCCATTTCCTGCGGTGAGTGGCTTGATGGAGTGCCACGTTCAACGGTACTTCCAGTTGTTCAGACACCTGGTTTGACCACCTCTTTGGGCTGCGTCCTCTCGGTCTTTTGCCTGTCACAATTAGTCTCTCGGTAATATCGGTGTTCCTGTGGGCAATATGGCCAAAGTATTTTAATAGTCTGTGCAGGCAACACAAGACAGCCGATTTTGGTGTTTTGTTTTTGGTCTAGTTTCAACCCTTTTAATATAGACACATTCGTTCTGTGGGCTGTCCAGGGAATTCTCAGTAGGCGACGCCAGCACCACATCTCGAACGCGACTATTCGGTTCCTGTCAGTGGCTTCAAGGGTCCACGTTTCCGAGCCATACAGAAATATGGTGAGCATAAGATTGTAGTGCCAAGAGATAATTATTTAGTTAAAAGGGATTTTTGGGGGGCATTTTAGGCATATTGAGTAAATGTATAATAAAATTGTATACACTACATTTAGTACAAATTCCCGGGCAAAAATGGTAATTTTATTCGAAAGTATACCCATACACAAACAATTTAATAAAATTTAATTTACCGACAATCAAAATATCATTAAAATCATTAAATTGTTTCTTTGTCCGTCATGGAATCATTATCATTACGAGAAACGACCCGAAGAATAACATTGTTCATCGGTTCAACTATAAAAGTTGCTCGTCGTAACATTCATCACTAAATAATTAGTCATGGGCCATCAACATAAATCGTAAAAAGGAACGTTCCCATTAAAACTGAAGATAATTCAGGTGGCAGAATGAGTCACAGACCCGCGTGTGCCAAGACAAACATAAAAAAAACAAACACTCGCGCGCCTTATTGTGTATACCTATTAATTTATTATTCTCCTTTTATGTGCCCATTACTTACATACCGAGATTTTTTGGCTATTGTGATAGTACGTCTTCTGTTTCGTAACGTAAGTTTACGTAGTCTTCTAAGTTACGAGATGATATTTGTATTATTGCATGCACCATTTCTAATAATAATTTAGTAAATAATAACCTAACCGTCAAAAACCACCGACTCCAACTGGAAAAAGAGCTGTAACTTTTAAACGGTTGAACAGATTTTCATTAAACATAGCTAAGGTGATACCAGATTAAACTAGCTTTCAATTAAAAAACTGCTTTGAAATCGGTCCATCCGTTTTGGAGCTACAATGCCACGGAGATACCCAGATACACACTACAAATTTATAAAACCCCTCATTTTTGTCGGGGGCTAAAAACTGTTACAAATAAGATTACAATCTTCGATCGATAAGGATAAACGTCATGAAGCTTACAAGATTGACAAGTTATCGAACAGTGGATGGTCCATTACTATTTCCATGTTCTAATCGACCTTTTATTGACGTTTCAATCCTTGGCGATCAGATGGTCTGTCATCTGGGCTAAATAAACACATAAATAGTTAGTATCGCTGTTTAACCGACTGCAAAAAAAGAGGTACTCGCATGTTTTTTTATTGTATATTTGTTGAGCGATGTCTACACCAATTGTGAACGGATTTTAATGATTCTTTTTGTTTGAAAGAGTATTCTCCCGAGATAGTCCCATTTAAATTTGGTGAAGCTCTGATAAAGAGTTTTGGATAGACAATAGAACTCTTCAATGGATAACAGCAAATCACTCGCGATTGCTGTAATCGCATGTTGATGTATTATTATTATTGACAACACGGTTGGCGCAGTGGCTAAACGATTAGCTTTCTGCGCTACGTGCCGCTGGTTCGATCCCCGCACGGAACAAATATTTGTATGATCTACACATACCTAGTTGTTTCGGGTCTGGATGTGTGCATGTGATATGTATGTTGGTAAAATGTACCCTCAATACAGGAGAAAAACTAGTGAGGGGCAAAGTTTAAAAAAAATGAAAATAAAAAGTCGGTAGGTACTTCATTTTTTCTTAATCTTGGAGCCATTTCCATCTGTATGTTTCTCAATTCGATATACTGAGTTAATACAATTTATTTTCGACCTTATATTTTGTTAAGCCTACCTGGTACGGCTCATTTCAAACCCCAAGCTATTTATGCAGTCAGACAACCCACTTGACATTTCATATTTCACCATAATCATCGTCCCAACAAAACATCGCACTTTGATCTAAAACCGTATGCTTGCGAAACAAAACGAAATAATCGCCATTGCGAATAACAAATGGTTTTATTTCAAATCACCTGCTGTTCATCCATTACCTTTTGCGCTGCAACACGGAATTGGTGATTAAGGGAAGAGGGGAAGTCTTTATGTCGTTGTGATAAGGGTTATATTGGGTGCATAGATAATGTGGTCGCTGCGTGCATTTGTAATAATAGTTGTGAGAGCAGCTGGACGCTTGCCAATGCAGCGGGTACCGACCCCGCGCGAGGACCGCACACACTGACGCGTTATGTCACACAATTATAAAACTTGTACGCGTTTTAGAACGCGAAGCAAGGCACAGCAAAAAAGGGAGGAGAAAAACCGGAGACAAAACCAGTTCTTTAGAAAAAAAATTCTCGGTTTTTCATTTTGTTTTCTGTCAAAAAGACAAGGGGTGGGGAACACGGGTTTGTCTCCCCGCCGTGTTAGCATTGTAAGTTGGCTAGCACCACAAAAAAGGAGAGAGAAATCGGAGACAAAAGCATTTCTTTACCATTTTCTCTCTCGATTTTTCATTTTATTTTCTGTCAAAGAGACAAATGGTGGAGAAAACGAGGTTTTCCACCACCATACTAACTCTGTTGCAGTGGTAGAGTATCATAATTAAACGGTTCGGTCGTTAAAAAAAGCACAGTTCCAGCATTTTAATTCAACGCAACAAGCAAAATTTAAAAATAACTTGCTTTTTAATGTTTTATTCTAAAATCAGCCAAACAATGAAAATTAACCCAGATAATAATATTATTAATTAACCTTAGCGATAGTATAGCAATTTCGTGCTACACCATAGTTGATGCGATCCTTAAACACGACGATGCGACGACACAGGATTTATTTAAATTTAATTACTCGTCTTATAAACTAACATTTTATTTCTTAACCATTGAAGGATGAATATTCTTGAACCATATGAACCCGTGAACTTGAGTTCAAAAGGGCACCATCACATCAATTCTAACTTTACACTCCGCTGGAGCCGCGACAAATTAGACTGAGGTACATTTTATGCAAACTGAGTACGTCTTGATTTAGTGCCGCGTCGTGAAAGAGGAGGAAATTCACGATGGCGGAATATTCCAGTTTCTAATCAGGATAAACGCTGAAGACTACTCGTAACTAATTTGAATCAGGAATTTGAATGGTACTTCAACGTTTATTCTAATTTGGATATATAATCAAGTAGCTCTTTCGGCATGGCATGCTTTACAGCATATACCTATTTAAAAATATTTTACATCGATGTCTATAGATATGCTTAGTGAACTCAAAAAGTGAGAAGTGTCAGGTACTCCATTTTCAGAAAAATGGAGTGGTTGGTCACCCGTCAAATGCCGTTTACAAACATATTTATTAATTTGTGTATTGAATAAAAAATATATAATAACAGTAGCTATTCCATTAGTGCATGTATCGCTGTTCTAATTAAATATAATTCGAACATTGTTTAATTTAGAATTTGACGTCTTCAAAAAATACGTCTCATTTTTTTTACCTTCCCTTTGTATGACAGAGCGTATCTATAGACATCGATGAAATTTTATTTCTTATTTGTCAACTTTTGATGATTTTTTTTTTATCTTCTCTCTCTAATGTTGTCAATATGTCTGTGCCGAATAAATGTTCTTTTCTTTCTTTCTTTAGACTCCCTTAAAATATACAACGTATATCAGAAAGGCGTGGTCGTATTTAAGGGTGGCGATCAGACCATCAAACTGGACAACTTTCTCTATGGGACCAACAGCGTAATCTTGAAAAAATTGTCAGGTGTCCGTTTGGGTCGAGTAGGTATTGAAGTTTTATATGGGACAACTGATTATTTATCTGTCTATGCACTTGTCCTCTTCTTAATACCTATTTCTATTATTCTAGTGTGCCATGTATAATTATGTGGCGAAAAAATTTTTTTTTTTTCTTTCTATCTTTAGTTCGTCTGGCGCACCCTGGGCAGTCAGCCTCGAAACCACCATTGCTGCCTGGCTAAGATTTTAACCCCCGACAAAAAAGAGGAGTGTTATAAGTTTGTAGTGTGTACCTATATGTGTATGTCTGTCGCATCGTAGCTCCAAAACGGATGGACCGATTTCTATGCAGTTTTTTTTATTGAAAGCTAATCTAATCGGGTATGATCTTAGCTATGTTTCATGAAAATCTGTTCAGCCGTTCAAAAGTTACAGCTCTTTTTCTAGTTGGAGTCGGGGATTTTGAACATATGGCACGGGAGATTCTCATGAGATAGTTCATGCCGACATGATAGAAAAGAAATAGGTATATCTAAATAACATTACAGAAAACCCTCTTTAAATAAATGCACTGATGCCTTATCAGGGCAAACAAACAAAATGTTCCGGTAATACGTAATACTTCATGATATTGAAGTCATAATTTAGCGGGTTATCTTGGAACATTCCAGTTGCATCACGGCTCGTAACAGCTGAAGCGATGGGCTATCAAGCTGTCAATATTTGTGCATTATTGCAGTCTTTAAACATAGCTTACTACAGGCATATAACTCAAGAAGCAGTAACACACATAATTTGCATTTCGCTTACAGAGGCGCGATTTCACGGTTCGGCTATCTTCGGTTATATTCGGTCTTTGGTAACTTCCCTCCATAAAAACAATTTGTGAACGGCGATTCTTCTCAGCCTATCGAAACGTTCTTTTTTTAAATCTTTGATAAATGTATACGATACTTAGATAAAGTTTTTTTTTTTTTTTTTTAATCTGCTTTCATTCCTTGGACTATAAGCAAATTTGTTGCTATGTATTGGTAAAGTAAAGATAATGAACTAAGCGGGTTCTTCAACTAAGTATACATATAATCACTACTACACCGCATAACGCTGTTGTCTGCTGTTGACGCTGTGTCAAAGAAGATGGCGAAGACCATAAACTTAGAATATTTTTGCTTCCCTGCGGAGACTCATTTAAAATCATATTTATGTACTTTCTAAGGTTCCTTGACTTCAAAACATGTGAGAGGTTCAAAAATACATTGTCAGACAAAATAGAACAAGTGACAAACGACGGTGGCAGCATTTGCGGTGAGAAAAGACATCGGCACAAAGATGGCGGTATTTGCGGTTAGCTTAGCTTTTTGTACGGAAAAAATATAGGCATTTCATTTTAGACACTACTTTGGTTTCGTAAAAAATATCTATACAATACGTTAAACATTAAGGTCATTTGCAAAAGTCGAGATTATTAACGCAAAGAAAAAGAAGTTTTTTTTTTATTTGTTGCTCACTAGGATTTCTCCTGTATCCAGGATACAGTTTAGAAACATACGTCTTATATGCACAGTTGCACACACATCCAGAACCGAATCAACTTTTTAATGATCATACTAGATAACTAGACTAATATTTGGATCGATCCCGCGGCACGTTGCGTAGAAAGCTAATCGCTTAACCACTGCGCCAACCCTGTGATAAAAAATAATTGTGCATTTTTATAAAGTTCCCCATTTAGGCTAAATCCTTGACAACACAATACTATACTCGTACAATCTCGTTTTTTAGTATTAATTAAGCTTAGATATTTTTATGTTTTGTGCGTCATACTGGGCGTAGAAATAAAAACTTTTTCTTTCTTTCTTTTCTTTCTTTATAGGCCCGCGCGGCCCATGACGTCATTGGCATGACTCATTTACATTTTAATTAATTTTTTTTTTCACCATTTTTTTTTATTATTATTAATTTATTATTAAGCCCCCCCGCCAATATTTGCATTTTTAAAAATCATCCGATTCGGCTTTTATTAGTTTTTAGCGTGCGTCTACGGGCCCATCGGTATAATCAGTAAAATCTTATACAAAATCCACTGAATGCCCAAACACTTGTATACGCTTGGAACAACACTAAATGAAGAAAGTGCGAATGTCTATAATAAGCCGCGCAGGAGAAAATGTCAAGTGGAATTAAAGCTACTGCGAATAAATGGCAACAAGAACAAGCACACGGTACGGTACGGATTTATCCTGGAAGTGACCACAGAGCTACGAAGCGAAGATAGATAGATTTATTGTTAAACTAACGACCCGCCCCCAACTTCGCACGGGTGCAAATTCTCTACCATCCTCACAATAAATATGAAAGTATTATCTATATATTAATACGTGAAGGGAAAGCTTTGTACCCCTTTTAAGCATATTTCGCGCACAGAGGAGTGTGAAATTTGGTGCAGTGAGTGCAGAAAGCTAAAATTTCGACCACTTGGCCACCTCTAGTACTTATTCAATCTTCCGGAAAAAATGCTCAAAATGATGGTGAAAATTGAATTAAAATCCGTTGTATAGTTAATAAGTTAGTGATTAAATGTTCACCTTCCATGAAGAAGGGTCTGAGTTCGAAACAAGCCCGCACCTCTGACTTTTAGAATTCATGTGCGGATCAGATTTTGATTATCAGTTTCAATAACAGTGAAGGAAAAATCGTGAGGGAACTTGTGCATCTGAGAAGGCCTCAGAAAGTTCTTGATGGTGTTCATAGTCCGCCAATCCGCACTAGGCCAGCGTGGTGGACTATGGACTAACCCTTTTCATTCTAAGAAGAGGCCCGTGCCCAGCAGTGGGACAGTAATTAAATTTATCAGCCCGAAGAATTCCATTGCTGACCATAGGCTCTTAAAATTTATATCAAATGCTATTTTTAAAAAAACACAGCTGTACATTATTGACTCAATAACATTTTCTAGAAATCAAGAAACAAAGGTTAACTTTAATAACTACTTCCATCATAAAATACGATTTCTAACTAATCAAATATTATTGTTCGTATAGAACACACTTCTTTGGTATCGGGGTGTTATTGGGGCGCGATAGGCGGGTCGTAGGTCGGCGCGCGCGCCGGCTATTGAACTCTGCGCATACACATGTAGTCACAAAGAAACGTTTTCAGAAAACCCACTCTTACACCACGAAGAGGAACAAAGCGACTATATTTAAAAAGGAACAGTCTCGAAATTCTGCAGTCGTCGCAGATTGCACGCGGTTACGAACTGATTATTTATTTATTTATTTAATCATTTATGTACACACAAGAAAAGACACAGCAAACATTAAAAATAGGAGAACAAAGTACAAAGGTACTGCTTATTTCACAAAAGAAATCTCTTCCAGCAGACCTGCGAGAGGAGAATTTAAAACATGAAATGTAGACAGCGATGCACAAGAATAGATCAAGATACAAATTAAATTTATTAAAAAAGAAAAAACATAAGTAAAATACATACTTCAAACCGTGCTTCAAACAAATACACATAAATATAAAAATATACATAAATAAATACAAATACATACATACATAAAGATGATGATGATTAGTGATTCTGCAGTCAGCAATTACTCTCCTTTCGTTAGCATGGGTATAGTACCCATGCCCAGCTATGTTTCATGAGAATCTGTTCAGTCGTTCAAAAGTTACAGCCCTTTTTCTAGTCCGCGATTTTTGACGGTTAGATTATCGTGGATTGTAAGGATGTAAACTTCTCGAGCTATCTGTTCAGTGTTTCTACAACGCATTTGAGTGACTTTAGGCGATAAATCCATGCGACAACAGGATTTATTAGCACTTAGTATTCAATAAACTAATGTTGATAAGAAGGTTTCGGAGTTATTAGAACAATAATTAATTATTGATACTGCGATTACTAGAGTCAAGCGTGATCGCTGTGATATTTAACAAATGCTTGGTTCCTTTATTCAAAAACTTAATACTTTTAAATATTTACTAATCCGTAGATTTAAAAAATATTATGTTAGGATGAGAGGTCTACGACAGGTCTACGTGTACGCTACGGCTACGCTGCGTCTACGCTACGGCTACGCTCCGTCTACGCCACAACCTACGACAGGGCTACGCAGCAGCAACGCTGCAGTGACGCTAGTGCTACGCTATGGAAACTACGCTTCATATTGTCACAGATGATTGTATGAGTCGTAGTTTTTACAATTTCGACATGATTGAAAATGAGCTATATATATATATAGCTCAATGTATATATATATATAATATATATATATACATTAGAATTAACCAATTATCTTACTCAAGTTATATTAACTTAGGTACTAACTAAGCAACTCTGTACATAAAACAATGAAGACATTTTTCTTTATCTACTAAGTTACATTTAAAAGCTCTTGAAAACCGAATGCTAACAATAAAGTCTTTAATAAAGAAACATTGATAAATAATACCACTTTCACCATTTCTTACTGTGATGCATTCCATCAACGACAAGTGTGATAAATCCAGACACATGAAAGAAAGAAAGAAAGAAAGAAAAATACTTTATTAGCACAACAAAAAATAAATAAAACCAATAACAAAGAAAACATATAAAATAAAAAGTTAATGGTTTCATTTGAATAATAATTTAATTATCTATGCACATTATAGACAAAGTAATAATATGATAGTGCACTCTCGTAGCTAATTAATTAAACTAATTAATATACAACATGTGCTGTAAACAAGGTAAATACTTATTATATTATTGACGTTATTACTGGACGATATCTCTAGTTCTTCACAAGAACGATACAGTTAAATAGGTCGTAACTCGTTATTATCTAAAACATTTGTGATAGACGTTCTATAATGGCTTAGCACACTTGATACTTTCTGCAGCTGAATTGCGCGTTTTCGCGTTCGTTATTCACTTTTTGTAAGCAAAAAGTGAAGTGAGTGAGTGAGTGTTTTTGTAAGCCTTTCGGCATGGGCAATCTTGACGACACTAATCAATAGGATGACTATTTTACTTTTTTTTTTTTTTTTTTTATTACTTTTTTCTTTGTCTGTCTTATTTTTTATTTGTATTTTTTACTGTTTAAAGGTTTAAGTAATTTTTTTTATTTCTCTCTCGTGTGTTGTCAGTGTCCGTGCTGAATAAATGTATTTTCTTTCTTTCTTTCAAAAAACGGCTAACAAACGCGAAAACGCGCAATTCTGCTGCAAAAATTAGCTAGTGTGCGGGCCCTAAAACGTGCTAACTGCTGACATTAAACTGCATGTAATTCGAAGGGTTAAAAAAGCTTAAAGAGCTATACACGGTTGGTCGGAAAGGGTATATAGCCGTATAGCTGAAAGAGGGCTAGTGTACTCATCAATATGAACAACATTTACTATGGGACCAATCAAGAAATAGCGAAAAAAAAATCAGCTGTTCTATTCAAAAAATTAAATATTAGATACTGAACTAAATGTATGGAATAGCATTTTTTTTTCATATAAATTATTGATCTAATAATTAAAATTAATACTTAGTCTTAAAAATCATTAATAATTTAAATTTAAATTTTTGCCCATGTGTCTTTTGATAACAAGTGAATTAAATATTGAGGATAAATAAAATGTCAATAATCGCAGTTTTAATCAAATGTTAATCTCATATAATTATACACTCTACAAATAATAACATATGTGTAAGTATACGCTGAAGAAATCAAAAAATACTTTGACATTATCTTAATATTCCTATATTTTTAAGACGATCTGATTAGAATTAATTTGTTAAATACAGATTAATTCTAATTAGATCTTCTTTGTCTTTTTATTTAATTATATAGTAGTTTGTCGTAGTCATGATTAATTTAAGTATATGTTAAGTTTTGTCATTTATTGTATAAGAGTGACCTTACGAGGCTGGCATAGTCACCACGGTGAACTGAAGGCTCAATAAAAATTTGAATAAAAAAAAAAAAAAACCAAGTTAAGCAAGTAATTTATTATAGCTCAAAGATTAGGTATTAGAATTATTTAGGTAATGACTTTTTGCGTGCCTTTACAAACTTAATACAGTATACTTGGATTTAAATTACATTAATTAGTTAACTTAATCCAAAATACAAAGCTTTGTGTTGCTCTTGAGAGGAATCTATAGAAAATGTAATTTTGAAATGGAAATTAATTAACGTCGGTTTTGTAAGACGAATTTAATGTGCTTAACCAAACAATAGTTATTAACTAAACCATTCTATTATACGGTATCAGCTGTTCCATACCTTTAGTCGAGTAATACTTTTTTGACGACACGGTTGGCGCAGTGGCTAAGCGATTAGCCTTCTACGCTACGTGCCGCGGGTTCGATCCCCGCACGGAACAAGTATTTGTATGATCTACAGATAGTTGTTTCGGGTCTGGGTGGTGTGTGCATGTGACATGTATGTTTGTAAACTGTACCCTCGATACAGGAGAAATCCTAGTGAGCAACAAACAAAAAAGTAGTGTTTTTTTTTTTTTTTAAAACGTTGTCCTTTAAAAAAAAAAAAAAAAAAAACACTACTTTTTTGTTTTTTATAAGTTGCAAATCAGCTTGCGGTTCACCTGATGGTAAGTGATCACCGCCGCGCATGAACATCCGCAACACCAGAGGAGTCACCGATGCGTTGTCGACTATTAAATCTTTATTTGTATGGAACAGCTTAATTTTTTTCGCTATTTCATTGTTCATAAAGATGATTAAACCCCCCCTTTGGTTTTATTTTCTGATTGGCCTTGTATGACGTAAAATTTTTTTCATCGCTACGTATATCAATATAATGTGGAAAATAATGACAATGCTGTTTTGCAGATATGTATAAAAAAATATAAGATAACAGGAGGCCGACGGTCAAGGAGTGTTACTATCTGCCGAAATTGGCACTTGTGTACCCTACTGCGATAATTATGAAATTATACACGTGGTAATAAAGACAAAGAAACGGTGGATTTGTGGAAGAAGTTTGAAATGACAAAGGAACCGCAGGTCTACCGCGTAACTAAATGGTAATGAACATCGACTCTGGTAATAAACTTCAATACGATCGTGAGAGCCTAAACTTCGAGCTACCTTGATTTTTTTTTACTGACATGACATTGGTAGTCCCAACTTCAACAACAATGGTGGAAGGCTTGTGGAAGATTTGTCTCCTATCTCTAGCTGCTCTTGTCCACAGCTTGTGTCTTGTGCACAAATGATGTGAAGGGGCAAAAAGAAGCTTTTATTTATTACCTTGAACCACAAACTTTTCCAGCATATCGGTAAAAGTTCAAAATATTCTTCTGGAGTTCCGCGTGTTATTGACCTGTGAATCCTCTGTTGTCACGCCCTCAAATATTTTTGTTTCCCAGATCAGTTTGAAAGTTAAACACTACTTAAGCATGTCTGGCTAAATATTCAGAATGTTGAGTGTACAATTGATATTCAAAAGTATCTCGCACGAATGTTTATTTTCATACATTGTCTTACACGCATGCACATTGTTTGAAAATAAACAGAGTCTATCAGCGATGCATGTATGCAGTAGCCAGCATGCAAACGCATCCTGCCGCCTCGCGATCAATATTCAGCTCGGGTACCCGGACACAGCGCGATCGCGTCTACACTTCAATAGAAACGCTATCTAGCAGCCGCCGGCGTATCGAATATAAATTACACAAAATTATAGTAGACGCATAAAATCCGCGGTACGTGCCGCCATCGCGCGTCGCCATTTTGAAATTCAAACGCTCATCGGCGCGGCGTGCGTTCTGAAACCTGGTGCGCCGACCCCGTGACCGCGCGCACATATTAATGCGCTGACCGCCCACGGTCACGCATTTACCGCGCGAGTTTATTGTGGCGCGTGCGACGCTTAGCACTCGAGACGCAACGCTTTTGGGGTCGCAGGCGTCACTCGTGTTACCAGACTGGCCCAGCCGAAACAGACGCGGGCGTCGCTGGCGTCGCGTCAATCGCAGACGCGTTTATTGTTTCTGCTTTACACTTTTTTGGTGTTTATGACTCGATGCGAGGTCGCCGCGCGTCCGTTTTGGATTTCATTTCTTTTATGACTTTAAGAGTTACCAGTGTAGCTGTTCACTCTTGGTCATTTCGAAATGTTAATGCCCTTAGTTTAATGCAACTACTTGCCAAACATGTTTAGCTTCTTATAAATAAACAGAAATTCGATCTTATTACAATCGTAAACACCTACTAGGCTATCAATAAAGTGTAATCGTGACCTAAATACTAAGTAAAAAGGTTGCGAACATGTCTTAGTACATA
Source organism: Allophyes oxyacanthae (assembly GCA_932294325.1). Lineage (NCBI taxonomy): Eukaryota > Metazoa > Arthropoda > Insecta > Lepidoptera > Noctuidae > Allophyes > Allophyes oxyacanthae. Next base: position 2,569,909 of record OW028625.1, read on the forward strand.
CTGTAGGATTAAGATTAGATACGTAGGGAATCGTTTTGGCTTCTAGGTTTGATATATTTGCGCGTATTTTCTACGTAATAAAATCGAAGAATAAGTTACCTACAAAACAGGCAAGGCAAATACTAAATTTCAAGAACCTACGATCAGAAACCGGTGAATTCGAGTAATGACAGCTATAACATGAAATACACGCGAGCTACTCGAAACTAATACCACTACGTTAATAGTGTTTCGCAAAATAACGTTTCGTAGGCAGTATTTATTGATCGTGCTCGCAGAAACGTGAATGTCGCACGATCTAGCCTTCCCTTCTGACCCTTACCTTCATAATTAACTACTACAAAGGGCTACAATTCACATTTAAGTATAGACATTCACGTGACAATTTATATTTCTCTACTCTAGATAACTAATGCTAGATAAGCTACGATAAATATTGATAAAACAATGATACCTACCACTGCGCACGACAGACGTCGACACACTAATGTTTATTTGAACATCAAGCATTCAAATTTCAAAAATGGAATGTCATACGATTCGTCGGCAGAAGACCTTCGTGGTGGCAAGGCAGTCGGCAGTCCGCAGTCGGTAAGAACGTACCAAGGTCAACTTTACAACTGGGTCTGCGTCCATCATTGATTTCACGACGTGACGCAAGAAGGCGACGCGCCGTCGCCGCCGACAATGTCCGACACGGAACATGCATTATAACAACTTTTTGCTTCACTAAGACCGTAGGCGTTACGAGTTTAGACGTATTAACCATATGCTTGATTTGATGACGGATAATGATACGTTTTAGGCGAAAACAATACGATATTGTGTGTATAGTACGCATGTCTACATACCAAGCTATAAATTTTCAGTATAAACTGACCTCTCATGGTACGGAAAGCCTGTACAATGCGGGGTCAGCTTATACTGGAAATGTATAACTTGATATCTAACCGTGTGTACCTATTAGAAGTATAACACGTAAGTAGTCTGTAATCTCCATTTACGATACGTACGTTATTCGGTATTAAAATTGATATGGAAATTCAAAGATTGGAATCTATTTCTGGAACGGATCTGAGAAACTGGCATATTCAGCCATTGATATTTATCTGATAAGCCATATTGACGTCTCATGGAATATGTGGGTCTGAACTTTTATTTACTCTCCTACCCTTTCACCACATGGTCGCGGGACTTATCTCATTACCGTGACCCCGGAACGTAAAGGGCTATTGAAGGAACACCGTGGATTTTAGTCAGTACAAGTCTGACAGTCCCTCCCGCCCTGCCCGGGGTGGGAGGACTCATTCGATGATTTTACCACGCTAAAAAAAAAAAAAAAAAAAAAAACCCTTTCACCACATAATATGTTGAATAGATGGGTGCCGTCTATCGGAACTGCGGGCTTACGCGTAACTAAAATGGTAATGAACATCGACACTGGTAATAAACTTCAATACAATCGTGACAGACTAAACTTTGAGCTAGCTTGTAATTTTTTTACCGATCATGAATATAGGAGTCCCAACTTCATTACTGGTAATTTTTTTACAAGTTAGCTCGATATTTAGTCTCTCACGATCGTATTGAAGTTTATTACCAGAGTCTGATGTTCATTACCATTTTAGTTTCGCGATAGACTCCCAGGTCAGCTTGTAACTGCCATGGCAATCTTATTCAGAGGCAAATCATTATTATCTTAGTCTTATTCACATTAAATTACATTAATCTCGCAGCTCTTACCACAACATTGTACCTACTTATTTTAAGAATTTCTTGCCGGTTCTTCTCCATAGGACCTACTATTTGGAACCGCGCACCTAGAGTCTCGACATTTCATAAGTGCCTGTATCTGGTTTACATTAAATAAAGATCTATTCTATTCTATTCTAGATACTATAATTTGTAGTTAAAAAGAATGTATCACTTTTTAAGACAATTGTGTAAATTAGTAAAATTAAGCAACAGCCTGTAGCTAATCGCCTATAAAATCACCAATAACAAGCAGACTATAGACTATAAACAACTTGTGCAATTTGACACTGAATCCAACGATTCATTCAAGTACAATATACTATCTATGTTTTCCTAGAAACAACAACAGCGATTCAAAAACCTAGCTAAATTCTTAGAAAACATAACAGCTTTTCTAGAATCTGAAATGCCTAATAATCGCGTAGTAGATTGTTCTCCTTGCCACAGAAAATTAATAGGTCACTAGTGCCATTACCCCCCGACAAAAAAGAGGGGTGTTATAAGTTTGTAGTGTGTATCTGTCTGAGGCATTGTACCTCCAAAATGGATAGACCGATTTCAATGCAGTTTTTTTTAATTAAAAGCTAGTTTAATCGGGTATCATCTTAGCTATGTTTCATGAAAATCTGTTCAGCCGTTCAAAAGTTACAGCTCTCTTTCTAGTTGAAGTCTAGTTGTAGTTGAAGTAGTTAGGTTATTATTAGCAGGAGTTAACAAAGGAAAAATATTTACTAGGTATGTACTTCTGTTGCTATTGGGAACAGCAAAACAAACCTAAGATTACGGCAAATTGTTGCAATACTAGCATAACTACCACATTTATTGCTATAATTTTTTGTAGCCCATAAAACCTATTGCTCTTGGTAAGTATATCATTTATTGAGATTACTTTTTTCTAGCTCGTAAAACAGTCGGTGTAAACCCGGCAAAGGTTAAAAGACTACTTCGGTGGGATTGAGGTTAAATAGAGCATTAAATTGCATTATTTCTTTAACTATACGGTTAAAATCGCTAATGAAGGGTAACGTTTATTTATTTTTGGTGGCTGGTGTGACGGTATTGACGATTTCACAGAGAACTGGCCAGAGAAGGCAACACAAAGAGAGAGAGAAGAAGGTTATGGGAGAGACCTTTTCTCAGAAAGCAGTATAAATCATCTGCCTGGCCTTTATCCCAACTACGTTGTGGTCGGCTCGAACCGGATGCGGCTGAATATCAGTATTTTACACAGAGCGACTGCCATCTGACCTCCGCCACCCAATTACTGGGAGACACTGATACCCTAAGGTTAGACCGGTTGTCAGACTTTTTGGGTTACTGACTCCAGTAACAACTGTCAAAGGTATTCGTATGACAACCTGGACCAACTGTTTAACGTGGTATCCGACGCACGGAGGAGTCTCGATGTTCGAAGAAAGGGTCACCCATCCAGGGACTGAATGCGGCAACCGCAGCTTAACCTCGCTGATTGACTGATCCGCGCGGTAGCTATGTACGAGCCCCTCGACAAAACAGTATAGATGGAATAAAAAAAAGATTTTAAAATCTGAGCATGAAGCTCGATTTAAATAAAAGTATTTACGTTTTGAGATAAGTATATGGAAATCCCAAAAGAGAGTCCTAATAACGGCGCATTTATACGCCGAGAGTGTCGGTTCTAATTTTGTCAACCGCACCAATTTCGTCGGCTGGAATAACGCCGGATTAAAATCTTGAACTGCGCGGATAAAAGGCGCGTATTACGTAAACCTTCGATACGCTGCTAGCACCAAAGGCTCGAAATTCGAATATCATACTTGCCTACCTCCTAAATGATGGCTTTGCTTGCAGGAGTTTTTATTTACCTGAAAAGAAAAGAAAATACATTTTAATTTTATCAGAATGAAAATATTACGCAACAGTATTCAGGATAAAACAACCCGTAATAATCATGTGTCATGTGTACGTTATTTAGTTTTTAGCAATCCTGCAAAAATTATAGAATCACATATTTTTCTCTTCTTGGAGAATCTCTGGAAATAACTAATAGAACATAATAGAACTTGAGTCTTGACGCACGACACAGAATTGGACATTTAAATGAAAATAACCAAACCGTCAAAAACCCCCGACTCCAACTAGAAAAAGAAGTGTAACTTTTAAACGGCTGAAAAGATTTTCATGAAACATAGCTAAGATGATACCCGATTAAACAAGCTTTCAATTTAAAAAAACTGCATTGAAATTGGTCCATCGGTCCATCCATTTGGAACTACGATTCCACAGACAGATACACAGATTCACAGATAGACACTACAAACTTATAACACTTCTTTTTTGTCGGGGATTAACAAAATAGTGACACCTAAAACGAGTTGTTGGATCTCATATTTGTATTCAATTTGTAAATTAATTTAAATACAGAAAAAAATCAGGACGTAAGCTCTTGGCATGCTGCACCGTTGCCAAAAACGAAACCCGCTCGGTCCACTTCTGTCAAACGTGTCTAAAGTAATGGCCGCTTATTTTTGGCGGGAATACACAAATATCATTGGCTTCGTTATGAAGAAATTATAGCTTGAGGTTAAACATCAGCTACCAATCTATTCTTGCTACGATAAATTTGATTTACAATGATTTAGTTATAAAAGTTTTATTAAATGAAATCTGGCATAATATTTCATGTTTTTTATTTCACTTCACAAGAACTTAAAATATTCGAATAATGTATATTTATTTATCATAATATACTATATTTAAGGTACACACCACAAATATTTTTAATTATTGAGTACATTAAGTATACATTATTAGTACATAATATCAATTCCATTATATTTATGAGTTTCAAGCGTATAGCACCCGTAGGTTGCAGCTGAAAATCAGCGCTTGGTGGCAATTAGTACTGCCACCTAACTTTATGCCGGAGCCGCAGCCCCTTCGGCACTACGGCTACGGCACAATGATGTATATTTATATAAACTAGTGGTCGCCTATTGATCGAAATTCGACCTTTATTTTAGCTTCACTCCTTCTTCATATAAACTTTAACTATGCCAAATCTCACACTCCTCCGTGCGAGTTTTCTCTTATAAATTTTAATTGCAGATCGTTTTTCTTCTCTTTACCTATTGTTATTGTTGTATATGTGTCAATAACAATAAACATATTTTCTTTCTTTCTTCTGTCTTTCTTTCACAGTCCATTACTTACACACTATGTAGGTATATAAAAGAAGTTTGGCTTCATATATGTCTCGTCTGATCTATCAAAGTCGGTGAATGTGAAAATAAAATTCTGTGAAGAAGAAACTTACTGGCGTCAGAGGTATGTAAAGTAACTGGGGGAGATTGAACAAAAGATGAGCAAGTTAAAAACTTTTATGCACAGCGTTATGTAGATTGAAAGCACTCTACTTTCTGCAAAGAGCCGAGAAATTGCGTAGACAGGACTTTTGTTATTTGTTTTTTACTTTCTTGAAATCTTGTGTTTTTACTAGCTGCTTAATAAACCATAGACAAAATGTCTATAATTACAGCATTCCTACATTCTGTGTTCTTTTGAGAGGTATCTCATAACGAATTCATAAACATACATTCATAATTTCACAAAATACAATGTAGGAAAAACAAATCATTGTGTCGTTGAAATTCTTCATATTTTATTCATTGAGTATTGTATTTAAAAATCTTTTGATATTTTTGTAGTCTTTGAAGTAATATAATTTATTTTCACAACTATCACATCCGGAAATACAATGAAACATATTTTAGGTAAATATCTATCAAGAGTTAAACTTGATAACGTGTGTGACGTCTGTAGCTGCCTTGAAAACGCCTCATAATTCCATCTTAACGAATTCTCCGCATTTTTCATAAATATAAGAATTTTAATACAGTTTAAACTCGTGTTTATCTCTCACAAAGCGGGAACTAACCAGATGTTCACACTGCTATACATTTTCAATATAAGCTGACCTCTCATTGTACTGAAAGCCTACACAATGCGAGGTCAGCTTATACTGGAAATGTACACCTTGATATGTAGCCGTGCGTATTAGTTATCTAGATGGACCTAAGACAAATGAAGTAATATCAAAACGTTCGTACTCCAGTGATCTTGCAAAAGCTAGCCCTAGTGAAGCACTACGAAGCGATCACTTAGAAAAAACTCACAGCTCACTACTCTCCTACTGCTGGGCACGGGCCTCTTCTCAGAACGAGAAGGGTTAGGTTAGGGCTTATTTCACCACGCTGGCCTATTTCGAGTTGGCGGACTACACACACCATCGAGAACTTTATGAGGAACTCTCAGGTGTGCAGGTTTCCTTACGATGTTTTCCTTCACCGTTATCGCAAGTGGTAATCAAATTTTGATCCGCACATGAATTCCAAAAGTCTGTGGTGCGGGCCGGGTTCGAAGTCAGACCCTCCTGCATGGAAGGCGAGCGTTCAACCGATAGGCTATCACTGCTGCAAAAGCATAAAGCTGCAAGTAGTGAGGAGTTGCCTATTCACCGCCCACGCCTCACACGTGTCAAAGTACCCCATAATTATGTCAGTTTAATTTACGGTTAACGAATGAACATCATCATCGGACATGTCCATGTTCATTTTCCATTTCCTTCGTTGCCAAATCAGTTTCAGCAGTCAATAAATCAGCTCTGACTTCGCATAGTCTATGAAAGTCGACATGTTATGTGTACGGGGGATTCATACATAATAAGGATTGCGAACGCACCCTAAGCATATAGGGGTGCGTTCAGAATCGCAGGAGCAATTAACGCAACGTACAACTTGAATGTTTGAAATTTTAGAACCCGCTTAGGGGATGTAGGTACTTCAGAATAATGAGCATCAGTTATAGGTAGACGTAGTGTTGTGATGGACGCATAGATTCAAGTAGTACCAGATATGACATGTCACTCAGTACCGACACATCCACAAACATCCACTATTAAACATGTAACAGTAACATCATGTTCATGTAACAGTATTCTTTCCTAGCTGATATGAAATGAAAATATGTAACTTTTTAAACATCCAATTAAGTAGGTACCACCTACCTTCATAAATAAATTTAATAAATACCGCAGTAACATGTGATTAAATTGCGAAAATTGATTCTAATACTTGTTTACTAGTCAATGTGTTCCAATGATCATGTCCTTTATTTAAAGTGTATTTCTTAATGCACATACATAATAAAGAGAATTAAAAAATCTTATTCCTTTTCTTATTCTTTATTGTACTGTGTACACAAAATATAGAATATACAAAAAATACAGTTTAAAGATATGCACAAAAGCGAGTTTAACTAATAATGAGTTAATTACTTTTTTAAATTAGTTTTCAGTTGTGTAGGCTGCCAGATTTGTCAATAAAATTCAATATTGGTGTAGAATGTCAGTTCCACATAGCTATGAATCCTGGACCCCGCCAAATAGTTTGTGTTATCTATCTTTTCCGGGTCAATTAATTTCAATCGAGTGATCAATTTAAATTAGGTGTCGTTCGTTCAACACTTGTGTCTCTTAAAATAGACGTAGATTGTTTGTTTATCACGAAATACGTTATATACGACATGGAATTCATTTTCTGTCTAGAGGTAGAAAGATTATGAATAACTTCACCTTTATTCGTGAAATTGCAAAAAAGCCTGTTACGATACAAATAAAAATAAATAATAATAGTTATTAAATAAATAACATTCTAAGTTACAACATATAATAGATATTTATTATACACATCAATCAAATGAAATGTTTTCACGGCAATAATAAGAAACATTGCCAAATTAGTATTGCCATTGCTAAGAACATTGATGTTGATGTTCAATATCGGAATCCAAATTATGATGCGCATGTCTCAATTTTTTTGACTTCTCATATTTGGAAATCAACTGAAACGAGTCGCTATATTTTTTTTATTTTTAGTTTTAGTTTGGAAAATACATAAGAATATATTGTTTCCGCACGAGATAATGCGACGACAAAAATATGTCGCGGGGTTCATGTTAGGCTGGACCAGATTTCAGTGGGTTGACAAAAGCTGTGAATGATGATTATGATGATGAAATTGTCAATAGCAGCCCGAAGTGACAAGACTCGTGAAATCAAGACTTTTAACCTACGACAAAAAAGAGGGGTGTTACGAGTATAAGGTTGTAGTGTGTATCTATGGATCTGTGTATCTGTGGCATCGTAGCTCCTAAACGGATAGACCGATTTCAATGCAGTTTTTTTTTATTGAAAGCTAATTTAAACAGGTATCGCCTAAGCTATGTTTAAAAGTTACAGCTCTTTTTCTAGTTGGAGTCGGGGGTTTTTGATGGTTAGGTTATATCAATATTGAAAAAAAAAGAGCTGCTGCGGTATAAATTAGACTAATTTATAGTCCATTTTACATTGACAAACTCTCAGACTATACAGACAAGTAGGCAAACAGGAAAATATTATAGCAAATAGTTGCCACACATAAAAAATATTTTGATACACCTTCAGCCACGGACTCGCAGCAAGCGGTCTTGCGGCCGTTACGAATTTAGCTTTCATCATATTTGACGAGCACATTGCTTCGTATCATTAGACAATGTCTCAAAATATCTAGACAAGACCAGCAGTGTACGCAAATTATTTACACGAATTCGTCGTTTTGAGAACGCCATTCGCTTCGGTATTTATCGTGTGACTACGGCTTACACCAGACGAAGTAAACAGGGTAAGTAGAAAGGCAACTCGATGGACAATTTTATGACGAACTAGCGACCCGTCCTCGGCTACGCCCGGATGCAATTTCTCTATTAAACTTACATTAAATATGAAAGTATTATAAAATTGCACGCTCTGCTGTTTACCTGTATCATTCCTAATAATCAAGTAAGGGCCATTTACACTGACAAAATAACAGATGTTTAAAATTAAATCCGTTGATTACCCACACAAAGTCATATTTAGGGCTACGTTCACCAACAACAACAGATTTTAAAAATGAAAACGGCCGTTTACCTATACAAAAGCTTAGATTATTATTGATTGTTTGTCGCTGGAGCGGCTGCGACAACCAATCAATAATCTAAGACAAAAAGTTATATTTTAACGGCTGATTTGGTCTAATTGTCTAACAAAAAAAAAAAAAAAAAAAAATCTCTAACTCCTACTAATACAATTTTTTTACAATCGTATCACTACATAATATAAAACAAAGTCGTTTTTATAAGACATTTAATATTAGTTTTTTTTTTTTTTTTTTGTAATTTGTTACTTAACAATTAATTTTTAACTTACTTTTTTTGTCTTCATTTTTTACTTTATTTGTTTTAATTTTTTACTTTATTTTTGTTTAAATTTTTTACTTTTTTATTTGTGTCGTAATTTGTGTAAAAATAAATTGCTTTTCTTTCTTTCTTTTCTTTCTTCCCGCTGTCTGTCTGTCCCTATGTATGCTTAGATCTTTAAAATTACGCAACGGATTTTGATGCGGTTTTTTTAATAGATAGAGTGATTCAAGAGGAAGTTTTAACGTCTGTGAACTTAGCATCTCATTTGTTAGCATCCCAAAAATAAACTCCATTTATAGTGGCACCCGGTATAGTTCTACAGTTCTTGATAAGTTTTAAAAATAGTTCGGTCGATTTTAGTATCGAAACCACATTTTGAAAAAATGAGATGCTAACTTCGCAACAGAATTGTTAGCATCTCAAAAATAAACTTCAGTTATAGTGGCTTCCCGTATAGGGCTACAGTTCTTGATAAGTTTTAATAATAGTTCCTTCGATTTTAATATCAAAATCGCATTTTGAAAATTTGAGATGCTAACTTCGCATCTCAGTTGTTAGCATCTCAACAATAAACTCCAGATATAATAGCATCCATTATACTTCTACAGTTCTTGATAAGTTTTACCAATAGTTCCGTCGATTTTACTATCGAAAACACATTTTGAAAATCAAATTATAATAATATAAAACGATAAAAATAAAATAGGTAGGTACCAAACCAACGTGAGTGTCATGTTTGTCGACCATCCGAGAGGCCACATAATATGTAGGTAGGTACCACAGAACATAAAAAGAGGTTTCTGTGTTCTGTGGTAGGTATGTACCCCTATCTACTGGAGGCGTAGGTACCTATACTACCTAGTCTACCTACTATAATCTCTTCTCTATTTAATTTGACTTTGGTCGCGGTACATATATTGTAAACAGTACCGCAACTATGTACTTACTATCCGAATTCAAACACACAGTAGGCATGAGTCCGCTATAGCAAAACGTAACAGAAAACAGTTGCCTTACTGCTAACGTACAGTATCGAAACCATAAGGGTCAGTAACCGCTACCGAATATCTGTAGGAAGCGAGGGAGAGAGCGTCACTAGCGAGTAGCGAAAACTAGAGATACCTACTGATAGAGACCCAACTGACCCAACACAATATTTGTATCAACCTAACTAAAATTATTATGGCATCCCTTTCTAACGCGTTAACTCTCAAGCGTGTAAACGAGATAAAGCGAATATTTGTCAAGCTAGCGCAATCGCAGTTCACTATAGTCTGACGTATCTAATCGTTTTCGATTAGACCTTCTTTGTAGGACGGTAAGGTCGATTTTCAATTAGAAAGTTAAAGATAATTATTTTAAGTCAACTGGTTAAGAGGCGCGCGCTGTCGGTCGGCAGCCGTACCGGCTCGGTTGGTGGCTCTGGCTAGTGCCTAGTTACCTTTAGTTATTGTTAGGTAGTTTGTTATTGTACTTATTGCCACGTATTCGCAACTTCAAATTGTTTGCGCTAGTTAGTTCTTTATTTGTCTGAGTGTGAGTGATCGCGATATAAACAAACAATTGAAATAGATTAATTATTAAGTTTAAATAGTATAAGTATTAGTAAATAGTGTATAAGTACTAAGTAAGTAAATAGTTAGTGTTTAATGTTCTTAAAAATTAGACAATAAGTACCTATGTCAATAACGTCTTGTAGGAAAAGAGAGGTATGGACTCATTGTGATAAAAAGGTTAATAAGATTTTTATGTTTTTAAGTTGCACATTATATGTATTTCCAAACATTTTTTTTGTAAGCGTAAGTTTTAAACTGCTTTTTTTAATTCTCTCGTGGTTTTTTGATCATGATAGTACCTTAATTATAAGACATGATAAAAATAGAAATTATGAGTGTGATTTCAAAGATGCATTACAACAATCAATTGACTGGCTTAAACAACATAATTTAATATTAAATTTTAATAAAACTTAAATAATTATGCAGTTTCAACAAAGAGCTACCACTCCTAGTTTTAATCTAACTTTCGTTAATAATAGAATTGAAGAAGTAGAACATATAAAATTTCTAGGCTTGAAAATTAATAAGTTATAAGTTTAAGTTTTTAATTTTTCCTTCCACAAATTGACTCTAAACTGACTTGGAAAGAACATGCATCAAGCCTAATTACAAAATTGAGTAGGTTTGCCTTTGCTCTCTATAAACTTAGGAAAATAGTTAGTCAGACAGCTATCGTAACTGTGTATTATGGCTATGTTGACTCCACATTACGTTACGGAGTCATTTTTTGGACAAATTCCAATGGAAATCATTACATTTTTAAAGCACAAAAGTGGTGCATCAGATCCATATGCAACCTTATCTGAAATCTTAAAATGAAAATTGTGTAAAGATTATAAAATCTCATGGCGGATCAACAATTGTCCGCCATCTAAGAAAGCCGAAAACTTACAGATTATTTTAATAGTTCTGACTCAATGGAAATTCTAGTGACCAGATTAGAAGCATTGGATGGTCTACCATTAAAAAAATATTATATTACTTAATGTTCATTGTAAATAGATTTTGTTTGAAACTTAAAGTTATCATATAAAAAAGTTACTTTATATAAAAAAAGCGTTTTTTTAAATGAAACATTAGCCAAATTTATAAAAAATATATTTATAATAATATTATTTTCTTGATGGTATTAATACCGGTATTGAAAAAATCCGGTATTCGAAACCCTTAGTCAGAGTATAGTGAACTGCGATTTCGCTAGCTTGTCAAATATTCGCTTCATCTCGTTTACACACTTGAGAGCTAACGCGTTAGAGAGGGATGCCATACTTACTTTAGATACAAATATTGTGTGGGGTGAGTTGGGTGTCTATCAGTAGGTATCTGGAGTTTTCGCTACTCACTAGCAGTGCTCGCTCCCTCGCTTCCTACAGATATTCGGTAGCGGTTACTGATACTTATGGTTTCGATACTGTACGTTAGCAGTAAGGCAACGGTTTTCTGTTACGTTTTGCTATAGCGGACTCATGCCTTCTGTGTGTTTGAATGCAGATAGTAAGTACGTAGTTGCGGTACTGTTTACAATATATCTATCGTGACCAAAGTCAAATTCAATAGAGAAGAGATGATAGTAGGTAGACTAGGTAGTATATGTATCTACGGCTCTAGTGGATAGGGGTACCTACCTACTACAGAACACAGAAACCTCTTTCTATGTTCTGTGGTACCTACCTATTTTATTTTAATCGTTTTATATTATAATTTGATTTTCAAAATGTGGTTTCGATAGTAAAATCGACGGAACTATTGGTAAAACTTATCAAGAACTGTAGAAATATAATGGATGCTATTATATCTGAAGTTTATTCTTGATATGCTAACAACTGAGATGCTAAGTTAGCATCTCAAATTTTCAAAATGCAATTTCGATATTAAAATCGACGGAACTATTATTAAAACTTATCAAGAACTGTAGCCCTATACGGGAAGTCACTATAACTGAAGTTTATTTTTGAGATGCTAACAATTGTGTTGCGAAGTTAGCATCTCATTTTTTCAAAATGTGGTTTCGATAGTAAAATCGACCGAACTATTTTTAAAACTTATCAAGAACTGTAGAACTATACCGGGTGCCACTATAAATGGAGTTTATTTTTGGGATGCTTACAAATGAGATGCTAAGTTCACAGACGTGAAGTTTTATATGTTATCGGTGAACTTGGGCATTAGTGCTTTATTTAGAGTCCACTTCGAGAAAATGCTAAGTTGTGTAATATCGAGTAGCAGAACTTTATTTCAACCTAGCTAAGGTCTTCAGTAAATCAGACTCAGTATGTTGCTAGTTTCTTCGTAATTTCAGAGGGTCTACTCGATCAAGAAACTTAGTTCCCATCATGGGTGTTAGAACTAGTTAGAACCCTACGTCTAGTAAGATTCCTATATGCGAAGAAAACCCTGGCCATGAGCGGCAATTATTTTAGGACTAAGTCGAAGTCATGACGACAAAAAAGAGGGGTGTTATAAGTTTGCAGTCTGTGGCATCGTAGCTCCAAAAGGGATGTACCGATTTCAATGCAGTTTTATTTAATCGAAAGCTAGTTTAATCGGGTATCATCTTAGCTATGTTTTATGAAAATCCGTTCAGCCGTTCAAAAGTTACAGCTCTTTTTCTAGTTGGAGTCGGGGGTTTTTGACGGTTATTACTGCGAACGTATTCCCAAAGTGTACGCAATGATTTGTCGCGTGTTGTAATATTTAGCTGCGGCCCGTAACGTGTCTGGTACATGATTTGCACGTTAGACGCAATTCTTAAGTCCCTAAGAGGCCAAAATTGTCGTTTGAGACATTATTTACCAAGTAAGGACATCATTATTTGGTCACCCGTTTGCACAAACATTTCACGACGACGAATACATTAGAGTACATGTTTAAAAGGTTTTAGTAGAACTGTCGCTTTTATTTTTAAACTTCTATACTGCAGTCAGTATTCGTCAAAGGTATTCGTCAGTATCAGTATACTGACGAATACCTTTGAAGCTCAACTATATATAATACGACAAACAACACAATGGTGTCGATTCTGGGAGCCAACCACGAATGTTTTTGACGTATCGTAACGTTAACGTAAGCAAAATTAATTAATTATTTATAATATAAAAATTAGTTAATTTAGAATGAAAAGTACAATAATTCTATCGCATTTTTGTTTAATTTTACGCATCTTAAACAGAAAATCTAAAAATACTGTATGTATTTCCAAAATATATCATTGATTTAACATGTAGGTATATTCGATAAGTCAGAAACATTCGTGGTAGGTCCCTGTTGCGAATTTAGACAGTACTAAACTAGACTAAACGCATCTGTCACGTTCCCGACAAAAAAACGGGGTGTTATAAGTTTTTAGTGTGTATCTGTGTATATCTGTGGCATCGTAGCTCCAAAACGGATAGACCGATTTCAATGCAGTTTTTTTAATTGAAACCTAGTTTAATCGGGTATCATCTTAGCTATGTTTCAAGAAAATCTGTTCAGCCATTCAAAAGTTACAGCTCTTTTTCTAGTTTGAGTCGGGTTTTATTAGTTTGTGTAATAGTTGCTAGAGGCCGCTTGCCGCTTAGTTTGATGATTAATTCATAATACAGTTCCGATAAAAATGATTTCTGCATATTTATTCAAGTTATGAATGTTTCTTTACCTTCTTTCTTTATTTAGTTACATTTTGAATTCGGCACTTCTCAGAGGATTGATAAAAACAACTATGTATGATCTACAGATCATACAAATAATTGCTCCATGTGGGGATCGAACCCGCGGCACGTAGCGTAGAAAGCTAATCGCTCAAAAGTTAGCTCTTGATCTAGTTGGAGTCGGGAGTTTTTGACGGTTAGGTTATTCTATTGAAACAAATCTGGGACAAACGTTAAACGCCCTCAGTTTCCACTTATGATTTTCCTTATAGAGTTATTTCACCCCGATTATATAACCACAGATCAAGCTTGTAGCGCCACATTGATAAGCTTAGTGCGTCATTTTACTTGAAGCATATCCGTAACATACGCAAACATACAATACATCCGTATAACCTGTTATGCCTTTGCACTCTAGTGAATATACAGAAAATTCAGTTTTCTATTCCAGATACAGGATAACTTTTTATGTAGTGCGCATAATTTGCAGTGATTCAGTGTCCGTTCCCAAATGCAATCGCAGTACTAAAATTATCTCCAAAACAAAATAAAAAATTGATTTTGTATGGTTTGCACTAGCAAATTATGCGTGTCCCCCATGCTAAGTCGAATTTTCGTTTTGTTTTAAAGTGTATCCCAATCATAAAGTTATTATTACTTTACCACTAGTAATAATAACTTTATGATCCCAATACTGCGGTTGCATTTAGGAACAGAGTGGACTGAATCACTACCAATTATGAGCACTACATAAAAAATTATCCTGTATTTCTAGGAACTAATCAAAAGTAGATAATATCTACGACTCTAGATCATGAAATCTCCAAGAGACGCAGTTTGTTATTTTTTTGTGAGAAACGTACCATTATACAGGTAATAAGAATTTCAAAGATTTATAAGGAAAATAAAACGGATGCAGCCTTTGATCACGTATATCAAGTTGCTTGACAACGCGAAGTTAAAAATAACCCCAACAATACAAAGTTCGTTGCACCAGGTTCCCGTGAATTGACCAACAAATACATAATAAACGTATCGAGGTGAAACTCACAAGTACCTGACTTCTAATGTTTTTTTCGATTGGCAACACCAAGGCACCTTGTTTTCTTAGTATTTTATTGGTTATCCACAAAATGTTATTGCTAACGTGTAATGTGCATCAGTATCTACCTCTATTTTGATGACTATCAGATAACTATTAGTATGTTTTTTTTAACCCCCGACAAAAAAGAGGATGTTATTAATTTGGAGTGTGTATCTGTGTCTGTAGCATCATAGTTTCAAAACGGATGGACCTATTTCAAGGCAGTTTTATTTAATTGAAAGCTAGTATAATTGGGAATCATCTTAGCTATGATTCATGAAAATCCGTTCAGCCGTTCAAAAGTTACAGCTCTTTTTCTAGTTGGAGTCGGTGGTTATTAGTTTGTGTAGTAGTCGCTAGAGGCCGCTTGCTGCTTAGTTTTAATTCATAATACAGTTCCGATAAAAATGATTTCTGCATATTTATTTTAGTTAAGAATGTTTCTTTTCTTTCTTTCTTTAATTAGTTACATTTATGAAATCGGCACTTCTCAGAAGATTGATAAAAACGACTATCTGTAGATCATACAAATAATTGCTCCATGTGGGGATTGATCCCGCGGCACGTAGCGCAGAAAGGTAATCGCTTAGCCACTGCGCCAACCGTGTCGTCATTCGAATTTTGAATGTCTACGTTTCGAAAAATAATCCTATTTAAAATCGCGAACCGCCGATAACAATAGGTTCTACCCGACGCCGACGCTCTGCAAATCCATGAAAACACGCAAGGTCATACAAATAAGATTGGTTTAAGTTTTATTCATTTATTTTTGTTCGTCACTGCATCGGTGCAATGAACTTCATTGTCCCTTTATTGTATTTTATTATGCACTTAATGACCTCACCAATTAGTAAAACGATGAATTTTTATTATACAAATTATACAAAATAACCCTTTTTAGGTTTACGATGCTCCACTAAATGGCCAACCTATTTAGTGTTGTTACATTTCCGTAATATGGTTCGTTAGTCTAGTACAAATGTGGCAGCAGTAATGGTATAAATTAATAATTTATCTTAACATTTTTAGGTAATTATGAATCGGATTTTTTTCTTGAAAATGGATTAATAGCGTCACATCTTAACAGAATCTTATCAGCCATCTTAATTAGTATTAAAACTTACTCATCTTTTGAATTTGACTGCTATCAAGGAGTGGACCGTCTCCAAAACCGCGCAACGGATTGTGATGAGATTTTCACCATCAGTTAGATAATTTTTCACGGAAGGTTTGTATGTATGTACTTTGATATTTAATGTAGGAATAGTAGAGAAATTGAAAGAAGAAAGAAAGAAAATACATATAAAAGACATCACAAAAACCAACACAATAAAATAAAATTAAAAAGCAATAAAAAAATTGCACCGTGCGTAGCCGGGGACGGGTCGCTAGTATGATAAGAAACGTGTAACTTAATAACAAGAGCTGTGAACATGCTCGGCGGGTCTACCGCGTAACTTAAATGGTAATGAACATCGACACTGGTAATAAACTTCAATGCGATTGTGAAAGACTAAACTATGAGCTACCTTGTAAAAAAATTACAGATCATGAAGATAGGTGACCCAACTTCATGATTGATAATTTTTTTACAAGTTAGCTCGAAGTTTAGTCTCTCACGATCGTATTGAAGTTTATTACCAGTGTTGATGTTCATTACCATTTTAGTTACGCGGTAGACCCCTGGTCATGTTCACAGCTCCGTTATTAAATTATCGTACATCGTATCGTCAAATATAATCGAGATGTTCTTAAGAATACCTACGCAGGACGCAGTTAAACGCCGATCGCTGCATCACTAACTGCATTGCTGTACCTCTTTCTTGTATGTGTAATTGACAGACATTGAAGTGCATGCTATCATGCTATGTATGCATATACAGTATTGTATGAACCGCTTCTTTCTGCCATCTGCTGTCTATAAGAGCTCATATAAAAACAGTTCACACCGTGAAATGATTAAAGATAGAAATAATTGTGTAAAGCGCATTTCGTCGTTGATAGTCTCCCATACCTGCCCATACCGCATAAATTACATTGTTAAAAACCGCGTAACTATGTACAAAAAAAATCGAAATTGAGTTTTCGTGACTATTAATTGTACCTATAGAGTCCGCGCGCGAGCTCCGCGGAATCGGGGGCTGAGAGAGCGGGCACTGTGCGCTGCGCCCGACCGCCCGCGCCGCTCATACTCAGCATTTTGAGAATTTCTTCTGGAAGTTTTATATGTATTAGTGGTCGCCCAGTGGTCGAAATTCGACCGTAATTTTAGTTTTCTGCACTCCTTCTCCATGTAAACTTTAACTATGCCAAATCTCACACTCCTCCGTGCGCGCAATATGCTTATAAAGGGGTACAAAGTTTTCTCTTCACGTATTAATATAATATGTATAGATAATATTTCATATTTAATGTAAGGATAGTAGAGAAATTGCACCTGAGCTAAGCCGGGGGCGCCAGTAAATAATAAGATTATATCGATGTACAACGAAAATAAGATATTATATAGGTAACCTAACCGTCAAAAACCCGCGACTCCAACTAGAAAAAGAGCTGTAACTTTTGAACGGCTGAACAGATTTTCATGAAACATAGCTAAGATGATACCCGATTAAACTAGCTTTCGATTAAAAAAATCTGCAGTAAAATCAGTCCATCCGTTTTGAAGCTACGATTCCATAGACAGTTCATACATAGATACACATATCCACAGATACACACTACAAACTTACAACACCCCTCATTTTTGTCGGGGGTTAAAAAGTAAGGCAATTCCATACATAAAACAAAACAACATACATCCTGGAAACGCCGGTCCTCTCATACAAATCCATCACAGTTTACGTAAAAGTTTAATAGGGACTAAGGTTTCGTCGGGCTCCCTCCCGAGGTCGTCGCCCTCTTAACAGCTGACAGGAAAGTGGTACGCCCCTCGGTCAATGAACTTAGAGCCGTATTATCTACAATTTATATAGGATACTTGAATTTCCATGGATACATAAGCCTTTTAGCAGGGCCATATTACCGGTAATGGAGAAAAATTATATTTAGGGTGATCTACACTAACTTAATATAACAGAAAAGATTTTTATTTTTGTTTGTAATGAATAAAACAAAAACTAAGTAACCGATTTTAAAAATTCTTTCACCAGTAGAATGCTATATTATCACGGAGAGACAAAGTGATTTTTTTTCTTTTTTTAATTAGTGATCCTCTCGTAATCTCCAATAATGTAACCCAAGGTGTAAAAAAATACCTATTAGATAAAATTCCTTACATCACTTGTGCTGCGAAAAATATTGCTGATAGACAAGATCAATATATTAATACGTGAAGGGAAAGCTTTGTACATATTGCGCGCACGGAGGAGTGTGAGATTTGGCATAGTTAAAGTTTATATGGAGAAGGAGTGCAGAAAGCTAAAATTACGGTCGATTTTCCACCACTTGGCGACCTCTAGTTATTATTATTATTGTTGTAAGTAAAGTTGTTATAAGTAAATGTCCACCCGTGCTAAGCCGGGTTGGGCCGCTAGTGTAAAATATAAAGACAAAAGTGGTGAGAGGGAAATGAGTTTTTTATTTAAATGATGAACATTAATTATTGTGACACTAAAATTTAAAGCTCTTTCTTTAAATATCTGCTCTCAATTTTGGAATAACACGTGTAAAAGTCTTCAGCCGCATACACTGATTGTTCGAGTGCTTTTGGCACGCCAGGCTACGTTATAGTCCATAAACACTTTTGTTTATACGAGCAATCTCAAATTGAGCGTCAGATTTTCTTTTAATTTTCAAGTTTCGAACGATAGGTTTTATTTCGTAACACGTAATTCTGATTACGTGCGCATGTCCAGTTTGGCAAGCGACTGATATACGTTTTAGAGTGGTAGGTCGTTAGTCACTCACCTTGTTATAGTGTGAACATTAGCTTATGAATCAGGAGTAACCACTAACACCGAGTGGGGACGCGTTTCATTCAACAACTTTAGGTGGGAAGCGAAGCGGTAGATGCGCGAATGTTTCCGTGTCGATAACAATAGGTTCCATCGCTAGAGACAATCTGCGAGAACGTTATTCAAACTCAATATCTGATCTGTTTATTCCAATTTGGACTAAATCGACCACCATTAGTTGTTTGTTTATTATGTAGATGAGAGACTGTGTTATAATCGTACGTATGTGTGTATTCTGTGTATTTAACGACCTACATTTTGCACATTGCTAAAAGTACTACAATTCAAGGTCATTACCCCTGCCACAACAACAAACGTCTCAACCACATTATTACATTACAAAGCGAATTTAAAAACATTTAAATAAATAAGAGAAGAAACCTTTCTTGCACAAACAACTTCGTTCCAATACCGGTTGGAGTGAACGCGTCTCGCTCGCGCCGGTGATGACTAATTGGTGCGAGCGAGACGGAGCGACAAGGTCACTGGTCAGCCGTTCTCCGTCAGACAGCGGGACGCGCGGGGCGGGGGCGTGCGCGGGCGCAGACGGCGCAACGACATGGCGGCGCGGGCGGCCGCGGTAGACGTGACGTCACTCACACCAGGTCACGAACGAACTTGCACGGAACCCCTCATGCGTAGGAAAACTGGATGCATTCACGACACGATAAAAAGCGTAATATGTAACTATTGAGCGTAAACGATGCGGAAGACATCGACGTTATTTCGACGGAAGTTTCGTATTGGCATGCTTCAGTCGACGGGTTGGCAGTTGGCACTAGCTAGAGGCGAAACGTGACGCCGCTGATGTTTACTTGATGAGCTTATTCAATCGTAATGGCCAATGGAAGATAATTACAGTGTACATTAAACTATCTAAGAGGTTACAGACAGCAATTTTTGATGCCATGAATGATCTCACATTATACCGACAAGATAAAGCTGCAAATTGAAATGATGATTATAGCTACGTAACATTCTTTGACATCATCAGCATAATAAACATTAACGGATAAAGTTATTCGCAATCATATTTAAATTAAATTAAATGCATTTGTCCAAGCAATCCTCACTTTCATAGAATTACAATCAGATAAATACGATTCCACTTCCTAAAATTTTGTTTCAAATTCAGAAACAGTTGAGCGTACAGTATGTACAAGCAAGTTTGGCAGTTGTACACTTTGTCGACAAAATTCTTTGCCCGGCTGCCGATAAGCTAGCCACGCCCACATTTTTCTTTCGCCAATTAGGGTCACTTAGCCTTAGGCCCTAAATTCTAATTGACGGAAGCGAAATGTGGGCCTGGCTAGCTTTTCGGGAACCGTGCAAAGAATTTTGTCGGCAAAGTGTACTACCGCCAAAGTCCTTGACTGTACGTGAATATTCTGAAATCCGAGATTCCCTATAATAAATAATTTGGGATCTTATTTATAGACAGTGAGAGCAGTTTATAAATTCAAAAGATTATTTCCGTGTTTTTCTTTCCGGGTATTTAACCTCATTAGTATTTTTAAAGTTTTTAATTGAATAGAACGTAGTTGTTCTAGTAGACTAGAGGAATGATTAGCTCAGAAAGATTGATATGCAGTAGTGTTCAGTGGCGTGGCCGGTAGCGTGTTGCAAGCACACAATATTGGTCATTTTACACTGCCCACCGGTTTTCCATTAGTTTATTTACGTATTCGAGTGGGGAGTTGTTTGTCACCGCGCCAAATTTTATAATTAGGCAGTTGTCAAACTCAACTCTTGCCTTCAACGCATTGGAATTGTGTAACACAGTTTTTGGAATTATATGCAAATCATTAATTTTTGAGTCCATCAGCTATTTAGCTTTAAAACACAAATAATTGTCGGGAGCTTTGTGTAAACATCTTTTATGTGTTCCCAGAAGATATTAATGGGAGAAATTTTCGTATATGCACAGTTAACACGTGGCAAATCTGGTAACAGTTAGCTGTCAAGTATTATAAGACAATATCCATAGCTGTGTGTGAGAGGTGTCAGGTAATATCATTAAATGATTCTCCAATTTCCTTATTAGTAGGTACTTTAATCAATAATTGTTTACAACCACTGCTCGCCACCGTCCGGCCTGACGTTCCAATTTACAATGGCCGCCGGCGCTGTTCCTATCACACTATTAGTCAACTTGACAACTTATATTTTAATAATTAGTAATTATAAATATTTGTACGTATGTAATAAATTAGATAAATGTTTAAATTATTGATTAAATATAGGAATCGCTAACAGACGGCCATTCTGCTATAGGAATGTCCTCATTCCTAAATTCAACTCGGCCATTCTATCACACAGGGTATGGCCTCATACCAAGGTACATAAATTCATAGTAATTAAATAACAAATAATGCAGTCTAATTCAAATTATTGTGACATTGTATAAAGTAAAATTATCATTTATATAAACGTTGAAATAAAAAAAATAAAAAATATGGTGAATACATTTCTAATAAAGTCAAAGTATTGTTTTATATTATTTCATCAATCAACGACATTTTTATAAATAGTGCTTGAACCTAATCTGTACATTGCAACTCATTCGCGACTATGATAAACTACTAAAATTTATTATCATCATGGGCACCCGAGAGCCCGTAGACACGTGACAATTCAGCCGTACACTTCTATTACACGAAGCTCCCGTTTAGCCATCCGAAAGCCACGGTCTGAGCGTTTCCCTGGATCATTACTTAATTTATCAGGCTACCCGAGAGCCATTTGCTTGCAATTCATCAAACAATCAATCGTCTGCCGTTTAGCCACCCGAGAGCCACGGTCTGCCAACAGCTTGTCCTCTTCGGCGCTGTCTCAATAATCGGACATTGCCGACTCTCCAGTCTCGACATTAACCTAAGCTGTAAAGGACATGGAAATTGGATCAATGGGTCAAGGGCTACCGGCCACTACCACTATGAATCCACTACATAACGGTACCTTCATAAATTCAAATAAAAAGTTTCTATAAAGTATGGGATATATACATGGATACTGTATCGAATATATAATAATAATATCTACTATTCATCTTGCGAATCCGAATCGCTATTATCACTTTTATCGCTAATTACTGGCGACGAACTTAAATTAATCCATGGTTTCAACTGATCAGCCGGGAAAATATTTTTATACTGTCTTTGAGAAAGTCCCTTAATGCTAGATACTTCATATCTATCTTTCTCTAGTACTGCAGTTACATTAAATGGACCTTTGAACTTTGCAGCTAACTTTTTGCTCTTACCCCGGTCTGGATTGTTATTAGGAATCATGACGAGATCACCTTCTTGAAACGTTTTAGTTGGAGCCCTCGTTTTATCAAAATGTTCTTTCATCTTTTTCTGTCCTTCTATAATTTTCTCTTCCACAGATCTCCTCATTTCATGTCTATCAGTGTTTGAAATTTGTTCATCTGTCTCTAGTGCTCCTTTAAGAATTCCTTCCGCCTGACATGTGGTTCTCTGACCAAAAACCACTTCAGCTGGCGATTTTCCAGTACTTTTATTTGTAGTGTTATTAAAACTCCATTGTAATTTTGCAACATTTGTGTCCCAATCCCTTTCATCTAAACCATGGTTCATAGCGGCTAGCGAGTTCAGAATTGTTCGGTTGTAGCGTTCAATCTGTCCATTTGCTCGAGGCGTCGCTACAGCATTTAGAACATGTTTGGCCCCAATTGACATAACAAAACTTTTAAATTCGTTAGACGTAAAACTTGTGCCTTGATCTGATATAATTATTTTAGGGCTTCCAAATGTTGCGAAAATATCTTCAAGTGTTTTAATCGTAGTCTTAGATCTAGTGTTCTTTACGGCTCTGACAAATATGAATTTGCTGAACCCGTCAATGACTCCGAGAATGTATGCATTTCCTCGTTTACTTTTTACAAATGGACCCAAGTGATCCATATGTATTATGTGAAATATTGCGTTTACCTTAGGAATTGGATTTAAGTACCCTGATTTTTTTCCAGACATTTCTTTGTTATAAGCACAGTTAATGCAGGCATTCACATACTTCTTGACGAAGCGGTTCATTTTTGGGAACCAATAATCTGCTCCAATCTTCTCAACTGTTTTCTCAGTTGAGAAATGACCCGCTTCGTCATGATTAAGTTGACAAATTCTCCACCGCGCCGAATTAGGTACCACCCATTTTAATTTGGATCCTACACGCCTATATATTTTACCATCGCGTAATACATAATTATTAGATATGTCTTTTATATCCATATCGCTAGTTTCTAAAATAGTTTTGATATGTTTTATTCGTGGATCTGTCATCTGCACTGTATGAAGCCAGTCATGAGTCGTGATATTAAAAACCTCTACTTCATCTCGGATATCTGGTGGTGAAACAGGGTTCCGACTCAAGGCATCTACATGCTGCATGTTATGACCAGGCCGATATTCGATGGTAAAGTTATATTCCTGCAGCATCAGCCACCACCTTGCAATTTTAGGTATTAAATCTCGCTTTACCAAGGTGGTACGTAATGCATTACAGTCTGTTATAACCTTAAATTCCAGCCCGATCAAATAAACCCTGAATTTCTTCAAGGTTAGTACCACTGCCATAGTTTCCAGTTCGTAGGAGTGCCAAAATGCTTCCTCGCGCGTTGTTTGGCGACTAAAATAAGCAACTGGCCTAAAAGGCGATTCTTCATTAGGTCTCTGTAGCAAGATGCCCCCAATTCCTACTTTGCTGGCATCGCAATGCACCTCAGTGGTATAATCCGGGCTGTACAATGCCAATACAGGTCTAACTACCAATTTAGATTTTATTTCAATAAATGCAGTGTCTTGTTCTTCACCCCAGTGCCAGGGAACTTCGGCTTTGGTAAGTTGAGTCAGGGATCTCGCAATAGAAGCAAAATTATAAACGAAACGCCGAAAGTAGCTGGCCAAGCCAATAAATTGACGAACTTGATGTACATTCGTCGGTTTTGGAAACTCGGACACGGCCTTTATTTTCTTACTGCCTGGTTTAAGACCAGCTTCGGAAATTTCATACCCAAGATAATCAATTTCTGATTGAAAAAAGAAACACTTTTGCAGATTAAGGGTCAGATTAGCATTACGTAAAAGGATCAAAATTGACTCCAGCTTGCCGAATGCCTCCTCAAATGAGCTACCCGTAGATAATAGATCATCTAAATAAGGAATAGCCAGCTCAAATCGTTGGGCTCCTAGTGCTTTATTTATCATACTTTGGAACACTGCAGGAGCATTCACAAGACCAAATGGCATCCTCATATACTCATAGTGGCCGTCAGGAGTCACGAAAGCTGTTGCGTGACGTGACTCCTCAGCCACAGGAATTTGATGATAACCAGATGCCAGATCTAAGCTTGTAAAGTATGATTTCCCGCTAAGACGATCGAGCTGGTCGTCAATGATAGGCATCGGATAGCTGTCCTTTATTGTCTTTTTATTCAATGCCCGATAATCGATACAAAGTCTATCTATATTCATTGTTCTTTTTCCGCACTAATACTATCGGGCTAGCATATGCCGACTGTGATTCTCTTATAATATTATTAGCTAACAATTCGCCTACCATTTCCC
Source organism: Allophyes oxyacanthae (assembly GCA_932294325.1). NCBI lineage: Eukaryota > Metazoa > Arthropoda > Insecta > Lepidoptera > Noctuidae > Allophyes > Allophyes oxyacanthae. Next base: position 2,594,734 of record OW028625.1, read on the forward strand.
GTACCTTTGCGCGCTCACTAAAAGGGAGTCTATAGGGCCTATACGTGACAGGCGTATCATCGCTTAGACGTAGTGTCATTTCCGTTATGTGAGTCGATCCAAGCTCTCGCATATTAAATGCAAAGCAGTCCCTAAACTTGTTCAGAAGGACTAATAAACGATCTCTTTCAGTATCAGTTACTTTGGGGCCAATATTCAACATATTTAAAGTAATGGGTTCATTTATGGTATCAGGTTTACCACCAGTATCATAAGACCGATTATTAAGATCAATAGAATTCACATCCAAGGGTCCGCATATTGATGTAAATGGTCCCTGACTATTTAGTTTTATTGCTCGTGCTAATAATTTTAAATTGGTGAGTGAAATTGGGTTTTTTGTTAAATTCACGATTATACATCGACTCCTTCCATTTTGGAATTGATAAACACCTTGTAATAAAAGGTATTCATTACCAGGTTTCATACATGCACTACCCGGGACAAATAACAGCCCTGAAAAATTGTTTCGAGTATCTACCTCTATATCCTGTAAACCTTTGATTGAGATGTCGTTAGTATTATAAACATCCATTCTTTCCATATCGGAATCATCACAATAAAGGATCAGTTCAGTACTAGTCTTATGAACGGTAACAGTGGGCAGTTCTGTTAAAGACTGCCCAATAAGAACGTCTGTCTTGAGTAGATGATCCGGGACAATAAATGCTTCTATGTCCGCTTGAACTGCATCTACTACAACGGTTACAAATATCCTAGCAATTGGCGCAATACTCCCAGAAGCAAATCCTTTAATAATTGGAAGTCCCATTTTATTCGGAACAGCATTTAGGCCTTTAGCAACGTTTTCTCGAATTAAAGTGCATTGACTTCCGAAATCTATATATGCTGAGACCGATATCCCATTAACAGAAATTGTTTTAAAATACTTACTATTTGGCTGGTCGTTTGTTGTGATTTGTAGAACGTTTTGTTTAGGGTTATTATTTGAACTCTCTTGTGTTTGTTCAGTTTTTGGTCGAGGACCTATCAGCTCACAATTTTGTGTCATATGTCCTAGCCGTGAGCACTTATCACACCTTTTTAGTGGTTTAGTGCAGTTACGTGCTGTATGCCCAGCATCACCGCAATTATAACATTGAAAAGTGTATCTGGACCTTCCCCGGGTGGTTATAGGTATGGATTTATTCCACGTATTGTTGCGATTAGCATCTGAATTCTTTGAGTATTGAGATTCATTTTTGGGTAACAACGCGTCTCTCTTTGATACTAAATTTCCCCTTTTCGATATTCGGCGTAAATATTTTAATAAATCTGATGTTCTCTTAAAATTAGCTCCTTGGGCGTTAAGTCTTATGCCATTATCGAAAATACCACTAATTATGCAATCAACGGCATTTCTTCCCCTAACGCCGCACATTTTAACCAACCTAGCCTTTTCATGAAAATATTCTTCCAATGATTCCTCTCTCCTACTTCTCCTGCTAAGCATTTCCGTCAGACGATCGGCATAGTTACGATCATCCGGGAATGTTTTCATGATCTTTCTTTCCCACTGTTTCCAACTTAAATCGATGGTACTCCTACCCTGGTACCATTTCTTTGCATGGCCAGAAAGTTTCGGTATAGCATAATAGATAATTTGTCTCTCAGTCCATCCATATATTTTTGCCGTCTCGTTCACCTTGCGAATCCAATCTACTGCCGTTTGTGAATGTGCGTCAGGGTCGAATTCTGGGATCACATTATGCGATCCTTCAAAACGATTGCCTTTGATTATTCTAGAAAATCTTTTTAGAAAATGGTTCTCTTGACGGCTAGTGGATCGTCTTCGTTTTCGGTGTGAACGAATTCTTGAACGGGATCGTCTTCGTTTTACGGACGAATCTCGTTTTCGCTTGTATCGATTTTTAGGTTCAGAATCGGTGCTGTTGGACGTTTCTTCGCTATCATTACGCGGCGAGTATTTACGACTGCGATGCTTATGGCGTCGGGTAGAACGAGCTTTGCGTCTATATCGTGTATAATAATCGGAATAACTGCTATCCGAATTGGTACTGCTACTCGTGTGAAGCCGATCTGAGGATGAGGATGAGGACGAGGAAGATGCCTTGCTATGACGAGACCTGCTACGGTAAGTATCACGTTTCCGTTGTCTTTTGTCAGGCCTTGTTACGGATCGTTTATATCTTCTAAGCTCCTGAATACGTTCGGGATTCCGTGATAATCTACCAAATCTATCCGGTTGTAAAGGCGGAGTATAATTCGACCTACCACTGGAAGCCATTTTGCAGAACTATGTTTTATGGTGAAGACTATGATGGCAAATCAATATTATGTTTCATAATGTGTTTATTTGTTTATTTTTAATTGTGGAATTAAAACGTGGTTTAAGTTAGTGTCGTGTAATAGGTATTAGTAGGAAAAGAGAAACATAAACAAGAATCATTATTAGTTTTGTAAAGTACACTTACATACTCTTATATCGTTAGGTACACAGCTTGCGGCGACTATTTCATTCGCATGAAATTTATTAAAAATATGACACTAAATGCCGTAGCAACACAGCGCTTAGAATCGTAACTCCTGTCTTTTAATAAAAGGCGCGTATGCACATAGTAGGTAGATATAGTCTGCCGCACGATCTGCTCAACAAGGCGAAGTAAGTCTTGGCTGTTAAGTTATAGGTACCATCAGCCACACAATAAATAAATACAAGACCTTAACGAATTAAATAGGTAGTATAAAATCCATTTAATTATCAAAGTACACACTCAACTTTCCAATAGTTTTATGACTAGATAATAATATGAAGTTAACTATTGGTCAACTGGGTGTAAATGAATAACCAAGCACCCAAACGAACATTTTTTTTTTTTTTTTTTTTTTTTATAATTTCGGAATTCAATTATGTATTCACTTTTATTGACACCACATACTACGTAATTTAATAACTAAGTATCATTTATACCCATTTGTGCTTAATACCAATGCATGTGTATTTGTACCTGTAAGCGACTAATCCGCTTTATTTATTGTAAGTAGGTGGGTACCTACATGCCAGTATTCTGTGATCTGAGACAACATGCATAAATAACAACACAACATTAACCGATGCATAAGTGGTATATACCTACACATTACGTCTATAGGTGCTACTACATAAAATATCTGTAGTTTTTATTTTTTTTTATTTTTATAAATTATGAATTTAATAAAATCTATCATAGTTACGTGAAAATATTATTCTATTCCATAATTCACCCTAGACATACACCAATCGAGCGAACACCATACATGACCTACTTTTATTTTCTGCCTTTATACTTACCCACACATTTTATAAAACTTCAACGTAATAAATTATTCACAAAACTGCGTTTATTTTCACATGTAGGTATACAAATATGAAGTAACATACCTGAAGACTTTCTCCAACACTCTTAGTTCTTACCACTTCTGACTGTGAGAGGTGTCAGGTAATATCATTAAATGATTCTCCAATTTCCTTATTAGTAGGTACTTTAATCAATAATTGTTTACAACCACTGCTCGCCACCGTCCGGCCTGACGTTCCAATTTACAATGGCCGCCGGCGCTGTTCCTATCACACTATTAGTCAACTTGACAACTTATATTTTAATAATTAGTAATTATAAATATTTGTACGTATGTAATAAATTAGATAAATGTTTAAATTATTGATTAAATATAGGAATCGCTAACATGTGGTTTGAATTAAGCGTGTTTCATACCATCATTTTCTAAAACGCACTTCTCAAACAGCATTGAAAACTGCGTATCAGAAATTTGATAGTTTTCGGTAAAGCTTGTAAGCAAAACAACACTCGTTGTAAAATTAAATAACTATGCCACAAATAACAAAACCTTAGTTCAAAAACAACCATAATTAGCATGTTTTTTTTTTAAGGCTGTTAACAGAATCTCGTCAACAACGGTGAGAGAGAAACATGTGAAAAAAACAGCCGTGCCCTAGTCTGGTTGACCCAAATAGAGCGTTTCATCTCGCAGGCTCTGACGCGAGAGTCATTTTCTCAGTGTGGCCACAAGCCACGAGAGAGCATCGTGTCGAACCCTTATGGTCTTCAGAGTTCTGTATAACATCCAACTTCATCTGAATTTCGGTTAAAAGATATTTTACTTCTCAAATAACATTACATTGTTCGACCTAGAGAAACCATAAAATTGTTGAGAACAAGGCGTTCAAGCTATAAAAGTCTAAAATAAGTGTGTACATATTAAGCTATTATTATCTATATATTAATACGTGAAGAGAAAACGCACGGGGGAGTGTGGGATTTGGTATAGTTAAAGTTTATATGGAGAAGCAGTGCAAAAAGCTAAAATTACGGTCGAATTTCGACCACTGGGCGACCACTAGCGTAACTATTTATCTTTTTATCTTGTTAGTAATGTAAATAGTTTGCAAAACATTAATTTCCTAATAAATACAAACATAATCATTTTTTTTTTATAAACGGCTATTTAGTATTCGCTCGCCTTTGTGCATGTATTTGTAAATTGTATATTTTTTGTATATTCCATATTTTGTGTACAATAAAGAATAAGAGATAAGAGATAGTATTATCTTCATTTTTATCCCTGCCCAATGCTCTAGTCGTACACATAGTTGACACTTGTTTTTATAATGTCGCCATTTTTAAACTCGCTAAATGTTTTTTGCGCTCCCCTTGTTCTTGCCGTTTCACACCAATTTATATGCGAGTGCCATGAATATTTAAAACGAACTTCATGAACTGCAGAAAACTCACAATGTGGGTGTAAAAAAGGACAAGCCATTAATTTTAGCATAATGGAATCGTTTTATAGTTTTAAAAGATGTTGTTTTGATTGAAAAACTCGTTTTAAATTTATTTAAACCTAAGTTTTGAACGCTAGTAAATATGAGTGTGATGTGGGGTGAGCCTATTCGCTCGTCACTCGTATCCTGGGCCCTCCCACCCCACTCCCATTTAGTGAAACCGGGCCAGTGGGGGGAGGGGGGCGACCCGGGAATAATAATTTTAGCTCGGCGCGGTGGCATGGAAATGAAAAATGTCATACTGCTCCCGACACACACCTTGTACGTAAATGCTTTCACCTGCGATGGGATGGCCCGATATGGCTGTGTGAAACTACCATAAAATAGCTCCGTCATGTATTAGACTACGTTTTTAGATGAATTATGACGTTATATAACCGCCACGCTTTGTGTAAATTACGTGTGTTTATTTATTGTGTGTTTCTAAACAGCCTGTCCGAATGAATTGTATGGATGGTTCCGTTTGTGGTTTATAGGATTACCTGTACTGAAGAGGGAATAAAGTACTCCTTAGTGAACGTAACTTGCTTGTGGTTTCTTACATACACTTCAAAATCCAGCTCCATTATTCTGCAGCACGAAGTGTATCAACTATAAATTAATTTATAGGCCATTGGAGTCATGCTTTTTCATAAATCTTCTTGCGTAACAGAAATAAAGTACATTTATTCGGACTAGACAACACAATGCAGAGAAAAAAAAGATTGCCAATAACAGAAGAATAAAAAAATCATGAGCTGTACATGCCAGTACCGAATGTGTTGCCAACTCAGCATTTGCTGGGCATAAGAACATCCAGCGCTGGTTTTCAGCTGGCATCCTTGCAGTGACAGTTGACACACGGACGGAGGAAACAAATATTCTTATACATGATAAACGTACACAATAATAACATAATCGCGACACTTCAAACAGACAGCAGACATTTTGAAACGCCTTTTTGTACAAAGAAAAATTCGGTAAAATCACAGACTTGCATAAAATCATGCTCAATATCTCTTATGGATGAATTGAGGACAAATAAGCTCTGACGGACCGATTTCACATTCACACCTCCAATATTTTCTCAAAGGTTTCGTCATCCCTTCTATTTGTTCCAAGACAAAAATTCATCTGGCTGAACTCTCGAACGTTCTTGGTAACTCATTAGACCAAAGTTGTCGGTACTTCGCAATACCATTGTTGGACTAATAAGGGATAGTGTTGCGACTTGCGTAAGCTTCGGACGAAATCCATTAAATGGAGTATAGACATTTTGTCCCAATTATATCAACTCATACATTCATATGAACAACTTCATAGACTGCTCTAAGGGAAATAGGTACTTTTTGCAGCAGAATCATGCTTTTTCGCGTTCGATATTCACTTTTTGAAAACAAAGAGCAGCCCAAGAACGCGACATGGCGCGATTTTACTGGAAACAGTAGATAGTATGAGCCTAAGGAATGCTTGGGAAACAATCATTTAACATCTTGCATGCTTAATTTGTGTGTAAACGCATGTTTGACAAATAAATTATCTTTATCTTTAATAAATATAATCCACATGTTTGGTAGGCGACTCAATTATCACAACAAATATGATGTTATTGTTACACATGGATGATTTTAATAGATTATTTATCATTCCTTCATTATAAGTCACCTCTTACCACATCTGTTGGAACTAGCACACACGATAACAACACTGATGTAAAGAAAGAAAGAATAAGTATTTATTAGACGCGGCACAAAAACTATTTATAAAAAATAAAACATGTAAAACAAAAATAAAAATATTTTTCTTAAATATACAATAAATAATAATAATAATTAATAATATATTTTTGTTTTTATGTAAACATAAAAATACAAACAGAACCTTGTAATTGATTGTAAACAGAAAAAAGTATAATTTGTAAAGAACATCCGTCCAAATATGTACAGTCGCCAAATAAATACTTCACGAGATTTTTTCCCTTTGAATTTTGTGCAAATGGCAGACATTTTGGGAAAATATCGGCCGTTTGGGTCCAGTTATTGATGTCAGAGAATTGAAACGTAACTATAGACGTAATAATCAACCGATTTGTATTCTAAGTACTGGAATAACAAAAGGGAAAACGCTTCTTCTCCGGATATTCAAAGAAAAATGTGTGTAAGTACTCGAGAAATACTTCGGAGTTAAAATTAATGGTTGTGTTACCGTTTTAGAAACACGTTTTTATTGCAAGAAAGGGTTGGCATTGTATAAGAACGTGGCTTCCCTATTTATTGTAAACTGTTGTGATAACCAGCGGGTCTACCGCGTAACTAAAATTGTAATGAACATCGACATTGGTATTAAACTTCAATACGATCGTGAGAGCCTAAACTTTGAGCTAACTTGTATTTTTTTTACCGATCATGAAGATAGGAGTCCCAACTATATCATAGGTATTTTTTTTTACAAGTTAGCTCAAAGTTTAGGCTCTCACGATCGTATTGAAGTTTAATACCGATGTCGATGTTCATTACAATTTTAGTTACGCTGTAGACCCGCAGGCATTTTCAAAACGTCGTGATTCTAGGTGCACGGTTCCAAGTGGGTTCCAAGTCGTCTGCATGGGTGATTTAAAAGGCCTTAGTAACCTACCTATTTCATTTTAATATAGAGTATATTCATAAAACATAAAGTGAACTGAAAATAATCCACTGGTCAAAAGTGGACATGATCTCAAAGTAACATTGCGATGCTCTTTTATAACCACACGTCAGCTATCACTTGCATCAAAAAAGCTCAATGGACTGAAAAATAAATAAAAACGTGAAATCTTTTGTTTCGCAGTTGAAAGCAGCCCCCGTTGGGTGGCGATACGAACGCTGAAAAGGTTATTTTTAGCTTTTATTCAGTGAATGAACACGATTTTCCCATTAAAATTGTTATTTTTCACATGTGCCCATGCCATTAGCACGACATTTTCAATGTACTGTTAAAGTAACATTACTTTTACGTGGAAGTCTGAATATTGCTACGATTCACCAAGAAATATAATGTGACACATGAAAAAATAAGTAAACCTGATTTTGACATGACAGAAGCCATTTTGGAACATAGAAAGAAAAATCATTTATTTGCCACAAATACAAGACACACTAGAATAATCATAAAGTTATTATTAGTGGTAAAGTAATAATAACTTTATGAGAATAATAGACATAGGTAATAAGAAGATAGGATAGGATATAATATGTGATTATAATGAACTCGGTTCACAAAACCCAGATTACGTAACAATTCACATTATCTCTTGTAACTAAACACATACAAACTTATCAGAGATAACTTTACAAATTTTGGGGAAATCCATTGTTATATTATTATTACTTTTTTTTTTCAAACCGTGGTCTGCACGGACTATAAACTCATGTACTTACTAACGATCTTAATTACTCTCTGCGTGTCCAATTACTAAGGTTTCCGAATTAAATATATTAATCATTCTCATAAACATATTCCCGACAAGAATATACTCGTAGCTTAACATATAAATTACTATGAATTATAATGGCGAGACATTAACAAATCAGTCTTCACACGGTAAATCGTTGGACGTGTTAAACTAACGAGGTTTTAAAGCTTAATGTGCTCTAGAAAAACAACAATTTGTGTTTCAAAATTCAAATCAATTTACTTGAATTTGAAATCGAGTTTATAAGTTACACAATCACGACCATTCATGGAAGCGGTATGGAGGGGTGTTGTTAGTTTGTAGTGTGTATCTGTGGCATCGTAGCTCCAAAACGGATGGACCGATTTCAATGCAGTTTTTTTTAATTGAAAGCTAGTTTAATCGGGTATCATCTTAGCTATGTTTCACGAAAATCTGTTCAGCCGTTCAAAAGTTACAGTTCGTTTTCTAGTTGTAGTTGGAGGTTTTTGACGGTTAGGTTATATGTAAGCAAAGATCTAACCAACGAACGCGAAATTGCGTACACAGCTAGTCATTCCTATGGATAAATGTAGCATATTAATAATACACCACATATAAAATATCTAAGTGTCCCACAATTTTGTTAGAGATGACGCGCGTCATCATTCGTAGTCTAAATTAAAATGAATCCTTATTGGCGCAAATACCTTCGAAGAAGGCCCTAATTTCATTGATTCAGATAAAAATAAATCTTTCATCGTTATAACCAGAGTTGGGTCTATAAATATTCTTTTATGTACAACTTGTTCTTGGCGGTTTAAGAAACCTTACGTGTTCTAAATTGGTGTTCTTTGAATAAGTAATTATACAAACCAAGTGCTATAAAAAATTGGCCAGTCTAAATTGCGTGTCGAGAGTCATACATGCGAGATTTTGTCTCTGATTTAATAAAGCCATTATGTTTCTTTGTTTTTATATAAAGTCATCTTGTAATGAGAACGATAATTTACCCAAATGCTGAAGCAAAATCACGGTCACGGTTACTGAAGTTTTCAGAAAATTTAAATCGGATTTAAAATAACTAGTGGTCGCCCAGTGGTCGAAAGTCGACCATTATATTATAAATATATAAATTTTAGCTTTCTGCACTCCTTCTCCATATAAACTCTAACTGCCAAATCTCACACTCCTCCGTGCGCGCAATATGCTTGAAAAGGGGTACAAAATTTTCACTTCACGTATTAATATTTATATAGATATAGATAAAGCGGCACTAAAAAAGATATCTCTGACATAAAGACAACAAAATCGTCTAAATGAAACATCACCCAGCGCAACTGTTGCGTTAATGCCTCATTATTTCGACAAGGTACTTTTATAAGAATCCGACGCATATAAAAATTAACATAAATATACGTAGTTTATGCTAATGTTACCGTACATAATACGGTGATAATTACGATTCTAATTAGTTATTTTAAACAGCTGGTCTCATATCGCTGACAAAACTTTACAAAGGAGGATATTTTGTAAATCCACCAGCCCATGTCGCGGTGTATTTATTACATTATATTTTTCAATTTTATTATTTACTCATTTTAAGAAAAAGTCACGGTGTGTAACTAATTACATTCAGTCATATCACTGCTATTATGTAAATTGAGGAGGTATAGTTAGAATAAATGGAAAATTTTAAAGTTTACGGGCGTTATTTCTATTCTGACAACCAGAGGGAATGTTAAGAAAATTGTTATTTTATACAGCCCACAATAGCGTAAGTATCAAAGTGGGATGTATTTAAAATAATGAACACATTGGCATTACATCCAACAACATGATGGGTCCTGGGGGGCTAAAAAGGCCGCTTTAGATGAATCATAATATGATTCATATTATGAACGTCAAAATATCTACTTAATTGACGACTCTTAATGTCATCCGCATAAGGTTCATATTCAGTAATCATCTGTTTGACAGTTACTATGCAGATCATTAGATGAATTGCTGGGGGCCTAATTAGATGAATCATAATATGATTCATAATAAGAACGTCAAAATATCTACTTAATTGACGACTCTTAATGTCATCCGCATAAGGTTCATATTCAGTAATCATCTGTTTGACAGTTACTATGCAGATCATTAGATGAATTGCTCAATGTGGCCTTTTTAGGCCCCCTGAACATGATAGCTGACAGAGTGGATTGTCCATACATAGTTCACTGCTGTCAGTTACATGTATAAAAACAATGTATGTTTTAGATAATTATTTTTACTAACACTTATGTATAAGAAAATTGTTACTAACCCTATGAGCCTTGTTCTCGAATTAAAGTTTTTCTATTCTATTCTATTACATAAAATATTATATTTTCGAGTAGGTGGACTCATTATAGGGAGGTACCGAAATATAGTTTTTTTTCAAAAGTTGATTATTTCACTTTTGCCGTTTTTTCACGAAATGCGAAAAACGTTTTTTAATTAGTATTGGAATAAACCACTTATGACAAAACCATGCAATTTGATGTTTTTTTCCATTAGTGTTTAGATTTCATGTCAACTGAAAAATTATAAAAACCGATTTGGTCTAAATTGGAATAATCAACTTTTGAAAAGATCCTATTATTGTTTTACACGTAGCATTTCCAAGCGTTAGAATTTAAGGTATTACTTACTTTTGTCCTAAATAAATTAACATGAACAAAATCTACAGCAAAAAAAGACGTATTTCTCCCTAATTACCAGAACTTTCTCGACGTGTTTATAACTACAGCGGGAGACACTTAATAATAATAAATTCCAGCCCGTTACTGTCCCACTGCTAGGCACAGGCCTCTTCCCTGGACGAGAAGGATTAAGCCTTAATCCACCACATTGGTTGATACAGGTTGGCAGAATACACATTCCATCGAGAACTTTATGAGGCCCTCTCAGATGTGCAGGTTTTCTTAAGATGTTTTCCTTCACCGTTAACACAAGTGTTTGTTTTGCACATGAATTCGAAAAGTCAGAGGTGCGGGCTGTTTTCGAACTCAGACCCTTCCTGCATGGAAGGCGAGCGTTCAACAACTATGCGCAAAGCTAAAGCTGCTATCACTTATTTTTCTAATTTATAAAAGTAGAATTGTCGATTTAATAATTCGCACAATAGAGCAAACTGCCATAATATTGTGTCCTCTAACATCAAATTATATCGGAACTTGAATAAGCGATGGTTTCCATGATCAAGTGATCAAAAATTTACTTTAAATTCAAAAAGAAATAATAACAAAGTTCCTTTTTTATTCATATTTTTGTGGAGGCTTCAGCGTACTATGCCAGCCTGGTAAGGTCACTCTTATACATTATATAACAAAACTATAATAATTAAGTACGACAAAAAAAAGTTTAATTGTTCTTTAATTTGCTTTTACGATGGCGGGAAAATGGTTTCCTGCCATTGTAAAAGATGGTATTTCCCGCTAATTGTAACAACGGTGACACGTGCCGAAATTCAGGTGTATATTGTAAAGTGGTAAACACTTATAACTAATAAACGCTGTAGGTATTAAGTTTTGACTTGAATAACGGCATTTAAACCATACATTTTGTGATGACATAACTTTATACAGCGCTTATTAGTGAGGTGTGCTACAAGCACGCAATTATTAAGGTCCAATGAACCTCAATTGCTAGGCTTCGCGCCTTTTGATAAGGATTTAAATAATGCATATTGACATCTTTATCTAAAAAGGACTAGGTAATTAAATTTTGTTTAATCAATTAATTAATATTTTTGCTTTCCAAGCAGTAATAAATTTTTAATTTTCAAACTTTAGCTGCCGCTGACAGTGACCTGAAGTACTTACAAATTATATTATATCGAGAACAAAATTATGAAATTGGTATAAAAGCACTACATACATACCTAACTATTATACATATCGAATTTTCTTTGGATGTTCAGTCTAAGAAACACTAAAGTCGAATCAAGTCATACTGAGTAAATTATGTCGGCTAGGTACCTCAAATGCTGACTCGCCTGTAGGTACATGTGTTGAGTTATTATATTATGTAGAAGTTTAACGACCGTAAATATATTATTATGTATTTCATTAGTCAATTTGGCACTTCGTTGCAAGAAACGTGTTCGTTTTTTTTTAAATCGCACTCTGTTCTGAATCTAGTTTGATAAAATAAAGTATTCAGAACTTATCTCCGTACCTTGTTTCTGGTTAGACGGAAATAATGGAATGCCTTTACTCTATGCACACTTCCTCTTCGTTTTTGGAGTTAAAGTGTGTTTGGCGTTTCCTGATACGACGCGTACAAAATCGAAAGTTACTGCGGAGTTCGTATTTGTATACCAGTGTATACCAGCTTTAATTAAAAGTAATCCCTAGACACATTCAAGTGGGGAAGAAAGGGAGTTCTAACGATGCAGTGGCAGTGTTTACAGACCCATCTTGTGTTTACCCGATTTGTTTACAATTTACCCTTTTCCTTTGCTTACTCTGTGCTTCATTCTAAGAGTTGCGGGCTTCTTCTGTAAATTAAGTGCCAGAGAAAATCATTCTAAGCCTTATTATTTTGATGGCACGGCTGGCGCAGTCGCTAAGCGATTAGCTTTCTGCGCTACGTGCCGCGAGTTCGATCCCCGCACGGAACAAATATTTGTATGATCTACAGATAGTTGTTGCGGGTCTAGGTATGTGTGCATGTGACATGTATGTTTGTAAACTGTACCCTCGATACAGGAGAAAACATAGTGAGGGGAAAAGATTATTATTTTTTTCTTAAATATTGAGCAACGTTGTGACATTAGTCTCTACACTAACACCTCCGTAATCCACCCTCTGACGTAGAATAGAAACTTCTGATGTAACTAGAGCATTGTTTAAAGCCAACTTGCAGAATTTATAGGTTTCGAAATGGCAGTAATTACGCCGGTGATAATGTTAGAAATATTTTCCCCGAACACTTTTTCCGCAGTGAATAAAAAACTAAAAGCACTCTGGCCTGCTTGTCGCGCGCACGTCTATAAACAAGCATCTACAAATCCACACGGCCGCTGTTGCTAGGTGTGTTAACCGGTAAAATCACGGAGGTATCTTTTTTAAAGCTAGCATTCCGACTTCTAGCCTTTCTATTTAGTCATGATATTATGTATAACGCGCGTAATCCGACCAAGTTATATTGATTTACGCGAACGTTGAATAGTGTGCGGAGGTTGGATACTCAAACCGGTCGGGTTATGCAAAGTAAATGTACGCCGCGTTCATATGCTTCGCATACAATTTGCATGCTTTGAAGTGTAGGGTTGGCATACTAAATAGCGACTATTTTTAACTTTAGATATATTTGCGCTTTTGACCTCGGCCGTGTGGGAAACCACTTCGCACATAACGTTGTGTAAATTACTATTGTGTTATTGAGATAACAGATAATAAAATGTAGGTGTTTACTGTTTATTCATGGCGTACATGATATGGTTTGTGTTTATGAACATAACCACAATTCTTACTGTAATGTTTAATTGAACCATAATTAAGACGACCAGAATTTTCAATATCGGTTACTACCACGAAATATTAAAGGTTACTATAGTGCGGCCGCCGAGAGAATGCGTTCCTGACACCTGCCAATTGAACATGTTTCTTTTTTATTTTAGATTATATTTAGCGCTAAACTATTTTAGTTTATTAAAGGTTAATTTTAATAGAATTTTGTATCAGTAGTGCATGTAAACGATAGATAGGTACTATTATGTAATAATGTTTCGATAACAAAAAATTCTCGTTTGTTCGTAACTGACAGGTGTCAGAAACGCATTCTCTCGGCGGCCGCACTATACTAACAAAATGTGAATGAAAAAACGAATGTATGAAAAAATATTTATTACACAAGACGTTCGTTATAATGTATTAAGTAATGAAGATGGGGTTATAAAAAACCTACAATAGAATCAGCTGTTTGTACCAATTAATAAGGTAGCATGTCTGAGAGTAATAAATACACATTCTGAATAGTTTATTTTGCTGGCTGTACCTACTCAGTACACGTTAGTTCCCCGCGGTGCCTACGTTTGTACCCTTAGCTGTAGAGGCCTTGCACAATACACAGGGCTACATTGTAATATGCACGACGCGCGACAGTAATCATTGAACAATTTGCAACCGTACAAAACTTAGCACAAGAAGATTCAGGGCATGATCTCGTTGGATAAACCCTAATCAAATCAGCTGAGACGTCTCAAACAGTTCAAGAATACAACCTAAGTGAAATCGTCAATAGGATATTCCGTACTTACGCCAGATGTAAAATGCCTCTGGGAATAAAACCGACTGTTCGTACTTCGTGCCGCTCAAGATTTGCCAAACCCTGAAACTTAATAAGGATCAATTTACAATTTATATGTAAGAAGTTTAGGGCTTGAAGAGTTCGAATTGAGTTCAAGACAGTTTACTACCCTCCCAGGGTGCCGAGCTCGTCGATTTCTGGGAGGCAGCGGGATGGGAGGGTAGGTCTATTACTTACACGCGCGCGTTTTAGGGACTCAGGGAAATTACGTTGAAGTGTAGGCGCTAAGCCGACGGACAAAGACCCCAACAACTGCGTAGGGTATTTGACGATTAGACGACCATTTTTATTTATTTATATGGAAGATATACAGCTAAACAAAACAGAATGAAGACAGTAAGTTGGACTGACATACAATTATAGTTCTTTACGTATAGAAGTTGTTCAAGAAAAGTACTGTGAAGTGAAAACCATAGCACTTAGGGTTGCCAGATGGTCGGGATTCGTCTGGATTCTCCCGACATTTCGTATGACTCCCGACAAAACTCCAAATCTCCAGACAAATAACTTCTCGGAAAGTCTAACAAAGCTCGTTTAGCCTGCTAAACAATTTATTTACTAAAGAGAGAAATCGTATAGTATTTGATTTAATAAAAGCTGAGTTAGTAATTAGACTGAACTTTGATGTAGATTGTTAGAATTTTAAATCTTTTCTGAATACTAAGATCCAGATTGGTGGACCCAGTAAAGTCTAATGCCAAATACATGTGGCAACCTAAAAATTAAGTGTATACCTACTGAAGTTATTTTTGGATCAATATTGTTTGTGCTTTTGTAGTCTATTAATTTTAAAAATAAATTTAATATTTTACATTTTTATTCATAATATTTATTTCTCCCGACAACAACCACAAAATCCCGACATTTTGAAAATTTATCTAGATATTTTGGTCTTTCGATCTGGCAATCCTAATAGCACTGCCAACAAGACTGAGAAACACCAAAAAAAGCACATAATCAATATAAAACAATAGAGGCACATAGGTACCCATTAAGAATATAGAACCTACGTATTAAAAGCGAGCTACCCTCGTTATTTTTTACATGCTGTACTGTCCATCCAAAGGTTGTCTGTAAGAAATCACCGATTACGATAAAACCGCCCATTGTACAATCTTAAAATTATTAATTGTAATTATTATGTCAATTGCTCCTTTTTTATCAGGTGTACAATAAACAGTATTTCTACTCTATTCTAAAAAAATAAAAACAGTAGTAGGATTGTTATATATTACTATGCCTATTCATTTCAAAAAGTTAAGGCCTTCCTAGCCGAGGACACGCTTGTAATAAAAGGATCAAGATCATGCTGCTTACACATCACATTACATATTGTTAGGTGTAGAAACTTTTTATAAATCGCGCTCGGTAAGCCGTCAATAGATGTAGAACGAGAAACTCCGTCCGCACGCTTACTTTCGTGCGTGTAAATTATTCCTTTATTGCGTACAACAATGAATTCTCACGGAAAAGCCTTCGTTTGACCTACCTTTAGATTGCGACCTCCAGCGTCCAAAAATCGCATTTGTGTTAAAAACAGAATACATTTGCGTAGTTTAGTTACAAGGTGGATCAAGAACCGTTCATCCAAGTCTCTAATTATTGCATGCAGCTCGCAGAACATTGACCAAGTAATCGTGGAAGGTGAGGTCCGTCGCCTGCGATTGGTTCACGCGGCAGGCGCGGCTCCGTTCACTCCGCGTGACATTCACAGTACTTTGTTGCACTCCTATACACGAGAATACAGAAGGTGCACTACATTGTACATATAATAATTCACTAAAACCTAACCGTCAAAAACCCCCGACTCCAACTAGAAAAAGAGCTGTAACTTTTGAACGACTGAACAGATTTACTGAACAGTTTTTCATGAAACATACTAAGATGGTACCAGATTAAACTAGCTTTCGATTAAAAAAACTGCATTGAAATCCGTCCATCCGTTTTGGAGCTACGATGCCACAGACAGATACACACTACAAACTTTATAACCCCTGTTTTTTGTCGGGGTTAAAAAGAAACAGATGCCGAACGACACAAAAGAATCGCATATTAGTGTGAGAGCGATTCGTAATCGTATATTGATATTTTAATCTTCTTGCGTGTCGTTAGAAGTAAACCTTCTAAAGAATACCTTTTAAGTGTACTTAGAGCACTAGTTAAACTGCGCCACGATACACGCGCACGAGTCTACTACAGTGATAATTTACTTAGTTAGAAATGTTAGAATCAGGTTTTTAACGTACCTACCTCGAGTTAAACAGACAATGTTTTTCAGGCTATTGTGAGGTCTTTTCTCTTTCACTTTAAGACAATAACTTTCACCCGCCTTCTATCGTTTTCGTACCATATTTGGATAAGCCATCTATTACGACTTTCTTCTGTCACGTGTTCGTGATGAAAAGATTCGCCAGTTTCTTTAGTTCATATCAGGGTGATGATGATGGCGATGATGTCTCAAAGAATATTCATTTAAAATAACCGCAAAATATATAAAAATATTCTCAATTTGTGTCTAGTTTTCTGAAATGAAACGCAATCATCGTCATGTTTCTTAGAAGTGATGAACAGACAATTACTCGAGACTCGAGAGTTGCGGCTAGCTGCGTGTGGACCGGCCTGCAATGTACACGTAATAACCGTGCAGTGTTCAATAAATAAATAACAGCATATGAACGTGCAAAAGGACAATTCAAAGCGCTCTAGAGCATTTAAAAATCTTCTAGTTACGATAAAGAAGAGCTAATATTATACCAATGCAGTCGCACTCAAACAGTACCTTTCGATCTGCCATATTATTTATTTTGAGCCCATAATGTCTCCTTGCAGGGCAAAGGCCTCTCCTCTATCTAACCACTTACCCGCCTGGCAACATTACCTCGCTCGAAGGCTATTTCACGTAATTAAATAAGTGCAGTTGCAGTAAAATTTTGATCAAAACAACACATTTCGTATTCTCTTAGCTTCAGCTATCACTGACAGATACGCTCGCGTCAAGTTCTAGCGTCACTGGAATATGATCGGTGCTTCATAAAATTACGTGAATTAGCCCTCTGGTCGGAGGATCTTCCCTTTTCAACGGAGGAACAATACCTCGTACCTCCACACTACTTTTACCTCTCCTTAGATACGTAATATGTGTAGTAACACTCCTAAATCGAAAGGATATCGTAGTTCTAAATCGAAAGATCAGCATCATAATTCACAGCTTCTGTCAATTCACTGCAAGGCATAAAAGCCTCCTCCGTTTTACGCCATTCTTCCCTATTTTGCGACAATCTTGTCCAAGACTTTCCGTCGAGCTTATTTATGTCATCGACCCATCTTGCCATCGGTCTTCCTACACTTCGTGTGTCCGCCCACTTTCCGTCAAAGAAAGATGCTAAGGTAGATTTAAAACCCCCTCCTGCACTGTATGTTATACTGGTCGACCTTTTTAACCCCCGACAAATCAGAGGGGTGTTATAAATTTGTAGTGTATCTATGCATCTGTGTATCTGTCTGTGGCATCGTAGCTCCTGTATCGTCTGTATTGAGTGGAACATATTTGGCTCCATTGTTCTTGGGTCCTACATACATTTCATTGTAATACTGAGACGGGTGTGGCCCGCAATCAGTGTAAAACACTTCACCTCCTTACCATTTGTAATCATTTAGTCAAATGAAGTTGCGCCCCCAACGCTTGCGTCACGAAATAATGATCTAACTGTCAAAAACCCCGGACTCAAACTAGAAAGAGCTGTAACTTTTGAACGGCTTAATAGATTTTCATGTAACATAGCCATGATGATACCCGATTAAACTAGCTTTCGATAAAAATAACTGCATTGAAATCGGTCCATCCGTTTTGGAGCTACGATGCCACAGATATACACAGATACGCACTACAAACTTATAACACCCCTCTTTTTTGTCGGAGGTTAAAAACAGCAAGCAATGCCGCATGGACAGCACTTGCTAATACTACTTGAAAGATAATGCGCTCATGCGTCGTTTACGAGCTGCGCATGACACGCTCGCGTAATTACACCCTGCGCATGAGTGGAACGCAGACGGAGTGTAAAAAGAGCCCGCCATTGTTTAGCACGGCTCTCGATAACGTATTGTTGGACCTGAGGGGCGATTTTTTGGTCCAGGGGGGCGAATTGTAGGGCAAGTTTGGAACCGAAGTTTGATTCAAATAGATTTTTTAGGAACATGGATTAATCTGTGCAGTAAGTACTTCAGGGTCGATATTAACAAATTATACCGTGCGTGAATGAATGCCACAGAGGGTAAATGTGATGACCATTGTTGGGAAGGGATTTTGATTATGTATTGTATCCCTACCCAGGTTGCCAACTTTTAACAAAAAATAAAGTATATTTTAGTGTGAGAAATTAAATGAACAGTATTTGAACATTTTAAACAGTATTTTTGTTCACGAAAGCTTCCATACAATTTTTTTTATCACTAATGGTGCATCGACCTGTCGCTAAATTGACTGACCGAAAAACATTTTTATATAGGTGATGAAACAAACATTTTGCATACTTTATTTTTGATGAACAGTAAACAGTATTAGAATAGAATAGATCTTTATTTCATGTAAACCAGATACAGGCACTCATGAAATGTCGAGACTCTAGGTGCACGGTTCCAAATAGTAGATCCTATGGAGAAAAACCGGCAAGAAACTCCATGGGCGCTCCATGGGTGCCATGGGCGCATGGGCTCCATGGGCGGTTAATGAGCGAAAAGAGTATAATACTGTTTTTAACAGTATGGTCGTCATTACTCGTCATCCCTGCATGGGAGCCCCCATTTTGGTCTTCCAGACTTAATTGTTAACTCACGAGACTTATCTCATCAACCGTCATCTACGGTTATTGTATTTATTGTATTACACTTTTGCCCCCCTTTTGGGGTCAGGCCTAGTGAATATGTATTTAGTATAATGATATTTCCGCCAAGTCTGTTCATGCTGCCTGCAGTTACAACCACTTAAGATAACCGTAACTCGTTTCTGTATCGTTGATGGAAGCTATCGAATCGTAATTTGCTACTGTAATATTGATGGCATATCGGTTTTGGATCGAGGAAATTATAGGCTAAGTAATCTGTATCTTTGGCGTAGTGATTACGGATAAAGAATACATGACATGAACGCTAATTTTCGCTGATATTACTAGATTAGTTACGCTTCTAATCATTTTATGGACTATGGGGTCTTCTCGATTTATGGAGGGAACTCAGGTTCAATGAGAGAACTGCGGGTCTACAGCGTAACTAAAATGGTAATGAACATCGACTCTGGTAATAAACTTTAATACGATCGAGAGAGACTTAACTTTGGGCTACCTTGTAAAAAAACTTACCGATCATGAAAAAGAGTCCCAAAAGCATGACCGGTAAAAAAATTACAAGGTACTGGTAGCTCGACGCTTAGCCTCTCACTATCGTATTGAAGTTTATTACCAGAGTTGATGTTCATTACCATTTTAGTTATGCGGTAACCACCAGACCCTGTTTCTCCATTCAGCAAGGGCTAGCACGTTGGATGGACAAATCCTTCTCCACCCTTTGTCTTCTTGACGGAAGACGAACCGAAAAGATGAGAGAGAAAACGGTAAAGGGATAGCTGATAATTTTTTCGCGAATACAATGTTGGTCCCTTAGAGAAAGTTGTTCAGTTTGATGGTCTGACCCACACCCTTTAATACGCTTTAATATGACCACGCGTTTCTGATACACGTTGTATTAAACTTAGTGGGAGCACTCGAGATGAGTTGTTAGACTTCATTCATTGGTCATTAACTCTACCTATCTTCTTGTTATTCTTATTTTCTTTCTTTTTATTCACATTGTATTACATTATTCTCGCAGCTCTTACCACAACATCATACTAATCTAGTTTCTTGCCGGTTCTTCTCCTTAGGACCTACTATTTGGAACCGCGCACCTAGAGTCTCGACATTTCATAACTGCCTGTATCTGGTTTACATGTATTAAATATCTATTCTAGAATGTATTAAGATACAATAAATTGAAAAAGATATTTAAAAAGAGTGTTTAAATATCTTTTTCAATTTATTGTATCTTTTCTTCTCTTTCTGGTGTGCAATAAAGTTGCATTTGGGAACGGACACTGAATCACTCTGTAAATTTTGCGCACTACTCTCATTTAGTGTTAAGTGTATAATTTCTCAAAATCTGTAGATAACGTAATTAGGTAGGTATTTCTTTATCGAATTCCCAATTCGAAATACAACATTTGGTACATTCTATAGAGTGAATTATAAAATCAAGTGCAATCAAAACATTGTTATGACGTTGACATAAACGTACTCAAGTCTAGCCAATGGAACTGATAAACATTATATACTAAGTATTATAATAACATTAATAATTCTTATCTGACAACTGATAAACTTGTTTTTGCAAAACCCATGATAGATAAATTTATAAATAAAATTATAGACACAAAACAAAATGGCTGTGAGTAGAACAGATTGAATGCGAAATGTCTTATCATGGTTCGAATTCGAAACATAAAACTTTATCGCAAAACTGGGCAAAGGTCGTTAGTTTTAAGTGAGGAATTATAATTTATTCATACATTTTTTTTACTACTCTAGGTAGAAACTAGGTCACCAGTGCATCGGGAAGGAAAATGCTATGCAATGATAATAATAGCAAGGTCTAACATGTTGAACGTCTACTAGTTCGAGTAGGTATTGATTGGTCATCGCTTTGTTTAGGCACGGAACAACTTGCACAAGTTTAGGGTAATCACAGAAAACTCTGCTTTTGTATTGCTATATATTATGAAAATCGGTTTATTGAAGATTGGTGCATTCGAATGAATACGATACTCGAAACAATATATCGTGTTTTTATAATAATAGGTACAAATCAAAGAATCAATTCTACAACCCTAAAAAGACAGATCGTTTTATTAAAAAAACCTAATATTTTTTAAACCGAAGAAGTATTCCATCGATCATTGTTTTTTTTTTCTCATATCAAACGGATGTCCCGTCATCACTTATGCAGGGTTCTAAAGCCAGTAAGATGATGACTGATGAATCAAATGTCTTGTATATTCGTAAGTTACCTATCATAAAATTGAATCTATTCCGATTACAAGCATGTATCGTGATTATCTGCAAGATGCGCCAGACGTACATACAATAGATATTGTCACTGAGGAAGTCACTTTCCTTGCTCAGTACCTAGGTAATATAAAACATTAAAAGTCAATGAGCACGAATTGACGAGAGGCCTAGGTCAAGCAGTGACGATAGGCTTGTTTAAAGGTACATACGTAACTGCAAGCATGACAAGCCTGCAAGAACAATCATTTTGTGCAAGTATGCGTGCCATGCTTGTAGTTACGATGTAGCCACGTTTATCGAATGCCTAATTCGAAAAAAAGATTCCAAATCTCAAAACAATGGTCAAAATCTAAAAATTCCTTGTGTCACTTGACAATTTGCGACTTATCGTAAAGGCGTTGACGATTTAGGTATTTTTAATAGACTTGTCTGTGTATGAACATCAATGTTCATATGAATAACAAAGAAATTACCCGTGTTTCTTTGAACTTGTAACATTACAAGACCAGAATGTAGCTACATGTTTAATGTAAACTGTATTAACACGTGACTATACAAGCTGAACCTACATCTACCACATTTTATCAATTTACGTACATTGCATAATTATTTTGCGGTTACAGTACTTAGGTAGGTACGTAATTTTAACAATGAGTATGTAGGTATTGACTTGCACGTGTTTACGTGACACTGGCTGGTCTGATAACACTATTTATCTCGGAAATACATGGCACATTAGGTATTTGTGATAATGATCAGTAGGCACAATGGTTGCGGAAATGTGCTGTCATCTAAATGTATGGTGCAGCGAAATTAATTGCGCTTTCGATAGCCTGAATGACGCAGTGCCTTTGTCAGGTTCTGTTTTTAAATGAATAGGGATGTGCCTCACCTACCTAGAAGACCGTTTTAAATGTGCATTCGATTTTCGATGCGATGTTTTGATTAATTAACATGATTTTTGAACATAGTTGTGTTTGTTCATTTCTTGCTATAGAGCAAGAAATGAACAAACTCAACTAAAAGGAAGGGAACTACGGTGTACCTACTGATTATAGAATCAGTAGGTACACCGTAGTTCCCTTCCCTTAAAAAGGATTATACATTATATCCATACGAGGCCAAAGGGTTGTGATTTACCTCTTTTTGCAATCATCTAAAACTAGAACCATTGTGTTAGCTAAAGTCTGTGATGGGTCTTATCAGATTCCTATAAGCAAGCGACCGGCCTCTTATTTGATTGGATTTTAAGACTTTCTAATGAGATTCCAACAATATTTGCAGTAGTAATATACTTGTTTACAGTGTCCTAGAAAACACATCTTCTCTCAGAAGGAATAATAGTATGCAAGTTCGACAAGGAAATTCGATGAATCGTGCTAGACATTGTTTGTTATCAATAGGAAACAATGTCGGCGTGATGTTCTACAGGGCTATCCCGGTGGGTGGACAAACCCGTTATCTCCACCCTTTGTCTCCTTGGCAGAAGACAAAACAAAAATCGAAAGAGGAAAAGGTAAAGATAATGGTTTTGTCCCCGATCTTTCCCTCTCCCTTTTTTGCCGAGAACACTGAACATCGACATACCTGTTTTCTTTTCAACGTCAGCTGCTGTTTGAGCGCGACGGGCGGCAGCGTCGCCGGCGAGTCCCGCGCGGCCAGGTCGTCCAGCAACGCGCCGCACTTCTCCTTGTCCAGCTCCTCCTCTGCTACCAGCAGGAAGCGGCGCCACCGCGACGAGTCGAAGCCCCAATGGCACGTGCGGTGCTCCGACTCGTGTGAGTGGCACACGAAGCGCCGCGGCGTGTACAGCGCGCGGCACTCCAAACACTGCACTAAGTTCAGGTCGACGGCGCACACGCCTCGCGCGCCGCCGAAACACTCATGGTACACCCGGAATCCCGGCAGCTTGTGCGGGCGCGACGCGGCTGGCGCGTGCAGCAGCGCCGCGCACAGCCGCTCCGCGTCCGTCTGCGTGATCAGCCCGCACGACGGCGCCGACTTGGGCAGCACCCCCGTCGACTTCAACTCGTGCAGCTGCTCCGGCGTGCACCGCGAGCAGTAGATCTGGAGCTCGTCACACACGCGGTTGATCTGCTCTAATGTGAAATCCGTCAGCACCGACGTCAAGATTTGCGGGAGGCACAGCCGCCGCTCGCCGCCCACGCTGAAGCACGAGATAGGCTCGCCCTCCAGCAACGTCTCGCCACGCTCGCCCAGCACCGTGTCGGGCGCGAGCAGGATCGGCGGCGCGGCAGGCGGTGGCAGCGGCGGCGGCGCGTCGCCGCAAGGCTCGGCGCGCCCACAACCTGGGCCCTGCAGGCTGCGCGGCGCGCTCGCCTGGTATGTCTTCAGCACGGAGGTGATGTGCGGCGTCACTACATCCATGTTCGATCACCCCCACCGTCGCTACGGCTCGGCAGGCGCATGTCACGAGCGAGCCTACGCGCCGGCACGCACGACGCGCTCCGGCCGCGACCGAAACATGTCTGCCGAGCAGAGTGCCGTCGCGACGGCCCGGCCGAGCGCGCGCCGCTCGCCGCCGGCGTCTCCGCCCCGTCGCCGCACGCACACCCGTGCAAAAAATACGCAAATAACCTCAGTTTATCACAAAACACACGCACTTTTTCACAAAAAATTGATACTACACTCACGGTAGATGTGAAATCTGTAGAGTATTAAAAGACTGCGTTCGAAAATATCGCGTGGCATCGGAACAAAGTCGTACGTAATAGATGCGGTCGCGTGAGACTGGGGCGTGGATTCCGGCGACCGGCCGCAGTCATAGCAGCAGACGGATGGCTCGGCTACTGGAGAGTCTAGCCGGCGCCCCGCGACCCGCGCCCGCGCCCGCCGCCATGTCACGTGACCGACCTTCCCGTCAAAATATCCAGAATGGCGGCGCGAGCCGCGGACCGCCCGCTGCATAGACTATGAATCTATGATAGATCAGATAGCTCATAATGCAATCATAACTTTCTATAGGATTTTATAGTAAATTAGTATCGTAGCTGAATGAAATTAGTTTTTCCTCTGTAACGTCCGGCATGAGCCCTCATTAGACAATTGTTCATGCCGTGCATGAGCAGATATTGCTTTTAACGTCCGTTGTAACGTCGCCGTCATGAACGGGTGCCGTCTGTCGGAAATGGTCAGCTTGTAACTGCCATGGCAATCTTATTCACAGGCAAATCATTATTATCCTAATCTTATTTTTATTCACATTAAATTGCATTATTCTCGCAGCTCTTACCACAACATTGTACTGATAAAGATTGTAATCTATTATTTGAAAAGAGTTACCTTGTACCTAGTTTCTTGCCGGTTCTTCTCCATAAGGTCTACTATTTGGAACCGTGCACCTAGAGTCTCGACATTTCATAAGTGCCTGTATCTGGTTTACATGAAATAAAGATCTATTCTATTCTCTATTCTAATGTTCTATGAAAATATCAATTTGAGAAAAAAAACCTGCACGCCGACCGACCGACTTCAAATTTGTAAACTAGCCAAATTCAGTAAACATCTCAGCACACCGTATTGTCATGCATGGTAGTAAAAAATCACAATCATTACCAATCCGGTATCGTCTTCAGCTCCATGGTATAGGCAAAAAGACGTCTCGGCGAAGTTTGCAGAATGCAGAACAACCCAATTTGATCCTTTTCAAAGTTGACTGTATCAATCGAAGTCAGTATTCTTACGTCATACCTGATGGTAAGGTAGATATTATTGTAGTTGATCTTGATCGTCATTATTGTAATAGTTAAGTGATAATCGTTTCATCATTGGTATATTTAATATTAATATTAATAATTAAATAATCATCAAACACAGGTTTGAATAAACCTAGATCGGACGGGTCCGCTACCTAACATTCATATTTCGAAACATTTTCACCTGCACTTGCAATAAAAATATTTTAGAAATAGTTTATTTTAAGGCACTATAATTATTGTATCGGAAATTTACTACTGTTGACTAAATGTACTCTTTTTTGTATACGTTTTTATTAAATATTTTTCTCTTATTTATTATTAAATCATTATTTATTTATTATTTTTATTTATTTTAATCAACTTTACATGGACAACATTACAGTAAATACCAATACGTTGCACAGTTAAAAACAAAAATAACGTAATTATGTAATAAAAAAGGTAGAAACAAAAAATAACGACAATTACAGTAAACAATAGTAATATAAAATACAAAAATTGAACAGATATCACCATTTAGATAGGCACTACTCTACTTATCTCTTATCCATCTCCTCACTCAGAGCTTCATTATTATAATCAATGTACCCATGGGATTGCCCCGGTTTAGTCCATCGTTTTTTTTTAATAATACAATGGTTCAAATAATAGACCATTACACCTAATAAGAGGAAAATATAGGTACCTACCTACCTACTGTTTTAAAGTGTTTTAGATAAAACGTTTAATCTTATACCTATAGGTACATATTTTAATAAATATAATATAATTAAAACAAGTCGGTAGGTAAATTATAAGTACGCACGCAATTCATCGTTATGATTGAATCACTTTACTCGGGACCCAAACTTGAAAGAATCCATGCCAGTCTGTAAGGCCTGTCTATTCTTTGGCATCGCGACACGCGCGGTGTATAGGAAGGGTGCGGGGGGAGCCGCAGCGCGGGGCGCGGGGAAGGCGGGGCAGCTGCGTCTACTCCGCTCGCTCACAGAGCTCCGTGAAAACTGCTTTTATCGCTACAAATATCACCTATTCAAAACTCAACCTTATCAATATGGCATTGAGTCCTTTTTCATAATTGTACTGATAAGTTATGCTATAAATTATATTGATGGTAATCAAACTTCAACTTTATTGCAATAAACGAAAGATCGGTTTATGTACGGCTGTATTTTCAATCATATATTTTCAAGTTTATTTTTGAACTAGCTGTGCGCAATACCGTCCGCATGGAGTTCGGGTGCTAGAAAAAAAAAAAAAAAAAAAAATTGAAAATAATAATATCCGATGCCAAAATCGATTCAGCCGTTTTTTCGTGAAAGGTAACAAACAGACAGAAATAATTATTTTCTTATTCTTTTTCTTTATTGTACACATAAACACAAATAAAATACATAAAAGGAAAAACTTATACATAGGCGAGCTTAACTCAAAATTGAGTTTTCGTACAGCAAACCAATTTTTTTTTAAAGAAAACTGGTTCAGATGATTGTCACAAGTGCACAACAGAAGATAAACATACTTTGTAACAATATTAATATACTATAACTAAATTATATAAATATAGTAATATAAATAATAGCTCACAGTGAATGGAAATGTTCCTTAATTCTTCTCTTGAAAACACGAGGGGCAGTCGCGTAGAGAGTGTGGAAGAGAATTCCACAGTCGCACAGCATGAACAGTGAATGATCCATCGTAACGGCTTGAGGTGTGACGGGTAGTACCAAGAACATTGTACATTATGTACAATGTTCTTGGGTAGTACGAAGGAGAAGGGAAGAGTAGTAGTAGGCTGGAACTAGGGCGGCAGATTTTAAAGGCGGCGAATTTGGGGCCAAGCTTTAGGTTTACCTATACCTTACCCCGCCTTATTAGTAGTACATGGTTGAGCTTTTATTATACTGGTGGTACTGTACACTGACATGGCCCGTTTTGGAACATCTCCTTTGCCGCCCTAAGCTCCAGCCTACTCAGCTTACTGGTAAATCCACCACTGCAAAGGACTGACAGTCGCAAGCGTTGCTTATCATTTCTGGCCTACCGATGTAGCACTAGACATGGAGCTATGAGTCTCCTAGTTCTGTCTGTAGTAATTCTGATAGCACCTTAGAATTTGGAATATTGCCCGGTAAATGGCAATAGGATTGGTCACCCTCTATTTACATCATGCACTCAATAACTGCATCGTGATAAGTGAGCATAGCATTGTAGGGCCCCGGTGTCATAGGATACAGAACTACAGAGTTCTGAAGCCTAACCATAGAAATAATAAGTAGGGCTCCCCTTAGTTATTAAGTCTTGAGCCTATGAGCCTAACCCTTCGGAGAATATAGGTTTGATGGTATGTTACTTTTGTCTGTGGTATGTTACGTCAATTTTGACGTTTTAACCAACTTTATTGTTTGTCTATAATAATCTATGGTATATAATGAGAAGGCGCGCGGCGGCTGAACTCCGTAAACGTAGTGATTACATACTCTTTGGAACTCCGGGCAAAACTCAGTGAATTTAAGAACCCGGGGCAACTGTCTACGGCAAAAGTTGTTGGATTGAAGACAATGTCACTTTCGATGAGTCTGTAGTTTCGGTCCGCCAAGTTGCAATAGGATTTTAATGGGATTTTATAATAATTGCAGATTGTACTCTTGGACCATTGAATTATCTTGCGTCGGTGTTTTTAAATGAATATAAATTCCCGCCATAACTTGATTCAGTGTTACCAAAGGGTAAATAAAAAAGTAACATGTAGATTATGTAGCTATTGTTGAATTTGAATTTTATTATTAATTTTATAAGCCCGAGTTTGTAGAAGATCAATTACAAATTATTAAAAGTTTATAAATTAATTTAATGCAGTTTTTACACTGGCAGTATGTAAAACGGTAAAACGTATGGAATTGTCTTTGGAAGTTTCTGAGCGCGTTCCAGATTAAATTATTGAGTTATAGAGTATTAATGTCTGTTGATCAAATGTATTTTTGCTGTAGTTTTTCAATATAGGTATTCAAAAAAGATATAAAACCATTTAACTATCTTTTAAAAGTTTCAAAAAATTTAATAAACGTATAATCTAGTTTAGTAACATATACTTTGTGATATTTTCATAATTTTTCCGGAATATTTAATTAATTTTAATGCATGAAATCTACCTCTTAGGAAGTTGGAACGTTTTTTAATTGTCATGTCATTGATTTGGTGTCATCTGTCAGGCTTCTCAGTCGGAATTATTCTTACAATAAATATACCTATTATTTTTTGTACAAAATCCTTTCCACCATAATTAAATTAATTATTAGGCGTGTAGCCTGCGTTTAAGTAAGTTGTTTTAGTATATAATTCATAATTTCATGTTGCTTATTTTATGGTAAAGTGACCACCAGTAAATATTTTTGTAGTAAAATTAGTTTGGTGCGTGTTATTTGCAGTTTGATGGA
The DNA here is from genome assembly GCA_932294325.1 of Allophyes oxyacanthae. Classification (NCBI taxonomy): domain Eukaryota; kingdom Metazoa; phylum Arthropoda; class Insecta; order Lepidoptera; family Noctuidae; genus Allophyes; species Allophyes oxyacanthae. The sequence continues at coordinate 2,623,560 of OW028625.1, forward strand.
TCCTTGGGGCAGTGAAGTTGATAATTCTGTGGTAGTTTCGGAGTTTGAAGATAATTTCCAGCCAACTTCCGTGTCCGACAAACTATCGGATTCTGAACAGTATCTCGCTATTTTAGGTAGGTACCTATTCTTCAAACTTATCACATTATAACAATTGACGGAATGTTGTCATTCGGCTATTTTATTACACAATATAGTTCAATGTAGGGCAATCACGTTATGAAATATTAGGTATCAAGTGTAGCAGACCTCAGCACATTCACTTTGCGTCGTCGTCGCGCAGTTGTACGGTCACGTCGGTCACTATTGTAAGGACGTGCGAGGTTACAGAAAGGCATTAAAGTTTCTCCCTTTAAAGAATCTAAACATATAATTTACTGTGCTTTTTATTTCTGTATTATTCTTTTTAAATACTACTCTTTGTCTACATAACTTCTTCCATTTTCCTGTGGTAATTCAGTTAATTTTAATTTGAACCTAGAATTTTTTTTTATGACGATTTAAAATACTTAAACAATTTATTTTCATTTTCAGAGCGTAAACTTAAGGCGATCAAAACCAAGAGCAAGGTGGTTGAAGACCTTGCAGCATACAGAGCTGATTGTATTGACCGGTTGATGCGAGAGGGCTGCGACCTAGACCCTGTTGTAGGAGACACCGAGGCTGAGAAACTGTTGCAGGAATAACTTCTCAAATAACAAAAGACCATTGTAAGTAATCATGGCATCATCATCATCTACTAATATTGACCTGTCAGGAGCTACTTACTGCATACTTTCTGGGGCCTCCCAGGGTATCGGGAGGGCTATTGCAGTTGAACTCTCAAAATACCTTGGCCCAAAGTCCCTAATGTTATTACTGGCACGTAACAAAAATGAACTAGCTAAGACAGCCGAACTCTGCAAATCAGACAATACCAAAATTGTGTACGAGTCCATGGACCTATCTAAAGCATCCGCAACAGAGATGTTAGAGGTGATGAAGCGTTCCTTAGAAGGGTATAAAGTCACCGATTTCGCAGCTAGTGTGATCTTCCATAATGTTGGGTCATTGGGTAACTTGTCAGTGGAGACTGAACGCATGGAAAATGTGGACGAAATGAGACAATACTATGATCTGAACGTATTTAATGTAATTAAACTGAATACTCAATTCCTTAAGATCTTTGACGAGATTGAAGACAGAGTTATAATTGTGAATGTGACATCTCTGTGTGCTATCAAGCCAATGAGCGGTATGGCCAGCTATTGCAGTGGTAAGGCTGCGAGGGAAATGTACTTCAAAGTGCTGGCTGAAGAGAAAAAGCACATTAGAGTGCTGAATTATTCTCCTGGGCCAGTAGAAACATCTATGATTGACTATGTCTTGGCTGAAACTGTGAATGCCAATTTGAAAGATGTATTTATGTCGTTCAAGTCGCAAGGCGCTTTACTTAAGCCGGAGATTACGGCTAAGAAATGTTTGAAAGTTCTGCAACAGGGCAAGTTTAGTCCGGGCGGCCATGTTGACTATTTTGATGATGAGTAAAAATCTTTGACTATCTAGAAGTAGCTTTCTTACTTGAATATTTGCCAAACGATCAGTGATTATAAATTATTAGCTTCTAAATACTCATACTTATGTATCTTGTATCTACATAATTTCATATCAATCTATGTTACTAACTAAGGCTGTTTCACTGTTTTGAAATCTATTTAGAACAGAAAATGTTTATGGCTCTTAAACCTACATCTTAATGTACATATTGTCCTAGATCCTAGTGAGGGGCAATGTTTTCATAAAAAAAAAAAAAGAGAATGTCAAAGTCTTGATGTGACTAACAATAACAAGAACTTATATATTTTACAATTTATGTAATACTAATATTCTGTTTTTTGTTCTACATGATACTAATAAGTCCTTTGTAAAATGAAGATTTCAGGCAAAATATTTACGAATAGTGTTTATTACCCCCCTTGGTATTTTTATCTGTTTTCTTCATTAGTCATTAAGTTTTGTATTTAAAGAGGGCTGAAACTCGCACAACAGTTGATATCAGAGATATCTTATTATTTTGTTATTTTTTTTTTTATAAAAACATTATTTATGCCTATGGGTTGATATAATGCACTGTTGTTTTTATAAGAAAATTACCAATTGTGTAATGAATACTATAGAAAACATTTTGTCTCAAACTGCAAGGATGTGATGTGACCATCATAGTACAAAACATATTCAACGGGATCTCTTTAAGACATTTATCTGAATAAAACATGAATCCTAGTGTTTATTGTACCATGAAGGTGTCACGAAACAACCTAGTATAGTAACATAGCTCCTAACATTCCATTACGTTAACATGTATCCAGTAGTCTATGAATGCAATTCATATTACAATAAATGCTTGAAATAAAACTTGTTTCTGTTACCCTCACCTTATCTTTATTATTTCATCATAATTCTAATATGAGTTACATTCATATTTTTTCCTAGAATACTTTATCAATCATCTTTTTGAACTATTAACCCTTCACATTCAGCCTATACGTTCGTAAGTTTCCATTGAAAATAACCCCTCGGGTTGTTCACGTCTATAAATACAAAAGACAATTACATTTTTTATCTTTAGGGGCTATAGCAGAGGTCGCCAAGAAATTTTTAATGTGGTCCGGATAGTGTTAGAAATTTTTATCGAGTCTTTTTTTTTTTTATCGCTTATTACTTACTAGTTAAAAAAATGATTTTGAATAATGTAAGTTTAGGCACGCAATCCAACACATTTGCGTCACACAGCACAGCATAGCAACAGCTACATATGTGTCTCCCTACTAGTGCTAAAATAACTAATCAAATTAGATTCTACGAGGTAGGTATATAAAAGTATTATTTAAATTGAATAGGGAGATAGGTTATTTAACAATATTTAGCGCTCCAAGTTCCGAGCTTTCGCGGTCCGCCTGTTGACGACCGACGGGGTATACCTTATACAGGGTTATTTGTAAAACACCGGCAATGCTTTAAGGGGTGAAAATACTCATCAATATGAACAACTTTCACTATGGGACAAACCAAGAAATCGCGAAAAAAATTCAAACTTTTCATACAAAAGATTAATTAACCTTGCTCCATCAAAATGTATGAAAAGTTTGAATTTTTTTTCGCGATTTCATGGTTGGTCCCGTAGTAAAAGTTGTTCATATTGATGAGTAGTTTCACCCCTTAAAGCAATACCGGTGTTTTACAAATAACCCTGTATACTAGCCGTAGTCACTTCTTGCAGCGTAAGTAGGTACGTTTTCGTGTTCGTTGGCTGAGTTTTGCTTATGAAAAGTGAATAACGAATGGGAAGATCGCAATTCTGCTGCAGAAAGTAGGTAGTTATTGTTCTATGGCCCAAATAAACACACATTGCGCAAGCAGTGACAACTAGCAAACGTGAGATATTTATTGAAAATCGAAACTAAACGTTTTCAATATAAGGTTGACCTTAGCTAAAAGATACAAACTAACAATATTAAATTTCAATTAGGTATTCGCTAGCTAAAATTAATATCTATTATTTTGATAGGTATTTGCTAGCAGTAACAATTATCAATGCATTATTTTAATTACATGACCTTAACAGTATAAAAAAAATGACGTGATAGGCTTGGAAAACATGGGAATTCAACGGAACATAGCATAGAAATATGCACAGTAGTGTACACTCATATTTCGCCGTTAGGCTAATAATAGTAGGTCTTATGTTGTTCGTTCCTCCTACATCTACCGTCTGTCACGCCAATATTTATGACTGAGAAAAAAGCCTGGAATATTCTCAGACATGGCCTGGTCGTTCCAATAGTTTGGTTGTTAATCTCAGACTGAAGACAATCTGTTTAGATCCTGATAGCTGCGTCTAGATAGACTGAAAGCCACTTTGCCAATATTTATGAGAAAATGTTGATGACCGTAATTGGATGGCGGAGGTTAGATGGTAGTCGCTCCGTGTAAAATACTGATATTCAGCCGCATCTGCGAGTCTACCTCGTAACTAAAATGGTAATGAATATCGACTCTGGTTATAAACTTCAATACGATCGCGAGAAAGTAAACTTTGAGCTAGCTTATAAAAAAATTACCAAACATGAAGTTAGGACTCCCTTCTTCATGACTGGTAAAGTTTTTACATGGTAGCTCGAAGTTTGGTCTCACTCAGATACAAATCGTAAGATCAGATCGTAAGAGAATAAGCCTTGAGCGTTTGTAAAAAAAATACCGATCATGAAGATAAGAGTCTCAACTTTATGATCGGTAAAGATTTAATAAGGTAGCTCAAAGTTTAGACTCTCATGATCGTATTGAAGTTTATTACCAGAGTCAACGTTCATTACCATTTTAGATACGCCGTAGACCTCCTAGTTTGTCTCGAAGCCGACCGCAATGCAGTTGGGGAGAGCAGCGTAATCACGGTACACGCTCGTAATCGGAATTGATTAAATTTTGACGGCTCAATAAAGAATCTAGTAGTAGGTATCTACCTACCTATGCTTTAAAAATCACTCCACTTGACAATTGGAACAACGTAATGAACGGTAATGAACATAGTTGAATCGTCAAAATTGAATCGATTCCGATTACGAGTGTGGATCGTGATTACCCTGCTGGCTAGGCAGATGATTATTATGACATCTGACTTTATAGTCACTCTTAGTTTTATAAGCCCCGGATACAAAGGAGCGATAAATTAAACTAAGACAAAGGTCACAATGACTACAGAATATCAGATAATACTCAATACGATAAGTGACATGACAATAAATAGTTATCTTTGCTATTAACTTTAGGTAGTGCTCAATTGACAATAATAGTACGTAAAGTAAGTAAATTGACGACACGGTTGGCGCAGTGGCTGCGATTAGCTTTCTGCGCTACTTGCCGCGGGTTCGATCCCCGCACGGAACAAATATTTGTATGATCTACAGATAGTTGTTTCGGGTCTGGTTGTGTGTGCATGTGACATATATGTTTGTAAACTGTACCCTCGATACAGGAGAAATCCTAGTGAGGGCCAATGTTTAAAAAAATAACAAAAAACATATATAAATACCTACCAACGATTAGGTATTGTCAATTGAGCATAAAAAATGGAATCGGTATTACGAGGTGACGCACGGCCTCAGTGCGGCCCAAGTGCGGCTGCCGCGCCAAGAGAATGTGGTCCTCCTGACCCACAAAACACAGTACACATTGTTCTGTTGCCTGATCCCTGTCAAATATAGATACTGGTTTCTTTTAAAATGGAGCTTAATTATTTTTAAACCAGTCTTTTTTGATATTTGTCATGAACGCATTCTTTTGGCGGCCGAAGTATAGGTTACTTTGAGGTAACTATAGCATATCAAGCCCGTATTTCACAAAGGGTTAGGCAGAGTTGTAAATACTGTTGTAGGTACACATTTCGCCGACTATTACCGACAACCGGGCACACCTAACACTGGGCCGCTAGTAAGAATTTCTTAACTTATCACATGTCGAAACCCAGACTATTAGTAGGTATTGTTCAAGGCCGCCGCTTGCAATTGAAAGGAAGTATTAGAAAAATCCACTCATATTCGAACTTAATTCATTGAGGCAGCAGTACTTTTTACTTATAATAATTTAAATAACCTAACCGCCAAAAACCCTCGACTTCAACTAGAAAAAGAGCTAACTTTTGAACGGCTAAATAGATTTTCATGAAACATTAACTATGTTTCATGAAAATCTGTTCAGCTACAGCTGTTTAGTTACCTACAGCTCTTTTTGTAGTTGTAGTCGGGGGTTTTTGGCGGTTAGGTTATTAATAATAATATCTATGTAGGTAACTAGGTACATCTTATAAGGTTGTTTTTTTTTGGTATTGATAACTTATCAATTGGAGATTATAGGAATATGCGTAATCGGCCAGGAATCTTTGCATGTAGATTGATACATTTCTCTTCTTGCAGGTAATGCGGAAGCAGTAATGGCCGGTCGCAAGAGTCTGTTCATTTTCCTGATGGGGCTGGCGTGGAAGTGCCGGTTCAGTATGCCGCTGCTGCTGAGCGGCACTGTCGCCGTGCTCGGCAGGGCCTGGATGTTCCAAATCAGGGTGCATACTGTCCACAGACTGCATGAAAATGAGGTGAGTCTAATTCCGTAATTCCAGGAAAGCTTACGTAAAAATCGCTGATTTTTTTATGTAGAAGGCTTCAGAATAATATACTAAATTATACGTGGTTTCATTTATTGTGATAACATTCTGCGCCACTCTGTATACGTATCTATTTATGTAAATCCCTGTCATGACACAAATCGGATAGTCAGCAATGCTTAGTCATTATTCAGCGGCTAGATTATCTGATTGACCTTGCAAGTATGTCTACGCAAGTCTAATGCGATTACTGCAGTGAGTCGTATTTTATTACCAGTACTTACTGGAAACTAATTGTATTAAAGTGCATCATGCCTTTTGTTATTATTGGGAAGTGAATATAAGTCTAGTTCCGTATATGGGACACGTAGATCACATACAAAGTTCTCTGCCACTGACCTATTCGAGAAAATCTCGTATGCGATATATTCTCCGTGTGAACGTGAAGTAGGTATGCAAATATGTTCTTGTGCATATTCGTAAACAGACAGGATATTTTTTTGTAGTGCGCATAATTTTGTAGAGTGATTCAGTCTGTTCCTAAATGCAACCGCAGTCTTGGGATACACTTTAAAACAAAACGAAAATGCGACTTAGTATGGGGGACACGCATAATTTACTAGCGCAAGCCATACAAAATCAAAATTTTATTTTGTTTTGGAGTGAATTTTAGTGCTGCGGTTGCATTTGGGAACGGACACTGAATCAAAATCATGCAATCATGCAAAAATTTTGCGCACTACATAAAAAAATATCCTGTGATACACGCGCAAGTAACCTTGTGCAAACTATTGTACATATGCAGGTAGATTTTTGTCAAGAATACGGTCGTTATGGAATTTATTAACAATTTATAATAACACAGTTGTTGTTTTTAATTTTTCAGTTGGCATACTATGACGAAGAGGAGGAGCAGGAAGAAGACGACGGCTCGTGGGAAACACAGTCCACTGACTCCTGGGAGACCATCGTAGAGGAGGTGGCCTACGGCTGACGTCATACAACGTCACAAATCTATTAGTTAACGCGTATCAACGTTACACCAGGGGCCTTATTCCCTATGACAACGTGTCTTGTAACGGTTAAACCACACTGATCTGCCTCATTATCATTTAAAATTTTACAGATCGTAACAAGATTGTCATAATGAATAAGGGCTCGGCTTTTAATATATAAATTGTCACAAATATGGGCCCAATCAAGAGGCAGTGATATTTTAATTATAATTTTGGCATAGATTACTGCCGTGGTGTTTGTATAAAAATTATCCTCCATTATAATAATTACCCAAAGCTCTGGTTTGAGTTATATTTTGTGGACAACTTTGGACTCAATGACTATGGACTTTCTTCATAGAAAGAAGAAAGTCCATAGGCCTAGCGCCAAAGGAGATAAAAATTGATTTCTTCTCAAAATATTCTTGGCTGTGCCCATATTGATTGTATCTAGACTAAACACTTTATATCGGTGTTGGGTTATTAACTAGAGGCTCTTCAGATGGCGCGAAAGCGTGTTTGAGCTTAACGGATTCGTCCTGAGGGCCAACCACGTAACAGAAAAATGTTAGGACTCCCATCGTCATGATCGGTAATTTTTTACAAGGTAGTTCGAATTATAGGCTCTCACGATCGCATTGAAGTTTATTACCAGAGTCGATGTTTATTACCATTTTAGTTACGCGGTAGACCCGCTGGTTCTCCTGGATAGAGACACGCGCTACGTCATATGGCGTATATGCGCGCGATTAATTTGTTGAATCGCGTGCTTATAGATGAAGTCCATTGGTTCGTTATCTCACCAATATGCGTGTTTTACGCCATCTGGAGAGCCCCTTATATGACTTTAAGTTGGTGTCGGATCTTAGTGTATGGCCATATTTTGAAAGTCTAGTGCTGAGAATAATATAACTTCAGCACAAGAAGGTTTAAAAAATAAATATAGGAACTGTTAAGCTCTGTGATTTGGAAACTAAAAACCTAAATAAATAAACAATAGGTATCCATTATACTTTAATTAACTAAAATGTTTTGGAATCAAAGGTTATGGTATGGTTATGGTTAATAGGTCATCTCATTCTTAAACCCTTCCTTAAAACGGTTTTGGGTTAAATTTATTTATTCGTAGAGTTTTTCTACTGTGTCTACAGATATCTGAATAAACTTCTCCCATAACGGACATGATTTGATTTTTATTTGCCTCCAACAAGATTATTTAAGTAGTCGATCGCATCACTGTCCCGTATACGGTACACGAGATTTTCTCGAATGGGCAGGCAGCTAACTATGTATGAAAGCATCCACACAGCGTCCATGCGGCGAAATCCGTATCACAGAATAGATAAAAATTATCTATTTATAAATAAATAAATCTTTTTAAATTAAGAAGTTAGAAAACAAAAGAAAATCTGACCGTACAGCTGTGTGCTGAGCGCTGGTGCTGTGTAGCTGCGTGTGTATCGCTGTATTCAATCAAAGTTCATTGCCACTGATATCATTTGTAGAAGAATTGAAAAAGTCTCGTGTGTATTTGGGAAGACTTTTCTCGGAAACCACCTCATACTGGTGTCGTTTCTGCTGCGCATTTTGACAGTACTAAGAGCTAGCGCGCACGGCGGTGCGCTTTTTTCACCGCAACGAATAAAATACTGCTTTCTTTTGGTACGCGATTCTTTTCTCGCAGTGCGGGAGTGCGCGCGCTCCCGCTGTGGTTCATGCTATACAGAATCTGCGAAAAAAAACCGTATGGAATTTTACGCCCCGGATTTGTCACTTTGTACTTTTATTACTTTTTTGCTAGTTTAGGAGTCAGACGTTCGAAATAGTAATTTATCATTATTGCACAAGTTAATTTGTGAGACTACTCAGTATATTTTATAAATTCGTTTTTATGTGTACAAAATTAAAGATTTTATTATTATGGTAAATGTTACGGTAATAAAATTTAATTTACTCCATTCATTTAAATTTCTTTTTTTTTTCCACCTTTATTTTTCTATTGAAACAGAAAGACAAGCGCCTTTACTTTAGTTTAGTCCAGGACTGTCAAAGTGCACAACAGAATCGACACCATTAGCAAAGTTACCTTTTTTAATACATTTTTCTAAAGAATGAAACTTTTCTTCGTTTCCTGAAAATTGAGTTTTGGCAGATAGAAGTTCCTATCACTTCATCGTCGATATAACTAATACTTTGTACTTACTTATACCTGTGTTATTCTATACGGGGCTGTGTGATAGGATAAGGCAATTAATAAAAAATACATTATTATTATTCACCAATATGTTTTATTTGCTTATTATACTTATTTACTTTAATGACATCCTAGTGGATGTAAAGTAATAGTTTACTTGAGGACTGAGGTAAAAGCACCAATTTCTATAGGGATCCAAATATGAAACCTATTATCGAAGAATATAGAAATACAATTTTTTATGCACTGACAGCTTATTCTGACGGAAAATATCACGTATAAAAAAATATTGTGTGAATCTCGATCATGATTTTTACGAAATTCAAATATAAGTAGGTTTTGTTTTAAATATATGTATAAGATAAAATTTAAAATATAAAAGATGAATAAATAGAAATATGAAAGAATAATACGTCGTATACAAGGCAACCATTGGAACTAACTGTTTGTCGATGCCGATGCCGGTTCCTAATTGTAGCAAAAACAGAGTTATAGCGGGAATTTTTAAATTCCCTAACAATTACTATACGAGTCAAAAGATTATAAATATACTTATAAACGATGATTCAACGTTATTCAACTAAACTAGCTCTAAATCTATTACCATCTCTATTCATTGGCATACAAATGACAAGGACAGAATTATAATCAGTGTTTAAAAATTACAAGTTTATATTAGGGGGATATCTTTTCAGTAAAGCAAATGAAAAAGCAAAACATTCTGTCAATTTGTCTTTCATTTTTAAAATCTTTAAAATTATAATTTTTATTTTATTTCAAGTGATATATACTTAATTTTTCGATAGCGTGTGTAATTATTTTTATTAGTAGGATGTGTTTTCCCGCTATTTTAAAACTTTTATCACTCGGTAATAGAAAAATAATTTAATTATTCTTCATGATTATTATGCGCTTCGTCGTAATTGGTCGAGATTGATAATACATTAAAATTTGTATGGCCAGGTGGTCCCACGAATTATTAAAGAACTTGACGTGAGGAATAGAGACATGAAGTTATATGGTTTATGAGAACGTTATCAAGATATTTTAAAGAAACCATTCCATGGTGTTGATTCTGTTGCGCATAAACTAAACTAAGGGTATTTGTCTCTTTCTGTTTCAATACCAAAAGAAAGAGACAGATGCTTTTAGTCTCGTTTAGTAGATACTGTCAAAATGCGCAACAGAATCGACGCCATTGTTCACCGGCATCGGCATAAATACACTCTATTATTTTTTGTTTTTTAACGGCGATTTTCACATTACACCTACTGAAAATTGTGTTGACATGGTCAAATGACCCGTATAGTCACGGCAATAGCACTCAACGCCCACCGCATGTTGAGCTGACTTCTTTTTTTTTTTTTTTTTTTAATCTTTATTTGAAGAAGGTTTGTTCATAAATGAACATGTCACCTCCATAAAGCTAGAGCTGACTTCTCTTGCAACATGGACATGCTAGACTTCACATTTTGAATTATTTCAGTAATTTTTTTTCGTTTTTTGTTTCTTAAATTTTTCTTTTTTTTTGTGTGTGTCGTCGCTAGTCCGTTGTCGTATGCATATATTATTACATTATTCTAATTCAAAGCTGATGTGACCTATATGGGACATTGTTAAATTAGGCACTATATTTGAAATACAAGGCGTTGAGTTGCTCAAGAAATACAAAAATAAGTATGGTCATGGGCCCGATCTTGGCGTAGGTTGGCAGGAAGCCGGTCCACAACGTGCCGACACCCTCATTCTTGATGACGTTCCTTAGCAATCCTATTTGGGTCTCGCCCGATGCCGAGTACTGTACTCTGAAATAGGTTTGTTCATCAGTAGTCATAATATATGATCACTAGTGTTCATTGTTTACCGGCATCGGCATTACAAATACACTCATTATTTTTTGTTTCATAACAGTAATTTGCACAATACACCTACTGGAAATTGTATTGAACATGTTCAAATGACCCATATAGTCACGGCAATAGCACTCAACGCGCACCGCATGTTGAGCTGATGTCGTTTTCAACATGGACATGCTAGACAACACATTTTGAATTATTTTAGTATTTTTTTACGTTTTTAAAGTTTCTTTTTTTTTTCTTTTTTTTTGTGTGTGTCATCGCTGGTCCCGTGTCGTGTGCATATTTGAAATTATTCTAATTCAAAGCTGATGTGACGTATATGAGACATTATTAAATTAGGTAGCGTATTTGAAATACAAGGCGTTGAGTTGCTCAAGAAATACAAAAATAAGTATGGTCATGGGCCCGATCTTGGCGTAGGTGGGCACGAAGCCGGTCCACAACGTGCCGACACCCTCATTCTTGATGACGTTCTTTAGCACTCCTATTTGGGACTCGCCCTTCGATGAGTACTGTACTCTGAAATAGGTATTGTTTATCAGAAGGATTTAATAGGAGAGATATTATTGTTTTCAGCCCTTCTTTTCAACGCATACCTAGCAAAGTCATTTATAACATAAGGGCCATCGTTTAAAAAAATTACAAAATTTATATTGCTCCTGTATCGTGGGACACTTTTATTACAGGCAATCTCTTATGCACACACTAGGAACCTATACTACCTACCTACCGACCTATGGCCTATTCAATTATAAATATTTTCTCCATTCAGGAATCGAACCCGCTCCTCATTTTGGGTAATCACTTCTCTGGGTTAAACCTGTACTTTTTTTTATGAGAACATTGCCCCTCTCTGGGCTCAATTATGGTGAGGCGGAACGCGTCGCGCGGCGCGCAAAGCGGCGTGTCGCTCTCTCGCTCGCTCTCCATGAACGGAGATACGCGCCTTCCTCCATGTTGCGCGCCGCTTTTCGCTCCGCGCGACTTTCTGCCTCTCCATAATTGACCCCTCTCCTTTTTCTCTTGTATCGAGGCCCGAGGGTGCAGTTTACAAACATACACGCACACACACCCAGCGGGTCTACCGCGTAACTAAAATTGTAATGAACACGTAATTGTATTAAACTTCAATACGATCGTGAGAGCCTAAACTTTGAGCTAACTTGTATTTTTTTTTACCGATCATGAAGATAGGAGTCCCAACTATATGATAGGTAGTTTTTTTACAAGTTAGTTCAAAGTTTAGGCTCTCACGATCGTATTGAAGTTTAATACCAATATCGATATTCATTACAATTTTAGTTACGCGGTAGACCCGCAGACCCGAAACGATTATCTGTAGATCATCAAATATTTGTTCCGTGCGGGGATCGAACCCGCGACATGTAGCGCAGAAAGCCACTGCTGCAAACATGTCGTCAACTCGTCGTCGTTATTGGTGTTGGTTCATAGTTGATGATAATGTGGTACCTGGTCTTGACGATGTCAACAGGCAGGGAAGCAGTGGTCGTAACTAACCCCGCGATCATAGCGGCCACCGCGTGAAGCGGCAAGCCGTCGCCTAAATTCGGCAGCAGCATTTCTCGAGCCTGAATAAAAAAAATAACACAGTTTTTTAACTATATATAATATAGACTATTTCTTTTATTTATTTTTCTGTACACCTTTGGTCCTATGTAGTAATTATTCTTGTATCGTGGGTGCGTTTACAAACATAAATCTTCACTTGCACAAAAACCTAGACATGTATATCTAACAACAATATAAAAAAAGCTATGGCTATATTTCAGTTTACAGACATTTTATTATCGTTAAAAAAGAACACAATTACAGTTGATTTATATTGAGAAAAGTAGATACAATAAAAGCTGGTGCACAGGGCGGCGCAAAATTTTGGGGCATTAAGAGTGGCTGCTTAGTGTTACAGTAGGAGAGAATTTGAGGTGAATTTTGTAGATATTAAATACCTACCCAATAAAATAAATAATTATTTTGTAAATATTAGTATTTTGATAAAAGGTACAGTCAGCGAGAAATCTTACATTTCTCAAAAAAGTTAAGTGGGGCTCATTCGACTCTATTTTCCAACGGGAATGTTTCCTCCAAACAACCTGCGAAATCGTTCTTGCTGACGGTGAGAAAAATACAAAATATATTTCTTATACATTTTCTATGAAAACACACCTTCGTATGCACGTAATCTAATATTACTTTCATTAAATATAATATGTTCCGTGCGGGAATCGAACCCGCTACACGTAGCGCGGCAGTCATTTGCTCAACCACTGCGCTAACCGTGCTGTCAAAGATTGATATCAAACCTGCGAGTAGGAGCCCAGTTGCGCGCCGTTCACGACCATAGCTCTGCTGACAGTGGCGCCTGCGCCTTTCCACAGCGTTGTTAACCCTTCTTCACGCGTTATCCTGCAAATATAGCATCAGACATAAGCAGTGCCCTTCCTTCCGAACAACAGAACAACAGTGCTAGCATGGCGGTTGGTCAAACCTGCTTTTCGTCTCACTAGCTCGGTAAGGCTTTCTTTATTCTTCGAAATCTGAGCGCAAAAGTCTATTTTATCCGCTAGCATGGAAAAGTTATTCGAAATTCGAACATGACGAACTATGGTGTAGACTGTAGAGCACTGTACATGGGCCCCAAGTCTGCTAATTTCTGCATTCTGCCACGATTGAGATAGCAGGGGTTAGGACTGTTAGGAGGCTTGGGGCCCAGTGAGCCGAGCACGAATGTCACCATCAGTTAGTAGCAGATAGTCAGTTGGTTGTAATTCAGTTTCCAAAATGTAGTCGCAAGGGAATTTCTAGTTAGTCATTGCCTCACGCTCTACCACCTACATGAACAAGCAATAGTATTTTCATTTACCTCTCTCCCCTAAAACGTCATTATGAACACCTTCAAATAGGTACCTGAGAAGAGCGTTAAACACGTTTTTGTAGTTTCTTTTCTGCTCCGGCGGCAGCCTACCGTCAGCCGTCATCCGGATCAGCGCCACTTCAGCCGGAGTCCCGATGTAAGCTCCAATGCCTCCTGCTACCATGCCCATCAAAATCTTCGCCGGAAATGTTGGAACACCATACTTACTGCAAAAAGAGGTAGAAATCGAAACCTGTATTTTACGGAGAGCACTATGGCACTGCCAATCGGACGTTACCTAGAAAACAAAAGAAATCAACAAAACTGAATGTATACTTACGCTTTATAAGTATCGAACATGGCATGAAAACAGCCGAGCCTGCCGGTGCCATAGGTAGCTTGCCTAAACAGGGCCGCAGTAAGGCCTACGTAGAAGCCTCGGACACCTTCCTTCTTCACGATGTCCTTGGCTACAGTTAACAATGACATGTGTTTCCCAGCCGGACCCAGTAGCTGCATACGTGTCTTCAACAAGTCTGCTGGCTGGACCACGCTAATCGCCATCATTCTGTCAAGGTATTTTATTTAAACTAGTGGTCGCTCAGTGGTCGACATTCGGCCACATATTATAAATAAATTTTAGCTTTCTGCACGGTCTTCATAAAACTTTAACTATGCCAAATCTCACACTCCTCCGTGCGCGTAAAAAAAAAAAGTTTTCTCTTAAACAGGACAATTTTTTATGTAGTGCGCATAATTTGTAGAGTGATTCAGTCTCTGTTCCTAAGTGCAACCGTAGTATTGGGATACACTATAAAACAAAACGAACATTCGACTTAGTATGGGGGACACGCATAATTTATTAGCGCAAACCATACAAAATCAAATTTTTATTTTGTTTTGGAGTGCATTTGAATGCTGCATTTGGGAACGGACACTGAATCAATCTGTAAATTTTGCGCACTAGATAAAAAAAATCCTGTATAGATTTAGCCTGTCCTGTCTCAATGTTGGGCAAACACCTGCGTCTTTTACTGATCTTTATTGTTAGACGTTTGTCTATATTCCCTTCGCACCATTTTCTGCGTGGTTTACCTCGGTTCCCTCTTACATTCATGGGGGTCCATTCTGTCGCTGTTGTGGCCTTTACTTTTCCTACAGGCAACATACATAGCCCACCTAATCCCACTTCAAGTAAAAGTACATTTAACTCGGGCGAAATTGGCGGGTCAAACTTGACACTATTGAAAATACTGTACTGTACTGTTAAAGAAAGATATAAAATAAATAAAGAAATCCAGCCCATTACTGTCCCACTGCTAGGCACGGGCCTTTTCTCAGAATGAGAAGGATTAGACTTTAGTCCACCACGCTGGCCTAATGCGGATTGGCAGACTACACACACCACCGAGAACTTTATGAGGCCCTCTCAGATGTGCAGATTTCCTCACGATGTTTTCCTTCACCGTTAACGCAAGTGATAATCGAATTCTTATCACATGATTTCTAACTCAGAACCTCCTGCGTGGAAGGTGAGCGTTCAATTGTTATGCCGTAGGCTATATCATTGCTTTGCAGTAATGAAAATAAGCGCCTCACTTATCTGTTCTCATTCTCAAATATTTCTTATGTGTTATTTGCGTTAAGTTTGTGTTAAGCGTACAACTTCGAAATTAGCTTATTATCTACTCTGCCGTGCTTGTGATATATACAGTAAGTGACATGGAGACACTTTCGAGAAAAAGGCGGTCAAAGTTTTTATTTTTATTTTTGACATTTCTCCCAAAGTATAAATTAAAAGCAAGTTTTCTAAAATGTTTTAGATAAAAATGTGTTTGTTTAATAATTTGTATATTTTCTTTTTTATTTAGTAATAATATTTAAATTGTAAAGCTTGAAAAAATATGTATGTTAAGGAATGGACAATTAAAAAATAATGTTTTTTTTAGTATTGGTACAGTAAGTGTGTGACTTACTGTAACAATCTTTAGTTTGAAGTACATACTGCAACAATGATAACAGAATGAGGTAAATGTTTAAATATAATAACAAAAATTGCACAATTTGCCTAATGTTATCTAAACACTTACTGTATTTATACTAAGATAATAGAATAATACATTGCGAAACTCTTAAGCATTAATATAGTATAAACTCTTACTGTAGATTTGTTAAGGTTTAGTATACTAATGATTATTTCCAACACTTAATATAATAATAGCAAATGGTACTTACTGTTAATATGTTTCAGTGATACTTGAAGAAAAATATTCATAACTTAAAAATAAAAAGAGCAAAATTACTTACTGTAGCAATACCTAGGAAATGGTTTCAACTTTATGAAAAAATCAACCGTATGTCATACTGCAATCATAATAAGTATGCCTTGGCGCCAAACGGGTCTTACTGTAATTATACTTAAGCTTATTTGATTTTCTATACCACATTTTCAAATTTTAAGTATACAGAAATGTAGGTCTCAATCTCTACATTCCAAATATATACATAACTCAATATCGACCAAAATGTGACTTACTGTAATTATCATAAGCGCGGCAGTACTGTCCTACGGTTGGGCCACGGGCCTCTTCTCAGAATAAGAAGAGTTGTGGTTAGTCCACCACGCTGGCCTAGTGCGGGTTGCCAATATCGATATTACCTATTGTTTATATTACTTAGCACAGTTTAGATAAAGAATTAGGTACCTGTTTTTGCACTGTGATACCTTATTACTTAGACTTTTTTATACTTGATCTCTTAGATAACATGAGTATCTCACCCGCTTGTGCCTCCTATGATGAAGTTCATATGTTTGGGCATCTCCTTTTTAGGAGCTACCTTGGTATCCTTTTTCTCGGCCATTTTTGCGGATTTTGGTTTGTTTTGGGGAAAATAATTATGTGTGTTTTTTAGTTTGTTTTCTTCATTTTTATAAAAAACTGTGATGTTAATCCATGTTCCTGTTTGACTGAATCTTGTGTGACTGTGACGTTTTCATTTTGACAATTAATAATGTCACGACGAAGTTCAGCAAAAAAAAATTCTTCTACTAAAATTCCCTAAGCGATTTCTTTTGAGGGTTCTTTACAGAGGTCTATGTCTATGGCCTAGCGAAGAGTTGAGCGAAGAGTGTTTTATGGTTTACGGCATAAACTTATTACGGCGGTTTACGGCAATGACCAAAGAATCCTCTCTACGGCCATGATACGAAACGGGTATTGAGGATCGAGGTATGCTGTTCCTCTATTAAAAAGAGAGAATCCTCCAAGCAGCTGAGGTTGCCTGATGGTTGATATCGGATACTCATTTCTAATATACCTACAGAGTGGCGCAAAATTTTGGCGCTTTAAGGGCGACTACCTTTTCTGTTATAGTGAGAGTTCTGGTCTTAGGAAACTTGAATTTAAATTAAATACACAGTTATTAGTTATTTGAAAAAAGGTATAATCAGCGAAAGAATTAACATTTCTCAAAAATCGAAAGTGTGGCTCAATCAACTCTATTTCCCAACAGGAATGTTTCCTCCAAACAACTGAAGAAATCGTATTTACCGAATTTGAGGAAAATTCAAAAATCGATTTCCCATACATTTTCTATGAAAACATACCTTCCTGTGCACGTAATCTAAAATCACTGTATGTAGCATAAAGTTATTATTACTAGTGGTAAAGTAGGTAATAATAACTTTATGGTATGTAGTCATTTTTTTATTTATAAGACGGTAGATTACGTTTAAAATTAAATACAAATGAGGTACGTAAACGATTTATTTAAGTCAGTTCTTACAAATGAGTTAGTTTATCACCACTGCCACTCCTCGGTGAAATCTTCATCCACTGGAAAGTGCCTCCTGTAACGAATATTACAATATTTTATGACACAACCAACAACCGTCTGTCGAGACTGGTCAGCTTGTAACTGCCATGGCAATCTTCTTCAGAGGCGAATCATTATTATCCTATTCTTATTTTTTAATCAATTCACATTTAATTACATTATTCTCACAGCTCATACAACGCAACGCTGTACTAATCAAGATTGTAATATATTATTTTAAAAGAGATTCCATCAAGTTTCTTGGCGGTTCTTCTCCATAAGATCTATTATTTGGAACCGCGCACCTAGAGTCTGAAGATTTCATATTTGCATGCCCCATGGTAGAATATCGTCACAATAGATCTTCGCAGGTCGCAGTGACAAAGGGACCCACCACTGTTATTTACCACTTCTAAATAATAATAATGGTAGAATATAGAGGACTGTACCAATATTATCTGTAACACCATTATATTTGTTTTTATTTTTTCATTGTATTTTGTTTTGTATTTAATTTGTTTTTTTTTGTATTTTTGTATTTGTTTTTATTTTATTTTTTTGTACTTTCAGCGAATGAAGACTATTGTATTGTATTGCCTGTATCTGGTATGAAACAAAGATCTATTCTATTCTATTCTACAATGGTCTAAACTTAGGTCTGGTAGGGCTTTACCAAAGTAAAGTCCGATTCTGATAATATTGTCATTAATAATAATTGGGAAATAGACAGGCACATAAAAAATTGTACCCAACATGTGAGAAGAAGCCAATCTTAGGAAAGACGGTAGAGGTTACTAGGTGAGACGAACAAGTCACCACATCTAGTACCATACAAATTAGAAGAACGTTTTTTTTTATAAAACAGGAATAGTAGGTATGCAATGTGGCGTTAGACATTTGAGAAATTGACATGTCGTGATGCAGCAACATACATAGCTTTAGGATCTGGCAACGTTATAACACGTAGTACGCGTAAAGTTAAGCCTTTGATCGACGTGATCCTGATCACGCGTTGCGTCGATTAGTGTTTTAAAATTTTGGCGTCTTTTATGACTACCTTGGTGCCGCACGGTCCGGCTCTGTGGTACCAATTCGCGTACTGAATGTGGTGGCTAGTCGTCATATAGTTCCCCCACCTTGGTAGAGGTCACGTCCATTAAAACCGGCGCTACACGGTCTGGCTCTGCGGCACCAATTCGCTTGCTCAATGCGGTGACTAGTCGAATAGTTCTCTTTTTTTGGTAGAGGCAACGTCTATTATAGTAGACTGCGGTATAGTTTCGTCACCTCCGATGCGTCGGCGTGGCGGGGGAGGCGGGCGAGGCGGGCCCCGAGCGGCGCGGCGGCGTGCGCGTGCGCGGCGACCCCGGCGTGCGCCGCGCCACCTCGCCCAGCAGCGACAGGCACGAGCGAGACAAACGTTGGCTGAAGTTCTGACAACATACAGGTCAATTTCTTAGCGATAGCGACTAAAAGCCATGTGTCAAGTATAGTAGCAGGGTGATGATAATACTCTTGTACTAGTACCACTTGTGCTTTCACTATAATACAACGTGTTACATCAGAAATGCGTGGTCATTTTTAAGGGTGTGGGTCAGACTATCAAATTGAACAACTCTCTCTATGGGACCAACATCGTAATCACAAAAAAATAATCAGCTGTCCCACTGGGTCGAGTAAATATTGAAGTTTTGTATGGGACAGCTGACAATTTTTTCACAATCAGGATTTTTGTCCCATAGAGAAAGCTATTCATTTTGATGATTTGATCCACACCCTCAAATATGACAACGCATTTCTGATATCACGTTGTATAATGAAATAAATTTTCATAAGATACGAAAATATACCGGGAGACAGGAGCCCTTCATCTCACGAAGGTCGATCTTCCTGAAGAGCTCGCACAGCAGCAGCTCATGTAGACTGGGGGTGCGAGGACCGAAAATTTGCTCGATGATTTCCACCACCTAAGGTTAAGGAGTTATTGATATGTATAGTGTTTTGTGACATGGAACTCCAAGAACAAGGTAAGAACTTGCTATTGTATCACATTTTGTGAAAATATTTTATTCAGTATTTGCAGTTCAAGTGTGCTACGCCACCATATACGCTTTTTTGTAATATTTAACTACGTAGCTATGTAGACCTTCAAAATAACGCAGGTATTTTCGGCCAATCACACTATACCCAAAAACAAAGGATTATAATATTACCGTAGCTAATTTACATTCTTTGCTAATAGTATATTTGCAAACCATTTCTTTTTGTATCCTGGCCCTTGTTTTATTTAGAGAGCCGCTACGACGTCGTAGACCTTGGCGTAGCACAGGCTACGAAACAGTAAGCTTTATTTTTCACGTACTTGCTTATGAAAATGTTATTTTTACGTAATAAAAATGTCTTGGGAACTTGGTTTTAGTTGGTAAAATGCTTATTTCGATCCGTTTCATGACGAGTCTTCGGAAAATTACCCGAAAGAAAAAGAATTTTCTACAAATAAAATGTTAATTTTATTATCTACAACTTTAGCTAATATTTCAGTTATATATGATTACGCCTAACCTCATTATTCATAAAAACTTGTTATTTTGAAACACTGATTAAATTATGTATCTGTCCTTGTCATTTGTATGCCAACCAATAGAGATGGCAATAGACTTAAGAGCTAGTTAAGTTTCATAACGTTTAATCATCGTTAATTATAAGGGGGTAAATTAATTTAGGTTAGATTATAATTTATTTTGTTGATGTGCTATATGAAAAATTATTGGCTGATAGAGAATAAAATTGTTTCTACTAAAATATAATTTACTCACACTAGGATAGTTTGGCAGCAAATCGGGTAACAAAGACAGGTCGATTTCGGCCCCGGCGCACATCTCGAACAGCACGTGTCCCAGAGACAACGCCTCCACGTGCTCCAACTGAGCGGCCAGGGCTATTGGACAGCGTGGCTGCGCGCCAATCAACGTGTTTTCTAAACCGCATATCCTGGGACAATAAGTTTTTTTTAATAGGTATGTTTATACTTTTATAAAAGACTAAGGTCTTCAATTAATGCGTCCTACCTGTCATGATTTACGGAGCCGAGACTTGGACACTCATAATACGGCTGATCGACAAAAAAGTCGCGCAGCGAGCTATGGAAAGGGCTATGCTTGGAGTCTCTGTGAAGGATCGTATCCGAAATGATGTGATCAGACAGAGAATCAAAGAAATTGACATAGCCCACAGAAAGACCAAGTTGAACTGGCTAATATAGCCACCTATATTAGAAGTAGAACCGATGTTCGTTGGGGTAGATGTATTCTTGCGTGAATTGAATTGAATCGGCAAACGTAGGTAGGGTAGGATACCCTCAGGCTAGGTGGAACAACGATCTTCGCAGTGTGGCTGATAACAGTTGTATGAGAACAACCGAGGATCCAGCTTGATGGCGTGCGATTGAAGAGGCCTCTGTCCAGCATTGGCCTGCTACAGGCTGATGATGATGATTACGTAAAATCTATTAAATATAGAATGGGAGACGCCGCCGAGGTCTAGAAAACGCTGGCCTGATTACCTAGATGATTTTATTAGGAACTAGCCAGTGTGAGAGGATATGGGGGAGACCTTTGCCAAGAAGTGGGAAAGCAAAGGCTATTAAAAAAATATCTATAAGGGGTGATCATTTTATATACTATATTAATATTCAAATGAGATTCGCATCGGGATGAGTCTACCAATAATAGCACTATATATAGATCATCATAGTTTATCATGAAACCTGGCAATAATAATGGTTACAGTAATCCCAACATGGGCGCCACCAAGTATTAATGGCGCCCAAACTGGGCTATATTTACTTACCGCGCCACGCCATTCTGCACGACGATATTTCCAGAATGCAAGTGGCGGAAAGGCGGGAATCCTTTTTCCTTGAGAAACAGTAGTCCTTCCAACATCTGACGACCAAATCTTGCGACCTGCCACGCTGGGAGACCCGTGCCCGCTGATCCGTACTTTCGTGAGTATTCATCGTTCCAGGTACTCTATAATATTTTGACTGTTCAGTTATTCATTACAATAAAGCATAATTATCAGAAGAACCGAGATCGTTGGTAAGTGAAGGAGCAAGGCATTAGAGCCAAATATTCAAATTGATTTATTCACGATTACTTCTTTGTTTGCTCTAAATATGTGTTAACATACAAAAACTATACTTATTTCTTAATTCATCTGAAGTTTCAAATCAAATCCTTTAGTATGTTAATTTTCACGGCCAGATTGAGTTGAAATCGTCAGCGTAGTACAGCTTATTATGGCGGCCATATACGCTACAGTCCACCGGAGAGGTCTACCTGTTCAGATGTGCTTGCGCAGGTAGTTCGGAGCATATGTATCGTTATTTTTCAAGATTAACGCAAGGCCTATTAACGCCAATGTGTCGTCGTCGTTTTCAATCGATGCCATAGCGAAGCGAAGTGAAGACCTAAGACATGTGGTCAAACTGCGCTGGCATTTCTGCATAGGTAGACCAGTCCGGTGGACCGTAGCGTGTATGGCTTACATTATACTAACTATATACACGTAACGGATTTAGTTGAATTGATATGTCTAAAAATGCTAACGCTGCGGTCCACCCCGCACTGTTAGTCAGTGTGTGCGTGAAACCACGTCTGCGCACGCTTTTGGACTACTTTATAAAGTCCAGTACCTTATAAATTAGGTCCTTTAAACTCCCTCTAGCGTTAAATGGTAAGACAGTGAGAGCATGACCGTTGCATAGCTCCAAGTCTAAGACGGGGTATATGTATGGATGGTGGAGAGCTCGGAACAGCTCCATGATCAGACTCTTGGAGCGCTCGCCTTGCTCGATGGGACATTTGGAAGTCAACGGCATCTGGAACAATAATATATGAAGGGTCCACTACAATAATGATAAATGTAAAAAAATTATCGTTCATGAAAATGTCAATTTTTTACAAGATAGCTCGAAGTTTAGTCTTTCACGATCGTATTGGAGTTTATTACCAAAGTTGACGTTCATTACCATTTCAGTAACGCCGTAGACTCGCTGTTCTTATATATTATAACAAGAGTAGTATTTGGCGATGCCAAATATATTACCTTTTTATCTGAGGATGCCTCTCAGACCCTACTTAGGATTAGACTTAGTAATAAGTGAGTGTTAGGAGACAGCTTCCTCGTATATTATAAGATTTTATATAGAACTTACCAGTGTCAGTAGTCTGTCAGTTTTAATGGAGTTGTCGTGTATAGCGAACCAGTGTTTGTTGAGCCGGCAGCCAATCGCACCCAGTGCTGATAGCAAATCGTATCTGTAAACATGGCTGAAGTTGGAATACTGCAATTGAGGACTATACCGGTGCCTTAATTATGGCAAAATCTAGCAGCCACACCGACCAACAAACAATGGATAATGCATTGTTTGTTGGTCGGTGCTAAATGCTTATATATGTTTTCATAAAAAGACAGGACGTTTATTTGCGACATCAACTGTCATATTTATCATACGTATTCGGGGGCCGGATAATATAATAATGGTTTCAGGGTGCTGTTGGGGCTAGGGGGCCTATATTCAGCAGGTTCATGGCCTAGAATGACGAACAAGAACGTACCTGGGGGATTGTGACAAGTATTCAGTGCAGATAGCCAAAGCAGCAGAGCTCTCCATCGAACGATCTCCAACTCTAGAGTAAAAGAAACGCTGTAAATCATAATTCCTTAACAATTACAAAAATGTATGTGCTCAGTACATAACCGCGATGAGAAAATATTACTAAAACGGTTCCTCAAAGATAACCTTATTTTTCGTTTTAAATTCATATAGAGAAAGGAGCTGAGCCCGAGATTTAAAAAAATTGCTTACGTTCTTCCTCATGATGTACACTATTTCCTTGTCAAATTTTATCAACGTCAGTACAGCCGTTTAGTCGTCAAACGGTAACAAACAGACAAGATAGACAGAGTTGATTCGCATTTATAATAATAGTGTGATTCTGATTCCATGCTTCTTTACTTATGCAAATGACAATAAGCAAAAAATGCTCTCGATGCTCTACCATCCAGCTAACACGTCATCATCATTGTTATCTTAAACCATTCTAAACCACATTGGAGTAAACCTCTTTCAGAAATAAAATAAAAATAAAATAATAAAATTCTCCATTCTTTGGGCTGTAGTTGCTCCCGTCGAGTACAATGTTACAACAATATTCTACGGTAAGATCACAGTTAAAATAAGATGTGGTTGTTGTTGAATTGTCGCTATAGAAACATTCGTTTACCTGGGAGACGCAGGTGGTTCTAAAGGTGAAGACTTCCCCGAGCCGGTGCCAATGAGTGACTTGTTGAACAGCAACTTAGCTAGCGAGTCTATCTTCTGAGCGACGAGAGGGGCGCGCTCTGAGTTCTCTTCTAAAACGTTTAATTTTATTATAGAAAACTACATAAATTGGAAAAGGTAAGAAACTATTATAGATGGAAAGATAAAAGATTTTAATGATTTAATAGGGAACTTGCACATAGCCTGCTTTTATTTTATCATAAAGATAGAAGGCTTAATTAACATAATAAAAAATAAAATATGGATGAATAAGTAAAATACTACAAATAAAAATATAACTTTCAAATATTCGCGCCAAAACACAGAGTCGCGTGAAATAACGTCATTGCATTGCCAGTTCATAGTATGTGAATATGGTTATCAGCTTAGAGTATCCAGAGAAAGGAGTAACGTCCAAACTGGATCATCGTGTTTGAAATAACGGTTTTACGTAATCATTTATCATAGTAATATTATAAAGAGAGAAGTCCTGATTGACTGACTGACTTATCATCAACGCACAGCCGAAACTACTGAAGCTAGAGTCACGAAATGTATTATAAAGATAATTAGTAAAATTGGTATAATTTTTGAATAATTTCTCGTTATAATTTAGATGGAAGTTCCCGAAGAATTATTAACGCACATGCTTTTATATTATCAGTTCGGCATTCCTCTAATAATACTTATTTCACTCATATTCTAAGAAGAAATCAAACAGGTACTTGAACTACAGGCGCACGATGATCCTTCGCCATCGTCTTGCCTCCCAGCATCTTGCGTTAGCGAAACATAAAACAAAATGCTGTAAACACAAAAAAGACCATCGTACGCCACAAAGAAGAGAGTTTAGAAAGAGAATAATAATTAGCAGAGTTGAAATGAAGAGATAAGTAACTTGGGTCACTGGATAAAGATCATTTTTCCAAAGAAATTGTAATGGATATTTTATTAAAACGTTTTTCATAAATATAGTTTATAAACTATGTTCATTAATTAAATAATATATCTACTTATTGATAGCCAGCTGTTCCCCGCGATTTCACTCGCATCATAGGCTAAACTAAAACTAAAAACTACTTCATGTACCGGGATAAAAATCAAATCAAACCAAATTCATTAGCCGTTAAGGCGTAATTGATTAACAAATATCCAAACATTCACATTTATAACATTAGTAGGATAGGATCGGATTTCCTGAAAAAACTTCATCTATAACTGGTGACCCTGGTTAATTAGATCTTTGTTGAATGTACTTAAAAATATATCGCTAACAAAATTTTATGTTCACTAACCTTCACTGTCTTCTCTGTCAGTCGACACCGATCGTATTCTGAACGCATTGCGTTTGTTGGCTGCAGCGATTGACTCTGGGTTTAGTTCAGCCGCAGACTGCGCCCTCCTGCACGCACCGCGACGTTTCTTCTTCCTATAACTAGTTCGAGGACGTTCCTGGTAGAACCTGTCGTGGCCCGTCGTCTCCGGCTCTTTCTGTTCCTTGCCTTCATTGTTGGCTTTCATGTGCTGGTATAAATTGAACATCTTCGCTGATTTCCTTAGTATGCACAATTTTAACTTCTCGAATTTGCGTTTCATCAATGACTATATTAGTATTTTTTACTTGGAATCTTCATCACGCAATCACTTTAATAATGTAATCACTTCAACCAGATTTAGCTTATCACTGCATCTATGTTGACGACCTAATTATTTTTTAATAGAATCAATTTTTATTATAAACTAGGTCTCTTTATGACTCCGAATACTTATTTCCACGAACATTAAATATGTGTGGAGTAGAGGGCGGTACCGTTGTGACTCTCTGAACTATGTCAATAGTGACTAATTGAAGTCCTACAAGTACCGTATTAGCCGACAACTGGGTCCACGTCGATATTTATTACTCCGATGCTAGTCTTTTACGTGTATCTATGAGTTTCATGTATTTAATCCAATACGTGTTGAAACTTGCATAATATGTCCGGTAATAACCATTCTTAATACTTGTAATTAGAACTTAGTTGCACGTTTCTTCAAGTTCATGTTAAAGTTTTAATGTCATTTAGTGAATTGAAGTTTGATATCAAACTTCAATCATCCTACCATGATTCCTATCATGATTGAAATAATAGGTATTAAAAAAATAATTAAAAACACAGTTTATATCATAATAATAATATAATCATATTTTAACGGAAATTCAACTTACTACTATGTTTTTTTTTAATTCGGCTAACATTTCATGGATTTACAAATTAGGAATATTATATTAACAAAATAAACAAAAGGACTTTTAACGTCAATCGTTTTATTTATTTTGTGTACAACAAGATACAAAGCAGTAAAAATTATTAACAGAAATATCAAAAATATATAGGACTGTTCTGAATATTAACCTTTTTGGAACGAAAGTTTTGCTTTTTTTTTTTCAAATATTTCTTTGAGAATTCGGTTTTAAAATTTAATAATGACAATAATAAGGTTGCCAGGTCTCCAGGATTACTCTAATTTTCCCGGAATAAGTGCCGGAAATGCAAAAATTATAGTAATAAAACTAGTATAATTATAAGGTCCTGTCTTTCTAAATTGGGATTTTGAGGGTAATTGATTCTACAAACCTTGAAAAAAAAATGCCCTTGTAAGGTATGTTCATCGCCTGCTCATTGCCTGAACTATTGAACTGATTTTCGTGAAATTTTATATTTGAAGTAGACATATTTCAAATATTTAAATATTACTTAACTTCAAAACAATTGATGTCGAATCACTCAATTAAATACTTTTTTAAAACATTGTAACGATTTTTTTTTGTAAAATGGAAATATTAAGAATTTGGCGACTATATTTGCACAATGTATTGCTTTTTATACAGTTCAAATTCACAGTATATAATTATGTATTAATTTTGCAAAATATTCATTCTGAATGATTAGTTAACATAATTAAAGTTCATTGAATATGAACCAGAATATTTTGAACTGTCTGAATTTAATTCAGATTCATACTTGAATAATGCTCTCGTACAGAAAATCTAATGGAGGCACAATAGATAATACGCATGCTCAAATTATCTTAGATACAGTAATGTACACATTAGGTACAATGGTGACACTTTTAGCATTTCTTAAAATAAAACGAAATTGGTGAACGTTTGGCAACGACCACCAAAGGTACGAGAAGATGTATCAGTTTTTTTTATAAAAAATGTAGCGCTACGGTATGAATATTGTAAGTGAAAAGTATTAAGACTTAAAAGAAATTTAAAAGCATTTTTGAATAAATTTGGTACAACAATGGAATGTTCTACGATAAATATCGAGTAGGTAAGTCAATTAAGTTTTTGAAGCTTCCAATAAATCTACGATGCATCCACTAAATCTACTACATCTTTTATATGCTCAGAACTTATGCATGAGCATTATATTTTGCAAACAGATTTTTTACTGTGAAAATGAGATAATAATTTGGTTGGAGTTTGATTTCATTATGTCACATAACACTGGCAACTCTCTTAAAATTCTCGCTTCATTTTAAATCTCTTATTGTCAATCAGTAGATCCAATAAATAAAATGTGATTATCGTATTTACTGTTAACCTTAAGTAATAAGGAGTGAATCCTCTCCACAGTCCTGAATAACCAGCTTCATATCGAAAC
This sequence comes from Allophyes oxyacanthae, assembly GCA_932294325.1. Classification (NCBI taxonomy): domain Eukaryota; kingdom Metazoa; phylum Arthropoda; class Insecta; order Lepidoptera; family Noctuidae; genus Allophyes; species Allophyes oxyacanthae. The sequence goes on from OW028625.1 coordinate 2,651,413, forward strand.
CAGAGGTAATGGTCCCAGATGGGCGCGAAGTTTACTAATTGGAACCTGCAAAAGGATAAATGAATTCAAAATATAAGTTAGGTATAAAAAAATACGGAGTATCTTATTTTTCGTCTTTGGTATTGGATAGGACTGGATGGAAATTGCTATACCGACAAGTGCCTAGTACTTAAATTTTGGATTAAAATAAGACCTTATTTATATGTAATGTAATTGACGACATGGTTGGCGCAGTGGCTAAGCGATTAGCTTTCTGCGCTGCGTTCCGCGGGTTCGATGTAACAAATATTTGTATGATCTACAGATAGTTTTTTCAGGTCTGAGTGTGTGTGCATGTGAGATGTATGTTTGTAAACTGTATCCTCGATACAGGAGAAATTCTAGTGAGGGGCAAAGATTTTCTAAAAAAAAAAACAGGTGCTTACCTTGTCTTTATAGTGTCAAAAGGCAACGACACTACAGTAGCCGCGAAGCTTGAAGCCAATGAGGTGTACAGAGTTATCCGGAAGCCTGTTGCCAAATTTCTCTCCACCAGGAAAGTTTTAATCCTGTTAAACTAAAGTTGACAAACACAACATATATTAGAAAACGCCTGCTAGTCAATAATGATATCCTAGCTATAGTAGTTATAGGTACTATATATACTATAACAATAGACAAGTAAGGCCTATTTTAATAAGGGATTTCTAGTCCTATGATATGGTGAGTACAATAAACCTCTTAAAGGGATCCCTTTAGAGGTTTATTGTACTCATCATTATGAAGAGCTTTTACTATGGGATGAACACAACAGAAATCGCAAAAAAGAAAAAAAACGGTCACATGCGATTCGGACTCGCGCACCGAGGGTTCCGTACAAACTTGTAGGTACGTAAATAGTTCCTCCATCAACTATAAAAGTACCGAACGTTGCCTGTTAGTCGGGAGATTTTGACGGTTAGGTTATAATATGAACAAATTGCAATTATTATCTATTGAAAAAAAAATTGTTGGGAAACTTGTAGAAATAATTTTGCTTCTTTACGGAAGAACCATTATTTCGTTGAGTGCAAATCAAATAAAACAAGATAATAGTTATGTAATAATCGCAATTTGAGCGCTAGATTGCGCGCCAGGTGTTAAATAAGTTTGGGCGCTGACAGAGCCAGTAAAGCGTTAGATTTAGCACTGAAAGCGCTAAGTTTGCAACACTGATGATGAACAGAAATAATGATAATTGAAGATTCGGACTGACCACGGCATATGTTCCTATTTGAACCACAGTGACGACGACTGATCGCGCACAGTTCAAGACGTTGCCTCGCCACAAATTGCGCACGCCCTCTCGCCGACATATTCTGAAAGATACAGTTTTTTTTAAAATAAACTGATGGAAGACTATCCTCATTCTCCTGCCCTAATCTCATTTCATTTGGGCTCGGCGCAATATGCTCTCTTTTATTCATCTGCAGCGTGCATCGACGCTGAGGCGTCATCTCAGAGTCATGTCAAATCTAACATAAGCCATTCATTTCTTTCAACATTTTCTTGGGACTAATAAAATTAAACGTGGGTGCGCTAAATGTCGTGTGAACGGAGCAGTACACATTAATTTGGAGATAAGTGAAAGGGCTCGAGTTTTTTCACGATAAGTCCCAGCATATTGTACGACGATTTAGAACATTAGAAGTAAAAAAAAAACAGTAATCCATACATAAATAATACTATTAAATTTAATAATCCACCATTTTTTTAAATTCTTACATTTCGTTAACAATGCAATTAAAAAAGATTAACAATACGAGTTCTTACTTGCTAACAGCATCGAGCACTCCCGTATACCGCCTGTAGGGGTCCAAGGGTCCGTCGGCCGCCATGCGCACGAGCATGATCTCGAAGGGACACCCTACGAACGCCCCCACCAGCCCCGAATACACGGCCATATGTATCTTATCCCAGAAGCCTGGGAGGACGCCGTTCGAACTGAAAAGATATTTAAAATTGACGTCATCAGATTCGGCGCGAGCGAATCGATGCTGATGACGTGATCCGCAATCTGCCTGGCTTACTACGAGGTCTTATAACAGGGCAGAAATTGAACTGCCAAGTGAAGAGAATACCAAATGTGTTTTGACCAAAATTTCACTGCAACTGCGCGGAAACTGCACTTCATTAATGACGTGAATTAGCTTCCGGTTCACATTAATCGACCGGTAATCAGACACTGTTAAACGTGAGGCCTATAACTTTCTACATGGGAAACGAATTTACAACTTTGAAAGTGTTTTATATTAGGATCATCTTTCTCTAAGCACTGGTGTCCCTTCTACTACAATAAAATTACCAGATTCAATACTAACGTTTTATAATACTCATGTAGACAGTAATAAGTGCTTAGCCTTGAAGTAGTGAATGTGGCTTGTCGCAGGATGCCAGCCAGCATGCCGGTGTAGGGCGCCCGCGGGCCTTCATAGCGCAGCATGTTGTGCAGCAAGGTCAGGCCTCGAGCCGTCGGGAGCTGCTGCAGACGGACTTTAAACACGTCCAAAGGGTGTAGCACTGGAGTTGCTATCATGCTGAAAGTATGGCGGATACAGGATTTCGTTTAGGAGGACGAAATTTTGAGTGATTTTACCTACCATCCAGAAAATTCATTCTATACAAAAAATTATATATTAGAGTATTTGGTAAAGGCTTTTGGCTATGAAGCCATGAAGCCTCAAGCCAGTCATACTTACTCATACTCTAGTATCTCGACTCCGAACGCGATGCTGGTGCCCAGGAACAGACTTTCAGTTTCATATGAAAAAAAAACTCAATTATTATTATTAATTATATAATACACAGAAAAAACAAGATAACAAATTAAACTAATATAATAAAGAGGACAGTTTTGTTTGTTTTTCTAGATTCACGTATACCTTTAATTTATTTACAACGTACAAAGGAATGGTAGGCTTTAAAAAAAATACGCTACTTAGAAAACCCGACTCGCAAACAACTCACAGAATCGCGCTGTTCTGGCCTCAGCCTTAGAGCGGCTGCACAAGACATTGTCTCGTGTGTGAAGTTCAATATTATCGTACACACTATGTCTTGTTTTGGTTGATCTCGAATCCAAGCTTTTGGTCACGGAAAGAAAAGTGCTCCGTAAGATCTTGGGTCCGGCAAAAAGACTGGATGACAGGTGGAGAGTCCCGAAGAATACCAAAATCAAGGAGCTTGTGGCAGAACCTAATATAATTGGCGTGACGGAATCATCAGCTACGTTGGCTCGGTCACGTCGAACGCATGGAGGAGCATCGAGGAGTCAAGAAAGCTTATATGGGTCGACCGACCCGGAGCAGACCGGTGGGCCGCCCCAGATACCGCTGGTGTGATATCGCGGAGGCTGTTCTGCGTAAGATTCAAGCCAGTAATTGGCGAGCAACTGCACAAGACCCCGCGCGAAGTGGAAAGCTTTCGTGTCGGAGGCCAAGACTCACTTCGGGTCGCTGAGCCAGAGGGCTAACGTACCTATGTCTTGTGTCGGATTGACATGGCTTGCCTGGACAAGATGTCTTGGATGCGTAAAGGCGCTTTCCCATCTGTGTCGAGACGATAAACAGCTGATTGTAACGTACCTAGAAAATCCACCAATTAGTACTTTAGTTTGTAGCGGCAACCTCTTGGCCTCGTGTAGGTGAGGCTTATGAGCCATGTTTGTTAAGTTACACTGTCTTTTAGGTCATTACAAGAATTTAGGTAAATGATTTGAATAAGGACTGAAAAAGGCTGATTTGTGGTTGGATTGATTGGATTCAAAACATTTTGTGGAGGATGGGTTGTAAATTTTATACTGTATTTTTGACGTTTACAGTCATTTTTGACTTCTATCAAAAGGGACCTGTCACTTGCCTGTCACGTATTCATGGCAAAGATTTATGGTATTTTTTTCTATGGAAAAAGATTGTTTTAAATAGCTATTCCCGTAAGCGAAGTCCTACGTCTATGGCTATTCTTAATGTTAAAATCTGCTTAGCTTCTTTTAGATATTATTAAGTATAGCGTTATGTTTTTATTACAAAATGTTAAACGCGTACGTACAATTCTCGCATTTCTTGAATGTCCATTAAAGTACACAAACATTATATTCCACTACTTAGTTCCCTTAAGCGATCAGGATAGACGTAGGACTTCGCTTACGCTCAAGTAACACTAGGTCATGATCAGGGTTCAACCACTGTATTACGGTAAGTGTGTTGGCCCTGGTTAGCCCAAGTAACAACATAATAAAAGTACCATTAAAATCTGTACACGAATTTTTACGTGATGCTCTTTCGGAAAAATGGGGGACGGCTATGGAGCTCAAGGCCCTCCCAAAAACATCTGGGTCCACCCCTGAGAAAGCTTTAATTAAACTTGATAGGTATTATCATCCTACTTTCGTAGTACAACATTATCTACTGTGCAATTTTCATCACTTATCCTTAATTACTCCATTTAAAGAAAGAAAAAATTAAAGAAAGAAGGAAGAACAGACATTTCTAATTTTTGTTTTGGCTTACGTATCGATGGTATAAAGTTATAAACCAATCAATCAACTTAGCCTATAATAATAATCCACTGCTGGAGATAGGCCTCTCCCAAGATGCGCCAAATATATTCAGTTTTAAGTACAAAAATAGTCCCCTTTTTATTATGTTAGATCTCCCAGCAAGATGTATGCTCTTTATAGGACCTACTCTGCTACTCGCCAATCTACGCCATTCCATGTTCCTTAGTAACGGCTCTAAGAATTGGATTCAGGACTCGGGATGGACAAACAAGCTGGAGTGCCAGCTGCTATCTTCAGATTTAGATGATTCCAATTTATTATTAAATAATATTTATTTAAAAATGGTATAAAATAAATAAAATCGCAGCTTTTCATAATTATATAATCATATTTTAATAAATCAACGAAGCTTCAACTTATTTCTATGATAACAAATTATAAATATCATATAAACAGTTTACAATAGTACAAAATAAACAGAAATATGGGACTTTTCACGAAATCTATCATGTCTGGCTTATTTTCAAATATCTCATAAAAAACAGTTTTAAATTTTCCTGGAGGATTTCATTGTTTTATGGCGTATGTTGTAGGTTGCCAGGCCTTCTGAATTGATCCGGAATTCAATACGACGAAGAAATGCACAATAGTGAATAAAAAATTGCATGCCTAATACTTTATTAGCAATGGTCCTTTTAAGACGTTATAGTACTCAACATTACGAATAACTTTTACTATAAGAACAAGCATGAAATCGCAAAAAAAACAGCTGTTCCATACATTTAGTCGAGTAATATTAAATTATTTGTATGGAACAGCAGATTTTTTTTCCTCGATTTGATTGTTGGTCCCATAGTAAGATGTTCATAATGATGAGAACTATAATAACCCCTTAAAAAGATCTCCGCTAATAAAGTAGACCCTTATGTTTTACTGAATAAGGTCGAAAATATGGCATTATGAATTCGGTAACACTTTAAGCACGGTACATTTGCTTCTTAGTACAGTTCAAATTAACAGTAGGTATTTCTTTTGCAAAAGTATAAATTCTGTATGACGAGTTCATTTAATTGAAGTTCATACAAAATATGGAACTGTATTAAATTTTCACACTCAGTATTTAATTCAGATTTATACTTTTCGAATAGGCTCGTCCATTAGATAATATGCGTATAGTACGACACAACTAAGAAGTAACATCGATGTAATCGAACAACCAATGGCAGTCGCTCGCTTAGATAATCTTACAACTTATTGCGTCAGCGTAAAGATAATTTTTTACTGCAGTACTAATAAACTTTCGTGGTCTTGAAGTCGCACTCAGTTCGGAAGTGATCGGTTTTACGAAGTTTGCAGATGCGACTTATAGGTTGTGTCGTATACGTGAATATGTGGAACTCGATTGGACACATTTGCTCGTGTCCCCGAAGCATGAGGAGGACATTAAGGTTTTTCTAACCAACTAGCGTCCAACCCGAATATATTCTGAATCAAAAGCATTTACGAATTAAACCTACTTTTTTATTTTTTATTAAGAATTTTTAACTGCCTTTGACAAGAATATATTTACGATGCTTGCATTAAATTCTACCATGCTTCCATATTATGATTTACAATGCGATGCGTTTTTGATTGCTATACTGAGAAATTGTACTGTGCATAGAGCATTATATTCTGCAAAATATATTTAGTTTGAGCTTATTCATTTCTACAAGTAAAAATGTCCCGTATTTTTTACAAATTTGACAACCATAGGTACCTACTTATGATTCTGCTTCTCGTTTGCATGAAGCACACTCATAAAGTAGCTCCAATAAATAAAATGTAATTAATGTGTGAAATGTCAATCTGACGTAGTAAGGAATGAATCCTCTCCAGTATCCGCAACGACCATGTTCCGTTTGGAATTTGTGGACCGTAAGCCAGAGGGACCCGGCACTCGCTAGTTGGTGCCTATAAAAAATAGCGAGTTACAGAAAATAAAGAAATAAGGAAAACAACGTAACATCTTGGGTATGTAGAATAATGGACACAATGATGGTAAATTCTAGCCTTTTCAACAATAATTTATTTTCGGTACTTTGGGGCCGTCCATTAATCACGTGAGGCTTGAAGGGGGGGGGGGGGGTGTAGCAAAAATCACGAAATATCACATGGGGGGAGGGGGGTGTAGTAAGATATTACGTGTATTTATTTTTTCGTCAAACGTGGCTTGGTGAAACCTGTATTTAAAGATAATACATTCTAAAAAATTAAAAAAGTGGTAAAAAAAGGACATCACTTGATTAATGGACGACCCCTTTTCAAAAAGTTTTCAATTATTATGTTATAATGTTTTATTGGCCTATTGGTAAGCAGAGCTCCGCATGCACCATAATATGGTGCATTTACTATACAAAATATCAGAAATTTTATACAGCTGTCTCAGGTCAGGTTTCGACGTACAGTAACGTTAACGCAAGCAAATTTTGATTATAAAATACAATATAATATAGCATTTATATTCAATTTTATGCAAGATACACACATGTTTCATGAAATTGAAATACAGCATATATTTTCAAAAACAATCATGGATTAAATACATATTTTTTATTTAAAATTTGCTTACGATACGTCAAAAATATTCGTGTTCGGCCCACATGCACCATAACATGGTGCATTTACTATACAAACCGGTGTGCAGGTTTCCTCACGATGTTTTCTTTCACCGTTAACGCAAGTGACCATCAAATCAATATAACAAATTATAATTCCAGTTACCTTGTCTTTATGGTGTCTAAAGGCAACGTTAATACAGCCATCAGGAAACTTGACGCCATTGAAGTGTACAGGTGCATTCTGAAGCCTGTGTTGAGGTGTTTCTCTATCAAGTATTGTCGGCTTGCGTTGTACTGAAGTTGATTTACATGAAATAGATTCAAATACTAGGTTAATTATCTGACCTTGTATTCCAGCCAGGGAGATATAACGTGACTTAATTTTTAACGGTACTATAACTACCAAAAAATTATGTAACATTATGTTAAGTTACCGGTATTTTATAACGTTATTGTAACGTTACTTTTGCGACACGACGACAAGCGCAAATTAATAACACTGTGAGATCCGGTAAGTAAGGACGGTGAAAAATTTAATGTTGATCAATGATAATGACTGACCACGTTATAGCTTCCTATTTGACACAGAGTGATGATGACTGATCGCAGCATAGAAGGAAGGCAGCCCCGCCACAATCCCCTGAATAGACCCTCTTGAATCTTTATCCTGAGAACAAGGTTTATTTCGTCAAGAAACACTGTCTTTTTCTTTCATTCACCTCTATCAGACGTCATCTTAGAGTTGACCTTTACATGTCCCACCCACCATCTTGACGATATGATCTGCTGTACGATCCACGCGCCACTTTTTGCCAGGCACAACGAAACTGTGGAATCAACTACAATCAGCGGTTTTTCCGAACACATACTACATGGGGACCTTCAAGAAAAGAGCCTACACCATCCTAAAAGGTTGGCAACGCATCGGTGACTCCTCTGGCTGCTCTGGTGTTGCGGATGTTCATGGGCGGCGGTGATCACTTACCATCAGGTGAAACGCGCCCATGTTAGCCCCCAAAAGCATAACAAAATATTTGATGTGATCATTGTTTCAAACACGGTTTCCTCGTTTCCTCGGTCTATCCACGCGATGCGGTGCAGCGGCGGTGCAGCCCCTGTGCGGTGCCGCTGCGGCATGGCATACGGTGCGCTACGATGCCGCACATACACCGGACTTTCAACCAGCGAGTCGAGGTGGGGAGTGGTGTATACGTAGCAATGCTGCGACGCAACGTAGCAACGACGTTGCGACGCCACACCGCTTCGTGTGGATGCCAGTGCGGCGCCACAACGCATCGTGTGGACAGATCCTACTTATTGATTTATACTTAATACGAGCTCTTACTTAAGGATGTCTGTACTGTAGCATTTTAATCATTTTGTAATTATTTATTTATACAGGATATTTTTTTAATGTAATGCACATAATTTGTAGTGATTCAGTCTGTTCTTAAATGCAACCGCAGCATTGGGATAGACTTTAATTCAAAACGAAAATTCGACTTAGTATGGGGAACTCGCAAAATTTATTAGCGCAAGTCATACAAAATCAAATTTTTATTTTGTTTTGGAGTTAATTTTAGCCCTGCAGTTGCATTTGGGAACGGACACTGAAACACTCTGCAAATTTTGCATATTCAAAAAAAATTTCCAGTATAAATTTTGATGACTCCGAAAAAACCGGTGCACGATATTCTATTCTATTCTTACTTATTCAAACCGTGGGCGCATCCCCTGTACCGCTGAAAGGGTGGGTAGAGTCCATCCGCCGCCATGCGTACGACTAAGAGTTCTGTAGGACACTCCACAAAGGCCGCCACTAGCGCTGCATTCACGCCGTACGCCATCTGCTCCGGGAAGCTTGGGAGTTTGTCGTACGAACTGTCCAACATATATAGAACTATTCATAACCCTGGACTGTATTATACGAGAGGTCAGGCGGACTGACGTTGGGTTCTAAATTTCCAACCGTGGATGCTCGTGATTGAGTAATAAATATCCAAACATCCAAATTTCTTCACAAACTTTCACATTTAAAATATATAATAATTATGTAAGATATCAGCACGAATGGGTTGGTAGCGGGACAATCGGGGAATTACTACCCTCCCACAAAATATCGACGTTAAGTAGCAGTATGTATATTGTTGCGTTTCGTTCGGTGAGTGTGGAGCGCCGGAGGCCCAATTCCTCCCTTAGTCCCCTTCCTTCTCCTTTCCCTCCCTTTTTCTTAACACCACCCTAAAAGGTCAGCAACGCATCGATGACTCCTCTGGTGTTGCGGATGTTCACGGACGGCGGTAATCACTTACCATCAGGTGAACTGCAAGCTTGTTTGCTCCTATACTATAAAAAGAACAACATAAACCTTTTATGATACGCATGTAGAAGATAATAAGTGCTGAGTCTTGTACAGGTGTAGGTAGTTTGTCGTATGAGGCCAGTGGGCAGGCCTGTGTATAGGGGCGAGCGGATACCCTCGAAGTGCAGCATGTTGGTGACCACGGTCCACCTGCAGAACATCGGGAACGCCTGCAGACGTAATTTGATCACGTCGCAAGGGTGTAGCAGCAGCGTTGCTATGAAGCTGAAAACATTCATTTTATAGGAATTATTATTATTTTCTAGTGTCCCACTGCAGGACAAAGGCCTCTCTTCCCGCCTTCCACTTTCCCCGTTCTTTGCAATTTGGGGCCAATCCCTTAGATAGACGTCCAGATCATAACGCCATCTCCTTCTGGGGTTGCCGCGTTGCCGTTTCCTGCTATTTGGGACTGTGTAGTTGTTAATTTTCATGGGGATTACATGGCTCAAATACAGTATGTTAAAAAAGTTTGTGGATGAATCTTTGAGTTAATTTAGATATAAAAATTATATATTATACTTAGGGCTATAGAACACTCGATACTTTTCAACATCAGTGAGTATTTGAGTAACGATTATGCCATAGCTTCGATACTGCATCGCGTTTTTAAGCGTGGTAGCAAAATCACGCGTTTTAGTGATTCTATCGAAGCTGCATCGGCTGGCGTTAATAACCCCTTAAAGGGATCAGGACTAAAAAAGTAGGGCCTTATATACGTAACTACTTACTTTAACTAACCATTTACCAATGTTGTGACGTCATACTTACTCATAGGTCACCACTTTGTATCCAAACAGTGCAGTGGAGCCCAGGACAATCCTTTTCAGTTTAATATGAAACAAATACTTATACTCAATTATAATTTATACTTCAATTCTTATAAACCGTATGTTATAACAAACAATAGGTCAGTCAGTCTGTAGTTTGTATCCGTATCTTCTTGATTCGCTACAGTTTTGTCGCACAACCTAAATCCGAACATCCGTTAGTACGCGCAAATCTTTATGAGCCCTCTGAACTCTCTCCCTCTCTCCCTCTAGCACCTATAATAGTACGCTGAATTGAGCTCTGAATCCTCTCTCTCTCCCTCTAGCACCTATAATAAGCGTACTATTATAGGTGCTAGAGGGAGAGAGAGAGGATTCAGAGCTCAATTCAGGGCTCATAAAGATATGCGAGAACTTATTTGTAGTAATAAACTACGGTAATAAGGCGCGCCCCTCCAAAATTAAAAACGTTTCAAAGTATTTACGAAACACCACCAAGACTCACAAAGCATGTGTGCGTACTGAGACGGCCGTCAAACAAAAATAAATCCAAGGATTTGTTGCTCGGTAAGAAGATGTGACTAGAAACATTGAAACAGTAATTTGGAGTGGCGCGCCATGTTATCGTAGTTTATCTCTACTTAGGTACTAACCCAGAATATCCGCCTAATATTGCTTTCGTATGTAGCGGTAAACTCTTCATGTTTTCTATATGAGCCTTATGAGCCATGATTGCTGAGTTTTGGTGATGATGTCATTACAATTTAGTTATAGACTGGACTGGGCTGAGTTGATTGATATTGATAGATTGACTGATTCGATTTTGATTAAAATACGGCATACTCAAATAATTTGATTTATCTGCAATTTTGTGGAATATTTTTTTTGTAAATTTTATAGTGTATTTTTGAAGGAATCAGGCATCTTTGACGTCTATCAAAAAAATTTGGAAGGTCGACGTTCTGACATCTGACACGTCCTCTAATCACTGAAGTATGAAATGCCTCTAATAGTGTATTTAATAGATTATAGTGCCACAAACTTATCTGACCCGGTCGTGGCGTCGCTGCCGTCGGTTTTACCATGGTTTTACCTTGGTTTTACCAATGTCATCTCCGTACAAAAATGATATTTGATGTCATTTTTGTTCCGTGGCGACGATAGTTCCAATTTTGGTCACCTGGTCAGATAAGTTTGTGGCACTATAAGTGGGTACCATAGAAATATTACAGTACTATATAATAATATAATATAGTAAATATAATGTATTAGAGATAATATTATTATCTCTATGATGAGTACATTTGAGTTCTGACCATAGACCTTTATAATAGTTCTGACAGATCCTCAGAACAATGACCTCAACACATAGACTTATATATTATGTCTATGCCCCAACATCAGACGTAATATACCTGAGTAATATACTAATGCCCAAGTTCACCGACAACATAACAGATGATTAGAGCAAAATCAGCCGTTTAAACATGAAGTTTTGTATGGGTAATCGGCTGATTTCGTTTTAAACATCCGTTATATTTGCGGTGAAAATGGCCCTAAGTACCAGAAGTACTAATTAATTCTATGGACCCCTGTGATGGACCCACAAATTTTAAAGTAATATGTTGGATGGACCCCAATGACTATAAAGTTGAATTTACTTCGTGCCCTTTGTTTAGCAAAGAACATGCCGCATCTGGATTCAAACCTCACTCATAACCACACTCATAACATAATAACGGAGCTGTGAACATGTGAACATGCTCTAGTCATGTTCACAGCTCCTGTTTATTGTAAGTGTCAATTCGTCAAATAACAACCGACAGTAAGAGTGAGATTTGAATCAATTTGCGAGATGTTTTTTTAACACGCTTTTATTAGCTTCACCTGTAACTAACTATGTAAGAAAACCTTGGAAGTTAAATTTGACCCACTTCCCGGTTTCCGATTGAGCTGAAATTTTGCACACACGTTCAGCTTGGATGATAAAGCGTGTTCTATAGTTTTTTTAAACTATAATTTTTTATTTATTACAGAATAGGTGGATGAATATCAGAATAGGTGAATAGGGAATGAGCACAGATCATTATACGAGAGTAGTATATTCCTTGCACACACATTGTCACGTTATGGTTCCACCAGCGGGTTCTTCATGTAGACCGCAGTCCAGGTCTGAGTCTAGACCACACAGACCTGCCTTCGCAAACGCTTTTCTTTGTCAGATTTATTTATATCTTATAACCAGAGAGGCGCAAAATTTTGGGGCATTAAGGGTGACTAGGGGTGACTACCCTTTCTTTTATAGAGAGTTCTGGTCTTAGGAAACTTCAGGTGTCACGTTAAATACCCCTATTATTAGTTTTTTGAAAAGAGGTACAGTCAGCCAGAAACTTGACGTATTTCAAAAACTTAGTGCAAGCGACTCTTTTTCCAATAAACTATTATATTATTATTAGCTAAGTTTATGCTTTTTCCCGCTTTTTCCCAATAAATGTTTCCTCATAATTTTATTGTTCATAATACTGCATAGGATTCTACGCCAATCATCATTACGAAATCCATTGGTTTTCCATTTTCATCACCCCGGGAACAGAAGGGAGGTGCAAAATTGTAATGCAAATAAATAAAATAACAGCTTTTATCATAATTATATAATAGTATTTTAATAATCAACGAAGCTTGAACTTATTACTATGTTTTTTTATATTCAGCTAACATTGTCATTGGTATGAAAATAATATAAATATAATAGAAACAGATCGAAACACTACGGTACAAAATAAACAAAAATATAGGACTTTAATTTTACGAATCCTATCACACAGGATAAAATTCTTTCGTCGATTATTTTATTTATTTTGTATATAACATGACAACACATTACAACATTAACAAAAAAAATAGGACTGTATTGAATCCTATCAAAGGGTTAAGATTCATTCCTCAGTCACTTTATAATTTTTTTTTGAGTATTTTACCAAAATTTTGCATTTTTTTTCCTAAGTATTTAATTTTCATTTTTTATGGGGGGTTTTTTATGACTCTCATGTACGTCATAAAGTAGCTCCAATAGATAAAATGTTATTAACGTGTGTACCGTCAACCTCACATAATAAGGGGTGAATCCTCTCCAGAATCCCAATAGGCCAGTTTCATGTCGAAACCTGTTGTATACTTCCATGTGGGACGCTTGACTTACTACTTGATACCTGCAAGACGATCATAACTTGGTTAATATGTAGAGGATACAAAAAAAACATAATAGTTGAAGCGGATAATTATAATTGAAAGAAAGAAAAAAGTATTTATTTGACAGCACAAAAACAATTTTAAAGTTCAAACAGAAAAATAAAAAAAATGATAGACCACTTTTTTGGCCGACCGTACATATTATTTAAATGCTTTGGTTGTTTAAATATTTTTGACAAAATCACAATGTCGTTGGTGACTAGACTACTGAGAATTTCCTCAATCCTAGAGCAATGAGTTGGTCCTCATTTATTAAGATATCTATGAAGAATGACTACCAGAGTCTGGCCAACGAAAACTGTCCAAGAAAAACGGCTGCAATTTAAAAAATCTGAAGCTGTTCTCACTGAATATACACTTCTTAAACGGAATTGATACTATTTAATAATCCTAGAATATTCCTGGAATAGTAAATAGTATCAACTCCGTTAATCAGTGTATATTCAGTGAGAACAGCTTCAGATTTTTCTTGCGCAGCTTTCGTTGGCCAGACTCAATAAATCCAGGTATACTACCTCGTTTTGAAGGTGTCCAAAGGCAATGTTGCTATAGCAGTCACCAGGCTCGACACCATGGAGGTGTACAGATGCAGTAGGAAGCCCTTGGCCCTCTTTTTTTCCACCAGATAATTTCGGGCCTGAATATGAGACGTTACATTTTATTATGCGTGCGTGCATGCGTTATGCTCGAGAACGGGTGCCGTCTGTCGGGACTGGTCAGCTTGTAACTGCCAAGGCAATCTTATTCAGAGACAAATCATTATTATCCTATTTTCATTTTTTGTTCATGTTAAATGACATTATTCTCGCAGCTTAAGAGCTGCAGATCTACCAGCCTCTAGATCTATGCTTGATCTTCGTTAATACAATGTAGAGGTAAGCCTCTACATTGTATTAACCAAGATTGTAATCTATTATTTTTATTCCGTAGTTTCTTGTCGATCCTTCGCCATAGGACCTACTATTTGGAACCGCGCACCTAGAGTCTCGACATTGCTTATGTGCCTGTATCTGATGTACATGAAATAAAGATCTATTCTATTGGGCAGGCCTGATTATAGCTGTACCAGCCTATAGCCTAGCACGCTCCACAAGGTAGTTTCACCAATTTTGACGAATCTTGTCAAAACTTTTCACTGGGAAAGACTACGGGAAATGGATCATAGAGGGTGCTAAATGTTTTGCCACGTAACAAAACGGTATTCAGGGTTTGAGTTTTTATTCATAAAAATTTTTTATTTTACGTTTATAAAAATTGGCAAGTAACTTATATTGTCTTAAACCTTTAGCGCCTTCGACATGGAAATAAAGTAACGGTTAACTTCTCTATTAGCGATGGAATATTATTAGTTCAGGCTGTTACAAGTAATATAGCACTAAATGAGAGCTAAGTTTAGGAAACACCTGCAGATTAGAGAAACGCTACGCACTAAATTTGAAAAGCACGAAGATTGGGTCAAAACCCTGAAATGTTTTCTTTTGACCTGACCCTCGGATTGATCCGGCCCTCGCGCCAGGAAGTATGATGACGAGGAACAATGATTTTGATGAATGATATTTTCAATATTAAAATCATCATAACGATGATGAGTCATTTACTCACCTGGGCATAAGTTCCTATCTGAGCCACACTGATGACGACTGATCGTGACATAGTAAGGAGGGCGCCTCGCCACAGTGTGCAGATACCCTCTTGGAGCCGTATCCTTGGGGAAATAGTTTATTTCACTGTTACAACAGCTCCATCAATTACATAAATACAGGTTATTTTTTATGTAGTGCGCATAATTTGTAGAGTGATTCAGTCTCTGTTCCTAAATGGAACCGCAGTATTGGGATACACTTTAAAACAAATCGGGGGACACGCATAATTTACTAGCGCAAGCCATACAAAATCAATTTTTTATTTTGCTTTGGAGTGTTTTGATTTTACCGCGGTTGCATATAGACCAGGGGCGTATTTACCATAGGGCCAAGGGGGCCATGGCCCGGGGCGGCAGGCAGCGAGGGGCGGCGAATCCGTAAATATTTACCTTGTTCAAAAGGTTCATTAATAGGTTTTTTTTTTCATTTATTATTTCACACCACATAGGCACACACCTATTGCACATAGGTACCCACCTGTTGCATACCTATACCATTTTTTTTCTTAAATGAAATATTTTATCTTCATTTAATGGGGCGGCAAAGCTAACTGGCCCGGGGCGCCATATCTTTAAATACGCCTCTGATATGGACACTGAATAACACTGCAAATTTTGCGCACTCATAAAAAAATATCCTGTATACAGGGTGTAAAAATACCCTTAACGCAGCCGAAGTCTACCCGTACAGTAGGTACATCAAACCAAGTAACGATTTACAAAAATAAATTGCTGGAAATCGAGTTTCATTTTTAGGTATTAAAAATAATATCTAATCTATTTCCTGTAGACAGCAATGTATCGCGCGCAACACTACTACACAAAATTGTGAGTTTGTCAGTATCTCCATAACCAGTTTTTTCTCAGGTATGACTCTCGGCTTTGTTAAAGCTCTTTTTACGCCGGTTATATTTTTAATAAACAACTTTTGTTCTACGGCTTTTGAAAAAAACAAAACAAATACTAAGGCCCGTCTTCAAGAACAATACTTTGGGAACAGACATTAAACATCGACCCACAGTGCACTGTGGACGAAATGTAGACCGACTGACCAATCAAGTCGCCAGATTCTTCACTTCATTCGGCCCAAGTTCACCGAAAACATAACAAAAGATTAGAGCAATATCAGCCGTTTAAACATCAATTTTTGTGTGGGTAATCGGCGGATTTTATATTAATTTTCTGTTATATTATTGTTCAACATGGCCCTTAGTTGAGTATTATTGAATTATTTGTATAGGACAGCTGTTTTTTCTAGCGATTTCAGGGTTGGTCCCATAGTAAAAGTTGTTCATAATTATGAGTACAATAACCCCTTAAAGGGATCGGGACTTTTAAGGTTCCTAGGGATGCTCTAAGGGATGTTCTTGAATACGGATGTGAGTTACCGATTACCTGAGTTTGTCATGTATCGGAAGAGGTTGCTTTTTCTTATTTGCAAAAGTCGGAGAGCGAAAATTGTTTATACTGGATGTTTTTGATGGGAGACTGCTGACGTATTAGTTTTGACATAGTCAGGCGAACGACTGCGAATACGCGGCGCGGGCGCAGCGCAGCAGTCGTCTTCCCGCGTAGTGTTTGATTACTAAGAAACCATATTATATAGATGTTAAGTAACTACTCGATGAATGATTTTCAAGTAACATTTCATCAAGTAGTCTAGAGATGGACCGACTCATAGGCTCAATTACGGAGAGGCGGAAAGTCGCGCGGCGCGCTACCTGGCGTGTCGGTCTCGCGCGCTCTCCATGAACGGTGATACGCGCTTTTCTCCGCGTTGCGCGCCGCTTTGCGCTCCGCGCGACTTCCCACCTCTCCATAATTGACCCCTTTACCCGATCAGCCAACCAGCAGACTAATCGGTTAGAAAATTGCTCATTATCTTAACTTCAATCAAGTTAGGGCATCTGCGTCTCACTCGGACGATTACAGAGCCGCGCACGTGTTCCACTTGCACAGAAGGTAGAGAATTGTTTGTTTCTTACTTTTATAGACAAAATAGATAAATTGAACTATTTAGATCCAAAACTAATTGTTGATTAAGTTTTTAAACTGTCATGGTCACTAACATTAGTAGATATTATTAGAGTGGTTAAACATGGGAAATACCCTGTTCTGAACTCTAATACTAATTGTTGATAATTAGGTTTATTGAAATAAATCTTGTTATTCTGGTTGGTTGAATAATTATGTCGTTTTCTTTATCTTCTGTATTTTGTAATAGTGCATAATATTCGGCTTCTTTTGCCGATTAGTCGCCGACTAGGAAACATGCTGAATAGTCAATGCCTGACTAGTCGGTTTGTAGTCGGCCCATCTCTATCAAGTACTTAATTTACGAGAATGTCAGTGCTATTTTCTTAAAAAAGTAAAAATTTATGACGTCTGACGGCATGGCGCAGTGGCTAGGCCATCGACTTTCTGCCTTAGGTCACATGTTCTAATTTCGCACAGAACAAATAATTGTATGGTTATAATCTATACCCACAATACCAGAAGACAAAAGAAGGTGGAGCAACTTTAAAAAAAAAAACAATCTATTGCCTACAGGTACAGGTATAGTATCTATAAGGCTGACATTCAGAGACAACAGAAACGAGTCTAAGCGTGAACTTACGCTTCCATCTGTCCAACTTACGAACAAATTTTGACAGATGGAAGCGTAAGTTCACGCTTAGACTCGTTTCTGTCGTCTCTGAATGTCAGCCTAAGAGCCCTGAACTGAGCTCTGAACTCTCTCCCTCATATAGCACCTATAATAAGCGTACTGCGCAGCCACTCGCGTTCAACTTCCGAGAGCGCATAAAGTTTTGCGATAACTATAGTAACAACTAATAAAACTTGTTCTTACTGCGTAAAAGCATGAAACAGTCCCCTGTACCGGCGGTAGGGGTCCACGGGGCCATCCGCCATCATGCGTATGAGAATCACCTCCGAGGGACACCCTACGAACGCCCCCACCAGCCCCGCATACACACCAATTGCAATCTTCTCCGAAAAGGTCGGGGGTTTGCCGTATGAGCTGTCCAACATAAAACATTGTATAAGGTGATAAGGTCTTACCTTTATAGTCCCGATCCCTTTAAGGGGTATTGTAGATACTCATCATTATGATCAAATTTTAATATAGGAAGAAAAATAAAATCGTGAAAAAAAAAAACTGGTGTTCCATACATTATTAAGTGCCAAGTTCACCGAAAATATAACAGATGTATAAAATGAAATCAGCCGACCTATAGAAAAGTTCATGTTTAAACGGCTGACTTTGCTCTAAACGTCTGTTACGTTGTCGGTGAACTCGACTAAGGCCTAAATTAGTCGAGTAACATTTAATTATTTGTAGGGAACAGCTGATTTTTCTCGCGATTTCAGGGTTCAGGTACAGTAAAAGTTGTTTATAATGATGTACAATATAACCCCAAGAGATCAGGACTAGAAACTTTAAACCTTGTATACCCGGAGAGGGTAGACAGATGAGTTCTGTTTTGTATTCACTGTAAACGCGATGGCATGGATCCCATCCAAATGTAGGGCCGGTGTTCCGTGTAGTGTACACTGCACAAGCATCGTAACACGGTGAAGAAAAACATCGTGAGGAAACCAGTTTGTCCATAGGAGACTTGGTGACAGCTATCAATACGCACTGGACAATACTTTGTAATATGAAATCACCCAGTGAGGTTTTGATTAGTCAGTTGCAGATAAATATGTTAAATAAATATTCATTTTTAACCAACTTCAAAAAAAGGATTCAAAATCGAAAAATTGGATAGTCTTTTTATGTTTGTTCAGCGATTTCAACGACAATAATTGGGAGCCGATTTGGAACTGTTCAATGGATAACAGCAAATCACTATAAATAATAAACTTTAAAATTTCAAAAAACTAAAACACAACAGTTTCTGTATTCTTCAATGCACCTTAGTTTGGCAGGGGCACCGACTTCAGAAGCTGTTAAAATGATCTTATTCCACAAACCTTTTAAGATGCTCATACAGGCAGTAGTACGTGCCGAGCCTCGTAGTGGTGTAAGTGGTTTGTCGCAGGATGCCGGCGGACAGCCCCGTGTAGGGCGCCCGCAGGCCCTCGCACCGCATCATGTTCGTGAACAGGCTCACGCCCCAAAATTCCGGGTACAGCTGCAGACGCACTTTCATCACGTCCAGAGGATGAAGCATCGTCGTCGCTATTATACTGGAACAAGACATAGTTGAACTGAACCTAAGCAAGTTACATAATTTCACATAACAAAAGTAGGTAGTGCAGTTGCCGCGCAGTTGCTTAATATTGATCAAAACAACACATTAGGTAATCTTCTTCTTCTTCTTTCGTTATGGCAATTGAGCCGATGTCTACTATTCTGCCATTTGGTATCCTCTGAGCTTCAGTGAGATACGCTCGCGTCAAGTTCGAGTATCACTGCAATACTGCGAGATCGGCGCGTCTTAAAATTACGTGAATTAGCCCTCAGTACTATTCAAATTGAATATATTCAAGTCTACAATAAATAAAAGAAAAAGAAAGAAAGAAAGAAAAAAACATTTATTCAGCACAGACATATTGACAACATAAGAGATAGAGATTAAAAATAAAACAAATATTAAAAAAAATAAGTTAAAAATAGTAGTTAATAGTGTATAGATGTTAGTTATTAAATAGGTTCTTTAGTAAACTGCATCTATAGATGCAGTTTAGATATATCTGGTACCCATAATAATAATAATAATAGGGCTTTCGTTAGGGGCTGGATCAAGGGCTTGATACAGAACGTGGTACTCGTCGACACGGCACGTATTTGAGGAGGTTCCTCTATCGAGAAGAGCACTAGCCGCCGGTGGCTTGGACACTGTTCCTGATTTCCCAATGGTAGGTCCCTATTTCATATGTCTTTTATACCTATTAAAGTATGGACTTAAAAATGTGAAAAATATGTACATATTAAAAAGTAAACAAATGACATTATAATAATAATTATATTTTTAAATTGAATGCTACTCCACAAGACTTATGATAATGAAAATTTTTATAACGAGTGTATCAATTTTAAAAGTAATTTCGCTGTTTGAAGTTTCGTGGTGGCGGGTAGAGGTAGAGGGGTTGAAGCCCCTAAATGGAATGATGGGCATAACATTTCCAGGTAATTAATTTGAGGTGTAGGTACCTATTGGAGGTATGTCGTGAACTGGGTGAAGTTATATGATAGGGACTATTATAAGTGATTATAAGTATAACGTACCCAGATAATCCGCCAAGTAGTACCTTCGTATGTCGCGGTAGCTTCTTGACTTCGTGATGATGATGGTGATGATGATGATCCTTATGTTTGTGAGTCATGGCTGACGAGCACAATGTCTTCCGGTCATGAAGTACAACGATTTAGATAAATAATTCTATAAAAATACATACGTCACCCTACGTAAAATTTTTTTGTGAAGGATGGCCGTTTTGGCAACTCATGTTTTATTGACATTAGCTTTCATCATTGACTTCTATTTATCAAAAAGATTATGAAGGTCAGCCTTCTTGAAACTTGCTCTAAAAAGTTCCGAACACTTCAATTATTCTGGTGAGCCACGTGTATATAGGATGTTCTTGAAACGATGAAGAAGAATTACAGTTAGGTGGAAGGAAACGATGTACGGCTGTTCGGTTAGTTCACAAATATATATCTCAGTGCGCTATACAGCGACCGATTCTCGGAGTTTTTCTTAGAGTTAACCATTCTTTCGCTGAAGGATAAGTCTATCTATCGCGTTCGTTATTCACTTTTTGTAAGCAAAAGGCAGCCAATTCTGCGGCAAAAATTAGGTAGCTAGTATGCTACTCTATCTGCCAATTCTTTCTGCTGAAAATAAAAGTTGTTTCCCGGCAACTATTTTTGCAAAATGTTACTTGATTTGCTTTGGCTTTGTTATGGTCTTTTTACCCGACTGCGCGACGCAAAGGACCAATGTGTTTATCAGTCTATATACTGGACTTGTTTTTTATTTAATGTTTATTTTTACACACTGTATGTGTAAGCGTAGTTATTTTCCAACTTCCAAGGGTAGAGAGAGCCAGTAAAACGGAACACAAGGCACCACTTAAGCCTTAGATCGGCGAAGCGTCAGTAACTAGGTAAATGCCTTATTTTTATAGGCGGTGGTCGGTTACCATCAGGTAGCAAGCAGGCTCGTATGGCCCATAAACCATAAAATGTAAATATTATTAATAGCACATAAGAGGATGCTGTTGTCGTTTGAAAACATCCATTACTGACATTTTTAAAAAATAACTTTAACTAAGGCATTATGGCCGCCTCTGTACACAGTGCTTATAAATATATAAATAAACTTGGCGCCTTTCTATATCTCTAAGATTTCTTCTGTATCTTGGGTACAGTTTACAAACATACATGACACATGCACACACCCCACTGACTTCACCCAGACCCAAAACCATCATCCATCCGTCATCTGTAGATCATACAAATATTTTGTTCCGTGCCGATCGAACCTGCGCGGCCCGTAGCGCCGAAAGCCAATTGCTTATCCTGGTGTCAACCGCGCCGTCGTCGTGCTTTTACTACATTTCCGGGAGGCAAGCTTTTAATTGCCGGGAACCACACGGCAGTAAATAAAACAAGTAATTTTATAACAATGCTTTATTACAAGAAACTACGGATAACGAAGTATTACAAAAAACTGGTGATGTCTCGAAACGGAAGAGGCCTTAGTCATGCAGTGGACTGCGACAGGCTGAGTTGAGAAAGAAAAACTTTATTAACATTGTATCCTTCGGCTATTTACTGGAATCAAGTCGTGTGTCGTGTGGTTTCCGGCAAAAATAGAGAAATCCCTCTCGTACATAGGCGTACCCAAAGGGGGCAGGGGAGCAGAAATTGGGGAGGGAGGCAGGAGGGGAGGTAGGGGCAGGAACACCAAACTTTAACTCTCGAGACTCGATTCGTGAACCTCGACGCAATTATTCTATGAAACAAATGGAAGGGCTACCCTTTTCTGCCGAGGAACTATTAAAAAGCGTTGTTTTGTTCCTGAAATGTTTACTTTATATGAGCTAGGTTTTCCGGTGGGTCAGGTGCCTCCGTGAGGGTTGTCACGTAATTTTATGACGCGCCGATCATATTGGAGTGACGCTCGAACTTGACGCGAGCGTATCGCACTGAAGCTAAGATAGAACCAAATGTGTTGTTTTGATCAAAATTTTACTGCAACTGCGCGGCAACTCAAGCCCAACACAAGTATTTTTATAACTTACTGGGGTTGCCTCAATTTCTATGATGCATGACAATGTATGAGATACAATAAAAACATATTTTCCTTTTTTTTTGCTGCACTTTTTTTGTCAACTGAATTATTCTACTGTAAAACTTCTTAGCTACACGCATTGTGATAAAAAGAATATTAAATGGCAGCAGTACCTGGTCGTCATTGCATCAAAAGGCCACTTGCTCACTGCACTTGCTAAGGCTGCTGCTACAACGGCGTACATGTGACTTCGAAGGCCCTTCGCCATTAATGTTGGCAAGAGTGTATGCTCCTTAACCCTCTTCCTCTCAGATTGATAACTTCGGTGCTGTTTAAAATAACCATATTAGTATATAAAGTTGATTCATTCTTTCTTTTAATGAAGTCGGTTAAAAAACGTTGCCCCTCACTACGATTTCTCCTGTATCGAGGGTACAGTTTACAAACATACCTATATCTCACATGCACACATATCCAGACCACAAACAATACAAATATTTGATTCGTGCGGGGATTGAAACCGCGGCACTTAACGTAGAAAGCTAATCGCTTAGCCACTGCGCCAACCGCGCTGTCAAATTGTTAATTCTTGTTTTATTATTTAACTAGCTGTACCCGCGGCTTTGCCCACGTGACAATATTTCGATTAATCTAAGTTAAGTGACTCCACATTGTAAGAGTCGCGAAAGTTTAACAACATTTATCTTGACCTCCATGAAAAAGTGGAGTTATTCTTCATCATTCATATTGTCAAAAACTTACAAAAAACATGAGATCGATGTAATTAAATGCTGTATTTTTTACTTATTATCCAAAATAATGACATAGAATTTTCCTATGCGAAGTAAAAACACGCGTTGCTTAGGTGGGAGTTCTTTACTCTCCTTGGAATCCGTCCGGACCTCAAAGACCACGATAGCTCGCATTCACGACAGTTAAAAAAGAATACATGATAAATGATAATTGTAATAGTTAGTCGATCAAAGAGGCAAAAGTCTCACAACCGGTCAACCGGTTGTGAGACTTTTGAAACCTGAAACTTTGTTCGTATTATGTGCTGTAAAATTATTTGTTCGTACATTTAACCCAGTACCTACCTACTTACTGTCTTGTACCTATTTTAGTAAGAGAAACTCATCAGCGAATGATTTACCACCAAGAGACATAGGCAGATTCGCCTGGATGCCACGCCGCGCCGTGCTGATCGTGTTTCTGTCTCTAGCTTGCATCACTTCATCAAGCACAAACTGTATGTGAAGCATAACCTATCTTTGGGCCCTAGTGTGACCATAACATTAGACATCTACCGCTCGAAATCACCGCAAGAGAACTCTAATAATTATGCTTTATTTACAGATCCTTAACGCTAATTAATTGTACGGTGCACTGCTAAGACTACAGCTTTCACGGTATTTTAGTAGGTTCTCGGATATTTACCGCTTATAAAGATAATAATGAAGGAACACTTTGGTTTTAAAATATATACGGCATTTTATTGTTATTCAAGTTAATAGAAAAGGAGTAGAAACACAATGAGCAGGGAAGTAGATGACATTGTTTGTGGGACAACGCCACATCTATATCCTGTCGCTGTTTCGACGATATAGAGGGACTTGGGCCCGGAGTCGGTTTAACGGTCCTTGGCTAAGGAACCTTTGCCTTTGTTCTTTTAAGGAAAGGTGCTGTGCCGTCTTTTTGAATACTGCATTGGTAATTAACCTTTTGACTTAAATTACATATAAATGTAATAAATTGTTAAAACCCTGCCTTCAGGTGTCTGTTTGGATGCAATATCAAACAAAAAGTCACCTTTTTTTCATTTTTAAATACTACAATCTCACTTTAAAATTACTACTAACGCCATCTTGTTTCAAAAAGTCGAAATTAAAAATTAAATGGTTAGAACTGAATAGAAAAAGCTCGTAATCCGTTTCAAAAACTTATCTCTAATGGTTTAGGAACAACCTGAGAAAACTAATTTCATCACGCTTTGTATTTATGGAACAGGACAGTGAGTGAAATACGTACCTAGGTAATTTTCTAAAAGTAAGATGCCAATGAGCGAACTTCTAGTAGGTTGTTAATTTTAGTTAGTATGTAATACCATTACCCTAGGTACTTTGTGTCACTGGAACCCGCCTTTACTGGTTCTATTAAGGAGTTTAAATTTACGGAGACATTACGAACAATTATTTTGCTCAGCTCCCAACAGAAATAGCGTAATGATTTCTATAACATAAAATAATGTTGACCGGACCTATGAACTACAACAATAAAATATTTCAAAAGGAGTCGCCTAGTTCTACCGTGACTTATAATTGTACACAGACATGATGATCTATTGCTTACCCCCCTTTGGCAAAAGCGTAATAATTTGTAGCCTATATGTTGACCAGCCTTATAACGAACATTCATATAAATTTTCATGATATTCTGTTCAGCGGTTTTGCCGTGAAGCTCGGACATAGATACAGACAAACAGACAAACAGACAAACAGACAAACGGACAAACAGACAAAAATTATAAAAATTATATTTTTGGCATCAGTGTCGATTATAGTACACGTCTCTATTACTTTTTAAAAAAAATATTCAATGTACAGTTTTCGCCTCGTTACGATTTTATTATAAGTATAGATGTCTCAATAAAAAGTAATACCTAATACCTACTCAACTAAGTAGCTATGTAAACTAATTTATGTTGCTAAGCCATCTGACATGGTAAGGTAAAACTGGGAGGATGACATAGACATACCCAGCTTTCGTCCTGGGGAGGGTAAGCAGGAATTTCAACAGTAAGCACTTAGCCGACGACTGCCCTAAGCGCGGCCCTCCCGATGGCCCATTTTATTAAGGACAATATAATGAATATAACAGTTTTTAACACGCTTTTATTAGCTTCACCTGTAACTAACTATGTAAGAAAATATTGGAAGTTAAATTTGACCCACTTCCCGGTTTCCGATTGAGCTGAAATTTTGCATACACGTTCAGTTTGGATGACTAAAGCGTGTTCTATAGTTTTTTTAAAACTATAATATTTTATTTATTTATTACTACATATCTATCGTATATTCATGCACACCCGCCGTCCCGCGTCCCGCAAACCATCGGGAGGGCTGCGCTTACTCGGTCGATGCGCATAATTTAATAATCAGCTAAATTTATAGAAGCCAGGAAGGAGCGAGCCTACCCTCCCCTGGGTATGCTCATGGAGGATGAAGAATGCCTACTGATGATGATATTGTAGATGGTTGTAGACTGACCTGCGCATAGGTTCCTATTTGTGCGACATTCATGATGATTGGGCGCCTAGTCAACATGTAGAGGTTATTGGACAAAGTGTGCAATCCCTTCGCCGAACAGCTCCTTGCGATTATACTATTATTATTAAAATTTGCGATTATAACTATTATTATTAAAATACATAGAATATATAGTAAAGTAGTTAGCATCACATCTTCATTCCCCGAAGAATGAGCCAGAGTTGTAAGTAGGTGATAAATATAAGTGAAATTTCGTAATTCTTAAAGTAATTTATCAAAGAATATAATTTTTGTTATAACTATTGCACTAGGTATTAATAAAATTACGCTATTCAGTGTTATTAAAGTCTCTCTTACACTAATTAAGTCGACTTCGGCTTGTCGAAGGTGGCGTAGTCGAAGCAGAGTCGAAGCGCTGCTTACCTACACCGAGATAAATGTCGCCTTCGCCGCTACTACGGCAAGCGACTTCGGCTTGCCGTGGACGCAGCGCTGTATAAACGAAGCAGACTACCGCCTTCGGTCAAAGGTCAGCGCGAATAGTTTAAAAGTTGTAACAGCGACATGAATGAAATGAATGCCGACGTCGTAATCGGTTCAGTCAATGCGACGGTCGCTTGCCGAAGGCGTCCGAGTCGCCAAACACTGTTTACACCTAGACGACTCGGTCGACTTCGGCTGCGAATTGTAGTCGACAAACTACTAAGTGCTTACCCTCGGTTGCAGCCTTCGACGGGCAAGCGAAGTCGACCTTTCGACTTAGTGTAAGAGAGCCATGAAAACTGCAAGTTTTCATTATTAGTAAAAAATGTTGATCAGATATCCTGTTTCAAAATGTCCGAATTATTATCCTCGTTGTGACAAGGCAAATGTCATAAAAAATGGTTAGCATTATCTGCACTGTACCAGTGTGTATACTTCTGCCTAAATCTTCGGAGTAAGGCGTGATGCAGTAAGAACATGTTTACATACTTCCTGTGGGCTTGATATCGACAGTAAAAATGGCCCCATTTCATCGAGCTGAACGTTCTTTTTTGCAGCATGGCGGCAGTTAGCGCCATGTATGGTCCTCCGCAGCCTTTGCAGCTGACCATTTGGCGGAACATGCTCACATACCACGCGTCAGGGTACAGGAGCCGCACGGACATCACGTCAAGCGGCATCAACAATGTCGTCGTTATTATACTGAAAGTTGCATACCAAGGTAATAAGTCGACCGCCATCTTTATGCATCCATTCCCGGCCTAATAGATCATTTTTGGGTTTAGGGTTTAGATGCGCACGCGCTGTTCTAACGCCAAAATTGAAAGCCTTCCTCAGGTGTCTGACTGTCTGAACGTGACGACTGTCTTAGATGAAAACCGGCTTTAAAGCCGACTACGGCCCACAGTACCAATAGGTACCTTCACGTAGCAGTCACGTTGCATTTTGGCAACGTCACTTCCAACGATCATATCGAGAAGGCTCGAGGGCACAATGCTACTGTAAAGATCGATCGATCTACACGGTACCCTAAGATGACCCACTGACCCCAATATGGCCTCGGGTCTTTCAAATTCCCACGATACATAGAAGGGTTTTTACCGAGATAATCCGCTAAGGATTAGCTGTCTATGAGGCGGCATCCTCTTACTATCCTGTTCCTGATCATTTTTGACTTCCTCGGCCATGATTGATGTGTGTGTATGTCGTACGCGGTATCACAATCATCAATCAACACATTGCACATTATTTTATTTATTTTTAGGTACTCTAAAAATATTACTAGAAATTTCTTTTACATAGGTTCACACTAAGAATTTAATTTGTGATATGTTTCTATATTTTTACACTAAGAATTTCATTTGTGGTAAAATACGGTGTTACCGTAGTTTTTGTAATATTTGGTGCACACACGTAGATTTATTTTGTTTGACTGACGTTGGACTTTGGTGTCGTTTGTCATTATTTTGACTTCTAGCAGATTGAAGGAGGTCGAGGTTTCAGTCAATAACGATCACTGCTGAAGCAGGCCGAAGTTACGGTCCGTTCAACATAACTTGACGCCTGACAAAGTTCGTAAGTCAATGCAGTAACGATTATTTTTGCTCAAACCAGGTGTCAGTTTATGGTGAACGCAGCTTAATTAAAAAACTATTGTTTTTTATTTGAGAAACGGATAGTAGGCCGCTATTAAGAATATTATATAATATTCTTTTGCCGCTATCTTTGAATATCTAGAACACTCATAGAAATAATAAGTAGGTAGATATTCCCCACAGACCTGCCTTCGCTAACACTCGTATTCCCCTGTTAATAAGTCGATGAGAACACCGCTATAGTAAACCACAGACCTGGCCTGCGTTAGCGAAGGCAGGTCTGTGTTGTAAACATAAAGTTATTATTACTTTATGGTTGTAAACGGTTTTGGGCATAGATTTATGGCTTTGGGTCAATGGCAAAAGAGGATTCTTTGGTCATTGCTTTGGCTTTGGGTGATGCATTGACGTAGGAAACACGTGAACTTCGAGTCAGCGCTCAAATATGTCCAATCCGAATGTAGACTAAAATGCTTTGAGTATCTAGAACCTAAAATGCGATAGATAGATAGAAAATAGACTAATCGAGCGTCGCTATTAATTTGGGCAAGCGAACAAACTAAATGTTGTCTTCACCACAAACTACAGAACGCTACGTGCTACGATTCTTATCCTTACATATCCTTATTAGGTATAGTAGATAGAGTAGGTAGTAGGATAGGTATGGTAGACAGGTAAGGGTAGGTAGGTAGGGTAGGTAGGTAGGGTAGGTAGGTAGGTAGGTTGCACAGTTCAGTCAACATTTATTGCCAGTCCGAAGTTCGCCAGGTCAGCTAGTTTTAGATAAATAAAACAAAAATAATCGAAACAATATTCTTTATTAACCTATAACAACATTGCCTTGCATGTTAGTCACAAATCATAAAGAGCGTATATAAAAATATATGAATATAATATAATAACAGCATTTTATCACATTGTACTGTTTTAAAACTAGTTAGACTGCGAACAAATGCGATTACATAAGATGGTCATAACTATCTATATTAAAGTATAGTCTGTTTACGAATTAACTCGATTATAATTGCATTTTGAGACAATTTTTACCACAAAGTTATTATTAATAGTGGTAAACGTTTATGATTTTTACTGAGATTCTTACAGTACAACAAAAGCTAGAGATTCAATCGGCTAATTCCGTCACAAACCGAATTTTGCCGATCGAAATGAGAGTACAATTTTATTTTCTTCCTTCATTATTACAAAAAATGCCAATCGGCACTTTTCGGTACGCAACGAAATAACACGCCAGCGACTTCTAACGCGAAAACAATATAAATTGCGTGAGTTTTATTTTATTTTAATTATTTGAAGTGCTGATGAGGTTTTTTAAGTTCCCACTAACATAAATCTGGTACTTTTAGGTACACAATATTTATTATTTTAAAATTGTAAAAAATGGACAAAAATTATTTCACTTGCATTTCAATCGGCAAAATTCGGCTGTGACGGAATTAGCCGATAGAACCTCAGGCTTTTATTTTACTGTACATGGTTTTATTTATTTATACTTCATGTACAGAAATGGTACATACGGTGGACTTAATGCCAAGGGGCATTTTCTGCCACTCAACCTTTGGGTTAAAAACAATACAAGAGAAGAAAATAAGAAACGCATTAGAAATATTTTTTTAAAATTAAAATGGTGTGAAATCATTAACGATAGTTTTTATATAATTCATAAACAGACTATAAAACGTTTTTACGAAAAAAAAATCTACTGTTCCATATTTATAAATAATTCTATATTACTCCACTAAATGGAATAGAACTATATGGAAGAGCAATTATTTTTTTGGGCGACTTCTGTATATGTCCCTTAGTAATAGTTGTTCATAATGATGAGTACAATTCGGCTTTATACTTATACTCTTTCCGATTAACTGTGTAAATCGACTTATTAGATGTTATTGATCAAATCGATTACCATCTTTTATAACTACACTTACTATTTTTTTTTTTCATCGCCTGTCTTTAAGGCATTTCAAAAAGAAGTGACACAAAAGCTAAATATATTGAAATAAAAGCGAATAGACAAACTGCTTAATTTTTGAATTAATAAGATTACAATATGTCGTCGATTAGATACAAAGATATTTATTTTGCCAAATAAGTGTACGGTCGGTCAAAGAAATTGTCTTCCACCCTAGGGCCGGGCTTCCATTGGCAGCGGAGCGGACTCCGTAAGGACTCCGTTTAACTCGCAACGATACACTTCATAGAATTGCTTCCACCAAAAAAGAGTCTAGCGGAGAGGACTGAACGACTAAAAAGAATTAATAACGAACTCGTTCTTCATTTCTCTTTTACAGTGGAAGGCAATTGTCAAAACTCTTTCATAAGTAGGTAAAACCTATTTTATCTAGTTGGGGTCCGTTCCGTCCAGCTATTACTTGCTCATTACCTGTTCGCAGTGGAAGCCCGGCTTAAGTTTGCAATTTGTTTGTACACCATGGAACGGAACGGACTACAATTCTCTTTTCAAAATAATGAAGTTGCATCTTTTCATTTGATAGAAAGTTCTGTTAAAATTTGCTATACCTCTTTTTTGTCCGACCGTACATTCAGTATTATAGTATAAAATAGCTCTATTAAACTTAGTTGTCTTTCGAGACGTTTCAAAAGGATTCTTAATTAAACATTAACGTTTAACTTTTTTCTTATAAAACATATTAAACTAATAAAATGCTAATTATCAGATAATTAGATAACATCGTGCTAATAAATCCAAAGGATATCAAAATTTAATCTCTGTCGTTTTTTCTTACAAATAAGTTCATCAAAATTTTAAGCTATTACAATTTTAAGTAAGCCGCACTAAGGTGATTTCGTGGGCAGATATTTTAAATATTATATTTACTTGTGATAAATGAGAAAATTTACAAATAATATCTTAAAATATTATACAGTAATGATAAAAGTATATTAAAAAAACATTCGTAGCAAATAAGTTTGTACATTATCATTACTCAAAATCATTTCTTCGAAAACATAAACTTTGCACTGATCAACAAAAACATTTCGAAAAATAAAAGAAACATCAAAAATAATTTGTACTTACAACTAACGATTGAAATGTAAAAGTAATGTGGGTAAACCAAAATTAATAACAAACTGATTGAAAAAAGATTATTTTTTTATGGGCATGAAGCAGTCGCTTTAAATTAGATTTTAAATACATTAACACTTTAAACACACTAACCACTTCTTGCAGCAGAAACGCACGTTTTCGCGTTCTTGAACTACATTTTGCTTATTATAAAAAGTGAACAATAAACACGATAACACGCGGAACTGCTGCAAGAAGCGGCTAGTCTGCCTAGCCCCTAACACATCAATGTTCACGTTGAATTCATTCGGTATTCATGTCACATACTTAGGCTGACATTCAGAGACGACAGAAACGAGTCTAAGCGTGAACTTACGCTTCCATCTGTCAAAATTTGTTCGTAACTTTGACAGATGGAAGCGTAAGTTCACGCTTAGACTCGTTTCCGTGGTCTCTGAATGTAAGCCTGAGTATAAAACCCTCTTTCGCTATAGGTCATAGAATATAATGACAGAGTGTCATAAAAATGTCGTTAACGGTAATCTGATAAATCAATGGTAAAACTGGATTTAGCCGCAATTTATAGTATCGCAGATAAATATGGAGTGGCGATTTCACGTAAATCAAGATGAATGTATTGTATCGGTAAAGATAAGGAAGTAACGAGATTTCATACGCTTTTAAAAATGAACAATATCCGTGATTGCTAAGAACTGTTTTCACACTTCATCCACCATTGATTCAAATAATTGATGGTTCTTGTGTACAAATATAGTGTGTATAAAATGGACTGTTGAGTATACTTAGACAAAATAAATAAAAAAAAACGTAATATGAAAATATTGTCTATGATTATTGTAATAATTTATGTGTTCATTTACAATTCAATATTTTACGATCAATTATGTTAAAATTTCTCTAATTTGTTTTTTTTTTATATTAATTATTCAATCAATTATGAGTTATTGGAATTGTTTGATTATTAATTTTTAATATTCATGAATGCTATTTTTTTAATTGTTGACGTATAATCTATAATTAGGAACAAAATGCTTTTGTTTATTTTTTAGAATCCATAAAAGTTATTATTTTATTTAAGACGCGAAAATAACCATCGTCTCACTTATTTTTCAAGACCTGTTTAACTCATTCGAATTAGGCCCAGTTTCACCGACAACATAACGGTCGATTAGAGCAAAACCAGCCGTTTAAACATGAATTTTGTATCAGATTTCATTTTAATCATCTGTTATATTGTCAGTAAACATGGCCCTCACGAAGGAAAATTAACGACTCGTTTTGTTCGAAAATAGATGATTTCGATTTGCTGAAAAATATTTCGTCACTTTATAATAAATTACGTCCGAAAGCGCTAAATATTATATAAGCAGTGTCTTATCTATACTGTCATTAACACGATATTGTACGCTATCAGTTGCCATCCGGCCATCTTAACTCAGGGAGATTATTCAATAGAAAAAATGTGGACAAATAACTGGCCAAGTTTTCGTATTATTGCCAAATACAAAATTATGTTCGGTATAACAAAGAGATAGAGTCAGGCGAAGCAAACGCTGCAGAGGAATTATGGCAACACTGCAACAATTACTGTGATCTGGGGGCTTACTACAAACTCTTATAGCGATAATACGATCGTGAGGGACTAAAATTCGAACTACATTGTAAAAAAAATACCGATCATGAAGATGGGAGTCCCAAATATATCTTCATCTATATCTGATTGGGCTGGACACGTCTGTCGCATGTCTGACGAGCTATGGGCCAAAAGAACAACTGAATGGATCCCAGTAAATATTAAACGGCATCGCGGCAGACCGAGGCGAAGATGGCGGGATGAGCTTGACTCCTACCGAAAAAACTGGTCCGTACTAGCAAAGACCAGAAGTGAGTGGAAACAGGAGAGGGAGGCCTTTGCCTTGCAGTGGGACAACACAGGCAGAAAATAAATAAATAAATAATAATATCTGATAATCATGTTTACCTCATTGTTTGACTGAAAATCGCAATTATTTGAAGTCAACATCTGAAAATTCTTAGTTGCCTTGTTCACCGACGATATAATTGTTTAAAATTAAATCTGCCGATTACCGATACAAAAATTCATGTTTAAACGGCTGATTTTGGTGTAATCGTCTGTTATGTTGTTGGTGAACTTGGGCCTTAGTTGCCATTTTTTCCATTGATCATCTCGGTTCCTATATTATTAAGGGTACAAATTCATTTGGAATATTTAACTCATAAGCGACATGTTAAATACCTACAATGACTTGCATTTGCACGTTTTCTTGACACGCTTTTCAATAAATACGTTATGAAATGTATGTGTTTTTTAAATAAATTTTTTATTTATTTATTTAATGAAGGTTTTCCTTATAGTTATTCAATATAAAAATCTAAATATTTTTGACAATTAGTATCGATTTCAAATTAATTTTGTACAAAATTAATAATATGATGTACTGCGATAATAATCTATGGTAAGCACGAATATAAGTCCATTGCGTTGTTATTTTTTGACGGTAAATATTTACTATACACTATTTCATAGGATTACCTGCATATACAGGGTGTGAAAATACCCTTAACGAAGCCAAAGTCTACGCACATATTACTTCAAACCAAGAACATTAAGAAAAAATAATTGCTGAGATAAACAGTAGAAGAAGTGTTGGAAGACCGGCGGCCAGATGGACAGATGACCTGCAAAGAATCGCGGGAAAGACCTGGGAAATATGGCATGAAAAGAAGGAGGCCTATACTCAGCAGTGGGTAGAAACAGGCTGTCAATGATGATGATGAATTGCTAAGAAAATACTTTTATTTTTAGGTATTAAAAATAAGCTATTTTCTGCTCGCAATGTAACGCGTGCGACCGACTGTACTACGTGTGTGTAGAAATGGATGGGTGGGTGTAGGAATATATGCGCGTAAGATACTTTAGATTTAACATAAAAAAGGTTAGGAAACGTAAAAAAACTATTCATTTATATTTATTTTGATCTTCAATATCTCCATAATCAGTCTGTTTCCAAGTATGGCCCAATACAAAAAATTCTTCGTGATGATGGGAAGAATACGTGACTTTTACTTTTGACTTTTACTTTTTACACCCGATATTAGGTGTATTTTATACAGCGAACATTACAAAAATATATTGTTACAATTTCTAAATATGGTATTTGACAGTAATTTTTTTATCTGCAAAAATGAAGCTTATCCGAAAAACTTAAGCAATAGTGTAAAAATAAATTAAATATTTCTAAATATGCCTAAGTTATAAGCTTTTTAAATATCTTAATAGACAGAGATGGTGTTACTGAATTGTGACGTCATAAACTAGTAATGTCATATTAAATTGTGACCGTTTCATACATATTTCATTTTGCGGGGAAAGGATGGAAAGTGTCTCATATAGAAATTTCTAAAGCTTTATAATTCATATTTATTCACCGATTTTAATTATTTTGTCAACTATGGTGTTCTTTATCTGCCTACTATAAGGGAATATACAATATTTGTAAATTTTTAATAGTAGTTAACTAACCTATTCGTGCTTACATACGGCTGTGATGTTCACTAAATATTTGGCTACATCCTCTAATTAGAGGTGCTTACACGAGTAATAACGATAATCGCTGAATACAGTGGAGCAATTTATTGAGCAATCTGGAGCAATTTAGATACGACTTCAGACTTTTCAGCAACATTGGACCACATCGATATATAGCGAAAGTTAAGCAAAATTGACATCCCAACAGAATAAAGCGATAATGTAATTACTAACTACAAATTATTATTTTTTTATTGCATATTAGATTTCCGGAATTAAATTATTTAAGGTTTTTTTTTTTCGGAATTTTGTTAACATGTCGTTCTTTTTACGCATGATTATTGAAGTTTTTTTTTTATATTTTGGCTCTCCTGCTAAATAAAGATAATTTTTATTAGTATTACCACTTTATTCTGTTGGGTCTAAGACTACAATAACAAAGTGTTACCACATTTCATCAATTTTAATCGCCTTCATAGACAACATTCCAGACGTTTAGGACTAAATCGATCGTTTACCATAAATTTTACTATGTGTAAATGGTCGTTTTTATTTTAAACATCTGTTATATTCTCGTTAAACGATGATCATAAGAGCACCTTTAGATAAATTCGCAATGGACTAACTAAACAGCTTACCGTTTTAATTCTTAAGTTACGTCATCCGGAAGTAGGCAGCGTTCATTTGTTCCAGAAATATGAACGTGAGGACGGTGTGGGGTCCCAGCCGTGCATAGTACGGCAGGAAGCCCTTCCATAGCGACAACACACCCTCGTTCTTTAGGAGAGTCGACACCACTGTCATTTGACTCTGACCTTTGGCCGCATTTTGTATTCTGTAAATGAAATGGATTTTTTTAAAACGCTTTTATTAGCTTCACCTGTAACTAACTATGTAAGAAAATCTTGGAAGTTAAATTTGACCCACATCCCGGTTTCCGATTGAGCTGAAATTTTGCATACACATTTAGTTTAGATGACAAAAGCGTTTTTTTTAAGTTTTTTTTTAAAACTATAATTTTTTTTTTATTCAAGAGGATGGCGAACTTGCTCTTCAGGTACTATAATGGTAAAATACTGTTGATAGCCACACTATCGTAATAGGTTAAAAAGAGAAAAAAATAATTGAAAATGTATCATTTTAAAAGAATATGCATGGACTTTCTTCCCGGTATTTTCTCCATAAGACAGTTTAGTAGTAGGGGCAAAATGCCTTATTATGGTGGATTTTTCGATAAAATTGATCATATTGCTTCGCCTTAAGGGCGGCCTTATCAATTTTACGGTCTAAAAACAGAAAATTACTTCTTTTTCAGCGCAAATTTTTCCACAAAAACTAAGAATAAGATATCTGTTTTATTTTTAATCCATTACCAGACACATTGTATAAGTATTTAACGTTACCTAGTCTTGATGATGTCGACAGGCATGGACGCGATGGTGGTGATGAGGCCGGACACCATGGACGCGCAGAAGTGCAAAAAGATGCCTTCCGGAATGTACGCCGTGAATATCTCGCGCGCCTGCAACAAAACACGGAACCACTCTAGTTTAGATCCCCAATCTATTTGAGAGACTAGAAACCTAGATCATAGTGGTACTGTAGCAGTGGCGAAGAGTCCATACAACCCGATTCCCATCGGCTTCCCTTTAGGATTTGGTAAGTGCATAGACCAACGTAATATTACATTATTTACGCATTCAAATGACAAAAAAAGGCTTGTTATTCAGTTAGGTCGAGCTCTTCCAGACATGACTATAATATACAAGAGACGGTATGGATCTTTGTATTGCAGCAATTTTTAGAGGGCATTTTTGGGACGGCTTTCACTTTTAAAACTGTTACCCTTCGCTACTGTTCTGTAGTGAAGTATACACCACACTAAGAGCGGTATCACACTAGCGATTTGTGAACGTGTTCCGAGCGAGGCGATTCGGCTCTCCTTGTGTGCGCAACGTATTCGCCGCGTGAACGCAATGAGCTAAAGACGTTTACGTAGATAACTTAACCGTCAAAAAACCCCGACTCCAACTAGAAAAAGAGCTGTAACTTTTGAACGGCTGAACAGATTTTCATGACACATAGCGAAGATGATACCCGATTAAACTAGCTTTCAATTAAAAATAACTGCATTGAAATCGGTCTATCCACTTTGGAGCTACCATGCCACAGATCGATACACAGATACATGCTACAAAATTATAACACTCCTCTTTTTGTCGGGGGTTAAAAACGAAAGCGGATACGACGGATTTAGGAGGATCGCGTCACGGTGTCGCTGCGCATCCGGCAATTTCGCTGCGCGCCCGTTGTGAGCTCGCTGCAAGCACGTTCACTAATCGCCGCGCGGGAAACACGCTCACAAATCGCCAATGTGATAAGGCCTTAAAATACCAGCTAGAATATAAAAATGTGTACACTTCAGGTGGAAATTATATACTTATAATACACGCGTAAAGAAAGTAATGACACTTCGAAAGTTATTGATTAAAATTCATAAATAATTCTCAAACGAAGTTTAAAATTAACCTTGAATAAAGTTTTGGATACAAAAATATTTTTTCTTAACTGAATTGATCCACCATCTTAGTCTTTGCCCAAATAATATTATGTTGTCCTCAAGTCTATTTTTTTTTTTATCCTTTCATCGTTTTTTTGCCAATTACTGCTACTTTTATCGCCACCATGATGGTCCATAAATTTGTTGCCAGCCTGTAATGACTAACCTGCGAGTATGTGCTGAGCTGCGCGGCGTTGACGACCATGGCGCGGCCCACGGTGGGCATCGCGCCTCGCCATAGCTTCAAAACGCCTTCCTCTTTTACTATCCTGTGGGAACACGTAATACAAGATATCACAAACATTTAACCTAACTTTATGCTGTGCTGTAGCCCTTTTGACACTACGGTACAATGATTTATATCTATAGTTATAAACTTTTTATTGATCGTTGTTGTTCTTTTTATTGTTGTTGATCCATATGTGGCAATAAACACATTTTCTTTCTATTTAGAGCAGTTAAGGTTAACACACTAGCGATTCTAAAATAGCTTGTGTAATAGAGCTCTAAGGCCCAAGTTCATCGACAACATAACACACGATTAAAGCTAAATCAGCTGTTTAAACTTTTTGTATGGGTAATCGGCAGATTTCATGTTAATCATCTGTTATATTTATTGTCAGTGAACATGGCCCTAAGTGGTGGCAAACCTAAACGAAACAAAACATTACATAAAAAAGTAATATCTTGACTTTTTAAAACTCCATAAATTGATAACGGCGATGAAACGAGGTTAAAAACAAATAAGGACATTATCAAAAAACATTAATCGGTCATTGAACTCCATACCTGATCAATGCATCAGCGACATTCTTGTAGTTTCTCCGCTGTTCCTTGGGCAACCTGCCGTCAGCAGTCATGCGGATGAGCGCAACTTCAGCCGGAGTGCCTCCGAAGGCACCGATGGAGCCGGCTGCCACGCCGAGCAGCGTTTTGGTGCCGAAACCCGGCGCTGCGCCCTCGTTTCGCCTATCAATATCATTCTTAATCAACATCAATTATCCTTGCTCGATTAATCTTAATTGGGAGAAGGATCATGGTGTGGACTTGCTGGGGATGACGCTTTTAAATCTAACAGTAGGTTCCGATTCGCTGAGTTAATTGATTGACTCTTAATTTATCCATTCATAGTCCCAAGCTGAAGAGCTCGAGAATTTAAATTAGTTCCTGCGGCTAAACTAGGTACTGATTAGATTTCTTCTTCTTCTTTCGATATGGCAATTGAGCCGATGTCGACTATTCTGCCAGTTTCAAGTGAAGACGGTGACAGGATACACCGTCGATTTTTAATTAACTTTGTGGATGGTTAGTAACTATGTTAGTACAATAATCGAAAAAATTCGTAGTAGACCGAGAACACGTGTATTACCACCACCAATCTACCACAAAGTCCTGATTGGATTTGATAGATTGTGTACGGTCACAGAACGTCATACGAAATTCATGGTTTCATTTAATGTCGGAACGTCGTCGTCACCACCCTGTATAATACAGAGTGTGTGCATACTCTGTATGATCCAGAATCCAGGCACAGTGTTTTTTTTTTTTCAAAATCTAACCTGTACTTTCATTTTTCAACACAAGTAATGGTTTCAAATCCGAGAGTAAAACTCCCGTGTGCCATTTAAGTTTAAATAAATATAATAATAATAAAAGAATATAAAAATCTGAAAAAAATCTCCATAAACTGTTTACTCTACATTTTTTACAATACGCAATCTGTTAGAGCCTTGTAGCATCCATATTGAAAATTGATATTACACATAGGAACACGTTGGAGTGGCGTCGTTTGTAAGACCAAGTATTACCTAAGCGTGTAAATATATGCATTCACACTTATATTAATTTACATAGCTACTTCTACTCCGTAAACACAACATAATATAACACATAAGTACTTGTAAGCACTACTTAATAGATTTACCTAGTACATACACTACATGCTACTATAAAAAAAAGTCAATCTATCATCAATTTGCCTGTTAAGCGTTTTCATTTCTCCCAGCATCAACCATTATATACAGGAAGAAGGGATGTAGAAGCTTCAATGTATTGGAAAGATGGTCACCAACTGTTGAGAAAGAAAAACATAAAACCTTCGTAGTTATAGATTCACACGAAACGAATTGTGCTATTGATAATAATTACTATTATGAAGAAAAAAAAAATGGATTGTTAAATATTTTGAGAAAATATTTTATTATTTTTCTAAAGATAGCGACAGTGTATAGCCACTACGCGTGACGTTAATCCTTGCAGTAGCAATAATATTATTAGTAAAGGTACGGGTTGTTAGGAAAACTTTATGTGCCAGGCTATCTGATATTTTTCAGAAAACTTGCAATGCCTGTGTCAAGACAAGACACGATCACACGACTTCAAGTTTGCACAGTTTGTAAGGTGAACTTTTCGTAATATTGAAATTGATTTATGAAAATACTATTATTGTTCTCAACTAACCTTACACAAGTCGATAAAATTAAGCTATTCTAAAAGTATTAATTACAAAAAGTAATATAAATTGCAAGTTTTCATAAAAAAAATCTTTTAAAACTTTGTACAGTATTCAGCTATTTTTGTTGCCGAATATACAGTGGATGCGTAGCCTTTTGTGCCCATGGATGCATCGGGCACAGAGGGCCATGAATGCTCCTGGTTGTAAGCGAGCTCATATGGAGATTTTATTTTTAAACCAGACCTAAGCAACAAGTCAGGAAAACGCTACTTAGATATTAAAACAGTTCCATGTTTTGGTATTTATACAATAAATAGTCATTTTCTTTCACTCCAACGTATAGCAAATAAATAAAATATACTTATTACGGCATTAAAATCATGTGATCAGAGACATTGACGTAGCCTAGGCACTCAGCAAAGCTCTAGGCGTTGGTGTAAACACGTTTCCGTCCAAAATTACTTTTTTTCAGAACTGCAAATAGGTGAGACATTCCGACATCGTTGACGTGAATGCACGTGGCATACATTTATTTCGATGACTGACATTTCACTTTTTTGCATCAACACTTACGTAGTTTTACTGTAATTATACTTTAGTTTCTGTTGCATAAGAACTGTAGTCTATTTAAAATCCATTTTTTCTACTCCCGTAGGTACTCTTATTTAATGATTATCTAAGGCTTTTTCTGTTAGATAATTCTTAATAGCATCCCGGAGTTTGGAAATGTGCGCGTTTGATGGCAATCAATAGGCTGGCCTCCTATTCTTCTCTCTCTCTTCTTCCCATAATGGGTGGAGGCCTCCTCCTTTGCACGCTATTCTTCCCGATATTTAGACTTCCTCATCCAGTTTATTCCGGCTATTTTTACGATGTCGTCTATCTACAGCAGGCCGACGCTTTTTCGCCCGATCCTGGGTGTCCCTCTAGCATCTGCCTTCATTTTCGTTGTGCTATGCAGAAATAGGCTGAGTGATGATTTTTCTATTTTTTTGATATCAATGACTACATGACGGGACGTTAACAATGACAAAATCATCAATGATTTTTCTCTAACTGTCACCGTGTTCACGCATTGCATGTTGTCGTCTTCTCACTTGTCATTGTCATCAGCCGAAACCTATGTATTAGTCGACATCGGCTCAATTGCCATATAGAAAGAAGAAGAAGAAGAATAAGGTTCTTGGCCGAAACCGAAGTACACGTTCATTCAGTCATGATTTTCAATTATCGAGGGATCATTTTTGGCTTTGATGATTTTGTCGTTGTCACTGCATGACGAAATGATTTTAAAATATCAATGATTTATACATGTGATTTGAGTCCGATATCATTATCGGACTCAACTCTAGTGCTATGAAAAGGGCCAACGCTACAACCTTGGTTTGCTCGCCCCCTATTTTACGGCACGTAATAACGGCGTCGGTGAAATGTGGGTGTACAACAGTATATCTCTGCCTTACGCTTCGAGGAATAAAAGCGTGATGCTATGTCTAATAGTCTAGGCTGGCGAAGGGTTAGCGACCTTTGTTTACATAATAATTGCAAGTCTTATCAAATGCACGAACGCAGAAGTGAATCAAATCGCCGCTGGTATCGTAAATATAAACAAACTTTCAAACGTAATTATAGAAACCAAAATAAATAAACATAGCGACATTATTATGTGTATTGAAGGCAATAATTTGCATTTAAATACATACGTTTGTACCTATTCATGTGCACAGTGCAACTCATATAGAGTTCAAACCCGGCGCAGAAATCGTGACTTTTCGAACTCATGTGCGGATCAGAATTGGAGTATCACTTACGTCAACGGTGAACGAAAACATCGATCGTGAGGAACAAGAATATTATAGAATATTCTTGGTGAGGAACCTTAAAATGATTAGTAGGCTAATTCACGTAACTAAAGAAGTGCAGTTGCCGCGCATTTGCAATAAAATATTGATCAAAACAACACATTTGGTAATCTTTTTCTTCTTCTTTCGTTATGGCAATTGAGACGATGTCGCCTATTCTACCATTTGGTATCCTCTGAGCTTCAGTGAGATACGCTCGCGTCAAGTTCCAGCAACACTGCAATACGATCGGCGCGTCTTAAAATTACGTGAATTAGCCCTCAGTGCTTTTTTGTTTTTTAATTTTTATAGGTCTTCCATATTTTGACTGCCATCTCACCTACTAGTAAGCGAGGATACGGCCTAAGATATCCCTATCACGTAAACCTAGAAGATACCTGTTCAGTCTTGTCTTGAAGATATCCAGGTTGTGTTTACCAGGTAATAAGAAGGATGGCAAGGCATTCCACTCCTTACCTGTACGCACGATAAATGTGAAACCAAAACTTATGGTACGAATTAGATTAGTGTAATGTCTACAATGTACGAAATTACGGATTATACCTTGCCGATCTTCTACTCGTCTTGTGATGGAAAGGGGAGTGCGGATAGGGTCGTGTAATTCCATCGCAAACTCTCCGAAATGTAAGTAATCTGTAGAAAAGGAACCATAATAGGACATGCCACCTTACGGCGGTGATCGAGACTTTGGTGTGTGTAGTTCAGCGTGGTGTAATAAGGCTTAACCCTTCTTACTCTGAGAAGCAGCCCGTGCCCCTGCCCAGTAATGGGTTGAATTTGCTATGCTGTCATAGCAGATGAGCCACTCAAGAAGTAGTTCGAGCTGACGAGGACCTCTGATGGCGTGACGAGAACTGATAATACAGATTGCACACATTTTCAGGTTTTACGCGAGTAACATGTATGTGTGTTGAAGCTCTTATGCAATCACTTCGTTGCTTGCTTCGTTTGGAAATGTCAACATAATATGTACATACATTATTATCACACAATGCTACATTAAGTGTAGAGCAATCACAAGATCAATAGGTCGAGTCAATGTACTAAAATATATTCTCTATCTATATTATGAAATATGAAACTTTCCTCTGGAATGTACTAGGTAGAGTACAAGATAACTAAGAAGTTACATCTATGTACCTGATCGAACAACCATTGGCAGTCGTTCGGTTAGATAATCTTACAACTTATTGCTTCAGCGTAAAGATCATTTTTTACTGCACTACTAATAAACATTCGTGATCTTGAAGTCGCACTCAGTTCGGAAGTGATCGGTTTAACGAAGTTTGCCGATGCGACTTATTAGTTGTGTCGTACTGTACTTGATGTTATTTTGTTTCTGTAACGATATTGTTATGCACCCTAGTGTTTTGTTGGCCAAGGAAATGTTTAATTATAGCATACTAGCTGTAGAGTACATCTGTGTGGACTTCCTGGAAGTGGGTTATTTTCCGGGATAAAAAGTATCATCAGTCTTTCCCTATATTGTATGCCAAATTTCGTTGAAACCCATTCCGGAAGGTCGGTACTTCCGTTTGATTTTATACTTCCGACTCCCACTTCGGCCCCGAAAATTTTATGGTAATCTTTTATTTGTCTTTTAGTTCATGTTATACCTTGTATTTCACTAACTACGGAAACCGGATAACGTTCCATTGCTTGTTTTTTGTATGGAGAAAAAACAAGCGCCCCTAGCGAAAGTAAGGCGAACCTCAAATTCTCCATACATAGTAATGTGTGGGCAATTGCACCCATTGCTCCCCCTCTGAATCCGCGCCTGGATTTACTATATCCACGTCAAGATAGGTCTGTCGAAACATGATAAAGCAACTTACTGTGCAATAGAGTACAAACCCATTGTTCCACATTCTTCACTATCCATGCTATTAATAACATAGCTCTAAGACATTCAATATCATTATATGTCCAATGAAACTCAATACTCACTCTTTATAAGCATCAAACAGGTAATTGTAGACTCCAAGACGAGTGGTGGTGTAAGTGGCTTGCCGCAGCAGGCCCGCCGAGAGCCCCGTGTATAGGGACACGAATCCCTCCCGGGCCACGATCTCCCCGGCCACGGCGAACGAGGTGCGGCCCCCACCGCTCAGTTGCATCCGAGTTTTGATCAAATCAAGAGGCTGAACGACGCATGTCGCTGCCATTCTGGAAAAAAACGTACATTACTGCTACGCCCGACTGCAAGTTTCGTTGTGGACCCCATAAAATCTGTGCCACCGTAACTGGTTCTTATTGCTTACTAAAAAATACGAAGCCTCACTTCGTGTTCTCCTGTATAGTGGGTATAATATACAAACATTCATTAGACCCGGAAAAACTATTTAGGCCACACAAATATTTATTTACTACAGAGATTAAACCCTTGAAATTTAGAGCAGAAAGCTAATCGATTAACGGCTGCACCAACCGGGCCATCTAAATGTATGATTATTTATAGAAAATGGTAGTTCGTAACTGGCGATTACATTCTGGCTCATAG
Organism: Allophyes oxyacanthae; assembly: GCA_932294325.1. Lineage (NCBI taxonomy): Eukaryota > Metazoa > Arthropoda > Insecta > Lepidoptera > Noctuidae > Allophyes > Allophyes oxyacanthae. The sequence goes on from OW028625.1 coordinate 2,695,140, forward strand.
GATAGTATTAAGAGGAAACGCGGGCGGTGTTTTGTCGATACAAACGTATTCCCCGATTTTCTCTCTGGATTTCGTTATGAGCGTGTTTTTTTTAATATGATTTAGATATCGACCACTAGCATGTTCCTACGTTTAGCTTTCTTGATTATCCGGCCGCGCCTTAGGTGGGGATGGGGGTGAGGGCGGCGGGTTGCCTATTGTTGACGGCGCCGTACTGAATAATAACAAAGCGCCCCCGCCCCTCCGTCCCACCACTCACATACCTAGGGCGCGGCCAACTAGTTCCGCGCGGACTATAGTTACTTCCTATAGGAGGTGTGACCCCCAAAATTCCATAAATTTGCCTAGTCTGAATGCTATCAACAGACGTTCAATATGCAAAGTTTGACAGTGAATTTGATAAAAGTAAAACTACATACATAAAACAATATTTTCCAATACAGTAGGTGAAAAAAACATAAAAATCGGTCCACTATTGGAGGAGGTAACGGGGATACAAAACCACGATTTTGACAATATTAGGTATTTAGATCAGTCTGAGGTGCAGTTGATATTATTGTAAACTTGATTTATGAAAAGAGTATCCATGGAGTTTCTTGCCGATCTTCTCCAGGACCAACCCACTTGGAACGGTGCACCTAGAATCACGTTTTGAAAGTGCCTGCAAAGGCCAAGTTGAATTAAACGACACGGTTGTCGCAGTGGCTAAGCGATTAGCTTTCTGCGCTACGTGCCGCGGGTTCGATCCCCGCACGGAACAAATATTTGTATGATCTACAGATAGTTGTTTCGGGTCTGGTTGTATGTGCATGTGACATGTATGTTTGTAAACTGTACCCTCGATACAGGAGAAATCCTAGTGAGGGGCAACGTTTTAAAAAAAAAAAAAAAAAAAAACTTTGGCTTTGTTCAAATCCCTAATTGTTTTAGCTTCAAAAATGTTTTGGTGATCACATTTCCTCTTAAACCTCCTGTTATGCTTGAAACTCGAATCATAGCTTTTATTGACAGCAGACTTAAAACTGATGGTAGTCACATATTATTATTGCTTGTGAGCCGTGAGTGACGTGACTACCTAAAAACTATGACAAACATTTTCAAAACTTAGTACATAATGTTCTAATTTGTCACTATCATGTGAATTTTATGCATGTCATAGCTTCAAGGTGATAAGTGACATAGAAGGTAAATTATCATCTTACATACATAATGGTCCATTACATACATATTTAACGAGAGGTGAGAATAGGTGGTGTGCGTGAATTTCTTAACAGAAAAAGCAATAAGACTGAATATAACCTGGCAATGAAATCCCGGACCTAGCTTTCAGCCCAATAATTAAATAATTATTTGTTTTCTGCAAATAATACCTTAGGAAGCTTTTACAATAATTTAGTCTTTTTTTTTAACCAAAACGCATTGGCATTTCCTACTGACTGCCTCTAACAAGAAATGCCCAAACTATATTAATGGTTTCTTTTTTAAAGTCCTGACATTTGCTTATAATCATGTGAGAAGATGGAGGGGTTTGGAATAGCCTTTTGAAGAAAGAGCCATAACAGTTTTGAGCTGACCTGTCCCATATAACTGCACAGAAGCATCAGACATTGTGGAGCTCAACCCTATTTTAGCAATGTCATATTAATGATTTAGTTGTTGTAATATGTTTTTAATAAATACATAACAGTGGCGTACATTCTATAGCGACAATATGAACAATACATATATGTCTGTAATATCAGTTAATTTAAGTCTTAGGGTGACATTTATAAGTTCACCCAAATCAATTGGCTATTAAACTTATGTCAAATCCTGTCACCTTCACAAGACTGAAAAGAACGGCACCTCAAGACCTACTTACAACTAGCATGAATAAGCTGTAATGTCGATCGGATGAGGCAGTGGCTTCATACCGTGCAAGATCAGGAACCATCATCTACCTATTGCTGAATGTCTCAGGACAGATTGCATTAATGAGAAGGATAAAAAAAAAAAAAGGTGACATGGCCAATCACAAACATCATTTAACTTGACAATACAACACGTTGTTATTACCTACCCTATAAAAAATGTGCATACCATTTAAACTTAACATAAAAATATTGCTATATTTTAATTAGTCTACAAAACAAATAATTATTAGTAACTGCCAAGTATAGCAGTAAAACTATCAGAATATTTTTCTTGTTCTATATTAACAATACTAAATGGTATCTATGGAAAATCAATAACACATTGCAACAAATGGGTTCCAAATAACTGCCAAATGAATGATAAGAAATTAATGAGAAACTCCTTGAACTGGGATAAAAATTGATAAGGTATGTATTACATAACCACATTCATGATAATATAGTCAATATGAACTCAATTATCAAACTAGATACCACGAAACAAATTGAATTAGTTACGAGTCAATGTTTAGCACACATTTGTAAGGAGGACAAGGTTTTTTGTAGACTTAATAGACGAGTTTTGTAGGTAAGTCATTCAAAGCAATAAAAATTTAGAAAGCGTAAATTATAGTAAACATTTTTACGGCAATGTTCATGACATTGACTCCACTAAAGGACATATTGTAGGTAATCTTAAAATAAATCAAAGATTTGTACCCGGCAAGGCCGCCAAACGCGAATTTAAGCGCGTTTGGTACATAGCGCTCCTTCGGTGGTGCTGCAGCTGATTGCGCCATTTTCACTTATATTTTAAAGTTAAAACACAGCCCCAAAACACTTGTCACTCAAACAACAGTGAACTTAAATTAGATTGTAGATTCGAGAATTTAATTCGAAACGTGTGCACCACTCAGCTCATTACAGCTGGATTTGACACCTGACAGATAGATAAGCTGATAACTAGTTGTCAGCTGTCAAACAAACATTTTAAAAAATTATCTAAATACGAGCCTTTTAGTTAAATGCCAACATAATTTTGGTTTGGCATTGGGTTCACTAAATGTTGAATATGTTTCGTTCTAGATACTCAAAGGTTTCGTCCAATACGAACTAAAATCGTTAAAAAACTGGGGTTCAATAACTCCATCGTCGAAACTGACAATATTTTTGTCTGAGCTGCGGGCCTACCGCCTAACTAAAATAGTAATGAACATCGACACTGGTGATAACCGATAATACGATCATGATTCATGAGACTAAACTTTGAGATACCTTGTAATTTTTTTGCAGATCTTGAAAATAGGAGCCCCTACTTCATGATTGGTAAATCAACCTTATTTGAAAAGTCCGGAACACTCGGTGGCTGCGCGACTCCAGTCCGACACGTAATCAGCCGTATTATTTTCTTTAGTTTTGGTCGAGAATGGGCTTGCTGGATGAAAGTGAAAAAAAAAAAACTGATTAATGTATTTAGTATTTGTATTAAAGAATATAAAAATTGTAATCACAGGCACAACATCTCGTTTTCGATTGGACACCATATTATTTATAAATTATATTTTAACTTAGGTTTGGTACACATGAATCACACTTGAACATGGTGGTTTAGGTTTACATGAAGTATTGTAATTTGTAATCATCTGATTTTATTAGGCCTGTGTCTCTTCAGTTGCTTCCTTGTATTGTTCGCACCAATGGTCAGGACCTTTCTCGAATGCCTGCAATGTTATAAAGGATTAAAGTATAAGTAATTCAGTGTATAAAACTAAACTATCAGTGCCTACCTCCACCCTATCCAATCTATCTATTTATTATTTATTTTATTTATTTATGTACACACAAGGAAACATGGTAAAAAAATGTTACAGACATATGAGCACAATGGAACTACTTATGTCTAAAGTTTTTTTTTTTTTTTTAAATCTTTTCTATCCTTGTACACATAAAAGGCATTTGGACTGTACAATTATTTCAGTATGCGCATGCAAAGATTTTAATAAGCAGAAACACTTGGGAGATATGTTTAGAACGAAATTTTTCTAACTCAGCAAATTATCTAAAACAAAAGAATGGTCCAACAAAAAGGAAATGTTAAAAACTTTTGTGAATTACTTCATTACAAATGTCTATAATATTTTTCCCTTTCAAACACATAGCATGGTCAGCAACAGAAGTTCAATAACAGATGTCCTTTAGCTATGACACACATTCAATTACCGAATCTTATAGAGCTACTTAAATCATGTAAATATTTTAGTGTTTACTGCTGTTTATCTATTTCTGTTGCTGACTGTACCCACCTATCTTGATTATTGAATTACATGGTATGTCTTAGTTTGTATAAAGAAAGGAATTAAATAGAGTAATTATATTTGTTTTCAGTAACAAAAACCATATACCTCGGCCATTTTATTAAGCAGGAATAACTTTGGCACTTCCTCAATAGCTCTTTGGCCCCAAAGGAAGACATATCTTGCAAGATCACCTTCCCCAACCTGAAAAAGTATAATCATCATGTTATTCAAATTATCATAACAAAACATGGCACCTGCATTTCCAAGGATACCTCGCATCGTATGAATCGTATTGATAAGGCAGAGTTGTGAGGTGATTTGTTACCAACGGGATTTTGGAATTTGATTGTTTTTTTAACCCCATTTGTAACTATTATTATAATTACTATTTAGTAAGGCACACTAGCAGCTATTTAGCTGATGCATGTGTATAAAATAGTTTAGAGTCTTTGTCAAATCTGTTTTGAAGCAGTGCAGTGTGAGAGCTAACAAATCTTTCCAGATTCACTATGGTTCACTAATATTTAATTCTAGGTTGTCTTATTGTGTTCTTCTGTTTAGAATTTGGAATTATAAATAATAGTGTGCCCGCGACTCCGTCCAGGAAAAAGAGGGAGGCGATTTAAAGATAAAATTGCCTATTTATGTGCTTCCTCATGATGCATACTATTTCTTTGTCAAATTTCATCAAAATCGATTCAGCGGTTAAGTTGTGAAAAGGTAACAGACAGACAGTTACTTTCGCATTTGTAATATTAGTAAGGATATAAATGCACTTATTAATTTAAAGAGTACTTGAAACTGTTAAGGATATTTTACCTTGGAATATTGTAAGTACATCTGTCTTGTAAATGTAGTGGTAAGTAGCTTTCTTCCCGAATGATCATTTTCTTCTAATAACCCTGCTTCTGTAAGGAATTTCCACATTTCCTCTGAAAAAGATAAATTAAAAATTTAAATTATCTTAAAAATGAATCTCTGACTACACTAGGACTTCTCCTGTATTGCAGGTACAGTAATAAAAAAAAACACACAGTTTAAAATCACCATCATTCTCCTGCCCTTATCCCATTTTATTTGGGGTCGGCGCAATATGTCATCTTTTTCCATTCATCTCTGTTAAACATCATCTCAGAGTTACGTTCTTATAAACCATGTCAAATTTCACACAGTCTATCTTTTCTTGGGTCTGCCTCTTCTCTTACATCCATCCACATACATACTTAAAACTCTTCTAGTTACATGATTTTCATCCCTCCTCATCACATGCCCATACCACAACAAACGGTTACTTCTCAACTTTTCTGTCACCGGTGCCACTTTCATACTTCCTCGGATATACTCATTTCTTATTCTGTCCATTCTTGTAACACTACATTTATTATTATTATACTTCTCAACATTCCCTTACAGTTTACAACCATACAATAAACTTTATTGTACACCAGAAATACAAAAAAAACATTATCATAAATATATACATGTACAATGGGCGGTCTTATCGCTAAAAGCGATGTCTTCCAGACAACCTTTGAATGGACATGACTTGAAAGAAATAGAAAAAGGGCAGTTTGCGGTGTACCATACATATTATTATAATCAGATAAATAATAATTATGCATAAATTTTTATTACACTTACATACAAAATAAATAAATATACAGTGTCAACATAAATAAGTGGTATTGGACCTAAAGTATAATATTTTACAGCTTATATAAAAATAACATTTCTACTTCACATAATAAAAAAAAATAGAACCTTCTTTAACTGGTGCTCCACTCATGAAGATGTGTGTAAGAGCAGCAACTAGTAGCTTCCGGTGTTGTCCATCGGTGACCGTTGATGGCAACGATTCACACTCTTCGGTTAGCACCACAATGTAATGTATACCACTTTTAGCTTCAACTTGAACCAATTTGTAGCCATAAACCTGCAGTAATTCAAATTCGAATTAAAATTAATTTAATTCGGACAACAGAGATCCAATAATGAATGTAATGAAACGTAAACAAAAATATTTATACATTTCAGAATCATAGTCTATTGTACCTATGTATTTATTTATTCTCAATATTGTTTATGATCCAGATGGAATTCTGCTATTTGCTTCAAATATTCAATTCTCATTAATTATTGAGCCACTTTTTCGGTTACTATTACAGTACCTAATAGTAATCTGTAGTCATAACATTTCAGTCTAATGCATAAATTTAAGTATTAATTTTATGTATTAGATAATACTAAGTTCAGGCACTAGACTGGGATTTTAGGGCTAGGGCAGGCTATGTTATAACATTTAAGGTCCTACCTTTCTAGTCCTGATGATTAAGGAGTTACTGTACGCATCATTATGAATAACTTTTACCAAGGACCAACACTGATATTGCAAAAATACAATATGCTACTCCATACATTTATTCTGGTAATATTGAATTATCTGTATGGATCAACTGATTTTTTTTTACGATTCCTGAGTTGGTCCCATAAAGGTTTCCTTCAAGGGATTGGGACTAGAAAGTAGGACCTGGTATATACTCTGTTTTTTCTTATTTGCCTTATTTAATAAACAATTTTCACATCTTTTTAATTAAATATTTTAAGATATGAAAACATGTTACATGTATTTATCTCTGATAATTAAACACTTTTAGACTAGGCAACTTTAGTTTGAATATTTCTTAAAAAAATCATATAAAATCAACTTTTTATTGTCTAACCAGCATATACATAAAGTAAGATTCATGCCAATACAATAAATAGCAGATTTAATATAATTTTTTTAAGAAATATTCAAACTCAAATATTGACTCTCCTGTTAATTTGCCTTTATGTCGCTTAGGCCATTCAAAAGTTACAGCTCTTTTTCTAGTTGAAGTCGGGGTTTATATGAAGTAATTATGATTCAGATATTATTATTGGATAATTGGGATTTTTCAAAAACTAATTATGCACGTACATCGATCTTATACTCACTGTAATTTTAGAATAGTACTAACCTTTTTCAATACTTTATTGGCTTCAATAATCACTGCGCTAACTTTATTAGTAGGCGTTTGACACGTTGTGTTCAGATGTTTGATAATTTCGCCGCGTTTTATTGGTATTTTGCTGCCTTCTCGACAAACGATATATCGAACACACTCTTTTATAGAGTCTTCAAGCTCTGAAATATCTGCCTCCGCATTAGTAGACCTGTTGCTGCGCCTTTGACTCATTGCCAGTTTTTGATGTTATGTTTATACTTTACCGGCTAGTATTATTGTCGATTTTAAAAGTTCTCCAATGCAAATTAATTATTAATCTTAGATTGAATGAACTAAGTTTAAGGGTAGGTACAAAAAGTCAAAAATTACAAATAGGAATAGCATACAGATTAAAGCAAAGAGTATGTAATCACTACGTTTAGATTAAAGTATCGTAAGTACAGTGTACAGAGAGAGTAGTTAAATTCCTTGGTGTGCCTACAGTATACAATAAATAACTGGTAAACAAAGTAACACACACAACCGAACCGACCAGGGACAACGGTCGTCGCACAAACTATAATTATAGGGATGCTAAGGTCGTCGGAAAACGGAAAACTGACATTTGACCAGGGTTGCCAACTGTAGAACTTTTTTCCTCGTATATGTACACCAAAAAATCTCGTACTTTGGCCTTGCAACGTCGCGCGTCGTACATTCCCCTCAAGCATAATAAAAAATGCCAAAATAAGACATGAAATGAATGAGATTGTCTAAAAAAAAAAAACCGGCCATGTGCGAGTCGGGCTCGTGCACGAAGGGTTCCGTACCATAATCATACATATAATAAAAAAACATGTTTGTTGTATTGCCCCCTTAAATATTTATTTTATTCTGTTTTACAGGATTTGTTGTTATAGCGCCAACAGAAATACATCATCTGTAAAAATTTGAACTGTCTAACAATCACGGTTCATGAGCCTGGTGACAGACGGACTGACGGGCGGACAGCAGTCTCAGGCTTACATTCAGAGACGACAGAAACGAGTCTAAGCGTGAACTTACGCTTCCATCTGTCAAAGTTACGAACAAATTTTGACAGATGGAAGCGTAAGTTCATGCTTAGACTCGTTGCTGTCGTCTCTGAATGTAAGCCTTAGTAATAGGGTCCCGTTTTACCCTTTGGGTACGGTACCCTAAAAAAGGTCGTCCGGCGTACACTTTGTTTTGTCAAACAGATAATGATTATATTCAAGACAGACTGGGTAGTGGACAAGCGTGTCTTTTCATTTAGTACACCCATTGTAGGCAAAACAGTGAAAACCTATTATAAAATGTCGTATATCAAAAATCTCGTACAAAATTGTACGAGGATCATTGTGTCCTCGTAACTGCAAGCAGTGGTATTTTTTTCAGAAGTTGGTAGCCCTGCCTCCAAAGGAGACAGGGCTACCAACTTCTGAAAAAAATACCACTGCTTGCAGTTACGAGGAATTGGATGCCTCGTTCTAGATAGGTACTCAAAGGATGCCTCAAAAAAATCCCTGTACTATTTAAACCTTTATTCAAATAGATTTTACGCTTTATTAATTTCGGTTAATTTTAACGTTAGTCACTAAGAATAATTTTCTTTTTCATTTGGCGATCCCATACTTTAGGAATATATTCACCCTAGACTAGCTACATATTGTAAATTAAGGACATTATGAGATTTTTAAAATTTATACTTTTACGAGATTATGTAGGTATTGAAACATTGAAAGAAAGAAATATTTGGCTGCTCGGTATGAAAAAAAAAAAGTCCACTTTCTGGCAACCCTAGCCTCCATCAACCTGGGGATTTTATAGAATATAGGTTGTAGGTGGTGTATCTGTTCTGTTTTATTCTTTTTCAATTGTATTTGTAACTTTGTAAAGTTAGCTAGTTAACTAGGTATACCTATTATTGGTCTCGAGTTAAATAATTAGTAGGTAGTTTTATAAATTCTCCGTCGTGAAGTTGAACAAGCGATTGAAGTTTCTAACTTTAAACTTTATACATTGAAATACTAAAAATGCTTCACATAATGCAACTCGTAAGTCAACTTAATCATGATTACCGTACTCCAGACGCTAGCAGGGTTTACATGGCGATGCGCAGTAAGGACTCGTCGGACTGTGTGATAGCAGCTCTAGGAATACTAAAAGAAAATGATAAGGCATTTGGTATTTTCAAGCACCAGCAATGTGAGAAATCCACTTCAAAATCTCTCGAGCATGGAGCAATGGGTAAACGAGCTTTCTGCGAAGGTGACTATCGGCGGGCTTTGTTGGATTACAATATGGCTCTAATGCAAGCTCCACAGAATTCTGACGTAATGAGGTCAGCATATTACAACAGAGCAGAACTTTTGTTAAAAACTAAAAAGATATCAGCTTGCATCAAGGATATAGAAACTTGCCTTGCACTGAACTGTCCGGACAAAATGGTCAGTGAGCTGAAAAAGATGAAAGATGAGGCCTGCAAATACATATGGATAGAAAAGTATGCACTTGAGCAGAAGTAAGTACTTGCATATCTTTATAATGTATACTTTTTTTGGGTTTAGTCGTCAACAGGGAATCCTTATTAATTTCCTGTCTGTGTGAAAAAATATATGAGCTGTTCTGTACAAATTATTTTTTATTACTGGTCAAAATGGTCTCAATATTTCATATGCAATGACCAAGGGGCCCTATATCATTGCTTTTCAACGGGGTTAATAATTTTTTGTTGTTGCAGCTGTAAAATACATATGGCTATATAACACATTATATATTTCAAGTATAAGCTGGCTCTTATAGGCTTTCTGTACAGTGAGAGCTCATCTTATACTGAAAATGTATAACATGATATGTAGACATTCATACCTATCATATCATATCATATCATAGTAATCATAGTCATAGTAATTAGTAATCATATTATCATAGTCATTTGACTGATTGACTGAATTATCATCAATACAGAGCCAAAACTACTGAAGCTAGAGTCACAAAATTTGGAGAGTAGATTCCTTTTGTATTGTAGGCAAGCACTAAGAAAGGATTTTTGAAAATTTAACCCCTAAGGGGGTGATAGTTTGTATGGGAGTCACTTCATTATTGAAGTGAGGAAGATGAAAATTAGTATTTGTGCTTTTGGTTAGAAATAAAGAAACACATGATACAGTGTTCTTAGAAATTCATCTCCCAAGGGGGCAAAATAGGGGGTGAAGATTGTTTTTGAAGTGAGAAACCTGAAAATTTTTGTTAAGGCTTCTGATTAGAAATTATTAAACATAGTGATTCCGCGTTTTTGGAAATTCATCCCCTAAGGAGGCGAAATAGGGGTGAAAACTGATTTTGAACTGAAAAACGTGAAGAGACTCGCATAAAATGTTCATCCGAAGTTTCACCCCCTGCAGGATTAGCACGGTGGATGGACAACCTGTTTTCTCTTTTTGTCTGCCAATAAACACCCATCCGCAAATACTTTAAGTTTATCCGTGACTGGCGTTTGCAACAGTGCCAAAATTTCGGTAGTTCGCAAAAAAGTATAACATCGCATCGTTGCCTAGAGCAAGAGAAAGAGTGCGTGCCCCGCACTGTGCGGCTTCGGTGGAAAGATCAGACTGGTCATATTTGATCTAACTGTTAGTCCACCACGCTGGCCTGGTACGTGTTTGCGAACTACACACACCATCGTGAACTTTGAGGAGCTCTCTCAGGTGTGCAGGGTTTCCTAACGATATTTTCCTTCACCGTTATCGCAAGTGATAGTAAAATTCATCCGCACATGGAATCGAGAAATCCAGGTGCGGAACCTCCTGCATAGAAGACAAGTGTTCAGCCTCTAGGCCTAGGCTATCACTGCGGTCTGTACAAATGTACATAAGGATAAAATCAATGGTGTCGTTTCTGGTGCGCATTTTGACAGTACTGACGGTACTAAACTAAACTAGACTAAATGCATCCATAACTTTCGTTTTAGACAAACTCCCTTTTAGTTTTAGTGGTTTTAGTCCTGTTAAAGTGCGCAACAGAATCACCACTTTTGTGGCAATTTTCTATTGTTAAGAATTTAAATCTAAGAAATGCTAATCTAGTTATTTTAATTTTCAGAAAATCATTGTTTACCGATAAATTCTTTAAACCTAAAGGAGAGTTGAACCCTAACATACCATGTGCCAGTTCAGACATACATCTCATCATGGACTCAGGAAAACCTAAAGTAGTTGCTGCAAGAGATATACCAGTTGGTACCATCCTAGCATTTGAAACATCATTTGTCAGTACTTCTAATGTACAAAATATGTTTATTCAATGCCACTATTGCCTAAAACTGTCCTTCAATTTAATGCCTTGTGATGGATGCTGTTCGGCCATGTTCTGTGACGAAAATTGCAAGGAACGAGGTATGCAAGAAGGCCATAACGTTGAATGCAAAATTATAGACTGTTTAACGATTGAACACTTTTCAAGGAAACTGGCCATTTTTGCTGTTCTTAAAATGCGACAGATGTGCAAATCATGGGATGAGTTAATCACTGCTTCTCATAATTTAGGTGATGAGAGAATGAGAAACAGTTCTTTCGCCGATATTTTTGGTTCCAATAAGTTCTCTTTACTAAATTCTCACGATGACAAACATTTCATACATGGTGCAATGTTTTATAGCAGTTTCTATTTTGCTTATATCATACATCTTTTGGATACAAAGACATCATTCCTGCCAAGCTCTCCTGAAGAGAAAAGTGCTGCGATTCGAGCAATTTCTAGAATAATGATGCATCTATCTTTAAGTTCCACTGCTGTGCCAATTCAACAGTGCACTGACGTGGTCACTCAGAAACTGATAGGCTTTAACGAACATATAGATAGTGGTTATTTTCCATTCATAAGTAAACTGAGTCATTCCTGTCAGTCTAATGTATATGTTGTGGGGATGAGGAATTCTGCATCATTGGTGACATGTATGCCAATCAAACAGGGAGCTGAAATTACCATTCCTTATATGTAAGTATTTTACTGTTTTTTCTATTTCTTGTACTACACAGAATTTAGTTACGTATTATTAAAATACCCTTTTTTTTCCCGAAACCGAACCCGGTATAAAACAAAGTCGCTTCCCGCTGTCTGTTTGTCTGTCCCTATGTATGCTTAGATCTTTAAAACTACGCAACGGATTTTGATACGGTTTTTTTTAATAGATAGAGTGATTCAAGAGGAAGGTTTATATGTATAATACTTTGATATTTAGTGTAAGGATAATAGAGAAATTGCACTAGTCGGGTCGCTAGTAACTAATAAACGCTATTTATATGTCATTCATAGAGCTGTGCTATATGCTATGCTTTAAAATATTTGGCATCATTACATTAGGACTTTATATACAGTAAAACCCACCTACGATCACATTTAATACGATTTCCCGCATAATACGCCAATTTACGTCTATCCCTGCAACTGTTGGCACGCTTAATACGATTCGCCTTCCCGCTTAAGTGCCGCTATGAGCGGTGGCTTAGAGCGGGGCGGCGAGCGGCAAAAACAAAATGTATAAAAATGTAATAATTAATCATGCCACGAAGCACCGCTCACAGCGGCAACGCTAGCGGTTTTTGCTGAGCGGTTCGCGGCAGCGGCGGGCGGCGCGGCGCGCGGCTTGAACAAATGTATGGACGAGTGATTGAGATGCCACGACTCCGAGCGGTACGGCGAGCGGCATTGCAGCGGCGGACTCAGCGGCGAATGGACGAATAAAATATTTTAGACGATTGTTGCGACGATTGGTGACAACAAGTTTGGATCTGATATTTTGATGTTGCAAATGAACTTTTATGTGTTGAAGAATATAATCAAAAGTTTCTAGACTCATTCATGTGTACCTACTCATATTTTTGTCATATATTTTATTTTTGTACTCATATAATTATTTGTGTCCAGATATTTTCTGTATTATTTGTATAAATCACGGAATTCACTATATTTATACCAGTTATTATTGACTTCATGCACTCCTTCTCTCAAAATTATTCAAAATATCCTGCTTAAAATATGAACTACTTTCAAGGCAAAGAAGAGCTACTTTGGATAACACCATGTCAATAAAAAATTAATAAATAAAATAAATGTCTAAATACGTCCACCTCGGTTGCCGCCGCTAACGCTACTGAGCAGTACGTGGCATGCACAACGCGCCGCCTGCCGACACCGCGCCGCTTGCCGCGCCGCACCCCGCTAAGCCGAAAGCCGTGGCTTCCACGCTTCTTCCACGTAATACACTTCCTACCACTGACCATAGACACCTATGTGTATCTTCTTTCGGTTATAGCAAAGAATCAGTTCTAAAGTTAAATTATATTAAAAGACTAATGCATCAAAATCTCTTTGTCAAACCAAATAAGTTAATAATACTTTATGTAGGTACGTAATATGGAAATAATTTTACTCTACTTTAAAAATACGATCTAAACACAACTATAAATAACAATTTTCACCCTCTATTTCGCCCCCTTAGGTGATGAATTTCCAAAAACGCGGAAAGACATGTTTCATTATTTCTTACCAAAAGCCTAAAAACTAATTTTCATCTTACTCACTTGTCAAATGGAGGGACTCCCATATAAACTTTCACCCCCTATTTCACCCCCTTAGGGATTGATTTTCAAAAATCCTTTCTTATTGGTTGTCTACGATACAAAAGAGATCCTCTCTCCAAACGTGACTCTAGCTTCAGTAGTTTCGGCTCTGCGTTGTTGATAAGTCAATCAGTCAGTCATTAATTAGGACTTCCCCTCAAAATTGTCTGTGGGTTTTACTGTAGGTAGTTGTTTTCCGGATTATATCGAAACTACTAATATATCTATTGTCTTTTATATTTACAGAGGCCATTGGTTGGAAACAGGAATGTTCGGAACAGAATATCAGAAACGTGCTCTACAAATATTAAATCACTATAAGATCTTATGCAATTGTATTATTTGTAGCGGCGATGAGATATTGAATAAGCAGCCGCTCAATGATACACAAAAGAAAGCATTTCAAAGATTCAAAATGGATGAAACCGTGAAGAAAATTCCTCAAGAATTTAATTTGGTTTATAAAAAAACTTGCGAAACATTGGAGGTCTTGAGTGATGCGCCGTATTCCAAAGAATATGCTGAAGTATTTAATGTATTCGTAATGTGCCTTATGCATTGTTTACATTGTCAATTTCCCAATGAAACTATGTAAGTTTAATTTACGAAGATATCCTTTTTGTAGGAACCTTGCAGGTAGGGATTGCAATCCCGCATCTTTGAAATTATGTTATAAAATCAAATTGAAACTACAGATTTTTGTCTAAAAATCAACTTTCACTAAACATTTCTTACATTAAGCAATTAATAATTGCTTAATGTAAAAAATCTGTAGATTCAATTTGATTTTATAACATAATTTCAAAGATGCGGGATCCCGCGCGGTGTGGGATTGCAATCCCTACTGGCAGGTGCAGTTGATGGTGATATGTTTTCATAAATTAACTTTAGACTCGACAATTATTTTTGCTTTGTTTATGGGTCTTTTCTTTTCATGGAGTAGATTTTTTCAGGGTTATTTTCGTTTAATAAGTTCTTCAGCAGTAATTTAAGTGATCTTGGCCTTTGGTGCAGGTATAATGATTGATTTTTGTTTTGTATCACTTTTTTCTCAGTTACTAAATTGTAGATAGGTACTAGATAAATTATGTCAAATGTCTGAATTAATTACTATTAGTATTTTGTTTGATATTCGTTTCATCAAGTACCTAGTTACTTATTTAATTTTTCATTATTTTTAGACATTTAAAATGTGAGTAGGTTAAGATTTTTTTTATAAACATTTAATTAGGTATGTTTAGATATTGCGATACCTAGTTATAATTTATCATCCCAGGGTCTAGAAACAGATGCAATACAATCATTGCAATGCATTATTATTACATTGGTCATTGGTACATTATTATGCAACATGTCATCCATTTACTGTAGGTAGATATAAATTTTAATATTAAGTTTTCAATCTCACTGAAATACTGGTGACATGAGTCTTATCATGACCTTTGGACATAATGACATGTGCTGAATACCGCACAGCAGCAGGGATAATAGTGTCGATTCTGTTGCGCATTTTAACATTACTAAACTGGACTAAACGCATCTGTAACTTTCTTTTTATATTGAAACAGAAAGAGATAAACGCCCTTAGTTTAGTACTGTCAAAGTGCGCAACAGAATCGACACCATTGTATCACGATTATTGTATAAGTTCACCTTATTATTGTATAAGTTCACCTTATTATTGTATAAGTTCACCTTATTATTGTATAAGTTCACCTTATTATTGAATAAGTTCACCTTATTCAGCTTTATTTTATATTAATCCTTTGTTATTTTTTCTATTTAAGTCTGAGCGCCATGTCGGTCACTGTGTCCGACAAACAATCGATTTTCTATTGTGTCTGCTGTCTGGCAGTAAACGTGTTAATTATAATTATGATACAATCGACAAATTTTCTGGTCGGCCATGCTTAAGACTAGAATCATTTGCGTCCGACCTCCAAACGCAGAGTCAGTAACTCCCAAGCGGACGTTCAAAGCATTTTGTTTGCTAAATGTATAACCGCAACATATCGTGATTTTATTATACCTATACTATTTTATTAGGTACCTTGTTTATGTGTCCACGTAATGACACTTTTGTGTACCTACTCGTATAGATGTTTGTATTGATTATTAAGTATAGTATGTAGATTTGCTTATTACTAGCGTAATCTATTAGTCCATTTTTTTTATCGTATAGCGTTCGATCACATGGAAAATTTCAAATTCAACACAAAAAAAAAAAGAGAAGTTATGGGAACAAATTGTTCAGCGGGATGGGTGTTAAATCCATGACCGGTCTGTCATATACTTATTTAGTTTTTATTTTTAATACCTACCTTCCTTGTAACGTATCTATAAGTACCTTTATAACAATTTTATTCTAATAAATGATTATCGCTTATATTATAATATTATGCCGTATCATTTGTTACTTCAACGTTTGGAAAAATGACTAGGTCAAAGCCGGAATTTAATTGAGGGGACCTAAAAGGGGAATTAAAAGTACTCTTACTTTTAATTAATTTTTTAACTGTTTTATTTACAAAGATTAAAAATAAAAAACTGTTTTAAATTGAATGCTACTCGACGGCTTGTCTTGGGACGTAATATGGACGATGTGAAGGAATTCGGGAGCTGAAAAATAGTCTGAATTCAAGCCCTAATGTCAAATAAGGGCCATTTATGCAAGCATGCCAAAAGCCACTGAAGTTTAGTGTGGTTTAATTGTTACTGCCGCTCTCGTTTTAGACTGTACAAGCACGAAATGACGTAGGTAGGTGAGAGTAAATCGTCTGTTTGTAAGTAATAGACAAACGCAAAGGCATAGTTTATGAAAGCCTGTAGTGAATGAGGTGAAACCAGGTGAAAAACTGATTAGGTATCTATGATTATTTATTTTCAAAAGACGTAGAAAAAAAATGTATTATAAACAAGTAGGTACTTATCCTGACAGTCTCCTGTAAAGGTGCAATTGGAGTTAGGTAAGTATTATTAATTCGTGAAGAGAAAACTTTGTACCCCTTTTTATGAATATTGCGCGCACGGAGGAGGCTGAGATTTGGCATAGTTAGATACAGATTATAATTATGGAGGATTGCAAAAACCTAGGTACCTAAGTGAAGAGAAAACTTTGTCCCCTTTTAAGCATAACTATATTGCGCGTACGTACCTATATATAATTACGGTAGAATTACGACCTCTGGGCGACCACTAGTTCATTTTACCTATTTTGTAGGTCACATGAAAAATATCTTTAATTATCGGTATTTGTGATGTAAGTACCTAAACTTCCATGAAAATAGCAAATTTAAAAAATATTTTGCATAACCTAACATTGATAGGTTATCGAAAACATTAACAACTTCTTTAATGAGCTAATTTGAGGTCGTAAAAATTTGTTTATCAAATGGATCAAATGCCATAAGTATGTACCTACCAATTATAAAAGACATTTACGTATAATCTCTAATTGACCACATGATGAACCAAGCAAAATGATTTAATACCCATAGATCAAGTTCATTGCTCTATTACTGACTGCTTTGATGAACCAACCTTGTACCAGAGGAGCAATGCACAACATAACCAATGGAGGGCGTTAAAGTTTTTGCTTTCATGGTGAGAATGTCAGAAACTCAGAATGTAATGTCACAAATTCATACTCGTACCATAGTATAGAAACAATAGCAGTAGGCTTATTTTGTATTCAACGTGTAACTTTTAAAGCAAGATCTCATACACCCTTTCATACTTAAAATAATAATAAAATAAATAAATTTCATAATTAGAAAAAATAAATCCAGCCTATTACTATCTGACTGTTGGGCTTGGGCCTCTTGTCAGCATGAGAAGGGTTAGGCTTTAGTTTACCACGCTGGCCTAGTGCGGGTTAGCGGACTACACACCATCGAGAACTTTATGAGGCTCTCTCAGATGTGCAGGTTTTTTCACGATGTTTTCCTTCACCGTTAACGCAAGTGATAATCAATTTCTGTTTCGCACATAAATTCGAAAAGTCAGAGGTGCTGACCGGTTTCGAACTTAGACCCTCCTGCAAGGAAGGCAAGGGTTTTAACCGCTAGACTATCACTGCTTGCAATTTAAAATTCAAGATTTTTTATGAATTTATGTATGTATTATTTACTTAGGTACTGCATTTAAAATTTAGTCTTATTGTCGTCAAATAAGATTTAATTTTCTTTGGCAGTTACACGTTGTATAGGTACCGGTTGAATTACGTACATATAAAATTAGTTTTCAGGCTCTAACAACTTGTTCACACCAAAACTGTTTACAGAAACGTTTTTACCGGATCCTTTTTTATTTCAGTGGTGACGTATTTATTAATAGTACCTACTAGTTGTCGCCCAGTGGTTGAAATTCGACCGTAATTTTAGCTTTCTGCACTCCCTCTCCATATAAACTTTACCTAGTCCAAATCTCACACTCCTCCGTGCGCGCAATATGCGGTAAAGGCAAAATAGCAAGAAACGGCAACGCGTCAGGCCCAGAAGGAGATGGCGTGATGAGCTGGACGTCTATCTAAAGGATTGGCCCCAAATTGCTATAGACCGGGAAAAGTGGAAGGAGGGAAGGGAGGCCTTTGCCCTGCAGTGGGATACTACGGGCTACTAATAATAATAAATTTCAATTTTTTTTTATGAAAAGATCTATTTTTCAAGGCTTTATGAGATGTATAATGTTGTATGATAAAATAAAATAAAGAGCTTTTATTCTCATTTGTATATTCAAAACGCTCTCCTGTAAAATTGCATTTTTGGAGATACAATACAACAACTTACGTGGGAGGCATCGAATTGTGTATCTGTGTATCTGTCTTTGGCATCGTAGCTTCAAAACGGATGGACCGATTTCAATGCAGTTTTAATCAGGTATCATCTTAGCTATGTTTCATGAAATCCAGCCGTTCATAAGTTACAGCTCTTTTTCTAGTTGGAGTTGAGGGTGTTCCGGTTAGTTTAAATCAATCTATTTTTGGCTTCTCCCCAACCGGTGGCTCTCAAGGTCGTCTGCTGCGGCTGCTACTAACACAGCTAACTTTTTGTTTCATTAATTCACAAAAATGCCGAGTCATCGTGACAAAGCAAATGTGTCCACGTCATGTGTGATGTGAGTGATGACACTCACATGACGTGGACACATTTGCTTTGCGAAGGACATTACAGCCATAGATTTTAGGTCTAGGTATAATACATAGTACCTACTTAGCTATTATTGCAGATATACTTTTTTTTTTTTACTTTTAAGATCTTTATTTCATTTAAACCAAATACAGGCACATAAGAAATGTCGAAACTCTAGGTGCACGGTTCCAAATAGTAGATAGATACAACACTATAATACGTTTAGTCTTGTTTAGTACTGTCAAAATGCGCAGCGGAATCGACACCATTGCCTCGTGACAATTATGATACTACTCCTCGACTCGTATATTAAATTCAATAATATCGGACACACTGTCTTGTATCGGATCGATATGTCACCTGAACAAGATGTTTTGGATACGTAAGATACGTATAGTGTAGGATACGTAAGATACGTATTCTGTAGGATACGTAAGATACGTATAATGTAGGATACGTAAGATACGTATTCTGTAGGATACGTAAGATACGTATAATGTAGGATACGTAAGATACGTATAATGTAGGATACGTAAGATACGTATAGTGTAGGATACGTAAGATACGTATAATGTAGGATACGTAAGATACGTATAATGTAGGATACGTAAGATACGTATAATGTAGGATACGTAAGATACGTATAATGTAGGATACGTAAGATACGTATTCTGTAGGATACGTAAGATACGTATAATGTAGGATACGTAAGATACGTATAATGTAGGATACGTAAGATACGTATAATGTAGGATACGTAAGATACGTATAATGTAGGATACGTAAGATACGTATTCTGTAGGATACGTAAGATACGTATAATGTAGGATACGTAAGATACGTATAATGTAGGATACGTAAGATACGTATTCTGTAGGATACGTAAGATACGTATAATGTAGGATACGTAAGATACGTATTCTGTAGGATACGTAAGATACGTATAATGTAGGATACGTAAGATACGTATAATGTAGGATACGTAAGATACGTATTCTGTAGGATACGTAAGATACGTATTCTGTAGGATACGTAAGATAAGTACATATGATTTAGGATACGTTGGATAAAATGCTTATCTAGTCAAGAAAATGTTTTATAATGTGCAGGCGGTCTACTATTACTGTGCTTAAAACATCATGTAGACACTCGGTGCGAGTACTAATCATTAGTACTTTAGGTACTCGCGCAAGCTACTTCGTATTGTGTGCCGTTGCACACAACACCAACGGGCAACAACGCAACGGCCGCGGCATGGCGGCAACGCAACGGGCGTTAATTCGCATCATCTGCAAACCGCTTTAAGATTTCATTACCTACCGATCCATCCTACACAGGTAGAGCCGAGCTTAAAAGCTATATAATTCTTGTAAAAAAAAAAATTGCTTTGGTCGTGTGCATTCCTGATTGCGGTGACAAGTTGTATGTTTTGTAATTTAGACAAGGTTATGTAAGTAAGGCGGCCAACCGTCCCGTATTCTACGGGACTGGCCCGTAATGGCAGTTGTAATTCCCAATTGTAATTTCTCCCGCAACAAAATTGTCCCGAAAACGTTTAATTCGTCCCCCATGTCCTGCATTCTTATAATTTTATTGAATTCCTAGTCACATCGCAAAAATCCGCACTAGAAACGCCATACGTAATGTTTGTACCTATAACAAAATATAATAAAAAGATATTGTGTGCATTTTATAAAAATTTAACCGGACCGCTGCATGCCGCAGCCATAATATCATATAGGTATATATGGGCACTTTGAAAACTTTAATGACATCCTGAACAAAAACCCAGAATCAATAAAAAAAAAAACATTTACGCTGTTGTAACGATTATAACATTATCAGCTATACTAGTGGTCGCCCAGTGGTCAAAATTCGACCGTAATTCAATTATAATATCAATTTTATTTATTTATTTATTTAAAATGCTTCATGTACAATGTACAAAGGCGGTCTTAATGCCGTAGGCATTCTCTACCAGACAACCTTAGGGTGATGCAGAGACAATGAAGGTAGATGCACCAAAAAAAAAACTTAAATGAGAGGTATAACTATTATACTTAAAAACAACTATATAAACTTACATAAACATTACCAACATAATTTTATATGAATAAATATGCAATATGCTGAATAAACTAATTACACATATATAAATAATAAATATATACAATTCGGAAAAATCAGAGTCGAGATGAATCTGCCGCCGTCTTGTCACGAAAGTATTTACGTACATTAAATTTAAATGAGAGCTTACTGTTAGCCATCCTGATTTCAAGAGGGAGTGCCAAAGACTACAATAGTATATCGGGGAGTGCATTCCATAGTAGAATAGATTGAACGAAGAAGGTAGAATGAATAAAGTCAGAGCGATGAGAGGGACAAACAACACAACAATTTTAGCTTTCTGCACTCCTTCTCTAACTTTAATTTATATTCCAAATGTCACACTTCAACACGTATTCATATTCACAGATTCGCAAATATTTTAGTTGCTTTTCTATCTTTTATTCAGTGAACCTACACGCCCTCTAGTCCTCAAGTATGTCCCGTATTGACTTCCCATAAAGTTGGCCACCTTACTTTTTATCAGTCTGTGACATGGTGTGGTTTGTTTTGAACCAAGGACTACATCTGCCGGCCGGCGACCGGCAAAACGTTAGTATTCGTGCGATCGCGCTGGTGTTAACACTTCTACACGAGACCCAAAACATTTACTGTGAGTACTTTATACTTTAACTTGTAAAACCATTTTCATTAGCACTTTTTAACCATTTGATAGCTTTTTCAAAATTAATCATGCTTTTGTGCAAGAAATTGAGGATTCTTTGCATTTATTTGTCTTTTTGTTAATTCTACTGGTTGGTTTGGTTGGTCGAAGGTCGAGGCGGAAACGTAACATTATTTTAAACGTTAAAACATCATTGAGATGTGAGATTGGTTAAAAGTAGGTGTTAGCAATTTTTGGTTTAAATTAGGATTAGGTGGTAGCTACTTATTGGAGGATATGCAGCAAATTAATGAAGGATAGGTAAAGTAATTTTAAATAATTATATAATAATGATTAGCTTACTAATAAAAAGAATTTAACACTAGTATAAATTATACAAATTAGGTACCTACCTATATAAATCTGTAGTGTATTGACTTGTAACTAGTTGTACATTGATACCATGGAAACATAGACTTATGAATGTGTTTCCATGTGTGCCCTAGTAACGGGAGCCCTACTTATTATTTCTATGCGTGGAAATAACTTCGGAAGTACCTACTTTATTATTTCCATGCTTGTAACATTGGGGTGAGCACTGGGGTTTTGCTCTTAAATAAAGAATTGTATTGTATTTTATTAGCAGCAACTAGGAAATGTTTACATAATGTCTTATAGGATATTATAGCAAAAAGTTTTTGTAAAATAAACGTTTTGTGATAAGTAGTTAGGTACTTTTTCTTCCTGCGATTTTTATTTTTACCATATTATTATGTGCCTAAGCTGTCTTTCGTGGTGGTATGGTAGATAAATATTGTTCTACAGAGACAATGGAAGTACCTATCAGTGGCGTGCACTCCATAAAGACCAAAAGACACTGCCTACCCTAATAAATATAGTATTAAATAATACAAACGTTAATATGGCTGTAATATATTCAGTTAATTGAAGTCTTAGAGTGAGGTGACCAATCACAAACATCATTTAACTTGACAATACAAGACTATGTTGATTTTGCCTACCCTGTAAGAAATGTCTGTGCACGCCACTGGTACCTATTCATGTATTCCGAAATGTACTCAAGTAGGTACTTGTACTTACCTATTCGTTATTCTGTGTTCATAGTAAGAACGTGATGTAGGTAGGTTGAATTAGAAAGATTCTGGACATGGTAGGGCCGATTGCACTATCAAGAACCAGTTTTGAATGTTTTGAAATGAAATTTTTATAGGTAAGTAGGTACTTACATGTTTCTCTAGGGGCTGGCATAAATGTAAATTAGGCAATCTGAATAAAACATGTGGAATGTCAAATATAATAATAATAATAGTTATGTCAAAGTAATAATTTGGTATATCAGAAATAATAATGTACCTAGGTAAGTTAAAATTTTGCATGTCAAAATTACCTATATAAACTCGTTGTAATTTTGGATATTCAATGTTATTAAATCAAGGTACCTAAAAAAATAAATGAAATTATTTCGAAAAAAATAAAAAAAAATGGTAAAGTACGTAAAGTACCTACTGGAACAAAACTAATGGTGAACTGAAGCCTCAATATAAAATTGAATAAAAAACTAATGGCTTTCAAATGTGCCTGTATTTTATGAAGAACGGGGATTCAAAAATAGAAAACAAATATTTTTGTCACAGAAAAGATAAAAGTTGCTTTTGTCTAGGTATAAATAGGTACTATGTATTATCTCTATGAGGTATAATAATATAAATACCTACGAATAATAATAAGGTATTTACCAAAAGGCTTAATAGGTTTAGTGTTTAGTGAAATATTCTTTGTTTCTATGTTTAATGATTAATCAAACAATTAAATATATGTGTGTGTGTGTATGTGTTTATGTTTAATGATTGATTTGTATTTAATCATTGTGAAATATTACGTAAATTGTAAATAGTGTCATTATTGTGCAATATTATGTAAGTTGTGAAATAAATGCTGGTCATAGGACGCGCACGGGGTGAGGCACTGAACGTTCTAGGACTACGGAGGAGAGAAATAATTCCTTCTCTCCTCCGTGGCCGGGACTATTTAAGGAGCACGATTGGCGGGTGGGCGCGAGTTCAGTTTCTTTCCCGACCCTCACTCGCGCCAGCCCTCCCCGACCCTCACTCGCGCCAGCCCGTGCTGAGTCGATAGATTTCGATTTCCCTATTAATAATGTCACAACACAGACATAGCAAGCCCTCTCTTGTTGCCCCATCAGCGTCGCCCTAAGCCGAGGCCCGTGTCCCACTAGGGGACGCTCTTAGCTCATTTTATTTTATTAGGTTTTAGTCACTCGCAACTCGCAAGTTAGTCTAGGTTAGTCGCAAAAATAAGTCGCAAAGAGTTATTCGCTGTTAGTCGCAAGAGAGTTTCTAGTTAGTCATTGCCTCATGCTCTGACGTCCTCTGGACATGAAAAAGTATTCTAATTTACCTCTCTCCCCTAAAAGTACATTATCAACTTCCTAACTGCAAATGCTTTGATAATGTATTTGTGGTGATTATGAACGGTATATTTTTTAAGCGAACTAACGCCACCATTTTTAAAAAAATATGTATTGTTACCTACCTACCTCAAATCTTGAATTAAATTTTTTCCTGATACCTACTTGAGTTGGTCTCGGTGACATTAAATAATCAAAGAAAGCCATGATCTTACGGTCTATAATTTATAAACTAAGCAGACCAACCATAACTCAACAGATTTGCTCTACTTACCGTCGAATACCCAAACGATTCTCAATTTTAAGTAGGTAGCCATTGATTCCCAATCTTACTGTCGTCAATCCTGCCGTCTAAGGCCCAAGTTCACCGACGACATAACAGAAGAGTAGAGCAAAATCAGGCGTTTATGGTGTCGGTGAACATGGCCCTAAATATGTCATGACTAAATTCCTTGGTAAAATCTTTTCCAGAATCATGCCGAAGGTTGTTTTCTACTACTTCCCCGTCAAGGCTCTGGGAGAGTCCTGCCGTCTGCTGCTGGCGTACGGTGGCCAGGAGTTCGAAGACCGCCGCATTCCCTCCGATGACTGGCCCGCCTTCAAGGCCCGTGAGTACCCTTCAAACTACTGACTGGTAATAGGCAGCAAGCAGCTTTCTTAGGTGCAGAGTCGAGCATGGGAATGGCCTTCGCGAGTAAGGTTGCTAACTATACTATACAGGTTGGTGACGACGTTACGATATTAAATGAAACCAAGTATTTCGTTATCACGTTCTGTGAACGTATACAAAAAATTAATCAAATTCAATCAGTAGGTAGTTTAGCCACAGGAACTAATTTCAATTTTCATAATGTTCATATATCACGATCTCTAGACGAAATTTGATAAGTCTCTAACCTGTTCTTACTAAATAATCTTTAATTACAGGTATAAAATAGATAAAGATGACATAAGTTTTTACTTTGATGTCCCTTCACCTACTCGAATGAGAGTAAAGTGCAATAGTAAAAATAACATGCGTGAAAATCGTTGACTGTTTGTGTGATCTTTTTGTGTTCTGCAAAATGTTGCGGTTTTTAAATTATACTAAAGTTTACAATATATTTCTTTACATTTAACGATTTTCATAATGCTCAAATTTAGTATAAATCAAAACTATTTGCTGTTTTGGTAGGTATTGACCCAAGCTATGACTTCCCGCAATATATCATACTATTTCCTGGACACCCTGTATAATTAAAACAAATAATTCTTATAAAAATAATTATTTAAAATAGTGGCCCACTGTCATCGGGAGCAGGGCAGGGATCACGTTATCATGGGTCAGGGTTCAGAAAGAGGAACCTCCTAACAATAGGTGCTATGTCCGGAGTTGTCAGCTTAGTACCTACTTCATATAGTACGGTAGAAAGTGGTACCTAACCAGTTAGCAACCGGGCGAGAACAAACAGTCATTGTGCATGGCGAGTTCAGCAGTTATCAACATCCTTCAGTTTATCAGTAACAATACAATACAACGATCGGTGTTCGAGGGGTTGATACGGGCACTGATACTTGTTGTTATTCCAGATAATGATATCTCTTCTTAGATTGGGTAATACGTACCTACTGTTCATTTAATGGGTTCTGTCTATCTGATAGAACTTTATGTAATGAAGTAGGTAAACATATTTTTTGAATTTTCCTTGTGAGTTCTTAGAAATTATTTAATGAAGTAGGTAAACATCTTTTTTGGATTGTCCTTGAGTTCTTACAAATATGAAGTGCGCACCTAGTACTAGTTATGTCGCTCAGAGACAGTCCCCCATAGATATAGATAGGTAGAGGTAGCCCTGATTGCTCAGGAACCACAAGTAGACATATTCTTTAATAATTATAATTTTGTTCTCAATGAAAGAAAGAAAGAAAGGAAATTGCGTTTATTGGCACAAATAAAATAAAAACACATAACATTTAATAGATAAAAAAAGTACATTTATGCCAAAAGGGCCTCAGCTCAGCATAATGTCAGATGGCTACACCAGGTGCTACCACCTGACGCTGATTTTCAGCTGCAACCCACGCAATGCTTGTATTCGCTTCTTTAGTGTGTAGTTGCCTGGCTTGCTGTACGCGTTGGTGAGCACTGTAAGTGCGACAAGCAATTGAAATAAATAAATAGTGTAGCTTTTTATTGATGAAATACTTTTTTGAATCGGTTCATTAGTTCCTGAGATTTACCCCCTAGATAGTACAATTAAACTTTTACTTTTTCTTATTAAGTAGAGAATTTCTATAACGGTAGCATAAAACTACCACTACACTACTACTTGTTGTTTTCTATTGTTTTGTATTGTATGTTTTGTTATGTTGGTGTGCAATTAAGCATATTTCTATTCTATTCTATTCTATTCTAACTGTTCAACTTTGCCTAAACTCCTAACTTTACCTGGGACGGGGTCTTCAATTACACTCTGAAGTAATGAATCCGGGTCAATATTAAACTTTAATATCCCGGAAACTAAGAATGTTAGCTTATTCAAATATAAAGTATTTTATAGACTATTTAATACTACTCCAATAAAATTAATTAACCTTCTTAGTTATTATTTGATTTACTTATTAAAAACATATAAATTAAAAATTCGCAAATTTTATCGCAATGTTTTTTTAAAATTTCCATATTTTACACGTAGGTAGCTATATCATTTTCTCACATTTTAACACTTTGTATTACATCCGTGTATTGTTAATACAGATGTCATGCGATTCGGTATACGGCAGAAAGTTTCGAGATGTTGGGGAATATTCTTGCATTCCTCTATCAATGCAATTTTTAGCTCTCGAAGCGTATTATTTCAGTAGTATGTCGGTTCATAAAATACTTTTTATTTGAATAAGCTAGGTATCATTCTTAGTTTCTAAGATCTATTAAGTTGGTGACTCGGATTCATTGCTTAAGTCTACCTAGGTAGTTGTCATTATTGTAGGTATCTAAGTAAAAGGCAAAGTGGTCTAGCATACGAGTATTTACCGATGTTGTACTAGGCAAAATTAGGAGACTAGGCAAAGTTAGAAAGTTTTACCGGTACTTACAATTACAATAGGTTACCTACATTTAGAATTGGACGCCTATATGTGTTTATGATATGAATGTCGTTAGATTAGATATGGGCTAAGTCTATATGGAAACTGTTTGATTACATGCTGTTAACTCATAGTAGTGTCGCAAGGCGTCGTAGATTATTGTAGGTATTATTTGGAAATATTCCTCGGATATTTCTTGTTGCCATGCCAACTCAATTCAAGTATAGGCTTTTCCTAGTTTGAAAGAAAGCAACATTTAAGTATTTAGGACTACATGGGCCATCATTTATATTCTTTTTAAATACCTACACCTAGTTGTCGCTGTGTGCCTGAATCCACACTAGGACCACAGTATATATATGTAAAATATTAACTGTGCTAGGAACGTCCAAACCTTACACTACATAAAAAAAATCCTGTATAATAGCTGCCGCGTTCGCTTCAATTGCTAACCATTTATATGTACATGACGACTGTTTGATTGTTGTACGTATCGGGCCGGCTATCGGCTGACCTTGGTCGCAGTTTCTAGTCCCGATTTCTCTATGGGGTTAATGAACTCATCATTATGAACAACTTTTCCTAACGTAACGGCTACATATAAACAAGTTATGCTATTTATATAATTGCCTTCGTCCGTGTGTCTGCTAATGTGTGTCTAGTGTGTGTGCTGCCAACTGAAAATCGGCGCTGGGTGTCCCACGCCTAGCACAAGCTGAGTTGGTAACCTTTTCTACATGGGCATGCTCGACAGCACTTTTAGGTACACGAGCTGTCGCTCAGTGGTCGAAAATCGCCCGTAATTTAGCTTTCTGCATTCCTCCTTCATATAAAAATAATAAGTCATTTTTGTAATTTTTACCCGACTACGGAGAGGGTTATATGTTTGACCGGTATGTATGTATGTATTTACAGACTGTGTCTACGTGTCTATCCAGTCTATCATCCATATTTCCAATCGCGGGACTACTGGAAGAAATTTCATTAGAAATAAGTAGTTCCATTGTGCTCATATGTCTGTAACATTTACCATGTTTCCTTGTGTGTACATCATAGACATAATATCTAGTTGTAGGGGAGCCCTACTTATTATTTGTATGGTGTACATAAATAAATAAATAAATGTCAAATATCACACTCCTTCATGCGTGCAATATGCATAAAAAGGGGTACAAAGTTTTCTCTTCACGTATAGATTTACAAATGTAAAATTTTACTTTTGTGTTATTTTCTTGTGACTGTTGCGTTGTCCTATGTGGAATAAAATCATATTTCTTTCTTTCCTTCCTCTTTCTTTTTATTTACAACCGCATAACTTGGTGCGGATGTAACCTGCAAACTCGTTGTTTCCCTGAAGAAGCCTCAAGATCAATTCAATTCAATTCAAATTCAATTTTTATTTTTTTATTTTTCTAGAAACTCTCTTCGGCCAGATGCCAATCTTGGAGATTGACGGCAAGCAGTTCGCGCAGAGCCAGGCCATCAGCCGGTACCTCGGCCGCAAGTACGGGCTCATCGGAGACACCGAACTGGAAGCCCTGGAGATCGACCAGAACATCGACTTCCTCAACGACATCCGTGCCAGTAAGTGTTCTAAGTCCTCCATATTATGTTAGGTTAGCTACAGTATGCCAAGAATGGTTGGAAGAATTCTGAAGGAATTAAAATTCTTCTTTGCCTGTATCCCAAAAAAAAGTACCATAACTGTCAATTTGGGCATGCTGTATTGTTGTTGTGTGTGTGCTTTTTTTTTTTTTTTTTTTTGTACTTTCATTTGTTTCTGGTGAGTCCAGAATGAAACTGATTTCTTTCTTTTTTAATTTTACTGTTCTGTACAGTAACTCTACCATGAGATTTCCATGCCGTCTAATGGCGCATCCACACATGCCGCCGGCTTATGCCGCCGGGTTCACTCAGATGACTGACAGACTCGTGTATATATAATTTTTTCGTCACCGATCGGTCGTCTGAGTGAACCCGGCGGCATAAGCCGGCGGCATGTGTGGATGCGCCATAACGTTCACGTTCACATGCAATATTTGTATGGCAATTTTTTCAGCGCCTCTAGCGGTATAAATAGTGAACTAAAGTCATTATACAAATTATTGAATGTGAACGATAGCGTTAGACGGCACGGAAAACTCATGGTAGAGGTACAGTTTTGTCACAAAACAGATAGGTACAGAAGGTCGACTCCATACAACGAGCGATAATAGGTACACACTGGTACACACACACATAAACATGTACGTTTGTAGGTACAGCTATTTCCAATAAAGAAGGGTGTTATAAGTTTGTAGTTTGTATCTGTGTGTCTGTTTGTGGCATCGTAACTCTAAAACGGATGGGCCGATTTTTTATTGAAAGCTAGTTTAATCGGGTATCATCTGAGCTATGTTTTATAAAAATCTGTTCAGCCGTTCAAAAGTTACAGCTCTTTTTCTAGTTGGAGTCCGGGGTTTTTGACGGGTTATTCTTTATATATCTACTTTGTGGTTTTGTTGTGTCTGTATATTAGATACAAATCAAAGTCCACCAATTTAATTCCAATTTGTAGCTTGTGACATATTTACCGAGAGAATAAAAAAAATCGTACTTATAGAACAGAATTGAATATTAATTCGTTTACTTTCCCAGAGATCTTATTTTATACTAACAATTATTAAAATTAAATTGTTATTTTACCCTAGTATATAATATTTTTATTTGTTACCCGTAGCATAATATACCTGCTTTTTGTACGCTTCAATGCAAAACATAGATGGGCACATTTTAT
Organism: Allophyes oxyacanthae; assembly: GCA_932294325.1. Lineage (NCBI taxonomy): Eukaryota > Metazoa > Arthropoda > Insecta > Lepidoptera > Noctuidae > Allophyes > Allophyes oxyacanthae. Next base: position 2,725,066 of record OW028625.1, read on the forward strand.
ACCAATTGTAACATCCCACCTATGTTTACAAATAAATAATTTCTATTTCTACCTACTTCAGAGTCTGCGTCTGTGCACTATGAGAGCGACGAGGCAGCGAAGGCGAAGAAACACGCCGATTTCTCCAAAGACGTATACCCTGCCATGCTGGAGAAACTCAATTCTATTATTGTGAAGAACAACGGTCACCTTGCCGCTGGAAAGGTAACCAACCACATCTTATTTTTAACCCCCGACAAAAAAGAGGTGTTATAAGTGGATCTGTGTATGTGTATGTCTGTGGTATAGTAGCTCCGAAATGGATACACCGATTTCAATGCAGTTTTTTTTAATTGAAAGCTTGTTTAATCAGGTATCATCTTAGCTATGGTTCATGAAAGTCTGTTCAGCCGTTTAAAATTTACAATTCTTTTTCTAGTTGGAGACGGTGGTTTTTTCAAAACGCTTTTATTAGCTTCACCGGTAACTATGTAAAAAAATCTTGGAAGTTAAATTTGACCCACTTCCCGGTTTCCGATTGAGCTGAAATTTTGCATACACGTTTAGTTTGGATGACAAAGGCGTTTTCTTTAGTTTTTTTTAAACTATAATATTTATTGACGGTTAGGTTATAGTTGTAGTAGAGTTCAGATATAACACTATGCACCTAGAATCACGACGTTTTGAAAGTGCCTGCAAAGGCCCAGTTGTAATAAAAAAAATTGACATTGACTTTGAATATGATTAACTTTATCCTTCCAGTTGACTTGGGCTGACTTTGTCTTCGCGGGTGTGTTTGACTACCTGAAGGTCATGCTGCAGATGCCAAACCTCGAGGAGAAGTACCCTGCCTTCAAGAAAGTCATCGACGCCGTATACTCCATCCCCAAGGTCAAGGCTTACGCTGATAAAGCCCCAGCAACCGACTTCTAAGGTTATTCTGAAGTGTGTAATGTGCATTTAAATTATGACAATGTTCAAAGAAATTACTGTTATTAATGATTTAAGGCCAATGATGAATGGAAAGATTGTTGTCACGTTTGGGAAGTGTGTCGTGTGTATTTAGCTGTTTGGATTTCATGCACCAATGATCACAGGTAATTAGAATTACAATGCTTAGAGAAAAAATAATTTATTTCAGCATCGAGTGGATAATTGGGTGGCGTAAATTGGTATTTTCGCACAGATCACGCTAAGAGATATATTTTTTATCATTTATCACGAATAAAACATGGTTATGTTTATTGTTATATCATTATCATATGATATTTTCTTGTAACTTTAGATATTAAGAAATTAAACAATAAATATTTGTTTTTATAAATTGGATTTTTATTGAGTTGTTCATAAAGTACCTAGAACTTATTTTAATAATTACTAATCAGTAAAGTTATTTGGAAGAATACAAATCGAATAAACAACTAGGCCCAAGTTCACCGACGACAACTGACGATTAGCGCAAAATCTGTCGTTTTATATGGGTAGGTAATCGACCGATTTAATTTTAAACATCGTTTAAATTGTTGGTGACTATGGCCCTAAGTAGTTTCACAATCATCATTACTCCCACTCTTCGATCAACAATTATTGTTGAATAGACACATTTGACACACTTTGACACTGTTTAGATTATAACAGTCCTTGTCATTTGTCTGCCAATGAATAGAGATGGCAATAGTCTTAAGAGCACTTAAGAGCTAGTTTTTTTATTATTAACGGGAGAACAAATGACGATTGACTTGAAAACAGTACCCACGAAAGAGTACTAGGTACCTATGTCAGGCGGAATCAATATTTTATTGGACTCTGAATGTCTTAAGATATTTGTACAGTTCTAGCTAGTTTCGGCGGTCATGGTTACGAGCGATTTAGTTCATATGTTACTGACAACAGTTTCCATAGAGCAGTCTATACTTTTTTCTCTCTTCTCTGTGACTGCCACCCTCCCAACTCTGTCGCTCTCTTCTACTTGTTTGATGGTGTCAAAGAGAGGCATGCCTTTGGTCTCGGGGGTCAAGCAAAGGAGTATGCCTGCCAAGATAGCGGAACAGCCGAAGAATGTTGATGGTAGGGCTGTTGATACCGTGTTCTGCAGGGAGAAATAAGATGGTTAAAGGAAGGAGAAAGCAACAAAGGCATTTGACATGGAGCAAGTTCCATAGATCCAAAAGATACATAATACATGACATGTACATGTAATTGTGTTCTATTCAACGCATGATTGGCTTGGACAGAATATCAGCAGTTGAGCATGTGCCAACTACTATGCTGAGTCCAAGACCGTTTTATTTTTTACCTTCTTGTATGATGTATCTCCTTGCTACCTATGTAATATGAAAGACAAATAAAAATCTTCTATACTCCGTTTGAAATAAGATTAGACACGTTTAACAAACCCTTTTACAGTGTATTCAACCGATTTTGACTTCTATTCCGTATGCATAAGGATGTCATTAAAAGCAAAAACGTATTTACGATAACAAATGTTTACTGCAGCTGTAATTTGTCATTTCACCAACGTAATAGAAGTCAAAATCGGTTGAATAAAGTGTAAATGGAGTTATTTAAATTTCTAATGTTATTTCGAACGGGGTAGGTATAGTCTATTCTATTCTATGTATCTTTTGCTGGAGTTTTATTTTGTAGCGATTGTAGACTGCAACTTTCCAGGGGACAGCTTAGTATTTGCTGGGCGTTGAGCTAGCTTCTAGCTCTCCACACCTGTCCTGTCTTTAAAGGGGATAAGAGATAATGTGACTTTTATTTTTTTGATAATTATTTAGATCTGACCGCCAAGACGAGCCAAACGAAACGCAAGGGCACTACCTACCTTTTCTCGAAGCGCTTCGTCGTTTTTTTGAACCCTTATAACTTGGGTTTGGATTATACCAGATAAACGAAATTCTCGGGATATGTTGTCAATAGCAGACTTATTAATCATAAAAGTTTTAATTGAGATTGAGAGCCACATATTTTGACTAAGGTGTAGAGTTTGTGAAGTTAGGCCTTGTAAAGTTAGGGCGTGTAGAGTTAGAAGCTTGGCTCTACATGAGATCTGATAACTTTTTGACAGTGCGAGTCATATGGTCTTGTCTTGGCAACATTTTACATGAATTTTTTTTTGGTGGGATCCACTTTTCTGGTAGGTATATAGTTAATCTAAATTCCCTTCCTAAGCGAAATCCTGTATCCGCACCTAACACTAGCTAATACGGACGAGCCACTAGACGATTTGGATTCTATTATATTTTGAGTATCCTTTACCAGAATAGGAGTGAGTGGTGCCAGCATGCCGCCGAGCCTGGATGCGAAGGCGCCGAGCCCCAGCAGCGTGCCTCGGACGCTGGTGGGGAACATCTCCATGGTATACGTGATGGCGCCCGTGAAACACGCCGCGATTATCACTTTGGCCACCAGGTACAACGTGATCTTCGCCCACATATAAGCTGGAAAAACAATATGGAGTTAGCATCCAATACAATAGAGACCAATAGAGAAATAAAATAGATTTTTCGGTTATCCCTAAACCGAGAATCGAACACAAGAGCCTCATTCACACCACTTGAGACCACTAGACCAATCATAAGAGGCAGTTCAATAGAAGATTTTAGAAAATATAATGTTATTTTACTTACTGTCAGGAATTAACGCCGAAAAAACGGACACTGCTCCACAAGTCGTGTACCCGACCATCAGCGGCACCTTCCTGCCATACTTGTTCATCAGGTACAAACAGATCATCTCGCCAGGAAACGACATCACGGTGGACAGGAGGAAGTTCACGTACCTATCCCCTGGCAGCCACACCGAGTTGATCATCAACCCGTAGTACACAAAACTGGATGTGAACCGACACACTCCCACGACTAACAACCTCTTCAGTATCGCTTTAGACGTGAATATATCTTTATAACTCTCTTTGATCTGAACGCCTCTGATATCAAACTTCTCTTTGAGCTCAACATCACTTATTTCAGCCAATTCTTTATAATCAATATTAATTTTATTCATTTCTGCTATCCGTTTCATAGATTTTTTCGCTTTATCCAATTTCCCGTTAACAATTTGCCATCTAGGGCTTTCTTGGACGAGAAAGATGTAGGAGATGAACAAGATGAGCGGTCCGTTAATGATGCGGATTACCGTCTTCCAGTAAGGAACGAACATCCCAATGCATGCGAACAGGCATTCGCCGACGTAGATGGCATATGCGAATAGGACTCCTGACAGCAATCTGTGCTTTGTGCTCGCAATTTCTAATACTGAAAAGACATTTTAAAACCAATGTTATACTTTACAGCAAGTACAGTTAAAGTCGCTTGTAGCTTCAAAGATTTTCTTAACAATGCTGCTTTGCGAATTAGAATGGTTTAAAGTATGACTTTTATGACTATAAAAGTGAACATGAACATGACAAGATTTCATAAATCAAACACTCATTGAAATGATTCAATGAGTGTTTGATTTATGAAAGCTCTCTCTCTCAGGAGCCTGTTTATCGTAGACGAAGCCGTCTACGCTGTTTATCTAAATTTTTAACAGTATCAGAAATGTGTACCTACATTCCAAACTGTATCATTGAATACATAATATACACTCGAGAGCAATGAATCCGGGTCACCAAGATAATAAACTTTAATATCTTGGAAACTAAGAATGACAGCTTATTCAAATAACAAGTGTTTTATAGACCTTTATAATACTACTCAAATAATATACTTCGACAGTTGATAATTGCATTGATAGAGGAATGTGAGAATATTCCCAAACATCTCCTCAGAAACTTTGTGCCGTATACCGAATCGCAAGACATTTGTATTGACAAGACACGGAAGTAATACAAAGTATAATGTGAGGAAATGATATATCTGTAAAAATATTATGGATATTTCAAACAAAAATTGCGATAAAATTTACGCATTTTTAATTTATGTATTTTTAATAAGTAAAATAAATAATAACTAAGAAGTTTTATTAATTTTATTTCAGTAGTATTAAATAGTCTATAAAATACTGTTTATTTGAATAAGCTATCATTCTTTGTTTTTGAGATATTAAGGTTTATTTGGTGACCCGGATTCATTGCTCTCCAGTGTAGATACCGAGAACTCGGTTTTTCAGACTCCAATGGCGTAGTGGGAAAAGGCTAGGAACACGGTGATGGGAAACCCGACCGATACTTGGCAGACGGGCGGGTTGATGACTTACATATGACCATAGCCGCAGCATACGAGCCGCCTGTGACAGCTGCCTCCAGGAACTCGATGATGACGTACACGTAGTATGTGGTAGCGAAGGTCTTAATGTGCCCGATGCTGCCGCCGACCACGCAGAATATCAGCGTCGGCTTGCGGCCGAACCTGCAAGATTACACTTTGTTTATGAATCCAAAAAGTATAACTGGTTCACGCACAAACTATAAATGATGACCTGGATAATAGACGCCCGGTGTATATTCTTAGCTAGAAACTTGCCAGTATCAGTGGTAAGAAGAAAACTCGATAAGATAAGAAATACCTTAGTTGGAATAAGTTGAGGGTCCCTGGGAATCCCGTTTATCTAGTTTTGACTGTAAAAGTTTAGGAAGAAGCCCACCTGTCTGACATCCAGCCTGACACCACCATGGACACCAGCATCCCCGTGCTGTGGATGGTGCCGATCAAGTTGGACTTCCACGGCTGGCATGCCAGATCCAGCTGAAAAAAAATATTTACAGGGTTATTTGTAATTCACCGGCAATGCTATAAGGGGTGAAAGTGATCGCAAATGCGGCTGCTGAACTTAGGCAAAGTGGCAAAGTTTCTGTAAGGAAATTCTTATTATTGAACCGGAGTTTGGCGTTGGGCCCGAGTCACGGTAAATTACAAATCAAAGTACAAGCCAAGCATATAGAAGGTAAGCAAAGTATAAGTAGCTTCTGGAGCAAAGACAAAATACGTACTATAGATCTCAGCCTAAGATCATACCCTTCTCGTTCTGAGAAGAAACCTGTACCCAGCAGTGGGCTGAATTAGTCCCCCAAGGTGGTTAGAAAGTATTAATGTAATGAAAGTGGCCAGCGCGGTTAGAAGGTATTAATATATGAATATATTAATGAGAAGGGTTTAACCTAACCTAACCCTTCTCATTCTGACAAGAGGCCCGTGCCCAGTAGTGGGACAGTAATAGGCTGGATTTATTTTTATTTTTTCACGTGCTATTGTAAAACACTTGAATTTTAAAAATTGAGTGCCGTGTGCCGTGGCTAAAGACGATTCAAAAGATTTCTCTCGTTATGATAATCTTGAAGGTATGCGGTAAGCTTGAAATACGGTACGATAGATATAAAAGTACTTCTATATAACTGCGCAGGCAAAAATAAATGATGCTTATCTTCATAGTTAATGATTCATGTTATATGTATTATGGTTAGTTATGAACAACAATTATATCGCTAGATATCACTTTTAATTTTAGATTGCATTGATGCATTTCATGTATATAGAAATGAAACGATTAAATTGATGTCGCTCTTTACAATTATCATAGAGAGGCGGATGCTTGATATTACCTCACTGTGTGTGACCATCTTTGCTCCTTCGTGACGCCTCAAATACTGAACCGATTTCAACGAAATTTAGCATACAACTTATGTAACACAAGCCGGAGAAGGACATAGGATATTTTTTATCCTCCTTTTTATCGGCCGAAGCCGCGGGTAGAAACTAGTATTAAATAATTTTTACCGCTGCGATAATAGTGTTGTTGTTCTCGTAAACCCAGTTGGTGCATGTCGCTTGCTGTTCGGTGAAGCTGGTATTCGAGCAGACTTGCTCGCCGGCTTGTTTGAGCACTGGTGTTGAGCACCTGTCTATGGTTGAGTTCGGCCACCAGCTGGGGTAGAACCCTGTTGAGTTCTCACCTTCGCATTCGTCGATGCGACATCTAGGGGAAAAAAACTTAAAATTAAATTGAGCGGGTGAAACAAACTTATCTGACCTCTTAAGCCTCTCACGATCGTATTGAAGTTTATTACCAGAGATGATGTTCATTACCATTTTAGTTACGCGGTAGACCCGCTGGTCATGGCGTCGCTGCCTTCGCTTTTACCAATGCCATCTCCCTACAAGAATGACATTGCAGATTGAAGAGACCTGCAGACACCCTGAATCCATTGTTGAGAGTGTAACACCCAAGAGAATGGGGAGTAATAGGCGACGAGTTAATTTTCTTATGAACATTTCCACAAGTGAACATCAGCCGTGGACTATTATACAGGGTTATTTGTAAAACACCGGCAATGCTTTAAGGGTTGAAACTACTCATCAATATGAACAACTTTTACTACGGGACCAACCATGAAATCGCGAAAAAAAATTCAAACTTTTCATACATTTTGATGGAGCAAGGTTAATCTTTTGTATGAAATATATATTGATGATTAGTTTCACCCCTTAACGCATTGCCGGTGTTTTACAAATAACCCTGTATAAATGCATTTGATCAAAGTGCATTTAACATTTTAAGTACTTGCTTACCTGTAATTAATGTCTCCAGCAACAAATATGTAGTTAATATTGATCATAGTAACGAATACTGCCGGCAAACATATTAACGTATATTGAATTATCTGATATTTTCCAAAAGTTTCCATTATGTTTGATACATCACAAATTTTCTGTTCTTTTTCACTTTCTTTAACCGCCATTTTTAAAAATTCTAGTCAGTTTAATTCTTCGTAGAGATAGCAAGTATTTTTATTTAAAAGAAATATATAAATGTAATCCTTTTTTTTTTTTCAGGACGTATTTCTCATCGTCCTGTATAGGTACATATTTAGTTATTATAATATGTTTTGTTCTATTTCAAACCAAATTGTAACAAAGTAGTTATTTTTATAGGTATGTTAAGACATAATTGCGTATTTTCGCAATGAGAGTAAGAAGTCACTAGACGTTCAACAATGAATCTGCGATATGGTTAGAATTACTGTTTCGCTACATTTAAATAATGAATGTTTGGTTTGTCGGTGTGTTCATGGAATATTATATTTATGATAACTGTGGCCACGACTCCATGAGACCAGAGGTTTCAATGTTTGGAAATTCACAAGGAAATTCACGTTATTTTAATTACAACCACCACCTGCCACGAATGGGCCATTCAAATCACAATAAAAAACCGTTTAAAGTTACATATAAAATTACTTTTGACTCTACATGTTCTGGATGCTGTGGTCTCAATTGAAGGAGTTACCGTTATAAGACTCATTCAATTTTTTTGTTATTTTATGTTTTCAGGTCTATCTCAAAAAATATTTAGTAAAATAATGCTACTATAGTTAAATATTGCAGAGTTCTACCACAAGATCTTTACATAATATGAAATTCATATTTTCTCTCACGCAAACGAAGCCGTGGTGGCTATTAGGTATGTAGTTGCTATGTTTGTACGTTAGTTACGTTAGTGAGATAACGCCAAAACTGTATTTGTTTAAGAGATAAATTAATATGATCATTTTATGACAAAATTTTGCACATTACATAGTGATAATAACTTGACATAATTATACGTAACCTCAGTGGCGAAGAGTCCATACAACCCGATTCTCATCGGCTTTCCTTTAGGAATTGGTTAGTGCATAGACCAACGTAATATTATATTATTTACCCATCCAACTGAAAAAAAAAGGCTTGTTATTCAGTTAGGTCGAGCTCTTCCAGACATGACTTAGATAGATTATAAGAGACGGTATGGATTTTTGTCTTGCAGCATTAATTACAGCAATTTTTAGAAGGTCATTTTTGGGACGGCTTCCCCTTTTAAAACTGTCACCCTTCGCAACTGTAACCTTCACTATAATAAATCCAGCCCATTACTGGGCATGGGCCTCTTCTCGGAATGGAAGCGTTAGGGCTTAGTCCATAATTATACTGGCCTGGTCCATCAAGAACTTTATGAGGTCCCCCCAGATGCACAGGTTTCCTCACGATGTTTTCCTTCGCAAGTGATAATCGAATTCTGATCCGCACATAAATCCGAAAAGTCAGAGTTGCGGGCCGAGTTCGAGCTCAAACCCTCCTGCATGGAAGGCAAGCGTTTAACAGCTAGGCTATCACTAGATTCTTCACTAACAGAAGGAAAACCAAATTTGTCTGAAATTGGATTAACTTGGGCTGGGTAAGTATTTTTGCATGTGAGATAATGAGATTTATGCTTTGAGTACCTATATATTCAAAGGATTTATGTCGGTAAACTGTAGGAACCGACTTCCCACGATACAGGAAAAAAAAAACAACTCACAATAATTTTAAGTGTTACAATAATACTGCCCTCGGAAAGAAAAAAGGCACTAGTAACATTTTTTTCAAAATTGAGTTTTGTTCATGTTAGATAACAGGAAGAAAAGGAATACCGTATACAAGTACAAACTCAATTTTGAAAAAAATGTAAGTTGTGCCAATGACATTGTCATTGAGTTGTGCCTTTTTTTCTTACGAGGGGAGAATATCTTGCAAATAAAACAATAGCGATTAAGTTTCATACATTTATTTGTTCGTTTTTCTTTGAGTAGTTCTCAAAGTTAATGAAAGCTACTTTAATATTAATGTTATCCTTCTAATTCTACGTCAAGTCTTGGACAGAACCCGTTGCGGCTGATGGTGAGCTGAGGGTTGAAGCAGAAGGCGCACTCTTGGTTCCAATAGGTCTGACCATCTGACGCGCAGACTGGGGCCAGCGGCCCTTGGCACACGGGGCAAGAGCTCACGTCAACCGAGCCCAAGCCTTGGCCAGGAGCAGCCCACGCTACTGAGAGTAGAAAAAATGCTGCTACTGTAAAATAAGATTACACATCTTAAAATTAACAAGTTAGGTATTGCGATTTACAACCGCCTTGGTTCGGATGGAACCTGCAAAGTTAATATATCTACACTGAAATAAAGTAACCGCTTAACAAGTTTCTGCTGTTTACAACCACAAATAGCCAATGTAACTTTTATTTCCCCGGGGAGAGGTTAATACAACCCGGAGAGAACAAAAATAAAAAATCACACTTCAACAAAAAATAATTTTATTAAAATTAGGATAGATAAAGTTTTAATTTAAAAAAAAAGATTCGGTGGTTCGTGTTGGCTGTTCTTATTCAATTAGATTATATTTATATGTAACGTTAAAATTTATGTCAAAATATATAAGTTACGTTAACATTTACGTTGAAAATAAAAATAATAAAGGTGAACCATGGTTCGGAAGTAGGTACCTATTTAAGATTTATCTTCAAATAAAAAAGGTAATACTCACAATATTTCATGTTAATATTTGCGGTTCAAAGCAGTCTCGTTAAATGTATTGTATTTATATAATATCTTGTTTGAGTTGTTTCGACACACACTGCGTGGCGAGTTTAACTTTAGACTCACAATAATTGTGTTACAATATTGCACGTAAATACAGATAAATATATACTGATACAGTTTTCCTGTAAACTTGTTTGTGTAATTTAATTCGTTAATTTGTTGTTTATATTTGAATTCGCCACTCGTGGAGGCACTTTGTTCTTGTACCCCAAAACCATATTAACTACTTTCAATTCTATTACTACCTAGTCAAGGACACAAAAATAACCATAGCGATGAATGAAAAAATTTAAAAAAAAAATCATTACGTTAAAATCTTGGCAACTTCGTTTTGTTTTTTTTTTCATAAAAGGCATTAATAATGCCATTTATGTTATATTTTACAAAAAAATGTAAAATCAACTCATATTATTTTAACGATAACAACCTTACCATATTTTAATATTGTATCTAATGTACCTACCCTTTTGAAAAAATAAATACCTAGTCTAGAAAAAGAACTGTTTCTTTCGTATTGTTTTAAACATTTCTTTCATCTTAGAAAAATCACTATCTAGAGTTAGAAAAACAAATTAAATATTTCTGTACTACCCTACTGCAATTAAGAGTTCTGTAAAATAGACTAGAATAGATCTTTATTTCATGTAAACCAGATATAGGCACTTATGAAATATCGAGACTCTAGGTGCACGGTTCCAAATAGTGGGTCCTATGTAGAAGAACCGGCAAGAAACTCCATGGAAACTCTTTTAAAATAATAGATTACAATCTTGATCAGTACAATGTTGTGGTAAGAGCTGCGAGAATAATGAAGTTTAATGTGAATAAAAATAAGAATAGGATAATAATGATTTGCCTGTGAATAAGATTGCCATGGTAGTTACAAGCTGACCAGCGGGTCTACCGCGTAACTAAAATTGTAATGAACATCGACATTGGTATTAAACTTCAATACGATCGTGAGAGCCTAAACTTTGAGCTAACTTGTAAAAAAATTACCTATCATATAGTTGGGACTCCTATCTTCATGATCGGTAAAAAAATACAAGCTAGCTCAAAGTTTAGGCTCTCACGATCGTATTGAAGTTTAATACCGATGTCGATGTTCATTACAATTTTAGTTACGCGGTAGACACGCAGTTCCTATAATAAGTAGGTATTACACTATGTAGTATCGATTATCGTTACAAATAGAAGAAGCGAATGGAATAGCTAATTGTAAATTAGTTTTAGGATAAAACTAACAATGCCTTTAAATTTTCTGCTGATAATGACGTGCAATAAATAATAAAGAAATAAAAATATCAGCTTCTTACTGTCCTACTGCTGGGCACGAGCCTCTTCCCAGAATGAGAAGGATTAGGCTTTAGACCATCACACTGGCCTGGTGCGGGTAAATTTATTTTATAATTTTTAGATTTTTGAAGTCAGTTTTTACTTTTTTTTAAAGTTTATTTTATTTTTCTATTTTGAGTGGCATAAAAAATACAGAAACATGCGTTTACAGTGGTTTACGGCAATCGCGAGTGATATGCTGTTATTCATTCAAGAGTTCCATTGTCTATCTCCGAAGACCTTCATCAGATCTTCACCAAATTAAAATGGGACCATTTCGACATAAACCCCTTTCAAACAAAAAAAAAAGATTTTTGCTAATCCGTCTATAAATGACGGAGTTATGGCCGAAACATCCATACATATGAACATCCGAATTGAGAACCTCCTCCATTTTTGAAGTCGGTTAAAAATACAGCATCATCTATTTTCTCAGGCTTTGGAGATCCCGAACTTTTAAAATTAGGTCTTGCGTGCCGATTGGCCCCCTACGAACTCTTCGCCAATCGAACCGTATTATTGCGATACTGCAACGAACAGTGTTCTCTCATTGTCATTCTGTGCTCAAAAGCGTCATTCGCATTATAATGACATTGTTGCACTATGTTTTAATAAATAGTGATAAAATGATCAAGTAATAAAACAGCAAAGCATACGCAGATTATGTAGTGTTTGTTTGTAGACTAACAATACAATATAATTACAAAGTAGCAATTTTCTATATCGTTACCTGAGATAAATATTTTTCATATGTATAATCTTCAAAAGGAAAGTGGCAACGGAGAAATGAGTACATTCTCATTAAATATGACAAATACGTCATAGTCGTAAGTACAATAATAACTTTTTACGAATATAATCTAGAAATCTCAAAAAATTACAGTAAAGACCATTGAGCGACCTACACTAATATTATAAAGAGAAAATTTTGTATTTTTGTTTGTAATCAATAAACTCAAAAACTACTGGACCGATTTTAATAATTGTATCACCAGTTGAATGCTATATTATCACTGAGAATCATAGCAATATTTTATTTTTAAAACAATTAGGGATCGCTACGAAAACTCCAATCACCCGTGCGTAGCCGGGACGGCTAGTGCAGGTAATAACATTGTAACTGTGTATTATTAAAAACTTAACTGATCCTGTAGGTACCTCTACCATGAGTTTTCCGTGCCGTCTAACGTTCACGTTCACATGCAATGTTTGTATAGTGACTTTAATTGACTACGCTGAAAAAATTCCCATACAAATATTGCATGTGAACGTGAAAGTTAGACGGTACGGAAAACTCATGGTAGAGGTACTGTATTCTGAGAAACGTCAAATTGGAATTATATGGCCTGTAAATTGCCGACGGTTGATGCTGTCCATGCATTTCTTTACTCTTATCTTGCAGCCTTTTATTGTACAAAATCAATGACAACAAAAAAAAACACCTATTCCAATTATTTGTATGTAACAGCAGATTTTTTTATTTCGCGATTTCAGCTTTGGTTCCATAGTAAAAATTGCTCGTAAAGGTAAGAAAGTCCTTAAAAAAATCTGGTAATTAAACAATCGTAAAAAACATATTTTATAAAAAGTTTATTTAAAAATTAAAAAATGACAGCATACAATAAATCTATTTAAGTAACAGATTACAATAATATGTTCATCAATAATGTTTAAGTAATACATTTAAAATAATACTTTCAAATTAACGAAAGGGGAGTGAAATCTTATACCTAAGTAGGTACATACTTAAACTTACATTAAGTAGTATTCATTTCACAATACATACTTGTTTAAAACAAAGATTAAAACCTTAAAGACTAATAATTTTCAACCACTTTATCGGTAATAATTAATGAAAATATTATAAAATATAATGAATCTATGTAACAGCATTTTCTTTTAATAATTTAATATTAACGCAATAGTTAGGTAACTATTTATTGCTTCTTTTACTTTTTTAATTGTTTCCATTTACTTGGAAATTGGAAAGTAAAATAGTTTTTCATATCTTTGCATAATCTATGGGTATTTCTGGTTTGATAAATTAAGTCGCTGAAACCATTTTTATAAATCAAAAAGCTTATACTTTTTAAACAGAATGACTGGTTGAACAATGGACATATTGAAGGCAGTATTGTACTCATCATTATAAACAACTTTTACTATGGGCCCAACAAAGAAATCCTGAAAATATATCAACTCTTCCATATAGTTAGTTGAGTAATATTGAATTATTTGTATGGAACAGCAGATAATTTTTTGCAGATTTTAAGGTTGGTCCCATAGCAAAAGTTGTTCATAATGATGAGTACAATACCCTCCTTCAATATGTCCCGTGTTCAACCATTCGTCCTGTATACACATATTGTATAATTCATTATTTTCTCTACCTTGAGACAACGAGCGATTGAGCGGTAATTAACCCGAACCGGTAATATGTTCAATTTCCACTTGAACCAAGACAAATATTTTTTAAGAAAAAAAAAAAAAAAATTCGCAACTTAATAAATATCTATGTTTTTAACTAGAATCATGACTGTCATGAACAACTGAAAATACAAAAAAACACACAGACAAAATGAATCACTAATTATTAAGCACCTTCGATTCAGCGACGCAACACTTATCACTTAGTTATTTAGTTTTATGTATTAGCTGTGACTTCTACTATAGCAAACAAAAATGACATAAAACAAAAATATAATTGCAATCCATTCTAATATAAATATCTATGTAGTTGAATGTCATTAAGGGCTATGTTCACCGAAAATATAACAGTTGTTTAAAATGAAATCTGCCGATAGTCATACAAAAATTAATGTTTTAACGACTGATTATGCTCTAATCGTCTGTTATGTTGTCGGTGAACTTGGGCCTTACATATTAATATTTTTAAGGCTCTAAGCATCATGTTATAAACTATGGCACGCTTTAACAAATTTAGACATAAAACACTTATTACTAATGTTTTTGGCACAATTAGAATTCACTTTTTCTTTGGGATTATGTTTAGATTAGTAAAATAACTTAGAACTAATTTGGCATGATAATGCCGTAAGCACATTGGCAGGTAAGTAGGTAACATAACAATAAAGGAGTAGTTTAAAAAAAATAGAAACAATATTATCGATGCTTTAAAAGTAAATTGAACATCTATACTTTCATTGAATTTCTTCTATTTAAATCGAAGACCACTATTGGATGGCACTTCAGGAGTATATTTAATATAAACGTCTTTTAATTGGGTGAAAATACACTCGTGATAATCCTTATGCGTTTTTAACTTACCATTCTCTCTGCGTTATCGTATGACGCATGCGTCATTGATAGATGAACGGTGCATAACGCATTACAACAAATAATACATGAGAAATACAACATAAGATGTGGTCCCATAGTGTATGATGAAACTGTACGAAATGCACTAGTGTAATTACACCCATTCGTCAGGTTTAATAATATTATCTTATTATTAATGTTGAATATAATTACCAATAAAATCTAGGGTTAGTTATTGACCGTAGACCATAATATACATTGCAAAAATTGTTAACAAGACAAAACGTATTTTTAGTAACATTTGATAAAACTTGGCATAATCTCATAATGGCGTATTAGGTAATATATCTATAATAAGGCACATTCAAATGTCTAAATATACATATAAAAATCCGTAAGTCACTGTAATGCCATTTGGAGTATATATTTATGGTAAATATGGTTACAGATTGCTGCTATTTTATGAGTAAGGTGCACAAATATTTATCACTCCTTACATAGGCTGTACTGAGAATTTTCCATCAGAGTTTTTTTTTTTTTAAATTTAGGACCTCACGCTCATCTTCCGCAAAAAATCATCACTCCCAGTCGCCGCTGTTTTGTCGCAGTTGTCAGCGATATGGAGGAGTACTCATTTTTAAATATACTTTTGTATTTTATATTTTAGCTAATTAGGCAGTGTACATAGTTAAGTTATGTTCGAGAGTAGATAGATTATTTATAGTTTATAATCAGGTATATTGCACCCCATATCTTTTAATGATGACACGGTTGGCGCAGTGGCTAAGCGATTAGCCTTCTGCGCTACGTGCCGCGGGTTTGATCCCCGCAACAAATATTTGTATGATCTACAGATAGTTGTTTCGGGTCTGGTTGTGTGTGCATGTGACATGTATGTTTGTAAACTGTACCCTCGATACAGGAGAAATCCTAGTGAGGGGCAATGTTTTAAAAACAAAGAAATAAAAAGAATTGGAAAATTATTTTGAACTTGTAGAAACAAGTTCAAAATAATTTTCAGATTTTCTATTTCCGAGAAATTTTTGCAAAGTGAACTAATTATTTAGTTCACAAATAAAATTCTATTTGGTTTATCAACTGGTAACTTATACTTTGGCATAGTATTTTCATGTGAAACTTCAATGTCCAGCTTAATTAAATTTGGAGGGTTATCTGCCATTGAAATGGGGATGTTATTAAAATAGATAACACAAAAAAACATAAAACTATTGATACACTTGATAT
The DNA here is from genome assembly GCA_932294325.1 of Allophyes oxyacanthae. Taxonomy (NCBI): domain Eukaryota; kingdom Metazoa; phylum Arthropoda; class Insecta; order Lepidoptera; family Noctuidae; genus Allophyes; species Allophyes oxyacanthae. The sequence continues at coordinate 2,741,241 of OW028625.1, forward strand.
TAATGATTGCAATAAAAAATGAGAATGTCAAAAATGTCAACAGTCTAGAACAATCGATTAGCCGGTAAGTACACTAAAATGACGCTAAATGCCAATTATTTCCTCAACTAACCAATATCACTAAAGATACATGGGGATTTAATGCGTGCATATCGAGGTCCCCTATAACTCTGCTTCGTTTGATCCATGCTCCTTGAATAATTCTGTATAATCGCAATCCGTAACCGCATTTAAACTTATGTTATAAAACGTAAGATTAAAATATTTTTGAATAAAACCTTCGAAATATACATTTCACTATCTTAAATCTTTAAAAGTAATAATGTTCATATAACTAAATGTAAGTAGAAAGATACCTTTAACTTAGTAAGAAATGGGTATAAGTGTGTAATTACACCCGTAAAATTCTTCATTGAATTCGCTTTTAATTTACTATAGCACATGCGTTTCCGTTTGTCTCATGCGCTATTATAAGATGAACGCGGCCTAACGCATTACCATGCTGCATCCGTGCGTTATCGTTTGCGTCATACTTATAGCGCAAGTTAAAAAGAATGACGAATCGCACTAGTGTGATTACCCCCTTCGAACCTATACCAACACTGTAGAAAATAAGTGGTGTAGGTATTTCTTTAGGTGTGAATTATGGGTTCGAACAAAACTTATCAGCTTGATAACAGCACAGATTTTAAAGTAGTAGTAGTTTATGATTTTTTTAAACAACGCCATCTATGATTCATGTGTCGAACTATCTCTTGCCACGTAGCACCACGATTTTCCACAGTTAATGGTCAGGTCGTCGTTTAGTATTCCCTGCGGCAGTAGTAGCCAAGGGAGCGACACTTCTGGCACAGGTGTTGAGGATGGATCTTGGACTGGTCGCTCACATCTAACCCATCTGGCTTCTCCAGCGGCCTCTGGAATGTTAGGATGTCTATGAGGATTCGTTTCTGTAGAATACGGAACGCTAGAAAGTAAATCTTCATCTTATTAAGGGTCGGCTTTCATGTGGGTGCACAGAAAGAGCCTCCCGAGTGTCCTTTCTACGATGGCGTGAGCAATTCCCATGTTGACATGCATCATGTACCATTAACAACCGTAAAAATACCATGTTCCTTACAAATAAAAATTCTTTATCTTATCTTTATCAGAAGTCTGAGTTAGCTTTAATGTCACCCGAATTTCTCTACTGAAAACGAAAGAGGTTAAGTACCTGTTTATGTGGGAACACATTGATGCGGCACTTGATGCACTCCTGGCCGTTGTTTGCCCAGGAGTTTCCACTCATCCACTTGCGCTTACACTTGGGGCACTTGTACTCGCCGAAACACCTCTTCTTGCCCTGGTATGGAGTCAAACCTTCGCCTTTTGGACGAGCCTGAAAAGATACACAGCATTTTGTTACATTACCAACTATGTGATAGAAACTTTAAAGTGTTGTGGAGGAACGAGGGATGCTGTTCCTCCGTTGAGAAGGGATCCTCCAACCAGGCGAGTTGTTGTACAGTTGTTTATTATGTTTTAGATACGATAATATTTTTCCTTGCGCGATGCAGGCTTCTTAATCTGATTGCTCATTGTAATTAGCTTGCTACGTAGTTAATATAAGTGGCGCTAGGTGTCGCTATAGTGTAGTAAATTAGTTAATTAATAAAGTTTAAGTAATCTGGGGGTCTACCACGTAACTAAAATGGTAATGAAGATCGACTCTGGTTGAGGTATAGCTCGAAGTTTAGTCTCTCAAGTACCTACGTATTGAAGTTTATTACCAGAGTCGATGTTCATTTACCATTGTGGTTCCGCGGTAGACCCGCAGGTCCAAATTGAACAATAAATGATTTATTAATTATTTCACTTTTAAATGCATACTCCTAACAAAAAGAGGTCATGAGTCACGAAAGCGCAAGTAGATTACAATTTGTAAACGTTAAATATTATTATAATGTACACTTATCAATTTCTAAGAACTGATATATCCCCGACGTTTCCTGACGAGGCACTCGCTTTTTGTTTATATTTTTTATTTACATCTTTTTTAACCGACTTCAAAAAAAAGGAGGAGGTTCTCAATTCGACGCGTATGTTTTTTTCTTTTCTTTAAACGTATATTTTATAGTTTAAGAGCACATTTTTCGAGCACAGCGTCCACAGTTGTTTCCCAAAACACATGATAGGACAGTCAATCTTCGAAACTTTGCCTGTGCCGGGAGTACTTTGCCTATAATTAAACAAGACCCTATCTTTCTAGTCCCTATATAAATTAAGGTTTCGCAAGAAATTATTATGAATGCATTCGAGTAATAATTGGTAGGTAGGTAACTATATCATTTAATTAATAGACATAGTTGAACTATATTGATTTAAAACCATGTTTTCAAGAAAATCAATTAGTATAGTGCGTACTTAGACATAGTTACTTTGACATAGGTAGATAACATATGGCTGAAATTTTGCTGAACATACGCTAAAATCGACGAAGTCAATAAACAAAGTCTAATAAAGAAATTAAGTACTTAATTCCAAAGCAAAGTCTGAGTAAAGTCTAAGGCCCATGTTCACCGACAGAATAACAGATGTTTAAAAAGAAATCGGCCGATTACCTATACAATAAATCAAATCGGCAAATTTTGCTCCAATAGATTTTGCAAAAAAAAATTTTTTTCTTTTTTTTTTTTCTTTCTTTCTAATCGTCTATAATGTTGTCGCTGAACTTAGCTCTTAGTACTTTCTATATAGCTATCTCAATCTAAGACTGAGACTCAGGCTGACATTCAGAGACGACAGAAACGAGTGTAAGCGTGAACTTACGCTTCCATCTGTCAAAATTTGTTCGTAAGTTTGACAGATGGAAGCGTAAGTTCACGCTTAGACTCGTTTCTGTCGTCTCTGAATGTCAGCCTAAGACATACATTCTGTCAAGAAAGTCATGAAAAGAATTTTGAAGGAACTAAAATTCTTCTTCGCTCGCAACCCTAAATAAGTACCGTAGGTGTCAGTTTGGGTACAACGATGTGTTTATTTTACTATTCTGTGTAGATTTTTTGTGATAAAAAAATGTTTTCGGCATTAATATATTAAAAATAAACAAGAGAATATACAAGTGGCGCCCTCAATCCTTTTCATGACTTTCTTGACAGACTATAGTTTACTTCCTAGTTAACATTTATAGACTAAGCGTTGTAGTAAGAACTAGTGAGTAATTCAAGAGTTCTTGGCAAGTTTTTAGCCTACGGAGTGCACGCAAAGTTTACTGCATTTGACGGAGATGTTTTTCGGAAACAATTGTTTATTTTTTCAATAACCAAAACTGCTAAATCTCCTAAATAAAATTTGAGTTTTTATCGCCTATTCGTTGAGTTCAAAGCTCTCAAAGAGCTAGCTTTGTAATATAAAACCGATAACATAACACTCACATGAGTTCGGGCGTGAGTTACTGCCGAACATGAAGGTTCCTAGAATTAGGGGCGAACTGAATGCCGCCATTGTTTGGCTTAGAACATTGTACTGATTTCGTTTCTGGGATGAAAGAATACGCCAAATGTGATAAAAATGAGCTTGTGATAAGATATTGTGCCTTGTTAGTGGGTAGGTACTTTATGACCAATATGAGTGAATGAAGAATTATTATTTAACTACTAGTGGTTGCCCAGTGGTCGAAATTCGACCACGTTATATATAAATTTTAGCTTTCTGCATACCTAAATTACATTCTCCTCCGTGCACGCAATATTCTTAAAAAGGGGTACAAAGTTTTCTTTTTACGTAGGTATTAATTATTTATAGATTTCGTTTTTATTAAATTTTTGGGCAATGAGAATTTTTTTCGATGAATCTTTACCCCGTCTCTAAAATCTTCAAGTTCAAGTTTAATTTTGGAAACTAAAAAAGATTTCATACCAATGTTATTGTTATATGAGTTATTTAAAAAAAGCCACCGCATTCCAAAGTACCTTCAATTTGTTCGCTTCATAAAAATATGATACATACACAATATGGTTTCCACGTTTCTTCAAAAGACGCTACCCGTAATTTTTCTATAGAAGTAAAAAATTAAAAATAAGTCGTGTGAATAATTTGGCAATGAGCCCAAAGACATCGGGCGATCAGACTGTTTGGATTCGGAAATATCGTTTGCGAGACTATTAATTGATTTTAGAAGATTTTGTCGGTTAAATTTCAAGATTGTCGTAATTTGCCGTTTAATGGATTTGTTTACAGGAAACTTGCCAAAAGGTTTGATACTCATAGATATGGTCAAAGTAGGTAATGTCTTTTGAAATTGTGATGGAAAGCCGTCGTTTTCCGTTTTACAGCATTGTACGTACATTGTTATTATCTGAAAACCACCAATGGTTGCTCTACGATTACCATTAGTTGCCAAATCCCATGTACAATATCATTCAGACTATCTTCATGTTTTTTGGAAAAGGCAGCTGTGTCTAGGGTTACCAAAAAAATGTTTACTTAATTTGTTATAAGTAATTTGAAATAGTATTGAGACATAAAATAAATTGATCATTTGACAACTGATATTAATTAATAACCTAACCGTCAAAAACCCCCGACACCAACTAGAAAAAGAGCTGTAACTTTTGAACGGCTGAACATATTTTCATGAAACATAGCTAAGATGATACCCGATTAAACTAGCCTTCAATTATAAAAACTGCATTGAAATCGGTCTTTCCGTTTTGGAGCTACGATGCCACAGACAGATACACAACAGATACACACTACACACTTAAAACACCCCTCTTTTTTGTCGGTGGTTAAAAACCCTGTAATGCTTAGGTACTACTGATATTTTTCTGGTGATGCTATGTACTTTCACATCGCTCGCTCCGTTCAAAACTTAAAATTGCCTGACTTAGAGGAATGCTGGCCGGACGCCTGATCAAAAGCTAAAATACCTGGCCAATCAGGCAAATGCCTGGCATATGGTAACTCTAGGTGTGTCTAGATTGTAAATAGATTTATTTAAGATAGTTCTAAATGTCTTACCTGAGGGCAGTCTCCAATGTAATGTCCCTTCTTGAAGCACAGATGGCACATGTACGCCGGAGGTGGGGGACGGGGTGGTCGTCGCAGAGACAGTGCTGCCAACTGCTCGGCCAGAGAGCTGCTGTCGTCAGGTGGCGGTGGGGCTGACCCTGGCGTTGCAGTCGGCAGCGGACCCCATACTGATCCTGGTACCCACTGGAACAGTTAGAAAGAATTCTTAAAATTACTTTCTGAAATATTTTAAATATAGGCATGCGGGTAAGTTTTGCAGTATAAATCTAGCCCATTCTTGTCGCACTGTTGGGCACGGGCTTCTTCTCAGACTGAGAAGGGGTAGGCCTTAGTCTATCACGCTGGCCTGGTGCGGGTTGGCGGACTACACACACCGTCGAGGACTTTATGAAGCTCTTTCAGATGTGCAGGTTTCCTTACGACGTTTGTCCTCACCGTTAGTGCAAGTGATAGTTATACTGCGATCCGCACATAAATTTGAAATGTCAGAAGTGTAGGCCGGTTTCGAACTCGGGCCATTTGCATAGAAGGCAAGCAATCAACTCTAGGCTATCACTGCTTTAATAACTGGTACACAAAAAAAAAATGAATTGCTAAAAGGAAACTTGTTTCTTATATTATAAGTCGGCCTGTAGCTCGGCACAATCCGCTTCTCAGAATTACTAGTGCTTTAATCCACCATATATAGGATGTTAGATTGGCCTTCTTCAGATTCAAGTGAAAGTTTTAGATTTATGAAAAGGCTTCTGGACGCTACATCCATCATCATTCTACATCGAACAAAGTTCGGTTCAAAGGACCAAAGTGATATTGCATTAAATGTAGAGTCCGCTAATACATTTTGGTCTTTCAAGCCGAATGAAGTGTCGAAGCCCTGCATAGCAATACGAATATGAAGTTATATTCGTATAGACTCCCGGTGTAGTTTTTATAATGCCCATTAGGAACTCTCTTTGAGTATCTAGAACACTCAAAGGGAAATATACATCACGTTACGTTAAAAAGGTAAATACAATAAATATCTGTTAATAAATCCTCTGAACTAACTATCACATCATTCCGCCATGGACCTACCACGACATTCCTAGACGTCCTTAATCACGACCAATATGTGGGAACGATTAGACAAATGAAATTGCAGTAAATAATAGTCCGCGCGCGGGGATTGGTTGAAGGAGGCGCGCACTCGCATCTGTTCAATGAATTATTGAGCCCGTTCCAATTTCAATCGTGCGTTGACGCTCTGAATCACGCGCGGACACAAATGGGCTAAATGGTAATGCGTGTTTTTGAACGTAGATTTTTGTTTTGTATATATATCATTATCAATCAGATAGAGAGGATTTTGATATTATAAGCTCTTCTTTCAACCAAATTATTTCGTTTGATAGATGAATTCCGTTGTTAAAAAGATATACTGTTTAACATAAAGGATTTTTAATTTGTTTTATAATAATTTTAGACATTCACCAAGTATGTCCGGTCAGCTTCCAATCTTACAAAATGCAACTATCCGATTTTGTAAGGAAGCTGAGGCTGTTCAGACCAGGATAGCCAGACTATTTCAGACTTCCAGTTACCTTTTCAAAGTTGCACTAGGAATCAGTTTTTTCTCCAAAGAAAAATTAAAAATATTGTTCTATCATGTCTGCTGGTAAGAAATAGTTTGTAGCAAAACTGTAGCTAGCAACCAAATCAATTATAATGTTTTCTCGAGGCTATCTTAAGTGATATGACATGATTGCGTCGTCTCGAGATGATTGACTTAATTACAATCATTAGACGGAAAATTTGTTTAAATTAGAGCAAATATTAGATGTACACATACATTTGTCTGATATTAGATGAGATATCATTTTGCTTGTTTTTCCTTAAGCCCAATAATTAAGATAAATTACGATGGTTTTATTTACATTCTTCATTCATCTTGATCATGGGTTTTCCCTTATTTATAGAGTGATAAAATAATTTGGTCTCTACCACGTGCTAGCCATCACAGTCATGCTAAGGATCACTTCAGTATCTTGTGACTTCAGGAGCTTGTAGCTCCATGGTAACAAAATATTCTTTCCAAAGTAAGGGTTAGGTAGTTAGTGATATAGTTATTCTACCACATCCTACCGAAGAGTAGAAATATTTCTAAAATCTGTCCTTTTGTCTATTCTTCCGTAGACAAAACTGGTATATATGGTGGTCATTTTACGCCTGCTGGTATATACGTTATTTTTTTTATTTTTATTTTTTTTAAACCTTTGCCCCTCACCAGAATTTCTCCTGTATCGAGGGTACAGTTTACAAACATACATGTCACATGCACACACCACCCAGACCCGAAACAACTATCTGTAGATCATACAAATACTTGTTCCGTGCGGGGATCGAACCCGCGGCACGTAGCGTAGAAGGCTAATCGCTTAGCCACTGCGCCAACCGTGTCGTCTCGTTGGTTTATTTATTATCAGAAACTGGACAAAAAGATGTTTTCATACGATAATCTGATTAAACATTTATTAGTTATGGAAATAAGGTAAGTATTTTCATCTTCCTCAATAACTGGAGAGCTAGTTATGCATATTATACTAAAAACTTGGCACTGAGCGTATCCGTGTTGCAAGCATTTCGTCTTTCACGTCAACATACCTACCTGAAATCTATGACTATAAACTTCGACAAAATATCTTGATCATACCAGTTTGACCGTTTGCCTAGATTTAGTCAGTATTCTCTGACTGACAAACGAACACAACAATTGTTCCAATATAATTGCCTTAATTATTATGAACTGGCGTCGTTTTCAATCTATTTTATAAATTATAGAATGGAGTGATTCAGACTTTGCACTCTTTATGTATTTTGATTTGTGTGTCAAATATAAATTATAAACCATGTTACATGTAGATACAGATAATTATTTGCTTGTAAGTGTTCCAATCAAAAGTTAAGAACGACGACCTATTATTATAAGAATCATAAAACTATTCAGCAACAACCTGTATATCATATTATTTTCCTTTCAATATGTATTCGTTTCGTAGAGTTAGAGAAAAGCAGGTGACAGAGGATGATGGCACGATCATGAGAAGGCCTAGGTTAAATTTATGATTACAGGCTGAAGAAGACGAACTAGTTACATACCTATACTTCTTTATGCATTTAAATTAAAGGCTAAACCTAAACTCTAAACGAAGAAATACGGTCATTTTACTTAGTAACCTGTTGATCTGAAGACAGGCATAATATTGCACATTTTGTTTATTAGTGGCCAGCTATAAATATGGCCGGCGCGGTGGGCGGAGTCATTTTTGGATACCGTATGTTCCGCTTACGGTACAATTGGTTGATTGCCGTTGGAAAAATCTGTGGAAGGTTTTAGCTATGTTTGGTAACCTTTTGATTTATTGTCGTACTAATTTTAATCTTAAGTCCAACAAAGTGTTATTATCTGAAATTTTCAGTTACTGCTTTGGTTGTCATTACGCCAGGCAATTTTTAAAAGGTCTATTAATTAAATTAATGGCTCGCGAGCCGCATGCGGCTCTTTGGCTATTTTATTGCGGCTCTGCCATGAATCGACTAATGAATTGAGATTAAGAAATTTAAAGAATATTGAATTTAAAACAAAAGGCTCGTAATCGTTATAATTACTTCTGATATTCGGCAGTTTGTCTGTTACTATCATCAAACAGTGTTACGTCTACTCTCAGAGTTTCAAGTTTCAAGGACGATGAATGTCAAGTAAAGTCATGTTTCTCTGGAAAATTCTACTGAACAAAACAATTACGAGTTCCTTTATCTGTTCCGCGGTCCCATCTAAGAAAGCTATACTTTTTATGCAGTTATTAGTGTTTCAAGTTACTCGCATTACCGAGATGATTATAAGATTGTCGGTGACTGTGCCAGGTGTAACGTTGCCTTTACGGTGACATCCTGTGGACCGCTTTGATCAGCTTGATGCCTCGTATAGTACGCCTCATTGTCACCGGTAATTAAATCATAAGAATAAGATCATTAATTTATGTTATGTGATGTTGAGAGTATTTATCAGTCTGTTAAGAGTAGGCACTCAGTCTAGACTATTCAGAGAATACTATAGGTACTATATATTATATTATCTCTATGGAGAATACTTATACTAGGTAGGTTGTATTTGTAATTTTGTATATAAAAAAATTATAAAAAATGAATTACTAAAAAAAAAAAAAAAAAAAAAAATGAATAACATGTATAAAAAATTCATAACAATTTATAAAAGTAGATAATCATTGTTATTATCATATCTTAATACATTACTTTTTTTTCCCGACCTTTTTCCCATGAAAAAAGTTACAGAACGTCACGTGTTATGATAATTACATACCCCTTTTATTTCTTCCACATTGATGAAAGAAAGAAAATTGCGTTTATTGCCACAATAAAAATAAAAACGCATCGCATTTAATACGAAAAAGAAGACAAATGTTTATGCCAAAAGGGCTTCAGCTCAGCATAATCTCAGATGGCAACACTAGCTGCTACCACCTGATTCTGATTTTCAGCTGCAATGCAACCCATACGCTCAATTGTGCATAAATAAATAAATATTAATGTTCATGCATCTTTTCATACGTGGTACAAAGAATACAGATTTTTTAACGATACTAAAATCATCACATGGATCAAATACTCATGACATTGAAAGATAAACGACGACACCAATCCTTCTATGTAGTACTGAAGTACATAATCAGAATATTTTTAAACTGTGTCCAAATTGTGTAATTCCGTACAGAAAGACCAGAAAATCATCAACTTCCAAGCATACCAGAGTTACATTTATGTGCATTCCCGTACACAATTAAGGTAGGGTGCATGGTGCCGGCTCACTATAACTCTATTATTAGACCATAGCTACCTGTCTGGTTTCTATCACTCGGTTTGCCAGCGGACTCTTTTGGACGCACGCTTTTCCGTTTACCGGAGCGGACAACTGTTTTAAAGATACCCTTGGGACATTTTATCTTAAAAATTACTAGTAATTAATTTCGGTCACAGCAACTATTATAACTGTTTTATTTTCGGAATAAGTGATTCTGAATATTTTGACAGCCATTAATTAAATTTAAATTAAGATAGCGCTGGCATTTCTTGAGCCTCTGAAAAATTATGCCAAATAAACTCAAACTCAAGGTCTCTTTTATAGTTCAGACATTAAACGTGTGACAAATCGAAACTGAAGGTTCAGTATGTAACCATTACGTTAATTTTATACTGTCTTTTCATAAATCTAAACTGTAAAATAAAAATCGTGTTTATGGTTTTAGATTGTGCAAACTAAGTTCTTGTCTACAGGTAAACTCGAATTGTTGATTTCAATCAAATAAAATATCTTTTTCTCCAGGACTAACCCACTTGGAGGCGTGCATCTAGAATCATGACGTTCTGAAAGAAATTACCTACAAGGGCCCAATTAAAATAAAAAAACGTAGACTTTGACTTTAATCAAAATATAAACCCGATTGTCAATCTTTTATTACTATTTGTATGAATATGTCCGGTTCCCAAAAGAGTATTTAATCAAAAAGCTATGGGGCATTCTTAGAGGATTTAACACTTTCGTTTCCGGCTCAAAAAAGCTGCTTACCAACTGCCACTTTTCGCGGCTTATTATTATTTATTCTTATCATCACAGTAAAAATTGTATGTAAAATAAATCTAATTGTTTTTGAAACAGACACACGCGGTTGCTTTTATTTATTTTCTATATTTTTACAGATTTTGGTTGTTATGGTTTGCATAACTGTACAGTTTTTCTGGGATCCATTTTACATGTGCGAATTGAAAAATCAGTATTCTACGATGAAAACATTTATTTTTGGGTTACTGCCTATATAAACAGAAAAACAAAAATAAAACATCAGATACCAAACTGTAAATAAATCAAAACCATTATTTTGATTGTATTGACGGTACGGTTGGCGCAGTAGCTAAGCAAGGCAGGCTTTCTACGGGTCACTGGTTCGATACGCGTACAGAACAAATATTTGTAAGATCTACAAATTTTCGTTCCGGGTTTTGCTGTATGTGCATTAGGAGATTTATGGCTGTAAATAATTGTACCCACGATACCGGAGAAATCCGAAATCGGTAAAAAAATATCCAGGTGTTATTTCCTCAGCCCTTTATAGATAAGAAGGCAAAATAAACATTCTAACAACAGCTGTTTTCAAAACTGTCGAACGAATCCGTATGAGTACATCCATTGAATTAACTGTGCCAATTAATAGGCTTACCAGTCACATGGGCATAGAAATATGCGTAAATACAGCGTAATAAATTTTTATGTCAATGACCCGTTGACGCGGGATTAGGAGCGATTTGTACCGGGAATATGTTGTACTATTTTGATCGCGGCACCGTCTATACTTTGGTACAGCATTGAACTTCTTGTTATTAGAAATATTATAACCCATGATATTGTACATTAGGAGAATGCTATGCAGATGCACTTGAACTTCGGGGACTGTAATTGATTATAAAAATTGTGATCAACCGTTCGATTTTTAAATTATCTTGTTTTTAAAGGAGTTTTTACTGGCTAGTGTATTGTACTTATAAATGAGTTTTCTATAGTAAGATAATTTTCTAATCATAATTATGAAATACTGCATGCAGTGTCACATATTATAAGTTTCTTTAAGGAATAATAAGCGTAAAGTTCTTGTTTATACAGCGTTTAGTGACATAAGGATCAAGTTTACAAAATGGTCCTTGTATCCAAATTGATTGACTCTATTCTCTTAGCTCACACCAGTTAGCCCAAATACTTGTATCGTAATATTATGAAACTATTGAAGTAATGAACCGTTGACTCATACTATGAAACGTTAGAGATTTATTTTGCTACATCGTGACGTCACAACGCTATATGGATCAGGGAGAAATTGCTAATACATCACTGTAGATTATTAACTATACAACGTTCCAACAAATTTGTATACATTATTGCTGTATATCTAGCTACAGAGAAAATCAGTATATCTCGGGAGTATCAAAAATTTTTGATGTTGCAACATTTGACTATAAAATTTGAAAAATCATTCTATTTTTGAACTAATTAAGATCTCATAGCAAGATTTTCAGTTTTTAGGACCGGGGAAGACGGTTTTCAATCTCGAATGATAGACAAAATGTAAATACCTGTTCATTCTGATAAAGCCACCCGAGCAGAGCTTGGGGACAGCTCTCGGTCTTGCCGCACCACTGGGGCAAGTCGGCGCCGATCGCTGTCGGCGACATAGCACCATAACACTATCACAACACTACGTATACCAAAATACCGAGATCAGTTAAAATTTTGGTATTCTTTGTTTGGTACGTCAGGCCATCGCGTCGGCCGGGTCGGCTGGTATTTTTGGATCGCGCTCAGTTCCACGGGATGCGCTCGCGCCGGCTACGTTGTGACTAGCGGTCGCCGCCGCTCCTTAAGACGGGAGATGTGGCGATTAGGGAAGCGTGTTTGTTAGACTAAAGTTTGGTTATCGATTAGCAAACGAGAGCGAAAGCTTCGTTATTATTTTAGTTAAAAGCTTACTGGTTGAACGAATATTTTTTGATTACAGAACGAGAGTATCTAATATATGAAAGCTCAACAACCATGTTCGACTGGTACTTCTTACCACGTGAACAAACAGCAAGAGAAAACTTGATCTCAGATTGAATACAGAATCAACCATTTTATTACACCTCTCCACCACAATCCACCATTGGCCCATTGCTGACTGGCTAGCCAATTTTTTTCTTTTTATATCTATACTATAATATAGGTGATGAAAATCCGATGCGGATAGAAAAATTGGTGGACTGTTGCGCGACGTTAGGCACACTTTCATTCATTAGTGGATTTTGGTTCTATCAATCAAATCAAAAAATGTAATCTGTTTTAAAGCTTCACAGGTTAATTTGTATATCTTTTTAAACCTTTTAATTTAATATCAATGGCTAACGATGATTTGCGGTACAAAGCCGATAGATCCAAATTACTTAATTTATGTTCACTTATCATAGTAAATAGGCCTGTATATTGCATAAAGTTATTTCTAGTATTCTTTAGAAAATACAGTGGTACTGGTATCGATACTAGTGACAACACTAATGGCGAGCATGTGGGCGCACCCGTCCGCGCCGGGGACGGCCAGGAGAGCAATATTTTGGTTCACCATGTACCACCACACTACGAAACGATATAAGACCGTCGTTAAACTACTTGGTACCGATAATATAAACTATGTTTCCAATCGCAATTGTTTTGATCAAAAAATATTTCATTATAAATCCTAATTTATTCACTCTTTAGATAAATGCAGTGTTTGTAACTAACAAATCTGGTATGAAATTGGATTTTAAGGCATTGCCACTATTGTAACTGCATGGTATTATTTGTTATTCTGTGTTTAACTGCTTATCCCATTATATTGTACACTAGGAATATGCTATGGGGTGTTGATAAACCAATAAATAAATAAATGTTAACGACGAAAGATTTTTTAGTTTCACTTATAATTTTCGTACACAGAGTCACTTAACTGTCTTGTTAGGCAAAACTTGCAACACTTAACAGGAATATTTCTCAGCACTTCTAGCTACTGACCTATTTACGATTAATTTAAACGGTCATCAGAAATTCAATACTAGTGCTGTGGGCTGCTCCTGAGTTCTTGTCGCTACATAGCATTCTACGTCAGCTCTTCTCAGACCTCCCGCAATGTTCCCCTCACAAAAGTAGGTCGATATGGAATAGAATAATTCGTTTAGGATTTGGGACTGTAATGTATTTTAGAGTGTCTCACATCATTGGAGTTAATGTCCCTAGTCAGTTAAAAAAATTCTGCCCAAAGATTTACTGATTTACAAATACATTGTATTACATAAATTATTGTTGTACTTCCCATAATTCCTGATTCAATTTCTTTATAAGACATCCATCAGGGCCAAAGGACCAATCCTGGTCTTTTGGTCCTGATACGTTTTTGTTTATTTAAATCTTTACTCCAGATGTCACAAAACGTGACCCGTATTTATGCACAAAAATATTTACTCTATCAATTATGCATGCAGTTCGGCCTATGGTGGCACTCAGAGAGACCCGTGCGATAGCAAAAAATTGGTAATTTATTTCAGTCTCGAGTGTCAAGCTCTTTGAGTAACCAAAGCTAGAGTCGAGTGCCAGGAAATATTCTCAAGGGTTCTCCAATAATTTTGTTTACGTAACACTTTATTGTAAGTAAATAATAGTTAATAGTTAAATATCAATAAGAGTGCTTTCAATGGCTGTAGAAGTGATCAAGTGACGCCTTTTGAAAGCTTTTGCAATAATATTTGTAGAGCTTTTATAGTAAAGTTATGAGTAAGATAGGGACTGTTTTTTTATACCACTTAGGTTGCAGACATGCTTGCGGTCCGTCCGATGGTAAGGGTTACCGTAACCTATGGACGCTTGCAGCACCTGGAGCATAATACGAGCGTTGCCGACCCGTGTAAAAAATCTTTTCATTTCCTTTTCGAAGAACCCTACGCTAGTCTCCCTGCTGTACTGATAATCAGCATATAAGCGATGCTGAACATCAGTTTACCAGAAGGGAAGCATTGCCGTAATCACCACGCTTGGAAAACGGTTTCGTCATCGCTGTATGATGATATTAGCGGCCAAAGGGAGCTGCTGTCCATCTTCTTGATACGTTCGTAGTCTTTTTTTTATTTGTCAACTTGTGTAGTGTGTTATTTTTTTTATCTTTAATCTTATCTCTCTTGTGTTGTCAATATGTCCGTGCTGAATTTTTTTTTTTCTTTCTTTCTTTCTTTGGGCGTTTTCATATAGGTACCTAAGCGCTTTTCACACGAGCGACGCGTCGACGACGCCAAACGAAGTAGGTACGTAATTGCCGACAAGCGGAAGCAGACACTGGCCTTTCGACGACTGCAGTTACTCCGAGTGTTGTCGGCAACGTGTTTAAGAAGGCTTAGACGGTACCTTGGATCACAATGTTGATCGAAGGGCAGTACCGATACCGACACGACACCGTCTCGGCACCTACGATATCGGCGGATATCACAAAACTGAATTATTGAAATGGCGGATATAGAGTCCAACACCAATCCTAACCGCTTTCACACTATGTCGTCGCCGACACCGATATTTCTATCTTGTCGGTGTCGTTATCGGCTAAGGAGAAAGCACTCTTTTTCGGCACACACAAAAGTTAGGGGAATTTTACCGAGAAACAATTCGTATAAAACCTATCAACTTTCCCAAGAATGTTCCAGTATTGTATTGTAGAAGCTATGTACGTTTATAGTACCCATAGCATAAGAATTTCCTGTAAACTCGATCTAAAAACGACACTTTTCATTGCATTTCTATTGGCTAATAGCCCAGTGATCGGCGTCCACTCGAGCGCATGTTTTACAACATGGTTTGTATTGAGACTGTTATTTATTTATTTTATTAAATGATGGCTTGTTATTGTTCAGATTTTTTGGAATATTTTTATACTTACATCCTTACTTTTTTTAATGATACTGGCCTCTTCTTTCTTCTGATATAAAGTCTGTGGTCGGATTTGGACCGTGGACTTTTCTACTGTTAAGCCGAATTTACATTACGAAACTAGTGACGCGAAATCATAACTTGACTCTCGTAATAATATGATCCTAGTTGGAGCTTGGAGTAGGTACAGCTAGTGGTATAATGTTCTTTTTTTGTTTTTCCGCGTAGCCGCGAATTTTGCTATAGAGAAAAAACGCAGCTATACTCTACGCTCCAAAATACGACCAATAATGACCGACGTGCCTCGCCTCAGTATTAGTATACCTGCGACCAATATTCTGATGCAAAAATTAATTGAAATAATTTATTATTTTCGATGTAAAACTGCAAAAATCTTTTAGAAAATCTCTCTTTTGGAATCTTTTTGACTTCGCGATTTTATTTTTATTGAGCGACCGTTTTCCAGTATTGTTTTGGATGACAGAGAAACCCATGTAATATATTAAAGATTGATAAAAAAAAAACTGAACAGAAAAATAAGAATGTCTATAAAAAATTGTTTTAATGAAAAATCGGTTTTTACGGCATTATCGTAAAGCTTTGCCTTATGGAACTAGGAATGTACTTGGTTAATGCTCGCACGCGAAGTACCTCTTATTGTTATAAACACACATAGACTTAGAATATTTTCGATTTCATCTATGGTTACACATGTAGTATATCCCTATCAAAAATTCTACCTTTAATTCGATGATACCTATCCATGGGACAAAGTAAAATCGCTCCAAAAAAAAATTGCTTTAAAATCAGGAATAAAGTAGTCAACTTTAGTTATCAATATCTATTGTAGACTCCAATTACACTACCAAATTGAAAAGTTCTATCATTCTCATGGCTCCAGTACCCAATCACCAACGCTGGCCACACATACCATACCATTACTTCTTTGTTCAACAAGAATTACGTTAAATTACTCAATCGTACACCAATGTATGTCAAATATTCACCAACATTGGTAATCAAATACGATTCGTTCGTTAAACGTTTGGTTGTTACATTGACGTTTCAAATTGTCAGTGTCATTTTATTGGATGGTTGTCTATTGTCTTCAATTAAGGCGCGTCATGCACTCCAATTGAGTTTATTACGATACCCAAGCGTTTGTATGAACAGTTAATAAAACAACAATTTATGTATCGCTCATGCTTCAACAATTTTTGAGCTTCAGTGTTTTCTTTGATGTACTTCTAAGTAAGCTATACAACGCGTATTATCCGAAATACGTGGTCATATTTAAGGGTGTGAATCGGACCCTATGGGACCAACATCTTAATCGCGAAAAAATAATCGGCTGTCCCATACGTTTGAGTCGAGAAGTTACTAAAGTTTTGTATGGGACAAATTTTCTAGCTGGTTAAAATGATGAAATCGCGTAATAATATTACAGTTTGGAAATTTCAATAGTCAAAAGTCAATATTAATATTTTCTCTGCGACACTTGTACTGCGATATGTCTGTCGCAGCAGTGCCTAATAATATGGCAGTCCAGCCTTTCCGCGATCATCGCCAGGACGGTGTTGGAGCTGGCCCGCACTCTGCGCACCAAAGACATGGCACGCTTTCGCATTGTCGCGTGGAAGCAGTCGGTGCGCGCCTCCGCGAACATGCCTGAGGCGCTACAAAATCGAGACAGCCCCAACACCTATGCACTCACATATTATAAATATTCTGGTATCTGTCATAATACCTAATATATACTCCTATTCCTCTAAAACAAAACTATTATCCTACATTTTGATACATAGCATAGCATTACGCCAGTATTCTCCAAAGGGTTAGGCAGAAGTCTGCACCCAGAGTTGTGCTGGTGCAATTACATTACAAAAGCAAAAGATACGACCAACGTAACGTTTTTCCCGGTATGGATTTTTTTTTGCTCATAATAAAAAATGATACCCCCGACCCCGATGAGATCTATGGCGTTTCATTGAATTCTGGGCGACATTTGGACCAAATCCTGGCAATGTCGATTTAATAAGTTACCATTCATTAAAAAATGTATGTATGTTGATGGATGGTTGATGATATAGTTTTTAAAGTGAAACTTCTATATAGACGGGGGGGTATTAGGATTTTTCCGTCATGAAAAAGAGCGTTACGGCCGCGTGGAAGGGGTAGACGATGTATCCGTTGAAGTTTCATTTCTACTATGTGTCCCAGGACACATTCCGTTTTTTATTTATTACCTAATGGGGTTATGTCTCCAACATGTCTCCAAATATGTTATAAATGGCCATAAAACAAAAACTTTCTAAAGATTCCAACACATGTTCTGGCCGTTCATTTGTTTTTGGTGACGCTATTGTTTTCTTAAACTTTGTGCAACATCTGTTCGGGCCTGACCATTCTCACACAATGCTTGATAGAAATAGAATAACCTTTCTAATTTTTATTGATTTTTTATAACAGTCCTCATTATTTATGTTTTAGAAACCCTCAGAGCAATAAAGAAGTATTGCAACAATTTATACAACCATGCGGCAAAACTGCGCTATTTTAGCTGTACCGAGATCGCCTGACAAAACGTCAATAACTGAAGAGTTATTAACGTTTTGTCAGTACTTACCTGTACTTACTAACTAGTTCGTATGGCAAGTTTGGAATGCTTTAGTAATACTTTTAATTATGACTATATGTAGGTAGATTACAAGAGACGGTATGGATTTGTGTCTTGCAGCATTAATTGCAGCAATTTTTATAGGCCATTTTTGGGACGGCTTCCCCTTTTAAAACTGTCACCCTTCGCTACTGCTACCCTCCCATAGAATATCGACGATAAGCAGCAGTATGCATACTGCTGCGTTTCGTTCAGTGAGTGTGGACTGTGGAGTGCCGGAGGCCCAATTCAATAGGCAAAAAAAATGCTACGCAGCTGACGTGGATGTTATGCACTCAGACCAATAACTTTATTGGTCTGAGGTTATGCATAGTACCAACGTTTATTTCATTTCTTTCTTATGGTATGCAAAATAGGCTTAAAAATAACATAGTATTTATCTTATATCCGTTCTCTACCAAACCAAACCACCAAACCAAAAAGTGTGGAGAACCCAATGACCAAAGAAGCCAACCAAAGTTCTCCACACTTAAAGAGGTTCCACTTTCAACCTTAGAGAATCAAAATATTTTTAATATTATCGAAATGCTGGCTGGATACAAAAATTCTAACACCATAAACGCATGAAGAAAAAATCCACTTTTTGACAAATTAAATAAAAATGTTCCAAAATTGACAGTAGTTATTTGACACGCCGTGTTTCTGTTTGTTACAAGATTATATTTGAAGTGAAAAAAAATATTGCAATAATTTAACTGATCAGTTTTATTCTAGAGGAAAAACTTCCACTTATTTGTTTACCAGCTGCTTTATTTCCAGGTAAGATTTTGATTTTCGTTTGACTTGCATTTGACATGGTGACTTTTCATTTGTACGTATGCATTGCATGATCGGAAACTATAATCCTGGCTAGAACGGGCCCAGACATCTTATTTTTTCCAAGAAATTACCGAGAAATGTTAATATTTTAACGGTTAAGAGGCACCTAAGTCCTAGGTGCTACTTCGATGTCACCAAATGTCTAACGATGTTCAAGTATTGTGACAATCTAAGAACTACATGTATTATGAATCCAGCGCAAAAGATAAAAAATCCAAATTCAGATACTTTAAAAAAA
The DNA here is from genome assembly GCA_932294325.1 of Allophyes oxyacanthae. Taxonomy (NCBI): domain Eukaryota; kingdom Metazoa; phylum Arthropoda; class Insecta; order Lepidoptera; family Noctuidae; genus Allophyes; species Allophyes oxyacanthae. The sequence goes on from OW028625.1 coordinate 2,760,510, forward strand.
AATGGTATAGACCATAAACACGCTATTTAAATGATAGCACAACGAGCCGCTCTGTTCACAAAGACAATATTAATTCATACGTCATAATAATACAGTGTTTGGAAGTAGGGTGTCCCCGCTGCGGGGTGAACGCGACTTCCTCCGGTCATGTAGGTCAGCGTGCTGCGATGCGATACTGTTGTTTTTGCGTGTTTTGATTACTTTATTATGTGTTACGTGTGTCATGGCCTAACTCGGTCACTAATGCCTATGTAGAAGCTTTTTGCGCTAAGCTTTCCTGCTGAACCAGTAAACATACAATAGGTATGTGTGTAATGTTTGTGAATGATTTTGTTTGTACGCTATCAAGGTATACCGAGATAATTAAATATTCCTATTCCTCGAAGAGAAATAGGCAGAGATGTACATTTGTACACCCACATTTCGCTGATATCGTAGATTAAGCGAGCCTCTTGCCATTACCGGGCACAATTTCAAAATCCGGGGGCAACTGATCATACCCACGCAGAAAAACTTAATAACACTTGGCGGGACCCGGGAATCGAACACAGTACCTCAAGCTCAGCAGTCACACTTACAACCAATATAGCAGTCATAATTATATTTTTGAAAGAATGTCATAGAAATAAATATTTTTGATTTTACATCTGACGCAAGATATACCTAAACTCCACCACATCTGAAACATAATACCTATAATACTTAGTACCTAAAAACTACTACATGAAAGTAAACTTTATGATTTCAAGTCATAAGTATGATGTATGATGCGTATTAGGGTAGGCGTATCATTAAAACTTCGTTACAAAATAAAGGCTAATGTGTAACGACGCGTAATAAAGTACAGAAAAAGTGTGAACAGCGTTATCTAGATCTAGGCAGCAGGAGCTGAGGTAGACGCACCATGCTTTTGTACGAACGTTATAGGTCAATACCTTATTTTATTCACGAAGAAAAAACTATTATATTTATATATTTCGTTCATAGCTTCAGTAGACCTGTCTCCGTGCATGTGTAAAAAAAACTTTAAAAAAAAGAAAAACGAAAAGCTAAAACAAAAAGTTTTTGGGTTAATGATTTTTAGGAATGCATAACTACAGATAATTGGTTGAAAAAATAAGAGTTTATTGCTGATAGCTTTAAAATAGAAAATTAACCTGTCCTCAAAAATCATTAACGAGTGGTGGGTGACCCTACATCGATGGTATCGTGGATTATCAAAATAATTGAACTAAATTACGGGCGTAGAGGTTTGCTGCCGTCGTCGGGCCAAAGTAGGTGAATGTTCAGGAACCAATGTCTTGGTAGTTTACTTGGGTAGTTTAAGGAATAATATCGTGCTTAACCGGTGACAGGGAACCGGCTGACTTTAGCCTGCAACGAAGTTTATAGGAGGTTTTGATTTGTTATTTATAAAATTATCATAATTTTTTACCCATTTCAAAAAAGGAGACAGATTTCTTCGTCATTTGCGGACCAATTTTGAAAATTCTTTTTTTGTTTGTAAGGGTATACTCTCGAGGTGGTAAACGTAACAGCTTCTGAAGCTTCTTTAATTCTTCAATGCACCTAGCTTGCCACTTGTTCCAGAAGCTAGCAGAAGAAGTTTCACAAGAAAAGTATTTTATATTTTTTAGTTTTTTGTAGTTGGTTTTTACTTGCGTTCACTGGTTTTTACTTTTTTTAAAGTTTGTATAGGTAATTGATTTGCGGTATAGTAATAAACGAAAGGATGTAATTCGGATGTTATCAGTAGGGTGGTTTTCCTGACATGTCAATAATAAAGGGCCTCTGTTAGGAAATCAGGACAAAAAAAACTGGAATAATTAATTGGAATTCACATTATCCACATTATCAAAAAAAAAACTGAATAATCAGGGATTAAGTCAGGAAACCTTATTTTTGGATCTGGTAACCCTGATCACGTCTTCTGTATTTGCCGAAGGGCAAAGGTGTAACACCATATTGCGCTGATGACGTAATGAATTAAACAATTGCAATTTGCGAGATTTTTTAGTCGAAAAAGCGCTCGAAGTGCAAACTCGATTTCTAGATGATCACGCAGGAAAAGAGTGCCCCAGGACCTGCGCATGCGACCACTAGATCAACGGTGCAGTTAAAGCGCAGTATTAAGTAGAAATCATAGTTATCAAATATTAATTTATGCAGCAAAATCACGGCCCACAATTCACAGAAGCCTGCATCAGCCGCCGCAGGCAAAACAGTTCGTTTTCTGTACTAGGAACTGATATAGATTGCGCCGTGTCAGCGCATTCAGCGAGCGTGTTTAGACTTACTGGCCGAAGTGTTATGTTACAATAAGGATTGTTTAACTAATTTATTATACTTACATTGTACTTACACTGTACAATTTTTTTGTATTTAAATGTTATGGAGATAGCCTAGCGGTTGAACGCTTGCCTTCCATGCAGGAGGGTCTGAGATTGACCCCGCCCCACAACATTTAACTTTTAGATTGCGGATCAGAGTTTGATAATCACTTGCGTTAACGTGAGGAAAACATCGTGAGGAAATCTGCAAATCTGAGAGGGCCTCATTAAGTTCTCGATGGTGTGTGTAGTCCGTCAACCCGCACTGGCCAGCGTAGCCTAACCCTTTTCATTCTGAGAAGAGGCCTGTGCCCAGCAGTGGGACAGTAAGAGGCTGAATTTATTTATTTAATAAAAACAAATAAGTTTAGAGATACAATAAAATAAAACTTTGAAATGCCAAAATTGGGATAATATAGGAGACACATCCGGTGTTGCGAAAATAAAACGTATTTCAAGTAATTTATTGCTTTCATGAAGTATAAATAGGTACGTTAGCCCAAAATAACGTACAATAGTTTATAATAAAGTAACCCTAGGTAGGTAACCCTAGGTTACTTACTACTTTTCATTCCATACAAAATATTTTTACTTACAAGTTACACGAGAAAATCACAGGGAGCCGGCTGGGGCAACATTTTAAAGAAAAATGGAAAGAAAGAAAATTATTACTTATACATGGGTACCAATAGAAAAACGGGACATAAATCATAATACGTCGCAACCCGCAACAAATGGTCACGGTGTTAGGCAGCTTGCCAGGCGGATTAGTGATAAGGGTAGACACGTAGGCAAAAAAATACAAAACATGAGCCTTGAGCGTGGTCGTTGAAACTTTTTCTAATCTCTTAGGGAAATCTAGCCGTGGTTCGCGTGTACAAAAAATAATCCAACGAAGTGATTAAAGTGGTTATACCTAAACAATTTGCAAGCAAGTTATTGGTGCTAATATTTTTTAGTTGAATTGGCAAAGCAAAAACAAAATCTGATTTGTTTTAGTCACACATATCCGATATCGATATTTTTTTAATTATTCTTCATGTACAGAGGTTGTACGTGGTACATAGGGCGGACTTTAATGCCTTGAGGCTTTCTCCGCAAGTCAACCTTTAGGTAAGGTGTAAAAAATGCTTTGATGAAAGATTTATTAAAAATTATACCTTCATACAAAGTATCTTTAATATAAATTACGGAACGTTATTTCAATCACCATCGAAATTAAGACTCATTCCTTCGCGTTTCCTTGATAACCATATTCAGACGCTATGAACGATGCAATGACGTCATGTCACGTGACTGTGTTTTGGCGCGAACATTTGAAAAACACATTTTTATTTGGGCATATTTTTTTTTACTATTTTTATTTAAGCCTTCAATCTTTCGATTAGCTAAAAATAAAAATACATGCAAGTAGGTATCCCAGCTAACGGAATTATACATATAAATATTTGTGGTTTTAGTTAAACTGACAGTCATAGCACAAATTATAATAAAACTATAACCAGCTTACACCAATATACTTAATAGCTTATTTTATATCGTTACAGCAAAGCATCCTAATCGTAAATAGGTACAGTACACGCCGAAAATATTTTCAAACATTGGGACGGATAGTCACATAAAAAAATATCTCAAATTATAGTTCATTTGTGGGGCAAAACTTTGTCATAGCATGACGTCTGCCAACGACTGTAGTTTTTTACTATTTGTTCGGTACTTGAATCACAGCTATTGCGCGGTACACTCGCGGACACAATATTTACGATCACGTGATTCGAATACTTTTTGTATTCAAATTTTGTTGCGAGAACTTCTTCAGTTTTTTCATTTTTAATCGATAGCATAAGTTAAGGAAATGTCTTTACTTTTTGAATCACAAAAATAATTGGTAAGTAGCAGACTTTAATTCCTTATAAAAAAGAAAATGGCGATGAACAAGCTTTCAGTCGCAAAAGCTGTTGTTTGAACTGAATTTATTAATCACAAAGATCTAGGTGACAAAAGGCATACAATTCAGCCTATCACGGTCCACTGCTTAACCGACCTCTCCAAATTATAGGTACCTAAACAAAATTATAAAAGTATAATAAAGACCTGCAGCATATAGCAATCATGATACACACTCGTAATCGGTATCGATTAAATTTTGACAGTTCAAGTATGTTCATTGCGTTGTTATAATGGTCGAGTGGATTGATTTTTCAAAGCATACTACGCAATGAACTTTATTGAACTGTCAAAATTAATTCTATTTCGATTCTATTCTATTCTTATCACGATAAACATTCGCAGTTTATAGTGATTAGAATAGAATGGAATAGAAATACACTTTATCGTCTTATTCTTGTGTTTCTTGACTATCCTGCTGGCTTATATGGTCAAAACATTTTAATCAAGCAGCCAATAAATACACTAATCAAACACCATTCTTTTTTTATTAACAAACATGGAAACTCGAAACATACACCAAAGTAAAATGAAGTCGGTATACGACCACAGTTAGTGGTTCACCGCAAACGATGTCACAACCACATAAAGTTACTTTTACGAGTCTACTCGGCGGTATTAATGTCCTCGCAATTTGCTTTGGAAATGTGGACAACGGAGTTTTATCTACGACTTTTCCTGTAATATAAGTCCATAGGTCTGTTTCGCCGTGTGTTACGGAAGCACTTTCGTGATAAGATTTTGGCGAATTCATCTCGAGTATGTAGGTACGTAAGTGTATGTATTTATTAAGTAATGTAGGTAACCTTTGTACATATTTGTATGAAACGCAGTAAGTAATTTACTAATAATAAATAATCACGTGATGTTTTTCTCCTAAAAAATTAATATTAATATTAATCATAATTATAGTATGTTTCATCTTGCCGTTTTGCGGGCTCATTGCCAAGATCAACAATCAACATTGTTTCAACGAATTTGTGCGCTAATTAGCTTTCATAAGTTACGTTTGCTAGATCTGGCGCGTGGAATAGGTGTTGGAATTAATTTTTCACACTCAATAATAGTAGATGTTCTTCCCGGTGACTTAGTTTATACAGAGAAACAGCGTTGCCCCTCTAAGAATTATTCCTGTAAAAACTTAAACTAACTTGCACGAATGCCAAACTCTGCAATCCTAACTTTATTTAAGAAAAACCTTACGTTAATTATTCTCAAAAATCTTAACTCAACAATGTGTACTTCGATTTTTATAGGAAGATTGTAGTTTGTATCTGTGGATCTGTGTATCTGTCTGTGGCATCGTAACTCCAAAACGGAAGGACCGATTTCAATAGTTTAATCGAGTAGGTATCATCTTAGCTATGTTCAAAAGTTACAGCTTTTTTTCTAGTTGGAGTCGGGGGTTTTTGACGGTTATTAAATTTACAACCTGTATATCAAATAATTCCTAAGAAATATATCGAAAGCTTATTGTTCCGAGCAAAGCAAAAGAAGTTGGTCTATAATTAAAGAAATAAGCTCCACGTATTTTTTAATAAAAGTATAAAAACATGTGGCTCGGCCGTTGCACTCCATAATCGACCCTATCGTTCTACTTAATCATAGTTCAGGACTTCAAGTTATGGTTTAACACCCTACTCTTGACTTGACGCAATTTATTATGTTATTTCTATACCCTCTTGGAACTACTTGAAAGTCCATAGAAGATAACTTGAGAGTGCAGAAATGTCAAACAAGAGTTATGTTTTGAAATTAAACTCTTGGAGTATTATGAGTATGATAGAAGAAATATGCAAAAAAGTAAAGAATGGCAAAAGCCAGATTTTTGGTAAAAAAATCTTTGTGTGGATCTGTGTATGTGTGTATCTGTCTGTGGCATCGTAGCTCCAAAACGGATTGACCGATTTCAATGCAGTTGGGGAATTTTGACGGTTAGGTTATAAATATTAATACTTGTGAATGCCTACGCTTGGCAGAAAAAATATTTATCAATATCTACTGCCCAATATCAGGTAGTACTAGGGTAATGAATGAAAATTGCCCATAGATCATACTAACTGTCTTACATTGCATTCTTCCTCTTAATAAATATTCTACAAGTAATTATCACCTTCCTATACTTCCAGACGGCTACTTCTGAGTTCTGGCCACCCCCTTGACCGCCACACGCGAGCGGTCGACGACCTCGTCACGTGGTCAGAACAGCGTCTGTTACATTCGCCAGTTATGCGTAATATGCTTTTTAACAATAACTGCTCGTGTTTGCATGCAAACGTTAAAGAAAAGTGCAGGCCACATGCAGTGGCTTGGTCACGCCTTTTCCTGATTAAAGAATGTTTATTATTTAGGTATCTAGGCTTATTTCAAGTGACTCTGTTCTTCTGTCTGCGTCTGCGTCTGTCTGCATATCCACTAACTAAACTAAACTAAACTAAACTAAACGATTGACTTAACCTGAACTGATTTGTAAAAATAAATAATAAAATAGCTACCTATTTTGTTCCCATCGGCTCCAAAATAAGTTATGTAGGTATGGTTAGCAAAATAAAATGCTTGTTGCTTACACTAATGAAATAATTAGTTGAAAATAATTTAAGGCAGCAATCAGTTATTTTAGTTTTTTATCAAAATAAAAATATAGCATTGTTAACGTACAAACTTATAAGGAAGTAATTTAAAATCTTTGGAGCTCAAGGGGACGATTTATTCACTACTAATTTTTCATTCTAGAGCAGTTCTGAACAAAATTTTGCAGTAAATAGGTATAAATCGGTGAGTAAAGCACTTGAGTCAGTTGACAGTTAATAAAACGTTTATTTTATTATATTGATACTCGTTTGTCATTTGCCATTACGCATTGATAACCTTCCGCCTTGAAGAGATGATCAAACGCGCTTAAAGTTCGTATTGTAGCTTATGGAAAACGTTATCACGGCGGCGGCGGCAACGTTTCCTGTGATCTCCCGAGAGCCGAGATTAGGTCCGATATGTACATAATTCCATATACATTTACATACTTGCCAGCATATGTGCCGACCGTAAATCATTACAATATAGAAAGAAAGAAAGAAAAACGATTTATTTTTTACACAAATTACGACACACATAAAAAGTAAAAAAAATAATTAAAACAAATAAAAAAAAGAAGTAAAAAATGAAGACAAAAAATAAAAAGTAAAAATTAAAAACACGATCCAAAAAGAAAATAAAAGTTACAATTTTTAATAATAAAAGTCTGGTGGACTCAATGAGTAAGGGATTCTTGTATTCATTCGTCCACGCTTTGATATAGGTAATATAGGTATATATAATATGTTGTTTAAATAGGTATTTTGTCCTTTGAAAAAGTCAAAGCAGACATAAAGTAATAGGTAGTGTAGGTAGTGTATGAATATTTAATGACACATACAGTGATAATTATTAAAAAGTCCTTTGAATGTAGGTCGCACCCTCGTCGGTACGTGAGATACACGGCCGGCCTTTTAATTATTCATATCATTATGTCGCACTTCAGTAGGGCAACGATTAATAAAAAAAAATACAAATAATAGATCATAAAGAGGTTTTCGTAGATAATAAGAGGTTTTCGTAGGTAGATATGTTTTCATAGACACAGGTAGATAAGACCGCCCATTGTGTGATTTACACTATGTTTTTCTTTTATGTTTTATGTTGGTATGCAATACAGCATGTTTCTATCCTATTCTATGTACGTGTGGGAAGAACAGAGTCATTACATTGTCATAATTCAGGACTCATTGACGATACGGTTGGCGCAGTGGCTTAGCGATTAGCTATCTACGCTACGTACCGCGGGTTTGATCCCCGCACGGAACAAGTATTTGTAAGATCTACAGATAGTTGTTCCAGGTCTGGATGTGTGTGCATGTGACAGTATGTTTGTAAACTGTACGCTCGAAACAGGAGAAATAAAATAAACACAGATGAAAAAAAAACCTAGCTACTTATTGAAAAATAGCTACAGCTATATCTATAATTATTTCCAATAGACCAATGACGCATATAATTCGCTATATAGCCAAGCGAAATTAGCTTTAAAGCGAATCGTATTGTACAGTTTGTCTAATGGCAATTAACCTATTCATAATTAACTTGAACTAATGCAGAAATTAACGGCTATAACGGTATAAGTAGATACGCCGTCATTTGGTACAATCAGAAACATATTATCCGCCAAAACTTCTTGCGCATGGTTCAAAAGATCAACGACCTATTTGCCTTTAGTAAATCCATAATTATTACATCCATCGAAGAATTTATTTCGTATTGCACAACAAACGTTTTTCAGAGTTTTGTTTAGTTTCCGCGATGAAGTACTTTGCTGAATATTATTGGTCTGTCATCGTAGTTACGCGGGCATATTGCAGAAACATGGTATTTATCGTAATATTGATGAAGATATGCCTCGGTACTGAGCCGTGGTCTTATTGTGAGCGGGTATAGATTTGTAATCTGTTTAAAGACAATTCCTTAAAGGAATATCTGCATGTAGTCACGATACGTTGCGGTGATACATTTCGCAAACAAATTGCTTTGAAGTAGTAACTAGTAACTCTGCGTTTGGACGCCGGGCGCAAACGATTTTAGCCTTAAGGATGGTCGACCAGAAAAATTACCGATTGTATATTCGCTAACTGCATATCTATTGATCCAAGCATGATTTTATATAGATGATGTCACTTGGAGTGTAGACTTGTTGACGACACGGTTGGCGCAGTGGCTAAGCAATTAGCTTTCTGCGCTACGTGCCGCGGGTTCGATCCCCGCACGGAACAAATATTTGTATGATCTACAAATAGTTGTTTCGGGTCTGGTTGTGTGTGCATGTGACATGTATGTTTGTAAACTGTACCCTCGATACAGGAGAAATCATAGTGAGGGGCAAAGTTAAAAAAAATAACTTGTCTTCATAACTGTGATATAGTTCTCGAATCGCTTGCAGATTGCTTTTATCATGGCGAGACGGTTGCTCTTGCAATGGCCTTTCGAAATTTACTCCTCGAAATAGGTTTTTTTAGTACTTGGAAAACTATAATTCTTCCCAGTATAACGAAACGTCACCAAGCCTCACATAAATAAAAAAAGTCTGATGATAATTAGAACATAAATTTCGTATGGGTGATTACTCGCACAATCGGTAGAATTACGTGTAAACGAACGATGCGTGTGTAGACGTGTGTGTAGGACTGAATTTTGAGAAATTCTGTCACTTTCTCAGCGGTGACCACGCTTGGTAAAACGGATATTTTCTAGTGTGGATTATAATAATCTATATATTATTACGTGAAGAGAAATCTTTGTACCCCTTTTTAAGCATATTGCGCGCAAGGAGGAGTGTGAGATTTGGCATAGCTAAAGTTTATATGGAGAAGGAGTGCAGAAAGCTAAAATTTGTTACTAGTTTATATAATTTGCCCGCTCGCAGTGCGACCTCGCCTCCATACTTCCCGTATACCGCTCGGATCGCTGCAGATTGCGTTTGTCGTGTTGTCGTGCGCGCCGTGATTTACGATCCCGGACGGTTCGGTGCCGTATCTGTGTGCGTCGTACCGCTGGGAACTTGCCTGACTAGATATTGACTCAGTAATGATATTGCCCGCAATTTTATTGCTAATTAGGGGTTGGTAAAGCAGTGACATAGTTTTGTTGTTTACAAGATTTCTATGTTATAGACAAATATTAATTATTTAATAACGGTAGGCGTTTAATTGGTTTATGGTAAGCTCAATGCTTAACCATAAAACGCTTTGATTTTATCGTTTATCTAACTGCCCTAACCTTGAAACCACACGGAACCAACTTTAGCTTCCCCTACGCAATAAAGCAAATTCAAAAGTACATTATATCAAAAAAATATGACAGTCGCGTTGGGGTTTGTCGCACCGCCCATAACATTGGCCGATCCGACCCTAACCGCCAGTGTAGACCTCAGCGCAACCGTAGCCACCCGCCCCGTAGCGCTACGCCGTAACCGCTACGAACAAACACGTGAATTAAAAAATAAGTTTCATTTCAATTGTTTGCTGTCGTTGTTATATAAAAGTTACTTGTTATATTAAAAGTTACATGGATTTTAATGTTATGGATCTGTTATATCACAAAATGAGGTAAGTTTTGTAAAATATCTAACTTTTACAGCTTTGTTTTTCTTGACTAATGTTCCTAATCATTGGTTTGTGGCTCGTCATTTTTATGGTTTTGTAATTTGCAAATGATTGAGGACGACTTTTATTGTTATGGTTTTGAAAGGAATGAACATGAATGTATACAAGACTGTTGGATGACATGGCATTTAAACTTTTTATTGAAATATTTGTTTATTTTTGTATCTTTCACCTTTGTTTGTATTTAGAAATCGAGCGTGGTTAATATATTTTATGTAATTCTAAAATATTTATAGGAATGAAGTGATTTGGTACTATTTTTATATTTTCTTTAATTATTATTAACTTTTAATTGAACAACAAATCTTGACGATGTAAATTTTATAATATGAACAATTGAGGTCCCCTAAGTAAATAGGTACTAAAGTTTATTTTGAAATAGCCGCCATAATTATTGTCTTTATTAATCAACAAAATAAACATTGCAACATTTGATATTACATAAACAAATAGTCAAATACCTACTAAACGTGGAATTTTATGAATAGCGTCAATATAATAAATATTCATTATTTACAAAGGTATAAGTTAATTAATATTATCATTGACAGTTGTTACGGGAGTCAGCAACCCAAAAAGTCTGACAACCGGTCTAACCTTAGGGTGCCAGTATCTCCCAGTAATTGGGTGGCGGAGGTCAGATGGCAGTCGCTTCGTATAAAATACTGATATTCAGCCGCATCTGGTTAGACTGGGAGCCGACCCCAACGTAGTTGGGATAAAGGCCAGGGACATGATAAAGTTATTAATAAAAATGTATTTTATTAATCGTTTTTCTTACAGAAAACGAGATCTATTAAAATATAAAAGATTAATTTATGATCAGGAAATCACATGAATAGTTTTATTTTAAATCGACCCTTTACGACCCCTCTCTTCTTTCAATGACATTCAGTTTTCAACGATAACTTTTTAGCGTGCACATGTATCATTGAGAATTATATTGATAGCTGGAAAGGTCACGTATCGGCATTATCTAATAGTTCGTGTATAGCTTCCAATGCTCACGGCATTTTTAGGGTTGAAAGCCGACTTCGAATGGAGAAATTTCATCTTTGTACCACTTTTTAAGCATATTGACTGCACGGAGAAGTATGAGATCTGGCATAGTTAAAGTTTATAATAATGAAGGAGTGCAGAAAGTTAAATTTAAAGAATTACTGTAGAATTTCGGGGTTATTCCCATCGGATCGCGCGATCCGTTGCTTGTTGCATCTGATATCGGAGAAAGTTCCCATCGGATCGCGCGATCAGATGCAACTCCAAAAATAATTAAATATTGGCCCATCGGATCGCGCGATCCGATGCAACTCCAAAATTAATTAAACATTGGCCCATCTGATCACGGTCCCCTGCTTTAGGAATTTTACACACGTCTTATTCAATAATTTTAAGTAGAGTCTGTACCAATTTATCTAGTAGGTACCTACCTACGGTGTGATGCATAGTTGCGAAAAAGGGTCTAAGCAAAAAAAAAATTTACTATCAAGAAAAGAACAAAAGAAATAATAAACGTATTACGTGGACAGTGGCATACTCGTATTATTATAATGTTAAAATATTTTTTAAATAATCCAACATCAATTGAATTGTTTTGGAATTGTTCTAGAACAAGTCACGGGATATAATTGTATTTAGGCAATTTAGTACTGCTTTCACCAGATTTTAAACTTAATCTGTAGGCACGGAAAACTCATGGTAGAGGTACTGCAATCATCTGAAATATGATCTTTTGGGAGCAGTAGTAAAAGAGCACTAAGCGCTTATGCGTCTAGTAATCTAGTTTCACTTGACTTATGAAGTTCTAGCTCCTTTCTTCTCTTCCAAATAACTTTGAGTTCTTTCATTATGGTTGAGCTTAGCGATGCTGACGCATGCGTCAGCTCGTGAACGGGTGCCGTCTGTCGGGCCTGGTCAGCTTGTAATTGCCATGGTATTCTTATTTAAAGGCAAATCATTATTATTATCCTATTCTAATTTATTATTATTCATATTAAATCTGGGGGCAGGGCAGTGCCCCCGCCAAGACCAAGCGAAACGCAAGGGCACTACCTACCTTTTCTCAAAGTGCTTCGTCGTTTTTCTGAACCCTTATAACTTGGGTTTGGATTATTCCAGATAAACAAAATTCTCGGGATATGTTTTCAATAGCGGACTTATTAAACATATAAAGTTTTAATTGCATAGCTCTTATACTTTAGATTTTATTAATATCTAAAAATCTTGATTTCGTCACTGACTCACCGATCATCAAAATTCTTAGGGTATTTCCTAATGTCCTAGAAAGCTGAAATTTGGTACCTACGTAAGCTATTATTAGTACACAAACAACAAAAAAGTTATAAAACTTGTAACTTTTATGCTCCAACCCCTTAAACTAGGGGATGGAAGTTTGTATGACACTTCCACAATTTTGACGCTAGAGGTCTGAAAATTGATTGAGCTAGAGTTATAGAGAGTGGGCTATAAAAAAGGCGACTCTGATGTGAAAGAAATAAACCCAAAAAAAAAATGGTCACAAGCAACTTACAAAAATAAATTAAATCCCACTAAAAATATTTTCATGTAAAATGTTGCCTGGACGAGACCATATGACTCGCACTGTCAAAAAGTTATCCGATCTCATGTAGAGCGAAGCTTCTAACTCTACACGCCATATTTCTACAAGGCTTAACTTCACAAACTCTACACCTTAGTCAAAATATGTGGCTTGGCCATTTCTCGACATTTGATAAGTGCCTGTATCTGGTTTTACATGAAATAAAGATCTATTCTACTCTGACTGATTAGAAAAGTTATGAAAGAGATAATTATATTTACAATTTTTTTAACATATAATAATATGCCACTGTTCCAGGTAATAATCCTAAAACATTTATTATTTCGTTTGTTTTTTTCTTGATAGTAATATTTTCTTTTTGCTTAGACCCTAATACGCAACTACGCATCACCGACACTGTAGGTAGGTACGAGGTAAATTGGTACAGACTCTACTTTAAATTATTGAATAAGTCGTGTGTAAAATTCCTAAAGCAGGGGACCGTGATCAGATGGGCCAATGTTTAATTAATTTTGGAGTTGCATCGGATCGCGCGATCTGATGGGACGATATTTAATTAATTTTGGAGTTGCATCTGATCGCGCGATCCGATGGGAACTTTATCCGATATCAGATGCAACAAGCAACGGATCGCGCGATCCGATGGGAATAACCCGAATTTCGACCACTGGGTGACCAATTTTCACATCAATATTTGTGTGCTAATCGTTTAATATAATTTGATCACTATCACAGCATTGTAAGAGGCATTATTAAAAAAAATACTCAAGTTCAGTAGACGGTATTGACGGACGAGGACACGGCCATATCAAAACATGACATCTTTGAAACTAACGTGTTTGTTTTTTTCAAGGTTATAGGCACTTTTTAACACCTAACAAGGTTCGTGGTACCAGGTTAGGGACCCGACTGGGGCGGTACTACAGTGCGATAATCACCTACCATAATGTTCCGAGTGATAACTGGAACACAAAGCACTCCCAACTTAATTCTTAGGTCAGCAATGCATCTGTAATCGCAACTTGACCGCCGTAAACGCAGCTCTCCCGATGACTTACCATTTCAATAATATAATGTATATAGGATATTTTTTTATGTAGTGTGCAAAATTTATACAGTGATTCAGTGCCCGTTCCCAAATGCAACTGCATTGACGCATACGGTCGTTTGCCCTATAACCATAAAAACATTAGGAACAACTAATATAAAATTATAATTTTCTTTTGGAAAGAAATATCCTACCTCGAGTAGGAATCGAACTTGCGACCTTCTGGTTCAGTACCTACAGCAGCCGCTCTTAGCAAACAAGCTACCGCGACATTTTTTTTAACAAATTAATATCCCTGGAGTGTCTTGCCGGTATCTTCTCCAGGACCAACCCACTTGGAATCACGACGTTTTGAAAGTACCTGCAAAGGCCCAGTTGAAGTAAAAAACTTTGACTTTGACTTTGAGTTTCTTTCTTTCTAATGCGTTCTTCCAATATAAATTAATATAAAATTACTGTGTACCATGAAAGTGTGATTATTTCAATTTTCAGGGCCACACAGTGACAATGCGTAAGTTTTGTTGTCACTTGTCGGCCATGGCCATGTCTGGCTGTAAGTCCTCGGAAATAAGTATCAATGAGACATTATCGACACGCCTACGATGCCTTTGAGTGATAGCTAGTAATGTACTATCGCGCACCCGCAGTTGGTCAACAATTTTTTTTTGTGTAATTTTGTTTTATTTATTTATTGTTTTAAAAAAAACATTGCATTCACTAGGATTTCTCCTGTATCGTGGGTACAGTTTACAAACATACATCTCACATGTAGGTACACACCCAGGACTATTACAAATATTTGCAGTTGTGCATGCCTCGCGCTGCCAGCTATTACGAGTCCAAGACCTTTTTGTCTTATACCTTCTTGTATGATGTATCTCCTTGCTACCTATGTAATTTGAAAGACAAATAAAAATCTTCTATTCTATTCTATTTGTTTCGTGCGGGGACCAAATCGAATCCGCGAAACGTAGGCCGTAGCGTAGAAAGCTAATCGCTTAGGCATTGCGTCAAAAAATTGTTTTTGTATGGCTTGCGCTAGTATAAATTGCGTGTCCTCCATACTAAGACGAATTTTCGTTTTGTTTTAAAGTGTTTCCCAATACTGCGGTTGCATTTACGAACAGGGACTGAATCATTCTACAAATTATATGCACTACATAAAAAAATATCCTGTATTTACTTATTATAGGTAGGTATTGCTAGTTTTGTACCCGGCACCTACTTCAACATTGTTTCTCAGAAATGCCGTCAAACATAATTTTCGTGCTAATAGCCCAGCAGTTCATAACTTGTTAGCTAACGCCTGCCTAATTTGTTGCCTATAACACGAAATGGTAGATTGCTCACATTATTCTAGACCATACTACGGCAAAATACATTTAAAATTTGGACAAAGCGATGGCGCACTGTAAAAATTCAAATTCAAATTTATTAGTAAGACATAGGCGAGAGATGTCTCTTATGATCTGACATCATGTTAATAAAATTGTAGTGTATCACTATGCTTTGCTTTGCACTAGTCTATATTGACGACACGGTTGGCGCAGTGGCTAAGCGATTAGCTTTCTGCGCTACGTGCCGCGGGTTCGATCCCCGCACGGAACAAATATTTGTATGATCTACAGATAGTTGTTTCGGGTATGGTTGTGTGTGCATGTGACATGTATGTTTGTAAACTGTACCATCGATACAGGAGAAATCCTAGTGAGGGGAAATTAAAAAAAAAAAAAAAAAAATGAAGTTTCACTTCAAAAATATCCTGTATAATATAAAGTTTTGTGAGACCTTATCCCCATCTCAGTCACAAAAGTAACAACAACATTGTCACGTCACATGCCGTGACTAACCAGACTCGTAATGATATTTGCTTTAGCTTTGCCGAACGGGCACCGCGGGCTTATTAAGTTATTTAGAACAAAAAAAAGGGGAGACGCAGAAATGAGGCCGCCATGACAGCGCGTGTCTTGATCGTGAATTATGGACGGGAAGATATAATTACAAGCATTGAACCAAAAGATTCGGGGGAAGCTCGGGTAAAGAATTTGCTGAAGTATTTGATTTTTAACCCCCAACAAAAAAGAGGGGGTACACACTACAAAAGTTTGTAGTGTGTATCTGTGTATATCTCAGTGTATATCTTATGTATCTGGCTGGGGCATCGTAGCTCCAAAACGGATGGACCTATTTCAATGCAATTTTTTTAATTGAACGCTAAATTAATCGGGTATCATCTTAGCTATGTTTGATGAAAATCTCTTTAGCCGTTCAAAAATTACAGCTCTTTTTCTAGTTGGAGTCGGGGTTTTTGACGGTTAGGTTATCTCTGTGGTGTTAGTATAAATATTTTAGCCATGAGTGTTAAACAGCATTAAATGTAATTTGCCCTACAATTAAGAAAACTACGTAAAATATGACGACAAAAGTTCCCAATTATCGGTTTAGTTTACTTAAACCAGTGTCAACTAAACTGTAACAAACTAACTTAATTTAACTTTTTTTTTATTTTTAGACTGTATTTAGGGGCATAGCGCGTCTGTCAACATTCGTTGACAGACGCGCTATGCCCCTAAATACAGCCTACTGGAGAAGAATCTACTACTACACTAAACCGAGATTTATACATATAGGTAACACTAAAACGGGTTGAAACGATACTTCTATTATAATAAGCAAATAAATGTTAGACCATCATGACTGGCCTCTAAAATATTTTGTTAACCCAATTCAGTAGAAAGCATCCGGTGCCAAATATAGTCTATGCAAACTTCAAGTTCCAACAAACGAGACAAACTTTCTCAATTATGATTGTAATCAGTAATTTAGACAAGGTACTGCAATCTCTCCGACCTTCATACCGGAAAATGTAAAAAGTTTGAAAGGGTGGCCGCTTGGGACCCAAACAAAAAATTTGGTCGCGTGCAGCCCGCGATGTAACGAATTACTAATCAATAACATGCTTGTTTGCCGCAACTATGCAACTTGAGCGAGGTTTGTCATTCTATATTTGTAGAAGAAATAGATAAGTATTTGTGATCTTGCATTTTTAGACGGCAACATTGTCTAAAATATAATCGACATTTTATAGATTACCTACTAGCTGTTGTTTGCAGTTCTGCTTGCGTGGAAATGACAGCATTTCAAACAAACTTTCATCCTCTATTTTACTTTCTGAGGAGAAGAATTTTCGAAAATTCTAATAAAGGTTTTTCATTATTTCTAATCGAAACGCCAAATACAAAATTTGATTGATTTAACTTTAAAAACTACGGATTTTCATACAATCTTTCATCCCCTAATTTACCCCCTTAGGGGTGGAATATCCGAAAATCCCTTCGTAGTGGATGTCTTCGTTATAAATGAAACCTACTGTTAAAATTTCAAGAGCTGTGCAATAATAATGTTCTCATAAATATGGAAGCTGTTATTAGCAACTTAATTTATACATTGTACTTTATTCTATAATTCTTAATAATCTTTAAGCTTTCCAAACAATAAATAAATCAGTCAGTCAGTATCTCAGTCAGGTCTAGTATGTTTTTAAGCATAGGCAGATAGATTATATCTATGGAGAAAAAAACAAATCGCAGACATTTCGATCTTTCGTAAATCACGTTCGCTTCAATATCGATAGTCGGAATTCCTTCTGTTGCTCATTTGCCAGTTAGATACTCCAATATACATCTTCTTTCTACCCATTGCCTTGCAAAAGTTTTGTTTACACTGTGGAAAATTACAAATCAATAATGACTTTATTCTGCAACATCGCAATTTCTTTGTCACGAACACAGATTTATTATTAAATAGGTTGAGTCTACGTATTGATTTTTCAATTATTCTAGAAAAAACGACATTGCTGGATGTCATCTTGAAATATTAGTTGAAAGGCTTTGTTTAAGTTTATATAATTAGCAATAAATATGGATCTATTTGAATATCTAATGTTTTGCAATTCAAATGCAAACTTTATTGCTTCATTTATAACTCACGGCATAAAGCAAAGGGCAAAGCACCCTGATTTAAAACTGTTTATAAAATTCAAACTGTAACCCGCAAATTGTGTGTGCTATAAAAAAAATCCTTTTTCTGATTAATTTATATACTTTTGCATATAGTTAGTAGACGAGGCATGCAACAAAACCAGTACGTTTTTTTACAAGCTTTTATTTAATATCTTTGAGCTAAAATAATAGTACCTTACTATTGTATTGTGTAGAGGTAATGTTGAAAAAAAAATTTTTTTTTTTTTTCTTCAGAATTACGTTTTTTCAACAGTTATACAAAAAAAAAAAATACGTTGCTATAGTTTAATATGAGTTGATATTCTGCTCAAAATAATTGACAACACTCACTAAACTTTACATAAATGACAATTATTCCGATGAATGTCGATGGAATAAGCGTAGAGTACCACTACTGATACAGCCGATTGAAGATTAATGTTTTTATGTTCATTGATGTATTATTGACCTAGTTAAATAATTATTAATATAACCTCGAAGCTATTAATAAATTAACGAATTATAAATAAGCAGCTGGTCCATATAAATAATTCAATATTACTCGACTAAATGTATGGAAAAGCAGATATTTTTTTCACGATTTCTTCTATGCTCCCTTATTAAAAGTTGTTCATAATGATGAGTACAATAATCCCTTAAAGGGATCGGGGCTAGAAAGGTAGGTCCTTAAATACACCATAGTAAACTTTATGGAACCGTCTCACGTGTGCAGGTTTCCTCGCGATGTTTTTCCTTCACCATTAACGCGCGTGATAATCAAAATACCATTAATTTTCTGAATAATTTAATTATTCAGGTTGAACTCCAATTATAGCCGTGTCACCAGGGCCGTTGGATACAAAATAAATAAGGGATGCCGTTGACATTGAACTGGTTGCCATTAAACGCACGAAACGGCCACACATGGGTAATACAGCTTTTTATAGCTGTTCCAATGTCACCTGAATTATTGCCGTTCAGTTGTGTTTGCTTAGTGGCTTCGTTGGCATGTTAATTTGACGTGACACGTGGTATGTCACACTAAGGGCCTGCGCAGACTGCGTGGTTGGACAGACTACCGCTTGAAAAAAGCACTGAAGGCGCATACAGTTAGAACAGGACGTCTAAAAAATTATCTTACGTCAATACAAAACTGTCATAAGTCTGCAGTGTTTCGTAGAAAAGTCGGCTGGACTTATCTCATTACCGTGACCCCGGAACGTAAAGGGCTATTGAAGGAACACCGTGGATTTTAGTCAGTACAAGTCTGACAGTCCCTCCCGCACTGCCCGGGGTGGGAGGACTCATTTGATGCTTTTACCACGCTAAAAAAAAAAAAAATAGATGTAGGTTTATCTATTAGAGAAACTATTTTTTTTTAAGTCTGGCTAACCATCTTTTTCATCATATGCCAAATCCTCAGAGGATGTCGTCGACCACCACATGGAACTCGTTTCTATCTTGTGCCAGTCAAAGAGTATATAATATAACCACTGCCGTTTTGGTACTAGTAGTTTTATTATCGTCTTGGTGCCTAAGATATCCACTATAGTTTTGGTGCCAGTCTGCACAGACTGGGAGCGTCGTTTATGTTGGTCCAGCTTGCGATGCAATCGATCCAGGCCAATATCCTTCTTCCCTGCGTCTTTTGCCTTCTATCTTACCTTCCAGTGTTTTCCTCAAAATATTACATTTTTCGATTCTATAAATGTCCTCAAAATATCTAACTTCTTCTTGACTAGCTGTAGTGTTGACTATGATAGTGAGCGACTTTATTTGTGCTCCAATAAAATATGAATGCGATTCGCTGAATTGCGAGAAAAGAGTATACACGTAAGAGTTCATAGGTAAGTATTTAAGAAAATCCCGTTACCATAATTTTGACCAATTTGGCTGTGTTGGTGTATCTGATGCTGACTCTACCAACACTTCGGTATCTTCGGCAAATGCTGCAGTAGAAACATGCCTAAAAATAAGAATTAATAAATAAAAGTGAATAATTAAAATTATGAATATTTAGGGGACCAGCTGAAAATCAGTGCTGCTGCTGAGCACTTTGCACATCAAATACTGATGGAAACCCTCGCTATACATTTTTTTTCTTTTTGTGTATTTAGTTTGTATGTATTATGTATGAGTGTAGCTAAATAAATGGTTTAATATTGCAATATGAATAAAAAACATTTTTCATTTTCATTTTCATAGAATAAGAATATTTATTTGCTGGAAACATGGTTTTACGGG
Organism: Allophyes oxyacanthae; assembly: GCA_932294325.1. NCBI lineage: Eukaryota > Metazoa > Arthropoda > Insecta > Lepidoptera > Noctuidae > Allophyes > Allophyes oxyacanthae. The sequence goes on from OW028625.1 coordinate 2,780,828, forward strand.
TGTTACATTGTTTTAGTGTAGCATGTCTCACCGAACAATCGGCATGCAAAACTTACAAAATATTTATGACTTTGAAGAAAGAAATATAGAAATATCCCTTTTCCAATAACCTTAACTTTGTTTGTCAACCGTTAACTGACAAAATGTTTACACAAACTACCATGTTGTGCCACAGACCGTAATTTAGTTTAGCCTTACGAATCTATCATCATTAAACTATAATGTCAACTAACAACAAATGTGACCTTGACCCTTGGTGGCGTGACGGTGTATCATTTTATTTTAACTAATTAATACGTAGTGCTGGGTAATTGGGCAGTTAAAGGACAAAATGGTGGAAGGGAATAGACACGCGATAGTTTTTAGCTGATTTGTTATCTCTATGGTCATGTTATGGGAGATTGTTGATGGGCGTCTGTCTGGTAGAGCGCATGGTACTCAAGTGGTACTGCAGAGAAGCTGCATCTACAGATAGGCCTTATTATCTGTCTGGTAGAGCGCATGGTACTCAAGTGGTACAGCAGAGAAGCTGCATCTGCAGATATCATTGTTGATAGTCCCGTACCGCATAGCTAACATTCATAAATACCGCGTATGTATGGTCAGCCAAAAAATAGTCTATCAATTTTAACAAAACTTCCTATCAAAAGAAAATATCAAATCAAATTAATCTTTATTTGTGAACGGTTTTCGTGAAGTGTTTAAAATTATGGAAACTTATTTTTAAAATTTCTATTTTAAGTTAAAAATCAACTGTTTGTCGTTCAAACGTAAATTACTCATATTCGATCAAGATTTTTGGAACTTGGATTAATGTTACGAAGTTTATTATTTTATGCATTAAAGTAGGTACCGTTCATTCATCAAATCAAATCATTTAATAACAGATCATACAATGATACAATCCAATTTGTTAGTAATTACATACACAACTTAAACACTAATTTATTAATTTTTTATAACTTATTACCAATTTTGGTAATAAATTAAGATTTCATTTTAGATTTAGATTAAGATTTCATTTTCATTAAGATTACGAGTATGTTACAAAGAAAAAAGTACCGAAAAAAACCAACTCAAAAAAGATATCAATTTTTAAAGCTGTTCCAGCAAAAAATGTCGTAAATGTGAAAATAAATTTATAACTTGAAAACTACTAAAAATCGCAGAACATGGGATATTTTCGAGTACCCCTGGGTATGAGAAATCCAAAATTTTCCTTTGGACGTCACTATTTGAGCCACCGGTATATTCTTACGTCACGTCAAAACCGAATGAACATCATTTATTCATGTGAAAATAATATACTAAAAAAAAGTATAAAAAAAGCTATCATTAAACATATTATATCCAACCATTGTCAAGGTCGCCATATTACCCCACTATCCACATGATATTAGTTACAAGCGTTGTTTTACTTTGATTGCTTTACGGTGCGTGAGATACAAATCCAAATATCTATTATCAGTCAAAATATGAATACTTATGTATAATGGTAGGTACCAAATACGTAATATGCATACTTATGTATAATGGTAGGTACCAAATACGTAATATGCATACTTATGTATAATGGTAGGTACCAAATACGTAATATGCATACTTATGTATAATGGTAGGTACCAAATACGTAAAATGCATACTTACGTATAATGGTAGGTACCAGATTATGATATAGGGGATATCATGGGTCCTTAGCAGCCCTCTCTACTAACAACGTGTGCGTGCATCCTATGAGGGTTCGCAATAGTTTTAAGACTTCAGTTATGAGCAAAGCACGCGTAAGCAATCCGGTTATTGGTGTCTCGACTACTGTCCACTTACCACCAAGACGTAGACGCGGCTAAATCCATTTTTGGTGACAATTACAATAACGGATAGGTATTTTTACGCCCTTTTTATGTGAATTATAATATTATAGTGTGTGTGATTTATAGTCCGCGCGGAATTAGTTGGCCGCGCCTACGTACATACGTTACAATGTCATATGATACTCATCAAATATGCGTCATATAATATTATTATTAATCATTTATTCAGAGACAACAGAGATCCATCACATGTATCACAAATAACAATAAAATAAAATACATTCATTAAACATCAAAATAAAAAAATAAAAAAAACACTACTTAATTAAAATTCTAAATAAAATACATTAATTTAAATTAAAATCAAAATTAAACAAAAATTAAACCCATTATTTACCCATTATTTACCGATTATAACCCATTTATTAAAAATATAATTATTATTAAAATTATGATTATAATTTTTATTAAATTGGAAAATCCAAACTAGGGTATTTTATACCGTGTGAATGTGTTCCACCAGTGAACAGACCTGCAATTTATAAGCGGAGGCTTTACAGCATCGTGATATCAATTAGGTACTAAAAAATAACTTATCTAACTAAATTCATTCACATCTCTTGTTAATAATATGACTATTTACTTTATGGTACAAGGTATGGTACGGTCTGGCCAACGAATTCCAGGAATATTCAAGGATTATTACATAGTATCAACTCCGTTTATGAAGTGTATATTCAGTGAGCCCAGCTCTATATTACTATACTCTTTGGCCCAGCTACAGATTTTTTAAACTGCCGCCATTTTTCTTGGACAGCAATGCAGCAGGAACAATGAGTCATTGTTCTGAGCCGGAGACACTTCATATAATTATAAGTTTGTATAATGTCGGTGTACTATCAATTGTAACGTCATGGTACGAAAATGAGTGAACGAAATTTTTGTTAGCAGCGTATTTGCACCTTCTGTTCGGTTAACTTAAGAAAAATATTTTTTGGACATCCTGGTACGAATAAACTGATATATTAATTTCAAGCCTTAAACCTGAAACAAAGAAAGAGTAAGAAAGAAAAATAATTTATTTGGTTGCAAAACTAAGGCTCCACAACACACAACAAACAAGAAATGCATACATACATACCGGTCAAACATACAACCCTCTCCGTAGTCGGGTAAAAACAAAAATAAGAACTTCATTAATAGACACTGGCAGGCCCCCTGGACGCTCGCGATGGCTATATTAAAATTGAAATATAAGATCCATGTCGCCAGAAAATTCATGATCTTTCAGGCATTGTAGAGACAGCAGAGACAGTGGCACGATTCCCGCAGCCTTTTCTAACTTGAACCACAACTACCCCCAACTAGCATTAATTTCTTAGCAGTGACACTGGATCGAACGGCGCAGGCCTGTTATTTTCTAAACTGTCTTCGTTGTACGGTTGTACCGCAATTATAAGTTATTAGTTAGAACTGCTACTGTCGAATGGAACGTTTTATAGCACTTATATTTAAATTATTCAGTATTCTGCCTTACAATTTGATATGGTTCCAAGGAAATTGGTTTTATTTACACCTATACATCTGTAGTATAGCACTTAATTGATTTAAAACTAAATTGTATTAGAAATTGTATACATTATATCTATTACTTAAATATTGAATTGAATTTAAAAACAGTTAATTTTTAACACGTTTTTATTAGCTTCACCTATAACTAACTAAGTAAGAAAATCTTGGAAGTTTTTGACCCACTTCCAGGTTTCCGATTGAGCTGAAATTTTGCATACACGTTCAGTTTGGATGACTAAAGCGTGTTCTATAGTTTTTTTTAACTATAATATGTTATTATATCTAAAATAATTAACTAATAATTAACTAACTAACTAATAGTTAACTATTAGTTACGATTAACTATATACACACACACATACACACACACATACACACAAACACGTGTTTTGTACACGGTGTAAGTGAACAAAACGCAAATCCTGTTTGTTCATAATCATCATCATAGTCGCCGCTGCTACAAGTTGCTCGTGTTAACGGGCCCAAATTCATGAAATCCAAAGCATTGTCTTTAGTCAGCCTGGTCGTCTGTTCTTCAAGTATTTGTTGCCCTAATTTTGTGTATACGTTGTTCCAGGTGTCCTATAGTGACTTGTTGAAGATGCCTGTGTTCCGCGGTGATGTTGGTCAGAATGGATCGCTGCTCGACGCTGTCGCCGTCCACGCCTAGCAGCCGCGGCATGGACAAATACGAGCAGTTGGCGGTGGTCAGTATTTTAACACGCTTTTATTAGCTTCACCTGTAACTAACTAACTATGTAAGAAAATCTTAGAAGTTAAATTTGATCCACTTCCCCGTTTCCGATTGAGCTGAAATTTTGCATACACGTTCAGCTGGGATGACTAAGCGTGTTCTATAGTTTTTTTTTAACTATAATATTTTATTTGTACTTCAAACCTGTAGGCTAATTCACGTAACTGAAGAAGTGCAGTTGCTGCGGAGTTGCATTTTTTTTTAATCAAAACAACACATTAATATTCTCTTAGCTTCAGTGAGATACGCTCGGGTCAGGTTCGAGCGTCACTGCAATATGATCGGCGCGTCATAACATTACGTGAATTGGCCCTCTGTACCTACGTATGATTTTACTCAAGAATAAGAATAATTTATTTGCATGAAATATGGTTACATCGGTGTTACATTTATGTTGTAATTTGTACAGCATATCTCATCATCATCTTATCAAGTGAATGGTCCGTGTAAGTCGGAGTATTTTCGGACTCGATCGGAGCCCCTAATCAAAAGCTCACAAATGTGTACTAAGATTCTATTTATTTCCTATCCAGATTGTCACCTTTCTGTGCGCTACAGTCTTTTTGATCGAATTAGTAGGATTTGGCTCAACCAAGATATGTACACAATCTGAAAGTAGCTCACAATGAAAATCCTGAAAATCTCTCGGAATACAACTTTAATGACTGATTTTTCGATGGCCAGATAACTTTATCCGAGGGAATAGATTCGAATTTTTGACAGCTTTCCTATACAAAATCTGTCAAACGTTAAAATTAGTTGGACAAAAAATTATCTTAAAAAATCTGCCATAAGGGCCCATCCACACTCGATACTTTTAGCAACATAATCGTGCGTTTTCGCGTTCGTTATTAACTTTTTGTAACCAAAAAGCAGCTGACGAACGCGAAAACACGCGATTCTGCTGCTAAAAGTATCGAACGCTAAGTCGAATATTTCATAAAGTGCATTTTACCACCCACTTTTTTTGGCAAAGTACAACCTATCGCAGCTTTAAATAAAATACAAAAAATTGAATTTAAAGGTGAATGTTTCTTGGTAACTTGGTGAAGAACATTTTCAAAGGTATAATGTCAGTGACAGCCAGTGTCAGGCCCAGTCTAACTTTTTAGGATGATACGCTGCCAGTAATCCGTGCAACGAATGTATCAATTATTCTATTTTTAGAACATTGTTATTTCTAGAGCCGTAATAGTATTACTTCTTTAGAAATCTATATATCAGTGGCGAATAGTCCATACAACCCGATTCCCATCGGCTTCCCTTTTGGAATTTGTTAGTGCATAGACCAACGTAATATTATATTATTTACTCATCCAACTGACAAACTGTTACGTCGAGCTCTTCCAGATTACTTGTAGATTACAAGACATGGTATGGATTTTTGTCTTGGAGCATTAATTGCAGCAATTTTTAGAGGGCAATTTTGGGCCGGCTTCCCCCTTTAAAACTGTCACCCTTCGCCACTGCTATATATACGTGAAGAAAACTTTGTACCCCTTTTTAAGCATATTGCTCGCCTGGATTAGTGTGAGATTTAGCATAATTAAAGTTTATATGGAGAAGGAGTGCAGAAAGCTAAAATTACGGTCGAATTTCGACCACGGCGGCCACTAGTAAAAATGTATTCTGTGAAATAAAATTGGTTTTAAAATACTAGATTTCTATGAATAAAGGACGGCAAGGTTGGTGCCACTGCACGTCTGCACCTAAGTGATTGGCTTGGAAAAGCACCTTTAGGTAAAATAAAGACACTGTTTATGTAAGATTTATTAAGTAAATTGAACACTTTATAATTATAATTTTACAGTATTAAAAATAATTGTCTTGGATAAAAATCAACAAAGGGATATGCCCATTCGTTAAGGAGGTTTTGGCCAAGTGGCGTCCATAAATACAGCAAAACATAGGCTTTAGGGTTGAAATCATAGATACAAAATCAACCACAATTTTTTACATAGAACTTGGACAGAATTTTAAAATTGTATGAAAAAAATTCAAGGTTGATATAAAACAAACATGGAGTTGACTGGCAAACCAGTGTCGTCGCGTCGTGGTAAGCGGGTACGGAATCCAATGTAAAGCCAAGGTTGTCATCGCCATAATACTAATCAAGTCATCGGATAGAAAATAGCAAAACCGTGTAGGAAAAATCACAATTCACAAAGCACAACAAATAAAATGTTAACTGTCAACACATACTGTCAATTTCAATAATCATTGACGTAGAGATGGCGATTCGGCATCTATTTATCAAAAACCGATGTTATAGAGCTATGAATCGATATTTTTAATAAACTTGAACCAGCACTGCATAGATTTCGGAAGACAAACAATAGACATTTATTTTACCTATTCTATAGAAATTAAATGTTTTAATATAGGAAGCGAAACAAAAGAAAAAAGTTTTTCAGAAGATCATTCAGTTCTCGATTTATTTGATTTCGATTTTTTGTGACATTTGCCATCACTACTTTTATAAGATTGACATAACGTGCGGAAATGAAGATTGCATCACATGCATAATTGATTGAATGTCTTTTTAATATAAGTTTTTAATTCCCGAGTGTTACAAACAAATAAATAATAACAATATTTTAGTTACTAAATAAGATATTTTTTTGTATTTTTCACATTGGTGTAACGAACCTGCCTACCTACTGGCCAAGAGTGGGCGTTTGCCTTTAAGATTACATGTAATATACATATTTTATGTTCATAGACTGATGTGTCTTCATTCACAAGAGAATATTGGATGACTTGCTTGCATTGGTTTTATTGTTTGGTTGAGAGTGATGGATGATGCTATATGTGGCTGGAATGTAACAGAAGATGATGATGGAGATGACAAGGGTATAGAGATGGAGAATGAGTTGGTTTATGTGTGACTGTTTGCCCGTGAGGTGGAAATAGTTGTTACTATACAGGGGTAGGGCCCGTTCACACGAGCTACTTTTAGCATCGGCGACTAGCGATTCAGTCGCTTTTCGGAAGCTAGATGCAGCGATCGATCGCTACCCCGTTCACATATGATACTTTTAGCAACCGCGATCTGAAGCAATAAGTCGCCACATCGCGATGCAGCATCGATGCAGTCGCTAAATCGCACGATTTAGCATTCGCGATCGGACACAGCGAGTCGCTAAACTGCGATGCAGCATCGCTAATTGCCGATGCTAAATGTAGCTCGTGTGAACGGGCCCTTATAGTCTGGCTTAAGGCGAGGTAATAGCACTTTTAGTTGTTTTGAACCTCTATGTCAATATTGCGCAAAAAACAATAATTTTATCAAAATTAAACATACGGTCAAGTGCTGTGTGAAGACAAAAACATGAACCATAATAATTGTCTCGATATAAAATAATCATAAAGATGACACTAAATTCGCTATTTAAAATGCGTACGTCGCTAAAGTCCCACCATGAAACCATGTAAAAGTTATATAAAAAAATAGGCTTTATTATTTTTTAGGTCAATTTTTATATAGAAGATAGTTCTTTTTTCTATTAAATAAAAAATGATAAAATCGAGCAGTTCAATCGCTCGCGCTCGCCACGCGGCTCCCTGCACGACTAGCACGACGCACCGTAAAGGAAACCCTATTTACTGCGCATAAAGTATATTTGTATGTATCGCAATTTCCCGTAGGTAGAAGTCCGTGTAATCTAAAGTCCGTCTAATTTAAAAGTGCGCACCCCTCCTCTGAGTTTGTCATACAATCATAACACAAATTCAATGGACGGGCGTGCACTTTTAAATTAGACGGACTCTCACGGACTCTTCTATAATAGGGCCTTAACATTGATTTTGACGTTCCAGTTCTCGGATCTCCACATCATGAATTGCCTTGTACAAATCCATTTTTATTCGTGCTTGATCCATTTTCGGTAAATTTTTTAAACTATTGCTCATGCATAAAAAGAAATTGTCTGTCTCATCCATTTGATTTTGTACATTATTTGGTTCGTGTGATGATTTCATCAAATCAAGAATTTGTTTCCTATCACTACTATCCCGAAGTGGTTTCTTTTTCTTGATGCGCTGAACTGTTTCTGCTTCGTTCGAAGATTGATTAGAGGAATCGTTGTCTTGATAAAGTGATGGTTTTAATTCTGAAGTACTTGGACAAATCTTCACAGGGTTGGTTGAAGTTGGCCGACTACTCATGTAGGGAATCAAGAAGGACATCTGGCTTTCGAATCGCCAAGGGGGGATTGGTTCTGCTGCTTGACCACTTTTTTTAGTACGTCGACGTTTTAAGGCATTCGTATGACAGTTCCTTAATTTAGTCCATATAGATTTGCATTCATCAACTGAAACAAATTACATGTCTGTATTAATTTCATGACTAACTTTAATTATACACGGTCGGAAAGGATGTGTTTAAGGTCCTATTATAATAAAGCAAAATATTTTGGGAGGTAAATTTATAGGTTACAAAGACTCTTTTTAGCAAAAAAATATTAAAATAATGACATAATTTTTTATACGTTTTCAAAATTAATTAAAATAATTGATATTCTTCGACGTTGTATAATAAAAGAAACAATAATATAAATAATACTATTATAATAAGGATAACTATTTATGTATGATAAACGAACTATTTTACCATTAAAACTTACTTTAAAATATTAAATAACTTAATTATGCCGCGTACATACTCGGTGCACGGTGACGCGTCTCCAAAGACCATTATAAGTGCAAACAAATATGATAGACAAAATAATTCTAGAAGCATGTTGTCTTCATAACTACTTAGGATCTAATTATGAAATTGATGAATACACAGAAACTTCGCCCATCGAGGTACGCCTTTGTTGACACAGATACCTACCTACTCCTGTACTCGAAAGCAAAAAATGTAATTATAATAATTTACTGAAATGGTTCCACCAACTTGACCTATGAAGAGATGGCTACACTGCTAGCACAGATAGAAGCCTGCTTAAATTCGAGATGGTCGGTCGCAGCGAACCGCCTAGACCCGCAGGCTTATTACGTATGAAATAGCAATCAGCAAAAATTGCGCAGCTATCGCGCAGTCATAGCGCGATCAATCGCTTGACGTCGAAAAAAAACCGTATTATGTAGTTGATCGTTTGCTAATTATTGCTCGCAGTTTATTTCTATGCACTTATTGCTAAGAAACTACCGCCTAGCCAGTGCTAAGTGTCGCCTGTCAGTACGTTTTGCGCACGCAGATGTACACACGTAATTTTGCTCCTAAATTTTATTTCAAACAACGTTTTGTGTTATGAAAATTTTAATCTATGCACATAAAAAAGGAAGAGTAAAGAAGATTACATTCTAATAGCGATTTATTTATTTTATATCACATCATAATTTTAACAATTCAATATAAATTTTGTTGTGTTGAGCGGCCACGACGCGCGACCCCATGTTTTGTAGGTGTTGCCTTAAAATGAAATGAAATATCCCATTTTTTGGTCGGTGTAATATTTATTGAGTCTGTTTAAATTATGCTTATAATTCAAGTCACCTACCTACTTTAAATACGTAATAGGTTTTACCTTTATTTGTAAAACAACACACTTTATACTACCCAGTTATACTGAATACACCATATTGCGCGGACCTACATGAAGGCGTGTAGGTATATGAAAACGGGAGACTTGCTTAGATAGATGTGACACATCATTAACATGCAATTATTTTACAAAAAGATAAAAAAATAGATTTAAATAACAAAATAAAAAATCTTAATTCTCTCTTGTAAATGAATTGAAGTACTGGATTTATTTATTTATTTATACTTTATCCACTATGTAAAGAAGCGGACTTAGGCTGACATTCAGAGACAACAGTAACGAGTCTAAGCGTGAACTTACGCTTCCATCTGTCAAACTTACGAACAAATTTTGACAGATGGAAGCGTAAGTTCACGCTTAGAGTCGTTTCTGTCGTCTCTGAATGTCAGCCTTAAAGCCTTAGGCATTTTCTACCAGTCAACCTAAGGGTGTAGTAACGACTGAATGAATGACAACAAAAAAAACCATTTTGTGCGAAATTATTGTTTTATCCAACTAATTAAAATTATAAACGGTATAACTCGTAAGGTTTTTAGGTTTTAGGTTCGTAAGGTGCTTTTATCTTTTAATCTTTTTGTAACTGCATGTTATTGGTGTGCCCTCAAATCTATTTAAGCAGGTGGGTCTCCTATTTTAATGTACACGCTACTGTACCATTATTAAAATATTTTCCCCACATCGTAGGGAAATTCACTTTGATGGTATCCCCGTAAATCATGCCCACATGCGCGGCTGTTTACGCTCCGCACTCCGCACACATAGATCTCATATCAATTGGCTACACCTACGCAAGCGCGCTTCGTAAGGTGACGTGGTATCTATGTATTTATAAATATCATTTGATCATGATAAGTAAGTTTCCTGTTCTACTATAAATGACAACTATTACCTACACCTTGTATAGATAAAAACATTTACGTGGAAATGGTTTGAAAAGATAAAATAATGCTTCTTTTTACTTACTTGGTTTATTTTCAATTGCAGATATTTCTTCCCATGCGTTGTTTCTTATGCTTTGATCTCTGTATTCGGGGCATATCGGGTTATACAAACATTCATAACTTCTGATTAATTCAATAAATCGCTCTGACATGATCGTGTTATCGTCACAAGACGTGATTACCGGGCGAGAGTTGCCAACGGACTGACGCATCGTACGTCAGATCGCGTGTATACACACAATACACGCAAGCTGACGCACACATACACATGTCGCGCGTAACGGAAGTTGAAAGAGTCAGCGACCTCACATTAAGACAAGTCACCGAGTCTACCGCGTAACTAAAATGGTACTGAACATCGACTCTGATAATAAACATCAATACGATCGCGATCGTGAGAGACTAAACTTTGAGTTAGGTACCTTAATTTTTTTTGAACATCAGACTGGTGGACCTTCAATGCGATTGTGAGAGAATAAACTTCAACTACCTTGTAAAAAAAATACCGCTCATGAAGATGGGAACTTTATGAACGGTAATTTTTTTACAAGATAAGTAGCTTGAAGTTTTGGCTCTCACGATCATAATAATAATTATGAAGTTCATTACCATTTTAGTTAGTTTCTAAATTGTGTTATTTCGTATACATGGTGTAAGTGACATCGTAACGAAAACTGATATCATGGATTCAGTACATGATTTTGGATGCCTCAAAGTTAGATAAACACGGGGTCTTTTCAAAAAAATTACGATTGTGTTTGCAGTTTAAAAACCGAAATAGAAAATCAGCGAAAAAAATCGTAAAATGTTTGATAAGACCGATGCAAAATGTCCAGGATCATGTACTGACTGTATAGTATGAAATGTCCACATCATGTACGTCGCGTGACGCGTCACATGCTTATGTTAAGTCCCATCAATTTGAGCATTAAGAATTCCTTTGAAATTATCATTCATACGTACACCGTACAGTAATTACTTACCCTTATAAAGTGAATTACATTTTATGATAAAGATTAGATTAGATAGAAAAATTATATTAAAATATATACCTATTTTAAGACATATTGTATTGTCACTCCAATTTTTATAATTTTCATGCCGAAATAAGTGGCGAAATATTTGAAATCAACTTTATATTAAGATCTGTCATAGGCTACCATGTTTCATGCAAATAAAGATTATCTTATCTTAGTGATAAGACAATGGTATCTAACAGATTCAGGAGTTTTCTGACTTGAGAATGACGATGACAGTGGACCTCTTGTCTTTCTGCATGCCTGATATTTTATACCGGATTCTTAGGCTATAAATAATAAGTATGCAATAATCACCTTTCTAAAGTCTTTCTACGATTTAACAAATTGGAAAGTTACAAAAACTCATTAATTTCATTATCAGACTCTGACTAACTCAATTTGCTCAAGAATGAGTTGTCGAGACAACTGTCCATACTTAGCACCAGTTAGGACGTGATCATTTTTGTGCGTCGCAGCATACGCTCGTGATTTGTCTGCGTCAACTGCCATGCCCTGTCATGCCCTCCCAATTCTCTACTATGCTGTGCTGTGCTGCTTCGCCAGCGTCTCAGCGTCAGGGTCCGGATTCGCGGTAAATTTCAATGGACGCTACGATTATAACGTTATACCTAAGTGTTATAACGATAATTTTACCATTTTTAGTAGTGTTAAATAACCAAACCGTCAAAAACCCCCGACTTCAACTAGATAAAGAGCTGTGACTTTTGAATGGCTGAACAGATTTTCATGAAACAAAGCTAAAATGATACCCGATTAAACTAGGTTTAAAATCAGTCCATCCGTTTTGGTACTACGATGCCTCAGACAGATCCACAGATGCACACTACAAACTTATAACACCCTTTTTTGTCGGGGGTTAAAAATAACGTTAACTGTAACGTTATCGATAGTGCCTTCTCTTTCCTATTTATAGTCGCTGTTAGTTACGCACTCCACTCGCGATCTCACTCTGACAATGTAATTGATTTGCGCTTGTCGTTGGCTCGTACCTATGGTATCGACTTTGAGAAGAATTAAAAACTTTTTATCGTTGCTTTGGAGTGCGTCGTCATAGAAATGGAAAGTAATATTACAGTAACGTTATAAAATACCGGTAATTGGTAACACATAACGTAACAGAGTTTTTTGGTACAATACCGGTAAAAAATAAGTAACGTTATCTCTCCCTGCTCAGCATACGCCTAGCCTTAATCAATTTGAAACGCAGTGTCCACTTATTATTGCGAAAACAATGTTCCACTTCCAAGTCACGCAAAGCCATGGTTATCGGAATAATAGACTTGTGGAACGAGAATCAAGTTCTGTTGATGTTTTGTCATCCAGGTGGGCGAGGGTTCGTACGGCGTGGTGTTAAAATGTCGGCGTCGCGACACCGGCCAGCTCGTGGCCATCAAGAAGTTCTTGGAGACAGAGGAGGATGCGGCTGTCAGAAAGATGGCGCTCAGAGAGATCCGCATGCTCAAGGTAATAGTTAACACTTTAACTGTCCAGCGGGTCTACCGCGTAACTAAAATTGTAATGAACATCGACATCGGTATTAAACTTCAATACGATCGTGAGAGCCTAAACTTTGAGCTAACTTGTAAAAAAAATACCTATCATATAGTTGGGAGTATTATCTTCATGATCGGTAAAAAAAATACAAGTTAGCTCAAAGTTTAGGCTCTCACGATCGTATTGAAGTTTAATACCGATGTCGATGTTCATTACAATTTTAGTTACGCGGTAGACCCGCGGGCTATTCTAGATACAAGACATAGTACGTCCAAGGATATACGTATAAGTTTATTACTGCTTAACTTTAGTGGAGGTCTGAATTTCAGTATCACAGATGTATCGGCTAGATTTTCGTGGATCAGCCCGGGAAACGTCATTCAACCATCATGGGCTAATGCATTACATATAATGCACGGAAGTCAAAGCAAAATCTAGAATGCATTACATGTAATGCATGGACAGTCAACGTGTTAAGATTTTAGATAGGTATTGCATTAGATAATTATCATAATCATCATCAATCAGTCTATCACGTTCACTGCTTCAGTATCGTGAGATCCCTACAATTAATCACCGCGAGGGAATATTGGGCCATGTTGCCTGAAATGAAATAAATAATAATAATTGGCATACCCACCGTGCTTAGAAATCGAATTTATGATCGCAGTGTGTTAATAAGTAGTCATAAGACTAAATGTATGGCATAACACCCTCGATAACAATAATTTTCTAGACACGGCAATGTATAGTATATTTATAATTAGGTACTCAAAATTTAATTATTTCGGGTTTTTTTTCTGTCGTTATGTTATATTTAAAACTTTAATCTTTATCTTCTTTACATAATATAAAATAAAGTCACTTTCCGCGTCTGTCTATCTATCTGTCTGTCTGTTTGTATATCCGCTAACTCATCCTAAACCACACAACGGATTTTGATGCGGATTTCACGATCATTTAGAGCATTTCTTCCGGAAGGTTTATATGTATAATTCTTTAATATTTAATGTAAGGATAGTAGAGAAATTGCACTCGTGCGAAGCCGGGTACGGGTCGCTAGTAAATTATATTTTCTATAATATTTAGTTTTTTTTGCTTCACAAAAAAAGCTTGCATTCACAATCGACTGCTGTATCCAAATTACTCCAGCTCACAACTACAAAAAGGAGCCAATTCCACAGTGGTAATTTTAAACCATTTTTCGACTTCTCCTCCAGAAACTTCGTCATGACCACTTGGTGAACATGATTGAAGTGTTTCGCCGCAAGCGACGATTCTACCTCGTGTTCGAGTACCTGGACCATACACTGCTAGACGAGCTGGAGGCGGCACCCGGTGGGCTGGGGGAAGACACCGCTAAGAAACACCTGTACCAACTGCTGAAGGGCATTGACTATTGTCATCAGAATTCCGTGAGTTTGCCTGTCTACCACTGCACATGATCATGGAAGCACGTACTTTCTACAAGTAAAAGCTGAAGTAGAAACCGGAGTTGGTTAAAACCTCTGAAAGTCCCATTCTTCTTCTGCTGTCGACATGGAAATAGCTCATGCTATGGAAGGAAGAATAGCTTGCCAGCAGAGATTGGGATGGTGTTGACTGTCCAGGCTAAGCTATTTTCATGCCCCCTCTAATTCCCAATGATATTTAGCTATGGCACACATTGTTATTTGTCATGGGCTAAATAAAACAATTAAAAAAGTATGAACTGAGCCACTGCTGGGTAAAGGCCTCCCCAATTTCTTCCATAGATGATCTCTTTCCTTACCACCTAGAACCAGCTCCTCTGGTATACGTCATCAGGTAATCTCGCCACCTTTATCTGGGCCGGCCTCGGTGGCGTTGTCCATCTTTAAGCACCCATTGTGTAAAGACCTTTGGTCACCAGTCGGCATGCATATGGCTGATGTAGCGCGCCCAGTCCCATTTGAGTCGCAGCCTTTTCGCCTTGAGCACACTGTATAGAAAAGATTGTGTTGCAGATAATTCATCGCGACGTGAAGCCAGAGAACGTGCTGGTATCAAACACGGGCGTCGTGAAGCTGTGTGACCTGGGGTTCGCACGAGCGCTGGCAGCGCCCGGCGAACCTTACACGGAGTATGTCGCTACGCGGTGGTACCGCGCGCCTGAACTGCTCGTCGCTGAGCACAGGTCAGTGACTTTGTTCTTGTAATTTTTTTACCGATCATAAAGTTGGGACTCTTATCTTCATGGTAAGTAAAATTTTGACAAGGTAGCTCGAGGTTTAGTCTCACACGATCTTATTGAAGTTTATGACCAGAGTCGATGTTCATTACCATTTTATTCATATTCATATTATTTATTTGCGTTCCACAATGTATGTATAAAAGATGTTAAACATTTGGCTTAAAGCTAGGCACAATCATGGACCCTGTAGGGCACAGCAAAATGTATTAAGTTAATATATATTTTTTACAATAAAATTAATTTTAAACATTAACATTCGGTAAGTAGGTACATATTTTATTAAGTATTTAATTAATATAATAATTATTTAATTAAACATGTCAATGTATTTGAACTGGTAATAAATGATTAAATATAAGAATTTATAATTATATTGTATTTTTAAATGTATTTTTAGTTACGCGGTAGACCCGCTGATACCAAATATCGTGAATTGAGTGACCTGGGATTCGCGTGAACACTGACAGCGTCCGCCGAACTCTACTATAGTTATCGCAAAACTTTATGAGCTCTCGGAAGTTGAACGCTAGTGGCTGCGCAGTACGCTTATTATAAGTGCTAGAGGGAGACAGGGAGAGAGTTCAGAACTCAGTTCAGGGCTCATAAAGATTTGCACGTACTATACTTCCTTCTATGTTCGTATTCTGAAGTTGTTCTGAGCTTTGATTTACTAGTTAGATACAATAACTTTATAAATGCTATGTTTTCTCCAGGTACGGTCCCGAGGTGGATATTTGGGCGATCGGATGCTTGTTCGCAGAAATGCTGACCGGCGACCCGCTGTTTCCTGGAGATTCCGACATCGACCAGCTCGCGCTGATCATTAAGACTGTCGGTCAGTTTGCATTGTTTACTTAAGTAAGATATTAGCTTTATCTGCCTGTGGTACCTACTTTGGGCAGTACGCAATGGGTCCAGCTAATTCAGATGTGGTTTGCGTTTGGGGAAGTTGAATTTTATTTGCTATTTTGTCTAGTGAATGACAATAATTTCGACTACAAGAAACAAATGTTATTACATGAAGATTCTTATATTCTTATTCTTATTCTTTATTGTACACATAAACACAAATAAAATACATAAAAGGAAAAACTTGTACATAGGCGAGCTTAACTCAAAATTGAGTTTCGCTCGTTTATTGTTAAGATTCTTCTGATTCCTGACACCATTGCACTGCTATAAGGGGTGTAAGTGACATCGTAACGAAAACTGATACCATGGATTCGGTATAATGATTAGGAAACGTTAGTTCGATCTTTTAAAAAAAAGGTGATTTTGTTGGCAGATTTTTTAGTTAGGTACAAAATCTGTGAATATATTATAATAGTAAATTTTTTGAAAAGACCGGCACGTTTTTCTTTCTCTGAGGCATCAAAAATCATGTACTGAATCCTTGGTAACAGTTTTCTTTACGATGTCACTTACACCTGTATATTGCAGGTAAGCTGGCGCCGCGACACCAGCAAGTGGTGTCCCGGCTGGCGGGCGGCGCGGCGCTGAGCGGCGCGGCGCCGGCGCGCTCGGCGCTGCCGGGCGCGGGGCCGGCGCGCGACCTGCTGGCCGCCTGCCTGCGCACCGAGCCGCGCGCGCGCCCCGCCGCGCAGGCGCTGCTCAGACATAAGTAAGCTCTGAATGCGGCTAAGGGCTCAAATAAGGAGAGGCGGAAAGTCGTGCGGCGCGCAAAGCGGTATGTCACTCTCTCGCTCGCTCTCCATGAACAGAGATACGCGCCTTTCTCCACGTTGCGCGCCGTTTTGCGCTCCGCCCGACTTTCCGCCTTTCCATAATTGAGCCCTAATGAATTCTGTTTCCGCACGAGATAATGCATCGACAAAATTACGTCACGGCGCTCATGTTAGTCTCGATGGACAATCGGGTATAGGTAGAGTAGACTGTTCCAATTAAATAGGCCTCCCTATGGTTGGTGACTTTTAGCTCGATACTCTTCTGTAAGGTAGGTACTCTTCTGTAGCCTTAAGTACTTCACATTTCCAATCTGTCGAAATCAAAGACAATTTATTACTTTCCGAATTCTGAATGGTCAAATGGCAAGTCAGCTTTTAATTATGGGTTATAAGTTAATCATTTGACGACACGGTTGGCGCAGTGACTAAGCGATTAGCTTTCTGCGTTACGTGCCGCGGGTTCGATCCCCGCACGGAACAAATATTTGTATGATCTACAGATAGTTGTTTCGGGTCTGGTTGTGGGTGCATGTGACATGTATGTTTGTAAACTGTACCCTCGATACAGGAGAAATCCTAGAGAGGGGCAACGTTTTTAAAAAAAAAAAAATCAATGAAAAAAAAAAAAAATCAATGAATCTAAGTTGTAGGTCATTGGCATGTGCAACCGCCATATTCCGAGTTAAACTGTGTTGGAAACCGTTGTAAAATTACTTAGAAGACAATATAGAAGTGCGAACAAACATCTGTTTCCATCTCCTTTGCAATATGAGTAACATGTAACATCACATTGTTTCTATTCCAGATATTTCAGTACGGACAGTTTCGCGGAAAATTTCAACGCTGAACTCAGAAAGAAATTAGGCAAAGAGATAGAGGTAACGAACCTATCCACATCTTTGAAGAATAAAAAGTTTAATCTTTCTATTTCTTTTCATTATCTAATATATATCAATTCTTCAGACTCCGCCGTCGCAGCAGGGCACCGCCCGTGTGGCCGGCAAGCCGCGGCAGCAATGGACCCTCAATATTATACCTGTGAGTATACTCTGAAGTTCAGGTTCATTTTTAACCCCCGACCAAAAAGAGGAATGTTATAAAGTTGTAGTGTGTATCTGTGTCTGTCTCTGACATTGTAGC
The DNA here is from genome assembly GCA_932294325.1 of Allophyes oxyacanthae. NCBI lineage: Eukaryota > Metazoa > Arthropoda > Insecta > Lepidoptera > Noctuidae > Allophyes > Allophyes oxyacanthae. The sequence continues at coordinate 2,799,029 of OW028625.1, forward strand.
TCCAAAAAGGATGAACCGATTTCAATGTATTTTTTTTTTACTGAAAGCTAGTTTAATCGGGTATCATCTTAGCTATGTTTCATGAAAATCTGTTAAGCCGTTCAAAAGCTACAGCACTTATTCTAGTTGGAGTCGGGGGTTTTTGACAGTATCTTCTCTCTCATTACCTACCTTGGAGCTGGCTTCCAGTCTGACCAGATCCGGCTGGATCCTAGTATTATATAGGAAGTGAATTTCGTCTGACGTACGCAACATGTACTGAATATAGTTTGGTTTCGGACTTTCAAGTCACATAAAACAACTTGCAGGGTAATCAGAATACACTTGTTAATATGTTGATCGGTTGATTTAATTAAGCCCGGTTTAATTGCGCACAGGACAACAGCAGATCAAGGACAGACAGTACGGTGGGCGAGTCGCTCATCGACTACAACTATACACCCAGTAAGTAGCTCTTATTAAATTTATGATACACAAGTTATTTAATAACAGCATCGGCGACATTAGCGTGAACACTTTTACACCTGTTTCTAACTTTTCGAGGAATCTCTTCTATAATAATTGACTTTTTACTTAATTATTATAATCTAGCCGTAAAACGCCACATCTGAATATGGACGTCCAGGTCCAAGGCAGGCAGCTATCTCTACGCTGAGTGAAATATGGTCAATTGCCATTTTCAATCATGTTGTTTGGAAAATAGATTGGTAATCGCATGTTGTTATTGGTGGACTCAATGATACTGCCTAATCTCTAAATATCTATACTTAACGAATACATAATGAATTTCTTGCCAAGATTCGGAAGTCCAAATGGAGACGAGTCCTGTGGAGAAGAAGCCGCCGCAGCCGATTCGAAACATTTGTGACCCCTCACATGACACCACAGAGGTAACTGTTGTTTATTTACTTACTGTTAAACTTACCACTCGGCTACACGGCTACAGACATAGGCTACTCCGAATTGGAAAGTTGGACTGGACTCTAATCCTTCTATTTCAATCGTGTCAGAATGGTCTGGTAATTTTTGGTTTTTGCAGTGTCGTTCAACCTATTATGACTTCTATTGCGTAGGTTATAGTAGTCAAAATCTATAGAACGACACTTCATAACTAGCAAATTTCTGACTTTTACTTCTATTACCTACGCAATAGAAGTCAAACTAGGTTGAACAACACTGCAAAAACCAACAATTACGAGACCATCATGACACGATTGAAATAGCAGAATTAGGACCTTGATTTGTAATGTTTGGCAACGATCGAATGCCAATCTGTGAATATAAGTAGTCTCAAAATCCGGGAAAAACGTCGTCACTATAGACTTCTAAGAGAGAGATGCTGAGAGGATGTTGGGGAAGTGTGAGGAAGCTAGGTTAGCAAGAAATAATGCGCCTATGCATTTCTGTATCTATTCTATTAAATTTATAAGTTTCGAGCACTCGGGTTGCAGCTGTAAACCTGCGTTGGTGGCAATTAATACTGCCACATAGCTTTATGCGGAGCTATTGCCTTTTTGGCACTGCAAAGTATTTTGCTATAGATCGCTTTTGTTCTTTTTATTGTTGTTGATCTTTCTTTCTTCTTTCTGTATGAGACTGTATTTCCATACCTACAGCACGTGGCTCCTCCCTGCGTGGCAGCATTACCGCCGGCGTCGCGGCCTGCCCCGCCGCGCTCTCTCGCGCGAGCCATCAACGACACATTCCAAGTGAGAAAAATCACTCTATTTCCTTACTTATACTTTAGCTGTGAAGTCTCTTGTATACTAAGGACTTTAACTCTTCCAGACGTTCCCTGTACCAGTGAACACGTACCCGAGAACGCCGTACATCAAAAAGTAAGTTGAATGTTAACACGCTTTTGTATATCATCATCTAAAGAGATTAGCATCACTGCATTTGAATTGTTAATACCAAGTTTTTATTTCCTACCTTTTGTCACTCCAATTTGATCTATATGTCATCCATCCTTTCAACTCCAGCAGTCCATTGCAAGACAAAGAGGTGTTTGTCTAGCAGTTCCTAAAAGCCACTCTAAGCAAGCGAGTTGGTAACTCAAGAGCTCTTCACAACCCTACATGATTAGGCGGTCAAGTTGTATGATTATTTCATCAAAACCATCACAGCCTATCGTAGTCCACTCCTGGACGAAGGCCTCTCCCAAGTTCCGCCATAGCACCCGGTTCTCCACCTTCCGCATCCAGTCTGACCTGGCTGCATCAAAACCTTGTTGGTTTCTAATAGCAGGGAGCAGATCCTCCAAAGTATGGAGGAGCAGAGATCTATCGTTATGATAAGTGGAAAGATATCCACAAAATCAGTCCGGCTTTCATTGCGAAAGGGTAATGAGCAAGTAATAGCTGGACGGAACGGACCCCAACTAGCGAGTTCGTTATTAACTATTTTTACTCTTTACTCGTTTAGTCCTCTCCGCTAGACTCTTTGTTGGTGGAAGCACTTCTATGAAGTTTACCGTTGCGAGTTAAACGGGGTCCGTACGGAGCCCGCCCTTCTGCCAGTGGAAGCCCGGCTATCCTGTTGTTAAGAGACATCTCAGCTCCTCACCGCTTTGATGGATATGTACTAGATCCTATGCGTATCTCGTACACTAATACCCGATTTTGGAAAATGTTGCAACTACCAATCAAATTGATTGACATGAATCGAGGAGAACTACTACTGAAAGTGTTGTGACTTTAGGGTTAACAATAAATTAGTGATGGACGAGGAGTTACTGCGCGGACGAGCGGCCGCCAAGAAGGGAAACAAGAAGACTGTGCCGGAACTGTCGCTGCCGTACGTGCCGGGAGGTAAGCAGCAGTTTAGGACTGGCGGCACGAGAGGTAGGTTCATGTCTTTATGATCTTTGCAAGTGCGTAAAGAACTCATGTGTCCATTGTAGAGAAACTTTTAAAATCTGATGAGCTTCATCACAAATCTGCAATGTTTAGAATACCAAGTTTTTACAGAATTAAGTGTTGTGTACAAGGGGATCAGATAGATGTTTTTCCATCCATAACTTTAACTTCAAATACGGAGCTAAAAATAATCCAGGATCATTCAATCAACAACGATAATAGAACCTCTTATAATTTGCGCCACAACTCTCGGAACTTCGACATCCAATCTACTCCAGCTACCTTCAGATCGTTGGTCCAACTGCTAGAAGATGACCCACAGTTCTTGTATGTTCCATCTTCAGTACCAAAGCTCGGATTAGAATCTTCGACACTGCAGCTCCAAACAAGGATCGGTGCTATTATTAATGGAGTAGTAACTACTGGCGCAGGTCTATTGGCCACGACCCACACTACGTCTGCTTTACAATATTCATTATTAAAACTTCCAGCGAGCAACAGCCCGGTGAAGAAGGTGAAGAAGCCGCTGCCCGTCCACCACTCAGTATCTAAGGCCTATGACAACTGGGACGGTATTGTAAGTGTAAACATTTACTCAAAATTTATGGAACCTACAGGTTTAACCGATGTCATCATCAGCGTATCTTTCCTCTTTTAACACTTCGTGAGTGTTGCTGTGCCCTTTATACAGCTACCAACAAACAATGCATCCTTTTCTCGCTTATAGACGTTTTCATAAGGGGATACGGAATAGGACGTTTATTTGCGACAGCAACTGTCATATTTATCAGACGGAATCAGGCGGTGGGTTTCAAGCGGAACCATATAGCTACCCATGGGCGTATCCAAGGAGGAGGGCCCCTGCCCCTGGACCTTTCCTGCCTCTCATACATTTAGCTGGTTAATTATGTGCTTATGCTTAAGTAGGTACTGATAATATTTCGGATTTACCCAATCATGAGGAAGCGTCACAGTCAACTGGAAAGATTCTCTCGAAAAATATTGGGGCGCGTCTTCGTGGATTGACCGAACATATTTGGAGTCGGTCTTTAATCGCAGTAAAGTTGTACAACTTATGTATTTTTATACAGCGTAGCGGTATGGAGTTGACAACGAGTGCTCGAGTGCCGACCAACTTGCCGTACATGTGACTGTACCAGGGGTACTGGTGGACCCGCTACCAGTAACCTATGCCTACGGAACCCGTCACCACACGAACATTAAAGACTGCTGTTATAGTGCGCAATGACGTTACATATACTTAGTTAATTAAATCTATAGTGTAATATTATTTAGGGCAGATGTTTCAATCGCCAGATAATGTTTAATCCAACGAATTAATTTGATACTTGACAGATTTTGAACATGAAAGCTGTTAAAAATTCAAATTTATTCCCTCGGATAAAGTTAACTGATGATTGAAAAATCAGCCCTTATTATTGTTTATTCCCATAATTATTTATTCGATATTTAGTCGATTACAAACGGTTTATCGTACGGTAAACTTGCGAATTGACATATTGATTGACAACCGAACGGTTCATAAATCAATCGTGGATTTACGAGAGAAATGTAGGTAAATTGTTAATTTGATCGACTTTTTTGTAGAATCCAAAATTATGTATTATTTAGGTAAATTAAGGGAACTAAACAATTATTAGAGATATTTTGAATAAACAGATTCTCTGTACGATTGTTATTGATATTTTATCGACATATTGTATAAATTAAACGAATGGTCTCGCTATAAATTTAAAAGATAGTGTTTACTCATATTAATTTCTGTTTTTAATCTATAAATTGTTTCAATAATTTAATATGGTTGAAAAGGATCGTATTGTCACAAACAGACATGCCAAAGGGATTTTTAGAGGATAGCATTTTGTTATTTTGACGAGTTTTGCCGCGGAGATGTGCGGCGACTACCAACGTTATTTGTAAATATGTATAGTGTTACATTTTATTACACGCGATATTAATAAACACTTTATATAAATATTGTTTGTTTTCATTATATTGCTTTCATAACAACTACTTAGAGACTGCATTAGAATACACACCCATATTAAACTATACCCACGATACAGGAGAATAACCTAAGTCAAAAAACCCCCGACTCCAACTAGAAAAAGAGCTGTAACTTTTGAACGGCCAAACAGATTTTCATGAAACATAAGCTAAGATGATACCCGATTAAACTAGCTTTCAATTAGAAAATGCATGAAAATCAGTCTATCCGTTTTGGAGCTACGATGCCACAGAAATATGCACAGACACACCGTTACACAGATACACACTACAAACTTATAACATCCTTCTTTTTTGTCAGAGGTCAAAAAGGAGGAAGGGGCAACCTTTAAAAAAAAATCACGACTACTTTCTGACCTCAACCGTATTTCCGGCCTTTTTCCAGTCCGTTTTCGACGCGAAACATGCACGTTTGTGAAATAGACCAAGAAGCCAATCATAGACGTAGGATTTCGCTTATGCTTGGTCCATCGATGTCTATAGATACGCTCTGTCATACAAAGGGAAGCTAAAAAAATGAGACGTATTTTTTGAAGACGTCGAATTCTAAATTCGACAATTTTTGAATTATATTTAAATAGAACAGCGATACATGCACTAATGGAATAGCTACTGTTATTATATATTTTTTATTCAATACACAAATTAATAATTATGTTTATAACGGCATTTGACTGGTGATCAACTAGGTACTCCATTTTTCTGAAAATGGAGTACCTGACACGTCTCACTTTTTGAGTTCACTAAGCATATCTATAGACATCGATGGCTAGATCTATAGATCCAATACATTAAGCAACGTGCGATATTAACTTACGCAGTGTTTACGGGCACCGTATAATCAAATCCTTTGAGAATGTATCACATCAAATCGCGGTGGCCATAGATAGTTTCAAGACAACAAACGTACCAACCCAATAAAATAAAATAAAACTACGCCGTGTTTTCCTACAAGCGCACGTAGCGCTACGCGTATCTTTCGCCGTAGCACTACGCGAACTGTCACTGACTGTGACAGCGAAGCAACGAAATGAAATGAAACAGCACGAATTAATTTTAATAATTATAATATTATTCTAGTTGGCAGTTAATGACTAAAGTACAATAATATCATAGAGTACGTCACCTATGAACGATACAAATGGCATACTAAATTGCTATAATATAGCTAACAGCTTAACATGAAGACTCCGATTTCTGCGTGAAGTTTACTTTGGCTTAATTTATCAGAATTCGGACTTACATTATACGGAAATATATTCAGCTTACGTTACTACGTGTAAGGTACCCTCGTGCCTAATATGCTAAAATATATGGTCACACTTTATTAGGGCGGTCCTTTTAAGGGGTTATCATACTCATCATCAATCGCGAAAAAAATCAGCTGTTCCATACAGTTAGTCGAGTAATATTGAATTACAGTTTGCATAAAGCAGCAGATAATTTCTTTCGTTATTTCAGATTTGTTCCCACAGTAAAAGTTGTTCAAAATTATGAATACAATAGCCCCAAAAAATGGACTATAAAAGTGTGACCTTATATTTGTTATTATGGCCCGTATTAATAAACTCTTAATATCACTTGTACCTAAGTCTATAGATTTAGGATGAAATATTCTATGTTTATGTGTAAGTCACTGTCAAAATTTACCAACACACACCAACACGTCATCTTAAATTAATCAAATTAACATCTCAAGAGTTAATATGTACCTTCTTATCACGTTCACAGTCCGTGCATTACATGTAATGCATTTTCGATTTTTTTTTGACGTTCACACATTTTAATGCATTAGCCTTAGCGTAAGCAGGTTCTTCGTCTGAACATTAGCCCATGCGTTTCCTGAACTGATCTACGAAAATCTAGCTGAGACATCCGTGCATTACATGTAATGCATGCTGAAATTCAGACCTCAATTAAAATTACGTAGTAATCAACCTATCTGCCTTTCATTATGCACTTAAAATGGTATATCGAAAAAATCGTTGGACGTACCAGGTATTGTACACAAGTTGACAAAGTACCAGTGTATTTATTCAGGCCTGAATTTTATTCCTTCTATCTAAATATTACTTGTAGTGACGTAAGCCGTAATATATTTTCGTTTTCAAGCAGTAATACTGAAGCGCTATATATTTGAAGGACTGGTAATATCACATTAGCCTACACGACAATTAACTTACAATTTTGTTCATTAATTACTTAGTTACTGCTAACGAAATGCATGTTTTAAATATAAAGAGTTTTTCGAACTATCGAGATCAACTTAATTAATACGATCGTAATTAGCACCAATGTTGTGTTAAATCTAACGCAAAATATTAAGGCATTTTTTTTTGAAATTCTCCTTAGCACATAATTGTCACAGTGTAGAAATTAGTCAGTGGAACAAACTGCATAAAATGGTTTGCACACTTATGGAATGTTTTTACACTACGTGGAAACTTTTTTAATTGTGACGATTACGCACTAGGCATAAAAGCGGCTTAGTGCATTTTTTTCCTCATTAGATACAAAGTTGCCGTTGCAAAAGAAGACCACTTTCAAGAATATAGGGCTAAACATGTACGATAATGATTTTTTTTTCACTATATTTACATAATATACAATCATAATGTTTGTTTCGCCACGTAAAAAAATATATATTTAGGTACAATAAAGTTTCAGCTTAGTCACGAAGCACATTTTTTACAAGAGGCACTTAACATTTTTATACTAAGGTAACATTGGTTACCAGTGTCCAGTTTAAGACCCGACCTCCAAATGCAAAATATATAGGTACCTACTTATCAACTTTTATTGACAACGGCAACAAAACAGAAGTTTTTAGCTTGAGCACAGACCTCGTTAGCGAAGGCAGGTCTGTGAGCTTGAGCTAAGTCAGTGTTACGAGTACGCATGTGCGTGCAGACGCCACAGATCGCCGCGTATGCTCAAGATGGCGGCGCGATCACGATGCCGAGTGGCGCGAGGACTATATGTGACGTCACAAGCTCCGTGTTCAAGAGGGCGGTGCGCACAAGATTTCAGGCGTTTGCGCAGGCGGGCACGCTGTTATTAGCAGCTCGCCGCCAGTCTCCGTGATCGGCACCGTCTTATGATAGTTTATGAGATCAGCTGCAAGAGAAAGTTGATTATCATTAAAAACACCTAACGAGGTTACACAGAATATTTTTTTAAGCAGTGCGCTTAATTTGTAGAGTGATTCAATCTCTGTTCCTAAATGCACCCGCAGTATTGGGATATAGGTACTATAAAAAAAAAACGCAAATTCGACTTAGTATGGGAGACACGCATAATTTACTAGCGCAAGCCATACAAAATCAAATTTTTATTTTGTTTTGGAGTGAATTTTATTACTGCGGTTGCATTTGGGAACGGACACTGAATTACTCTCCAAGTTGCGAACTACCTTCATAAAAAATTATCCTGTATAGGTATTTCGGAAGGCATTAGATTAAAAAATAGGTATGGAAAATACATCTGAAGAACCACTGTATAGCGTCTCCAATAAATCTCAAAATCTTTAAATTTTCTTGAATCTCCAGCATAACGTAAAAAGCTGGCTCTCTAGTGTCCCTAATAACAGGCTTGTAAGAGATGAATACATGGTCAAAATTTGAATGCAGAGGCCCTAAAATGTAAGTCATACATACCGAGTGTGTCGTGCGCCACTTGCGCGGTGGGCCAGCAGCCGGTAGGCGCGCGCCGCCTCCACCAGGTAGTGCTTGCAGCGCTGCGCCGCGCGGTACGTCACGGCGTACCCCCACACGCGCTCCGACACGCGCACCAGGAAGCTGCCGGCTGCACAGCCTGACAGTTGTACATACCGAGTGTGTCGTGCGCCACTTGCGCGGTGGGCAGCAGCCGGTAGGCGCGCGCCGCCTCCACCAGGTAGTGCTTGCAGCGCTGCGCCGCGCGGTACGTCACGGCGTACCCCCACACGCGCTCCGACACGCGCACCAGGAAGCTGCCGGCTGCACAGCCTGACAGTTGTACATACCGAGTGTGTCGTGCGCCACTTGCGCGGTGGGCAGCAGCCGGTAGGCGCGCGCCGCCTCCACCAGGTAGTGCTTGCAGCGCTGCGCCGCGCGGTACGTCACGGCGTACCCCCACACGCGCTCCGACACGCGCACCAGGAAGCTGCCGGCTGCACAGCCTGACAGTTGTACATACCGAGTGTGTCGTGCGCCACTTGCGCGGTGGGCAGCAGCCGGTAGGCGCGCGCCGCCTCCACCAGGTAGTGCTTGCAGCGCTGCGCCGCGCGGTACGTCACGGCGTACCCCCACACGCGCTCCGACACGCGCACCAGGAAGCTGCCGGCTGCACAGCCTGACAGTTGTACATACCGAGTGTGTCGTGCGCCACTTGCGCGGTGGGCAGCAGCCGGTAGGCGCGCGCCGCCTCCACCAGGTAGTGCTTGCAGCGCTGCGCCGCGCGGTACGTCACGGCGTACCCCCACACGCGCTCCGACACGCGCACCAGGAAGCTGCCGGCTGCACAGCCTGACAGTTGTACATACCGAGTGTGTCGTGCGCCACTTGCGCGGTGGGCAGCAGCCGGTAGGCGCGCGCCGCCTCCACCAGGTAGTGCTTGCAGCGCTGCGCCGCGCGGTACGTCACGGCGTACCCCCACACGCGCTCCGACACGCGCACCAGGAAGCTGCCGGCTGCACAGCCTGACAGTTGTACATACCGAGTGTGTCGTGCGCCACTTGCGCGGTGGGCAGCAGCCGGTAGGCGCGCGCCGCCTCCACCAGGTAGTGCTTGCAGCGCTGCGCCGCGCGGTACGTCACGGCGTACCCCCACACGCGCTCCGACACGCGCACCAGGAAGCTGCCGGCTGCACAGCCTGACAGTTGTACATACCGAGTGTGTCGTGCGCCACTTGCGCGGTGGGCAGCAGCCGGTAGGCGCGCGCCGCCTCCACCAGGTAGTGCTTGCAGCGCTGCGCCGCGCGGTACGTCACGGCGTACCCCCACACGCGCTCCGACACGCGCACCAGGAAGCTGCCGGCTGCACAGCCTGACAGTTGTACATACCGAGTGTGTCGTGCGCCACTTGCGCGGTGGGCAGCAGCCGGTAGGCGCGCGCCGCCTCCACCAGGTAGTGCTTGCAGCGCTGCGCCGCGCGGTACGTCACGGCGTACCCCCACACGCGCTCCGACACGCGCACCAGGAAGCTGCCGGCTGCACAGCCTGACAGTTGTACATACCGAGTGTGTCGTGCGCCACTTGCGCGGTGGGCAGCAGCCGGTAGGCGCGCGCCGCCTCCACCAGGTAGTGCTTGCAGCGCTGCGCCGCGCGGTACGTCACGGCGTACCCCCACACGCGCTCCGACACGCGCACCAGGAAGCTGCCGGCTGCACAGCCTGACAGTTGTACATACCGAGTGTGTCGTGCGCCACTTGCGCGGTGGGCAGCAGCCGGTAGGCGCGCGCCGCCTCCACCAGGTAGTGCTTGCAGCGCTGCGCCGCGCGGTACGTCACGGCGTACCCCCACACGCGCTCCGACACGCGCACCAGGAAGCTGCCGGCTGCACAGCCTGACAGTTGTACATACCGAGTGTGTCGTGCGCCACTTGCGCGGTGGGCAGCAGCCGGTAGGCGCGCGCCGCCTCCACCAGGTAGTGCTTGCAGCGCTGCGCCGCGCGGTACGTCACGGCGTACCCCCACACGCGCTCCGACACGCGCACCAGGAAGCTGCCGGCTGCACAGCCTGACAGTTGTACATACCGAGTGTGTCGTGCGCCACTTGCGCGGTGGGCAGCAGCCGGTAGGCGCGCGCCGCCTCCACCAGGTAGTGCTTGCAGCGCTGCGCCGCGCGGTACGTCACGGCGTACCCCCACACGCGCTCCGACACGCGCACCAGGAAGCTGCCGGCTGCACAGCCTGACAGTTGTACATACCGAGTGTGTCGTGCGCCACTTGCGCGGTGGGCAGCAGCCGGTAGGCGCGCGCCGCCTCCACCAGGTAGTGCTTGCAGCGCTGCGCCGCGCGGTACGTCACGGCGTACCCCCACACGCGCTCCGACACGCGCACCAGGAAGCTGCCGGCTGCACAGCCTGACAGTTGTACATACCGAGTGTGTCGTGCGCCACTTGCGCGGTGGGCAGCAGCCGGTAGGCGCGCGCCGCCTCCACCAGGTAGTGCTTGCAGCGCTGCGCCGCGCGGTACGTCACGGCGTACCCCCACACGCGCTCCGACACGCGCACCAGGAAGCTGCCGGCTGCACAGCCTGACAGTTGTACATACCGAGTGTGTCGTGCGCCACTTGCGCGGTGGGCAGCAGCCGGTAGGCGCGCGCCGCCTCCACCAGGTAGTGCTTGCAGCGCTGCGCCGCGCGGTACGTCACGGCGTACCCCCACACGCGCTCCGACACGCGCACCAGGAAGCTGCCGGCTGCACAGCCTGACAGTTGTACATACCGAGTGTGTCGTGCGCCACTTGCGCGGTGGGCAGCAGCCGGTAGGCGCGCGCCGCCTCCACCAGGTAGTGCTTGCAGCGCTGCGCCGCGCGGTACGTCACGGCGTACCCCCACACGCGCTCCGACACGCGCACCAGGAAGCTGCCGGCTGCACAGCCTGACAGTTGTACATACCGAGTGTGTCGTGCGCCACTTGCGCGGTGGGCAGCAGCCGGTAGGCGCGCGCCGCCTCCACCAGGTAGTGCTTGCAGCGCTGCGCCGCGCGGTACGTCACGGCGTACCCCCACACGCGCTCCGACACGCGCACCAGGAAGCTGCCGGCTGCACAGCCTGACAGTTGTACATACCGAGTGTGTCGTGCGCCACTTGCGCGGTGGGCAGCAGCCGGTAGGCGCGCGCCGCCTCCACCAGGTAGTGCTTGCAGCGCTGCGCCGCGCGGTACGTCACGGCGTACCCCCACACGCGCTCCGACACGCGCACCAGGAAGCTGCCGGCTGCACAGCCTGACAGTTGTACATACCGAGTGTGTCGTGCGCCACTTGCGCGGTGGGCAGCAGCCGGTAGGCGCGCGCCGCCTCCACCAGGTAGTGCTTGCAGCGCTGCGCCGCGCGGTACGTCACGGCGTACCCCCACACGCGCTCCGACACGCGCACCAGGAAGCTGCCGGCTGCACAGCCTGACAGTTGTACATACCGAGTGTGTCGTGCGCCACTTGCGCGGTGGGCAGCAGCCGGTAGGCGCGCGCCGCCTCCACCAGGTAGTGCTTGCAGCGCTGCGCCGCGCGGTACGTCACGGCGTACCCCCACACGCGCTCCGACACGCGCACCAGGAAGCTGCCGGCTGCACAGCCTGACAGTTGTACATACCGAGTGTGTCGTGCGCCACTTGCGCGGTGGGCAGCAGCCGGTAGGCGCGCGCCGCCTCCACCAGGTAGTGCTTGCAGCGCTGCGCCGCGCGGTACGTCACGGCGTACCCCCACACGCGCTCCGACACGCGCACCAGGAAGCTGCCGGCTGCACAGCCTGACAGTTGTACATACCGAGTGTGTCGTGCGCCACTTGCGCGGTGGGCAGCAGCCGGTAGGCGCGCGCCGCCTCCACCAGGTAGTGCTTGCAGCGCTGCGCCGCGCGGTACGTCACGGCGTACCCCCACACGCGCTCCGACACGCGCACCAGGAAGCTGCCGGCTGCACAGCCTGACAGTTGTACATACCGAGTGTGTCGTGCGCCACTTGCGCGGTGGGCAGCAGCCGGTAGGCGCGCGCCGCCTCCACCAGGTAGTGCTTGCAGCGCTGCGCCGCGCGGTACGTCACGGCGTACCCCCACACGCGCTCCGACACGCGCACCAGGAAGCTGCCGGCTGCACAGCCTGACAGTTGTACATACCGAGTGTGTCGTGCGCCACTTGCGCGGTGGGCAGCAGCCGGTAGGCGCGCGCCGCCTCCACCAGGTAGTGCTTGCAGCGCTGCGCCGCGCGGTACGTCACGGCGTACCCCCACACGCGCTCCGACACGCGCACCAGGAAGCTGCCGGCTGCACAGCCTGACAGTTGTACATACCGAGTGTGTCGTGCGCCACTTGCGCGGTGGGCAGCAGCCGGTAGGCGCGCGCCGCCTCCACCAGGTAGTGCTTGCAGCGCTGCGCCGCGCGGTACGTCACGGCGTACCCCCACACGCGCTCCGACACGCGCACCAGGAAGCTGCCGGCTGCACAGCCTGACAGTTGTACATACCGAGTGTGTCGTGCGCCACTTGCGCGGTGGGCAGCAGCCGGTAGGCGCGCGCCGCCTCCACCAGGTAGTGCTTGCAGCGCTGCGCCGCGCGGTACGTCACGGCGTACCCCCACACGCGCTCCGACACGCGCACCAGGAAGCTGCCGGCTGCACAGCCTGACAGTTGTACATACCGAGTGTGTCGTGCGCCACTTGCGCGGTGGGCAGCAGCCGGTAGGCGCGCGCCGCCTCCACCAGGTAGTGCTTGCAGCGCTGCGCCGCGCGGTACGTCACGGCGTACCCCCACACGCGCTCCGACACGCGCACCAGGAAGCTGCCGGCTGCACAGCCTGACAGCGCTGTTTCGGCTTCTGACCGACTGATCAGACCTAAACAATAATATCCCCATTGTTATCTAGGGCACAACTGGAAGAACTTTTTCTATTTTATTGCCTTTTCTGGGGGTAGACCGCGTAATTAAAATGGTAATGAACATCGACTCTGGTAATGAACTTCCAATATGATCCTGAGAGACTACCTTGTAAAAAAATTACCTATCATAAAGTTAGGACTCCCATCTTTATGATCGGTGCACTTTTTATAAGGTAGGTCAAAGTTTAGTCCCTCACGATCATATTGAAGTTTAGTATCAGTGTCGATGTTCATTACCCTTTTCGTTACGTGGAAGACCCGCTGTTCTGAACCTGACTATCGACTAATCCGTCACGACCCGCGTCATTCACAGAGTCAATTAAGAATCCCTTGTCCGCTTTACCATTTGAAGCCACTCACAAATCTCTGGCAAATCACGAGTTGTAATCTAGGCGTATATTTACTTATCAGACTTTTACTAGTCATAATAGCAACAAGTCATAAAGGCAACGATGAAGGGAGAGCCACGAGTTTTGTCTTTAAAAATTGTTATTGGCGTTCAAAAACCACTCGTCCAGAACAGTTCTAGTTCTACCTGTTTACAAGAAAATAAATTGTAGCCTCACCATGAAACCAGTCCACGGGCTTACTGTTCTCGTCGAGTCCGACGCCGCGTTTCAGCTCATTCATCTGGAACCATTCCACCACCGCTTCTCGGCTCGGTGGCTTGCCCGCTGCAACAATGTATGATTATGTCCAATAGTTCAATTATAATACGTACAAAGATATTTACTATAGAATAGGTTGTATATGTATAGGTTGGCTTGCAGTTCATTATTTTCGTTATTTCTCGTGAAAGGCAAGTAAGATATAAAGTATGATAGTGCTTACCTTGCATGGTGTCAGGCGGCGCGGCGAGGTGTGCGCTGCGTCGATGTGCTTCTCTTGCTGCGCGGGCGATTTCTCGCATACTTGCTTCCGCCTCTTTCGCTTTGCGCTCTGGAAGGAACAGACGATAATTATATTAATTAGTGTTACTGAAGCCCAGTTTATTGCTCTTAACTCCTTTTATAGTTCTAACTTTCTTCCCAGACTACCTGCTTCTCAACAGATGGAAAAAGACGTATCGACTCCACTCATTGGGATTGAATGGAACTGTTTGAAATAAAAAAAATGGTCTCTAAGTACGTACCCTAGTCAATCACCTCTCCTGCAGAGCTAGCACGGCGGATGGACAAACCCGTTTTCTCCACATATTGTCTCCTTGACAGAAGACAAAACGAAAAATCGAGACAGAAAACGCTAAAGAGATGGCCTTGTCCCCAATTTTTCGCTCGCCCCATTTTGCCGTGCTAGCCGCAAAGCGCGCTGAGTCTAGCCCGCTCTCTCAGCTGTATAACAAGTATATACACACCCTGGTCGCGCCAGGTCGCGTCGTGTGTCTGCGCGGCATGGTGCGCGAGCCTCATGGCCCTGGCGCGCTTGGCCCTCAGGCCGCGCAGTATGTCTCCTGCCCTCGCGGCGGCCACACGTCTCTCCCAGGCCGCCACCAGCACGCTGACTCCGTCGCCGCCCGCACCCACGCCCATGTCCTGAACACATAGTTCCGTCTTTGGAAGACACTCTCGTTCAGACTTCAAAAAGTCTATAGCGGATGTAGAAGGAACTAGCATTTTGAGTTTAGTATCTCGAAATAAAGCAGAGAAAAGAAGAAAGGAGACAGTAGAGTGTATTCAGCAGTGAAGAAAACAAAGCCCTTCTTCTCATTAAGGATAATTGATCCTAATGTCATGCAATCCCCTATAAGAATAAGGATCTAATAATTGGATGAAGATGAAGTTGAGTGAGTTGAGAATGGAGGAAATTAATATTTTTATGAATTAACGTCTTGGCGACTCTATTCACTTAGATATACATTTAATAGTTTAATATTGCTTGTTAATATCTCCTTCTGCATGGTTATTATAACAATATCCCCTTTTATCGACCAGCTTCTTGGTAGCAGTCTAGGAGCGACACCATCATAAATGATCATTTAACCATCTGTCGTCATTTTAAAATAGAGGTATGATATGAAAATGATTATGAAATGCCATGTGATTATATTTTATGTTGGCAAGGGTATTATTCATTAAAACGACAGTACTTTGTTTTACAAAAACTATAATAATCCTTATATTTATTAAATCATTATCATTACAAATAATATACACAAGGTTAACTTACAAGACATGTATTACAAAAATATTTTACAAATTGTAAGACTATGCTTATAACTGACTGTTTTAAACGTACATCTAATCCTATTTCAGCTTAGAATAGAAAGAAAAAGGCTAGATAAACAAGTACAAGAGAAAATATCGAGAGACTGAACTCACAACACAATAAACAAATACAAGTGAAGTTATCGATACTGTATTTGAACAGACTAAACTATTAGCAAATACATTGTATATTGGCTCAGATTCTGCAAGTTTGTCTACATTAATTTAATTTGGCCTTCCTACATCCTTTCGACCTTCCACCTTCAACTGACCTGCAGAACGTCTCTCTTGCCCTCAATAAAGTTAAAGTGCAGCGTGTTCTTGTTGAGCTCGATCTTCAGGGTGTCATTGAAGTCCGCTTTGTCACCCAATTTGTCCACCAGCTCGTCCCGCAGGTCTGGCTCCAGCTTCACGTCGGGCTCCAGGGCCTCGATCCTCTGCCGCAACTCGTCCACCGTGCAGTAGATCTCCAGTGTGTCTTCTAAAGGGTCTATCGTTTTCGGAGATAGGTCGAATTTCTGGAAAGTTATAATTTTTGATATATGGAGTTTAGGTTCACTGATAATGCTAATGGAATCTTATGTTTGAATCTCAACTCTATTGCCATTTTCTGGCATACTTCAAATAGTGAGATCTTCTTAAAATATCTTAACTGAAAAACCTCATCAAACTTTTCATAGTTTCTGTGATCAAATTTAAGGCATCAGAACTATTGAATCTCTATATTAACTTTAACCTAACAATGTACTTATAACTGTTCTGTGTAACTACAATACATAAATTTTTATTGTGGTCAAATCTACCTCTTATGTGCTAAAAACAGTATAGCTTTCTAACCATAATAAATGTGTGCCAACCTGTTCCAAATCATTGAGTGGTTTATAATCGATGAGCTGCGTGAGCTCCTTCTCGACGGACTTTCTGAGTTGCTGCACCTCCTGCCGCGCCTGTGCGATGGCCTTCTCCCGCGCCTCCTCCGCCAAGATCGACTCTATCGACTTGTCGTCTGGGTGCTCCCCCATCACCCACACCTGGAATAGTTATGTACACAACGTTAATAAGAGTAATTTGTGATAACTTTCTGTTGTTATGGAAGTAAGAAAGAAAATAAATGAGGATTTGATGACGCTCGGCTGGATATAGATACCTAATATACGCGAAAGGAGGAGAACTGAATGTTAGAGCGCAACTTGGGAGAGACCTGCGATATTTGTTGAACACTACATTCAGGAACAAATAGTTTTTTTTCTATAAACTTCATCCCACGCATTTATTGTGTAAACCTAGCTTACAGGTGGTCAGAACCCTTAAGTCTGAGGAGTGTTTCTGGCTCTCTGTGTTCTACCGATTGTACAACGGACAGAGTTCCGAGGAATTGTTGGATATGATGCCAATGGCTACTTATTACCATCGCACCTCTCGCCATCAGCCGGGAGTTCATCCGCATCCTAGAGCCATACTGGTCTCGTACCGCGCGGTTTTAGAAGGATTTCCTCCCACGCACGCTCAGGTTGTGGGATCTGCTCCCCATCGAGGCTTTCCCAAGAGACTACAGCAATGGGGTTCTTCAAAAAGGGAGTGAAAAGATTTTTATAGGGTCGGCAATGCGCGAATGATGCACCTGGTGTTGCAAGCGTCCATAGAGTACGGTAACCGCTTACCATCAGGCGGGCTATAAACTTGTCTGCCACATTAGTGTCTTAAAAAAAAAAGTAACTATTTTGTGAGTCATTAAGGTAATTTCATGTTCATTAATTCATGAATCATGCTTTGGGAATCCAATAACAAAATTGGGAAACGAACATTAAGATACGAAGCAATTAGCAAACACAAAATATTTCCTTGCAGCAATATCATAATAAATCACTTGACAAAACAAAATTGATGACGATGTTGTCAAAACGGTCGTAAGTTGAGCATTGTCTTCAAAGGTCGAATGTTTGACCAAACAATGGACGAAACCTTCAAACATTGGAAGTAAATGATCAGTTTGAAGGTCTGCCAATATGCTATCGAAAAACGCGGATATTAATAATAGTTCCATTTAAATCTATACGTTACTATGTGCGGATTCGTTTACGTAAACTAAATGATTACTGATTTTATCAAATAAATTAAGATTTTTTTATAATATAGTTGGCAAACGAGCTTGCGGTTCACCTGGTGGTAAGTGATCACCGCCGCCCAGCAACACCAGAGGAGTCACCGTTGCGTTGCCGACCTTTTAGGATGGTGTAGGATTTTAGGATGGAGGGGGGGTTGGTTGGGCTTCCGGACCTCTCACTCACAAGCGAAACGCAGCAGGATGCTACTTTACGATAGTATTCTGTGAGAGAGTGGTACTTCCCCGTCGAGCTAGCCCATTTACGAGCTGTACTCAGTTATTGACTACAGCTAGGCTCTAACACAAGCGATCGACTACTAAAGCTATCCCATAGTCTTCCTATACCTAGAATGCCGTCAGAAGTCCTAAGATCTTAAGATACTGTAGATCGACAAGTTCGGTTACGAATCCTGTCCTCCGCAAGTCAACTATCAGCTTGACTTTAGACTTCTAAATTCTGATTGGCCATTTTAACCGGATAGATAACATGCTTTGTAAACCACGGAGGGTCTGTATTTGTAAAGCAGTTACCCATCCAAGGTTGGAGTGCGGTAGCCGCCTAGCCTCGTAACTTACACCATGCCGTAGTATACAGGTCTCAACTACTTCTGGTACTACAACATTATTATTAGATAGATATCTACTGTTTCGATAATTATAATGTTTATGTTCCAAAGAAAAGCAGCTGCGTAGTTTCCGGTGTAGAAACCGTACGCGCAGACCTCCCGATAGCTTTCCATTTTAATAAAGACAACAATATAATGTATATAATTATAGTATTTTATTTATCACTAGACCTATCATAATATACAGGATGACTACTTGATTGAAGGAGGGTATTGTACACATCATTATGAACAACTTTTACTACGAGACCAATGCTGAAATCGCGAAGTTTTAATAACTATTTAATTGAAAGCAAAAAAAAAATTTTTTAACCTGTTGGTTCCTTTGGTTCTTGAACTGCCTATATTAATGATGCCGTTTGCTTTTTTGGGAAATCTCGGAAAAACATCGAAGCCCAATATTGTAACGTTAACATCACTAGCCTATATAAGGATGAGTAGCGTCTCTTGTGCTCTAATATAAACAATAATATGCGGAACTCCAATCCATGTGTCAACCATGATGATTATAGAGAATTCCTGCCCTCGTGTACGATCTTAAACGGGTTCTCTCACTATGCAATAGTTTTCATACTATCTTTTTACATGACGTAGGTAAATAAGGATATATGGAAATAGCTGGAAATTTTTATTGGCTTCATGAATGATCCTTACCCATGGTTCTCCGTTCTCTCCCGTGAGGAACTGCACCTGCTTCTTCCCGTTCTTCTGGAACTTGGGTCGCTCATCATCTTTGCCAACCTTCTCGTCCCAGATCTGCCAGCGACGCACCTGGAATTGGAAATTGTTCAGTATTAGTATTTCAGTTTCGATTGAGACTTATAAATTCTCGTATTTTTGTGTCTTTGTTATAATTGAAATTGTTTATTGAATTTTTTATATTTAACTAAATATTTACAATATTTGCCTTAATCTAAAAAGTTGACCGAACTGAGTTTATGTTTATAAATTGACAAAAAATCGGTAATAATGTGCAATCCCATTTCAGTATGAATTCAATTCAATCTTCTTACAGACCCATTTCAATTATGTTTCAATTTCATTTTTGACGGTATACCAATTTTGAATATTCTTGACGTTTCAAAATGTTAGTAGAATCTCAGAATACCGATTTGTTTTCAATCAACTTTCGACCTCATTACAATATAATTTCACGCTCGACGTGGTTTGTGCATAGATGTAGGATGTACAAGCGAAAATATTCTAAGTATATGGGGTTGTGAGTGTAGGAGAATACCATTTCGTCGGGGATAGTTCAATACCGCGTAAGTAGCATTGGTAAATACCGCGTAAATGTCAAATACCATTTTTTTCAGGAGAGAGATTCAACGGGTGCTAATCAGCGTCAGCAGTGCACTGGCTGCGAAATCTCAATTCGGCTAATTTCGTCACTTACGCGGTATTTACTAATGCTAGTTACGCGGTATTGAACTATCCCCGACGATTTGTGACATTTATGACACTGATACTACATCGGAACGAACTATATTTTGTACATTATTTATTACGAGAATCGGGCCTTTGTTTCAAATCAGGATACAACGTTCCAAGAAAACGCGCATTCCTGTCTCAAAATCCACTATCTCAATGTGACTTGTGCAAAGATTACAGCAATTTGAATAATGCTTATCTTAATAACAAAGTAATACAATAAGTTTATAACTTCGTCTTAATACTAAATAGGATTATTGTTAGATGCAATCTATGGCGTCACGAATCGACTGTCCATTCAGCACGGGAGGTGAACAAAAAACGACCTTGTGCCAATTGAAAGTCTGACAAGTGGTTATATTAGAAGTTAGAACAAGTCCGGTTCCATGACTCACAAGAAACAAAGAACCCTTGGGATATTTTTGTAACAACTTCGATTGATTGTTTATAAAGTTAAGAAGTAAAACCAAAATTAGTTGCTAATCAAATAATAAATCCGTCCATATCACTCACTGTCGCTCACGGTCGCTCAGTGGTCGAAATTCGACCGTAATGTTAGCTTTCTGCACTCCTTTTGAATATAAACTTTAACTATGCCAAATCTCACAATCCTCCGTACGCGCAATCTGCTTAAAAAGGGGTATAAAGTTTTCTCTTCACGTATTAATATATAGATAAACTTTAACTATACCAAATCTCACACTCCTCCGTGCGCGAAATATGCTTAAAAAGGGGTACAAAGTTTTCTCTTCACGTATTAATATATAGATAATGTAAGTACAGTCGTACAATACTTCGTCATAATTGAGTAACTAAAATTTAGTTTAGTTTGCAACTATTAAATTTAAATACAGCATTATTCTAGTCGTGAGACTTTTTTTTAGGAAGTAAGAGTTATCTTGTATTTATTTTTAGTATTATTATGTATTGTGATATAATCGTTCTCGAAAAATAAGTATTCATTTGCATATTAAAACGAATATAACCGGAAATAAATTGGTTTGTAAGTAGGTTTATTATAACGGATATTATAATGATGATAGAGTCTCCTATAACGTAATTATTAAAACAGATTTTTTTATTAGTTACGTAATTTAAATTTATTATACTAATCGATGGTAAAAGGCATTTAAATTGGGTGAGATAATAATATGGTTCGTAAGTACTATAATATAATATAATAAGTATAATCGTATAATAAGACGCAAAAACGTTTGCAAAAAATGTAAACAAAGGCTTTGTTCTAAGTTCGAACACTTCGTAATAATTGCGTGTTGTTCCATTTCGAAACGCTTTGTAACAGAACAGACGGCTTTTTATTGTTTTTTACACTCAGGCGCAGATGACAGGGTCATGAAAATCGTATCCTGAGAGAAAAGAAAATTTTATATAACATTTACATTTATGTAGGCAGACTTATTTTTATTACAAGATTGTAAATTATGCAAATACATTAATCAAAGCAGGACGAAGCAACTTTTGAAATTGAAAACTTTAAAATGCCAATTTCAAATAGGTTTCAAGACAAAGGTAATCTTTGCCCCAATAGACACTGTATTAAATTATGTCTAGCTTAAACCTTAGATAAAAATATTTTTATTTAATTTAATTACAATGTCGCAATAAAAAAATTGTTGTTTTTCCTCACTAAGATCAGATTTTGACTAAAATGTTCCACAAAATATTATACCGTGTGTCTCTCTGTAATCTAGCAAGCTATGATAGGATAACTAAACAAATCCTGTTGTGGTCAGACTCGAAGTGGAATGCAGCATCAAGGTTACTGCAGAGGTTAATTCGACGTAACCTTTATACATTCATTAGTAGGGACATAGTATGTAATCGAATCAGATATTGAAGCGTATGATACTCTTTAAACAGGATATTTTTTTTTGTAGTGCGCAAAATTTGCAGAGTGATTCAGTGTCCTTTCCCAATGCAACCGCAGTACTAAAATTCACTCCTAAACAAAATAATCATTTGATTTTGTATGGCTTGCGCTAGTCAATTATGCGTGTCCCCCATACTAAGTCGAATTTTCGTTTTGTTTTAAAGTGTATCCCAATACTGTAGTTGCATTTAGGAACAGAGACTGAATCACTCCGCAAATTATGCGCACTACATAAAAAAATATCTTGTATAGAGGAGGATAAGAATAGGAGAAAAAAAAGTTTATGTATATCATCGTATCTATATGCCTCGAAGGATTTGGCAGAGGAGAATTGTACAACGTGTATCAGAAATGCGTAGTCATATTTAAGGGTGCGGAAAGCGGATAAGACCATCAAACTGAACAACCTTCTCTATGAGACCAAAATCATAATCGCGAAAAAATATCAGCTGATCCATACGTTTGGGAGTACCTTTGAAGATTTGTATGGGACAGCTGCTTATGTTTCCGCGATTTCAACGTTGTTCCCATAATAAAAATTGTTCATATTGATACTCATCAAGTGTTCACTTCCACCTCTTAAAGCACTTTCAGTGAATTACAAATCATGAAATAATCAAGATCCAACCGTTTGTTAGCACCTATTTATATTTAACTATAACAGTTACCCCTTTGATTACAATACTTTCAGTGAATTACAAATCAGCCTGTATAGCAAAATAATGAAGTCTATTTATTCCACTACTTCCAGAAATTGTCACTCATGGTCCATCGATGATTAGTCAGATTTGGAGTCAGTCACACGTGAACATACGGAACTGTGTCGAGGCGTGACGAAAGCGACTTACGATAATCCTACAATACTACATGGTTGTTTCTTTTGCGTACAAAAATACATTCGCATATCAAATCGTCGAGCATTTTGAGACGGTTACGCCGACTTAGTGTTAAACAAAGGTTTTGGTAAAAATACTTTCTATGCATAGATAAAAAAATACAAAATGGTTTGATAAAGATTGAGTTCAAGTTCAAGATTATCGACATTGAATGTAAAATTTAACTACTGATTCCCTTTCGCATCATTATTCGTCTCGTTTTGTCTTATAGCAAGGAATAGATAAAACATTATTATTCTTATAATTTCAGTGACTTGACATTACTCTAAGCTTGAAACAAAATTCTGAAACATGATGGTTTTGTCAAAGATGGTAGTTAACCCCTGGCGACCGTTAATTCTAGCGGTCTACCCATATTCTTCAGTGACCATTTACGAACTGATTATGATGATGACACTTTCATTGCACTCGTTACCTAATAAAACAAACATTTCCACGAAGCCAATAGCTTCAACTGTTCCTAGCAACTGACTCAACATTCACAGGAATACCTATTTGTATTCATTGTCACTGCGCCATGGCGCACCCAAAGTCGTAAAGTAATGGAAGCGAAGGCGTGTCGAATGATTGGCATTGACTGGACGCTTATTATTGGAGATAAGCTGCTAGTAAGTGAATTCCAAGTAATGTATTGTTTGTTTTGATTACGTACAAGATCGACGGTGAAGACATCAGTAGACACGCTTGTAATTCCTTAAAAGGTAAAGTAGATTGGAGATAGATTCGTACGTGTGTTAGTATTATGTTACAATGTAAGAGACGTGCATCGCCATTTATGTGAACATAATAGATTAGAACTAACCATAGAAGAAAGAAAATTGGCACCACTTTTGGATACAACTGAAAGTAACTGTCACATTTTACCATTATAATTTGTAGTTGGGTATCATTAATTTGGGAGACTGTATTCGCGCACCCCAAATTATTATGAAAAGAAACTAGTATTTGAGAGCTAGAAATATATATAGCTAGATAATAAATAGATTTGGCCCCAAAAGATCAAGGTTCTTGAGGTTTTAAAGGCTTTTATAAGAATAGGGTTCTTACAACTTTAAGTACAAGTTTAAGTAACTACTCGTAATTTACATTTATGTTTTAACATTTACCTGTTCCTCCCTCATCTTGCAGAAGAGCGTCTGCTTCTGCGTCTCGTCGAGCTCGGCCAGGATCTCGGGGTCCACCCACATGTCGCGCAGGATCTGCTGCAACATGGTGCCGGCCCTGGAGACAATAAAACACAGTTATATAGAGTAGACAGCCCTGCAGACAATATAAAATAAGTTAGAATTGGCAACCCTGGAGTATAACGTACAGCTAATAATAATAATAACCATGAAGAGGGTAAAAAACGTACTGTCGTTGGCAACCTTGCAGTAAACATACAATTCACAGCTCTGCATAACATCAGAGCAATAATATAGGAATACATAACCCAGCACACAATCAAATAGCAGTGAATAAGATCAATAATGATGTTGTGATAAAAGAAAGCGTGAGTTATGACGATGACCATAATCATAATGATGACTAGTGCTTTCTCTTTGTGATAATATCTAGGTTTATCATCATAATTATGAACTCTCGTCAAATCAAAATAAACAATTTAAACCCAACGACGAACTAACCAAAACCACATCATACATAAAATTGAAATAACTGACAAAGTTCTTGATGGTAAAACTGGTGATCCTAGCCAAAGAAATGAAAAAACAAAGAACTTAAACAAAATTGCACATTCTTGTTTTCATACCAAAACAGTATTCGCTCCAAAATTACTACTTATTGATAGTGAAAGCACAGTGCATCACGGAGTATTGCCTATACTTGTCGGTTGAACAAGCAACATTATGACCTGTAATGTCTTTAATGGTCGCACGTTAGTTCCGCATGTCAATACACATATACAAGTTGACCTTACTATTATAGCAAATATAAACTTATCACTACATAGAGCAGACAAAGAAACTGAGTTATGTTATAATGAAACGAGTGAGGAAACTCGATACTAATTGATACATTGGTTATAAAGCTTCGTGAAGATGATGTCATTTGTCTCTTTGGACACGTAGGTATCCCCTTGGTTCCTTTGAGTATATTCTCAAAATTTGGTTGGCAAAATAACTGAAGTTCTAGTATTTAATATCCTAAAATGTTTGGCATAAAGTTTTTTCGCATAACGTTTACTGTCATACTCGTTTGTGAGAATATTGGTTTCATCAGTGCAAAACACTATCACATGTATACACATAACAGCAGCATTGTAACATGTAAATGCGAAGACTGTCGTTATGCCTTATCAGATTATTCGGATAGACGTTATGCGAAATAATGTATAGTACAGTTATGCGAATACAAAATATGAGTTATAATTATTTGCAAGCCAATATGGAACCTTTTGGACATGTATTACCGACTCGATTACTTTGACTATATTAACTATTATGTTTTAAAGCTATAAAAGTTTTTTTTTTTTTTTATATTTATTTCTAAGACACTTTACACAATTTACATTCTGGTTTTAGCCTCACAACGAAAACCTCTCAGGGTTTATCTGTGTGCGGTAGAAGAAATATACAGATGTTGATTGGATTTTGTTTATTATTCTCGAGTGTCAATGGCTCTTCAATACAAGTCTTCGTTTTATCTCTATCTATTCTTTGATATTTATCTACCTTTTTTATATTTAGGTTGATATGTAATTGCAAATAATTGAAATACACAAAACATCTGTCTCTCGCCTCGGTAATCTGTAACCTTGCAATGTTTCACAATACTAATGCTAAACCTGACCACAACTGAACACAATGTCTCGATATGAAATCTATAAACTGAAATTATATGTTTTTGTAACAAGTTTCGTAAACTTAATACGCTATTCATTTTTAAAGATTTTCTTTTTTACTTTTTCTGCACTTCACATAGAAAATTAATGTAGGTATGTTGAGTGAATTTTTTTTTTTTTATACGTAAATGAATAAAATTGTTAAACACCTACACAGACCGTTAGATATGTAAATCCACGTTCTCTTATAACAAAAGAGTTGCAAATAGTTATGCATTAAGGTTAATAGGAACAATTTATAGTAGGTAGGTATCTAAAAGAGATCTCAATATACCCAAATACCCGCTTCATCATAATTTGGCTCTTACAACAGCAGGATTGGATTCACGCTGGCTTATTCTTTTGTTCCTAATCTAAAACACCGGAAATCTACCAATTAATGCCTTTAAATTATCAGAACATTCTCTATAGCAGGAAGCGACCGATTGCCTACAACATGAGGTGGTAAGTCTTTAGCAATTTTTGGAAACCAGGTTTTAGGTACAACATAAAGTTTTCAATGTACAGTCTGCAACTATCCATCTTGATGTTAATACCTTTGTAGCTTCCAAAGATGATATGAAAGATTGTACTACGTGAGTGCGTCAAACAGATGCTCGACAACAGAAGTGCGACAATACTGAAATGCGACTCACTGTAGGCCGAATGCAAGCTAATGCGACACACTGAAAATCGACGAAACGGTACTGCGACAAACGATGTTGCGACATAACTTTAATTCGACATAGTTCGAATGCACACTACTGCGAAACACTGAAGGTCGACATAACGGTATTGCGACAAACGGTAGAGCGACATTATCGACACGACTTTTCTGCAATTATCCGCTTAGCATTAGTGTAAATATAACACGATACATAATAACATTAGATTATTATCTAAATTATATCTAATGAATAACATTATATCTGAAGGTATTCATTAGATTTATGTTAAAAATATGGGGTTTAGTTAAATCGGCAATTTAATAAAACCGGTGTTATGATATTTGGAAAATTCCAAAGTTTGCTAAACACTGTTCACAAGAATGCGCTTGTTTGAACAACAGACAGAACTATATCAACAGAATCTTATCAAGTATTGTTTGCTTTTCATAGTAATCGCTCCGGAGCCCTGGACCAAGTACTTTTATTACCAAATATGCTTTGCATGCATTTAAAGACAAGGGGGCCTGAAATGCACGTGATTTTAATTACGAAAACGTTGAAGTTATTATGGTCTACTAAATAAGACTTAGGTAACTTAATTTACCAAATGTCACAGCGCTGATATTCTGATGGGAACGTTGTATTGACGCCACGGTGTATAGACGAACATACAATACACAATACAATACACTTTATTGCTCACCAGTAATAGAAGAAAAAATACAATAATTAGAAAAAGAAATCTACAAAGGGCGGTTTTATCACACTTGGCGAAAATAGGACGGATTAACTTTATTAGAGAACCTAGTTCACAAAACTAAACAAACCAACAAATTCTTATTTACTACTTCAAATCAACCAAACACACTAAACAACTAACTAACTACTACCAACTACCTATTACTACTAACTATTTACTTAAATTTGTGGACCCTCAATTCACAACCGCTTTTTTTGATACAAAGGTCATTGCCACCGTTTACAGAGTTATCAAATAAAATTATTATCTCATACAAAATTCATACAACAGCCGTTACCAAACGTGATGGTGCGGTGCTTTTAGCAACATTCCCGGCAACGAGAACAAAGAGCGAATGTTGAAGCGGTCGTGCATCCGCGCCGCATATCAATCGCGATCCGCGCGCGACATACATTATGCATGCGCCTGCGCAGACGCGGGAACTTGCATGCAATATACAGAGATTCAGAAGTTTCACGCACATCATCATCAGACATTATCATGCTTCCTCTTCCCAAGCATATTGTGGTCGGCTACCTGTTTCACCACATACGGATACAGATGCCAGATGAGTATTTATTACTCAGTGACTGCCGATGCCTGCTTGTATGCTGAATTAAGGAACGTCCATTGTAGATATTTGCTTGACAGACAGAATTGCAGAGGAATCTCGATGTTCGAGTTCCCCATCAAGACTTGGGCGCAGCAACAGGGCTTGTTAAGAGTTCTAACAACACAGGATACGCCTTCTTTTATATACTTTTATTATTTGTCAGTTGTGACGCCTGCGAACTACGTACCTGCTTGCGTCTGCAAACCCTTTTTAGAACAAAATATTGTCCATTCTGTTCCAATAATGGTTGGCGACAGCATCAAGATAGTTGCCGGCTATAGAAAAATGACGGGTAACTTTGAAATGCACGTGAGCTGGCTGCAAAGGAAGGAGAGATAGCAAATCAGTGCTGCTCCTAAAAGATTTTCGTTAAAATGCAATACCAGACCATAGAAACCAATGAAATATTGGAATCAGATGAAATTCTTCAGTAGACGCTGATAAATTTAATGTTTGTACGCTTTCTATTGGAGTAAATGAGTTTGCAGATCATGAAGGTCATATATCTTCCCCTAAAAGTTCTCTACATGAACGGGCCGAGGCACCGAGGCCTTCTCTTGGCCGAAAGATCGTTCTCATAGCTTTGGAAAAAACACCAGAAAAGATAAAATGCTAGAGAAAATGCGTGTAGAATACAACAATATTCATATACATAACGCATATTTAGTAGAACATAGCAAGCCCGCATAAGTGACTGACAAAGGACTCGTGACGAACGGTTGCGAAACAGTCGTGATGAATATAGCAAGTACGCTATAGTTCAAAAGTGAAGGTGACGCAAATGCCAGATCTTTGGGCTTTGCGAGTAACTCAGACGTATTGTTGCGAATAACAGCCATTTTAAAGTCATATAACTTACGAAGATATTTCGCACAGTGGTCTAGAAATTTCAAAGAAAATTTGTGTCTGGTTTTATGGCGCAACTTGGGAGAAGCCTATATCCAGGAGACTGTGATAGGCAGAGTTGGTGATAGTCTCTTCAGTTCTTTTTCCAATGCTGATAATATATTCTCCGGGTTCCCGTTAGAGTTACCGGGGGTTTCTGATAGGCTTATCAAAATGCTGATCATGTCAAATCGTCTGTTGTGATTGGTTGATCAACATCAGCAATAAATTTGAAAACCAATCATTTAAGTTGATATGAGTTTAGACAGCTACTTAGATTCGATCATGCCTTTGAAAAACAGGGTGTTAGCTGACTCAAGATATTTAGATGATGAATTAGTTAAAAATGTTCCATTAATTAACTCAGCGAATCACAGTCCATTGTTAGACATAGACCGTGACTGACATGAACCTATTCCAAAAAGAAGTGCTGAGAACTTGTTCTGAACAAGTTGTTGTACAAGAAAAGAGAAGTATTGCTTGTTGTGAGACGTTGGACTAGTAACCTGTCAATGTAAATCTCAATCTTCAATTCCGAGCACGTTAAGCTACCGGTATTGAGACAGCTGGCAACGACAGTTCTCGACATGGACCTAAATATTTATAATCGAAATGCGCAAGATTGCAACAAGTCATTGCTTAGAAAGCCTACAACTTTGTGAAGACAATATAATCAATAGAACATCGATGCTCTGAGAAGATGATGTTGAAGTTAGGTAAATGGTAAAAAACACAAAAATATACCATATCAAGTACTATGTTATTCTTTTTATTGTATTTCGTGAGAGTAATGCTGCAAAAAACGATTAACTTTGCCTACGTATTAAAACTTCGTGTAACGCTAAGAGCTTAAATAAAATAAGTATAAAAATACACAAGTGCAATTAAAATAAGATTACCGAACATATCACCTTGATTGCAATGATTACATCATATTAACCTTCGATGAGTGCAGTAAGCACAAGATCCTTGCTCAATGAAGAAGAAAGTATGCGCGGACGCAGCGAGTAGGCGTGACCGCGCGCGAGGTCAAGCTTTGTGAGCTTTGCCTGTAGCTGTAGACTGAGCAATGAAAAGGCTTTATTATAATTTAATGTACTTACTTGCAGAATAAAAAAATCATAATGATAGTAAGTCATAAATCTGGTTGGACTGGAAGCCAGTCCAAGTAAATTAGAAAAAGACTAAGATGATGATTTTGCTGTACATTAAAATGATATAGGTACTTAATGTTCGGTTTAAAGACATTTATTTCTCAGATAAGAACAGTTACAGTTCACTTAATTTGAGAAAAGTACATATAATAATCATGCATAAATCTGTGGATCTTAAAGACTAAGAATAGAACATAGTGTGATGTATTTGGTATCAGTATTGTTTTCTAACATATTCTTGTAGGCGTTTTTTAAATATTAATAAATTATTGCTTTTAACGATTTCCTCGGGTATGTTATTATAAAGCTGTGCTCCCTCATATAGTATATTCTTTTTTCCATAATTGGTTCTGGGTTTTGGTAATTCTAGTTTGTTTCGTCGTCTTGTATTATATGTATGTGTTTTTTTGTTAAACTGTAATTGTGAGTGTGTATTTTGTGTAATGATTTTTCTTATTAGAGTGCACGTTTTAAGGATATATAGTTGATTAATTTTAAGTGTTTTTGTTTCATTATATATTTTAGTAGTTGGTGTCAAGTAGTCGTAGTTGTAAAGGGTTTTGATTATCTTATTTTGCAGGATTTGTATCTCTTGAATGTTGGTCTTTGCAGCTGCTCCCCATATCTCAACAAGGTATTCTATATGGGGTCTTACTAGGGAATTGTAGATAATGGGGCGTATTTTGTTAGGAATACAGGCGGATATTCGTCGCAGTGCCCCAATTAGAGGTGAAATTTTGGTTTTAATGTGGTCAATATGGTTTCTCCATGTTAGTTTCGGGTCGAGTATTAGGCCTAGGTATTTTTCGCAGTTTGATTTTTCTATTTGTTCGTTGTTGATTGAAAGTTGGGTTTGATTTAGAATTTTTTTATTTTTTGCCGCAAATACCATGTACGACGTTTTTTTCGTGTTTATAGTTAATAGATTTGCCATGAACCATTTATTAAGGATGTTTAGGTCAATTTGAGCTTCTTTAATGATGTCTGTTAGGTTATGACCAAAATAAAAAAGACAAGTATCATCTGCGTAGAGAGTGATATTACTAGATACATTGACGGTGCTTATATTATTAATGTAAACCAGGAACAACAACGGGCCTAAGATCGAGCCTTGTGGTATTCCGTACGTTGGTTTTGCAGGTGAACTTTCATAAGTATCAATTTTACGAATTACAAATTTTATATATTTTTTCATAATTTTATTTTAATTTTGATATGACTCGAGAATTTTGAGCGCAGATCCTGATATTCCTACATTATTCAGTTTACATAACAGCAGGTCGTGGCTAATTGTAAAAGCTTTTTTAAGGTCTATAAGTTGAGTAGGGTTATCGCCGAGTGCAATAAGAACGCCCTTTGTACTTACATATATTTTTCTATGTATTGTGTTTTTTCTTTATGATATGCAATAAAGACGTGTACTGTATTTTATTAAAACTAAATCATTTTACTAAAACTGTCTACCCCTAAACTTGGTAACACTAACAATTAAAGGCTTCGTATATCTATCTGATTCTGTTGCTCTCTGAAATATTGATATAACAAAACTATTTATTATTCTAACATCGTTATTTGCAGCGATTTTAAGTCATCTATATCTTCGTATTTCGAGGCAAAAACTTCACTTACGTGGCCGACTAAGCCATTATTCTTAATTCTAACTAACCATGCAGTGTTGACAGGTCAACAAGGCAATTCACCAACAAATCGTAAGGCAATTTGGCGCAACCTACTTCACAAATATTGATGTCAATTAACACTTTAACCGCTACGTCTTTGTCTTTGTGAGAAATATTCGGAAACCGTATAAACTGAACTGCAGAACATAAACACGAAAATTCACACAATGGACAGTGAAAAGAGTGAAATGAGTTAATTAGTAATAACTGTGCATGAAGTCATTGGAGGCAGCTTGAATGGGAGTAATGATATAAAAATCCCGCAGATTAAATATAGGACAGAAGCTAAGTTTGAACAGGAATAGAAAGTACCTATTGTTAACCGTTATTTTCCAAAACATACAAAAGAAAACATCCTTTAAAAAAAATTACAGTGTAGGTAAACAAGAATCAAGTCAAAAAAAAATTAAGATTTTTAATTTATCTTTTATCGTATGCAAACCTTGAATCGTCATAATTGCAGCTTTTATTTGAAGACTTATTTGTTCTGTCAACAAATTATAGTTTATGGTTTTTGGTGGATAATAACAGCAATCATATCGCTGTCACAACTGGCGGCTCGGATTTATCGGTGTTTGATTATGCGCATACGTTGCGCAAGCGCAGTGCAACTAACAATTCAGGTTTCACAACTTTAAACTCGAGTGGAATGTAAAACTAACTGAAAAGTTAGTAAACATTGGTGTAAGTTTTTTTCGTACTTGAGCTATTAATTAACTAGCATCATTCAAACAACCGATGACAAAGATGGTACAAGAAAGATGTACTGTTCAAAAACAATAACTTATTTGTCTTAAGGCTTAAGCTATCGAATGTATTTACAGACAGCCTTGGAATTTACGCCGAATGCCTTGACCATAATTCAAAGCACAAAACAAAAAACTATTCATGTTAAAATCTAGAACAGTGAAAACTCGAAATATTTACGCAAAGGAATAATTCAAATTTTTGTCAGCGTCGAGAGTTTTCGCAACGCTTTTAAAACAATAAGCTGTCAGAATGACATACCTACGTCATATGACTTTGCGCGGGAAACAAAGCGAACTCGAAAGTGGGTTGCACAGACAAATTAGAGGTTACATTTACACCTCGTCGTGTCATGGGGTTCGCACAAAAGATTTCTATCTCGTCTTGAATTTAATCACTTTCCCCATACACCATAATTATTATGTAGGTTTATTATTATTAATTATATTAAATTTTCGCTTTAATGCGTGTCGTGTAGACACACTTTCCTAGCAAGCTAGACAAACAATCAGCTTTCATGTTGTTTTATCGTTAGTAAATACTTTATACCTTGATTGAAATACCAATAGGTGAAAATTACAATTTCTAATTGCATGAAAAATACTGACAAATTACAGACCGATACAAATTACATTACGACGACAAAATAAAGATAAATATTCAGAACCGAAGTTAAAATCTTAGTTAAAGTTTATTAATAAAACCAGCACATTATAATCCAGTTCTAGGAATTTTTTAATCTTAACGTTGCGTGAGCCTGGGCCTCGGGTGTGGTGGAGCAAGTGAACACGTGTGCGCAAAAAAACAATACAGACGCGGCCGGCATAATGTCACGCGTTGCGCAGGTTGCGCTTGCGCCTTTTTGTGTACTCGCCAACGCCGGCCGTCGTCGTCGTCGGTCGCCGAGTCGATGAACCTAGTCCCTTGTGAGTGTAAAAACTACTTAAAAATAAGAATCATGAAGTACCTACTTACTGGTAGAAGCTTTTTAAGATATTATTAATTTTAAAGAAGGATGAACACGTAATACCTTATTAAAGTGTCCGGTATTAGGTCTAGAATAATTAATCTAGCATAAATAAAATAAAAACATTCTGTGATTATGAAAGAATTTTCTGAATGAAGATTGAAAATATACAAAAAATTGCCAACCATAAACACGGGTATAACATTCACTTTTTTATTCATACCATGTAATTTTAGATTTGAAATTTTGAACACAATAATATCACTGTCCTCTAGATTACAATCAACACAACCAAAATTAAACTTTATGTAGGTAAATTGCCGAGTAGTTGGGTACATGTTACGGTTAACACAAAATAGTCCACAAAACACATCAAACCCAAATGCTTAGTCACTGTAAAAAATAGAATAGCTATATAAACGCGTGGTAAGCCCTAGTTAACTAAATTTAGGTTCGAAAGATTAGTGCCATCGACCGTTATGAGACATTCGAAAACAAATTGCTATTAATGTTGGTATTTTTTTAGTTTATGGTCTAATATTTATTCTTTTTTCTTCACATAGTCATGTTTATTTTCTATAAAAAAAAACTTTTTTTTAAAGGTGTATTTTTAATGCCGTATTGTCATAATTAAAAAATACTAAACTTATATTTTTTATAGATCAGTTCCTACCGCAGCTACCTTCTAAATAATTTTTCTGTTGTATTGCTCAATACGCGAGGTTATATGTCGTAACTGAGATAAATTAAAAATAAAACACAATAGGTAACCGTTATTATTACTTTCATGAATGATGAATAGAAATACAATCTAAAATTAAATTAATTCACTAAACAATTAATTTTCACAACAAAATTACGCCGTAATTACGCAAATTATAGTTTGTGAGTGTTGAAAACGCGATATTACGGTGCGGTCGACGCCCCGAGACGTTCGTGCGAAAATAAAAGTTTGACATGTGGTCCAAACATGTTCTAACAAGTAACAAGTCTAACTGAATTTTATGTTCCTTTCAGTAGGTCAGTAGAACGCGATGTCAGAAGCCAGAAGCATATAAATTTTAGTGTTGCGCATTTTGACAATACTAAAACTAGACAAAACGCATCTGTCACTTCCTTTTTTAATTGAAACAGAAAGAGACAAACGCCCTTAGTTTAGTCCTGTCAAAGTGCGCAACAGAATCGACACCATTATCTACATTTCTGTAAAAAAATAGTTGTATGTCAGTCAATAAATGTTCATTTAGAAATTAAATGAAATGAAATCGTTTATTTCCAGATTTTTACATCCAATACAGAAATACAAAAATTATTATTAAAATGACAATACAATATGATAAATATGAAATAACTGTAACTATGTAAGTATGAACAATAATAAGTATTTACTGCGATGATTTAGGTAATCGGCGTGTGGTAGGACTATTTTGAACGACATGGGCCTTTTATCGCTGTAATTAACAACGATACGAGAGCGTTAGTTTGCTTTGTAGCAGAATTGATGACCGCAGTATCAGGGTTAGAAAAACATAGAAAATATCTCAGAACTTCCACACTTGATACTTCTAGAAGCAGAATTGCGCGTTCTCGCGTTTGTTATTCACTTTTTGTAAGCAAAAGGCAGCCGACGAACGCGTGATTCTGCTGCTAATTTTTCATGTATTTATTCATAAACAATTTACAATTGTATTTGAAAACAGGTAGGTACACGATATAATAACAGTAAAATAATAACAATAAAATGTGACAATAAAAATAAAAAACAAAACCAAAAAAGCCGAACTAAAAGTATCGAGTGTGAACGAACGCTGACCCATGTTCAACATTGGAACTATTTCCAATGGATAGCGATAAACTTAACATAAACGTCAAACTTAACCCGTAACTGGATATTATGATGCCGCCAAAAATTAAAACAGAGGGCCGAGCACGAATGTTCTGACGTATGGTAACGTAAACGTAAGCAAATTTTGATTCCAAAATACAATGAATCTGTTGCATTTTTGTTCAATTTTATGTAATACACACATACTTGTTTCATGAAAATGTAAAAATAAAGCATGTATTTTCGAAAAAATATCACGGATTAAACGTGTATTTTTAATTCAAAATTTGCTTACGTTAACGTTACGATACGTCAAAACATTCGTGCTCGGCCCACTGGACTGGCACTTAGTAATTCCATCACGCTGTCAACAAAACTTGATGGATTCATACTAAATTCAAGTTATACTGTTTAGATAATTACGGAACCCTAAGTGCGTGTCCGACACGCACTTGACCGGTTTTTTGGTCTTATTACACTTCGCTGTGCTCAAACAAAGATTAATATACATAATTACTCAAATGAAACTGTGCGCGACGAAGAAACCCGAGCATACGTAGTGCATCGGTTAGGTAGTTTTTCTCCATAGCGCAAGTAGTGACGGACTTGCGCCACACGAATCAGTGACTCGCGAGTGACGATGTTAGTAAAATTGTGCTCAATTAAAATGTAGGAATAAGCTAACTAACTAGTATATAAGAAATTTTATGTTTTAGGTGTTATTTACTTTTGTATCATGTCTAATTTTATAGTATTAGTGTTTTTACGCCTAGAATAAGTTCTAAAATCTAGAAAATAGGTCTTCGTATGAATAATGTAACTAGGATTACGTAATTATGATTGTTAGTTTGACATGTTCGAAAATACAACTTAGGTCATAAGTTAGGTATATAGGGCTTAGGGAATGCTTAATAAATGAGATTACTGTTGCTTGTTTCATTATACCTCCCTCTGCGACGGCTCCAGAGTAAATGAAAGGCGCGCGCCAATCAGGGCGCATTATATAGTGGTGAGGCGGGGAACGGGGAAATATAAAATGGTCGCCCACGTTTTTCCGCGCCAGACGCCAGGCGGAGCGTCGCAGAGTCAAGTCGACAGATAAAGTACATAGGAAATAGTAAGAATTAGCAATTTGTAAATAGACCCTAAGCTCAACATGTTTTTATTAATAAATAAATGGTTTACGGGGGTGAGGAATTGGTCCGCTGGCCAGTCATAAAAATCATATAAAAGAAGCGCCGGTTTGATCGGCACAGACAGTTCAGTTCCAGACACAGTTCAGTTCAAGTCGTCACAAGGAAGAAAAAGAGCAGCCAGATCCTCACCGCGGTTTGCCTCCAAAATAAATCCAGCTGCGTTATTATTTCCATTACGGCGAGCAGGCGATCCTGTTCATTATTGGTCCTTCGAGAGCCGGATTCCTGTATCCAGTGAAGAATGGTGATTACGCGCAGTATGGACGGAGAACGAACGAAACAACAAGAGGACGGGCCGAATGCTCCAGACACTGTACAAGAAGCTGCTGGGGAAAATCGCACTAGTGGCACGTCGAACGCCGTTACTGCAGCACCAGGCACGAGTAGCGGAACTAGTGGTTCGACGGGCACTACCGGCACGACGAATACTACTGAAACTACGACCGGCACAGAAGAAAGCGCCGCGTCCAGGAACAAGAACTCACAACGTACGTTAAAACCGGCTGAAACTCGGTCACGCCGCTCCGTAACCTCCCGCAAGAGACTCCTCGCGGAGTTGGAGGCGAAAGAGAAGCTAACCGAGCTCAAGTTAAAGCAAGCGCAAATACAAGCAGAAACTGAGTTGCAAGAGCTACGGGTTCAACGTATACAAGCAGAAGGTGACACCTCCGACGAAGAGGAGGAACAAGAAGATGACCTGGCCTCAGTCCGCATCAACACGTGGCTGCAAGAGACTCCGGTGGCGCCAGCGCCGCTGCCCCGTGATGAAGGATCCCATCAAGAAGAGACCAGTCAACAGAAGAAAACAGAAGTGAACCCCGCGAAAGAAACTCAGAAGCAAAGTAATTGCACACAAGAACATCAGCCGCTTATAGACGTGTCAACCCTCGCCGCCGCTCTCTCCCAAGCGGTACGAAGCACAAGGGAACCGCCGAAGTACATTCAAGAGCTTCCTCTCTTCAATGGAAGCAGTGCAGAATGGTTGGGCTTCAAGGCCGCGTATGAAGAATCGTATAGGTATTTTACGAAGAACGAAAATATAGCGCGCATACGTCGGAGCCTACGTGGAGCTGCCAGAGAAGCTGCAGGCTGTTTATTATTAAGCCAGCCTGACCCAGAGATCGTTGTAGAAGCGTTACAGAGAAGATTCGGAAGACCTGAAGCATTGATTCATGCAGAAATGGAAAAATTGAAGGTGCTGAGCAAGGTCACCGACAACCCAAGAGACTTATGTGTGTTCGCCGGTCGAATAGCGAATATAGTGGGTAGCGTCGAAGCATTAAAGAAGACTCAATATTTGCATAGTCCTGAGATGGCGCGATTAATAACTGAAAAATTAACGCCGATATTAAGAAGCAAATGGTACGACTATGCCGCCGTGAAAAAGGAAGATATTCCTGAATTGAAGAAGATTTCCACATTCTTGAATGAAGAAGCAGACAAGTGTGGTGCCTACGCGTTACCAGAAGTGACATCAGAAGACACCGGTGGAAAAGAAAGAAGAAACAGAAGACCGGAGCGCACGTTCGCCGCAGACAAGAGGCCGGCATCCGATGAACGCTGCCCTCAGTGCAAGCAAGATCACAAGCTACCAGACTGCAAGCAATTCGCCGCGTTGGATACAAACGCAAGATGGGAAGTGGCGAAGAAGAATAATATGTGCTATCGCTGTCTACGTAGCAAGCATCGTCGCCTCTTCTGCAAAGCTCCTCCGTGTGGAAAACAAGGGTGCACCATGAAGCATCATCGACTTCTGCATCACGACAAGGAACAAGAAGTCACGCGTGAGAAGAAAGAAGTAACGACGCCAGCGGTAGAAGTCACATCAGCAGCGAATCCCTGCGACCGCCGCCGCGCGTACTTGAAGATAGCCCCAGTTGTATTGAGGGGGCCACTCGCCAGCATTGAAACATATGCATTATTGGATGAAGGAAGCACGATCACTCTAGTCGACGCCTCAATTGCTGACGTCATTGGTGCAGATGGGCCTGCGAACCCTATGTGGATACAAGGCGTGGGGTCAGAAATGAAGCATGAAGGCAGCAAGATCATCAACCTGCACATCAGAGGGAAATACGCAGAAGAAGAATATCAGATAGAGTCTGCACGTACTGTGGAAAGGTTGAACTTCATGCCAGAAACAATACAAGATCAACACCTAGAAAACTGCGAGCACCTAGTAGACATCAGGGACGAGATCACATATGAACGCGCTTCACCGAAGGTGCTGATTGGGCAAGATAATTGGCATCTCATCATATCAAGAAAATTCAGATCCGGTCGTCGCAACCAGCCAGTCGCCTCCTACACGCAACTTGGTTGGGTCCTCCATGGCTGTCACAGCTCACTCACTGCTACCGTTAACTTCTGCGGCAAGATCCAGCAAGAAGATGAAGAATTAACAATAGAAGATCAGATCAAGAATCACTTCAAGCTGGAATCCCTATGTATAGAGCCAAGAAGACCACGAGAAGATCCTGAGCAGCGAGCCATCCAAATACTAGAAGAGACCAGCAAGAGACTGCCTGATGGGAGGTTCGAAACCGGCCTGCTGTGGAAAGAAAAGGACTTCAATATACCGAACAACTACAAAGAAGCCGAGCGACGCCTACATTCCCTAGAGAAGAAACTAGACAGGAATGAAGATTTGAAACAGAAGTATGAAGAAAGAATGGAAAACCTGTTCAAATCAGGGTACGCAGAACGAGCGCCCACACCCTCGCCAGAAGGAAGGACTTGGTACTTGCCTCACTTCCCGGTCATTAACCCGGCGAAGCCGCACAAGCCACCGAGGCTAGTACACGACGCGTCAGCCAAGACAGCCGGCGTGTGTTTGAACGATATGCTGCACTCCGGGCCCGACTTGCTGCAGTCCTTACCCGGGGTGATCATGAGGTTCCGGCAACATCCGTATGCCGTAAGTGCAGATATAAAAGAAATGTTCATGCAGGTGAAGATAAGAAAAGAAGACAGGGATGCATTAAGATTCCTGTGGAGAGGCAAACAGCGGGAGGGGAAGTCAGAGGAATATAGGATGACTTCCGTCATATTTGGAGCCACTTCGTCACCGTGTACTGCACTCTACATCAAGAATAAGAATGCAAAAGAATACGCAGCCACCTACCCAGAAGCAGCAGCAGCCATACAGAAGAATCATTATATGGACGACTATCTACAGAGTTTTGCTACGGTTCCTGAAGCGCAGAATGTAGCAAAGGCAGTTGACTTCGTACACAAACAAGCAGGCTTCGTGTTAAACGGGTGGATTTCGAACGACGCGAGAACTATAGAAGAATTCACCAAACAAGAAGAGAACTACTCCACCACCGTGAGTCTAGGAGGAAAAGAAACTGAAAAGACTCTGGGGTTACTTTGGCACGTTAAAGAAGATTGCATCGGGTTCAACACAAACACGTTGAAGATACCTACAGAAGTAAAAGAAAACAAGCGCTCACCCACGAAGCGAGAAGCCTTGAGCGTGATCATGGCCCTTTTCGATCCACTGGGGCTGATCTCGCCAATAACTACACCAGCGAAGAGGATTTTTCAAGATACCTGGCGTTACAAGACAGACTGGGACGATCCATTACCAGTTGAGTTAGAAGAGAGGTGGAAGAGCTGGATGACGTCACTCAGCACGATCGAGCGTCTACGACTACCGCGATGTTACGACGGCAAGCAAGTCATCTCGCGCCAGCTGCACACATTCGTCGACGCGAGTGAAGAAGCCTACGCCGCAGCAGTGTACTGGAGGACCGAACACGCAGACAACAGCATACAAGTAGCCCTGGCGGCAGCCAAGAGCCGCGTCACGCCACTGAAACCGGTCTCCATACCCAGGCTCGAACTTCAAGCAGCGCTGTTGGGTGCACGCCTCGCGCAGACGGTATTAGAAGAGCATGACTACAGCGTAACCAGCAAGACCTACTGGAGTGACTCACGTACAACGCTAATATGGATCCGATCAGAACCACGCGTATACAAATCCTTCGTAGCACATCGTCTCGCGGAGATTGAAGATACCACTAAGAAGAACGAGTGGAGGTGGCTTCCTTCTCAAGACAACGTAGCAGATGACGCCACGAGAGCTACACCAGAGGGATTCAATGCTGCGCATCGCTGGTATCAAGGCCCGCCCTTCCTTAGGCTACCGGAATCGGACTGGCCTAAAGAAGAGAAGAAGATAGTAAAATATGACACGGGTGAAGAAAAGGAAAAATGTAACGTGTCACAAATTGAGCAGAACGGTCGCGATCACTTGCCAAAAATTGAAAAATTTTCAAGATGGAACCGCCTCATCAGGACAACAGCGAGGGTACTTCAGTTCGTTGACCTTTGCAGAAAAAAATAAGAACATCGTGTCAGCTACACGTAAACGAACCAAGAAGAAAGAAGCCAAAGATCCTGATTGGAGAAGCCAGAAGAGGAAACCACCGACACAAGAGAAGAAGACGAAGTCTCACGAAGTCAGGAAGTACATAGAGGTCACTGCCCCCTACTTGATCAGGGCGGAGTTATTATGGATTAATGCCAGCCAACGTGATAGCTTCGCAGAAGAAATACGTCGCATAACAAGAGGAACTCCCCCCGGTGTCAACGATCGACTCAGCCACATGAGCGTGTATATTGACTCCTTAGGTACACTACGACTAAAGGGAAGAATAACAGCGGCGCAAGAAATAAAAGAAGACGCATCGAATCCTCCCATATTAGACGGAAGACATCAGTATACACGTTTATACATCGCACATGTGCACGAAAAGTTTCATCACGGCGGTGTGGAAATGATAGTAAATGAATTAAGACAACGACTGTGGATTATGAAAATACGACCGATGGTACGAAGCGTCATCAAAAGCTGCATTCCCTGCCGAATAAGGAAGTCGAAGCCAGCGTCACCGTCGACAGGAAATCTGCCAGCCGCGCGTCTCGCCCACCACGCGCGACCTTTTACATTCACAGGTTTAGACTACTTCGGTCCAATAGAAGTCACCGTGGCGCGTCATCATGAGAAGCGGTATGGCGCCCTCTTCACATGCATGACCTCTCGAGCAATTCACATCGAGGTCGTGCACTCCCTTAGCGCTGACTCGGCTGTATCAGCGCTGAGGAGGTTCATGGCGAGAAGAGGATGCCCAAAGGAGATCTGGAGTGACAACGCGACGTGCTTCAAGGCTGCAGAAAAAGAGCTCGGCGAGGCGGCGCTTGATGCTCTGCAACACGAAACTACAACACACCACATCGACTGGAAATACATACCCCCAGCCGCGCCATTCATGGGAGGCGCATGGGAGCGAATGGTGAGGTCAGTGAAAGAAGCGCTACACGTAACCCTGACCGAGCGGCATCCTAGTGACGAGACGTTGGTGACCCTATTGGCGGAGGTCGAAAACACCGTAAACTCACGACCTCTCACCCACGTATCAGTCGAACCACAAGAACCTGAAGCTCTCACGCCCAACCACATACTCATCGGACCTAACTCCCACGTTCCTGCACCCGGTCACTTCAACGAACGCGACGTGTCAGCGCGCCAGCAGTGGAGAAGAGCTCAAGCCCTTGCAGACATCTTCTGGAGAAGATGGGTGAAAGAATACATGCCCCTGCTGCAACACCGGCGGGAGCCCAGCGGGACCGGCGTGCCGCCTAAGGTCGGCGACCTCGTCGTCATCTGTGACTCGAACCTGCCCCGCAACACCTGGCCTCGAGGACGCATCACCAAAGTATATCCAGGCGCCGACGGAGAGGTTCGAGTAGTGGACGTCACCACCAGCAGCGGTCATGTGCTCCGGAGACCTACGAAGAAGATCGTCGTGCTACCAACGGAGTCGAAGTGTGTCGACGGCGGGAGAATGTGCGCGACGAAGAAACCCGAGCATACGTAGTGCATCGGTTAGGTAGTTTTTCTCCATAGCGCAAGTAGTGACGGACTTGCGCCACACGAATCAGTGACTCGCGAGTGACGATGTTAGTAAAATTGTGCTCAATTAAAATGTAGGAATAAGCTAACTAACTAGTATATAAGAAATTTTATGTTTTAGGTGTTATTTACTTTTGTATCATGTCTAATTTTATAGTATTAGTGTTTTTACGCCTAGAATAAGTTCTAAAATCTAGAAAATAGGTCTTCGTATGAATAATGTAACTAGGATTACGTAATTATGATTGTTAGTTTGACATGTTCGAAAATACAACTTAGGTCATAAGTTAGGTATATAGGGCTTAGGGAATGCTTAATAAATGAGATTACTGTTGCTTGTTTCATTATACCTCCCTCTGCGACGGCTCCAGAGTAAATGAAAGGCGCGCGCCAATCAGGGCGCATTATATAGTGGTGAGGCGGGGAACGGGGAAATATAAAATGGTCGCCCACGTTTTTCCGCGCCAGACGCCAGGCGGAGCGTCGCAGAGTCAAGTCGACAGATAAAGTACATAGGAAATAGTAAGAATTAGCAATTTGTAAATAGACCCTAAGCTCAACATGTTTTTATTAATAAATAAATGGTTTACGGGGGTGAGGAATTGGTCCGCTGGCCAGTCATAAAAATCATATAAAAGAAGCGCCGGTTTGATCGGCACAGACAGTTCAGTTCCAGACACAGTTCAGTTCAAGTCGTCACAAGGAAGAAAAAGAGCAGCCAGATCCTCACCGCGGTTTGCCTCCAAAATAAATCCAGCTGCGTTATTATTTCCATTACGGCGAGCAGGCGATCCTGTTCAGAAACCTTTTATTACAATGTGTTACCTAACTTCACCGTCATAAAAGTTAAAATCAGTTACAAAAGCACAGTTTGATTCTGAACATCTTTTTAGGTTAATCTTAGTTAAACCCGGTCAAAATATATCTAGATATTTGCAAGCGACAGTAGTATAATCTCAGAAAAGTAATATTGAATTCACAGACTGATTGCGAATCGAGTTTTGTAATATTCGAAAAAAAATATTGTTATAGTATGTAACT
Organism: Allophyes oxyacanthae; assembly: GCA_932294325.1. Classification (NCBI taxonomy): domain Eukaryota; kingdom Metazoa; phylum Arthropoda; class Insecta; order Lepidoptera; family Noctuidae; genus Allophyes; species Allophyes oxyacanthae. The sequence goes on from OW028625.1 coordinate 2,841,888, forward strand.
ACTCTATTTTTAAAGCTTGTTCACACGCGATTTAATATCTAGTGGTGATACCGTTGGGACTTCTGAGAGGTTATTTCTTGAGCGAGCCAGATGCCAGTCACAAGTTGTCATTTTGCAATGTATGAATTTTTTTATGCGAATGAAGGAATGGGACTCACGCATTGGTACGAAATATTAATGACATTAAAAAACACTCGTCGGTTTAACATTTGTATTCATATACAGGGTTATTTGTAATTCACCAGTACTCATCAATATGAACAACTTCTATTAAGGAAACAACAATGAAATCGCGAAAAATAAATTCATATAAAAGATAAGTTTCGCTCGATCAATTCAAAATGTATGAAAGTATGATTTTTTTTCGCGAATCTACTATCAATTTCTAATATGGAACGCTATAAGTAATACCATTATTTTCATTGAATTGCTGGAAAACTGTTCTCATGTTTTATCCATTCGTATATACTTAACAGACATTAGAAATAACTTAAAATACTGCTTGTTTATAATTACAAAACGAAATTAAATGCAGTGTGCGCCATGTTTTTTTTCCTTTTACAAATAGAGGCAACTTTCAAGCAATTCACATTAGTCCCGTGTAGTTTTTATCAAGATCCACATTTTCTAGACGTGTCCCGAGAAGTAGCGAAATCGTAGGTATCGGTCAGTGAGTGAAAATACTAAGGCTGCGATCCATTTACGCGTCTGATGGATAAATCGGACCGATAATCTGAATAACCTAACCGTCGAAAACCCCCGACTCCAACTAAAAAAAGAGCTGTAACTTTTGAACGGCTGAACAGAATTTCATGAAACATAGCCAAGATTGTACCCGATTAAACTAGCTTTCAAAATCTATCCATTTGTTTTGGAGCTACGATGCCACAGACAGATACACAGATACGCACTACAAACTAATAGCACCCCTCTTTTTTGTTGGGGGCTAAAAAGGTATAGCCTATATCACATACAAGAAATCCAAATAAGATAATCGAGTATCAAGGCTCAATTTGGACAGTCCTCTCCTTTTTCTTCATGTGTTACAGTTTTTATCATCACTAGGTGCATGGCAAGGCTCTGCTTGAGTTCAAAACATTACATAGAGATGCAAGAATCATTCTCTCTCTTTCTCTTTATTGGTTGGATTATTTTTTTCTATTCACTTCGTTGGTATTTTAATTCACAGAAACTGCAGTAGGTACTTATTTATTTTATAATATCATCCATCTGCGCACGGCAAAATGGAGACAGAAAAATCGGGAACAAAATCATCAGTGTACCTACAGTTTTCTCTATATTTTTCCTTCTGTCTTCTGTCCAGGAGACAAAAGGTAGAGAAAACGGGTTTATCCACCCGCCGTGCTAGTCCTGAAGATGGACTAGTCTTTTCTTTGTACGTTATACATTTGTTAACCATAAAGATGTTCGCGCACAAGAACCGGAGGCTTTACGAACAAAGTTTCTAACCTCTTTAGAAGCGATGTTCAGTTTCTAGATTGGCGCATGCTCTAGAATGTTAATGTCCTAGCGTTTGTGCCAATTTGTGCGTAATGACGTCTATGGCCATACGACCATGTTGGCGCTATTAGTGATCTATTAGATTTATTGCGTACTTTATTCAATTACGGTATAAAAGTCCGTCAAGAAAGTCATGAAAAGGATTGAGGGCGCCACTTGTATATTCTCTTGTTTATTTTTAATATATTAATGCCGAAAACATTTTTTTATCACAAAAAATCTACACAGAATAGTAAAATAAACACATCGTTGTACCCAAACTGACACCTACGGTACTTATTTAGGGTTGCGAGCGAAGAAGAATTTTAGTTCCTTCAAAATCCTTTTCATGACTTTCTTGACAGACTGTACTTGTAGAGTAATTCAGTCTGTGTTCCTAAATGCAACCAAAGTATTGGGATACACTTTAAAACAAAACGAAAATTCGACTTAGCATGGGGAACACGCATATAATATACTAGCGCAAGCCATACAAAATCAATTTTTATTTTTATTTGGAGTGATTTTTTGTACTGCGGTTGCATTTGGGAACGGATACTGAAGCAGTCTACAAATTTTACGCACTACATAAAAAAAAACACAATTTAAGGCCTCGGTTCCATTATTTGACCACACTCGAATAATTAACGGAAACGCAATTGCATCAACTACCAACAATAAGTAGCGAATTCAGGACGGAACCTCAAAATAGGCGTGACAGAACGGAAGCAGAAATAAATAAACCGCTATTATCTATTCTGTGTCTAAACTAATTTATTTGCCAACAGAACGTGAGTTAGACAATGAATATTCCATTATTAATTTATTTATTTAAAGGTACTTCGACCTATCCACTAACAGACATTAATTATAATGCATTAACAAGGTTCCAGATTATGGTAAAGTCACAGCACTTTCAGAAATTATAAAATAAAATTATGTAGGTAATACAAGTTATTTAAGAAAATAAATGTTAAATTACCGATCATGAAGATGGGAGTCCCAACTTTATGATCGGTATTTTTTTTACAAGGTTCGAAGATTAGCCTCCCACGATTGTATTGAATTTTATTACCAGAGTCATGTTTATTACCATTATAGTTACGCGGTAGACCCGCTGATCCGGACACATAATATATTTGGTCCAACTTTCAGACATGCCCATGAAGATTTTGTTCTTTTTATTAAATTTTACGCCATTCTCTTCCTTCATATGTTTTCTCTGTGTTAATTCTGTATGTTGTGTCCAAATAAATGTTTATTCTATTCTATTCTAATACAAAAGAAATACTGAAGAGTTGTGAAAACAGGAGGCTCTCAGTGTCACTTGCTAACGATATTCTAAATAGAATCGTAAACAATTACTTGTATTCTCTATTCTTTTGTCCTTGAAAGAAGGTGAAAGTTTGCTATTTGCAGCGTTTTGTAAAAGTATGATAACTTCGAACATTGCCCCCTTTTTAAAAATGCCTTCATGTAACTATGTATTATCGTTGCCTGCAGACTTGCTCGGCTGCTGATTGAAGTGTCACTGTCTGTGTAGATAACAACGATAAAGCATGATGCATTACTACGATATTGACGGTGGCGACAAGACAACCGATTACGATAATAGGTATTAATGGTTCTAGTAGTAATGCTAAAGGATGTTATGTAACATAATACTTATAGTACGGATTTTGAAGTAGTTTCACGGTGCGCGGTGTGACACACGTCCACTATTGGCTAAGCTAAGCTTTATGGTGCGTATCATGAGCCTGTGACTGACATCTCGCGTCACACCCCTCCCGCACCGTGCATCTTCTTCATAAACTCCAGCACCAAGCGGTTGTACTATAGAGGCACTCACATTTAGTTACGTTTACTGTATTAATTGGCTTCGCGCCTATGACAGTCGTTACGCGAGACAGCAGCCCAAAAGCCTGACAACCAGTCTAACCTTAGGGTATCGTTTTCTCTCAATAATTGGGCATAATAGAAGTAGACAAAAAGGCTACGAGAATCAAATGGGACTGGGCAGGTCAGGTCAGCCGTATGCATACCGACCGGTTGGCAAATGTCTCCTGAACCTGAAGATGAACGACGCGGGCTGGGCCGGCCCAGAAAAAGGTGGCGAGTAGACCTGGACGCGTATCAGAGGGGCTGGTTTGAGGTCACGCGGGAAAGAGACGTGTGGAGGAACTTGAGGGATGCCTTTGCCCAGCAGTAAGACAGTACGGGCTAATTATTACTTGTCTTAAACCCGGCTTTTCATTCTTCTCACGATACCAACGCAGCTAATTCGAACTGCCCCAAAAACTACAGACAGTCAGACAAAATTCGTCAAGGCAGATTCGGTTAATTTGAATTCTGAGATTGTCACTTCGACAATCCGTGAACAAGAAAGCTAGGTGACAATTACAGCTTAGCATTACTAAGCAATACCTTATCTAAACGCTTTCTCCGTTAAGAGATTTACTTAGTGAAAACACTTAAGTACGAAATTTCACCGTTCAGTTCATGCACGGTTTGTGGCGTAACATCTTTTATATTGTAGGTTTAATTAAAACTGTATCTCCATTACATTCAATTACAGTCTTAAAGATGATGTAACCAGAGTAACCGTTAAAAATAAATACAGGGCACTAAAATAGAATAGATCATTCATTCATGTAAACCAGATACAGGCACTTATGAAATGTCGAGACTGTAGGTGCGCGGTTCTAAATAGCAGGTCCTATGGAGAAGAACCAGCAAGAAACTCCATGGAAACTCTTTTAAAATAATAGATTACAATCTTGGTCAGTCAATGTTGTGGTTGAGAGCTGCGAGAATAATGTAATTTAATGTGAATAAAAATAAGACTAGGATAATAATGAATTGCCGAATAAGCAGAATACATTGCCAGAAATTCTAAACCGGAATTAATTATGGCAAAATCTAATTTGTAAGACCTACAAATATTAAACTATTTGGCAGATTTTCATGCTTGTGATTGTGAGTCTAATGACCGACGTCACAGCTTACACAATTGTAGAGTTTTGACCAGAAATGCATTTTTTACTACAATTTTTTTTTTTATATTTTAATTTTTCATCTTTCCTCCAACAATCGCAGACAAAACAACATTAATTATTTATGGCACAGCTAAATAAAATTTGACTATTAACCATCTCAACAGTAGCTAAATGTACTCACTTTCATTTTTCTACTAATTAAAAGTACCCGGCCACTGAAGCCTGTGGAAGACTATCGTAAGTCGTAATAGATGATGATAATTGGGCGCTAATTACGTGGTCCGAATTACAGCGTCGCGTCAAATATAATTACTTTTGTTACATGAGTTACTCCTTATTCGCTTTCTTTGAAAATACTAGATATAAGTAATATGTGAGTAGACATTCGGTTTTTGGCGAACGGACGCTGCGCAAAGGATAAATTTTAACCCCCGACAAAAAAGAGGGATGTTATAAGTTTTTAGTGTGTATCTGTGTCAGTCTGTGGCATCGTAGCTCCAAAACTGATGGACCAATTTCAGAGCAGTTTTTTTTATTTTGCTTATTAGAAGATCTATAAAATAACATATATAGTCTCTCAAGATAGTATTGAAGTTTATTACCAGAGTCGATATTCATTACCATTTTACTTACGCGGTAGACCTGCTGATCAGGACCCGATTAATGGCGTAGTGCCCTTAATAAGTACCTATGTATATTTCCTTAGAATCAACCAACGGAAACTAGCAGACTGTTAAAATGACGGGTGCTGTAGAGGTGTAACTGAAGACCACAACAACAATCACAAAGAATTTGTTTGGTTTCAAAATTGGGACACAAAAACAAATCTTCATAAAAAACAAAAAGACTAAAATAGACAAACAATCAGACGAATTAAACGTAATACATAATAAAGATAATCTTTAGCCGATTAATAAAATATAGAGATTACAAGTGGCAACAATTAATCGACGTCCGCAATTTATTTTAATACTACGACTTGGATAATAAATATTACAATATCTCTTCGACCTAATTGCGTTTAATCTCAATGTGTATTTATTTGTGTAATCGTACTATAATCTTAGAAAGTTTTGTTTGTTTGATAAGCGTGAACCGTTCGCGTATACACAAATGGTTATTCAATTGGAGTTATCTAGTCTGCGGGTCTAGCGCATAAATAACTACAATGGTAATGAACAACGACTCTGGTAATAAACTGCCTTATAAAAATGTATCTATCATGCAAGGCATATCATATAATTTAATATAACAAATTAGTAAATAAATAGATAGGCTTACACATATTATAATAAATAAATAAATAATAGTGAAAATAGAGAATAAACAAATAATTATAGATGATAAGTGATAAATATATATATTATAACTATTATATTTTCAAAAGAGAAACCATTTTCATATTATGAAAAATTATTAAAGCGCTCCTCCTCTCTCCTACTTATTTAAACTTTTGCTGTGCCCGACAGGGTCCATAATTGTTTCTTTATTTTATACTTACCACCTGTATGACTGTGTACATTATGGATTGCAATAAAGAATTGAGAATTGAGATACGGGTCCTAACTTTATGATCGGTAATTTTTTTAACAAGGTAGCTCGAAGTTTGGTCTCTCACCATCGTAACGAAGTTTATGTTTGTTTAAATATTATGTTTGTTTTGCCGAAGTAAAGATAATCTTCACAGGTGGAATTTCACAGATGGATTAGACCTGCAGTGCGAGTGTGGTGTCTCTCCGCAAACCATGGCCCACCTTGCATCCTGCGCCGCATGCCCTACCACCTGCACGCGTGAGGAGCTTATGTCTGCAACTGATTCAGCTATTCGCGTGGCGGAATACTGGGCAGTACATTTAATTTGCCATCGACACGCTAAGAAGAAGAACGAAGTTTATTACCAGAGTGGATGTTCATTACCATTTTAGTTACGCGGTAGACCCCCTGATCCTCACCCTTAATATTACCACGCATTTCTGATACTTACACGTTGTATGTAGGTTCTAAAAATAGACAAACAGTGATTTATCAGTGACATGCAAGCAACAACGACGACTTAATGTCTTTAAAAACCAAAACATAATAAATATTTATTTATTTATTTAATAATTTATGTAAACACATGAAAAATAACACAGAAAACATTAAATAGGAGAACAAAGTACAAAGGTACTGCTTATTTCATTAAAGAAATCTCTTCCAGCAGACCTGCGAGAGGAGAATTTAAAACACGAAATGTAGACAGCGATGTACAAGAATAGACGAAAACTACAAATTAAATACAATAATATAAATATCTAAATCAAAACAATCCATTTGTCTGTTGTGGAGAAAAGTTCAGCTACTCTCGATGTTTTTCACACGTTCTACGTCACACAACATCATAAATAAAGAGAAAATGCGTCATTTCATAGTTTTATGTTGTAATCGAAAATGTTTTGTGTTTACCAATAAATATAGTTTATCTACTAGGTTTTGGGCGTAGCTGTTTCTTAGCTTTCTAAGAAACAGCTACGCCCAAAACCTAGTAGATACTACTACTATAGGTAGGTACTATAGGTACTACAGGTGTAGGTATACTTGTCTATCTAATCATAAAATATTAACTAAATAACTAACTAGTACTTATTTGTGACACTCAATTCATACATGTATTAATTATATCTATATTATTCATCATATACTTTGATATTATCAACCATCATGATTCCTTTATATGCAACTGATTTCGCAGGCCCTTCATTTTCTGCTCATCCTTATTGTGCTCATAATCGGGGTGAAGTTGAGAAAGTTCGCTAAGTAAAAATAAGGTAAAACAATAAAACTATTACCTCATTTCCGGTCTAAGGAAATTTTATCGAAAAGCAAACAGCGCCACAGGAAAAAGCAATAAATGCCGAGTTCAATAACCATAATCGCTGCGCGTACGCATCCTTTGACGACACCGCTTGCATGCGCGATAACATTGTGTTTCGGAACTGGAGCAGAAATGATACATGTGCGCTGCAGTGGCGGTACCTCCATACAAGCCCAAAAGCCCGGCATGCCCTAATACGAAACAAACATAATCATTCGCGTAATAAAATAACATTTTAAATTTTGCGCGCCAAATGTCGCGACTCACCAACAAAATATTCACCCGATAAGAATATTTCGAACGAAAAGAGTACAGACAGTCATGCATCACGCTCGCACTACGCCTTTATTAGTCTATGAAGCCGGGCTTTGGCTGACGTCATTTTTCCCTACCGTCCCGCTCTAACGCAGAACAAAATTTATGACATATACTTATATAGCTATGTCGCAATTTGTACTGGAACGCATGCCTGCATGCCTGTGAACGTAGCTATAAATGCGCAGGAATTATTTGGCTTGACGTTTTGTTGCATACTTCAGATGTATTTTTGTTTTGAACGAAATATTGATGTTGCAATTTCATATCGTTATTTTTGTGTAGTATTTGCCGTGATTTAGAGATATAACATTTATGTTGTGATGAAGAAAATGACTGCGGAAACAAACGTATTAATTGTTTGTTCTTTGTGATGGTTTATAAAGTGTTCAGCTGTTGCTCTTATTAGTAGATTACATTTTCACCGTGATTTTAAGAGAAATAACCCGCTGTGTTTAACAATATAATAATCCCAAAGATGTGTGTATAGTTGTCATTCAAATGCTGAAATTTAACCGGGTTCTATAAGTGAGGTTAAAGTTAAATCATTGACGCAGTCGGAAAGGTAGAAACTTTAAAAGTGAACTGGGTAGGTGCCTTTTCTATTTGTTATGAATTCGGTTTCAACTAAATATCTTTATTTATATTTTTATAATGATTTAATTAGATGGCGTAAATGTATGAGGAATTATACTGCCATCTATTATCAATTCATGTAAACTAGGTACAACAAATCTATAAAACCGTAGTAGTCGCTAGATGTCGTTAAATTGAGTGAAATAAACTGACTATGAAAGGAACTCATATTTTAAGACACGCACACATAATATATTATAGTCCGGTAGGTTTGTCGGGCATGCCCTATAGTCAACCCCTAGGCACGCCACTGGTGCGCTGTCGTTCAAAATATGTACTACTATTTATAGATTCCCATGCTCATCGGGAAACAGAGTGTTGCAGCCGCAGCAGCTTATCTCCCGGATGAGCTGGTGTGGGAGTTTTTGTTTCGTATGTGATAAAGGTGTCCCGGATGTGCGATAGCTTTAGTTCCCGACACTGTAAGTCCCCGATGGGAAACCCCGAAAAGGAGCATAAAATGGCGTTGTAGCTTTGTAATTTTGTTAAATTGGAACGATATTCTGTATTTACTTAGTGGGTCAAAAACCAAAGATTACAATTATGCGAAATATAGTACTTTTACTTTTAGACGGCGCCTGCGACGGACGGCGACATAAATTACAATGTCAACCCCATCAACCCGGAAACTACGACCATACACAAAAATTCTACATAATTAGTATAAACAGGATAGATTTTTATGTAGAGCGCGAAATTTGCTGAGTGATTCAGTGTCCGTTCCCAAATGCAACCGCAGTACTAAAATGCACTCCAAAACAAAATTAAAATATGGTTTTGTATGGCTTGCGCTAGTAAATTATGCGTCCCTCCCATACTAAGTCGAATTTTCGTTTTGTTTTAAAGTGTATCCCAATACTGCGGTTGCATTTAGGAACAGAGACTGAATCACTTTACAAATTATGCGCACTACATAAAAAAATATCCTGTTTATAAATAATTATGGTTCTAATGTAATTTGGTATGTTTTCTTACCTTTTTTTATCCACGGGGCTATACCAAGACGTAGTAAGGCATCAATACCTGAAACAAATTCAAATGATAACATTAAAATGATGAAATTACTCGCTAGCTATGGAATGCGCATGCGTGGAGTTTCATTGAAGGATAAGATCCGGAAACAGATCATCCGGAGAAGAACCGGAGTCACCGACATAGCTTGCAAAATTAGCAAGTTGAACTGCGTCTGTCGAAGAACCAATGGCTGTTGAAGCAGACGAGTTCTTGAGTGGAGACCGCGAATCGGCAAACGTAGTGTGGGATGCCCCCATATGCCCCCCAGCCTGGCGGACCGACGACCTGAGGAGGTAGCTGGGTCAGACTGGATGCGGAAGGCGGAGAACTGGAGAACTGGGTAGAGTTCCTAACCGTACTGTAATATATAGTATTGTACTATATTTCGAGTCTGCGTACTATACTCTGTTGAAAAATAAATATAGTATCCAAAAATACTATATTTTCAACACTGAAATCCAACAAACAAATCCATAATTTTCTATAAAAATAAATACCTAAGTAACAAGTAATATCTTTATTTATTTTTCGCTTTTTCCATATAATACTATATTTAAGTGTATATTGTTAAATAGATTATTTTGAAAAACACTATATTTCCCCGAAAAAATGTTGACAACCCTAGAACTGGGTGTTATGGTGCAATTTGGGATAGGCCTATGTCGAGCAGTGGACTTTGATAGGGTGATGTGATGAGAGGTCCTAATAAAATTATTCTTGTTGGATTTCCACAAGTCATACTAGAGAAAGACTCACTAACTTAAGTGGGAAAGTCAGCGAACGATATCTAATCCACGACAGCTATTTGCCAGGCACTCACAGCGTGAAATTTCACTCACTTACAGCCAATGACATTGTCAGGGATTTTACTGTATTGTTTGTAGTTTATGGTCTTTATCTCTTGACGAGCAATATTATCTAACGAGAGCTTAGCAAATACAGTTTTAGCTTAGAATCGGCAAATAGAAGACAGTTGTGTCATATGCGATCGTGCAAAAATACACGTAGACAGTGATTTTTTAACCCCCGACCAAAGACATTAAATTATATAGGTATATTAATTAATCTCTTTGCCCCCGACAAAAAAAAGGTTTTTATAAGTTTGTGGAGTGTATTTGTTTGTGGCATCGTAGCTCCAAAACGGATGGACCGATTTCGATGCAGTTATTTTTAATTAAAAGCTAGTTTAATCGGGTATCTTCTTAGCTATGGTTCATGAAAATCTGTTCAGCCGTTCAAAAGTTACAGTTCTTTTTCTAGTTGGAGTCGGGGGTTTTTGACGGTTAGGTTATTATGAGAGTACTCGTAAGAGTACACACAATACAATCATATGACTGTTTGCAAATACTATGCGTAGTAAAATTATACATCTCAATGACTATGTAATGTTACAGTTCACTTTTGAATTTCACTAGCAACAGCACTGCAAAGTTATGTATACACAACTTTGCACGTGACTGCACTAAGTAATTTATTTTTGTACCAGAGTTCATTATAGCTCTGAATCATGTTGATGTTAAATATGTCCTCAGCTAAACATAGCTCTCCTCTAAATAGACGTGAATTGAACAACTTCAGCAAATAACGCCACAATGTGGCATGTAGATTTATGATTGTAATTAGTAGTGTGATGTTAGTAGAGGATGCTGTTGCTCATCTGCCAGATATACAACTTAACGGGTTATGACCTGTTCAATCGCGTAGTGTAATAGCAGCTAGGACCGATGCTGCGACCACGATCGGTTGGGGGCCTGCGCCCACGCCCACCCGATAGATTAGGGGGTCTACCGCGTAACTAAAATGGTAATGAACATGGACTCTGGTAATAAACTTCAATACGATCCTGAGAGGCTAAGCTTCGGACTACTTTGTAATTTTTTTACCGATCGTGCCGTTGCGGTATTTTTTTTACAAGGTAGCTCGAAGTTTAGTCTCTCACGATCGTATTGAAGTTTATTACCAGAGTCGATGCTCATTACCATTTTAGTTACGCGGTAGACCCGCAGAACCAATTTATCGTCCATTGTAATAAGTCTTTTTGGCCATCATTTCGGCACACACTGGATTTTTAGGAGTAGCTACAGGTCATTTTTGAATAGTTCGCCGTTTTTACCACTCTAGGTAGATATCAATTTTTTGAATCTGGAGATTTGTTCCTTGTCGGTTTTACCTAACAGTCGATAAACAGACTAATAGTAGATAGAGGCGTACTGTCTACGGACGCATTTACAAATTACATAGCTAGTTAACGGTTATTAACCCCCATATTGAAGTACCAAAATATTTTTACACTATCGCCGTGAACATAAGCCACTGTTATAACATTGAAGAAAAAACAAAAGGCGAAGTTGCAAATTCTTTTTAAAAAATTTGCGAAGGACAACTTGTTAGGCAGGAAGGGAATCGTAAATGACTTTAGGATTCCAGATGTACGGCATTTGAAAGAGCAGTTTATTAGGGATAAAAATCAAACTAAATCACGAAGAGAAACCCTACAACTAAGCGAAACAGTTACCTAAAACTTCTTTCAAGTGAAATAATTTTTTGTGAGTGAAAAATCAGTAAAAAAAATATGTTTGGATACCAATTAGTTACTAAATCTTCACGAAGATATAAACTCGTTAGAAGCCCTACCTAGGTGTAACTGACTTGGTCTAAACATCCTGACGAACCGTTTCTTTCTATTGCAGTGACCGCCGATCATTTCGAATAAATATCACGTATTGTCAATGTAATCAGTTTCGAACACCTGTGATTCACACCTCTAGCTACTTCCGATCGCATAACAAGCAACTGGCTGAATGGAATTGTGGTTGTTGCTTTAAAAATAAAGAAGTCATTCTAAATTCAAACCTAGGTTTGTTATGTACTGTTATGTATACACAAAGCTTACGTTATCGTGAGCATTGAAATGCAAGAAATGTCCTAAAGACGCGGTAAAACAGCCATAGGTAGCACAACGAGCAGAACCTGGCACGTTGGCAGGGCCGGACCTATAGCGCCACGGCTGATTAGAAGGACCCGACCCCCGCGTAAAATGAAAGCACAAACTGTCGTATTACAAAAGAAGATGGTTTTATAGCAAGTCTTGTAAAACCCAGGTTTTAAAATAACCCCATCTTTTTTGTTATAAATTACCTTAGAAAGTGACTGATATATGGATTTAAAACCTGGGTTTGACTAGACTTGTTTTAAGCCATCTTTTGTAATAACGGGGTGTAAGCATCGATGTCTATAGATACGCTCTGTCATACAAATGGAAGCTAAAAAAATGAGACGTATTTTTTGAAGACGTCAAATTCTAAATTCAACAATGTTCGAATTATATTTAAATAGAACAGCGTTACATGCACTAATGGAATATCTACTGTTATTATCTATATTTTATTCAATACACAAATTAATAATTATGTTTGTAAACGGCATTTGACTAGTGATCAACTACTCCATTTTTCTGAAAATGGAGTACCTGACACGTCTCACTTTTTGAGTTCACTAAGCATATCTATAGACATCGATGGGTGTAAGATGAATAGAAAAAAGAAAACAAAGAACTAAAAGTGGATATATTTTTCAAAATTCTAAAAACGACTGTATTTTGAATTTTGAAAAGTACTAAAATGTGCGAAGGCCCCCAACGTTTACATTGTTTAGCGGCCCGTACATTGTACAAGTAAATCCGGCTCTGCACGTTGGGCGTAACTACATGCGCAATGAGAACTCATGTGTAACATCACTACAATGATTGACGTGTTGACAAGCTTACTCCGAGTCATAAGCTTATTATACCTACTTATTACTTATTATATTATTATTATTGGTATAAAGTTTTTGCTCCGAATACATAGCTGATTTATTACCCGTATAACGTAATCTACGGGTAATAAATAGGTAAGTATAGTACCCCCACCAAAAGCCCGCCAAAAGCTATGCAAATCAATTCATATAATTTATTATTGTATTTTTTTTAACACGCTTAAATTAGCTTCAACTGTAACTAACTAACTATGTAAGTAATAAAATCTTGGAAGTTAAATTTGACCCACTTCCCGGTTTCCGATTGATTTGAAATTTTGCATACACGTTCAGTTTGGATGACTAAAGCGTGTTCTATAGTTTTTTTTAAACTATAATATTTTATTATCTGTCTATTTCGCAATCCTCCGCTGAACTTGGACTTTTCAACTATGACAAGGATGTCTTTTATAACGATATCGTAAAGTGAAGTTCTTGCAATGTTCTCTTCCTTCTCGAAGTTCTCGTCTGAGATGAGAACAGAAGAATACGTTAAATAACATATTGATGCACATACATTAGCTCATCGTTAAAAATATCGAAACTGGTAGGTATGATCTAACATTTTCACATTTTGGATCATATTTATTGTACGATTTATGATTGGCATAAGAATCGAAGTTATATTCCATAGACTGTAATTATTTAAAAAAAAAACTTCATTATAAAGTACGGTGTTCTAAAAAAAATTGAATCTAAAAATTTACTGGATTTTATAATTATAATCATGAGGTTTTTTATACCCGACATGTATCGTTTTAATAAATCGTAGTGAAATGTTATGAATAACAACAAATACCTAAATCGAAAGTGCGCAGTGTATAGACTTTAGGCAGAAATATTTCACAAGATGATAAATAAGAAGTGATAAATTAATAACATGCACTTAAAAATATAACGTCTTTACTAAGTTCAAGGCGCATCTTCGATATCGAACTTTGTTGCCAACTCGCCATTCTGACACACACTATTAGTTATATTTTCCTTATTTTGTTACAGTAAAACCTACACACGGCTGCATATCAAGTTATCAAGCTGTACAAGCTGCCCTCTCATTGTACGTAAAGCCAATAAAGAATATTTTTTTATGTAGTGCGCATAATTAGCAGTGATTCAGTCTCTGTTCCTAAATGCAACGGCAATATTGGGATACACAGGATACACTTAAAAACAAAACGAAAATTCGTCTTAGTATGGGGGACACGCATAATTTACTAGCGCAAGCAATACAAAATCAAATGTTTATTTTGTTTTTCAGTGAATTTAGGTAGATACTGTGGTTACATTTGGGAACGGACACTGACTCACTCTGCAAATTTTTTGCACTACATAAAAAAATATCCTGTATAATGCGAGATAAGCTTATACTAGAAATATATATTTATATGTATTATACTGGAAATAAATATATATGTATAGTTTGTTTTGTAGCCTTGTGTACAACACCAGCAGGGCTAGCCCTGCGGCGGCGTGTGGAGTAACCCGTTTGCTCCACCCTTTGTCTCCATGACAGAAAACAAAACGAAAAATCAAGAAATATAACGGTAATGAGATGGTTTGTCCACGAATTCTATAAATAAATAATTTTCTTAGTAAAAAACTTAACAGCTTCTGAAGTGGGGCCTTTAATTCTTTAATGCTCCTAGATTGGAAGTGGGACCGAGATCAGAAGCTGTTAAGTTTTAGAAAATTATTTTATACTTTTTATTATTCTGAAGATGGTTTTTACTTTTTTTAAAGTTATTTTTTTTGTAAATTCCTTTCTTGTACCAATAGCCTTACTCTCAGGACCTTTTCAAACATGTCAATACATGTGAAACTGACGCAATCGATCTACAATGAGCTGATTTGTATGCAGTGTGCACACTTCCCGTTGTCCACCGACCCGCCGAAATCCGTGGCTGTTATGTAATCCTATGAGAAAGCGTGGCCAAGCTGTCAGTTATACGACTATTCATAACCGGCATTTGTTGTTAATACGGAAATACGTGATTCGTATATATTTTGTTGCTGTTTAAATGAGAGCTGTTGACACAAAACCTGTTGCGAATGATTGAATAGGTACTTGAGCATTGTATCAGACTATGTTAAAATAATTCGGCAATATCAGACTAGCAACGCACGCAATTTATCTTCTTTTTTTTTACTTTTGAATAACCAAATTAGTAATTCCTAGAACCCGCTAGAACTAGATAAAAATAAATGATAAAACACAGGTTTTGAAAGTGTTTCTAATTTAGACGTCTTGCTAGCGGTGAAGCGTATTTATCGTCACAGTTAAAAATAACAGATATTTAAAGATAACAGATAACAATTGTTTCTGCCACCAGTGCTAATTATCTGTTATAAGTTATAACAAATAACAGACACTTTCATTCACAGCTAACCTTGCTTGTTATTTTGTTAAATAAAAGTTTTTACTCTCGCCCCTTTTTGCCACACTAGCCCTGTTAACTATGGATTAGTCAAACCTTTGACTGTAACATAAAAACAATAAGTACAATACAAAGGAAGTACAGTGACGTTCGCACAAGCAAGACTGCATAGGATAGCATGATAAAAAGGAGGACTATACTCGTATGATGAAATATCAGACTAAAAGATTAAGAAAATAAAAAGATCTTATTCTTTTAATCTAAGAATAAAATCTATGCAAAGAAAAAAAAACAGAAAATCTTTGTACAGATCCGTTTAAACATTTTTAATTTATGCAAAAGTGACCGAAATTATGTTATCGTTGATACTATTATTATTACTAAAAAAATCTAAATTGAGTTTTCGCAATCAGGTAGGTAGAGACGTGAAAACTTAATTTTGATTTTTTTTGCGGTATTTAACTGTTAGTTACCCTGCGGTCCAAATTGCGCTAACACTTTTAGTAATATCGCCAATCCGACCAAAGTCACAAGTATTAGTGTTACTCAATAGCCCTTATATTTTGGGACTATTAACACGTTCACTGTCCCGACAGCAGACACAATAGTTAAACAATCGACATGTACCACATGTGGTTCATGGGACTGGAAAAGGGTTAAATTTGGTCGGATTCACGATATTATCACTTTTATCGCAATTCGGACCGCAGGGTTAGTTTCGCGATATAGGACTATCAACGACGATATTGCAGTAAAATATAACAATATGGAACACTTATTGAAAAAAAAAATCTATTTTCCTGATTTTATTTATTTTACCACTGACAATGCTACTGACAGCTAACTAATGAACTGATGATAAATAAAATAATCTTCAAAACCTTCATAACCCCAAGTAACTGTACTTCTTGGGTCAGTTGGAAGTATTCAAACAAAGTGGACAATGGAAGCCGTTAAAATGTGTGTCATGAATATCAATACTGTACATAAACTGAACAAATACAGGAGACACTTGTTTTATTGTTACAATCAAATATTTTCAACGGTTTTATTATATTTCCAAGAAAAACTTTGCATATCTTCAAAATATATATAATATTTATTTGCTGTATCTACAAGACTGAACAGACCTCTAAAACTGACGTCAATCGAAAAGACGCGTCAAAAAATAATAATAAATTACGAAAATCACGTAAACATGCGTACGATTCACCAGATGGTAAGTGATCACTGATCTCCGCCACTCTAGAACATCCGCAACACCGAGGAGTCAACGATAACGCATCGACCTTTTAGAAAAAAAATGCCGTTATTCAAGACAGGAAGTCATAACTTCTAATTGAGAGCATTCTTTCCTGGTTATTCTTATTCTTAACAAAAAAAAAATAGAATATAACAAAAAATACAGTTTACAGATTGTATATGCACAAAGGGACTTGAGTTGTTGGGTTAGTTATAGGTGTTAATCCAGAAGAATACCGCATTATAAATCTGTGTTAAAATTTCAATAGTAGATATCAATGATTTTTATTTTTTTATGCTTTTAAATGTAAACATAATTTATAAAAAATAAAAAAATATGTATAGGTAGGTACTAATCATTTTCGGTAGTTTTATAAAATATAAGCATATAACGAATATCTAACGAATTATTTTGACCCAAAATTGTGATAAAAACAAAGCAAATTGTAGAAGCAGTGAACCATAGAGGTCACCGTGGGCCTACTTAGCGCGTTCCGTTTCACTTTCCTTTTCATAAACATTCCGCTGTTTTAGGTTCAAGGCTGTGGCAACAACATAGATTCCATAGCATTAGTATTTGTGGAACTTTACTCTTTGTTTCTGCGTTGATGCGTACGTTAGTGTCATCTATCTTTGTCTATCTATAATTGTTACACGTTAATAATATATGAACGATGGTACCTCGTAGGTAATATTTAAGGTAAGTTTTCTGTGTTCTGTGGTGCCAATGCTCTGCCCTACCGAGTTAAGGATATTAAAGATATAAATAATAATAATCTTTAAAAAAGTAAATATCGACTTTAGAAAACTAAAATTAGAAGTTGGATTTTACTTTTTTAAATTTATTATTCTTTCTTTTTTATTTCTTTATATTTCTTACATATACAAAAAATACAGCGAAATAAATGCGATGCGCAAATATATGCGATTACAGCAATCGCGAGTGATGTGCTGTTATCCATTGAAGAGTTCCATTGTCTATCTCCGAAGGCCTTCATGAGATCTTAACCAAATTTAAATGGAACCACTTCGGGAGAATACTCTTTCAATAAGAATATTGGCGACGAAATCGGTAAACAAACATACAAATAAAAAGACATGCAGTCGAATTGAGAACCTCCTTTTATGAAGTCGGTTAAAAATACTTTAATAACTATAATTTATGTTGTAGGTACGTGTATCCATTCTTTGAAATCGGTCCTTGAACAATCTCTGGGAATAAAATTCATAATATGCAGTCAGAATTGGAACGTGTTTCCGGTGGACAGCGAAGTGGAAGAATTCTACAATATATACAAAATGTTCATGGTACATTGGCTCTTATACAAAATGCCTAAAGGACACCTCGATGTCTTATAATATAGTGCTTTATTCGTTTATTAACAAGGCGTCCCTGAAAGTATGCAAAAGGTTAATGTACAGTTGACTTGGAGTGTGTCCAACAAATTGTTTTTATTCCTGTTTAGTCCGAATAACTATTTAAAAGGTTTTCTGAAAACAACACGTCATGAGGCTGGAATGATTAGAATAGAATAGAATAGATCTTTATTTCATGTAAACCAAATACAAGCACTTATGAACTGTCGAGACTCTAGGTGCGCGGTTCCAAATACATAGTAGATCCTATAGAGAAGAACCGGGAGGAAATTCTTTTAAAATAATAGATTACAATCTTGATTAGTACATTGTTGTGGTAAGAGCTGCGAGAATAATGAAATTTATTGTGACTAAAAATAAATTAAATTATGATAATAATGACTTGCCTTTAAATAAGAATGCTATGGCAGTTACAAGCTGACCAGGCCCGACAGACGGCACCCGTTTACGAGGATGACTCATGTATAGATCATGCATGATTTTTTATTTAAAACGCTTCATGTACAATGTAAAAAGGCGGTCTTAATGCCTTAGGCATTCTCTACCAGACAACCTTATGATTGAACTTCACAACATTTCTGATGACACATCTTCGAACAGCACACTTCTGTTCTGTTTACGGAATAGAAATGTACCGTTCGAAAATGTGGTCAAAAATCGTGTGCTGTTCGAGGAATAATCCACGTTTCAACCATATTAACCTAATTACGGCCCATCGTGAGATCGATATGGTCTTCTTTAGTGTTGTGTAACATTCGATTGCTCTTCGGACCACTTATCGATCGATCGAAATCAAATAGTGAACATATGGGCCTCTCAGTTCTGTATTGACTATTGAGTAACCTTGCAATTTCTGTATGGACATATGAAATTCCAATAAACGTCTGTATTTAAATTATTTATCGTATTTCTGAGTTTTATTTTGAACTGGGTCAAAATCTTCTTGAGTAAGTTATCAAATAAGATCAAATAAAGGCCCCTACGGTTATGGGGCTTATTAGTTTGCCACATATAAGACCTTGTTTATTGGTTGTATCTACTTTATAGAATTTTTTATTATAAACTTTCGTTTCAACATCATCACATCGTGGTCCAAATCCTATTATAAAAAAGATTGTAGGGCCTACAATCTTTTACAATGTAGGCGATTCACACAGTGATCCGAACCGCATGTGCTGTGTAACGCCTAAAGTCTTTTTTGTAGGGGTCTAAAAATGTAATAATAGATATGTTTTTTATTAAACGAAAAGTTATAGTCCAGCTGTTTGTCTTGTCACTACATAAAGTAGTTCTTTTACCATATTTTACAAGAGTAAAGACAATGTATCTTCGCCTACTATTCCCAGATTACTTAGCGTGGAATCGTCTCTATACAAAATTTGTCAATGTCATACACAATTTTCACTTTTTCCCAGAGCTAACATTGTGTAGAATCGTTAGTTCAACCACTGAAGGACACGCAAACTTCATCACATTAAATAACCTTACACATACAATAGACTCAATATTCTCCCAACTTTTTACTTTTTCATTATATCATTGTTACAGATTATATCGAAGCTAATTTGAATTAAAAGTATAATTGATTTGTTCCGCGAAGTTGTAATTTGTTGATTGACTGTGATAGGTAATTTAGGCACACATGAACACGTAATAAAAGGCCATCGTGCCAATTGCTCAGGACATGCAGAAACGGTGGTTCACAACGAACTTTTTCTCAAATATAGGAAAGGCACAAGATTTTGGGGCATTATTCCCCAAAATCTAATTCTAATCAGGTGATTCTAATTCTAACACAGGTGAAGATGAAGGTTTTTTGTTTTTTTTATATAAATTTCATTGATTTCCACATAATTTTACATTCATCACATTTGGTGTTTTACTAAACTTGCCAAGTTTAGAAAAATACGAAGGTGCCATTTTCTTTCAAGATTGAATATTATCTTTTTTTTTATTTACATCACTAGTTAAGGGACAGATTTATCAAATAAACTATGATTTATATTGTTATTGGAATTTGCATTTATTAATGGTATCAACAATTTTAATATATAATCCTACTTACGTTTTCTTGTTATTTACAATATTATTATTATTTAATTTTTCTCTTAGTAAGTGAAGGAATGTATTCTTTTTGAGAAAAAAAACCTTGTCAGGTAGCCTCGAACCAAACATAAACGACACATACCAAAATATTTCTATTGATTTACATACAAATGGCCGCTCATACCTATCACGGAACTACCTTCGTTGTAAAATGTAAGAATTACTAGCACATACCACCTCGCCTTTATCTTGATACACATTCAGTGTCACTCTTATTGCAGACAGATAAGGTTCAAAATGGTATGGTTCGTTGCATGTTTTTTTTTCTAAGAGACTTGATAAGGTCACGTCTATGATATATAAATAAAAAGATATATAACTAATAATGTAAGGTTTGATACAATGTTTGAAGTTTAAAAGTGGCAGGAAATAGACTGTTACTTACTCTAAAAAAAGGAAGGCGGGCATTTTGTTGGATCCCGAACAACGTAGACGTACTTACACAAAAATCTTTTTCCTTAGATTCCAATAGTTCTTGGATATATGGTCGTACTTTATTAGCAGAGGTCCTTTAAAGGGGTTATGCTACTTATGGTACTCATAAGTATGAACAACTTTTACTATGGATACAAATCGCAAGATAAAATAGACTAGGATGACGATGATTACATTATGTACAAATTGTAATAGAATATTTCTTGATAGTGTGGCGTTATCATCTGTGACGTCGGGGTCACCAACTCACCACTATAGGGAACGAGGTACCCATGATGTTCCTCCATTGAAAATGGAGTATCCTCCGACCAGGCGGTGTTTTACACCTGGTAGGCTGAAGCCCGACAGTTGAAGTCGGATATACGTATTTTATTAGTAATACATACGATGTAAACTCTCATAGCGTTATTCAGGATTAGTGTTGAAGTTGATGCTTCAGTCCTATAGATCGCGCAGGAGTGCTTTTTGCCATTTACTAGTCGCTACAATAGAAAAGCAGTACTTAATAAACAAAGAACAACGTTATTTCCATCATATCGTTAATTGAAGCACGTTCGTAAAATAATATAAATCGTTTCAATATAGCACTTTATCTAAATGATCCACCTTGTTCAAAATGATTAAAAAACCCAGCATAAAAGCAAGGCGCCATGCGATTACTTTTATCTTTTGTTGATCTAAAAATTGACGTGTTTCCGGGCAAAGAAATGGCAGGTGAGCATAGACTTATAACTATCAGGTGAGCATTCATTTTACAAATCTTCAAACTTTGGGTAAATATTCGAATTTTTTACATTCTTGTCTTTGTCTCAATGGCAATAGGTAATACTAGGCACCATTCTATATCTATGCTAGGCACTACCCATATTGTCTTTAAAAAAAAAAAATAAGCGTACTTAACTGCCTTCTTTTTTTTTATTTCTCGTGGTCCGTGATTTGTCTTTGGTTACTTTTTGTAAGAGGCGACGAACCAATTAAGAACTACAGAGCAGAGAAAAATATTGAAGAAATCGCAGAAAAAAATGTCTTACGCAAATCTTGTACAAGCAAATAACACCAGTGAAGGTTACCGTATCTCTTACTATCTTATCGATCCTTACACATTCTGACATATGAATCTTTTATCTAATCGAGTTTCGTGTTTATTGTTCAGGATTAATTAATATTTTTGAGAATTACTTGTTTGTTTATAAACTTTTTCCTACATCGTATGAGAACGGATTAGTCACACCAGTTATCGTAAAGATTTTAAGGTAAAAAAACATTTTATTGATATCACTATTTGCAACCAACGTGATTGATTAATTTGCGTGCTAATTGCAAAAAATTAATAACCAAAAAATCTAAGATACTTATTCATAATTATTAAAACACTAATGTGCAATTGTGCGGTCTGACCTATAAATAATGTGTAGTCTGACTAATTATGCCATAGTTTCCTGTAGTTTATGATGCGACACTCAGTGATCAAATCTATAATATTATCATTATTAACAGGCACTGGCACACCTATCCAGTTTTAACCGAGAATTGTGTAGAGGTGTTTAACAAAAAGCCTTTAGCCAGGCTTTACTGTTTAGATCAATGAATTGGGCAATAATTTCACCGACAATACAAAAGATGTCCAAAAAAAACGGTCGTTTACCAATAATGTGAAACGGTTGATTTGTTTCATAAGCGTTTGTAATATTGTTGGTGAACTTGGGCCTTAGACATTTTGAATATAAAATACCTTTGCCTATTTTATTAAGAGCTGGAACAGATCTAAAACGTGATCGTTATATTTTAAGGTATTGCACCAAATTCCTTTCTAAAGTATGGCATACCAGCCATATTGGGCAGTCCACTAACGCAATCAACTCTTACTAAAAAGGACTTGTATTTCATGCCATCCGTACTTAGTAATCAAATTAAGGCCCAATTTCACCGACGACATAACAAACGATTAGAGCAAAATCAGCCGTTTAAACATGACTTTTTGTATGGTTAATCGGCGGATCATTTTAAACATCTGTTATTTAAACGGTGAAAATGGCCCTCAGTGAAGGTAAGTAACAAAAACTGAAAATAAAATATTGTTGATACTCCGGTACCTACTATTAGCCTGTCGCATCCGACGGCTGCAGGACTAGCCTGGCGGGTGGACAAACCCGTTTTATTCACCCTTTGTCTCCTTGACAGAAGGAAAAACGAAAAATACTGGGAGAAAACGTTAAAGAGGTAATTTTGTCTCCGATTTTCGTCTCTCCCCATTGCACCCTTGATTTCCATGCTGTTCGATATTATTATTGATATATTAAAATTAAAGTGACGTTTATTGATATCAGATAGAAGGTGTAGTCAATAAAGTCATTTAAAAAACAAATGATTAGAATTTGATGCAGTTTTGAAAATTCTAAAGTTAATTTTAAAAAGAAAGTTGAAAAATTTGAATATGGATCGTATATCCTTTCAAACATGTTTTGTCTCATCTCATTTAGTCTCATCACCATAATCTGATTACAATATTAGAATGACATAATGTCAATAGAAAGACTTTTTGCTCGTAATACTTATGGAGCGGAAACAGCCGCACCTAAGTCAATGTAATAAAAAAAACTTGTTATTCAAGCTCGTCAAGTTTGTTGACTTATCATCATCGTCTTTATAGTTATTATACGAGTGTTATTCAATACATAAAGTATTACTACTTTACCATATATTTATTTTATTTATTTATGTACACACAAGGAAACATGGTAATGAAAATGTTACAGACATAATGGGCACAATGGAAATACTTATTTCTAAAGAAACTTCCAGTAGTCCCGCGACTGGAAATATAAATGATAGACGCGTAGACACTGTTTAAAAATGACAAAAATAACTTATTTAGACCACTTAAACTTATGGTATACTAAACTAAACCAATAACTACACAACTACATAACAAATACAGTGAACTATATATAGTATGTTAACCTACCTGAGGTTAACATAGCACAAAAGAATCATTTGTGTGAAAATAAAATGCTACTAACTCATACAAACTGTGCAATTTTTTTTTTCAAAATTACGGATAAAATTACATAACTTTCTATAAATTACATCTATAAAATATTTGTTTCCTTCTAAAAATTGCAGGTATATGGTTTTATGGCATAATATAATTAAAACCAAAAAATGTTGCATAGGTACATAATAAGTTAAAGCAATTCTTAATGATTTCTATGATAACCAGAGAAAAAATTCTAGCTCTGGTTCTAAGCTGAATTGGCTTTTGGGAGTTCTACTCTAGCATTCAAAACAGTGTATATTATTGATTAGTAGAATAAAAAAGTGATATCTGTTTTTTGGGGCATTTATCATACTGTGCCGCAGTTGTACATTTTTTTTAAGAGTTTCTAAGGATTGTTTTGCTATTTTCTTCTCCATATGACCTTTTATTTAGAACCGTCCACCATATTTAACGTTTCATAAGTATTCTATTCTAGCGTATATTCAAAGTTCAAGCTAGCTTTTAATTTAATTGTGAGCAGAATAGTAAGTAGCCAAATGATTCCAAAATGTCGCTTGGTATAAGTCATAAAAAATTATGTAACTATTTGTCGGTTGCCCTCACCTCACCATCTCACCGGAACCACTTGAGACGTTCCTAACCAATAATAATGAAATATCTTATTCTCATATAGCAAAACGCCATGCTAATCTTAAAACGGCTTTTTTAATCGACCCTATAAATTCTTTGCAATCATATAACTGTCATTTTTAGCTTTACTGACACTTAAAGCGAATAACTTCATTCTTTCATCTTAATATATAATTATTATCTCTATGCACACATCCTGTACACCACAGTATTGTCACAAAATAGATAAGTACAGAAGGCCGGCTCCATACTATGAGCGATAACAAGCGCACGCACACATAGACGCGTATAGTACAACACAACGAAGAAGTCGCATCGGCAAACTTCGTAAAACCGATCAGTTCCGAACTGCGCGTCTTCAAGACCACGAATGTTTATTAGTACTGCAGTAAAACATGATCTTTAATCATGCAATAAGTTATACAATTATTTGAACAACTGCCATTGGTTGTTTTATCAGGTACATCGATGTTACTTTTTAGTTGTGTCGTACTATACTTACGGCAATGTTTACTTTTCTCAACTCTAGTAAAATTATACTATCACACTAGCTACTTTTTGCAGCAGTATCGCGTGTTTTCGCATTCATTGGCTGCCTTTTGCTTACAAAAAGTAAATAATGAACGCGAAAACGCGCAATACGGCTGCAATAAAAAGTAGCTAATGACCCGCGAGCTACCCTCGTAATTTTTTTACATGCTGTACTGTCCATCCAAAGTTTGTCTGTAAGAAATTGCCGATTGCGATAAGACCGCCCATTGTACAATCTTAAAATGATTAATTGTTATTATTATGTTTATTGCTCCTTTTTTAAGAGGTGTACCTACGATAAAGAGTATTTCTATTAATTATATTCTATTCTAGTGTGCTATAGTCCTATTGCAAATCACTGTACCTACGCGTGTACCTGTGTTCATGCACCTATTAAAATTTTATCACTCGTTGTATGGAGCCGGCCTTCTGTACCTATTTATTTTGTGGTACCTACTGTGTCCCACAAACCTTGGGATGAACGCTAACCGATGAGTCAGAACGGCTGTACCAATGACTCCACACTGCCATTGCGAAGTACACAGCTATCCATTAGTTCTAATGAAACATACATCATGTTTGTAATCTCCGAGCCAACAAAGCAGTTTGTAGTACATAAATGGTTCTAATAATAAATTATAATATATCATTTTTAACCCCCGAAAATAAAGAGGAGAACATAAAATTGTACTGTGTATCCCTCCGTGGCATCGTAGCTCAAAAACGGATGGACCGATTTCAATGCATTTTTTTTAAATTGAAAGCTAGTTTGGTCGGGTATCATCTTAGCTATGTTTCATGAAAATCTGTTCAGCCGTTCAAAAGTTACAGCTCATTTTCTAGTTGGAGTCGGGGGTTTTTGACGGTTAGTTTATCTAACCTTTGATATACTACGAGTATAGTCAAGCCAAGGGCGAGGTTTTCCCTATGAGTCATGAACACCAGAGCCCCCTATGCGTCAGTAATGACAACTTAACATTTTAATGTCAACACTTTCCACGTAGGTACCATAGCTATTATAGGGCCATGTTTACCGACAATATTTAAACAGATGATTAAATTAAAACGGCCGCTTACCTATCTACAAGTTATAAACCCATATAAACGGCTGATTCAGTACTAATCGTCTGTTATATTGTCGGCGAAATTGGAAAGTGTTGGAGGAGGCCTTTGCCAAAGGGCACACAGAATAAAACACCTATACATAAAAACAAATTATACAAAAAAAAAAGTATACTTATAGGTATCTGGGAAGGCTATAAATAAATAAAGATAAATATTGTCGGCGAACATGGGCCCTCGTTAAACCTCAGTTATGTCTAATCGTTTAAAAACACCTGGTTCCGTAAAGTTAATAACTACGACATTTGCATTTCTTCAAGCACCGCGATATTTTGAGTTTGTAACGACATTTTTAATTTAATTAGGTACCTAACTCATTGGATTAATTTATACAACTACTGAATATTGATTATAATAATATGATTGTATAAACTAGATAAACAGGATATTTTTTTATGTAGTGCACATAATTTGTAGAGTGATTCAGTCTCTGTTCCTAAATGCAACCGCAGTATTGGGAATTTGGGTTACACTTTAAAACAAAACGAAAATACGACTTAGTATGGGGGGACACGCATAATATACTAGCGCAAGCCATACAAAATTATTTTTTTATGTTGTTTTGGAGTGAATTTTAATACTGTGGTTGCATTTGGGAACAGACACTGAATCACTCTGCTTTGCGTATCGCATAAAAAATTATCATGTACGTATATAAGTACTGATTGGTTATTAGAGTATTATAAATTTATAAATCTTATTAGTGATATTTAATGTTAACACTGTCACGAACACTGAATGAAACACAATAGAAGTTTTATTGTTATCACGTCTATTGTTCAGTCTCCCGGAAAGTGTTAATTTTAAATTGGAACAGTTTATGTATGGACTTATCAGATGAATAACTAATCCGAGGTTTATACGATTGACAAATCAGCCCTAAATCTTAAACATGTTTCACGTTTTTTTCCCTAAAATTCTTATATGGTTATAGAAGACCACCGAAGTAGTTGCTCATCGAACTGTGATCAACTTTGCCCATGCGTGGGACATTTTGTGGAAGAAAACCATAAGTATGTACCTACCTATGTATACTTTGTTTTTTCTTACTTATGAAAATAAAGTACCTACACATAGGTTGATTAGATTGCAATTGTTTAGTAAACACAACTAATTATTGAAATAATCATTTATAAAATACAAAAAATCGTTTACCACATGTAGATTTTGGTAAAAAGTTATTAATTGTCAAAGACAGTAAATTTTTTCATGATTTTCATATATTTAAATAACATTTTTCGTAAAAAACATGTGAAAATTGATTATTAAAGAAAAACAGAGTAGATATAGGTATCATATAGGTACCAACTAATTAATGAGAAATGAATAACAATAACAATGCAACTAATGAGAAATGAAAACGTTGCATGACCATCTAATTAGAAAATTCTTCGCCTGTTCTTTCATAAAATATTTGAACTAAACCTTGACAATAAAATTGCAAACTTGGTTTCATGACATTTATGAATATTTGAGACCATTTTAGACTAACAATTTATTGTTATTCAGTCAAGGAGAAATTTTAAAACAGCCATTATGGTTGCCGACGTTCCAGTGTTATGAATAAAATTTAAAATAGGTAATATTATATTATTTGTATCAACAATGAAAATACGGGTACTTAAAAAGTATGCGAGCACCAAAATGTACACGTTGAGTGAACCAATACATCACTACAGTCTGAAAAAATGGTTTTTACAAAATATAAACTAATAAAAAAGGACAGAAAATTGAAATTTCATGTTTTGAACCCATTCTACAATTCAATTTTCAATTATGCGACCAATACCAATCTTACAAATCATTTTTACAAAGAAAATATAACAAAGCACTAAGTGGCGCACAAAAAAAGAATACTTACAATATGAAAAAAGTTAAAATTCCTTTTTTATTCCTATAAAATGTCACGTGGTCACTGCACAGATTATATAAATGCACAATAATTATAAACTTTTTAGTCAACTTTCAAATTGGCGCAGTTTTTTAATAAAGAATAGCGTTCGATGCGCAACGCACGCTACGGCTGCGCGCTCTCGACCGACTGCCGCCACTCGGAAACGAGAGAATGTATGGCGCAACGCAATACAGCGGCTACACTACAGCGGCTGAATTGCGCATAGTTGTTAAACTAAACTGGCTGGAAAAACATAGTAAAATACGACCGAAGAGCGGAAATCATCCAAAGAATTCGTTTAAACAGGCTGTCTAGGTGCTGACAAAGCAGAGAATCGAAGTCAAGAACAAAATATACAAACAAATTTGTCTAAAATTATGCAGTAAGCATGCAAAAGTTCCTAAATAAGATTCGATAGTCCTGGAACCTGGAGAAGATGGGAACGAAGAATCTTGTCAATAATCAATAACTAACAAATTAAATCTAGGAATAAATAAGTTAAAAGACCCACAGCACAAAAGCAGCTTAGCAGCTGCATTGTCGACGAGATCGGTATTATACGCATATTAACTCCAAGCGTTATTCTGCGCTCAAACCTTCACGCATTTTACAGTGAAATGGGTTTTTTACCATTTCAAATAATTTATTTTTATGAATAAAAAGAGGACGATACAGAAGATGTTTTTACATAGTTCTAATAATATAAAATGAACACAACAACCCAAGTCACCCCAAGTAAAAACAAAAATCCAAAGTATGAGTCCGGTTGATATGTTACTTAGAAAGAAAGAAAAGCAATTTATTTTTACACAAATTACGACACAAAAAAAGTAAAAACTTAAAACAAAAAAAAGTAAAAAATGAAGACAAAAAAAAAGTAAAAAATTAAAAATACTCTAGCAAAAGCCGGGACATGAGTATCCTTTTAGTTTAAAGATCCTCAAGGCAAGAAAATTATAAATTTTAAAGAATTCTAACAAGAAAATATTCGTTGATTGTTGTTCAAAAGTATGCGCAAAAACAGCTTAAAAAATTGCTAATAAAATTTTGTTGCATTCCTAGTTTAGAGGTATAAGATTTGGTCGAAGTTGCAGTTGAGAACACTATATTTATAGTAAATAAGTAGCAGATAAGAATAATGGAATATAAAGTTTGATCAGATTACACTATCAATAGATGAATAATCCGATGGACTATTAACCCGGTTAAATAGTAAATAACGAGGGCTCTAGTTTTGTTTGTTATCTATCAGTCAGATAATAATACTATCATAGTGGACGTGTCATACGGGAAATACATTATGATGAAGGCTGTTCTAGCTGATATGGGGTGAGTTAAAAAGAAAGAAAAAAATATGCATTATGTGCCTATAATACTAGGTACATTAACATTATCATTTTAAGGCATGCAAATTTAGGCAATTAAAAAAGAGGAGGATTAAAAAGGATAGGGTAATGTTTGAAATATGAACATTTTGGTACTGGTCTCAATCGATGAAGAAGAAGGTGCCATTATCTGAACTTCGAGAGAGATGTAGGTAACAGCTTAATATAATTTATTTCTTTCGATGTTACACTATCATAAATTCTCAAATTATTTCCTTCAAAAAGCAAGTAAGGATATTTCTTTGTAATAAGTACCTCACAGAAGCAATACAATCTCAAAAATTATGCAAATATTTGCAGAATGCGATCATAGTGTTGTACCTACACACTTCCGCGGCATATCACGAATCGAATTGTGCTGTAAACTGGTATTGCGTTTATCACGACAAAGCACACCCTTCGTACGTACACCCAGCAACACAATAATACACCATTGTGCGCAATATTGACCGGAATTGCGATACAAAAAAATTTTTCTTCGTAATAACTGGGTTCGTAAAATCGTAACTGTACTATACACGGACTTAATCGTGTGCGTCGAAAACTATAGCTAAGCATGACGCAAAAAACACGAAATAACAGACCTATCGTGAACATACGTGATGAAACATTTTTATGATTGGTAAATAGATTTTATGAAAAATAAAACAGATTTTAAAAAGAAAACCGTGTATTTTTGACACATTATTCGAGTTAATGTCATTTTTGTATAATAACTGCAGGAGAGATTGTTAACTGGCATAGTATACCAAAGGTCACTAGACCCGGATACAAAGCCTCCTTGAGAACTAAACTGTGTTCTAGTCACACAAAACTAAATCAATCTAAATAGGTACCACACTAGTACAAGATACGAATGCTATTACAAGCACAAAAAATGAAAACCGAAACAAAAAATGGATTACGTACAAAGAATAAACAACAACATTCTCCTGCCAACAAATCTCTTAATTAATCACATATAATGAAGCAAAGAATTCTAAACAGGAACCACACGTCACCACACGAATGATTGACAAGTATTTAAAAGCTAATTAAGCTTTATCTATCACATACTTGTTTTACTACAAAACTCATGTAGCTACTAATCTTGGGATCTATTCTATAAGAACAACTCGCATCTCGATTCGAATATCACTCTTATTGTCGGTTGATGATTGAAGAATTGACATAAAATAATAAACGTGTAATAAACAGGAGCTGTGAACATGACTCCGTGTTCACAGCTCGGTTATTAAGTCGTCGTATGTCCCTAAAATGCCGAGCCAGGAAGATGGGCAGGCACAGGGGTGTCGACACAAATTACGTCCCACACCATGGGCTTACCCAGCTTCCATGGCAATAACGACATACCATCTGATCTCTTGCCATCGTCGCGCGCCAAGCCATTGGGTTCTAATCGTATGTTAATTAATCAAATATCAACCGACTGAAGTGAAAATCGAATCGAGATGTTCTTACAGAATAGCTATGCTGTTCACAAATACACCATGAGTGAGAACTTACATAACTTTCTAATACCTACACGGGACTTTCACATTCGATACGTAGTACTCAATGTGTCAATACAATAATGTCTCGACTCATCGGAGAGCGGCCATTAGAGAAATGCGATGAATTGCACCTCACTACTAATTGATTAACTCGAAACATCATTCCTAATTCAAAATAATATTCCCAAAATAATCATTTCCGCCCACATTTTTCGTGTAGGTGAAGGGTTGTGGGAGTTTATGGGACATAACTCACTTAACTTGTGTCTCTTGTAATTAATTATATTAATAAAATGTTAGTTGTGGAATGGAATACTAGAATCGATATCCGTGACTAGAATCATCCTCATTACCTCGTAAACTACCACAGCTAAACAAAGACCGTCAATATCAATTAGACCGATAGGTACTCCTAAAGAATAAGTAAAAATCAAATGAAATTAAAAAATAAAATAGGTAATACCTAATATACTGGAATGAAGAGGAAATTCTTTCAGAAAAACTCAATTGATCTTAATTCTGAAAAGAGTTAAACTAGATTAGGTTCTTTACAGTCCTTACCAGAGAACACAGAAAAGAGGTGCCCTTTCGGTGTTCTGTCATCTTTACATTAAATATCAAAGTATACCTTCCGTGAAAAATTATCTTACTCATGGTGAAAACCGCATCAAAATCCGTTGCAGGGTTTAGAAGTTAGTGGATATACAGACTGACAGATGCGAAAAGCGTCTTTATTTTATAATATATGTAGAGATAGAGATACGCCAAGCAGAAAAAAAATGGGTTAATTATGAAAAAAATTAGCAATGCTTATGTATGAGGCAAATCAGGCGATACAACTTAGAGAATTCGTGGTGTCAACACTAGAAACCGTTCTCTTATCTCCATCATTATCACCTGAAGCCATTAACCACATTAACCCATGTTCAAACATGTCACTATGAGGGCCGCTGGAGACTTTTATGTGGGTCAAACCATACGTACTCCGTGACAGCACAGCCGAACAGGCTGATTGATGGAGGCCGATGCCTGCCGGCGCCACATTTTGATACTCAGCGATAAGCATGTACACGCTGACAAATCATTAAGTAAAAATATTGACAATTCTTCTTCTTTTTTAACCGACTTAAAAAAAAAAGAGGAGATTGTCAATTAGACTGTTTATTAATTTTTTGTTTTTTCAGCAAAATATATTCGCCAATTGTGCACCAATTTTAATTATCAAGGCAGTATTTCTAATTTAGCAAAAAAAAAATCTTTATAAAGACATGAGAAAACTGTTTATTATATATAATATATAAGACAAGTAAAAAAACAGAGTATAGATTGCACTATCCAGGCTGACATCAGCCTGTATTTGGACACTTTGAACCACATTAAGTGGAACGTATGATTTAATCAGAAGCTTCCCCGTACTAAGTAAACAATGTATATCTATAGTGTTACCATTAATATGCAGGTTGTTTACTTGCCCGCATAATTTGTAACTGCTAACGGCAAACGTATCATAGAGATCGATGGAATAACAACAACTTCTGTGCTATTGTAAATACGAGAAGAAAAAAAAAACTGCATCGTAATCGTAGGAAGGCGCATGTATTGTTAAAGCGAAAGCGGTTACATCATTATACATTTGAAGCGGGGCAACACTAATTACTGCAATTCATTAACAACATTTTACTCGTACGCCTTTATTAATAAAGGCCCCAGTTACGTGACGTGCGAATATTTTTTTAAATTCAACTTTAATACTGTAATTAAGATTTTTGGATAACACCTCTATTATCTATTCTTATTTATCTTGGTTTTTGTAAAGATATATTATTATTTAAACTTTTTAAACGTGCTTTCAGATTAAATTGTCATGAACTCATGACTGATTGTAGGTATATTTCATTACGTTGTACTAAGAAAACTTGAAAGGAAGCTTCAATAAAAATAAACAGCAGTAATCACCAACATAATTTATGAAGATACAAAAAAATTTATTGGTAGTAACTGCGCCTGGGCAATTTTATGCGCGTCTCAGGCGATGCTGTATTCTGTTCCAGACACTACTTGAAATGTCTCACATTAGACGTACAAAGCCAATGAAACAATCTAGATTATAATCTATCTAATGTTGTATTCGACTCTGGGCCAGATTGTCACGCGTCACCGCCATACGACAGGTCTTTTTGATGCTATATTGAATTTGCTGGGTACAGAGAAATAAAATGCAGACACGTTAACTGGAGGAAATATAAGCTCTTACTTTTAAAATCCCGATCCCTTTAAGAGGATATTGTATTCATCAAATGAATAAATCGCGGAAAAAAAGTCTGCTGCTCTATAATAGTCGAGTAATACAAATTATTAGTATGAACATTGAACAGCTTATTTTTTCACGATTTCAGGGTTAGTCCCATACTAAAAATTATTCATAATGATATGTACAATAACCCCTTAAAGGGATCGAAACTAGAAAGGTAGAGCCTTGTACAGTCAGTAAAGATATGATGTTATTGGTGGTAGTCACGGAGGAGAGATCTCGCCTCAGCTCCGTGGTGGTATAATAGAATATTAATCATCAATAGTTAGCAGGAATAAGCGAAGAAAAAGAAGAAACACTATAGTAAAACAGACATATTTTAGGATGCCAGTCAAACGGACCAACGATCTGAAGAACGTGGAGCACTGAGTGTTATGGTGCACCTTGGGAGTAGCCTGCAGTGCTCAGTTGTGGACTGCGATAAGTCAACCTCTCCGGTAGATTAAGGTCAGATTAAATTGAAAACCTAATAGATTTCTCAGAACTGGTGCTCAAAGGGTAGATAAGGGTAAACATTATCAAAGCAACAACGAATATGTTCGACATATCGTCGTTGATAGTCCCATACCGCGTAACTAACATTGTTAAATACCGCGTATGTATAAAAATAATCAAAATTGAATTTTCCCGTCTTTAGGTAACTGATTGTGAATGACAATTAATAGACGCGAAAACGCAATTTTTATTTATTTTGTACATACGCGGTATTTATCAATGTTAGTTACGCGGTATGGGATTATCAACTACGATATTATTATAGTCCCAGTGGACAGCGTTACCAACTCTCAAAAATATTTATCCCCAAAGCTAAAGTAAAAAACCCCTAAATTCAAAATACTCTGTAAAAATAATAAATAAATTGTAATAATTTATAATAATTGAAACATTTTCAAAACGTTTACAGCCAGCTGCGTCACAATCATTATAAACTTCACAGTAAAAGTCGAGAATAAAAATATCCCTAAAAATCCCCCTAAAAAAATAAAACCCATAAAAAATCCCGTCGCACTTATTTACCCCCTAAATTTGGGGGGAATACCCCTAAGTCGGAAATCCTGCCAGTGGATTAAAATTGTATCCATCATAGGGGAACAATCTGATTCTAACAGATTGTAGCTATGATGTCTCTGCACCAACAAGAAACCCATCTACATAAATATCAATTTAATATGAACGACGACCGCAACGAGCATTGCTATCTACAGACTTATTGAACTGACCTTACATTCATGATGATCACATGACTGTCCCATTAGCCCGGCGATGAAAACAGGACACGCATCAATGTCACGAACTCACGAGATTTTATTGAAGCAATCAATCTTTGACGATTTAGTACCTAATGATAATTATGGTTGCGATGTCAAAGTTCTTCGATGTTTGTGCGTGATTTTTTTAATATTAAGTACTTATAATTTTTTGTGCGTGTAGTGTACTATTTCATGTAAATTAGATACAGGCACTTATGAAATGGTGAGCCTCGGATGTCTCTTGGATTCTTAGTCATGATTAGACAGTGATAGCCAATTTTTTACGGGGATGCGCACGCACCATATCTGCGTTGAATAGTGTGATAACGAATACGAGTATCTATTTTATTTTTTAATGTTGAATAGACTTGTGTGAGATTGAGATTCTTGCCGCTCTCTTCTCCATGGGACCAACCCGAAGTTGGTACAATGCACCTGAAATCTCGACGTATTATAACAGCCCAAAGCTCCAAATAAATTAAAAATCTTTGACTTTGTATAAATTTTCCTAACGTCCACAGTCAAAGATCGACCAAAAGTGCCCATGTGTGCCATAATACCCAATCAAAACTTCTCCAATCAATTGCTTCAAACTTCATAAGTATGTACGAAATCCGTGGCATTTAAATTTGCTTACAAAATACCGACAGGTGGACACTATCGTGTTTCAAATATTTGTTTTCTAAAGTGGAATTGGAATCCGATTGTATGCCCTGAGACAATGGCTGATTGATCATAAATTACTAACTGTAAGTCTTGTGTTGTAAATGTGTGCACAATGTACTGAAATATCAGCTTAACATTTATATTTGTTTATTGTGTAACGTCTTACTTTACAAACATTATTAGAAATATAAAAAAATAAATAAATACGAATTAGCATTAATCTGTTTGAAGTCCCTGACTCCTGAGCTAGGAGCAAAGACATACGTTTTACAGTTACAGGAGTCAGTCTTCTTCCATTGTTGTGGCCAAATTGAATTTTATGTAAATAAAGACAGGTTGTCTGAGGGTGTGTGATATATGCATGTATATTTTCTTTGTTATTCTTTTTAAATTTTAGTTTTTTTAAGTATGTATAAAAGTGCGTTAAGTTCACCATGTGTACCCTGAAATAGTATTTTTAAATAATTTAATATATTTCATAAACTCTTATAAAAAATATACATATAAGTAAAAAATATACATAAATATACATAAGCTAGAAAGGGATGCACTGACTGTCGGTTGTTGTGGCTGTCAGATTTTTCTTGTAATCAAGGTGCCCACGCCGCTTCTCACGACAATGCACCTCTGCTCTTCACCCAAGCTATAGTTCCAACGACCCTATACAAACAACTTTTTTAGCTTCCAATCCATTACAGGATATCACTGACTGGGCTCACACATGGTTCTCATAAATTATATTTAAAAACTTATTTATCAAAAACCGACCTTGTTGCCTTAACTTAGAATATATTCTGGAATAAATATTATTATTCCATTATTACATTTGATTATAATATGCGACGGGAAGTCGTAAGCACTACACTGCTTGTAAATAACCTTATTATAAAGTATACTTATTAATAATAATATCAGATATTATTATATAATAAAATAGCTCTAAAAAATAGATACTTATCCAATAAAGATAAACTTCTGTTATTTAAATCACTGTACAAAACCGGTTAATCAAATCGCGATCTTTATAATCGGATGGTTAATAAAATCCATATTTTAATGGGCAAATAATAATTAGTCTGCACATTATACCTATCCATTCCATCCTAATAAAAAAGCAATATTCTATTATTCTGAAAATCCTGCATTTATCCATCCCTGCAGGGCTAGCTCGTCAAAATGGAGAGAGAGAAAAAACAGAAAGGGGACAAAAACATCTCTTTACAGTTTTCTTTTTTGATTTGTCTTCTGTCAAGGAGACAAAGAGTGGGGAAAACGGGTATTCCCAGGGAAAAGTCAGAGACAAAACGATCTCCTTATCGTATTCTTCCCGATTATTCGTTTTTCCTTGGGTAAACGAGACAAAGGGCGGAGCATACGGGCATTCCCAGGGAAAAGTCGGAGACAAAACCATCTCCATAACGTAATTTTTCCCGATTTTTCGTTTCGTTTCCGGCAAGGAGACAAAGTCTGGAGATAACGGGTTTGTCTACCCACCGGGCAAGCCTTGCTGGGGCAGCTACTTAACCAATTTTTCTTCCTTCTTCATTCAGTCCCGGAGAATCAGCCACGATTTTTTTTATTTTTTATTCTCTATTTATTTTAACCTACCACGAGGTTTGCGATATAAATGTCAAATGCTAATGCGGAAGCGGGCACAATAAGTAGAATACAATATAGTAAAATTCTGTAACATAATGGCGACCGGTCCAATTACACGATGCACGCCTGACTGCGCGGGCGCAGAGCAGGGCTGCCTTGTCGTGCGATATAGCACAAATTATATACAAACAGTGTATACAGAATTGTAGTCTAATGGTGTAGCAAACCATTACAAGGCCCTTATTCGCTATGCTTTGTCAAAAAATATCACGAATGTAACGAAATCACGATAAGGACAACCTTGTATGAAAAAACACGTAGCTAGCGTAAAATATTATGTAGTTGTGTATAACTAAGGTGGAATTAAAAGATTTCGGTACTAGAGATTGTGGGTGAAGACATTTTGGGCAGTAAATATTACTATTTTGACGATTTTGTCAATAACTCAAACTTTTTATTGCTTTCGTGTGTACAAATACGACAAGAAAATAAGAATAATAGATAGAGAGAGATTTGTTATAATTATAAGTAGGTTTAACATGAATCCCAAGGGTACAGCAACTTATAACTATGTAGCTATAATATGTTAACTGATAATAACTATTCTATTAGTAGGATTATATAATAATATCTACTAGTGGTCGCCCAGTGGTCGAACTTCGACCGTAATTTTAGCTTTCTGCACTCCTTCTCCATATAAACTTTAACTATCCAAATCTCACACTCTTCCGTGCGCGTACCGACTACGAAAGTGGCCGGATAGTCGGCTTAATTCTAGTACAGAAATTATTTCAAATATCAAATTAAAATTGCAGTAGATTCAGAAATGATTTAGGCATTATTTTCTCTTCACTTATAATATATAGATAACTTGTGGTATAATATTAACCTTGGTATTCGACGTTTTGCTTAACCTAAAAATGCATGGTGCATCAGTCAGTCGTATCGACAAAGCTATGAGATTTAGATTGATTTCGATTTATAATTGAATTGGAGATGGATCAATTTGATTACCTACGTTGAATCGTGTATCATTCGTTTTTATTTTATTATCTCAATCAACAAAATGCAATTAAAAATTGGTATCATAAAAACTATTTTCGACTTGTGAACAGCCAGCGGCTTTGCTAGTGCAAAAGTATTACCCAATAAACCTTTCTGGAATACTTTCCAAATTACTGTGAGAAGTGTTATTTAATACGCTGTCATTGACAATGACAACAATGTAGCACGTCTCTTCGAACCCAAAAAGTACGGATTTTTTATTCTCTCAACCAGCTGCGCTCGGGGCGTTTTTGAAGGATCAGGGAATATTCTGTAAGAATATCTGGCATCGATAATTTAATAACGGAGCTGTGAACATGCTATGGTCATCATGACTCCAATCAATTGGGAATGGAAAACGTAGTTCTTGCTGTCCAGTCAGATGGATCAATGACTCAGGCAGCATACAGACTGGATGCGGCAGGCGAAGAACAGGATATAGGTAGTAGCGCAGCAATGGACTTCGATAGGCTAAATTGTTTGATTGAAATGTCCAGAATCCAGATATAGATATGAATAAACAAACAAACAGACCCGTTTTACAAAATATATAAATTTATTAGATGCAATTTTCGGTAACCCTGACAGCTAGTAATATGGAGATGACCACAAAACAGGTTACATCATCGTGCTGGTCAAAATTTACGCGGGCGCAGGTGTGAGATCACCGGAACAGATAATATAATTTTATTCTAATAATAAGACTATTATTACAGCAGTTCCGATGGCTCAATGCTCCCCGCAGAGATATCACACCGTATATCAGAAATAGTACTTGGTACGGGTTGAGATCAAGTGCTCTAATTACAGTGATTGTAGGTGCTCTAATCATAATAATTAAAGAGGTAATGACATCAATGTAATAAGATGTAGAACTGACACTGTCCAATAGTAATCTAATAATACTGGAAGTATCAATAGTATCATCTTCCTAAACGAAGTTACAGAAGACAGCTGACAATGAATCAATTTGTAAAATAATACCACTAAACAAGTAAATAATATCTATATTATTAAAAAGAGTATGGTGTGAAAATTTAAAAGCGGCAAAATGAAAATACACACAGGAAACTGTTAAATGCTTGTTAAAAATTTAAAATATTGAGAAAGTTGGTGTAAATATTTAAATAATTATAGAAAGGTACGACGCCGGTCGCAACTAATGGTTAATATATTATGTAGGTTCAGTAACAAAAACTCAACAAAAGAAGAAATTACTTAAACAAAAATGTACAAGATCATGCTATTTCAAGTTTACGATTATCGGTGCCCATTTTTCATCATTGATCATGAACTCAAGATATTCTCTGATATTTATGTCAAGATCAAGAATATCTAATCTCGATTTGTGTTTAGTCATGTAAGTAGTAAGAGTGGTTTAGGCACAACTAGCAAAAACAAATAATCTCAAACATTATTTAAAATTTAATTCCGTGGCTTAGTGTCTGATCAGTGACGTAATAACAGCTAAGACCTCCAAATACAGCAAAACATCTCAGGGGAGCTATTCTGTAAGAACAACTATTTCGATTCGAATCAAATGTGCAACACATCAGTGAGTGGTGTGAACTTCATAAAGACAAAAAGACACTGCCAACCCTAATAAATTAAGTATTAAAGTAATACAATTGTTAATATATTATGATTATCAGTTAATTTAAGTCTTAGGGTGAGGTGACCAATCACAAACATCGTAACTTCTCTTGTTTTTGCCTACGCTGTAAGAAATTTCTGTGCACGCCACTGCAACACATGCTTATTTATTAAATTCACTTACTTATATATACTGTTTTACTGTAACTTGGGTTTTATATTTTGGGACACTACATGATTGCAATAAATATTTTAGATCAAAACAAGTCGAAACAACAATGGTACCACTGGATATCTATGGGTACCATCTAAGGGCCGAGCACGAATGTTTTGATGTATAGTAACGTAAACGTAAGCAAATTTTGAACCAAAAATACACGTTTAATCCCTGACATTTTTTTGGAAATAATGCAATATTTTTACATTTTCATGAAACAAGTGCGTTTGTTGCATAAAATTGAACAAAAATGCGATAGATTCATCGTAGTTTATAATCAAAATTTGGTTACGTTTATGTTACTATACGTCAAAACATTCGTGCTCGGCCCATTGAATCACAGAAACAAGAGGCACCACTGAAAGAGAACGCTTTACCAGAAGTGGAAACACTATGACTGAGTGAAAGAAAGAAAAGTAATTTATTTCTACAAAAATATGAAAATGGGTACGTTCACATGTCTAGTTTATTTTCTATCGTATAAATTGTCAAACCAACGCGCATATCCGTCGAGTCGCGACAGAGAGGTGCAGAGGACCTTGGTACAGACCTTCTGCGGGTGGAAACACGGATCGTTGGGCCGACACTGAGTGTGTAATGCATGGCTTACAACTACTTGATGATAATTCTGGGCCTTTACACTCTACCATCTAATTGATGACCCACTGATCATAGGTAAGACATTAGCCAACCTTTAGGTCTAGGAACATTGCCAGAGTAATATTTTAAAATGTCTCGATATCGTCTGAATGTTTTATTTTTAACCCCCGTCAAAAAAGAGGGGTGTTATAAATTTAACGTGTCTGTCTGTGGTATCGTAGCTCCAAAACGGATGAACCGATTTTCGTTTAATTTTTTTATGTCATAGATAATTTTATCCCGAGTGTTCTTAGCCGTGTTTCATGAAAATCTGTTCAGCCGTTCAAAAGTTACAGCTCTATTTCTAGTTGGAGTCGGGGGTTTTTGACGGTTAGGTTATTAGGTCCTATTTTCATCACTTATTTCAGGAAAATAGCTGGATGAATATTCGTTTCAAAAGAGAAAACACTATGAAGACAGTGAAAAAATTGGGAATCCCAAACACGTGCCAAATCCCATGCATAGATAGGACGAAAGACAAGCCTTGCCTTTATTTATTTTTGCCTTTGATTCATGATATGAATCAAAGGCCAAGTGTCAAGGCTGTACAAGTGTCCATATTATGGACACTTGGACAGCCTTGAGACTTGGTACTTATCTCCTCGAAAGGTCTCACGTGAATTTATATCCCTTAAGATTATTATATATTCTTATTTCGAGTAAACATGACTCATTAAGGAAATCTCATGACGGAATTAAAGAAATTTTCAATTATAACCTAGGTCTGTAATTTAGCCTCTCATATGGTAAGTCTGATCTCAGTCGGACCAAATACTGTTATTATTGCAATATAAGTCAATGTACTGTCTTAACCCGGAGGGTTATATGACAGTAAATTTCAGGAAAA
Organism: Allophyes oxyacanthae; assembly: GCA_932294325.1. Lineage (NCBI taxonomy): Eukaryota > Metazoa > Arthropoda > Insecta > Lepidoptera > Noctuidae > Allophyes > Allophyes oxyacanthae. The sequence continues at coordinate 2,882,752 of OW028625.1, forward strand.
CTGGCGTGACTGATCCACAGTACGAAATTCCTTTTAACGCTCGCGAATCAACAGTTTTCGCAGATTATTCGACGAGCGTGTGTACTCGTATGTAGGCGCGTCCGTTGCGGGCACCGTTATCGGCAACTCGAGCGGCGCTCATACGGAACAGGTAATCGTTACGTGGGAACTGCTCCACATCACTACTCGAAAGTGACGGCCATTGTGACGACTATGGTTTTGGCGGGTTTCGCTTTCCGATGTTGCTTTTGTCAGTTTAGTGGCCATTAGTGTTTGGATAACTTTTCCTAAAACTAAAACATTACTATGGAGATTACGCACTCATTCTGTACCCCTGAGCAAGTATAGGTACAAAACCGGATTACAAAATATCGAATAATTAATAGTATAGGTAGTCTAGTAGTTTTGCCTGCGGAGCGGTTAGTATTTGATTTTAAATGTTTGATTCGATATGAGGTTCTATGAGGAAGATCATTCAAATAAAATAAAAGAAGAAAATCTTTTTTCAGAACAGACTGTCTTAAAAGATAATTAACCGAGATCTATAGTTTTACTTATTGAAATATATATCTATCTAAATAAAACTAGATTTTATCTTATAAATAAGAAAGATTAAATCTAGGTAATCCCATTCACTACACACAGTTAACAAGTTAATAAAAAAACCGAATGACTTCACACAGATAATTAGTTAAATTAAATTTTATTATAAAACTTCTCATTATACATTATTACGTAACCTAAATAAAACCACTTTCGTTGAGACGCGACAGTCGGCATAAAACTCGTTTGTTTATTTTTATTACCTGAGTATTAGGTACCTACGGGTATGCAAATTGAATGATAATAATTTATTATCAATCATTCGATCCATTATCTATGGATCCATCTATGTTTTGACAGTGTAGATATCATGTATGCCTATAACAATAACGTGTCTTGTCAAGATTAAACCATACTGATCTGCGTCATTCTGCAAGACATGGGCATAATGAATAAAGACCCTGGTTTTCGTCAAGTGACATTCATTTATTTTCCTACACAAACAGTCGTAATGGATTTGGTGGATTTGTCTAGATCCCTTTGCCTATAAAAATAAGGCCATCAATCTATGCCAAAAAAAAAATGTCTATGGTGCTGATAATCGTCAACGTCTTTTGATGGAGTCTTTATGAGTTGTCTAGATCCCTTTGCCTGTACAAATAAAGGCATAAATGTATGCCAAAAAAAAATGCCTATGGTGCTGGTAATCTTCAAAGTCTATTTATTGAGGGAGTCGTTATCAGTTTTCTAGATCCCTTTGCCTGCATAAATAAGGCCATCAATCTATGCCAAAAAAATAAATGTCTATGGTGCTGGTGATCTTCAACGTCTAATGATGGACACTGTTTGGGTGTCGTTTTATATATGGGTAGAGCGATATGGAACTGGCATAGACTGGCAGGGGTGTCCCTGCCAGTCTATGCCAGTTCCATATCGCTCTATAGCATAGCATAGCTAAAATGGTAATGAACATGAAATGTGGTAATAAACTTCATTACAATGGTGAGAGACTTTTTGTTTAGTTCTCTTTTAATTATGCATAAAATCTTAGTGATGTAATAACCTAACCGTCAAAATCCCCCTACTCCAACTAGAAAAAGAGCTGTAACTTTTGAACGACTTAACAGTTTATTTTCATATAACATAGCCAAGATGATACTAGATTAAACTAGCTTTCAACTAAAAGAAACTGATTGAAATCGGACCATCCGTTTTGGAGCTACGATGCCACAAACAGACACACAGATACACAGATACTTATAAGTACTATAAATTTATAACACCCCTCTTTTTTGCCAGGGGTGAAAAATTACGATAGTCAACGGACTAAACGCAGACATTAGTATTGTTCAAGCCTTCATGTGGCCGGTTACGTATAGAAAGGCTTCAATAAGTGCACAGACTACTTAGAGATACTACGTAAATAAGTGTTCACAATACGACGATGTCTCGCTGCAAATTTTCGGATGGCATTTCATATCGCCGTATTCTTACTATTTAAATCAATAGTAGGGCAATGCAAGGAATGTGTAAAAACAACTTAATCTTCCTTATAATTTGCATGACTCCAAGAATCTTAATAGGTACCTACTTATAATGTTCACTGCATTCTCAAACGAAACTAAGAGTTCTCTCAACTTGTTTTAAAACTAGACTTAGCTTACACTGTGGATACAGTCACAAAGTGGCAAGTTGCAGCTTTGACACGCCCATATTTGTAGGACCTGTTTGACTGGATCGCGGAACGCTTTGTGTTCGCCGTAATGCCATTATAAAAGCTATGTTCATGCCAAGAATAAATGAATAAGACACGGGTTATAAGAGGATATGAATCTATTTAATTAAGTAGAAAAATATTGTAATAAAAACACTACCAGCTAGGCTAACATGCGCGCTGCGAAAGAATTTTGTCGTCATGACAAGACATTATATCTAATGCCGTTAAAATTCCGTTTCCGCGCGAGATACGAGTAATGCGACGAGAAAATTATGTCGCGGTGGTGCTCATGTTAGCCCGGCAGAACGCTCAACCTCTCCGCTCGATTAAAGTCCGATTAAATTGAAAACATAGATGGAATAAATAGATTTCTCAGAATTGGTGGTCAAAGGCTAAGTCGTTGCATCAACGAAACTTTAGTACTCCATAATGAATGTTCTATTTATAAATAGGTAGGTACATCCTTTGCCTTAACTTCACAATTATTTTTTAACTTATATGCTTCTTGTTGTTTCATATAATTATGAGAATTTTTGTTTGTACAACGATAATTTTTTTCTCGGTGTAGCTACGTCTATAATTTGAAACTAGAATAAGCTAAAAGGTGACTACGGAGGAATGATCACAGATAGATCGAAGACAATATAGGAAGCTAGGAGATGATGACATCCCACACAACTAAGCCTAACTCTCAACACTAACTAATAAGGCACCTCACTGTAACCAATCCACCACAGTTATCTCAGAAACAATTGCAATGCAGACTTTTTTTTATTCATCAGCTATCAGCATTTTAGCCATAATCAGATAATTTCTAGGAAATATATGATTTGGTTGCAGTTTTATTAAACCGCACCGAATAATTTGGTAGAAACTACTACCAAACTACTACTACTACTACTTGATATTTAGTTTGTGTTTTAATTCTAGTATTTGCCATCTTTTCAGACATGATACATTCTCTTCAGTATTTAATAGGTTTTTAGCCAATTCATTTGTATGTTTGTTGAATCTGTCCTTTTAGCTTTTACAATTGTTACTAATTTCCTCTTTGACAGAGGGCATTTCAGAGTGTTCGTGACATTTACCACCATGCCGATTAATATCTTCATTTCTCCTAAAAACATTAGTCAATGCCTAAAAACTAATCTGGGAACAATAACTGGGTACAGAAGACTGATTAATAAATTAGGCTTTACCAATCTTAATGACCACATATTTTTATGCTAGAATAAGACTACGAACAACATGTTATAGAACATAGTTAATTATAGATTTAAATACGTCCATGTTGACCGAAGTCAATGCGGTCAGAGTGATGAACAAAAACAAACGACATTAAAGTTCTCACATGAGTAATTTAGCAGGTACACTTTATTACAACAATGTTGATTACATTGAAAAGGCTTAATTTATTCATAAATTGTCGTCACGGACTGCATAACAAATTATGTCGTTGTCGACAGCGCGATTTATTGTTTTAAACTTAATTTAGATTCAACTGACTCCCACGAGGATCCAACTCGGAGCCTAGTAACTAATGATTATGTAAATAAATGGAGACTAATTTGGTTACAAAAAAAATGAAGCTATTAAATTCGATAATTATTAGATAATTTATTGAGTAACGAAATGCAGACATTATTGTTCTCGGTCGTTGGTTTTGAATTTTGATTGAAAAGTATTTGATTTTATAAAATGTTGCTCGTTTCTTTTTTCAACTTAAGTGTTTTGTAAAAGAGGAAGAATGTAGGTAAGCCTTTTTAAGATTTTTTGTCCCCGATTTTTCTCTCTCCTCAGATAGATAGACTACTAAATGAAAATTTATAGGTAAGCAGATATTTCAGTCAAATTATAAAACGCAAAGGTAGAAAACCACACGTGTGACGTGATATCACTATACATTACAATTATTAGATCTCTTACAGTGTAGACTGCATCGCCGATCCAATAATTTTTAATAATTTGTAAGAAAATATTCGTGAAATTCAAATAATAATAATGTTAAGTAGGTAGTTAGTAAGTTAGTAAAATTCCTATTTTGAAACTTGAACATAATTATGCATTCCTGACCATAATTACCTATTCGTGTCAATGCTAAAACGGAACTTTCGTCGACAGAATATGGTTAATTCCTAACTTTAGTCTTGAAAAAAAAGCGCGGGAAACGTAAAATACGGCGGTCGTGTATTTTTTCTCTCGTTGAATTTTTATTCAGAAATAAGTTGGTTTGGGTCAATTAGTGTAAATATTTAGTCATACTGTGTATATTTATTTAGTAGTTTAGTTAGTTTTAGTGTATGGTGTATATTTAGGTAAGTTTTTATTGGTTTTTTCTTACGGTATGGACCCTCCAGGGGACCCTGGAGGGACTGTCCCATCAGACGTAGCTCATTTCGTTGTCATCTCAAATAATGATTCGACTGTTGATACTGATGGTTCAATCTCAGTAAATACTAAAAGAAAAAGAATATCAGCTCGGCCTACGATTTGCAGGCATTGTAATAAAAAAAGGCGTAAAAATGGCGGCAAAAAAGCGAATGATTGCAGTTGTGATCAAGTGAAGGAAATGGACACTTCCCAACCTCAAAGCATTAATCCCACACAGGAATCGTGTTCTCAATCAGTTGATCGAAACATAGTAACCCAAAATGAGCCTCTGCAGTCTACATCTCAAGTTGCTAGATTGACTTTTAACTCTTTAGATGCTGCTCCATACGTTGTTCACATACAACGTGAACAACTAACACCTGAACAAAATGCGTATCTGAATCCTATTTCGTTTGGGAGGTTTTTAAAACGCAATCATTTTAATAATATTATAAATGGTAGTCTAAAAAAGATTGGGAGGAATAGGTTGACATTAGGCTTTTCGAAATATGAAGACGCCAATTTATTTTTAAGTGACGTAAAACTCAATAAGGAAAATTACAAGGCGTTTATACCGTCATTTTCTATTACTCGCATGGGCGTCGTGAGAGGCGTTCCTGTAGATTGGTCCGATGATGAGGTATTGGAAACAATTTCTGTTCCCATAGGTTGTGGGAAAATTCTTAAAGTTAGGAGAATGAAAAGAAAAACCAATATTGATGGTAATAATATATATAAAAACACAGAGACAGTCATTTTAACATTTGATGGTCAGGTTTTACCAAAACGGGTGTTTATGTGTTATACAGCTTTGACAGTTGACTTATACATATACCCAACTATTCAATGTTATAACTGCTGCAGATATGGACATGTAAAAAGTATTTGTAGGTCCAAGCCTAGATGTTATAAATGTGGAGAAGGACATACAGGTGAGTCCTGTTCAACTCATGAATATGATGTCTCTTGTTGTTTGTGCAAGGGTTCTCATGAGGCTATTAGTAAAAAGTGCCTTGAATTTGAGAGGCAGAAGCTGATTAAAGAGTCTATGTCCAAAAGTTGTATTTCTTATGCAGAAGCTTCTAAACTGCACCCTTTTGTTTCTAGAATGTCATATGTTGATGCCTTAGCTTCTACTCCAATTCTTTCAAATAATTTTTCTTCTCAAATTCCCCATGATAAGCCTCCATCAAATCAAACTTTTTCTTATAAAAAATCTGTGTATTCTAAACCTCGTATTCCTCCAAAAACCTCAAAAGGTTATGATCGTCAATCTCATAATGATCTTATCAAGGACTATAATCACTTTTCTTCACCAAGTAATGGTACTGCTCTGATTCCCAAGAATAATTTAACCGAATCAACAAGAGATTTAATCATAGCATTAATCCACTCGTTATCTCAGTCAAATTTAATATCACCGTCCCACGTTGCTTCTGCACCCAACGCAGTTTCTTGTATTTCTTCTATTAATGGACAAGGTAATCCAGTGGAATTGCCGAAGTGTGATTCCTAAAAAGTCTGAAATATATTATATTATTAATAAACATAAACCATGCATTTTTTCACTACAGGAGACATGGCTTAAACCGGACTCTTTATTTAAGATCCCAGGTTATGCATGTCTCAGAGAGGATCGGTCTGATGGGTATGGTGGAGTTGCCTTACTCATCAAACATCCTCAATCTTTTTCTCACTTTTCTATCCCTACTCATAATAGTGATTTTTCTATTATTGCAGCAGTTGTAAATAACATTTGTTTTGTTTCTGTATATATCCCTAGACCTTCTACTTTGATTTTTAATGAACTTGTAAATATTTTTTCTATTCTCCCTAAACCCTTTATAGTATTGGGTGATTTTAATTGTCAACACCAGTGTTGGGGTAGCTCCTCAACCAATAGTTTTGGGATTAATATTCTAGATCTGATTGACACTCATAATCTGTGCATTCTTAATAATGGTTCTCCAACACGACGCACGGCTCCCAATGAAGGAACTAGTGCTCCTGATTTGTCACTATGCTCTAACAGCCTTGCAGCTTCTTTGTGTTGGGATATCTTACCTTCTTCTCATGGTAGTGATCACTTTCCAATAGTAATTTCTTTTCCCTCTTCTAATAAACATTCTTTTAAGCCTCCTCCACGGTTAAAGTATAGACTTGTTGATGCTAACTGGTCTTTATTTAAGGAACAGTTGGACTTGAAAATTTCTGAACTTCCTGAAATAAACTTTGGTGATGAACACTTATGTGCTGAAGCTTTGGCAAAATTAATAATAAAAACTGCAGATAGCCTTTTCCCCATAAAAAATTCAGCTCTTGGTTACATTCCATCTCCTCCATGGTGGGATAGTGATTGTACAGTTGCAATTAAAAAGAGGAAACAAGCAGAGATTCAATACTATGACAATTCCACAGATGAAAATTTCGATATTGTTTGTAATGCGATTACTGAAACTCGTAAATTATTTAAACAGAAGAAGTTTGAAAGTTGGCGACGTTTTTGTCAAAATATATCCCCTGGTATTCATCCATCGGTTATGTGGCGTAACATTCGTAGGTTTAGATCTGCATTCAAGGAAACTTCATCACCTTTACTTCCATCGTCAATAAAAGACCAGTTTCTAGATAAGCTGGCACCTTCATATGTCCCTGAGGAAATAATCACTTATTCGATTCCTGTTTCCGACTATAATAATCTTTCAGAACTCAATAGTCCATTTTCTCTCGCTGAGTTCAAAGGTATTTTGTCCCACGTTAAAGATTCTGCACCTGGAGCTGACGGCATACCATATTCTTTTCTGTCAAATTTGAGTGAAATGTCACTTGTTTATTTTTTAAATAGTTTTTAAATCTTATTAATTCTATTATGTTAACTGGCAATATTCCAAATTCTTGGAAATCGCAAATTATTCTACCAATTTTAAAACCTGATAAAAGTCCCTCAGACAGTAATGCATATCGGCCTATTGCACTTTCTTCAGTTTTGTTAAAAGTTGCAGAGCATTTGGTGAAGAACCGTTTAGAATGGTACATAGAAAGTAATCGGTTATTGAGTGACAGTCAGTTTGGTTTTAGGCGGGGTAAAAGCACTATAGATAGTCTAGGTATTTTTGTCACTGATATTAGGTTAGGTTTTTCTGTAAATAGCCACCTTGTAGCTACTTTCCTTGATATTACTTCTGCATATGATAATGTGGTTATTTCAATCTTAAAAAATAAACTTCGTCTCCTAAATGTTCCCATAATTCTTTCTAATTTTATTATGAATATGTTATCTGAGAGACATATCAATGTTTTACTAGATGATTTAAGTTATGAAGCCAGAGTAGTGTGGAAAGGACTTCCACAAGGTTCAGTACTAAGTCCTTTATTATATAACATCTACACACATGATTTGGAATCCTCCTTAAACAGTAAAGTTAGTGTGCTTCAATATGCTGATGACCTAGTTCTGTACTGTTCTCATCGATCTATTGAAATGGCATGCTCTATATTATCTTCCTCTCTAACTTTATTAAAAAATTGGCTTGATTCCAATGGGCTTGATTTATCTCCAACTAAAAGCTCAGTAGTTTTATTTTCTCGTATGCGTCTTCCTCCTCCTATTTCTGTTTATTTTGATGGTAATCTAATTCCCGTAAAATCTTCTGTTAAATTTTTAGGGGTCCTTTTGGATTCCAAGCTTACAGGTATTCCGCATTGTGAATATATCATGACCAAATGTGAAAAAAGACTAAACATGCTAAGATGCCTCGCGGGAGTTTGGTGGGGTGCCCATCCTTATAGTTTAAAACTTCTCTACAATGCAATAATACGAAGTGTTGTAGATTATGGAACATTTTTACTAGAGCCTGCAAATAAAGAAGCATTTAGGAAATTAGATAATATACAATCAAAAGCATTGAGAATTGTCTCCGGAGCTATGAAGTCAAGCCCAATTAATGCTCTACAAGTCGAATGTGTAGACCCTCCTCTCTACCTCCGTCGTCAGTACCTTTCTGATAAATTTTTATTCCGATCCTTGCAGTTTTCTAATCATCCACTACGTTTAAAACTTCATTCTCTTCTTGATCAAATAAATTCTTCTAATTATTGGTCCCATAAATCTTTGCCTTGTCTTGTTCATAGCTATAAAAAATATATTGCTTTACAAGCTCCAACTTATCATTCAGTTTCATTGCCTCTTTTTTCCAGTAGTTATGAATCATTATTGTACATCCCAGATATTCACTTTAACTTAGGTATAAATAAACAAAGTAATTTTGCAAACGTGTCATTTAATATTGTTAAAGATAACAATTGGGCAAATTGGCATCATATTTATACTGATGCTTCTAAGCACTCCATTTCAGGAATTGTGGGAGTTGGAGTATACCATTCTCAATACAATATAGTACAGAAAGTTAAACTTCCACCTGAATCTTCTGTATTCACTGGAGAATGCTTTGGTATTTTTAAAGCAATTGAGTATATCCATATTATGAAATTAAAACAAGCAGTCATATTTTCGGATGCTTTGAGCGCATTGCAAGCTATTAATAAAAACCCTTTTGAATCTAAAACCATTTTTCCTATCATCCTTTTTATTAGGAATCTTCTATACAAATGTTTCCAGCGTGGACTTACCGTGTCTTTCGCGTGGATTCCGGGTCATAACAATATTATGGGTAATGTTAAAGCTGATCAGCTAGCTAATGAAGCTGTAGACTGTGGAGATAAATTTCCTTACACAAATTATAGTTATGATCTGGCGAGTCTGCCCATGAAATTCCTTCAGGAGGCCTGGAGGGATTCATGGGTAGATAGCAGTTTATGCAAAGGAAAACAGTATTCATATATTCAATCTTATATCCCTATAAAGCCCTGGTTTTTCAAATTAAATTTAGGCAAGGTTGCTACTAGCTGCCTTATTCGCATGAGGTTGGGACATGTCTGTTCTCCAGCCCATCTTGCCCGACTCCAGATTATTAATAGTGATCTTTGTGAATGTGGTGAAAGTGTGGGGGATTTGAACCACATTTTCTTTTCTTGTCCTCTTCATGATCATGCTCGTTTTATTAACTCATTAATTTCCTATTCCATTCCCTTTCCTACATCTATTAATGTTTTACTGGCTTCCAATAACCCTATAATATATAAATATCTATCGCTTTTTATTAATCTCAACAATATTCGTGTATGATGTCTATTTAATGTAGGTAGTTGTGTTAATTTTATTTCTATTTTCCTGATCCTTTCCAATGTTTAACCTATTCCAAATTCCGCATCCTCAATTACAATATTACTATTTCTACCAAGTTTCCCCGTTTTTGTTAGTGGCATTGCGCAAATAGCGACTTGCCAATAAAAAAAAATAAAAAAAAAACTTTAGTCTTTGGATGTTGCATTGTCGCTGTGTACCTACCTATCTGACGCTACTCTATCTGTAGATAGGTATTATAATTATTTTATTATGTAGGTACGCCTTTTACGATTTCCGTTTTACCTAACTTTTTACTTAAAACATTTTTTTTATTTTTATTAAAAAGACTAAAAATATCAAAATGTTTATGGCCATTTCCAACAAAAAATAATGCAATGAAAGCCTTTAAAATATTTAAAAATATATCAATTTATTCATTCCAATTTAGTAAATGGTTTTATTATTTTTATTCCAGTCTCTGGGAAAAATCTAAAAAAAAATGTAAGAAGTTATTGCAAAAAGAATCTAATCACATCCATTCCTATACTTACATAATTATTTATGGTACCTATTGATTATGTAAAAGAAAAGTACCTACTATACCTACATACATAAAGCAGCATTAGGTATAATAATTTCAAACGTCCGTTACAGTATCTAAAACAATTTTATCCGCATCTCATCAAAAATTTACGAGAGTATGCGTTGACGCGGACATAAATCGTGCATTTCCCGGCGCGGGCGCATACTGTCGTAGCTAAATACTTCCACTGCACTTTCGTGTGCGAATCTTCTAATTGCTCGGTAGAAAGTCTTCACAGCAGTTTTTTTTTCAAACTATTCAGTGCTTCCGAGCTCTGGCGGTATGATTTTTGTGCGTTACTTTACTTTATTATTATTACGTTAAGATTCCTCTCTAACAAGATGAAAGTCTGATCACACTTTTAATTAATTCCGTTTGCATTCCCGCGACGACTGCTTGCAGTCTCGGAAAGTGAATAACGTTTTAGAACTCACGAAAGTCGATAATTAGCTAAATTTGCTAATTAGCTGGGTCCTACTGAATAAACTGAACGTTTAATTAAATTTAAACGGTGCTTATTGTGATATTACATTACTTTGGGTCTTCAAGAATGCAAAACAAGTTATTTATTAGGTATAAATATTTCTGTCTATCGCCTCTAACTTAACTTTATTTTATAGTTCAAACAGCAAGCTGTTTGTACCTAGTTTCTTATTATGTAGATAATAATATTCCATCCATCCCACATCTCAAATCCTGTGAGTGACGTAAAAGATAGGTTGGTATTAGTTAAGACCATGGTCCACATAGATTAATTAATAATAAGTTTATGGGTCCAAATATAAGCATTTACTTGTACGCAGATAACAATATCGTCCTCCTCGTCGTCGGTGGGACAGCCGCAGACATGAGAGTCCTCTTCGTATGCTCTTCTACGGTCTTCTGTAGGTCTGCAGGTACTAGGCATCAATAGACAATTCGTCAATTTTTCATCAAGGTCTTTGTTGCAGTTATTCGAGTGTTCGGGGATAGATATTTGAGACCTGGTATCTTGAGGCGATCCAAAAACTTCCATTTTATACACGGAGACATGTAGATACGATTAGATACTTATTTATTCTTTGACGGAGTACGGCAGTAACCAGACGGTCTCAACAACTGATGTATCTACCACCGCTTCTTCCCATGGTTGCCATAGGAACATCTTGGATGCGTGCATGCCATAGGATCCAGTTAATATAATAGGTAGATATGCCATCAATCTAAAAATTGCACCCGTTCTTAGCAGTCCTTGGGTGTGATTGGCTCCTCATAGAATGTTTGCCAATTGTTATGAATGACGAAGCTCGTAGAATGTCCCAATAAGAAAAAAATATGTTTCACTTATTATGCTTAATGCCCGAAAAAGCTTAATTTAAGAATTTCATAGGTATTTTACTCTTGGCTAGACGATGGTGAGAGCAATTGGAGAAGATGCCTGATGGGATGGAGGCATACTGAGCGTAGACAAGGACAAGATGGGTCGAAGACATCCAAAAAGACCTGACGCAAAGCAAAGCGGTGAAGAATAACGTACAAAAACCTTATTGTATGTCCCGCAATATTAGGTAAACAAAAGATGCAAATTTTAATAAAAAGGACTTACAAAAAAAAATGCTCGCTAAACTAGTTATTTGGTGTGAATATTAATCAGCTTGATTGTCTCAAGTCTTGTAGATATCTATCGAAGCATATCAAATTACAAGATTGTCTGATATAAACTGAATGCATACGTAGGTAGATACAGATTGCAATGTATATTCCTGTTTTAGATAGAACTTAGAAACACGCACTTTTACGTTTAGGTACGTTGCACTCACCAGTCAAAGACCAAAACGTTATGAATTTTAGATGCGGTCCTTAGTAGCCAGCAAGTATTGCGATAAAAACATATTGATAAGACCTAAACTTCAGCCTATGCCAAATTATCAATGCAACAGCGGTTTCCTTAACTCAAATTCTAAAGTAAAGCAGTTCTAAAACCTTCATAAATCTGCAACTGTTAAGTCACTAATTATGCTAAAACTAAACATCTGTTCTCTAACTTACCTCACTCCACTGCATCCAAACGCATACACAACACGTTTCGAGACTGATTTCGATGGAAAACAATCGAGAACTACGCTCGTGCGCGACCGGTCGCGGGCACGGCGGCGCACCGACTGACCAGCGACTGGCACTGACTGGCAGTGACCACTGACCAGCCTACTCAGTTGGACACTGAAACCATTCTACTAAGTAAAACAAAAAATTTCACTACGCCTAGTTTTGTTTACAGAGCAAGTGCACTTTACGATACACTGTAGAGCGCCCCACTTTGCGAGATAAGTTTTGTTATCCCATCTGTCAATCGGTTTCAGTTGAGTGCTCGCCTGGTTCTTAACTAGAATAGTATTACCTACATACAGGATATTTTTTTATGTAACGCTCATAATTTGTAGTCTTTCAGTCTCTGTTCCTAAATGCAGCATTGGGATGCACTTTCAATCAAAACGAAAATTGTACTTAGTATAGGAGACACGCATAATTTACTAATCAAATTTTTGTTTTGTTTTGGAGTGAATTTTAGTACTGCGGTTACATTTGAGAACCTGGCTGACTGCCCAGGGAGCGCCAGATGAACTCATGTTTCGTCTTTTCTTCCTTTGATTATCATTTGCGTTAAAGGTGAAGGAAAACATCGGCATCGTGGGGAAACTTACACACCTGAGAGGGATACATAAAGTTCTCGATGGTGTGTAGTCTGCGAACCCGCACCAATGGACTAACAGACCACGGCCACCACGGCTATCCTCTGAACATTGATGAATATGTTATTTTCTTGTTTCATACCTTTTCAGTAGACGGGTTTTAGTTTCTGAACTTAGTATAGATCGATAAACTGATTCCAATTCCTAACATATCTGAGAATCGCGGTCACATAACCTCAAAAGCGCCATCTATAATTTTATAAATCTTCAAAACTAATGCTGGCACGCAAACATGCTGCTGTGTGTAGAAAATATATTCTATATTGTTTCAGAAAAAAACCCAAGCAATATGATACAAAGAAATGCTTTATTTATTATTCTTCACATACATCAAAAAATAACATGTTGTATTGTGCCTATAACTAATATTAACTCATAATCATAATCATAATAAATCATAATCATAATCTTTAACTAATTGATTATTAATTCTGCAGGCATTTCGGAAGAATTTAAGGCTGCCAATATATTTTTACCAGTCAGCTCACTCATTGTGTTCCTCGTTTCTATAGATGCGCTGCCAATATGAGGCAACACGACGCAGTTACTCAGCTGGAACAGTGGGCTGTCCAAAGGTAATGGTTCAGGGGTAGTTACGTCCAAACCTGCTGCTCTAATAGTGTTGTTTTTCAAAGCATCAATCAAAGCAGCCTGGTCAACCATACCTCCGCGACTGGTATTAACAAAGATAGCAGTCTTCTTCATCTTTCCAAAAGCTTCTTTATTAAACATCTCCTTAGTTTCAGGTACAAGCGCCGCGCAGCATATCACGAAATCGCTTTCAGCCAGAAGTTCGTAGAAACTGACTTTTATAGCGCCAGTTTCTTTGGCTTCGGGTCGTTCGGAGCGGTTGGCGTACATAATTTTTTTGGTGTTGAAGGCATGGACGCGACGTGCGACTGCCTGTCCGATGCGGCCGAAGCCCACGATGCCGACGGTGGCGCCGGCCAGCCCGGGGCCCGTCATCCACGTGGGCGCCCACGACACCCAGCCGCCCGAGCGCGCCTCGTGCTGCGCCTCGGGGAGACGACGGGACGTTGCCAGAAGAAGGGCGAGCTGGAAATTAGAAACAATAAATGCTATTTATTTTTCTGATGGTAAAATTTTTATAGCTGTTCTCACTGTAAACGAAAATAGTTACTTAGCTGGTTAAGCTGGTTTATTAGCAATAATATGCAGTGATTTTATTTTAACCCTTTTGAAAATTACAATTATCGACACTCGGATTACAAAGGGCGTAAAGGATAAAACATGTCTTTTACGGAGAAGCAAAAAAACAAAAATAGAAAAGTTTTTAGGATATAACATTTTTGCTATGAGCTATAAGGCCTTCGTTTAGAAAGAAGTTTCTTAAAAAGTTACGGTCTATAATGTAGTGATGCCCGTTCAAGTGCCTGTACAATAGTTTCAAAAATAGATGTTTCATAACCCCAAAGAAATCAATTGTTATTCCTTTATGACCCGATCATTCTAGATTATTTTTTTTATTCTAAAATTGATATTAGTCATGGGTCGTAATTGTTACTTAACGCTTAACGTATCTGATTAGGCTTTATCATTTCAAATGCTTATTATTTATTTAATAATTTTCATGTGTGTACAAGAAGTACACACATGAAAAAACACAGAAAGCATTAAACAGGAGAACAAAATACAATAGGTACTGCTTATTTCCAAAAGAAATCTCTTCCAGCAGACCTGTGAGAGGAGAATTTAAAACACGAAATGTAGACAGCAACATACAAGAATAGATCAAAACTACACGTAATTAGATTATTATATTAGCAGTATATCCTTTATGTTCTATTTATTAGAAAATTCATATTTGAGAATGAAAATCCATACAGTCCACGCGCAAGCTCGGAGTAATCGGGCAAGCTGAGGAAGCGGACACTATGTACTCGCTCATACCCCGCACTCTTCCAGTACCAACAGTAAGTCATTTTCGCCAAAATGTCCTTTACACCCTATTCCTAAAGATTAAGGAGGACTGAAGTATGGTGTTTTTCCTTTGAAAAAGGAGAGATCCTCCCACCAGGTGAGGCAGTCTGCCTCTCGAGTCACAGTTAATGTCGGATGTTTGTATCTATGCTAGACTATTTATCAATTCTGGGTTTGTTGTGTTGCATTTGACTCCGATAGATAGAGCTGGAGTCTTGTATTTCATGAAAAAAAAGCAATTAAAATAAGAAAAATCTAATAAAGTAATACTCACAGTCAGTTCAGCCGTAGCATCCGTGAGGACTTCTGGAGTATAACCAATTCTGATGCCTCTCTTCCGGCACTCAGCCACATCAACATGGTCATAGCCCACAGATATTGTTCCCACCACCTTCAGGCCTGGCCCAGCAGCATCCAGCAACTCTTTGTCAATCTTGTCATTTAATGAACAGAAAACGGCATTTATTCCAGCCACAGATTTCAGCAATTCTGCTCTGGGCACATTTGAGGGTTTATCCCAAATTTTTACATCACACCTGAAAATATTATAGTTATAATTAGAGTTTTTCTTAAACTTTTAAAAGGCTGTTAACCTGTTTCTCTTTTAGATTGAAAAATGGACTGATTGAAACTATTTTACTCGTGTTGTGATAGAATTAGAAATATTACCAAATTAAACATTGTATGATGTCAATATAATAATGTTGCGAGTAGGTCCAAGAGTCAAACAAGATAAGGAAAAGTCTTGTTCTTAATGTAGATTACAGATGAGAGGGAGGCATGATTTATATTTGTGTAAGAATTACAACTAAATGTTTACGAATACATGCCAAAAATTCAATGAATAATGAAATTTGTGAATATCTTTGACGATAGTCCCAATACCAGATACTACTATGGTACAAAAAAAATCTAAATGGAGTTTTCACATCTGTGGGTAGTCAATTTTGAATGGCAATAATTGAGAGATGTGAAAAATCAATTTTGTTTTTTTATAAATTATTTTATAGATAAGAAACATGAAAAAATTATTTTGTTTTTCTGTGCATTATGCGGTGTTTATCAATGTTACATAAGCTATAAGGGACTACCAACAATGATAACTATGTTTTTGTAACTTTATAGATTACTTAAAAAAACCAGAAGCAAATATCAGATATTATGTATAATTTACATAATTTATTCTATCAATAATACCATGATATTAGTGAAGGGATAAATGGAATGAACAGACTGCTATTATCATGTGACTGGAAAAAAAAAATCACCACAAATGAAATACTATGTGGAAAATTAGTTATCAGACTTAGTTTTCAAGATAACTTCTGCAAGTTATAATGGTATCAATATCAGTAACAAATGTCCAGCAGCTGAACATGATATTCACATAATGAAAGACAATTAAGTAGGTACTCACTCTTTCCGCAGCAGATCCACGCCACATTTGGGCATGTCACACCGCGTCACATACACCTTGTACCTTTCGGAGCTCATCTTCCTTACACTATCACTAACACCGCGTACTAAACTATACGCAAACTGCGCTGCTCTTTTAAATATCATTAATCAATAGGTTATTTTCCAGCCGGTTTGCGTTTCCTTGTTCACGAGCAACAAGGCCATTCAATTCTTCGGTAGGTAGCTAGCCAGAGACGCCTCGGGTTTTGTGGTTCTTTCGCCCCTAAAAAACGAAGGTCTCGCAAAATAAATTGTAACGTGCAGTGCAGCCACCGTAGCGAGTATAACCTTGCCTTTGGTAGACGATAGGAATGATGATACGCTCATGTTAACAAGTTCAAGTATTATTATTACGTAAAATCAACTCCCAACTATTGAAGAGGTCGTGTGATAATTTTTTACTAAAATAATCCTAAATCCACGCAACTAAATACGACCAAATCTGAGATGAATATGAATTGAAAAATACGAGTGATTGAATTGACGTCTAATGAATTTCCTTTATGAATGTCGATATCGATAACATTAATTTTTGTTTGCATTTGGCAGACTTGACTTATTTTCATGTTAACAAGCATGATACAGTACAAAATACTAGAAAGTAATTATAATTCGTTTATGAGAGCTCTTATAAAAAATAATTGAAAATGTACTTTTTCTAAAAAATATCGATAAAAAATCTACGAATAGGTACCTACGAACCTATTGCTACGAAGAAACTGTCACTGTCAACTTGACGTTTCGACGAACATTCGGAAATTCTCTTTTAGAACGAAAACTCTTTTTTTTTGTAGGTAGGTATATGTCGTTTCGACCTCGGAGGAAAATCCTCAAAGTACCTATATAAAACGGGATATAGGTACCTACATAGTATTAGGATATATACAATAGTACTCTGTGATTAGGATTTCGCTTACGCTAACACTGTGGGATATAGGATATAAGTATGGACTTAGGTTTTCTTATTTCGGATATATGGATGACGTTTTGGTGTTTATTAGATTTTTTATTTTCATTTAGAACGTCGGTAACCCAAATCATTTTTATGGGTTATATGATTAAGATTTTAAAATTGATTAAAAAAAGACTGCAGTATGTACTAATATAAATTAATTTACTTTCATCTCACCTAAAATAAACAACTACTCATTATGTTCATGTTGAGCCTCTGATTCTCTCCAGTTATTTTGGACCATTTCCACAATCATTTTCCACCATTTGGACTGCATGAAATAATAAATAGAGCAAACAATAATAAACAGCCATGATAAAACTAGAAAGTAGTCTGTTTCTGTTTCAACAACACTTGAAACTGGTCCTTGGAAGTCCTTTGATGTGACAAGAAGTCCTTGTGGATACTGCCCTGTTATAGCATGAACAAATTTACTAAAAGACTGGATATTATATTCTGTGCCATTAAATTTTCCACAAGGCCGGCCATTATGAAACATTTTAAGTGTCGGCACTCCCACTATACCATACACAGTATTTGTTCCTCCATATTTCAAAGCATCCAAAGCTACCATTTTTACATTAGGATATGATCTTGCAAGGGCATTGAAATGTGGTGCAGCATGAGCACTGAATGGGCAAGCTCTAGCGTAGAAGAAGACCAGTAGACAATCGGCTTCTGTGTCTCGAGTTGTAATATCAGGTTTGACATGTAGGAATCTAATTAACTGGGAGGCATTTACTATTTCCACTGAAGGTTCGACTTCCTCCATCTGGTCATAGACTATTTCTTTACACTTTACGAGTTTTCGTGTCTCATTTGCAGCCTGTGTTTTGTTCTCTGCAGTAACATTGGCCAAAGTCACTGTATTATATAAGCTAGTGAGGGTTTTATTGACATCGGAGACAACATTAGAAAGTAATGATTCTGATTCGTCTACATTAGGCACATCATTGATATCAATATTTTCTTTAGGCTCTGTGTCTTTCTGAATATCTTCGGTAGTCACCACACAATTTGATAGAGAAGCCAGGCCTGGAAAAACATTAAATAATATTAGGAAATATTTTACCTTTACTTTTATCCAAAAAACTAGTGGGAAGTTCCTACAAGCTAACTAAATCCAGTAAGGTAACTCATATAATGGGACATACGGTGTATAACTGTTTACCAAGTACTGTGATGTCTGCTTCTACCATGACAGTCTTTAAAATGTGATTAAAAAACTGGCTTATCAAAAAAGTGTTTTATGAGTTTAGCGAATTGACTGAAAAATACTTTTTATTATTATAGCATGTTATTTACTTATTTATTTATTAATAAAAAGAAATTGAATTCAATGGAATAGAATAAAAATACTCATTATTGTACGTCAGATAAAAAGAAGCAATGAACATAATAATTACAATAGTTAATTAGCATTTACAATTGAAGTGAACTTAAATATTATGTTGTGATTATAATGTATTTATATTATCTTATATTACCTAACTAGCCACTATTTTGAATTGTATGAATTATTAATGGTTTTGACATGTAATGGAAATTACCAATAAATTGATTTAAGATTTATAAAATCATCAACCAAAAACAGGAAAATCTTTTTGCCTATTAATCCTAAAATACGATTATAATTACATTATTGTCTCTGTGTTTATGAAATGACAATAACGAAAGTAAGTTAGCACAACTCATTAAATATTTATAAGACATTGAATGATAAGTAATTTCTTCAGAATAATTATAATTATTTATTCATTTTGAGTTCAATGTACTTCTAACGTAACTATTGTTAATCATAACGGCTCAATCATGAATAGAGAAATATCTAATAGAATCTGTATGATAATATTATTGTAAGACAAAGAAATTTTATAATTTGGTCGCCTGCTTAGCTTATGAAAGAAAAAAATAATTCGATTCCTCTGTGGTTTTAGTTTCGTATCTATTTATCTTCAATACAATATAATATGAGCCAATCGACTACTCACGAAATGCTTCCAACACATAAAGTTATTGTAATAATAACTTTATGTTCCAACAATATCTATACTATAATAATTTACCATAAAATACAGTAGGTACAATGATGATTGGGCGAGCATCTTGAACCTAATCCTTACAGATATGAATGTCTTATACTTGTGAATGAATTGCTGCCTAGCTAATCGTTAAAACTGAGCAAGAAAATAGTAAAAAATCCCATCAGAAGTCGATAAAAAAGACTTACCAAATGCAACATATAATATAACGTAAAAGTATCTACTTATTCGTAGATACATTATGTAAGCTGTTGACTGCCTTTGGTAGAATAATTCAGAAAACTAACTGATTAAGTAAAATGCAAATTGAAATTATAATCTTGTTTTGTTCAAGTTGACAATAAATTGTAAATAAATCAATTATTTTTGACCCCAACAACTGACTGGGTGCGAGCGAATTAACATCATTGTAATAGCTCTAAACAAACAGAGATAGCGATAAAAAAAATGCTTAAAGTTTAGTTGCTATGATAGCTATAACACGGCGGACAAACGGCGGAGAACGTTTTGACAGAAAAAACGACATTCGAAGCCGGATGACTTTAAACCTAGCTTTAAACTTACTAATGTTGCCAACTATAAATACCATCTGTCTACAATGGCAGCGTATAAATAAAATCTAAGAGCAATATAAAACATAAATCTATTTAGATCTAAGAGCAAATGCTCTTAGAATAAAATTATATAATTAAGTATAGACATTAGAGTACAATATGTCTGCATAAAACATAGAAATTTTAAGTAGGTATTCCCACAGACCTGCCTTCGCTAACGCTCAGTGGGCCGAGCACGAATGTTTTGACGTATAGTAACGTAAACGTCAGCTAATTTTGATTATAAAATACAATGAATCTATCACATTTTTGTTCAATTTTATGCAACATACGCACTTGTTTCATGAAAATGTAAAAATATTGCCTGTATTTCCAAAAAAATATCATGGATTAAACGTGTATTTTTGGTTCTAAATTTGGTTACGTTTACGTTACTATACGTCAAAACATTCGTGCTCGGCCCACAGATATTCCCGCATAAAACTATAAAGGTGGACGCACACCTGTCCGAATCGACAGCGAAGAACGAGCCGAACGCGCCGAAAGAAATGGCGTTTCGTTGCGTCGATTTTCTTGACGCATATCACACGTTCATTACCTTTAGTTTCATAATTTGTTTTCTGAAATCACAGATTTATTAATTAAATATGTTTTTTAAAAGAAGCAGAACACCAACACCTAGAGCGCATTGCATAAGTTTTATTAAATCTGATTAGGTTCTTAAGCCTATACAGATTTTATACAGAATTCTAGTTGAAAATATTTTTCAGATTTTATATAGATTTTAGCATACCCCGTTCATAACTCTAATGATAATGTTAGTGACCATGACAGTTTAAAAACTTAGATTTTAGCAGTTTCTTCTTCAGTTAAAAGGCTTAATGCATCTGGCAACACTGATCCAGATAACTTTTGACTCGGACCCACTGGTAACACTGACCGAATCAGAATCGTAGACAGAGAAGATCAGAATCGTCCGCGTCGACAGTGTTACCAACTCTCAAAAATATTTATCCCCAAAGCTAAAGTTAAAAACCCCTAAAATGCCCCAAAAAAGAAATACTCTGTAAAAATAAAAAATAAAAAATTGTAATAATATAAAATAATTGAATCATTTTCAGTAAGTTTTCAGCCAGCTGCGTCACAATCAATATAAACTTCACAGTAAAAGTGAAGTGTAAAAAAAATCCCTAAAAATACCCGTAAAAAAATCCCATCCCACTTATTTACCCCCTAAATTTGGGGGGAAAACCCCTAAGTTGGGAACCCTGCGCGTCGAATCTCATGACGTCATCCGAATTCGTCTGGGATTTGGACTTTAGTCATTGTTCTGAGGATTTGGATACCTACCTACCGAATTCTTCCGGCGATTCGTCCCATTCGATGCGCATAGGTGTGCGAGGTTTCATAGGATTTCATATAAAGAATTCGAAAATTCGTTTCGTTCGGCGCGGTCGATTCGGACAGGTGTGCGTCCACCTTAATAGGCACTCACTACATAAACTACGTAGTACTACCTGCACCCTTGACCTGCACTGCACTACACTATACTACTACATACGTGTATGTAGTAGTATATAGTACAACATTTTTATTTTTTATTTATAACTTATTTATATAGTACAAAACTACATACATAGTATGTATGTAGAAGGAAGAAGGTAGATACTTGTAGGTAGTATTTATCTACTACCTATTAGACTTGACTGGCACCGACTTCAAATAGACCAGTGGGTAGCGCTAGTAATTATATTAATTTATTTTTCGCTTTTGAGTGCCTATTTGTGGTTTTGAAGTCAGTTTAATTAGGCGCCCGATCCTCAGTCGAATAGTATTATTTTAATATAAATAAGTACTTTATAAATATATGGAAATGTCAATTGTTTAATCATTTACTATAATAATAATAATTCTTCTTATATTATGTTAAGATACATTCAGCGTCAAATTCAATGGATCATCAGCTAAGGTACCTATCATAAAAGAATGAAATTTCTTAAGTAGTTATGATCTCTTTAGTTCCACAAAAGTCTTTAAAGAGCAAATGTCGTAATCATATTATTATCAATCATAGATAAAGTCCTCATATTAATATCGCTGTTAAAAGTAGAAACCTAAACTCGAGTTTTTAATTTGCACTAAAGCAAAAAAATTACTAAGGTTTATTTTCCAACTGTGGAATGAATTGGCTTCTTACTTCATGTTTCACTCTATTTGGACACACTGACTGCAAACTTATTATAATACTACCACTATTTTCTTCTGGCAAGATAATACAGATTTGTAAAAAACATAAAATTAAAGTTTCTGTACTTGGTGCAAATGTTCCACTATCGTTATGGATAATAAGTAATAAAAATCGAAACAACATCAACAGGTAGGTAATTATTTTTCAATCACCACACATCTCCTTCCACTGGTTGAGGAATCCAATTCACCAGCAATGGTACCAGATTCTTAACTCCCTTCTCCTCATTCTCCACTGCACTAAGCATAACTACTTTCATCTCTCAACTAGAGTTCTTTCTTTCTTTACTCCAGACTGAAACTATATCACTAAGCACACTTTTAATGAGCACCTTCTAGAAAATTCAACACAAGGAAAAATGCACATTGCCTGCATATCTGCACCACATATAACCTTAATCATGCCTCTGCTTTGTTGCTCTAGTGGTGCTCCATCATGCTTAATTGAATAAATACCATCAATATGATATGAAGATCACATTCTTCTCTCATCCACAGCGAAACTTCACCCACCGCTGGGCATAGGCCTCTCTTCGATGGTGCCAGTCTCCAGACTCCTGCACCAGTCTCATCCAGGATCGTACCTCATTTAGCATTACTCTGCATTATTATATTTTGCTTTGAGCATGGTTTGTATAGTTGTCAATACTCTTATGGACCACCCATCATCATCAAACAAGCCACCGGATGTCCACAGCTGCTGAACATCCTCACCACTATTTGTCTACAGAAAGTGACTTAGCAATGCTTCTAAGGGCTACATTCTGTTCTTTAATCAGAATTAATTTTTGTCTATAATAATCCTTTTTGAATTTCCAGTAGTCCTCTTTTATCTGTATTTTTCGTAGCTCTTGTGCTGCAAACATATTACACACACAACTAGAAATACAGCTGTTGGAATGTTTGCTTTTTTTTATAGTGTCCTTTTTAAGATTACCCATCTTTTTTTGAGGGGGTTGAGTGAATATTTTTTCTTCCAGTGCAGATTCAGCTTCGCTGTATGAAGCGTTTGATTCTGCTGCATCATCACAACTCTCTTGATCGTTGTTCTGTTCTAGAGGGACAAATTCTGTGCTTTGTGGGTAGTTTGTGGTGGATGATACATTCTTTACACCCAAAGCTTCCTTTTCAGCTGGTGTGAGCATTATTACTGAAGGTGGGAGTTCACCGTGTATTTCAGCCTGACGTTTCTTCATATTTGACCGTAAATCATGCCAAGTCTGAAATGTAAAACCCAATTTTAAAGATTATCTTTTAAAAACAAATAATCAATGTTAAAAATTTATGGAATGCTGTGGACGAATCAATGTCAATATAACATTGGGGTGTGGACACACAGCCAAGAGCCCCAATCAACTAACGATGAACATTTTGTTAGGCAGCTGGCTCAAGGCTGCAAGGCTGCAGTCATGACCAATGGCAGCTTGGATCCTATTCCTGAACGAAAGGCGAATAAATTAAATTTAAATATAAGTAAGAATACATATTGCAAAAATAATTACTTTTCTCCATTGCCTCCAAGATTTTCTTGCACCGGGTATAGAGTTGCATTCGTTAGCAATCATGTGCCACAGTTTTTGAGAGTCCTTATATGTGAAGTCCTGTGTCACTTTGAACGTAATCAACTCAGGGTGTTTTGCTACTAATCCTATCAGCTTCTTTTTTTGTTTTGCAGATACATACACACTTCTTTGCCTATTGTTTTCATCCATATTTTTATGTTTAGATTGTATGTTTCAACATTTATTATTAGGGAGTCCTACGAACCTTTTTCTCACATAAACTGATCAATAGTATATTTACTTACAGAGCACTGTTTAGTTTAACAATTACAAGTAAATAAAATCGAAAATCGCACAATCGAATCGTGTAAAGCACAGACTACTTAGAGATACTTTTTTTTTTTTTTTCTTTAATGAATGGCAACTGTAGCCATAGCCATTTTGCCAAGAAACATGTTTTGTTGATATTAAAAGTTAGGGAAACGATATTTACAATTTAAAATTAATCGAAATTTTGTAATCAGTAAAGTACTTTTAAAATATAAGATATTTTTAACAATATGTACACATTCTAAATTCTAATGTTATTGGTTATAATAAATAAAGATAAATATTTATATATAAACAAATTATTACTTGATAATAATACATGGACAGAAGTAGGTAGAGGTATGTTAATAGAAATAAGATTGTTATAAAGCAAACTATGGTCATATTGTGGACAAGAAAGGATTATGTGATTAAGATCTCCGACATCAGTTCCACATTCACAAGCAGCGCTATCAATGATATGAATTTTGGCAAGATGTGCTGGAGTGCATACATGGCCAATCCTCATCCGAATTAAAACTGTTGTAATTTGTTTGCTGAAATTGGTTTTGAAAAACCAAGGTTTACACTGTATAGAATTTTGAATTTTGTAGTAATATCTACCTTTGACTTGACCACTGATTGACCAAGCATTGTTCCAAGACTCCTGGAGATAAATGCGAGGTAGAGCCGCCAAGTCATGGCAGTAGTTTTTGTACGGAAACAGATCACCACTCTCAATCGCATCCCTTGCAAGACAATCAGCTCTTTCATTTCCCTTAATACCAGAATGTCCCGGAATCCATGCGAAAGATACATTATATCCTTTCAAGACACATTCATGTAATTTCTTCCTTATATCTATTATTATAGGAAAATTCGATTTATTTTTAAAAGGGAATTTTGCCAATGTTTGCAAAGCACTCAGAGCGTCTGAAAAAATGTTAGTTCTCTTTAATTTCATAATAATTATGTATTCAATTGCCTTTAAAATTCCGAAACATTCTCCAGTAAAAACTGATGTTTCCACGGGTAATTTAATCTTTTGTACAATATTATACTGGTGATGATAAACGCCAACTCCAACACAACTATTTGACGAAATTTTAGATGCATCGGTGTATATATGATGCCAATCATGCCAGTTTTGGTCGACAATGCAATTAAAACTTATAGTAGCATTAATATCATCCTTTTTAACCGAGTTTAAGTGAATATCGGGACTTATAATTAATGATTCATAATTTGAACTAAATAAGGGATAAACTAAAGAACGGTGAGTGGGCGCTTGAAGAGACATAAATTTTCGGAAACTAACTACTAAACAAGGGGGCTTTTTATGAGTCCAATAACTAGCCTTATTAACGTAATCTGAAAGAGATTGAAGAGTTGAAAATAAAGGGTGGTTTGAAAACTGAAGAACACGGAAAAAAAATTTGTCTGATAAAAACTGACGTCTTAAACCTAATGGAGGTTCTCCACATTCCACCTGCAAAGCATTGATGGGACTTGTTTTCATAGCACCGGTAATGATTCTTAAAGCTTTGGACTGAATACCATCTAATTTATGAATAGCAGATTTATTGCAAGGCTCTAACAAAAATAAACCGTAGTCAATAACACTTCTGATAACAGCATTATAAATTAATTTCAGTGAAAAAGGATGAGCCCCCCACCAAACTCCAGCAAGACACCGAATAATATTCAAGAGACGTTCGCACTTCCCAACAACATATTCGGAATGTGGAACGCCTGATAATTTGTTGTCTAAAATGACACCTAAATATTTAGCACTGCTTTTAACAGGAATTAAGTTACTGTCGTATTTTATGATAACTGGAGGTGGCAATCTCATTCTTGAAAAAAGAACAATATTACTCTTAGAAGTAGATAACTGTAAGCCATTCTTATCTAACCATTGTTTGAGAAGAATTAATGATGAGGTTACAGAGCTAGAAACTTTATCTATTGATCGACCAGAGTGATATAAAAGTAAATCGTCAGCATATTGCAGAATCTTAACTTCATTATTAATTGAAGACTCCAAATCATAGGCGTAAATATTGTACAACAGGGGACTAAGAACGGAGCCTTGTGGAAGACCTCGCCATAAATGTCTGGATTTTTTAGGACCGGATTCATCAAGTGAAATATTAATAGTTCTGTCATACAACATATTTAAGATAAAATTACAAAGAATTGTGGGTACATTTAAATCGTTGAGTTTTTTAAAAAGAATATCTAAAACAACATTGTCATACGCGGAAGTTATATCTAAAAATGCTGCAATTACTGATTCATTTATGGAAAAGGAAGTTCTTATATCTGTAATGAGGATACCCAAACAATCAATGGTGCATCGGCCTTTTCTAAATCCATATTGGCTCTGCGATAATAAAATATTATTTTCAATAAACCATTCAAGACGAATTTTGATTAAATGTTCAGCAATTTTACAAAGAACGGATGACAGTGCTATTGGCCGATAGGCTGATACATCATTAGGTGATTTACCTGGCTTTAAAATAGGAATAATATTTTGGGACTTCCAAGATTTGGGAAAATTACCTGAAATCATAATTGAATTTAGGATATCTAAATAGACGAATAGTGTTCTATCAGAAAGGTGACTGAAAAAGGAATAAGGTATACCATCGTCACCTGGAGCTGAATCTTTTAAGTTACATAAAACACCTTTTAATTCAGATAGTGAAAACGGGGAATTTAATAAAGAGTTAGAATCAGAAATAGGAGAATACATAGGGAAAGAAGATAAAGCTTCTGAAGGAGCGGTTGGTGGAGCAAGTCTGTCTAAAAATTCATCAGATAGATTTAGAGGAAAAGTGGAGGTAGAAGAGTCATTAAAAGCTGCTCTAAATTTTCTTATGTTACGCCAAACTACAGATGGACTTACTTCAGGAGAAATGGAAGAACAAAATGTTTTCCACCCATCCGACTTCTTTTTTTTTAAGAGTTTGTGAGTTTCATTCATCACTATAGAAAGATTATCAAAATTTTCAACAGTAGTTTGACTACAATATGTTAATTCTGCAACTTTTCTTCTCTGAATAGCTGCAGTGCAATCATTGTCCCACCAGGGAGGAGATGGAATCCGGTTCACGCTTCTATTTTTAGTGGGAAAATTTTCATCAGCTGACTCGATTAAAATCCTTGCTAAAGTTTCGGCACAAATAGTTTCATTGCCATTGTGAACCGTCGAAAATGACTGGATCTTTCGATCAACAGAACATGAAAATTGATCCCAACTATTGTTATTGCTGTCAGGCAATCTATACTTTAGGCGGGGATTTTGTCTCGTTAGTGGTTTGTTTTTAAATGGGAAATTAATAATGATAGGAAAATGATCACTACCACAGCTAGAAGGAAAAATGGACCACGATAAAGTGCATGCTAAATTGGGGGTACATAAAGAGAGGTCAATTGCACTCACACCTACAGTAGGGCTGTTGCGACGTGTAGGTTCACCAGTATTTAAAACGCACAGGTTGTGGTGATCTATAATATTAAGTAACTCGTCACCATAATAGTTATTTGAAGAACACCCCCATGACATGTGATGACAGTTGAAGTCTCCTAGTATAATAAACGGTTTGGGTAAAGATAAAAATATATTATTTATTTCAGATAAAGTTTCGTTTGAAGGGTGAGGAATATATAAAGATACATAACATATATTATTTACAACAGCAGCGATAATTGATAAATTATTGCTATGAGAAGGAAGAGGAAGAAAAGAAAACGAAAAAGATTTTTTGATGAGTATAGCTACTCCGCCATACCCATCGGACCTATCCTCTCGAAGACATGCATAACTAGGAATCCTAAATAAGGATTCTGGTTTTAGCCATGTTTCTGAGAGAGTTATAATAAAAGGGTCATACTTTCTAATCAAATACAAAAGATCACTTTTTTTACCGCTAATGCTGCGGCAATTCCACTGGATCAACCGAGCTGGAACGAGATCCATTATTTGAGTTATTAATAAATTGAGAAAGTAAAGGGGCAACGTTGTTCGGTGAAATTAAATTACACTGTGTTAAAAGATTTATTAAGGCAGTTATGATTTCAGTAATTGTCGGATTATTACTCGTAGGTTGTGAATTTAATGCACAACCATTATTTGAAGAAGGAAAGGTGAATTCTTTTACTAAATTTTCATGTGCTACGCGGTCGTATCCTTTCACAGATTTTGGCGGATTACGTGGTTTAATAAATATAGTTTTTTTATAAGAACTTGAAGATGGATGGAGGGGAGTTTCTTTTGATTGGATGTTTGATTTGGAAGACAATATATCAGCATATGATTTTGTTACCGGTTTATGTAATTTAGACGCTTCAACATATGTGACGTTACTTTTGGCCATTGTCATTTTTATTTCAGTTTGTCTTATGTACTCTGGACATGACTTACTTGTAGCTAAGTGATAGCCAGAGCATAAACAACATGAGAAATAGTATATTACCACAGCCTATAGGAACATTTATATTATTGATAATTTCCTCCGGCGACAATTCTGTGGGAACACCCTTTATTAAACCTATCCTAGTTGTGTTGGATGTCGGGATGAATGCTTTAAAATTACTAACAGACAAAATATTAGAAGTAACAAAAGAGTTGGCATCCTGATACGACACAAAAGAGAGCGATAGTCTGTTTCTACCAATCTTTTTTAAACTACCGTTAACAATGTTAGCGAAGTTATGTTTTTTTAAAAATCGTCCAAATGTTACTGGATTTAGTGTGGTAGAACCTTCTACCTGCTGTCTCTGAACGTGGACCGAATATGGGGCAGCATCCGACGGGTCATACATTTTCCTGCCCACCGGAGTAAAAATTTTGTTTTTATTGTTATCATTGCTTCCGCTTTGATTTAATTCTTGTGTTATTGAGCTACTCAAGGAAGAAGCAGTGATTTCATGAATATCATTTTGTTTATGGTCTTTGGTAATTTCATTATCATCACATAAGCAATCATTAGGGGTTAGTTTGGTTACATCCGAACCAGTTTTCCTTTTTCGTTTTTTGTTACAATGTTTACAAACTCTAACTGTCTTTGTTCTTTTTCTCGTATTTTTGGTGGACACAGAAGCATCTGTATCCATACTTGAGGCATCATTGCTAATAGTGATGCAATGAGATACCTGAAGGTTCATTCCTCCCGGGTCCACAATATCAGGAGGCTCGTCCATATTGATTACATATATTACAATTAAATAATAAAAAACTTACCAAATCTTCACTAATACTACAGTATATACACTACAAACACAATAATTATTTATACAAAATTACTCTACTGATAAATTTACAAGTGAAAAAATTAAATTCAAGTTTGAGAAATCCAAAAACACAACCGCGCAATTCGAAGTTTCCCGCCCTTTTTCTTAGAGATACTTAGACATCGATGGAGATACTGGTGTAAGGCTTTTTGGCTCCCTACCTCCCCTCCCTATATTTTTTTTAATTTTTTTTAATGGCAACTGTAGCCATATTTAGTCATTGTTCTGAGCATATCCATTTTACTTAGGTAAGGGCTTACATAATCTAAGCCATTTTACCCTTAGATTCTACTTTATTTATGCATTTTACCCATTTTACCGCATTTTACCAAGAAATATGTTTTGTTATTGATAAAAGTTATGGAAACGATCATAAAAACGATATAAAATAAATCGAAATTCTTGGTCTGCTCTCCCTGCGGTCCGAACAAGAATCATATACTAAGATTCTTGGTCAAGGCCATATTATATAGTGCCACAAACTTATCTGACCAGCAGGATAATCACGATACACACTCGCAATCGGAATCGATTCAATTTTGACAGTCCAAAAAACTACATTGCGCGGTATGCTTTTAAAACCACTACGCCCTACAATTTGAGCAACGCAATGAACACTGTTGTATTAATAAATACTTACCTAAAATCATTTAAGTGCAAAACACCACCTCAACTCCATGCGATTAACAATGGACAGCGGCGTTACGACGAGTTAGCCGAACGACGCACGATTATTCACGATAGAATTGAAGTTTCGGCGCTGCCGAAAGGTTCGGCCATTTTTTGGCCGAAATCGAAACTAAGGCCGAAACTAGATTTCTTGGCCGAAACCGAAACCGAACCTTCGGTCGGTCACTACATATTTTGTTGTTTTTTTGTTGTCCTGAAAAGTTCTTCATATTTCATGTCAGATTTGCCAAGCGCACCGACCGACGCTATAATATTCTTGGTGTGGAGGAGCGACTCGGCGTGCGTTGCGTCTTTGCTAAATCTACATTGCTGCTACTTAAACGCTCACAAAAGACGCATCCACAACCTAATTTGGTCACGGATTTAAACATTAATTTAAGTTATGTAATTAATTAATGGGATGATAACCTTCCGGAAATTTCACGGGCTGTTTCTAGCCTGCACCCGATATAGGCGTTAAGCATCACATCGTGCAGTTAATTCAAACGTATGGCCATGTTACCATGTATGAGAGCGTTCATGCTGAAGCATTTGTTTGACATGACGTAGAAAGCATTGCTCGCGGCGCACGCACCGTAAAGCGCGACATTAGGTACACGCACGTCGTCACAGGGAAAGGTGCGGGCTGTAGAATTCTGAACGAACCATGCATGCAATGCCCCACGTCTTGGTAACAAACTATAAGAATTAAGAACACAGTCCAAGAGCTCCACAATTTGGCTATGCGCTTTTATGGTTGAGGAGAAGCCGCAGTACGCGCTAAATACTAAAACTAAGCACGCCGCACCGCCGCCGCCGGCCGCCCGCTGCGTTGTTTGATGCTTGACGCGTCGCGAACTCGCGACTCTGCGTCGAGATAGGACAAGAGTTGAGTTCACCACTACCGAATGAAAAAGGTAGAAAAATATTTTTTAATCTAGTTACATTATACTACGTTATGTATGAGACGTGAGACGTTGGTTGGGCTTTGGGCCGCTTTGGGCTCAATCGTGGCTCAATGATGAAGTCAGTTTTGCCGACTTAGCAACTTTATAGCTTATAGCCAACACTTATAGCTATTATGTGGTGACAGACAGCTACAATTTATTAAAACTTGTAGCTAAACTTTTTAGCTACTTTTTTTAGCTACTTTTCATTTCATCATGAGACTTGAGGCTATCGAGATTCGTCAAGTATGATTACCGAGTCTCGAAAGAAAAAATAAAAACTAAACGCGAATCTATGGTCATAGATGCTATGGTAGGTACACGTTGGCGTTGGCCGGGAATTCCCCGTTTACTGCTGCGCCACAGAGTACTTTTTTAATAGGTATTAGAGGCTTTTCTCGATGGGCTCAGGTGGAAAGCGATTACTGGCGCCGCCTGTATGTACAAACGTACAACTTTTCTGCTTCCGCATTGTGTTCGGGGTTCGGGTCCTCGAATTTTGCTTATGAAAATTAATGTTTCTAATATTATAAAATTTTACCAAAATTATTATTAGAAAATGCCAAAAACATTAAGAAAATTAAAATAATAACTACAAAAAACCTACTTACCTACTGTATGTAACATTTAGCTACTTCTAGCAACTTTTTGGGGTAAAAAAAACTGGCAATCTAGCAACATTTTAAAACTTGTCTAGCAACTGGGTAAAGCTAGCAGTTGGCAACACTGGATGAAGTTGAGCTGGTCAGCCATTTTGTTTTATATTTTTTGTCGGATGTGAAACTGTCATTCATTTATTATTCACCGAATGTCGTGGAAGTAAAGTACGCCGTAAAAAATAGACATTTCGCGTGATCATTATTTTAAGGCGTATCTTTATTCGTGAAATTATGATATGACAAATATTTGTTTTCTGATATTGATTCGTGAACTAAAGTGAGGAAAATGGCTGGTGCTGGAGGTTTTTTGCGTCGGTTTCTACCTTTCTTCTTGGATTGTCTCCTTCTTGTACATCTAGCGGAATACGTAAGTGCAAATCGTTACATTTCCATTGTTCCGCGCTAATAAGTCCATTAATGCAATACTGGTTATTTTCTTCATATTGCGGCTTTGATATCTCAGCAGGTTTACGCAGTTTGAACATGGCGTATTATAAAACACAATTATATGATCTTGTTGTTGTACTCTTGATGATGATATTTATCTGAATACTTCGGTTTTTTTAACGCATACCCGTCAATATAGTGCTTACAAATCCCACAAAATCGATGTGTGTTTAGACTAATATTTTAGACTTCCTTGATTTCGCAAATTGAGAGAATGAAGTTGGAAATATTATTTTATTTCCAACATGATTCAAGTAGGTAGCATGCCAATGTTATGATTACAAGAACAAAACCTTTACGAAATTGAAAATAAGTACCCCAATAATGTGGTTGATTAATATCCTTGAGAAACTTCTAAGAAATACTGTTTTGTATATTATATCATGTAGATTGTGAAATTGGTGTTTCAACATTCACAAAACTATGGTGAACCAATAGTTGCATGTTTTCATCTTATATTTTATTGCGCTTTAACAAAAGGAGTATATTGCCACTGCAACACTTGTCAACAACATAGAAGGATTTCTTTTTTTTCAAATGAACCTTATTAGGCATATATTAGTAAAAGACTAGGTAAACCGCTTACCATCAGGTGGCTTGTTTGCCATCTTAGGAGGATGGAGTATAAAAGATAAGAATCCAATGAAAAAAAGTAGTCCAATGTAGAAGAACTAGCAAGAAACTCCACAGATACCTTTTTAAAATTATGTTGTTACAATCATGTATAGACTATACATGATTGTAACATATTACACATATAATATTCTCCTACTTACATATATGTACTATACAGTATAGTACATACTATATGTAAGTAGGAGAATATTAGGTAAGAACAATGTAAGGACAAATATATTGGTAATCTATTATTACAGGTCCAAAACATTTTATTCCTTGAACATAATTGAATAGGTAAAATACTTCTAATAAAAGTTCATTACTCTGCATATTTCATATTTTATTGTTCTGGCCAACAACTGAATTGGAAGATAATATTTAGAAATAAGATTCATAATAAATAGAAAGTTTGATAATAGAATTTGATAAGCAACTTATGCATAAGTCATGTTGACTGATAACAGTATATTTTCCATTGTTTTGTCGGGCATCAAATGATCAGTCAACCATTTAGAACTCATAGAGTGCTAATATTTAATAATAGATATCTCAATGCTTTAAATTTTAAAAGGACTAGTGATTGTTACTGATAGAAAGAAAGAAGAAGGAAGAAAGGGGAAGAAGGAGAGGGAAAGAAGAGAGAGGGGGGAAAGTGATAGCAATATTTAATAAGATAGGAACCTATAATATTGTAGATTTTGCAAGGATTTTTAATGTCTTGAATTTCAGGTGGACATGAAAATAAAGCAAGCCAAAGATCCATTGTAAAAGCCAGTTATTGTTCTAATCTGCCTTAAAAAAACCAGTTCATGAGGCCAGTTACAAGCAAATTGTTGACTTCATAACTATATTATACTGTGCATCTGGCCGGCCATGCATTATTTCCTTTCTTGTCTAACTTTAGCCAGTTTCAAATAAATTTGAACTTAAAAAAAGATGCCTGTCTATTGATATCTTTATAATGTAAACAATTTTTTATCAGCTTATCAAATTACCTTGGAAGTTGATTTAGTCAAATCATAAATTCCTTCAATAGTATCTTGTGTAGACAGTTCTGACATAGACATATTGTCAAATTATATATCAATACTACAAAAAGTACATTTTATTTGAGTGTAAAATGAATGTTCTCTTGAAAGTTCTTTGAGGAAACAACTGTTGTACTAGCTGTGCCTGTGCTTCAGCACATTGTTACCATATAATATAAACTCTTTGTAGGTATTCATAATTCACAAATTATGTGTAAACCCCATAAAGTTATTATTATAGCTAGTAATAATAACTTTATGGTAAACCCCAAATAAAGTGTAGGAAATATAAATGAGGCCAAAAGGAAAAGAATGATGAATATTAGTAGACTTCCGGTCTATTCTTAATATTGTAAAGAGGTAAAATTTGTTTGCGTGTAAGATTTATTCTCTGGAACTTACTACTTACTACTACACACACTTACTAATTACTTACTAATGCAAAAAAAATCCCTAATACAAAACTGCACTATCCTTAAGTGATATAGGCTATATTTTGTTTTGATAAAAATAAAATGCATGGGTGAAACTGCAGGCAGTAGCTAGTTAGTTCTAAAGATCAAGCTATGACTACAAAAAAGAGCACAGACCTAGCGTCTGTGGGAAAGAATTTTATTAAAAAAAAAAAATAAAAAAAAAAAGATCAAGCTAACATTAACACAAGGTGAAGAAGTTAAAAAACAAACTTTTTGCAACCCAACCCAAACACGTTTTTCTACCTATTGCTCCATATTGAACATTGTAACTGTCTCAGTCTAGGTTTCAAGTAATATCTATGGTACTTTTCTCACTATCATCTCATGCAACAAAGGTACCTAATTGACTTTAGAATGTATTGTCAATGAGAAAGTACAAAACTAAAAATCAAGGGAGGTATGGTATAATAGAGTTAATCTTACACTGATAGGTGATATGATAATGAGTTTTATGATCTAACATCACAGCTTTTTGTGACACAATTAACAAACTTCTAGAACACCCCACTTTTTTGTTGGGGGTTAAAAATATATCTTCATGAACAGTTCAGGGAGAAAAGATTCCTTTAAACAATGTTAGAGTCTACTAATTGACATGACACAAGTAAATATATGTCAATCAGGAACACAAATGGTACAATTAAGACTAATATAAACCAATAACTGCTGGTACATTTCAATTGGTATGGAATTAAGCTTACTGTAGGGGTCTGCATTGTTAATACTGCTGTAGGAAGAATTTTTATTCTCAGAGCTATTTATGAGACATGGTATAGCAATAAAAAGTATAACCAGTTCAGCAGTTTATTATACAATGTGTAATTTCATTAACTCAAAACCTCACACACCCCAATTAGTATAATTATGTTAAAAGCATGATACAATACAATAACCAAAAATAGTATTTGAAGTTAACTATTTTAAAGAAAATGGTGTAGATCCAAGCACCACTTCTTCTTAAATAATACATTTTTTAACACTGATTAAGTTATATACCTGTCCTTGTCATTTGTATGCCAATGAATATAGATGGCAATAGACTTAAGAGCTAGTTTAGTTATAAATAGCGTTTAATCATCATTTATGAATAAGGGGGATAATTTTATTGTACATGTTGAGTATATTTTTTTCTGTGCATAATATTATGTTCCTAAATTTGTATACTTGTTTGAGATAACTTGTAAAACAGATTATTTAATGCTTTAGTTGCTATTGAACTTCGGGCGAGTATATAACGTCTTTCGGGTCTTTCCGCGGGTCTACCGCGATACTGAAGTGATAATGAACATCGACATTGGTAATGAACATTAATACGATTGTGAGTGACTAAACTTTGAATTACCTAGTAAAAAAAATACCGATCACGAAGATGCGAGTTCCAACTTTATGATCGGTATTTTTTTTACAAGGTAGCTCAAAGTTTAGTCTCTCACGTTCGTATTGAAGTTTATTACCAGAGTCGATGCTCATTATCATTTTAGTTACGCGCCGCGGTAGATCCCAACGTGCCGAATCATACCCTTAATTGACTTTCTTAATTATGATTGAAAGTTTAGAGGAAGCTAGAATAAAAAACTGGCCAAGTGCGAGTCGGACTGGCGCACGAAGGGTTCCGTACCATTATCTATAAAAACGGCAAAAAAATCACGTTTGTTGTATGGGAGCTCCCTTAAATATATATTTTAAACTGATTTTTAGTATTTATTATAGCGGCAACAGAAATAAATCATCTGTGAAAATTTCAACTGTCAGACGGACAGACAGACGTACGGACGGATGGACAGCGGAGTCTAGATAATATTACTGTGGCGGAGTCTTAGTAATAGGGTTCCCGTTTTACCCTTGGGTACGGAACCCTAGAAATGATTATTATCATTTAATTATGGACGAGAAGCAGGCTTGCTGATGTGTCCACATCAAAAAACTGGAGCAGTCTATTCAAATATTGCATTAAAATCTGTTTGAACGTAAACAAATCAGTTTTGCTATATTTAGATCTACCTATATATTATTTTGTTTTTGTATGTCGGCATCATTTGTACCGGGTGTTTTGCTGACCAGTTGTAATGATTAACGGCCCCACGGAATACTTGCAAATAAACAGATTTAAATAACACCGCACGCACAACCTTGGCTTTAACTAACTCACGGAACGTCGCGTTCGGAGACAAGATGGCAAAATTAATAATCAAAATCGCTATAACTTTGATACTTCCTCGAGTCAATGTTAAGGTCAAACCCATGGAAAATTCAGATTGGAGTATGGCAAACATTTTACAAGGCTGTTGCCAACTTGTGCATTCGACCTGTAATGTGTAATTTCAATATGGTGTCATGATACTCGTGAACGATCATTAAAATCATCATTAGCCCTAAAGAAAAATGTATATAGGTAACAAAACTAGTTTTGACGAGGCAATTAAGAGGAGTTTCTGTACAGACCGCGCGGCCGCGTTAGGTATTTGAAATAATAATAATTGTAGCCGTCTCTGACGAATGTCGCCAGCCTGCGCGTTCACAAGTAAGATAGGTAGCAGTTAATTTGCAGTATTTCCGCGCGTAATTTGTATATTTTGAAATATGACTTACATTCTTTCTTTTTTTTGTCTAAATTGTCTTTTCCAAATAGTTCCAAAACGATTTATTATCTTAAAACATTAGGATGGAGTTGAGCCTATTTTGATCGAAAATTACAAATCTTTGAGCGAGTGTAACTTTGGAATTCTGACAAACAACAGATACAGTAATATTAGTTTCTTAGGGTACGTCCAGATCTGGCGAATGCGCCGCTCGCGAGCAGCTCGCGCGCCGCTCCCGCACGGTATGTAGCATGCGGGTACCGTGCGCGAACGGCTCGCGAGCGGCGCATTCGCCAGATCTGGACGTACCCTTAGTTCGGTTTACAAATTTCAATTGACTTGTTGGTTTATATTCTAAATAAGATCAAAGTCTTCGTTTGTATGGAGCGCGGTAGGGAGAAAATTTATCAATGGAATGATAATGACGTCAAAGTTCAATCTTCGATCTATCAGACTTTTCTTATATAATGTTCATTTTTAGGGTTCCGTACCCAAAGGTCAAAACGGGACCCTATTACTAAGGTTTCGCCGCGCCGTGCGCGAGTCTGAATCGCACTTGGCCGGTTTATTTACAAATCTGCTGGAACTCTAAAATTCGAGCAAATGTTGCACAATATGTCTTTTTCGTATATTTTAGCGGAAAGCTTTTCAATCATCTATACACTCATAGAATAAAAAAAAACCGGAATGTTTTGGCGATATTTCTTGTACTCATACTGTGTCTTCGCTTACGATCGCTTGGACCCAAACATCAAAAAACTAAAACAGTGGGCCGAGCACGAATGTTTTGACGTATAGTAAAGTAAACGTAACCAAATTTAGAACCAAAAATACACGTTTAATCCATGATATTATTTTTGGAAAGACATGCAATATTTTTACATTTTCATGAAATAAGTGCGTTTGTTGCATAAAATTGAACAAAAATGCGATAGATTCATCGTATTTTATACTCAAAATGTGCTTACGTTTACGTTACTATACGTCAAAACATTCGTGCTCGGCCCACTGCTCTTTGCCCGAATTTAATTTTATTCAAAGTAGCCCTTCTAGAAGGTCCTCCCATAAGCGATGGTGTCATTTCCATGCGTGCCCGATGCAGGAACGGCGCTTGCGACTGCAAATGCGTCAAGGTTCATCGTCGTACTTCGTCACGCGTGCGTGAGGCAAATAACAACCAGTTTCGTTTTCCTTATTACAACACAGCCAAGGCGACCGCCTGCGAGAAAATAATGCTCTTAATTACGGAATCCTTTCAAGTAGGAACAACGGAAAATGTTACAAAGGAATTGGCGCTTCTAAGGTTTGAAACCCCCAAATAATTTGGGCCAAGAACATCCATATATACGTGGAGACAAAAATTTGTACTCCTTTTTAAGCATATTGCGCGCATGGAGGAGTGTGAGACTCCAATTTATAGTTAAAGTTTATATGGAGAAGGAGTGCAGAAAGCTAAAATTTATACACATAATTATATCATATTACGGTTGAATTTCGACCACTGGGCGATCAAATGTATTAGAATACTCTTTTTTTTTTTTTTTTTTTAAGTATTGGTTTGTGTTCCTTTTTGGACTGTCCTGCGGCCATATACATACTGTAATGTAACTAAGATCACCTTGTGCGCTGCACGTAATTTTCCACCAGGGCAAGAAAACTATACGATAATTAGCTTTTCAATAACTTCTCACTAAATATACATTATTTCGCGTCAAATTAATTGAGTGCCCCATGTTAGTTTGCTAAATAAACGTTCTTCAGGCAGGAATGAGTGAGGTCATAGTTATTAAGAGGCAATATTGTTGCGTTGGGTGGCCGTCTGTGTTGTTGCAAAAATCGTCTGTGATGGCAGCGGACGTCCAAGGATTTAATTTCGTCGGCTTATATCATGTATAATTCGGAACTCTCTGAAAAAACATTGGCTGGCTCGCTTTGGAGGTCGTGGAAAATGTGTTATCAATATTTTTCCTTGACAGAATGTATTCTTTAATCAATAATGTATGTTGTGTATGTAATGTTTAAAGTTCTCACTGCCAAATGTAGCTCATGTAGGCCTAAATTTAATGCTTGATGGAAATGAACTAAATATAATTAATGAAACCGTATTCTTAGGGATAACAATTGATTCCAAGTTGCAGTGGGGTCCTCACATCACAGCTCTGTCCAAAAGACTTAGTTCTGCGGCATTTGCAGTTAGAAAAATTAGACAGTTAACCGATACAGCTACGGCGAGATTAGTGTACTTCGCATATTTTCATAGCATTATGTCCTATGGCATTCTGTTGTGGGGATCAGCGGCTGATGTAGATTCGGTTTTTATATTGCAGAAGAGGGCGATCCGTGCGATCTATAACATGGGCCCACGCGAGTCTTTACGAGACTTTTTCAAAGACACCGACATTCTAACACTGCCATCACAGTACATTTTGGAGAATATTATGTTCGTCCGAAGAAACCTGCATATGTTTAGTATCAATAGCGATATTCATAAAATTAATACTAGAAATAAGTACAAAATAGTGGTCCCTAAATTTAGATTGACCAAAACAAACAAATCATTTCTAGGTAACGGTGTACGCTTTTATAATAAACTCCCAAAAAGTATTACCGAGCTTACTGATAAAAAGTTTAAAACTCGTGTTAAGCTTATCCTCATAAGGAAGGCCTATTACAGGATCAAAGACTATGTTGACGATAGAGATGTATGGAAGTGATTATCTTCTGCACATGCGGCTTCCCTGGTGACCCACTGCTTCCTGTCTTCACACACTAATTTTAACGCTTCCCTTGTACCTTTTTGGTAGGTACCTATTCTTAATTGGGTGACTGACTTGAATGTTAAGTACGCACCTACTAGTATTGTATAATTATAATATTGTAGTGGTACTTATGATCTTTGCTGTTCTTTTTTTATTTTTTTTATTGTAATATTGTGTAAATTGAGGTCGAATTTTAGCCGGGGCCGCTCCTGCGGCCCCACATTTGTTGTGTAGTACCTAAGCTTGATTTATGAAAAGAGTATCCATGGAGTTTCTTGCCGGTATCTTCTCCAGGACCAACCCACTTGGAACCGTGCGCCTAGAATCACGACGTTTTGAAAGTGCCTGCAAAGGCCCAGTTGAAATAAAAATCTTTGACTTTGACTTTGACTTTGACTTTGAATACATGAAAAACTGTGAGGTTTTTTTTTCTAATTTCATGGCCATATTTCTAATATAAACTTCTGAATTTCAGAGTTTATGCTGACATAGTAATGTTATCTATGAATTTCCTAAATGTATGCTAAACAGCCTAAATGTATTTTTATGTAATTGTCATCACCGGGCTATAAACCAATGATGTAAGAATATTATAACGAAGCAGAATCACAAACATTAAAATTTCCTGGAATTTTGTGGTAATGTTTGTTCTGGGCGCCGTCATTCGAACATTATTAACATCAGAATAGAGGTCGCTTCTCGACCTAAAATTATGAAAAAATGCAATGACAATATTTTATTTTTCATAATATACCTACAACTATTTTGTAATCTGACATTCCCATTTTCCAATGTTTTCTCCAAGAACATTGTACATAAAACTGGACGTTGCGGCTAGAAGAAAACGGTGAAAACCAAATAAATGGCCTTGAAATAAATCAGTTATTTTTTGCTTCTCTTTCATCAGGGTGACAAAGATTTTTATTTGCGTTGGGATATTATTAGGAATTAAGCAAGTAGAAATTATTCATAATTGAGCACGTATTTGTTTGCTAATAGTTAGGTACCAAAACAATAACCATATGTACCAAATAGGTAGGTACTAAATTCTGGTGAACCCATGGTGAAGATTTAACGTGTCATCACTTGGTCCAAAGTTGCGGGTTGATTTATGGATAAATTAAACTTTAAAATAAGTAAAAACTAACTTCATAAAACTAATAAGTGCCTAGCTAAGGTGCATTGAAGGATTAAAGGTCCCTACTTCAGAAGCTGTTAAGTTTTTAAAGAAAATATTTTATACTTTTTAGCACAGTTTATTTTATTTTTCTATTTTGAGTGGCATAAATAATACATAAATATGCAACTACAGTAATCGCGACTAATTTGCTGATATCCATTGAGGAGTTCCATCGTCTTTCTCCGAAAGTCTTCATCAGATCTTCACCAAATTTTAGTCGGTTTAGCCTTATGTCATAGTGCTCCGCTTTATAGTGTAGGCAACAATTTTTTGCAGATTTATAGAAGTTTCCTTTCAAAGGTATGTTGGACCACCATACCACCATCTACGCCTTTTCTCTGGATCGCTTGGAAAACTGAAACAAATGCAATCGTGTTTTCAATCATCTAAGAAAGTCCACTGATGTTAGCAATCAATGATCAGGGGGCCTAAAAAGGCCACATTGAGCAATTCATCTAATGATCTGCTTAGTAACTGTCAAACAGATGATTGCTGAATATGAACCTTATGCGGATGACAATAAGAGTCGTCAAATATGTAGATATTTTGACATTCGTAATATGAATCATATTATGATTCATCTAAAGCGGCCTTTTTAGCCAAAGCTTTTGGTTTGACCAAGAAAACTTCTGAAGATTTTGAATTCCAGTTGGACTTTGTAGCTCATTACACAACCACGAAAAATCATATCACGTTAAATTCCGCCTCAAGCAATCATTTATGGTCACTCTACTCTTCTTTGTTTACTAACATTTTATCTTGACGTCCAATCTAATAATGCGACTGTTTCCTTAGTTATATGCTATATAACCACATAAATAACTAAATGGTGACATTTCACAATGAGAGAAACGTTTTTCACACAGTTTTAAATAAAAATATAGGCAGATCTTTCTAAAACTGCGTAAAAATATGTACAAATTGGCGTAATTTTTAATATGGCATCAGCGCACTTACCTATGAAAAATAACGTTTGATGTTGGGTTCCAAACACTTCCACAATCTTTAAATATACGATACATGATTGAGCACTGTTAAATAATTAGTATATCCTCAGAAATCGCCTAGCAAACACTCGAAGTGGAAGAAAGTTGACAATGTTGACATGTCATTTATGTCATTGAAATTATTATTTTTACAGACCATCAGTCTTACCAGCCTAGGAATGCATTCATAAAATTGGGGTAAACTTAAATATCATAAAATAATTATTTCAATCAACACATCCTTTTTATAGGCAGAAAAAATTAAAGATGACTTTAAAAATACTAGAAGCTTTTAAAATAGTTTCTGGATACCAAATGGCCCTCAACATAAACATTCCTATCTATTTGTGCACAACTATCTTGAAAACTTTTACTTTACTCTGGTAACTTGCAAATTATATATTCATATTCATATTCTTTATTTGCATTCCACAATGTAGGTACATAAGGTGGTAAAAATAAAATTTGGTAGGTTACAATCATGGACCCTGTATGTAGGGCACAGCAAAATATAGGAGAGGAATATGATACTTATGTTTACTACTGTTGTATAAATAGGAAGATGGTACTTATGTTTACTTATTGCTTTAATTTATTAATAAATATGGATAGCATATTATAATTTTTAATTTATTAGTAATATTTCCTAATATGTATTTAGTTTATTATAAATTATTATTAACTAATAGTTATGGAATTTAATGTATTTTTATTTTATTTTTTATATCTATTCATTTATTTCGTTTTATTATTACTGTTGTATTATTTATAGTATTATTCATTTAATTTATTTGGAAATGTTTGTTTATCGTTTATATATTCATTAATCGTGTAATAGGCTTTTTTAATAAGTATTTGTTTTATTTTGTTTGTAAATGTTGTTTCGCTGTTTTCTGTTTTTATTGATTCTGGTATTTTATTATAATTTTTTATACACATTACATAGGGGCTGTTGGAGTGTAGCGTTATGCGGGAAGATGGTAGCATTAGCATATTTTTATGCCTTAATGATCGGCCAGTATGTTTATCTTCGCGTCTTGTAAATAATGATTTATACCTATTTCCTAACAAATTTCAAAAATGTATATGCATGGAAGGGTGAGTATTTTATGTTTTATGAAGAAAGGTTTGCAGCTATCAGTCTGATTTATGTTTGTGAGTATACGGATTAATTTCTTTTATAAAATAAATAGTGTAGGAGCATCGGTACTGTTTCCCCACATGATTACGCCGTAGCTGAGCCACGCGTGAGCATAGGCATAATAAGTGGTTAATGCAGTTTGTTTAGCGGTCGTCTTTTTGATCTCATCTTGTTATTATAGTATGAGTGAGATGGAAAACATACCTAAACGTGAATGAACTCCCCTTCAGTTATTTTTTCTAGATGCAATATCCAGTTCTATCTTTATTAGCAAAGAAATACGTGCTCAATTATGAATAATTTCTATAAATTTGCTTAATTCCTAATAATATACCAACGCAAAAAAAAAAAAATGTGTGCTGGGACCTGGGACACATAGTAGAAGTGAAACTTCAACGGACAATATATCGTCTACCTCCTCCACGCGGCCGTAACGCTTTTTCGTGACAGAAATTCCTAATACTCCCCGTCTATGTATATGGAAGTTTCACTTCAAAACTTGGTCACCCTGATGAAAGAGATGCAAAATATAACTGATTTATTTCAAGGCCATTTATTTGGTTTTCACTGTTTTCTTCTAGCCGCAACGTCCAGTTCTATGTATAATGTTCTTGGTTTTCTCTTATTGATTCAGAGTTCGCAAGA
This sequence comes from Allophyes oxyacanthae, assembly GCA_932294325.1. Classification (NCBI taxonomy): domain Eukaryota; kingdom Metazoa; phylum Arthropoda; class Insecta; order Lepidoptera; family Noctuidae; genus Allophyes; species Allophyes oxyacanthae. The sequence goes on from OW028625.1 coordinate 2,926,319, forward strand.
AATCAGTGTAGAATGTAGATAATGTAAATTTCTTTCTCGGAAAGGCAGAATGTATGGTTTCCCGCTATTCGCTGAATACAGCAGTGATTTTTAAAACGCAAATTTCTAAAATAATCTTATCCTTGTTTGGTAGAACTGAACGAGTGAGATACATATTTATTTCGGGTCTGCGACCTATGTAACGGGAAAAAAACTTTGTTTACCGATAAGACATTGTTATTGCAAGAGCCGAGTTCGTCATGGTTTAGACATGACTCAAAACCGGAAAGTCCTGATTCAAGTTAACAACAACAGGAGTTAATGTGTTTTCTGTTTTGTCCTTATTGCGAAATCCCTTGAATTCGTTTTGACCCGATTTTTCATTAAAATTTTGGGCAGTACGTATAGTATCTACGTAATACGTATAGTATTATATTACCTGTGGCAGTACTAATGACGGGGCTGTGTCAGTAGCCCTGCAAATTAAAGCTCTATCTAAGTGAAATACGGGCGTGTTATTTTATCGTATGTTTCGAGGAAAATATTGATTAGAAACGATAGAATGATACGGTGTCACGCGAGTCAGAACGAAGCCAGACAAATTAAACTTCGTCAAGTACTTCATCAAAAGTTTTATGAAGTCATGGATGAGGTTCGACAAGTTTGCGGAGGTTTAATGTGTAATAGTAGGCTTATAACAAATACCAGTTGAAGTAGGAACGACTCCCCACCGAATGCCACTGACTCAGTTGATCGTAGCGGCTTGTCAACAGTTGTCACGGATGCTGACTCATAGCAGCAGTACAATCACATCGCAATATGATTTATTTATTATGATGATCCGTAGATTGACGATTATTTTAGGTCAAAGGTTATTTTTCATACAATATAATCGGTTAGAGGAAGCTGTAGAGATAACAAATCTGATAAAATACCTATGATCGTATTAAATTTTAGTTCAATGTGTAGTTTTATTCTGGAAGGCTATTAAAACGCTATCGTTATTGTACGTTTAATTAACAATTAAAAAGAGATTATTTAAATAAAATAGTTAGGTACGTAAAAGGTATCGAGCGCCCGGAAGCCATTATAGACTCGAGAGTATAATGAGTCAATGACTCAAGTCTTGGAGGCGGCGTGGATCAATAGGCCTCTGAGAGATGAGTTGTCCTATACATAGGAGATTGTAGGCTTCACTCAGGCTGCAAACACATCAGCATCGATTCACATGTTGTATTATGTACAAGGCCACTCGTATCCTGAACCTCACGATGCGGACAAGTGTTATCAAACTGATCTCCTTAAAACATTGGTTCATGCTGATATTTTAGCCTTGTGGAAGGAATATACGATCAATTAATACATTATGAGTCTTGTTAATTAACTATAGTATTTGTTATTGAGTTTTTGCTATCAACACAATTTGTAGCTACGTTCCCTTTAGTGTTACCTTGAATTCATTTAGCGAAGAAATTACCTGCTTAATATCAAGTTTTGAAAATATAACTATGACTAGGTATCATGTTTTAATTTGGGGTTACATACAAGTTTGGGTCCAATCGAAAATAAGATGTGCAATTTCAATTAGGTCTTTTGAGATACACAAATATTGAATAATCCTCGAATTCAAAGAACATTAAACATTATAACGCTCATTAAAATTATTCGATATCGAATTCTAAAGTCCACTTTAAAGTATCAGACCTAAAGGTAAGTTAAAATTGAGTTGCGTTTGCGGTAAGTCTGAATATTTGCGTGATACGTCTTTTGAATTTAATTGCAAAATAAAAATCGTATTTAAAGCTGACGTCTCAATGTAAAAAGATTAACGATCGAGAAGATAAATGAATAATTTACCTGTGTAACTCCTTTGTGTAAACATACTGCCATTATCAGAACATATTCTAAACACGATCATAGGTAAACATTCAACAAATTACATGGCCTTTGAACTTTTCTGTATAAAAAGCAAGAAAAAGGTCTGTCAATTACTAAAAAGTTGAAGGCGCTAAATTTTCGCGACGGACCGTATTGGGTTAGAACTTAAGGGTCAAGAACCCGAGTTTGTTTGTATGAAAATCTAAATGAATTTCTACTTTATTATAATCCTGGTGTAGACAGAACTTGGCGTGATGCCGGCGTTTTACGTGAACGTCCTTTTTCTTTTCCAATTACGGCTCAAATTCCTTTTAGTCTGGGAAAAGATAGATCGGAGAAAATTCCGGACAGTTCAAATTCGTTTCTTGTTGATTAAATTTTATTCTGAGTTCATGAACGTAAACCGTTGTTTTTATTCAGTCAAGTTTAAGTTAGTATCTTAAGTTTCCGATGTTACATTTTCATTCAACAAATTAACATTTATCTATTTTAAATATTATTTTTGATATATTCCTTAGATCAATACAATATACACGTGAATAATTCAGTATTTTTTGTTCCACCGTTATATTCATTTGGTTAAGGCAAAAACATGATATCGGGTCAAAATTTGTTTATCAATAATAAAGTTTTCCATGTCTTAAATATTAATTTAGAATTCAGAAGTCAATGTTATGTGTATGGTGGCGACCCAAAATCTTGAAGTTGAAATACACTTTTTGTGTAATGATTGATTTTTTGATTGGTCAAGCAGATTTTTTAGATTAGATTAGATTTTTTATTAGGAATAGTAATTGTTACATTTGTTACAATCATCATCATTTATTCCTCAAAGCTGGACGATATATTTTGTAGTTTTGCTAAATTTAAGTCTGCTTTATCAGAGCATCATCCAGTTAATGAGAACTAATCACTCCCTAAATCCGTAGAGTAAGAATTGAAGAAATATTTCATGCACGTTGTAATTTGTAGTCTAAACAGGTATATGGATCGATTACTCATAAGTCATAACCAGCGTATCTCTGGCATTTATTTTAATTACTTTGTTGCAGTATTCTACTTATTCTTTTATTGTGACATTGTACGTACGTATGACTGTAGCTGTGTGGTATTTTTTTATTGTTTTACCTCCGATCCTTTATCACTATCCATTTACCATCAAAATTCACCTTGGCTAAGGAGTTGGTGGCTCAATATTGCGCATTGCTATTCCATAATATCATCATTGTCGGGGCTAAAAATACATATTTAAAATCTTGCACTGCAGTCAACACTTCTTACCCTCGTCTTAAGGACAAGACAAAAATCTTTCGTCCTTATTCGACATTATTACCTCTATTATTTAAATGTATGCCATTACACGATTTCGTAAACACCTCGGTCCCCATTTCAGTATTATTTATTTTGTCAATATCATTGTAATTTGTAACGGACCCATATCTTACCATTCCCGTGTCCTACATGGCTTTCCTTCGAATGATATTCTAACGTCATCAACATCCGCTCTAGTCGATTGAATTACAAATAGGTATATTGATGTTAAATTTATCGACATTCGTTCCTTTGCGTGTCGGCAGACGTCACGTTTTCTCATTAATCATCAATTCAGTATAACTTAGGGTCTCTAAAATCGGAGTCTTTAAATTGGGACCAGACTCTATTATAATACTATTTGTAACCAGTAATAATTGATGTGAAGATTTGGTGTAATTCTGCTGGACATTAAACGTTGCCGTCGTATATAATTCGCCAAAACCAAACCAACGATCAAGATCATTGTCAAAATTACTACGTGATAGAAAACGAGCAAGATCATTGCCACCAATAATGTTATATGTAGATGTAGTATGTTACTACGTTACTACTTAGTATCGACAATCACTGCGACTGGCAGAGAGATGGCGATCGATGACGCAGTAAGATGATGATATGTCATCCTCATCAATCAGCTGGTAGATATTAGTCCCTTCAACTACTAAATATTATGCCGTAGTTTTCTGCGAATATCCTCATAAAAGATGCTTTAAAAATTGACTCGGAAATCAAACATTACTGAAATTTAAAATTTGTTATCTGGTTTGAAATCATCGCTACGAAATGTATTAGTATTACCTACATCATAAGCATTAGAATGTTTGTTTATCGTGTTATCGCGTGCATGACGCAGTTCCAGAACATTATTTGTGATATTATTTATAGCGACGTGTTTCACAGCTACATTCCTTCACGGGTTCACACTTGGCAACACCGCCATGTTATGGAAAACTAGCCTCTCGTGGTTTATGTTATTAGTTCCCTATACAATACATCTACATGTAGGTAAGCATAAGGAATATCATTGTTATTTAGGATTCTCTTCGCCGTGTGTTCGAAGACGTGGAGGTTATCATGATCATAGTATTGACGTCTCAATAAAAATCTAGACAGTAAAGGCTAGTCGTTGGTATAATAGGTGGCTTATCAATGACAAACCGTAGTGATGGGACGCAATACTTATCCCTTTGTATAATCCTCTTTGTACTGAGTGTAAAGAAGAATGAATGTGAATTGATAAAAACCAATTTAAAAAAGAAGTACTCAACGTTGTCCAAAAATTCCAAATGGTCCAGTTATGATTGATTGAACTATGACATGCACATTTGTTGATAGTTCAGCTACGTTCAGCGATCGTCAGATAGAAGCGTCTAGTTTATCTTCCGTTTTATCGCCAACAATAAATACAGTAGTCGTTTGTCCACCCTGCAAGCGATCTAACATTATCATATTAACAAAAGATGATTCACTATGTTTTATATTTCAATAAGTGAGTACCTAGCAGATAACTTGCAATGTTTTCGTCAATTGATATACTTTTCATTATTTTGCACACGATATGTTTTGAAATATCGCATGTGTTGTATGTCAAGCTCGCGTTTTACCAGCATTGCAGTAAATAATTGATTGGTTCGATATGTTTCCGTTGATTATATTTGAGAAGCACGCGATTTTGGTTGCCGTACATAGCTTGATCTAAAAGCTATATAGGCATAGGCAATATTAGACTATATTTCCATTTGAGGACACCCAAGAGAAGCGTATAGAGAATCGGATTACGCTCTAATTGTTGCTAATCTTGGAACCTACTCTGAGGCCCAATTCTCGTAATTAAAAATGTTCAAAATATAGTTCGGATCTCATTCCGATCTACTACCAATGTCATAAATGTCACAAATGGTATTCTCCTACCCTAACAAACAACGTCAAACGTGACATTATATTGTAATGAGATCGAAAGTTGAATAAAAGGCAAATCGGTATTCTGCTAACATTTTGAAATGACACAGATAATAAAATTGACATTCTCGTCTATACACAAACGTCAAAAATGAGATTGAAATGAGTTTGTAAGAAGATTGAATCCAAATCATACTGGAATCGGACTGAACTTTAAGTGGAGTAGAATACATGACTTTTTGTCAATTCATAATATAATCTCAATTCGGTCAACTTTCAGTCATATTATAAATTAATTACGAGAATTGGGCTTCTGAGCATGTTATGAAAATCCTAGTAAAAATAAAAAACCAAAAGTATAGTAAAGATTTTGTTTGACACGAAGAAACAAAAAAAAATATATTAAGACTAGGCAATAAAACATTCCTCATACGCACTCCTAAGCTGTTTGGTAGCTATGTCCGTCTGGCGTTATGATCATTTACTCTTATATCCAAAAATAGAAACCTTTATAAGATATGCTATAACTACATAGTCTAATTGACGCTGAAAGATTTCCTAGCCACAAAAAGGGCACTATTTACTGAGCCGTAGCACGTTAAATGCGTCATTCGCTTGTCACAGTTGTCACTCAAGCTCAACCCTGGATCCACAACTCACAAGTACCTAGTTGGCGCTAGTACGAGCGGGTTTCCTCACAATATTTTCCTTCATCATTTCATGCCAACTAGTAAATATAGTAAAAATAATGTACATGATACTTACTTCGATTTCACAACATTCGACAAAATACATACACGCAAACTCTTTTACTGCTTTGCTCGACATCCGTATGTCATAACCGGGATCCAGCAGAATATCAGCGTCAGGTGTCATAGCCTGGCACATGCTGAGCTGGACACCCATTTGCTACAGCTCGGGACACACACTGAATAGGTGATGCGCACTCGGTGCAGTATACCTACATATTTTTTATTCTTTTATAAATTATTATTTTTTCTACTCAATTTTACACTGTTGCCATCCTAAGAAAAATGTATTCTCTGTCTATGCACCTGTCCTCTTCTTATTACCTATGACTATCATTCTAGTGTGTCTTGTTTTTGTGGCAAATAAATGAGTTTTCTTTCTTTCTTTCATAACGTAGCCTGCATCGCGCAAGGAAAAAGATAATCGTATCTAACACTTATAGAACTGTCCAACATCAACCGTCGGGCTTCGGCCCGCCAGGAAATATCACCTCGCATGGTCGGAGGATCCTCCCTTTTCAATGGAGGAACACCATACCTCGTTCCTCCACAAGAGAAATCTGCTTACTATCTAATAATATGTAACCTAAAAATAACTTTGCAAACATTAATGTTGCCTAAAATGTATGCAGTGCATAAAATCATGTTATTCAACTTGTTATTCACGTCTATTAATGATGAAACCAGTTCCAAATTGAAAGTAGAAGACAATTTATGATTATGAGCAAATGTTTGAATCAATGTTTTTTTTCTTGTAGGTACCTTCAGCATCAGCAGAAGGCCACTGCGTTTGGTATGGCGTGTGTGCCGACAAACCGCCTGAGAAGCAGACCAACTGCTTTTACAATGGAACAGCGCTGCCCATCCAGAAAACCGCGAGGGTAAGTAGTAGCTAAGTTTCCTTTATGAGTTCGAGCGAATTGGGAATGGATGCAGCGGTGAACAAGTCTTTTCTTTATAATTTGATTAAAACACATCCCTTGTGCAAAACTTTGCTTCAACTGATATGCGTTCGGTTAAGAATCGCCACGTCTAAAACGTTACTGCTGTCAAAAATAAGTTTTAAACAAATTATGAACTTGTAGGAAATTAGCGACCCGGCCCCGGCTTCGCACGGATGCAATCTCTCTACTATCCTTCCATTAAACATGAAAGTATTAAACATATAAACCTTCCGGTAGAAATTCTCAAAATGATGGCGAAAACCGCATCAAAATCCGTTGCGTGGTTTACGAGGAATTATACACAGACAGACAGAAACACAGACAGACGTGGAGAGCCACTTCATTTTATACTATGTAAAGATAAAGTTGAAGAAAGAGAAAAGATTAATGTCGAGCCTGTTATTAGGACAGGCTAACACGTTTTCTCCACGCTTTGTCTCCTTGACGGAAGACAAAATGAAAAATCGGGAGAAAAAAACGGTAAAGAGATGTTTGTCCCCAATTTTTCTCCCCTTTTATACCGTACTAGCTCTGCTGGAGCACTCTGATTTAGGTACCTACTATTTGGATCTTACCGCCATTTGCGCTCATGCGCTACGCAAGATAATTCTGTCATATAGACTTTGAGTACGCCATTTTGGTACAGTTCAGAATGTATTTCATATTAGTGCAATATTGTTATTTATGTAAATCATTATGTATTATACGATTGCCTATTAATATTTTTGTTAATGTTGTGCAATTTGTGATTACCTAAAAAATTTTGGTGCTGAACTGGTTTTTAGGCTTTCCTTATGGCTGTTGCTGAATCATTTGTTTTATTATTTTTATTTGTTTTATTTGTTTTGTTTTATTTGTTTTATTTTGTTTTATTATTGTTGTTTGTTGACACATACTCACCCTCACACGTTCTCAGTCACACCTACAGCCTACACTTTCACTCACATATACTCACACACATACTTACACCCACGCATACACACATCTGATTTAATTTAAGTTAATATTAATGCATGTAGTTTTAGCATAAAAATTCTACGTTTTGCTTTTTATATAACACGTTTTGCTATGGAAGAGCGGACTCTCCTAATACAGGCACTATCTGCTTAAAAGGAGGATCCAATCAAAATATTTTGTTTAATACCTGTACTTGTTTTACCAATAAATTATTTTTATTTTATTTTTATTTTATTTTTATTATGGTAACGTGAAACTGGTTATGAATATTTAAGTATCATAATTGGTAATTGTTATCGATTCGTATCGTTTTCTTTATTTTATAACAGACTCGAATTTAGAAATATTCCGTCGTCTTTTAATAGCATATAATTTGTTAACTATGCAGTTAATACAGCATTATTGATTTTGTCAATAGTATGCTCAGTATCGTAGTGAAATGAAGGCCGTGTTTCTAAAAGCGAGCCAAAAATGAGCACGTTTGCAGAAAGCGCATGAAAGTAATGTCAACTTGGAAAGCTATTCCGTACAATCCACTTGGCAGCTCTTTCCTCCAATTTTATTTGACGTATAAACTAATTTGATGTAATTTGCTGCTCAGGATGTGGATTTAGCAGATTAATTATCCGGTTATTAAAGAATTTTTGCACCCCCAAGGGCGCTTACGCGACACTTAACTGGGTCACCGGGTAAGGTTACTTTGTGTTCTCGTTGCTATATTTAGCATGTGCATGCAACGATGACGTCACAAAAGTCCTAGTTTTCACGCGGAACTTGACCCGTGTCTAACAATAGTAACGTTCAAGCTAAATGTAAGCTGCATCGGCTAACAGGACCTGTGGCTGTTCGACGAGAGGTCATCTATGTGTCCGTTTTTATTTACTTTCATGCATTTAAGTGCACGCGATTCTCTATAAGGTCTTATTTTTCTAGTCCCGATGTCTCTAAGGGGTTAATGTACTCATCATTAGGAACAACTTCTACTATGGACCACCCAAGAAAAAAATTGGTATTCCGTAAATAAATTCAATATCACTCGACTAAATGTGTGGAAAACCAGTTTTCTTTTTTCCTCGAATTTTATTTAGGTACCAATAACAACACAACACAATGACCATTGAGTAAGATAACTTTATCCTTGCGAGTTATATATAGATACTTACTAATTAGATGTAGCTAACAATGTGAATCAGAACATCAGTATGGTCAACCGTCAAACCATACGTTAGTAACTTTGCGGTTGTGTTATGAGGCTTCAATGACGTAGGTCTAGGTAATTGTTATAATTAGTATTGGGCAGGCATTTAGCAGCGAAATGGCTACCATACTATTTGAATGGGGGACCATTCTGTACATATTGCGACCTCTGCATGCGTCAAAGAGCTCGATAGACAATCGGTTTCTGTTGTCATACGAATACCAATGATAGTATTTATAGCATCAACAGCTAGAAAATTCTGTCAACCGGTCTAAGCTTAGGGTATCGGTATCGGCCAATAAAAATACTGGAATTCATTCGCGTCTCAAGTCGACTTCACCATAATTGGGATAAAAGAGTTGTTGAGTGGTATACGTTGCTGTCAGTTGCTAAGCATTTATCAAAGTAAAAGTTAACCTTGGACCTTTGGGCACGTATCAAAACAATTGATGCTACATTGTTGCAATCTCATTGATTGCAACAATGTAGCCATATTTGTATGTAGTTTCGACCGATAACTACAAAACGAGATTTAACTTTCATGTTTTCACGTGTCACCTGACCCTGTGTATTTGCTATCTGAAACATTGATTGTGCTCAAAGAATGACTACTCCTATATCTCCTACAAACTTTTGGTTGAAAAGGTAACAGCAATTTTTTTTCTCTCGTAAGTATGGACATTTACAACTGTTTTTAGGCTCAGAAGAACATTACTCGTAATTAAAAATGTTCAAAATATAGTTCCGATCTAATATCAATGTCATAAATGTCACAAATGGTATTCTCCTAACTGACGAACAACGTCAAACGTGAAATTGTATTGTAATTAGGCCGTAACTTGATTGAAGCCAAATCGGCATTCTGCTAACACTTTGAACCGACACAGATCATAACAGTATTTTCGTCCATACATAAACGTCAAAAAATTTGATTGAAATGAGTCTGTAAGAAGATTGAATTCATATCGAAGGATGTCATTAACGAATTATGTTATGGCAACAGTATAGAAGAAGGCATTGTATGTCATAATTATAAGCATATATAGTTGATTTCATTGTCTTCTATTTAAATCCCATCTCCCAACAGCTTCCTTTATGTAAAAGACGTAACTAACTCATGCATGCCAAACGGAATTCTCAGATTATCAAAATGCTTCCAAAATGTAATTTAAAATCTGGTTTGACTTCTTACAATTTCGATAACAGCGATACATTTATTTTAATAAATGAATCACCATGATTTCACTAATTCTAATATTATTGTGTAACATCAACAACCTTTGACAGATTAATTATCCGTCCAAAGTCTCAAATTAACACACAATTTACTAGTTTTTGTGGATCTTTTTATTACGTCTCGCTATGGTTAGACGCGTTTCAAACTGGATTCTATAGGAGTGTGAAAACATCATGTAGGTACGAGGTGCATTCAATAAGTACCTAGCCTCATCGCCAGAGGGCGCTGTAGTTTCAAAAGAGTTTTACCACAGTGTAGCACATTCTTTTTAAATTCTTTTTTCAAATTTTCATTCCAATCCCTTCATTTGTTTTAATTTGACAACTTATGGAAGCCAACGTGTCGATCGGTTTTACAAAAATGGAAAAAGAGCAATATCGTTCGGTGATTCGATTCCTATTTTTGGAAGGGAAAACGCGCATCGAAATCAAAGAGCGCTTGGATGCTGTGTACGGTGACTCTTCTCCATCGATGGCCACCGTCAAGAATTGGTTCAACGAGTTTGCACGTGGCCGTACGTCGGTTTTTGATGAACCACGTCCAGGTGCACCGAAAACAGCTGCTACGGAGGAAAACATTAAAAAAATCCATGATCTCGTATTGGCAGATCGCCGATTGAAGGTTCGGGAGCTAGCTGAGACTGTAGGCATTTCAGAAGGAACAGTGCATCATATTCTTCACGAGGAACTCGGCATGAGAAAGCTGTCGGCGCGATGGGTGCCGCGTTTACTCACACCAGAAAACAAGCGCAACCGTGAGACCACATCGGAGACGTGTTTGGCGCTGTTTAAGCGGAATCCAGCGGAGTTTTTGCGTCGTTTTGTGACCGTCGATGAAACCTGGATCCACTGGTACACACCAGAGACCAAGGAGCAATCAAAACAATGGATCCAGACCGGGCAACGTGCTCCAAAGAAGGCGAAAACTGTAAAATCGGCCGGAAAAGTTATGGCCACCGTTTTCTGGGATTCACAAGGTGTGATCTACATCGATTACCTCGAGAAGGCCATGGCCAAATTGGTCGAATTACGCTACGAATTGCTGCCCCATCCACCGTATTCTCCAGATTTGGCCCCTTGTGACTTCTTTCTGTTTCCTAATCTGAAAAAATCACTCGCCGGGAATAGATATGGATCGAATGAGGAGGTCATCGCCGCCACGGAGGCCTATTTTGCAGAGTTTGACAAAAACTATTTTTCGGACGGATTAAAAAAGTTGGAGCATCGCTGGGCTAAGTGTATCGAACTAAAAGGAGACTATGTTGAAAAATAAATTCCCACTTTTCCAAAATTTTCGTTTACTTTTTGTAGGCTAAGTATTTATTGAATGACCCTCGTACTTACTCACTTTTTTGTTTTGCGTTTAAAAAAAGTAAAGATTATTATTTTAAATTGCATTGAAACTCTCGATTTTAGTTCAATATTCAAACTAATAAAACCTTTTATTAGTCGGCTTCAACTTAGTTTGGGTCAGGGGCCTGGTGAAAGTCGGACGCACTTCCTCGAAGAAAACGTGCTCATATTCCACATGTAATGTAATTCGACCTTCTAGTACCAATTTAAATGAGGAAGAATTGCAGCATTAAGATTTGACGATCTTCATAATTGTTATGCGCATAAAAAAAACTACTCGCATAATAATTTGTCTGGTCATAACTAATAAGGTATCAATATCATCGATGGTAATGAACTCAGATTGCATTTTTTAAAAAGTGACCAGTTTAATGTTCATGAATTTAACACTGTTAATGAATGTTCATGAGAAAAACGTAATATTAAAAGTGACGAGAGAGTGCACCAGATATACGCATACCTATGTGTGAAAGAGAAATGTCACTGTGTGAAATTGAGTGACAGAACGACGACTTTAAACCGTGGAGGTGAAGAGTGTTGTTTTTGTTATAAATTCTGAAATACAGAAGTTTTACGATACAACAATGACTTGTAGTAAAACTTCTCGTGAGATTGAAAGACAATATTCAATCCCACATTAATATGAAATAACTGTATTGTTTCAATTGAGCACTGAGTGCTCCATGCAGTTGCATCTATCTCGATAATCTGTGATTTTCAAACAATTTTTGTGACATATAGGATGGGATTTTATCAAGTCCAAGATAAAATAAAGTACGTCTTGCAGCATACTTCAGAATACTCTCTCTCGGCAGGCTTAATAAATTCTGCAAAATAATAAAGCAAATAAAGTTTTGTGTTCCTTAATCGGTACAGTCGGCCAAAGAATTGCTCTACCACCCTAAAATTGTAATTTATTTGTACGCCATAAAACAATTCTCTTGTCAAAATAATGAAGTTTCAACTATAGTGATATTTTCATTTGATAGGAAGTTTTGTTGAAATTGAAACACCACTTGTTTAAAAATAGATTGCTTATTTGCTTCACAACAAAAGAATGTCGATACGAGTTTTATGGAATAGGCTGACTCAAATTCAGGTGAAATGACGTCATCCGATGAATATCGAATGCTTATGAGCACCAATATTATAAGATGTCACCTACGCTACGTCACACTGAATATTTTGTGACTGAAGGACAGGCTTCCAAAATAGTTTGTTTTTCTGTGGGATTTTTGTCATAAGCAGGAAGTTCTATAATTATGATTACCTAATTAGAATTTTAATAAATGTGCCGTTAATATTTCGCGCTTAAGATTTAAATCATTAAGCGGGATATACTTTTCAATATGCCAGATAGATAATACAAAGAGATTGATCACAGGAAATCAGTTCAAATTATCATATTTATATTGACAAACATTACATGTACCTAGCTAATTTATTTGACACTGGATATAAAACGGTATCGTATTTCTTAATTTATTTTTAACCGACTTTAAAAAAGGTGAAGTTTCTCAATTCGACTGTATGTTTTTCTTTTTTTTCTGTTTGTTCACCGATGTATTCGCTTATTTATGAACCGATTTTTATTATTTTTTGTTTGTAAGAGGATTCTGAGGTAGTCTCATTAAAACAAAAAAAAAAAAAAAACAACTTCATCAGAGTAAAAAGTACAAAATAATGATTATAAAAACTTAATGGCACAGACTTCAGAAGCTGTTAAGTTTTTTAGGAAATTAAATACGTTTTAGTTTTTTGAAGTCGGTTTTTACTTTTTTTAATATATTATTTTATTGAATATACGGATTCCCTATTGGCAGAATAGTAAAGTGGCGTAAAATGTACTGTTATCAGATGATACCTACATAGACCAACGTGCTACAATAATAGTGACATTATTTCTTATATGGAAGTCACATTTCTAAGTGCTACCTAATGAATGGATTTGCGGTTCAGATATAAATCAAAATATTATAATTTTGATATTGAAAGGTGTACGTCATTACCCGACTGCGCGACGCAAAGGAGGGTAATGTGTTTATATTATAGTTGATTTAAAATAAATGAGTCGATGCTGCAATTTTAACCACGGATCCATTCATTAGGGCACTTAGCATTGTGGCTTCCATAATAGAAATGAAAACTATTATTGTAGTACTTACGTGTCTCTATGTAGGTATCGTCTATAATAATCAATCACAAATTCGTTTGATCTTGCTATTGTTATTAAAAATATTATTATTCCTACTACATAGAGAGTCTACGTAAAAATACATGTGTTTATGACATAAAAATACCTTTTCATGTTAAGGTCTATTCAAACCGCGATATTCGCTGCCGCTGTGGGTAGAGGTACATACCGCGCGGGTTTCGCTCAGGTATTTAGTATCAAGTACCGCGGCTAGGGCGACCTGAGCGATATTCGCTGCCGCTGTGGGTAGAGGTACATATCGCGCGGGCTTCGCTCAGGTATTTAGTATGTACATATATTATATTCTTTGGCGACTCAGAAATTACTAACTGGCGAAAATTTCTTACCTCTCTGAGCGAAACTCGACTATCGCGCGTTATTCTACCCACAAGGATAGCGAAATCCGTTTTGGTGTGAACAGTAATATTACCGCATAGGTACCCACTGGGTTTTCTCTGCCGCAGACGGTAGCGATTACCGCTTAGGTCTGAACAGTAATATTACCGCATACCCACTGGGTTTTCTCTGCCGCAGACGGTAGCGAATACCCCTTAGGTCTGAATAGGCCTATTCATGAAAATTCTTGAATAGGTATACAGGGTGACTAGTCTTAAGAGGGAAACACTGAGGGAGGGTATTGTACTCATCATTATGAACAACTTTTACTATGGGACAAACATGAAATCGCGAAATAGAAATCAGTTGTTCCATATAAATAATTCAATATTGGATACTCTACTTGTAATGTAGAAACTATATTATAAAGATTCATATTAAGGAAAATACAACACTTTAATTATTATAATCAAGGAATTTTACCAAATGTATTAACTGTTTACATAAGATATACCTATCATATAAGATAGTTCTTATTACCTAAAGCAATATTGTCTTTTCCCATCTTTGTCGTTTCCGACTTTGAACTATTTGTCTACTAAGTATAATGAATACTGATAAGAAGACAAAATAAGAAGACTGTTTATAAACCACCCTCAACCCTGTTCAATTTAGTCCTGAACTAGACCATTACGTGTAGTCTTCATTGATTCTCTCTCGTTTTGATCTAAGTATAGTAAATACTATTTGCTGTTAAATACCATACTGTTCATTCATTCTGCGGACCCTTCCGACCACCCGGACATTACATACTAAATGTACGGAACAGCTGATGTTTTCCCCTATTTCTTGTTTGTCCCTAAGTAAAAGTTGTTCATAATGGTGACTACATTACCCTCCTTCAATGTTTCCCTCGTTCAACCATTCAGTCACCCTGTATAAAGTTCAGTTTGTAAATGTTCTATTTGTACCCATCCAAGGAAAACAGATGCATAAATAACTAATTAATGTCGTCACTTACATTTACCGGTTCCAACATCATAGACAAAAACGCGGAAATATGCTTATACTAAGAAAACCTGTTGTAAAACCCAGTCTATCGTTGTCTGCGTTAAGATAGAAATTATGCCAAATTAGCGAATGACTTCACTATTACATCAAAAAACGCACGTACTCATGTTGTTTATGTTAGAGACCGCGAGTATATGGTTCACGATCGTCGTGTTTGGATTGGCTCAAGCCGTCTCACACTAAATGCAAGCCAATGGAGAAGAAGATTTAGGTACCTCAGCCTATACGTCTAGTCGACTTTGATTTTGATCTCGCATCTCAAAACTTTCGAGCTAGTTAGGCTGATAAAACATAACGAAATTAAATGAATCCCATATCCACGTTGATGTTACAAAACCTAAAAATGCAATCTTGAGCGAATAATCATTTATTACCCCATGATGAGGTCAGCTTCCTAATGTTGGACAAAATATAAAAAACCACATGAACACCTTCCGAAAATCATTAGTAAATGTATGTGCGGAAATATTATTAACTTCCTGTTTCCTGACCTGTCATTAATGAATCGTAACTTATTTAGTTCATGACCATAGATAAGCCTTCGCCGCTTCTTCGTGATACTATAATTAAGTCAACCTTGAGAGAAAGTAAGCAAGCATTCAGTTAACGAATAAATGGCGTTCCACAGATACAAAAGTGGTAAAAATAATGTTGGAACATGTGTAGCGCATGCTCTATTCAATCTTGCTTGGTAACACAACACTAATGCGAGTAGATTGGCGGCAAATGATCAGCGTTATAATATGTATAAACATGATTGAAGTAGATAATAAATAAATTGGAATGCTTGCGTCCCAAGTATTTCAGTGTTACCTAGCTAGTTTCTACCATATATGCACGTACTACCAAATATTCATGAATTCGGTCTTTCCGCAGGGGTATATAGCAAAATAAAGTCTCATAAAACATCTTCAGAGACAATAAATTTTCGGTTATAAACGTTTTAATACGGTCATAAACAATTTATATTTCGCTTCGTGCCATTTCACACGATTATATACCAATAAAGTCAATTGTTTCTTGCTATTAGTGATACCAGAATGAATAGCAACATTTGCAATGTCCTGACATAACGTGTCCCAAATATTATATCATATTCAGTGTGCGTTTCGCCCTAAATCTTGCCATTTTGCGTTCGTTCACACTGAATACAATGTTCAATGTGCATATTGGTGAGAAAAATAATATCTGGTCAAATACAATCTGAAATAAAACTTATTAAAAAAACTTTCCATCATTGCCTAAGAAACACTAATAAAATCAAATTAAGACGTCACAGAACTGATTATGGTAAAAGAACCATTATGTTTGAAGGAGCACAATTGTATAACAATTTACCAAATTATATTAAGGATAGTCAAACAATTAATGTATTTAAAACCCGACTGAGGGAAAATATTAATAAAAACATCTTTTAGAACCGTTCGATAGCGAAATATTGTAATAGGTATCATTAGTTATAATTAGTAATTTAAGCTTATTTTAAGTGAACTATGTTCTTTATGAGTAAATAAATCATTAAACCTAATACTTTTAGCAGCAGAATCGCGTGTTTTCGCGTTCGTTAGCTGCCTTTTGCTTACAAAAAGTGAATAATGAACGCGAAAACACGTGATTCTGCTGCTAAAAGTATCAAGTGTGAATGGGCCCTTTGTCCAAAAGTCTTAGGAATGATTTCATTACATTTGACTTAAAAATCTTTCAAGGTCCTCTCTGTTCTCGTTGAGGTACCAGCTGATATTCGCCCTTCCGACAACCTTATCTCATTTCGACATATCGATCGTTCTTCACTAACAATTTGTATTCCGTAGAAGTCTGGATTGTTTTAGTAAAGTACCTTTCTGGATCAGTATGCCTTATCCTGTTGGATTTGTATTTATTTCTTGCTTAAGATTCCTATGAAAGTTCCAATTTTTTATCTGGGGTTTAAAACAGATATCTGACATCTTGCTGTTTGATGTTCATGCTTATTTTAGACGACCGGTTCTTTCATCTGTGGTTTTGCTTGTATCTGGTTTTATGTGATGTAACTTCCGCCTGTGATTTGCTTATTTCCAGCAGATGATGCTGCCTACCCAACAGGTATCGCTACTAATTCGTTGTTTACATCCGTATCTACACAATATTTGATCTCGGTGTGCAAATTCATCAAGGCTGTTTAGCTCCACATTGAAAATCTTTTCCTGTGTATTCAAAGAACTCTGTTCGCAGGTTTTTTATGGTTACAATTTGTTAGTTGGAATACCAAGGTCTTTAAAAGTCCCACAAGTAAACGCCTCGCAAAAATACTTGTCTTTAATGATGAGATTTATTAATAAACTGCTTGAGATACAAGCATTAGAATAATATTTAATCGTAGCCTAATGATGGTTATGATAATATATTTATAATAACGCATCGTTATTGCCGCGTTTATGGTTCTGTTGTCAGAATACCAAAATAAATGTTAGATTTTCAGGAAGTGAAGTGATCGCTTTTTGTGATATCGTAAAATTATACGTAATTCAGATGATAGCTATTTATAATGGCATTTGTCTACTTATGAACACGTAATGAGCTATTAAATTGCCTTCTCTGTTATTTCACGTTAAGTACCTTTACACGATAGCGCAAGTAATTTGAATTTTTGTTGAATTGATTGTTTTATAAATATTCCTTCCGCTTGAAAATACATTAACAGAACATTTGTCTGTTCCGCTATAGATTTATGAAAACTGTTGAGTATGCTTGTATTTAATTATTTCCAATATTAGTTTATAAAATGGCAGCAGGAAATGCGTATTTTTAATTCAACCTTGTTGGCTATTATAAACAAATGGAAATATGTAAATAACGACAGCTTTTAATGTGATAACCTTGCTAGGTCATCTACCTTTCCCAAAAGGAAAAAATAATTTTCAGAACGATGTACTTGACATCTATAGATAGATTAGACATTGATACGCCCCACACGCGACTGCTTGGATATCGTTCACTTTAATCAACAAAGGAAAATGCTTACCTTTGCCCAACCGCGACACTTAGGTACACGAACAGTGAAAGTTAATCTAGTTGATAACATTAAATATACGTAAAACGTATTATAAAATGGCGTTGTTTATTATGCATGAGTTACTACGGCGTAATATGAAATCGATTCCGCAATCACTGAATCGGCGAAGGCCGAGACTCCTATCCTATGGGACTAGCATGGATGTTATGTCATACCCTTTAGACGAGTATAAGATAATAGATGAGTGTTATAATAATAATATAATAATATATTTAATAAAATAAAATAAAATAAGTAGTTTGTTATTGAAGTTTACATTTACTCAACTACCACCAATTCCTTGTGTTTAAATATCACATGTCGATCATAAGAATTATTGTATCTAGGTGATAATATAGGTTTTCTTCTGTTGAGTATGCAGTAAGTATCACATTGAAATCACTCATACTGTAGTGGAAAGATTAGCAACTAAACTATGGTGGTATCGTGGCTGACTCTCCAGGGTGCGCCAGACGATCTTAGTTTCCGTCAGGCCCGAGAGGTTCTTTCCACCCACCCCATAATATAGGTGAGAAGCCGGCTGATCATCAGCTCTGCCTATTTGTAGAGAACCCTCTCATACGCACCACGTGTCTTCAATGCCTTTATCGCTGATCGTTCAGTAATTTCCGACATCCACTAGTCTAAAATGTAATATATAATTATAAACCCTTGGTATAAAATCGCTCGGGCCAATTCTAATTCGAAACCTAGAATCGATCGAGACAGATTTCATGAATGATCAGTCAGTATCCATCAATAAGATTGTTCGATTTTTACCGATAGCTATACAACGTGTAAGGCGTGGTCATATTTAAGGGTGTGACTAGGGATTGCAAATATTCGATGTTTTTCGGTATTCGAATATTCGAATAATTTTTCAGCCCTATTCGATCTATTCGAATAATATTCGAATATTTCAGAAAAAATTAATATTTATATAATTTGTCACATTTTTATAGCCTTACAAACTGGTATCATATTTTTATGTAAGTTCGCCTAACATCCCCAATCATTACCAATATTTAAACATCAATCTTGTAATCAAATGAAATAATTTTAACAAATTCTTAATACAAATGTCGTCCAGTGAAGTTTTCTCTTCGCGTATTAATATATAAATAGTTAGAAGTAATATGAACTTCGACCATAACCAGAAAATCAAAATTTCACAAATAAAATCAAATAAACTTTTCTTTTTTCAAATTGTCCTCCTTATCTCATAGTGGACGTAATCAAAACAATGCCACCAGTATCATTCAATTACCTTCCATTGAAAGTTGTTGAAACCAAATAATACAACTAATTAATCATAATGTTCATGACATAAAAAATTCTAAATTCTTAAAAAATGATAGGAAACCTACTTGGTAAGAAAAACAATTAGAATCTCACTAGAAAAGTCAAACAATATGTTATTATACTTTATATCAATTTCTTAAGGATAACTAGAAACGCGATCAAAATTCCAACAAGAATGCACCGATAACTAGCATCTAAGGAGATATTTAAATTGCAAGTGCACGCAATCACTTAAATTGAAAGTTATGAGATCCAAGTGTTCTAACGCGGTGAACCTGCTAAAGCATATACGAGAACCCTTCCACGTTCTGATCTACTTGACGGGTACGAGAAAGTGAGCGAGTTCGTGTATCTTGGGTCACCGATAACTAGTGAGGGCAGCTGCCGTAGATCCGGTATGGCTAAGAGTGCAATGGCAAAACTCGACAAAATTTGGAAGAAACGTGGTATTCACCGTATGACCAAAGTGCGATTGATGCGTCCTCTGGTCTTCTCAATATATTTATATGGCGCGGAAACGTGGTGCATAGAAAGTCGTGATAGTAGTAAGATCGATGCTTTTGGGATGTGGTGTTGGCGCAGATTGCTTCATATACCCTGGACTGCTATGAGAACTAATGAATCCATTCTGTAGGAGCTCAACATCGCCAAGCGACTTTCCACAGTATGCCGGGAGCAGAGCATGCCCTCGATTTTTTCGAACATATCATGCGGTCTTCTAAGCATTGTCTGGAAAAACCTTATAATAGTGGGCCAGCTGGAAGGGAAACCCACTCAAGACAGAGCGCCGGTAAGATGGTCGGATGCAATAAGAAGGGCTGGTGGAGGCAGCATGCAGAAAGCGGTCCACGTAACGAAAGACCGCATGGTTTGGAGGCGCGTTGTATGTGGTCGCGATTCTCATCAGTGAGGGAACGATGAAGAAGAGGAGGATCTGTGTCATATAGAGCCATCCGCATTTTTATTGATGTTTCTAGATCATGATGTTCGCAAGTGACCGTTGATTGGTCGAATGGCCGTCAATCTGAGCAGTGCCGATCTATTCGAAGATTTGACGACCACGCGTTAGACGTCGCGTTAATAATCAACAAATAATGCTGTAACCTTAATTGTTGTGGTAATATTCGAATGTTCGAATATTTTATAATTTACTATTCGAATATGAATTTCAAATTGATATTCGAATAATTCGAATATTCGAATATGGAATTGCAATCCCTAGGTGTGACCAGACCATCTGAAAAAAATTTAGGATAAATTCGTATTTACACCATTAAAATAAATATACACATAAGACTTGCACGAACATAAATTGTACAATGGGCGGCCTTATAGCGCACGGCGATTTCTTCCAGACAACCTTTGGATGGAAAGATTGAAATGAATAAGTTATAAATATCTGTTAGTATTTCGTTCGTGTTTCGTTTCGTTCGAAATTTCGGAAAGATATTTTCTAGGTAGGCCCTGTCCCGTATGTGTGGGTCGAGTAGGTAGTGAAGGTTTGTATGGGACATTTAATACCGGTGTCGATGTTCATTACAATTTTAGTTGCGCGGTAGACCCGGCTGATCCACACCCTTAAAATTATGACGTTGTAGATTGATCGACATATATAGTCGATCGATCGATTGTATAAAATATCATACAATCTCAAAATTAAAGGGGTAAAGTTCTTCGCTGTTATCGCGTGCGATTACCACGACTAGGCAGCCCAAAAATTAGTACTGGTTGTAGCCTTGGGCTTACGACCCTGAGTTTGGTGTCTAGGTTAGCTTGTTACACCGCCCGACCATGGTCGATATGGCCTTGAGGTTTTCATAGAAACACCTGAGATTTGAATTTTAATGGCTTCGAACTCTGTATAGTTTACAAATAAGTTACGTTCTTTCGTATTGAAAACCAACAAAATATCCTTTAAAGGATTGGCTTTGTGTGGAATGGAATTAGAAGTGTGGCTGTGATTTTAGTTGCCACGAACAATATAAATACGTTCTCTTCAGTAGCTGATACTTCATATTCGGCTTTTTTTTAAATACTGCCTGTGCAAGTTTTTATAGGTGTTTCGTAGTTTTGGTCGTTGTTTTGTTCTGTTCATCCCAAGAGTTAAAAATTACCAAAAACCATCTACTGGTATTGCTCAGCCGCTAGAATGATTATTAGTTATGTTACTAAACGCATATTCTTCGTATTAAATGTAGTCGTCCTTAAGCTATATACATAATGGTAATCGCATGCGTTTACATTCTTGTGCTCACAGTTACCCAGGTCCCTCTCAAATCTATCAACGGCAACGAACTAATACCATTGCCTTGTTAACTTACTATTTTGAGAAGCTTTTTGTAAACAAATAGACCAATGGACGTAATTCCTTGATATTGGATCACGTCGGTCGAAGTGTAATGCGTTGACGCACATGGTTCGTGATTCATATTTTTATATAGAAATTTATATGAACAGCGTTTTGTGGTCAGCATTACGCTTTTGTTTCCGACTTTTAATGCAATTGATCAAAATAGGAAAAAATATGACTGAATATGATTGAATTTGTGGCTTTTGTAAATATGTATTGTCAAACCAAAAACCAGGATGTGAGTTGCTTCTTTTTTATCTAACATAAATTATACCTCAATGTAGGGCGCAAAAAATATCATCATTTTCCAGTTCAGTATTGACAGTGATCTTTATCAGGCTATTAATTATTATATTATAATTTTTTGTCCTACATTGGTCCAATAATTAAATTTTATGTAGGTAACGTAACCTACATAAAATTTGTAATTTATGCACAAAATATCCACCATATCGTGTGTATCGAGCCGATAAAATATGAGGTTTACACGAATTACCTATTAAAATATTTATTTGTCATTTTAAACAGTTGTAATATTGATAAGATATGGACGCAGGTGCTGTAGCAAGAATTCGTTAGCCTTATTCGTACGTACACTACCTAGATTTTTTTTTTTTACCATCCATACGTCATGTTAACATTAATATGCGTCATTGATGTTTCATAGATTAGAATTCTATTGAATTTCTTGACGAAACCGCTTCAGATAATACAAATAAATTTATTTTTAGATAAATTAGTATTAGTTCTTCCGTATAGCCAGTTTCTGTGATTTTGTATTAACCTTCACAATAATCGTTTTGATAACACAAAATCATAGCATTTTATCAGAGATCAGAATATGCAGAGCAGATTTTCCTCTACAATGAGAACACATAGAGTGAATAATACTCCCCTCTGAAATCCCGGACTGATAATCATGAAGTTTTCATCCCGGGATTTAAGAAATTACGAATTATTTATTCCAATTTTAATACATTCGTAACTAATTATTATTTCGAAAAATAATACGTTCTTAGGGTTTTGTATTAAAACTGTTCTGTACTTTGTTTTACAAATAAATCTAAGATCGTAGCGAAAAAGTTAAAGACTTTGAGTATCTAGTTAAAGATTATTATTCTGGGATTTCAGAGGGAGGTATTATTCATTCTATGTGTATTACTTCCTTGAATTTTAGGTAAATATACTCTGCGTATTTCAAACTTTCATACCTAATAATAGTTTGGTTCAGTTAAGTAGTTCAAGATCACGGGAATCGAATTTAGTTTTTATTTTACCATAAGCTTGTAGGTGAAGGTTACAACGACCTAAATTAACGAGTTCTCTATGATTTTCTTATTAAACATAGTAACACCCACAAAATTAGTTTCAATAAAATATTTTCTCGGAAAAACCTGCTCAATACACGTAATTAAAAACTGGTCAGACGTATACGTATGTAAAACAAGGTCGGTAAAAACTAAAGACCTTTTTTCGTTTTACTGAACGTCGGATGTTTTCGAGCCAAATATTGCTTTATTGAGTTAGGTACATCACCATTGACTTCCCCAGTAAGTATCTTACACATACTTACAGATAATTGCTCTATCTATTCTTAGGTAAAAATTGTCTATAATCAAAGTATGGAACATAGAAACAGGCAGCTTTGTTTCAAACTTAAAATTTTAAAGTATTTTTACGAGTTTCATACTTATGCCGGAAGCGTCTATAAATGTGTGATATTAACATTATACATACTTATTCACGTTTTTATTATCTGGCGGGTTTATCCACTCTGTGACACAACTACACAATATGAATAATATTATACTATATTTTGCTCTGTATTCACTTCTGTTTTGATTCTAGGTAAAAAACTTTGTTAAATAAAATGGATTGGTATTTCACCCCCGAATGTTTTAACGCTACAACTAAGTTGTGTGCAGCGTTGCCAGGATGTAACTTTTGTAATATTTTACGTTACTTTTGACCTCACCATGTTACTTCCACGTTACATGACTCGGAATGTAATTTTTACGTTATTTTTCATAATGACTAATTATTATCATCTAATTAGTTAGTCTGTGAGGTCTTGGGCGGAACAAAGTAAGAACTCTGTGGGTATTAAGGTATTACATTATCTTTGAGTAAAACAAAAATATTTTTTTGAAACGAGGCACCTCTTTTCTATAATACTGGCTTATTGCCTCACCTAAACGCAAAAATCTCTCTATTAGTATCTACAAGAGATTCATTTCTTGAAAAAGACAAGTTTATCTCCACGAATCCCTTGTACGTAAAGCTGGATTACATTTTTTAAAGTAAAAAATAACATCTGTTATTTACTTCAAAATAGTGACATGTTACTTTTCTCTAAGAAATGTTACTTTTCGGACACATCCAGGTAACTTTTGATTAGAGTAGAAACCTAGACCTAGACTTATCTATGTTATGCGTATATGCGCGTGCCAAATATAAGAAATAGGTTAATGTGGTAGGCATTAATGTGGTGGGCGTTCAACCTATCAATACTTACATTACGTACTAATAGATTCTTTGAACCCAATATTTTATTCAGTTGCTTTAAAAGCACTTAACTGCTTTCGTTACCCTTTATACAAACAGTGTCAGTATTGATTTATTTGGCGCCACTAAAAGCCGATGAAATAAATGTGGATCACACGAGACGATTCGGGACTGTAGTCAATAAGATTCCTTTTTCGAGCATCATTATAACAAACTTCCTTACTAACTGTAGTTTCTGATTTCCAGGAACGAAAAGTAAGTAAGGGGCGGGCTAGGCCTCTGGATATTTCCGGAATGAATCTGATTCAGTTCATTAATATCTATCTGATTTTTATTGCCTATTATTATTTATTCCACTAAAAGTCGGTATATAAAATTAAACTTTTAATTAATTACTCGTGTTTTGTTAGTTCTCAGGGTGACTTAGTTAATTGTATTCTAATGACACCACTAGGACATCGATCGCGTATATTTTAAGAATCCTGTGACAATAACTAGTTTCAATACATTTAAATCCAACTATCTCCATAAATAAACCACCCAAAACCTTCATGTTAACCTGTTTATAAGCAGTCTGACGCCTGGGGGCCAATTCTCGCTTCTTTCGAGATCATCTCGAAATCGAGATTTTACTTCGAGCGCTTTTTCGACGATAAAATCTCGCAAATCGCAATTGTTTACTTGAATCCCGTATTACACTTGGCACTTGAAGTTAATTTAGATTAATGCTAAGAATACGAGGTTCAAGTAAACAATTGCAATTTGCGAGAATTTGCGAGATCTCGCAGGAAACGAGAATTGGCCTCCTGACCTGACAGGTTGCACAAATACCTATAACTTATTTATTTTTATTAATAATCTCTAAAGCTCAATCCCTTTTATATGTTTGGTCTCAGTCAGTTTTAAACGTAGCATTGACTTGTAGATAAGAGCTTATCGCCTGTTCATTAACACTTCCCCGAATAAACAAATGGACTTTATGAATGACTCACTTAATAATTAATAATACGTAGAACAAAACGAGTTCTTTGTAAACACGGTTTATCCAGTGACATGAGTGTTATCACATATAATTATTTGGAACCTAAAGAATCCGAGACTAATACTCTTAATGAGAAGCGTCACAGCTTTGATAGTTGTGTGAAGTTGCCACGATACTGTTCCTCATTTATTCTTTCAACACTGTTATCAAATAGTAATGTATTGTGAATTTGTGACGCCCCCAGGTGTGCTGAACAACAATAGTTATTGGTTTCAGGTCGACGACGGACCAAAAAGCATTTAATGTATTAGTTTCGACGATGAAAGACTTTTCAATGAAAGTTTCTTGCAATAAATATACAGTTGAAAGTTCTCAGAGAGAATAGAAGTAAACATCATAGGGCGATGTGTTTATTAACCTTTGTGTTTCAGCTTGTTTGTGATCGGCTTGGTTCCCAGTCAATGTACTACTAAAGACTTTTGAATGAAAGCTTTGAATATTGTATATAAATAAAGAGCTTTTGGCAATTTAGTTGTGAAAATGTTTTTATAAGCCTTACGAGCTGTTGCCTGCGGTTTCACTCGCACCCTACGGGAACTTATTTATATACCCGGATAAAAACTACCCTATGTCCTAATGCAGGTCTTGGTCTACCTGTGTGCCAAATGTCATCCAAATCCGTTCAGCCGTTATGGCGTGATTGATTAACAAACATCCAAACTTCATTTATAATATTAGTAGGAGCCGTAGGAGGATACTAGGATTAGCGTAACGAAAACAAAGGAGGATTATGTGTTGCCAGTAGACGAAACCCGTGGAAACCATTTTAATTAACGGAAGCAAGCCTTCGAACAGTTTCCGAATACGTCACGTTTGCCACGTGACAGCGAAACGTGTCTTTATGTAAATGTAAGACATACTTAGATCTATTTACAATGTAGATTATTTTCGGTCAACGACAGCTCTAAGATTCTGATGTGATATGATGATATGACTGATGCAATAGTTACTCTATGTTTGTTGTCACACGGTTGGTAGTATTGGTCATTATGGAGCTGATATAAAATACAAGAATTACTTCGTTCATTTTTAATGGCAAAAGAAAGACGGTTTGAGATTAAGAATATCTCGTCGCGTCGTCGTCGATATAAGAAAAAGAAAACAATTTCCCATATAATTGCGACTAGCTTTCCCATTGTATTGTGAGCAATAAGTCCAACTAAACGATTTTTGCGAGTTATATTCCAAAAGATCTTAGAATTATAATATTATTAAAGCTAATTTTTGACTATTTATGGCATAATTAAATTATAAATGTCAAGAATAAATCCCAAAAATCAGTCAAAAATAAATCCCATAAATAACTTTTACGACGATAATAAAACTGGGTTATCTTAGCGCAGATGTGGCGTGAAATTCTTCCAACAACGAATAGCCTTATTCTCCACAATCTGGTGATTCATCCGAGTTGAAAGCTTCCAGACCAGATAACCCCAAAGTCACGGTTTATTAGTGTACAGGTCAAGTGCTCATGTTGAGATTTATACTGGAAGTCTGGAACCTAAACAATGAATGCTCTTTGATCACGTATCAGCTGATAACAAGAATCGATTCGCTCATGACGCGTGTAGCCTTTGTTTAGAGATTGTTATCTTCTGTACGTAATATGTATCGTAAACAAGTAAAATATATCTAGAACTATTGATTAAGATTTGGTATGACTATTCAAAGAAAGGTTAGATTTAATGCATTTATAGTTGGTGACTAAACTAGGAATAGAATAGCGGTAGACGCCATTTTTCGGTAGAACATCCTAATGCTGACCACGTTGTATTCCAAGCGAATGGGGCAAGAGCTACCAATGCGTATTAAGGCAGTAATTAAAGCTGAAGAGGCTTCAGTCATTTTGGTATTATAAATTCGAATATTATCACTACATAGTATAAAACAAAGTCGCTTCCCGCTGTCTGTCTGTCCCTACGTATGCTTAGATTTTTAAAACTACGCAACGGATTTGGATGCGGTTTTTTTAATAGATAGAGTGATCAAGAGGAAGTTTTATATGTATAATACTTTTATATTTAATGTAAGGATAGTAGAGAAACTGCATCAGAGCGAAGCCGGGGACGAGTCGCTAGTAATATATGTAAGAGCCCAATGACCTTTAAAGAACTCCGCCCATTCGGTGACATGGGCGTTGTTCGATCCGCCTTCCCCTGTACTTGTAGCTTTACGATATGACTCACGAATGTTAGATTTGCTTGTGAGGCACATTGACAGTTTTAGGTGCTATATGTAAGGCGCAGTTATAGTTAGGTAGTTATATGCCGAGTCCAAGACCTTTGTCTTTTAACTTGTATGATGTATCCCCATGTAATTTGAAAGTCAATTAAAAATCTTCTATTCTGTAGACTTATAAAATATTTTATTGTTTTATTTTTTTAATTCGTAGGTACCTATATTTGAGTCACATTATTAGAAACCACAAAAAAAAGAACTGAAATAAATCAAATCTTAAAAATATTTTATCACTAAATGTCAGGAATTTTATTGAATGATCAGGGATTTTGCCAAATACCATTTTTTTTTATTTGGTAACCCACCCTACCTTTGGCGCATCATTGCACTAGAAAAAGCGGCCTGCAGCTAGATGCAGTAGGTATCCTCCAAAATATCCATTAGCCAGCATTTCTTATTTTTATCTTTCTTTCCAGGTGATCCTCGAGAAGTACTGTCCGGAAATAGCTGCTGGCGGCGTGTCGTGTTGTAACGACGAGCAGCTGAACAACCTGAACGAGAACATAGTTCTCGCCGAGAACTTTCTGGCAAGATGTCCGTCTTGTATGGACAACTTCCTGCAGCATATCTGCGGCATGACCTGCTCGCCGCATCAGAGCGATTTCCTCTACCCAGCCGAAGTCGTCCCGTTCAATAGTGAGTAGCTACCATTTTAAGTTTATTTGATGATCTCCTTATATCATGAAGTAATAAGATTTCTTCTTACTCCTTGCCGTATTTGGATAGTTACTGGAAGTAAGTAAAAAATATGTTCTTTTCAGTGTATGGAGGTTTATGTCCTACAGTGAATATCCTTCAGCTACCAATCAATATACTGAAAAAATGGTGAAGCATAAATCATGCTAATCAATCATTCGAATCAGTCTATCGCAGTCCGCTGCCGGACATACGCCTCTTTCCAGTTTCTTCTCTCTATGTGTCGCATGTTATAGAAGAATTTCAATATATTTATTAAGATTTAAATCTTTAAACATATGCAGTCATTATTCTCCTATTTAACCCCCGACAAAACAGAGGGTTTTATAAGTTTGTACTGTGTATATGTGTATCTGGACTGATTTTAATGTAGTTAATTAAAAGCTAGTTTAATCGGGAATCATCTTAGCTATGTTTCATGAAAATCTATTCACCCATGCAAAAGTTACAGCTCTTTTTCTAGTTGGAGTCAGGGGTTTTTGACGGTTATAATTTAAAGGCAAAGTATTTTCAAATATCCTCAATTTGTTTTTGTTTAATTTCAGCCACACATCAGCGCATCAAGACACTGGTTTACCATCTCAGCTCAACGTATATGGGTGCTACCTTCAATTCTTGCTCACAGGTATAGCCACTGACTTATTAAACTTGTAAGTTTCTTCAGTAATAAGTAGGAACCACCAAACGTAGCCATAACAGTCGGCTTCTATTTTAAGTATATTATCTTCAAGTAAATATTGACTAACAGGCTCATAATACGCGAATATGACGATGACTAGTATTTTGTGTATATCAGTTGAACTGTGTGCGTGACTCAAGCTTATCTAAAGAATGACGGAATAACGAAATCCTCACGTGTTGCAAACGACTGATAAAAACGTGTGACCTTACTTACAAAAATTTGGGATTGTCCATTTTATTCCTCTGACGTGAGTGCCTAAGAGTCCTGATTGGGACTTTCCTCAAAGTTCATATTTGCCGTAAATAATGTGGCCTCTACATACTAATAGGTATCTTTCTCTTCTAGCTGTATATTTAGCTGATCCCTGGATCCTCATGGTTTGTTCGTCCTAGAGCATTTTTATAGCTCTGTCCGTCGCCATTTTCTGCGTAGATAACCGACTGGAAAGTTCGCGTACTGGACCCTAATTCTGCTATTTCAATCTTGTCAGCATGGTCTCGTAATTGTTGGGTTGTAAAATGTCATTCAACCGATTTTGACTTCTATTGCGCTGGTAATAGAAGTAAAAGTCGGATCTTTGCCAGTTATTAAGTGTCTTTCTAAAGATTTTGACTACTATTACCTACGCAATACAAGTCAAAATCGATTGAACGACATTTTACAACCCAGAGTTGAGTTTCCCCCGTGCTTTAAGCAGGAGTTGTACTCCTATATTCATTTTACAACTTTCCTCCATTCCATTCAGTGTCGTCATCAAATTCTGTGTTAATCTACAGGTACAAGTGCCATCAACAAACCAGTTAGCACTCGATCTGATGTGCGGCGACTATGGCGCCGAGTACTGCACTCCTGAGCGATGGTTCACGTTCATGGGAGACGCCAGCAGTCCCTTCGTGCCCTTCCAGATCAACTACACCAGTGGGCTGGACCCCGCGCACGGCATCACCACGCTGTACGACCCGCCTACTAGGCCATGCAGTGTTGGACCACCCGTGAGTGTTTAACTTTTGAACTAGACTAGCAATTGTTCACATAATACCTGTAAACATTTATGGTAAATGTTGGGTTTATTTATTTATTTATTTATTTATTTAAGTTTGTGTTCAATGACATCACAATTATATTTTATTAAGTCGTTACGTGTATGCATTTCTTCTATGCTCGTGATGTACGCAGTGTGTGTACTACACACATGAGAGCTAACTTTTTTTGGTTTACAAAAGATTAATGTTTGTTCTATAATGTAGAGATGCTACTGCAGCTGATATGCTTGCAACAGGGCCTACCTCAACATATACTATACATGGGAAAACGCTAGTTGCATCAATAATGAACGATTTTGCTTGTAAATCTACGATTGCTATTATTCTTCTTCCATAATACAATGCACATTAGACACAATGAGATCTAATTGTATTCCCAAACAGAATAGAACTACCATAATGAGAATATTCTCACGACACTTTATTCATAGAGCTTGTAGTATGTTTGTCAATGATGAACCTGATAATAAAACTACAAGTGGAGTCGCGGGCTCGCGGCATATAGTTATACGTCTATTTGTTTGTTACGTCTTCACGGCTGAACTACCAAACCGATTTTCATGAAATTTTACCGAGAGATTGCTTGATAATCAGAAAAGGACATCAGATACTTTTTATCCTATCAATAATTATAACCTTACACAAGGAAAGAGTCGATCCATTCCTATTTAATAATTAATAATTAATAATTTATTTATTAACTTTTACAAAAAAACATTGACATTATCTTAATAATTTCTACCTAAGTATTATACATACTACTATTATTATTGTATTATAGTAAAATTGATGTGCCCTAACAGGGTTTCATATTGATACGCACCAAACCATTTGTCATCCTATGAACATATGAACGCAATAAAGATTTTGAGTTTGAATTCTAAATATTTTCTGTTCGGCTAATCTTCCTACTACTACGATATAAGCGATTCCTATGTGATAACTCGTAGCGAGTCAACAGAAGTACTTGTAGCAGTACACTAACGAGTACACCCTCAGGGCCAGCCGGGCTGCTCGTGCCTGGACTGCAGCGCGTCGTGCCCGTCGCCGCCGCCCTCCCCGCCGCCCGCGGCCCCCTTCACCATCCTGGGCGCCGACGGGTACGCCGTCATCATGGCCATCGTCTTCGTCATCTTCTCCACGCTCTTCCTCACCGGAGTCTTCTGCTGCACGCCACAGGAGAATGTTATCGGTTAGTTGTTAACTTTTAAATTATAAATCGAAGTAATCTAATTTGATATACAAGGTCCGACCTTTCTAGTCCCGATCCTTTTAAGGAGTTATTGTACACATCATTATGAACAACTTTAACTAAGGAATAAACGCCGAAACCGCAAAAAAAAAATTACGTTACTCGACTCTGGCACAGCAGATTTTCTTTTTTTCTATTTCAAATTTGGTCCCATAGTAAAAGTTGTTCATAAGGATGAGTACCCTTAAAGGGATCGGGACAAGAAAGGTAGGACCTTATATTTATGTAAGGCGAAGAGACATCGAGTGGTGACGTGGGATGTGACAGCACAGATGTGGTTCCCGGTTGCCTAACCTATGTTGCTCCACTGCTGAGCAAATATGTGTCGTCACCACTCGACGTCTCAGACATTCAGAAGTTTGGAGATTTTACATAGGAAATGTTTTGGATCTAATAATGTTTGCTTTAGTGCCTCAATCTCACTCAAATATATCGACATTATGAATTCGTTTATTATAAGGATTTTCCAATTGTTACTGTCCCAACCGATATCTCCTAAACGAGAAATTCTAACATAAAAAACGAACAGATAAGGTACTATCTAAAACTAATATTTTCTAAAATAACAACAAATTTTACACTGTCACAAGTCACCCACGGGTTTATAAATAAAACAGTCCACACAATGCTTTTGTAAATCACACAAGATTCTCTTTCTATTTCTATTCAAAATAACAACTCTGTTTGTCAATACATTAATTATTATCATAATAACTTACACAATTTTATGATTATGCATTTTACCTACATAAACATTTATTATACTAGATAGGTACAATAAATTATGAACTTTCGGTGTTGGACCACAACTAATCGTAAAATGATTAAAATTTTAATAAAAAATACCACTGGCATGTTATGAATGTGATTCTCCAATGCTATAGCATAACACTGCTAATACAAGTCTTAAAGATATAGGTATAAGGTATAAAATGAATCGCCTATTAATTCTGTTTCATGGCAGTCAATATTATTATGATATTAACTTTGTTTTGTTGTACTATAGAATATTAACGACCGCAATTAAATTATCAGAATAATCATTACATTCATCTTCACAAGTAAAAAATAAACAGAATAACACGGATTGACATTGAACAATGTTAAATGATGCCAATTTTGTTAGGATAAGATCATCTTTTATCATAAATTAATAATAAGCTATTATGACATTAATATTGCACTTAATCCTGTATTTTATAACATCATGTTCAAGACTAATCAATTGGTCGTGGAAACCTGTTTACTATCTACTTTTTCAATGATTAAATTAATTTGAAACCACCTTATGCTACCTTACTGACCAGACGATTAACGACAAATTTTTTAGGAATCTTTTCATAAAATATGTATAGATCATATTTTTGATGTAACAAACGTTATGCATGTCCCAAACACGCGTTAAAAGTATGAAAATATTTGTAAATACAAGACTGGCAATATAAATCTCTCAGTGGTCCCAAGTGCGGCTAACGGGTTAGGGGTGTTAGTTCGACCTGGGAATCGTCCTGGATTCCAAGTCGGGCTGATTGTTATTGTGTTTTTCTGTTGAATATGCTCAGTAATCTTGCTCCCTAGGCTTCCTCAACTCATTCGGGAAAAACTTGCGTAATGACACAAGTTCACATACTAGGTACTTGGCAACCATAATGTGTCATTTGGCGTCCGCATTCTCTACCTGTACCAACACGTCTGGCGGCAGCGTACGCGACGCTGTGCGTACGTGCGTGAGTGCACACTGTATCAATTTAGTTGGCGTTAGGTGCGGGAGCGGGAGACGCGGAGTGACTCGTTGTAGTGGTCGAGTAGTACATATTGCATGTTAGCCAATATTGGAACACTAGTGTTGTAGTCAGTAAGGTAGTGCGGGGTGTCGGTATAACCGTGGTGAAACGTTGGGTGTTGGGACAGAGGGCTGGGCGCGCGGCGACGCGGCGCGGCGGCGCGGAGGGCCCGAGACCAGCCCGCTGCGGGAGCACCGCGCCAGTACGTATCGCACGCACCAGTACCACACTAGTGCACGACTACACTTCTACTACATTTCTACACTATTAAGTTTGTGTGTGTGTGCCATGACGCTTTTAGCCATTTGCATCGCGCCAGTGCAAGGTCAGACCGAAGCCGCACTACTAAAGTGATATAACGGCGATGACAAACCAAAAAATATCGCTCATGAAGACTAACGCCCCCCGATTATGTCCAACGAAGTTTGGTTCAGTAATTTCGCGGGCGTGTCTTTGCTAGTGCGGTCTCGGCCATATCTATACATTTGTAGTATGACATTGCGGATTTTTTGTTGCTTTTGGCCACTTTTACTGCTCCAGCGTGTAAATGTATATTGTTCACACGCACCGCATCACTATCGCACCGTTCACATTTCATTGTTGTAAGGCCGGACAGATATTTCCGATGTACTTGTCTGCAGGCGTAGCATGACCACTATAGAAACGGGTTTTGTTTACGGAAGAATAGACAAAATTATAGGTTATAAAAATGTTTCTAATCCTCGGTAGGATTTGGTAGAATAACTACATCAATAACTACTTCCCCGTTGCTATGGAAAGAATATTTGTCTTTGTCTATGTAGAAACGCGAATTAAGATGTCGACATAGACAGAAAGAGCATTGTTTATTCTTGGAAGAATAGAAATAAAAATGGTCATGCTACGGGTGCAAAACTTTTAAATATAGCTTTAAATAGATGCAGCCCGTTCATACGTCGTAGTGGATAGCGTTAATACAATCATTTACGTCGGCGTTGTAACTGTTTTCGCCGATTCAATTGCCCAACCACCACCAAGCACCAAGAGAATTTACTCTTTCGGGATTTTGCACCATTCTCTATTGTGCACCATTTCCCTGCACGTGTTTTGAGATGGCTTGCACCTTGCCTTACCTCTTCTTGATCATGTAGTACGGCTCTCAACACCTACCGATCCGATAAAATTCAATAAATAAAATACTTATTATAATTGGAAAGTATGTCACTACATGTGAAATATTGTGACACTAAATTTACGCGGACGTAACAACGGACAAACGGCCTAAAATTTTGGTACTTATACATAATGATAATTAATTGGAATACACTAGAATCTTAACTGCTTCCTGATTGGTTACTAAAAAACATGAGGCATAAGAAGAGTAGTAGAGAGCGTTTGTAGATCGATAAACTTAAATACTTTTTAATCGCCGTCTTTTTCTTAGTTTTTAATTTATTATCTATCTTATTCATCGTCAACGTAGCATGCTGGGTATTTGTCTTTCTGTCTCTAACTAACACATACACTCTTCATTTTATGTATTTGTGTACTATACATGTTTGTGAAGTACTCTGATTTCGTATGCGTATTAACTACATGTTGTTTGAAAATGTAATCGTCTGTAAACGTTTTTGGTACATAGATATTGTATTGTTTGTATGTTTGAAAAAAGTCTATGCATATTTAACCTAATTGAGTAATACTAATGGGATTATTTAAGCGAATCGTTGTAGCTATTAATGTTATTGTGTTTCAGTATTTAAATAGAAAAATGTTAGTATAATTTTAGCATGTAAATTAGTCAAAAAGTAGACTTGGGATTTTAATGTCTAATCAGTTGTTGTCAATCTTGAATGCATAGACTTTCTTTTTGTTGCGATTTAGCTACGGTAAGAAATTACTCTCGAACCGGCTAACTATTAGCAATACTTTTCGGTTCTTTCAACACAAAGTGCAGAGCCACTGATGGCACTCATTTTCTGAAATGGACTTTCTGAAACCGAATCTTTAGTCAGTTCAATTTTTGTTCTAGTTGTATTTTGGTGTCCAAAATTTCCGGCATATAAGTTGACGTAAGATTTAACACCTAATTTACTGATCTGAGATTAAATCAATTTTAAAGAAACGGTGTAAGTCGGCTGCCGACTATTTCACTATACTCTAAATAATAAGCCGTTACACGAGGGTCATATCTTACCGCAGCTTAAATTACAAAAACATGAAACTATAATACTTTTCTTAAATTCAGGTGTAGCGTCAGAAAACAACCAGGAAATGGCGACCAACCCTACATCTGCGGGGTGGGTGGACCAGCCCGACGGCGGCGCTGCGGACGCGTCGTTCTTCGAGAAGCTCGGCGCGGAAACTGAAACGAGGATGGAGGACTTCTTCCAATGGTGGGGGACTATCATGGCCTCCAGGCCCTGGGCTGTGCTGTTTGTTGGTATGTGTTCGAGAAGGTTCTATTTATATTTTATGTAATTTGTTTCTTAATTACAGTGTATTGACATCTTGCTATGTGAAGATGTGACTGTTGTACCAAATGACGATATAAAAAAACAAGTTTATAATTTTTTGTATACATTGCCTCACTGATGTAAAGAATGGTAACTCTTGAAGACTATAAACAATAAGTTACTCCCATGTGTTTTTGCAATAACTATTTGTATGCGTAATATTTTTTTTGGTGGTTTATTAATTTAAATATTATAATTACGCACTTGCATTTTCCTTCTGAGGTTTAGTGGACTGCGATTTGATACAGTCCACTGGTATAATTAATGTTAATATTTGCCATTATGATACAGCTATACCATACGAAATTTTCGCTCAATATTATTTTCTCTGTGTCAGGTCTGTGTGTGGTGGTGGGCCTGGGCCACGGCATCAGCTACATGAAGGTGACCACCAACCCCGTGGAGTTGTGGGCTTCACCTAACTCCCGCTCCAGAATCGAGAGGGAATACTTCGACTCGCACTTTGAACCATTCTACAGGTACCCACCTTTTACTTTCAACTTTTATATACACTCGCGTAAATACTCGACGATGAACGCGTGAGCCTGATTAACTAAATAACAGTAGTTAAAAGTATTAGCAAATAATTAAAACATTCTCTGCTCTGCATCCTGCTAAGAGGTCGGGAGAAAACTAAAAATGAATAATCTTAGCAACGGCTTAAACAATCACCTTTGAAATACAAATTTAATAAAAAAGTGAATATCCAACTAGGGCAAAATGTATGGAGGCATCGATTTTATTTTTCACGATTTCAGAGTGTTTGTGTAGAATTTAGAGCAGAGCATGTCCCTAACTTTTTCTGGTAATTAAAAATTAAAGGTGTATATTGTACGAGAAAGATAAAATTGCCTTTGTAGCGATCGCTGAGCTTAAAACGCTCTCCTGGACTTATTATACCCGGGTTATTGTGTTTTTGTTAGATATTTTTATGTTTTATCATGTTATTAAATAGTGTAATTGGCTCCGGTCGTTCCGTTTAGCATATTAAATAAATATTGATAGCGAACATACATACCGTAATAATGTCATTGTCAATTCGTCATCATAATTATCAACCCGTAACCTCACTGCTGAACATAAGCAGCTTAAAAGCGCTACATTAAGTAGTCTTGTACACGCTTCGTTAATATGGCAATATTACCCATATTGCCATAGTAACGAAGCGTGTATGTGTTATATTTACTAAGTTCCATTTCATCGCACCCAGTGGATGTGGTGGATCTATAAATGCAGCTAATTCATACTATTTCATGTTTGTTTCCAGAACCGAGATGTTGATCATCAGCTCTATCGGCCTGCCTAAGATCGAGCACACCACGCCATCAGGCACGGTTAGCTTTGGACCTGTCTTCAACTCCACATTCCTGAAGGATATACTGGATTTACAGACTAAAATTATGGGTAAGATTGTTGTGACAGATCTGTTTCTTTTAAGATAGATTTTAGTCTATCTTAGTCATTGTTTGATATAGTTCCCGCATATATAGGAAAGTGGCAGACATTAGTACCTCACGCGGCGCATTATTTTTTATTTCCTTAATATTAGTATTATAATATTTCCTTATTATTAGCCGACTTGGGATCGTAGTCTATTAAGAGATTTCCAAGTCGGCCATGGTAGTTCATGTCCAGGTGAAATGGTTTCCGATGGCGGGAGAAAGTATGCAGGTGGATCGGAATTTTTCTCACAAAAGATCGCACCTAGTCTTAGAGGCATCGATTCTAATAATATAATAATAATCCACAACTTTTTCTGCAATGTGGCGGAATACTGGGCCAAGTATATTTAATTTGCCATCGACACGCTAAGAATAAGATAAAGGGAAGTATCCTCTACGTCAGGGGTCGGCAACCTGCGGCTCTTTGGATGTGAAGCTACGGCTCTTTATTTCCATACGCAAATCACTAGGTAGTCCTGGCATTATTTGCCAAATAGACGAAAGTTGGGGAAAAAATTTAAAAAATTAAAATTAAAACAAAATTGTGGCTCTTTAAAAACTTTGAATTTTGTAAATTTTATTTTTTGACTCTTCCGACTCAAAAGTTTGCCGACCCCTGCCCTACGTGAATGAATTGCTTGTTTGTGAGATTGACGTTAAGGTAGCCGGAGTAACACGTAACACCCCCTTTTCACCGATATGTAACTTAGAAATGACAGTTCGGGTCGCGACCTAATTGGTATTGACTGCTGGGATAGATACTAAAACGCTATGATTCACTTGATAAAACAATTTATTTTAGTACTAATTTAAAAAGAATAACTACGCTAAAAATGATAGGTAATGGAAATGAAGGCGAATGCGCCCGGTTTGCTTCCAAGTATGCACTGTCATACCGCGCGCCCTCATCGACATTATTGACTAGTTATATCAGCAAAAAGATTTTCGAATTGCAACGAACAAGTAAACTTATTTTGAGTGATTGTTTTCAGCTCTGGGCAACGAGACTGGCATCCAAGACATCTGCTTCGCGCCGCTGTCGTCGTCGTTCCGCGGCCCCGTGAAGCCGGACGACTGCGCCGTGCAGTCCATCTGGGGGTGGTGGCAGAATGACATCGACAACTTCTACGAGGAGGACAACGCATATCTTAACACTATCCTGCAGTGCGCTAGGTAAGTCGACCGTTTTGAGAGTTCCTGAAGTCCATCGGGTGCCGAAAGCGAATAACTAGCACCGTGGTGAGTTTAGTGGGTAGGTCCGGCACACGCTCCCGCTCTCCACCGCCCTCAGGTGGAGGATATCCCATGATGGGTCTTACAATACTAATAATAGTCTAATCGTCAAAAACCCCGACTCCAACTAGAAAAAGAGCTGTAACTTTTGAAAGCCTTACCAGATTTTTAAGAAACTTTTCTAAGATGATACCCAATTAAATTAGCTTTCAATTAAAAACTGGGGGGCTAAAAAGGCCGCTTTAGATGAATCATAATATGATTCATATTACGAATGTCAAAATATCTACTTAATTGACTATTAATGTCATCCGCATAAGGTTTATATTCAGTAATCATGTTTGACAGTTACTAAGCAGATCATTAGATGAATTGCTCAATGTGGCCTTTTTAGGCCCCCTGTATTGAAATCGGTCCATACGTTTTGAGCTATGATTCCACAGACAGATACACAACACCTCTCATTTTTGTCGGGGGTTAAAATAGACATAAAGCTAGCAATAGCTAATGGTTGTGGTCGCCCCCGCAGCAACCCGTACACGCCGTCGTGCCTGGGCGCGTACGGCGGGCCCGTGCTGCCGGGCGTGGCGCTGGGCGGCTTCCTGGCGCCGGCCGAGCCGCTGTCCAAGCGCTCCCGCTTCCACGACGCCACCGCGCTCATCCTCACCTTCCTCGTCAACAACAAGCACGACAAGGAACAGGTCAGCTTTACTATTTGATCATATTTATTACTAGCTTCCGCCAGCGGCTGAGCCCGCGTGATAAGTTTATAAATTATAGCCTATGTTACTCACTGATAATGTAACAGTCTGCTGGTGAAAGAATTTAAATAGGTCCAGTAGTTTTTGAATTTATCCAATACAAACAAACATACAAAAAATCAAATCTTTTCTCTTTATAATATTAGTTTAGATTTTACTAAAATGTCATAATTGATTCTAAGTTCGGCCTAGAATGCATGCTGTGTTCACTATTTTAGGGCACATGCAACTCAATATTTATTCTAAGATAGTCATTTAAATGTGAATGAAATTGTACTATCCAATTTGTGAACCAAAAAAATAATCGCAATTTCACTTAAGAACCTGAAAGGACTTGGAAACCCTCATATAACCTCTCTTACAAGGATTCCTTGTAAAGGGAACAAACCACCAATAGGCCTACTTCATTCAAAGTCCTGAGAAAAGTACCTGACTATTGGTGGTTTTTTTCCCTTTCCCCTTTATTTATTCTAAAAACATTAATTTCTCCTTTTCCAGTTAAAACCGGCGCTACAATGGGAGAAAGAGTTCATAGCGTTCATGAAGAACTACACGGCAAACCAGATGCCTGCCTACATGGACATCGCCTACACTTCCGAACGGTCCATCGAGGACGAGCTAGACCGGGAGTCGCAGTCCGACATATCGACGATATTGGTCTCTTACTTCATAATGTTCGCGTATATCGCCATATCGCTGGGAAGGTTCACCGGATTGTCCAGGCTGCTTATTGATAGCAAAGTCACTTTGGGTCTTGGAGGTCAGTTCCCTTGGTCATAAAATATTGAATGTCATCATCATCCTCATTACAGCATTGAAACGTCCACTGTTGGACATAGGCTAATATTGAATTTAGTTATGGCAAATATCTCTTTCGCGCAGTTTTAATTCTCAATTTTTATTTAATCGGCTTGTCCACTGTTGGACATAGAAGGGAAGTAGTATGGTCAACTCTACCGCTAAGCCTGCTCGGCCCGGTCTCTGGAGTATTTGGGCTAGAAAATTGGATATTCACTATATATTTAAGTCGTTACAGTTTCTACAAATAAATTTGCCCATTTACAACAAATACTATAGCAATTTCTTTTGTTATTAGGTGTGTTCATCGTACTAGCGTCAGTAGTCTGTTCGGTGGGCATCTTCGGGTTCGTGGGCGTGTCGGCGACACTGATCATCATCGAGGTGATCCCGTTCCTGGTGCTGGCCGTGGGCGTGGACAACATCTTCATCCTGGTGCAGACCAACCAGCGCGAGGGCAGGCGGCCCAACGAAACTGTTGCCGAACATATTGGCAGGACGTGAGTATATATTTATTATTACCAAAGTCACAGATTAAAATTTATATAATACTTTACTAGCAGCGAAAGTATACAAATGTACTAGTAACATTCTATGAGCAGAAGATATATTTTTGAAGAATCAATTGAAATCCGTTGTATATGAAGACGAATGTTTACTCGGCCTACTATTTCACTCTGGATCTGAGCCTCTCCCAAAAAGAGAAACAACACTTGCGACGTTGCTGCTTGTCACCAGCCATTGTATCGACTGACAAGCAGGGACCGGATTACCGATATTTATTTATACCGATATAAAAATATCGATATAATACCGATATACTGGTATTTTTTTATCGATATCGGTACCGATATTTAATTTCAGTACATAAATATCGATACTTTAATTTGTCTATATTTGTATCAATACCGATATTAAAATCGGTATTGAGTATCGATATAAATATCGATACCTTAATACTGGTACTTAAAAAAGCGATATTTTGTACCGATATTTTACCGATACTTGAATATACCGATATATTTGTAAAATATCGGTATTTTACAGCCGAATATCGATATTTCTAAAATATCGGTATCCGTCCCTGCTGACAAGCCGGATAATCCTGTGCTATCGATTGTCAAAGTCTCATTGGTCAGAGACAGAGCGCAATGCGTGCAAGTGAGAAGTTTCTAAGTTTAGATTCTGATACGTGCCGAGGAATTGATTAGCAGCTATAACCTTGACTCTTCTGGCAAACGTTATAATATTTAATATTATAATTATATTATGTTTGTTCCGACATTACTGGCATAATAAGTGATCAATGTAATTATTTTCAGAACTTTCTCTACCTTATGTATGCAGATAAATGATTTCTTTCTTTCTTTCTTTCTCCAGGTTGGGGCAAGTAGGTCCATCGATGTTCCTGACGTCGGCGTCGGAGTCCGTGTGCTTCTTCCTGGGCGCGCTGTCGGACATGCCGGCGGTGCGCGCCTTCGCGCTGTACGCGGGCGCGGCGCTGCTGGTGGACTTCCTGCTGCAGGTCACCTGCTTCGTGGCGCTGCTGGCCATCGACACGCACCGACAGAACGCTAACAGGTCGGTAAATCTATTAAATTACTCAAACCATTAGGTATAGTTTAAAAGGGATGATTGATGCTCCCGATCTTCATAACCAAGTCTGTCAGCTATTTGTCCCTAATAATTACTGTCACAGCAGAAGACATAAATTATTAGCGGTCCCTTCATGTCGAACTGTTGCGCACTCTCAGTCACCCATACCCCGGACACTGACTGCGCTCAATGCTCTCCTGGACTCAAACCCAGACATTGATTTGTTTGCGGATGCATGGAAGACGATTCTGTCGGAATGTATGAAATATTGTGAGAAGAATGCATGAATGTGTTTCTTGTGATATTTAATGTTAGTAATTATAGTTGTCTTTATTGTCTTTATATAGTATAATTGGTTTCGGCCGTTCTA
This sequence comes from Allophyes oxyacanthae, assembly GCA_932294325.1. Classification (NCBI taxonomy): domain Eukaryota; kingdom Metazoa; phylum Arthropoda; class Insecta; order Lepidoptera; family Noctuidae; genus Allophyes; species Allophyes oxyacanthae. The sequence continues at coordinate 2,968,047 of OW028625.1, forward strand.
TTTAAAGTAAAATGAATAGTTAGGTGAACATAGAGCTCTCTGAAATGAAGGTATTGCTACTATGGTACACTGGGTCAGTAGTCCTGATACTGAAGCTGACCGGATCACGACACTGCATCAAAACAGTTATTCATTCAAATATTTCCTTAAAGCATTGTTCATATTGAAACTAAAGCAATCTTTCACAAATACAATTTCGGGTCAAAACCTCAAGCTGATTCCAAGATAATAAGGATGAGAACCATCTTTGTTAAGTTTCTTTTTTATATATGAACGTAGATTCAACAAAATGTATGGTAACCAAATCATTTTATTGCCAGGTTCGACGTGTTCTGTTGCGTGCAAGGCACGAAGGCAGAGAGCGGTACCGAGGGCGGCGAGGGCGCGCTGTACAACGTGTTCAAACAACTGTACGTGCCCTTCCTGATGAAGAGGGAAGTGCGCGCCTCTGTCATGATCATCTTCTTCGCTTGGCTCTGTTCATCTGTTGCCGTGAGTGTCATAAATACATGAAATATATAAATACACAAGTCGAAATAACTCACAAGACGAAGTGCGTGTTGGACTACGCATATAATATAGGAGTGCTTTAGTAAAATAACATGCTTTTTAACCGACTTCAAAAAAGGAGGAGGTTCTATGTTCGTCGGTATGTAATTTTTTTTTTGGTGTATATTCTTCGATATTTTCGCCAATTGTGAATCGATATAAAAAGACTTTCAGAAGCTGATAAGTTTTTAAAGAAAATGATTTAATACTTTTTAGTTTTTTGAAGTTGGTTTTTACTTTTTTTAAACTTTATCATAATTAGTATGAAGCTAACTAACTATACGACAAATCTTACAGAAGTGCGTAATATTTTTTGATGGATCCCAGAAATGTTACAAATTCAAATCTGTATTGCGTAAATAAATATTCACCAAATACTTAGTACTATTTAAAGACTGCAAATAATACGTACAAAAAACTATTAGTTAAGTTTTTGTAGGTTGTATAAGTCTAATTATTTGCAGAATAAATATTTGAAACTGAACAATGTGTACTGCTTACCTTCCAGGTCGCACCTCACATAGAAATCGGTCTCGACCAAGAACTCTCGATGCCTCAAGACAGTTTCCAGCTGAAGTACTTCCAGTACTTGAACCGCTACCTGAACATCGGTCCGCCAGTTTACTTCGTAGTGACTGAAGGACTGGACTACTCGGATCGGGGGACACAGAACATGATATGCGGGACAAGGTTCTGTCGACCTGACAGTGTTGCTATGCAGTTGTATTCAGGTGAGCACGTGCTTCATAATATTTTGTCCCTACAGAAATAGACATCTTCGAAGAATCGGGGATCCCTATCGATGAACTGAATAAATTTGTGTTTTAACCCAGTTGATGCTATTATCCGTCAACTTCGTGGGGTATTTACATAATATATAGGCTAGCAAGATGAAAGGTTGTCAGAGCTTTGTCAGTTAGAGGCCAGAAGCCCAATTCTCGTAATTAATTTATAATATGACTGAAAGTTGACCGAACTGAGATTATATTATGAATTGACAAAAAGTCATGTATTCTACTCCTCTTAAAGTTCAGTCCGATTCCAGTATGATTTGGATTCAATCTTCTTTCAAACTCATTTCAATCTCATTTTTGACGTTTGTGTATAGACGAGAGTGTCAATATTATTATCTGTGTCAGTTCAAAATGTTAGCAGAATACCGATTTGCCTTTTATTCAACTTTCGATCTCATTACAATATAATGTCACGTTTGACGTTGTTTGTTAGGGTAGGAGAATACCATTTGTGACATTTATGACATTGGTAGTAGATCGGAATGAGATCCGAACTATATTTTGAACATTCTTAATTACGAGAATTGGGCCTCAGTAGTCTAATTCACGTAACTAAAGAAGTGCAGTTGCCGCGGAGTTGCAATAAAATATTGATCAAAACAACACATTTGGTAATCTTCTTCTTTCGTTATGGCAATTGAGCCGATGTCTACTAGTCTGCCATTTGGTATCCTCTGAGCTTCAGTAAGTTACGCTCGCGTCAAGTTCGAGCGTCACTGCAATACAATCGGTGCGTCTTAAAATTACGTGAACTACCCCTCAGCATCACCGCGTATATAGGTTGACTTTTACGGCAATTATGCGGCTATGACTTGCTACTAACCCCGTTTCTATTCTCATGTATACATAATGGCTACTTTGTTGCAGCTTACCGCACTCCGAACGAGACATACCTAGCGCAACCTCCGAACTCTTGGCTGGATGACTTCTTCGACTGGGCGTCGTTGACCGACTGCTGCAAGTACTTCCCGTCCAACTCCAGCTTTTGTCCCAGCGCTAGTGAGTATAACTGAACTTAATCTTGTGGAATTTTCAGAAATCCTTTTTATTTGTACCCTACGTCCAAAACACTTAATATGTTGTGTTTTAAACCATTTGGTCTGTGAGTTTTACGTTAGTTCAATGAGTTAATCAGCCTTAAATTAGTTATCACTATCAAAAAAGTTGTCTCTGAAGTAGATTTTAACTTCTTTTGTAATACCTAAAGAAGATGGTAGAAGAATCAAGAAAATAAAAGATCTCTTTCATATTTTAGTACATAAATATCAAACCCATTTTTACAACAATTGTTTCTACAGACGGCGCACCCTGCAAAAAATGCAACATACAGCTAGTGGGCGACGAGCAGCGTCCCGACGTGTCGGACTTCCGTCACTTCGTGCCGTTCTTCCTGCAGGACAACCCGTCCGACAGCGGCTGCGTCAAGGGCGGCCACGCTGCGTACGCGCAGGCCGTCAACTACAAGATGCTCAACAAGACGCAGGCCAACGTCGGCGCCACCTACTACCAGGGATACCACACCGTGCTCAAAACTAGCCATGATTATTACTCTGCCCTGAAAGGCGCGAGAGGCGTCGCTGCTAACCTTACAGAGACACTAAACAGGAACTTGAAGGAACAAGGGAAGAATACGACAGTGAATGTGTTCCCTTACTCGGTGTTCTATGTGTTCTACGAGCAGTATTTGACGATGTGGCCTGATACGCTGAAGTCTATGGGGATATCTGTGCTGTCCATCTTCATTGTGACTTTCTTGCTGATGGGCTTCGATCTGTTCTCTGCGCTGGTGAGTTTAACTCTTTGGCCATCTAATTCGTACCTTAGCCTTAGCACCTAAGCTTGGCACTGACTTCAGAAGCTGTTAAATTTGTATGAAAATTATTTTATTCCTTTTAGGTTTTTGAAGTCAGTTTTAACTATTTTTAAAGTTTATTTATATAGTCTATTTTTCAGTAAATTTAGGCATAATTATATTGAAACAGAGACAAAGCAGGTCAAAGAAAAGATGGATAGATTGTTTGAAACATGACATCAATGTGAAACAAGTGAATCCGGAAATCATGTCTGATAGAGATAAATAGATGTAAAGGACATAATGCGCCGACTCCATATAAAAAAGGATAAAAGCAGGAGAAATTATATTGACAAAATGATGTTTGTTTCAGGTGGTGGTGATCACAATCACGATGATCGTGGTGAACCTCGGCGGAGTGATGTACTGGTGGGGAATCAGTCTCAATGCAGTCTCACTTGTTAACTTGGTATGTATTATCTTGTTACTTTTATGATCTAGCAAATCCTACTTTTTTTCTAATAAAACGCCGCATGTCTTTCGATGATTGATTAGTATTTTTTAAATGATTGATCTATAAACTCGTATTACGTGTAAGGTCCCAATTACAATTTAAAGCCGTCTTGTAGTGTGGTGAATACATTTTATACTTAATTCGCAGTAAATAGGGATTCTTTTACTGTGCGTCTTATAGACGCAGCGCGGCGGTCGCGAGCGCTTGGAATGGACGTATTGTTCTTTTCATATTAAAAAAAAAACATTTCATGATGGAATCTTAAAGGTACATGTTTCAAATACCGATTAAGTGTTATCTATATGATTATTTTTATGGAACCAATTATTATGGTTCACATTTCATTCTTCACACAGCACTTGACCGTACCTTCAATTTTGGTAAAATGATTTTGTTTTTGCGCAATATTTACATTATTTAGACTTACAGAGGTTAAAGAAGATTCAAAAGTAATATCTCGCCTTAAAGCGAAGGCGCGAGCTGCGGCGCGCGGTTTGCACCCGCTTCATTATTCTGGATAGTACGATTGTGCGATTCCATACAGATTTTTCCGCATTGTGACTGCGAAAGACCAATTAGGTTCAATCTAAAACTCAAACGTAGAACATTTGATTGAGTCTATCTATTATTCAATAATTAATTCTAGGGTTAAAATTGTTTTAAAAGCGGCAAACGGATTTCTCTGTCTGTATATTAATGAGCCGTTGCCTGCAGGTGATGGCGGTGGGCATCGCGGTGGAGTTCTGCTCGCACGTGGTGCACAGCTTCTCGGTGCTGGGCGGCGGCTCGCGCGTGTCGCGCGCGGCCGAGGCGCTCACGCGGATGGGCTCGTCCGTGCTGTCCGGCATCACGCTCACCAAGTTCGGCGGCATCATCGTGCTGGGGACCGCCAAGAGTCAGATATTCCAGGTCAGTATACGCTACATGTTTATTAATCCTTAATCTTTGCTATAGGGCAGGGGTCGGCAACCTGCGGCTCTTTATTTCCATACGCATATCACTAGGTGGTCCCGGCATTATTTGCCAAATAGACGAAAGTATGTGGAAAAATTAAATATTAAAAAAAGTTGTATTTATTTAAAAAAAAAAAGTATTTATTTATTTATAACTTGTGGCTCTTTAAAACTTTGAATTTTGTAAATTGTAATTTTTGTCTCTTCCGACTCAAAAGGTTGCCAACCCCTGCTATAGGGACATTTTTTTATGGAATCGTAAACTCCAGAATATGCGTTCTTTTACTTACGCTGCCTAATTGTATTTAAAATACATACAGGCCAGATAAAATCATAAAACACTCGTCTATAAGTATTATATATTTTCCCGATGTATAAGCAGTGCTTGACTAAGGCCTAATCCTTCTCATTCTGAGAAGAGGCCCGTGCCTAGCAGTGGGACAGTAATGGGCTGAATTTATTTATATATAAGCACTACTTGACATTATATCCGACGAGGTTCTATCTACATAAAGTGCAGCAGCCATCCAAATTGATGATCTACTATCTCAAACAATAATATACGTTGAATGAGTGCCGCCTTTGCGGGGTGACCAACGTTCTAACATCGCTTCATCTTATTCAAGAAACTTCTAGCAATGATCTATAGACTACCTTTTCTTAAAAATATGTTTCCTGTTGTCTTAGGTGTTCTACTTCCGCATGTACTTGGGCATCGTGGTGCTGGGCGCGGCTCACGGCCTCATCTTCCTGCCCGTCATGCTCAGCTATATCGGTGAGTGTTTACTGCACTTGAACGACCAGACCTAACACGTGTACGTGACGACTGACACCGCCCATCCCATGCTCGACCTGACTAGCATGGTAATCATGATACACACTCGCAATCGGAATCGATTAAATTTTGACCGTCCAACGAACTACATTGCGCGGTATGCTTTTAAAACCACTCCGCCCGACAATTGGAACAACGCAATGAACGTTTTTGTAGTGTCAAAATTAAGTCGATTCCGATTTCGAGCGTGCATCGTGATTACCCTACCGGGTCGAGTCGAGACAGTGACTTATCTCTGACTAAATACAACCAGATTTAAGGCCTCATTTCTTTGACTCGGTATTAAATTTCACACTTTTTTCTATTTTAATAATCGAAAATTCTTTGGTGTGAAACAATGCAATTGGTGAAATTTATAATTAATGATTCTCTTAGATCACGAGTTATGTATCATCTTCTGCAAAAATAAACCTACAAGAAGAAACAGAAAGTGTTGGCATAATTTAACTCTATAATGTAATACAAACCAAGCAATTTCTTACCATGGAGTTTCTTGCCGGTTCTTCTCCATAGGATCTACTATTTGGAACCGTGCACCTAGAGTCTCAACATTTCATAAGTGCCTGTATCTGGTTTACATGAAATAAAGATCTATTCTATTCTTTATTAAAGTAACTGCAAAGGCCCAGTTGAAATAACAAACGTTCACTTTGAAAGTTAACCAACATCTCACGTCTTAGGTCTCGTCTCCATTTGTGTTCCGCACCCGCACACGATTTGTTTACGACGTTTATTTATATTTTATAATTATAAGTCCGTTACGGTTTTGCATGCAGTGTCTTCGTTCTTATTATTATATCTGCACATTTTCAACTCTCGCTTGTATATTGGACCTTTTCAGCCTATAGATGTTTTGACATAACATTCTATAGCTTTGAAAATCAACATACGTGAATATTTGTTATTTTATGTTATTTTCGCTTCAACTAACTCATTAACGTTGGTAGTGTCTAACTGACATGTGGAGGTAACAAATGTTACGATAAAAGACATTTGATGATTGTCTGAGGAAGAAAAAACTTCTGAATTTGGATACCAAAATGTCCTTGAAATGAAGTAATTCCAAAAAGTCACAGGTGTTGTATTATATCATAAATATACTCTCAATTTGAGACCAAACTATAACATTATTCACAGCGTGCTTACTGTTTCCATCTGATATATATTTTTTTATGTTTTCATATAATGTTTATTTTATTTTTGAAAAGCTAATGCATAAATTCTTAAAAGTAGAACGAATGTTACACAAGAAGCAAATTATTTTATAAATCAACTAAAATACATAACATCATCTGCTTTTTAATTCATTTCATCAAAAGCCAATATTCATCCAACGACACTTCATCGCACAAAACTGCATACTATAAATCGTTGCTATATAAATATATGATACAGAGTACTGTAACACGCATGTAGCGTAACAGTTGTTCCGTCAGGCAGGTGACTCGAGTGCTCGTTTCAGGTTCGCCCGTCAACAAACAGAAGCTGGCCAACCAGCTGCTGCGCGGCAAGGACGTCGCCGTGGCCGAGACCTCGCTCACTCGAGTAAGAGACGCCAAGGGACACGCATACACCCAGTATAACTTTGACACGCTTGCCGCGTGAGCTTGTCTATAGCGAGAATGAACACGTACGTACTATAGCGAGTAAAACGCGATCTAATGTAAATTATAGATTATAGTGGCATCGCGATCACGGTGGACCATCTACTTATAGTTTGTAATCAACACACCTCAGTTTTAAAGTAGAGGTCATTAGCGGTTTTGATAGACAACTAATTGAAATACGTGTCCGAAATCCGTCTTTGACAAACGAACGAGTATTTCAAATAGTTATTTCAGTCTGTATTAATCGCTTTTTAATGCATACCTTTAAAATCTGCCATCGACCGCCATGCCTTCACATTAATAATAAATAAACTGATATTTTGGCATTAATTTGTCTGTTCATTCTCGTTACAAGTTCCCGTACTAACGCATCGGTGTATTGTAAAGTGGGAAGGTGCTGCGACTCGAATGCGTCGGTAGACTCATCAATTCAAGTAGCACAGGATAAGGTCGTTTAGTATTATTGAGTTGCTGATGCCCCTTACCACTAGACGTTTTTGTGCCTCAGTGTGACTTAAACCTTACCAAGTATTTTATTAGAGATTAGAATCGAGAACGCCGTTATTATAAACGTAACAGCTATATTCAAAATATGAAATTATTCTAAATTTTAAGCGATTATAAGGTTTCGTCAGACTAGAGTCACAAAAGTGTCGGCGCGGGAATATGGTTCTCTTCCCATTAATATTGTTGAAAGCATTTATTGTATACCACGATATTTGGAATTTGATACATTTTTAATTCATATAGGAACAGTTAAGCAAAACCAATGATAAACTATTGTAAGCTGATCCTAAATAACATGTGGTCAGATCCCAAATATCGTGTCAAGGGGCTGGTTTCTAACCATACTGGTTGATGGGACACCCTTTTTATGTGTAAAACTATCACGAATATAATATTTTTAATTGTAATCTGCATGTACCGATCGTTTTATTCCTAGCTGTGTAACAGTAACGATCATTCCTATTGATTTCGAATTTAAAATTTTATTTTTTTATCGATTTTTATTTATTCGATGTATCTATAATTTTGTGTCACTGCCTTTGTTTTGTTCGCACACTGCTATGGTACTTATAATACAAGGAGACACGTAATAATTAGTAACAATTTTATAGCAAAAGAACATTCAAATCAATCACGGATTTGTCCGTCATAACACGTAATAGATGTCTCAATATATTTATATTATATCCAGCAGTACTTATACTACAGTACTTAAGGGTTGAAGGCAGTGGTGTAGCAAATAGCTATTAGTTATGAATAGAAGTAATATTTATTTTTTTATTAGCGACTTGGCGTAACTAGATAAGCCTGGGGTTCTAATAACTTATAATCTTTATCTTATCAGTCACATAAAAATCTTTAAATGCTATATAGAATCAATTTTCTAGTATTTTTATGGGCGCCTATATTCGTCAACACAAATATATGCGTCGTGGCTGTATCAACAAATATCTATAGGTAGAACCAATTTACTTCGACAGGATGCTAGTTACGCCTTAATAAGTACCCAATAGATAATGGCGCAAAATCAATGCCTTAAATAAATTGGCGCGAAAGAATTCCATTTATGTGAAATGTCTATAGAATAATATTTATTTCGCACGCTTTATGTGGTAGATTAAGTTAGGGACAATCAGCCTTGTTTGTATTTAGTTTAGATTGTTTGTGTGAGAAATTGACATTCGAAACCAATAATTTTGTGGAGGGATAAGTATTTAAATACTAATTGTGGGATTCGCTTTCCAAAGACTTGCTCATGACCGTTAGAATTGGATGTCCACTGTCTTATATGGAATTTGCCAATATACTATCCAATTTTGGCAATTTTTCAACATCTAGCGGACATTTTTAGTGTGTAGTCAGTTTCAGTATTATTGTGTATGGAATTTTAAAATCTTATGTACTTTTGTTTATACGTCATTCTATTACGATATTTTTAGATGCAATTGGAACATATTATTAGTGTTTTGCACATGTAATTATTATACTTATGTACAGGTGCTCGTTTATAACTGTTTTCTTAAATACATTATACGAATTATTACTTATGCAATGCAATATGATAAAAATTCCAAATAAAATATGCATTGCTCTATTACACATACATAATTATATGATATTAAACTGCATTAATTTGTATGAACGCCTTAGTTTTAAGGGAAATATGAGTGTCTTACATACATTACTTCATTATAGAAAGTAGGATTTTCAATCTTAACCTTTCTAATGAATTGGTTGGTTGCGGCCGAAAACAATACTAATACCGGCGTTTCGCCACTTCATGAATATGGTTGAAAATCACAATTTATCTTATGGTAATGTCAAAAAAAGCTTACGGTCAATTTCTCCACATTTCAACTTAGGCTTCGTGTAGAGCACATTGTATTGTTTTATTTTATTTATTTTTCTCCTAAATTCTAACTAACAAAAGGGATAAATTATATTGTACTAATGGTATAAAGCCGATGCTTGGTGTTGGTCAACTCGCTCCTTCATAAATAGAAAGCTTTAAATGCAAGGAGACATCTGTTTTTACAGGTACAACTGTAAAACAGCACGGATATTAAGAACAAATTATATTTATTTTAGACCAATGACGTTTTTGTACAACCTGTATTATTAATTTGTGATTCTTCAGAGATTTCGATTACTTTAAGATCCCCTCTAAGTTCCTACTAAAGATAAAATGTTATTATATAAACAATTATATTCATGAGTAAATACCAAATACTTGATGAAATTGTTAAATAAATTATCACAAATGATAGGAATCTCCTACTTAATTTTAGTACTTACTTATTTAGAGGGAAATAGTTCTGTATTTAAAGGCACCGTATTGTCAGGCAGATTTTGTGATAATATAAATAAATTATGTTTTTTTAATTATTTCTTTTTGTTTCATTTTTTTAGTTGTAAAGCACCTATGCATGGTATGAGTGCACTGCTCAATGTTACCAGGTACGCATTTAATTTAAGCCTGTATTGGTCGCTATATCAAACATGCTGCTAATAAACTTTAAAGTAAAAATTGGCGAGGAATTAAATATTTCGAAATTTATCAATAATTGGTTGTGTTTTAAGATTTTTCATTTGTTCCAATTTAATTTCTCACCAACTACAGTTTGCACTTAAAGCATGGCTAAAAAAGTCGAACATCACCATTCAACATTTACCTTCATTTCAAGTATAATAGAAGCATTATGTAGGCTAATAGCGTATCACTAGGATCTAGGAAGTAAAGGTCCAATGTACAACTATCAACCAAAATTAATAAGAAACTTTTTCCTTATGCCTAAGGAGCTTCTCAGCCCGACTCAAAACAACGTAAGAAATACTTTTTATTACAAAAAGCACTACCACTTAGTTTGTTAAAATTAGAAACTGATTGATGTGCACAAAGTAGACACCTATTCTTTAAAATGTTCTATTTTCAAGAAATATATTTTTGTAGTAACAAAGAGAACTATTTTTAAGAATATATCAATGAATTGTGCACAATAATTAATGAAATAAAATTTTGTCTATTATAATTTTCAATGCAGGCGCGTGTTGTCCTGAAGACTTCTTGTGCCACTAAACATCTAGGAAGTCACTTGTTAACTCGTTATTCGATTGAGTTAACAACTATTATCACCGGCATTTATCATTTTATCACAAATATACCGAGTACCACTTATAATCTATTGATAATTGCAATATCTTGTCTTCCATTGAATTTTTTATTCATATAACAGTTTTGACCTACGCGTTTTTATGATTTAAATTGTCTTACGAAATTGTAATGGTTATAGTTACCTAAATCAGTTTTTCTTTCTTTCTAAGGAAAAGGAAATGTTTTTCCTGCCAGACTTATATAAAATACATCACATTACTAATTAACTTTTTTGTTATACACATTTGTGTTGTATCCCACAATTTAATAAATATGTAGACATATCCATACGCAAAAGTTTATTCAGAAAATCTCAAGTTTGTTTTTCGATCTATAAAAGGCCCTTTGAGATTATCCATGATTCATTTCTTAGATCATAGCGTCATCCACTTACGTTCGTCTATTTATCGGTTGCTTTCTCGGAAAGCCAACCGTTTCCACCCTGTTTATATCAAAAATATACGAAGCAAGCATGCATGATTGTATCTACTATATTTTTTTTCTTCTTTACAATCAGTTGACAGATTATTGTATATATCTAATCTCTGAATCATACCATCTATACGTCCGTGCTTGTTTTCCACGTCTAATGAAATTCAATGTACCGCATGATAAATTGGCAATATTTCAAGTTACATGTCTAGATGTTTTCAAAACTTTAGCATGAATACTTTTCAGTGTTTAGGTCCTTGTATATTTTAGTGCGAGGTTTAACTGGGACTGTTGAGTCCACTCGGATGTCATGACAAGTTTATGTTCCGTCAGGCATAACCAGGCGTCGGGGACGTTGGCGAGTGCTGTCGCGGCGCGGTCCCACCTACGGCAGTCTAGATGAGACGCCGGCCGATCCGCGCCCCTCCGGCAGCGGCACCGTCAACGACCTCACCGATGAAATGTGAACCTCATACCAATACTAAGATTTATTACACTACGGTGAGTCATAGACATTCGTCGAATCGATTTTTTTATTGAAATCATTTTGATAACAGATGGCGTTGTTTTCAAAATCTAAGAGCTTTGTAAAATTATGCTGCGTGTTGAACCTTACTGTGTAAATCTTAGTCTTGTTTAGTGAAGGACAATGGACTCGAAAAGTGAATTATTTAACAAAATTATAGTGTAAGTTAGTAAAGTGAAATGACTGAATAGGTTTTGGGTGAGGATGACGAAAAATTTATTTTCAACCTTATGTTCTAAAGCTTAAGGTTGTTAATGTTATTTTTATTATGCTGCGAACAAAATCTTGCGCGTTTAAAGGAAATATGTACGCGTCGAGATGGCTATAAGCTTGTGATATATGTTCATTAGAAATAAGCTATTTTTAAAGGTATCATCTATCAAATAATGAAATAATAAGGGTTTTTGGAAATTTTATATTCAATATGAAAACAGTTTGTACAACAAAGTTACACATGAATGAATAAATAATCAATATATTTAAAGATAACTGCATTTTATTTCGTTGATAAAAAGAAACAAAATTATATTTATAAAGTTATATAAAATTAAAAATTTGAAAGATATTTAAAAACAATATTTGCCACCAAAGGAGAGTTATTATTGTATACTATAAAATACTTTCTTTTAATTTTATTATCGTCTGTCAAAAGAATTCAGAGGCACTACATTGCTTCGAATTGCGTAGTTTTTGTAAGAAATATGTAGGTAATCGGAACGTTAGTGACTCAGATTTGTTAGTATTATTTATATAATTATAATATAATTGAAAATACTTTTGAATGTTAACATAAACGTGACACAATGGTGTCTATCCTGTTGCGCACTTTGACAGGACTAAACTAAACTAAGGGCGTTTGTCTCTTTCTGTTTCAATAGAAAAAGAAAGTGACAGATGCGTTTAGTCAAGTTAGGACTGTCAAAATGCGCAACAGAATGGACACCATTGAATACCTATATTTAGCGAAGTGACTGTATACCTGTATTGTTGAGTTGGCTGTTCCTCATAGTAACTGTATACTTAATAAGATTTTCCCTGGAGGAACTATCAATTATTATTCTGGATTATTTCCTGCCGTGTAGTGCAAGCTGTTAAGAGGAAAAGCGGTCGCACAATACATTTGACGAATAGGGATTAAAAAAATCTATATCGATCTATCTTATCTAGATCTATATCGATGTGCGAAAGGGACAACTGTACCTCAGGCTGATCGAATCTAAATAAAATCGTCAAAATCGAGGTTTTGTATGTCCCTATATTTTCCTCCAAAAGCTGACCTTTTTTTCACCTTCTGTGTTGGAAGGCTTTGTTCTATGTCTGTACGTTTTGCTTTTTTAAAACACACAATACACTGTCAATCTTCGTATATTTAACGTCTGTTGATGGCCTTCAATGTAGGCAATTTTATGGAATTTTGGGAAGTCACACGTCCTGTAGGAAGTACCTAATTTAGAAAAGCTAAACGTAGGGACATGCTAATGGTCGATATTTATATCAATAAAAAGAAAACAATGCGCCAGTATCAAAATACAGAGAGAATACCGGGGAATACGTTTGTATGGGAAAAACTCCACCCGCGTTTCCTCTTAATTACACTAAAATTATAAATGCGAAAGTAACTCTGTTAGAAGATAAACTACGATAACATGACGATGGCGCTCCCCTCCAAAATTCAAAACGTTTAGAAGTATTTACAAAGCGCCACCAAGACTCACTAGCACAACCCATGTGTGCGTACTGAGAGGGCCGGGGCCGTCAAACAAAAATAAATCCAAGGATTTTTATGTGACTAGAAACATTGAAACAGTAATTTGGAGGGACGCGCCATGTCATCGTAGTTTATCTCTACCTTTTCACAATTAAATGGCTGACCCGATCTTGATGAAATTTGACAAAGAAATAGTATGTATGATGAGTAAGGATATAGGCACGGTTTTTTTTAAATCGTATCATCCGATTTCCAACCGGATGTAGTCGCGGGTACAGCTAGTAAATTGTTCATAGAAGAATAACCATTGCAACATGTGCCTAGCGAATGCACTTGATTCGTTTGTTATACGAATTATGCCTAGATCGCGTTCTCCATTGTATGTGTAAATACGGGCCTTGACATTATCAATAAGTAATAATTATATTAAAATTGACAGTATCAAGACTGTAGTCGTAATACTGAATGATAGGATAATATGACAAAGTCAGATGTTTTTAAACAATCTAGTTGTACGATATCGAAAGTTATGTACCTATATCTTAGTCCCTTTTAGTGAAATAGAACTCGAGTACCTATCCAAAGGTTAGTTAAATGATCTAAATATTTTACAAAGCTTTCAATGTGTAGAAATTAGCGTATTTATATTTTATTTGTTGGTAATTTTAGTTAGAGATTTATTAGTGGCGTAGACATTTGATACTTCGTCTACATGTAGTGGTATTGGGTAGATAAAGGTGGGGAGAATCGGGTAAATAATTATTAAGGAAAAGTCAATTTGTTATTGAAATAATTCTTTTGACACTTATGCTATGTGTATTGTGTACTTAAACAAGGTCAGTCGGAAAGGGTTTATATTATAAACCCGCTGTATAAAAAATCTGCTGTTACATACATCGTCCAATAATATTGAATTATTTGTACCTATGCAATTTTTTTTTGCGATTTCAGTTTGGTGCCAGAACAAGTTCTAGAGCAATCACTGTTTTTCAGGGTTCAAAACTGTATACGATAGAACGGCTTTGTTGCCTACTGAACAAGAATGGAATTACGCAATCCAGAAGGAGGTTATTGTACTCATAAGAAAGAAAATCAATTTATTTTTTGCACACAGGACACCGAGCATGCACACATAACAAACATAAAAAATAAAAAAAACAGAAAATTACATAAAATAAAAACAATGAAAAATAAAGCATGGAAGTGTGTGTCCCTCATGTGCAAGAAAATGGGCATCGATCAGCTTGTTGTCATTGGCAACACCAATGACGCTGGTTTTCATCGATGACCGACTCATCATTATGAACAACTTTTAGTATGGCACCAACACTGAAATTGCGAAAAATAATCCACCTGTTCCATACAAATAATTCAATATTACTCGACTTCTATAACCAAGAATAGCAGTTTTTTTTAATACAGCGGGCTTATTTACCCTTTCAGACTAACCTTTTATAATTAGTATAATATTATCAAAGCTATTCGTGGTGTGAATGATGGTATCCAATCAAGTCTTGACTGGTAGTGTAAGGTGAGCAAAGCTTTCTGATGCCTGTGCCTTTGTCAGTCAATTTGACGCTAAAGCATAGGCTAATTCTACTATCTCTTCGTTAATGTTCATTTAAAAATTAGACATGGTTGCAAAATTGTTCTTTACTACGCAAATGAGAAACTGCCATGCGAACATGAGGACATTTGTTGACAATGTCAGTTGTACAGTACATTAATATGGTGTTATCATATTTTAATGTGTATTAAAAATTGAAATTAAATAAATGCTGATATTGTTGCTATCAAAGGCTTCTGGCATAGTACATTTTTGGTATCAGCTACTGCGAAAACTCTAGAAAAAAAACAATGATTGTTATGTCTTTAATTTACCTATAATAGGTATCATTTTCAATAAGTAGGTACTGATGACCTTGGGAACCTCAAATAATAAATATGAGGTAAGTTCATGTTATATTTTGTAGCTGGAACCTAGATAGGTCCTAGATCTGACTCGACTTCAAACTCTACGAATAGTAGATAAGATTCAAATTGGTAAAGTCGGCGTTATATAAACTGGCACAGCTACGGTGTCCAAATAGAGCGAAACATTTCAGGGACTGATTATCTAATCTTAACTAATTAATATTATAAATCACATCAAATTATTTATTTGCTCAAATAAGATGAAGGAGAGAAAAAAAAAGATAAAATGGATAAAGAGAAAAGATTTGATTTTATTGTATGTTTCTTTGTAATGGATAAACTCCGACAGGTCGACCGGACCAATTTTAAAAATTCTTTCACCAGCAGAATGGTATATTAACACAGAGTAACATAGGCTATAATTTAAAAAGATATCACGCGGGTGAAGCCGCTGGCGGAAGTTATATTAGATAACACAAAAGTATTTACACACATGGCACATGGTGGAATAATAAAATAATTGTAATCCGTTACAGTCAAAGGTCATAATAATTATGTTAACAGGAAAAATAACCCTTATTCCGTATTAAACATACCGTATTTGAACATCTTCTAAACAAAATTCATGTAAACTCATGTTTCCATAAATAAAGATTCTCATTTAGATAATGAGTACCTGAGATGTTCCGCTCTGTCTGAATATTTTAGCTGTTCCAATTTACTGACGCTGACTGTACACGAAGGACGGATTTTCTCTATGATCATGAAGGTATCAGTTATAGAAATACCAAGTAGAATTACTTGTACGAATCTTCCGTATGTAGCTTTTACTGTAAACAGCCTAATTTATAGTTGAGACTCTTAACATTTGTGTACAAAACTTCTCCATTGAATCTATTGTAATAAGTGTAACTGTATTAAAGTATCTATATCTCTATGGAATCTATTTTTTGAACATTTATGTATATACCCTTATCAACAAACCTTTATTTAATTTTTCGCATTCGTTCGGTGCCGTCGCACTCGTCTGATGCAAGAATATTTTTGAAAATGTTTGCTATTCGCTTCTAAAAATTCCAAATTGACTTCAAGGTTTGTTCTTGATATTTTTATTTACGTTTCGACCTACATGTACTTATTTATGTAGATATGAAAATATGAATGTATATAGAACATAGCATATTTGATGTCTATTAAAGTTTTATTGTACCTACGTAATATCCTAAAGTCTATGTTTCACGAGACGTTCAATGTATGTAAAATCTGTGTAATAGAGTTTTTAATAAATGTGGAAATCAATAAAACTTTATGGTTTTCAATTTTATCACCACTTTGCCTGGTCCATTACGACCCATATACAGACATCAAACACACCTAATAAACATGCCATGGGCGTATCCAGGGAAGGATATGACTGGTTACCCCCATGAAACAGAAACCCGCCTGAATCCTACCTACCTACTCACATCTTGTGCACTACTTGTATGAATCATGCACTCATTCTACGATGAGCATTGTTTTTAAAGAAGTTTTTTCACCACGTTTCTATTAACTCGCCTTCTTGTCTTTCTGTCTGTTCGGTACAAATTTTGCAATCGATTTTAAACTAACTTCCAGATGAGCTACAGACTTAAAACTTTAAACATAGCTGAGAACTGGATGACAGTCAAACATTAACTACTTATTTACATATAACATTAAAAAACAGTTAAAATAACCCAAATTCGTTTCCAAAAGGTAGTTTATCAACCAATCAGTCAGTTGTTACAATGAAAAATGAAGACTTAACCGATAAGTCTGTTGTTTTAAGCTGTGGAGCATTAATTACCATTTTCTTAGTAAATACTCTCCGCATGGGTAGGCAGAGGTGAACTAGAGACAATCACACGCACATTTTACTAATGCAGGCGGTATTATCCCCACCATGAAATAGGGAGAGATTATATTTCCCTTTACCATGTACAATTCCAAATCCAAATCCTGGGCTACTCACGAGAATAATTCTCGTGAATTAGTTAATTTCTTAACAGAAAATACAATAATGCCTGGCCTGTGACCTCAATCCAGGACCACACATTCAGCATCTTGATACCACAAAAAAATTAAACGATTAAATATAGGATTGAAAGTAACAAATAAACAATAATATTGATTGTAACAATTTCCGTATATTTATTTAATAAATAAGGATAACATTTTAACATCGTGGTGACTAGATTCATTTTGTATGTTTGAGCACAACATCAACATTTCCCGCACATTCCCCTTAGTAATATAAAGTTGAAAAGTTCATTAACCTAACTGCCACTGCATATTAATAGCAATAATTATATTCGTTGGAAACCCGCCGGTTTCTCGTTCGTTTCACTTACTATATCTATATAATTATAATGATACCATACAATTAAAAATGATGAGGGGAAAAAAACATTCCAAAAATCTTAAAAAACGCTTCACAATAAACACCTTAATTAAGCTTCACATTAAACAAATACAATAATGATTAAATACATATATTGGGATCATCAATTCCCTGTGGTCAGACTAGTCTGACCATCAAAATCCCATTGGTCAGACCAGTCGGACTACCGATAGGACTAACGGGAATACTCCTAAAGGACGGGAATATAATAAGACTAGCATTGTAAAGACTAATAAATAAATAACAACAACATATTAAAACAAACGTTTTAAAATTACCCAAATGAAATATTTTTGGGAAACAATTTACGTAATTCAGAACGCATCACAGACTTCAGACTAGCATTATTATGGTTTATTTATAAATTGTATCGACGCAGTGTTTGTGTATTTTTGGCGCGTTTTCCGGGACTATAAATAATATGTACCTAGTTGTAGTTTCGTAAATAAGCTATCGACTGAAATTGTTTATATGATACATAAATATGAAATATCTTCCGTCGAATATGAAATACTGATCTTACGAAAGAAGTGGTTACAAATATCTGACAGTGAATAAGCTAATCATAATTCTGGAATTTAGTCCCAAATTCAAATGATGCTTCAAAATCAGTTGGTAATTTTGAATTTCGTGCACATTTAGGTGGTAGAATATGGTAGGTGTGTCAGTCATAACTGTGAGCCTAACTAATCTATGAAAGGCTTTGATTATACTTCTAATGGTCCAAATAGATGGATGGCTTGGCACTTGTCGCTCTCGTCACCCAGGAACTGAGCGAAGAGCTCTTGATATCTTGATAATGTCAGACCACCTTTCCTTCTGTCATCGTCCTGAAAGGAATATACAATGTTATCATCTAATGCTTCCACAGGATGTAGAACTCTGTAAGTCTACCAAAAAAACCCTACGAGGACTAGGCGACAATAGAAGTTTCGCCTTAATACATAGTTTCATTTTACTAAGATTATAAATGTGATTTATGAAATGGCACATGGATGGTTAACACATAAAGATACTGTTTATCTGGGTAGGTCGCCAAAGGATGCAAGTGAAGCCGCGGATTGTTCTATCAAGCTGGAAGTAAAGGGATTTTTTTATACCACTAATGCGGCTAACAAACATACCGACCGCCTGATAGTAAGCGTAACCTATCATAATAAATTTTAGCCGCTCGTAACCATAGACGTAGGAAAATATCCTAAGTCTATGCTTGCAACACCAAGCATCACTTGCATGAACAGCTAGTTTAAAAAAATCTTAGCTTCCAACCTGATAGAGCTACTAACCACGGTTTTACTGCATCGAAACATGACATTTTTATCATATTTTCGTTGGTTCGTTGCGTCACAGTCAAGTCACCGTATATCTCTTTTTATTAGACACCTAGGCGCTTGAACATAAACAAACGTCCGTCTGCCAATTTACTTGTGATCCCCACGATAATTGGATTTGAAGCGTGGAAGCAGTGTTAACTAGGAAATGTTTCCAGTCGGCTATCGTGCACAACTGTTGGCCTGCAGCCAGGAAGAAAGTCTCTTTATTGTTTTTTACATCTTGTTGCATAATTTTATTTTGGGTCGTCTATTACCTACCTATGTAGCTGTTATTTCTGTAACGTGCACTCTTTATTTAATTCTCCGTTTAGTTAACACGGCCGTATGTTTGACAGTTATGGTCGTTAAGCTACAAAATATATTTTACGATTGTTTTACTGTCGAATAGTCCTAATTCTAGAGAACCTACGTTACAACGTAAGACTTGTGAAAGAAATAAAATATAATGTGGAGTATTATAAGCGATTACATTAAATAAATATTGTTAATGTGTTCGCAATTCCGCATCATTCATTATTTAATGTCCCTAATATTAATTTAATAACTGCGAGGTATGACTGACGAGGACATTTAAATTTATGTAATCGCTAGATACTTATCGCATACTTTATCATATTTTTTCATGCTTGATATGAATTGGAACAGATTTTACTCTAATAAACAACGTGTAGGTAGGTAGATATCAGAAATGCGTGGTCATATTTAAGGGTGTGGAGACCATCAAAATGAACAACTTTCTCTAAGGGACCAACATCGTAATCACGAAAAAATATCAGCTGTCCCATACGTTTGGGTTGAGTAGGTAGGTAGATCTGATTATTTTTCGCGATTACGATAGGTATCGGTCCCATTTACGAATAATACCACAGCAGATGGAGCTCTTTGCGTCTAGGACTTAAAAGCTTTTAAGTCTAGATATCTTAATAAAACCATAATAAAAAATATCGACGTATGTTTTTCTTTGGCTTTGTGCCTAAATCAGCAATGGATAGCGCAAAGCTTTTTATGAAAATGTAAACTCGGCGAGAGGAACAGATAAAAGCTCATTACCTACTTAGCACCAAGTGGCAAGTGTTAGCAATGAGCCGCGATCACGCGTATCAATGTCATCAATCTACATCATCGGCATCGTTTGCCAACACTTGCCCGATACCAGATACTTGGGCAATAGGTATTTCTAGAACCGCGTATATTAGTACCCGATCTATATTCTGAACGTGATTGGCATACGTCTCGTGCGTATGACTACATAATATAAATTTATCTTTCTGATTATTAGGGGAAGGTTAGTGGAAAATTGCGCGAACGGGAATAACCATACCTAGTAGGTAGGTCCTTAGGTATATCGTAGAAGAGTTTGGTGAAATACGGAGACAGTTTCATTCATTATGGTGATGTTTTTATTTAACTGAGTTGGTGATAACTATTCCATACAAATAATTCAATATTACTCGACTAAATGTATGGAACAGCAGATTTTTTACTCGCGATTTCAGGGTTGGTCCCATAGTAAAAGTTGTTCATAGTGATGAATATAATAATAGGGATCGGGACTAGAAGGGTGGAGCCCTCAAAACGTCCTTACAATCACTTCAATACTTACATTGAGTAGGGAATTGAAAGCGTCATCTATGACTTTGATCTCCTCCAGCACCATTCGCTGTACACAGTCGTACCGGTACTCCTCAATCCCGATGACTCCATCGCAGTTAATGTCTATCATCCTGAAGTTGGTCTCTATGAACGCCTTCATGGCCTGAGGGAAGTCCTCATATTTCCGGCCCACACAACTGTTCTTGACAGCCTGTTTGAACTCGTCAACCGTTATCATACCGTCCTGCAAAAACTTGTCATTCAGAACATGCTGTAAGATGTTAAAATAAATAATAGAAGCAGGAAGCGTGTGCGTGGCTGTGCGTGTGTGTAAAGTGAAAATTAGTTAAGTAAATGTGGATACAATCTGTCAAGAAAGAGTAACACCATTGAGGACGCCACTTTTATACATATTTCGTATAAAATTCTCGAAAACGTCTTTTTTATCACAATAAAACTGCTGACAATCTAAAAGCTCATTTTCATTGGGCGTTAACTCGGCTGATAAGGATACAACATTTTGCGACTCCCCGCAAGCGGGATAACGACTAGTGAAATTAGGTGGTCGATAATCCGATTGATACATAGCATGCGGGGATACCCCGTAGGCGGGGTAGCGACCAATGAAATACGCCGGGCGATATACAGCGTGTGAAGACTACCCGCCAATATGTCACCATCTCTCATCACCCCAGTCAACGCATGTTTTTCCTCGCACAGTCCTCATTCGTTCCATATCGACCAATTATAATGGTTCCTTCAAAGTGGGCTGTATGCCATGCGTTTAAATTTCCCGCACCCCGAATGCGTTCTCTACCGACCAGTGAAAACGAACCTTTATGTTACTTTTTTGGGTTACAGCCTTAGATTATTTAAACCTATCTAATCTAAGATTTATACTCTTTATGATTTTCTGTTCCTTCGTGACAGACTGTTACTAGTAAGTGGTGTATGTTTTATTTGTTATTTTACTACTAGGTACGCTTGTTATTATCTATAGTTTAGATTGATTATAAGACTAACTACGAAACTAATGCAGCAGGCTTACGGACAAATATTTCTAAAACCTGATAGGTAAATTACTATGCTAAAATAGGTAGATATACCTATCCCAAATCTTCATGTAGGTATGTGACTTTGTAATAAAGTGTGTCGTGTCGATCACCAGTTCCGAAACCGGATTATTCTGATCACCGGTGTTTATAAGAAAAAGTTGCTTTTTCTCGTGGTGGCAACACGTTAACTTCGATTATCTGAAAATTTCAAAGTTTGGTACACTTTTCATATTGGTGATTACTTTTTTATTCGCGGACACGAAACTCCTTTCGGGGACGTCCACCTGACCCAACAAACTGTCTTTAACGCTCCATATTTGGAATCGGAGACCATTGTTGCTCAAACATATTCTTGAGTTTAGAAAAACTTGATTATTTGCTTCGCTCTAAAAATAAATCAAGTGATATGGTATTTATTGCTTAAAGTTATTCTTGACGAAAACGTTCTAGCAGAAAAAAATATCTATTCGCCTAAGTAACTCTCTACCTTTTTTGCCTGTCTGAAGAATGAGAAAGAATTATTGGATTAATCCTTACCATTACCCCATTACCAGCATATTGCAGGATGAATGCAATTTTTTATCGTTTTCTAAGCAAAGATAGCCTACGGAGGAAATAAAAGAAGATCGTCTGTTCTTTCCTCGGGACAGCATATTTGGACAAATGGACGTCCCCAATTTATACCCAAGCATTTCCGAGCGACATTCATGAGACTACACAAAAGCGGACCACATTAGGTGCACAAGTTTTTCTAACATCTACAAAGGAATAGCATTATTGCGTCCACCGAAGCGTTGCCTACATCGCGTAGTGTGTAGTGGGGAGTAACCGACATAGTCTGGCACCTTGTCGAAGTCTGCGAGCTGCGCAATCTCCTCCCAGAGACTGAGCATGATGTGCTGGTACTTGGATAGTCGCGCCGCACTGCAGTCCCCTTTGCCCTCTAGTACGCATGTGCGGAGTGCTAGGCAGTGGAAATCGTGCGCGTCCAGGTAGCCGTTGTTGTCGATATCTGAAACAAAAAATTGTAAGCAAATGTGTTACCACGTCGGTTTGAAGCAAAGAGATTAGCTGTGTAAGCATGAAGGTTATATTCTCGCGTAGTTCAATTTACAGCCAGTTGGACCGTCAACCTGACACGAACTGTGGAAGTCGGAGCACGGAGCACCGGAGCACCAGATGAAGCGACGTTTCGGCATTGTTAATTACTTTTTGATATTTCTAGCATTGTTATATTTTATTTATAGGACCTTTATTCTTTTCTGGGTCAGAGCCACTGAGCTCAATAATAGATATCTACAAATACAAATAGTTATGATGTCTATGGCCAGAACCCACTAAGAGACTATCAAAACCAGATAAACCTTAATTGTTTATTTTGTGTATATTCAATATTTTGTGTACAATAAAGAATAAGAATAAGAACCTTCTGCAAACATTGAGGTGCTATCAAATATAAATTATCATCAATTTTATGACACTAAAACAGCAGTCATCGTTTCAACATCTGATATATCTGCAAAGGATATCTGTCATCAACTTAGGACAAGTGTGAGGTTCATTAACATTGTCGATCTCCAATTAGTGTCGCAACGAGTTAGCAAATGAGCCACGGGTGCCCAGTTGGCTGCCAGGGCATGTAAACAATAGGCAACTATTCATTTAATAGTGCTTCCTATGCCAAGACCCGGGCATCCTTCACATCGCAATAATTAAAGATTTTTCAAAACAATCGTAATATAATTGGTGTCTATGATTGAGTGCGCGGGTGTTCGGACAGTGGTAATTTATGTGTTTCAATAACAAGATTAGAATAGATTCAATGGTAAATCAGTTGATGAAGATATCTGGGATCTCTGAAAGCACGTGTGCTTGACACTTGTTGGCTCTGTCTTGGACAGGATGGTAGAAGACATTATTAGGCAAAGAAGCTATAGTGTTTCAAAACGAAGAGGGAATGTATCGAAATCTTGAAATTTTAATCTTTAGCATTCGAATTTATTATTGACTTGTGAAAGTTGATCCGTACTACCGGTTAACAAAGGGCTTCTATCAATGTCAAAAAGATCTGAGACAACTGACAATAGCCATGTTTATTTTTATCTAATGATATCGAGCTGACTAGACAGTAGAGTACAAGCAGGAACTAGGTACTGTAAACTCGTAAAACAGCACTCGACGAGAATCTTAACTAATTAATGTCACCGTAATCTGATTTCGAGCCTAGAAATATGTCTTGCCGCGTGTTAATTTATTGCCTATCGTTATAGCCACGGGTAGGCGTAAATGATTGCTCAATGAGTACTATAGCTGTCCTACGAAGACTAGTTTATAGTTTTCTGAGGTATAGTAAGTTGTAATTGTGAAATCTTGGATTCTTGGCAGGTTCGGGAGAAGACATCGTGGTACGTTCCGTCGTTAATAGATTGATGACCAGCTATCATTGTTACACGCATTCTGCGCAGGTCACTGTCATGTTCTGCCTAATCTCTCTAACTTCTATAAATACACTGTGTAGGTATAATTCAGTTCAGTGCATAAAAAAAGAACTAGCGGGTTCATGTGAGGTTCAGTGCCTAATCTTGATGAAGCAAACGAAAGAATAACTGTTTACGCTGTTGTACCTAATAGCTAATTGTACAATTAATAGTAGGACAAAATAAATAGTATCTGGCTCAAGTTAACTTAACGTTTTCAAAGGTTTAAGAATGTCAAAGTTGCTCTGAAAAATAAGATAGAACTAAAACCGTATTTTCCTGAACTTTTTGCACTAAAGTTAATTTGGAAAATCTGATTAGACATCCGTAAATCTCTTTGGGCGATAACATTTAACTTCCGGTGATGTTAAAGATTTGTAAAGCATTTTTGGAAATTCACCTTATTGCTTGTCCGGTACGAGGAGACTGTACGTGGAGTTTACACAAATATTATTAGAGTTATCAAAAGCAATGTCAGTAGTCTGAGCATAAGGGTTCGGTAATATTCTTCCATACATGGACTTCGTACGCCTGTGGGGTCTGTAGCTGTAACCGAAAAAATCCAGCAGAGAATGCTTACAGGATGAAGGAGAAACTGAAATGGCAATAATGCCGTGAAGTGTTCTAGCTATCTAGTAGAACTGTCGGAGATCATGTTCCAAAGTGTGACCAAGAGAGAGAAAGAAGTCATCTGTGAGGCGGAAATCGTTTTCTTTTTTCTCGTCATTCTCATATACCTTCCTAATGAATCTTCAGGTCAAGAGTGTGAAGAGTGTGCTTGTTAGAAATATACGTTCACAAAGCACCATACGGAAACACTCGTTACTTTATAAATTTTATGTGTTTAAACAGCGTGTTTAGAAAAAGTATCTAATAGTTGTGGAATCTGGAAGCAATGTTGATGTTATGTTGATTCATCAAAGTGCATTTAGATCGTTATGAATGAATCAGTGTCTAAAAACTAATTTTTTAGATACCTACGTAAACTTCTACCGTGTTTGACCACGTCAGATCGAATTAGAAGATTTACGATTATTTAAAAATAAAGGTATCGAGCTGGGTCAAGTCCAACGAAACAAAACAATTGACCGATTAAATAATATGTTGTCTTATGTTGTAGATTTGTAGAATCACATCAAGGACGTCACACGCCGTAAATTGTCTTCAGCCGTACCTAATAAATTAGTTTACAGTGATTTTGTGACATCTGTTGGAAAATCTTCTTAGGGAAAAACCGTGGACGGGAAAAAAGAAAGAAAATCACTTTTTTTAAATTGTCAGACTAGAGATGTTAAAATTAAATATTTGGAACCAATTTGAACGGCTGTAACAGGGGTGGCGATGATACTACGAAACTATCGAGTTCCAAATTACAAATAGTTAGCTATAGATACTCATTTATATATTTGCTTTTGATCAGCTGGCTTTGAAACGCACGAAATACAAACAAATATCTATGTAGATATCGCAAGTATCCTGCCGCGTCAGGACGTTTTTAAAACGGAGTCACGCTGTAGATTACACTATAAAACTCACCGTAGAGGTACCGCACAACAAACGCAACTCTGTTATCCCAGGAGTACGCCATTTTGACTGATGAACTGTTAATGTGTTTAGAATTTAGTAGATTGTTGGTCGGTGTTGGTTATAGCAAGTTTATAGTAGCGCGGCGGCGGTCGCGGCTCAACTGGCGGCCGCCGCCCGCGCCTCTCCGCTCTGAATAAACCAACGAAATAAAACAATATTACTAGACGACCACGTCACCATACGACACCCTAAATATCTACGCATCGCCGTGGTCAACCTGCTAAACGTTTGGCAGGGACAACGCAGGCCCAGCCTACAGCGTGGCCTCTTCGACGCAGTCGTGGGTTACATTACAACGCATCTACACCGACTTCTTTTGTCCACTATCAATCAAGGAGTCATTACAACTACTAATAACTATTTTAATGAGTATCACGTTCACTAAAGCTTCACCGATGAAGCGTTCCTACGCCATGTGCAGACTGTAGTGGCGTGGTATCTTCACGCTAGATTCTCAGCTTAGCAAACAGAATCAATTATTCCATTGCCTACATTCTAAAGTCTAAATGTTGATTTATCTCTACCTAACTGTAAACAAAATGTAGAATGTAGTCTACCTACACATTTGTTCAGACTAAAGTTAGGCAAAGAGACCAATCAACATTTGCAGCCCAAAAAAGCATTTTTTATACTTTAAATTGTAATAATTTATTTGAAATATATTGACTATTACAGTAGTAGTACAGCCATAAAATTCTTATAAAATTCATGTAAATTAATGTCACTGCTGACCGGCCGCGGCGCGGCTGTATTTTTCATATTTATTATTACATCAATTTCCCGGCTCCAGGGGTTAAAAATTTAGTACAAGGGTCTGTGAGTAGGTACAAGTCAAGAATATTAATTAATATTCTTTGTACAAGTAAATATTCATAGATAATACGATGTAATTATTTTATGATCGTTTATTGAAACTTTAGACCTTTTATGATTTTAAACATGAAAGAACACCTACTTTTATTCTAACGGGTACGGAATGAATAGAGGGGCTCGTGGCTACATAGCTACCGCGCCGATCAGTCGATCAGCGAGGTCAAGCTGCGGTTGCCGCGGTCAGTCCCTGGATGGTTGACCATTTCTTCGAACATCGAGACCCCTCCGTGCCTCGGATAGCACGTTAAGCAGTTGGTCCCGGTTGTCATACGAATACCTTTGACAGTCGTTACGGGAGTCAGCAACCCAAAAAAAGTCTGACAACCGGTCTAACCTTAGGGTATCAGTGGCGGAGGTCAGATGGCAGTCGCTCTGTATAAAATACTGTTACTTAGCCGCAACTGGTTAGACTGGGAGCCGACCCCAACGTAGTTGGGATACAGGCCAGGCAGATGATGTACGGAATGAATATTGTCATAAATTAAGCATAAATTGTATTTTTATTCGCAATAGGTTTTGTGACAAGTTTCCTTAAAAAGTTTTTTTTTTAATATGATCTAGTTATTAGGTGACCCGCATGGTAGATCCGACGTAGAACTAGATATGTTGGAAGCTTATTTCGAGATTATTAACCTACTTGGCTAGAAGAGGATAGACAGTGGTTGGAAGTCGGTGGGTAGCATGGACGGAGAAGTAGTAGCAGGGTGGGAACTTCTCAACGGCCTTGCAAGCCAATGACCAAAGAATCCTCTCTTAACGGCCTTGCAAGCCAATGACCAAAGAATCCATCCATTGTTGCAAGCGCAGGTGTTGGAGCCCAGCAGAGGATAGTATCTAATGAGGTAACGTGGTATTTAACATGCTAAAATCTGTATAGGCTTAAGAACCTTATAACATAAGCAGTCTAGGTATTTTGTTCTGCTTCTTTTGAAAACCATATTTAATGAATAAATCTGTGATTTCAGAAAACAAATTATGAAACTAAACGTAATGAACGTGCAATATGCGTCAAAGAAATGCACGCAACGTAACGCCATTTCTTTCGGTGCGGTCGATTCGGTCGCAATAGGCGTGGGCAAAGTGTATCATTTTTGGGATTGGATCACTTGCATCTGACTCACTGAAAAGATCCGAATCACTGATATGCTTCATTTGTATCATTTGGCTCATCGGCTCAAAGGATAAATTATGAGGTAAAAAGAAAAAAAAAAGAAAAAAACGTCTGTTAAAAATGGCGCGTACTCTTTCGGAACCGTATCACTGGTACGGATAATTGAAGTATGCAAAAAACGACCTTATTGTGTTTGATATGTAAGCGCTTTAGTGGTCATTTTTACGTGCATGGATAGCGACAACGAAAAACTGTGAGAGTGTGAGTGATACATTTCATATATTTCATTTAGTATCTCTTTCTAACTTGTATAGAGTGTAATTATGTCACCCGCTCACTCGCGACGCGACGCGGGAGTCAGTAGTAAAGTATCTCAGTGTATCACAATCCCAATCTCGCTCACTGCTCAGTGTGGCTCAGTGACTCAGTCGCCTTGCAAGCGACGCGTCGCGTGGAAAGATTCAGATCCGAATGATGCGATTGAAACGTTGTTACTGATCCAATCTTTCGTGTCACTTCAAAGATTCGTATCAGTGAGTCGGTTCCGTAAAGAGTTACACACGCCTAGGTCGCAATGGTTCGGTCGGTCGATTCTTTCGGCGCGGATAGGTGTGCGACGCCAATCGCCATAAGAATAAAGCAATGACGGAATAAAGAAAGTTCGGCTCGTTCGATTCAGACAGGTGTGCGTCCACCTTAAAATGGAGTTGTTTCGCATTGTTTGATGGCTCTGAAACGCAACTGTCATCCAAGGACGATTGTCTTACTGTCAAACAAAAGTCAAATAAACTGCAAAACATCGTGAGAATTAATAATTTTAGTTATTTTCATTAAATATATAATGTTCCAAAAGAGTTATAGTAACTTTGTGAAAGCTAGTTCTCCTGAACGATGTCCGGAATATAAACATAACAGTAGAATTTTAAGTGGAGAAGAAGCCAGATTATTTTACCTGGAAGAAGTGAAAAATGCGAAAGCTTCGTTATCAGGGAACACAGAAAGAACTTGTGCTTTCAAAAATAAAAGAAAGATTGTAGGAAATCAAGAGGAACCACTATCATTGTCAAACAATGATTTATTCATTGCTGTGCAGAACAATGATGTTGACACACTGAAGATTGTATTAGATAAATATCCCGATAAGATAAATGTTATCGACGATTACGGTTGGAGTTTGCTCATGATTGCTTGCCAGGCAAGCTCTATAGATGCTGCAAAAATGTTACTTAAAAGCGGTGTAGATATGTCTGTTAGAGATAAAGCTGGTAACTCTGCTCGAAGTTTAGTGATAAAGAATAAAAATTATGTATTAGCTGACATATTTCTAAGTTACAAACAGAAGAATACTGCAGTCAGTTCAAAACAAGGAATTAATAAAATTAAATCAAGAGAAGAATTTATGTGTCAAATTTGTAATAAAACATTTCCTGATAGGGAAGAACATTTATCATCAACTTTACACAATATAAGTGCAAGTAGAGGGAAGAAAATACCAGCAAATTATATCCTGCCAGAGTCAAACAGAGGTTATCAGTTAATGTTAAAAGGTGGATGGGACAAGCAGTCAGGTCTAGGAAGGGATGGATCTGGTAAATTATACCCAATCAGAACTGTACAGAAAAAAGACAGGAAAGGCCTTGGACATAAAAAGTTGAAATGTGAAGAAATAACAGTAGAAGACAATAATAAACATAAAAATAGAAAAAAATTGGCAAGAAATCACCAAACTGACAGATCATTTGAAATAAATTTTAGGCGAGAATTTTACTGAAACATGCTGTTTTATTTTCTTATTTGAACACAACAATATTTCTAGCAAAATAACTATTATAAAATCTCCATACTATGAGCTGCCATTATACAATATATTGCCAATTAATATGGTAAAAGGAAACATTAAAAAAAACTGGGTATAGTCAGTCATAACTGAAATAGGTAGAATGTTTCTATGGAGTTTTAAATTTATCTTGTTTTGGTATAGAGGTCATAGTATTAACAATTTTATCTCATTTAACAATATTATTACCACTTTAACAAGTCTAACATGCTCATATAATAATCATAAAATATGATGGCATATATTTAAAAAATCATACAAACTCTGGTCAAAGATTAGAATTATTTTGGTTTTATAATAAATTAATATGTAATATAATGAAAACTATAATTCTTTATTAACTTTTAAAAGTACTGTACATAACATTTGCACAGTTGTATAACTTTATTGTAATAGTCAATAATACTTTTCATAATAATGAATACACTTTATTTTTGAGGCATATTGGTATTTGTGCACAGTTGGATAAAAATAATCTGGAAAATCTGTCATGAATAAAATTCTTTATGGTACATACATAACTTGAAGAACCTTTTGTGATTTATCTTATGTATAATATGTTCATATTCTTCATTTTATGTAGTTTCACATCTTCATCTAAATTCTTTTACTTACATCTAATTATAATACAATATACTTATCTGTATACTTATATTGCACTCTTAATTACTATCAAAGATTAGGGGCAACCCAGTTGAGGAAGTTGATAGCAAGTTCAAATCCTACAAAGCAGGCTGCATTCGCTGGGAAGGCTCTGAGCATGACAGGAGTCACACCCTTGTACAAGGCTGTCGGACCTTCTCTCTCCATTAGCTGCTTGAATACATCCCTCATACCATTGGGGTATGTTCCCTCGGGAGCTGTCTGCAGTCTACTCTTCAAAACATCAGCTGGCATGCCTACCAGCCAGTTAGCTATTCCAGCACAACCACCTGCCATTATTGTTGCCATCATCTTCGTCTTGGCCGTGGCATCCTCAGGCACAAGCACTTCTTTGACCCATTCATAAGTCATGAAGTACATGCCACTGGCGGGCACATCTCTGAGTATTGTGGCTACACTGCCCTTGTATATGCTTTTGATGCCACCCTCTGAATATAGCTGCCTGGCACAGTCAACCATACCATTGTATTTCTGTGGCACATTACCACCCTGTTGAATCTGAAGTAGACATTTGATGCGTTCTCCTGGCGCCATGATGGATGTGGTGAAAATACCAGAGAACGCGCCCGCAGCAAACAGCTCAGGCTTTGTTAGAACTTGGTTTTCGTCTGATTTTATTAGTTTCTTACCGAGGCCAAAGCCAAAGAAACTTATAGCGAAAATAGGGGCCACCCCTGTCAGCGGCGCGGACATGCCTTTGTACAGGCCTCTGAAGCCTTCCTTCTGTACAGTTTTCTTGAAGCAGTCATAGGTGCCACCGTACAAGGCAATCTCACCTGGTTTGGGCAAAGGCATAGTCTGTAGTCTCACTTTTACTGTGTCCATAGGATGGCCCGCTAAAACAGTGCAGACACCACCAAAACCACCACTTAGAAAATATTTAATTGGGCTACTGTTTTCCGACATTTTCGTTTCGTTTGTTCGCTCGGAGGAAAAAGGAATGGATAGGTAACTTTAGGAAACTCGTTTTCTGTCTATACGTATACCTACTTTATGAAATATTTCTATTAAGATTTCTAATCAACAGCTCAGCTGTCTTGTCATGTGTCAAAGTCCATTCACAGACTACTTAGAGATCAAGAGATACTCTCATAAATACAAATGTACTCTGTGGATACTACGTATAGTGCACAAGTCATAGACATAGTCTATGGCACAAGTGCATGTATAGCACAGATTAATATATTTGATGTATAGGCCATTCGTCCATTCATGTGAGAAAGTACCAATGACCAAAGAAGCCTCTCTGAAAGTACCTAGCATGAGGCGTATTTATCGTCACAGTTAAAAATAACAGATATTTAAAGATAACAGATAAAAATTGTTCCTGCCAATGCCTCCGGTGTACTGTGTACTGTGATCCGGTAACCGTATCCAGGGAACCTGACGCAAAAACTGCAGCTGGTTTTGATGGTTTCATATCTCTGTCTACGGTTTCATACTTCAGTGGTTTTGAATCAAAACATCAAAACTTTTGATGTTTTGTTGACAGACTTGTGATGACAAGACATTGACATTTCTGAAATAAAATAGGAAACAAACAAACGCCTGAAGTTGTGAATATGAATAGAATTTATATGAATACCCAGGGTTATTATCACTAAACTGCCTTCCAAATGCTCGAATTGAGTTAATATTCTACAATGGCTTGTCCAAAAGAAGAAATTGAAAAAAAGCGCCTTGCTGCGCTACAGATACGGCAAAATAAACTGTCTAGTAGCAGTAATCGTCCGACATTTGGCTTAGCTCAAACAAGAAGCCCACTGCCGACTTCGTCAAACGGAGGTGTTAAAACGTTGTTTGGTAATTCAAACAGAAATCATCCATACGCCAAGCCAGCTATCAGTGATGAAAATAATGTGCCTGTGGGGAAAGTTGTTAGTGGGACGGTGTATTTGATATCTGAGGATAGGTTTGAAGTGAATCCGTCGGAATTTTGTACGCCACTCATTAATATATTCAAGAGCTTGCGTTCTAAAAGTTATGGTTGGTAATTTTGGTACTTTGGTATTATGAGACTTGCTATATTCTTCTTGCTTGGATCTCTACAAGCAAAAATTGGTCAATAAGTCATGGAAATACCCCTAGTCATGTGTAATTATTGTAACTCTGCCCCTAAGATGACCCACTGACCCTTATTAGCAGAATACCTAAATGATGGGGATAATTGTAAGAAAAAGTGATGTTTTTCATGAAGGAAAAACCTGAAAAAATTATTTTGTGATTTGTATTTATTTCATAGGTTGTGGTTGGTAATTTACAATTCATTTCTGACACACACAGCTGGCACTCTGTGAAGGTTTATGATTTTAAATGCACAACAAACGATGCACACACAATTTTTGATGACACGGTTGGTGCAATCGCTAAACAATTCGCTTTCTGCGCTATGTGTCACGGGTTCGACCGACAGATAGAACAAATATTTGAATGATTTACAGATCATTGTTTTGGGTCTGGGTGTGTGTGAATGTGAGATGTATGTTTGTAAACCGTACCCTCGATACAGGAGAAATCCTAGGGAGGGGCAACTTTTTATATAAATAAAAGAGTTGATGAGTCTTTATGCATCTACATAATATCTAAGTTATATCTTTCTAAACTTTACTAAACTTATACTGCATTTGATTTCAGATACTAAGTCTAAGCTATGGAATTTTTCAATTAATGACTATCAAGAGCTGATGAGTAAAGTAGCACCGATGGCACCACACATAGTATTAGGTCCTCTCCCGCCATACGTCTTGAGGGTAAGTTACTCATACTTGGTATGGCTTAGATATTTCATTTCAGCAAGCTATGTACGGTCAGTATGGTTCGGTAGCTGCAAACAATAGAATTTCTTGTAAACTTTGCACTGCTTGGTGGGTTTTCAAAAAGTTATAATTCATGATTTTAGAATCTTTTCTTTGCTAAATGTCTTGTATTTACCATTATATGAAAGTTGATGATTGTTGTTGATGAGTCGATGATTCATATTATTGTTATGTTCCCATCGCCGCAAACAACAACTGGTGGTCACAATTAGGTGCTACAAGAAAATGCTATGGATCCGAACAGTGTTGACTTATCACCCATTGAAGCCACTCTCAGACATAAACTCATGCCATTCCAAGAAGATGGAGTCAGGTAAATGTAATATAACAGAAATATTGTTGTTGATAGCCCCATACTGCGTAACTAACATTGTTAAATTCATAGGTAGCTGATTGAAAATGGCAATTAATAGACGCGAAGACCTTATTTTGATTTTTTTTGTACATAAGCGGTACTTAACAATGTTATCGAACCGGTATGGGACTATCAATGACGGTATGTGATATTTTTAAATAATATAATCACCAGATTTATTAGTTTGATCTACACACTAACTTCCTTCTACTTCTGAACTGACTAAATATCATTTATGGGACCATAAATTACCTCAGGAACTATTACAGAATTACCATGAGGCAAGACCAAAAATTACTGAATGTCCTCTATGACCAAGTGACAGATAGTAAGAATAGAATTTATTTAAAAAAATAAGGCCTACATAAACTGTTGACATCAATTACCATTAATTAAAGTGCCCAGATTTTCATATATTATTAATAATGTATACTTCATTTGAAATAAGATTAGAAATTGTAATAAACCTTTTTTACAGTTCGTTCAACCGATTTTGACTTTTATTCCGTTGGCATAAGGATGGCATTAAAAGCAAAAACGTGGTTACAATACCAACTATTTGCTGCAGCTGCCATTTGTCATGCCACTAACGCAATAGAAGTCAAAATCGGTTGAATGGACTGTAAAAAAGGTTTATTTAAATTTCTAATCTTATTTCAAATGGAGTATAGTTATAAAAAAATATTTGTTGCTTTGTGTGGAGCCTAACTAACAATACTATTATATGTGTATTACATACTTGTCACTGGCTATCAGTTCCTACAGTAATGTTAGACGACATAGGCTAGGAAACATAACTTATGCCAGAAGTAAAAGGTAAGTAAACCTTAATAACCCCCGAAATAAAACAGGGGTGTTACAAGTTTGTAGTGTTTATCTGTGTATCTGTGTATTTGTGTATCTGTCTGTGGCATCGTAGCTCCAAAACGGATGGACCGATTTCAATTTTTTTTTATCGATAGCTCTTTTAATCGGATATCATCTTAGCTATGTTTCATGACAATCTATTCAGCCGTTCAAAAGTTACAGCTCTTTTTCTAGTTGGAGTCGGGGGTTTTTGACGGTTAGGTTATTTTTCGTACAGATTTGGAATATCCCGGCGCGGTCGCTGCATGATAGCGGATGACATGGGCCTGGGCAAAACCTACCAAGCGCTAGCCATCGCCAGCTACTACCGACACGACTGGCCCTTGCTCATCGTCACCACATCTTCTATGAGGTAACAAGTGAACATAAGTTATAGCAAAACATTCCAAGCGCCATAGGGGGCTAAAATAATAATTGTCAGTGCATCAGAAATGCGTGGTCATATTTAAGGTTATGGTTCAGACTTCAGACCATCAAATTTAACTAACTAAAAACTTTCTCTATGGGACCAACATCGTAATCGCGAAAAAATTCGCAAAAAAATCAGCTGTCCCATACATTTGGGCATTTCTGATACATGTTGTATATATACCTTAAGTTTCATAGAACTATACCTTGCAGGGAAACATGGCAGGACAAGATTCACGAGTTGTTGCCCTCAGTGCCCATGATGAACATAGCAGCGCTAACCAGTGGCAAGGACACTCAACTTGTTGCTGATAAACAGGTTAATTCTTATCTTTAGAACGCCACCGTCGTATATACGTGACAAGCAATGGCGGGCCCTGTAGGCTAATTCACGTAACTAAAGAAGTGCAGTTGCCGCGCAGTTGCATTAAAATATTGATCAAAACAACACATTTGGCAATCTTCTTCTTCTTTTTTCGTAATGGCAATTGAGCCGATGTCGACTATTCTGCCATTTGGTATCCTTTGAACTTCAGTGAGATACGCTCCCGTCAAGTTCGAGGGTCACTGCAATACGATCGGTGCGTCTTAAAATTACGTGAATTAGCCCTCTGTACGCCAATGACGTCAATACTTGACAATAATCATGGTCACGAAAATACGAAATAAAGACATTAATTAATTAATTTTATTTGTATTCTTTTTAAAGATATTTGCGCTGAATTTGTAGCTTGGCGTAGGTATAGGGTAATCAACACGCTTATCAAATGGATTGTTGATCACAGTAAGTTGGTTTTAGCGCACTGTAGGACGTAATAGTGAAATAATATTGTACCTATGTACCAGTGGCGAAGAGTCCATACAACCCGATTCCCATCGTCTTCCCTTTAGGAATTGGTTAGTGCATTGCATAGACGAACGGAATATTATATTATTTACTCATCCATCTGACAAAAAAAGGCTTGTTACTCAGTTAGGTCGAGCTCTTCCAGACATGACTATATATAGATTACAAGAGACGGTATGGATTTTAGTATTGCAGCAATTTGTAGATGGCATTTTTGGGACGGCTTCCCTTTTAAAACTGTTACCCTTCGCCACTGCTATGTACATACAATTATGTTCTTTTCAGACTGAAATCGTCATAGTAAGTTACAAGATCACGAGCATGCACACAAATCTATTGAAGATTAAAAGATTCGGATTCGTTATTATAGTGAGTATCCCCAAGACACATCTTATTGTTTACTAATGATGTAGCGATTTTATATCAATATACCCAATATTACTCATTTTACTTCCACATAATCTATAAAAATTAACAAATAACCCGACTGCACAAAAACGAACTAAAAACATGGAAGCAAGATGAAAGGAAACCGAGTATCCTTTATCAAAAATTATAACATGCAGTCGGATGCATGTTTTATGGCGTTCGTTACATACGCCCGCGACTGCGCGAGCGCAAAAGAACACAAAAAAAACGTGTTTTCGGGAAAATCTGTTCAGTCGTTCAAAAGTTACGGCTCTTTTTCTAGTTGGAGTCGGGGTTTTTTTGACGGTTAGGTTATTTATTGTGTGGTGACTTTGTGAATAAAGGATTCGAAATCAAAGGGTTCTGTATTCCAGGATGAATCACACTACTTGAAGTCTCACAAAGCCCAGTGCACGTTAGCACTGAGATTTATCTCGAGACAGTGCAAGCGAGTGATCTTACTGAGTGGCACACCTGCACTCAGCAGACCCGCTGAGTTGTACACACAGCTGACACTGATAGAGCCCGGCCTCTTCTCAACTTATATTGACTATGGTAAGATCTTAGAATTTTTGGCAAACCTGAAGCCGGGCTTCCATTGGCAGCGGAGCGGGCATATGGACTCCGTTTAACTCGCGACGGTAAACTTCATAGAAGTGCTTCCACAAAGAGTCTAGCGGAGAGGACTGATCGAGTGAAAATAGTTATTTACAAACTCGTTCCGCTTAAAAGTGGTCGAAACTCTTTCATAATGGAAGGTGAAGCCTATTTTAGCTAGTTGGACTCCGTTCCGCTCGGCTACTACTTGCTCATGACCCTTTCGCAGTGGAAGCCCGGCTTTAGAAGTAGCACAAATGATTGTATTATAAGGTCAATAGGAATGTTACCGTATTTCTTGATTATTGTTAGTGGCGTGCACTCCATAGACACAAAATAAGACACTGCCTACCCTATTAAATTAAATAGATATTAACTAATACAAACATTGATGTCTGTAATCAATATATTAATGCGTGAAGAGAAAACTTTGTAACGCGCACAGAGTAGTGTAAGATTTGGCATAGTTAAAGTTTATATGGAGAAGGAGTGCAGAAAGCTAAAATTTATATATCTATAATATTACGGTCGAATTTCGACCACTGGGCGACCACTAGTATCAGTTAATTTAAGGATATTTGGTGTTTTGTCATCTTAGGACGAGGTGGCGTCGTCGTAGGTGAGGTGTTTTTCTGTATTTAACTTGACAATACAACCCTAAATTGTTTTTACCTATTCTGTAGGACATATCTGCGCACGCCACTGATAATAATAGTTGTTTCTCGTTGACAAGCGGGGCACCCCACGAAATGCCAGCGCGCGCAGAGACCACAGACGCTCCGCGCGACCCTCGGTGATGGCGAAGTAAGCGTGGCGTCAGCGAGTTGACCGAAATATCTTAGATGTTAACCCTTAGCCTCGACAAGATTGTGACATTCCATATACCCGCTGAATCGACGAGCTGTCACAAATTACGTCATGAATTCTATCAATTACACTGTATTTGCACGTAAATATTATTCAGTGAATATAAATGAAAAATATGTTATCTCATTGAATTAAAAGCCGAAGTTTCTAGGAAATTTCTTTAGTTATATGTTAGTGTTGGTAAAACTGCATCCTTACATTGCATTATTTGTAATAAATGCTAATTTCTTAACCTATCACGATTTCGAGTCACTTTAACTTAGCATAAAAAATGCACCTAAGGAGCCTGCTTACCCGCAGAAATTCTATAATATGGAATAATTAAATATATTATCTTCCTACTTATTACTTAACTTTTACCATTATTCATACTTATACACCAATAAGCACATAAAAAATCACAGCTAAATTATCTGAAATTTGAATGGAACCGTAATTCGATATTAGTGATGACCATCCAGCTAATATTGTTATAGCAATGGAAACCTCGCATTAATCGAATCGGCCAAAACGATTAGAAAAAAAATCAAGTAGGAAAATCTTTTTAAACGGTTTTTTATAAGTAGATAGTTGTTATTATTATATATTAGATTGTACTAAAGCTATAAAATGAGTAAGTAAACTATGGGATTAAAAATAAAATGTGGGATACATCGATCATGAAAAGGTTTTAGAAATCCAAAAAGTTGTAGTATTGCCGGCTTTATTTGAAAAAGCAACCTTTTGTAATAATTTTATCATGGTACAGTTATACCATACCATACCATACTGTATACACCATAATAAACACAAAATAGTTTAATTATTTTAACCGGCTCGTAGGTAGCTACGTCGTAGGAGAGGAGCGATGTAGGTAGGTATCGCGCAGATCAGTCGATCAGCGAGGTCAAGCAGCGCTTGCCGCGGTCAGTCCTTGGATGGGCGATCGTTTCTTTAAACCTGTCCGTGCCTCGGTAAGCCGGTTAAGCAGTTTGTCCCGGTGTCATACGAATACCTATGACAATAGTTATGGGAGTCAGCAGCCCTAAAATTAGGTATCACTCTCCCAATAATGGTGGCGTAGGTCATTCGGTCAGTGTAAAATACTGATATTTAGCCGCAAATGGCTAGGCTGGGAACCGACCCCAACGTAATTGAGAAAAAGGCTAGACAGATGAAGGTAATTTAGCAAATTTTGAATTTTCAAAGATCCACTTGCTGAGCCCCCTTTTTCTTTAGTTACAAGAAACTTATCACGAAGAGCAAATGTCAGGGTGCCCTAAACTATTAGTTCGATTCATTCGCCCCTCCCATCTATTTGGTGTACCTCCGGCGCGGCAGTCTGTATGTGTTAGTACAGTGTTAGGTAATTCTTGTATAATATGTTTATCTACTATAAACATATTATACAAGAATTACCTAACACTACCTATAATCCAAGTTTTGAAAGCTATTCTAAATCTCCCCATACCGTGTCTTAGCCTGGCAGCGGCGCGGCACGGTACGTCCACCAAGGGCACGTATTCCTTGCAAAAGCCGCGTTGCTGACCATCGGACAAACAAAACATGCATCACATTGCTTTACGCGCTGTGCCGTTCTGCCCAGACAGGACAAGAGCCTTATGCCAAGGTAGATATCGATAAAATATTTTTGAATTAAGAATACTAATGACAAGCGCATTCGAGTAAAATAAATTTCCTGAGCTCAAAACATGTCTACTCAGATGAATTAGCTACTATTTTTGAAATTAGAATCTAAAAAAAAACTACTCATAAAAGTTAGTTTACAGATATACATAATAAAGAAAAGAAAGAAAGAAAAAGTTTTTATTTCTACGCCCATTATGACGCACAAAACATAAAAATATCTAAGCTTAATTATTACTAAAAAAAATAAAAATAAAAATATCATCGTTCAGAGAGGCTTATATATAATCAATGTCCACTTATTTTAAATCATTTGGAATACCATCGCGCACGCGCGTTATACAGAAAAGAACAAATTTAAATATAGAAGAGTGCGCCCAAAAATTAAATCATTTGTTATTTGAGTGCAGATTTAATTTACATCGAAATACATTATTATAATATGGGATATTACGTTTATATTAATTCATTTTAGTAATAACAATAATTATATTACATTAATAATATTTATTTTAATGTTATTAGTAGATATCGATTTCTATAGTTACTTATTTTGATTAATCGATTACGATTAAAGTTCGGAAAAATAATCGATTAAAAAAAAAGTGTATGGACATCTCAATAAAAAAAATTAAAAAAATGGTGGCAGAATATAAAACCCGAATTGAGTAGTGATAACAAAGATTACGCAATATTTAACTTGTGGAGTGATATTTACGTTGAAAAATGGACTTTTACGTGTACTACATATATTTTTAATCCACAATGTAGCATATTTTGAATAAGTCATTTGTGAAATATGTGATATTAGTGAAAAACAAACAATAACAAAGGCATAATTCGCGGGAAATTTTTACTTCCAACATCAAAATCTTTGTTATCACTGCTTTATTGATGAAACCTATGGATGATTTCAGCAATCTAATAAATAAGGCGTTATTTACTTAGCTATGTTATGGAGTTTGGTGATCCAAAATCCACATTTTCATGTTTTTTAGCAACACGGCCGGTGGTCTCAGAATGGCCGATATTTTATAGGTAAATTTTGTTATTTATTCATGAAATACGGAAGATTTGCGTGCTTGTACAAACTAAATGTTTATCAAACTCTTTTAATTAACACACAATATAATGATTCGATTGTTTATTTATCGTAACGACTGACAATGATTTGAAATGACAGTTGGGCCCATTTGTGTGCCCGTTTCGAGTTTACGGTACCCTGCGTGTCGGGCCCATTTGTGTGCCCTCTACGGATTATAAGGTTAAGCCGCTCTGGTAGTCTGCTCAGATACCTGTGTGAAGGGAAAGTCTATTCGTCCTCAATTTTTTTTGTATCAAACTAATCTAAAAATCTCTCCTTAACAAGCTCTTTAGCCCATTAAAGCAGTGACGCACTGATCAAAAAAATCCTTTGCAAAGATCACCACAAGAAACCATGGCATAGAACGAAATAGTGCCAGAAACATTGACCTACCATTACAATAGACATTAGGTCCGCGCTCAAAAGTGTCTGCCAAAAAGTTCCAAAACGAAAAAAGAGTTACAATCGCGCGCCAGTCTTTGTTTTGTCAACCGACAGAATACGCGTCAAAAATTACTGTATTGTGAAAAACTTGAATAGGCTGATAAATTGTCGCAAGTAAAATTAAGCTGTTTATAGTACGCGCAAATCTTTATGAGCCCTGAACTCGGTCTCTCTCCCTCTAGCACCTATAATAAGCGTACTGCGTATCCACTCGCGTTCAAATTCCGAGAGCTCATAAAGTTTTGCGACAACTATACTAATGACGATATTGAATTAGGATGTTATACTTTTTTATATTTCTTTATATTATTATTTATTAGTACCTAGACTTTACTACCTTCTAGGTTGACTCGGGACACATTTCTCGTGAATTTTGTTCTAGACTCGCCGTCCGTTTTAGTAGTAGGTCAATGGCCAGAATCCTTAAACTTGCCACTTGGAACATCAGAACTACAATTTCTACCAATCATCATTCTCTTCAGGTAAACGATACTGTGACGGCAAGCTGAACAGCTTTGGGTGGGATATAAAGGGTCAGTCCAACCTCGTTGAGCTGCAGGTCATACTGCAGAGGCGGTTCCTCATCAGGAGGACCAAGGAACAGGTCCTCACCAAACTGAAAGAGAAGACAAGGTGAGATTTTTTGAGTGTTTAAGAACATGCTCATAGTTTTTTTATGTATTATTGACATTGATTTTTAGTTAAATGTAGTAAATATAAGTAGATATAAACTTTAAAAAAAAGTAAAAACCGACTTCAAAAATCTAAAAAGTATAAAATAATTTTCTTAAAAAACTTACCAGCTTCTGAAGTCGGTGCCACTACCAAGCACCACTCTATGTCGAGACTCTAGGTGCG
This sequence comes from Allophyes oxyacanthae, assembly GCA_932294325.1. Taxonomy (NCBI): domain Eukaryota; kingdom Metazoa; phylum Arthropoda; class Insecta; order Lepidoptera; family Noctuidae; genus Allophyes; species Allophyes oxyacanthae. The sequence goes on from OW028625.1 coordinate 3,009,458, forward strand.
CGGTTCCAAGTAGTAGGTCCAATGGAGAAGAACCGGCAAGAAACTATGGCAACTCTTTTAAAATAATTAAATGTTTGTGTGTGAAAGGCCAATAATAATAGTAGCCGCCATTTGTAATCCGATTCTAGAGAACTAAACTGCAAATAATATCTTTGTAGAGAGACAGTGCTGCTTGACCCGACGCTACTCCAGTTCAGTCAGGACACGCAGAAGGATCTCTCAGAGATGGCCGAAGCGTACCAGTCCAGCAAATCATCCGACAAGAACGCAGCACTCATCTCTTACTACAGCAAGTCGGCCACAGTCAAGGTGCCGGCTATATGGTCGGTATTTATATATTTATACTTTTATGTTCGCGTATACCAGTCAACCTTTTGTTGAAATAACCTAACCGTCAAAAACCCCCGCTCCAACTATAAAAAGAGCTGTAACTTTTGAACAGCTGAACAGATTTTCCTTAAACATAGCTAAGTGTGTTAATTGCTCCTTTTTTATCAGGTCTACAATAAAGAGTATTTCTATTCTATTCTAAGAACCATCCCGTTTAAACTAGCTTTCAATTAAAAATTACTGCATTCATATCGGTCCATCCGTTTTTGAACTACGATGCCACATACAGACACACAGATACACACTACAAATTTATAACACCCCCTTTTTCGTCGGGGGTTAAAAGTATGATGTCAGAAGTACCTTTTTTAACCTTCCGATGCCTAACTCCATACAGTCGCTCAACACGACAACGCGCTATAGGGGGAATGTGCAGGTGTTATGTCCCGAGCCACTATAGTGCAGCTCGGGACTTAAACATTCGAGCCAGAGCGATCTAATTTTTATTTGAGTCTACCGTTTAAAAATAACGCTTTAATTTGACCGTGAACATAGTATTACACATGCAACATTTGTTTTCGCATGAAAGAAAACTGGCAATCCAACATTGAATGTTAAATATAAAATTATATTTTTGTACCCAAAATAAACATTAATTACTACACATGGGCTTCCTTGTAACCAAATATTATCATAATCACAGATGCAGGCGGATTGGCGGTCGCAAAACGAACAAAAATACATAATTTATCCAATGTACCACATGTGGTACATAGCGATTGAATAACTATTGTGTCTGCTGTTTGTACAGTGAATGTGTTAAGTCCATGCACAATAAGAAATTACATGAGAGAATTGATCCTTTAATAGCATTTTACGAACTTTATGAGTAGAGAGGGGAAAGCCTACCTATCGCCGAAAATCACACTCAATTCTCAACCTTATATCCACTGTAATAAGCATATATTTTCCGCAGCCAGTACATCCGCCAGTTGCTAGAAGACGGCAAGACAGAAAAGTTCCTGGTGTTCGCGCACCACCGGACAGTCATCGACGCGATCTGTCTCACGCTCGACGAAGCCAGTGTACACTACATATCTATCGTCGGATCTACCCCCGCTAACAGTAGAGCGGTTAGTACTACTATACTATATCATCCGGAAACATCCACTGCTTCTCCTTCTGTCCAAGTAGACCCGTCAGATGCTAGACGACGTCTAGACAGGCCAGAACGACAAGATCTATCTCACTCGACGAGATGGGCGTTCATAATTATTTTCCATTTCGCTAAAATACTCGATTAAAAATTAATATGTGCGCGGCAGTATCCAACGTTACGTCTTCGGGCGATATCTTTGCAACAACCAAACTATCGTGGACAGCAGAATGTCCCGAGCCATGTCGTGACGGTATGCCCTTGATTCGCATAATTTTGATAGGCATAAAGTTTTTTCGCATAATTTTGATTGGCATAAAGTTTTTTCGCATAATTATGATTGGCATAATTGTTTGTGAGCATAATGGTTTCATCGAAGCGAAACACTGTTACAGTAGGTTAAGGTAATTTTGGCCAAACGCAAACACTATGAACAACGTCATTATGTCTCAGGTAATGTGGATAGACGTTATGCGAAATGACGAGTATGACAAGAAGAGCAAATATGGAAACAGTCGTGACTTCGTGAGACTTTCTCGCTGGTGTAAACGAGTGTTAATACGTAGCTTGATTGTGGACACAGGAGCTGGTGGACAAGTTCCAACACTTGCCGTCGTGTCGCTGTGCGGTGCTGTCCATCACTGCTGCCAACTCGGGCTTGACGCTTACTGCGGCCAACCTCGTGTTATTCGCTGAATTGCACTGGAATCCTGGAGTAAGAATCATTGATTCATCTATAGTCGGTTTCTTGAATAAATATCACATTTTTAGATGCTTAGCTACGTAGTATTTAATAAATAAATGACCTTCCGAGTTCCCGGCCTCCATGCGTTATGTTCTAATAAATAGCCAGCGCATAAAATGTACCAGCAAGTTCTTCGTGCGAATTTTATAAATAACTTTTGACGTGGACATCTTTGAAAGGCCTACGGCATTAAGTCCGCCTCTGTACTTAGTGCATAAAGTATAAATAAATAAATAAATAAAGGCTGTTCAGAACATTACACCCACCGTGTAGAGCACACCATACAATACCCTCGTTGGATGACTAATTATGTAGTTAACTAAACACACACACACTCACATTTAAATGTGGTTTGTGGTAACATTGTGTGTGGTGCTCGTAGATCCTGATACAAGCAGAGTCGCGCGCGCACCGCATCGGGCAGCTGCGCGGCGTGAGCGTGCGCTACCTGCTGGCGGCGCGCACCGCCGACGACTACATGTGGCCGCTGCTGCAGAACAAACTCAACGTACGTCATACATATTTGCCTGCTATACAAATTTTATAGCTAGTGTCACAAAAATGTACTAAAAAAGTACTTATTTTCAGGTGCTCAACAATGTAGGATTAAGTAGAGATACATTTGAAGATACGACATTGAAACATCAGGTAAATGTGCATTATCTCTAAAAAAGAAATTATTAGATATAAATATTTTTTGTTTATATAACTCTTTTGAGTTCATAAATTAAATTAATATATAGATATTGATCAATTAATATTAATACTTTACTACTAAGGGCCATGTTCACCGACAATATAGCAGATGGTTAAAATATAATCGGCCGCTTACCCATACAAAAAGTCACGTTTAAACGGCTGATTTTGCTCTAATCGTCTGTTATGTTGTCAGTGAACTTGGGCCTAAGTGGCACAGTCGATATGTAAACTATAAATACTAAATATAATTAGTGTCAAAAATGTATTGGTGTACAAATTATTCTATTCTATACATCATAATTATAATCTAGATATTTTGTAAATCAATTTTATGAAAAACTTTTGTATTTCTTTTAGGAAAATAAAAACAACATTGCCCAGTACCTAACACAGTGTAACACGCCGAAAAATAAAAATGACTACATACCCGGCACAAATATTAAGAAGAACTCTATCAACACAGATGCAACGAGCTGTCAAACAGACTCAAATAAACAGTCATCAAGTAGTGATGAGATCTTCAAATCGTTCTTAGATGATGATGAAGATGATATGCTGCTCGCTACCCTAGATCTATGAGAGTAAATTGTGATATTTATAAATATTTTGCATTATTTCGGTTTTTTATTTCTCCTTTTGTCTGCGACAGCATGGCGATTGCTCATGTTGTGTTATAGCCCAAACCATAGATATAGAATAGCCCAAACATACTGAGCGTAGGGTCCGTCCATAAAGTACACGTTAAGGGGGGGAGGGGGTCGACGAAGAGTGCCATTATGTGAGAAGGGGTGGTAGGGGTCCTAAGTTTCGTGACATCACATTTCAACATCTAAGTGTTAAAATGCCGAACTATTAACGAACAATTTAAAATTATTTCCGACTCGTAACTGTATGACGATGAAGAAATTAAATGGAACTAATTTCAGAACTGCTGTTTTAATTTAATAATTTCTAGATGTAAAATTTGTGACGTCACACTAGGGTCTCACAAATGTGATAAGGACGGGGGAGGGGTTTTCTTCTTTTTTTTTATATGGCAATTGAGCCGATGTCGACTATTCTGCCAGTTTCAAGTAAAATAGTTAATAAGATATATAAGATAAAAAGTAAAGATGGTTATTGATACGCCATCTTGAGAAAAAAACCGGGGGAGGGGTCAAAAAATCACGAAATTATATAGTGTGACGTACTTTATGGATGATCTCTTATGTGACGTGTGCTATAGGTACTAATATTATCTCTATGCGTGTGCTACGTTCATGCTACGTTATGATGTTTGAGTGTCAACAACGTCAGATATGAGAAGTCTGTTCCTAAATTGTTTCATTTCGTATACTACCTATTATACATAACATCTGAAGCCTTTTGATGAACATGTGGCTGCAACTAATTCAAGCGCGTGCGGCGACCGCTAGCGCTCCAGTGTTAGATCTTTTGTTATTTATTGTTTGGAAGCTATCCAGACTAATAAGATTTATCAAATAGAGTACTACCTATGTGTAAAATAAGTTGCTAATGACAAGCTTCCACACTTTTATGACTTTGTCTCTCATTTTGCTCAGTAATTGAATTGTTTCATATCTTTACCAATAATTGATATTACTTTTATGGATTAAATCCTGAAAAAGAATAAACAAATAATTTTTGAAAGGAATAAACAAATAATGGTGACGAAACTTTGACATTATTATTGTTCTCAGCCAAAAGTGTCCGCTCGGTAACTAATGAATTAAATTAATATCAAAGGACAAATGAAAACAGCAGTGATATCTTGATGAAATACTTTTAATTAAATAGGAAATATATAAAGGTTCTGTGACGTCATGCGTAATGTGCACGTAAGTACGTGTCCTTAGAAGTATAACGGTTATTTTGTCGATTATTAATTCTTTTTCGAAGTGTGTCATCTCTGACATTTCGATTCGATTGCTTCGTCTTTCTGCTGATCAGTCTGCAAATTGACACAAAATGATTATAATAGTCAACACTAACTAGTAACTAATGTTGGCACTACAATAGGTAAGGTCAATAGGCCTTTTTTAGGGTTCCGTACCCAAAGGGTCAAACGGGACCCTATTACTAAGACTTCGCTGTCTGTCCGTCTGTCACCAGGCTGTAGGTATCTCATGAACCGTGATCGAAAGTTGAAATTTTCACAGATGATGTATTTCTGTTCCCGCTATAACAACAAGAAATATTTATGGGGGCTCCCATACAATAAAAATGATATTTTTGCCGTTTTTATAGATAATGGTACGGAACCCTTCGTGCGCGAGTTCGACTCTAACTTGTTTTTTCTTGCAAATTTTTGAACTCGGTTTTGAACTCTATCAATCTTCAATCTTTAGGATAAACTAAAAATACCTAATAATAATACATGCAAAACCTATTCCGCTATCTTCGGATCGTTCGGCGCGCAACAGTGCGTGTTCACTTTAAGGCATGACCCCTTCATATCCTGAGAAAAGGCCTGTGCCCAGAAGCTAGATAGGAGCTTATTATTTATAGGAAATAAATACCGTATGTTCTCACAAGTGCCCCAACCCTGGAACTTGATCTTGGAGTCCTTCTTAGCGTTGCAGTGTAACACGCAAATGTTCGCGTACGTCTCCTGGTTGGTGGCACACACCGGACGATGCACCGCTGCGCAGAGGCATGCTTTAGAATCATCCTCGGAATTCCTGTGAAATAATATATGGTATAATGTTTGATGATGCACGTAACATATTTAGAATATATCTACCTTGTTATTTTTTATTTTTTTTTAATCTTGCCCCTCACTACGGTTTCTCCTGTATCGAGGGTACAGTTTACAAACATACATGTCACATGCACACACATCCAGACCCACGATAACTACTTATCTGTAGATCATACAAATATTTGTTCCGTGCGGGGATCGAACCCGCGGCACGTAGCGTAGAATTATAATCACATAGCCACTGCGCCAAGCATGTCGTTAGATAATTAGTTGATGCGACATAGCATTGGTAAAAACCTGTGTGGTTTACTATGGAGAATATTGAGTTACTCGCTACCGGCATCATGCATCTCAAAGATAAGCCACATTGTCTCAGTCAAGTTTTGACGGGACCAAGATCAAGGCCCATAAGAAAGCACGTCCGGTCCGATATACTGACTCATTTGGGTTGTAGAGGTCAAACGGCAATTGTTCCGTGTAAAATACGAGTGATCTGAAGATACTCTGTACAACATGAAGTGGGATCGAAAGGCGACACCTTACACCACCATTAGATATTCGTAAAATAAGGCTGACCCCAGACAAGTTATGATGCGCGTTTTTTGCGTCGCGTAATTCTGTTTCATACATTTTTCGTTGTAATGTGGCCCAAACAAACAACACCTAATGTATGAAACCGAATGCACGCGAAGCACGAAATTGCATCCGTCCGGCATCAGCCTGTGTTTACAAAGTTCGTTATCAAAATAAAAAAATAAAAATCTATGCGGAATCAATCAATCAAAACGGCCTAAGTATCTTAGTTCGCTTCAAACCTGCCTTGGAATATTGTTTGTCAAAAATAGCTATTTATATTATGAGGGTAAATGTAAGTATCTATATTATTATAATACCCTGTATCCTTAGCTGATAGCCGGTCCATTTCACATGGAATCTGCTTCGGTTCTCTGGATTCGCATTCCAAGTCGCAAGAGTGTTGTTTCATGGGTACAACGCTCGCGCCGCCACACCGGGCATATATTACTGTATTGCAACCGCATTTGTTTGAAGGCTCATACGTGGATAGCCTGCACATTTTGTCAAAACTTTGATTTGCATTAAGAAGACTTATAGAGCATACATAAGGAATTATAAAATTTAATTTAATATCTAAGCGGAAGAAGCAGGAAAGCAGATAATGGTAAAGACCCTAGAACTAATAAATGAAGATAGATAAAGATAAAAGGAAGACAAATAACTTCTTATGAAATAAGAATTAATAAATATTTAGGTAGGCATAGAATTAGTAAGTTCACTATAAGTACCCTTAAATTATTGATTGGTTGTCGCAGCGGCTGCGACTACCAATCAATTTAGTTATCCATTAAGTTTGGCCTAATAATGAATTTCGTGAAAGCTATTCTTCTTATTACTTATAAGTCTTTGGTAGGTATTCTTTTTAACTTATCTTTCGCGTTGCACGTTTTTTTAGTCTTGCTAATGTGTAGGCGTCACCGTGTTGAACCTACCCTGTACCTACTGTCTTTAACAATTGAAAAGTATTAAATTTAGTTTAAAATTTAAAGTCAAAGGTTTATTTTCAGCTATAGATCCAAGCTCTGGAAAATCGTAAAGATCTCCTCCGTTTGGTCACCGTGCAGGTGGTCCTGCACCAGACGATCAGAAATAATTTTAAAAATAAGATTTTAATTTTTTTATTATTAGTTTTTATTTTACGCTTGCACAGTATCTATTTATATAATTATTTTATAAGTCACACCAACAACGTATTCCCAATTAGTTTGCAGTATGTTCAATACGTCCCTCATTACCTGCCTCCTAGGCCGAGTTGATTGATTGATATAATATTATATTACAAAGAGTACCATAGTTTTGTAGCCGAGATGTCTCTATGCTCCTCACATTGGCCCATGTGGTCGAACTTGATTGACGGATCTCTTCTGGCTTTGCATTGCAAAACGCAAAAGTTGACATAAGTAACACCATTTGTGGCACATAAAGTACCAATCCCCGGGTTACAATGGCACATCGATCTGAGCGCTCTCCACCTGCGCATTTTATAATTAACTTAGATTATCTTTAGTTTAGCCTTTCGTCTTGATTTTATCAGAAAAGTTCTACACCATTTGTAATTGCGGTAGGTACTTACGTAATGTGTAAGATTAGCAGTGTGCAAAGGCCAAAATTAATGTTAACGTACCTATTTCTTATGAATGTAGAAAGTTGACAACTTGCAGTCGATGAAATGAAATAGAAACATACATGCAGGATACAAAGAGCAATGAGAGATGAAAAAGCACAGATTTACGTAGATACTACGAGTACAAACCAAACATTTTTATCATGACTAGGTCACCCATGGGTACAATACAATACAATACAATAAACTTTATTGTAGGTACACCAGAAATACAAAAAAAAACATTATCATAAGTATAAACATGTACAATGGGCGGTCTTATCGCTAAAAGCGATGTCTTCCAGACAACCTTTGGATGGACATGACTCGGAAGAAATAGAAAAAGGGCAGTTTGCGGTGTACCATACATATTAATATAAACAGATAAATAATTATTATGCATAAATTTTTATTACACTTACATACAAAATAAATAAATATACAGTGTTAAGATACATAAATGGTATTGGACCTAAAGTATAATATTTTACAGCTTAATAACAACATTTCTACTAAACAGATAGGTAGTGATGTTTCAGCAATACTTTAAAAGAAGTCAATGACTGTGCTCTTCTTACCGACACAGGCAATGCATTCCATAAGCGCGAGGCTTGGACTGTAAACGATTTATCATAGAACATCGTGGAATGCATTGGCATCTCAAGCCTCAAATTAGGTAGGTTAGGTTGGGTAGGTGGGTTGTACCCATTATGAATAGAAAGCCTTTAGATTTATTGATTGAAAAACTGCATATAAGTATATAACAGTGGCGAAGAGTCCATACAACCCGATTCCCACCGGCTTCCCTTTAGGAATTTGATAATGTATTTAAAATAAAAAAATACTCATCCCAACTGACAAAAAGGCATGATAATCAGTTAGATCGAGCTCTTCCAGACGTATGGATTTTTTTCTTCTTGCCACACTAAGTTTTTTTGGAAGACTTAAATGGGACGGCTTCCCTTTTCAAAATTTTCACCCTTCGCCACTGGTATATAAGCATATAACTGCATATAAGTGCTGTAGTGCTGTTCGGTAATAATATAACAATAATTCAGCCCGTGGATATCGCACTGCTGGGTCGAGCCTCTTTTCAGAATCGAAAAGGTTAACCAAAATTTATTTAAGGGGCATAAAGTGCAGAAATTTATATATATGTAGGTGTACAAGTGGACGTTGTACTGCGATGTACAGCAAAAGCATCTTACTCTATTTCTGAAAATTGATAAATAAAGCCCATTTTAGCAAGAAAAATGAATTTATAAACCATAGTCAATTAAAATGAGCTGAAACCACGAAGTTAAGCCTAAAGCGAGGATTCATAGCTGGTGCATCGGTCTCTTTCTAAATAGTAACACAGAAAAATACAGATACACCCATGCGTGATCAAGGTCTGTTTCAGTTAGGTATTGGAGAGTGATAGTCAATTATTCCGATAGATACCTAATCACAATTTTGACCGTGTTTTACTTTTATTGAAATATCTGCTAGTCCGAGAGGTGGTGGTCATGTACTTAGTTTGTTATTCACCACAAGTTCTCAAGCAGTGCTGCCATTCTTTATAATATCTATATTTAATATGTATCTATAGCAGTTTCAGTTTGTCGCAAAGATGCTACTTGCTACTACAAAATAACCACCATCTCTCTTACTATAGTCATTCTACAAATACCGTGTCATGTGTTACGTAAACAATACCGTTCATGCGAATCATCGGCACACTTCCCCCGATGTTTGAGCCTTATGTTCGGTTTCTTTCTGATATTGCATTTCAGAACACATTCGTTCGGATACGTGACACCATTACTGCCACACACTGGATTATAAATCGCGTTGCAGGTGCACGGCGAGTCTTTTGAGGAGCAGGGTCCTTTGTGCAGGACGCTGATGTCAGTGTCATCTACCGTTTGCTTGCACTCCAGGAAACACGCGTTCAAGTATGACTTCCCATCGGAGCCGCAGATAGGATCGAAGGTTTCTTTTGAAAGCGGACACCCGCAAGGCTCGGCGAGGTCCGAAAGATTCGTGCAGGCGAGGGTACTGTTGCTTCGCTGCACCATGATCAGCAACAGTGATGCAGTGATGATCCCTGTCACAATATGACATTAATTGGATGGCTGATGTCGATCCAAGATTAACGGTGAAAGGAACATTATTCGTGTGTGTAGTCCGCCAACCGTGGTGAACGAAGACCTTCAACCCTTCTCAGTTTAAGAAGAGACTCGGGTTCGGTAGAGGGACAGTAATGGGCTGAACAATTGAACATTATATTATAATTATTATCAAGTCTTCCTTTCAAGACATGACATTAATTGGCATATCTTCTAGTCGGCCATCCAAACTATGAGAAGTAATGTTGTTCTAGTGCCACGTGATCTTGGTTACGATAGGAACAGTCCACCATTTTTCAGCGATCAATAATTGCGGATTCGAGGGGCGTTCAGTATAAAGCTTGTCATATCATAAGCATCTCTAAAAAAATGTCTCATTAACCACACTAGGTATGGACATCTAACGCTACAATATGAAACTACGTAGCAACACAGCAAACTAAGTACCGGTGTATACCGGTGTATACGGTGTATACAATACGAATTCGACCACTCAGATTACGAATCCTGAATCACGCAAGTAAAATTATCATCGTATATCTAACACATAATTTACGACTGTTCGATACCAACTGTCGGGTTTTGGCCCGCCAGGTATATTAAATCACCTCGCCTGGTTGGAGGATCCTCCCTTTTCAATTAAGGTACACCTCGTTCCTTCACAGATCTAAACAGCTCCTGAGAATAATATTAATAATATAGGTACTCACCCAATTTAAAATCCATTTTTGGGTATTCACGTCCTGAAGTGAATGATGTATTTTATAATATACATAAGCATTTCGAGAAAATTAATCAATGACTAATTAGTGTAACTTTCACGGAATTAATTTGTGTGGTGTTAGCTTAATTATTAATAATGATCAAATGACAGTAGGTATTAATTGATAAGCATTAATTTAAATCTGGGTATATGGCCGTAGCAAAATTAACTAATGGATTAACTTTTATTACCGACTTCCTGTATAAACAAAGAGATAATTATACAAGCCCAAGGTCATTAGATATAAATGAAGTTTTCTCAAGAAATTATTATGATGAAATCATTTAAGAATATAAAAGAGAAGTAGCCTACCGGCATCAGGAACAGGGTCCAAGCTACTGGTGGTCATGAGGGCTCTAGAGAGAGAAACCTAACAATGCGCGCAGTGTGAAGGAGTAACTGCTTCCTGAATCAGGACCTTGATCCGGCCACCTAGCGAAAGCCTCTCGAGGTGTTGTTTGAAACTCTTGGCAATTAAGCTATTAGCCGTTACGGCTATTGTCACAATGATTGCTGACTACACGTCCCACATATCGACAACCACGCGAGCCATTTCCAGATATTTGATTTGTTTATTTTTTAACTTCGTCCATAATTACACAGACAAAGCCTTCGGTTTCCCCAAACAAGTCCTCGAAACGTAGCCAGGTGACAGACGCTTTAAAGTCAATATCGGGCCCATGAAGAACCTGTAAAAGCGTAGGTCTTTGCTTTGCCATACCGCTCTGCGGTCATTGATTATACAGTAGGTTTGCGCCAATTCTCTTTAGCCAAGGAAGGCGGGGTGAGGCCTTTGTCCACTGCAACAACATCACGATGCATCCCCACATCAGCATGGAGAAAATATTCTCTGAGACTACACACCTCACGATTATGGAGGGTCTTAGTATTTAAAAAAACCTCGACCCCCACATTTTCGCGGGATATACAGTCACATTACTGAGGAACGTGGCCCGTGGGTGATGCATTATTATTATTATTACCTTTATTCAATTATTAACAAACCTACTTTTTTAGATTTATAAATATTGTTAAAAAATAAATAATATAAAAAAACATTTAAAAATATAAAAGATTAGTAGTAGTAGCCCACCGGTATTGATAATGTGACTGTTCCTAGCCACACCCTGACTGATTAAAATTTAGTTTTTCCAATAAGAAGTATTTGGTTGTTTATACGGCTCCTCGACAAACAAGCAGCCACTCCCCATACGGCCCCAGCTGGTGGGGGGTCCACCGGCGTTTTTATTTTTCTATTGAAACAGAAGGATACAGTTGCCTTTAGTTTAGTTTAGGTCTGTCAAAATGCGGAACAGAATCGACACCAATATCATTTATTTGTTCCAAACATGAGTAGGTATACACAAAGGCATGCAAGGTGTGAAATTACAAAAACACAGAAATGTTTTGCCTTTACGGCGTTCAAATATATTATAGGAATATAATTATATTATTAAGAAAATTAAATTAATATTAGTCCAGGAAAATAAGGTTTTGTAATAAAACAAATCAGTAAATTTTATGATTAAGTAATTGGACTGTTGCATTTAATTTTTCTTGGATAACCAGACACTTTATAGGTATTATATCTTTATTTTATCTTCAATCAGAAAATTAGTTCCGAACATACAAAGTCATCAATTTTTACAATGGGACCAAAATTTATGGAACCGCAGATAAATGTTTCGCGATTTTAGGTTTCGTTCCATGGTAAAATATGTTCATAATGATGGGTACAATAAACCCTTACAGGGAAAGGTAGGACCTTATATAATTTGCATGACTAACTTATCGAGTACTTTTCCAGATTACAACAGTTACCAACTCCGTATTTTGGAGATACTCGCCTTTGTACCTAAGTATATGTATTAGTATGTAATCTACTATGGTGACTAAAATCATCCGTGGTGACTAAGCATCCATAGTATGTTATCGTCGCAGGAACCCAGTCGCTTTATCTTCAACGTGGGATCTTTATCTGCCGCACACTTAAATTTACATTTGCTGCTGTAAGTAACCCCATCAGTGCCACAAACGGGACGGCGGAGTGGCGGACAATCACAGAACTCCTCCTCCTCCTCCTCATTATCAGTTTCTTCGTCTTCTTCACTTCTGACGTACTGATCGTCACTCTCCGCCAAAATTCTGCATACGTGCGCACCCACGAGCAATAATACACCTGTGATCATTTATAAAGTTAATAAAATGTCAATAAGGTTAAGAAGTTATAATTACTTAGGTATATTTTACATTTCGTTCCACCAGATTCTATTATTATACCAACCGGGACAATTTCTGTGTAATCCATAAGATATAATAATGTTCATGATAATAATGTAAATTTGATGAAAAGCAGACAGTAGTGTTAGCGGAGAGGACTAACTACTTTAAAGTAAATATCAATACATCAAGTTTACAAGCGAATTTGGGATAGCAGCAAAGCGTTCGAATGAGTGGAGCATAGTATGATCTATTATGTATGGCACTTATTTGTAAAGTTGGTAGATATAATATATTATTGTAATTATTACTATGGCGTTAGGAAGTTGTATCGGTTTAATTGAGTGTAATGGAGTAAAGTGTTTTAGTGCAATATGCTAAAGAGTGACACAAGGGTCAATTTTTGGACCCTTTCTGTTATCAGTTAAAATAAGTGACGTTCGATATATTGTTTTAATTTTCCGAATTTCGTCTTAGACAAGTCTTTTTATATGTATAGATATGATTATAATTATTTTTGGATTAAAAGTATTATGAAGATTCTTGCCGGTTCTTCTTCATAGGACCAACTACATATTTGGAACCGTCTTGATATTTCATAAGTGCCCTGTTTTACACGATAGGTAGGTATATTTATACCTATATTCTATTGATGTCAAGATGAAGATCGAGGCTGCGAAATTATTGTTTTTATTAAACAACTCGCATAATTTTATATAAATATTATTCCTGATAAAGGAATTCTGTGTTTGAAGTGTACAAAAGAAGAACTATAAATGTATGTTATTTTTCCTCACATGATTCAAAAGGCAGATATTAATAATAAAGAATATACTTACCGAATTTATAACCCATCTTTTTTCAATGGCTTCTAGTACAATTACCAGCCAATCCGTAAAAAATTGCGAAATTTATACGCCAATGCTTATCAGCGGATAACTTTAATGCTTTAATATTAAGAATAAGATTTTTTCTATGTAAGCGGTTAATAACTAAATTAAGATAATAAGTGATTAGTGTCGTGATTTGTACTCATAGTGAGCTCCGCGATTTTGTCTAGGGAATATTTTAATATATACACCTGAATAGAAGCAGTGATAGCCTAGCGGTTGAACGCTTGCCTGCCGTGCAGGAGGGTCTGAGTTCGAACCCGGCCCGCACCTCTGACTTTTCGGATTCATGTGCGGATTAGAATTTAATTATGACTTGCGATAACGGTGAAGGAAAAACACCGTGAGGAAACCTGCACACCTGAGAGGGCCTCATAAAGTTCTCGATGGTGTGTGTAGTCCGCCAACCCGCACTAGGCCAGCGTGGTGGATTAAGGCCTAACCCTTCTCATTCTGAGAAGAGGCCCGTGCCCAGCATTGGGACAGTAATGGGCTGGATTTTTTTTTTTTTTATACAACTGCATAGTTCGTTCTTGTATGGGTGACCGTTTCTTCGAACATCGAAACTCCTCCATGCCTCGGAAAGAATGTTATGCAGTTGGTCCCGGTTGTCATATGAATATCTAAGACAGTCGTTACGTGAGTCAGTGTACAAGTCGGACAACCGGTCTAACTTTAGGTACCTTTTATCTCCCAATAATTGGATGATATTCAGCCGCATTTGGTTAGACTAGGAGCCGACCCTGACTTAGTTGAGAAAAGGCATGGAGTTTGTTATTGTACTCCATGGGAAAAGGCTACGCCGATGGACTTGTTTAAACTATATCTTCTTAACGTAAGTTTGTATCTAGCTATTACTTTCAGTATACGGTGGAAAGAAACTTCCATGGGTAATCGACTAAAAATATAAGACATCTGAAGAAGTCAATAAGTATATCCATAGTTTTGCTTCCTCCATCATAACGTAGAACCAAATTAGTGATGACCACCCGACTTCACTTCATAGCACACAAAAAAAATCACAGGTAAAACAAAACATATCTATAATTATTTAAGACGTATTTAAAATTAGCAACAAACTTATTATTAGTAAAGTTGAAAACAATAAAACCTAATTCAAAAGAAAGAAATGCATCAGATCTAATAACACTTAAGAAAATACAATTCAAAATGCCTGTAACTAACTATAGCAATTAACATACAGAATGACTACTTTTATGATATTAATAAAATTAAAACTAATTTTCATCATAGGGAAATGGTGCTGGACAATTTTGTTTCTTGTAACTAGGGACATAATAAATATGCGATTTAATATACTGACATCATCAGCTTATGACTTGTTTTTAACCCCCGACATGATGATTCAATCAACTGGCAGTTTGCGGTCTTCACCGATAAAAATTGAAAAGTCAATATCATCATCATTCTCCTGCCCTTATCCCATTTATAGATTCAAGAATTTAATTTAAAATTTGATGTTATCGACCACCTTCACTCTATCATCGCAAGGGCCATAGTGTTCAACGCTCAACCTATGGTTGTTCTTAGTCGCACAGTTGAGCAAGCAATCGTTGCTGTACGTGGTGCCATCGCTGCCGCAGACCGGCTTCTCTTCCCTCGTGCACACGCAAGGTGGCTCCTGCGGGGTTTTGGATCCGCAAGCACCCTCGTGGCTCATTTCTAACGCTGTGTTACGTTGTTTCTGGCAGTCTAAGTTACACTTGTTGGGGTAGGTGACGCCGTCGTTACCGCATACTGGGAGGTAGTTGAAGGTGCATATGCAGGAGTCTATTGGTCTGTCCTCGCACGAGCCCTCGCGGACGGCGGTGATTTCTTTGTTGGTGGTATGTTGTGCGCACTGCAGCAGACACTGGTTGTTGTACGTTTCTCCGTCGGAGCCGCAAATCGGTTGGTAATTCCTCGTGCACGTGCATGGCGGCAACGCCTGCGCTGTGCAGATGTAGGCACTGATGACCAGTAATAAACCTGGAACCAAAAATTGTTCATAAAAAAGTGTGTTTAAATTTAAACGTGCTCAATTGACGTGTTCATAATGAAGATAGCTACTTTTACCTATAGAAGGCTTAGAAACACTTAAGTATAGCCAAACTTCAATAGATAAAATAATTACAATAATGTCTACCTATATTAATATATATTACATATTGTAATCTCTTATTTATTTGAAAAGAGTTACCATGGAGTTTCTTGCCGGTTCTTCTCCATAGGATCTACTATTTGGAACCGCGCACCTAGAGTCTCGACATTTCATAAGTGCCTGTATTTGTTTTACATGAAATAAAGATCTGTTCTATTCTATTCTATGTATATATCGCATGTTGTGACAATATAGCGTGTGACATAACATGTTAAATATTTAGGTTACACATACACGCGTTATTGTAGCTTCAAGAATTTTACCTTGACATTATTATCGATAAACTCATAAAAATAATTGTAAACAAACAGCTTCGAGGTGTGTGGATAATGTTTTTTTAAAATAATTTTAAGATAATAATTAGTAGATAGCCTTAGATTCTTAAATTTTTAAAATCTATGTTATTAGCTAGGTATTATAGGATTGTAGATTTATAACCGGACAAACCTATATTTTTTACTAAAGTTTCCACAAAAACATTTTAATCGTCATTTTAATTTTTTAACATTATCAAACCGTTTATAAACTTTTATGATGCTTCGCTCACAGATGGTCACGACTTCCTTATCTCCTAGGAGGCTAGGACTCGTCTGAAGTCTGACCTTCGATCATTAATTGAAGATAATTACGATTGAGTTAGCAATCTAATTGAATTGAAATTTATATAAGATCTTTATGGATAAAATGAACTTATTTCATTCATTAAGTGTCTTTATAGTCTTTGACCAATGATTAGCAATTTTTTCTAAAATACCCTTAATTTTTAACAACCGTAAAATTTTAAGAGCTTACTCTGCTATTAATTCTACACAACATTTAGGTATCATGGGACCATCTGTGAAAATGAAACCAGCTGTTCCATACAAGATTGGATCAAAATGGTTTTTGATAATTTCAGATTTGGTCTCATATTAAAAGTTATTAAGAATGAGGAACAGAGTATAATGCTTTTAATTTTTTAATAATCTACTCAAGCTTAAACTTATATTGTCATTGTGGATTACCTACCCTTTTTCATTCACGGAGCAACATAAAAACAAATGCGTCAATAGCTTTCATGATGAGCAAGATGTTTGTATCGTAGGAACTTGAAGATAAGAAGTAATATTCGGTTACTAGGCACACCCATAGACTAGCGAGAAGTCCCTATCAAGCTTCTAACTTTGCCGGCAACAATACGGTAATGCATCGTTTGAATGCATCTTACCGCTAAATTAGCTCCTTAGAAACGGGGTCTTCCATCAAATAAGTCTGCACTACAAATCCTAATACATCTAGTATTAAGATTTACTGTTAACTTTTTAGCTTACAAGCCGGTATTAAAAAGGACCTACGTTTGGTAAACAGGTAAATAAAATAAGCTCGCCCTTTCCCTTTTCAAATGAAACCGACTGTCACCGCCTCATCATGCGGCGCCCTACTTGAGAAGTACAAACGACAATGAAGAAGAAAGCGAAGAGAATACTTACCGAATTTAAAATCCATAGTTTTCAGTCGCGTCCAAAATTGTACTGAATAGTCAGAATGAAATAACGTATTTATAAGCGTTGAGCCAAAGGTTATCGACAGTACAATATTAAAATATTGCCAGGATAACTTAGTCCGGTGTAAGCGTCGAATGTAATGGCGATTGGTGCTTGCTTGCGAGGTTTTTATATGGATATAGTATTCCCCGAGACGCTGAGACAAGGCATCGATTTGTTAGTATTGTAAATCCCCACAGACCGAGTGCGTCAGCTGAGCGCAGCACTGTCACAACAAGTTCAAGTTAATTGTGTTGATTTTACGGAGAGACTGACAACAATGTGTGAATATTTTGAGGAAGTGCGTGGTACCACTATTTGTTTTAGTGGGAAATCTTCGGTAGTATGACGTTATTCTGCTTTGTTTGACAACGATTCTTAGATTTTTGCCGGCGAGCTATAATAATATTTGTGGTTGCTGTATTTTATTTATATTCTAGGAATTATTGATATGTAATTGCGAACATTCTATTCTTAAATTCGTACATTAAGCGGACAATACACTACACTACCTATCAGAATCTACTTCTGGAATAGTTGGTAGCTCAAGGTAGCCTTCTCCCAGATAGAGAGGTACCTACCTACTCCAATCGAAGATTTTGAGGTTGTTGACATTACTAGTATCTAACGGGAAAGAAGGCACAATTGCAGAAGGCACAGTGACTAAGGGTAGCTTAAACCTCACGACGCGCGACGCCGCCGTAACGATAAGAGGGGCAAAAACGCGGCTTAGCAAACCTCCCCTTAAGATAGTTGCGTTTATTCCTGCAGGACAAACAAACCAAACTCCTCTGTTTATAATATTAGCAGGCAGAAAATTAAGATTTTAATTATCTAATACCTACACAAAATAAAGACGACATGTAAAAATTAAGAAAACTAATTAAAAAATAATATGACGTTTTGTAAAACATTAAATCAATGACACGCATGATCGTTTTATTAATTAAAATTAAATGAAGTAAGTAGCAAATTAGTTAGTCCACGAATCCGCTCCAGGCCAGCGTGGACCAAGGCCTTATCCTTGCTCAGGAGTGGGACACTAATTGGCTGAATTAGTAGATATTGTTATTGGTAGCCATAGTAGACCATATTGTATGTGTACGACAGAAAAGAGGCTAGAAGAGGCTAGGTGCGCCACAAATATGAGCAGATGCACATATTTCGAGAAAACGAGCGATCGAGCTGTTTCGTGACTCACGGAGTGCAACGGTGTGAGTATTGCAGAAAGCTGCTCTTAAAATATTCGAAAATGACATCTTGTGGAATAATTACTTGCAGATTAAGAAATCAAGTGTCACGTAGGTATAGGCCAAAGAAGAAATTTATTTTCATCGGCAAGTCTCAAAACTGTTCTTAATAATTATATTTTAGACAAAAACTGTTAAAACATGATCGTAACATTAAAGTAGAAAATTAAATTCAAAAAAATACACATTGCCTCTACCTCTTTCTGTGTTCCGTGGTTATATCGTTCGATATTATCGCAATGCGTTATATGCGGGAAATGTCCTACTTTTATCGCAGCAGTGTGTAAGATCGCATGCGTCCTCAAAATGTACTAAAAACAGCATAGCTATTCTGTATGATAACTTAATAACAAAGCTGTGACTGAAAATAAGAGTGAGATTCGAATCGTCATGCGAGACGTTGTTACAGAATATCTATACTGATATCGCGATAACGCATGGCGATAATATCGACCGATATAACGCGCTTGTAATAAATAATAAGTAGGTATAAATTAGTCTTGTGAGAAGATACTTTTCTATCTATATCTAAACACCCTATTGTTTTAGAGTTGTAAGAATTATCTAATTGCTTATAAGGGCTGATTTTTCAATCGGCAATCACCACATAATGTTTTATCCAACGAATAAATTTTATACTTGACAGATTTTGTATAGAAAAGATGTCAAAAATTCAAAATTCCCTCGGATAAAGTTATCTGGCAGTTGAAATATCAGCCCTAAGTAAAAAGATTTTAAAGCGATAGTTAATTATAACTCCACCACCACCACCACCACCACCACCACTCCACGGCGCCACTGGTTGGTGATGGTGGTGACCAATTATGGTCACCACCATCACCAACCAGTGGCGCCGTGCTCTCCTAGAGAAAAAAAGAGACAGATCATAATAAATGAAGTAATAAGTAATACTAATGTTATTTTATGTCTGTAATATCTGTGTCGTCTAGGGTAAAATGGCCAATCACAAACATAAGAAATTGAACTTGACAATACAACAATAAGTTGTTTTTTGCCCACTCTGTAAGAAATGTCTGTGCACGCCACTCGAATCTGCTGGTGAGCACTACTATTCCCAGCGCTGGGACTCGTCTCCTATTAGTTACAGGTAAGAAAAATATCGGTCAGGTTGTAGTGAGAAGAAAACAACGTTCGATAAAGGACAGCGGGGATGATGGCTTGTAAAAAAAAGTTTACACAATTTTTTTTGTTTATTAATTTTTACTAAATTAACATATACTCAATCTGGTACCTAAACAGAAGGGAAAGAGATGACGCGACCATATCCGGCGGTCCTAGAGCAACATAAAGCCAGAAAATAAAATATATGTGCGACATGCGATGGCGGACGATAGTGTCTTTTGCGAAATAAAAATGTATGTACCTTACTAGGTACATCTTTATTTCACTTAAACTAGCGACAACAGTATTTTTTTCATAAACTCCATAAACACTAGTAATAAAAAAATATTGCTAATGTCAGACCTCAGTATAATGTTATTGTACCTAAGTGATATCCACTTTTCTGTTTATAATCCTCGCCTTATTGAGTACAAAATGAAAAAATTATCAGCTGTCCTATACAAAGCTTCAATACTATACTCGACCCAAACGTATGGGACAGGATTATTTTTTCGCGATTACGATGTTGGTCCCACAGAGAAAGTTGTTCAGTCCCTTAATAAATATGACCATGAATTTCTGATGTTGCTTATAAAATTCGTTTAGATATCGATAACTGATTGAATGTATGCGCTACGGGTCACGGGTTCAATTCCCGTGTGGAACAAATATTTATATGACCGGAAGATAGTTGTTCCGGGTTAGGTTGTGTATACGTAAGATTTATGTAGGTATGTAAACTTTATACCCGCGAAACCTATACGACAAATCCTAGTGTAATACAAGACAGTTTTTTTGTTAAATAAGAATAAATGAGACAATAAAAAGAAATAAAATTATGATATGATAGCTAAATCCGCTGGTAGACTACTATATTATGTCATTAATTAAAGTAAATCATCTCTAACGATGCGTTTTGTTGTCTTTGACAGTCTAGATTGCATTTGCGAGGGTACGTTATTGGCGAATACTGGGAGGAAGTACTGGTCGCACATGCTCTTGCATGTGTCTAAGTCCTCGCACCTGTAGGTATTGTACATGTACGCACCAGCTATACACCTGTGGCCAAAATCTAAAGTTATAATTATGTGTTTTTAAATATTTTCTCAAATCAAATCAAATTATTTATTTGCTACAGGTAGGTATAAACAGACAATTTTTTAATTTATTCAATTGAATACATTTGATCATATCCCTCAGAGTAATATAAAACACGAAATGCGGAAGGAGAAAGGGTTTGCACTGTACTGAAGGTGGCATAGTAGTAAATACTCTACATTTTGTCATTAATTAAAGTAAAGCCAGTCTACCACATTGGCTCCAGTGCAAGCGCCGAAGTACGTAAATTTTAAACTAGTGTTGTTCTGTTTTGCACAGTCGAGCAAGCAATAGTTGATGTACGTCTTGTTATTGGAGGCGCAGATCGGCCTCCATCCCACCGCGCAGCTACAGGGGGTGTCCTCCGGGTGACCGCAGGCACCTTTGTGGCTCATTTCTAACGTCGCGTTTTGGAGCTTCTGACAGTTTAAGTTGCACTTAGAAGGGTAAGTTAACCCGTCAGTGCCGCATACTGGGAGGTTATACAAGTCGCACATGCTCTTGCATGTGTCTAAGTCCTCGCACATGTAGGTATTGTACATGTACGCACTGAAGACCAGCAATACACCTGTGGCAAAAGTAAATAAGCTTAGTTGTGAGATCATTGGCACTGTTTGCGTCGCCGCGCGCCGCTCCTATCAGTATCAATCATTTTTGACCGCCGAAAAAAAGAGGGATGTTATAAGTTTGTAGTGTGTATCTGTGTATCTGTCTGTGGCATCGTAGCTCCAAAACGGAGGGACCGATTTCAATGCAGTTTTTTTTATTGAAAGTTTAATCAGGTATCATCTTAGCTATGTTTCATGAAAATCTGTTCAGCCGTGCAAAAGTTACAGCTCTTTTATAGTTGGAGTCGGTTAGGTTATTCAAGTTTTCTTTGTTAGTATTAGGCAATCTAGAAAATAAAAAGTAAAGTTCATAAAATATGTGTTTTTAAACATTTTCTTAATTCCATACAAAATGTTATCATATTGCTCTTAGTACTTAACATGAAACACGGAATGCGTCAGCTGCTTGCGCAAGATTTGCATTGTGCTTGAAATGTTTTTTTAACCTCATTAGTCCATCGAGCAACTCTGTGGACTAGTCTCTAGTACAACTTATGTGGTCTAGATATATGTCCGGTATTAAAAAATTTCGTTAAAATATCTAAAAAATAATTTGTGAAAAATTAAGCTCGTCGCGCCGCCCATTTCCTTTTTCAAATAAGTACAAATTACCTACAACGAATTGTCACTGCCGTACCTGGCGGCGCGGCGCCCTACTTTGCAAGTACGCACAATAACAATAAAAAAGAAAGTGGAGAGAAATTTCAATAATAAATGTGCTTACCGAATTTAAAATACATTGTTTTAAGCTGTGTTGGCAAGTGTACTGAAGGGTCTGAATAAAATATAAGTTATAAGCGATGATCGAGCCAAACGTTATCGATATATCGAAAAACTACATATATGTATATTGTCCGAAAATTGCGTTATGTGTAAGCGTTGAATGTAATGGTGATTTGATCTTGCTTGCTAGGTATTTATATGGATACTAGCTGTACCCGCGGCTTTGCTCACGACGAATATTTTAAAGCTTAATCTAAGTCGGTCCGTCATTTTTGGTCACAACGAATAATTGAAGCAGAGATTATTTATGAACTTTTGTTTCTATTCAATAAACTCATAAATAGAAAATAAATGTACAGACTACTAGACAAATACCTACGGAAATAACCTCCTAGACGAACAACGAATCTCTACATCTCTACATAGTATAAAATGAAGTCGCTTTCAGCATCAGTCTGTCTGTTTATCCGCTAACTCCTGAACCACGCAACGGATTTTTTATTTTCTTAATATTATTAGTAAGTATCTGGAAGTGCGGCAGGAAATTTTCGGGTCTGGGTGTGCCTGCATGTGAGATGTTGTATATGTAAACTGTACCCATGATTCGGAAGAATATTTAGTGTGGGACAATTTTTTTTAATTATCTAATTATGATTATAGGAAAATATTAAAACCAATATGGGATAAAATATCATTATGACTCTTATTTGATAGGTCAATCCGCTGGCTGTCTACTATATATCGTCTTACATATCGTGCCAGTCGACCACATTCGACTCAGCGCAAGTGCCGTTATGTTTAAATTTCAAATCAGTGTGTTTCTTAGTCGCACAGTTGAACAAGCAAATATTGAGGTACGTCTTCTCATTGGTGTCGCAGACCGGTCCCCATCCCACTGTGCAGCTACAGGGTGTGTCCTTCGGCATTCTACATTCACCTTTGAATTTCATTTCCAACGACGCGTTTTGTTGTCTTTCACAGTCTAGATTGCACTTGTTAGGGTAAGTTATGCCGTCATTGGCGCATACTGGGAGGAAGTACTGGTCGCACATGCTCTTGCATGTGTCTAAGTCCTCGCACCTGTAGGTATTGTACATGTACGCACTGAAGACCAGCAATACACCTGTGGCCAAAATCTAAAGTTATAGTTATGTGTTTTTAAATATGTTCTCAATTGCATACATTTGATCATATCACTCAGAGTAATATAAAATACGAAATGCGGAAGGCGAAAGGGGTTGCACTGAGGTGACGTAGTAGTAAATACTCTCAATTCGGTTGCATACAAAAACTCGCGCGAGCTAGCTGATGTATTTGTTGTCAAGAAAATCGTTAATTTTATAAAATCCAATTAAGATATTGAAGTGTGTGTTTAGACTAATCTATACGGAAAATTTAGTCCCTTAAATCGGTCTTGTTTCCCTGTATAATGAAAATCTCTGTATTTGAATTATTTTGAAGAGCATGAATTTTTGATATTTTATTCTCTGATGTACTTATATTATGTTAACCAATCGTGTAAGGCAATTACCAAAATGAAGTCAGACACATGATAAATTAAGTACATGAATATCAGTTCCGAAGGTATAGTAATTGTTGAGAAAAATTGAGATCCCTGCCGCCTACAGTATTTTCAATTCGTCGCCTAAAAATGTGTTTTTAGAACTTTTAGTCTAGAGAGCAACTTGGTAGAGTGAAGTCCCTGGTACAGTTTATCCGATTAAGTGTAAGCGGGTTCTTTATCTGAGGGTTAAACTTAAAGCCCGGCAGGATCGCTTAACATTTACAACATATAAGCTCGCATTTCCTCAAATACAACGGATTGTCACTGCCTTACGAGTTGCGCAGCGCTCTACCTGGTGGGAAGTATAACCTAACCGTCAAAAACCCCCGACTCCAACTAGAAAAAGAGCTGTAACTTTTGAACGGCTGAACAGATTTTCATGAAACATAGCTAAGATGATACCCGATTAAACTAACTTACTATTTAAAAAACTGCATTGACATCGGTCCATCCTTTTTGGAGCTACGATGCCACAGACAGATACACAGATATACCGTTACACAGATATACACTACAAACTTATAACACCCCTCTTTTTTGTCGGCGGTTAAAAATGAAAGCTTACCGAGTTTAAAATTCATAATTTTAAGTTGCGGCGAAAGGTGTATTGTAATGGTAGCTGAATGAAATAGCGAAATTATATGCAATGATCGAACCAAACGTTATCGATAGTATTATACTAAAATATGATCCGATATTTACGTTATGTAAGCGTTGAACGTACAGGTGATTTGATCTTGCTTGCTAGGTATTTATTTGGATACTAGCTGTACCCGCGGCTTTGCGCACGACGAACATTTTAAAGCTTATCCTAAGTCGGTCCGTCATTTTTGGTCACAACGAATAATTAAAGCAGAAATAAGTAGAATACCGATCTTTTGTCAATTAACAATATAATCTCAGTTCGGTTAACTTTCAGTCAGTGTAAATTAATTACCTACGAGAATTGGGCTTCAGGTTTGTATTTCTTGATAAAAGTTGAATTGTTAAGCTTTTATAAATTCGCAGCCCGAGGAATACGAGAACGAATAATACTAAGAAATATATTATTATCTAGGTATTTTATTGGAACTATTTAACATTTTTCTTTAACTGTTTTTGTTTTGTTTTGCGTTAACGGCTTTGAGTATCAGAAAACGCGGTGAGGAAACCGCACATCTGAGAAGGCCTCATAAAGTGTTCGATAGTGTGTGTAGCCCACTAACCCGCACTAGTCCAGCGTGGTGGATTAAGACCTAACCCTTCTCATTCTGAGAAGGGGCCCGCGCCCAGCAATGGGATAGTAATAGGCTGGATTTATTTATTATTTTAACTGTTTTTCCGTCTGTCCAAAAAAGACGAAACAAACTAGATTTTATAAACATTTGATAGAGTCCGAATTGCCCAATTGAAAAGAGCACTTAGGTGATTCATGTCGTGGTCCGAACCGCACGTTGTGTGAAACGCCTAGATAGGTACCCAAATTATCATTAGGAATGATGACCCCAGACAATGATTTTTTCAAATGGTACCTACATAGTTACTGGGAAAATAAATGTACGTATCGCATAATCCTCCATTATGAGCATTTTAAATTGACAAGGAAAACAACGCTTGCAAACATATGTACCTACCTATATGTGGAAATCAATATTTGTTTGATAGGTACTGTAAATACTTTAACATGTAAATATTGATTGGCAACACAGTTGTGTGATTGGATACTTGTAAAATATTTATTTGCGTTGTTTTATTCCAAGTATAATATGTTGTACGATACTTTAAGAAATGCACTTATACATGTGTGGTATTTGTATTCCCTGACCCCATTCATGAGAATTATGATGTCATAGGTATTTCACATTTTAACACTTACTAATGAATAAAAAAAATAACTTCACTGATAATCCCCTTCACCCAATTCAAGCACGGCACGGCAAGGCACTTAGGCTGACATTCAGAGACGACAGAAACGAGTCTAAGCGTGAACTTACGCTTCCATCTGTCAAACTTACGAACAAATTTTGACAGGTGGAAGCGTAAGTTCACGCTTAGACTCGTTTCTGTCGTCTCTGAATGTCAGCGTTTGTGTGACGACACGGTTGGCGCAGTGACCGCGGGTTCGATCCCCGCACGGAACAAATATTTGTATGATCTACAAATAGTTAGAGTAGTTAGTGTAGTTAGTTGTTCCGGGTCTGGGTGTGTATGCATGTGATATGTATGTCTGTAAACTGTACCCTCGATACAGGAGAAACTCTAGTGTGAAACTAGATATAGGTACCTATATTATGAAATAATTAACAATTTAAAAAATGCATTACCTCCATGAGAACAATAACAATATTGAAGCAACTGTAGAATTGCGTAAATATTTCCCTTGTACACCTAACTACTTAGTACTTACTGTAATTATTGCGCCAGCGATTGTATGTAAGATAATAATAAATTATTAATAACTCTACATTATGCTCGTTACGATGGATGTGTTTAAAGATGTGGTCACGTTATAACTGTTGTTATGCTTATCAAATTAAACACACCAACAGAATTACGACAAGGTTGTAGGAGGAATCACTATTAGCCCTGGTACAGGCCAAACTGCAGTAGTTTGTCCTGAATGGATGCGTGGCCGCGAGTCAGAAGGCGGATCGTAGTAGGTAGGACGAGCCCCCCACGGACGGACAGCCTAGGAAAGATCGCTGGAAGCTGTTGGATGCAAACGGCTCGAACTCAGTCAGTGTTCCGTTTTCGTACCTACCTATCTACTGCAAGTTGTTATTGAGTAGGTATCTACACATAATATTATGATTAGGTACAATAAGTTCACGTTTATTATAGATATCAAAATTCTTGTCTTTTGGTCTTTGTATTATATTAATACATTTTACAACTGACATGGATACACTCCCAGACCAGAAACAACTATTTGTAGATCATATAAATATTTGTTCCGTGCAGGGATCGAACGCGGCACGTAACGTAGAAAACTAATCACTTAGCCACTGCGTCAACCATGTCGTCATTTATGTCTCTACATTTGGTTTATCTTTCAGTTGATCAATATACGAGTAGATAGTAGGTAGGTATTTTCCATTTGGTCTTCCCCTTTTTCTTTTTACCTCTATTTGCCCTTCTATAACGGTGGTAATAACTTATCGTGTCTAATCAAGTGGCAAATCATGCTTGAGGAAATATTAAAACAAAAGAAAGACGTCAGTGATACTAAGACCTTCAGTTTATAGGAAGACATAAAACCAGGTCAAAAGACCGGGAGATACCCGCGCTTGCATCAATTGATGCAGGACTTACACAATCTGGGGGTCTACCGCGCGTAACTAAAATGGAACATCGACTCAGGTAATAAAGAGAGAGAGACTAAACTTTAATGTACCAATTTTTTTTATTACCTATTTGATTATTTCTTGATGTCTCCGCAGGGTGCTCGAATTCTTCGGGCACATTGCAAGGAGACGTGGTGATAATTTGGAGAAGATGCTCATGACGGGCAAGGTTGAAGGGAAAAGACCCAGGGGGCGGAGCCCAATGCGCTGGACTGACCAGATCCGCTCGACACTCGACTCCAGTGTGAGCGACGCCATCTATGCTGCAGGGAACAGGGCAAAATGGCGGAGTATAGTCCAGAAGAAAGTGATCATACATAGAGGTCACGACCCTCATCAGTGAGGAAAACGACTCATGGAGGAGGAGGAGGATTTGATTATTTGTGGATCTTTTTTTTTTTTTCATCCTTTTATATATTCTTTTTTGACAGTACGTATGTTATGTTATGTTTTTGTCTTTTTATTATTTAATAATACATACTGTCAATAACACGTACCTACACACAGTACACGCACGTGCACACACAGTTGTGAAGATGATGATGATGATCGAGTTTACCTAAATGTATGGATTTTAATAGTCTGAAATAATTATTTTTTATATTATTATTTATTATTATTAAACTTCGAGTTGCCTTGTAAAAAAAATCCGATCATGAAGTTGAGACTCTCATCTTCATGATCAGTAATCGCAATCCGTGGGTCGGTCCTATCGGTTATCGGCACATTTTTATCTGTGCGCGTTGCAATCTCTATACCAACTTACCAACATAACACATTTACACAAGGTTTATGACATGTCAAGTGGCATATAACTAAGTACCTATCTCCCCTACCTTGGCAACAGGAAACAATCTACCTACCGTAGACAGAGAAGGCACTACCGACAGACATACTTTTCTGGATCTCTTAGGCTACATTTCCACTGAAGTGGAGAGGTGCAAAAATAAACCAATAAGATTCCAGCATTTTCTCCGCTCATCTACTTGACGTGATAATATTATTATCGCGTCACGTAGGTACATGAATAATAATAGTATCAATAATATTATCATATCACGTAGATGAGTGGAGAAAATACTAGGGGTACATACCTATTAAAATAGTTAACACTGGTGCCTACTGTTGATATTAATAAATTTGCAGGAGCAAGTACCACGAACATAAAAATAAAGTTGTAAAGTAGTGTTTGTCTTTGGGTGATATACATTCTCAAATTCACATGAAATATTTCGTCGTCCAAGTTTGTACGTAAGGTAATTTCAGTAGTAGACAGCGTAGTGTGTACTGCCTATGAGTTTCAAATAAGAAAATACACGGATAGGAGCCATCTTGTATAATCTGTTAAGTTCACTTCGGGTAGTGACTCCCATTTACTGAAATGAAAAGGAACAAGGAAAGAGTCTCCACGACTGACGAAATATGAGATCGTCTGCCGCACCTGCCCTGGACATGTCAGCCTGGATACCATCAGAACGAACCCCATGTGATAACTCGTGCTAACTTGACAGAAGTAGAAAGTGAAAACTGAACTGGAGTCAGCTAATGTTCCAAGACCCAAGTCCACCATTTTTAACCTCCAACAAAAAAGAGAGGTGTTTTAAGTTTGTAGTGTGTATCTGTGGATCTGTGGACCTATGGATCTGTGTATCTGTGGCATAGTAGCTCCAAAACGGCTGGACCGATTTCAATGCAGCTCTTTTTAATTGAAAGCTAGTTTAATCGGGTATCATCTTAGCTATTTTTCATAAAAATTTGTTAACTCGTTCAAAAGTTACAGCTCTTTTTCAAGTCGGAGTCGGGGGTTTTTGACGGTTAGGTTATTCTTATTTGAAACGCAGAGTTTAATAAACATGCTAGCACCAGCTTTTCCGAGATGTATTTCTGTGACTGCAACATACTACTGTGCACAGAACCAGATAGATCAGATACTTGAATGGCGATAATATGTATTGTCGCAGTGTCAATAAACCAATGAACTGAATGGTATGCGGCATAATCGACAGCCCGCATCGCCTGCGCAAGAATTACGTCAAAATATGCCCGTACAAAACTAAAATGTTTCGATAGATGATGGTTCCCGTCATTCGAGGAGTTAAGACGAAGTTCTATTGGCGTTAGATAAAACTATGGCAATTTAAACAGTTCCATTTGAACATTTATAATATTTGTCAATGTTATTTTCGCACAAGAAAACACTGTTAGGAAAATAGGAAAAGAAAATTACACGGCACACTAAACAATAAATAGAAAGTAAAAGAAATAATTCGTTTGTAGTCTCGGCTGCGTCGAAAATGCTTCCATTCAGCATGAATGCTGCTGCGCTGCGTTGGCAATACTGCAGCGCTGGTTTTCAGCAGAAGCCTCATTGACACTCCTGGGGGTCTGCCGCATAACTAAAATGGTAATGAACATCGACACTGGCAATGAACTTTAATTCGATCGCGAGAGACGAAACTTCGAGCTACCTTGTAAAAAAAATATCTATCATGAAGTTGGTCATGATTGGTAATTTTTTTCACTCTGAGAATCCTTCGCTTGCTCGGTATTCAATACAAGCACTCGCACCAAATAACAACTTTGCAGCCTTGCATAACAAATAACTATTGAATGTAAGATTGTTTTGGGCTGATTTAGAAT
Source organism: Allophyes oxyacanthae (assembly GCA_932294325.1). Lineage (NCBI taxonomy): Eukaryota > Metazoa > Arthropoda > Insecta > Lepidoptera > Noctuidae > Allophyes > Allophyes oxyacanthae. Next base: position 3,039,264 of record OW028625.1, read on the forward strand.
TTATAGAAGAGCATCGGTACCTATACTGTCTTCCTGCATTCATCAGTCCATCTTGCTGGTCTGCCTAGCTTAACGTAGGTACCTGACGACTATACCCATACCTTCCGCTCCGAGATTTCCACTGGTAATAAGGTCAGTAGTACTACTCATCACAGGTACATTACCCACGTAAGGGAATAGCCAGACAATGACAAATAATTATCCCTCAAGGATATTCATAACTGAACTGCGAATATGACGCTGAACAGAATAAAAATCACGAATAGTTATAAAAAAAGCAGTCGAGGCTTTGTTTCAATCATTTGAGTTATTACATCCATGTATCGGGCCGGAGGTACGGAGCGTTTGCAAAGTATCTACCCCGCACTTATAAGTTTAATTGTCACTTGTTTATTGCACTTGAGAGATTATCAAAAGGAAACGAACCGATAATAAACTGGTTCGTTAACAATAAGTACCTAATACGTAGCTATATAAAATAAAACGGTGGTGAGCAAGTGATAGTGCGCAAGTCGACAGTAAGTGCAACAGTTAACTGAACAATCAATCAATAATGGATTATAAAATTGGTAAGGATATTTAATGGGAGCACTAACGATAGTTTTATTACACCAGTTTGTTACACTTTGCCTATAAACCTTATTTAATTAATTGTTTTTTTATTTACAAAGTGTTGTTGGCTTTTTATTTTTTATTATATTTTTATTCAATATACCGATCACATAAAGTTCTCGATGGTGTGTGTAGTCCGCCAACCCGCACTAGATCGGCGTGGTGGTCTAAGGCCTAACCCTTCTCAGGGGGACAATAAGCCCGTGCCCAGCAGTGGGACAGTAATGGGCTGGTTGATTTTTATTTTATACCGGTCTACCCCTAGATATGTACTATAAATGATGTAAATATAAAAGTTTAAAATAATTTACTAGATTTCTATGGATTTCATTTAGTCTGTTTTAAATTTTTATTTGAAATTTCCACTATAACGGACCAATTTTTTTAAATTATTTGTAAAATGCCACTTTAAATCCGTTTTACAACTTGATTCCTTCTTACCTATTATTCGGTTGGAAGTAGGTAAAAAATCCCTCAGTCTGTTAAGGATTTTTCTCCCACGCGCTGTTGTAATTAGTTCGCTGAAGAATACCGTCATTATAATTACTGTACCTACACTGTTCTTGAACATGATTTTCCCTATATTTATCCTCCTCAATTAACCACAATCATTTTGAAAAGCAGACGATTACAAAGTGTCCGCTCGTTAGTTAAGGAGTTAAAATAAAAGCAGATCCGTAAGTTTAAAAAAATATTTTTCTCGTCCGCAGTTTTCATCGTTTCTTTGATGATGGTGTCAACCATGTGCGTTTCACGGGGCCCACCTTGTGCCTGCCCCAAAATATACGCGCCCCTGTGTGCCCTGGTCTCCGAACAGACTATGACTTTTAACAACCAATGCGACTATGACTGCGAGTATGAACATGTAATGCACAAAGGAGGATCTATTAGCATCCTGTATACCGGGTCACGATGCCGTAAGGCGTAACGAGAACCCCCTCTAGTTCGTACTTTATTTAATAAATATATATTTTTTATTATCACCGCTGGCTTTATTTATTTTTAAACACCCGTTTTTTAATATAACCCGAATTATAGACCATACTTTTACCTATTTAAGAAATTAGTTAAGGTGCAGATTACCTGGCTTAGTCCGTTATATAGCGTAACATGGATGTGGATCTCAGATTAACTAGGTAATCTGCAGATACCCTATGTAATATGCAGACAAACGACCAAGCATCGTTAAAGTGAAGAGAATAGGTTCTTTGCTGAAATTAAACATAGAGTTTATTGTAATCATTTACTTTTATTTGTCTGTTTTATGTAAATCTCTATTAAGCCAGGAACTTATTACTTAGTAAAACAATGGGAAATATTTATCTGTATTTTTTAGGCTTGCTTTTGTCTTTGACTTTGACTTTGTCTTCGAGGATGGAGGTGCACGCTTGCCTAGAACTGACCTATCTATTCACTTGTCCCTTGAATCCTTGAAGACACACAAGAAACATAATAACCTAACCGTCAAAATCCCCCGACTCCAACTAGAAAAAGAGCTGTAAATTTTGAACGGCTGAACAGATTTTCATGAAACATAGCTAAAATGATACCCGATTAAACTAGCTTTCAATTAAAAAATACTGCAATGAAATCAGTCCTTCGGTTTTGGAACTACGATGCCACAGACAGATACACAGATCCACAGATACACACTACAAGCTTATAACATCTCTCTTTTTGTCGGGGGTTAAAAATACACATTAAATTCCAGCATCAGCCGCGAATACTGCTACAGTAGGTTTAGGTGCGGCTGGGGTGCCCCAAGGGTCCATGCCGTGAACATGTTGAATGATGAAGAGAAGAAAGTCTTCTGCTCTCTCTTCCGCAAATTCTGGTATATATTATAATTATATATGAACTATTATTATATATTAATTGGTTATATATTCAAATTAACCGCAATTTAAAGTAACAGTACCGTACGAGATGCTTTTGCCCTAGCTCCGCACTCGAAAAAAGTCTAGTACGACATGACCTTTGCCTCGTAAAGCACCAGTTTGAAGGTACCCAAAATTACTAAACACAGTAAACGTGTTAAGAGTGTAGTACCTATACGTTAAAGTTCAGAATAACCAAGTATAATGTAGATAGGTTACCTACTTTATATAAAATTTTGCACTTCAACGAATCATACCCAGGAATCTACAAATTATCTAGTCAATGCTTACATTAACGTATTCCGCATTATAACGGGAACATATTATATTAGCCATAAAAATACTTCTGAAGTTCTATAAGCAGAACTTCAGAAGTATAAGCTAGTAGAGAAAAAAGATACGTATATCAATGCAGTAGGTATGGATTTATCTACACAAGCTAGATACTCTAATCTAAGAGCTAGACATTTCACCATGCCCAGTAGTAGTTACTTGGAAACGCAAACTATTTTATTTATTTATTTAATTATAATCTTTAAAGCAGGATTGAGAATCACATAATATAAGCTAATGTACAATGGGCGGTCTTATCGCGCACAGAAAGAAAGAAAGAAAGAAGAAGAAGAAAGAAAAGAACATTTATTCGGCACAGACATATTGAGAATAGAATAGAGGAAAAAAAAAAAAAAAACTTCAAAGTTTACAATTATGAAATAAAACTTATATATTTTTTTTTAAATATGTAGGTACAGCACAGAAAAAAAAAAATAGAAAAGATTAACGGGCCGTCCCAGGTGTACAAGTTCGTATAATATTGTAAGGTACATCAAGAACATAATGATGATATGATAAACTCCGATTCCATTGATTCAATTTATAATTTAATACAACTTAAATATTTGTACGCCTTCAATGGTATATTATGTAGCTCTATTAATATGTAACACCATTGCATGCACGTCATTGTAATTTACACATGTTACAGCAAATAAATATATCTATATCTTTATCAAATACTTAAGTAAATATAATAATATAATACGCACTATAACTATGTAGTTGTTAGTTATTCGATTTGTACTTTCCAAGTAACTTGGGCTGTTGAAGTAGGACCTAAGTACGTAAGTATACGTATGGTAGACTTGATACTGACAAACGACCCTGTCTTATATGGAAAATGGAAATACTTAATCATAAATAACATCGATCTAGGTCAGTCATGACCTAATCTTCGCCTCGTTGACCTAGAGATGCAAGGCTGCGTGAGGGGTTCGAATCCTAGGTAGGAAAAAGTGTAATAACACTATCCTACTAGGAGCCATTTTCACTGACAAAATAACAAATGTTTAAAATTAAATTGGCCGTTTACCCATACAAAAATTCTTGTTTAAACGGCAGATTTTGAACTAATCGTACGTTATGTTGTCGATGAACTTGGGCCTAAAACACTTTGCTACTAAAACTTCCAGAAAATAACAAATTTTGTTGGAAATTTTTGTAGCAACCCGGGGTTCGATATTTTTGGCTGATAACTTAGCAACAGACTAATCAACTTAATATATCATCATCAGTTGATCTACATTGTACGGTTGGTATAAATAACTTGGGCGCCCAGAGTGGGGTGGAGGTTTATTTACGTGTGTCATATTGTCTCAGGAGTAAGGTTCAAAATCGCTTAGTTATTAACGATCAGTGCTCAAGATTATATATTCGTGCCGGGTATTGTACACCTCTACCTAACCCTTCGGGGATCACCTGCAGGCGTGAAGTTACACCTATAAATAACTCGCACTTCACATCGCACATACGTCTTGTACCTGCAAGTACTTAAATAATTATATTATCTATAAATCACCTGCACAGCATGTAAGTATAAAGTACCAAAGTATTCGTAAGTATATTTTATACGTTGTATTTTTTTACTTCTTTATTACATACATCACACATTATTTCAAGATTATGCACTATAGGTATTGGATACGCTAAGCACCAAATAAGCTCGGGGAGCTCGTGTATGTATGACACTTTAATGAAATTTTATTGTAGTAGAAGATCATTGATAGTAAGTAGATATCTATGTATATGACAACGCGATTAGGTCCTCTGACAAAATCTAGCTTCAACTACCATACCAATATGATTTAGGTTATTATAATTTAGGTTTCTAATAATCATGTTGATGGCTTTGTGATGATTAGGTACTAAGCAAATACCTATGGAAATGAACCATCTTCAACCATCATAATTATTTTTTCTCGTAAACGGTAAAAGTAATGATTAAAGGGTAAACCAACACGGCTGTATGGAAAACACATTCAGGTTTTCCTAAAATTACCACGCATAGGTACAGTGCCCTCATAGCGAGTTATCTATCGGCGACGTCCCTTGTACTCACCTTACGAAAACCAATGACAAAAAAAAAAGTTATTGACGAAAACGTTTTCGTTTTTGTTAATGTTGATATTTTTGAAATGAGATTGAGAGAGAAGGAAATCGATCTATAGTTTCTGTAGACCTATAGAAGTACCTACAATATACAAGGTCCTGGTCCTACCTTTCTAGTCCTGATCCCATTAAAGGGTTATTGTATCTACTCATCGTTAAGGTATCTAACTTTTACTATGGGACCAACCAAGAAATCGAGAAAAACACCTGCTGTTCCATACAATTCAATATTACTAGACTTTTAGATTTACTTTATGTATGGAACAGCAAACTTTTTTTTCACTATTTCCTTTTTTACTCTATTAAATAATTAGGACTTGGGCATTCGCTAAGAATTTATGTATTTTCCAAAATTCAACCTCTAAGATGTTGTTGCTGTTGTGCCACGCAGACGGAGTCGCTGACACTGCTAAGTAGTTATTAATATAACTTTTGTTTTTGTTTCAGTACTCATTTTTGTTCTGTTATGTGTGTGTTTGACCACATCGGACGAGTTTAATCCGCCTAACTGGAGTGTATTGGATTGTTTTTGCACCAGCGAGTATAACCCTGCATGCGGATCAGACCTGATAAGATACACAAATTATTGTTTCTTTAAATGTAGAGTGAAGTATCTGGAAAAATATGGACTTCCTATGATTGATAAATTGTCATGCGATGATTTGCCGCCACTTTTTGCAGGAAAGTAGCGACATCTATTGTTCAATGTTGTTAACTTAAAATATTAATAACAAAAATAACATTTAAAATATATTTTATTCGTTTTATTTGAGTAGATAAATATCACCGTTTTCTCATCTTACCGTGTCATAATTTTAATATCTATTTATATAGGACATAATATATTTTAAACTGGCTTTGCTTCTAGTCTCAACATACGACGATTTATGCCCGCTACCAGCCATCCGAGAAATATATTTTTTTATAGTGGTTATGTGGTCACAATAATGAGCCACATATTTAACACAAAAATTATAAATCAATTTTTTTTTATAAATATTAAATACCCCTTCCCATTCTGAATAGAGATAGGTAGTAGGTACATGTCCAGCAGTGAAAAAGTAAAGGCACAGATTAATATAATAGTTACCTACTAGTAAAGAGTCGAATTATAATAAAAAGTAGATAAGTAATTATAAATTAAAATCCCAACTGATGTCAATATATTTTATTGATTAATAATATTAAATAGTCATCACAAACACGAGTGTACTTATTTGAGTATGGTGTATTGAAAAGATACCTATAAATTACTTATCACAGCAGATAGGTACTGGTACCTCTTTTATAAATTATCTACAGAATCTTATCACATGAACATAGCTAGATAGTATTTAATAAATAAAAATATAAATTACATTTGCTTACATCGGGCCCTGGATGGCCCAATGATGATAAATCTCCTTGCCAATTAGCAAGACTGCATTATACATAATTATGTGTATTATTATCTACCTATTTATATAGTCACTTTTTCAGTAAAGTTAAAAAGAAAACATTGTAGAGGCTGTAAGTCAAAATATAAACATCTCTTATGTAGTACCTAACTAATAAACTCATGATTTTAAGTCAAGTTTTTTGTTAATATAATTTCTTCTCTTTGCATTGTACAGTTAGCATCAAAATTAAATAATGAACAGTCAGATATCAAATCTACTAGTAAATCATGTGAGAACGCACCGGTCTTGTCTCGACTACATCATGGGATTCTTCAAAAAGGGAGTCACTAGATTTTTACTACGTCGACAACCCGTGGGTAATGCCCCTGGTGTTGCATGTGTCCATAGGTTACTGTAGTCGCTTAACTTCAAGTGAATTTTTGCCATTATTAAAAAAAAAACCTGCTGATCATCACTTACTTTTGATTTACTAGTTTATGCCAAATTCATATTAGCTCAGTAATAGCATTTCATACAAGATAGTAAATTAAAAAAATGTTGTACTTATTTCCATACCTTGCCTTCCACTCTATGCCAAAACCAACTATATAATTTTTATTATAGTTTGTCGGATAAATTTGTTTGACATGTCACTTTATAAGAAATCTTTGCATATTACATACTTCTTAAATAAAGTATAAAATACACAAGTGATTTAGAGTGCCGCATGCCATGAATGTTACGAGAACAACAGATCAATACTGCCAGATACATTAATTATTGTAGTGATGATGAAGGACAGATGCATACCTTCACCACAGAAATCCCATAGTTTTCTATTTTATTTTTATAACAACTATCAAAATGTGTCCTATACCACAACTAACATCATGTTAAATAACGAGCATGTACAAAAATAAACAAAATTTAGGTTTTGCATCTGTAGGTAGCTCATTGCAAATAATATAATATGAAAACTCAAATTTGTTTTTTTTATGTATACAGTATTTGTCAATATTAAATACATAGTATGGGATTATCAATGACATAATCACAGTCTTCTAGCAACGATTAATATAAAACAAATTCTTGATAAACTTTTACCTAGCAAATTCTATTCTCCTACAGTTTCGCAGGCATTAATTCATTGAAAGAATATTCTTTCCTAAAAAAATTCGTAACATAAACATTGCTAGGCAAAAAGGACTGTAAAAGTAGATGTGTGATTACCCCGGTGATACCCCACACTTTGTGTTTGCCACCACTGAACACAGGAATGACTAGATCATTGTACTTATAGCAACCATGATTGTTTGAATCACAAAACACTTTCATAGGAACAGTAAAAATTTCAGCTACTTCGTCTTCATTTGGTTGCAATTTCTTCATATCAAAGTTTTTTATCTGACCAACAACAGGTGTGATCACGATGTTTTTGTCGCGACCTTGCACTTGACACATTTTGGACCAGATATCGACATCTTTGGCGGGAATGCCTATCTCCTCCTCCGTTTCACGAAGAGCTGTTTCATACACACTTTCGTTTTTATCCATTTTGCCACCAGGAAACGACACCTGCCCACTGTGACTGTTCAAATTGGACGATCTCAAGGTATACAACAAGCATACTTCACCGTTGTCTACGCATAAGGGTACCAAAACAGATGCACTGTGTTTAGCTTTTTCACTTAGGCTAAACGATGGCAATTCACTTAGATTAGCTATACACCTTTCTCGAGACGCACTAGATAATAGAGCTCTAGGTGACAGACTCATGATAACTTTATAAAGTTTGTAAACGGACTTCATTCACAAAATCTTGGTATTTTCACTGAGTATAAAGTCCAAAATAACTTTGATTTATATTTTCACTGAGTTTAAAGTCCAATTAAACCAAAATAACCTTGATTTCTCTATTAACTGTAGGTAGGTACCTACCTACCTACCAGTTCCCCCTGACAAGTGACATTTGAAATTTGACATGACAAATGGAAATGACATAAGATTTGACATCGAACAGCTGACTAGCGGGCGTATTCCGGGGGCCGGGGCTACTACGTATGTAATTCATTTTTAGGTGTGAAAGTCACTCGTGCGAATGTCGCTCGCTCGTAGGCAATGGCTTAGAGGATTCTTTGGTCATTGCTCGTAGGCAATAATATTGATAAAATCTATGGGTATCATGGAGAATGATAGCTCCACTTTTATATATAACTTCGTGGAGCGCCATCTCAGTAGGTAGGTACGTAGCCTACGTAGGTACCTAAACCTACCTACTGATTATTAACCACCCACCAACACCAACGACACCATTCACCAACCATTCGATCACCACGGTCATTATGTCGTGAAGCCAATACCTACCTACTGTTTCAGTTTTATTAAAATTGAAACAACCATACTACTTACAGGATGGCGATGACGGCTATCGAAAGCGATATGAAACCGCGTAATAATATTTATAACTAAATCACGTTGTGACAAAAAAAATATGAAATTAAATCAGTAGGTAGTTTATCCAGTCTCCAACGTTCATCCTTCAGGATTCAGGCTGTCATTCATCAAATTCCATCTAGGTCCTAGATGCTAGTGCCATAGATGTTATTTGCTGCGTAGTCCTTACACTAACTCGGCTTCAACAAAACCTACCAACCACTGCAAACCACTATCGGACCGGAAATGAATACGAAAAATTGAATAATAATACCAAACTAAATGAGACTGATTTGTTTCTTTTTAAAATAAAAGGTAAAGTAAACGATAATGGAGTTGTATTTTTACCCGACTACGGAGAGGGTGGTCGTATGCCACCTACAGCTATCCTAACAAAACAATACAGTATAACAGTAGTAAGCGATCTTAAGCTTTAGGGCAAAGTAGCATACGACCACGGCTATCCTCTGAACATCACTATGAATATGTGTTATTATTTTCTTGTTTCATACCTTTTCAGTAGTCTGGTTTTAGTTATTGAACTTAATTATTTTGAAGGTACCTACGTTTACCTGCGCGAAATTTGAAAACGACCCATAATTTATAATTCATTATAATTTCCTAGGTATAAACAATTATTTACAAGTTTTACTTAAAAATAATACTAATATACAAACATTTAAAAATATAAAAGAGTACCTAGTAGTAGCCAACCAGTATCGGGAACAGGGTCCAATCATCAGCGCGGTGGCTAGGGCTCCAGAGAAATTATAATTATAGTTAAACATGTTTTATTTCCAAGTTTATTTTGATATTCTGAGTTTGATAATCACATGATTTTTTTGTTTATAAATGTAATTCTGTTTTTTAAATAATATTTGCAGATTTTTAGGTAAGTATAGTTTTTTTTAAAGTACCTATGTATGTTGTTTTACTCTAGGATGGGGTTGGAGACACTGGACAGGTTGCTCGTTGCTATTCATAAGGGCTGGCTCCAATAGCAGACACAATTTTTATATAATTTCAATTATTTTTTAACCCTCGACAAAAATGAGGGGTGTTATAGTAGGTTTATAGTGTGTACCTGTCTATGGCATCGTTGCTCCTAAACGGATGGACCTATTTCAATGCAGTTATTTTTAAATTGAAATCTAGTCTAATCGGGTATCTTCTTAGCTATGTTTCATCAACATCTGTTCAGCCTTTCAAAAGTTACAGCTCGTTTTCTATTTGGAGTCGAGGTATTTTGATTATAACTGCCAGCATACTGTCAATTGTCGATGTCAGACTCCCTTTGCTATTCCGAAAAAAAAAGGGACGATAAAAAAATGTCATTGTCAGTTCCGAGCTTTGACTTTTTTGACAAAACAAAAACATTTTTTATGTATCAGTTGTAACCCAAGACTAAATTACAGTAGGTACTTATATACTTTTAAAATAATATGTGATATTATATGCTATAATTATGAATTCTAGAGTTTCATTTGGCATAAAGAACATATTTTCTCTGGCAGCCCGTGAGCGCTGTATGACAAATTTCAAAAGACTTACCATTCCAAGATATGGCAAAATTCCTACGGATACAGCATCCGTGTTAGTGCCGCTTTGTAAAGTGGAAGACAAACCCTCGTTGTTGTACACAGTTCGGTGCTCAAACCTTAGAACCAATAGCGGTGAAGTATCATTTCCAGGAGGGAAAACTTACCAAGACGAGTCACCCATACAGACAGCATTGAGGGAGACTTATGAGGAAATAGGACTGCCGCCTGATAAGATAGATATCTGGGGCCAAGGACCTCCACTACCAGGCCGCAACAACAAGATAATGATCACTCCCGTAGTGTCTTCCATACCAAGTTTGAAGCAAGAAGATTTAAATATCAATGTTTCTGAAATAGCAGAAGTATTTACAGTTCCTATTGAGATGCTGTGCGAAGCTAAGAATCAGTATTACACTCAATTCAGCAATGGTTTTATTCTGCCAGTTTTTGTGGTTGAAGAATATAAAATATGGGGTATTACAGCTTACATTACACATTCATTTTTAAGTTCAATATTGACCAAAGATATTTACAGAAACGAATGGATGAAGAAAAAAATTGTCATAGAAAAAGCTTCAGAAAAAGTATAATATCACTGTTATAATTTAAAATTTTAGTGTATGTATTGTAAATATGACGAAATTATTTATATTCAAATAAATAAACTGTTGTTTTCATTACACAGGTTTATTGTATAAAAGCTACTACTAGTATTAGTATCACATTTATATATTACACAATTTTATTAGACAAATTCCACTTGTCAGACATTGGTGTCTTTGACCAGTTGAATTTGACTACAATACTACAAGCAAGGCACAGAAGCAAGATTATTTTAGTATTGGCAATATTTGAGCAAGGCTTTCCTTAGTCATAAAACCAGTAAACCGAAAAAAATATAGAGGAAAATAAGAAAAAATAAATAAAACAAAAGAAAAAAAATAATATTATCCAGGTTTATTCCTTAACATTTACATTATAATCTAGTAATTATTATTTTATACATTGTCCAATCGACATGATGGTCGTCTCTCGCCCTTGTCTCTATTGTGGTGTGTACTAAAATTTATAATTTATTGAAAATGCCAAATATAATTACGTACACAGTGATTGCATCATGTATACCAACTCATGAAGTATACACCAATTATACTCTCAAAACTGAGATGAAGCCAAATCTACTATTTAAATAGGTGGTCAAACTTAAAGCCTCACTTCTAATTTTCTATTGTCAATAAATATAATTAAAAACATAAATACGAAACACTAAGGAGCTGAAAAGTAAAAAAAAATAAGTAAATACTATGACAAAAATACCTCTTCCACAAGGTAACACAAGGCAGGCAAGAGCGCTTACAAAGTGATTGGTTGTAATCATCCAGTAAAAGATGTTAAAACTGACTAACAATAAGGCAGAGGACAGTTCTAAGTCTATGGGCAGAGGCAATAAAATCAAAATGGCGGTGAAACTGATCTCATTTTAACCTATAAACTACAGGGGTCCAAAATGAACTAACAAATTGAATACTGTGAACCAACCTTACATCTATTGTGAATATAATACAACAACACATCTTGGGCATTTATTCGTTGTGTTTGAACACTGAAATTATACTAAAACTATTTTAAATACAGACAAAGGTACACTGAAATTTGTTAAGATTGATGTAATATGGTTTTAAATTCCACATTTTAATTTGTTCATCTCCTCTGCCAAATAAACTCACATCAATTGAAATGCATATTCAATAAGATTTTAGGGCCACTAAAAACTATTTTATCCAAAATACTAATGGCCACAAATACTTTTTTAACAATAAAATATACTGATCCGCTGAAGATGTCATATAATAGAAAACATGATAATTTCTTGCAAAATTATGTCCAAATATCTAATAAATAATCCACAAAATCCTAAACTTTTCTCAACATGTATCCATAAAAACTTAATTCCGATTGCACCAAACCATACATACAATCTCGTAGATTTCGAATCTATCAACATATTAACGCTAAAAACCGAATTTTAGGCAAAAACATTTTTTTCTACCTGTTTTTTTATTAGCCCGCATCCGTGGCATTAGACTCCTCTTTATTATTAAAAAAAAAAACAAGGATCACTAATGTCACGTGGTGCTGTGATGCTGTAACATAATGGCGTGGGCTAGGCGAGTCGGGATTTGGGTAGGGAGGATCAGTATCACACTGAATATAAAATCTCGGCACTACGTCGCGCATAGCATCACTTTTTCAAGCGTAGCTGTCCACACAAGTAAAAAGGTGATAGGGCTAAAACTGTATTTTAAGCCACACTATCTATCACACAGATAATAGAAAATTTGAAATTCAAAAGTAGAACTCAAAATAAAAGAAGAAATGGACACACTTAGGCTTACATTCAGAGACGACAGAAACGAGTCTAAGCATGAACTTACGCTTCCATCTGTCAAAATTTGTTCGTAAAATTGACATATGGAAGCGTAAGTTCACGCTTAGACTCGTTTCGGTCGTCTCTGAATGTAAGCCTTATAGACGTCATACTTCCCTGCATGGACAGCTACACGAATCTGCTGTAAAATTTTGGCAACATTACATTTTTAATGCAAAGGTAATACGGTATACATCCCTGTGGTCAGGCGATGGTGGTATAAGTTAGAATAAGTTTACCGCCTACTATTGTACCAAGGCATGTGCGCAGCCGCTGCGAGCTTTACTCAGCGTTACTGTTCTCGCTGACGTCGATGGGAATAGACGTCGTGAACGTCGGCGTCTCGAGTTCTTCGTGTTTCTTCATTTTCAACGCCTGTAAAGATGTAGATAAATTGTTGTTAAATCAAACAGGACTTCTATCATCATCAAATCATTGGTCGAAAGTTATATGTATGATAATAATTATTGATATAGTAATAAATTGAGTAGAAAGAGAGAAGAAATAATTGAGCTTAAATAAAATAACGCTACAATGGGGATAAAAATAATAATATTTAAGTTTAATGAAAATTTTTTTTTATGCTTTAGCCTATGTTACTTACAGCTATTAAAAATAAGTTATATTATATTAGATTATTAGAAAAACAACAAACAAATACCGCAACCTTCCACACACCTTCACAGCAAGTAACAAAATGCTATAAGTACTGACACCATGGAGTATGTAGTTCAGTCTTGAAGTGAGCCTGATTTTATTATTGTATTTACAAAATCAGTCCCATAAGTCATTTTCACTGATTTCTAATTTTATTTATAATTTTGAATGAATAGTACCTACTCATAATAATTGAATCAATCTCAATTTCTTTACGTATTTTTTTAGTTCTATGCGAAATTCTATATAAAACTCGAAATAAGAGAAAATGACTGCAATGATATGCAACGAAGAAAAAACTCAGGCCTAATCAATTTTAACAATGGATTTTTATGACAAAAAATCGACTAAGAATGCTATTTGTAGACAAATAATTAATTAGTCGATTTTCATGGTGAATCCATTCTGCAATATTATCGGCGTATTAAAAAGTGAAATTGTTATTATTAATATGCTGTCGAAATATTCAACATAGTGAAGAAGAGCATAGCGTATGAAACTTTTTACAAATGGCGTGCGTCTTACATCGAGATGCGAATATATTTTCTATCGAATGATTTAAGGATGTGACCAAACAATGCAATGGTATACATAGCACGTATGTCTGACGGCACGTTAGGACACCCGCGAACATACCGGCGCTTGCGGTGGTATCTCTTTCCGCTGTAGTGTGGGCGTCGCCGACAGCACCAAACCTTTCGCCGATAACTGAAGGCGATAGTAACACGATAGGTAGAAAGTAGAAGAACCCAAATTACAGAAATCTATTCCGAATCATATAATACACGATTACATAGTAAAAAATACACATATATCTAGACAATACCCTTAAAGAAATATAACATAAATTTCAAAATAAATCTTCAATATTTTTTTGACTAAATCCCATAGAGAAAGAAAGGAGGTTAACCCAAATAATCGACTAAAGAGCAACGATTTCTACGCGAGATGTTACCTAGTTAGTGAATAGTGTTGTTATTACCTGCTGCAGTTTGTAGTGGTTGATGATGTCCTGGTCGGCGGGGCAGCTCTGTGTGAACGCGTCCAACTGGTACATGTGGTACATGTAACGCCAGAGGGCGCGGAAACTCGTCTGAAAATACACAATTAAATACAATAATATTTATATGTTCGTAATCACAAACATGAGGCGAGCCTGCGCGGGCTACTTATTTATTAGTTGCATCAATTTCAAACCAACGCTTACCTTTTTTTACAATTAAAGTCTAATAAAGTTTGATATATATAAACAGGCATCCGGCACTTCGTGGGTTTAGGTGTTATTATAAATGTAAACATCATGGTGTCCCAATAAAGATTACTATTACTGCGACAACCAATCCGGTTGTCAGGAGTGGGTATTATTATGCAAATATTTCCCTATTATCGTATATTTTAAGTCTAGAAGTAGTCTAGTAGTGTTATAAGCTACTCGCCTTATTGTGTCCAACTAATGGCGGTAACAAGATGAAGAATTATACTCATAACAAAGCAAGGATTATACTGACCGGTATCTCGAAGTCGACGAAGTACTTGCCAGCAACGCGGATGTGCTGCAGCCGCGGCATCAGCTCGCAGTCGAAGCAGCACATCGTGTCGCCTGTTAAGAACCTGCAACACACAGAGACAACTTTAGTACCTATTCTGTGTGAAATAAGGTGTATATTAGGATGTACTTGCAAGTATAGCACTTATTCCATAATGCATTTGAGTGTAATTTACCTTGTCCCCCTGCGTTCGAGAAGTCCGTCGATGCGTGAGAGGTGCGCGCGCAACGCCGCTGACTTCTGCTCGTCCTTGCGTACCAGCACCAACTTCAGCTTGGAGTACAGATTCTCGATCAGTGATGCCACTTCCTTGTCCTGCAAGATAAATACCAGTATCAGTAACATTCGGCTCATCGACTTGTTCAACACGATGTATCCTTGTCACGGAGGCGCTGACTAACAAAGCTTTATCTTTCTCACAGGATTACCTCAATATTTTATAGCAGTAGTGTGAGATTGTAGAACAAACTGTATGGAATAGGCGACTACAAATATATATCTGCCAGATTCCCATAAGTACAGAAACGTATAGTGGAATAATTACTCCAGGCTAGCAAAGCAGCATCGTTATAATAATCAAGTCATTTATTGGTAATTATTGACAACATTTCATTATAAGGTTCTACCTTTATGGTCCCGGTTCATAATGAAGAGTACAATAATCCCAGGGGTCAGGACTAGAAAGGCAGGACCAACATTCATTATTTACGAAAGATAACATTAGTGAATGAAGAAAAATAAAATATAAGTGAATGAATACTGGATCTGCAGACACAATCCACTTCTTGACCGATCTAGACTTGGAATATGGATTTACTTCGTCAGAATCATGTCCAATACATAAAGTTTGGTTTTTCACTATAATTATGTTAATTATGTAGCTAGCTGAACACGAAATATGGTTGTTTAATCATACGCCTCACAACTGTCACCAGGCACACCTAACAAAAACACTTTGAAATAATTTTATTCATACAAAAACTTTTTAATGCTAATATTACGGTATTAAACGCCGTTAATAGTCTACGACCTGTTTGCAGCAGGTTTTTTTATTGTTGCAAAAACCTGCCCCAGCCGTGCTTCTCATGATAATCAGGTGCCAATCTTTAAAACCGTGTTCCCCGATTATATGTGTGAATTAATTTGACAATCAGTGTAATGTTTCATCATAAAAAATCATGGTAACGTTAGTATCGGTATTTTAATCGGTTTCAAACATTGTTCCTATAATTCATGAATTACTGATTAAACAAAATGATGATGATGTGATGATATATATCATCCCTATATCATCCCACTGCTGAGCAAAGGCCTCCCCCCATGAGTTCCAGGTCTTCCGGTCCAGAGCCATTAAACAAACCATTTTTCACAAACACAACCATTGCCATTAAACAAAATATATATCCTAAAATTTAATGTTCCCAAATAATAATTTTGAATTCGGTTTTAGGGTTTACTAGAACTAGATTGCAATCCACAACTGGATAATAATATAGGCGTCTTAGAAAATGGAGGCGTCCGTGGCCACTACGCTGAGAAACGGTGACACAGGTAACCCACTTTACAATTTTCATATTGTACCTGTATCATTGGTGCATAATCGAAGAGCATGGAAATCAAGAGAGGAGCCTTTTTCCAGCAGTGGGATGCGAAAGGCTAACAGTAAACTGACAAGTTAGGTGGTGGCTGTTTCAATCGATCGAGTTTAGCCGGACAGCGCAGTGTGGGTGCACGCAAGGTTAACGTTTCGGGGTAGAAACATGGTTAGCACTTCTAGAAGTCTGTTTACTTACCTGTACAAATAAGTTGTGTCCTCCCGGTACGGACTTCATGATGTGCCGTTCAATCTTCTCGTTCTCCAGTATCGCGAGTCCGTTGTCAATCAGTATGGGCGGGTGCGTCGCTTCGAAGTTGGTGCGGAAGTCTGGCGGGGGCTTCTGCATGTCTACTGTTGTCACCTGGAAGTGGACAAGGTAAATGCGAAATTAAGAAGAGTTTGAAACTCGAGTTTTTCTGGTTAGAGGATGAGAGTTGCAAAGAGTTAGATTTAGGCCATTTTACGGTTGTACGATCCTACATTCGTTTTACAAAACGAAATAGGAATAGGATTTGTCTAGGATCTCAAAAAAGCTCAGCACACGAACAATTTTCGAAAATGAAAGTCGCCCACCGAACTGGAATCCTGAAGTAACAATTAAGCTTCTTTATACCATAGTAAGGTTCTCAAAGAACCAAACCAATGGTACTTACTGATCATGACTACCATAACATAAGAGAACAAAATAACGTACCTTTAAGCTGATGGTCTTTAGCTCAGCTAATAGGTACAGGTCCATGAAGTACTCCTGGCAGAAGAGGCACGCACCCTTCCGTCTTCCATCGATCGTCGATGCCTGCAACACAAAAATTACATCGTAAGTACAAGTAAAAAGCCCAAAAGAAGGGGTACAAGAAATTATATACAATCTCAAGTGCAATATGGGCCATTTTAAAGGATATCTGAATGGTCCTTATCACTTTGGGGGATACTGAATACATATAGACCTGATAACTAACTTCTATTATGTCTCATCGAGTGTCCCGCAAAGTGTAACACGTTAAACGCCGTGTCATTCAACAGGTGACCGACTAACAATCGATTTTCTATCGGTCTACACTCGCGAGCAACCTGCGACATCATCCTGCGATGAGCAATCCAGCCTTAACATTTTCCCTGTCTTTGTGAATCACATATAATCAAGGCGGTTGTTTAACAATTATGTCTGCTGTCTAATCTCCTATTTCTCTAATGTGGTTTGACCATAGGAAGGTTCAGTTCCTCTGTCCAGCAGAGAACATTTTCAGGATCGTATGATAAAGCTTATGACGCAAGACCATATTTCCTTAGTAATGGTTTATTCTGCAGTCGGTAAACGATGACGAGGAATGACGCAAATCTATGCAAGTGTTATATATGATAGTTCAATATAACAACAAACGGTCGAACTATTGTTTTCAAAACAATATTATAACACGTGTTGAACAATGAGAGAACGGTTAAGTCATTAGATGACTTTCGTGTTAGTTGTAAACTAAGAAAGGTGATACGAGTAGTTCTTACAACTACGAGTTACGTAGCAAACGAAGAGATGAGAAATCATCTTTTACGTCAGCACGAGCTCTCCCAAAGATGGAGAGAGCTACATCAGGGTCATTCCATGTAGCGGGTATTACAGGTCGTACACATTATTTTGTATTTTGTAAATGATCTTCAAAGAAAACATTATTTTAATGCTGAAAACAAGCAGCCCTTGATACAGGCATGACAATATTGATCACCAGATTCCCGAAATTCTACTCGACTAAATGTAACATACATCATGTTGGAATGACCCATCAGCTACAGCGACAAGAGTAAGGCTCTTCAATTTGAATCGAAGTGTTCCTACTCAAATCACAGAATTGTCGTGGTGGAAAAATTTGATTGTCAGCAAGTTTCGAAATGACTGACTGCCCATCACCCGGTGAGTCTCTGGTGCATCCCAAAACGCGTCTGTGGAGGAAGGTATGATGTTCCTCCATTGAAAATGCAGGAACAAGAGACCTTACTTCCTTAGCAATGCTTTATTCCGCAGTCGGTAACAGATGACGAGGAATGACGCAAACTATGAACTAACACCAGCTCTGTCTATTGCAGACCACTACCGTATGTCATGTAGGAAAAGTCCTACATGTCTGCAATAGGCAGGGACTCGTGTTGACTCATAGTTCGGGAAAAAAACCAACAAAGTCATGAAGTCACTGTACTAACCTACTGAAAGTAGTTATGATGCCTATTTGGTGCGATAGAGTTGAAACAATTTATACACTTAAAAATGCGATAATGTACAAATCAAAAATACCATAAAATTGCAATGTATGTATTGGAATGTTAATTGTTTCGGTCAGTAGGTAATTATTTACCAGTTTTGTAAATAACATCTTTACTAACATATTTAGTATGGCCGACTTATTCTGTGCCGATTAATTAGACTTGCTAATTAGTAATGAGTACGTTAAGTTTATTTCTGAAATACGAAATAACAACTAATGCAACTATTATGCAATTGTATTGCTTAGAACTGAGTATTATTGCCTATAGTCATATCACAACTCATTCATAGTTGGGTGTCACAAGATTATTAGTAGCTGTAAAAACCCATGGCGTCGCATCGGGCGGTTAAATCTTTGTAGGAACTTCTAAAACTGGACCAAATTTATACAGCACATCCACCTGCCCGTTCGATGATAACAGTTTTATGTCCACAATCTTGGAATATTGTGTTATTATGCTGAAGTGACGAGAATTTCGACTCAATTCCAAGTTAATTTCGAAAGTAATTTCTATGTCAATCCAATTCCTGTCTTTTAGTTCAATAAATAACCGCTAGTCCCTTCAATATTTAACAAATGTGGCGCCAGTGAAGCAGAAAACTATTCCGAATGATCGTAATAGTTTTCCTTCAGCTTCGCAATTGTTTTCGAGGGTACGGTATTGATGTTCATTCAATTTTCAATAGCAAAATCCAATAGCATTTTGCACGCCCTGATTGAAAAGCAGACGTGAGTGGTTCGATGCAATCAATAGGCTGTTTATGTTCGCGCTTTTACGTGATCTTTGGCAAATAATAGGCCATCTTATCAATACAAACACGCATGAACCGCCTTTTTAGTCTCGCCGTGATCGAGTTTTATGCATACATTTAGCGCTGTTAATCGTGAATTCGTGACTATAAAATATCATTTAATTCTGTTTCTAAGTACCAATAAATATAAAAATGAAAATGACGGGTCCAATCCAATACGCCTTTCTTTCTTGATAGATTTCCCCAGATTTGTAAGTTTCCTAGATTTTACACTTTATCATCAATGTATGAGATAAAATTCATTCAGGCTTCAATCTATAGTATTATAAGGTATTCTGTAGGTTGGGGAGAAGCTATGTCACTGCAAACTGCAAGAGGAGTTTCAATAGTTACGTATATTTGAGTTCAAATGAGTTCTAAGGAGTTTCTTTTTTCTACGTAATTCTATGGTCTGAATTAAGCCTCATATTGGCCTATTTAGAAGTACACCTCCAGTTTCGAGGCCTTATAAATCATCATTATAAATCCATCTTTACTCAGGATGTTGACTTGATTGCATAATTCAGATTAGATGTTCAAATTTGACACACATTACGTTTTACTGGACGTACATTTTAGTACTCTGACCTCGTTCACTAGTTCGGCGTAAAACATAACATTGATATTTACAGCTAACTATTACAAAATGTTTATGATCTCGTGGCAAACCCATAGTAAGCTTTGGTTGGATTTTTTGAAGGCCGACGTGAGATGGAACCACACCATCCCCTAGTATGCCAAAGACCTAGAGTATTGGAGAAGACTAGCTGGCTGCTCTAGCTCTATTTAGCAAAAGGAATACGATTTAACTAAATAAAATAAATAAGTACCCTGGACAGTTCATGCAGATATCGCAACTTCCCCTTAGCAGGCCTTAACTACTACCATGACATGGACAGAGGGAATCCCCCCAAAACAGCTTATGTCACGATAGATGGAAAATCATACGGCTCTCTAATAAGGTGCTTAGGTTAGGTTAGCTGGAGGTGGAGATTTTTCATTTTTTATTAATGATGCGAATTTTATAAATACTCGTATGAATTGTCACGCTCTTTACTTTTACGGAGAGACACGAATTCCGGTACAAACATGGCATTTCTATCTCTCGCGGCCATTTATAGAAACAACATGGTATGCGACAGATATTTTCGTATAGTTTTTCACTAAACGTCGGACTGATATGGGTTATTCTTTACAGCGCGGAGAAAGATTTGTAAGCGTTCGTTCACACTCGATACTTTAGCAGCAAGCAGCAGAAACGCGCGTTTTCGCGATCGTTGGTTGCCTTTTGCATACAAAAAGTGAATAACGAACGCGAAAACGCGCAATTCTGCTGCTAAAAGTATCGTGTGAATTGGCCCTTAAACCCAATGCATTAATCGCGAATTGTTTTCGAAGTAAATAATTTCTTTGTCTTCTCATGATAAGTACATATATTGTTTCTCAACAGCACGTTCTAAGATAGAATCCTTCTTAGTGAATATTCATTAGTTCCATTGTCAGAAGACGTCTACAGCGTAGGATATTGTTTGTTTGCACAACTCTCGTTTTCACAAGGACGGCCGACTGACAGATAATCATTTATATTTAAATTTTCACGTTATTGTTTAGGTATATGGTAGTAATCTAATTATACCTTACACTTTTAGCATCAGCGACTAACGATCTTGCGATTGCATCGATGCAACATCGCGTTTTGGCGACACGTCACACGATGCGTTCGATCGCGGTATCAAAATCTCGCGTATTTGCGATTGCATCGATGCTGCATCGTGTTTTAGCGATTTTCTCCTTTGAGCGTAGATGGTTTGGGTCTCGGGACGTCTCGTCTCGGAGTCCCGGGACTTTTCGTGGTCCCGAGACTTTCGGGTCGAGGTAGAATCAAAATGACGCGTTTTGGCGATTCTATCGAAGCTGCATCGGATGGCGTAAAGGTGAAGCGATCCCGAAGGCTGGTAGAACGCGCTCGCTGCGACTGGTATCCAAATTCCGAATGTGTCGGAGTGTATGCAGCTTTCAGTCGCTGTATCGAGCTTCAGATAAGCGTCTAAATCGTTAGTAGCTGATGGTAAAAGTATTGAGTGTGCTATGCCCTAATTTTCTCATCTTGTCGCAGTCAACTGCTGGACTTAGGTGGGTGACACTCTCGGTCCACGCTTGTAAAACTTATTAGTGTAGTTACCACACAGTTATCAGCAGTTAAGTGTACTGGGTACTGGCCGTACTGGGGCTGACAAATTGGATGGTTATACCCAATTATATTTTATAATCTTACTAATATAACCATAATATTTTATCTGTCGCAGCATATGCTGAGATTGGGTCCATTTTCGGCCTAATACAGGTTTTTTTTTTTTTTTTCTGTTTAATTTTGTGATTTCTTGTACGAGTCTAAATCATTTGATTTTTATCGTTATTTAAATCATCTCCACCCTGTTCATGACATAAACAGCTTTTATTAGTAACTAGGCCATCTTATGCATCGCTCTCTAGGCGTTGTACATGCGTAATATAATTCCGATTGTTAATCTTCCTTCATTTACTATTAATTTTAAAACAACTTTATTTCTGTCCGTATAAAGTAAAAACGTCGACGCAAAATGCTCTTTCCCTTCCATATTTCTTTGATGCCTGCTATGAGTTATTAGAAAGCTTATTGTTGCAAGTTTCATGAGTCATCGTGACGATTTGAGGTCAAAGGGCTATACACGTTGGTCGTTGAGTAACGTTATTACTGCCTACTTTCTATGCTAAACACTAAACAAAATGTTTCGTTAGACCAGTGGTTCCCAACCTTTTTTTGACCAGGGACCACTGGGACTTTTTTGTTCGGTGCAGGGACTACAAGGTTCAAAATAAAAATTATGATAAAATGAAAATAAACTGCATTCATAACTTCAAGTTAAAAATTAAACTTAGAATCACATTTGTATATTTTTTATAATGGAGAACTTTTAATTGAAATTCAATGTGATTATTGAGACGCTGGCGTAAATATTTATTTATTCTGGGTTTATAACTTTGTTTCGTGGACCTCAATTTAGTTCTCACGGACCACTGATGGTCCGTGGACCACCGGTTGGGAACCGCTGCGTTAGACGAATGGTTGTGTGCCTTTTTACGTGTAACTCAAGCAATTACATTTATGATAATTTAGAGAGCATATTGTATTGTTGCTTGTTGTTGTATCACGGTTTTCCTTGATAAATTTTGGAACATCGGCGTCGACGGCTACAAATTGTAGAGTTTTCTCAGTACAGATTTGTTTTCTTTGCTTGAACTTAGGGCGATGTTCACCGACAGTATACACACAGATGTTTAAAATAAATCACCGATTATCCATACAAAAATTATGTTTAAACGGCAGCTTTTGCTCTAATTGTCTGTTAAGTTGTCGGTGAACTCGGGCCTTAATAGTTTAAATAAAACAGTCGTTTTTATCGAAGTCATCATTTTATTATGACCAGCTCTTACCTTTCGATACGCTTCTACAGCAGCATAAACATAAACAACGTTATTTACACTAATAAAGTGTCATAGATACAGTGACGGTGGTGCCAGTAGCTGGTGGAATAGAAACTTGGTGGTGCAATGGTGCGTAACGCGGGTACGTCACGGAGCCGGTGCGCTCGCGCATAACACCATCCACACCATTGTAGAACAATGTAGACTAACTAAACATTGTGCAGTTATCAAATATTATAAAGGACACTATAACAAGATTATTGTTAGATGAAAAGAATGACTGAGTTGTTATAATCGTAACCGTATTTTGGATTCTGTGATAAAACATCCTTGCTTCCGTTCTAAAAGATTCTGTCCTAAAAGGAAGTAGGTACTCCAAATGGCTTTAGCTTTTTTTAGTTTTGCCTTTAGCATAAGTAATTGAGTATTTAAACCACAAATTTTATAATATTTTATTAAAATAACAACAGTTCCTTATTGCAGAAATAATGGTTACAAAAATCACAAACAAACAATTAGCATTTGAAGAAAAACGTGTAAGTATATTAAATAGTCAGTTAACGTTCAACGGAGTGTATCTAATACACATATTTGAACAATAAAATATATGAAATAAACACAACTTTCCAGTGGATTTGTATGAATTGTACGAGATAATATGGCGGAAGACGAAACGCTCTCGACTGCAATCAAATCAGTAATCATGAATAATACAACAATTTGGTACAACGTTAGTAAGTACAGAATTACAATATTCAAATGAGTTTAGGCTAAGAAAGTTGATACAGACATAGTATACGTAAGTCTGACTTAGACATCTCAAATAAGACCGTTATTGAAAAATCTGAGTCAAGATCCAGTTATTTAAATAGTGCCAACATCCATAACTTAACATTCATTAAAATATTAAAAATATAACAAAACAAGATCTCTCAAAACATCTCAATGAATCTCTCAGACGAAGCTACTCGAACAACAGCAAAAACGAACGACAAGTAGTAATAGTGGTCAGCGATGCACAACGCGTCATACAGTGAAGACAGGCTGAAAACAAAATAAATTACAACTCCAAATTACAACATTCTAGTTAAACACGATAGGATAAGTATTGTACTGGCGTATAATATGAATCCAACCAGGCGTGACAAACAAACATCAGAGTCAACGACATCACCCGAACATATAAGGCACTTTCAGTTTCGTGAAATCGAAAGCGCCACATACATCTCCCGCACATTGCAAGACGCGCCATTTTTGCCAAGATGGCGGCGAATAAACTTGATAATCCGTCATGGCCCCGTGCGCCGGCGCATCCAGCGGCCATCAATTTGTCAATTGCAGCAGTTTGTTGCTGCGTTCCGATTTCATGTTGTATTCGAGTGAAAAATAGTCGGCGAGTTAACATAGATTTTGTTATAGCGTGTCGACAGTGTTGCGTATTTTAAATAATAACGACGCAATCTTGCATTTATAATATGTAATTGATTACTATTATTTATACATTGAGTCAGATAGTGTGGGATAAACCAGTCTTCTAGTGCAGTCTGACTGGACATGCAGCTCTAAGAGAAGTGCAGTGACCCGCGACAGTGAAATGCAACCAAGCAGCACCTGATCAAGGGCCGGGCCTTGGTTAGTGTCGTGAAAGTGTACCTCTCTAATTACTCTCGTCTTGCCTTACATGGAAGTAGATTCTGTTAGAAAATCATGATTTGATGAAAAGCGAATGATCGACTGAAGGTGAAACTGAACACCAGTATATAAAGCTGATGTAATATTAAATGTCAGATTATAAAAAAATACGGTATCGCATGATTTGTGGTCGTAGATTCGTTAAAGTGAAATTTCCCGAAGCTGTCCGCATTGCTCCTGTCAGATACGGGCACACTTCCGCGTTATTTAAACACGTCGAAATATTTACGATTGTGCACCTTCCTAAAATAGATATTGGAATTCATGTGGCTGATGAGAAAAGTAGACATTATTATTTTGAAGCCGATGGACGGTTCTAAGTTCTAACATATACACTGCATTTGGTGGTAAGCCAAAAAGGTGAGCTACTCGTAAATTATGTTGAAAGCAAACCTTTTCGTTACTAAACTGTGTAGTCCAGATTAAAGAGACAAACAACAGTACAAAACGGGGTCAACAAAAAGTTTATGCCTCCGGAAACATGAGGGTGCGGCGACTTGCACAATACGCCGCCATCCGGTGTGACTTACATAGTCACAACTACAATGCACATGCACTCGACAATCTAACCGATCCACGTCAAGGCTCATATCTGCACGTTCGTGATAAAAACACTGTTTACAACTCATTCGATTTGGAACACGTACAGTAACAGTAGTTCCCCCGCAGCGGACAACAATCTAATTAAGAATGACTCAAGTTGAATAAGGAATGAAATGGCTGTTTTAAATTCTGATCGTGCAGCGTGTACCACTTCTTTATCTAACGGTATGCTATAAAGATTCTGAAGGTTAAGGAGCAATGTCCAATGAGGAGCTGGACGATTAAGTTACGGATAGTTTAGCTTTAATTTGCCATGAATTAGAAAAACGTACTTCTACGTTAACCGATGATAAAACAATCAGTTTACATTATAATAATATTCAAAGTTATAAAACGATATCTATGCAGTTAATAAAGGGCACCGTTCAAGACTAGAACTTTCTACAGTTTACAGCTGCAGAATAGAATAGATCTTTATTTCATGTAAACCAAATACAGGCACTTATGAAATGTCGAGACTCTAGGTGCACGGTTCCAAATAGTAGATCCTGTATCTGAATAAAACTGGATTTGTTTAGTTCAAAACTCTTAGGATCGAGATCTATAGCTTTGTTAGCAATCGCTTTAGACGTGCAGTCAGGCCTTCATTACTTTAAAGGCGAAGGAATCTTTGTGTAGTCGGTATAAAGCAAGAATTCTCAATAGCTTTATCCCGGATCTTTTGCACAAGTCTATTGAACACAACTAAGATGTAACCAGTACTAATTTGTATCTAATTAAGAACTTGCTCTGTACAAATGAAGATATTTGAAAAGAAGAATTATTGTATAAAGAATTGGGACATATTGTTATTTCAAAAAGTATTATGAATACCTACCGCAATTACTTCATCGTCGAGGCTACACAGTTCATAGGACACATTTCTTACAATTCTTACACCGCAGTCAGACTCATGACCAAACTTCTAACAGATGGCCTTTCAAATGTTTACACGACGATGTTTCCCGCTTGTCTATGTATTAAATTGTGGTGATCTCAGAGTTTTATAAGTATTCGTACGTTAGCTATTACAATGACATCATGGCCTTGTCTCAACCATTACAATATAAGGTTATAATATATTGTAAGGCTGTCATAGCTCATATTGTGCTGGCAATGTTAGTTTTGTGACGACACTTGTATAGAAGCTTGTTTCCCAAGGATAGATGCGTCAGTACATTTGTCAAGTTTCAGTTTAGGGATAACAGAAAATAATGCAAGACTTCTCCGTCACTTATAATGACGCTACATTCCAATGCAGCCACTTCGGAATCGTTATTACGATATCAGAAGATCTTCGTTCCATATTTACCTCTTAAAGAGCAACCTGAAACACGTCGCAATCGTGATTCAAATTGCAAAACGATTGAACTTTAAAAAGTGATTTTGTTGAAGGTACAAACGGATCGAAGCTTCGTTTATTCTTCAATTTGAACATAATAATAATATAATATTTCTCGTCTGCAATGTGTTGGCTAATAGTTAGAAAGGGCAGTGTTACGGCCCGCGACCCGCGTAACCTAGCCTCGTCAGCTGTTCGGAGAGAGGACGTTGTGAAATATGCAAAGGACATCGTCTTATGGCACGACTGTTTAACATGCCTCTAACTAGAAACTCACGACAAAATTTTTGCGAAACTGATTAACATCAGGACGAATGCAAAAATGCCTTGGACATTATCCAGCTTAATTATTAAAGAACTGTAAGGAAAAAAACATATGCGGATCCGTTTTATTCTAAAGAAAATTATAATAGCCGATAAGAATCGTTTGTGGATGTTATGTTCCATGGATAAAGGGGATCTTATCTAATATAAGTAATCGCATGAAACCAATAAAGGTTTTTTAAAACCGAGGGAATATAAAATTTATCAGGTGCATCGTAAAATAATAAAACACTTAGAAACCAGCACTTTTGACAGGTGTAGCAACGGTAACGGCATAATAATACCACGTAAAGTGCACATAAACACTAAAGCTAGTACTAATTTCGATCCAAAGGATCGACGGCTAGGAGCACTCATCTGTGGCCATAAAGATGGGTTTCCATAGATGGAATACTGCATAATTATTGCCAATTATCATCGTCAAGCACTAGTTGGTTTCAGAATTTCATTATAAAACAGTTTATTATAGTTTTCTAACCCGACAGGGCTTTGTTTGTTTAGTAAGTTTCTAATCTATAAAGAGATTTTTATTCCTAACGATTCTATGGCTAATAGAACAGGGCTGGTTTGCGTCTTAAATGTCTTCTGGACTCCCCAACGTTTGAAGAAACGTTTTTGTAGAGTGAATTTAATTAATCATTATCAATCTCCAGGTGGATGACGGCATGTTAATGCCCATCAGTCTGATAAAATCCTTAATTCGCCTTTTAGAACACGCGGCGACAAGACATGATGCCGAGACAGGTGGATCAAGCAGCTGTATAGAAATAATTTGTGCGTGCATTTCGTATTGAATCAACATATTGCGTGAATCATACGCAGGTAATTAATTGAGAACATAAAAGATCACTTCACAATGAGATACAAGATGTCTTTGCAAACTTTTGACACCACACTCCCACTGACAGTTGACATTTTGTAGTGTGTCGTAGCGAACGCGTAGCGACGTCAATAAAATTACCGAGCTCTTAAATTGATATTTTATAATAAATAAAGAAATTGTTGGACCCTGTTTTTTGAGAATTAAAAACACCAAAGGCTAGTTTAAAATTATGTTAAAAACGAACTAAAAAAAGCAAAGAAAAACAAACTATATTTTGCCAGTAGAAAATGGAATAGAAAGGCTGGATATCGGTGCTCGGAATATTGAGATCTTTTTTAAGATAAAATCACACCGCTGAGGACATGTTTTGGTTTAAAAAAAAACTTGTCTGATCATTTCTACCATACCTATATCTCGCATTATGATAATGTTCTTTAATAACCACATCGGACCTATTTATAAGCTGCAATTCCTCAAACTCCAGGCCCATAATCATTACACATTATGAGAGCTCGTATTAATTTCATGGAGAATTAAACAAACTTAACTACACTTTATCACTTTTATTATTTATCCCACCATAATTAGTGTACATCTACTCCAGATATTCGTTTTGATGATCAAAGGACCAGAAAAATGAAATTGGTTTAGATTTATTAGATTAGATTAAATTTTTTACTTTTGAGATGGGATTTGTATTTTCTAGCAGGATGAGGCAGGATCACACCTAACGGACCTTACCAGTTACAAAATTTTATCTGGTTCTAATCTACGTTTCATTTGGAATACTAACTGTTAATCGCGGTTTCACTCAAATCCTCGGAGAACTACATCTTATACCTGGATAAAAGGACCCTATGTCCAAATCCAGGTTATGGTGCTAAATTTCATCCAAATCCGTTCATTAGTTAAGGCGTGATTGATTAAGAAACATCCAAATTAACAAACTCACGAACATCGAAACTTTCACATTTATAATATTGCTAGGATAACAGCTTCAAAGTAGAGAAAACTGCAGGATGCATTTTATCACCCATAGATACAAATACATTTCATATTATTGCTAGAGCGATATGGAACACTGAAGTAGACAAACAATACAGTAAGCAGGCAGCAAATGCTTCTGCTTTTGTTTTGAACACAATTCATATATTCAGCACTTGAAGTATTTGTGTTCTCATCATGCACACTCCAAGTTCTAAATATATACCCACTTATCTTCAAACATCCTTATAGTATTATAGTAAAACGGAGAACATTAGAAATCTCCACATGTTCCGAGAATAAAACTGCATTCGCATCGCTCCGCCACAACACTTGTACGATAATTGCGACAATTACGATTGTTATTATGTGCGCTTACGCCGCATCACGTGCTCGACAGATCTCTTCGTTAAAATGGCTTTTCATTAAAAATAATGTCGCTTACAGATCGTTGTCAGTACTGAATGTGGGGTTTTAGTTATTGTAGAGCTTGGTACATTATGTGGTGTGTTCTTGGGCCAAGAACATGCGACCACATTAGTCCGTGGGTTCAATTGGTGAATGTAATAGCAGCATCTCAACCATCGATATAATAGTTGCCTTAGAGGTGGAACAGCAGCAGAAATTGGTATCATAAATAATGGAACTAATTTTGCAGAGCAGATCCTGGTATACGGATTAGAAGAACCAAGTTAAAGACAAAATACAGTGTGAAGATGATAGGCCAGGCCATAGTCTTGAGAATTGTAAGTATTCATACTATTCATCTGTGTTTTATGCCACTTATGGGAAGCAAAAGGGAGCTAACGACAAAAGGTTAACTTATCAGCTGGCTTCTAGAGGAAGCCGTTATAGTTATTTTAATCTTAGAGACTATGCCGCAACATACAGTCATATTATCATTCATTTTTTTCTTTTCTTTTAATTTCAATCTTACTTTACCTTATATAAAAATCACTTTCCAGATGTGACGCCTCCTTCATGTTAATGTTAGATTTCCCAAGAAAGTCAGTATTAATCTTGTCAATTACCTGTAACAAACGTAGAAAATTTATTAGAAATGCAATTAAAACGGTTAGGTGGCTTTCAACAGTGCAATAAAAGCTCTCGAGTCTGTGCCGCTCTCGGCGATGATTCAGCCGTGTCTAAATGGCCAACTTTCCCCAACCTGAACGTTTTCAATGACGCGATGAACCGTACAGTTGCCGAATTTGACATCACTTTCCCCATTGTACCCGTCTACTAAATTTACTAAATAATCGAGCAGAAAACCATTTTCATTATCCGAGAGTTCGTTATGATCGATCGTAGGAAAGTTTATTGCGATATTTCGTGTCTCATTTCAGATGGAATGGAGTATTATGGCTTTAAAAAATATAATTAAAGAGTAAATTAAATGAGAATACTTTGCCACAGATGTTTTCTTTGTTTATGGCATGTGACGGTGCAGTAAATGGTGTAAGCGATCACCTGCCTGAGTGACATGTTCTTAAGAAACTAAATAAACATTTAAGTAGTTTTTAATAAGTATTTTCAATATTTCTTACGAACTTGGCAATTGACGAGTTTTATGAATATACTAGCTTGATGCCCTCGTTTTCATCATTTCTAAATAAGATATAAATAAAATATAGCCTGTATCACTTAGGGATATAAATTATAAATCAGTTTATTGGTAATTTTCATTACACGTCATAACCATTAACATTTAAAATCGTGACTAATTAGTTACATAAATATTAAATATATATAAATACATCTATAATAAATAAGGTCAATTCAATTATAAATGTTAATTGTAATTATTATGTTCATTACTCCTTTTTATCAGGTGTAAATTAAAGATTATTTCTATTCTATTCTAAAGTACAGCTTTCTGTTAGTGAAAAATAATATTGAATCGGTATAATCAAAGATACAATTAAATTTGATCTCTATATAATATTATCTAAAGGTGGACTGGCAGAGAGTGCCTCGTGGCATATGTACTTACCACCATTGTACATTTAAGTTTAAATAAATATTAGTATAGATAATACTAATAGATATAGATTATTTTTCTTTTGCGTCGGGCAAACGAATCGGTTTAAATTTTGTGAAATAGACAGACAGTTTGTATCGCCATCAGCTGTAGTGACGTTAAATACCCCATTACCAACCAACCCAGTTTAATAAACGCTTAAAATTAGTACAATTAAATTGCTTGATTATAGATAATTTCCAAGAGCGATCAATGACTGTACAAATTAAAGTATAAACAAGTCTTAAAATAAGCTACCGTGGAATTTGTCATGGTTTTCCTTTATCAACAATTCAGTAAGAAAAATAAAACATGGTAAACACTATTATATTGTCTGTGTGCGTATCTGTGTCTCAAGTTGACGAGATGCATCAGATGACGTCATCCTTACATGGGATTCTAGGCTGAGAAATCCGGCGATATTTGAGTTTTGTACTCAATTTTGAACGTGGATTACACTCATCGTCATCGCATCGTCTACTTTAGGATGCTAATTACGTAGTTTGAACTTTGAAGTTAAAATGTACGTACCATGTCTAAGCTTTGAGTATCTAGATAATCAGTGTTTGAGCCACAAAACTGGAAGTGATTATACCATTACAAAAAAACCAAAGAGAACTAGCAAGAGCAATACTACTCGGAGTAACGCTAGCATGCATATTGCATAGCCGAATATATTTCTTTATCACCGGAAATTGAGGGCAGTTATCGCCAACAAAAAATAACACATATTTTTTGCGATATCTCTATGATGACGTCACTGGTCTTTACTAGCGGCTTGTTCACATGCGACGTACATTAGTCATGTCTGTAAGTTAGCCACTTGGATGCTCAGTGATAATTGCGATGGCCTTCGCGACAATGATAACAAGGAGCACTTGAGACATGAAACTCGAAAACCGCCTCGACGGACATTGTTACGATATTCAAATGATGATATCGTGTGGGGTATTTGGACTTCTGTAGAGTATTTTTCGTCTTTTATATTGAACAAAATCCAATTGTGACGTATTAAAATCTTTAAAGTAATTCCTATCGATCTGTATTGGATTAATGACAGTTAGCACCTTTACTAGCACCGTACAGCAGTTTTAAAATAACAGCAGATAGTCCTCCGTCTAGACTATAATAAAATATTATAGTTTAAAAAAAACTATAGAACACGCTTTAGTCATCCAAACTGAACGTGTATGCAAAATTTCAGCTCAATCGGAAACCGGGAAGTGGGTCAAAAACTTCCAAGATTTTCTTACACAGTTAGTTAGTTACAGGTGAAGCTAGTAAAAGCGTGTTAAAAATATTCAAACTCAATCAAACTTCAAGCCGTTCCTTTCTAATCCCCTGATAAACAGTTGATCACGACAAAGACCTTGTAGGTTTCCAGAAACCTTATCCTCAGATAAGGCATTACGCATTACGATTATATTAGCACAAATGTGGAGTGGCAGTTGACAACAGCATGTGAACATTCACAACTTGATTACATAAAGCCGTTGCACAACTCTGTAGGTCATGATGTACTTGTTGATTTTTTTTCTTAAGAAAAGCATAAATGTTTCTGTACTGATACGCGAATGTGGGAAAAACGTGTGTCAACTGTTTTAACCGCGTTGAGCGAAATGAGTCACTCACTGTGTTTAGGCTGGCTACATGGTTCGCTACTATACTCCTCGAGATCTAAAAAGCCACTTTTGACATATATCATTTGAGTTAATTTGGGATGTGAAGCGTATAAATCGGTAACCAAAAATATCGATTTTTATAATAAATCGATTTAAAATTCTAAGAGTATATAATCGTTTAAAACTATGAATAAAAAATCAAGAAATACATCTGATAAGCAATTTATTAATGTAGTAGGCACCGAAGTTAATATGAAATCGCATTTCTGTAGGTATCTTCAAAGAATAATTAAACATATTCATAATTTCATGCTAAAATTATTTATCCACTTGTACCGGTAATAATTTAATGGTCCACCAGTTATTGATTCACGTTCGAAGTACTCACATAGTTTCCAAACCAAGTTGCGCGATTTACTATTCACAGTACGAAATCAGAAACACATAGACAATTTGAAAAAAAATTGTAACCGACGGCCGAAATAACAGTATTAGAATCCAAGTATAGCAAGCCAAGTCAACTTAAAAGCGGGAACAGTCCAAAAACAAAGCCAGATCACAAAAACAGAGGTATCCGAGAAATAGAGAGAACGAACAATTAGTCGGAAAAATCGCGAAAAACTGCACAGATGTCATTGTCATTACTGCCGGTGTCAAGCAAGTTGTGATCATAGAGAAATTAAATTAATTATAATAATATAATGTACGTGTCATACAGCCTTTAAAGAGTTTTTAATACCTACGTAATTTTATACTGATATTTCAAACGATTTTAACGATTCTAGTGATTACATCCCTTTATTTAAAAAATAATTGATTGAGAACGTAACCATTTTTATGATATTTCGGCAGTACATAAACATGCATTTTAAAAATATTTCGATGCTAAAGCAATACTTATAAAATTATATACCATGCTAATTTATACGTATGTTAGCTATTTTATAATTATGTGGTGATTTAGATAATGTGTATAATGTTGTATTGGTAATATTTAGCCAAAATAAGTAATTATTATGATTTGTTTGTAATACTAAAATGGCGCCACCAGATATAGGAATGTCAATTGACTTTTTAGTTCGTTGGGATATGAAATTGTTAGTGAGCGCCATTTTAGCAATTGAGTAGTTCAGTTGTTCGTGAACTGTGAAAGTGTAAAGACGATTCTGGAATCCATGTAAGTACTGTAAATGATTAAATAAAGAAACTAATGTTTTAATGTATTTTGTGCTTTACTTAATAATAAAATATCTGTATAGTGTGGATGGATTGATTGTTTAGGAATAATGAATAAATCTATCTATTATCCAACAATGCTAGAGCTTTATTTATCCTTATTTCGGTCCTTCTTACATCTCAGAAGTGGGATTGAGCTAAATAATAACTGGAGTAATTTGTAATTTATTTCCATATTTTTCTGATATTTTATTTCTTGCTAAATATTGCTTGCATTAGTAAAAATTTGCTTTATCTTGCAATAGTGTAATTCTTTCAGTGTTGTTGCAAAATAATTTTATAGTATATCTGTTCACTTCACACTACGGGGGTATTTCTATAGACCCAGGCATTTTTATGCATTTTAAATTCTTTAAAATGCAGCTCTTTGTCCGATGCGTTCTTGTTTCAGTATAACGATGGATAAAGATTACCAAGCGTCAACTAGCAGGCAATCACAAGCCCAAGAACGTGATGGAAGATCGCGAAGCCAAGCATCGCGCTCTGGCGGTCAAGATGCAAGTGTTTCCCGACCGCGTGCGAGTGCGCAGAGGCGTTTATGCAGCCGGGAGAGAAGCTGTCATCGCAGTCATGTATCCTGCTCCAGAAGCCGAAGCAGACATCGGTCTCATCGGCGCCACAGCCGGTCTCGGAGCCCGGTCAGCGAGCGCAGTCAACGCTCGGTGGTGCTTGGAGCGCGTGCTTCACATGATGCAGATGGACGTAATGGAGCCGGCGGTCGGCCCAGGAGCCGAACGCAGAGCCCATGCCCGAGCGTGACCAGACACCAGAGTGGAAGCGAAGCACACCCAGACAATATCGGTGAGCCAGTTTCTAATAATAATGTTAGTCTAGCCCAATTGTTACTTGCGTTAAAGTCACTACGAGGGGAAGATTCTATGCATAAATGGGGTAATCTTAACAATACTGTTCCCGAGTTTGACCCATCAAAGAAAGAACAGACTATGGTAATGTGGCTGCACAAAGTCAATGAATGTGCTTCTATTTATGGATGGTCTGGAAAACAAACTGTCCATTTTTCGCTTCCAAAGTTACGGGGTGTAGCTCAACGATGGTATGAGGGATTGTCGTCTGTTCTTTTTACGTGGGAAGAGTGGCAGGAAAAACTACAGGCAGCTTTCCCATCTGAAGAAAACTATGGACAAATGCTTAGTGATATGCTGTCTAAACGGGCGCGTTTTGGGGAATCCTTGGAAAATTATTACTACGATAAAATAGGTCTGATTAACAGGTGTGGTATAATAGGAAGAAAAGCAGTAGATTGTATTTTACATGGGATCGACGATCGTTCGGTGCGCTTAGGTGCGGAGGCAGTTCAATTTGATGACCCCAACAAATTACTTACATATTTACGTAATTCCAAAAATGTAAAACCTAGTGAACGCAGGCTAAATCCAAATAATGGTAAAAACATCGCCCGACCTCAAGATTCTCAGACGCGTGTTACAAAGACACCACGTTGCTATAATTGCAAACAAGAAGGCCATTATATGGCACAGTGCCCACAACCTACTAAGAAGTGTACTAGATGCAACAAGTTAGGGCATGACACAGATCAGTGCTTTTCTAAAATTCCGGGATCTGAAAAGAACGTTATGCGTGTCTCTAGTTTTGAGAAAACTAATAACAAGTATTTTAAAGTCGCTTTGGTTAATGATATTCCGTTTGAGGCATATGTAGATTTAGGCAGCGAGTGCTCTATGATAAAATGTTCGGAATTCGAAAAATTAGGTATTAGCTACGAATTAGATAACTCTGTCCTGGTAGGTTTTGGGAATGCAACCGTTCTCTCTTTAGGTAAACGATCAGTTTGTATTTCTGTTGATGACGTAGTGGCTAACGTAGAATTAATGATAGTGCCAGATAGTGTTATGCAGGTACCATTGATGATTGGTCACACTTTTACAGAGCAGCCACATATTGAGATTCATAAAACTAAAGATCATTTAGAAATTATGCAACTATGTAGCTCAGTTGTTGAAAACAATAAGATATGTCTGTACTGTAAAAGTGATACCACCATTTCTGGAATTACGATTGTCGAAATATACACGGAGCCTAACTATGATGGAGAGTTATTTATTGAGGGAGGTTATAGAATTGAGAAGGGCACGTTATTCTCAGTATTATCGGGTTTATTTCGTATTAAGGCTGGTACAGGGGAAGTAGTTCTGAACGCTCGGGGTGTCATACCTATTACTTTATGTAAAAACAGACTTATTGCTAGAGGAAGAATAGCACACAAAGAGCATAACTTTAAAATTCAAAAAGTCTCGTCCTCTAATGATATTAGCGATCTCAATTTGAAAACTAGTTCAGATTTAAGTTTCACCGAGCGACAGAAGCTGCTTTCTTTACTGAATAAGTATCGAAATTGTTTTGCATTTAGTTTAGACGAGTTAGGCTGTACCTCGGCAGGAGAGATGACGATTGATCTCAATAACAATGAGCCGGTAGTATACAGACCTTATAGGTTAGCTATAAAGGAAAAGGAACAGGTTAGGAATATGGTCTCTGAACTACTAGATAACGGTATAGTGCGTCCATCTACATCGGCGTATGCTAGTCCAATCGTGCTAGTTAAAAAGAAGAACGGAGAGCTCAGACTTTGTATAGACTATAGGGCACTGAATAAGAAGACCGTTAGAGAAAATTATCCTATGCCGTTGATTGACGATCAACTAGATACGCTTGCTGGCCATAAACTTTATACAACGCTTGATTTAAAATCTGGCTACTACCAGATCCCAATTCGCGAAGAGGATAAGCATAAGACTGCGTTCGTAACTCCAGACGGCCATTTTGAATTTAATAGAATGCCGTTTGGTCTTGCGAATGCACCAGCAACTTTCCAACGTCTGATGAACCAAATATTAGGATCAGCTCGTCATAAAGAGGCGCTTGCATATCTGGATGACGTCATCATACCATCTAAATCATTCAATGAGGGTATAACACGGCTGGAGTCCATATTACAGTTATTTAATGAAGCCGGCCTGACTCTAAACTTATCTAAATGTGTCTTTTTTAGTCCTCAAGTTGATTACTTAGGATTTGAAATCTCTTTTGAGGGCATACGTCCAGGTTCAAAGAAAATAGAGGCAGTGGAGAAGTTTCCAACCCCTATCAATCACCATAATGTACGGCAGTTCCTTGGATTATCTAGCTTTTTTTAGGAGGTTCGTGCCACGGTTCTCAATTATAGCCAAGCCGCTGACATATTTGTTGAGAAAGGATGTTAAATGGATCTGGGGTCCAGATCAAGAGAATGCGTTCAAAACTTTACAGAGTGAATTAGTACGTAAGCCTACGTTGGCTCTATACGACCCAAAATTAACTACCGAATTACATACAGATGCCTGTAAAATAGGCGTAGCTGGTATCCTTCTTCAAAAATATGACAGTACTTTTAGGCCGGTTGCATATTTTAGTCGCCAAACGACACCTGAGGAACAAAATTATTCCTCATATGATCTTGAAACTCTGGCGGTTGTATCGTCTTTGCATAAATTTCGTGTGTATTTAATCGGGGTACCATTCAAGATTATAACTGATTGTAATTCGTTACGAGCCACCTTCCAAAAAAAAGATATGTTGCCACGTGTTGCTCGATGGTGGGAACAAATGCAGGAGTATAATTTCAGTATAGAATATCGACCTGGAAAATCCATGTGTCACGTAGACGCTTTAAGTCGTAACCCCATCAGTGATGTGGAAAAAGAATATAATGTGATGTTGGTTAATAATGACAATTGGTTAGCTACAGTCCAAAGTTCAGATGATGAAATTCAAAGAATTGTAGGGATATTAAAAGACCCAAATTTAGATAACGTGATAGATATTAAAACTAACTATAAATTGAAAAATGATAAACTGTTTAGAATAACGGCAATTGGCGATAAGTGGGTTGTACCGAAAGGAGTGCGCTGGCAAATAGTTAAACAGAATCATGATGACATTGGCCATTTTGCTTTTGACAAGACGTTAGATAAAATCAGAACAAATTATTGGTTCCCAAGGATGCGTAACTTTGTACGAAAGTATGTAAATTCCTGTTTAGAATGTAGTTACTCAAAATCCATGGGTGGTAAGAAACCGGGGCTTCTGCATCCAATCGAAAAAGTCGATATTCCTTTCGACACAATCCACGCAGACCATGTCGGGCCATTCGTACGAAGTAGCAAAGGAAATATGTATATACTTGTAATTATTGACGCATATACTCGTTATATATATTTAAAACCAGTTAGGAACACAAAGTCCTCTACAACTATTAAAGTGTTTCGTGAATATTTCGGAATTTTTGGAGTCTCAAGGCGGCTGATATCGGATCGCGGAACTTCTTTTACCAGCGACATGTTTAAGAAATTCACTACTGATAAGGGTGTAAAACACATATTGAACGCTGTAGCTACGCCTAGAGCTAACGGGCAGGTGGAACGTTATAATAAGACAATAGTAGATTCCCTTACGGCTAAGTGTGTAGACTCTGCTGATAATAAGTGGGACGACCACGTGCCTGATGTTCAATGGGGCATGAATAATACCTTTAATAAAGGAATAAATCGTACCCCTGCGGAGGCTCTTTTTGGAACAAGACTAACGGGACCTAGTGAAAATAAAATAGTTACGGAATTAGTCCATGATATAACAAATATTTCTGATGATCAGAACATAACTGAAATTAGGGAGGACATGAATACGCATATTAAATTGTCGCAACAAAAGTCTAAGGAATCTTACGATAAAAAACGATGTAAGCCTCGGGAATATAACGTAGGTGACCTAGTTAGTGTAGAGAGGCAAGT
Organism: Allophyes oxyacanthae; assembly: GCA_932294325.1. Taxonomy (NCBI): domain Eukaryota; kingdom Metazoa; phylum Arthropoda; class Insecta; order Lepidoptera; family Noctuidae; genus Allophyes; species Allophyes oxyacanthae. Next base: position 3,077,724 of record OW028625.1, read on the forward strand.
ACCGGCTACTGGCCAAAGTAAAAAGCTTGTACCTAAATATCAAGGTCCTTATAGGATAACTAAAATTTACGATTGTGATAGGTTTGAAATAGAGGACACTCCATTAACAAAGAAAGGCAAACACTACTCTGCTGTCGTAGCCGTGGATAAAATAAAGCCCTGGTTAAATTTTTGTAGACCTCACGAGGACTCTTGCGAAGAAGGTGGTAGTACTGACACCGAATAAATAATGTAATATATCTGACTACTTGCATATTTCGTATACTTTTGAAAATATTCACTTATGTTTGAGTATTTTACAGTACCACAGTTTTAGTGAATATGTATGTAATCCTTAGTGAGGCCTGTTGCCATGGGTATTCAGGATGTAGTGGGGCCTGTTGCCATTGGTATTCAGGACGTAATGGGGCCTTGTTGCCATGTATTCAGGACATAGTGGGGCCTGTTGCCATGTGTATTCAGGACGTAATGGGGCCTGTTGCCATAGGTATTCAGGACGTAGTGGGGCCTGTTGCCATAGGTATTCAGGACGTAGTGGGGCCTGTTGCCATGAGTATTCAGGACGTAGTGGGGCCTGTTGCCATGGGTATTCAGGACGTAGTGGTGCCTGTTGCCATATGTATTCAGGACGTAGTGGGGCCTGTTGCCATAGGTATTCAGGACGTAGTGGGGCCTGTTGCCATGAGTATTCAGGACGTAGTGGGGCCTGTTGCCATGGGTATTCAGGACGTAGTGGTGCCTGTTGCCATATGTATTCAGGACGTAGTGGGGCCTGTTGCCATAGGTATTCAGGACGTAGTGGGGCCTGTTGCCATGATTATTCAGGACATGATTCGATATGGTCTCTTTTAACACGTATCGTATAATATATAATTGGAGTACATTGCTTTGTTGTATTATGATTGAAATATATTTAGTTGGTCAATATAAAAGAATATTGTAAAATAATTGTCTGTGATGCGATATTGTGTTAGTTAATTTTATTATGTTCTATTGATGTTTTATTATACAAGGGTTGTTTAATAAATGGTTCATTTAGTAGAATAGTTGATAAAAGATAGATAAAGTCTGATTGTTTTCAGAATGCATTGTTATCGATAAAAATATTATTATAACTATGAATTGTAATATTTATGTTTTTGTTTGTTGTTTTTTTGTTTTGTTTGTTGTTAACCCGTACGAGGTCGTTACGGTATGCTTGGATGGCCGAATGTTAGCTATTTTATAATTATGTGGTGATTTAGATAATGTGTATAATGTTGTATTGGTAATATTTAGCCAAAATAAGTAATTATTATGATTTGTTTGTAATACTAAAATGGCGCCACCAGATATAGGAATGTCAATTGACTTTTTAGTTCGTTGGGATATGAAATTGTTAGTGAGCGCCATTTTAGCAATTGAGTAGTTCAGTTGTTCGTGAACTGTGAAAGTGTAAAGACGATTCTGGAATCCATGTAAGTACTGTAAATGATTAAATAAAGAAACTAATGTTTTAATGTATTTTGTGCTTTACTTAATAATAAAATATCTGTATAGTGTGGATGGATTGATTGTTTAGGAATAATGAATAAATCTATCTATTATCCAACAATGCTAGAGCTTTATTTATCCTTATTTCGGTCCTTCTTACACGTATCTCAAAAATTTATAATAATTTCATAATTATTATCAAGTGTATATTCAAAATGGTTTTTATTCACAGCCTATAGTAACATTGTCAAGTTACATTCTATCGTTCTTTAAATCTGTCAAAAGGGACTTCTTAGATCTCGAGGACTGTACGAGTATAACATAGTGTAGCTGTTACACAAGTGATTTCGAGGTGTTTGGAAAGAACCTCCTAGAATACCGATACCTAACCACGTGTGGGTACAAGGAAAAAAGTGCCTCCGCGAGTGGCGAACCCTGGCGGGCTAACATGAGCGCCGTGACATAATTCTGTCGTCGCATTATGTCGTGCGGAATCAGATTTTTAGAGGCATTATCTCGTCTTGTCATGATGACAAACTTCTGTCGTGGTGGACATGTCAGCCTAGCTGGGCAGTCAATACCACCATTGCTGACTGGCTAATCTTTCCACTATAGCCTGAGAGATTCCCATGTGATAACTCGTAGCCGACTCGACAGAAGTACGTGCTGAACAACCTGGGCAGTCAGCCGCGGTAGGAATCGTGCTGACTGATTAATCTTCGTTAACATGGGTTCGTGTTCATGCAATTGCTAAAATGCAAAACGACAAATGCCGCCTTAAAAGCACCTTAAAATTGCAACCACTATAATTGACAGACTAGATTAGATGGTACGGATGTTTTAGTATATAAAAATTATATTTATTGCGTTGATGAGTTCCGTGGTGATTCCGAAAGACAAATGACATTGTTTCGCATAGTACAGCTGTCAGTCCTCTCAATGATAACCCTGTCGTATGACAGCTTTAAATATTTCTTAGTTATCTTTCTGATATGGATCTAGAAATATTGACACCCTAACATTATTAGTTCTTCCGAACATTATTTTCTCTGGTGCTAGTTCGTTCATCTCCACTCACTCCTAAGATATTCCAGGGTATGATTTATTAGAAATATTAGAAATCCATCGCACATAACGAGAGATAATGAATCTTTTAGTTATGGTGGTTGGTATATAATATGACAACCGATTACCAAGTAAGTGGTACCACGACGAACGCTTATAAAAGGCATGGTGACATAATGTTTGTCTTATACAATTGCTTGTCTTACTAGTGGAACTTTCAAATCTTTATTCACCCTTAGAATAAATATTTTTGTTTACTGCAAAGCTCTTCAATTATTATTTTTTTGCTTGAGAGGACAAACACGATCCAGCTGCATTACACATAAGTTCAAAAGTTAACTCACCAATGCTCTTACAAAAAAGAAAAGTTCCACGCTCAAAACCTAATAAGGCGAGGTGCACATCAAGATAAAAAACGTCACCACAGAAGCACATAATTGCAATTTAAGCACCCAAGTTCGTTCGGGAGCGATTATTGCAATTTCGTAGCACATCAGACATAACGAGAGGTTTCCGTGTAAAACAAACAAGAGTTTCTTAGATGGATGGTTACAAAGGCCAGTGAGGAGGCAGTCACAAAACAATTTAGCTTATTCCGAGCAATTAGAGACGGGGTCATTGGCCGAATGTAATTGGACACGTAAGTGGGTGAGATAAAGATACCACGAACTTATACGCCCAAGTGAGTTAAGTTCGCTGTTAAGTTTAGTGTCTTCAAGTTTATTATGCATTTGAGGTGGTTTTCGCCAGTCCGGAGAAGTTTTCTTTTAGAGACTGATTGATATTAGCATCGGACAAAAAACCGCCCAGATTCACAGAAAACGGAAGAAAAACTGATGCATATAGACTTAGGTATGTGACAAAATTACATAAGATGTAGAAATCACTTTCCTCTGTTGGTTGTTTCCGCCAATTTAGGCCAGGTGTGATGAATGTCATACCGATTGCCCATCAGTGGTGAAGAGTCCATACAACCTGAATCCAATCGGCTTCCCTTTACGAATTGGTTAGTGTATAGATCAACGTAATATTATATTATTTACTCATACAACTGACAATAAAAGGCTTGTTATTCAGTTAGGTCGAGCTCTTCCAGACATGACTATATAATAATATAGATTACAAGAGACGGTATGGATTTTTGTCTTGCAGCATTAAATACAGCAATTTTTAGAGGGCATTTTTGGGACGGTTCCCCTTTTAAAACTGTCACCCTTCGCCCCTGTTGCCCATAGTTTATGAGTAGACTATAATACTATGGTCACTGACTACGTTACAGTCATGAGTTTTTAATGTTTTGTTTATGGTCAATCAGGTCAACCTGTTGAAGATTTATGTTTTATATTTTTTACCAGCTACGGCTAGGTCAAAAGTGATCTAACATGTTTCTCAGCATTCTTTAACGGTTATTTAATTGAAACGGTTTATGTTATATTAATTGAGGTTCATCCTTGGCTAGTTAAGGACTTTGGCGGCGTATCCAATAAACATAAGTGGCTTGGATTAATTTACATTCATGATTCATAATGGGGCTCTCGTAGCTACATAGGTTCCATGCAGATCAGTCGATCAGCTTGCTGCGATCAGTACTTGGATGAGTGACCGTTTCTTCGAATAAAGAGACCCCCCGTGTCTCGGAAGGCACTTTAAGCAGCCAACTGCGCCATAGATATTAGGGACCAATCCCGGTTTTTATATGAATACCTCTTACAGTTATTACGGGAGTCAGCAGTCCAAAAAGGCTAACAACCGGTCTAAACTTAGGGTATCAGTGTTTCCCTGTATAGGGTGGAGGAGGTCAGATGGTAGTCGCTCCGTGTAAAATATTGATATTCAGTCGCACAAGGCGGGAAAAGACTAGGCAGATCATGATGATGATGATTAATAATGATGTATTGGGTAATATCCAAGGATGGCTGATAGTTAACAACCTGTTTGAGCCAAAGCCATTCGCAACTGTCATTCGAGTCGAACGCGAAAGGCCTGCCTCTGACCTTACTCTTCTAAATAATTCCAATCGATCGGTAATGGAATAATGTCAGATTGCACTCTTACTAGCGCCACATTTGCAGAATTTTGAAGGGATTAGCGGATATTTTATTGAACTAAGACTTTGAAATTGTATTGACATTAAAGTATTTTCAAGAGTAAGGAAATGTTCATTCCTAACAGTCTTTTTAACGCAGTTCGAGCAAACAGATCGACTGTTATTGACAAAATCCTTTATCTCCATAACTTTGCCTGTATTCCGAACTATATTCTACTAAAATTCAAATAACAAGCTAAACACAATGTTTTTATCTGAAGAACAAATCAGAAGTAACAGTACAAAAACTAGGCTACCGAGACCCTTTGCAACGGGAACCGCAATTGTTAGCTATCGTATAAGCTGTGGTTTTTGAAAATATCATTATATTTCCTATCAGACATCGTTATTTCAAACAAATAGCGGATTTTGTAAAATATTATCGTAGATACTGTTGTTCGACCTGATTTGGTTTATCTTGTACGTTTGAAAGCATGCAAATTTTGATTTAGCGATTTCTCTGGGTATTTAAATACAAAGGAAACCGATAACTATTTAATTGTGATTGTTTTAAATAGATTAAAATAGTATGTTTCAAATACGCCGCTGTTTTATCTTATTGATAATTAATAATAAGGTTAACTGGATTGGAAACTAAGTTCTTTATTGACAACACAACTTAGATAAAAAAAGTAAATGTCTATCTTATTTAAAATTATTTTTGAATATTATATTTACTGATAAATAAAACACATTAGTACCAAATATACCTACTCATAACATTATACGTTTATCAGTATGTATGCGCAAATGCAAGGTGTGCAGAAATCTATGACGCTTGTAACTAACAACCTGGTGACGATAAATTCATCCTATCACACATCTTAAAAGCAAATAATTATTACCTACCACGGTGGCAATTAATATCCATTGTGAGTGTTGCAAGATTGCAAGTACCATTCATCATTACTGTTGTACCTGTTGTGTTTACATCATAAAGTCAGCGAGCATGAGTCGACTGACAAAGAACAAATAAAGGGCCATTCAAACAATGCACCTGTAAACACTAAAACTACAATGTCACCATTATTACAACCATTTATTATTTAAAACAAAAACATGATAAAAGCCGTGAACACATGTGAAAAAAGTACAAAAAAAATTGTGAATTGACTAATGCATCCTCGAGTTTTTATAAGTGAACGTTGCACTAGTGGTGTGCATAAGTGGCAAAAAGTATGTGCTGTTTGTAGTTTGTACCATAAACGCTGTGAACGGTCACAAAGAGGACCGATGTTTTATGAAGGCGGCGCGAGACGACACTCTTGTGTGAATTTATATTCAGTTGACACGCGATGTTGCGAGTGTATCCGTTTTTAACCCGCATTTATATTTTATTCCGTTTTAAACCTAAAACTTATTCCGTTTTGAACCCACGAATATTTTGTTCAGTTTTAAACCCAAAACTTATTCCGTTTTGAACCCACAATAATAAATAATAATATTTTTCCGTATTCTACTTAAAATATAGGTATTCCGTCTTCGACCAATTGCAATATAATTATCATTGTTTTTTGTATATACATAAAAATAATCTTAAAATATATAAATTTAAGGGTAGTTTAAATATGTTTTTGATAGGATTGTCCATCAATAAATATTTTTAACAAATCACAAACTGACTTTTCTTTTTCTGCTGTCAATTATTAAATTTTACACCTTAGGGTTAAAAATGGAATCAGTTTAATTATGTAAAGGGTTCAAAACGGAAACTCAATGTTACAAACGTTTAAATTCAGTTAGTAAGTGTTATTGGGAATTATAGAAAGAAGGAGCACCTGTGACCTGCATACTAAAGTCCCCAAATTGTTCGAGTTATCACCGGTTGCAGAAGACGCCTGAATACGTCGCCTTTAAATTAAAAAATTGGCAAGATGACAGTGCAGACAGCTAATGCAAAATTGTTAATTATAGAAATGATTGCATCAATCCTATATATTATTACTAATGAAATAACTAGATAAAAGTGTCATAAAACCACTCAATAAACGTCGCTGGCGCTTCAATCAATTTCAATAAAGTAGGTACCAACTATCCAATCGACACAGCATAAGAAAAGAGCACTTCACGTTATCTACAAGTACCCATGTAGTTGATGTACTTATGTTATAAGGATACACTATCATTTTTATAGAAATGGTACAAGCTCGAAATGCCTGCTGACAAAACTGCCATACCCATAATGATAATCCCCGAAAGGACAGGCAGATGTGTGGCTATCACCCAGAGCGTACCAATAAAACTCGAAATGTATGAAGGCGAAGGCCATTGCCTCGACCAGACATAACATTAAAAAAAAAAAAACAATAAAAATATTCTAGACCCATTTTAAAAAGCTGGCTGCATATTTAATTATGAGCGATGAAAACCTGTTTGACTTAAAAAAAAAAGCTTTCACGAGACGTTAGAATGAATGAGAACGGTTAAACTGTAAACGAAATAAAAGACTGATGGTTTGAACGATTGTTGGGGATCGGACTTTCGTTCTACATTTTGTATTCAAAATATAAAAGTGGTACGATTTTATATCTAATCGTGCTGTTATCTGTGCTATCGGGCCCGTTGCAAAACAATGGCGGGTTCCAATAATGCCAGGTAGTACGATAACGTACGTACAACCGACCGGCAAATTAGCTGGAACGCTTATCAGACTAAAATGCTATTCGGGGTACGCGAAAGGACAAAATATGATACACATAAGTACTTATAACTTAGAGCACGATAATGCAACGAGACAATTTTGTCGTGTAGACTTGACTGCATTTGAATTGGAGTACGCAGTATGCTACACTGCAGTGAAAGGGTTTGAAAGGCGAGAACATTGCCTTCATATTAAAAGTCCATGTTACGATTAATATTTTTCTAAAATGAAGAAAATGTAAAATCGTCTATTTTATTTATTTATTATTAACCAACTTACATTTACAGTTATTTCTAATCATGTAAGTTATCAGCCAAATTACAGGGAAATTTAAGCATTTTGTCATTGCTACCTACGTTACATTACCCAGTACCTACAATAGATAGGGTAAGTGCTCCAGTGAATGAACACACCCCAGTGAATGGACAAAACGCAGTTTTTTCCAAAAAATAAGAAATTAGGATATTTCTACCCAACGCAGTATTTTTTTTCGTATTTGCAGTTCATTTTCCTATTATAGTGGCATGAACCAATTCTTATACCACTATTTGTTTTTAAATAGCGAGCGTCTAAAGTTGTCAGTGTAGGATAACTGTGTATTTGTTCGGGTAAGAGTTTACGACGCGGGTAAGACGCAACATTTTTGATATCACATTGTAGCCGTAATTGATGTATTTGCTAAAAGTTATTTAATAATTCGAATAAAGGATAGATAAACTTAATGTCTTAAATCGATTTCGTTGCCACTTTAGCCTGTTTTAATTAAAATATTAGGTGTCCCAGCATTGGAACTAAAAATCGTTAAAAATCCAGTGAATGAACGACCGTTCATTCACTGGATAAACGTCAATTTCATATTTTTATAAAAAAAAAAATATTTACGTTTATGCCATAAGATTCATGTTTTGGGAGTAATTTTAAAAATAGATTTCTGATCTTTAGGCCAGTATTGGGACAGGTGAATGTTCATTTATTGGTTCATAAAATCTAGTAAGAATCTAGTGAATGAACTAACATTTTCATCATGTTCAAATATTAGCTTTCGTCATGAAGATAACCAATAAATGAACACAACGTTTTGAGCTAGATTTCATCCTTTTAAGACCTGGATTTTAGTATTATATTACTGCCCCTTTATATTACCATGAATTCCAATAAAAGTAAATACGAACGGTTTCGATATACCCAAGAAATATTGGAAGGAGTCTAGTTCCTTTAGATAGTTCATAACTGACACAAACGGAGAGCTGTCTCAAGAAAGTATTATTCGAATGTAATTCCAACATAGTTAAAGAGAATGCAGATAATCGAAATAATGATGTAGTACATAATACTCAAGATTTTGATTTAACAGTTCCTACTGCAACTAATTTTAATAATTTATAATATATTAATACGTGAAGAGAAAACTTTGTACCCCTTTTTAAGCATAATATTGCATGCGAGATTTGGCATAGATTATTTTCGTTTATTTAGTTGATTGTTGGTCTGCATTTGGTATAATAATAAGCGTTTTTCTGTATTATTAATTAAACAGAAATTGTGTTTATTCACTGGTTTTATTCCGTTCATTTACTAGAAAATTTCGTTCATTCACTGGGGTTTTGGGGTATTTTTCAATATATTGCTAAATATCTAAGAAAGTATACAGGTTATGTCGTAAAAAGATCTTAAAAACTATTTTTGAATATAATCTTAATACCAAAATATAGCTTTGGAGCGTATACCTTAGAGGCAACATATTGTAATAATTTTTTGAAGTTCGAAGATCGCTTAAGTGTTCATTCACTGGAGCACTTACCCTATATTGCAATAACATTATTTATCGAATTTCTTATTAATAACATACCATTAGAGCAATATTATTTCATTACATTGTCCCATTGTCCATTACGATAATTACATTATTTATTGAATTCCATTACTAATGGGAAATCATCATAAAAATATATCATAAAAATTTTTGTTCAAAAACTAATACCCTACTACTGAAAAGGTATGAAACAAGAAAATATTAACACATATTCATAGTGATGTTCAGAGGATAGCCGTGGTCGTATGCCATTTTGCCCTAAATTGTATTGTTTTGTTAGGGTAGCTGTAGGTGGCATACGACCACGGCTATCCTCTGAACATCACTATGAATATGTGTTAATATTTTCTTGTTTCATACCTTTTCAGTAGTCGGGTATTAGTTTTTGAACTAAATTTTTTTTCAGACCCACCCGCGAGCCTCTGCTAGCTAAAAATATATATTTTTTTAAATGTGCTAATTTTTATTTATTTTTATTTTTTATTAAACCCTTTTGTTTGTTACCAAACACGGCATCATCAGTAAAAAAAAATATTTTCGTTCAATACTTTATGACCTATAAAGGGCGCCATATTTAATTTCATGTGACGTCAGATAGCCTATAACCAGCGGACTATTAAGACGCTTTCAACGATACCTCATTTGTCGAATTATGATAAGTAGTTCAGAAGTTATGAGGGAACAGATGAACATACATACATATATACTCGTACATACATACATACATACCGGTCAAACATATAACCCTCTTCGTAGTCGGGTAATAAATGAATATAATACACGTCTTCTAATGAATGGGTAATTTTAGGTTTTCTCGTAATGTACGACAAATAAATCGTGGAAATTGTACGTGACTTATGCTACAACATTCATTCAAACAACTACGCTTTGTTTATGTTCAGTAAAATTATGATATACAGTAGTGAAAATGCGAAAAATATTGCTCATTTGTTTACCTATTTTCTAAGAAAGTATTGGACAAGGTTTGTCGTAAATTTTGTTAAGATACGATCGAACAACGCTTGAATCATTTGAAATCATTTCTAATTCTAAATAACAATAAGTTAGTTAATTTTATGTAATGTAGTGAGCACTTCATTGATTAATTATTATTTACCAAAGTTGGAAGAGAAATCATGAATCGAATTATAAATAATGGCATCAGTAACGAAACGAACGATTTTCAATGTAACCAATATCTCTAGGGTTGCCACCTTTTTTTGAGTAAATAAAATAGGTAAGTATATTTACTTTTCTAAGGTAAAAAAATAAATTACAACGTGTGAAAATAAAGCATTATTTATTGATCTTGCATTTTTTTCCATCATTGTGTATTTTTTGTTGCTTTTATCAACCTAAAAAATATTAATTTGTTATTGGTGACCGAACACCTTAACAACATTTTTACATTCTTTGTCTAACTTAAGATTTATAAAGAATCCATTTTTATTAAGTTTAGGAACAGGTTACACGCAAAAAATTGCAAAACACACTTTTTTTGTAATCTTTAAAATAAAGCCTTTGAAAGTCAAAATAGGTAAAATAAAGTATTTTTAAACATACTTTCCTGCTCTCTTAAAGTATTAAATACGTTTACCCGAAATTACGTGCAATATTATAGGTACCTAGGTACTTTACTATAAAGTATGGGTGGCAACCCTAACTTTTTTTTATATCTTCTATATAAGTAAAAACAGAAATTGGTCAAGGTAGTCATAATAAGGTACAGTAGGTACAACACCAAAAATGTATAAAATTGTTAAGGAAAACCACAACCAAGATCAGAATATAATATTGTATCGTGTAATACGGTCATACATAAGTGTAAACTTGCCACAAATAGGTGGTACGCAGATATTCTACGTATTTATAAATATGTTGGTAGTAGCCGAGGATCGTAGCTATAGCTTAGCAGGTACAGATCCGGTTTAGCAATGACTCACGCGACCTCACGCCGACCTCTGCGGTGCTATCCGTTTGTCCTCTCCGACATAAGCTGTGAGCTTATAGTCTGTATTGTAGAATCAACAGCGTGTGTTTCCCATTTTTTCATATTAAGCAGAAAGAACACGTTGATTGTAAAAACAATTGTTTGTAATTTTCCAAACTAACAGATGCATGATTTTCATATTAGATATTCACAATGATATTTAAATTCAGAATCTAAAGTCCAGATTCTTGTATGAATATAAAAAATAAACCTAGAAAGTTGGCAGTGCTGTTCACAATAATTGCTTTAACAATTCGTAAATAAATAAATACATTCCAAGTAAATCACAATGATTTGTTTCTGTTTTCCTGTAAGTTGTATCAAATAAATGATTTATATTATATTCTATTTATGAGGAATAAGGAAAATGAATGTGAATCGTCACAAATACTAATTCTCATAAATATTTCCATTAGTAGCAACATCGACTAGTTACGTGTTGAGTTTAAAGATCAAGATTGTGTAGTTATATTACAAGGGACCCTTTTCAACGGCCCCACAGTACTCGCACGCGTTGCAATCTCTATCTGAAAATGCTTAGAGGGAAAAAATTGTATTAGGAGTTTTTGGAAGAGGTATCTGAGTGTAAAACCTGCCATTATATTTATGTATAAGTATGTGTTATATATTTATTTATTCATTTGTATCGTAGCTACCCGTGGCATCACTACAACGACGGTCCCATCAGAATACCAGCACTGTGACATTTTGTATTTCTAAATGCCACAGCATTATGCTGGGATGGGGGCCATTTTTGGTTTCGTCCAGGTTGCTTTAATTATTGTTTTTCTTATGTTACTTATCTTTTTTTCGTAGGTACCTACTTTTATTTGTTTCTGGCGAGTCCAGAATCAAACTGTTTTCTTTTTTTCTTTCCATAATTAACAATTTGTAATACACATACTTCTGTGCATGAGTCGACAAACCTACTCCTAAATATTTGTAACAGAGACAGAGAAATTAGTTGAATTGCTGTTTCAAGTTGCAAAATTGCTAATTCTCTAACCAGCAACCAGGTGGTTGCAGCAATTCGTATATTATTTCTAGTTGAATTTAATAATTAGGTAACAGAATATGTCAGCACAAGCTGCAATTTTTTTTGCTATGTTATAAAAGTCAACGGAGAGAAATGCTAAAGGTATGCTAGTGGCGACCTTGTGATATAACTGGAACAGTTAGACCGTTAAGCTACAATTAAAATTAATAATGTAACCGTTAGCTAATGTTTGAAAATTATCAGGTGTCCTGCAGGGCTAGCACGGCAACTAGGGGAGAGAGCGAAATAGGGGACAAAACCATCTGTTTACCGTTTTCTCCCGCGATTGTTCGTTTTGTCTTATGTCAAGGCGATAAAAGGTGGAGGAAATGGGTTTCTCCACAGAATAATCGCGGACAAAACCATCTCTTTAACGTTTTCATTCTCGATTTTTCGTTTTTTCTTCTGTTAAGGAGACAAATGGTGGAGAAAACTGGTTTCTCTACCTACCATGCTGCCCTTGCAGAGACCTAACTAGATAGGTCGCAACGAGCGGCGGAACATAAGCTTCAAGGAAAAATCGGGAATGATTCGCGGTTCAGGCAACCTATAGTAAAGTTAAGGCAGTAATACATTCAATAAGGTAAGTATCTAGTATAATAATATTAGTATGCCTGACAAGGCGAGTCGCGCGAAGGTAATATTTACTCATCGCGCAACCGATGAATGCCGATGATCTAAGTATATCGTCCTAATTGCGTATACCGGTGTGTTGTGTCAACAATCCATGCCATCACTTGGTGTAACCAAGAGGCTCATCAAATATAATAAGCTATTATTACGACTGTGTAGAGGATGGTATATTTGAGACGAGGAAACACTTCAGCTGTGTCCTGGATAGCTATTTTCTATTGTTATTATTATAATATAAATACAGGATTATTCTTTAAGTTACATTTGATTGTTCGTTACATGTTTACCATGTAAGGAGCATTGTTGTTTGATTTTGTTCGGACTTTTGTTGTTTCAAAGTTACGTCCAAAGCTACAGTTGGCTAAATAGGAATATTCTAAAGCATAATAAAAATTAATGAAGCATCAAAGGAATCCATTCTCTCCCATCAAGTTCTTAGCATACACCACCACAACCACAAGGTCCTCAGCCTTATTTAACTCTTCAATTCCCAGTGTCACCTGTAGGTGACAGAAGTTTAATTATTTTTTTCTACCACCAGTCATTATTTTTTTTTATTTCTACCACTATTGTAACAAAGCTAATTAGTGACCTTATTATTATTATTTTTCTGGCGGCACTAACTATACTTCATTTGTCAAATTCATTCGATTGTTTCGCGCGTAATTGAAGCAGTGTGAGTTTGTGTGATTTGTTGCAACATAAATTGGAATAAAAATGCCCAGACTGTAAGTATTGTTTTTTTTCTTATTACATGTGATAAATGAATATATAAACTATAATACAAATATATTTTCCGATAAAAATAACTTATAGCATCATTGCTACACCGTTGGAAATAAGCCCTGGCACCTGTAGGTGACACTGGGCAATATAATAACTCTATTGTTCTGAATTCATTCTAAGTAATACCAATTATTTACGTATTATAGGTTGACGTTAGATGAGATTATCAAGGAGTTGCAGGCCAGGGAGGACCCAGGTCAATAAATATATCCAGCCCATTGCTGTCCCACTGCTGGGCACGGGCCTCTTTCTGGAATCAGATGCATTAGGGCTTTTTTTCCACCACGCTGACCTAGTGCGGGTTGGCGGACTACACAGACTAACGAGGAATTCATGAGGCCCTCTCAGGTGTACAGGTTTCCTCATGATGATTTCCCTTCACCGTTATCGCAATTCGCAGTCGCAGTGATAATCAAATTGCGACCCGCACATAAATTCGAAAGGTCAGAGGAGCGGGCCGGGTTCGAACTCAGACCCTTCTGCATGGAAGGCAAGCGTTCAACCGCTAGGCTTGATAGCCTAGCGGTTGAACGCTTGCCTTCCATGTGGGCAGAGCATGTGGAGAGTGCAGTGATCTGCACTCTCCCAGTACCAGTGGTACTGACAGAGTACGGTACTGGAACTGGGTACTGAGTACTGGGGTATGAGCGACGGTCAGGCGCAGCGCAAAGTGCCCGCTTCTTCAGCCCCCGATTCCTCGGAGCTCACGCGTGGACTATAATTATCTACTTGCAAAAATATTGCAAGCCTCCGAGTCGTAATTCTGCTTGTGGCGATCCTGTGCAGATAAGAGGGCCGATCACTCGCCAATTGACTGCTCTCAACGAAGGTGCGAACTTTGTCACCAACGCACTAGAAAAATGTGTGCTAAGTGCAATATCGGTTTGCATCTAAAGTGTCGTTACAGCTTTCACAATAAATTAGTGTCATATTTTTTTCACATAAATAAATATTTTTATAAAAACTGGCGTTTTATTCCTACCGAAAGAATAATAAAAATAGTATGTGTTCTTTAGAGTCTTAACTTTACACAATACCCAGTGTCACCTGTAGGTGACCCCCCCGTAAATAAAATGGGGGAGTAGTTTTTTTTTTTATTCATATATTTTTATCATAACTAAATGTATCTAAGCTATTTTATGTAAGAAATAGGAAAAAAAATTACTAACTTGGACATGGGAATTGAAGAGTTAAGTACAGAATCATCATTCTCCTGCCCTTATCCCATTTTAATTGGGGTCGGCGCAATGTCTTCTTCTTCCATTCATCTCTATTAGACGTCATCTTAGAGTTTACGTTCTTAAAGTCCATGTCAAATTTCACACAATCCATCCATCTTTTCTTGGGTCTGCCTCTTCTCTTACATCCATCCACATACATACTTAAAACTCTTCTAGTTACATGATTTTCATCCCTCCTCATCACATGCCCATTTATCTAATTATTTAAGTACAGAATATACCTACATTTTAAGTCGCACGTCACTCTATTCTTAAAGTCTATCTGATTTGTTAGAAACTACCAATAAACGATTGGAAAAATTCATATAAAACACCTCATTTTAAACAAAAAGTAATGGAAAAGCC
The DNA here is from genome assembly GCA_932294325.1 of Allophyes oxyacanthae. NCBI lineage: Eukaryota > Metazoa > Arthropoda > Insecta > Lepidoptera > Noctuidae > Allophyes > Allophyes oxyacanthae. The sequence continues at coordinate 3,092,833 of OW028625.1, forward strand.
ATGCTTTATGGCTGTCGAATCAATTACCCAATCATCTCTTACAAGTCGAGTAAAACCATACACTTGTGTATCTGACTTGCAGGGGGCGTGGTTCAACTATCACGCTATACCTTGTGCAATTATATCGTAGCGTCACGCACAAAATTAAAAGCAGCGGGTGTTACTAGACCCAAACAAATTTATATCGCTAGATACTCCACATAATGAGCTGATAAAGATAATAACTTAATTATTTTAACCACATACGAAAGTGAAACATTGGTGTTGATTCTGTTGCCCACTTTGTCAGGATAAGTTTGACAGATGGAAGCGTAAGTTCACGCTTGGACTCGTTTCTGTCGTCTCTGAATGTCAGCCTAAACAGGACTAAACTACGGACATTATTGTCTCTTTCTGTTTCAACGGAAAAAGAAAGTGACAGATGTGTTTAGTCTAGTTTAGTAAGCTGTCAAAACTCAAAATGCGCAATAGAATCGACACAATTATTAACATAATTATAAGTAATCTATTAGGAATCTATGACTTGTTATTTTATCTGGCTTTGGATTTTTTCTAGTACCTATAAAGAGGTTAGAGACATTTGTTTTTCTTCGGTCAATAATTAAATATCTTAAAAGTTAATTGAAGTACGTACAGATAATTTTGGATACAGCTTTGTTAAGTTCAGCAGCAGGAGGTAAACACTATATAAAACAAATAAAAATGATATAAATTGCCAAGGGCAACACAAATCCCAACCTACATCAAACGCGTTGTTAGTGTGATCGATGTTTCTCATGTACGAAAACTGATTATGGTTTACTCAACCGTCAGGTTGTTCATGCACATCAGTCTGGGGTTAAACCCCTAGACTAGGAGTCTTTGAGTATTACTCAAAGCTAGGAGTGTATGTTAATTTTTTACCTGACAACACCAATGCTCTTATTATATCAGAGAGCGGTTGCAGTTCTAAACGTTTTAAAAACAGGCAATATATTTTTCATCAATTAAAAAATCTAGCTGATGTTTAAAAATGGAATAGAATCGTTACGTCATATATTTTAATGTTCAACGGTTGTTGGTAACGGCTGACAGCTGGTGGCTGGCCGCCGGGCATGCCATATGCGGCACGGGGCACCGCACCAGACCCTCTTATGTGTTTAATTTAATTACACACCATACATACGTGGACTTACATCCAAGTCAAACCACCTTTAAAATAACCACATCTTTACTCTGCTAGACATTCAACAATGTTAACTTCTGAAGTTACGTAAATCTGCTTCAATAAAAAATGTGTTGTCAACTGTCAACCCATGATTGGCTGTTGAATTGATTTGTCAACAAATCACAACAGTTATCTTGACATTTTGTCAGTAGATTTACTAATTTCTAGGATTTAAATCAGTATTTAAGTCCGGAGGTTTGATCAATTATCCATAAACTCACTATACTCCTCGAGATTTAAGAAGTCCCTTTTGACAGATTTAAAGAACGATAGAATGTAACCTGACAATGTTACTAATAGGCTGTGAATAAAAACCATTTTGAATATACACTTGATAATAATTATGAAATTATTATAAATTTTTGAGGTACGTATAAATTAGCATGGTATATAATTTTATAAGTATTGTTTTAGCATCGAAATATTTTTAAAATGCATGTTTATGTACTGCCGAAATATCATAAAAATGGTTACGTTCTCAATCAATTATTTTTTAAATAAAGGGATGTGATCACTAGAATCGTTAAAATCGTTTGAAATATCAGTATAAAATTACGTAGGTATTAAAAACTCTTTAAAGGCTGTATGACACGTACATTATATTATGATTAATTTAATTTCTCTATGATCACAATTTGCTTGACACCGGCAGTATTGACAGTGACATCTGTGCAGTTTTTCGCGATTTTTCCGACTAATTGTTCGTTCTCTCTATTTCTCGGATACCTCTGTTTTTGTGATCTGGCTTTGATTTTGGACTGTTCCCGCTTTTAAGTTGACTTGGCTTGCTATACTTGGATTCTAATAATACTGTGATTTCGGCCGTCCGTTACAATTTTTTTTCAAATTGTCTATGTGTGTCTGATTTCGTACTGTGAATAGTAAATCGCGCAACTTGGTTTGGAAACTATGTGAGTACTTCGAACGTGAATCGGTAACTGGTGGACCATTATTACCGGTACAAGTGGATAAATAATTTTGGCATGAAATTATGAATATGTTTTATTATTCTATGAAGATACCTACAGAAATGAGATTTCATATTAAATTCGGTGCCTACTACATCAATAAATTGCTTATCAGATGAATTTCTCCATTTTTTATGCATAGTTTTAAACAATTATATACTCTTAGAATTTTAAATCGATTTATTATAAAAATCGATATTTTTGGTTACCGATTTATACGCTTCACATCCCAAATTAACTCAAATGATATATGTCAAAAGTGGCTTTTTAGATCTCGAGGACTATAGGTTAAAAGGTTTTAGAAATTCCATAATCCATGATCATAAATATGGACATCTAATGAGCATTTATAAAAGTATAATACTGCTCATTGACCAACTTTAACGAGACAAGAAAACTAAAAGGGTTAATAATAATTTCATGATTAAATTACAAAAACATTCATAAGTAAGTAATTATTATAAAATTTGTAACTATTTTATATTCATTCAGGTATGAAATTTCATAATTTCATCTACTAGCTGTATTAAATATATTATTTAAATAAAAATAAATGCATTCTATTCTATCACATAATTCAACACTGAAATTAAAAATGTCGGTACATATATCCATTACACTGCTTACTCGCTTCACGAGCTGTCGTAATCATGTAGCAAGGTGTAATTTATATGGTCGAACAAAATTTAGTTACATACATACAACATACTGTAAGAATAAGCAATAAAAATTTCATAAGAAAAACAAGAAAAAAATTATATAAAAAGGTGCGCGTGCGCGAACCCCACCCTCCTCACTGCGCACGAGCCACTCCCCTTTTGCTGGTCACACCTGCCTTAGAAAAAAAACCCCATAGAACAAAAAGTACAGTCGGGTAGAAAGAGTTCAAGAAAACTGATGGTTAGATGAAAAATTGGACATAACATAGTGCACCGTCTTGGCCTGTTTTTTTATGCCTGTAAGGTGGTAAACAATCATACGTGTAACGTGATACGGCCCGCCTGATGGTAAGCAGTTATCGTAACCTTTGTACGCTTGCAACACCAAAACTATGAATGATATTACATAATAAGTAAGTATTTCAATGGTATTTTGAATTAGATGCAAACGAAATCGCGATTAAATAGTTAACAAACAATTTTCAAGTGAAGTGATATTATAAAAAAGTTATAGATATATATTAATTATTTAAAGATTAAGTAACAATAATTATGAAATTATACAGAAGTTGATACAATACAACTTGTAAAGTAGGTACCATATTAATTTAAAGGTAACTTAATTTAGCAGCATTTAATTAAAGATAGTTAAACGTAACGAAGACCACATTCGTGAGCGATCTCTTAGATGGTAATTACTGGTGATGTTTTTATTAATAGGACATGGGAGAACTAAGGTAAAGTTGCCAGGTGAAAGCATGAGTGTATTATGTTAAATAATTATTTCGATTATTCATAATAAGGTCGTTCATCGAGTATAAATAGATATTTGCCTTTGGAGTTTAAATGCAGTTATACAAAATTAATACAATTCTGTCTACACAAATTTTGTCGAAATAAGGAAGAAAAGTATTCAGGTAAAGCGGAGGCTAGAGAAATAAGTAAACAAACTAATCAATCACCTCACCACTGAACATTCGTTAACATTTTTGTTTCAGTAGAAGGAATAAAAACGTGTTGATACTTTGTAATTGTAAATAATGTGATTTTAATTTTAAGGTGGAATTGTTTCGCCTACCAATTATCAAAAGAATAAATTGTCCGATGACAGTTTATTGTAAAAACCATGACCACAAAAGTATGTAATTGCATCGCAGCTGGTCACAAAAGTGCGCGTCGCAATGACTAATGTACGCAGATAATTATTTTCTACAAACGATCTAAGATAAATAGCATCAATATTTAACCGACGCGGTAATTGTATTAAAGTGCTTAACCTTATAAGGTTTTTAATGTAATTATGTCACGCGTTTCGTACTTACAAAACTCGCAAAGCAACCATGTTAAGTTACGTTGGATTCATTGAAGACAAGTTAACGGGTGAATATTGCGGACATTTCCTGTTTATGACTTTATTTTGCCTGTCGCAGACCAGCTTACGAGTTATGACTGGTAACTAGAGTTCATTGTAGACTCTCTGGTTTAAATCGTTATAAGTATAGACGTGGAGCCACTCTAGTCCCGGTGCACTGCGCTCTATGCTAATCTCAAATTTCGAAACATGGAGCCGGCAACGCAACCGCCTCCGATCCGACACGATTCGATTCATCGATGACCGTGAACATCGATTCGACATTCACGTGTATTCAAGTATTGTAATCGAACGATCATCCCTCTCACTTTTTAGATAACAGTTTCATTTTAACTCTAATCGATAGCGAAATTTCGAGTTATTCCACGAAGAGCACCGTCTATTTAGTGAGTAGAATAGGATTTCTTTTTGGATAAGAATCACTATGTTTACGGTCTATTCAGACACCCAAAACCTAAATATCACAGGCATTTATCATATTACGTCAGTTCAAATCTAACAAGGTAATGTGCTTAATCCTAGAATTATTCACTAATTACTAATTAACGAAGCCAAGTATCAATTTACAAAAGACTGAAGAAATATTAGTAGATTCAGTTACAAAATGTATCTATGAAACAACTGTTTAGTATTTATACATAGTTTATTTGCATTTGGCAATACTGTCTGACATTTTTAGCCGACGGATCATGAAGTGTTGCGTCGGCTGAATGCGGCGTGTTCCAATGCTTTTGTAGGCTTTTTACGCAACGAAATAGAGACGTGACACCCGAAATATATTATTTATTTCACAAACGACTCGATAACGCAATGTGTTACTAAAACTGTTAATATAAAATTTATACATAGGTATAATAATATATAATAGATCTACGCATATAGAAATAGGATTTTAATTATAGATGAGGCTGTTAAATGAGGACAATAAAATATTTCATTGCTGTGGGTAAATAAGTTTCATAATATCGCAGCATTCTATGTATTTATTATTTCCAACCCTGGAACAAACAACTTGGAACAACTTGGAACCGTGCGCCTAGAATCACGACGTTTTGAAAGTGCCTGCAAAGGCCCAGTTGAAATAAAAATCTTTGACTTTGACTTTAATACCATGTAAATTATATTTACGCATGTATGAATTAATACGACGCAATATCGGTATTCTTAGAAAGTTGTAGTAAGTAAGGCATAGTTAAACTATTACTTAGCCTGATAAGGTGAAATTAAAAGGTAAAAATAAAATAATAAACTACCATAAAAGTAGAATATTAGTTAGCTTCATAATATAAAAGAAAATTCACAGAACGTTTTTTTCTTGAAAATGTATCTATGATTAAGCCATAAAATGCAATGTAAATTGCGCTGCAATAAAAAAGATGGAACAAAAATGGCTCCTATTTTATGGACGTAAATATCCTAACCTTTGGAACACAATGCATAGATAAACGTTTCATAAGCTAACTACTAAATTGATGTTCATGCATGATGTTTTACAAAGATAAAAATAATAAAAAGCCTCCAGAGACGTTATTAGATTTATATCTGAAATAATAATAATAATTTGATTAAATATAAATACCTAATATTGTTCTTTATTCTAAAATATTATCTCGTAATTGAAGAAATGAAACCCTGTTTTTTACATTTGGTAACACTTTTCCTTTCGAGGTGTAAATCATTCGGAAATAAAACACGTCTGCTGCGGTTTGGTTCCTACGTACATTTTACTTCTCGCTTATCCTCGATTTACTTGTTTTGCATGACAGAGAAAGTATGTAAACCATATTATTTTACGATTAAAACGGCACCAATTTGCTGAGATCACGATCAAATTTCTAACAATACGATTTTATAATTGGACATAATTACGATACGATGTCGCCTAAACCGAGACACTAATTACTAATTAATAAGGAATTAACTCGCGGTAAATGGCCTTTTATATCTGCATTGCTAAAAGAAAATTACTCCTATCGACAGCAAATTAATGACGATATCCATTAACGCACAATGAGTCATCTAAGAATAGAAGAAAATATCTACATCTGCATTAATATTGTAAAGAGAAAAGATTTGAATTTTCGTTTGTTTTTTTTTTTTACATAAACTTAGAAAATAATTCTTTCACCAGTTATATTCTATATTCTCAATGATATATACCTATATCACTGAGAACATCAAGGGTGTAATTTATTTTCAAAAAAAATTGGGAACCCTAAGAAAACTCCAATAATGTAACCCAAGGTGTAAAAAAATTACCTATAAAATTCTAAAACTACTGATAAAGATGATACAACAAAATTATTATTATGATGATTTAATATACCTAAATAAATGTCAACCCGTGCGAAGCCGGGATGGGCCGCTAGTAAGAAATAAATGCAATGCAAGATACCAATGACTTCGTATTTAAAATTACCGTTTTAAAGTGTTCAATAGAAAATAACTTTCAAACAATTTACCTGCAAAGCGCATTCAAATGTGTCCGACACGCAGATTATAATCTTAAAATAACAGTAATATTTTTTGATGATCCAATGAAAGTATCAAGTTTTGCTGTTTACAACTAGCGGCCTGCCACTGCGACTACTCGTATACCCGTTTTGCAATTATAACTTTATTTCACCGAAATCTTCCTCAATTCTTTTCTATATCTATAAAAATAGGATCGAACAAAACCCATCCTGTATTACCCGAGATTACCTCGACTACAATAAAAAATACTGACAGAACCTCATGGCTGTTACTTTATAATGAGTACCCATAAAAATTTAGAATTATATGAGTACCTAGCAAATTTAGTTTTATAATCAGTAACTATTGAAATATTATCTTTTCCGCGATACTACTTTAGGGAAAATTACAGTAATAACTAGAAATTAAAGACCAATTACAATTGGCATAAATAGTGTAACGTCACATTCACAGACTCCGGCTTACCCACTTGGTTGCGCAAGCGCAGTAGGCGTGGTGTAGTGAGTGTCCTTTAGCGACAGGACGTGGTTAAACAAACGTGTTGAGGGCACAGACAATATTTACTCTTCGATGACAAAGTAAAGGAACGGGACCATGATTCTCAATGATCCTCTTTAAGCGCCCCACGTTACACGTACGCTTCAGGTGAAGTGTATGATTGGTTTTAGCGCCCTTTCCGATCTACCTACCTGATGCTGGAGCGTTGCACTGTTTGGTGCAGGTATTTAGTCAGAAAATGGGACGAGTCACAGAATAGGTACCATAAATCCAGTTTGCCAAGTTATTTAGTAAACAACGCGAGTATGAGTTAGCTTTAGATCCATAAGTCCTTTCGAAGTGGTGACCTTACAAACTGAGTCCCGTAGAATTTTACAACATGGCGGACAAACGATGCGATACATTTAAAAAATGAAATTGCAAGGTTTTAAGTTGCTCATTCCTTCGTTCGTTTTAAATCCAAAAACAGGACTGACTTCGTTAATATGGGTTGCTTGAATGAGTCTACAGCTTTGAAAACAGTTCCAATATACGAAAACCAATTAATCTTAATATAGTTTTAACGACATGAGAGCCAGTTATTATTTAACGCAATTATTTCGAACAACTGCTCGCATCACTGCATAAATACACGTTATGTAGTCCGTCCGGCTGTGCATCCAGTTGGCGAACCAGCCATCCAAACAGCCAGTTTCGAGTCCAATGTCAAGGATCCGCTTCATCGACGAAAATCCGCCGATCGATAATAAACTGTTTATACATAAATTGAAAGTTTATTTTGGCACAGATTCGAATGTATTGCAAAAACTGGATATTGCGTAGGCGGACGAGTCGTGACAAAGGCTACATTTGCGTCACTTTTTGTTTCATACTGTTCATTTTATGATCGATTGTTGCTAAGTACACAGTTAAATATTGAATATTTGTATGGTTATTACTACATTGTCATTGGGCCACCTTGCAGATATTAACTAACATTATGTAACCAAAAGCAAAATTTTCTAAGTATTAAATGTTGTCTTATTGATAACGTAATCGCATTGATCAGTCGATTGTCAGGCGCCCCATGGAAAAGTAAGTAGACCTATGTATTTTCTATTAAACAATATAAAATACACCGACACAAGCTAATGACCATTTGGCGTGTTCAATGAAAGCGTACAAATCAATGCGTGGCAATAACATTAATATATTTCAAGAGTTTAATTGAACGTTACATATATCACACACATGATCCTACGCTAGTTTCTCCTTCTTCCATCGAACACTTGAAAAACTGTTCTCGCTTGAATAATTAATTCAGTAGTAACTGTGCTCTGCATAGCTAAATGTTATTTTAAATTTGTTGAATATTAATAAGATTTAAAATATTCTTATTTGACTGAGCTTAACTGTTATAGCATAAGATTATGTGGATTGAAATAGATCAAGATTCTGAGTTCTCTTTTGCTTGAAAACTGCGCGAAATATTATGACTGCCACATCATTCGTTTCTTGTACCCAGACCTGTCCTTAGTGACTGTCTCCGAAATGCCAGACAAAGAGAATTGAAGGTTTCAGACCACAGCAGGATTAAAGAAAGATTTAAATTAAAAGAAGCTGAACGTTTCACTGCACTCTTTTGAAAAATGGAAGAAGAGAAAGCTCATTATGGAGCCATAGACCTTGAACAACAAAGAGAACCACTGGAAGAAGCCTAGATAACAAGGCTTAAATTAAAGCGTATATGAGCCAAAAAGTCTGTATAATTTATTTTTTAAGATGCACTACGTAATTTTAAGTTCTGAGGAGCGAAAATGATATATTTCCAACACCGTCACGAATGCTAGGTGAGCATGCTAATCGTTCATGTCACTCGGTCTCCCGGACGCACGAGCAGTCGCGTGTGTAGTGTCACTTTCCCCTGGATGGCGCCCGCGCTGCAGGTTTCTGTTTCGAAGGCGCGCATGCGCTCTCTCGCGTGGAATGCCTGCCGCACTAGGAGATGCATTCAATGCAGGTTCTTCGAAATTTCTAGAAATACTGTTAATGTTTATTACTTATTTGTTACCAAATAAGATATTTGGCAATATTCGGTACGGTTCGTTAAGTCCAAAGCAGCTCTTTGAATTGAGCTGGAGATTTTGCATTTTTCAACTCCGGAGTGAGATTAAGATTTGTGATATAATACTTCCCGATACGCAAAATGAGAATCAAATTACAACAAGAGTCAAATATAATCAGAATCGAATACAATCATTCGATTTGGTAACGTCTCCAATTTTTTTAGGCTAAAATGCAGCCAACGTTTTCACGGGCCGCTGGCTTCCTAGAAGTTATCGTTGTTAGCGTTAATAAGCTGTAAGATGCCAATTAAAATTATATAATTCAAGCCAACGCATCTGAACGCACTTGATGAACGACCAAAACACGGTGTTTTACGATCAGCGAACACGAACCGTGGATGCGTTGCGCTTGCGCGGTGCACTTACTCATCTAGGCTGAACACCTTCCTCCATTGGGCTTTTCCATTGTTCTTTATCATGTTAAATTAAAAAGACGTTTCAAAATTATACCTAACTTTGAAGTACAATCATTTTTAATTTTTCCGTGTTCTGTGTATAGAACAGTTGTTTCCCTACTTATAAAAAGTAATTATCAAAACCGCAGGTGCGCAAGCGCATGCAGCCGGAGCTGCGGAGTAGGGTTGGCTAATTGTCCTATAAAAAGAAGATAGCGTTAATTGAAGTAAGCTCATCAAATGACGTCTCCCATAATGCGAAGAATTTATGAACTACCTAATAGGGATATTACATGAGAGATCAATTAAGTTTTTGTCCATTAGATGATTATGTAAATGCCGCGTAGTGCAAATAATTTACATTCCAAAATGTCTAATCTACTTGTTGAATATTATCTGACATTGTAATTGGTCTTCAAATTGGCTGATTAGTATAAAAATCCTTATATTCCCTTGTCCAGGCGTCCTTAAACTTTAGTTGACATCTGACAGTAGTCCGTAAAGAGTTGGGACTACGAGGCTACATTCAGAAGTTGACTAGCGCATTATGAGTGTTCTGCTGTACATCTTTTGTCATTATTTTTTTTGATACACCTTTCCCCTCACTAGGATTTCTCCTGTATCGAGGGTACAGTTTACAAACATACATGTCACATGCACAGTGCACACACACCCAGACCCGTAACAACTATCTGTAGATCATACAAATATTTGTTCCGTGCGGGGATCGAACCCGCGGCACGTAACGTAGAAAGCAAATCGCTTAGCCACGGCGCCAACCGTGTCGTCAAAAAATAATCCTAAAAGGAAAGGTTTGATGTTGGTTCATTTTAGTGACGTGATATAGTGATAATTAAAAAAACCCCAGTCTCTATTACTACAGCAGCTATAATAATGAAGTAAAATCGCAAAATATAATAAATAGTTATACAGTAGTTACTTAACTATTGAGGATGACCAGCAACTGCAATATTTCAACAGAGAGAACACACTGGAAGGTCTACCCATCGACATTGACTTAGTGACATAGATGCTATAAATACATACAGAACTGAAGTAAACATTGTTTATACTTTCAGCACAGATTGGCAACATTTCAAACACATTACTATGTAATGATTCCTAAATATTATGCTTAATTATGTTTTATTGTCTAGAATTCTAGATAAACAATGCAATATAAGTACAATATTATCCTAGTTACTACCTGTTTTCAACCAGACATACCTAGTAATACTTAAGTAAGGAGCATTGTTTGGCGCAGTGGCTAAGTAATTAGCTTCCTACGCTACGAGCCGCGGGTTCGATCCCTGCACGGAACAAATATTTGTATGATCTACAGATAGTTGTTTCGGGTCTGGGTGTGTGCGCATATGACATGTACATTTGTAAGCTGTACTCTCGATACAGGAGAAATCGTAAAGAGGGACAAGGTTTTAAAAAAAACAGATAAAAGAGAACTATTTTCTTTTTTGTTTTGACAAAACAATCCTGCCTCATTTTTCATTTTGATGGACTGGCACAAAGGAGTTTTTATAATAGATGTATCTATTTAAAAAATATAGCGAGATAGCCCTGTAATATTTGTATATAGCCCTACTATACACCTAGGATATTACTTGGCAACATTAACTATTTAAAGTGGATTGTGAGTTGCCAGTAGTCTAAAATGTATAATATGAAGGCAGTGTATAAATATTCAAGCTTAAACTCACCTGAGAATGGAATTATTGCCTTGAGCTCATATATTATTCATTTATTTATTTATTAAATTAACTGATTCATTTATTGATTATTTTAATTATGAATATATTAATTGATAGTTTCAATGGCATTATTACTGGTGTATTTAGCATAAACACCTCATTGGATAACCCATTTCCCTCATTAGACTCTAACAAACAATCATAGACATTTTTTTAGGTTCTTTTGTCCCTCTTTGGGACAGGCAAAGGGAGCTGAGCCCATACAGCATGTCTGATTTAATTTTCTTGTCTTACAATCATAGACAATAAAGCAGATACATTTCATGTTTTTTGTTTGTTTTATTCCCATAGTTACAACCAACACTCTCTCGCTTATTGAAGTCTCATGTAAGAAAAAGCAATAGACACATTAATAAGAATGATTGTGTCAATGGCTAGAAATCTGAAGAATATCTGATTCTGATTGCCCTCAAAACATTCAGTCTAGAAGTAGAAACTTTAGTTAAAGTATTATGTAGACACAGTAGAAAAATCTATTGTTTGCAGGTCTGGTAGTTCCTGACTCCCGGACCTGAAAACAATCGATTTTTATTTCTTTTCTTCTTTTCCCTTATATAGCTATAAGTATTCATTTTTACTGGTTTAGTTAAATTTATACTGTACAAAGGTAGTGCTTTCTTTCAGATAAATGATTAAATATATTATTTATTTATTTTATACTATTATAGTGAGTTTTAAATTAGGATTAGGAAGTAATGTATGAGACATCAAAATTAGGGGTCTTCAGTGTGCATTCTGTTGTTTAGGCAACATACTGTTTGTATCTGATGAGGCAGTGACAGTGACTAGGTGTGAAATACAGTAATGTACAAAAAATATTATGACAAATCATAAAATTTCAACAGGTATGATATCATCAACATTGATAGCAATCTAGTAATTGTAATGTCACATTGGAATTTGATAAGGCAGGCGCTTGATATTCAAGTTATTGAGAAACCTTGATAAAGTTATTCTGTTAACTAATCTAGGAACTGATATGGTAATTTAATTTATAAGATTGATCAACTTGATATGTATTATTAATTGTTATATAAAACTAGCTGTTCCCCACGGAATGGTTGCATTTGCATTCTAGGGAAACTACTTCATGTACCTGGATGAAAAGTGTCCTATGCACTAATCCAGTGGGTCTACCGCGTAACAAAATGGTAATGAACATCAGACTCTGGTAATAAACTTTAATACGATCGTGAGAGAATAAACTTCAAACTAGCTTGTAAAAAAATTACCAATTGTGAAGATGAGAGGAAACTTTATGATCAATATTTTTTTTTGAAGATAGCTATAAGTTTAGGCTCTTACAATCGTATTGAAATTGATTACCAGAGTCTGATTTTCATTACCATTTCGTTACGCGGTAGACCCCCCAGGTCATGGTCTGCCTGTGTTCCAAATTTCATCCAAATCTGTTCATCCTTTAAGGTGTGATTGATTAACAAACATCTATATTCACAAACTATATTATTAAGAAATCTTTTTCTTTTTGTATTGTGTTGTCTACTGTCTAGTCCATATAAATGTATTTTCTTTCTTTATTTCTAACAAACATTCGAAAAACTTTCATATTTATATTAGTAGGATTTTATTTTTATACATATAAATTTTATAGCCTTGGGTTTGTTGTTCAGAACTTAGAAAATATTTTAAATTCTGTGAATAAAAATAATTCTATATACTCTTAGGTATAGGTATGTAACCTGCTTGAAGTAATGATTCTGATAATAATTTTGTTGTTTCTTATATACTTGCTTCTTAAAACTATAAAGTTCCATTTGTTAATATTTTAGATATAAAAAGTAGGTACCTACCTACCTAGTTATTGGCTTTCGTACATAATGTTTTATAAACAGAGTTAGCATGGCTAAAGTATGTAGATATACAGCCTTGTGCTTTTATAGTCTTCTATATTTTGATCTATAAACTTCATGAGTTTGTTATAAGCAGTAAGTGTAATAGATCAATTTGATCAATATTATTACACCAGTGTTGAGCATGAGTCATTTAATACCAATTGTGTGAATAGAACAAGGTATAATTTTATATGAATAGGTACATAGATAAGACTAGCTTGCCTGTACTGATCTTTAACAAATACCTATCATTTTAGAATTTACTTAATTACCTGCCAAAATACTTTCAAAGTTTGACTGTAGAGCATTAAAATATGAATTCCAAGAACCTGGTTTAAAACTGATTTCCTAACTCGATGCAAATAGTCTCATGAGATCCCAGACAGTTCTGGCATGCCTACTACCTATAACCCGATACGTATGGATGTACCTACCTATGTAGGTACCTAACATTTGATTGGCATGTAGGTAATTACCATAGAGGATAAAAATACGCGCCAAACACAACGAGAGCAACAAAACAGTTGCTAGTGACCTAAATAACGCGCATTATAAGTGCAGTAATAATATACTTTCATGCATACGAGCGCAGCACGACAGTGTCATGCAATTTACAAATGCATGGACTGCATACACACAGATAGTGGGCAAACTGTTGAAAGTATGAGCTTCGTCGCATAAAACAGCGTTTATCACGATTGCCACCTCTTCACAATCTTCTTATATCTCCGAAGGCCAACTACAGTAACGCGTGCCGTGTTGACCAATGTAAGCAGCTAATCTTGTGCATAACACGTGTAAAACTATATCTACCTTTATAATCAGCTCGATCTCTGGGACATCTCCGTTCGCTGTTCCATTCTCCGCGATTTCATCCGACATCGTGAACTTAAAAACACTAAAATTATCAGAAAAATATACTTTTCAACACAATTCCACACAACCGTCACTGTTCCAAAACACCGACAGACTGCCTCACTTCAGTTTGGTTTAATTCACAGTAAACGAAGATAGTTGCATAGCTAACTTCACACTGATGTTTCTTTTAATTTTTATGAATTTCATTCAAAATAAACAAAGCATTGTACGGCATTGTATTAATGTCCGTTTAGGCACAGAATAAATAATACAATATTACAATAGTACTAGGCTAAACCTAGATTGCGTTTCCTGCGTTCATTGCGTAGATCCTTCTTCTGATTAAGTTTTTACCTTTTTGGTTGCAATGGATATGGTATGGCAAGACTTTCATAGAGGTTGGCTTACTTCGTAGACAGGCTTACTTACTAACAATTCGAATAGCTATCGATAGTAATATAATAGACGTAGACAGAGAACTCTCTCTCTCTCTCCCTCTAGCACCTCTAATAAGCGTACTATTATAGGTGCTAGAGGCAGAGAGGGAGAGAGTTCAGAGGGCTCATAAAGATTTGCGCGTACTATGCTAATAAAATATAATATATTCGCCTAAATATTAATAAAACGCACCGGCACTACACTACCACAACCATAGACGGAACGTGCGAGGTGCGTTAACGTCATTTGACAAAAAAAAGTTTAATATGTCAATAATGTCAATTTGACTGTTTGACATTGTCATTTGTCAAGTTGTCACAGTCACAAAAAGTTGTGGAATTTTATTGGAGTCAAAAGCGCACTACACTCCATTATTTACTGTTTTTGTTTTCAATCATATTGAACACGTGATTATCGATAGAAAAACAACGATGAGTGCAACAGCAGAAGAATCAACATCAACACCTAAAGAGATGACATTCGCTGAGAAACAAGCTGAACGTATGAAGAGGCTGCGTACATTGCATACAGCTAGAAACGAAGCAAGAACGCACAACCATCAGGAAGTAGTCGCAGAGGAGGCGAGGAACAAACTGCCACCAAACTACGAAGCGAAACGGCGACAGGCGGAATGGCTGCTTGACGACCAACAGAAGCGCCAAGAAGCAGAAACTGCAGGTAAAGATTACGACAGAGTCAAACTACTCAACATATCCGCCACAGAGGCTGAACGATTGGAACGGAAGAAAAAGAAAAGGAATCCGGATGAAGGCTTTTCTACATATGAGCAAGCCACCATACGACAGTATAATAGACTGGTAAAAAATATGCCAGCTGCTGATATGGATCAATATGAAAAACAGAAACAAAAATACGGCGATGCTTTCTACGGTGGCCCCAATGTCATTATCCATGGGATGCACGAGGACCGTAGAGAAGCTGTTGACAAAATGGTGGATGACATAGAAGGGCAGATTGCCAAAAGAGCCAGGTACTCTAGAAGACGTACGCACAATGATGATGCAGATATTGATTACATCAATGAAAGGAATGCTAAGTTCAACAAGAAACTCGAGAGGTTCTATGGAGAACATACTGCGGAGATTAAACAGAACTTGGAGCGTGGAACTGCTATTTAATGATCACATACTGCAAAGGTGCAATTTGCAATGCAAAATTATTGTAAATAACTAACTAATAGATTAGTGTAATAGATAGGCAGCCTGTAGATGTCTTTGCTGAATATAGGCCCCTTTCATTACCTGCATTTGATCTAGTATTATGCTGGCACTTCACATTGTGTATTTGTACGAATATTCGCGTCATCCGGTCAATGCAAAATCACATTTGTGTAGTTTACAAAAGGTTTCTTTTGCATTGGCCATGTAACGTGAATATTCATATTATGAATACACAATATGAAGTGCCAGCATTATATTTAAAAGGAAGGATTATACTGGCAGTCTTTGAAAATATCAAAAGGTTTTGCTTTTATAAGCGACATACCTCTGTTGGGCAGAGGATCTAGTATCCTCTGCCCAACAGAGGTATGTCATTGTGAACATTTAAAAAAGATCCATGGGGGCCTATTTTCATCTATGTACTGGATGGCATAGACTGTAAGGCCTCAAAAGCATTAAGGCCAGTTCTGACTATGCCTTATTAATAGCACAACAATATCGCCTAACATTCATTTTTATTGACAAGTAAGCTGTACTTCATAGTATTGGCTTCTTGATCTGATTGGTTATTGAAATAATATATAATGCTAAAGTTTGCACCAGTTAGATTGAGAAAAGAGTCTAATGACCCAGTCTGTCGCAAAAAAATGAGACTTAAAATTAACCAATTTTGAGGAAAATTATGTCCTAGAAACATACTTGATTTGTTTATGTGTCTCATTTTATCGATCTCCCTATAGTATTGACAATGGTGTTCATTGTGCTAAAAGTGTTGTTTTATAAAAAAAAACATGACAAATCATGTTGTAATTATAAAATTGTTCTACTTCAAATAAATATATTCGAAGCATTACAAGATATCATTACACCAACTAAATTTCTTAAACCCCCTGATTGAAAGTATATTGCACTGTATTGACATGTTGGCTGGTGCAAACTATATATTATAAGTATGTAGTTGGAACTGGTTTTTAGCATTATTGTATTATCTATTATTGATGCCTATACAACTGTTTATTGAGCTTTTTTAGAAAGAACATCATAAGCACCAAATGCCCCAAAATAATGTTTCCATGTTATTGCTAACTGTATTACAGACGTTTCATGTTATTTCTGATTCCCATAATCAAAATCATATTTGGATTGAAGATTTTATAAGATAGTAGACTTCATCAGAAGAAGAAACGTTTTTACAAGTATTTCAGAAAATGCATTCTTCTGTAAAAAAAACATCATCATTGCTTATAATATTCTTCTTAAAAAAGTTTTTTATTATTTAACTTAATATAGCTAAGATCTCTAGTATAAACTGTGGTAATTTTGAAGGATTGATGATAGAGTGAGAAAAAAAATGCAGAGCCTATGTGCATACGATTAGATTTAGTACGCACAAATTTTTGTGAGCCCTACTCTAAGCTCTGAACTCTCTTCCTATCTCCCTCTAGCACCTATAATAAGCGTATCTCGTTCAACTTCCGAGAGCTCATAAAGTTTTGCGATAACTGTACAGTGCCACAAACTTATCTGACTCGGTGACCAAAATTGGAACTAACGTCGCTACGGAACAAAAATGACTTCTAAAATTTTTTGTAGGGAGATGACATTGGTAAAAGCGACGGCAGCGACGCCATGACCGGGTCAGATAAGTTTGTGGCACTATAGCATGTATTTAAAACAACCCATCTGCCAAATAACATAATATCATAAATTATGAGTATGTTATAATGAAGTGTTAATTTTCATAGACGTAACTAACTGTCTGTTAACACTATTGTGTTGCCGGTAGTGTGATTGTGGTACTACCAATAGTATCTGAATAATTTTATTTTATTATTATTGGATATTTGGCACAGAAAAGTAGCTAGGTTTTAATAATTAGACAATTGCCTCTTATGAATTACCTAGACCTAAAATGAAATAAAAAATAACATAAAATTGGCTGTATTTTACATAATACAAACGGAGCTACAAACAAGAACACAAACATAAGTATTTGTTTGATCATTTATAAAAAATTATATGAGTATGTGTTTGGTGAAGTAAAACAAACAAATTAAACAAATTTCAATAACAAGTTTATTTTGATACATAAATGTGCCGATTAAATAAAAATACTTAGTAATTATATATCAAATAAGTACATAGATATTTTACATTAAGTAAATATACTATAAAATTGCTAAATATTTTTTATTTTTACGATAGATAATGTGCAAGTAGTTGTATAGTCAATATGAATTTTTAAAGTTACAAATATTCATAACATTTGCAGAAACTTTATAAGACAGGTTTATCAGTCGAGTTTTGTTAGGTAGGATGACATTACGTCGTTGCTAGTCCACATACCACGTAACTAACAACTTGATAAATAGGTACCTATGTACCTAAACTGTTACATACGATAATTTATTAACGGAGATGTGAACATGCTCTAGTCATGTTCACAGCTTCTGTTATTAAGTTACACGTTTGTCATCGTAGGTACATATGTCGATTCGGCAAATATCAACCGACATTAAAAGTGAGATACGAGTCGAGATGCGAAATGTTCTTACTGATGTAGAATAGCTATACAGGTGTGATATCAGTTCATTCACTAATTCAATAAACAATGCATTTCTATCGAACCGATAATAGATAATTATTATCGGAGTAGTGGAGAAGCGCATTTAGATGATTACGTTTTTTCAGTAACTGGGTAAACTTCAGATTAGTTATTCCTGTCCGTACAAAAACTGTTCCAATTTCAAATTAACAGCTAGATCAATCGAATTAAAGGGCGTTATTGGTTTCTTTGAAAACAATAATTATTTAGGATTTTAGTTTTCCGACCATTACAATAGATGGTCGTGACGACAGGGTATTTCTCATAAAAATATCATTATTCTTAACATAGCGACATACTTGCACATACATTGTTCTTATAACTTACAACAGAAAAGAAATACATATATACTCATACATATAATTATGTACATTATAATGAGCACAAGTTTATTTAAAGTATACAGATAAAAATGCTTATTGCTTAATACATACACAATATACTGAAAAGTTCGGAGTTTCGACTAGAAATCACAGTGATTGTTTCATTAATTCCACAATTACCTAATATTTTTATTGCTGGTCACATTCAGAATATTATGGCCCATATTTAAGCACTCTCATGTTTGAGATCAATCATAACTAAGTGAAGTTTTGACAACTCATAAGTTGACTTACGTAAGTTGACACATATTTTAATAGTGACTGTTGTTACCGCCAAATATGTAGGTACTCAAACGCGTTTCAACTGTAAGGTGAACGTCGGAGGCGGGAAATTCACATTAATTAAATTTTATATAAATTCAAATGATTATTTGCTTTTAAAATAACATTGTTAATAGTTATTTGTTATACAAGAGTGCAAAGTTGCTTTTTAACCGCGTGTTCAATTTTGATGACCGAGCAAGCGAAGGATTCTAAAATTGAATCACGAGCGCAGCGAGTGATTCAAAATTAGAATCCTGAGCGTTAGCGAGGGAATCAAAAGAGCACGAGGTGAAAAATCTTTGCACTCGAGTGCAACACGTAACTTTTCATTCCACCTCAGCGAGGAAATGACTAAATGCAAAAAAAAAACGTTTAATTCACAAACTTAGTGCACACGATGTTCTAAATTCAATTTACTTTATCCTCTAGAGAATAAAAACGGCTTTTCCACTCAGATATTGAAGATTAAAAATACTCTTTCCGAGATGGTGGGATGAAAATTTACTTTATCCTCTAGAGAATAAAAACGGCTTTTCCACTCAGGTATTGAAGATTAAAAATACTCTTTCCGAGATGGTGGGATGAAAATAGTATTTGTATAGTCGTCAAATATCAACGGACAATACGATTGAGATTCGAATCGAGATCGAGATGTTCTTACAGAATAGCTATGCAGATCCTTGAAATTAAAATGCGTTTGTGACTTTGAGTACATACCTATTCGTGCGGATACGATCTTTCAAACGAGTAATTTTATGAGCAGTTTATTTTACAACTTTCTGGGATTTTTATGACTAAAGTAGGTACCTACCTGTGTCATTGACCTGCTGACTCTAATTTCTATTCAATATGTCCAGCAATTATTTCATGAATCAGTTCGAAATAATATCCGCCAAGATATAGAAACTTATTAAGCATCATTAAAATGAGAATTTCGAGGTTTCTTGAAAATGCATAGAAACAATTTAAGTACCTACCTATCTTTGTTGCGTTTACCAAGTTCTGGTAAACAGTCTGTAATAATATTAAAGACAAGGAAAGGTTTATGGTTTTCAGTGTCTGAATTAACCTTTTGTCCGCCAGGTCATGCTTATTATCTTGTATAGTGTGCCCTGAGCGCTAGAGCTAAGTTTTGCCACTAATTCTCAATCTATTTTGATGTTTTTTGTATTCAATCTTTTAGGGTAAATGCCCACTGACGCCTTCAGCACAGTTTTGCTGCAAGATTGTACATTGCATAATTGAACTATCTCCACTATGGTCTCGGTCTTTGTTCTCGCATAAAGCAAGCAAAGAACAAGTGGTTCCTTTCCAATGCCTAGCGGCGCCCACCGAGTCGATCATCGCGCTTCGAGACGAAATTGACGGTTCACTTTATTTAAATTTGAAGTTCGTTAACCTACTTACAGTATGTTAACCAAGGAAAGGCGTTAACCTAACCTGTTATAGGTATACAGACACTTGCATTGGCGCCTCCAAATGTTAATCCCTTAGATTTTCATGGTGTTCCTATTCTCTAGCGATTGTAGATAGCAAATTGTCCGTGTTGCAAATTTGCAATACACTGAGCGTTATCGGATACTTACATTAGGTATAACAGCCGACGGTGAAAATCACACCTATGACCTAAGGTTAAAAATTACTAGATATATCAAGTTTTTCCAATAAATTAATTTATAAACTCCAGAATTTAGTCAAACTTTAACCAACATACCTTATAAACCGCATCGACTTAAAATTTATGACCTATTTCGCTTGTTCTCGTGTTACAAGCGAAAATGTGTATAAAAGCGAGCAGCCCGTCATCTTTTAATCTGTAACGTACACACCAATCTAAATTCTGGACTAATTAATAGTAGATAGATATTTCACATAACTTTTGGAATAAACTGTTGCCATACTATTATAGGGAGCATTACGGAAAACTCAAGTTGCATATTCACTATAGCGCCATCTAGCGACAAAGCTGTTAAAGCAAGATTTACATTGCGGTATTATAATTTTACAAAATAATAATTATAACAAAGTTTAGCAGCCATTATGTACTACGCTCAGTTATTATTGTATTTCGATGGTTCGATGAAAATCCGTCAATTGCTTACCTAAATTATTCGAGTTGATGTACGGAACGAAAAGGGGTTCTAACAATTTACTATGGAATCTGGAAAGCCCCAAAGTCCGCCATTTTGAAAAAAATTGTGTAATCACATGCACTCTAAGAGCATGCACTGATGATGATGATTTGCTCTTAGCATGCACTGATGAAACCTTATTAAATCGATGTAGGATTTCAATACAAACAAAAAAATGTTATAAGTATACACTTAGTATCCTAGTATAGAGTATCTGAGACATTTGAGCTCAAAGATAAACCTTACCTAAAGTAGATAAACCTTGAAGAACTCTATCGATGTAGGTATTAAGGTGTGATCAGCGGCGATGTTGTGATTTTTTCAAAATGGCGGTCTTGGTGATATGCCACAAAGCCCAATATTAATTTAATTAATGCACATAATGCTTTATTAATACGACGTAGAAAGTAGATGTTAATTAACTCTGAAACAAGACTGCATATTAGAATGTAAGTGGACATTTCTTCAAATTACGTACAAGGAAGTTTTTTTGTGTAGAAATTTTAATAGACTACAAATCAACGGGACCAAAATTAGGGAAGATAATTTAAAAAATCATAATAATAGGTAGTAGGTAGGTATGCAGGCATCGTTATACTTTTTGCAAATCACAGTTTATTGCTTTTCGATATTATACTTTAGCTATTTTTAGTCTGATTAGAAAAATACGAGTCCTAAGGTGAAATCGCCGTCAATTCCGTTTTGTTTTGTTCGATTGATAATTCCGCAATATAGCCGACCTCGATATTTTTTCGGTTATGCTTTAATAATTGTTTCTCTACCACTTTAATGAAAGCTTTCTGGTTTCTCTGAACATTTTTGTTTTCTTCTATACACAACGAAATATTACATAGAAGTTCCAGTATGTAGAGTTGTAGACTGGTTTTCAGTAACGCAGCGTAGACTGCGTTCAATAGTTTTGATACTTTTTTTGAACGACACATTTTATACAATTTTTATATAAATATAAAGTTAATACTTCCCTATCCACCTTAAGTGCAGCAGTGTTTAAATGTAAATAACTTTTGAGTTATCCGCATTTGGTCCAACAGAGCACTCAATGAGAACAGGAAAGAAGAAAACAATATGATCGAATAACTGGGTCTTTGGAATGTGTTAAATCAAAAAAATAAAAATACCTTTTTATATCTATAACAGTAAAAATCAGACTTTCTAATTACCAAATGCGAATATCACAGATTGGGTTTGTACTACTGCACTTAAGGGTCGATCGCGTTAAACTCCATTAAAATTTGTTAATGATAAACCTTTACAGAAAAGTTGAATAATAGCTGTTATGTATTTATCTGTAGAAGTCTATTGAAGACGATAGTGTGTGAAAGAATGCTTGTTTTGAAGAAGTCCAACGCGATCAAGCCTCATAACGTACGACCATTCGAATCTCCACTGCATCTCATAAAACCCACGAGCGTGTTATTTCTGAAAACGAAACATTTTCTATTGTATCAAGGCCGATTAATTTACAAATAAAAAATAAATTGCAATGTTATATACTTATTTAAATTATGCAGTGAACAGTAGACTATGGCCAGATTAACAATAATCTTTTTTACGAATACAGGTTATCTTTCTGTTTTTATTTTAGTTAATTTTGATATACTTACTTCGACGACCTGGCATTAGGCGAACAGTAATTCCGTCTGGTGCCCGAACTGTGTGGAGAACAAAATAAAATAAAATATACAAAAAAGATTTCACTAAATCGTTACAGAAGAAAAATAAAAACACTGCATTCCACTCCACGACATTCTTGTTAAAGATTAATATGAGCGAAAACACAACTTACCTTTTGTTTTCATTTCGATAATCTTGAATTAAAAAATAAACAGGTTTTTATACGAGTTCTTTGCCTCTATAATTATGTTTTTTATTTGAAAGTTTTTAATCTTTATCTTTTTTGTATTCCACAAAGGCAGTAAGAATGGTTAACAAAATCATTTAGACTTATTATCATTCCTAGGCCACTGCAAACCATGTTGAATGCAGTATTTAATATAATATGGCAAAGTACACGTAAGAAACTGGTTATATAAAAGCTTTTAATAGGATTATCTAGCATCACAAAGAAAAATCAACATTTGATAATAAACATCTTATTTATTCTCTCATATACAATAAAAAATGATCACAATTGAAATTATACCTATATGATAACAGTACGCCTAATATTCAAGTCACGAATATTCATTTTAAAATATCTAAGTTTAAAATATGTGCAGTGCAAACATTTCCTAGGTATTTCATATTTAAAATAATTTTATCTACAGTACAACAATTCTCTAAAACATTTTATTATAATATATTATAATAATAAGGCCGATATTATATCACAATGTTTAAAAACACTCAAATTAACGCAGGAAGTTCATTGTTGGAAAGTGCTATTAAAATTTTGTATTCAATGAAATAATGACAAGTAAAACTAGTATAACAAGTCTTGATCCTTAAATATGTATAATAGAATTAAAAATCATAAATGCTGCCCAATGTATAT
Organism: Allophyes oxyacanthae; assembly: GCA_932294325.1. NCBI lineage: Eukaryota > Metazoa > Arthropoda > Insecta > Lepidoptera > Noctuidae > Allophyes > Allophyes oxyacanthae. Next base: position 3,116,507 of record OW028625.1, read on the forward strand.
TCTAGGTATTTTTTAACTTTGTAGTGACTTGAATAATCGTTTAAATCTAATGATAGTTAAGTTAAAGACTTATAACTGTTAGTTTAATAATTATTGGAAAGACCTTACGCCTATCACAGTTAAATTCGAATATACATAACAAATATACCTGCTTGATGTATTTAAATTAAAGTTTATGATTATTCCACTAAGTTATTGCTTGAATTTTCTAAAGGCCTTCACATGGCCTAAGAATCACTTTAATCGAAAATGTGTCTTCCTAGGCCAGTCTGTACAGGAGACATAAAATTTAAATGCCTATGTTTATTAGTTCGTTATTATGAAAACTGAGCAAGACAAATTGAGCAAAATCGAAGAAAACGGCGAATGTTTTTTCCAAAGGCAATAAATAGTTTTTATGATACATTTTTGGCAAGGCGCAATAAAGTAGTCTTTTAACGAGATCCTGTGATGTTCCACCGTTTGACCAGTCAACAAGTGATGTTTAGTCTGCCTAATAAAATTTAATTAAGTAAAACAATAAATACATCTCATCTAATAAAATCTAATAATTTCTTTTTACCTAAACGCTAGATAAACATATTTTACAAAATCTCTATAAAAACGGTTATCAAACAAACAGAGGAATTAAAATATGAAATATTTTTATGGACGGGATTTAAAATAATTTAGATTTTCAGTAAAAGTCTTTCATCCGAATAATCCGTATAAAAATCTTTTAAACCTACAAAATTTACCCAAATAAAAGCTATATCTTTGGGTAATACAGACAAAACATTATTTTGTATATACCCATTCATAAACACCTTTTGGGAAAACTGTTATCATACAATTGGTGTATTCTAACGACAATACATGTCATTGAACAGTCGGTGAGTCACTTTGAGAAAGAAGTCACGTGATTGCGTAAAGGAGTAATTCGTCACACATGTAATCGCACGCAAAGCAAGCACGTACGATCAAGAAATATTTCAAGTTTTCCGGTACTTTATCAAAACTAGAGATATACGTATGTAAATAGATGAGGAAAAACTAAAAAGATAAGTACCTATCGAAGTTGTTACTTCGTTATCAAGACATGGTAACTATTCTTGATTTCATTTTAATCGTCATATTTTTATGACGCTGCTAGAAAAAAATGTGAATTCATAACTATTTAGGAAAGGTAAATGCAATCCCCAAAGAACTCACCATATTCCAATAAATGTACCTGAGTAGTTACTGGACATCGGCAAAATATTATTCAAAATTAATTCGGATATTACTATCAAAACTTACGGGGCGACATTTTTATAGGACTTGGGGTTTTTTTATACTACGTTGGCAAACAAGCTACGGCCCGCCCGATTGTAAGCGGCTACCGTAGCTGGTCGCTTGCAACACCAGGGTCATCACTCGCGCGTTGCCAACCCTACTACTAGCGTCCTGTTGGTCAACACGACGCTTCCCCAAGCACTGGCGACCTTGCTCACCGTTAAGAAGTTATCGTAGTCAAATAACACGGCAAAAGAGCACTGATAATTGGGTACGATATTCTGCAAGGTAGAGGTACTTCCCTAGTCGGGCACCCCAATTTTGATAGTTATATTAGGTGCAAATATCGAGTTGACGAAAAATTTCTGAATCGAAAGTAATGGACAATGATTTAGTCAAGTCCTCACGCGATCTATTGTATTCAATTTTCAAGTATGTTAACTATCTGTTTATAATTATTGAAAAATGTGTTTTATTTGTATCCCGAACCAGTATTAATCACATTCTAACAAATTCTCCTGTATAGATGTTGGATAACCGTCATTTGTTTATTAGATTTCTCAGTATTACACGAGAGTAAGTCGTATATTAATCCAGTGACATATAAAATAGACGAACACACATGCGAGGTGCTCACTTTTACATAAAGCAGAAAATGTTTAAATAGCGTTTTCTGTTCTACGTAGAAATGAGTAATGAGAAAGTATGGAAATATGATTCTTCAAATTATTAAAGAAAAAAAAAAATCGGGATGTGAAAATACCAACAGAAGGGTTCAGTTCATCACATCGTTGGCATTTTCAATGTTAATAAAGTCGCATGCCGACAGTAACATGCTGGGTGAGTCTTAAGCACAACACTGTTCATATAGCCTCAAGTCTGGACATTTCAAACGCACACGAGTTTATAAAGTTTAAACACTGATACACTCAGGCACTGTTTTAACACTAAAGGCACTGTATATGGCAAAAATGAGGAACTAAGTAGGTCCTGCACGTCGGTCGCCTGTGGCGGGACTAGGCCGACTGAGTCTGTGTTAGTGATTGGGACAGGTCATCTATTGAGGCAGCTCCACGTCGGCTCCTGTCGCGGAAGGAGCCGAAGCCTGAGTCGTGTGTCCTAGGGGGGGACGTACCTACAAATATCCGTGGCATGTCGCACTCCTCGCACTTGTCGAGGAGCGGGTGGTTCCTGAACGTGCACATATGGCACTGCCAGGAGGACGAGGGCCGTTGACCCGTGTAGATGTTGCTGTAGAAGTTCCCCGCGTCATCCGGCTCTGAAATGTGGTAACACAGGGGTATGAGGTTTCCTGGAGCTCTGATATTGTTTTGGGTTATATCTGTTTCTACTGCTGAGACGGGATCCAGGTGAGAGAGGAACCTAGGACGTAATCGACCATGCGGCCCATGGTTTTTTTTTGTTCTGGACACAAGTCTGTTACCTCATGAAGTTTTCCTTTACCGTTAGAATGGGGATGAATAACGTGAGTGGTGGTTGTTTGAGGTGAAATGGGAAGCCGACCGTCAAGATGACTCGATGATGTCAACGTTCTTTCCAACAAGCTTTTCTATGCAGTAAAGCTTGACGGAGAGACCTGACAAGCTTAAACAGGCAAGTAAAAGAAAGGGCGGTAAATGGAGGATTATGCCCTGCAGTGGGTTGACGTAAGCTGTAAATGACAATGAAGGGTAAACATTCTCGGTAAATAAAAGGCTACCAACATACTGCGATATTCAGTTCCTCACGACCGTACATTGTAACAGTGTATGGAGGCTTTTGTTAGCAGTGTACGTTTACAGTCTCAGGCTGAGACCTCAACCTCAGCGTATCAATATTTATATCGAGTCCATACAAATACGCAAACAGCGGTAAACATTTGTATGGAGCCACCGCCATGCTCCCGCTCCCCGCTGTGGTCGGGGCCGCGACCTTACAGGCTCTGACGACGGCCATATAGCTAGATGACCAACAAAAAATACCAGTGTCTCCATTTCACCAGTGCTAACTTTTTGGCTTACCTCGCGCCCACCAATCCACTGTCCAGCGTGATGACTATGATGAATACCTCACCATTTTTTTTGTTGATAGGCTTTGGTCTAGTTTTACCCGTTTTAGTTTGTGCACATTATCCAGGGACACTAGGTATATGTCCAGCAGTAACATTACGGAATCCCACCAGTATTTCCTATAGGGTTAGGCAGAGTTGTATTATTATAAATCCCGATTTCATCGATGCCGTTATTAAGTCCCACTTAATAGCGGCGAGATTATTTGCCATCTTCCTAGATTCAGTAGACACTGTGAGACGGTGTGTGTGTGTGTGTGTGTGTGAGATGATGGATGATATCTTACCGTGGCCAGTCATCTCGAGTCGCTTCGCCAGCGTGCCACATTGGCTGCGCAGCCGCTCGACGTCATCGCGTAACCGCTGCGTCGCGGATACGGTGGGCGAAGGACCAGCTAGTATCCGCGTCTCCTTTGTCAACTGGGCAAGACGACCCTTTTCCTGCGCTAACGCCATTGCTAGGCGTTCTAGCCTTTCCTTCTGACGCTCGATTAGGGCCCGATCTAAAAAATCCAGGTTAGTGATTGAGTGTAGTGCATATACTTTTTATATTATTGAGTGTTTGAAATGAAATGAAATTGTTAAATTTGCAATTAGGTTTTTTCAATTAGGTACTTTTTATAATACAGGATCATTTTCTATGTAGTACGCATAATTTGTAGAGTGATTCAGTCTCTGTTCCTAAATGCACCCGCAGTATTGGGACACACTTTAAAACAAAACGAAATTTTGACTTAGTATGGGGGACACGCATTATTTACTAGCGCAAGCCATACAAAATGAAATAATTTTTATTTTGTTTTGGAGTGAATTTTATTACTAAGGTTGCATTTGGTAACATACACTGAATCTGCCAATTTTGCGCACTACATAAAAAATATCCTGTATACTTACGCCATCTAGGGCGCTGGCATTTCCTTTGAGGAGAAACACCGAAACAAACTCAGGGGTTACGATTTAATACTGGTTAAGATTTTAAGAGCCAACGAATTATCAGTTGCTGTACACATTGTAGGTTGTTGTCAGAATTATTCAGAATGTTATTAGGTATATTAGCTAGTAAAGATGCATGGAAAGTGTTAGAACTAATTTCATCTTGACCTCAAGCGACTACTGGTTTAAATCCACAATAAGGCAGGTGCAGTTTCTACATCTGGCTTGGAAAGGATTCGTTTAAAATTCATGATCAGAGTTCACATGCATAGAATTCTACTGATCTCCACAGAATAAGCACAGAAAAAGCTGAAGTTCCTGCTAAGTTAGCGGAAAAATTTACAAAGGATGATGCCAATTTTGGTCCCACCCTCCAATAGCGACGTGTCATACATCGTTGGATAGGTATTTTGTAGCTGAATAAAAGTTACTATGGCGCCAAGATTCAAATGTTAGTCCGTTTAGAGTTATGCATTATTAAACATGTCAGTTTAACAATATAGTCAAGCATAATGCTTTCCCCTAATATAATACAGTTTTTGAATTAATACCTACTAGTATTAGATACCCATCTACCGTTATCATCAGAGTCGTAAGGAGGGTTTTTTAGAAATAAAACACAATGGTAAGGTATAGTCCGCGCACGAGCTCTGAGGAATCAGCACCTGAGGAAACGGTCCTCCTCGCCTCACACCTCACTCGTCCTCACTCGTCCTTACGACTCTGATGATAACTGTAGATAGGTATATAATACTAGTATTAATTCATAAACTGTATTGTATTAGGGAAAAGCATTATGTTTAACCATTGTTAAACTGACATGTTTAATAATGCATAACTCTGAACGGACTACGATTTGAAACTTGGCGCCATAGTAACTTTTGTTCAGCTCAAAAATACCTACCCAACGATGTATGACACGTAGCTATTGGAGGGTGGGACCAGAGTTCATACAAATCCTGGCATCATCCTTTATATATGGAATCCTCGTAATATTGAGATTGAGTTTATCTAGGTAAGATCAACTTCAATAATAAAGAGTATATTAATTACATAATTGTTATAAATAAATAAAAGAGATTCCAGTTATCCAGGGATGATCCAAATAAATTACAAAAAATTACTTGCATCTGCGTTGCACAATCGGATCATAATAAAATATGCGCCTACGCATTTTCGCGCGCAGTGCGTACTAGCGTAACTGTCGTCCATAGGTAAGCAATTAAAAAGGGCAGGATTTCTTACTATATGTTACTTTTACTGTATTCAATTTTAGGGTGTGCATCTTTAGTTTTTATATTAATGTAATATTCAATCAACAGTAAGATTTTTAAATAATATGTGCACAATACACAACTTATTTTAAACTTAGAGTGATCAATGTAGGATGTTCGATGAATGATGACAACAAATTTGAATAGTCCTGAATTCCTACAAAACTTTAGATTCTCTTTTGAAAAATAAAAGTCTTGAACAATGACGAGACGGGATAGTTGGCCATATTACTAAATATTGTAAACAGCAACTGGTGTGATTTATTTTCTCCCTAAAGTGATTGGATTAACATGAATTCATTTATACATTTAAGTAGTTACCTGTTGTTAGGTGTACAGTGATAACATTTGGTGACAAGAACGTTAATGAAACAAACACTTGACTGGCAGGATAGAATTTGTGTTAAAATATTATGATGGCAATATCAATTTGCAGTTCATTATCAAAAAAGTATGAACATAAAATGTATAATGAATTTTATTACATATTAGTAATGCCAGCATTGGGGAAATCAGGACAGATAAACCCATGAGTGCAAGTGACATGATTAGAATTTACAATTAGTAATTCAGGCAGCTGCAATACCGTATTTTCCTCATTTAATATTACAATTTGCACTTGTATACTAAGAGCTAGTGACCAATTTTCACTCTGCATTTCAAAAGACATGGAAATCATTGGATAAAGACTTGTAAAGCTGCTCAATGAGATACCCATTCTGGAAACCCTTTGTGACCTGATATCTCACCCAAATTACATGTGCGACTATTGAAACTATTTTATTGTTAACACTAAATTCTGACAAGTATTTTAATTTTTGGCATTTAAATTTATTGATAGATTCTGATGATGCTTTAATTTTTAGGCCTACTTGATTGTTTCATATTTTTTCCTTTTTCATCTGTAATTTTTGTTGTAATGTAATTTAACCACTTGTACCACCAACAACCAATAATTATTATCAGTAGTACTCTAGTATGTACCACAAAGAAATAAAAAAATAGATGATATCATTAAATCTTTGTATAAATAAATAATAATAATCAAGTTATCCAGAGGATAGGTCAATTTTGAGACTAACTACAATCAAATTAAACTCACCAATAGTTGATGCCGGAGGTTCAGGAGCAGCTCTAGTGGGTCGCGGCGAGTCGATCCGCGAGGGCTGCGACGGCGGGGGCGGCGCTCTACGCCGCGGCGGCCGCGCCGAACTCGGGCTCACCGTCACCGTCACGTGCCCCTCGAAGCCCCCGTCGTCCTCCCGTGTATCTCTTACAGGACTAGCCATATTCGAAGTTGGGGTACAAACAGTCAAATTCACAGACGTAATAGCTCTTGGACTATCATAATCTTCTAACCAAGGATCACCATAACCACGGCTCAAGTCCATATGACAATTGACATTAACTGACAAATTCAAGGGATACCCCCTCTCTGGCCTGTATGATGTAGATTTGGCCTCTTTTATAGGCTGATTATCATTTTTTGACACCGATGGTGCTGGCGACACAGTCCTGCAAGTTTCAATCTGTGGCTCCTTTAATGTCTGTTTAAATGCAATATCTGGATTTGGTTTAATGAAATCTAATGTGTTTGGCCGCTTTGGCTTTTCCTGTGGACTTTCTTGTTTAGGTTGTGGTTCTTCCTTCTTAATAGTTTTCTTTTCCTTCGCCTTTTCTAATCTTTCATGTAAGTTGTTTTTAATTTTATGACTCTTTAAAATTCTGTAATTTGTACTCTCTGGTTGTTCTAGTCGTTTTTGTTCTAGCTGTGATGAAACAACTTTTTCTTCTTGTGGATTAACAATTTTTACTTCTTTCAAATTTTCATTGGTTAGTTCTAGGTCACTAGGGGACTCGGCACTATACTTTGCAAAGCAGTTATCAATATTTATTACAGTGACTGGTGATGCATTGTTGTTACTTCTGTTTGTTTCCTCATGTTTTGTTACAACTATATTTTGATTGGCATCAGTGTTCAATTTGTTTATTTCTTCAGGTGTTTCAGTGACAGAGCTCAATATTGCCTTCTGTGGCTCCTCACAAATGACAGATTTGAGTGCTGTAGACTTGACAGCTTCATGCTTCACTATGGGCTGGTTGCGGCACTTAAGTGGCAGGTTGAGCCTGAGTTCATTGAGCTGACGAGCGGCTGCCGAAGAGGAAGCATGGTAGGCGTGCGTTAGGGAGGCCTTGACTTCGCTGTGGAGGTGCTTCTCACAAGCTTGTTTATCGTGACAGTACAATTCGATCGTGTTTGACACAACATGATCAGGTACACCAGGGAATTTCTGTTTTAACTCATGAAACAATTGCATAAGCGATATATTAGTGCATGCGCACGGTGCAGGGCTCGCTGCGCTCTCAGAGGGGGCAGACATCGCCGCCCATCCTAGCGGAAGCCCACCGCTTCGCCGCGAATTCTATCCTCACGGGAGCACCACAAATCTCTCGCCACTCACCGGTGAAAACAATAAAACATTTTATTACCTAATTTGCACTGTAAATAACGTCTTGTCTATTTTGTGACGTCACAATCCCGAAAATCACGATTCTGGACAGTTACGTATACATACCCGAAGCTTCGCGGCAGTTACCATTCATGCTACGTTAATCCCGACTGTACACACATGACGAAAAAGAGCACATACCCAGACAAGGCTGAATTTTTATATCTTTTGTTATCATACCAAAGCTTGATATTTCATGAAATTGCAACATACAAGTGGGATGATGACATGCACAATATTTTCAATGCAGAATAAAATATCTATTTAATGCCTTTTATAGTAGCACGTAAAACACCTAAAAAGTACAAAGGCAATAATTAATGCACCCAAAAATAAATTACGAAAATTACACGACTTGTCAATCCGATTCTGCCATTTTGGCTATAGACAAATGAAATTGTTTTTCATACTACTCTCCATCACCTGCAGGCCATGACCAATGTCACAGACAGCTTGGCGCAGCACTATAAAAGTTAACGACGATTATAATGAAAACGTCGCTTACCCATACAAAACTTCGTATTAAATGGCTGATTATGACTTAATCGTCTATTAAATTGTCGGTGATCTCGGGCCTTACCTGCTAAGTGTTAATTTTAAGTTTTAATTATTGAACGAAAAGTATTGTCTATAGAATTTCCAGAATTTCCGAGAATTTCAAACGATTTCAAATCAGAACAGGCTGTCAAACTGACAACAATTGACTTTGACATATGACAAATGTCATTATTTGTGTAACATGTGTCAGTACTAAATTTACACAAGAAATTGCGATTGTTTTGTTGATTAATTACATTTATAATAAATCTCTTAATAATGGTTGACGATCTACGAAAATATCTGAACCATCTCTTGGAGAAGTATACCTATTATTACTTACAATTTTTTTTGTGTAATGCTAAGAGAAGTACTCGCATAAAAATTGTATATTAATTTAATTGGTTTTAGAGTGAATGGGCTCCACTGTATCCTAGTAACTGACCGTGATGGCGTGCCTTTGGTTCGAGCGGTGACGGAAAGGGCTCCGCAGTTGGCTTTAAGGCCAAATTTCATATCAACATTTGGCATGGCTACTGACCAAGCGAGTAAACTCGGCCTGGGAAGAAACAAAACAATAATATCCATGTATTCAAGTTATCAGGTACGTTTTTAAGATACCTTGCTAATAAAATTGTTGTGTCGTGGTTTTTGCATCATGATGGCCCATGCATATGCCATACATAAGTCGATATGGTATGCCATATCGACCTATGTATGGCATATGCATGGGTCATCATTGTTTGTAGGAAAAAAAGGCGTTAAATTATGTATACAATTGCCATAATAGAGGGACAGACAACCATATTATAGTAAAAAGTATTTTTTTAAATCAAATATGGGTGGCGTGCACTCCATAAAAAAAAAGACACTGCCCATCCAAAAAAAATTACATTTAGTGATACAAACGTTAATATGTCTATAATATGAGTTAATTTAAGTCTGAGGGTGGCCAATCACATTATACATCATTTAACTTGACAATAAAACACTTAAGTTGTTTATGCCTACCCTATAACAAATACCTGTGCATGCCACTGCTTGACTGTGTATTATCAGTAAGTATGATATTATTATCAACATCTAAAACAGGTCTAGATTACCAGGTTAGTCAGTCAATACAATGTGATTTTGATATTAATCCATGTGCAAACAGTACCTTAAATATATGGATATTTGCATTATTAAAGATTGTAAGAAATTGCCAATAGTGATAACACCACTCATTGTACCATTTTAGTAACTATAATTTATTAAGTTTATGACTCCTATAAAACTGGTGTATGATAAAGAGTACTATTGGCTGCCCAGTAATTAATTAAATTTAGCTTTCTGCACTCCTTCTCCATATAAACTTTAACTATGCCAAATCTCACATTCCTCTGTGCATGCAATATGTTAAAAAAGGAGTACAACGTTTTCTCTTCACATATTAATATATAGATATCGATTTCTATTCTATTATTATTATTATAAATGTTGTTTTTTTTATTTATTACAGGTAATACAAATGAACAAACTACCTTTAGTAATCACATTTATTGGTAGCGATAATTGTAATACTGGCCACATATTGTCACTGGAAAGCCAAATAGAACCATTTCTAAAGGACTTAGCAGCTGTGGTTGCTGATGCACCATGAGTTTAAGAAGTATGTTATTGTTTAAAATATTACACGGTCCAATAAAATATGTAGCTTTGTTATCTTAAATCTAATATATCTAGTTGAATGTTTGTGGTAGAGTGAAACCTTGACTATCCAGGGCCCTTATGTGTTATGCCATTTGAAAACACATCCACAGTAAGAGTACGATGTTTAAGAAATATCCAGCACCTGAGTGATATTTTTTCATATGGCATATCCCAAGTGGAAAGTGCTTGTCAAAGAATTATTCTGAAAATAATGGCAATATTAAGTACTAAATATTAAGGGAGAATAATCAAGGTTCCACTGTAATTAAAATTGCATATTACTTGTGGTCTTCAGGGCGTTTATGGGTTATGCTTTGTCAAAAAATATCATGCAAGTAACACAATAAATATTTGCACTTCATGCAGATATCTCAATGCGATCATGTAGGTAACTTGTGTGATATTTTTTGAAATGGCATAGTACATAATTTACTCTTAATCTGTTGAAAAAATGGATAGGCTGATATAATTTGAAATTGCAGTAAGGAATTATTTGTTGGTGCAGCAAAGAATAATTTGTTGGTGCAGGAAAGAATAATTTGTTGCTGCAGCAAAGAATACTTTGTTGCCACGTCATATACAATAGCGAAATTTTGTGTCTTTGTTAAAATACTTTTGATTAATCTAGAAAAGAAGCTCTTTTAATTGAAACAATTCATTTAAAGTCTTTGATTATACTGTTTTGAATTGCCCATAACAAATGGATATACCTATTGATATGTTACTTATTATAAGTAATTGTATATAAATATAATTAATACTTTTATATAATATATAATATGATTAGTGTCTAATATAAGAAGAAATAAAAGCCAAATTTGTATTTCTATGCACATTTTATTTATCTTTTATGATAGGTACATAAAATCATGCATTTTAGACAGATATTAGCTATATTGATCACTAACTAATATCAGGTTTATATTTTGTTATTCTAAATCTACATTACAAGCTAGGTTGTTTTGTGAACTTAAAAACGTCAACATTTATTACTTTGCATGTAATATCATTCAAATTATTCATATTAATATTTTTTCACTGTAACAAAAAAATAACTTAATTTTAGCAAAATTTAAGTTATCCTTCATTATCATTAATTATGTGAATATCACAATTATTTATCATTCAAAATTAAAAAAGAAATCGTTGGAATTAACATCAGCTACAAACAAATCACTGAAGGGTTCACTATGGAAATCAAAGTACGTCACTAGGACGTGCTCCGGCTGATATCGTGATGTTGATGATGATCAAAGATGTACGGGCGTGATGAGCGGCTTGCCGGTGAGCGCGTTGACAACGTTGTTGGCGGCGAGCACGCCCATGTCGCTGCGCGTGCGCACCGTTGCGCTGCCGATGTGCGGGAGCACAACTGTTCAAATAAAATGCTATTTAAGGATTTAAAAATGTGCATGATTTAGGGGTGATCACTGATCAGTCAAGACGTACTTTCCTTTTTTTAGGTTTGAATTTCACCTGAAAATCTAGTATATGGGTTTCAGTAGGTATTATAGCTATTGACAGAATATGCGACATTAGTTGATATAGTACGCGCAAATCTCTATGAGCCCTGAACTGAGCTCTGAACTCTCTCTCTCTACCTCTAGCACTATAATAAGCGTACTGCGCAGGCACTCGCGTTCAAATTCAGAGAGCTCATAAAGTTTTGCGATAACTATACGTAGGTACCTAGGTACTACTCGATATCTTTAATAGCTTGACTGTGCGTCTCCCGCTTCCACATCTGTCGTCCGCTAAATTCATACCCATCCACTAAAAACACTGAATAAAGTTATGTCAAGCTTAAACGTCAGAAAATGTATGGTACAACTTTGAACCACTGTAATAGCAGTGGCGTAGCTACCGGGGGGCTAGACGGGGCAGTGCCCCGGGGCCCGCAAGCTCAGGGGGCCCCTCGGACTCTGACTTACAAACTATTTTTTTTTTCGCTTAATCGTTTACAGTATTTTTTTTGTACTTTAAAGTCGGATACGTCGAATTCGGAAAACGACGAATACGGTACCTACTACGGTTTAGTTGGGGCCCTAGTATATTTTTTGCCCCAGGGCCTTTGGTTACCTAGCTACGCCACTGTGTAATAGTACTCCTTTTGACAGTTACTAACATAGATTGGGCAGTGTGAGCAGTTTGTGGTCCTTGGGCAGCGGCTCCGGCGTGGTGACATCGAGACCTGCTGCGTAGATCTGTTTGTTCTTCAGTGCGTCGTACAACGCGTCTTGGTCCACTAGGTCTGCAAGAAAAGATTGTTTTTATGGTATCTACAGCTCCTCATCATCCATACTCATACCATAGCATTATGGGTGTGCTGCAGTGGCGAAGAGTCCATACAACCCGATTTCCATCGGCTTCCCTTTAGAAATTGGTTAGTGCATAGACCAACGTAATATTATAATTATTATTTACTCATCCAACTGACAAAAAAAAAGGCTTGTTATTCAGTTAAGTCGAGCTCTTCTAGACATGACTATATATAGATTACGAGAGAAAGAGACTATGGATTTTTGTCTTGCAGCATTAATTGCAGCAATTTTTAGAGGGCATTTTTGGGACGGCTTCCCCTTTTAAAACTGTCACCCTTCGCCACTGGTGTGCTGTGTACCCAAAGGCTTCAGCAGAGTTGTACTGTTACACCCACATTGCGCTTAAGCTTTTTTATAGCCTTATGTAATAAGGGACGAGCCTATTACGTCGTCTTGTCCTTACCACCCCGTCCAACGTTGATGACGATGGCGTTGCACTTCATCTTGTCGAGGTTATCCTTATTGATCATGTGCTTAGTCTCGTTGGTCAGCGGTACAGCAAGTACTATGAAATCACTCTGGGCCAGCAGCTGATCTTGAGTCACGAACTCCGCGCCCAAGGCTTTGGCTAGAAAGAAGATTTACCAATCTTATAAGAAGAAGCCACAATGGTAGATTATATGAGCGAACGAAGCGCGAATTCAGAGCACCCTGACTAGGGCCTTCTATGTTAGAAGGGTATGGCGATGGTCACTGCGAAGCGAGTAGGTAAACGAGACCTCCGCCATATCCTTCGTGTTAGGTTTCTTGTGATCTAGCTCCGTCGAATCGAAAGCACTACATAGATTGACAATAATATTATAATCCTACACATATCTAGTATTTTAGATATCGTAGGTGCCTATTAGACTGTTTTCGGGAACATAGTAACAATAATATTTTGTTATCTGCAGAATTTTAGCCAGATTCCGTCCTATTGCTAATGCTTGGAGTAAGTATTATCACATACCTTCAGGCTTCTCCCTATGGCCAGTGTAGAGGAACTTCCCAACTTCGAAGCCGACGAGGCGTTTCACCACAGCCTGACCGATCCCTCCAAGACCAATGATGCCAACGGTACTGCCGCGTACATCCTGACCAAGGACCTTGTCAAACCCGATCTCCCATTCACCCCTGTAATAGCAAAAATAGTTGAACTACAGATTCAAAACAGCGGCCTTTCTTAGATAAGTTAAAGGATTTTTATCAGGATTGCTGTGTTTTCATACCTAGCTACATATTTTATAGTCATGATTCACGATAGTCATTGTTCAGTGATGTCAGCGATACGCTTCACACGAGCGTCTTAATCGTATAGGTAGTGCCTTTCGTTTATGCTATAACCGTCGCTATGCCTTCTTGTTTTTATTACCGGCATCAATGCTAGTAGGTACTTGTTGTACAGATCATTATAACCTAGATATTGTAGACAACCTACTGCTGAATAAAGGCATGTCCAAGACCCTGTGGGGACTTTAATCCTTTAAAATTCACCTATGCAGTGGCTCCGGGATCTCCAGTGGAACGTAATGCCCTGTGCACGGCCGCAGCACTTCCCGAGGGAAAGCAGTCTATGTCCCCGACAACGTCGCAGTGGCAACGTGCAGCCGTCTTCTCCGCTATTACTTAAGCTTATACTTTACGAGCGGTTCTCCTGCGGTTATCAGCTGCTGTTTAACGTTGCCGGCGGCGGTTCATTTGCTCCCGTCTGTAAACCGCGCAGTATAGGTAGGTAGTATACAGTATTTAATTTTCATATTAAATTGTGTTTGCGACTGTATAAGAACGGATTCCCGCGGCGAGAGAACTGCTCGTATGGTATGAGTGGACGCAAGGAAACACTACATAATATTACCTGTGAACCTGTTCCAAGTTCTCAGTGAACCGCCTGGCAGCTCCCAACATGAGAGCCACGGCGATCTCGGCCACGGCTGGAGCCAGAACATTGGGAGTGTTGGATAGCTTGATGCCTCGTGCCTTCAGCTCGTCCAAGTTGCAGTGGTTGTAGCCAGCCGATACCGTTGCCACCAACTTAAGTTGGGGACCTGGTAAACAATGTTCGTAATATTAGGTACTTTAAATGAAGACCGTAGACAAAAACAGACGGTTCTGGGGCCGATTGATGAAACTATCCATTTTTCACCTGTGATTCCATAGACTACCGTGCCTATCGATCGGGTAGGTATGTACTCGAAGTTCGCATTAGTTTCGTATTTGCATATTTTCTGTGTTGTTTGAAGAGACTAGCGGACACAGTCATTAGCACAGTGGCTGATAGTCCTCTTGAATTATGAACGTTTAAATAAAATACCAACAGTATCAATTAGGTACTTTTTTTTTAATGTTTGGAAACCTTTTTATTGCTCGTGGATTAGACTGATCTCTATAGGTACTATAAATTCCATTAGTCTATTCTTTCTAGCAAAGTGATATCGTATATTAACCATGGCAAGCAGTCACACGCGTCCCCCATTATGTATCCGCCATTGATGGCATGGTAGGTACGAAGGAAAACAGAGTGGAGCAACGTCGAATAAATTATGATCTCCAAGTAAAAATATTTTTTGTTCACTTATAAAGTTCAAATACCTGGTAAAATTATTATTCTAGTCTAGAGTCAACGACTTCGTGGGAGCGATTCAGAATTACTTACCTAAGTCATTATTATTATTTTATTCTGTGCATAATCTTTATAGCGTGAGCGTTTACTCGCTCGTCAGTCGACCATGTCGAAGATTCAATTCATATCAACTCTATATCATCGAAGAGAAGAAAATGATAAGGAAATCGATTGTCTAGATAATGTCTCGGTACATAAAAAACTTCATAATCACTGATTTTTGAAAAAAGATAGTAAGTAAAAGGTGGAAAATCTTGAAGATAACTCCGCCATTAATAAAAATATTTTTTTATTTTATTTTATTACTATTATCTACTGTGAACTAAAGGCAAAATTTGAATAGCGTACTGTCGGCAAATGTGTAAATATCACATGATCAGTGGCGATCATAACTCCAAGAGGCTAGTGATAAGGCCCTAGTGGTTATCATGG
Source organism: Allophyes oxyacanthae (assembly GCA_932294325.1). Lineage (NCBI taxonomy): Eukaryota > Metazoa > Arthropoda > Insecta > Lepidoptera > Noctuidae > Allophyes > Allophyes oxyacanthae. Next base: position 3,132,127 of record OW028625.1, read on the forward strand.
CATTGTTCATGTGATAGAAACTGGCTGACATTTCGTCCTCCCGACATTCGATATAGTGGACAGGTAAGATAAGGAGTACATGAATCATTACCAGCTTTATCCAGCAGCTCCTTGGTGATAGGAAGGTTTGAGCTCCAGACGAGGGCAGAGCATCCTGGGATGAGCTTTAGGAGATCCTCCTTAGCCAGGGTCCGGCCCTCCTCGCCGAAGTTCAGATATTTCGTTTGGATGACTGTGAAACTGATAACAGTATTAGTATACGTCGGTACTTAACTTATAACAGGAAGAACAATCGGCGGTTTTTCTGGTCGATCATCCCTAAGGCTAAAGTCGTTTGCGCTCGGCGTCCAAAGGCAGATTTACAGCTCTAAGCGGGCCGCAGTCGTTCAAAGCATTTTGTTAGTAAAACAACGTACCTACAGTGACTGTACCTATAGATGTATGTGGATAGAGCATCGTTTGATGCAAAAGTAAACTGTTATTTTTCTTCTTTCTATGTAAGAAACCATCTCCAAGCGCATGGTACCCGCAGCCCGCTGTTCGCCGCTGTATAAATTTTACTATTCTGTGCAGTTTTGTTAAGAAAAAAAGAAGTTTTCGCCGTAAGGTACCTAATAAGCGAACTCAAAGCGAAATTCTAAGTCTATAGCAATAATTATAAGAAGCACCACCTGTCGTTGTCTTCTCATAACACACTATTCATCAAAGTATAAGTACCTATCTAATTATGTAAAAAACCATCTAGGTATCATGGCCCGAAGTATAAAGGTTATCAGTGACTATATAATCGGTAATCGTAAACTACTGAGTTGCACTGTCGAACACAATTAAAACTGGTAGCTACGTTAATTGTGAATAAGATGACTACTTACATCGCGCAAGAAACATATAGGTATGTACCTAGTTGTCGCAGGAAAATGACTGTATCTACCAGATTAAAGAAATCCCAAATTAAAACCTAATTAAACAAATTAAAAATAAAATCCCAAATTAATTTTTTCTAAATAAATACCTATGATACCTCCGAGTATTTTCTGAAGTTGTATCTACCATTAGTTATAGTTTCTGTTTTGATATTAAAAACAAATCAACAGAGAATTATGACGAAGTTAAAACACAGGAGCATATTATTTCGGTTTCCGATATCATCCGGGATTTCAGGAAATCTTTGGTACCTATCATCATTTCCCTGTGACAAGCAACATTCTTCGAGATAAGAGTAATAGCTGGCTATGGAGAATTTAATTTATATACCAGGATATTTTTTTATGTAGTGCGCAAAATTTGCAGTTATAGTGTCCGTTCCCAAATGCAACCGCAGTAGGACCTAAAATTCACACCAAAACAAAGTAAAAATTTGATTTTATATGGCTTGCGGGCGGTAGTAAATTATGCGTGTCCCCCATACTAAGTTGAATTGAGTTTGTAGATATCCTAACACTGCGGTTGCGGTTAGGAACAGAGACTTAATCACTCTAAAAATTATGCGCACTAGGTACATAAACAATTATCCTGTATAAGTACAATAGGTACTAACTTATGTAGTGTTTGTTTAGTTATTAGATACCTAAACCAAGATAATGTTGTATGGACTACCTACCGCTCACTTGAACAATAATATAAATACGATTGATTTTCCATGGAACCACTATTAAATTTCAAAGAATCTACTGAAATTACCGAATTATTTAGATTTCTATGGAAGAAACAAGCCGATTCCCGTGGCATGTCTATATAGCCATGCATGATCAGTTTTTACTGGATCCCACAAAAATGCTTCCTGCTTTTACGTTAGTAAATTATACTTGTTCGGTTTGTTTCAAGATCACGCAAACAGAATGGTCGTGTAACATTGAGCTCTTCCTTAAAGATAGGAATATTTTCTCAGATACAACAAAACTGTGGACTGTGTGTGTGTGTGTGTGTGTATCTACCTACGATTCGTCTAGTAGGTATAGCAATTATATTAATTACCTATCTACTAGTTTCTGTCTTGAGTGAATAACACGAGATGGCCTTGTCCAAAAATCCATCAATAGGTCATTACCATCGCGAGACACGATAGTTTAAGCTATTTTTAAGCGACCATTGCAAGTTAGAAAAGCAACTCGCTCAGACTCGCTTCACTATTTTATTTATGTATTTTAAATAACTCTGAATGAACTCTCTTATCCATTATTTCAAAGGTAGGTAGCAAGTTGGTATGGAGGCGATGTTTCATTTTAGTGATATGTATTGTTCGTATTTATGTACAACCAAAAGTGCAGTTAAAACAGTTATTATGATTGTTACTGTTAAAATTATATGTTAATTTTATAAAATAATAATAAATACTCACTGTTCTTCTAGTACTTTGAGTCCACTTGCCGGGAAATCGTTAGAGGAGACTAAAACTTTAAGATTTTTCGTCATCGTGTTATGCGCAACGTAACTAGCCGGTAACGTGACGGCAACTAAGGCAACAACAGCTGCTACATAATGTACAATCATTGTTTATATAACAGGTTGCAAGATATGATATCTCAAAATCACAGATAAATACGTATTGCTATTGAGCGGGTCGGAGTCGTAATGTGGCCGGCTGTATACTGAATCTATAGAGACAAGGTCGCGACTCCAGAAAAAAAAATGGAGCGGTTATGTCGACGACTGGTGGGAATATGGTCTTGATTAGTTACGCATAAAGTTTATTGTTTTGTTAAAGTTCCGTGCGTTTGATAAACTCAGCGGAACATAACTATATTTTGTTGATACTTAAATTGTAATTTACATTATTACCTATTTTAATATACTTGGACATGCTTCCACAACATGTTCGCACATACAATCATATACGCACAGCATATACGTATTACGTACTATAGCTAGCTAGCTACAAGTAACTAGATAGGTCTGAGCATGACGAGTATGTTGATAATAACTCTATACTTGTTTTACTAGAATACACTGTATAATATCGTGGTTTTCCTACTTCTGTTGGTTATTATGTTGCTTTGAACCACACTCATAACTTATGTGTTGAAGTCTGTAATGACATCTTCAATCAAAACGTGAGTGACAAGTTATGTCAGTTTTTCATCAGAACTTTTAATTTTTCGTGTCAATTCTTTGCGATAGAATCGAGTTTCTAATGAATCGTCTCACATCTGGCATCAAGCTGGCAAGCTTTAGCTTCAGTGAAGTTGGCTCAACAACTATCCTCGTTGCCACGGCACGTCTAGTTTCTACAGGTATGGTTTTTACGGGATCCTATAGGTTGGATAGTAATTTACACTATCTTTAATCGACGACATGTCTAGGCTGGCGTGGGTAAGGCCCGGTTGTTGCTAACTTTTGGAATTCTCTGGGAGGAACTTTGCAGGTGAGGTCGCGTACAATTAGGAGCCCAATTTAAAAGGTATACGCTTTGAGTATCTTACTCAAAGGGTATACGGGATACCTGGCGACCTTTTATACTTACCCAAGGTTCTTGTACTTACCTAAAATAGTGTTGGCTGTTGAGAAAACCAACAACGTCAGGTTGGGATGCCAATGACTACGAAGGACGAAGAAGAAGATTTGAGAAGTGGAGAAGAATCAAACATATAGCGGGCCCTAGCATGCAGAGTCGGCTGTTGAACACGAGTTCGTGTCGCGACAGCCCATCAAATAAAACACTCAGATAATTACATACAATTAGAAAATTATTATCATTTAATACGCAAGGTGCATTGTGATGCCGATATATTTATATATATAAAATACCTGCATTTTCTTGTCGTGACAAATTTATATAAGTACAGTACAGTAAGTGGAATCTTGAATATCAACACGGAAACAGCATAGGCTTGCCGTCTAGCGCCAACAAAACGTTTTGAGCTGATATCGACGCCATCTTGTTTCTAGTTTTAATTGTTGCACTGCCCAAATGGGGGATTATATCTGCAATAAAAAAATCTGGTTAATTTAAATTCAGAAGTAGACTATTTTATTATTCTTAGGTTCTGCCTTTTTGGAAATAATCGTATTTACGAGCGCGTATACTTAGATTAATAGCTTTCTGAAAGATCAATAGCGCTCTTTATTGTGTACGGTTGATAATAGTTATCGACTATTCTTTTAGCTTCGACTATAAATTCTTTGGCCGCATTCGATATCTTATTATCACTTCTTACATCTTCACCGTCTTTACCACAGAACACAGAAAGAAGTGTTTTCTTTCTTTCTCTTTTCTGTGGTCTTTACAATTGGCTTTAAAATCACTTCAATGCATGTTCATGTTTTACGATTGTTACTTCTTATTAGTTCTTCTCTTTCTATATTTTATTTGTTTTTGATTTTGATATCAGAGAATGCAGTTTCGTTTAAAATTATCTATATATGCACCTATTATCATTAGATGATAGGTGCATATATTTGTATATATTTTGATGAAATGACACCTTAAATTATTATTAGAGAATTTATTATTAATTGAAATTGGTGATTGTTATTATATTACAGTCTTAATTTAATTATTACTCTAGGCAAATTTGCAACCTATTTTTGCATGCCGTTCTTCGGCGAGACATGATGATTGTATTTATACAACATTTGTAACAACCTGTAGCCATGTTTCCTGTGAATAAAAATATTTCTATTTTTATTATGTATAGGTAGTTGATTTAACATTCTTTAGATCATCGGCGGTTTAAATTTTTAAGTAAAAGGGCTTTGCTGGTAGGTACCATATAAGCTTTTGGGTCACTGCTCCTACAGTAGTAGGCGTCGGTACCTACTTACTAGAATGGATTTTATAGCATATCAATCTACTGCAGACGGGGGCAAGGAGTATTTTCCAGAAATCCCTTTATTTATTTTTTGTTATATTTTATCTTTATTATTTAAAGTGAGTTTAGTCATAACTCATAACAGCCCATGCTACCCTCATCGAGGAAACAAAATTTTAGCAAACACAATATTTTATGACACACTGTAAATTACCCCTGCGTCTGATTTCTAAATATACGAGCCTATACATATACAGCATTTACTGAAATGGGACTTGCAAGGACGCAATTACATACACCGGTGATGTAAAATTGATGATTAAAATTAAGTGAGTCTCTCCTCTGCAGTTCGTTTCAGACACGCTCCATAATGATTATGGTACACATCTTCGATAATATTACACTCCGTACAGTATGGTGACTGAACTTTACCTTTATTTATCAACATAGACACAGCATACTTACAACAGTTGGGCAGCGAGACGAGTGGGTGATCTTTACCCATGGGCTCTGGAGTCACCACGTCCAGCCCAGCCGCAAAGATCTGGTGCTCTTTGAGAGCGTGGTACAGGGCGTCGTGGTCAATCAGGCCTGTCAAATACATATGAAGATAATATAAAGTTGGAATGTCTTATGTTCACTGGCTTTTCCTAATCTTCACTCGGAACAAAACTATAGTTCGCGTCAGATAGCTTGGCAATAAAGTGTATTGACCGGCGCGGGCGCCTTGATTACGTAAGAAAAATCAGCCACAGCGACCAACAAACAATGCATCCCTTTCTCGCTTATACTCGTATATGTTTTCATAAGAGGATACGGAATAGGACGTTTATTTGCAACAGCAACTGTCAATCATACGTAATCAGGGGCCCGGTCTGTCGCTAAAACCGAAAAAGAGTTACTTAAAAATAAACTATTTGAGGAAAATAAATTTTAACATCGATATTCATCACAATTCTACGTAATAGGTACAAGAAACATACTTGATTTCTTTATTTGTCTCATTTTATTGATCTCCCTCCCTATAGTTTTGATTATGGTACTTAAAATGGTGTTCATCACGCTAAAAGTGTTTTATTAAAATGCTTATTAGCTTCACTTGTAACTATGTAAAAAAATCTTGGATGTTAAATTTGACCCACTTCCCGGTTTCCGATTGAGCTGAAAATTTGCATACACGTTTAGTTTGGATGACAAAAGCGTTTTCTTTAGTTTTTTTTTAAACTATAATATTTTTTATATTTTATTTCATGACCAGCAAAAAATCATCGTCATCATTTTATAATTGTTCTACTTCAAATAAATATACCCAGTTATTCAAAGAATGACAACAAGATGGTTATAAGTTACACTTACAAAATTCCTTAAAACCCTTAACTGAAATTATTGTATTGCCATGCTATCTGGTGCGGAGCTATAGGAAATTACGCTTAGGTGTTATGACGGGTGGAATAAGTAGGTAGGACTATTACCGTCCGGTCGAGCTTGTAACGGAATGCTAGAACCAAAGATTTTTTAAATCCTACCTCCTCTCCCGATATTGATCACAATGGCGTTGTTCTTCATCAGTTTCAGGGTGTCGGCATTGATGAGATGCTTGGTCTCTTTACTGAGGGGACAGGCGAGGATCACATAATCGCTTTCTTTCAGCAGTTGGTCGATAGCCACTCGTTCTGCTCCCAGGGCTTTCGCTGTAGGATAGAGACAAGGATTTAAATGTAAGTGAAAGTAGTAATAGTTATAATTATTATTATAAACTAGTGGTCGCCCAGTGGTCGAAATTCCTATGCCGTGCGCGCAATATTCTCAAAGAGGGGTACAAAGTTTTCTCTTCACGTATCAATAAGATAAATGAATATTTTAATCAAACCATTGAATAAACGTCGGACACGGAAAACCACCTGTTGGTTGTGGTGCAATTGAGAGGGGCTTACGTTCAGCAGAGAACTGCGATACCTAGGCTGACTTGATTGATAAGAACAGGGAACTTTTGTTCTTGACATGACACTGACGTCACCGAATTCATAAATAGGTATCTACCTATCTCTATCTGTGTTATGTATCACATCGAAGTAGTTCTATCAAACTTGCATAATATTTATTTGCAAAACCCTCGTTACATAGGTACTTACATACAGATGTTGTTAAAAACCATAAGCGCACGTGTATCATTTAAATTGGAACCTTATATCAATGGTTATAAAAGTCACACGACTCGCGCTAGTGATTATCAAGAACTGCTTACAGTTTCTGCTAGATAACTACGCAAAGTGGCACTTGAATTGTACAAACTGATAGATACTATGAGTATTTTTATGAAACGGCTGTTTCCGTATTTTTATGCGCGTACGCAGGAATAGATTACCTATTTATTACAGTAAAGAATACGTTCTTGGCTCGGTTGGTGCAGTGTCTAAGAAGTTGGCTTTCTGCGCAAAGCACCACGGGATTGACGTCAGCGCGGAAAAGAAATTTGGTCTGCAGATAGTTGCTCCGGGTGTTTGTAAGATATATGATTGTAAATGTTTCCACGATATAGGAGAAACGTCAGACGTGTGGGACATTGTATAAATTAAATTCCTACTGATCTTCTGTTCACGATAAATAGCGGCGAGCCTAGTAGTTAGAAGAGTATAGTAACATTCCCTCTCGGTGCCCCTTGTTTGATGGAAACCTTTCGAATGATGGAAGTCATGATTCTGAACACTTCGAAGCTTTGGTGCACAATGTGCAGCAAGGCTCCAAAATGCACTACACATCGTCTGGAGTAAACGAATAACAGGAACTGTGAACATGACTAGAGTATGTTCACAGCTCCATTATTAGGTTATCGAATGTCAATTCGTCAATCTTACAATAAGAATGAGATTTGAGTCGAGATGAAAGATTTTCTTACAGAATATCTTTCAAGATGTTTGAGGTTAACTGGTACGGTCAGCGGTCAACACTTACCTTCAGGCTTATCGGTCCGCCCGCTATAAACAAATCTGGCGACATCGAAGCCCCTCAGCCTCCTCAGCACGGCCTGTCCAATGCCCCCGAAGCCCACAATGCCCACTGTACTCCCCGCGATGTCTTGACCCAGCGACCATTGAACGCCGTACTTCCACTCGCCTCTGGAATATCGCAATTTGGCTCAATTTGGTTATTATTCTCTGGTTCTGGTTCACATTCAGCTTATATTGCTGTTGCTCACCGATATACCTGCGCAGTTAACATAATTAAATACGTGGAAAATTGATCAACGAATCAGAAAACATCGTCGCTGCTACATTGATGTCACCTTCAGTCAGTGAGCGAAATAGAAATAGACGGCACGGCAGTCAATTGTTACACCTTAAGGGCATTACATAAAGTTGATTATAAATTGATTAAGTTTGGGGTGTTGTCGGCAATCGTGTGTTCGTGTCTGTGAGAACGAAGATTCACGATGCGACTTCTGAGGGCTCAATTATGGAGGCGGAAAGTCACGCGGAGCGCAAAGCGGCGCGCAATACGGTGAAAGACACGTAACTATCTCCGTTCATAGAGAGAGAGTGAGAGAGCAACGCTCCGCCTTGCGCGCCGCGCGACGGTCCACGTCTCCATTATTGAGGCCTTAGTTGTGTCGTACTGTAATCCCCATAAACGTCTTGACAAATTATTGAGGGGCTAAATATGACAAGCAATCTTGTCTAGATTGCTTGTCATTCTACTAACGCTTCTAATTCCTTCACGCCTTCCTTGAACCGCCGTGCAGCAGTGATCACCAACCCTACAGCGATGTCCGCCACAGCATCATCCAGCACTTGCAGCGTGTTGCCTAGGAGGATACCTCGCTTCTTGACCTCTGCCGTGTCTATGTGGTCGGTACCCGATGCCATAGTAGATACCGCTTTTAATTGAGTACCTGAGAATGGAAGACAGTAGAGATAATTATGTGGTTCGGTTGCGAGTGTTGCGACCAATCAAATTGGTTTGTGTGGACGCGCATCGGCCAATTTGAGACGAATGCGGGAAGGGCCTTCATTTTCCAATCCTTTTTTTGCTATTAATTTGAATGACCACAGTAAAAGTCAAAAGCAATAAAAAAAAAGAAAAAAAATCTTTTGTTTTTTTTTCAACCGTCCTCCCAGGAGTTCGAAGATTCCAAAGATAAAAAATTGGCGATGCGATTGGTGTAGTTACGCTATGGACGGACAATCAGCGGGTCTACTGCGTAACAAAATGGTAGTGAACATCATATTTTGGTAATAAACTTCAATACAATCGTGAGAGAATAAACTTCGAACTACCTTGTAATAATCGCGGAACAAACATATCTACAAAAAAAAAACATAGGTACCTACTAGACATGTGCGCCGATGCCGGCTTCGGCGTCATCGGCGTCATCGGCGTGGATGGTCGGACGGAGACGGTTGTTTTAGATACAATGCAGACATATATTATTAAACTAAACACTAGAAATGTCTAAATATATGCTTATTGGATTATTTCGACGTATTTGTATACGCAAATTCAATAAAATACCATTTTTATATGACCATAATTTAAATAGCGCGTTTTGCCTTTATCTTAGTCCGTCACAGTCATTTGGCGAATAAGTCTGCAAATGATTTTAATAAGATTTTCACCATCCACGCCGATGACGCCGATGACGCCGCCGCGGGCATCGGCGCACACCTCTAGTACCTACCTACTGTTGAATTTAGATCCTCCTCCTTTTTTTGAAGTCATCAGTAATTTTTTTACAATATAGCTCAAAGTTTATTCTCTCACGATCGTATTGAAGTTTATTACCAGAGTCTGATGTTCATTACCATTTTGTTACGCGGTAGACCTTCAGATTAAGAGTCAATTCAATTGGCAATCAGATTGGTCTATAAATTGTAGCTTCAGGTTCCTAGCCTAGAACCGACCTGCTAGGTCCAATATCTCTCCGTTGAGCCTGTGCTTGGTGTTCCATATGATGGCGTCATAACTACCCAAATTCTTCTTGATCGTCGGCAGACTCTCCGGCTCGTAGTCGAAGTACGGCAAAACTGTTGTTTCAACTCTGTACAAAGTCAAAGTCAAAAGTTTTTATTTCAACTGGGCCTTTGCAGGCACTTTCAAAACGTCGTGATTCTAGGTGCACGGTTCCAAGTGGGTTGGTCCTCCTTATACAATGCGAGGTCAGCTTATACTGGAAACGTTTAGCTTGATATAATGTAACATATTATACAAGGTCTTACCTTCTAGCCCCGATCCCTATAAGGTGGTATATTGTCCTCATCATTATGAACAACTTTTACTATGTGACCATCAATGAAATCGCGAAAACAATAATGTTCCATACAAACATCATCATAACATTATCTGTATTTTCGTAATGGTAGGTATTCAGTTTATAATTTTGACTCATAATTATTCAGATTTTTACTGTATTTGATTTGAATTTAATTGTTTCTGTTGTGGACTCACTTACCCACGTTTACCATACCTAATTATTGTGGAAACTAATATTTGCATGCCTTTGAAAAGGCGGAATACCTACATTGTACTGCATATACCTAGTACCTATGAGATTTAATACTATTATAAGAACTATTATAACACATGTTCCTGCGAATAAATATCTTTTTCTATTTCTATTTCTAATAATTCAATATTACTCGACTAAATGTTTGGAACAGTAGATTTTTATATCGCATTTTCTTTTTTTGTCCCATAGTAAGAGTTGTTCTTAATGATGAGTACAATAATCCCTTATAGGGATTGGGAATATAAAGGAAGGACCTTAAGTCATCAAGCCTTAATCAGTACTTGCAGTACTTGAGTCGTGAAACCTTCTGTAAAATACCGACACTAAATTGTAGGTAATTCTTATCATTTATCTCTCAATTGTGTACTTACACGTTAAGTGGTTTAGATAGGTAGGTATCTACAATATGGATTAAGTTAAACAAACTAAGTGTCTAAATGTTTCATGTAGAGTATCTAGATGCTTATTATCGTGAATATCTGATTTTATTGGGTATTTTAATTAAATATTGAAATTACCTAATCTAGGTTAGGTAGGTACTAACTATTGCTGCCTGTACCACAAGGAATAACTAAAAAAGCTACGCATTACATGGTATATACTAATTCATTATATATTACACTAGTATGTATTTTATTATTTTGATAATAAACTTACTTGTTTTTCAGTAATTCTAAACCGGCGACTGGGAATGTTTTGTTAACAATAAGCACTCGTTTAAGCGACATCTCGTGGATATTTCACTCAACTTATGTAAGCACTGACCACTTGTAAAGTTGTCTCAGTTTGAGAGCAGCTCAAATTAAAATAAGTATAAATATAAAACAATGTTGTCAAGTCTTTTCCTAAGATGGTTTTAATATTCTTATCAGGAAGTGTTTGGTCAATTTATCTCTCTATGTATACCGATAACAGGAACTCTGATACTGATAGAACACTACGAAATACCTAACTATTATCAAACACGCACGTTACTTTACCACGAATGAACAATGGTTTAAAACATGTGCGAGGTTTTTATTACGTAATTCTATTAGCAATTTAACAGCGCCATCTAGTGTCGAGTAGCACAAACGTAATATTTTGTTTTGCATTCATAGGTGGCACTAGCTGTGAGTAACAAATAAATAAATTGTCATTGTCCATTATTCTCAATGAGTATGGGGAGCGAGAAGCGTAAACGAAATCCTAAGTCTATGGGTATGGGCAGAAGCATCCTTTTGTTTCCGAAAAACCTAATGCGATAGCCAATTCCATGTCAAACACTGTTTTATTAAAAAAAAAAAACAAGTAGGTACCTAAGTCTTGTAAAACCCGTCTCTTTTTTGTTGGTATATGACGTTAGAAGGGACGGACATACTTATAAGGTCCTACCTTTCTAGTACCGATCCCTATTAGGGGTTATTGTACTCATCATTATGAACAACATTTGTTATGGGATCAACACGGAAACCGCGAAAAAAATTCAGCTGTTCCATGCATTTAGTTGAGTAATATGAATTATTTGTATGGAACAGCAGATTTTTTCCCCCGTTGTAAAAGTTTGTCATAATGATGAGTATCTACAATAACCCCTTAAAAGGATCGGGGGTCTACCGCGTAACAAAATGGTAATGAATATCCAGTCTGGTAATAAACTTCAGTACGATCGTGAGAGACTGGGATTCAAGCTATCTTGTAATTTTTTTACCGATCATGCTTTTGGAACTCAGTATTTTTTTTACAAAGTAGCCCAAAGCTTAGTGTCCTACGATTGTATACAAGTTTATTACCAAAGTCCAATGTTCATTACCTACCATTTTAATAACTCGGTAGGCTGGTAAAATTCAATACGATTGTGAGAGACTAAACTTCGAACTACCTTGTAAAAAAATTACCGATCCTGAAGTTGGAAGTCCCGACTTTATGATCGATATTTTTTTTACAAGGTAGCTCGAAGTTTAGTCTCTCACAATAAAATAAAAGTTATTATTTAATTCAATCATTAACTATTCCTTCCCAAGCCTTAGCTTGATTAGGAATGTAAGGCTGCAGCCTTTAGTTAATATTTTTTTGAATTGTTGGTCCGCCATCATCATCAAAACCACCATGTTAAATTAAATCCATGTTCTTTTGATACGAACAATATTTACATTCAATAATAATGTTCGTTGTTTGTAAATAACTTATTGTGTTTGGTTGTAAACACCGCTTAATTGGTACAATACACGAACCGTAATTACGGGTAGCAGCTACTTAGGTACTTACATTCGACCATATGACCATAATTCGACGATACAATTACAATAATTTCAGAGAGTCGTTTTAATAAAACTATGGAGACGTGCTACAAGGAGCAGTTAGAATTATTATTGTTCTGGGCTGCATGTTGTCTGGGTGTCATGTGTGGTTCTGTGAGCAGATGTGCGTGGCTGGCACGCTGACAACGGGCGGGATAATGCTTGTATACAGATACGAACATGCCATTGTCCGTCGTCGTAAACTGTACCCTCAACTACTCTTTATCTTACCAGCACCCGTACCATGACTATAAATATTTCTATTCTTCATTAAAAAAAAGTAACGCCTAGAAATAATCAAGTTATTGTTATTTACACTCGAGTAATTGGTTCGGATGGAGCCTGTTAATGTCGTTTTATCCGTGTTTCAAGACTAGACAAAGCTCTTTCTGTCCATCTCAAATTCTCAACATCTAGACTCGCGTTTCCACGTAGTCAAAGACAAAATATAGTCATAGCAACAGTGAATTAGTTTGTGATGTATTCTACTAGAACCTACCCAATAGTAGAAATATTTCTATAATCTGTCATTTTGTCTATTCTTCAACAAAACCCGTTTCTATGTGTTAGCCGCCTGTTTATTTTTACATAGTAGGTATAGTATATAAATCATTATATTATATTATACTATATATAAAATAAAGTCGCTTTTCGCGTCTGTATCTATCTGTATATCCGCTAACTCTATAACGCCACGCCATGGATATTGATGCGGTTTTCACCATCATTTTGAACATTTCTTCCGGAAGTTTTTTGTATAATACTTTCATATTCAATGTAAGGATATTAGAGAAATTGCACTCGTGCGAAGTCGGGGACGGATCGCTAGTAAGGGATAAATTGTTACTAGTTAGCAGAATTAACGCTACGAACGTGGAGCAAAAGAAAAAGGTATGAACGAAGATTTAATAGAGTTCCATTCATTGTTAATGGTTCGCAAATAGGTAAAGGTGTGCGTTTTGTGCCTTTTTGCTCTTTCTGTGTACCCAAAGCCTATTATAAACAAAGTCATTTTTAGAAATGCGCTTCTTTATTTTTGTTGGCGTAGTAGAAAGTGATAATATGCAAAGATGCACATGTGGTTGTAACATTTTAATATCAAAGGTGCAATGGTATTATTATACTAGGTATAGTTTTTACTTTATTTAAGATAGGTTGAAATAACAGATGAGGGAGAGTTAAGTTGGTTGTTGTTTTATAAGTTGGAAACGTTATTTATTTTTATAAAATGTTTAAGAAACATCCGAGCATCTACATCTACCTTTACCAAAAACCTTCAAAACAAGCTAGGTATACAAAAGGATTACACAAAACCAATACATAATATTGACAGTCAGTCAACCTTTAATCCGAATGAAAACTAAGAAAAACTATTGCAAAAGACGGTAAACAAATGAACATCTGGCAGCGACCTCAAGCACATAACGCGGGAAAATCGTGAACACCATGCCATCTTGACATCTGGGGGAGTTGTTGCCAACTCTTTATTTTCACCGTATATTTTTCCGTATAATCCGACTGGTTTCAGGACGTATCTAGATTCTGTTGTCTGTGGTGAACAAGAAGTGGTATTTAATTTGGTAGGACTGTTCGAGGGTTGAGGTGCTATCGACCGCTGAAGGCGCCTCACTGGCGGCAGTGGCTTGAGGGTGTTTCCAATACGTCTTTAATCTTTCTGTAGTGCGGATGATAAGTCTTTGTTATGACGATGTAAGTATACCTATCTATTATGTATTAATACCACTGAATCCATAGATTGGTGAGTGAGTATTACATATTAGTCATCTAAAATTGTAAGTTATAAAATTAGCTATCATTGTTGAAATTGATATAAAGATGTTTGATGAATTTTAATCGATCACCATTCGTCCATACATTATTTCGGCGCCATTATTATGATAAGTACTTTGTACCAAAAAAATACACATGATTCGGGAAGGGGGTTTAAAAAGTTGCTAAAAAACATCAGGTGATTAATGGACAAGCCCTAATATAATTTATGGTTTAAAAAATAACAATAATCAAAAGTGTAAAAAAGTTTAGGAAGTCTTTTAAGAAAGCCAGTTGAAGTTCCTTACATAGACAAAAATATTACTAAAGTGACTTCGATATTTTTCGCTAACACAGTTAAAGTTAGTAGGTCAATTATTTGGGAAGTTCAAAAATCAATCATGAAATCAATCAGCTTCTCCAGGGAGTGATTCTGACGTCACTCAAAAATTCTGCCTTACCTTTGCCTGATGACGACAAATGCAATTTCCGTTTCCCGAATTATTCCCGCGCTCACCTGTCGCGTCGCCCGCAAGGTGGCGGGCGCGTGCCGGCTTTCACGACCCCTGTCTCTAAACAATAGCACCTGTGCCATATCAGGTGTTAGAACTTGTTACCGTTCATGAACGCCTGGTACTTTCGGTTTTAAGTAAATTTTATTTGACATTTCTTTTACTGGTTAGGTAAGGATAAAAGGAAATATCCGTTTTTTAAATTTAGAATAGCTTTATATAACAAATATTATTAAATGTCATCTTCAATGTTCGAAAAACCTATAATTCTTGTAGAAAAAAGTAAATAATTATCTTTTAATATTAATTATATATTAATAGGTATCGTATATAATAATTATAATAGCTGTAGGTAGTAAGTAGATCTTGCGTACACATCTCGTTTATGAATTCCTTATTCTTTCTTTTTTAACATAGGTACCAACTTGAAAAAACTCATCGCATTTTACATGTTGCCTACTGTAAAATTGGTCGATGATTGAAATGCGATCATTATGTCATAAGAAAATTAATGAATCCCAGCATAATGAAAGTTTGCACATCTGCTTGTCAATAATTCTATTTCTCAAAAGTAATTATTATTAGTTAACACGTCAAGTGTATATTATAGTATTTAAAGAAATGGAATTGTTGACGTTTCACCAAATAAAATTGTAGACAGATAGTCATAAGGTTAAAGGTCGTGAATAGTTCTGCCAAATTATATTGTTGATTGGAAGTTAAACTATAGATCCTTAAATAGTTAACATAAGGTTTAAAATCCATCTAGAGAAATAAATAGTTGACTAATGACACAAAATATTTAAGCTAACTTTTACTACTAGTGTTAAGAAATGTCATTTTCAAATATCGACTCTATGCCAAAGATTTTGAATCCCGAATTCCGGAATAGAGTTGTTTATTTTTTCTTTGTCAATTTTTGAGGCGAAGGAACCCACATGTGCAGCCTGCTGTAAGTCGTTAGTTTTATTTTTTTATTGCCAGCTCCTTCGCAGACACAAATTCGTGTCAACACAAATTGACACAGATGTTCCAGTAAATAATTATTAAGCATTTTGAGTTTTAAGGAAAAAAACCTTTTGAAGGCAGTTCGAGAATTTATTGCAGATTACTACCGTATGTTTAATTTCTATTGCAAGTTCGGAAAAACGGAATATTTAACGTTTTTGAGCTTGCATTATTCAAGTGGAAATTTATCTGGTGATCTACAAATTAAAGGACTTTTTATTAGATTTTACGTGACAAGGTTTTCATTTGACTGTGCTCATAAAAAATTAGCGCCGTTTTATTAATTACAGTAGGTACATAGGTAATCCTCATCACTTGTCATTGACAGTACCGATCTCTCCAAGGAAGATACGTAAGTTTATAAAGGTTTTAGATATTTAAAATAACTAAGTAATACGTGTGTGGCGTGGAAATATTCACAAAACATGGGATGTTATGTTGAGAACATGAACCATCACGGTTTCCATGATAAATGATCATAGATTGACAGGTGGATTGAATTAGAGAGATGACTAGTTGATGGAGCTGTTGATCCTTCAAGAGAGCTTTAGGCGTTTGGCAGGTTCAACCGCAAGCATGGCAACTAAAACAGCTGTCAAAAGACTACAGAGACAAGTTAAATAAATAAATCCAGTCCATTACTGTCCCACTGCTGGGCACGGGCCTCTTCTCAGAATGAGAAGGGTTAGGCCCTAGTCCACCACGCTGGCTTAGTGCGGGTTGGCGGACTACACATACCATCGAGAACTTTATGAGGCCATGTCAGATGTGCAGGATTCCTCACGATATTTTTCCTTGACCGTTATCGCAAGTGAGAATCAAATTGTAATCCGCACATAAATCCAAAAAGGCAGGGGGGCGGGCCGGTATCGAACTCAGACCCTCCTGCAGGGAAGGCAAGCGTTCAACCGCTAAGCTATCATTGCTTTTTATTTTAAATGGCAAAAATTTCTGCATCTGTGTGAGGTAGCAGCTATAAACACGTGGGGTATCAGCAGCGATTCGGCGCCCGACCACGTTGTTATAGCAACAATACCCGCACCCGCGTCTAATGTGGAAGACGCGGTGGCCGATACTGTCCAAGACATAACCGGACAGCGAAAAATGGAGTCGAGCGGGGAATGTAAAGTCAAACAAAGATAACATTTATCATTTATTTATTTATTATATACTTTATTGTGCACCTGAATATAACAATTTTGTAAGTAAAGGAGATTACAATATTAAAGTACAATGGGCGGCCTTATAGCATAAAGCGATTTCTTCCAGGCAACCAGCATTGGATGGCATAAAGTGACAAATAAGTTATGGGGCAGACTGTGGTGCACATAAATATATGATATAATATGCCAGGGTCACCAGAAATGGAAGATGTTTTTAAAAAAATAGTTATCATGGATGTTTTTATACAACATGTAACAAGTCCTGAAATTAGTTTGTTCTTAATTGACTATTGAATTGATTTCAGTAATTTATATAGTCGGATATTTTTTATATAAAATAATTATGAATTTCACCAATTCAGTCAAAGAAAATTAAATCTTATTTCAAGTAATAAGACTCAATTTTAAATGCAGTAACTAATGCTAAACCCAACACTAATTACTTAAAAATAATAAGTTTAAAATTCTTAAGTTTTGATTATTGTAATATGCTTTTATAATAATATTGTGTGTACATTATTGAACGACTGTATTGAAAATTATTAGATACTAGATATGTATTGTTTTCATGTAAGTGACTTTTTTGTCTTTTTATATCTTTAAACCCACAGTTTAAACCTATATTGGGGGCTATGAGGTCTTGTGTCAATTAAGTTACGCATTGTATAACATACCTACTAAGTTCAACTACAACATTATTTATAGTAGGTAGGTATATGCGAAAGCCGAAAGGGGGTTATTGTACTCATTATTATGAAAGACTTTAACTAAAGGACTAATTTAGTTTAGTTTAGTTCAGAATCATGTACTGAATCTAAGGTATCAGTTTTTATTACGATGTCATTTACACCTGTATAAGATATTTCTATTTTGTAATGTACGTTTATCTATGGGTCTTAGTTGTCTGAAATAAAGTGCTAAAAAATATAATAAAAAAGGAAATTGTGATCTTAAAACAATCTAAGTCCTTCTCATGCTTAAACATCCGGATCTTCGCAGCTGCGACAAACGCGCGTTATGCGAATGGACGACGCGTTGGCCGATATTACGCAAACATACGCAAATAACGAAAGTAGACGTCTATGGAATAGGGAAGCACTTGTAATAATTTCGCCCTTATTCGCTTGTAATAACGCTTGCGTCCCAATATATCTCCTAGATAGTTTGTGCCAGACTGTTTGCAGTTACAATAAAATGCGCGTCTAATGTGGTAACGCGCTAAGCATAAGCGAATAGCGGTAAATAGTAGTGAAGCGAAAACTGAAGAAAAATACAAGAAACTCTGTGAATGAAGAAATGACAGAAAGAAAAGAAAAAAGTATTTATTTGACACAGCACAAAAACGATTTTAAAGATTACATACTATGATAAAAACAGAAAAATTAAAAATAAAAACATGTAAAACATGGTATAATAAATGGTATAGTGCCACAAACTTATCTGACCCGGTGACCAAAATTGGAACTAACGTCGCTACGGAACAAAAATGAAAAATGACATCGAAATGTCATTTTTGTACGGAGATGACATTGGTAAAAGCGACGGCAGCGACCCAAGAATATAAGGTTCTTGCAGCGACCCCACGACCGGGTCAGATAAGTTTGTGGCACTTCAAACAGATGGATGGGCGCCATATTGGTGATGGTGACACTAAAGATTTAAATAATGTAATTTAATGTGATTAAATATGAATAGGATAATAATAAAGATTTGTCTTTAAATAAGAATGCCATGGCAGTTACGAGCTGACCAGGCCCGATAGACAGCACCCGTGTATAAAAACCCTTTTCAGTTTTCCTTTTCCCCGCTCACAGTATAGGCCTTGCGGCACACGAAGCTTCAGAGGTGTATCTAGCGAGATGGAGTGGCGCGGGCGGCCGCGACGAGCCAATTTCACAGATTCGTCACCGATTAGCACGCGCCGGACACTGCGCTCGACAGATAATGGCCACTATATCAACTGTTAGCTCTCCAACCATTACTATAACAAAATCATCTTATACCTCACTTCGTAGTTGTAAAAGAGAGAATTGAGTAGTTATGAGTATTTTATTTCAAGTGTTTGGCATGTGACCAGGTGGCCTACTAGCGTCTCTTAATGCAGTTATGATTAAAGTTTGAAATTAATAGTTTTGCTTGTTCGTACCAGGATGTTTTAAAGTTGACGGAATAGAAGCTGCAAAGGCGCTGCTAACAAAAATTTCGTTCACTCATTTCCGTACCATGACATTACAATTGACATCATGCAAACTTATAATTATGAAGTGTCTCGGGTAAAATTTTCGCTATAGCCCAAAACAGTTCTCTTGTTCGGTCATTCAGCAGACTAAAATCAGGCATTAGAGACGTCCTAGTGCGAAGTGAATACGATTCATATTATGGACTTATATCAAAATACCTGGAAAATGAACCGTTTGCTATTTGACGCTGGTAGGCCCCCTAGTCGTCAGGGGTCTGCCGGAAAATGTGGCAACTACTTACATAAAGCTGAGTGCTTACGTAAGATCAAACTAAGTGGAAATGGTTTTGGGTCCTAAAATAAATTCAAATAAGTACACAAACCTAAAGAATTTATATTTTTTATGTTATTTAAAAGTATTCTGTATCAATCTGTACGTTATCTAGTATCATGTTTCACTGGTTGTTATTTTGGTAAATATGTAATTAATGCCAGCGGCCACTACGTATCAACGCGACTACAACAATGCGAAAAGGCGCCACGACGGCGCCGCGCGCGCTTTAGCCGACAGAATGCACTTGTGACAGGCGTCGTGTGGTGTGCAACTAGCCTAACGCACTCTTAAATAGCAGCTTGATTTATTTCAAACAATAGACGATGGACATTATGTAAAGATGTAGAGTACTAAATTAGTCTCAACTGATTAATTGTGTTATTTATTCACTTATCCAATTATTTCAAGAGGTCTATGCTCGTGAACTTTAATTCTCTGATAAGTGTGTATTACCGTCGACATTTTAGTATAAAATTTATTTCGCGATAAAAGAATGAAACGAATGAATGACAAATAGCCGAGTTTAAACGCATTCCAAATTAAAAAGACCTATGCTGGCAGAATGCACCTTTTAAGTTTATCAATTTTATAGGGATGCGTGAAAAATGTAATGGATAAATTATTTTGACTCGCAAATAATATAATACATAATCATGTGTGAAGTCATTTAATGAATAACCTTTTTTGAAGTTGGTAAAAACTTTAAAAATCTATGAAGAACAGGGATAGCTTAATTAAGGAGCATAGAGTCGACAAAGATCTTAAAATCTTGATTTGTCCGAATGCCGCAGGCCTGCCACCCGCGCTCCCGCAGATCCAAAATTGAAAATTGAAAACTTGTAGGAGTTTTTTAATAAAATGTTTGATTTCAAGATATTGATTTTAAAATGGTATCTACCAAATAAAAGACGAACGAAATCAATTAATTAAATGAAAAATCCTTTAGGAGTCTTATCCAATTTAGCAAGTTAAAAGCACTTATTTTGTAACGGATTTTGAATATGTATTTGTCTGATTTTTTCATTAATTTAAAGCCTTAAATTTTCAGTTTCTACCGCTATACTACCGTCTTAAGTTCGACACGCATGGAAATCCTACCAGATGAACTTTAGTCAACCGTAGGAGAAAATAGTCGGAAGATATTATTAATTGCTCATTTAATTAGTTCTCTGTGCTTCCTAAATTAATAAGGATCTGCTAAACGCAACTAAACTAATAAAAATAGGCAGTTACATTGATCTTTCGGAAAAAAATATGATTAATTATTATTCCCACTGGGATCCACATCCTTCGAGATTTCAAGTGGGTTCGACGTCACGGAACCCACACGTAATCATGAAAAATAATTCACTTTTTTATAAAAAGAACGAATGATTCAAGGACACAAAAAATGGCGGAAGCGGGCAGCTGTGAGGCGACACGAGCGCTATCTTTTACAAATAAATAAATAAAATTAACTCATTCATTCATATCGCATCCATCGTTAACGCATTCGAAGTTTAAATATTCAAAATGCCAGGTAGTGTCACAATTTGTTCCAATATTTTATGTTATTAGTTATTATATCGTTATTAATATATTAAGTAATAAATTAAACAAAATTGTCGTAGTACCTACCTATATAAAAAGTATGGTACAATATAAAAAAATCTCAGCCTTTAAAAATGATGTGTAAATCAATTTAGCATGTGTCTACACAATCTGCAACCTATCCCTCGCATCTTCAATCAATAAAAAATCGATCGCTAATGCTTCCCTTGATTCGGTTTTTACGATCAGCTGTCTCTTCGCCTGACCACGTTCGGACAAGCACCTGCACAGATTTTTTAGCCAAATGATTATTTGACGTTTTTTTTACTTTTTTCGTGAAACACTCCCCTTTGACACCTGGCCATTCTGCCTATCGGGCCATTATCGAGAGAGCCGGCCATCGCCACCCGGCAGAAGAGCACGCGGCCTTTGTGGTGGGTAATTAAAAAAAAGAATGAATGAATATTGATGTGCACTGCAGCCTTCTTCGACGATTGTAGAGTAATTTTAAAAGCTCGTGTCGTAGACATTTCCTGAATTTATTTAATTAAGGAACAGATGTTTTTTTAAGAGCCCATGTACTTGTATCAAAGGTGTAGCTCGGTTTTTATTGCTGGTATATTTTTGTGTCTTGTTCTCAGTATTTTAGTGACATTCCCATATACAGAAAAGGCAGTAAAAAGTTGACTGCGAGAATAAAATACAATGTAGTTTAAAACAAATTTAAAGTGTCCATATATATTTTATCTATAGTTACTAATGTGATAAAACACTATAGCCAAGAATTACTTACATTACTTACCTACTGACTTAATTCGACGTTATTTACGATTATTCTGCTTTAAACGCGATCCAAACGTCCTGTTGCTATTGTTTATCTTTTTTCGTTTCGCAGGTGACGAATTAACGGAATCATCGCGAAGGACAGTCTACCTACTGTTCGTAAAAACACTATCAATTTATCATCTGATTATCACTTGGCGGGAAATATTAACACATTTTGACAGACATTGATCGATACAGTACATAAGCAATGAGCGGTACATCGCCATCGTAAATTAAATAGAATCGTTACTTTATTTTAATTACAAATTTATTGTCACGTGACCTTAATATGTGGCAAATGTTCTTAAAAGGTGCTTTCTTTAACAAAGGTGAAACTACAAATGTTTATATGCTGTTCAGTTCACCTTTTCAAGTATTGGATGGCCGACGAGATATATTTGTCGAGATGCAAACTTATAGTTGCGTTCGTTTAGGGGTGGGTTACACCTGACAAGTCCACCTGTAACGACAGTTGCGTCACACCTTGATAGTATTACATTTGTCTAAGGACCCATTACAATAATAACGGGCATTAATAGGTCGCTGTTTTTGTCATAAGGAGTAACATAAATAGTACTTCCAGGTCGCTAATTATTGCTTTGTAAATTCTTCAAACGCAGTCAAATGTCAGCTGTAAATGTTACAGTTACATAATGATTATTCTTATTTAATTATCATTAATTAACTGCACGTTAGATAATTTGCATCTAACGTTTGTTTGGCTACGTGCATTTAGATAACACTTAAAATAGAAGCTTTAATGAGTGGTTATATCTAGGTACCTTTCGGGCTTAAATGAGCGCTGCGACATAGTTTTGTCGTTGTATTGTTTCGCGTGGCATTATTTCACTTGTCATGTCATAACGACAAAATCTTATCACGGTATGTTAGCCTAGCTGGTAGATGGATTGTGATATCTACTGTATAGTTTCTCACTGGCTTGCGAAGGTTACACAGATGTAAAACTTAGTCTGTAGACGAGATGACAATCACGGATCGCCGGAGAATACGAACGCTAGCTAAATATACTATCACTAAATTATGACTAAGTGTTAAGGATCTGTTTTATCTAATTAATTCTAAGACCTAATTGTACCAACATTTACTGCAAATAAATAAATTAATTCATACTGAATTGACAGCTGTCAAACGGTCACGTGATCTGTAAATGTCAAACCGTTTTGCTAGCGTCTCTATACTCTGGCAATCGGAGATTGTTATCTTGTGTAAGAAGACAGGCCATTTCATGGATAAAAGTAGATAGGTACTATAGGTACTCGTGCATTTGACTACATACAGACATTTGACATTTGTATCTACTTAGATAGAGATAAACTACGATAACATGGCGCGCCCCTCCAAATTACTGTTTCAATGTTTCTAGTCACATCTCCTTACCGAACAACATATCTAAGATTTATTTTTGTTTGACGGCCGTCTCAGTACTCACACTACTCACATAACGTTGTGAGTTTTGGTGGCGCTTTGTAAATGCTTTCACACGTTTTCAATTTTGGAGGGGCGCGCCATGCTATCGTAGTTTATCTCTACTTTTACAGCTGCTGCTCCATTACCTGCATCTCACCATCATTACAAGTCCGGCTAATTAAATAAGGAAAACACAGCATGGCAACGTATTTTAAACATCATTACAATTTCGCAATTATTATCTGATTGCGAGATATTTTGTACTTGCAATAAAACAATATAAAATTCCATCGCATTTTTGTCGACTTAACGAGAATACCACCCGTCGAATCTTTACTAATATCTTTGGACCCTGTCTCTACTTCTCTACGAATATTATAAATCTGAGATCAGTTTAGCTGTCTGTCTGTCCGTTTATATACTTTCTTGTTTTTAGTGCCTTATTTTTTTTAAGAGTATTGTTCATGCCATCTTGCGTTTCACCTGATGGTGAGTGATCACCACCGGCGCCGTCCATGAACATCCGCAACACCAGAGGTGTCACTAATGCGTTGCCGACCTTTTAGGATGGTGTAGGCTGTTTGTTTTTTAGGTCCCATGTTGTATGTGTTCGGGAAAACCTGATGGTAGTTGATTCCACAGCGTCTTAAGGCAGTACCCCCACCAAAACGCTGTTTTATATCGCTATCTCCTCCGTAATTATACCATATACAAATAAAACAAAAATACAGTCTTAAAGTTCAAAATCTCTACTTCAAATCCAACGTTTCAATTTTTTTTTCTAAGTAGATTATACTATTGTAATTGGCGATTATAAAACACCTAAATCAGAATTTAAACCTTCATCTTCTTCGGAACTTGAAGCTTAATTTATTTCTGATTTGCAGCAATAGATAAATAATTCATTTATTTATAAATCCAACGTTTAACATTTAAAAAAAAGTCATTTTTCAATTTTTCCTTGAATTTAAACGTAAATCTGTGCCAATTTTCAGCTGAAGGGTCGTGTTCGGGCGACGGGCGGCAGTCTGCCGCTGGCTCTCGGACGTGATACCCGTGTCGATCGAGGCTATCGCGTTCGATTTATAAATTCAGAATTTATTTTGCTCTCTAGACACAATATTGTGTAGAGGGGGCAACCGATATAACTTTCCTCAGTAGTATGGCATGTACTTCTATAAACATATTTTGATTTTTTTTGAGTACATATTTGAAATATTATTATTTTAGTAAAATCAGATATAGATAGAGTCTACTGATCTGTCACTTTATCTGTCAAGTCAATACAAATTGTGTTTCATCTTCTAAAATATACTTTGTCTAAAAATATGGAGACCATCTTTTTGATGTTTTCTATAAACATAAATTCAAATTCAGTATGTGACCACGTGACCGAATGTTTGAAAGCTCTAAACTATGGGACGGAGTCCCATCATGTTGGTATTCAAACTTCATGTTTTGGTGAGATCTATGTGACCACGTGACTAAAACTTTGAAAGTTTATATCTCCCAAACTATGGGACGCAGTCCCATCATGTTGGTATTCAAACTTCATGTTTTGGTGAGGGTGGGTTATATGAAGGTTACTTCATATAAACCGTGACCACGTGACTACGTGACCAAAATTCAGAGCTACCTTCTATTAATGAATTGATAATTTGTCATAATCAACGTTTAAAATAGTAAGTAATAATATGTTGATGACGATGTTGATCTAAAATAAATAAATAAATATTGTTTTTTTTTTATATAACATTGTCCCTCACTAGGATTTCTCCTGTGTCGTGGGCAGTGGCGTAGCTAACGGAGGGCCCCGGGGCACAAGAAAAAAAAAAAAAACAATAATCTTGTCCTTTTTTTGTACTTTAAAGACTGATTTTGTAAAAAAAAAGTACTTTAAAGTCAGATACGACGAATTCGGAAAACAACGAATACGGACCAACGATTTTAAATAGTTTAGTTAATTTTTTGCTCCAGGGCCTTTGGTTACCTAGCTACGCCACTGATCGTGGGTAGAGTTTACAGTCATTATCTCACATGCACACACACCCAGACTAATATTTGTTCCGTGCGCGTATCGAACCCGCGGCACGTAGCGTAGAAAACCACTACACTACTTGTAACAACCCTAGCCTCCATGCACTATCGCCACACTGTCTTGACGTTGTCGGCGAGATTAAAGGCGTCGTCCTACTGTTGTTTTTCTTTATACTATTCCTTTACTATATATAATAATAAATGCTATGTACCAACCTAGTTTTATTTTAATACTTATCGATTATACTTTATATATTACTATTCACCAACACTGCTACCAAACAAAGATATGAAGTAAGTGTTTATTATTCCCATTTTTAATCGACTTCCAAAAAAGAAAGGTCTCAATTCGACTGTATGTTTTTTTTTGTATGTTTGTTACGCTATTACTCCGCCAATTGCATACCGATTTTGAAAATTCTTTTTTTATTTCAAAGGGTACTCTCAAGATGGCATTTAAATTTGTTGAAGATTTGATGAAGAACTTCGGAGATATACAATGGAACTCTTGAATGAATAACAGCATATCACTTGCGATTTCTGTAATCGCATGATTATGAATTGTTTAAGCCACTCAAAATATAAATATAAAATGAACGTTAAAAAATAGTATAAACCGACTTCAAAAAACTAAAAAGTATAGTACATACAATTTTCTTAAAAAACTTATCAGCTTCTGAAGTCGTTGCCACTGCCAAGCTAGGTGCATTGAAGAATTAAAGGCCCCGACTTAAGAATCTGATAAATGTTTTAAGAAAATTATTTTATACTTTTTAGTTTTTTGAAGTCGGTTTTTACTTTTTTTAATGCTAGGTATTAATATCTAATAATCGTGATATTATTATATTTATATGAGTGAATATTAAATGAATCAAGCAATCCTTCAGATAAAAGAGCAATTTATAATTAGTTAATACCAAATCATCTAACAACTCGGCAAGTGTAATGGGCATTTTTTGCTCGGAAGCTCGTTGACGAAGCATAATTTTTTTTATTTCCCTTTTTTATAAAATCATACATCATTGTAGTGATTGTACCACTGTTATTGGTATTAATTTTCTAGTAGTAACTCTGTTACTATATAGACCTATAAGTGAAACAATCTACAAATATATATTTTACATTGCCACCTCTATTTATTATATAGTTTTTTAGTGTCTGGCGCGATGCTCGCGTTGACATGCTCCGAGCGGTTTCCGTAATATTACAGGGGGTCGCGCGGGTTGCGCGGGTGGAGGAAGCGAAATCGACAAATTCGTTTGCTAACTGGAGCACCTTAACGGCAGGCAGCAGTTTTGATGTGACAGAAACTTGAATAACGCAAACATAAATAGATACTCTACTTTTGAAATTAAAATTAAGTTTTTTCGTGAGAAGAGTCGCAGGAAAAACTAGTTATTTAAGAATAAAATAAAATGTTTATTTAAAAAAAAGACCGTAACATTTTTGCATCTTAACGAGAATACCAACGTCGAATATATAATAAATCATCAGAAATAAAAAAAGTGTAGAGCTTTTAAAACACTATTTCACCAGATCGGTATCTGCTGACCTTGCAACGCACATTGCAGCTAATTTAGCGCGACATAGAGACAGTGCGTGCTCAAGCTAGGTGCACCACACGCCTGGATTCGATACGGACTGTCCCGGTTTATCCGCTTTCAGGTCCGGACAAACTTGATTTAATCAGTATGTTATTGCGAATTTGGAGAAGCCTGGAGGCTTACTAAGAACTTTCCCAGACATTTCCAGTATAAGCTGACCTTTCAATGTACGAAAACCCTATACAGTCTGAGGTCAGCTCATACTGGAAATGTCTGGGCAGTTCAATTTCTGCCCTGCTATAAGAGTTCGTAGTAGGCCCCCTGGACTGTCCCGGGTTATCTGATTTACCTGGACCTGTAAATTTGATTTGATTACGTTGTTACGTCGTAACAACATGTCTCGGTTTATCCGCGTTCAGATCCGGGTAAATCCGATTTCATCAGTATGTTGTTGGTTGTTGCGACTTTAAAAAGGCCTATTTATGTGACTGCGATAGAGTTTATTCGGCAAAAATTGGATATTGACGCTTTTCCCTATATGGTATACATTTGATTAAAGAATCGAAGACGTCTCTCAAGACACTGAGATATGAGCTATCCCATTTTTTCCCCCATGACTAAAATAAAGCCTAGTCGATCGAGACCACATGGTTGGGTCGATGAACTCATATTCAGAATCTAGTCGATTTTTCGCGGAGCCCAGTTTAATTATCCGGGTGAAAAGGCGATTTGATTTGACCGTGGCAATTAATGTTAATCCGCACTCAGCCCACGTGGTGGCTTACACTTTTTTGTAATGGTCCTTGAATGGTCTACTACAGGATCAGCTATACAGTCTAACTACATATGGTGGTTAACTATAGCAGCCTTATGATAGTAGGTACATATACGATATGTCCGTATCGCATAAAAACCGATGGTGTACCTATTCCTAGCGTGTATCGTGGTACGCGCATCGATTTGGCAGTTGGTCGCACATGCCGCGCGTGCGCACCTTGCGCCAGCTGCACCAACTGACACACTTAGACCTAGACCCGTTTAGATATATAGGTTACCTTAAAGAAGAAAGTTATTGTGTGCTGAATCAATGGCGGTCTTCCATGTTTGGCTAATAGCTTTAGGACAATGGCAAATACTTAAGACATAATTTACTTATCGCCTCTTGGTCTAGTGGTCACAAAAACGCGGCTGCCGAGCGCTAAGTGCTGGGTTCGAGACCCACGGACGGCAAATCTGACATTGGGATTTCCTGGAGCCTGTCTAAGACATTTGAGAGGCAGGGCAGAGGGACATTCCATTTTAAATTGGGGCTGCCCGACTGGGGAAAGTACCTCCACCTTGCAGAATATCGTAGACAAATAACACTGCTCTTTTGCAGTGTTGTATTTCTAACAGTGAGCAAGGTCACCAGTGCTCCTCGGGGAAGCCTGGTGTTGGTAGTAGGGACTCCTACTGCTATCACAATGCTAGGTAGTAGGGTTGGCAACGCCCGAGTGATGCCCCTGGTGTTGCAAGCCTCCATAGGCTACGGTAACCGCTTACGATCACCCGTGCCGCAGTTTTTTTAACTCCTACCCTACTACCTACCTCTCATTAGGATTTCTCCTGTATCGAGGGTACAGTTTACAAACATACATGACACATGCACACACACCCAGACCCGGAACAACTATCTATGGATCATACAAATAATTTCTCCGTGCGGGGATCGAGCCCGCGGCATGTAGCGTAGAAAGCTAATCACTTAGCCACTGCGCCAACCGTGTCGTCAACCAGTGTGCAACCGTAGTGGTTAAAAAAATACTGTATCATAAAGAAATCCTTAAAAATAAACATTCTGAGGCTTGCCATATTTCTAAACTAAGTACTCGTATATTTTTCTTTTTTCGATTTGTCTCTGCCTGGAGAATGGAAGAAAACGAAAGTGGAGACTTTAATATTGCATTGCACCTGTACGTTATATCTTTAATGGACAGTCGGGCTTATCAAATGGCATATGATTGTAAATGTGCTATATTTAATAGGCTTTACACATATAAGTACTTCCTCAGCGATTTTTACGCATTTTTTTTTTGCATTATATTTGACACTGCTAGCATTCATAGATGAAGGAACATCGAAGTATTTTATGTCACATTTATCTGTTCTATACGTGTAAATAAAAATAATTTTGCCTAAAGATCGTGATAACTGTAAAATTATGAAATTTGTATGTAGTTCCTGTGGCTGAACTACAGATTGGATTTGATTGATTTTTGTGTATGGTCACAGAACATGATATCTACTAAATACGGGGTTTTATTTAATGTGATAACTACTGCGGCACCCTGTATTTACAAGGTGGCCTTAAGGTCGCACCGATCACAACAACAAGATTATCGAAATGCTTCGATGGTATGGGCATGTAAAAAGACATAACGAAGATCATGTGGTCCAAGCTGCTTTGAACCTGCTGGAACATAGGATAGGTAGAGACTGCTCGCCTTCGACGTGGTGGCCAAATATAAAGAGAGATCTCAAGCAAGCCCAATTGCCAAGACAGATTGACTTGATGCTGAAAATCGTGGAGACCCGTCCTCAAATAATGGGAAAAGGGAAAGATAAACAAGATTCACGCTTTAAGATTTATTAACTTTATACATTTTTATAATCATCTCCCTGTTATTCTTAAGGACTTCATCAAACCCACTTACTTTATGTTTAAGTGAACAAATTCCGTTTAAACGAACTGCGTATCCTTATTTAGAGCTCCAGAGCTGGCATTTCACGCCATACTCGCTGTTGACATATGACAAATAGCCAAACAATGATAATTTTGATCCAATACGCCTTAAATCGAAAACGCGTTGCATTTTTCCATCCAATCAGTCCATTTTTGGTGCGATGTCTCCTGAAATTAAGCCTAACGCTGGTCATAATAAATGTGGCTTATATGGTATAGTTAAATGTGTTTTATTTTGACGTTTATGTTTTATTCTTTGTAAAATATTTTATAACACATTTGCTCGTAAAGGGTCTCTTATTTCACCAATTTCAATATCGTAATGTATCTCATTACGCACTTGTGCGGTAATGTAATGTAAAACGCACGGTTTATCAAGACGCTCCGTCTAAAACGAACGGTACTTTTTTAAATCTTAGCAAAGAGTTTTTATGTCAGAAAAGTGGTCAACATTTTATGAATAAAATTAACTTTGGGAGATAAAATATAAAAAATAAACGTTTAATTCTTTAATTTAATTAATTTTGACAATAAATTACAACCATTTATTTGTAACAAAAACAAAAAATATTAATTTACTTTATTAGTATAATACTGGCTGTTTTTATGCCTTTGCCTTAAAAAAAAAAGGGCTGATACGCGCGCATCGCTAATTTGTGAACAATTAAGATTTATTCGTTTAAGTAAGTCCGAGTTTTATTTATTTCCTCGCAAATATGTTATAAAACGTCGTATGACATACGTACGCTTTGATAATTACAGCCTCTGCTTTCTTGTAACCCTCGCCTACGGCTCGGGCTAGCAATATCGCCTCGGCTGTAATTTTCAACTTACCGCACTTATATCATAATGTACTATAATTTAATGCGTTATATTAGTCACTTGGCTTTTGCGTTCTAGTCCTTGTGTGCCATAGACAGTAAAATGATTTTTAACAACGTTACTAGAAAGAAAGCCAAAAGTCTTTTGAAAGGTAATTTTGTATCGTTTTCCGGTTGCAAGGGAAATGCCAAAACTCTTCCGGATGCATTTAGGAACAGACACTGAATAACTCTGTGAATTATGCGCACTACATACAAAATTATCCTGGATGTATAAGTTGTAAATATTTGCCGGCGGCTTTATTAAGGTTTTCTTTCACGACCGTTCAATTTAGCAGTGCGTCTTCTTGGACTAATAATGTTGATTTCACCACAATTATTTCCCATCCAAAATTTAGGTGCTAGGCACTTGTCGGTGTAGCAATTTCCATTCAGTCCCATCCAATGCCAAATCTTTTAAATCTTTATGTTTCTATATTCGCTTTTTCTTTCAGCTGATCAATGTAGTTTCTTCTTGGTCTTCCTCTTTTTCTATTTGCCTCTATTCTCCCTTCTATAATGTTGGTAACGAACGTATCGTGCCTAATCAAGTGACCAATCATGCTTCCTCTTCTTTTTTCTAAGTGTTTCAATATTTGTCTTTTCTCATTTACTTTTCTTAGTATCTCTTCGTTGGTAACTTTTTCTGTCCAAGGCAATTATTTAGCATATCATAAAGTCCAAAAAGTCGCATCATAATTATTTGAGTTCTGATACTGAGAAATCTATTATGTTCGAGCACCGCGCGGGCTTGCGACGATCGGCAGTATTACTGTCTACCAAAATTGCATTAACTATTATATAGTAATAACTAGTTTATGTAGTTTATATAGTTGATTACCTACCTGAGTACGAAGTAGCTAATTACAATAACGTGTATGGTTCTCGCAAATGGCAATATATTCTGCCGAACATTGTCAACCAACTCAGCCCAAAAATTAGAAATGTGTACATGAATAGTGAGAAATATAAACATGTACTTAAAAAGCACTATTTATGTAATAATAGGGACTAGGCTAAGAATTGGATTAAAATAAGAATGTAACTACCCGGCTGCTAAAGATAAACCACATCGGTTTCCATTAGCAGTCTTAGATTAGAAAACAAAAATGTAACTATAAATGTTTAATAAATAAATTTTAAAAAAATAATTAAAAAATCAAGCAATCGATACTGTTGTGCAAAGCCACGTACTACAGATTCTAACAAACAAGATTTGATGAAGGTTTTAGCGTTAAAAATTGTTTAGGGACCCTAAAAAGCAATTTGTAACGAACAAGAGTATGGCAGCCGTGACAAAATATCAATGAATGATAACGACAATCAGTCAGCTGAAACTTGCGACGAATTGCATTATTTCGCTGTACATTGCCACTTTTGTTCCGTAGTGTTATATCGTCTCGAACAAAAACGCCAATGGATGAGGTGTATATCGATAATGTTGGCTGTTTTGTTGCAAGGGTGTATTTGGAACACCTGATCGTGTGAACAGGTGCTGTGTTCGGTCGATAATAGTATACAAGGGATAAAAATGACAGCCGATTTGTCTGGGGATATGAATATTTGTGTTGTTTTTTCTTAATTTAATTTAATTGTTATTTATAACTTGGTGAACGAAAAGCAATATGCTGTTTCGATATTTTTAATATGCCAGTTTTAAAATTTTGCACGTTTTGTAAATCTAAGTACCTAGGTACGAAATACGCACTACTTTAAAAATCAATGCATTTTTAATTATTGTATAAGTTTGCATCAAGTTACCAGAAACAGATTTTTGAATTTATATCTGTGTTAGGTAGTATGTATTTTAGTATTTTATAACTTATCAAAAATGTCAATCAATATAATTTAAACAAACGGCATGTTCTATGACGTATCCCGCCTATATCATCTCATGTGTCACCTTCCTAACATTCGGCAGAGGCGGTTGCACAACATGTGCATTTTTAATTTTTTTCACAAATTATTATTTCATTATACACCTCAATTATTAATTATATCGATGTAATTTGAAGGCACGTTAACGTTAATTACGTTTAAGTCATACATATTTTTGCATTTTCAATGTCTATAGGGCGTCATACATTTTATCGATATATAAAATACTGATATGGCAGTTGGCAGCTGATTGTCAATTATAATTCCTCTCTACAAATTTATATCCTGATTGTAATTTCTCCTACATATAAAACTTCCGTGAAAAATTATCTAACCGATGGAGAAAACCGCATCAAAATCTGTTGCGTGGTTTGGGAGGAGTTAGTGGATATACAGACAGACAGATGACTTCATTTTTTACGAAATGAAATATTTATTTTATACAAAACTAGCGACCCGTCCCCAGCTTCGCACGAATGCAATTTCTCTACTATCCTTACATTAAATATGAAATATTATACATTTATTATAAACTTTTCGGAAGAAATGCTCACAATGATGGTGAAAATCGCAAGAGTCAGCGGATATCCAGTGTGAAGTAAAGTAAAATAAATTAATATTTAATAATTTATGAATGAATATTATTCTTGAATGTTATGATGTAGGTACTTACCTGAAATGTTATCTCTTTAATGTATGATGTATGTCTTAGATTAATTTAAATTTTATAGTCCGATTAAATTTTTTGTCTGTGTGTAATTCTCACTTAATTAATTACCTAGTTTATTTTTGTTTTACCTAGTGCCTAGTAAGTGCATGCTGTGCTCTCCTATAATTGGAGGTGCACAATTAATACCAACAAATGTAATTGTTTAACATGTCATGTGTCTGTGTAGCCTTTGTTGGAGGTCCTATAAATAAATAAATAAATATACAGACAGACAGACAGACGCGGAAAGCAACCATATTTTATACTATGTAAAGATACTTAAATATAATATATAGGTATTTTTTAATTATATATATATATTTTTTAATCTTTAATTTTATTCGAGGCTTTTATCCGTAAAAGCATGTCAGCCTCATCGTAACTTAACCTAGAGTAGGTATACATAAATACCTTTTGTTGTTGCTTTGCTGCTTAACCATTTCTGTCTTGCCTATATTGCTCGTAGCTACATGTTTCTCTTCAGAAACATCTTTTTTGTATCTATAATAAACCAAATACTAATCATACTCTACAACAAAAAAACACAGACAAGAAACATGTTAAAACCATCGGTTAAAACATGATAAATTTCATAGGATTTCTTTCCATCTGCATATAAACAGACCGTTATCTTAATAAAAATGCACAATTTCTTAGATATACCGTCACCTGTCTACCGCACGTGTCATAAGCAGACACCACTCACAATATCTTGCACGATAAAAGATAGAAATAGTAGGACAACTTCACACAGCGACCAAGTTGCGAACATGACCAGGCGGAAGCGAAAAACACGCAAAAATTGCCGCTGTGTAAAATGAGTGCCTACTTGTGACTAGCATCGAAAACTCGACCTTCAATGCTGTGATAGACGAAAACCGCGGTACGGTTTCAAATATAATGATCAACAACCGCGTAAGCGCGGCCCTCCCGAAGATTTGCGGGATGCGGGGCGGCGGGTGTTCACGGATATAGTATACGGTATCTACCTATATACTGTGATAGATATCTAGTGATAAATAAAATACTATAATATATTGTTGTCTTTATTCAAATGAAAAACCATCGGGAATGCTGCGCTTACAGTGGGCGGTCGACCTATAGCCAAACAAATTAAATAAAATCTTGTAAAAAATAAGATAGTTACTACGAAAGTGGTTTGACGATTGCTGAGATACGCAGTCGTAAAAACACTGATCATCAATCCTGTAATATTATTATCCTAAGAACGATACTTAATTTTGTTTGGTATGTGTTAACTGTGCGCGACTTTCGCGCGTTGTATGGAATGGATCTTCTGGCCCTACTTCGTGATACGTACTTGTATGAAGGGGAGAATGTGAACAAAAAGTATCGATGATCATTATAATTACTTGAACAGTTATACCATATGTCTTGTGTTGGACCTACGGGGCTACGGCACGCACGTTATAGGACATGTGACAGATAATAACGGACTGCGGCTGATCAAGTTCTAAATCCAAAAACTTAAAAGCAATACGGGCTATGTTCATTGACAGCATAACAGACGTTTAATACATAACTAGCCGTTTATGAATACAAAAATTAATTTTAAACGGTCGAGTGTCTCATTGGCTCTTACTCTGTCGGTATCAATGGCCCTTAGTCTTCATAGCTCTGTTCCACTACTGCCAGTACGGGCAATATGGCCTATTATCTCCAGTAGACCACTGGTAGTCTACTATTGACGGTAGGTCGATCTTTTGGTCTTGTTTTCAGGTCATATTCTGAGTTCAATTTGCAAATCTCGAAAAAAGTGTGATTTATATCTAAAAATTGGAGTCGTGTCCGATAAATGGCGCTCCCTTTCACATGAGACCTAATGTCGTCATCGGCGAACTATGCGTATCCTACAACAGTATTGTCCTAAGCTTTGAGGATTAAGGACAATGCTGGTATTGTACCTCTCTCTCGATTAAAAATTAAGTTTATGTCTACAAGAAAAATTTGTTTAGAATAGAATAGATCTTTATTTCATGTAAACCAGATACAGGCACTTATGAAATGTCGAGACTCTAGGTGCACGGTTCCAAATAGTAGACCCTATGGAGAAGAACCGGCAAGAAACTCCATGGTAACTCTTTTCAAAAAATAGATTATAATCTTTATCAGTACAATGTTGTGGTAAGAGCTGCGAGAATAATGTAATTTAATGTGAATAAAAATAAGACTAGGATAATAATGATTTGCCTGTGAATAAGATTGCCATGGCAGTTACAATTGTTAATATTGTTATTGATTTTTGATTTGGCTTTTAATATTTATATAGAGACCTATTCGGCGCTAGGGTCCAAATGGCAAACATGTACCTAAGAAAAGTAATGTATTACCAATTACAAAGATTTATGACCTATAAAATGAATGCAATAAAACATAACAGACAATCGGCAAACATCGGCTATCTTCGTTAGTACTCGTGGCAGATGCGCACAGGCACCTCTGTTTAATTTATGTATAAATAATGGACAGTTTATTAAAATGTTAATCAAACGCAATGTGGAACTATTCACGAAGGGTATAAAATTGAATTTCTTTTTCGCATCGATTGTAAATGCGATAATTTTTCTTTTCTTTTTTTGTGTTTTATTTAAAACCAACCGTTTGACATTTAATAGTATTTGTTATATCAAATGTCTATTCCATCTTTTGTTAAACCTGAAGCATATTAAGGCCTAAGTTCACCGACAACTTAACAGACGATTAGAGAAAAATCTGCCGTTTAAAGATTAATTTTTTGTATGAGTAATGGGCGGATTTAATTTTAAACATTTGTTATTTTGTTGGTGAAAATAGCCCTAAGAACGAAAAGTATTAACGTGATGTTAAAATTACAATAACGTAAGCTAAGCGGTGCACGGTAAATCTTAACGTCAAAATAGAGGCGCAGTGAGGGGCCACAATACCCTCGGATGGGCAATAAATACGAAATGACAGCGGCTGAATCAATCGCCGCCCGCTGGCCGCTGCGTCCGCTCTAATTAGAGGCCGTGTATTCGATCTCAGCCGTGTCATTATGTATTTACAGCACTTTTTACGAATACCATCTCGTGATGATCTTGAGTGAATGATAATGTTTTTGAGATACTGGTGATTTGTTAAATGTTTATGATTGGTAAAGATGTGGTTTGTTTGAATTTATGAAACAGAATTTTTATTCTGTGCTGGAGGCCAATTCTCGTTTCATTCGAGAACATCTGGAAATCGAGTTTGTACTTCGAGCGCTTTTTCGACTATGAAGTCTCGCAAATCGCAATTGTTTACTTGAATCTCTAATAATGACAGCCAGCTTTTATAAAAAACGTAGATCATTACCATAAAACTTTCACAGTACCTAGGATCCTTGTTTTTATAGCTCCTCTGATCACCTAAACCCTTGATGTGGATCCTAAGATCCAAAACCTTAATCCAAAGAGATTAGTTGGCTATTCTGCATTATAAGTAGCCTCAATAATATTCAATTTCCTTGGCTATAATATGAAGACATAAGAAATCACAGCAAAAACTTGTTTCCTGTTGACAGGTTGTAAGTAAAGGTCCGTTCCCACCGCTACGTGGTGCGGCACCGGCGCGGTGCGGGCGGTGGCTTTCTCACGATTGAGGGAACACCCACTCAATATACTACTACTGTTTGCGTTGACACATTGGAGAAGAAATAAGAAAATGGGGGTAACTCCAAAATATAAAAATTAAATTATCATTGAAAAAGCAAACTTCATCGGTCATATATCACACTAGATACTTTTTGGCTGCCTTTTGCTTACAAAAAGTGAATGTCGAACGCGCGATTCTGCTGCAGAAAGTAGTTAGTGTGCTATGACCCTTAGGCCCGTTATCGGCAACAAGTCCCTCAGGCTAAGAAACACAATAGTTTTGTCAAACGATTGTCAGCGATTGTCAGATATATTTTGTCTGTCAAAAGTCGAATTGACAAGTTAATTTACACACCAGCGTTTGTTTTTTATTTATTATGTAAGTATCTCTTATCCTTAGGGGCCTGTTGGTGATTTAGAGCGTACGTGTACTTAAGTTCTCTCCTAGTAATTAAGTTGGAGAAGACAGTTGCTCCGTGTATAAATATTGATATAGGTACAGCTATATCATCTAAAAGGCATGATTATTAGCACTATAAATAAGTAGTTTTCTTCATCACTATCACTTTTAAATATTCATTATGAACTTACCTATCAACCAATCTTTTACTTCGAGGTCTCAATGAAATAATGTTTGAAATGGACTTATACCGTTTGTTAAATAAGACGGTTCAGTAAAAGACTCGTCAGTTAAAAATGTAGCAGATACAACCGCCTATTCTCAAATGGGATCTATTTCCCACTGTTTGTGAGTTGAGGTGGATGCATCGCATTTGATACTTGGTCGTGTCTATTTAACCTACTCTTTTACTTCAAGGTCCCAATGACAGAAACGTTTGAAATGGACTTATACCGTTTGTTAAATAAGACGGTTTAGTAATAATGAGATAATAATAATAAGAAGTAATAGTAAGAATTTATTTGGATGACCAACTTTGAATGCATTTTATTTGTCTTTTAATTCAATAAGATGCGAACGGTCACCGGCGCTCGTAAGCTATAGATTTTGTAATTTCAGCTCTGCATCGTCGTTAGTGT
Organism: Allophyes oxyacanthae; assembly: GCA_932294325.1. Classification (NCBI taxonomy): domain Eukaryota; kingdom Metazoa; phylum Arthropoda; class Insecta; order Lepidoptera; family Noctuidae; genus Allophyes; species Allophyes oxyacanthae. The sequence goes on from OW028625.1 coordinate 3,169,805, forward strand.
GCCTACCCCTTGTAGGTTCGTCAATATACTTTCAGGTCAAACGAAGATTGTACTAGAATTTTGCTATGAGAAAAAATATCAGTTACGGATAGATTGTGTGAAATTTTAAATGGATTATAAGAACGTAAACTCTAAGATGACGTCTAATAGAGATGAATGGAAGAAGAAGACATATTGCGCCGACCCCAAATAAAATGGGATAAGGGCAGGAGAATGATGAATGATGAAAAAAATATCAGTTATAAATAAATATGGGAGCAGAGGACCGTATTGGGTCTTTGAGCTAACCCATTAATTTTTATCCTGCGATTTTATTGAGTGCTAGCTGTATTCGGTGCAATATCATTTTTGTATCAAAAACTGCGGTCGCACGCCCGAAATCTCACCAAAGTGTCATCTTATGTTGATGAATGGTATAGGAACGCATAGAAAACGAACAAATAAACAAAAAATATTTTTTATATAAGATAATATAAATAACATAAAATAATATTGGCAAGTATCAAATAGGTTCCCGCGCGTAACATGCGCCTACGCAAGTATTGGTATCACTCGTATTATTGTGTCAACGATATGTTGTATTATAGCGGCACGCAATGCGTGACCCGTGCTTTGAGGATCCCACTTATCTTCACGCCTGCTTAAACTTAAGAAGTGAGTAGAACTCCTCCCTCTTTAAGTATCTGATTGGAAATAGGCAAATTACCTATTTCTGTTTTTGTTTATTTAGAATATTTTAGGACCTGTTGGACTACATTTTTCCCACTACATCAAGTGGAACTCCGAACGATGCCGCGATGTATAGGACTAAACTACATAAGGTCCAATTTTTTTTTAGTATGGGACCAAATCTGAAATCGCGAGAAAAGGAACAGCTGTTCCATACATTCCAATAATTGATAATATTGAATTATTTGTATGGAACAGCAGATGTGTTTTTCGTGATTTCAGTTTTAGTCCCATAATAAAAGTTAATGATGAGTACAGTAATCCCTTAAAGGGATCGGGACTAGAAAGGGACATAATACTTACCTATAAGTACTGAGTTGTAGAAAAGTCTTAAAAGAAGTCGGAAGAAAAAGGAACTACCAACAGCTCCCTAAAATACTGTTATAATCCCATTACTACAAAACGAACAAACCAAACTAAACCTTATTTATAACAACACCTTAAAATCCAAATTATTACTAGTACAAAAAAGTTCATGTTCACACAGAAATCCTGGGAAAATTTCGAGAGGTCAAACCGACCAATATTTATTGTTTACCTGACCAAACAGAATAGGTGTCGATGTTACCCATTCGTTTCATACAATGTTTGTTCAATGTTGGCTCAAATGTTTGACCGATTCGGTGAGAGATGTCAATAGTGAAGGGACAGGGGTCATGGATGGTCTAGTAGTGTGGGAAGCCATGTTCTGTATTGTGTATCAGTTTGCGTTACAGGTTGAGAACTTTGAGTAGGTAGTAGGTAAATAACATGGCCACTGTTCGTTCAAGTTCTTCTGTCACATCCGGCATGAGCTTATTGAAATTGCTTGCCGTGGTGAAAAGATAGTCGGCAAACAAGGTCCGTTACGGGGAGACAGGGTAATCAAGTTAGATAACGCATTAATGCGTGCGAAGAGAACTCTTGCTAATTTTTGTGGAAAGATATATTCCACGAGCAGGAATCACATCTAAAATATCAAAGAATATAAAGAAGAAATTTATAAAGTCATATACAGGATATTTTTTTATTTAGTGCGCATAATTTTTATAGTGATTCAGTGTCTGTTCCTAAATGCAACCGCAGTATTGGGATACACTTTAAAACAAAACAAAAATTCGACTTAGTATCAGGGGGACATGCATAATATATTAACACAAGCCATACAAAATCAATTTTTTGTATTGTTTTGGAGTGAATTTTAGTACTGCGGTTGCATTTGGGAACGGACACTGAATCACTGTGAAAATTTTGCGCACTGCATAAAAAATATCCTGTATTTGGAGTATATCCCTTTACAGAAGTGAGACGTGGACAATGACACAGAAAGATAGACAGCTTTTGGAAGCATTTGAGATGTGGACTGTGGTGTTGGAGAAGGATGGAGAGAATAAGCTGGACAGAAAAAGTAACTAATGAGGAGGTATCAAAGACAGTCAATGAGAAGAGGATACTATTGAAAACTATTCAAAATAGGAGAGGAAAGATGACCATCTTAAACGACATGATAGTTTAATTAAAAACATAATTGAAGGAAAGATGGATGGAGAGGTAGAGGAAGGCCATGCATAAGTTACATAAGCTAAATAAAAGAAAACGTTGCTGTCATGACTCATGTCGTATAAAGAGGTTAAGGAGATTGCACTGGAGAGGGAGAAATGGAAAGAGCTGCATCAGCCACACCGACAAGAGTAAGGCTTTTAAATTTGAAGAAGAAGAGCAGGAATCGAATGTTTTACCATATGGTTGGTGTACTGAATTTTAAAGTATTTCCTCTTATGTTCAGTGTCGTCGCATGCCTGCATTGAATGCAACAGCTACTATAATATTTAAACTTTAACTTATAAATTATAATACGTTAACAGTGGTTTCCGACAGCTATTTAAGTATTGGAGACTTTATGATTGTCTTAAACGAAGACGTGCCCCAGTAATTTTGACATCCTGCCTCTCTTATGAGGAAGTAACAAGTGAAAGACAAGGATCGAAGTATGTGAGAGTGCATCAAGTGTTTAATATTGTAACGGAACTTGATTAAAATAAAAATAAAAAAACTAAGGACTATTCGTCGACAAATAAAAATGATAATACGTTTTCCATAATTTTCCCAATAAAGCAGTTTTCTTCTTCTGTCATGTGATGACCATTCACATGATACGCTCATGGGGCTGACTGAAATGAGGCCCAGGGCGCGCTGGCTGTATCGTCACGCGAGGAGGGGCGCCTTACGTGCATCCTAACCAAAGAATACTAACTATTCCCTAAGCAAGCATCAAGCAGTAAGTTTTAGTATCAGTAGCTATGCCCCTGAATCATTTAGCTGTGCTAGCTCTGTAGAAAGTATCAAAATAAAAATAATAATAATAAGAGAATAAAAGAGAAAGAAGAGAGAGAGGGGAAGATGGGGTGGTAGGAGGAGGGGGAGGGGAGAGAGATAGTATAAGAGATTCTGATAAAGTATCAGAATGATAAAATTATTAAGAGTCATACTGGAAAGCTCAGGAAGTCACGAAGGGTCACTACACTACCATGAGTAAAACTTGTACCTAAGCACACATTGTATAAATAGTTTAGAACGCAAAGGAAGAGTACTCATGACATCGCAGCTTAGGTGACAAATATTCCAAATACCCAATCATAAAATCTTGATTGCTCCCTTCAATATAACCCGAATGTTGATGACACGGAGCAGGAAGCGGCGACGAACAGACAAACATTGTAATTAATGCTAATAGATTAATGACTGCCCTACGATACGTTACAACCGAACACAAACTACTCGTATGTAGAGCCACGTGAAGAGAAAAATTTGTACCCCTTTTTAAGCATATTGCGCGCATGGAGGAGTGTGAGATTTGTCATAGTTAATGTTTATATGGAGAAGGAGTGCAGAAAGCTAAAATTACGGTCGAATTTCGACCACTGGGCCACCACTAGTTATTAATAAATAAGTTGCTTTATAAGAAGAAGAGGAAAATAGAAAATACATTTATTCTGCATGGACACTGACAAGAGAGAGAAAATAAAAGATAACACAAAAAAACAGACACATAAGAATTAAGAGAATAAAATGCACGCCATTGCTATGATAAACATATTGGAAGAAATTAATTAATTACATGGTTATGTTTACATCTTGCATGCAATTGTATGTATACACATGATTCTAAAAAGAAAAAAAGACAAAACAGGGCCGTTTTCACACTGGTCATCTTGAATTAAAACACTTAACAAGCAATCAAGTTAAGATTTCGATTTAGGTTTCTTTTCTTGCTAACGTAACCAAAATACACACATTTGAACATTTGAACTTATACTCTATCTAGGGTACCAAAAAAATTAATGTAAACAAATTGTAAAAAGCCTGACAATTTAAAATGTGATACATAAGTGACTACTTTACATGGCAAGAAGTGTTTCTTAATTCGGTCGGATTGTACCTACCTTACCTAATTAATTAATAAGGGCCACCATAGCCCACTCGATACTTTTGGCAACGGCGACTAGCGATTTAGTCGCTATTCGGTAGCTCGATATAGCTACTGAAACACACAATCAGACCCAGTCGCAGCGATTTGTTGAGGCTTTGGCGTGCTACCACTCCACCCGCGCTTACCTCTCCGCCAGAAGCAGCGAGTCGTCAAAGTACGGTCCAGCAGTGCTAAAAGTATCGAGTGTGCTGAGGCCCTAATTACATAATAGTACACGAAAATTCCCAGTGAAAACAAGACAGTTAACAAACAACATTTTGAGTTACAACCGCAATAAATATCCGTGTCAATTTTCCTACAGAATAATGTGTTTTACCGTACTAATGGCCGGATGAAAGTTCAAAAGGTCTTAAACAAGTGTACGGTTCTAAATACCAATTTTATAGCTTCAAACCCGTGCATTGTGTGAAAGCACGAGAAATGCTAATTTAGAAAAGATTAGCTACGTTGTGGCAATTTTCTTTTTTTTGAAAAATTGGTTTTTAAGCGATATGGTTACGAGTTACGAACTTACGACTGTAGGCAATCGCAATTTGGTTTGTAACTCACAATGGAAAATATTGAAATGGTAATCGTGTGTTCTTGGTATAAAAAATGCATCGCTGATATTATATATGGTGTATAAAGTTTGCGATTAAGCTGAAGTCGTGAGAGGAGCTGGCTCCCTAGTGACCAAAAGCACCTTCTTCATTTTCATGCCAGTATAAATCAATAAAACAAAAAAAAAATAAAAAAATCCCAGACCCGGAATTATTCTATCTGCAGGTCAAACAAATATTTGTTCCGTGCGTGAATCGAACCCGCGACACGTACGTAGCGCAGTAAGCTAATTCAATCAATCATAACAGAAATCAGTAAAAAAAAAAATCCAATTTACGCAACACATCCTACCGTATTTTTAAAAACCTTGACAATTCCATCAACCCGGTATAGTAACTTAACACACACTAAGAAAAATGTTAAAGCCAATTTTAAATCAGTGCTGGGCTCTCCGCGCCCAGCAAATGCTGACCGGGCTACCCTTTCGGCATGGGCATACTTGACAACATCATCATCATCATCATTCTCCTGCCCTTATCCCATTTTATTTGGGGTCGGCGCAATATGTCTTTTTCTTCCATTCATCTCTATCAGACGTCATTTCCAGATTTACTTCCTTCTCATTCATGTCATGTTTCACACAGTCCATCCATCTTTTCTTTGGTCTGCCCCTACTCTGATAGCCATCCACATTCATACTTACTTGACAACATAACATAATGAAATATTTTTTAATGATTATTTTTCTTTTATGTTTTATTTTGTTGTCTCATGGTCTGATTTTTTTTTAAATTTTATTTTATCTTTTTCTTTCGTGTGTTGTCACTGTCCGTGCTGAATAAATGTATTTCTTTCTTTCTTTCCTTAACCTATCACAGCCATCATCACCATTGCCTCTATACAATCGAAAAGTTATCGCAAAACGAGAATGATTCCCGCAGCCGCCGACAGATGTCTACACAGCAGATAAACATTCGTTGTTGTCGGTTAAATCCTATGTAGAGCGCTGGTTGCGGTCACGGCTCGGGTAAGGTCAGCAACGGAGATTACGGAGTGGTCAGTTTAATATTTACCTACTGTGTGAGAAATTTGCAACCTGCAAAAGTTAAGAACAGTATAATGATTATACTACTATATGTAGGTAATTTCAGTGGCGTAGGATTTTGTCTAGGAGGGGCAGACGTCCAGCTGAATTAACCACAGTCGTTTAATGAAAGATGACGCCTAGTAATAAATAACTGGTGGTCGCCCTGTGGTCGAAATTCGACCGTAATTTTAGCATTCTACACTCAATATAAACTTTAACTATGCCAAATATCACGCGCTATATTCTCTTCACGTAGGTATACTATTAATAATGCACTTCATTCATTCTCATTTTTACTGACGTCTTTCTTTACTACTAAGGGTCGATTTAACCAACGTCAGATTATCTATTATCCAAAGAATAAATTTTAATTTTGACACATTTTGTATGACAAATCTGTAAAAAAAAAAAAAAAAACTCCTGGATAACGTTATCTGACGTTGGCGAAATCGGCCCTTAGTAAAGTTAAAATCTATATTAATATTATAAATACTAAAGAAATTCTAGTAAGTATGTCTGTCTGTTAAACAGTAATTCTGCAATACTATCGATTTTTTCTAAGGTGGGCCAAGAAGTTTCTGGGCTGGGCATTGCCCATCCTTCACCCCCTAGCTACGCCTATGGTAATTTATTAATATTCACAGGACTTATGAAATGCTTTGCATTTTGCGCAGTTTAGGAATATTTGCGCCCCGATGTTTTTAGTGTGCGATTACAAACTACTTAAGTATTAAATTATTATACTGGAAATAGTAATTAATACAGTCATAAACACAAGGAGGTATATGTAAAATAATTGTAAACATCTGCTTATCTCTCCTGTTATTAAAGGCGTGACGGAATCTGACTCATCTATCAAAAAAGATGTCAGGTGCCACGAACTCTATTTAGTGATATAAACTACGTTGCTGACCGTACCGAGGCGTGTCGGCTCCACTGTGGGAATGTCTGCTCGTGAATCGCCCGTGGCTTATGACAATTTGCATTTTTTTGCTGTCCATACCGACAGAATGGCTTAGATTCCGGTCTAAGTTACGAGCGAATCTCGTTTAGCGATGCGTACTTATTTTAATGGACTATTAATTATAAATTAGATACTTGAGAATAAGGTTTTCCCATTTTGCTTAATTGCTATAATAAAATTATCGTTTAACAAGGTAATTTATCATGGATATAAAATTTTCTCTTTATGATACCAGAGCGAGCAAGCACTTGGAGCTACTTGGAAGTGATTGACTTGACTTAACCCAACAGCTCGACTGTCGGGTGAAATAAGTATTGGTGTTGTATAGACCTATACAGCAGTGGCGAAGTCTATACAACCCGATTCCCATCGGCTTCCCTTTAGGAATTGGTTAGTGCATAGACCAACGTAATATGGCTTGTATTTCAGTTAGGTCGAGCTCTTCCAGACATGACTATTATAGATTACAAGAGACGGTATGGATTTTTGACTTGCAGCATTAATTGTAGCAATTTTTAGAGGGCATTTTTGGGATGGCTTACCCTTTTTAAAACCGTCACCCTTCGCCACTGCTATACAGTTCAAATTTAACTAAGATAACATGGCGCGCCCCTCTAAAATTCAAAACGTTTGAAAGTATATTTTGTGAAAGTATTTACAAACCAGCCCCTCTGTTACGTGTCCAGGTCATCTCGCCACCTTTTTCTGGGCGGGCCTCGGCAGCGTTGCGTCGTCCATGTTCAGGATAATACATTATAATAAATTAAAGTCTCCTACAAAAATTGTGTCCAATTAAGAGTACCTATTTCTATTCAATTCTGCCCGAACTCACGTTGGACGCTCATCTCAAACGTGAGATGGGCCTCAAACGTTGGTGACACTGTACCGCGTCGTTGCCTGGTCCTTACACAGTCTATGTAGACAGTTCTATTAAAATTAAAATTACGCTCTACTCGCTGACCTCTCGTCCCCCGCACCACCAGCTATCCCCCGGCGGTGGCCGTGCTCTGAAACCTTTCTTTTATCCACGACCACGCTTCTATATTCGCTAATTGCCCACAAAAACATCGCGTGCAACTTTGGCCCCTAACGGTAGGTGATCTACTGTTGATTTGGAGTACCTGGCCAATTATACTGCGTACCTATTGCTATACGAGCAGATGTCTTAGTAATTTCGACTGTATATCGTCGTAGTCTGTGAAAGGATAGGAACGCTATTAAAATGTACCTGAGTTGACACAAGCTGTCGAACGGTCAAGTGTAGGGTTGCCAGGCGTCCGGCTTTAGCCGGACATGTTTTGCTTTTTACGGTCGTGTCCGGCTTTTGTTAGGCTTTTGTCAGTTGCACGTAGCGCCTGCAGAAAGAGCGAAGCAATGAGGAATATCGGTTTACTTCATAAACAATTATATTACGTTACCTACTGAGATTTTTATTGAAAAGAAATTTCCTAACTTCCAGTTTCAAAAAGTATGTCTGGCTTTAAAAATGTTACTAATGTTTGGCTCTTTAAAAAGGCCAGCTTTTAGGGCAAATTGAGTTCAGCTTTTTTAATGTGTAATTTAGTATGTAATGTCACCACCATACTTACATATCGATAGCATTTTTAACCTTTTTAGGTGTAATTCGGCTGAAACGTCAGAAAACATAAAGTATTGATTGTACCCATCCTACCTAATAATTTGTTATACGTGATTGTCTATCGTCTATACCTACTTATATAAAAAGGCTTGTCCTGACTGACTGATCCATCAACGTACTAAACTACTAGGGCTAGAAATTTTAAATTTTGATAGTATATTCCTTTAATGACGTAGGCATCTACCATGGAAGGATTTTTAGGAATTCCACCCCTAAAGGGGTAAAATATAGGTTGAAATTTTGTATCAAAATCTGTCACTTTTGAAGTTAGATCTATAAAAAGTTGTATTTGGGTTTTATAATTGAAAATAAAGAAATGGGTGTTTCAGTGTTTTTGGATTATCAACCCTTATGGGTTTAAAATACGGAGTGAAAAATAGTTGTTTTTAAAGATAAATCAGATAAATCAATAAAACTTGGTAGATAATAAATTGGAAAAAAAATCGCGTTTCCAGAAAGACTTACTTAAGCGATTTTGAAATATCTACTCCTAAGAGAGTAAAATACGAGTTGAAAGTTTGTATGAAAGTACCTAAGTTGTAAGTTTGTATATTACTCGAATTCTCCCTTAATTTTTTGAGAAAATTTCATGAATTTCTGGCGTCCCTGAGTCCTTCTATCGATTGTACAATATCGTGGACAATTTCTAATTGGCGTTGTTAACCGTTAACTTTTCATTTGCACCTTTTGCACTTAATAGTACGCTTTCAAATGCTTAAATACACCCTCGGGGTACAGTCACGTTGTAAATTAACTTTGGGAGAAATCAATATCGTAATAGCTAAAATATTGTCCAACGTAACCTGTAATCATTTGGTGCTAGTGACCTATGAACGAACATTTCACTTCACCATTTATTTTTATATCCATTGCTTTGTTTTTACTTATTCTTAATTCAAAGTTAGTCTACAGGCAGCGATGTACGTTGAACAAAGCGACGTGGTACAATAATTTTCTTTTGTTACCGCAGTGAGCGTTTATAGTACGTTTCTTACTCGTGAGAAAACCCCTTTGGCGACAAACGTGGTACATTATGAACCTGTAGTTATTTTTTTTCTTAATTTTAGTACCAAATCGTCACGTATTCGATGCGTGTTCTTACCTACGTGGGTAAGAAAGGGCAGAGATACAGGGAAAGGTCACAATTCTAATACCATTGGTAAACTCGTGTATCAGTTCAATCAGTTGTGTGAAAAAGAATTGGTGTGTTGTTAGATTTAAATAAAGAACAGCATGTGATTGTATACAACGTGTATCAGGAAAGCTTGGTCATATTAATTAAGGGTGTGGATCAGACCATCAAACTGAACATCAACAACTTTCCCTATAGGACCAACATTGTAATCGCGAAAAAATAATAAGCTGTTCAATACTTTGAAGTTTTATTTAATCATTTATGTACACACATGAAAAGACACAGCAAATATTAAAATAGGAGAACAAAGTACAAAGGTACCTATTGCTTATTTAACAAAAGAAATCTTTTCCAGCAGACCTGCATAACTTATTCATAATAATCATTCATTTATATGGGACAGTAGGTTATTTTTTCACGATTACGATGTTGGTTCCATAGAGAAAGTTGTTTAGTTTGATGGTTTGATCCACACCCTTAAATAGGACCACGCATTTTTTATACAAATTGTAAAACAGGCCATGAAATACCTACCACTGTATCACCTTCATGATCGAATTCGAAACTGTGAATTAATATAATCGGTTACTCTTAGATAAATCACGCATCAGTGAAATAAGATTTTTTATTGATTCTTTCACCCGCTATCCCCTAAAAATGTGATTAAAGTTATTGTTAATTTAAGCCTTTAGACTACAAATACCTTAGAAATATACACGAAAGATAGATAAATTCTACCACAAATAAAAAAAAAACATGATATCCATTGGTCATAGTAACTGCCACTCGCCCCGCCCTACGCGGCTTCGCACCGAGTTACGCGGCACCACGTCATCAATCGATTTAAAATCGATAAAGCATCAATAATATCGATACATCGTGATTTGTGTTTCCGCTACCGGTGTTCACTTGCTTATTACTCTGTTAGGGATGTGTAATTATAACATTTTCTTCGTACTCCTCGAGCAAAATATGATGTAATTAAAACTGTATTATCTTGTGATAGTAAGATTTATTGCCTTATTGGCCTAGTCGTAACAAGTACTACAACAAAAAAAAAACAGTATAAGCTGACGTCACATCGACATCGTACATACAGATCGATTTCAGTAACTTTTAAATTGTTTTTTTTTTTATATGAATTTCGCCAGAACGACGGACGACTAAACCAAAAAAATAATTAAATCTTATTTCAAGACTATAATACTCAATTTTAAATGCAGTAAATAATGCTAGGCTCAAAAGGTTTTTAACAAAACTTCCAAGTAATTGTAAACTCTAAATAAACTTAAGTTTTGGTTATTGATGGCTAGACATTCCATTGACTATCCTAGATATGCTTATGACTAGATATTCCAATTATGTGTGAGGTTCTGCGTTAATTAAATTACACGTTCCTGAAAATGTAGCTTATAGCTTGATGTGTCCTTATGTAGCCGTGCGTACAACACAATTCAGAGGGTTCAATCAGGCTAATTCCGTCACAGGCTTTTGCTGATCGAAATGCGAGTACAATTCCCTGCAAAGAATAGGCCAACTCCTCTTTATTTGTGGATGTCGTAAAAGGTTTCGTTACTAATGATACTTACTCTTAGGTAAAGAGCATGCGCTATGAACTTTGTTTTTTTTTTAACCGACTTAAAAAAAAAGGAGGAGGTTCTCAATTCGACGCGTATGTTTTTTTTTTAATGTTTGTTACCTTATAACTCTCGACTGCCTCAACCGATTTTGATGATTCTTTTTATATTTGAAAGCTGGTGCTTCCCGAATGGTCCCATTTGGTCCAGTTCTGACAATGGGATCCATGAGAAAACCATATAAGTCTTAAATTTACAAGTATGTGCGCGACAAATGGTCGAATAACTCAATATCACGCCAACCGATTTCGATGACTTTTTTTTTGTTTGAAAGGGTATACTACCGAAGTGTTCCCATTTAAATTTAGTGAGGATCTGATGAAGATCTTCGGAGATAGACAATGGAACTCTTGAATGAATAACAGCACATTACTCGCGATTGCTGTAATCTCATGTTTATGTATTGTTTATGCCACTCAAAATTGAAAAATAAAATTAATAAAAAAGTAAAAACCGACTTCAAAAAACTAAAAAGTATAAAATAATTTTCTAAAAAAACTTAACAGCTTCTGAAGTCGGGGCTTATAATTCTTCAATGTACCTAGCGTGGCCCCAACTTCAGAAGCTATCGTATATATCGTATAGAATCATATCGTAGTCTATAATGTGGTAATGATTTTAAGTTATCTGTGGAATTTCATGTAGATAACTACATAGGTTATTTATCATCCCAGATTTCCCAGCTAATAAAATCAGTACAGATATCGTGCAAATGGTTTCATTACGGCTTTGTCTCCGGGCAGCTGCGCAGGCGGCGGTGGGAACGCCCCCAGGCCTCCACCGCACCACTCGAGCATTCCAACGAGAGCGCCCGAACACCGCCAGATTTTATGGCTTAAAATTGTGTGAAAAAAAAAAAAACTAAGTACATGACTTCTTCCGATCTGGGTTTTAAGGAGGAATACTGTGTCAGTCGGCCTGCTACTTTAGAAAAGGTGACAATTTCCAATAGCCAGTGAAAAGAAACGCTATAAATAAATATTTTATTTATTTTTTCAGAAAACTTACAGCTAGAATATATTATAGTAACAACAGTATTAGTGAAGGAAGGCCAATTACAAGTTTTCACAGGTAGGTAATAGACTAGAAAAAATTGACAGTAGACAGACAAGAAGATTAAAAAAACATGAAAAAAACAGTCACTCAGAATTTCGACAGGTTTCAGGTAATATCAAAGAAATGATTACATAAATATGTTTTCAATTTAGAGACACTGGTGGAAAATAACCACCAACGGTGTATGGGTATGACATTTGTAACAGATCACGTGACCGTGCGACAGTAGTCTTCGCGTTCCCGGCCTTTAAGGGTTTTGGTGGTAGGTGACAATCTATGGGCAGGTGGCGTTGCCCGAGGAGAGGGCAAAATGGTAATATGGTAATGAAGGACATGAACCAACTTAGGCCATTGTGTAAAGAGTTGCTTGACCATTGTGTAAAGAACTGCAATATTGCTTTGATTGGTACATTCTTAAGTAATGTCATCAAAACTGTTTTTATAACCTTTTTGTTCACAATAAAAGCTATAAATTGAAAATCTCATCATCTTGCCTTACAGAAGCTCATAAAAAAAGAGTACAAAAGACAAAAATATCTATTAAACATTGATTGACTCGACATGAATAAAATTAATTAAAGTTTTCCCTAAGTTAATTAAGTTTTCATTCTTCTGCGATTAAGCTATAGAACTTATTACGTTTGACAAAAGAAATTATTACTTTTGTTATTACAACACAAATGAATGCGCTCGATTATAATGATTCTTTAGAGAATCATTTTAAAGTGTGATATTGTGTGAGTCTTAGCTAACAACGGTGATTGATTGAATATCGAAGAATCTGGTAATGTTAACACCTAGATCTTCGTCTATACAGGGTGACTTTTCAAACGATCGACTTGTTGAAGTGAGCCATCGAATTGTGAATTGTGATACAAAAAATTTGGAAGGATATTTAAAAAAATAAAAAAATTCAACTCAAGAGTACAGTGTTTGATACGCGGTAAAATAATGTACAAATATATAAAGTCAATATAAATGATGACCGTATAATTTTTTTTTTGTATAAATGATGTTTCTTGTGTTTGCACAAAAAATCACGCTTCTTTTTTTTTAGTCACCTTAACCGTTGCATGTTATAATTATTATTAGATTTTTGGTGAAATATAATTCCTGACATTTTTATTCGTCAAAAGCACAAACGATCCTAATTGTTGGTTGAATAGGTATAATAATATGTCAATCGTTTAAAAAGTCACTCTGTATTAAAACGATTATATTAATTTAATATCTGAATTTGGACTTATTCAATCAACTTATTCTTGGGGTCAAAATATCATAATAGGTCATTAATTAATCATTGGTAGGCGAAATCGTGAGCTCAATGCAGTAAAATATAATTTAAAACATTAAATTTTTCTAGATCTGTTTCATTTCCAATAAGGTAGCAAGGTCAACGAACAGAAGGCATAGGACTAATGGCCGGAAGCCGACCTCCTATCATATCGAAAAAGAATATTTAAATCCCAAGGATCTTCGCGTGCCGCCAAATGCTACCGATTACCAGATTCCTTGACACCGTCCAATCATCAAGACCCACCTCGCCCCTCGTGCTCTTTACAATCAAGACGAAAGACGTGAACATCGGAAGATTGGAGAGGTCTGAGTAATTTGGTTTCTATATTTGAATTTTTGGGATAATCGTTCAGAATTTGAAGCGCAACTGTCTGGTGTCACTTACGGATTCCATTCTCACGTTTTAAATGGAATTAGTCATTCGTTCCTAAAGTTAAGCATAGCGTTGAACACGAATAGCTTAGGGCATTGATCAAAATGCGTTTGCTTTTTGAAAAATTGATGGTCGTACATAATTCAGTAGGTTGCTTGTAATTTAGATTATTTATCCTGAAGCGACCTATAAATTCCAGCTTGTTATGTTGAAAGGGTTAGTTCTATTCATTATTCTATTCTATTTATATATATTTAAGATAATAAATTAATCATTATGTCGTCTTTAATGTATCTTTTATTAACAAGTCTTTAAAGAAAGGCAACATACAGGGAAAGTAACATACAGGATATTTTTTGTAAGTGCACATTTGCAGAGTGATTCAGTGTCACTTCCGAAATGCAACCGCAGTACTAAAATTCACTACAAAACATAATAAAAAATTCATTTTGTATGGCTTGCACTAGTAAATCATGCGTGTCCCTCATACTAAGTCTAATTTTCGTTTTATTTTAAAGTCTATGCCAATACTGCGGTTGCATTTAGGAACAGAGACTGAATCACTCTACATATACAAAAATTACTGGTAGGTATACCGCGCTATCAGAAAGTGTTTCTAAGCTATCAAAAACGAATCCGCCATAAATTATACTATCTTTATTTATTTCATCGTTGAAATGAATCACACAGGTGAAGCTATGGCTACGCTTATGAGGCTTTGTAACATAAAGACTTATCACAATAATCGCGTGTGAAAGCCTTCAATCTATATTCATATCGGTCGTGATATACGATGCTATAATTTGGCTGATTGCAGCCCGCAATCCTATTGTTATGCCATGGGAATAAAGAACATAGTACGGAGTTACGGACTACAATTTTTGTGAAATTTCCCACTGGTGATGCGTTAGAAAAGAAATAAAAGTTCGTAATCTTTGGTCAGGTCTATAGAATTTGTAAGGTACTTTCTTTGTGGGCCTAAAAAGGTTTCGTTCGTTACGGTAACCGGCAATATTATCAATATTATTTCTGAATCTATTTTTGAAATGTTTTTTTATTTCTAAGTAGATATCTATTATTAATTTTTATTGAACAATTTATGTACCTACACACAGAAAGGAGAATAATTACATTTTTTTAATTTAAAATTTAGGTTAAGGATCGTCAACGTTACAGACACCATGAATAAATTACATAAAATTCTTGCTTTTCTGGTATTGCAACATTATTATAGACAACCACAGTCCACATTACATAGACAAACAAGAAAGCGAGCTAATAAGGTAATAGAGTGGTAAAAAATATATTTATGAAACATTAATTTTATCATCAAAATATTCTAAAGTAGTATGCTTTTAAGCAAAAAATACGAAAGCAGTTTCTTTATTTAAATTATCTTGTGCTTTGATGTTTTTGGGTAGCTTATTAAATATTTTTGGTGCCATAGCCAGGAAACTTATAAATAATAGATACATGACATCATAATTCATAATACATTATAAAATTATTATTTAATTAAATTATTAAGGGTTTATAAACTCCGGATAAGTAGTTTATCATGGCATATCAACAGATTATGGTAACAAGCAAAGGTTGTTCACAAGTAAATATCAGGTTAATTCAAATCGCACTTATAGAGGGTCACAACAAGTAAGATGAAATATAAAACCAATTAGTAACTGGCGTTTCGCGGTAATTTACCTTCGATTACTTGTAATACCACAGCAAAGTGCATAAAGGGTGCCGCTGTCAAAACATGGGCATTCACAAGTTTCCAACCTCTTTCGTTTTTTCCTTTTTGCAGGTGCAGAATGTTTGTGAAAAAAAAAAGATTTTATGACGGCGCTTGAGTTTACCTGACGGCGTTATGCGAGAGCCACTCAAGAAATAATAAAGAGTATTTGTACGAAATAAATTTAAGTGTTGCGAGTGTTGTATTTGTAAGGGCGCTTCAGACCACCACAGAATAATTTGATATGGTGTCATAAACGCTATATTGAGAACAATTACTTTGTATTTTATTTTGACAACCTTTGTTGATTTATATCGATTTGTTATACACATCCTGTATAGGTTCACCGTAAAATGTGTAGGTATCTGTTGCATTCGTTTTAAATTACTTAATTAATAATCTTCTTGGATGCCTTCCTTTAAATTTGGTTATAAGCGGAAGTGGGCCAGCAACAGTATAGGCTTGAACTATAGGGATGAATAAATTAGTGAGATTGAAAAATAATAACTGCATATTATCTACGTAAACAATACGTTATCTATTCATTAATTTGATGTTTCTTTAAAAATGTGCAAAATATTGAAATATGATTAATCTTTATAAAAAAAAATCAACTGTTGCATACAAATAATACAATATTACTTGATTAAGGGCAGATTTTTCAATCGCTACTTAACTTTATCCGAGTTAATTTAAGATTTGAATTTTTGACAGGTTTTCTATACAAAATATGTCAACTGTCAAATTTATTCGAATAATAAAATATAATACATGGCGATTGAAAAAATTGCCCTAAATGTATGGAACAGCAGATTTTTCTTCGCGATTTCCGTATTGTTTTTATAGTAAATGATGTTCATAATGAGGGATCAGGACAAGAAAGGTTGGACCTTTATCCTAGATGATATTGGTTTATTCTTACATAATATGAGAATCAGATCTATATTTTTTTTATCTGTCAGTTTCGGTCCATCCTAATTCTAATGGCGCGAAACTAATATGCGTTACTTGTGAACCGTTAAGATTACATACTATTGTACATTTTTTTTTACAATTTCGTGAATACAAATACGTACAATTTAGTCTCGGCTATTCGATTCAACCCGTTGGTGGTCCTGGGAATAATAAGATGCCATTAAAAAAAATACAGCTGTGTCTGCAGTCCAGATCATAACAGTCTTTGAACCAATATGAAGTATTATATTATATAGTACATACATTTATAACATTATGACGTTGTCTATAATTTGTAAATACTCAAAGAATATAGAGCCATATGTATCAATTGGTGGTTTTGAGTTGGGAATCGGACACATAATTTATGAAATATTAAAATAACATACTTAAATAAATCCAGCCCATTACTGTGATTACTGTCCCACTACTGGGCACGGGCCTCTACTCAGAATGAGAAGGGTTATTATAGGCCTTAGTCCACCATGCTGGCCTGGTGCGGGCTTGGTGCGGGTCGGCGGACTGCACACACTATCGAGAACTTTATGAGGCCCTCTCAGATGTGCAGGTTTCCTTCACCGTTATCGCAAGTGATAATCAAATTCTAATCCGCACATGAATGCGAAAAGTCAGAGGTGCGGGCTGGTTTCGAACTCAGACCCTCCTGCATGGGAGGCAGGCGATCAACCGCTAGGCTATCACTGCTTTTAAAATACTTGTTAAAAAAAATTTTGACTCGTGAAATGACAAATCATGGTACTTATTTGCACGATGGGCGCGGAGGGTGTTATGGACGATTTTATAATGTCATTCCGTCGCTGCAGTCCATGACAGCATGAGACTTTCTGAGATCTTTATACCGTACTTAGGGTTTGCTTTGGAATTAAGTATACTTTCTTTATTAACTTTTAGACTTTGTTTATTGACTTCGTCGGTCTTAGCCACGGAGGAGAGAAGGGGTTCTCTCCTCCGTGGTCTTAGCGTATGCTCAGCACAATTTCAGAGTGTTATGTATAAGTTAAGCATAGCTTAAGTAAAGTATGCGCTAAGTCAATGTACGCAGTACCGGGACACTTAATAATTAATATTCCAACTTATATGTACACCTGCATTATAAGCAAATAAATGATTTCTTTCTTTCTTTCTTTCTTTATAGATTATAGAGCTTACAGTGTCTTAAAATTGAGTTGCATTTTATTTAGTATTCGATGGATAGAATTGCCAATTTTTCTAAAATTGCTAACCTGATCTAAGAATTTATTAACCAACATCAACCGAAAGTCAAAGATTTTTATTTCAACTGGGCCTTTGCAGGCACTTTCAAAACGTCGTGATTCTAGGTGCACGGTTCCAAGTGGGTTGGTCCTGGAGAAGATACCGGCAAGAAACTCCATAGATATATACTCTTTTCTTGAATTTAGTAGTATAAAAAAATCACATATTCACAAGAGATCCGTTGTTCATAAATACATGAAAAAAAAGTTATTGTTTTTAAGTTTCGCCACAATACGTGTCAATGGTTGCCCTCGTGTGAAGTCACAAATCGATGGTAAATCAACAAAGAGCCGCGCGCCACTCTTGGGCAGAGATCCGCAGACGTGTACTATGACTGAAAGAGTTTGGTACTTTTCTAATAATATATTATTTCATCAAATGGAACTTCAAAATTGCGGTACTGACGTGATTTGCAGTGTCCATGGATTTGCAAGTGGATCAACAATTTTCATGAACGACAAGCTATATATTTTTTTTATTTTTTTCAAATTATTATTTTTTCTGCTTAGTTTTACACTGTTGCCATCCTAAAATTGTATTCTCTGTCTATGCACCTGTCTTCTTCTTAGTATCTATGTCTATCATTTTAGTGCGTCTTGTGTTTGTGGCAAATAAATGTCTTTTCTTTGTTCTTTTCTTTATATACAATATTTAAATAAACTTAAGCTTAAAGCTTTTTTCTGAATTTCATTCCTTGCTTTACTTCGTTATTATTCGTAGATTGTTCGCTTTTATCATTTTTGTGTCAACTACTAAGTACTAAACACATCAGCAGTAAATATTATTTTATCAAGTACCAAAATTAGTTATCACCGATAACCATCCACGAGACGGTCAGTATGCACCATCCAGGGTTGTCACACCTAAACAAACATCACGGCTCATTGTGTAACTTACAGCACAATAGGATTATGTCTTGCAAAAAAACTTGAGCTGTGCCGAATTCTTAATGTACTTTGTGTAATACCATCCGTATTTAAAAGCCTTATTTGACGCGAATCTGATACTTCAAGGCAATGTCATATAAAAAGATGTGGTGGTATTTTTTTCATTAGGATTCCATAACTTTTGGTGGATCGTTCGGTTATTATTAACCCTATTTTCAAACGTTTTTATACCTTTTACAATCAATATAATTCTTTTTATAATAAAAGTAGAGTTCATTTCCAGAAAAAATAATTTAATTATATACCTACCGCGATTTAGCACCTTATTAGCAGTTTCTATAAAAGGCGAACGCATTCACAAATGCTGTAGATCGATCAATCACTGTATCCTTGCATCGCCTGCCTTCTATGAATTTACTTCTAAACAAATAGAGTCAAAATAAATAAAATTGGTAATAAAATTCTCACTTGCTTTTCTGGTTTAAAATCTGACTACATGGAAAAGGCAATCTGGACACCTGAATTAGGCATATTGGGGATACCCTGCCGCCATGGACATTGGACAGCCCTAGCCGGCAGGTAGGCGCCGGGCATCGCAGACGCATCTTGCTGTGCTATTGTTTTCAAAACGTGCGCGCTACCTGCGCATCGAATGATTATACGCGTTTTTATTTTAGCATTTTTTTTGTTTTAGTACTAAAAAAAAAGACTTATGAAGAATTGGGGTAGTGATGCGATTCGACTTATTTTTACTCGAGCTGCAGAAATAAAACATGTTTTTTTTATTTTTGTTTGTATATTATTGTAGTTCTTTGGTTCATTAAATTTTAGGAGCTACGCGACCTGTTACTAGTTTATAAGTTTTTTCGTTCTATCTCTGCCACCCTCTATGCGATTTACTTCCGTATTTAACATCAATATAAGCTGTTATTGTGAAAAAATTATAAGTACCGTCCTAATAGAATTATTGTTGTTATCTACTTACATAAACAATTGACGCGAGTCACCAATATGGGTGCGTCTATAAACTGTAAATATTCCGGGTTTTGTTATTATTTCGTAACAAGTATCAATAATTTGAAGTATATTTTATTCACCTTGATGTTTCAGTGGCTGAAAAAAACAAACCTTAGGCTGAGATCTATAGTGCGTACTTTGACTTTGCTCAGGGTTTACTCAAACTTTGCTAACCTGATTTATATGCTTAGCTTATACTTTTATTTGAAGTATTTTGGCATTGACTCCTCGATCATCCGGATGTGACTTACTGCTGCAAGAGGATGTGAAACAACCAAAATATTTTTATAGACTTTCTATATTAGGTATACATAATTATTAAAAAACTAAAAATATGAAATAGTTTTCTTAAAAAACTTTACATCATCTGAAGTCGGTGCCACTACCAAGCTAGGTGCATTGAAAAATTAAAGGCCCCGATTTTTAGGAAAATTATGATAATTATACTTTTTAGTTATTCGAAATCGGTTTCAACTTTTATTAAAAAAATATTTTATTTTTCTATTTTGTGTGGCATAGACATACAATTACAGCAATCGCGAGTGATAATGCTGTTATTTATTCAAGAGTTCCATTGTCTATCTCCGAAGGTCTTCATTAGATCTTCACCAAATTTAAATGGGACCACATCGAGAGTATAATTTTTTTATTTCAAAATCGGTCTCTAATTGGCGGAGTAACCGCGTTACTAACATACAATCGAATTGAGAACCACCTCCTCTTTTTGAAATCGGTTAAAAACGAATCGGTGAATTATGTTGATCCGTATAAAGTTTTAAGTCGCGCCCAGATCTCAAAACAATGTCGTTCAAACAGGAGGTCCAGAGAGGAAATGATTAATTAGCTGAGCAGCTTCCGCTATAAAACTCGGCTGATGCGCTAAACAGCCGGGCAAACTGGAAACAATAGGGGCATTCATGTTTGTAAGAGCCGGTAGTATGTACTGATCCTACCTTGGTACTCTAACGTGATATTTTAGAGCTGTTAAATTTTTAGGCATATATTATGTAGTATGTATTCTGTCATGTGAGATGTGACGGCCATTTTTGTTTTAGGATTCTTGTCATTTTTGGAATGTCCGTAGCTGCAATAGATTATTACCTATGGGAGCTAAGGACGTCTCAAAAATGACAAACAAACAACAACAATACAATTTCCGTACCAATTTACATTTTTTTTCAGTTTGGTGTTGTTTGGTGGCCATATGACGGCATGAGTGATTTCAGCGCATGATAATTTAGATACAGTACTGCCATATTCAGCTAAATTATCACTCCTACCTTATACCATGAGTTGAATATCGTTATCGAAGATTATGAGTACCTTTACTATAATAACTTTCCCTGCTACTGTGAGTGTATGGTAGGCACCATTTATTTTGTATTCTTAGAATTGTTCATGCTGTGGTCAGAAAATATTATCCATTTCTTCAAAACGCTGAGATGACAGTAAAAATCTTCATAACTAACATAGAGGATTCTTGTTCCTTTCTTCCTATTTCTGGCGCTAATATTAGGGCAGGCTACTTAAAGAAGAATTTTCTGCACTTTATGCATCTCAATGCAAAATTTAAACTACAGTTCTTGTTGTACAGCTCAGTTCTTGGTTTTAAACTAGGTTATGAAGTAACTCCTTTGTAATATATTACGGTAAATGATGTTGCTATTCGTCTTTTCTTCAGCACTATTGCAATCTTTGCAACACATGTCAGCAAAGCTATTAAAATGGTAAAAATGACAACACAGTCACCGAAATGACCGCAAAAATAATTATCAGTGTCAAAGGCGCTGTAGAAACAGTCTCTACGAATTGATTGCGTTGAAATAAAAGTCAAATAGCCCGTGGTTATAGACAGCGAGATTGATCGAGTGATCTATCTTTGTCCGAATCAGTTCAGCCGTTTATATTGTAGCAGGTAATAAATAAACTAGGCCAAATGGTTGCGCTTGGCGCCGGCTTCACTTGTCATTGCACCGTCCTTTTCGCAAACCAAAGACCCTTTGATGCCTCAGAGAGTGCGCTAATGCTTTTGCTCTCGTTTGTTAAAACCTCTAAATTGGTCCAAGCCACACGCAAAAAAATAAAAAATTGTCTCACCATAGGCAAAGGAAACTGTGTAAAGCCAATACGTAGATAACTGTTCAAAAGAGGGTCAATCAAACCAAGCCTCATTTGCAGGAGTACCAACTTAATAATTTTGTTAATTGGCAACACCAATACTACGCAAGGCGCGTTTTGTTAGACTTACGTAAGTGCGATAAGTAAGTTCCACTTATGAATTTCTGAGGTTCGGTATTTTTGGTCATAATCACTAAAAATAAATCGTTTTGCGTATTTGTGATATTCAAATATGTAGCTAGTAAACAAAATATGTGTACAGGATTTGTTTAATGTTAAATTGGTAATAGGTATTTAGTTTCCTAATTTAGCAAATATTAGGTGTTATTACCCACGCATTAATCGGTCAAGCAGTAGTCAATAAACTTTGCTTCACCTACAAGATTTATTAACGAAGTATGTAATTGATGTAGAAGTACATCATTAGTGTAATTTTCATATCACAGTTATCAGAGCAGAACATTGCTCGAATGGGAAAAAGATAGATGGACGCGGGCACTGCTGGAATGGCGACCACGACAGCACACCAGACCGTGGGGACGACCACCTTATCATTGGGTAGATGATATTCGGCTACATGCAAGTCCGGATTGGATGGCAAGGGCCCAAAACCGTCAGGAGTAGAGGTATTCGGAGGAGGCCTACACCCAAAAATGGGTACTACATGGTCCGTAATGATGAATGATTTTTATAGATATCTATCAAATAAAAATATTGGGATTCATAAATCAATATACTTATTATGTAATACGTGAAGAAAAAACTTTGTACCCTTTTTTAAGCATATTGCGCGCACGAAGGAGTGTGAGATTTGGTATAGTTAAAGTTTATATGGAGGAGTGCAGAAAGCTAAAATTACGGTCGAATTTCGACCACTCGGCGACCACTAGTAATTATAATTTGGGAGGCGGGATTGTGGTCACAATATGTTATTGGTCCACAGGTGGACACAACTGCCCATCCCCTCAGTAATACTCCCCTAGTCTTCTCACACGACTCTCTGGGGAGAGGATGGGAGGGTTTATTCATAATTTGAAACTGCTACGACAGATAGACATTAACATCCATACTAATAATCTATATCAATAGGCGAATAGAAAACATTGTAACTCTTTTAAATTTTCATCAAACATAGCTAAGATGATTCCACATTAAACTAGCTTTCAATTAAAAAAACTGCATTGAAATCGGTGCATCCATTTTGGAGCTATGCTGGCACAGACAGACGCACAGATACACACTATATACTTATAACACCCCTCTTTTTTGTCGGGGGCTAAAAATAAAGTCACTCGCCGAGTCTATCTGTTTGTTCGCTAACTACGTTTTTTTTTTAACTATACAATGGATTTTAATTTTAACCATAATCTTTAGCATTTGATCCGGAAGGTTTATAATATTATGTATAAGACTTTCATATTTGATGTAAGGATAGTAGAGAAATTGCACCCGAGCGAAGACGGGGGCGAGTCGCTAGTTCAAAATAAATATCTAAGAATGAACGCAAAAACGCTTACACAAATATCATTAGAGTCACCTTTGAGCAGCGCAGTTTCAATGTAAGTAATTGCTGACACAAATTGATATTGCGCAAAAACCCCATACTTGTCACGTGTGGCATATTATGTGGTGTGGGATCATGGGATGACACTCTTCAGGGTTGATAAAACATTGTGTGAACCTTGGAAGACTTATTTTGAAACGGCTTTCTTTTTTTTACTTTTCGAGTATTCCGATGCGGTCATTTAGAATTTATGCAGGGCAAGAACTCTTGCGCCATTTGTTTTTTACGTATACAATTGCGGGTTGAAACTTTATTTGAAGGCTTTCTAGACGTCTGATGAGGCAACGTTTAATGACGTCAATGAGAAAAGTTTCGTTCTAACGTAAGCTTTTCTTAATCAGCTTCCAAATAAAAACAATGGCATTTTCATGTTATCGCTGACGTAAATATAGATTATACGCGTCAATCCTTTCTTATAATTTCGCAACCCTAAAATAAGACCAGCCCCTCTGTGTCACGGGCAGTGGTCGTTATGCGAAGAACGTAATCCGCATTATATCCAAATAGCCTATAGCGTTCAGCTGCTAACAACACAGATGTCCCGCGCAAATTAATTGGAAATGTCAAGTGCACGAGACCCGACGCCATCTTGTCCCCCTCATTCTTTTTATTTTTTGTCGCGCACGTGGCTATATTGCGAGACAGCTGGGCGAGAGTGCGTTAATACGCACTTGACGTTAGCAACAGTCCGCAATTTTAGTTCCAAAAATAATTTCGGCAATTTCCGAACACTTTAAATAATAAGCTTTAAATTCTAAAAAAAATCCAAAGTAAATATTTTCGCTAAAGCCTTTCTATTATTATGTACTTTTTCGAAATAGTAGCTATTATGGTTAGGTAATTTATTTTCAACCAAATGGGCATTTAATTTCTTTTAAAAACGGTTGGTAATACTGCAATGACATTTGACATTTGCGCGGGAAGGTGCATATATTGAAATTGCGAGTTAGACATGCGTTTGGTTAATGCAAAGATAATGGTCTGACCTATTTAATGGTAGATATAATTAAATATCGCCGTCTGTTTCCGGCAATTAGATCGAAAGCGATCACTGTTGAATTCCTTTGTTACATTAAAAAATATATTTTGCTCCTTCCGAACACCTTTACTCACGAATTTGAGCACCTGATGCGTTTCGTTCGCAGCTGATGATCCTAAAGCCACGATATTACAACACCTTGACTTTTCGTTACGGAATTTCCTTCCCTTAATTACATTTTATATGTTTTGGCCAATTGTCTACGAATATCTGCGGTGTCGGTATCAATTTTGTCGTTTTTATTGTGAGTAATGTAGCGATAGCACGCAACTGGGGTCTAGATATTTCAAGGAACAAAGAGCTCGAAAGATCAATAAGCTGTCCCTCGGAAAATGCAAACTTTTTTATTAAAATAACAAAATGATAATAAAGCGCAGGAGTTCATTTTCCTTTTTAACCCCCGACAAAAAAGAGGGGTGTTATAAGTTTGTAGTGTGTATCTGTCTGTGGCATTGTAGCTTCAAAATGGATTGACCGATTTCAATCCAGTTTTTTTAATTGAAAGCTAGTTTAATCGGGTACCATCTTAGATATGTTTCATGAAAATCTGTTCAGCCATTCAAAAGTTACAGCTCTTTTTCTAGTTGGAGTCGGGGGTTTTTGATGGTTAGGTTATAATTTATTTATTAGCTCAGCCTGTGGCTGTCTACTGCTGGGTATCAAACGCCATCAACGTATTTCATTTTACCAGATAATTATCGTCACAACACACAACATCACGCTATTTCCAGAAGGGTTAGGTAGAGGTTTAGGTCAGAGTTTTGGCATAGCTGCGTAAATTTTATTCAAGACTATTTTATTTTTATTAATTTACATTTTATTTACTTTTTTACGTTAGTTTTTTTTGTATCACTCAAAAATATTTTCTGTCTTTCTTTATTGTTGTAGACTCACATTTCACCGAATCTGTTATTTAGTCCCAGTCAAGTCAACTACAAAATATCAGATGACATTAAATTTTACGTTTGGTTATGGTTGTTGGTGGTAATTACACCAGAAGTCCAACACCCGGTTTCTCAAAGCTATTACCAGCTTAAACCGGGTCTTAAGCTTTAGAGTTTCAAAAGAGGTAACAAAGAAGTAGGGAACATTCATGGAAAGGTAAGTCTTATTGGTGTATGTTTGTGAGATTGGTGTCCTTAACCACATCCACGATTCAGGAGAGAATGAATAAAAGAAGAGAAAGTATGTTTTCAGAAAATTCATTATGAATCATAGAAAAATTGGGTTGCCCACAGAACGTCAGTTACGTGAAACGTCAGATACGCATAATGTCAGAAATACGACAATAATGCGTTTCAGATATTATGCGTAGTTGTCATTTTAAGTTTTCGACATTACGCGTTTCTGACATTATGCTTATAAGGCGATTTGCGTTTTCGATATTTTACACTTCCAGAAATTGGACGATAGTATCTACCTACATGAGTACAATTAATCGCCGAATTGTTTTACCGATCACAAAATAACTGTTTTGGGAAACAAAGATTGTTGATAGAAGTGTACTTAATCAATTTATTATTTCAACATCCAAAGATTCTGAATTCATACTTGCACATTGCCGAGTTAGGCTGTGAACATGTTGTCGGTGGAACTAATCGCGATTTTACTGCAATGTCATGTGGGGAAGCGAACATGAAGCTAGATGTACCTATGTTCGACAACGCGTGAGGGATGCCCCTCGTATTGCAAGCGGCCATGTAACAGATTATCATCAGGCGGGCCGTAAGCTTGTTTGCAACAATAGTAGATTTAAAAAAATAATCAAAAGCTATTACAAGTTATTTTTAGATCTATGCAGCTAATAAATAAAATACGTTGTTAAATATGAGCATCAGTTATTCCTGTGTTCAGTTTCTTATCTAACCAGATGCGGTTGAATATCTACACGGAGCGACTCCCTCGTACTTCCTCTTTCCGCTCCGCTTTCCTCACTGTATCCTCACCCAGCAGTCCGTTGGCCCGCGCGTTCTAAACAAGAAACAAACACGTTTGTTAGCCCGTGATATCATCGCATTCATACCATATATGCCATATGCGGCGATTGTCTGTGCCGATTGTAAACATTATCGCAACTCGTACGCACCTGTATTGTGCGGATATGTTGTGATCAGTATGGCATGTTGAGACTAGGAGCTCTTTACAGGCTGTTCATATGAAATAATAATTATGATTACGACGATAAAATGGTTGCTAGGAAACGTGGTGATAACTTGGAGAAGATGTTCATGACAGGCAAGGTGGAAGGGAAAAGACCCAAGGGGGCGGAGCCCAATGCGTTGGACTGACCAGATCCGCTTGACACTCGACTTCAGTGTGAGCGACGCCATTCATGCTGCAGGGAACAGGGCATAATGGCGGAGTATAGTTCAGAAGGTGCTACATACTTAGAGGTCACGACCCTCATCAGTGAGGAAAACGTATAAAGTATACATACTTACTCGTAAGACTCGTGTTGTTACATGATTTTCATCCCTCCTCATCACATGCCCAATTGCCCATACCACGACAAACGGTTACTTCTCAAGGTAATTTTGTATAGTATTTATGTAACATAAAATGTATCTATCTATGATTATTGTTACACCACGAACTACCCCTATCTTATAAGTTATAACCTGCAAATTTGTCCATCCCAAGGTTGTCTGGAAGAAATCGCCAAATGCGATAAGACCGCCCTTTGAACATTTCTTTTTTTTTTTTTTTTTTTGTATCTGTTTTGTACAATAAAGTGTATTGTATTGTAACTAGCTGTACCCTTCTAAAGGGACGGAAGAAAAATTAGAAACAATTTTTTTTCAGATCATAACTTATTACATCCATATCCATATTACATTTAAAACACATCTGGTCATGATTCGTGCGTCACCTGGTATTTATCTTGGCTGGTGCCGATCGGCAATCAAAACACAGACTTATCGCATTGAGCCGCGAGATTTCCGCTAAAACTTATGCATCTTGTTTGCGGTTCATCGTTTTGTTGAGTTTTGAAAATCCATCATTAGGTTGGGTGGTCCTTGAAGAATGAGCTACTCGACTGTATTTAGCTTTATTACATTTTCTTAGCGAGAATTGAGACTGACCGATTCTTAATTCAAAAGCAAACTTCTGTTCTTCTTAATAAAGTCTTAATTACAATGTTTGAACTTTTGATGCCAGTTTTAAATAAAGAATTGGGATAGGTGCGGGAGGGGAGTGACGCAAGATGTCAGCCACAGACCCATGATACCCACTATAGGAATTGTATAATGTAGATCTGAAAATTGCTACCACCAAAACGTGATTTAATAAGGAGTTTTAAATGTCAGGCAGGCACTCCATGTAATTTTGATTAGCATATACCACGCAATCCTGCTCATAAAATCAGTAAAATCTAACTTACAATATTAATTTAGTAGAAATTTTTCTAATGATTTCATTCTCAGAGATAAATCTCTGTCAAAGTCGTCTCTTACCTATATTCTGGAATTCTTATATTCATTCCGTCCGTGATGCCTCTAATACTCAGTAAACAAACCAAACAAGCGCAAGAAATGTTCGTACCCTTCCGTTTTTAAAGTACGTTAGCGCGTGCAGAAAATAATAGATGTTACCCCTCCGGCTGCCGGCCCGCGACTGACGCGTGCGTGTCACGTGACTCCCACGTGGCGACCTCTTTTGTATTAAGAACTTATTATTTTTGGAGGGTAGCTGTGGGCACATTTCGAAGTGGTGTGGTAATGGGAGTTTTGAGTGAATCAATATAAAGTTTATTTATTATGAATTTGATAAAATTCTAAGTTCGTATTCTTTATCGAAAAAATCGGATTTTTTGAACCTTCCTTTGATTTTTTACAATCTAGTCAAGTCCCTTTAATGTAATCTAGTCCCTTTTGTAACCTAGTCAATTTTATCAATTATTTATTTGAAGAGGTAGGGTACTAAGCCCCTTTGTCACTGCGACCTGCGAAGATCTATTGTGACGAAAATTTTATCAATGGGTGATGATTTAAATTTGTATAAAAATCTGGACACTTATTAATTCATTAAGTGACTAAATGCAGACATTAATACGTATTGTTCTCAGTCACATGCGTCTGGCTATGATTACAGTGGTTTAAAAGGAAGTATCTTTCGAGAAGACAGCACCAAAAAGTCTAAAACCGTAAACCGCCCAAGACAATAAGTATCTATAAATAAACAGTGGATCGATATCCCAAATAGACATATCGACCAGATGGCCGAGGATATCCTGTTGGAACAGATTGCCCGCGATAATTATAGTTTGTAAGTGGCGCGTGCGCGTGGGGCAGACACTTGCGCGCGCGCCGGATTCGTTGCAGCGAGCTTTGTCACGCGATGATGTCCTTTGTTCGCCTTCGTAACATGTAACGCGAATGGGACTGTCCGAAAAAGAGTCAATAAAATTTAAGAATGATGGACAAATTTTTCCTTTTGCCAGCGCAAGCAAAGAGGCTTTCAATACGAGTCAATTTCGGTTATGAAATGTATCGAACGCATAAAGTACATTATAATTATATATTTTAGACAAGATATCTGCCCGGTGGCGGATTTACCAGCAGGCTGAGAAGGCTTGAGCCTAGGGCGGCAGATTTTAGGGTCGGCAAAGGGGACCGTATCTTCTTTATTGTTTTTTATTATTACTATTGTAGCAACTCAGACCTTTGTTTTATAATATAGTCGTGCATTATTGAGATTTAATTAGCTCAGAAATATACCCAAGGAACTATTTTTCGTACAAAACTAAGAACAGGGGGCGTACTATGAGCTCTTATAGCAGGGCTGAAATTAAACTGCCCAGAAATTTCCAGAATGAGCTGACCTTTCATTGTACGAAAAGCCTATACAGTGCGAGGTCAGCTCATACTGGAAATGTCTGGGCAGTTCAATTTCCACCAATATAAGAGTTCATAGTAAGACCCCTCAAACTTTTAGAGGTAAGCGTGGCAAAAATTTAACAGCTTAGACTTGGAACATGTGTAAATCCGCCATTGCTGCACTGTACCATACCGGCAAAGACCCTGCCGTCCCTTTTCTCGAAGCGACTCAGCGTAATGTTGTATTTTGGGATTCGCGGACTGACTGCTGTTTGATTTGGCAAGTTTCAGTGTCCAGAGGGCTAAATTCACGTAATTTTATGACGCGCGGATCATATTGCAGTGACGCTTGAACTCGACGCGAGCGTATGTCACTGAAGCTAAGAGAATACCAAATGTGTTGTTTCGATCAAAATTTTACTGCAACTGCGCGGCAACTGCATTTCTTTAGTTACGTGAATTAGCCTACGGATAGATGCTGATGCTCATGATACTAGGAGACCACGCTTTGCGGTTTAGTGCTAATATCTAAGGCTAATAGTCTAGTCACTAGTGCTAATAGAGTATTTTAATGAATACATTCGAACTATTTCTAACGTCCGCGTCGCACTGATATTTCTAATTAACTAATTGGACCTTTAACGATTTTTTGCGCAAGCGCACCAGAGAACAGGTTGGTATCGGAAGCGCTTCATTAGTGACAAGTCGTTAGACATAGGCATCTGAACAAAAACATACACCAGCCGGTTGGTCAACCAGTCAGTTAATTCCCCGATATAAGTTTTTTTTTAAATTGCCAGATTTTTGGTTCCCATAGATGTTTTAGTAAATGAGTAGAGTTTGAGAAATTACAAACCAAACGGACTTAGGATAATATTCACCAACAATATAACAGATGTTTAAGGGGGTCCTTTACAGAAATGCCGCAAAAACCGATTTGTATTTACAATTTTTTGAATAGAAATTCTTATTTTTTTGCCCCGAAAAAAATATATATCAAACTTGAAAATGTAACACGGATTTTTCGGTCGTCCGATACATGATTGGACAAAGTTGGCTCGATAAAAAAAATTCGCAAAGTTACCCCTTTTAAAAATATTTTTACAAGATTATTTCTAAAATATTATATTATTTCAAATAATTTTTACATCACAATATTGGTCGCAAGTATACCAAGGCAAGTCGGTCGTTATTTTTTCATAATATTACGTATATTGGTCACAATTTGAGAAAAACCACAAAATTCGTGATTTCTGTCATCTCCGCCATCAATCAGTCGCGTTTCGGCGCGCATCGAGGTCGGACCTGTGCTAATTTTTTGAAGTTCCTGCGCTTACCCTTTATTAAAAACCAAAAGAAAGAATGACAGTATAATTATTAAAAAAAATATTAAAAAGAAATAGGAAGTACAAGTAACTTGCCTTTTATTCAGAAAATCTAAGTATTTCGTTTATAAAATCAATATGATAAAATAATTTCTTGACATCTCCGTCAAGAATTCATTTTATAGGATATAGTATAGAAAAATCAGTATGACAATTTGTAGTGTTGAGAAGAAAGAGTATGAAGTTTTATTTATATTCTATTTACTTATAGAACAATATTATCCAGTTTATATAAAAATAGCGATGGAACTCCGACAAATATTCCCGCTACTAATGAACGTATATTTATCAACTTTTGTAAACCTCGTAATTGACTTGTCTACCGAGAGAACCAGTTGAATTGGATTTTTTTCTATACTATAACATATATTATTTATTACTCATACAATTTTTTTATACACACTAATGAAAAATACATAAATAAAATTTAATAAACTATAACCATTTGTTAGGTTTTTCCATGCACCGTTGGTCCGTCGATGGTCCATTACTAGTTGTAATTGTAGACTAATACATTAATTGTAGTAGGTAGCTGAATTCCGGATATTTTATTAAGATTAGATGATTGGACTTTAAGTATTGTTTGTTACGCAATGCAACGCTGCCATTACTGAGTTATATGTGTTACGAGTATGTTAATTGTTTGAGACTCAGTAAATGATTATAAGGCATTCTGAGTTGCTTTTATGAGAATATAAGCTATGCCATGTGTCAGGTGATAGACTAAGTTAGATACCCCTGTGTGTTGTGAGGAAAGATTACTGGATTTTTCATTAAATGGCCAAACTTTCATGGCCAAAGTAGTAAAGCCCAAGAAACTATGTTATTTGATTTTGAGTCCATAGCCAATAAGAAAGTTCTTATTTATTTTAAATACAACAAATCGGGATGGTTCTTAAAATCTGTTCAGCCGTTCAAAATTTACACCTCTTTTTCTAGTTGGAGTCGGGGGTTTTTGACGGTTAGGTTATTGTTATCATTATTTGAATTTTTTGTGTGTTTATGTAATTTATTTATACTTTAGGGACTATGTACAGAGGCGGACTTAATGCCTTAGGCATTTCGTGTGCGAGTCCGAAATAAATATTTTTTCTTTCTTTCTTTCAATTTTGAAGCTCTTCACCTGCATACATAGCGAGGAATCTGAACTAGGAATATGGTTTTGAATACTATGAATATGCAATTTCTTTTTTGGTAAAAAAGCAATCCTGTGAACGAACTTAAGTAGGTATGACTATGACTTCGGAAACGGACGACGCCTACAGGTGTGGGTGAGGGTAGGTTATTGTCTCAAGGCATGGATTTGAGTTGGCTTATTCTTCTAACATTACACACACATTGGCAGTGTCATCAGCTTTGTCTTGCCGATATATCGGTTTCGTTACGGCATTATCGGCTTAATGTGAAAATGCCCAATGTTGGTCGAGACAATTATATGCACTTGCATAAACTCATACACAATAGGTATGACCAATAGTTTATAAGTAGATAGATAAATGGGCATAAAATCTACAAATACAAAACGGACTAACAGATGTTCTATCGTAATATAGGACACTGGGTATACGATATTATGGATTTATATTTTTCAAGTATTTGCTCGTGTCATACTGCATGTTGCTTATTAATATTGGTATTCTGTGACACGTGTGTCACACAGTCTGATACGTCAATTGCGCAATACAAACGATATGCGTGAACGGAGCTCCCCTAGTGGGCGGGGCTTAGGCTGATACTTCACCCCCTCAAAAGTAAGAAATCGTCGTAAAATACAACCTTAAAATTAAATCGACCGATTACCTATACAAAAATTCACGTTGAAACGGCTGATAAGCGCTAATCGTCTGTTATGTTGTCGGTGAACTTGGGCTTTAATCGAGTAATAGGGAAAGAAAAACATTTTATTTAAAGGAGCGCTATTGTATAATAAAGTACCACAAAATATTATAAATGGCCAGAAAGTAAATTAGTAATTTTTAAAGTTTAAAAAAAAACTAAAGAAAACGCTTTAGTGATCCAAACTAAACGTGTATGCAAAATTTCAGCTCAATCGGAAACCGGGAAGTGGGTCAAATTTAACTTCCATGATTTTTTTACATAGTTAGTTACAACTTTACAAGTGAATCTAATAAAAGCGTTTTAAAAACCTACTATTTGGAACCGCGCACCTAGAGTCTCGACATTTTCATAAGTGCCTGTATCTGGTTTACATGAAATAAAGATCTATCCTATTCTATTCATACAGGTCCTACCTTTCTAGTCCCCGATCCCTCTAAGGGGCAATTTTACTCATTATTATGAACAACTTTTACTATGGGACCAAAACAGAATACTCGAAAAAAATAATTCTGCTGTTTCAAATTCAATAGGTTTACTCATTAAATGTAATGAACGTTTATTTATTAATAGATATATATTGTATACAAATGAATATTAAAAAAAACAATACAGAAACTAACTATGCAGAAAGGGTGCTCAGGTATCAAAACTCTACTCCATATGGCTGTCAGTTGCCAGATATTTTTTATAATAATTTATTTTTCTTTATACAATATGTAAAGTGCTACTGTGGAGTGAGTACAGTGTAACATCAACATGAACAATTTTGGATCTTGCGTGTCGCTTCCGTTCTACGCGATTGGCCGACAAGACAGATGTTGTCAACATTAGCGGTGTGCTTAATTGTATTATAACAACGTGTTTAAGCTAAAGAGGTATAATGGCAGTGGCGTGCACAGACATTTCTTACAGGGTAGGCAAAATCAACCTAGTCTTGTATTGTCAAGTTGAATGATGTATGTGATTGGTCACCTCACTCTAAGATTTCAATTAACTGATATTACAGCCATATGTTTGTATTATTTAATATTTTATTAGGGTAGGCAGTGCTTTTTGTCTTTATGGAGTCCACGCCACTGGTATCATAACAATTTAAATGGTCTTCTTCATTACCCACAACCTTGAAAATATTAGATAGGTACCTAGCAGTGGCGAAGGGTGAAAATTTTCAAAGGGGAAGCCGGCTCAAAAAACCCCTCCAAAAAAAGCACATTCATCAATTGATGCTGTAAGACAATAATCCATACAGTCTCTTGTAATTTATATAATTATGGTCATGTCTGGAAGAGCTCAACCTACTTGAATAACATGCCTTTTAGTATGTTGGTCTATTTATTAACTAATTCGTAAAGGGAAGCCGATGGGAATCGGGTTGTATGGACTCTTCGCCACTGGTACCTAGTAAGGATTGATACATAATGGAGATTCAATTACATGTTAATGAATTAATAATTAATTGGTAATTCATGAATAAAATGCTAATAACACTTTTTCAAATTAACAGTTCTTTTTTTTGTATGTATAAGGTCATGATTTTCTTCAAAGTTGGCGGCGATTCCTGAAACATATTAGTTTTACTTTTTTGTGGCATGAAACACAGCGTTTTTTGTCATAAGCGGGTGACATATTCCGCTCATTTCTATCTTTCTCAGATACATCGAAAACTTACTAAAACCAGTCTTTATACTAAAATCCGCACGTGTGGTTCGTAGGTAGCCCAACTATTTATTGGAAACAACCAAAAAAGCAAGGAAACTCCGGCGCTATATCTAGTATAGTAGGTAGGTATTACGTCACGTATCCATTTTTTTCATCATAAAATACGCCTTTCGATTACTAGTTCATAGTTGGGAGTGGTGAAGGCTTCATTCTGATTCTATTGTAGCTGAACTAATAAGGAGGTATCAAGGCTGAAGCCATATCTGATAACTCTATTTGGTAATGTTGACAAAATGTTTGTAACTCCTACTTACATCAGGATGTCGGACTTCCGAAACAACTGTGAGTTTACATGACCATGAGTGATGGCGCATCTATATTTATTACTTTTAAAATAAACGCCGTTACACGCGTAAATAAATCGGTGTTAGCGTGTGTCAAGTTTTATTTGAAGGACCGTAAATTATTACCCCTGTTTATAAAATTTACTTGAAATGGATAGAAGTGGCTTGTTGACTATTTTTAAAGAATTGTTTAAGGCATTGAACTCACTTCTGGATCCGCAGTAAAATCCCATCACAGAGATTCTAATAGGTAATCTTAAAATGAATACATTAATTCGTATTTATCGCCTTAATTACGTGTTTCAAATCGTCCCCTAAAGAGGTAAAATAGGAGATGGAAGATGGTACAGGGTTCGCTATCGATTATATTTTTTAGCAAGTACTATTATTTATTCTATGCCATAAACACGTTGCACGATTTGATTCAAACCCCAGGGGGCCAACTACGAGCTCTTTTAGCAGGGCAAAAATTGAACTGCCCAAACATTTCCAGTATAAGCTGACCTTTCATTGTACGAAAAGCCTATACAGTGTGAGGTTAGCTCATACTGGAAATGTCTGGGCAGTTCAATTTCTGTCCTGTTATAAGATTTCGTACTCCGTAGTAACCCCCGGGCAGGGTAATCATGATACACACTCGAAATCGGGATCGATTCCTTTTTGACAATTGAAGAATATCCATTGCGATGTTCCAATTGTCGATCGGAGTTATTTTAAAGCGTGCTGCGCAATGTACTTTGTTGATCTGTCAAAACTGAATGGATTACAATTACGAGTGTGCATCGTGATTACTGATTACTCTGCGGGACCTCGCAACTCGGCAGTCTTGCTTGTGACTACTACTGCAGACATGATTCCAAGAGATAATTAACGTGTTCTTAAATTGCCTACTACGTGCATTTACATCTTTGATCTCTATACCTTGCAGGTGCAAGCTTAAAATGCCTATGTCCAACAGTGAACTAATTGGCAGACATAATGACAAGATCGGGCCTTTAAAAAATGAACTGACTGACTGACAATTTATGTTTAACTAAATCACCAATTACCATTGTGTTAATTAGCAAAAACATAATTTAATTTTGGTTCGCAAAATTGGCTGACAATTAGTGTATCAAAAGACATCTCACTTCCACTTACCCATCACATTCCACCTGCGTACACTTTCAATACAGTGTTGGTGGCTTGTGACACTCACGTATT
This sequence comes from Allophyes oxyacanthae, assembly GCA_932294325.1. Classification (NCBI taxonomy): domain Eukaryota; kingdom Metazoa; phylum Arthropoda; class Insecta; order Lepidoptera; family Noctuidae; genus Allophyes; species Allophyes oxyacanthae. The sequence continues at coordinate 3,205,563 of OW028625.1, forward strand.
GAACTATACACACAGTTACATACCAAGCTGATTTGCAGTATAAGCTGACCTCTCATTGTATAGGCTTTCTTTACAATCAGAGGTCATCTTACACTGAAAAATATGTATAGCTTGATAATTGATATTATGTAGAGTGTCTAGGGGAAAGGCACTGTATATCGGATAGTTGCGCAAATTCGAATAGTGGATTAAACAAATCGCATAAAAATAAATATGGTGTTCCATTTATTCAATCGAGTAATAACTAATATTGAATAATTTTTATGCCACAGCTAGTTTTTTTTGCGATTTTAGGGTTGATTTCATACTCATGAAAAGTTGTTTATATGTATAAGTACAATAACCCCTAGGGATCGTGATTTGAAAGGTAGGCCCTTTAATTTCACAAGGGATTTGAAATTAATGATGCTTAGATTTATTCCTTCACGTGTAAAAGGCCTCCATTCGCGCCAGATTTCAATGTACCCCGAAAGAGCCGAGAAACCCGATGCCGATGCCGATGCCGATGTGTGCCGAGAAGTACCTCAAATGAAGTTAGGTTTCTATGATCAGTCAGTAAGTGGTACCTTCAATAAGAAAATACGCTTTGAAGAGCCGTATCTTTTTATTTCAATAAATTTGAAAATAATATTAGATACCATCAAACATACAAATATAATCTTGCTGAAAATATGGCGTATAACCTCAACCTACACTTACGTGCAGTAAATGCATATTAGCACACGCTCGTATTACAATTCTCGTATATATCAACAAATCAATTCATCAAGAAGTGTCAACTTAACAAAAACTTAATCCAATATGACATTCAGGTATAATTATGTCGTAGGGGACTTGTCTCTAATTTGGGTCATAATCTGTGTTAATTTTGGTGTCAGACTCGGGTTCCAAGGGAATCCTTTATGACCACATGTTCAAGATGGCGCAAAAAATATGTTAAACGCTCTGAACTCAGACGACAAGTGTTTTGTGGGATCGTTTCCCCCTATGAGGTATTAGCACCATTCGTCCTGAGTTTAGTTTAGTTTTAAAAGGGTTCGTAACTATACAGGACATTTTTTTATGTTCTGCGCATAATTTATAGAATGATTCCGTCTCTGTTCCTAAATGCAACCGCAGTATTGGGATACACTTTAAAACAAAACGAAAATTCGACTTAGTATGGGGGACACGCATAATTTAGGTACTAGCGCAAGCAATACAAAATCTAATTTTTATTTTGTTTTGGAGTGAATTTTAGTACTGCGGTCGCATTTGGGAACGGTCACTGAATCACTTTGAAAAAATTGCGCATTACATAAAAAAATATCCTGTATAGCTACCGCGAAGATCAGTCAATCAACGAGATTAAGCAGCGCTTGCGGCGGTCAGTCGATGGGTGACCATTCCTTCGAACATCGAGACCCTCCGAGTCTCGGAAAGCACGTTAAGCAGTTGGTCCCGGTTGTCATACGAATACTTATGACAGTTGTTACGGGAGTCAACGACCCAAAACATCTGACAACCGGTCTATCCTTAAGGTGTTAGTGTCTGGTTGGGTGGCGGAGGTCAGATGGCAGTTGATCCGTGTAAAATACTGATAGTCAGCAGCATTTAGGGTTAGGAAAATTTCAAAAAACTCCGGACACTTTGATCCCAAAATGAAATAAAAAATCTAACGCCCAGCGCACGTTTCACAGGGATAGCGGGTTATTTTATGTCTGAAGAGAAAGAAAGAGATAGAGGTTGATTCATATGAGATGACAGACTGATTTAGTTTAGAATAGAATAGATCTTTATTTCATGTAAACCAGATACAGGCACTTAGGAAATGTCGAGATTCTAGGTGCACGATCCAAATAGTAGGTTCTATGGTGAAGAACAGGCAAGAAACTCCATGGAAACTAAAATAATAGATTACAATCTTGATCAGTACAATGTTGTGGTAAGAGCTGCGAGAATAATGTAATTTAATGTGAATAAAAATAAGAATAGGATAATAATGATTTGCCTCTGAATAAGATTGTCATGGCAGTTTTAAGCTGACCAGTTCCGACAGACGGCACCCGTTCACGAGCATGCAGAGAACTCAACGACCCGACACACAACGCCACCATAAATAAAGATTACATACCTAATAACCGAGGGATTTTGTTTAAAATTTTAATATTAATAAAAACTTCTAATTTGTAAACACTGGTACTTGTCCTTGTCATTTGTATGCCAATAAATAGAGATGGCAATTGGCATTGGTTAGATTTTGATAGATTATGAAATAAGTAAAGGCGTAATCAAGTTTTAACTGTAATTTAATAAATTAAATTAGCACACAACCAACATTATACAGGAGCACGGACAAGAGAGAGCGCACATCAAAAGAGCCACAGATAACTATCTATATATTGACATATTGCGTTTAACCTCGTTTTCAACATTTTCCAACACTGGCCCTTAAACCAATAGTCATGCTAAACATGAACTTGAAGATGACTCTTCTGCTTCTGTATCTGGAATATAGGTTTCATCCGCAGTATCATTTGAATAAAAGCTTTCCTCGCTATTAGAATCATGTACTGTTATCACACTATATCTCGGTTCAGGCTGATTTGAAGTTGTGTCATCAGAATGGACCTCATTAGAGATATTATCCCCAGAAGATGATTCTGTAGGAGGTTCAGTGTCATTTGACACAATCTCTTTTACATATTTATCTTCCAAAAAAGTAACATCGCAAGCCTTTATACAATCTTTCGGATTCTCAGGGTCTAATAATCGATAGCCCTTACTATTTTCGCAATATCCAACGAAAATGTACTTCTTTGCTTTGGGTTCTAGTTTAGTTCGACGATGTACATGTACATAGGCAATACAACCAAATATACGCAAATGTGAAATGGATACCTTATTGTTCGTCCACTTCTCCTCTGGAGTACACCCTCTGACGGCTAGAGTGGGGGAGCGATTCTTGAGATAGACAGCTGTATTTACAGCTTCAGCCCAATACTTCTGACTGAGGCCTGCTTCTTGAAGCATACAGCGTGTCTTCTCCATTATACTTCTATTGGCTCGTTCAGCAACTCCGTTTTGCTGAGGAGAGTATGGCACTGTTGTCTGGTGTATAATACCACACTCCTTCAGAAAAATCTGAAATTTTAAATTACAATATTCGGTTCCATTATCACTCCGTATAATTTTCAATTTCTTGTTTGTCTGATTTTCTACTAGAACTTTCCAAGCTTTAAATGTATCAAACACTTCATCTTTCCTTTTTAAAAAATAAACAAAAGTCTTTCTAGAGTAATCATCTATGAATGTCATAAAATATTTAGCTCCACTAAAAGATGTAGATGGTAACGGACCACACAGGTCACTGTGAACCAACTCTAGAATATCTTTAGCTCTGCTAAAAGAGCTTTTAGGAAAAGATTTACGAGTCTGCTTTCCCTCAATACATGGTACACATTTCTGAATAACACTGTTATTATACGAAATACCAGAAACCATACCTCGCCTTAATAACTCCATACTTTTATGATTGAGGTGTGCAAGACGACGATGCCATACCTGCTGAGAAGAACTCTCTTCCTTCTCTAAGGCAGCAGGCATTGCTACAGGCTTTGAACTTTCTTTACTTACAGCTGGTTTGTCTTCAATACGTGTTTTCTCAGCACAACCAGTATCTGCAAGACTGAAGGAGACATTGCATTTAGACTTACAATTAAAGTTAGTCGATTCTACTGTATCTAGTTGATAGACACCATCGCACAACATTCCTGTAGCTATTACAGTTCTGGTGTCATAGATTTGACACCTGCAAGAACTAAATACAATCCTAAATCCTTTTCTAACCATAGCACTTACAGATAACAAGTTTACTGGCAAGTTAGGTACATAATAAACATTACTTATTGTCTTTATGTTACCATTTCTTAAATGAACACAGACAGAACCTCTCCCAGTAGTGTACATCTTATCACCATTAGCTATACTAACTTCTCTTGGTGACACACTCACAAAATCACGCATGACGCTTTTGTCCCCACACATGTGTTCTGTAGCACCACTATCTATGTACCACAAACCATGCTTGATGTTTGCTGACAGCGCAGTTAGTAGAACCTTAGATTTGTCCGTATTGGTCTCCTCAATCTTCTTATTTCCGGACTTGGGACAATCTTTAATAAAGTGTCCTACTTTCTTGCATCTGTAACATCTTGGTTGTTTCCGAACAATCAAGGCAGAGACAGCATCGGTATCACTCTTGTCACTTCTACGAATGTTTTCCTGTAACAACTTTCCCTTCACTATCTCGCTGGAAAGTTTTACATTGGAATTCTCCATTGCCATTATAAGCGGATCATAGTCAGGTGTCAACCCGCTTAACATAATCACAGCTACAAAATCATCCTCAAGCGGTGACTCAATTTCACATAGCTGTTGTGACATCTCAGTGATTTTGTTGATATAGCTCTCCATATTTTCGCTCTCACTCAACTTGGTTGCAAATAACGTCCTAAGAAGCCCTAACCTACGGCATAATCCCCTGTCTTCATAGGCTTTTGTTAGATTGCGCCAAGCTTCAGATGCCGTTTTTGCGTTGCGTATGTGTGGAATCACTGATGGCTGGACAGACAGTGCAATTCGTGCCAAAGCCTTCTTTTGTTTCTTTACATCATGTTCTTCGTTTTCCACACATTCCCATAGTTCTTCCTGTATTAAAATCATCTTCATCATAAATTTCCACGAATTGTAGTTATCAATTCCTTTGAGTTTTTCAATGGAGATAAAATTTGAAGATGTTGATGAGCTCGCCATGTTAAAACGAAAAAACAACACACCACCGTATTTTTTATAGGTTAGTTTTTCACCGATTTACTTCACGTGAAATATATATATTTATATATCCACAACGCCCTGGGCCCATAACCTGATAGATTATGAAATAAGTAAAGGCGTAATCAAGTTTTAACTGTAATTTAATAAATTAAATTAGCACACAACCAACATTATACAGGAGCACGGACAAGAGAGAGCGCACATCAAAAGAGCCACAGATAACTATCTATATATTGACATATTGCGTTTAACCTCGTTTTCAACATTTTCCAACAGATTTGATCAGCTTTTAAAACCAGGTAAATGGTTGTATTTATGATAATCCAACCATAAATTTAACATTCAATAAATTAAACAGTAATTACTCCGGATATTATGATCAAAATAAAAAGAACATAACGCAGTGGCAATACCAATAAAGTAAAACGTGGTACCAATTTGGTACTAATTAAACACGGCATCCGGCTCATTGACTGTCAAATCGTCGGAACATAACGTTTTTTGTTGCGCATACGCAAAAAGATGTGTTACACTTCAGTCGAATGATCTCTGGTAATTTTTTGGTGTCACCGTTAATATTGTGTGGATAAGATTAGGAGAGCCCTAAGTTAAGCATTGATAGCGTTAGAAGCTTGAAGTGAAGTGAAGAGTTAGGAGCGGGCCAGATATTATTTTTTGTACCTATATCTGGTGCTTCCGGGAGCCATTGGTGCGTAACCGGGCTTCGGTGGGACCAGAACGGCCTCTCACCGTATAAAAATATTGAATTTAAGTAGCACAGCTAAGGGCGTCTCCTAGTGGGACTCGGACCTAGGCTTAGGGCGCTACTGAGTAAGAAACAAGAAGGGACTTGCTGCATCTGAATGTTATTATTATTAGGGGTCGTGTTTGAGTTTAGTTGCACAGCGCGGGCTGGCGGGGACAAGGGTCGGGAGGGGACTCTAGGCCTGGAGCGGGCTAGAGGAGTGTAAGTTTCTTTTAACCATTTCGATTATACCTACGTATCGACCGTGTTTGGCGCTGTGATTGGTGAAGAGCTCGGAGCAGGTCAATTGGCAAGCAGAACGCGTTCGATGTTTGAAATCGAAATTGTTAAAAGAAATTAGGACCTCACAGCATTTTCTGGCGAAGGAAAAAGTCCCCCCCTCTTTTCAAGTGGGTCAGTGGGTGTTGTAGAAGGCGCCTATGGGAAATGTCAAGAGGAATGACAGCAGCATTCTACTCTACCCACAGACCTGGACTGCAGTTAGCGAAGTCAGGTCAATGACTCTACCTTATAGTAATAGGTACATCTGACATAAGCGATACAACGAGTGACTTTTGACGTGGTACGATGATAATTATTTATAATATTTCATTGTTAAAACATATTAACAACAATTTAAGAGCCTCAAGCATAAGTATTCATCCATACTAAGTCGTCGCTAGCGCCATTTTCGCACCGGAAATGCGAGTCGTTATTCCATTCGCCGATGACATGTGTCGAGGCGCGCGCGCATGTGTCGGGAAGGCCGCCGAGAAATTGATGACGTCATTAGTCATGTGAAGTAGCCAGTTTTTATGCCGGACCTCACAGGAGAGTTTGGTTTCCGCAAATCTTTCTTTGATGTGGTCAGCCTGATTGACAACTGTGATCAAAGTGGTTGCAGGGTTTATAATAAAAAAAAAAACATATCTTTCTCAAATGTTCACGATAATTTATTTCCAGGATTTGGCCGATACAGTCACACAACTCACACATTCATATAATTATGACTCTTCATCATCATAATTCTCAGATTTTGTCAACCCACCACAAATCATGAACACCTCCCCCCTTCCTCTTCTTTCCAGCCCCCCCTAGACAATGTGACATTATACAATCGCTAGAGAATAGAAACGCCTGCAAAATGTATGCGATTGACATTTACGAGTGACATGACTATTTGACAGTTCTATGTCAATTTATTTATTTATTTATTGATAAGTTACAAGTTTTTTTTTACAATTTTTTACAAGTAATTTTTTTTGTTTTCTAACTTAAGGCCACGATTACAAAACGCAATACTCCCTGTACTAGTTTGTACTGTATTACACAATGACGAAATAAATATATGGACCCGAAATACCTACAAAAAAACGGTGTATACCTAAACTTAATTTAAGGACTAAACATGGCTACCATTACTAGGGATGCTTTAGCTAGAACAATCGATTCATCGATATCGATATTTTGATATCGAGGTTCGTATTTTTTTTTTCACACACAATTTTCACGTGTGATCTTGGAGTAAATTGAAATGACTGATCGGATAAAATAAAATCATCTTCTCATATTGATTTGTTGAGCATATTAATTCTTTCCCTAACTGACCATACAGCTTTGGAGTACAACTTAAGGATGGGTTTTCTATTCTTATTCTACACAAAATATTGAATATACAAAAAATAAACAATTTAAAAATATATGCACAAAGGCGAGCTTTTCTTTTCCTTTATTAATAAAATTAAATAGGGTACCAATTTGAATGCACCCCAAGTGTAGGTTAATACCTACAATAGGGTTGCATTCAAATTGGTACCCTATTGATTCGTCCAGTATTCACTATATGGAATTTATCATGACATCATATACCTTAAAACACTCTCTGGACCAAGACGAATCCAAGGATTATCTCATTTGTTGAAATCGGCTTAGTGGTTTAGGCTGTACGAGGTAACAAATTAACTCACATACATATAACCAGTGAGATTCATAAATTATCCTCTCTACCGTAGTCAGGTAAAAATGAAAACAAGATTTACAGTAATATGTTTAATCAATAATCACAAATGAGTAGTTTAATAATTTCTAGTTAGGTAATATTAATTTACTACGGAAACTTTGATGAGACACTTTATCATTACCAGACTGCGCGACGCAAAGAAGGGTTATTTTGTTTTTTTTTGTCCATTGTACCTGAACCTTAAATACGTAAAAGTGTAATAAAAGATTACACTTTTATGATAATGTTATCACATACGTCCTCAGAGTACATAAGTCACTATCGTCTTCAGTGACGTCAGTGAAACTTTTTCTTTCAGTCAAGTCATTGATTGTTAGTGATACAAAGGGGTTTTTACAAGAACAAATCAAAATGTTCAGTTGCTTTAATGGAACACAATTACCAACGCCGCCATCACAAGCCCGTTTCACATAAAACAGACTTTTCTTGTTCATCAGTAAGGGACCATCCATAAAGTACGTCACACGTTAAGGGAGGTGAGGGGGTCGATGAAGTGTGACATTATGTGACAAGGGGTGGGAGGGGTCCTAAGTTTCGTGACGTCACATTTCAAAATCATATTAAAAATTAATTTTAATGGAAATAAAACTAATTTCGGAACTGCTGTTTTAATTTAATCATTTCTAGATGTAAAATTGCAAAATATGTGACGTCACACTAGGGAGGGAGGGGTCTCACAATTGTGATCAACTGTGACAATGACGGAGGAGGGGTCAAAAAATCACGAAATTAGTGTAACCTACTTTATGGATGACCCCTAATTTGAAAAAATATATTTTGTGTTACTGAAAATAAGGTTTTAATAATTATACAACATTAGTGCTGTTGTTTAGAAACAGAACTAAATTTGGTCTGTTTCTAAAAAAAAATCCTAAGAAAAGTATAGAAGTTAGTTAATAGTGGTTAAACAAATTATAAATGTGTAAGTTTTCAACTAATATAAATTTTGCTACAATTTTTTTTTTAATATACCAACTACATATTTTGTTATGACCGGCGATAAATTAATAGGGTGGCTGCTTATTAGCTTTAGTCTAAACACATAACGGTGTAGCCGCACTTTGGGGTTGAGCTATAACATAATAAACTTACCAAACGCAAAGTCGAGAGCACTGCGTTATCATGTAACCACATTTCGTCAAGTCTTGTTAAAACTGCTCTCCTCTAAATGTAGTGAGCATTTCAACTATATACCATTCTTTGTGTCGAGGATTTATATTTTCTATGCTAATAATCATAATTTTTTTCTAGATATATATCATTCTTAGGCATTCTGAAAACATAAAAACGTATATTTTTATTTCATTCTTGATTATTTTAATTCCTTATGTAAAATTAATTTTATTTATTTTATCGATATACGCCCAATAGCAGTCACTTCACTATTAGCCCGCATGTTATTTGTTTACAAAAGAAATAGTTATAAAAACGCATTTAAAGTAAAACTGGACGAAGGATTCCTAATTTACACTGTAATATTATTATATGGGGTTGAACTTATCGAAGAACTTATTAAGATTTTACGAGATATTTGATGGAAACGAAACTTACCTATGAAATGTTATTAGAGGTCGATTTTTGTTCTTACGAGCTCTGCACTGCACAAAACGACACTGAGACATGTTGAACTATAAGCTCTTAACATCCAAATGTAATATATTTCACCAATAAATCACGTATATCTCGAAAATCTCAAAAAAACTTTCCTTATCACGGTCATTTGACAGGCAATGTACCACGCTAGTCACGACAAACTATGGCGAATCGGCACCCGGCCATATTATCGTGACGTCACAGGTTAAATGTTACCATTAGTAGTAAAAACAACCATTATATCGTCTCGCTTACCTTACACAATATTGTATGAGTTAGAAAGAGACAATATGTGATTTGTTATTGCTATGTCGATTTCATCCATATATGTATAATGAAATGTGTCTATAGAAGACTACTACATTTCCATAGGTTTCATATTTCAATGGTATTACAGTAATTAATTCCATTGACATAAGCTGTCGAAGGTTTTGCTGTGTGTGTAGGTACATTTGTGATTTTACCGTGCACAATGTCGTACATTTTGCTACTGTTTCTATTTTCCAGCGATCAAAGGTACCTAGACATCTTGTCTCTCTGCTCTATTTTGCACCAATCTTGTCATTTACCTATACAGGATATGTATTGCGCAAAATTTGCAGATTGATTCAGTGTCCGTCGTTCCTAAATGCAACCGCAGTACTAAAATTCACTCCAAAACAAAATAAAAAATTGATTTTGTATGGCTTGCGCTAGTAAATTATGCGTGTCCTCTATACTAAGTCGAATTTTCGTTTTGTTTTAAAGTGTATCCCAATACTGCGGTTGCATTAAGGAACAGAGACGGAATCACTCTACAAATTATGCGCACTACTTAAAAACGCTATATGACTTTTTGACGAGAGCTACCCTCATCTCTGATCCCTGGTAGCTCTCGTCAGCAGCGAAGCATCAATGTTCAATCAGCCTTCCCTAAACTAGTACCTAGGTACTTACGTACTTACCGATACCTACTTAGTTTTTTAAATTGGCAATTTTTGTGCATAAGTACTTACGGGGTCCGGAAATTGTTTTGTCAATATATTGGTAGTGATTGACACAACTACAAATGATTGATGATGTTATTGATTGATTTGGTTCAATCAACTTTAATGATTATGCTTATAACTTATAAGACCATTCGGTCTCTGCAGTCAATGACAACATTTTATTTACGGAGCCCTACGAGCGACAATCGCTGAGCGATTATTTTGTTTGCGACTTATAAAACATTCAGAGTTCAATACTGAAACGCCCACGTGCTAAAAAAGTCGCTCATATAAACAAAACGCTGGAAAACTCGCTGCGATTATCGGAGCTACAAAAAGTAGTACGTGGGTGAGCTCCCTTAACGATATTGAGTTGTATTCGACGGATATAAACTTAACCCCCGTTCTACCTAGTGCCCGCAACACGCAGCTAATTAAAGAGAAAGAAAGAAAGAAAACATTTATGTGTCACAGAGGCATGAGACAACATCTTGATACGATAAAGAAAAAAATAAAAAAGTACAAATGTAAGATCATGCGTGTCTCACGTCTGCGCCGAATAGGTATTCAGTTCAGCATAATGCCGGTCACCAAAGTTGCCGAGCACTGGATTTCAGCTGAAGCCATTATAGTGACACGCGGATATCGAACAAACGGATGTAATACATAAATTAAAAAAAAACAAAAGTAATGAAGTCAAAGCATTTTTATACAAACCTAACAGGTAACCTAATTAAGTTTTTGACAAAATGTACATCTCAGAATTATGTCGAACTTTGATTAGGAATGACAGACAACATGCTCACGCCCGTCATAAAAATATATCGGTCTGACTTATTATTATTTTTGTTTTGTTATAATTTATCAGATTAAGTTTCTTCAACTCAACCACAGCTGAAATATTAAGATTTTGTTTAGCTATTAATTTGATTATCGATATACCTAATCAAATTTAATAATCTTTATCAAAGAAATACTTCAATATCAACAAGGCGTCGCGTCGTAAAAATACTTTAACAATAGATATTTATCTAATTGATACATAAGCGCATGATTCACCTGTGGGCTGCGGCAATTTGGATGTTAAAAAAGTTTAGTTAATCGGCTTCGGAATCACACCTTTTATGTAAAAAATTAAAATATCGTCCTTCACAGACTAGGAGGATCAGACACCGCAGAATGACTAATGGAGTAGAGGTGGCGCGGGTTTTATAAATAAAATAGATATAAATAATTAGTCGTTTAAAAAAAGGATTTGAAAAATACTAAATTAATTACTGAATAATACCTAACTTTCCGAATGCCCCGATTCAAGTTGTATTCAAGATATTCTAGAAATCTAAGGAAATTTTCGGGCACCAAATAAAAGAATATTAAGTTATTAACGAAGCTTAAGAACTTAACCAATGACATTTTACAAAAAATTAACCAGATCAAATTACCTACTCACAAAATTAATGGAGGAAATTTTTATGCATAACTATTCACTGTGTTAGTAGAATATAAGTAAAGTAGGTATTACCGAAAAGTAGAGTTTGGAAATTAATAATGATTTAGGCAGATTTTTCTTCAGAAAATCTATCTTTTTTTGATGGTTCGTGTAGGTAATAATTTTCGGCGACATAAATATTACGAACGATAATTTATAATAGTTAATTGTTTTCATTGATATTAAATCGATGATAATATATTCGACAATCTCAAATCCATAGATATAGATACGCAAAAAACTGTCTATTAATAATTAGTTATGACGTATCTAACTGAAATATTATTATCTTTAATCTTATAACCGGAAAGCCCCATTCAGATGTTTATACGTACAGCCAATCCTGATTTTGCAGTAATTGGAGCCAATGACTGACGAAATAAGTAATTAATTTTCTTTATTAGTTTAAAAACTAATAAAGAAAATTAATTACTTATTTCGTTACATTTAATTTTATTAAATTTGCGTAAAAGCTAAATACTTCTTGCCAAATAAAAGGTTATAAATAATTTAATACACTAAATTCGTAAATCTAAACAAATACTTTTAAAAAAATCCTAGGATCTAGAGGATATTTTTTTAATAAATGCAGTACAGTAGGGATCTGTGGTAGGTCGAAAACATTCTTAAAATATCCATAAGTACCTAATTAGGTTACATTTGTTGTATTTTAGCAAGTCTTTAGTTAGCATTGACCCTTGAGACTTTCACCGATTCTTCAGACGAAATGTGACATGACATTATCTAAAATCATCTTGCATAATAGTACAGATTTTTTTATGGAATTTGAATTTTATATTATAAAACTTAGTGGCGCATCTATACCGTTGTAAGTCCTACATTGCACAATAGCACAGGGCCGCATCGCTCGCAGGTGGGTGCACAAAAAAACGAAAGGATTCGCCGCAAGCGCAGGTGCGTTCTCAGGTGCCGCCGGGATTTAGGTTACAGCTTAGAATTTGTTCTTGTATCCATTTTAATTTGGCTTATAAATTAAACGAATTGAATTTAATTGGAATATAGTCATAATGTGTGTATAATGAGATGTGTTTAATTTCTTTTGCTGGATCACTTGATATCGCACGTAACATTAGTATCCGATCACATTTATTTTTATGATAAGAACAATAATGATCCTATCGTTTAAATAAGTCAAGTCCACCGATAATTAAAACATAATATGATAAACGTATCGAAGATTATCTATAGTCAACGTCTGCGTGATCGCAAGTTGGGGCCACGCTAACTTTAGAGCAGAATTTTATTGAAGTCGTTGTCCAAATCATTATAATAATAAAGGTTTATTAATTATCAGCTGTTGCACGCGGTTGCACCCGTCAGTTTTATTTTTCTCAAAATAAAATATAAGTAGCCTATATCACTCAGGGATAGTGTAGCTTTCTATTAGAGAAATAATTTGTAGAATCGGTTCAGGAGTTCCAGAGATTACCCCCTACATACAAATAAACAAATTTTAACTCAATTTTTTTTTTTTATAACTTTGCCCCTGCCTAGGATTTCTCTTGTATCGATGGTACAGTTTACAAACATACATCTCACATGCACACACAACCAGACCCGAAACAACTATCTGTAGATCATACAAAATATATTTGTTCCGTGCGGTTAAGTTATGTCAAGGTTATACTTCAAAAATGAATAGTTAAAATGTCGTTATTTTATGAAATAACTATATTATACAGTGTTTATTAGTAAGCGGATAATTAATAGCCCTGATAGAAGTTCTAAGTGATTAAAGGTCTATAGAATGCCTAGAGAAGATTTTTTCAAAAATACCAGCAAAGTACACGATTGTTCTGTAGTAGATGTGTTGCTGCTGGAGGTCGTGCTATAGTGGTCGGCAACGCGCCAGTGACGCCTCTGGTATGACATGCGTCTATAGGTAACGGTGACAGCTTACCATCAGTTGGGCCGTAACAGGCCGTAAGCTTGTTTGCCACCATAAGGCCCGGACTCCACCAAAGCGGAGAGGAGCGGAGATGTGTCTTGACAACCAATGGTATATCGTAATTTATACATCTCCTCTCTGCTTAGCATCAATAACAAAATCTTATTGGTGGTTACGACTTACGACACATCTCCGCTTTGGTGGAGTCCGGGCCTTATGGTATAAAAAAGTTGTCGTCTGTCGCGTCATTATCGGTCGTTGTCTCCGTTACCGGTCGTTCAAGTGGCTCTTACATAAAAGTTCAGTGGGTTACAGACTTTAAACCGTAACTCAACGCATCACCATTATTACCGCTTTGAATTATTACTCAAAATTGAAAAACTTTCTGCATCAAAATAAAATTTATTCTAAAAACTCGAATTTCACAACAAAAGCCGCGCCGCAGCGCCGGCGCACAGCGTCCTGTCAAACAAGACAAGTGTACAGTCAGCGACAGCGACAGGTAGCCCTTTGTTCTCGAACAATGGACAATCACAGACGGAACGTTTTTGTGTTACACACCTGATTACATCCCTGTCAAAATTAGGGCAAGTGTTTTTATTATTTCAGTCGTTTTCGTGGTTTGATATTTTTTGCGCATATATTCAATTTTGATTTTTGAATGTAATTAATTAGATTTTTTATTCGTAACCTAAATTGTAATGTAGATAATTGTATTGGCTTGACTTTCTCACTCTATATGTTCATTTCTCTTTCACCCAAAGGTTTGCTGGAAGAAAACTTATTCTGAGTTAAGCTCGCCTTTGTTTCTTCTTTATTGGTCTGAGATGTTTTGTATAATAAAAATATATAAAATAAATAGAATAAGAATAATTATTTTGTGTTTCTATAAATTAGAATTATTGCCTACTATTACAATTGCGGATACAAAAATAAGTACCCATAAAGGTTAAACTTAAAATAAGACAAGGTAGACGGTACTAAGATAAAAAGAAAGTTGTATATTTAATAAGTAAAGGATTATCCTGAAGCCCTATTTCAGAAATTACTAAGAACTTACTTTTACCTAAATTATTTTATCACAGCTCTAGGAAAACCAGAAGTCTGTTGGTAGGTACGAGTACCTACTAAGGTCCAAATTCACCGACAACATAACAGACTATTAGTGCAAAATCAGCCGTTTAATCATGATTTTTTGTATGAGTGTACATCTGTTATTTTCTTGGTGAAAATGGCCCTTGGTATCTGTAAGTACGAGTAATTAAACCAATGTTTTGTCATAAGTTCGTAACCAAAACTGAGTCATCATCTTTGTTACAAACAGTAACTTGTTCTTCCTAATTAGCCGATGAGCAAATAAGGATGCGAAACGTTTAGCTCTAAAATACAGCAACACAAAGATTTTTTGTAAAGCCCCGTTAATTGGTATCGTCGCGTCCCCATTACGCAGCCTCTGAGCCACTGATACGCCTTTGCGCACACAGAATGCACATCTGGGAGCAATGAAGGACTTGAAAATCTCGAAAAGAACTCATACATACACTGAAAAGTGCTAAAATGATCCTTATATCAAGAGAAATAAAGTTGACTTCAAACAAAATGAGACCCCACCACCCATTGCCGCGAACACCTGTTTCAACCACAGCATTTATTCATACCCTATGTAATGAAAAATGAGTTTTTTTTAGCAGAACATAAAGTTGTATTTCGAATGTTTAGCGGTGGGTATTGCATTCCTGTTTCGTAGGGATGTTCGCATAAATTATCGATGTTTCTCTCCGCGTGAGCGTCGAGGATACGTCTATCCCTTTCATTTGCTCGTTTTTGTTTCACCGCAGCTATGTAGAATGTGTGGACGTGAGACAAGTGCCGGCTCCGAGATCTGCCAGCCTTCATACATGTTTATGTCTGTACGTGTCGTTGATTAAATGCATTGTCATATTTTTTTATTCAGAGATTTGTTCCTTTTATTTCCTACGGAAGTTAAGTATTTAGTAAAGTACTGTAGGTCATCGAGAACGTCACACATAATGTATTCCTTTAATTATTAAACCATGACTTAAACAGTTCGTCGTAAGAGCAAATTGCTTAGAAATGAGTTACTAGTATCGCTTCGTTTGTTGAGTCAAATACCACTTGATCGACGCCGGGTCACGAGGCTAGTTCATAATACACGAGGTGTCGGCGGCCAGCCGGCGCCACGGCGGCAAACGCGGCGCCTACAATCCTGTCAGCCATATTACCACACCAGCAAACTTAAAATCAACCTTAACGTTTCATTTTTAAAGCTCACTATCCTATAACGTCATGTACATCAGCTGTGATTTCCTCCTCATTTAAATTCTCACTCTACCACACTGAGAATAATGTTGGTTTTACATCTTACTCTCATTCGATATTGAATCCGTTCCTCGATTTTGAATTCCGAACAACGACTAAAAGAAAGCAATTTTTTTAAGGAAGTGTTTTGTGTTCTTCGTTATATTAATTTAGTTCTTATGCAACGACACCCATATTATGTACCTAATATTCTGTATACTGCGGGTCATTACGGATGTGTGAGATATTTGTCTTTTATGAGACTATAGACGAGAATGGACCATGAGTACCCTGACTAATTGTCACTTGTGCAAACATGAAGTTTAAATATATGTGTACATAGTACAGACCGCATAGAGGTCAGTTATATTTGGCGCCAGTTGTTCCACCAGGTGGGCGCTAGTACTCGTGGTTTTTAACTGGTAAATCTTATTTAACAACGATCCGCGTCCGTAGCTGTAAGGGCAAGTCAATTAAACCCGGCCCCGTTGATTGACAGGTCATTGAGTGGGACCGCTTAGTTTTTTTTACCTTTTTCTGGTACGTAAGAACATGTTTTTTGTCCGAATACTCCGGCTTGATAACTAGATAATATTGGTATGATACTAAGGCGCGCCTGATTATTGTGGAAGGCGCGAACTCATGGCAAACAACATTTCATTCAACATCGCACTCGGCAGGTCCAAGTTTTTCAAAGGCAAACACCCAAAAAACTTAGACGTTAAATAAAACGCGACGAGATTCACGCCGCGCCGTATTCCTACGGACAGGGCTAGGTGTCAAAAGCTTTACCTGACCGCTAACACCTACACAGAACAGCATACTGCACCGATATTTACAATCTTAGCCGCATTATGTTTGTTTGGGAGTTATCCCTTCACACCTCCACACCGCCGCTACTTAAATTGTAATACAAACATTATGAGCCAAAGTTTTAGGAATGACACGTATTGTTAATTAGCTCGCGCTTTCGGGAAACGTGATTAAACTTAAAACAACAAAGAGGAAAAAAAATATCATTGAAGTCATAACCGAAAATTAAGTGACATTACACAGAATGTTTTAATGATGTATACGGCAACTGTTATGTTCCACAAAATGAAAGCAATTCAAACTTCATGGCGGTGGACTCCGACGGCAATGTTGAGACAATTATTTTCGATCCCTTATGACTCGAATTAATGTGGTAACCCCTGTTTGAGCCCATAAAAATTCACGACAAAACCTGTATAAACGGCTGGAGGCAAAACTTGGTTGTTTTTCGACTCGTTCCCAGAAATCGAGGAAACGTTCGAGCAAAAAGCCGACAGAACAGGATTTTGTATCGACATCGCCAAATCTGGACGCGTTAAGAAATGATAAAGAGGACGCCGCCACTGCAGCAAACTGCACCGCAACCGAAAAAATCACAACAAGACCAAACAACGAGCACATACTTCCTTACGAGAATACGTCATTTTGATGTATTACTAACATTTTGGAGGAGATAGCTAACCAGGATTTTATGTCTGGAGTGTGGACGCACTTTATAATGATAGTAAAAAAAGTTACATCACAGTGATCAAGCATAATTTCCTATGTTATCTTACCGGGCATCATTACACCGTGATGACTTGCATAATATCTTCATCTGGTAATACAGCTCCGATGATAAATATCATGTTTTATACTGTGCTGAGCTATTTAGCATGCGACAGCTAGCTGCGAATAAAACAGCCAGTAATAGACCACGATTGTAATATCGATTATCCAATACGAATTTTGATGGGTGTCTTCTAAATGCGGCGTCTGTGCACGGTGCGAATAAGTGTACGTAAATGATCGTATAATGCGTATGCGTGCGTGAGTCACGGATGTTCACATGTGCATGTGGAAATAGCCTGTAAGTTTGTACAAATGTTCAGATACACGGGCGTATAGTGCGGTGTTGTGTGGCGATCTTCACGACAAGTCGCCGCCGACGGCCAGGGAATGCGACCGGCTGGCGCAACAGTGCTTACCGATATATCGATATTTTATTTATTTTTCGTGAAATCAATTTAAACTGCAATATTCGCAACAGAACAAAAGGTATGAGTCTGAAGAAATTAATCTGATTGTGAAAAGGCCTACCTACATCCTGGAGTAGTTACAGGCAGAAGAAAAAAAAGATGAAGTAGAAATAAGTTATTTTGTCTTAGACTTCTTCTAAAATGCACGTGGCTTAATAGAGTTGGGATTAATTGTCGATTAGTAGAATAGACTGAATCATATCCATGGAATATATTTCTATAATACATACAATTTTTAAAACTCCTGTGACATTGATTATGTTATTGTCAGTAGTATCTTCCGGATTCATGAAATGGTAACCATAATTAACGATACCTTAATTCTGGTGATTAGCCCAAGATCAGATGTTGCTGTTGTCTTTATAGGCTGCATAATTTATTTCTTTTTAGTTGATATTTGTTTTGCCCATCTATTGCAAATACCTATCAGAAAATATTTCCCTTAATTCCATCAGCTAACTTATTTCCGCAATCGAACAAAGGATCTTGATTTGACCTATAATTTTGCAGTCTTTTAGAACATCAGCGAAGTCATCAAAACATTTTGCCGTACGATAAAATGCCTCACATATCACACGGAGCGCATCTCTAAGGGCGAGACTGAGCTGGCGCCGTGCTTTTTTACCCCGGTCGACTCCGGCCAACTTTATACCACGCTTCGTTCGCCAGTCGAGCGCAACCAGTCCGAAGGGAGGGATGTGCGCTCTGCCGCATGCATAAACTTCCGAACGTGCGCGTTCGTAACAAAAATGACAATATAGTGTTTTAGTTTTTTTATGCTTGGAACAAAACTGTGTCTTATAAAGTGCCAATACGAGTTGCCTTCAAGTGTTTTTAATTGATGCAAAGGATTGTTTTTCTGAAGTTTTTAATTGGATTTGACTTAAGGATATAGATATGTCGAATTTCACGACTACAGGAGATGCGACGCAGGCTGCAGTCAAAGGTTCGTTTCTCGTGTTTGAACCAAAAATAATATAGACATGACATTGACATATAATTTAATTTTAAAATTTATCGATATATTTTAATTAAGGTCAC
Organism: Allophyes oxyacanthae; assembly: GCA_932294325.1. NCBI lineage: Eukaryota > Metazoa > Arthropoda > Insecta > Lepidoptera > Noctuidae > Allophyes > Allophyes oxyacanthae. The sequence goes on from OW028625.1 coordinate 3,224,513, forward strand.
GCACTGGTTACATAACTGGCCTTGCAACTGATGCTGCTTCACAGGGTGTTATTATTATTTGTACTTAAGTGACAGTTTAATGAGATGACCACGTACCTATAAAACCTCTATGAGGCGATGGAATAAAATTAACATAAAGAAAAACTTTAAAAAATAAAATCTTTAACTTTTAGTGTGGTTCTTCCTTTTATTGTTAAGCTTCTTTGTATACATAGGGATGGGAACACCTAAGTATTGTAATTATTAACACACATTATTGCAACGAATAATTTATGTCTTAAACTTTCTATTTAAAGTCATAATAATAAAATATTCCAATGTAGGGTCGGCAATTTGAGCGGGATAAACTACTAAACTTTTTTCTACTGAACTTTTTTCATTCAAAAATATCCAACTGTATAAATATCAAGAGGCTTATCTATAATACCTACAGAATACAGATATTCACAATTTTCTTAAAACAAGGTAGCGATAACGCATTAATAATGATGGAAATTGGCAAGATTCCTATATCCTGATTATAATGGAAAATCAATCAATCAACATACTTCGATTAGTTCAGATCGAGTTGATGTAATTATTGTATACAGGGTGTAAATTAATAACGGGGCAGTAAGAGCCTTAATTTTGGCCAGACAAACGTTTTTAGGAGTGTATGTCCATCCGCATACTTACTTAGATCTATTTATATGTGGATCTATAAGTAAGCAATACTCGTCGGGTGTTTTGATATAATTGTGCATGGTATGACATAATCGCACAGTTTAAATATGGCGTATAGCAAGTCCGGAAGTAAATTCTAACAGGGACTGATAGAATTACCGATTTGGGAAAACAACGTCTCTTATCTAGGCCAAGCTTTCTTTCTTTAGATAAATTATAATAAATTAGATAAATAGCCTTTTATTTCGTTATTATCCACACTTAAAACGACCTTCACAAAACACATAACCTACCCGTCAAAAATCCCCGACTCCAACTAGAAAAAGAGCTGTAACTTTTGAACGGCTGAACAGATTTTCATGAAACATAGCCAAGATGATTTCCGATTAAACTAGCTTTCAATTGAAATCGGTCCATCCGTTTTGGAGCTACGATGCCACAGACAGACACATAGATACACAGACACACTACAATTTTGTAACACCCTTTTTGTCGGGGGTTAAAAAAGAAACTGACAGATGCGGTTACTCTAGTTTATTACCTAATTGATGTCAAAATGCGCAATAGATTTGACACTAATGTTAGCTTCGGAACAAAAAAAATGAGAAGTCAAATCTTTAAAAAAAGTTTTTACTATTGAGAAAAACTTTACAAGTTTTCAACCATCCAGATTTTTCAATTTTTTTTTTGTACTAAGTTATTATCGGTTTACCTAGAACATTTTTTTTTAGAAAATCGTTACCTTGGTATGTTGCCGCTCTATTGGCAGTATCAGTGGGTCTACCGCGTAACTAAAATGGTAATGAACATCGACACTGGTAATAAACTTCAATACGATCGTGAGAGACTAAATTTCGAGCTACCTTAGGGACTACCATCTTTATGATTGGTAAAAAAATTTGAAGGTACCTAGTTCGAAGTTTAGCCTCTCACGATCTAATTGAAATTGATGGCCAGAATCTGATGTTCATTACCATTTTGTTACGCGGTAGACCCGCAGTTTTGATGAGGAATTGATGCTTATGATAAAGGGTCATAATAGGGTAAATATGAAGTAGTGCCGTGGGAGAGGTTAACTTTTTTTTCTTTTTATAAAATGTATTATACATTTTCCTTGTTTCAATGGAAAGCCACTGAAACGAAAACATTTTCTTCTTCGTTCCGCTTTTATCCATAAAAAAAAAGAGTCACACTAATTTCCGAACCCCAAAAACGAAATTCACATCGTAAAATCTATCAATACTAATTATTAATTTATATTCCAACAAAACAAACGGTTTAAGGGCACAAAAAACATGCACATGTTAAGGGTGAAAACCCTAACAAGTGAATTACATTACAAATTAACATTTGCTGTCAAGTCGACCTACTATATCTCTTATCTATAAGGAAATAGGGGTCTCTTAAGACCAACATGTGTTTTAATTATGTTGGTATGTTTGTACACATGTTGCAGGACGGGGGTCGGGAGGTTTGAATAGACTATTTTTTTTAAGAATAGCTGATTCCCAACCCTATTACGACAAGTGTTATTTATTAGTAGCAAAGAATACTACATTTAACATTAGTAATAAGAACTTATTTGAACTAAATAGTTTGGAATTCATAATTATTATTTATTACTTCTGCGCTTAAGACTGTGGCAGTTTTTAAATGTATGTGATTTCTTTTTACAATTTTGGATTTTTATTTGTATTTTTGTATTTAAGTAAGTCACAATTAACTTGAATATTTTTTGTATACAAAATATCATCTTCAAAAATCATCTGGTAGTTATGAAGATAGCAATAATTAATTACTTACTGCTTATACAGTAAAACAAATTTAACAGTCAATTAGTGACAAATTGCGTCATATAAATAAAAAAGTACAATCGAGCAGTAAAGGGACTGTTTGTCGCCACATGACAAATGACGTCATAGCGTTTGGAGACCAGATGTGGCACCCTAACACCAGATGTAGTGGTCGACTGCCCGACACATGTATCTCTATTGATTACTATTTGTAAAGGGTAGTTAAGTTTGCACTGCTACTGTTGTAAATTGTAGATTATAACTATTTAAAATTGAAAAAAATTGCGTGAATATTTACGCATTTCTAATTAATGTATTTTTAATAAGTAAACAAATAATAACTAAGAAGTTTTTTAATTTTATTTGAGAAGTATTCAATAGTTAATAAGATAGAGAAGTTTTATTTGAATCAGCTAACATTTTTAGTTTTTGAGATAATAAGGTTTATTTGGTGACCCGGATTCATTGCACCCGAGTGTACTAACTTAAACGAGTTTTAAGTCCGATGTCCCAATTACTTACATTACAATTTGGCGCCCGAACAGGGACAAGAAGTGATATACCTAATTACCTACATGTAGGTCTTCAATCAATTTGAGAGTAAAAATAATTTACAGTTAGGTACCTACAGTCCGCGTTTAAACCAAAAGTATTATTAGCCGCCGACTGTGAGCGAGAGTTACGTAGTTTACTTACTGCTTTTTCATAAATTACATAGCTATTCAAACTATATATAACTATATATTATAGCTATTCAAACCTACAATAACGGCACGGTTGGCGCAGTGGCTAAGCGATTGGCTTTCTGCGCTAGGTGCCGCGGGTTCGATCCCCACACGGAACAAATGTTTGTATGGCCTACAGATAGTTGTTCTGGGTTTAGGTATATGTGCATGTGACATGTATGTCTGTAAACTGTACCCTCGATACAGGAGAAACCCTAGCAACCCTAGAACACCCCAGATCTTGGGGAAATGTCTATTAAAAAAAAAAGTTTACGTTTCTCGTTCACACTGGGGCTCACAGTCGGCGGCTAACAATACGTGTGGTGTGAAAGCAGCCTCAGTATGTAAAACTTTAAGATTTCGTTGATATCAGCAGCGCATGGGGAGAGAGCAAAATATGGGACAAAACCATTTCTTTACAGTCTTTTCTCCAGATTTTTTTGTCTTCTGTCAAAGAGACAAAAGGTGGAGAAAACGGGTTTGTCGAAATTAAAATCGGGGGTAAAACCATCGGTTTACCGTTTTGCTCTATAGATTTTTGTTTTGTCTTTGATAAATCGGATTAATACAGTACGTAGATCGTTAAACTATATATTACTAGTAAACACGGCTACATATCAAGTTAATACTTCCAGTATAAGCTGACCTCGCATTGTATAGGCTTTCCGTACAATAAGAGGTCAGATTATACTGAAAAATATATAGCTTGATATGTAGCCGTACGTACAAGACTATCGATTTCATTGTACAATCACTGAGATAGTACAAGAAATCGATACTTTCAGCCTACGGTATCTAGATAGGTATCGTATGCGCACGAGCGTGTAATTAACTCTTTTATAGGCTTTAGTAATAAAATGGTCGTTAGTCATCAGTCAATAAGCACACACCTGGAGATACTATTGTTATCTGTTTTGGTCATTATTTGCAATACTATTTCGACACCAGCAATGAACACTACGCTAACTTGAAAAAGTCGATTTTACACCAGAGTCAGTTGAAGCGTAATACATATCGGTCAATTACAAAAATTACATTCACGTAGCGTTGCCTTTAATTCAAAACTTCTTTATTTTTTGGAATTTCCATATGATTCACTTTGTATTAATTTATAATCCATACGATAAAAAAATTGGCATTAAAAACGGAAATTGCCCAAAATTCAAGTTAGCGTAGTGTAAATTACTGGTGTCGATTTGCCATACCATACCTTATTACGAATTTTGGGATTATGGCTATTTCGACTATCCAAATACATACATACCGGTCAAACATATAACCCTCTCCGTAGTCGGGTAAAAATTAGCTCCAGAGACAAAACGAAAAATAAAGTGAGAAAACGGTAAATAAATGGTTTTGTCCCCGATTTTTCTCTCCGCCCTTTTGCCATTCTAGCCTTCAGATAGCTTTTCCGGCTTTTGGTGCGTATGCATGTGAGATATATACTCGTCAAAACAAAATAAGGGCCACCTTATATTTTTGATCTTCTGGGCAAATTATAAGGTTCCTAGGTTTCTAAGTTGTAAAATTCATTGCAATGATTTGTTTTTAATGAAATGGGTTTAAATTTTACACAATCCACAGAAAAGAAAAACAATTTTACAACATTTTCAAGAAAAAGTGCAATTTCAGCAAAAAGTACACTTGGACTAAAAATGCAATTAAAAATGAAATTCCACGGCGTTTATTCTTTTTCCTTTTTGAATCAATATCTGGTGTAACCTTCTCTTTTCTGAACATATTCTTGAAGCCTAGAGGGCATTTTCTATCAGATGCCGCATTGTTTCTTGAGAGATTTGTTCCTAGCTCGATTTTAGGACGTTTAAGGGCTGTCTTTCTTTGTCCACTTATCAATTTGTGTCTCATACTCTTCTTTTCAACAGATCCCACATGTGTTCAATTGTGTTCAAGCCCGAACTGTTCGCTGGCCTCGGCAACACTTGTATACAAGCCTCTTCTAGTGTCTCTCTGGTGGCTCTAACAGTACAAGCGCGTGCATTGCCGTGCAACAGCTTGAAACCTGCACCCTTTTGCTATGCAAATGGCACCACATAGAGTCTTATGACCTCCTGGATGTATCGTTAAGTTGTTACTGTACCCTGGTTCTGAATTATGAGCTCAGTTCTTCCAGTTTGGCTTATGCCTCCCCACACCATAACATTGGGCCCCCCAAATCGATCATTGTTGTCGATGCAGGCATCTGCAAGTTGCTCCCCTTTCATCTCCACACCCTTATGCAACGGTCAACACTAAAAACTTTTACTTTGCTCTCATCTGTAAAAACCAATGTGCTTCAGTCACTTACGCTACAGTCCAATTGTTGCCTTGCGGATGTCTATTGATTTGCATGATGAATACTGGTCTATGGAATTCACACCACTTGACTCCTGGACAATTGCTGGTCTTCATAAAACTGGTTTCTAATTGTTTGGACACTTAGTCACGTGCCTGTGGCCAGGCACAAGCGGGTTTTCAAAGAGCGGGAAGTGACGGTGCTCTCTCTGCGTGCATGTAAGTCTATGTAGCGGTCTTCCTGAGCGGTGATTCCTCTGGCTCTGCCTAATTCCTGACTTCTGACAAAATTTTGGATCTCATAAAAGCAATTCCAGGCATTCTGAATCGCTCGCAGCGAAAATCTCGGCTGTAAAACTAAAGATTGCTATGAATAGCCTTCTTGGATGAGTGTTATGGTCCTGGTCGTTGTAGACAAGTCCATTTGAAGTCGAACCTGTGGAATTACGTTCTTAAAATGCCGATGTACGCACTGACTTGACACACTAAACTGTTTTCAGTACAATACAAATGTTAAATGAGCTTAAAGTTAACGTTAAAAACAGGGTAAAATTAATTGGTTTCAAAAAAGTTGATAAAATCTACCCATTTTAACGGTTTTTCAAGCGAAATGCTGTAAAAGTGTTCGCAAACACTTAAAATAACACAACGCTGTACAATTTACCACATGGATATAGTTAATGATCATTAAATCATCCATAATGTCGAAATTTGCAAGTGGCCCTTATTTTGTTTTGACGAGTATATAATTATGTTTGTAAACTGTACCTAATAATTATGTTACAGCAGTGTTGCCAGTGGGCTCTAGACTGAAGTTACCTGAATGTGCCTGAAAAGTATTTCTTAGAGAATAGTAAGATGTCAATTATTTTTTATATAAAAAAAAATTGCCTATGTTTAACTTTCTTACTTTCGAAGTATTCTAAACTTTGAGGTGTGCCTTGTAAAAAAATTACCGATAATGAAGTTGGGACTCCCATCTTCATGATCGGTAATTGTTTTACAAGGCAGTTTGAAGTTTATTCTCTCACGACCGTATTGAAGTTTATTACCAGAGTCTGATGTTCATTACCATTTTGTTACGCGGTAGACCCGCTGAACTGGTTCTGCGCACATTAGCAAGTCCTCGACCATTTCCTTTATCCATAGTATGGCTAGTTTCTATTTTTAGATACGTTGTTCAAGGAACTAGATTCCCACAGTGTAATGTTATCACGCCTTGCCGAGTTGCGCATCAACCTTAAAACTGTCTTATAACAAAAGATAGTTTAACGCAAGTCTTGTAAAACCCAAGTTAACTAGCACCGTCTCTAGGATTTCTTGTGTATCGAGGGTACAGTTTACAAGCTTACCTAATATATCTCACATGCAGACACACCCCGACCCGAAACTAGTTGTTTGTCTGTAGATCATACAAATATTTGTTCCGTGCGGAGATCGAACCCGCGGCACGTAGTGCAGAAAGCTAATAGCTTTTTTATTATTTTTATAACAATTTTTTTGTTCGTTTTTTATAAAACAATGGCCATGTTTCTTAAAAAATGAAAAACAAAAATATCTGAAGTCCACGATAACGGTCTGAAAAAGAATGCTGTGTTTAAAATAACCACCAAATTTCTTTAAAATTAGAGAATTTGGGTTCAGAAAAATCCCTTGTTAGTAAAAAGATATCGCGCAAAAATCTTTTTGCTAGGTTCCCTTTTTTTGGTGCCCCGGATTTTTACGACAAGCAATATTTTGAAACAGCATTTATTAACATGCTCCTAAGCACGTGCTATTTCACCGGATGCCTTACAGTTTGTTTGGGCAACAGCTAATGTTGCAGATAAGCTATCGTAACGCACTCAAATTGGTTCCATATAGTTTAGTACTTTAAAACATTTGTTTATTAATCTGTTTCCTGAAAGGCCAAACAGTTGCAAAGTTTAGAATAGAATAGAATAGATCTTTATTTCATGTAAAACAGATACAGGCACTTATGAAATATCGAGACTCTAGGTGCACGGTTCCAAATAGTATAGTAGGTCCTATGGAGAAGAACCGGCAAGAAACTCCATGAAAACTGTTCTAAAATTATAGATTATAATCTTAATTAGTACAATATTTGAATTATTAATATGTGAATAAAAAATAGGATGATAATAGAATAGAATAGAATTTTTCTTTATTCGAGTAACCAAGACTCAACAAGATTATTAGTAAAACTTACGACTATGTTAGTAAGCACAGACACTGAACAAAAACAACACAGAAATCATGGTTGGTCACCGTTGCGACATCCTATGAGAGACGGCACAACAGTGACCCACGTAGCCACAGTCCAGGCGACTCGCAAAATGCCCAAAACACTGTTGGAGCTAACCCACACCCTGCGTACCAAGGAAGCGCACCTTTTACGCATTGTTGCGTAAAAGTAATCTACAATCGATATGCATCTAATGATTTGCCTCTGAATCAGATTGCCATGGAAGTTACAAGCTGACCAGCTGTTTAGTTAGTTAGTGGAAGGATAACAATTTTGTAGTGATAAGTCCTATCAGTTTTCCATTCGTGGTGATTGTTTCAAAATCATTACGTTTGTCGGTCGTTACAATCGTGCAATTAGCAATCCAAACCCGATTTTTCAATTTTAGGACCTAAAAGAAAAGTTAAGTCCATTATTGTCCGAACTGCCACTATTGGACACGGACCTCTTCTCAGAATGAGAAGGGCTAGGCCTTAGTTCACCACGCTGGCCTGGTACGGGTTGGTGAACTACACGCACCCTCGAGAACTTTGTGGAGTCAGGTGTGCGGGTTTCTTCACGATGTTCGCAAGTGATAATCAAATTCTGATTCGGACATGATTTCGAAATGTCAGAGTTGCGGGCCGAGTTCGAACTCAGACCCTCCTGTATGGAAGGCAAGCGTTCAAATACTAGGGTAATACAGTTACTAAATGAAAAAAAAAAGTGGGACTGTGACGAGTGCAAATTTTATTTATTTAAGATTTTTGGTTACAAAAATTGTGACTCAATAAATATATAAATCTCAATTAAGGCGCGTCAGTGAGGTAACGAATTTGTCGATTTCGCTTCCTCCACCCGCGCAACCCGCGCGACCCCCTGTAATATTACGGAAACCACTCGGAGCATGTCAACGCGAGCATCGCGCCAGACACTAAAAAACTATATAATAAATAGAGGTGGCAATGTAAAATATATATTTGTAGATTGTTTCACTTATAGGTCTATATAGTAACAGAGTTACTACTAGAAAATTAATACCAATAACAGTGGTACAATCACTACAATGATGAATGATTTTATAAAAAAGGGAAATAAAAAAATTATGCTTCAATTATGCTTAAATTAGCTTCCGAGCAAAAAATGCCTAATTACACTTGCCGAGTTGTTAGATGATTTGGTATTAACTAATTATAACTTGCTCTATTATTTGAAGACTTGCTTGATTCATTTAATATTCACTCATATAAATATATCACGATTATTAGATATTAATACCTAGCATTAAAAAAAGTAAAAACCGACTTCAAAAAAGTAAACAGTGTAAATAATTTTCTTAAATTCTTCAATGCACCTAGCTTGGCAGTGGCAACGATTTCAGAAGCTGATAAGTTTTTTAAGAAAATTATATGTATTATACTTTTTAGTTTTTTGAAGTCGGTTTATACTATTTTTTAACGTTTATTTTATATTTCTATTTTGAGTGGCTTAAACAATTCATAATCATGCGATTACAGAAATCGCAAGTGACATGCTGTTATTCATTCAAGAGTTCCATTGTATATCTCCGAAGTTCTTCATCAAATCTTCAACAAATTTAAATGCCATCTTGAGAGTACCCTTTGAAATAAAAAAGAATTTTCAAAATCGGTCTGCAATTGGCGGAGTAATAGCGTAACAAACATACAAAAAAAAAACATACAATCGAATTGAGAATTTTCTTTTTTGGAAGTCGATTAAAAATGGGAATAGCAGTGTTGGTGAATAGTAATATATAAAGTCTAATCGATAAGAATTAAAACAAAACTAGGTTGGTACATAGTATTTATTATTATATATAGTAAAGGAATAGTATAAAGAAAAACAACAGTAGGACGGCGCCTTTGATCTCGCCGACAACGTCAAGACAGTGTGGCGATAGTGCATGGAGGCTAGGGTTGTTACAAGTAGTGTAGTGGTTTTCTACGCTACGTGCCGCGGGTTCGATACGCGCACGGAACAAATATTAGTATGGGTGTGTGTGCATGTGAGATAATGTCTGTAAACTCTACCCACGATACAGGAGAAATCCTAGTGAGGGACAATGACATATAAAAAAAAAAAAAAAAATTTTAGATCAACATCGTCATCAACATAATTATTATTACTTACTATTTTAAACGTTGATTATGACAAATTATCAATTCATTAATAGAAGGTAGCTCTGAATTTTGGTCACGTAGTCACGTGGTCACGGTTTATATGAATAGACCTCACCAAAACATGAAGTTTGAATACCAACATGATGGGACTGCGTCCCATAGTTTGGGAGATATAAACTTTCAAAGTTTTAGTCACGTGGTCACATAGATCTCACCAAAACATGAAGTTTGAATACCAACATGATGGGACTCCGTCCCATAGTATAGAGCTTTCAAACATTCGGTCACGTTCACGTGGTCACATACTGAATTTGAATTTATGTTTATAGAAAACATCAAAAAGATGGTCTCTATATTTTTAGACAAAGTATATTTTAGAAGATGAAACACAATTTATATTGACTTGACAGATAAAGTGACAGATCAGTAGACTCTATCTATATCTGATTTTACTAAAATAATAATATTTCAAATATGTACTCAAAAAAAATCAAAATATGTTTATAGAAGTACATGCCATACTACTGAGGCAAGTTATATAGGTTGCCCCCTCTACACAATATTGTGTCTAGAGAGCAAAATAAATTCTGAATTTATAAATCGAACGCGATAGCCTCGATTGACACGGGTATCACGTCCGAGAGCCAGCGGCAGACTGCCGCCCGTCGCCCGAACACGACCCTTCAGCTGAAAATTGGCACAGATTTACGTTTAAATTCAAGGAAAAATAGAAAAATGACTTTTTTTTAAATGTTAAACGTTGGACTTATAAATAAAAGAATTATTTATCTATTGCTGCAAATCAGAAATAAATTAAGCTTCAAGTTCCGAAGAAGATGAAGGTTTAAATTCTGATTTAGGTGTTTTATAATCGCCAATTACTATAGTATAATCTAATTAAAAAATATATTTGAAACGTTGGATTTGAAGTAGAGATCTTGAACTTTAAGACTGTATTTTTTTTTTATTTGTATATGGTATAATTGCGGAGGAGATGGCGATGTAAAACGGCGTTTTGGTCAGGGTACTGCCTTAAGTAGAGCTTCAGTTTTTCAGTTCTTCAGTTTTTCAGTAGAGCTTCAGAGTTTCAGTTTTTAGCTACTTCTCTCTCCATCTTAAACTGTATCGATAGTTTTAAACTTTCAATACTACTATCATTGATGCGTAAGCACGTGTACAATACAAATTGTTTGCAATACAATAATTTTCATGAGTACACAAACAGACAGACAATGAAATTAAACAATAATAATATATGATGTAGATATTAATACGTTTGGCCCTGATTAAAGCATGACAATAGTTGCATCATTCTACACGGAAAAGAAATTTCGAAAATTTCCTTCTTCTCGTTATCTGAGGAGTGGCCATATTATGTGACTGACAACTATTGGACGCGAAAACGATCCAACCAACATTGAGCCGTCGGCTATCATCTTAGCTATGTTTCATGAAAATCTGTTCAGCAGTTCAAAAATTACAGCTTTTTTTCTAGTTGGAGTCGGGGGTTTTTGATGGTTAGGTTATTTTTATGGATTTCTGCCATTGATGGCTTTCATGTCCAGTATGACCATTGATTGATTGATTGGTATAACAGTATCCTATAGAATATATCCTACTATTCTGTTACAATATTTGACTCATAATTTTCACAAAAAAGGGATGGGATGTTGCATTACAAGGCTGAAGAACCAGCAGAACTGTACGAATTGAATATTCGTTTTTTTTTTTTTTTTTTTTTTTATGATATGAAATACAAAAAAAAAGAAACAAATCATTATGAATATTTTATACGTGTACCTAAGTAAGTGTACGCAATTCATTGTCGCAGTCAAATTGTCTTTTTTGTCACCACGCGAACGCGAGATGTTACCAAAAGGTATAATGACGACATTTGGGATTCCCAAAGCCGTAATATTCAGAATTCCCAGTCTTGTCGAAGAATAGATCCGTTGTCTATGCTTACAATTTGATAATGGAATCTCGTTAATTTGATGACAAGATTTTGTGCAAATATAGAGCTAGTATTGGCTTGTTTACGAATGTGTATTTATATGCGGATGTCTGGGTACCATTGATTTTAATATGATTTATCAGATTTGTAGAAATTTTATTTTATTTTTAACTTTCTTTGGCTATTGATCTTGCAGAGACAACATGTTGTGTTGTGATTTAAGCTAAATAAGTTTAATAATGATATTTTTTATTATAAGACGTCTTTTGCCACTTTGACCAATAATAATTCTTCGTAGGATAAAGAGATTTCTTACGAAACTTAACATCTGCAGCCGACGTTAACCTTGCAAACTTTTATTGTCTGATCGACCCCATCTGTCAATGTGGTACACATATTTTTATATAGTAGGTACGTTCAATTGTTTTATATAGTCCTTTCATTTCAACTGTGGAATAGTTTTTGACATCTGTTCTTTGTGCGCCAAATGTTTTATTTTAGCTATTAATAGGGAACCGGCCAGTTGTAAAAAAACTATTAACGTTATTGTTTTTCATTGTTATATTTTGCAGCTAAATACTGTTTTTGTACTGAAAACATATTTTTTCCAGATATTCATTTGTAATCTAGTTTTAATACCAGTTGGTCATAATTTATTTTGTGCATATAAAATACATTTATATTGAAGAGTCAAAAATTCTTCGTAAATGACAAAGAGAGGAAGCGAATGGGTGGGCAGATACAAAAAAAAAGCCTAGCTATGCTTCCCTTGCGTTGCGGATATAAAAAAATGTGTACAAAAAATTTCCGTTTAGAAAGAAGACTTAGAAAATATTTAAATACATTTCCATACTTACCGGATGTTAATATAATATGCATAACGGCCATATCTTTTTGTGTCTAATATGGAGTACAACTATATTAATTTAGATAATAATTATTTAGTATGACATAAGACATATTACAATTATATTATTATTATTATTGGCTAAGCGATTAGCTTTCTACGCTACGTGCCGCGGGTTCGATCCCCGCACGGAACAAATATTTGTATGATCTACAGATAGTTGTTTCGGGTCTCGTTGTGTGTGCATGTGAATTGTATGTTTGTAAGCAGTACCCTCGATACAGGAGAAATCCTAGTGAGGGGCTACATTAAAAAAAAAAAAAGGATTTTATTATAAAACAAAACAGGGTCTGCCGCACTAAAATGGTAATGAATATTGGCGTTGGTAATAAACTTCAATACGATCGCGAGAGGCTAAGCTTCTAGCTACCTTGTAATTTTTTTACCGATCACGCTATTTGGACTCCCATCTTTATGATCAGTATTTTTTTTACAAGGTAGCTCAATGTTTAGTCTCTCATGATCGTATTACAGTTCGAACCACAGTCGATGTTGATTACCATTTTGGTTACACGGTTGACCGGCAGGTTTATGTTAAAAAATGGACAATAATTAATTTTGAAGTTTGTATTTATTTTAAACCAAGACTTTGGAAAAGGCAGTCGCTTGTGTAGGCCGGACCTAACATTTAAATTAAGTTGGTAATGTTCCTTCAGGCGCCACAAGGCTGAACGTTTAAAGGCCTTTGCATAAATGAAACTCGTAAAACATGCTCGAAGCATGCGTGGGCGCAACCAAGATCTATAAATCGTATAGTTAGTTTTCTTAACGCTTTCATATCGTTGTTTCCGCAGGATACGACTTTTTTATGGCGTTGTGTTCGAAATTGTTTGATAAGGACTTGTTAGATTTTTTTGCAACATAAATTGTTTCATATTGTAACATATTTATTAGGTATTGCCTGCATATAAAAATACACTCAGGTGTACAGTGATGAGAAAAAAATACCAAAATATGCGACGTAAGTTAAATATACCTATTACATAAATATAGAAAAGCTTTTTAAATTCCGAAACTTGTATTTCTACTGGTTACACAATTCTGTTAGTTCAATTGGTTGTGCACGAATCCCTCCTATTGGCGGATTGTTCGTTACGTTTAGTTATTGCTCTCGGGCGGCGCTAAAAGCGGCGCTTGCGCTTCTTCACGCCTATCAGCTTTATAATTACTTGGGAATTAACACAATAAAGTAAAATCGTTTCGTAGTATTTCGATTTACGTTATGATCAAACTATTGCAATAAAAGCCCGTAGTCATTTTATCTCTACCGAGATATGGGTACAGTCAACATCAAAACTTAATTACGAACAGTCAGACACATATATGGCATTTATACATACACCATAGATGGCATACACAATAAACATAGATATTTTAAATATTTTTTGATTTATTATAATTATTATATTTTAATGAATTGGAAATCTCAGCTCTAACAATCAATTCATATAAACTCTCCATTGTATTGTATGTTTTAACTAGCTATTTTTACAAAATTCTGACTCATCACTTAGGTATTCAATGTTTACAATGCCTTAGGGTTCATGTATCTACTCCAATGGAATATCATTGTAAGTACCTACCTAATGTGTTCAATGGTTGATGTCCATGTTGGCAAATTAATAAATAAATAAATGGACGTCAAAACTGATAAATAACGTGTTTTATTATCTAAAGAGTAGTTCAAAAATTAACTGTGACTAACTTTACCCAATTAATAAAGTAATGAGAAGCTTCTTTAGTTTGATGAGATGAAAAAAGACAAGTACCTATATTAACTAAACGATATACCTATCCTTAAATAATAAATAAAATAATAATTTTTAATCTAGTCTAAGCATAAAAGAGCAACGTGCTTCAAATCTAAAATAACAGATGACCTTTATAAACAATATTTAAATAACTGTCATATAATATCTCACATACGCACATTTGCAAAGCCGTGAATGACGCGACATAGCCTTGCAGGGTGTTCGATCTCATATACAACGCCTCGATGCTTCCGTAATATGCACATACAGAACATGATGTAGATAATATGTAATCTGAAACTTATCAAGTTAGGAGTACATCAAATGTATAATGATGAAATATTTTGGTAAGATAATTTGAGTTTTGCGGACATCAACTTCGAAAAAGGTTTTGTTTCGAGCCAACTGACATTAAGTAAACTTTAAACTTAATTATTTTTATAAAGTTTTGTTATGTGATAAAGACATTATAGTGTGTATTCGTTCGTATAATATTCCTTTCGCGTCCTCGAAAAAAGATTTAGTGGATCCAAATCATACAGCCTAATGTAACTCAATATGTAATTTCTCCTTACAGAAGTCCATAACTCAGCAATATTAACTCTACGTGCCTTTATAATTACTCGTAGAAAAAATCTCCAACCATGCCATGTTTTTGTTTATCCACGATGTTTACCCGACTAACGCGCGTCACCGCATTCCGCGCGCGCCATTCGCGACATTTGCATTAATTGGCTAACGAGAACCGACTGAATTCGAGATTGCTTCAAGATAAATGGCTGCCTAATTTAGACGGCGCTTAGCTCTAACTTGTTTCTAAGCGACGAATCCGGGAGATGGCGCCTTTCATTATGCGAACCGATTATACAGACTGTTAAGGATGACGTAAGTCGACTTACGACACACACAAATGCTTTGTTTTCTGATAAGTCTTCGCTGTAGACAGAGGGTTATGTTGGGGCATTTCGACGTATCTGCATTGATTAGGGTACTCTAGTTCGGTAGCTTATCATATGTTTGTTAATTATTAAACGTATCTGGATATGTTATCGACAATCGGCAATAAGCTTATCTAATGTTGGTTCATTTTTGACGTATCTAAAATGACAGGTACCTATGTCTTTGACGGACGTGTTAAAAAAATAACAAATTACGTAATGAATTTAGTATCGTGGTTAACAATGAATATTATGAAAAAAATGGAAAGTATTTGAAATATTTTCATTGATGCAGTCACCCAGATGGGTAAGAAAGATATCACCTGGCGGCTGACAATTATATTGTCTTTACATACGTGATTTATTTATTGTCACCGAGGCGCCACGCCCGCTGGTACGAGGTCACGTCTTGCGGAACTTTTTGTGCTTAATAGCCAGATTGGTCGCCCCACAGGCCACACTTTGGCTGACTAATGGCTAACTCTGGCCAATGTCTAGTGTATATCCTATATCGATCGCAAAATTATTGTACAAATAGGTCTGTTCTAGTGTTAAATTAGGAAAATAAAGGAGTAGACAAGAGTCAAAGACGTAGACGTTAGAGCCGTCCAGAGAGATTTCCATGCCCTTGCTACTTCGCAATGTCAATATAGAGTATCTATGATTGTTTAGTTCCGCCGGAAACAGATTTGCACGAAACTTATGGAATGTTTTCAAACATGGAGCTATTTTATAAACATTTTCTAGTTTGCTTAACTTTTTAATTTTCTTTGTACCAATAAGCGGAAACATACAATTAGGGTAATGTCAAAGCTTGTATTTCTTACATTGTTATATTTCCAAATGTTCTTCATATTAGAATGAACAGGAATGTACGGAACCAACTCATTGCCTACGTATGCATTTTCTCGCATGACTACAACACATTTTGCATGAGAATATAAAATAGAATGACTTTGACAATATAGGCTATGTCAGATAGCCTAGTGAATGATTCATATCAATATTTAGTATGAAGCATTCGAGCTAGACACGTCATGTTAATAAGCGCACGCGCAGATCCGCCTTTATCTCAAGTTTCAGGTTAGTAAAAATTTTGTGTCAAGGAGAGAGATAATATAATAATTTAATAATCTAATACGTGCATGGAAAACTTTGTACCCCTTTTTAAGCATATTGCGCGCACAGAGGAGTGCGAGATTTGGCATAGTTAAAGAGTAATAGTTAGTATTCTTTGGTTAAAGTTTACCTATATGGAGAAGGAGTGCAGAAAGCTAAAATCACGGTCGAATTTCGACCACTGGGCGACCACTATAATAATAAATGCACTTATTCTAGGATGATTAATTGTGTCATGTTACGGTACATAAGCTCATAAAAGAATATGCATCATAGTAATATACCTATACTACATACCTACGACAGTATTTTATATGCCTAATGGCAAAATATAGCTGAGGCTAAACTAAACTTACCACCGATGTACAAATACCTGTGTTTATAAATATATTAGATTTCAATCCATTTGAGAGAACATGTCTCATTTCAATGATTCGTAGCAGTATCTGGGACGTTACATAGCTACTTTGCCCAATTTCACTACATAGTATAAAACGAAGTCGCTTCCCGCTGTCTGTCTGTCCCTATGTATGCTTAGATCTTTAAAACTACGCAACGGATTTTGATGCGTTTTTTTTAATAGATAGAGTGATTCAAGACAAATGTTTATATGTATAATACTTTGATATTTAATGTAAGCATAATAGAGAAAATGCACCCGGGCGTAGCCGGGGACAGGTCTCTAGTACTAGTACTTAATAAAATATTAATATTTCATACCATAAAACATCTGCATCTGTTTCTAAACGGAAGTCTATGCATATGGCAAGTAGCGTACCGAAAACAAAACAAGTAGTAGGTAGATTAATGACAGATTTTTAAAATCATCAATACCATTAACATTACATTAACTCCACTGCCCGCATAAATAGGTTAGCACAATCACCCCCAAAATACCTAACACATACATCTGTTCCAACCACAAAACATTTCTGGTAACAAATAAGTAATTTATCAAACTGTGTGATTTAAAATTTTATATTTCCAACGTACAGTACGACACAACTAAGAAGTCGCATCGGCAAACTTCGTAAAACCGATCACTTTCGAACTGAGTGCGACATCAAGACCACGAATGTTTATTAGTACTGCAGTAAAACATGATCTTTACGTTGACGCAATAAGTTGTAAAATTATCTAAGCGAGCGACTGCCATTCGTACATCGATGTAACTTCTTACTTTTATCGTTCTATAAATATGTTGTTTTCGAAGTTTGAAAAATGACCTCGGTGCATATTTTTGACTCTAACTGTATCACATTTATCCCCTTTAAAGCATAATGTGGTTCTTTTTTAGCTAATATTCTATGCGTTAGTCTAGGTATTATTCAAATTCAGGCTATCGGCATTGTGAAATAAATGACTTCTGACAAAATGTCAGGGCGATGCAAATTTTCTAACATCAACCAGGTGGTTTTATACATAAAACATCGCAAGGAAGATGACAAAAAAAATGTTAGCGAGATACTTTAAAATTGAAATACTTTTTTTACTGCTGGCTTCGACGCCCGACGCATCGTTTTGGATTTTCTTATTTTTAAATAAAAATTTAAAACTATTATTTAAATACAAAAGCCAGGCGAATTTAAATTGAATGTAAGTAAGCGCGTAATGTAAGTACTTTGAACTAAAAATGCTTGCTATGCTGATATGCATAGATAATCGCAATCTCAATCACGTATGAAAATGAAAATATTAATCAGGGCTAACATGCGCGCCGCGTCAAAATTTTGTCGTTATGACAAGACAAAATAATGCTTCGAGTAACCTGCGGATCTACCGCGTAACTTAAATAGTAATTAACATCGATTCTGGTAATAAACTTCAATGCGATCGTGAGAGACTAAACTTTGAGCTATCTTATATTTTTTTTACCGATCTAGAAGGTAGGAATCCCAACTTCATGATTGGTCTGATTTTTACAACGTGGCTCGAAGTTTAGTCTCTCATGATCGTATTGAAGTTCATTACCAGAGTCGATGTTCATTATCATGTTAGTTACGCGATAGACTCCAGTTATTAGTAGACTCCCTGTTTTCGCATGTGATGTTTTAATGCGACGAAAAAATTATGTCTCAGCACTCATGTTAGCCATCTGGTGCCACAAATACTGAATTGCATTTAAGTGCATTATAAAATAAGGATATTATTACATGATTACTAATACTCAATGACTAAAGAATCCTATTCATTTAGTCATTGTCTTTTTTGGAAAGATTTTTAATTTTACTTTTTTGTGTCGTAATTTTTGTGAAATAAATTGTTTTTCTTTCTTTCTGACCATTACTGATGGAAAAATGCAAGAGTTGAAGCTGGAGACTTCCTGATCCACCATAATTATATCTACCCCAGATCTTGCCCCAACGGCCTTTAATTTTTTCCGGAGTTTAGTTTTAAGTTACTTTTTGCAAGAAAATCCTTTAATTCTCAAGATTCGCTACAACACGCCGTTTATCGATTTCCGTCATCGACGATGATTTCCGTCCAGAAAACTTTTACAGCAAGAGCATCAACAAACTGGCAAGAGTGCATAAATCATCGATGGCTTGAGTAGTTTAGGGTAAATATTTCGATGAATGAATAATAAGATAAGATACTTTTTTTTAAATTTTGTTTTGTATTTTCGTCGTTGTTTTCTATACGATACGGCAATTTCATGGGTGAAAACCTATTTGTTTTTTAATTATATGTACAATTATAATACATTCTCATGAATGTATGCAGTCCTTATAAAATTATTTTCTTCATCACTGTTCATCACTTTCTTATTTATTTATTTACTAGATATCTAAAAATTTCACAATTTCCAATATAAATTAAATTTTATTACTGAAATTAAGTTCCAATTTCAAAATTTACCGCCACGATTTAAATAGTGAATAATTTTAGTGCATAAATTACATTGCAGTAGGAAGGGGTCCATTTACAGTTACAGATAATAAAAGTTCCTGTTACTTTTTCTATAGGCACGTGGCTACCAGGTGCGGTCCACAGACACAAATGTTGAGTCTACACGAGCAAAACAATGGGGTATTTTGACTCCAGCGCGGACACTACCGCACAGTTGCAATGTTTGAACAGTTGGTAACAATGGGCCCACTATTTTTCAATACGAGGGGAGTTTGCCGACGTTATAACATAATAATGTTGTAATACGTTAAGTATATCGTATTGTAAAAAGTGGGTTCAGTGGCAGTACCGCTAAGGATTATAGTTTAAAAAAAATGCCTGAAAGAAAAATCATAATTTTTCAGCAATAACCAATTAATCATTATTTTAGCACACTGAGAGTTATTCATTGCGGATATATTTTTTAATTTATTTTACTTCGGTAGATTATACACTTGGTAGGTACTAATTCTCAATTTGAGTTGTAAGTATCGTACTAAATTAATTGTAGCATAAATACTTCCCTAAGTTAAGCTGAACAATTTTATTGAACATTTTCCGAATGCCCATGTATTTTTAACAATACCTGTATTTTTTATTCCATAATGTACCTATTAATTTGTAAGCAACAGATAATATTCTATTGCGCTGAGTAGGACACTAGTAAATCAAAATGCAAGGTACAGATGTTCGGATCGATCGCACGAAAATTCCAAGAAGCGCAACCCCCGCGTGTGAATATGTAATCGAATCGCATGCGGCGGGCGCCGCGCTGGCCGGCTGTGTCGACTGACTTTATATAAAAAAAAAAGATTATAGGCACGAATAGAGATTGATATTTATACGTGAATTTTGATTGTCAAAATAATCGACTAATGAAGAAATTAGTAGATTTTTCCATCCAGGGAGAATTTACTTTTTTACCTATTTCTTTTAATTACCCATTGCCCACTGATAAATGATTACCTATGTGCCTAGATGATGACAATAAAGTGATGATTGCTGCAAAATTACTTAAGTTAAAATTACTAACTTAACCACGAGGACACCATCTGGTACATTCAAATTCTCATCCATTACCAGAAATGAGGAATTACTGCCAATGTTTTAGTAATTGGTATAATGAATACAAGTACTTATATGGGTCCTTAATGTATTGTAATTAGCTACTCATGGTTAAGAAGCGGTATTTAATGGTACTTCATAGGTAACGGCGACTGAATGGCGCCTCGCGTCGCCGTCGAGGCGCGTCGCATACGTGACTAATGTAACGATCCCCCGGGATTGCGGGATTCGGTCCCGGGACCAGAGCAACTCTTTTGTTTTAATAAAATTGAAAATATGTAACTGCAAAAAATGGGCTTCAAATGTTATGTTTTGTTGAGATGTAAATTAAGTACTTTTTATAGATAGTACAAGAAAGAATGGTGAAATTATAGTCTTACTTCTAATAAGATATTTTATTTTTAAGTAAATAGTCGTACATTCTGATCCCTTTTCGACTAGCTACCGTTATAGGTAATAATTTAATAAATATAATAAAGTACCTAAATACATAATAATTATTAATACTAATGTAATTCATTGACATTCCTTACGAAAACTAAAATCGTCTGAAAGTATCGAGTCATTTATAAAAATAAATAGTTTAGAAATCTAATGGATTAATCGTACAGCAGTATTGCACAGGCGTGCCCACGACGGCGCCATTCGTAATGTTTGTTCGGTGAAAGTCGTAACATCACGACTTCTCATACATTAAGCTTAGAGCACCGTGCGAATGTGCGAGTGCGGACACGACAAATTAGTCTGATTTTTTTATCAAGTGACCGCTCATCAATTTCTCATTTCGTTCGGTACAGTCACGTAAACGAAATCCCGTGTTATTACTACACCGGTAAACACAACGCACATCACTATTTTGTGGTTTGATTTTATCGCAATAAGTGCATTAGGCTGTAAGAAAACCTTTTTGTGTCATAAACTTATGAAGTTACAGGTATATCACCACAAATAATTAAGATCTCAAGACAGGATCTCTACAAAGAAATATACTAGCTAGACCAACAAAACATTAACATAATGTTGCACTCAGAAGTATAAAAACGTCTGACCGTATTTCGAAAAAAGAACTATTTTTTCTTCGGGCGCGTTCGGTTTCTGTGAAATTTGGCGCCAGATCAGTATCTAAACGCATGGTCGAGGTTTATCAGATGAGATCGACACCCATTCAAAGGCAAGGGGTCCACGGAGCGGGCGCTTTGAGGGTTCTTCAACTCTTTGTTTTAACACCGCGCTGTGAAGGGCCGTAATGAGCTGGTCAGACCCTTACGGCCCATAACCTTATTTTATTATTCAACCTCAATGATATATTAACGTCGTCCCGAAAATTTTACATGGGAGCTATTAATCACAATGAATTTGAATTTTTATCGTATGTTCAAGCATTTCTCTGAACCAGGTTAATGTATTGAAAGTTACATCCGGGTAAAGAATTAAATATGAAATTTTAATCAACGTTAATAAAGCTTAATCTGCAAAAACTAACTTTCAACGAAAATTGTTTCCAATCACGAAAATTTTTAACAGCATCTCATAAATACTAGAATCAGCCTACGTAATCTATCAATTTTTCATTAGAGAAACACAAAGAAATTCATCATAACGATTAAAACTTCGATAAAACGTAGGCGGTGTTGTCTAAGTTCTATCCAATCTTTTTTATCGGTATAAAAACACCTGTAGTGTGAGAAGCTTCGTGAGCGCGACTTAGTCAAGTCACAACGATTGTTTACAATCGATAGAAAATGTAACGTTCGTATTGCATGATGACAGAGTTGAGAATGCCGTGACTTTCTTGAATTGAACGGTAAATAATTTTGTTAAGTTGGAACGCCTCTCCGGCGCCGCGGCCACCCGATTATGAGCAATAAACTAATTCCGGTAGCGCGGCCATTAAGAATGTACGATTATACGTATTAGTAAGTATTCGCTTCACTAACATCGGCATGTAAGGTTTACGGACTACGGATGCTAGTCTCATTAGCATTGTACTTCCGAAAAAGTATATTAGTCACGTGACATGCATTTGACAGGTTTGATTGGCGCCAAATTGAACGTCAAACTTTATTATTTTTATTTGCCACACAATTTATAAACTGTCACTGCCTACATTAAGATTTAAAATTCGAAATCTTGTTCCAAAGTTTGTTGAAAAATAAAATGTTTTTTGTCTATAAGATTTTTCACTAGCTACAACAGTTTTGTAAGTCCTAGTTATTTTAAGTCGCCAATTAAAATGTTAGCTATAAAACCAAGTTTATAACTTTTGTTGTTTTTTTTTAATGTATAATACCTACCTACCTATCTACAGTTACACTCGTCTTTAAAATAATGATGTCCGTTAACAACTTCTTTATGTTTCCTGATATTAAATAATTTATTAATACAGTTTTATGCTGGTCGTGTCTAGTATTTTCATCAGCCAGGCCCATATTTGTGGACTAGCTGATTACATAATTCATTATATTTTAGGCCCAAATTCGTCTCTATTGTCTACCGAAATCATTCTATATAAGTTACAGGAAACTAGCAGCATTAAAATTGCCAGAACAAAAAAAACCTTACATAACTATTTTTATTTTTACAATTTCGCTAGATAATAAGTAATAACTTACGTAGGTATAATAATATAAGACATTTGGGAAAACCGTGATAAATATAAAAATGTTAATCATTTGTATGCATATTATTAATACGAATATTTTAGTTTGGAATGCGGACCATGTAAAATAATATGATAAAATAACAATCGCCGCCGCGCCTGTCCATATGGACTCAAACCTGTTTCATACAGTTAATAAATACATGCATACCAACATAATGTTGTTAGACACACATGAGATTAGTCTAACCTCAAGTTTCTGAAAGGCAGAAGGAAACTGTGATATTAAAAAAAAAAAAGGTGTTGTGATGTGATTGGTCGACCAGTCGTCAATCAATTCAACAACCAGCCATATTAATTGAATTGAATTTGGAAGCTGAGTGATTAGATTTGATTAGCCTTTAAGAAACAGAATATTAATGTTTATAAAAAAAAAAAAAGATTTAACGAAAACATTTTTCAGATTCCATCCTAAATTACAGGTTCGAAATTCGCTGCTTTTCGCTGTAGATAATGTCAAGGAGTCTCTATAATCGATGCATTCAAGATGCATTACTTGCTAAATAACAAATATTTAGTAATCTGTGGCTGCTGCCAAGTTTCAGGACATAGACTTAGGATTTCGTTTACGCTATTTCAGGATAACACTTCTAGTTAGGGTTGCCAACCGTACTCTAAATAGAGAATTGTGCTCTATTTTATGTAGGTGTACTTTATAATCTTTAACACTAATATAATTAACTACTCTAAAATACTCTGTTTACTTTAACTCTGACTTTTTTTGGTACAAAATACACTAATGCCAGCCATAAAAAATAAATAATAAGTAGGTACTTTTAACAATTTTTCATAAGTCTGTACCCTATAATTACCCTGAGCTCTGAAATCAGATATCTACCGTATCTACTTATATTTTATAATTTCTAAAAAGTTGGCCACCCTTTATCGACAAGATGCAAGATTTAAAAAAAAAATTTTTGAATATACATACCTATTCAGAAGATTTTATATAACATGAAAACATTTATCTCGAAATGTAACCGCTGCCTCTAACCTCATGTGTATTGGTGCGACTTGATGACGTCACATGCCCAAGCGCCGGCGCCAAGCGCCTGGATCGTCGCACACAGCCTTGTCCTAACCATTATGATTTTATTAGAAAAAAAAAGTTGATTCTCATTTTTATCTTTGGAACGATTAAATATTCAGTGATTTGGTATTTCCAATGAAAAATGATCGCTACCAATAAAATGTTATTTCTGGTCATAGAAGGATTCTGTAACTCTATACGCTGCAGATGTCAGGTACCTAGTTATGAAAACGACATACATACATACCTACAGTAAATTAAACAACTATTGTCACGTGAGAAATAAAAATTAACTATGCTTACTTCAAGATCTATGTGAAATTGGTAGATAGTCAAACAGCTAATTAGTTTTACAGCGATCTAGTCATATCGAGATTAAGTCCTATAGCGAACTAGTCATATCTGCTATTTAGTCTTAGCGAGAGGTAGTCATAACGCTTCTAACCCATATCTACCTATATAATAGATAAATAATTGCAGCAGTTCATTTTTCTTTTCCTTAGGTATTAATTTAATTTGGAGTGCTCAGGGTACTCCAAATTCTCGAAACTCACTGAAACCATAAATTATACTCATTTATCAATATTGAGTATATACAAGGTCCTACCTTTTGTACTCCTGATCCCGGGGGTCTGTCTACCGCGTAACTAAAATGTTTAATGTAAATTTATTTTTTCAGATAATACAGATCCATATTTTGTTAGTATACAAACACTTAAACACAAACTAATGTTAGTACTTACGCTAGAACAACACAAAATACAACTACGCCGCTGGGGTATGCTGGCGTATCCAATGTTCCCACCTGTCTGCTATAGTGCACAGAATGCTGTTGGGACTGTCGCGCACCTTTTGCGCATGATGGCATGGAATCCATCAGACAATGTTAATGATCGACTCTGGTAATAAATTTCAATATGATCATGAGACACTAAACTTTGAGCTACCTTATAATATTTTTACCGATCATGAAGACGGGAGTCTTTACTTTATGATCGGTAATTTTTTTACAAGGTAGCTCGAAGTTCAGTCTCTCAAGATCATATTGAAATTTATTACCAGAGTCCATGATCATTACCATTTTCGTTACGCTGTAGAACCGCCGATATTTCAGTTTTCTCTTCAACTAACTCCAGATAAAATAACGAATCATAGATCTATAGATGCATGGACGTACTTGCAAGGTAGGTACTATTATAATGAGACATATTTATAGCTGTTTTAATTATTGTTTATTTAATATGCATAGTCGCCTATTAGGTGGGTAAGCGTGACGTGTCCCCGTATATTATAGTGTAGGGCCATTAAAACAGCGAATGGAAAACATATTTTTCTAATATTACGAATCATCTCTTAACCAAACTACAGCACAATATTCCGTTTAAAAATGATCAGGGGCTAGTTTAGCCCGCGACTCCATCCGGGAGGAAACGGGAATGAAATTTTAGGGGAAAAATGAAATCTTCAAGACCGGTTTAGCTGTTTAGTCGGTAAAAGGTAACAATCAAACAGACAGAGAGAGTTACTTACGCATTTATAATTAGTAAGGTAGCATTGATGTTGATGATAATGATAATCATTATCGTTAAGGTCAGCTTCCAATCTAATCACCTGTGGCCGATTATTATCTACTTTATGAATCAACGCTCTCGCGTTCAAATAATAAAGATGTTCTTCACACACATATCTCATAGCTCCACCCTGCTTAAAGCCCAAGTCACATCGTGGCGCTATAACGAGCGTCGGCGCCGTTTGTGTGTCTGTCTGTTGGCTTTTTGTTGCGCACGCGCAGCTTCCGCCGAGATCATAACTTGCACTAATGGGTTACGTTACGTTCTGTGTCCTTTTAGAATTAATGTCACTTGTATTAAAATTGACTATAAACAGTTGAAGGTTTTGTTCTACTATTTATCGATTATCTTTTAGGAGAATTTCCAGAAAATGGAACCAGGTATCATGCAACGCTAATAGATTATTTATTATTGTTTCAGATCGCATACTAGACCGAGATGCGGGCTTCGTGTCAGGCGGCGACGACGATGACTCATGCTCAGGGCCAGCACACTCCGACGACTCGGGAGTCCGGCTTGTGGAGCCCGAATCACGAGTCAAGCGGCCCCGCACACCTACTCGATTGCAACCACCTAAGAAACGCATCCGAGTTAACTCCAGAGAAGACCTGCCGAGTCCTGAGAGCGAAGCATCAGCCAGCCCATTTAGACCTTGGTCTTTCACCGAGGAACCTCAAAGAGAACCCTTAGCTTTAGTCAAGAAGGAGACTAGCCCATTGAGGCAAAGACGAAGGCCATTAGAGCCTCCACCGCCCCCTATTCCTCTACCACCCCCTATGGGTGAGGGACCTCCACCTGGACCACCGAGGGTGCCAACGCATCCTGGAGTCGTTGAACCGTACCAAGACAAAGCGAAGTCTAGAGAACAGAGGAACTACAAGAATATGACAAGAGAAAGGAGGATAGAAGCGAATGCGAGAGAAAGGACACGGGTTCACACTATAAGTGCCGCCTTCGACACGCTAAGACGATCAGTTCCCGCGTACAGTCATAACCAGAAACTATCAAAACTATCGGTTTTACGGATAGCGTGCGCGTACATTGCGGCGTTGTCGGCGGCGATAGATCCTGAAGCTGATCTGACGACGGCAGTGGATCATGTGACGCATACAATTCACACCGAAGGAAAGTTGAGAAAGAAAAAGGATGATGCGTGAACTGTTTGGGACTGAAGTAATCGAGTGTTCTTTTGTTCAATCGTAATCGGTTTCTGGTGACCTCTAGTTGTGGTAACATATTATCATTCTTGCTTGGTTTTGACAGTAATAATGGTAAAATAGGGGGGCAATTCTCGTCCAATCGAAAGTAGTCTCGACTTCGAACTTTTCTCGAGTGATAATTAAGTTGAGTTATTTTGGAAAAGTCAAGCCAGATATTTCTCGAAGGAAAGCCGCTCAAATTGCTTCGACTGGTCGGTACCGTTCGAGACGAATATTTCGAATTCGAACCGTCATAAACGCCTAAAAGCACTCGAAGTGCAAACTCGATTCCGAGATGATCTCGTAGAAAATGAGAATTGCCTCTCTGATCTAAGCACAGAGGAATGTAATCCTGACGTTTCTTACTTATTATTTGAATGTGACGTAATTATAATTATCAAAGATTGTGTAGACCAGGATATGGAATAGAGACCGATTATGGTTAATACGTTTCAAATAAAACCGTCCTGCGAAGCCTATTCTCTTTGCTCTAATAAGTTAGTACAAAAATGACAATAATATTGGAAATTTAAATATAATATTAAATTGGAGTGTTTTTTAAAGATACGGTCCGTCAAATTGTTAAGATTTTAGAGTTAATACACACAAAGGTCGCTAGTGAAGTGTGTAAGGACCATTTTTATATTGTCCATTCTGCATAGCAAAGCTTATTGATCATTAATCTTAAAAAACATTAAATAATATGAATCTCAAACTGCCTGGTGTATTTATGGTCGATATTATAATAAAATACGCTATATTTGTTTCGATACTGTAAAAAATGTTTAAATAACCTAATAAACATAGAACTATAAATCAATTCATTACAATAGAGTATTATTCAAAACAGCATTTAAAAATATTATCACAATAATTTCAAGGAACTTCTTGAATCATGATAAATTCTGTTCTATAATTTAGTTTTTTTAATCTAAGAATACGCTCTCGATTCTCATAGTAGATATTAACGGAAATTACGGTTTTCTGACATTAAAACTTTAATTATAAAATCGGCCGAGTACAAATTATAATGTTCCTATATCATTTCCGTTCATCGATGACAGATCTCGGGTTAAAACGATTCCTACTATTAAGTAATTTAAAAATAAAGACAGGACTGGCATATGGTAAAATAGTTCCCAAGGGCCAGTAATTATGAGAAAGGTAAAATAAATCTGTATGAATAATAATTTTCTAACAGAAAAAATTAGAAAAATTACGTGTGCTTCTAAAATTAAATAATGTTTACCATTCCTCTCAGTCCAGTATTAAAATAAGGCGAAATAAAATTGTGTAAAAAAATAATTATGTATTTATGGCTTTAATACGATATATTTATTACAATCGAGTCAATAAATTTAAGTGAGAACTGTATAATTTTTATTTAGTGTAAGACAAATGTTGCATTTTGTAAATTGTAGAATTTAATTGTACATAATTAAGCAATGGTCGTCACTGTTTTGTTTGTATGATTATAATTTTTGTCAAGGCATAATTTTTCTGTGGAAACCTAAGAAAATCCAGGAAAATCCATTGTTTTTCTGTATTTACCAAATAATACTGTAGAAAAAAGACAAAAAATTTATAAATAGACATTTTCTTTTACCTAATTTGATTTTATTAAAATTCAGCTTCTTTTATTAACTAATACTTTTCATCCAACAATCTATTTGTAAAAATAATATTCTATTTCTAATATTTGTAAAGGAATTAAATGCCTTGATCCTGTATTGTGATACAATTATTGTAAATAAAATAATTTTAAGGTTTACATCACACTGTGTATGAATATAGCCTAAACACACCTGGAAGTTATACACATTGATAAAAAAACTGGTTTTGTTTCCCCACCATTTCATTCAAGATTTCTAAAGTAATTTTCGCCATTATTTATTCTAAAGGACATTGCTAAAAATTGTATAAGGGTAGGGGATGATAATGACGGCAATCTTACTATAGGAGTTGGACCAAATAACGCCTAGAAATGAAGCTGTGCATGGTTACTAACGTCGACTTATGTCTGGAAATCAAACAGTGTTAGAATCGACCAAAAGATATCCGTTATGAAAATACACAAAAAAAAAATACCTACATATGCGACAAACATTGAACCTTCTCCTTTTTGGAAGTCGGTTAAAAAATTATGTAGAGGTACGGCAATTAGTCCTGAAAAATTGATAAAGGAATTATTGTTACCTACCATCACTCGAGATACCATTTGAGAGATGAAAATAATATTTTTTACTTTTTTTATGGTAGATAATGTGACCAGTACCAAGGTATAATCCTGGTATAGGTTAACAATACGATTATCTTTAATTTTGGTACATAGCATAGCATGTCGCCTGTATTACCCAAAGGGTTAAGCAGAGGTTTTCGCCCAGAATTGTACAATTAGGTACATGATTAAAAAGGCGATAAAACCTTTTTTTTTTCATCTACTTATTCATTTATTTTTGTTCATAGTGAAAAATGATGAGATCTACTCAATGCCGTTTCATTTGATTCTGGGTGGCATTTGGACCAAATCTTGGCAATGGAAAACCTATTCCATCAATAGCGCTTGAATGAAAATAAAGGGAATCAAAAATATGATGTACATTTTATGATGGTGCATTATTTCAAATATAATTAGAAATTAAAACAGGAAAATAAAAGAAGTGAAGTACACAATTATAGTTTTTGTTTTATTTAATGTATTATTATGGGTTGTTGTTATGGATGGATGAACTTAAGTGTACAGGTAGCTTACACAGCGTACCATCTGTCTGATGATAACTTTAGATTTAAGCTACTGTCTTTCACAAGGTAGATGGTAATTTTTTAAAGTTTCAATACTGTTTTTATTCGTAAAAACTATTAATATAAAAAATAAAATAAAATATTTAGCGTTTTTCAGCTTTCTTTTAGTGTTTTTTTTTGTAAAATTAATTGATTGAATAGCGTAATTTTATCGATCGACATAATGATTTGTTCAAAATGACAATAATTTTCTAGGTAGATACTCATGTCGCTAACTGTACCGAATATTTATTTATTTATATATACAGAGTGTATTTTATACAAGATAGTATCTACTTTAAGGGGGTATTGTACTCTTCATTATGAACAATTTTTACTATAAGAAAAGAAACCTGAAATCGCGAAAGTAAAAAATCTGCTGTTCCATACAAATAATTTAATTTTACTCGACTAAATGTAAGGAACAGCAATTTCTAAATTTTTCTTTTTTTTTGTTAACAGCACTCAACCATCTAAAAACTGCGGCAAACCCAAGTTAACTGTTTAGACTGATCGATCTAAACGGAAGCCTTAATTTTTTATTCCTTTAGCGTCAAAAATATTTTGGCCATTTTCTGTTTTTTTTTTAAAGATAACTATAGTAGGTATCTAATGACGTGTTCCACATAGGAAGTAGGGTGGAAATCGAGCATCTGTCAGTTATACAATAGGGTCTATTATCATCCCAGGTGCTTGGGGGGCGAGCTGATAATGATACACGTGCCCTGAGTCAATATTGAGTGGAGGACAACCCTGGTTGTGTTGCTTTATTCATAATATTTAGCTGTTGCTTGCGGTTTCACGCGCGTTTTATTTTCATCATATAAAATATAGCCTATATTCACTCGGGGGTATTAGAATTTTTAGAATTGGGTAAGTATGGGCCAGCTTTTGTCCTGGGGGACAACAAACAGGAATTTACTTAGGCATAGGGATATAAATCAGCTAAATGTATGGAGGACAGGCCAGTACCAGGGTCCCTGCCCCCCGGTGTTGGCCCGCCCATGTTAGTATACAGGATAAGTGTTTTGTAGTGCGCAAAATTTGCTGTGACTCAGTGTCCATTCCCAAATGCAACCGCAGTTCTAAAATTCACTCCAAAACAAAATAAAAGTCTGATTTTGTACGGCTTGCACTAGTAAATTATGCGTGTCCCCCATACTAAGTCGAATTCTCGGTTTGTTTTAAAGTGTATCCCAATACTGCGGTTGCATTTAGGAACAGAGACTGAATCACTACAAATTATGCGCACTACATAAAAATTAACCTGTAAATGCTGACTAGCTAACACACAACATAACATAACGTCTGTATTCTTCGAAGTGTAAGGCAGAGATTTACCGATATAAGTATACAACATTTCGCCGATGCCGTTTTTAAGTCCCTTGGAATGGGGAGCGAGCCTATTGCCGTCTAACACTACCCGACCTGGGAAACGAACCCAGGACCTTACGCTCAGCAGCTGCCCTTGCGACGACTGAACTAATAAGGCTCCCTATACACATAGACTAAGAAAAAAAAATATTTATTATTTATTAAAAAAAACAATGTTTTTTTTTTTTTTTGTGATTATATATTGCTATAATCACAATTTAAAACGCTGCCGTAGGCTACCGCATCTGTGCGAATGGAGCGTGCTAGCTGAAGCTTTTATCGCCTAAAAAAACTAAAGTGCTGGTTTCCATAAACAAACACTACAAACGATAGTTCTGTAGTAGGGCTAGCACAGCAAAAATGGGAGACAAAATATCATTCTCTTTAAGAAGAGAAGGGAAGAGAAAAATCGAAGACAAAACAACTCTTTACCGTTTTCTTTCTCGATTTTTCGTTTTGTCTTCTGTCAAGGAGACAAAGGGTAGAGAAAACGGATTTGTCCACCGTACTAGACGTCCTGTAGTGACTAGAAACATTTACCTACATTTGATCCTGTTTCAAGGAAGAGGAACATGCGATAATCTATTGTACCTTTAGTTGCTTGGCACTGCTAAATTAGGGCCCAAGTAATCTTTAGTACTTAGAACCACGTTTTATTAAACTTATTGTGCAACGTATACTGCCATCTTGTAGGTAATAGCTGCACTTTACACATTTCATTATACTTGTTGATGTTACCGCTATTTCCCCCTAGATGGCGCTCAAACCAATTTTACTAAAATCACCACGATGTAAAGATTCTATACGTTAGCAAGTCCCATGTCCAGCAGGATGAGTTAATTAACAAGCTGATAGGTAATTATGAAACGTAAGTACCTTATACACACACGCATACGTACAACACGCATATTTAATCATAGGTCTACTTTCCATTAGATTAGGTTATCACTAGTTTTAGACTTTTAGTTATTAGTTACACATAGATGTTGGTCCAGTACTCGCAAATCGGTAGCCACACGTGACGTCGTAAGTTCAATGTCTAGGTGTGGTTTTCGACGTGGGGGTCAGAATACATCTCCAAATGCACCCGGTGGTAGTATTACATCGTAGTAAGTACCTACCACTTTAAAGTGTTTTATTTGCAATAAGTACCTACACTTTAAAGGTACCACTGAATTGAATTATACAAAAGCTCGTAAGTAAATAATTATGATGCCGTTCGTCCCCCTCGGGGACGAAGTCGAGGGGACGAACGGGAATACACGGTTATGGTAAGTACCTTTATTTACGGCTGGTTACGGTTTTATGCAGGAATCGCAATAAAAGCTTAAAAAAAACAAACAATTGAAAATTGGAACATCTTTCAAAATTTCAAATCTTTATTGACATTTCGGTTTTAGCGGGAAATTGAGGCTTCGTATGAAAAGTTTGTCATGTTGGAAAAACTTATAACTAAGCAGTCCATTTGAGGCATCTTGTGTCTAAGTGTGTTCCCAAGCAGCGGACGCAGCAGTAACGCGCTCCACAAGGTATGCAGGTGTAATTCGATGGGAAACCACATACAGCACAGAAATGTCGATCGGGGAATCTGAAAAATGAAAATACAATACAATAACACAAGAGTCTGGCTAGAAATATACTAATAATAACTAAAGACTAAGTGATAATGAAAGAAACGGCGGGGGACGTTAATATTTTATACTACCTAGGTATATTGAGATTTGATAAGGTTGCTTGTAAGAAATTGCTTTATGCGATAAGGCCACCCATTGTACTGTATTATTATAATCCCCTATACTTACAAACTTTATACATTCAGGTGTACAATAAAGTATATAATAAATAAATAAATATAATTACGAAATACCATCAAGCATTGCTATCAGATTGTATTGTACACATAGGGTTGATGTTCACTGATGGTCTGAACGACTGTTATTATGACCCAAAAGAAAGGTTAAATCCAATTAATGCAATTTGATGGCAACTATGGGTAGCAAGGAACTTTATTTTAATTTTAGTCGCACTTAAATGGGGTATATTATATTTCCCATTTATGTACTAAAGTTCACCTAGAATAAAAAATAAAGTTTCTTTAAAACTATAAATACTATTAATTTATAGCGTGTTCTCGCGCCTTACAATATTTGTAGACGTTTGTATTCAAAGTCAGTCTTTTATTTCAACTGGGCCTTTGCAGGCACTTTCAAAACGTCGTTATTCTAGGTGCACGGTTCCAAGTGGGTTATTAATTAAGTGGGTATTTACACACTATTAAGTTTTAAGGAATCTGAATCTTATATCTTCATCTTTGAGTGGACACGAGCTATCACGTCATGGGAACGTATCATGTCGTAATGGAAAGAGTAACCAGTCAGAAATTATGGGGTGTGTTCAGTTATTACGGCGGACGACGCTCGACGACGCACTTGTCGTCCGGGTGTCCACACTAAACCGTTAAATTATATGAGCGGGCGCCGTTTGGCGATCGCTCCGGGCAGCCCTTAAAATAGTAGGGTGAAAGTCGCACTGCTGTCAACCGACCAATTACTGTATTAGATCCAACAGATATTTTGAGGTCGTTCGATTGGTCACTCGCGTAACGCAGCTGTGGATCGCCCGAAGCCGTTCAATTTATTAACGATGAGCGAGCGACATTCGCAAGAGTGACTTTCACAACGAAAAATGAATTACTGAACGTAGCCATGGTAATGAACCTAACTGCCTAGCGTGCGCCAGATGATCTCATGTTTCCTCACTCGTGGAGGCTGTTTCTCCACTGCAATTCGAGTCTTACTGAACTCCCCGCACCCCACGGCTACCCCTCACACAAAATAGTGAGGCGCGTCCTGGTGGATTGAACTATCTATAACCTATTTCAATACTTACTTAGAAGGTGGCACTTGCGCCGAAAGATAATTAGGCGGGTCTGGTCTAAAACTCGCATCTTCTTCAACTAGCTGCGCAAATGTCTTCCGAAATCGCATCTTATAATATTCTGCACTTTTAGACTTTTTCTTCCTAGTAGGCTTTTCGTTTGAGTCTGCGAATTTCGGCACCTTCTTCGACATAACCAGGTCAGCATGTGGGTCCTCATGGAAATTGTCCTGTTCAAGTGCCTCAACTGCTTTTCTAGCTCTACGCTTCCTAGCAGCATCGTCTAGAACTTTCTTCCTCTCCGTTTCCCTGTTACCCCTCCCTGAAGCCATGTTTACAGTCCTTTGTCGTGTACCGGTATGCTCAATTGGTCCATCAAATCGTCCACACGTGCTTGAAGTGTCTCAACAATGTCTGCAGATATAAACAAATGTGTTTCATCCAGGTCTTGGAGTATAAACTTCCTGCCAAGAGCTAAGGTCTCATCCAAGTGAAGAAGGAATTGTTTCATCGCTGGGTCACTGAAAATGTCGAAGAAACGAGGTGTTAGTGCTGAAGAGAAGAAAATAAGAATGTTGGAGATATTCCATCACAGTAAGGATTTCTTTCAGTTGAAGGTAAATCAATAGGAACTTTCCTTTCATATGCTACAACACTTCTTTTTTAACCCCCGACATAAAAGAGGAGTGTTATAAGTTTGTAGTGTGTATCTGTCTGTTGCATTGTAGCTCCAAAATGGATGGACTGATTTCAATGTAGTTGTTTTTTAATTGAAGGCTAGTTGAATCGGGTGTCATCTTAGCTATGTTTCATGAAAATCTTTTCAGCCATTCAAAAGTTACAGGTCTTTTTCTAGTTGAAGTCGGGAGTTTTTGACAGTTAGGTTACTAACTTTTGTGTTTTAATCACTTTTCGAACTATGTATTATAAATAATATTAACGTGACAACAGAATAAAATGCAAGTCCTGAATGTAGTTTACTGAATCGAAATTAAAGAGTGTAATGAATGATTAATGGTTAAACAGTGAAGTTAAATAAAATTGGGTTTTATTTCAAGACAATGAGAAATAATTATTATTACAGGTTAGAAAAAACAAGAAATAAATCTAACTTAAAAAAAAATTGTGAATGCCATCATCTTTCACCTTTCCAAGAACTCAAAATATACCTTATAGAATAAACATAAAACTTAAATTCTGTAGCATGAACAATATTCACAATTAACGTTAAACATTTTAATTGCAGGAGTTGGAGAAGATAGCACCAAAAGAGAAAGGTATCACAGTACAATCTGTGAAAGAGGTGGTGCAAAACTTGGTGGATGATCATCTTGTTGATTCAGAGAAGATTGGAACTTCTATCTATTTCTGGTCTTTCCCAAGGTAATTAATTGAAATAAATATAAATAAATATACATATAGTAAATATTTTGACGACACGATTGGCGCAGCTTAACGCTACGTGCCCGCACGGAACAAATATTTGTATGATCTAAAGATAGTTGTTTTGGATCTGGGTGTGTGTACATGTGACATGTATGTTTGTAAGCTGTACCCTCGATACAGGAGAAATCCTAGAAAGGAGCAAAGTAATTAAAAAAAAAAAATGGTGGTCTACCGCGTAACAAAATGGTAATGAACATCAGACTCTGGTAATAAACTTCAATACAATTGTGAGAGCCTTAACTTCCTGCTACCTTGTTAAAAAAATACAAATCATAAAGTTGAGACTCCACAGAGGCATGTACAGACATTTATTACAGGGTGGGCAAAAACAACTTGGTGTTGTATTGTCAAGTTAAATGATGTATGTGATTGACAATCTCATCCTAAGACTTAAATTAACTAATATACAATACAATACAACATTTGTATTACTTAATACTTAATTTATTAAGGTAGGCAATGTCTTGTTGTCATTATGGAGTGCACACCACTGGGACTCCACCTTTGAGGATGACAAGAGTGATACTATGTTAAGCAATAATATATTAACATTGTCTTACAGCAAAGCAAAGAACATAAAAAAGAGAAAACTACATGATTTACAAACTGAAGTCGATGAGTGCTCAAAGAAGTTGAAAAGGACAGAAGACTCCATTGCAACTGAATCTGTATGTACTTAGTATGTTTTAAAATTATAATCAGCCTGTAAACATCTACTGACAGATATGGGGCTTAAAATAACCGCAATAATGAACTATGGATACATGTCTATTATCCAACAGTCTCATTAATCTAATTGTCACATGTAATGAGAGTTAGGTCCTGGGTTTGATTCCTAGTTCAGGCGAAGTGAAATCCAAAGAAGGTGACACAAGTGAAGCTAGTTTTGTAATAATTATAATTATTTTATCTGAGGTTATTTAGGTCTTGGTCCCATAGTAAAAGTTGTTCATAATTAGCATGATAGGACCTATAATAATTAACTTTTACAGATTGGAAGAGAGACATCTGAGGAAAGGACCCAAGTGTTATCAATGTTAGAAAGTCTTGGGAGACAAGAAGAAAAACTTAAAAAAGAATTGCAGCAGTACAAAGACTCGGATCCTGAATACATAGCTCAATTAAAGGCGGAGACTCAGGTATACAAGTAGAATATAAGACTTTGCGAGATACAAAAAAGCTAAGTATAATTAACCCCAAACAAAAAGGAGGGGTGCTTATAAGTTTGTAGTGTGTATCTGTCTGTAGCTCCTGAACAGATATACGATTTTGATTAAGTTTGTTTCGTTTGAAAGATGTCTTAATCAAGTGTTTGCTATGTATCAAGAAAATCTGCTAAGCCATTTGAAGATCATCACCTCTTATAGGTGATGAAGAGATATAATTTTAGTTGAAGTTGGGGGTTTTTGATGGTTAAGATAGGTTCTAGGTTATTTTATCATGTTTATCAATGGTCACTGTCCTGCAGTATTAACAGCTTATCAGCCAAAACAGCATATAAGAGAATGTTGTTACCCATATTGATAATTACAAGTTTATTGTAAATTTAAATTAACATAATCTTTCAGGATTTGAAAACGGCTGTGAACAGATGGACTGAAAACATCTACATACTGAAGTCTTACATCAAAAACACTTTTCAAATTGAAAACGATGTTATTGATCAAAATTTTAACATTCCAGCAGATTTGGATTATATAGAAATTTGATGTCAACATAACCTCATTTCTAATTTTAATTAATTTTATTAATTTTATTTTCAACTGTAAGAACTGTATCAGTACCTATTAAACTATAATTTTGCCTGTACTCCTATTTAGAATTTCTGGACTAAGGATTGTTATATGAACAAGAACTAGTAAATAATAAAGATTCATTGGCTAAAAATTTGCCAATAATACTTCAATAATTACTGGGCAAAGTTACTGCAAATATGTTCACAAATAAGTGTTTGGCAGAATAGTAAAATTACCTACTTTATAATAATTATATTATTGTTTACGTACCATTCAACAAGAACGCCTTTCATAACATTCACCATGGTTCATTTTATCAAACAGCGTGTTAAACCTACTTGAAATAGAAACCAGAAAGAACCTTTAACTCTTTAGAACCTTCTAATATATTATTATTTATATCCTTTACATTTGTTTGAGTTATCTTTGCAATTTGCATCCGCACTTGCAATAGAATCGAAGAAATCAGGAAGAAATATTTTCATCACATCGATATTGACATTGACAGTAGACGCCAGTGTTGCAAAGTGACAAATGACATTGACATACATCCAGTGTTGCCAACTAGGCTAATACCATAGACTTAGGATCTCGAAATGAGAAAAAGAATTATGCATTTAAAAAAAAGTGCTATTATGAAATGCTGAAATGCCAAATTAATTTCACACCACAGGAGCGTAAGCGTAAGCGAAATCCTAAGTCTTGTTTAGTTCACACGTTCACACAGTTTCACACCCACACATTTTGGCCACAGTGTTTAGTTTTTGACAGTATATCTATTTGTGAAATAGATAATTGATTTTATCTACTAATAAACGCCGATTAATCGATTTCAAAACGAAGATGTGTTTTAAAGTCAATAGAGCATGTTCCGAACCTATTTAGTCCGGCAATTTCGTGCGGGTATGGTGCAGGTCCGTCCAGCGGGGCGACAGACGTTGGCAGCGATGAGGTAGCTCGTCATGCTTATTTTTCTAGAAATGTATGGAGTTCCGTCTCTTACTATTACATACTCTTTGCATGCTATCGCATGGCTATACACGTAGAGAAGTGTGCCCGAAATATTTAAAAGATAGTCCTGTTTGTGACGTAGGCACGTTAGGCATAAGGGGGAGTTTACTGAGTGCATTGAGAAGATAATGGAGGCGGTTGAGCGAAGGAGGCACGGTGGCGGACCATCTTCAAGTGGTCGTTGAAAGTGAGTCGTTGATCGAGAGAGACGCCCAGGTATTTGGCTTTAAGTTCCCAAGGGATCTTTTGGCCTGACATGGTTATGGGTGGGACGCAGGTGTGATCGTCACCACGCTTAGAGAAAAGAACGGCTGCGCTCGTTGTCGTATTTACAACTGCGGCCCTAATAATGTAAGTTTCTTTAAATAATCTCGAATTACGCATCAAGCGCGTTCTGCGTGCTGTAGACTAATTCACGTAACCACGTTCACCAATCAGAGCGCCGAATGCGTTTTAAGTTTTTTTAGAAACACGTTCAGCTTAGTTCAGCTTTGTACATGATACCTAGAGTTTAAATAACATTTACGGTAGGTCGTTGAAATAAAACAAAAACCTAATAAAAACTATATTATTTATTTCCTATTAAATAATAACATTATAGCTGTTATGTACATACATACATTAGTATAAAAGTAACGGGAAAATAGTTTAGTGACTAGACGAAATAAATACTTGGGTACCTATGTCAGTATCATGCTGGTACCTACCTATGTCAGTATCATTACTTATGTCAGTATTGGTACCAATGTCAGTATCGTTATCTGACGAAAAAATAATGGATTTTAGCGATACTTACAGCATATTTTACGCGTGACAATTTTATTTACAATAATTACATTGTAGTATAGGTACATGTTATTGCGTTAAAATTTAGTAATACTTATTATAAATAAATTATGTTTATATTGTACAGATATGTGTTGTAGGTACACACGGGTACCAAGCTATACATTTTCAGTATAAGCTGGCCTCACATTGTATAGGTTTTTCGTACAATGAAAGGTCAGCTTATACTGAAAATGTATAGCGTAATATGTAGCCGTGCGTACATAATAAATTTACCTAATTCTGGACCTTTCGCTGTAGCAGTAAAATATTTTTATAATAGGTAGGTACATTAGATTTGTGGTCGTTTTACAACTACCTAGTTTTGATTTTTTTGACACGTACGTATTATCTTCAAATTCGAAGATTAACATCTCATTTTTTTTTAAATGTCCAAGAATTGATCTATCAACATTATGGAATCTACAGTCTGGCAAAATTCTTTGGAAGATTGTCATTACGTATTCTATTGCACAGTTTACTTAGTTAATAGGTAATCATAACAGGGTAATGTCGACGATAAGACATTAAATTAAATGAAACTACGTGTTTGGTATCATTGTCAGTAAATCGAAGGCATGTATCGGCACCAGACTGCGGCTTTTCAAGCCTCACGTATCTATAAGCACAATCGTTCCACTAGGTCAACGTTCAGCTAGGCTGACATGCGCGCCGCGACAGAGTTTTGTCGTCATGACATGACGAGATGATGTTTAAATAAAAACCTGTTTTCGCACGAGATTATGCGTCGACAAAGTTATGTCGCGGCGTTCATGGCCCGGCTGATTTTGAAAAGCCCAAGTAAATCTCTCTCAAGAACTTATCCAAGTGACATCTTTACTTACACGTCCGGTGCACACAGCGTCATGTGTAATACGGACCCGTAGTCAACCTTGATACAAATCTTCCCATAACACGCAATGCTTGTGTGTGCCAGAGTAGCCGAGCCCGCTAGGTCATAATGGTCGAGTTCATGACCTTAGTGCCATTCATAATCATAGAGGAGTAAAGGCTTTATGCAAATGGAAACATCATTTAATTTATGATGTTATTTTTAATATTTTTTTGCTAAAAAGAGTCTTTGTAGCCATATAGATTTACCTCCTCAAATATTTTGCAATATTAAAATAAGACCTTATATATATCGAGAAGGTAATAAAATGTTATTTATAGTTGTTCCATTGTTTTAACTTACAAAAATACATTAACAGGACTGAAAATTATCAACAGGCAAGAAGAAGCTCTCAGTGCTGCTAGCATCTTTGCCATCAAAGTTAGTTTCTAAATGTTTCACTCCGTTTTCGTTTTCACAACACTTAGGGAAAGGCGCCATATTGTCCGTCTTGTAGATGAACGACTTGCTGTAATTCTCTTTGGACCGCTCTTGGTTGTTGTTTGCCGTGGACCTGAGGCCACGACTCCTTCCTCAGAGCTTCGATGAGCCGTTGTTTAGTAGCCTCATGCTGCTCTCGCGGCCGACGCTGGTTCTGGAAAAGAAATGGATGTAAATTATTAATTGTGTAGGTCATATTAATTTATGACTGAATTATGATTTTAGGATTAGACTTGTGATTCAGCGTATTTATTTCTTTTATGGAGCTATATGCAACAATTTAGTTCCCCAAAAGCTAAGCGCGCCGAGAAAACGTAACCTATCTTAATTCTTAAGAGGCTATAATCACAAGAAAATCTATTGTTTTTCCTAGATTAAACTCTTTGCTGAAGGTATAGTATAATTAAAGTATAGTACGACACAACTAAGAAGTGATATCGATGTACCTGACTAAACAACCAATGGCAGTTTGCAACTTATTGCGTTAGCGTCAAGATCATGTTTTACAGCAGAACGAATAAACATTCGAATGCATGATTGTAAAAACCCACCTTGGACCACTTTTTCCGAAATCCTGTTTATGACCGATTTATATTCTCTATGGCAAGACAAACTGTTTGAGTGTAAAAATACACCTCGGTCATACAAGAATCACATATTTATAAAGGCACGAAAATTTCAATGCGCGTAAATATCCACCTTATCCTGGATGAGGTGTTTTTTTACAACCAAACTTGTGGTAACACCTGAAACTGTTAGCTGTCAATAATGTAGTTTTTAACTGATTTTATCTTTAGTTTGAACAACTGAGGTGACTGTAACGGACACGAATTACTTGTATTACACAAATTCAATTAAATTTTATTGTTTATTGGTGAAAATGGGTGCTGAAACGGAGGAAGATGTGATATATTTAAATCCAATTGAGTCTTCCTCGGGTGAAAATTTTTGTTGAAGATAAGGCCACAGATAACCGTGTCGCTACCAAATGAACCTGCTTATGGACCAAGGCATCTCTGCATTAATGCAAGACCTAAAAAATGCGTTCAGTTTGTGCCTGAAGATGAAAAAATTAAGTTCTGGGACAAAATATTGTAATGGCCTACAGCTGAACATGTTGAAGATGATGAATTAGATTAATTCAGTTAATTTTTTAATAAAATAAATAATATTAAACATTCGTACAAAGTGGACTTTGATTGTAAAAACACACCTTGTACAAGATGACTGTAAAAATCCACCTCATCCCAAAACTTTAAAAAATAAAATAAAATAGTCTATGTATATATTATGCAACTACTTTTAAACATACCATATTTTGAATATTTTTCAACATAAATGTTAAAAAATATAAAAACATTCCGTTCATTTTTTTACACCAGACAGTTTTTATTGATTTTCTGAAACTTTTGCATTTGGTCTGAGGTGGGTTTATACAATCATGCATTATTTCGTGGTCTTGAAGATGCGTATCAACTTTGCTGATACGAGTTCTTAGCTGTGTCGTACTATATTGTACATGTCGCGGGTTTAATTTCCGCATGGAAGAAATTTAATATTTGTATTCCTGCCTTTGTATGCCTTCAGGTAATTGTTCCGAGTCATGTTGGCATTTGTAATGTATGTTTGTTAATTGTACCCATGATTCAGGAGAAACCCTAGAATGGAAAATCGTTAAAAAAACAAGAAATGTCAACTTACGTTCTGGGTACCATGCTGATATTCGTTTTTCTGCTGGAGTGCAATCTCCTTGACGTCGACAAGGAGAGGGACCCTCGCGGGCCATGTGTGGAACTACTCCGGCAGAGAAGATACCTGGAGACAAAGTATAGATAAAGGCCCTGCAGTTGAAGAAGAAGTAGGCCACCCATGCTTTTTCAATGGGTGTCAACTTGGCATCCATTGAAATCCCTTATTTGCCTTGACTGGACAGTGTCAAGTCAAGGCAAATAAGGGATTCTGATGTTGCGAGCACCAATCTGCGGGTCTAACGCCTAACAAAATGGTAATGAACATCAACTCTGGTAATAAACTTCAATACGATCGTGAGAGAATAAACTTCGAACTACCTTGTAAAAACTTTACCGATCATGAAGATGGTAGTCCCAACTTTATGATCGGTAATTTTTTTACAAGGTAGCTTGAAGTTTAGTCTCTTACGATCGTATTGAAGTTTATTACCAGAGTCTGATATTCATTACCATTTTGTTACGCGGTTGCCCCCGGTTACCAATCTTCGTAAAGGTGGCTAAGGGTAGGTACCTATCTATCAATTGAGGACACGGTTGGCGCAGTGGGTAGGTAAGCGATTTGTTTTCTACGCTACGTGCCGCGGGTTCGATCCCCGCATGGAACAATTATTTGTATGATCTATAGATAGTTGTTCCGGGTCTAGGTGTGTGTGCAAGTGACATGTATGTTTGTAAACTGTACCATCGATACACGAGAAATCTTAGTAAGGGGAAAATTATTAAAAAAAAGGGCATTTGATTCCTCCGTGCCACTCATTGTTTTTTTTATTTGCTTATATTATTATTTGCTTTACCAATGTAAAATTTTACTTTTGTGTTGTTAATTTCTTGTGACTGTTGCGTTGTGTTGTCCTATGTGGAATAAATTATTTTTCTTTCATTTTCTTTCTAACTTTAACTAAAATGACGTGACGTCGTTGCTTTTGTCATCAAAACAGCTAAGACAATTCAAATAATTCCTTTGTGGAGTACGGTACACGCAAGCTTCCGTATCCTGAAATTCATGGTAAATTCCTTCCAAAGGGGCTCGGGCAAAAATTTGACCGTTGCCCCGTAACAAAATATTAGCGCAATGTCACGGATATGTACAAAAAGGAATGAATCGAATACCAGTGTATACCTAGTTTTCAAAGACAGTTCAAGGAAAAATTATAAAAACGAAATTAGTCCGTTTGGGTTAAAGTTCATTTTTTTAAATTCCCCGACTAATTATAAAGTTTTTAGTGTGTATCGTGTATCTTTTTGTTTTTGGCATTGTAGCACCAAAACGGATGGACCGATTTCAATGCAGTTTTTTAATTGAAAGCTAGTTTAATCCTGTATCATCTTAGCTATGTTTCATGAAAATCTGTTCAGCCATTCAAAAGTTACAGCTCTGTTTCTAGTTGGAGTCGGGGGTTTTGACGGTTAAGTTATTGGTTACTATTTCTGAAATTACTTAACATTGAGCCTGATTGAGCCAGTGTGTTTTCAATTACCTGTTGAAGTGTTTCCTGAAGATCCCACTCGTGCAGTACAGGGCTATAGGATTCACGCAGCTGTTGAGGAACGATAGACAGAAGCCGATGATCCTCAGCGCATGCCACCAACCATTGTAGTCTTCTTGAGCCGTTGGGCTGTGAAATAATAAAAATAACTTTAAGTACCTACCGCGTTCAAAGTACTTCAGGGTTGGTCCCATACTAAAACTTGTTCATGATAAGACAATTGTTTTTTATAGCATTGCCCCTCTCTAGCCAATACAATACCGGGCGATATTGTTTCATTACTCTGCTTAAAGGTAAACAGCACTAGACTTGGGCGTTTTTGGATATTTTTATCATTGGTGGGCATCGATATCAATAGAATAGAATAGATCTTTATTTAATTTAAACCAGAAAAAGGCACTTATGAAATATCGAGACACTAGGTGCGCGGTTCCAATTAATAGTAGGTTTTATGGAGAAGAACCGGCAAGAAACTCCATGGAAACGCGGAAGATGCGGCATCCAATATTAGCATCATTAATTTTGGCATCAATGCCTACTATAAGAATGTTCGTGGCATCAACTGTGATATAATGTTATTTGTTGATGATACACATGCAACCGAAACCAATGATACCTATCTGCTACAACTAGCTGGCTCCGGCATACATTTTCAACATGACATGGCATCCGAAATCGGCATCTGTAAGTGGCATCGATGCCTGGCATCGTTATTTAAAAAACAGCCATCTCTAACGAGCACTGGATTCAAGGTCACAATGAATTTATTTATTTATTTAATAGGCAATTACAACAGGTAACAATCTATTACTATGAAACAAGATAAATCGTAGAACTAATGAGAAAAAAAACTCCCATTAGTTCTACCGTAGAACTGTGGTAGAGCAAGTGGGAATTTCTATTCCCACTAGTTCTACTATTTTGTAACAAGATAAATCGTAGAATTAATGAGAAAAAAAAATCCCATTAGTTCTACCGTAGAACTGTTTAGTAGAACTAGTGGGAACAAACCAAATTGATTCTATGTAGGTTTACTACAAATTGAGACCCTATCGTAATCGCACAGCATGATAGTAAGGTACGTTACTAGACGAGTATAAAATGACAGCTACAGTAATTTTACAAACATTAAAATAAACCAGTCTAAGAGAGTCTTGGCCTACAGTAATTTCATTATTTTTGC
The DNA here is from genome assembly GCA_932294325.1 of Allophyes oxyacanthae. NCBI lineage: Eukaryota > Metazoa > Arthropoda > Insecta > Lepidoptera > Noctuidae > Allophyes > Allophyes oxyacanthae. Next base: position 3,269,237 of record OW028625.1, read on the forward strand.
TTTTCTGATTTTTTTCAGTATTTCGTACAATACCTTCATCTTAAAGGGTCAGGCGTGACGCAGCATGGCTTGTTTCACACACGTGACGTCACATTACACGACACGTTGAACAATATTAGGGTCATCGGTCACGTAACCGTCCTTGTTTCGAACCTAAACGTAACGCATTCTTGGGCGGATGCGCGTACGTGAGGGGACCTTTGTAATAAATAGTTACTTCTCGTATTTATCTATTGCTTTTTTGTTTTGCTGTTATCCAACATTATGTATAGAAACAGGCCGTTTCGTCCACAAGTTAATCAGGAAGCACTACCTTAAAGAGGGAAGGAACTTATTTTAAGGAAATAGACATATCCTGGAACCAAAAAAAGTCCAAGAATTGTGCTTGTATAGATATCTTTTATTACTGTTAATGTGCGTAAATTAGTTAGAGTGCAGATTAACTGGATAAAGCAGGAGGATGCTGCTGTTCATTCTCTTGAGTCCATTGCTACGCCATCCACCTTTCCATTTTGAAGGACACCTTTTTAGCACTTCGCGAGGAGTTATTAGGTGTGATCTAAGTTTTTTATACCACTAAGGTGTCATACAAGCGTACGGTCCGCCTGATGGTAAGCGGTTACCGTAATCTATGGACGCTTCCAATACCAGGGGCAATCACGCGCGTCGCAGACCCTACTATTAGCGTCATGTTGGCAGTGTTGGCAGTATATACTTTGTAGCTAAGATTTAATTAATTTTGATTTGGAGCTTACCAATAATAAAACCACATCATGAAGACATGTGAAGGTAAGAAGCACGCAGCAAACACTAGGACGAAGGCCAACACTGTGACTGCCACCTTTCTTCTCGCTCGCATCTGAAAAGTAACAGATAATTTCATTTTTTTTTAAACTTTGCCCCTCACTTCGATTTCTCCTGTATCGAGGGTACAATTTACAAACATACATGTCACATACACATACAACCAGACCCGAAACAACTATCTGTAGATCATACAAATATTTGTTCCGTGCGGGGATCGAACCCGCGGCACGTAGCGCTGTAAGCTAATCGCTTAACCACTGCGCCAACCGTGTCGTCGTGTCGTGTCGTCATTGCATAACTTCTCGATGGTGATCAGCTTCAAAGATACGCTACATGTCGCTGGCCAGCCGTCAAGCTAGCTGTCAAGTCAGCCTTGTTCAGCCGCTACATCAGTCCCCTACCACGTGAGCCTTGTCCTACAAAATTCCGAGCCGAAAGGGATGAAGAAGCTAGCCAGCCAGCTATTACATCAGTCTGGCGGCCCGGTGGTTAAGCGATTGGCTTTCTGCGCAACGTGTTGCGGGTTCGATCCCCACACGGAACAAATATTTGTATAGCCCTAGATAGTTGTTCCGGATCTAAGTGTGTGTTCATGTTAGATTTGTAAACGCCCCCACGACACAGGGGAAAAGTAAGTGTGGGGGCAACGTTTTTAAAGAAAAGAATAGAAGAAAGGAGTCATATAGAAGCAAAGGTAAGCAACATCCCCTTTTTTAATTATAGCAACTTTAAATACAGTTTGCTAGTAGTCTGTCGACTTTACTTGACTGAATATTGAAATTATAATACGAAAACCAGCAATATACTATACAGAATGAATGTTTTAAATTTAGATTGGTAGCAAAAACAGCATCATACAACTTATGTTGCGGCAAAGAATAAGAAAATTAATTATAAAAATTCGTCTACACATTTTTCAGTAAAAGGGTTGATTTCATGGTCGTTCATAATAAGCAGTACAGCACGTGGTTTAGGATATTTACACGATTTTTGTAACATCCTGTATACAGGGTGTAAGGGAAACGCTTCCGAAAACGAAGACAGGTGACAGAGTTAGTGATTCTGGATACGATACCATCAAAAAATCTTTAAAAAAAAATCTTTATTTACACATTTATTTAGCATTTTTCGCTCACCATGCTGTTAGAACAGTTCAAAAGAATATTATTAAGTTTATGCTTGTACCTGTCTCTGGGTTCCCTGCATTTCTCCAGGCATGTTCTGTGTGCTTAAGACTAGATGTCGCGCCATCAGGATGTAGAACAATGCTATGACGGCCAGCGGCAAGGAGTAGTACACCAGGAACCTCATCAGCACGACGCCTCGGGGGTATCCCTCACCCCACTCCACTGGGTATGGGTAACAGACTAGGAACTGTAAAAATATAAAGCATTTGATTATCCTGGTTGGACCTGCGAAGTTGCTGTGCTGAGAAGAAAGTGTGGAGGAAGAAGGTACGGTGTTCTTCCATTGAAAAGGGAAAATTCTCCAACCAGGCGAGGCATTACGTATTATGCTTAGCGGGCTAAAGCCGAACATTACTTATGCCTATATGGCCCGACAGTTGAAGTAAGACGTGTGTTTTATATTACACTTTTATAGTGCGATTCAGGATCTGAGTTGTCGCTATATTCCGATAGATGGCGCTGGATGAGGCGCTCGTTTTTGCCATGTAGCCTATAGTCATAACAATAGGAACATGCATAAAATATAATGAGAAATGATGTTAAAAAATCAATAATGAAAGTTGTGAATACCTAGTGCTTGTAAAAGATTTAATAATAAAATATACCTTTTTTACAAATCATATTTATTATAAATTACGTAAAACGGAACGTTATTTCAAACACTATCATCGAGTTTATGACCTTCGTGTTACCTTAGTAACCATATTCACACTGAACGACCGATGAATGACGTCATGTCACGTGACTGTGTTTTAGCGCAAACATTTAAGTCATAACTATAATTGCGATGTTTTAATTATTCGTGCATATTGTTTTTATGTTTTATTAAACTAAAAATAAAAATATATGCAGGTTTCCTATTGTATTCCCCCGGCTTATTCGTAGAATCAGCGAAAAGTTACACCACTACGGTACACCTTTGTGTCGTAAATGTACACCATGAGTCTTCGTAAGAAATCTATTCTCGTTGATATAAAAACAAAAATATTTCTTCGACCACGAGTTTTATCAATTCCCAATGGATGCACCGACCCATCTGTTATTAGATCCAATTCCCAATGCACACACCGTTTCTGGACCTGCGAACTATTGTTGGCGAGTCTTATGGGAATTTATTAGTCATAAGAAACAAGAAATAATCTATATATGTATTACATTGACTACTCACAGATATAATAGGTATTAATTATATAAATATAAGGAAATATCTTAAAATATTTACAAATTTACGACCAAAAAATTAACTAAATATTTAAAAAATATTAAAACTATAGAAACTTAAATCTATTACTAAAAAATAATAATAATAATTGTAAAGTAAATAATAAAGTCATAAGATGATTATTATAGTTATTATATAACTTCATTAAGCAGGGATCAGTGGTGTGCACAGAGATTTCTTACAGGGTAGGCAAAAACAATTTAGTCTTGTATTGTCAAGTTAAATGATGTTTGTGATTGGCCACCTCACCCTAACATTTAAAATAACTGATATTACCGACATATTAACGTTTGTATTACTTAAAAAAATTCTCGATGGGGTCCGCACCTGCCAGCGTGGTGGACTAAGGTCAAGGTCAGGTTTATTATTATCTACTTAATATTTAATTTATTAGTTTGGGCAGTGTCTTTTTTCTTTATGGAGTGCACTCCACTTTCAGGGATAGTCTAGCGGTTCAGGCTTGCCTACCATTCGACGGTCTGAATTCAATTCCGGTCTGCACTTTTGCTTTTTGAAATCATGTGTGGATCAGAATGTGATTATGACTTGCGTTCGTTAATCGCGAAGGAAAAAAAACTGGTTTCGTTTGTGTGTAGTTTGCAATTCGCATCAGGTAAGTGTGGTGGACTAAGGCCTAGCCCGACTCATTCGGAGAAGAGGCCCGTGCCCAATACCTCTACCATGAGGTTTCCGTGCCGTCTAACGTTCACGTTCACATGCAATATTTGTATGGGAATTTTTTCAGCGCCTCCAGCGGTATAAATAGTGAACTAAAGTCACTATACAAATATTGCATGTGAACGTGAACGTTAGACGGCACGGAAAACTCATGGTAGAGGTACAGAAGTGGTACAGTAAATTAAATTATTCTGCTACTTAGCAAATTAAATTGGGTCCAATATACCATCACGCGGACTGCGTAGATCTACAGTTCTTTTCATTTTTAACCCCCGACAAAAAAGAGGGTTGTTATAAGTTTATAGTGTGTATCTGTGGAACTGTGTATCTGTGTATATGTGGATCCGTGTATTTGTCTGTGGCATCGTAGCTCCAAAACGGATGGACCGATTTCAATGCAGTTTTTAAAATTGAAAGCTAGTTTAATCGGGTATCATCTTAGCTATGTTTTATAAAAATCTATTCAGCCGTTCAAAAGTTACAGCTCTTTTTCTAGTTAGAGACAGGGGTTTTTGAAAGGTTATAATCGTACAAATTCTTATATTTAGCAGTCCACCTGACAAAAAGTTCGCCGTTTGGCTTTATGATCTAATAATAACTAATGAGTAATCAATTTCTCAATTACAAAGAACTCCACCGACCCAATTATTTTGAACCAATAAAGTCACAGAACCTAGTTTAGTTTTCTAATTATTCGCGATAAAGTGTTGTAACGTCAAGTTATAACCCAATTAACCCAAACTATCTCTAACTAGGATTGGATGGGCTTACCAAACTATTTAAAACTGTTGATTTGTAATTTATTACTATCTCTATGGAAAGTTGAAGTTTTATTCATAAATTAATAATGTTTGATTGAGGTGTAAATAAATCTATAGTAGTTGTATTTCTTGTGTGCTGCCAGGCTTATTTTTATGTAGGTCACCCTAATTTCTTTCTCTCCCCATGGGGGTCGCAGTATAATAGGATGGCTAAGTGCATATCAAGTGAATTGGCAGCGATATACATTTTGGTTATTAGTATAGTAAGTATCACAATCAATAAGCATACAGGGTGGCTGAAAAGTGACGTCCAAATGAAAATCTTGAATCCTACGCTTACTCGAAGTGACCTCATGACAGCGGTGGTTCCGTGATTTTTGTACTTTTTTTATAAGTATCATTTATGTTTTAAGTGGAAGCTTTTCATTAGCAACTTATTTTACATAATATTGTACTGTATTTAATAAATTTTATGAGTCTCTAAGCTTTCCAAAGAATAAATAAATATACAGTATGCCACAAATGTTATCACACCACGTATTTGGTATCAGTAAATCTGCGATTTTTACGCAAGTTTTTTTTGCATCAAATTTCATTCTGCTATCATTCGACTAGGTGAAGGAACATCGAAGTAGAAATATATGGCACATTTATTGGTTCTACACGTGTAAATAAAATCGGTTGGAGACCTTACAAACTTTGCTTAAAGATCGTAATACCTAAGCGTAAAATTAAGAAAATTTAAATTAGTTCCTGTGGCTAAGCTACTGACTGGATTTGATAATTTTTTTGTGTAGTCACAGAACGTGATACTAAAGACGTGGTTATGTTATGTTAATGTGGTTATGTTTAATGTGATAACATCTGCGGCAACCTGTACCTATACCTATCTTAATGTTCTTCGTTAGTTTTTTTTTTTTTTTAACATTGTCACTAGGATTTCTCCTGTATCGAGGGTACAGTTTACAAACATACATGTCACATGCACACACAACCAGACCCGAAACAACTATTTGTAGATCATACAAATATTTGTTCCGTGCGGGGATCGAACCCGCGGCAAGTAGCGCAGAAAGCTAATTGCTTAGCCACTGCGCCAACCGTGTCGTCACGTGAGTCGTGTGTCGTCAGTTGAATGTCACATACCTGTGTAGTAGGATTGACGACAAACTCTCGCACGTAAGACCCGATGTAAGCCGGGGTGGCGAACAGGGCTGCTAGTACCCATATGCCGATCGCCGTCGCCACGGTCAGCCGTGTTGCTCGCCTGCTGCCTCCTGTGGATATGGAAATATTTATTTATATAAATCGTCAAAATTACAGACACTACACAATTAATAAATTACATAAAATTCTCGCTTTTATAATGTTGGAACAATGATAGACAACCACATCATTAATAATAAAAACATTTACAATTTGGTGTATAAACAAAAATAATAAGTACTAGGCAACATAAAATCACATTAAAATAAATCAAGTGGCAATTTGAATTAAGACATAAAATAATATAATGATAATTATTTTTTTTACAAAATTCCTATTCGTTACCTACCATTTCCAGAATAATAATAGTTTTTTTTAATTTTTAGAATGTTATAGCATCAAGCCTGTATTCCCTAAAGGGTTAGGCAGGGTATATTGTGCCTACTACTACTATTGTTAACGATCTACAATAATATTATAAAGAGAAAAATTGTATTTTAGTTTGTAATTAATTAATTCAAAAACTACTGGATCGATTTAAAATAATCTTTCGCCAGTAGAATGTTATATTATCACAGAGAAACGTCGGCAACATAATTATTATTAAAAAAAAAAACTTAAAAACCCAAGTAAAATGTAAAATAAATATTTTCTCTCTGCATCACCCTTAGTTTGACTAGTAGAAAATGCCTAAGGCATTTGGTCCTCCTCTGTACATATAGTGCTTAAAGTATGAATAAATAAATAAGTTAAGTTAAAATAACGGCCGACAGGTGGCGTCCTGTCAGTACCTACGTCAGCGTTACACGTTTTCAGAATACGTTATAAGAGTTTTGTTTTCCTCGCATTGTTACTTACACCTCTTACCTAAAAAGGTTAAAGGTGTAACAATACGAGGAATAACATTTTATGTTTACGACCGTAACAGACCTATGGTTTTGTTATTAATCTTGGGAGTTTTTTTTTAAATATTTTGAGTGTTTTGCACCACCTCACCCGATGGTAAGTGATGATGCTGCCAAGGATGGACCACGCCAACTCAAATAATGTCTATTCGCTCCCGCCTTGAAGAAAGAGAATTCCACTTCTCGGCTGTTCGCACGAGAAATGATGAAGCTGAATGCTTTGTGCGTATAAGTGGAATATCAAGGACAAAGGGATGAAAGCCCGGCTCATGCCTGGCCGTTCGATGATGGAATGGAGACGGAGGTATGAGGTCATGAAGTTCCTGGGCACACTCTAAGAAAAGAATCCTGTAGAAAATTTATAGGCAAGCGACTTTGCGGCGATGCTCGCTCGAGGCTTTGGATCTTGTTCGACACAAGTTCCTCGTCGCCAATGAATCTCCTTGTGTGTTGGACAATAGAATCTAAGCCATCCAGCTGGTAACGAGCTGATTTGAGCTACCTTGTAAGTTTTTTATCGATTATGAAGATAGGAGTCCCAACTTCATGATTGGTAATTTTTTTACAAGGTAGGTCGAAGTTTAGTCTCTCACAATCGTATTGAAGTTTATTTACCATTTTAGTTACGCGGTAGGCCCGCTGGTGTGAAGTAACCTTACCTCAAAACATCTCGTTTCGACATCAAATATATCTATTTCTATCTATGTCCTAGTCATATTTTTATTTTACGATAGGATATATTATATGAAGGCACGAATCATATCTCCCAATATTTGTATTGCGACGTTATTAATGTCCCGATATTAATGTTTACGTAATTCAATATTCAATACATTCACCTTTGGAGCCGGAAAAGCTTGCGGGTGTACTGAGCGAAATAATCCAACACAATAGGTACACTTTCAGGTCGAAGTTTCAATATCTTATTGTTATTATTATAATAATACCTACTTACATGAAAAATTTCATCGAAACATGATAATTATAATCCATGACGACACGGTTGGCGCAGTGGCTAAGCGATTAGCTTCTGCGCTACGTGCCGCGGGTTCGATCCCCGCATGGAACAAATATTTGTATGATCTACAGATAGTTGTTTCGAGTCTGGGTGGTGTGTGCATGTGACATGTATGTTTGTAAACTGTACCCTCGACACAGGAGAAATCCTAATGAGGGGCAATGTTTAAAAAAAAAAAAAACAAAGTATGATCAGCATGATCTTTTTCTGAAGCATATAATTGGTTGAAGATTGAAGCCAATATTTAGGGTTGGAAACTAGGAACAAAAGGAATGGTCATTCTCAATCCCTGCTGGTGGTAACCACTGGTGGCAAATGGGACATATTTTGGAAATAAATCCCATTTGTCACCAGTGGTGGCGTTGACGGCTGGGGCACCTGTGGGAATAACTGATCCAACCAACCAGATGCGATTGATCTTTACATACTTACCTAAATTTTATGTACTATGTGACTGTGGGTCACAATAAAAACAACTCCACGGGGATCAAAACGCCAAATGCCCGCCAGAAATGTTGGGATTTTTACGCCTTTGTGGGGCTAAAAATAAACTCGTTTTGGCCAGAGGCAGACTCAAGAGAAACAAAACACAAATTGAATACTTTCGTACTATTTCGAATTTGCTGAAACATTTAAAAGCTCAACTTCTGCTTTGCTCAAACGTATCAACTTGAATGTTACTGTAAAGTGTCGTAATTACCAAAAAGGGTACTTTTTGTTGTGGAAAATGGGAAAGGAAAATTTGTATTTTTAATTACGGAGGTAGTACGTATGCCAAGAAAAAGATTATAAACCATAAATCGCGTTCTTGCTCTGCAGATTGTGAGCCAGCCCCTACCGCGTAATGGCTATGATAGCTGGCTGAATGGATTTCAGCTAAAACCTAGATACACACACACACGCAAGCCCAGATCAGTTGTTCAATAAATGAAATAAATTGCTCAATGTGGCCTACATTGAGCAATTTATACATCTATAAATCTCCATACTGTCACAACACATGATTGCTGAATATGAACCTTACGCATATGATATTAAACTAATCAACAATATTAACTATATTACAATATCAACAATATAATTTGTTCCGTGCGGGAGTCGAACCCGCAACATGTAGCGTATAAAGCTAAGTACCATGCCGTCAAAATTGAATTAAGCGATATTTATAATATTTTACTTACTTCTAGTTTCAAGTTAATATTATATTAGGTACACTAATATGAAACTAGTTACCCATTTATCTGCTCACCGTACATTAGATTAAGGTGAGTACACTTTTTTTTTTTTTTTTTAGCGTGGTAATATCATCAAATGAGTCCTCCCGCCCCGGGCAGGGCGGGAGGGACTGTCAGACTTGTACTGACTAAAATCCACGGTGTTCCTTCGATAGCCCTTTACGTTCCGGGGTCACGGTAATGAGATAAGTCCCGCGACCCCGGCAGGCTTCGGCCCTCTACAGGGGGGGCCCCGTCATCTTGCTGACGTTCTTTGAGGCGCGCGTGGAACACAACGCGCCGTCGACCCGGGCATGGTCCATGGTCGGACAGTGAGTTGCCCTTTACTCGCTGTCCGCATGCCCGCGCCTACGGTGGCCGGAGATCGTCGGCCGGCGCCCGACGCCGTGGGCGACCACCAATGCGGCTGGGCTGGAGGGAGGACGCCATCCTCTCCCTCACGCGGCCCGCCTCCTCCTTCGATAGCATGACTGCTTCGCAGAAGGAGGCGACCGCTTCCCACTCCGTCTCGCCCCGCAGCATGGCCTCGACCAATGCCGGGCGCGGGAGGTTTCCGCCTATCGCCGCCCTGAGGACACGTCGGTGCTCTGCCCAAGCGGGGCAGTCTTGCACCGTATGCTCTACTGTGTCCTCAGGGCGATCCTTGCAGTGGTGGCACCCAGGCGTTTCTGCCTTCCTCATCAGACACAGGTACCTCCCGAAACTTCCGTGTCCGGTGAGGACCTGCGTCATGCGGTAGGTCAGGACGCCGTGCCGCCGATCCAGCCACTCCTCAAAGAGGGGTCTTACCGCCGCGATTGCGGCGTGCCCGAAGGTGAGTACACTAGAGCATTTCCATGTAATGTAACGTTCTTACGGATGGTACAATACAAGCAAAAGCTCAATTCACGGCGAGTGAGCATAACCAGTAACATTCTTTTTGAATTTTTTTCGTTTTGAATTTACTATTCGTTGAAATATCGGATCTGCAGGTCGTGTGTTGAGTTTATTTTGATGACTTGTATTAAAAATAAATAAAATAGAAGAGGATGGCAAATTATTATTTACAATAATAAACTCCGCGTCACTGTTGCCCGCGCTTTTGTGTTTGCTCGATGAAATGTTACACAAATTCGCTTATTGTTTTTAAAATCAACTTTTAACAAAATGTCGAGCGTCGTGCTCGATGTTCGGTTCGTAAAGGTGACACATTAGAGCGGCTCGTTGTTCTGTTACAAGTAAATCTTAATGCTCTAGCGTGTACTCACCTTTACACATAAGAAAATTACATAACTTTTACAGTAACAGAACAGAACCCAATAAAACAGTTCTCTGTCAGAATTAACGATTGACGTTATTATTTTCATGGTTTAGCTTTGCGATAAAACAGAGCAAACAGTTTCGGTAAATAACGTACACTGTAACTCAATGAGATTTATTGTATCCAACCAAGGCAGGTATAAGGAAAAAAAATTACCGCCATTTTATGTGTAGTTTGTGTGTGTCCCTAGTATGGAAAATAATGATGTTTTTACTTTATTAGAGTTGATACAGTTCATAAGAAAAGCTGTTGTTAGGTAAAAAAAATTTTTTCTTTATTTTATGATCATTACATTCATTGCTCACTAGATTTCTCCTGTATAGTTTACAAACATACATGTCACACACACACCCAGACCCGAAATAACTATCTGTAGATCATACAAATTTGTTCCGTGCGGGGATTGAACCCGCGGCACGTAGCGCAGAAAGCTAATTGCTTAGCCACTGCGCCAACCGATAGTTGTTTCGAGTCTGGATGTGTATGCACGTAACATGTATGTTTGTAAACTGTACCCACACTGTACTGTGATACAGGAGAAATCCTAGTGAGGGGCAACGTTTTATAAAAAATATAAAAAAATACAAATACCTTGTAAAAAAATTGCCGATCTTAAGATGGGACAAACTTCATGATATATAAAAAAATTACACGGTAGTTCAAAGTTTAGTTTCTCAAGATCGTATTGAAGCTTATTACCAGAGTCGATGTTCATTACCATTTTAGTTACGCGGTAGACCCTCTGGAACTGCTCAAGGAATGCGGAAGCGCCTGCATGTATCCGAAAACTGCGCATCTTTGCTCTTACCTCTAGCTGTACTACTATTTTGTGAGTTCTTAAATAGACGTCTAAACATGTTTTGTTATTTGAAACTTAGTAGAACTACATTTATAAAGCACTCTAGCCACTTTCTGCAGGAGATACGCGTATGTATTTACGTTCGTTGGCTGCATTTCGTTTTAGAAAAGTGAACAAAAAACGTGAGCGCGTGTTTCTTATGCAAAAAGTGGTTAGTGTGTTTAGACGTTGCAATATGAAGTTAAATCTGTACAAATATTTATATTATAAAGAAGTATTTGTTTGTTTTCTATACTAATATTAAAAAGATGTAAAATTGTGTGTTTGTATGTAGGGGGTACTGTCTAGAACTAGTAAACCGATACTAAAAATTCTTTCACTAATACGAGAAAGGTACTCTATACTTATGTGATATAGGAAAGAGAAAGAAAAGAAAAGAAAGAAAAGCAATTTATTTTTACACAAAGTACGACTTAAATAAAAAGTAAAAAATTAAAAACACGTTCCAATTTTTTTTATAAAATAACAATTACTAAGATTAAATGTCTGTGGACTCAATGAGTAGGATAGGCTATATTTTATTTTGATAAAAATAAAACGCGCGGGTAAAACCGCAGGCTACAGCTATACAGGATGCCGCAGAGGTTAAATGAAACCACGTATTTGGTATCATGTTACACACTAAAAACTTACACCCCTCTTTTTTGTTGCGAGTTAAAAATTGTCATGCGCACAAGAAATTAAAATAAACAAAAGATGATCAGTTTGTAATTCTGGCGAGAAATAGTTGGAAGTTGATCTTTGTATGGCTTCATTTCTCACAGCTATGGTAACTCTAAGCTTATACCTACTACAGATGAAAAAGTAATATGATATGACTCAGAAGAAAGTGAACTCTGAGATGATCTTTAATAAAGATGAATGGAAGAATACGACTATTCGCCAATCCCTTCAAAGCTAAGGCTGTGTTTTCATTGATGCGGAGACAAGCGACGAGCGAGGAGACGGGTCGGAATCGACCAATCACATTGGTTGAACTCCACATCTCGTCTCCGCTCAGCTTGAAACATCCACATCTTTTCAAAGCTCCGCTCATCTCCGCTTCAGTGGAAACGCACTCTAATTCTATTTCTGTATTCGTAGCTACCCATAATCGGTGTAGTATTGTATTTGGCATTGACATTATGTGAATGACTATAGGTAGGTATATTTGAATAATCGTACTGCGTTTGACAAAGGATCAATTGAACTGAGCAGCGTTTTCCCTCTGTACCTATTATGACGTCATTTTCAGGTCACTGCGAACCGCACCCCAATTACGTAAATATTACCTGACAGCGACCCGACAGTCACGCGACAGCAGACGGAGCGCAATGGGTCACGATCGCGAACTGTCAAATAAATTCGTATTGTGTACGGCGATCGTCCGCCTGTGATGGCTATACTTGTCGCGTTTGCAGCGCCAAGTATGCACTTTTGAGTTCGTTTATTGTCCGCCAGAGGGCGAACTCATAAGCAGTGGCTATCGTGTCGCTATCGGCGATTTACGCCGGTGCTACATCGGTAATTAGGGAGCCGCTTTGAATAGGTAAATAGTGTTTGAAGTTTCTTTGTACATAAACCTAGTTTTGCATTCATTTCGATGCAAATGCAACTTGCAAAAGTGGGTTCTTGTGGTAGTGCATGAGGCATTAACCCTGTGTACCTAGTTATCAAAAGAAAACAACATGGCGTATTCAAATCACGTGGTGTATTTTCTTTTCAACGTTTAGTATGTACAACAACAACCACTTATGGACCATATTTCAGACAAATAAATGAAAAGAAACGAAATGACATCAACTTCAACATGACTGCCTAATTGGTCAGGATTTCACAAGTACGGCTGCTAAGCATCAAGTCCTGGCTTCGAGTCCCTCGGTCGGGCAGTGTCATTGAGTTTTCTGTAAGGAAATTTTCAGTAACAGCCCGGAGTTTCGTAATGTTCCGCGTGGATGCCAATAGAGAAGTTTCTACCGCGCTCTATACAAACGAAGTATCACGTATCATATTTTGAATATAAATCAATTGTAAACACGATCTAGAAACGAACATCTGTGTCTGTACTTTATCAAATTTCCTTTAAAATATAAAGTATCAAAGTCGCTCAAAGATTTATAATTTTCGATCAAAATAGGCCCAAATCAATCCCAATGTTTCAAGACAATAAATAAATTTAGAACTATTTAGAAAAGTTACAGATCTGTAGAAAAAAAATCCGAATATCTTTTATTAAAAAGCTTGTCTATTCTATCAGATTATTTGAATAATCATCGAATTACCAAATATCAAAATTACGCGCGAAAATGTTGCAAAATGAGTCTCTATTATCCGCGCCTTGATTACGTAAGAAAAATCTGACAGCCAGAGCGACCAACAAACAATGCATCCCTTTCTCGCTTATAGACCTTTTCATAAGAGGATACGGAATAGGACATTTATTTGCGACAACAACTGTCATATTTATCATACGTAATCAGTCCGCCGAGCTGGCGAAATTGTACTACATTTTGCCCCTGCTTCACGAAGATGACACTCCTTCACCGGAACGCGTGACCGCGGCTGGCGCAATTCGGCCGGAACGGTGGGAAACAAGAGATATCGTACCATAAAATTTAAAACAATAATTAAATTAAAAGCTAATTAAATCCGCTATAGTCTTAAAAAACTCTTAGTATCTATCTTTATAAGAAGCTAGCAAGAAAAACCAAAGTCGTCCTAATTAATTCTCACAGCGTTGTCGAGTGACGCGACGTAAGCAAAGAATAATAAGCCGCGGCTTATAACCCCGAGTTGCTTATGCAGAATATGTATGAACCAACGTATTATTGAAGAGTTCGGGACATAATAAAACAAGGAGTGTCTCGGAATATTTGATGTAATAATGTACATACTAATAAGATGCTGTATGATTCTTAAGCATAGTTGGTTTAGGGTTAGAATAGAATAGAATATAATAATATTTTTCGACACAGGACGGTCAACTATTAGAACTTCATGCACGCATATCGTTTATATTGCGCAATGACTTATCAAACAACCAATATACGTAGGTATCTAATAATATGAAAAAAATTACGACCGACGTGCCTCGGTATAACCAATTTGTTTTTTTTTTTTTTTTTTTTTTTTTAAACCAATATTGTGATGCATAAAATATTTGAAATAAGAAATAACTTATTATTTAAGAAATAAAACTGTAAAAATATTCGCGATTTTTTTTATCGAATGATCTTTATCCTATCGTATATTGGACGACCGAGCAACCCGTGTTACATCATCAAGCTTGAATTAAAAAAAAAAAAACAGTGTAGAAAAATAAAAATTTCTTAAAAATTGTAAACATAAACCGGTCTTTGCGGCATTTCCGTACCTAAATGGTTTCTTAAGTCACTGACATAAAGCCTCGCCTTTTTCAGGCATGAATTAAGCTCTACCACTTTGTCTCTTAAAAAAAATAAAAATCCTTTTTTAATATACTTTTTTGTAAACTATTTTTTTAGAACCAATAAATGATTATGATTATGATATAATATGAGTGTTGTTGGACAAATCACTATTCATTTCTCCAATTTGAAAGTACAATTTCGCCACCTCACTCGTACAGTACAAAAATAATGTAAAAAATCCAGGCACTGCACGTAAAAACGCCATAAAGTAGCAGATGTAATCATTACGTGAACGAAAAGAAATTAGCTCGATAATGTTGCTAGCAATAAAAAACTGTAAACTACTTAAAATGTTTGAACGTCCGAATTACGTGTATAAACAAACAATCTTGGAGACTAAAAATGTTGTGTGTATCTGAACGCAGAGAATATTGTTTGATGCTGATCGTGCTGGGCATTTTTGTTACTATGACAGAAGAAGATCCTAGTAAAGAACTTGGAGCGGGCCAAGCTATAATACCTATACTGACTGGTCGAACGAGGGAATCATTAAAGGAGGGTGTAACTACTCATCATTAAGAACAACTTTTACTATGGGAACCAACCTGAAATCGCTTATTCGGAACAGCTGATTTGTTTTTCACGACTTCAGGTTGGTTCCCTTAATAAAAGTTGTTCATAATGATGAGTAGGTACAATACCATCCTTCAATGATTCCCTCGTTTTACCTGTCACCCTGTATAATTATTTCTACTAGAGGTCGTCAAGTGGTCGAAATTCGACCGTAATTTTAGCTTTCTGTACTCCTTCTCTATATAAACTTTAACTATATCAAATCTCACACTCCTCCGTGCGCGCGATATGCTGCCCTTCACGTATTAATACATAGATAATATTTAAGGTACTACTGTATTAGCGGAGGTCTTATAAAAGGGTAATAGTATTCATAATATGAACAACTTTTACTATTGAAACACCTGAAATCACGAAAAAAAATTAGCTGTTCTATACTTTTAGTGGAGTACCCAATACTGAATTGATTGGTCCTACCTTTCTTGTCGCGATCCCTTGTGTTCATCATTATGAACTGTTTTTATTTTTTGAGGCGGTTAAAATTATTATAAAGATGAATAAAATTGGTTTCTGTGAGCGAGTTCATTCACAGTAACTCGGTTGGCAAGAGCGGCTGGTGTACATAACCAAAAGTTCGCAAGTACGAGTTCTGCTCGCGGACGAATTTGTCTTTCCACAAAAAATTGTTAACAGCAATGATTTATGAGTGCAAATAAATTGATAATATCATACTCAGGAGACAGTCACACGAACTATTGTTAAAATAAGGGAAAATTACTTCAAAACGGTGAATCTTTCACAGTTGTAGGGAATTACTGCAAGCTGTGTACCGACAAGACTATCGACAGATGTAAATAAGCCATTTCGCTGTGAATGGACGCAGACGTTTCACGACTACTTGTGAAACAGTGGGGCGCGCAAACTTTCCGAAGCTAATAAATCTTGCAACTGGATTATCGAACAAATGTACTAGCGGCGCCAAGAAATAATGAATTTATGACCGTGCTAGATTTCCCCAAGGAGCTGTATATCCATCTGGAGTCATCATCACCCATGCGATAGATATACAGGGTGCCGCAGATGGGGACCACGTATTTAGTACCTATCACGTTCTATGACCGTACACAAAAAATCAATCAAATCCAATCTGTAGTTTAGCCACAGAAACTACATAAAAATTTCATAATTTTTACAGGTATAAAAGAAAGAAAGAGAAAGTATTTATTTGACACAGCACAAAAACGATTTTAAAGATAACAATAGAAAAATAAAAAAATAAAAAAGATGTAAAACAAAAATAAAAATATTTATCTTAAATAAAATGGATTGTACGTCACCACGATCATCGATCTTTAGGCCAAATTAAACCAAACTTATTAACCAAAATTATTTTTATTTACACGTGTTGAACAGATAAATGTGACATAAATTTCTACTTCGATGATCTTTCACCTAGTCGAATGATAGCAGAGCGCAATATTATGCACAAAAAGCTTGCGTAAAAATCTCAGATTTTTTGTGTACGACTTCAGAACATGATACCAAATACGTGGTTTTATAACGTGATAACCTCGCGGCACCCTGTACCTACATTGTACAATGTGTATTAGAAATGCGTGGTCATATTTGAGGATGTGAATCAGACCATCACACCGAACAACATTCTCTGTGGGACCAACATCGTAAACGTAAAAAAATAATCAGCTGTCCCATACAAAACTTTGATACCTACTCGACCCAATCGTATTCGACAGTATGTTATAACCATTTAATAAACTTCGAATGTTTACTATTGGGACGTAGGTACGTTTGATCGAAGTTTATTATTGCAATATAAAGAAAAAAAAAAAAGAAAAATGAAAAGAAAATTGCGCAATTAAAATTAAAGTATGTTTTTGTCAAAAAGGCCTCAGCTCAACATATTGTCAGATGGCAACACTAGGTGCTACCACCACCTTACGCTAATTTTCAGCTGCAACCACAAACTATATAGGGATTGGCTGCAAACCACGGGTGCCATACGCTCGAATGAAATCGAAATCGTCAAGTCTAGTTTTTTCGGGAAATTATTAAATATGTACGGTTCTGGCGGTCCGTGGCTGCTGCCGCAGCTTTCTCGTTTCGCTCGCTCACCTTCGCGCACTTTTTGGTCACATGAGAATCTACACGACACCGCAGTTCACATTTACAACAAAATATTATATTGTAACTTACTAAAAATAATTGAATATAAAATATGAGTCTAGCTTTATTATTATACTCTCTAGCGGCTATCAAATTAATTTTCATACTAATATTAATAAGCCGATAGGGGCACGTGCTTGGTTATTCAATAGTCACTGAAGAGTATAGACATGTAAAGTCATAATTGTGGCATTGTTCTTCAATGTTATCCCTATTGTGTGTTGTCTAGTCTGGCAGCTCTCCCAGTGCTCCCAGTCTAACCGCACATTTCTCATGAAACTGTCTACAACACGCGGTAAACACGATCGCTCGGTTTCATCGTTGGTTTCGTAAATATTGACTGGGGCTCAGTTCGTTACGCTTACAATAATACTGTAAACAATGTATATTTAACTAAAACAAGGTTGAGCGACGTATTTATTTATGAAGACTGTAGTTACTGAGACATTGAGGAGGTTACTCCAGATTAATTGAGGAACTTTACTCATCAAAGCTTAATCATCAAAATCATCAAGTTTTGTACACTGAACATTGAGTCAACCACAGACACAGTGGCGTAACTATACCATCTGGGGCCCGTGGCAAATTCTTTTGATGGGGTCTAAAAATGAATCAACATCTTTTTGTTTAGGTTGTTTGAAATGCTTAGCGATTAACTTGAAATTGTATTATGGTCTTTAGTTGTCTCACTTTGGATTTTAAGCAGAACTTATAAAAATATACTTTTCAAATAACATAAAATACTCAGGTACAATGTAAAAACATATTTTTGAGCTCGCGGCCTCTTGGGCCGGGGCCCTCTTGAGTCGGGGGCCCGTGGCATTTTGCCAGCCCTGCCACCCTATTGTTACGCCACTGCACAGACAGATAATTATTTTGTAACTTCAAGTTTTGTACACTGAACATCGTGTCAACACTGCCAACCACAGGATAATCGTAACATTTAATCAAGTTTTGTCATAGAAATAGTTATAGGTACTATGTATTATCTCTATGAGTTTTGTACACTGAACAACGTGCCAACCACAGACCTAGATAACTCGTAACTTAATCAAGATTTGTCGAGATTTGTACTGAACATCGTGTCAACCAAAGACAGATAATAATTATTGTAGTCTGTGGCGTCAACTGTCAGTTGGCCTTTTGGAGCTTCTTTTAGGGTGGCAAGGTATTGGCATGAGAAAATGGGCTCGACTTTTCAAAGTCCACATAAAAGATGTCCAGCTGTTAATTTGATAGCACCATTTTTGAGTGGTCTGAGGCCATAAATGCCCGAGGATTATCTAGCTTTTTATAAATGGGCTCATTGAAGAACTTGACAAAAGCACACAGAGGACCCAAATGAGAAATTTGAGAGAAAAAAAAACATAGAACAACTCTAGAAAAGGCTTCATAACTACTGTACTACCTATAATTATTATCTTATGTCAAATTCATTGTCATCAAAGTGGTTCAATCAATGAGTATCAGTATTTTACAGCAAGAATCCTGTTCCATATTTCTAAAATATTTTAATTTGACTGAATCCGCACGCTTCCAAGGCGAAGCTTAAAATGAAGATTTTCCAACTGGAATTTGATTCGAGAAAATTGGCGGTTAGCAGGTAAGATTTCATACCTAAATATGAAAATTTAACGTTTCGTTTTCACCTCACTTACTAATATTTTGAAGCGCCAACGTATTTATCCAGCCAGCCAGTTTATAAAATTAATAAAGAATATTAATAATGATTAGGTACTTTAATTTCGAAATAAAAATATATAAATCTACATGAAAAAGGCATTTATGGGATTATAGACAGATTAGAATTAGAATTAGTATGATTAGTGTTGTAAAAAGGTTATTTATTTTTTTGGAAAAAAAAATTTAAAAAAAACAAGAAAAAAATGCAATTTTTTTGAGAAGGTTTCTTCAACAGTACGTCAGTAAAAATATGATAAAGTGGTTATCGTTAAATATTAGTTGATATAAAATTATTTTATTTAATAAGGAAATACCATTTTTTTTCTTTTCAATAGTAGGTAAGTACATAAATTGGTCAAAATAACACTCATTGAAGATTAAAGTTTTTTAAGTTTATAATAATTATGTGTAATTTCATTCATTTAAACATAATTTGACATTCATCACATATGGTGTTTTATTTCAAAATACATAGGTATTGTAATAAAAAAAAATCTGAAAAAATTTTACTAATTTAGAAAAAAAACATGGTGGTGCCAAGTTTGTCTGCAGGATTTTTTTCAAGAATGTGAGAGTATGATACGTACTTAGCCAACTATATTCGACGCATCATTCTTGTATGTTTGTAAACGTATAAATGTATCATGAATAAATAAAAAAGCTTTAAAACTGTGAAATTCAAGACATTAACATCGATAACCATTGAACACGACCATTAAAATCGATACGATATTTTAACAGTTCAATTTAATCTGGCCGCACATTCTCGATATAAATACATCCATTAAAACTTGACCTCGGACAGCCACAATAAACAGAACACTGCGCAAATACGTGGGTTACTATAAAACTGAACAACTCGATTACTTAGAATAGATTCACTGCAATCGGAATTGGAATCGAGTCGGTACTCGATATTCGATCTCTATTCGATGTAAATCGATTTTAGAATAATGAAATAGGATATTTTCAAGTGCTGTTGGTTTTCAATTAAAACGGTGCGGGCGGTCAAGTGCGAACGTTGCTTGCTTCATTTTAACTCTACGAAGAGTAATTAATTTCAAACCGTTGCTTCCAAAAGAACTTTGGTTACGGGAAAGTATATTAATTTTTATAAAACAGAATTTCAAACTATAGTTTTAATTAAATACTATTTTTAACCCACTTGACGAGAACTGATTTACTTATTATTGAATAACCAAAGGTAAGTATTATGGACCGAAGACTTGCGCAGAGTAGCTGGGTCAGACTGGATGGGAAGGCGGAGAACCCTGTGTTATAGCGCAACTTGGGAGAGGCCTATGTCCAGCAGTGATCTCCTTGGCTGAGTTGATCGAAGTGTTATAAAATAATCGCTGTTCCCACGACTCCGCGTTGAAAGATCCCCATATCCCCTTAGGGGTTGAATTTTGAATAATCCTTTTTCGACAGTGGAATGGCGCGTTATTCAAAATTTTGTTGAATTATTTATATAATTATAGCATTCACTAGATTATAACAACTAAATACTTACAGAATACCTTCGTACAAAAAATGAAACAAATATACTAGTGCCATTGAAAAAATCCTGACATTCTGACAATCGGACGTTTTGCGAATTGGTCCATAATACGAATTCGACGTTTAGAGAAACGGACCTTTTGAAAATAGAACATTCTGCTAATAGGACGTTTTGCGAATCGAACATTTTGTGTACCGGACATTCTTCGTCAAAACCCTGACGGCGTGTACAACTGTACATAGTGTGGTTTATAGTCTGGTAGAGTTCCGTAAATATATCATTGAAATGAAAGTATATCAGTAGGTATATCTTTTTGGCTCAATGATGCGTCTAAATTCATGTTGATAACAAGCAAACGGTTAGTCCGTTTAACAGGACTAAATATTTTCCATCCCTTTCTCATGTTTTTGAAAGTGACTTAATGGTGTCGATTCTAATGCGCATTTTGACAGTAGGTTCTAAACTAGACTGTCAATCTGTCACTTTCTTTTAGTATTGAAACAGAAAGGGACCAACCCACTTCGAACCGTGCACCTAGAATCACGACGTTTTGAAAGTGCCTGCAAAGGTCCAGTTGAAATAAAAAACTTTGATTTTTAGACAAATGCCCTTTAGTTTAGTCCTGTCAAAGTACACAGGAGAATCCATAGATGTAGGATGAGCGAAAAGATTCTAAGTCTATGGGAGAATCGACAACATTGAGACTAAATTAATTTAATTTTTAAACAACAGAATCTGCATCATTCCCCGTTACCAAGAAAAAGACATTTCGAAACAAAAATAACGGACCATATGACCAAACACAGCTTCAACGGAACTAATTTTGATCTCGCGCCAAAGAAAACAAACGGCCATGTTTATTTACAATTCTCTTATTATCCTCGATCAAAAAGAACATGCTTATTGATCTGTGTACGTAGTCATAGGGCATCTGCATCGAACATCTGGACGGGGATACGTGCCTACACTGATTTCGGAGTAAAACAATATACACCGAAAAACAGAAACGGCTAGAAATAAACAAGTTATTGCTATTTACAACAACTAACTGTACTTGGTTCGGATGGAGCCTGCAAAGTTAAAATATCTACACTAAAATAACATTACGACTAGAACCGATAAGCTTGAGGAGTAGATACCTAAATTAACTTCTTGTAATTTTATAATTAATTATCATAAAAGCTGTTTTTAGGGCCCAATTATAGAGAGGCGGAAAGTCAAGCGACGCGCAAATCGGCGTGTCGCTCTCTCGGTCACTCTCCATGAACGGAGATACGGGGCTTTCTCCGCGTTGCGCGCCGCTTTGTGCTCCGCGCGACATTCCGCCTCTCTCTCCTCCTCCTCTAATTGAGCCCTTACTGTTCATAATTAATAAATTGGTTGATACAATTACCTACGCTATTCTTTTTCACGATTTCAGGATTGGTCCCATGTTAAAAGTTGTTCGTATTGTAATAAACCCTTTTCGGCGTTATATTCCCTTTGTGTCTAACCGTATATATAAATTGATTCAAAAATATAAGTAAGTAGAAAGTTCTTATTCATAAAACAAGTTCCAAACATTGTAGAATCATTAGCTAAGTAGTTTTGTCTGTGATTGTACCGGGACAAAGTTCTGTGATCAGAGATATTAATTTCAATGTATTACCAACCCACATTATTTGCTTAATCAGCTAACTTTAAACTAACATTGGATCTGGTTTAGTTAGTTAACTTGTACTAAGTTAATAAAGACTAGTACCTACTATGTGTTCTGGCTGTTATAATATTCTATATTGTAGCTCGTCATGTACCTTATGCCTTATTAGTAGTTTCTAAAGCCACAAACAGACTAGGTTAATGTGACGTGACGTGACGTCACAACAATTCACAACATTCGTGCCAGCCTCAGTGGGTCGAGCACTAATGTTTTGACGTATAGTAACGTAAACGTAAGCAAATTTTGAATCAAAAGTACACGTCAAATCCATATTTTTCATTTTTGAATGTACATGCTGTATTTTTAAGTTTTCATGAAACAAGTGTGTAAGTGGCTTATAGAAATAATATATTAATTCCCATCATATGTCTCTTAGGGCCGCATTCACCAAAGCGGAGAGGAGCGGAAATGTGTCGTAACAATAAAAACAATAAGATACTGTAATTTTTCCACTCTTCGCTTAACTTCTATAACAAAATCGTATTGGTTGTTACGATACATCTGATTTTCCGCTCTTTTCCGCTTTGGGGGATAGTATAGCTGATTATTAAGAACATCGTTCCTTGACATAGTATTCAGTGATCTGTGATTTAGACGTGCTGAGGACAGGATAATGTTTCGTTTCTTTTTTTAAACCCCTTTTGATAATTATTGTTATCTTTCTTTGAGAAAGTTTTGAGGAGAACAATGAGATAAATACTGTTATTTAGATGCATTAAATACCTAAATATGCATATTGGTTGGTTTGCTATAGAGAAAGTAAGTTGGTTCTCTATTGATTCTTATAACTGTTCAAACCGTTAAAAGAACCAATACCGGTTCAAACCATAGATTTACAATTTCGTTCATGGTTCAAAGAGTCCCACTACGAGCTGCCAAGATTAGAATGGGCGAGCTTTACATAATATTATTGTTACTGTTTACAAAAATATCAACATTAAAATTTTCTTCATTGTTCTTTATGAGTTTCAATTGAGTTTTATTGCGTATTTTTAATGGCCAATTGAAATGTAAGTGCAATTTTATACTGCATTGTAAAACATTAGTTTAAAATTTATTATTTTTCTGTTTATCTAGGAATAAAATAGTGCATTAAGTTGCTTTCTCTTTAATCTTAAAGAGACGCTCAACTTGCGCTGGTGGAGGAACTCGGTTTCTGGCCTGAGCGTTAGTATAAAGTCAATTAGTAACTTAATGAGCTGAGCTTTTAATATAATATAAGTGTAATGCTCTCTTTCTCTCTCACACATACACACGTCTACAATCACATAAAACACATAGCGAGGTTCACTAATTTCACTATATTCACCTAAGCACTGTTTTGGTTTGATTTTTATTGTTTAGACATTTAAAATTTGCTAGCTATATTAAGAAGGCTAGTTAGAACTGACTTTCCTGTGGGAAGTGGCGCCAAGTGCTGAAACACAAGTTTTTACTGTAGCTTAAAAATTAACAATTACTAGCCTTCAAATTAACAATTTCCAGCCCTTTTTTGCACAAAACACTGTTTAGAACCAATTTATGGCAATAAAGTTAATTTTAACTTATTCATGTGTCTCTATGTAAGTGTTTTATTTAAGAAACTGAATGGCCTCTCCAATTTTACAAGGCAACACAGTGGTCCTATTCTTAACCACAAGAGCTTACAAATCATTTTATGTTAGATGTTAGGTAAGATGATCTGTTATTTATTTATTCAGCCCACTGTCCGTCACAGTAACAAACCACGGATTTATTTTTAATTTTATTGCGCTTCAACCTTGTTTAAATCACTTTTAATGATACGTAAAAAGAAGCTAATAAAATGGTGAAGTTACTTTAGAAATATTCATTAATCACAGTATTTGTGTTGTGTTTCAGGTATGAGGAACTTTTTGCTGTGGTATTATGAATACAATTTTATGAATACGGACAATGTATCTTTTTTTAAAGTATGGGAGTAAGTTCTTGATGGTGTGTGTAGTGCGCCAACCCGCACCAGTGTAGCTCCCGGTATCGATTCGAATTTTATTCGTGTTGTCGGTTGATAATTGTCGAATTGATTTACGATAATAACCTAACTGTCAAAAACCCCCGACTCCAACTAGAAAAAGAGCTGTAACTTTTGAACGCCTGAACAGATTTTCATGAAACATGGCTAAGAACACTCGGGATAAAATTATCTATGACACAAAAAAATCTAAACTAAAATCTGTTTATCCGTTTGGGAGCTACGTAACCACAGACAGATACACAGATACACAGACACACAGATAGACACCCCTCTTTTTTGTCGGGGGTTAATTAATAACAGGAGCTGTGAACATGACTAGAGCAAGTTCACAGGTTCGTAATTAAGTAAGACGATATCCCTGTCAGAGGCCAAAATCGATCTCACTGCCTAGTAAGATTAATTCAGTGTATACCCACTAATCGAGAAGTCAACACGAAGAGAGCACTCCCAGTATTTGGTTCTATTAAACTAGAAGAGCGAATTAGTTTGTCAAAGAATACTGGATTAAACTAAGTGTTCTTTGTGTGAACTGCAGGCTGTATGCTTTAAAACGATTCACATTGTACAATTCTCGCTGCGAGATCAAATGGTCCTCCATTATTTAGTTTTACTTCACCATTAGCACGTAAGAAATGCATGTATGAACAATGAAATATTACAAATAGACGGGCCATACACCAACAATGCACTGCAAAATGGCTTAAACTTAATATAGCTACATAGCAGTACATAATATAATTATACAGTGCGCGAAGAAAGGGCAAAAAAAGGAAAAGTCACCATACGCCATGTCGGTTGTTAATAAAAGATGAATATAGACGTTTAGTTACGTGGTATTAGCTGCTGCATGCTGATTCTCTCAGTCGGTGCAGGGCATTTACTTTGCATTTATCTTGCCAATATCGAGCGCGGGCAACGCGTCTATTTGTAAAATGTCATTGTGTATGAAAGTTATTTTTAGTATGTAAAAGATTAGCAAAATAGATAGGTACGTTACGTATTTAAAAGATAAATAAAAATACTAAGTAAGTAATATACATTTTTAAACGTAATCCCATCAAAAACATAAATGTGAAAACGAGAGCCAAGTTCAATATTAACAATATGCGTGGTTGTCAACTTCGCCGACAAAAGAATTGAGATCTAAATGGGTGTCAAATTCTGTATAATAACCCTGAAATTTATTTTTAAGAACATACAACATTCGAAAATAAATTTAAAACACAATTTTTGGATTTTCTGCTACGACAATGTTTTCTATTTAAAAATATAACTTCTTAAATTTGAACAGTCGAATTATTTACACAAAGCAGATAACTTAGGATAAAATGAAGCTCAAGATTTGACTGTGTGAGTCTTGCGTGAGTTTTATAAGGCGCACCAAACAGTTGCAGTAACTTCACGCGAAACACCCGCATTTGCGGCACGTCGCCAGATCTGTACAGACCCTAACACATGAATGCAATAAAGTACTTGAATACTAAACGGAACTTTAACTACCTACCTTTACTTTTACCACTTTAACCGTCAAATACTTATCGCAACCTAATGTCTGGTTTTCCCTAACTTAAAGTAGCAGTGACAGTTATGTGGGACAAGTCTACTTGAAATTGAGATGGGTTTGAGTTGGCAGTGAAAAACATGCGCAAAGTTTTGTAAAAGGTTCTGTCAAAACTTTTTGTATGTTTTTCACTTGATCAATGGAGTTCAACGACAGATACGGCCTTTTGCAACTTATTATGATGGGCAAAGTCGCCAGCAAGAGACACGTTGGTCGCAGGAAGAAATCGTGGCTGAAGAACCTTCGGGAGTGGACTGGAGTCTCGAGTGCTGCACAACTGTTTCGCCTTGCGAGAGACAGAAAAAATATGCAGAGCTGACTGCCAACCTTCGCTAGTCAGAGAAGCACTATAAGAAGAAGAATCGAGTTCAACTAAAGAGTGGAATGTATCATGAGTAAGCAGAATATGTATTATGTATTTCTAGGGAAACTTAATGCGGACAGAGCAGCGGGAACAGCTAGTATATCATTTTTACGTTCGTTCAGTTTGCATTTGAGAATATTTTATTTAATATTTTACTAGCGTTCACGTTGGATGCATCTAGATAATGGCGCCTTTTAGTAGAACTAATATCAAACAGATAAGCACAGAAAATCCATTCCAAACAAAGTCTGATAAAGTTCACGAACTTATAGACACAAAACAAATAATAATATAGAAATCGCTTTATGCGATAAGGCCGCCCATTGTACTTTAATATTGTAAGCTTCTTACTTACAAAATTTTATATTCAGGTCTAAGTACAATAAAGTATATAGGTAATAAATAATTACCTGCTTTGTTTTTCTTTTTTTTTTGCTTTCTTTTACTTTTTTTTTGTCTTTTTTTTGCCTGCCTTTTCTAAGGTGTAACATGATTCTATCGACCAATAACTGTAAGACCTTGTAAAACTAATGTTCCTGCAAATAAACGTTCTATTCTATTCTACCGTAAAAGCACAGCGCATTTCATTCGCAATGACAGCAACTAAGCGTTCCTTCACACACGATATTTTTAGCAGCAGAATCGCGCGTTTTCGCGTTCGTTGGCTGCCTTTTGCTTACAAAAAGTGAATAACAAACGCGAAAAGATGCGATTCTGCTGCTTGAAGTACATATCGAGTGTGGATAGGCCCTAAGATGGGATTGCCGGCCGTAAACCTGTCTTATTACAACTTTTTTTCAATGACGCCTCGACAGAAATTGTTTAGAATAAAAAATAATGCTTATAAGCAAGTCTTGTAAAACCTAGGTTTTAAGATAGAGAAGGAGATAAACTATAAGCAGCAGCAGGTAGATTTGAGTTGAGGATGATTAATTAGATTTTTTTTTGCAAGTTCTTAAGTTTTGTTCTTCTGTTTTATCTTCCCTTATAGTGGTCACCCTCGTGAACCTCCTCAAGTTATTTTTATGCACACCAAAGTTTTATCTTAGGATATTATGTGAAAGTAAAGGGACCAAGTTTATAATATTTATGTAAAACTAAGTTAAAAATACATGCAGAGAGGACTCAGGTCCCTCCTCCTTCCGCTCTCAGTTTCGGATTAGTATAATTGGGTTCGAAGGTTGGGGTTGGATCCAGCCGAGCAATGATCCTATAAACAAAACAACAGTATTTAAAGGTTCCCAGTATTGGGATTTGGGCTGGGCGAAGAGCTAGGAAGCTGGCAATAAATATAGACTCTGGTAATAAACTTCAATGCCATCGTGAGAGACAAAATTTTGAGCTACCTTGTAATATTTTTACCGATCATGAAGATGGTAGTTCTAACTGTATGATCGATGATTTTTTTACAAGGTAGCTCGAAGTTTAGTCTTTCAGGATCATATTGAAGTTTATTACCAGAGTCGATGTTCATTACCATTTTAGTTACGCGGTAGACTCCCAGAGGCTGGCTCGTAAGAGCAAGTGTCCCTCTATTATTTTAAATGAATTTTGTAGAATTGTAACCTTTTTTTCTATACTTTTGTTTAACCTTCGGCCCTTTTATTGATTCCCTGTTTATTCAGTATTATATCGGTAAGCCTAATTGTAAATAAGTATTTCCATTACCACTTTTTTATTTAGTACGCAAAATAAATATGAAATATTTTTTTGGTAAAATGTTCGCTCGTTTTCAACAAAAGCGTAAATGCTTTTATTAAAAAAGTTGAATGGAAAAGCGATGGATAGATATTATTTGGGTTGAAATTTTGAAAAAAAAACCATTATTTTATACTAAGTAGTGCCAGTAGATTCATCCATCTGAAACACTAGTTGTATTCGGATTAATTCGGGCTTAATTGTACCTGGGTGTAGGTATATTTTTGAGCCAATAGGTATCTAATACTATTGTATGTAGGTACCTAAATATCCCTACTATAAAAAATATTTGTAATATTATCAAAGTCAAAGTCGACGGTTTTTATTTCAACTGGGCCTTTGCAGGAGCTTTCAATACGTCGTGATCCTAGGTGCATGGTTCCAAGTGGGTTGGTCCTGGAGAAGATTCCGCGGCAAGAAACTACATGGATATGGATTTAGCCTATGCCATAGTTGATTGTCTTTGTCTCGGATTATTAAATTCTAATTGATCATTATAAAATATATTTAATTTAAGCATAAAACAAATACCAGTTTCCAAAGTTATTTCTATCAAAAATAGGCTTAATATTGCAAACATTGCTAATTTGTTTCCATGGCAATCTTTATTCAAAACACAAAATTCACACACACACACAATACCATACACATATACATCAAAAATCAATCAATAAACATTCAAAATGTTATAAACATTTATATATTGTTATCATTGTTACAATTTCCTGTGCGGCTGTACTGTACACCCGATAATATGATTTTGCATAATATATGAGAAATCGTTTGTTTTTTTGTGTGTAAATTAACAATTTTTTGTGTGTATGTTTGTAAAATATTTGTAAAACAATTAACTTAAATTATTTAATTTGTATGATTGCTAATATAACGTAATACATACCCCTACGTGTAAATAAAAACATTTTTGCCGTACCTATGTCATTCTATTCAACTTGTGGGTATAAAAGATACTGTGGATGTAAACACAGCGTGTCTAAAATGAAATAACATTTTACTTTGAATAAGTAATTCTCTTATTTCTTGGTAATTCTGCGTAAAATCGGACATACCTACCTACGCCATTCTATTATAAATTTAGCGCAAGTTCCATTAAGACAAACCACACGGACTGACCACTAAAGGCTCGCGACACAGCCGCGTTATAACGCTGATATTATTATCGCTGTGGTGTACGTTTTATTAACCCCCGACAAAAAGAGGGGTGTTATAAGTTTGTAGTGTATCTGTGTATCTATCTGTGGCATCGTAGTAAAACGGATGGATCGATTTCAATGCTGTTTTTTTGATTAAAAGCTAATTTAATCGGGTATCATCTTAGCTATGTTTCATGAAAATCTGTTCAGCCGTTCAAAAGTTACAGCTCTTTTTCTAGTTGGAGTCGGGGGTTATTGACGGTTAGGTTATGTACATTTTGTATTACGACGCATTATCGCGGCATTGAGTAAGATCGCATAGGTCTTAATACAAAATGTATTAAAAACAGAAATCGCAGCGATAATCGTCGTTATAATGCGGCTGTGTGGGGAAAACCTTAACTGTGGACTTCATAGCGATATATTTAGTAGAGAGCTGCCGTACAGGCCGTTAGTGGCGAGACCTTACAATTCTGTGGTACAAAGGTAAAAGGGCATATGTTATAAAACAATTTTTTTCACTAGTACATAGTTAAAAACAAAACACTCCTATAAGTAAAAAGGCGGAGGCGCTGCGCTGGCGCTACTATGCTGTATCAATCAATCAATTATCAACCAAATGTGTTGTTCTGATAATAAATTACTGTAACTGTGCGGCAACTGCACTTATTTAGTTACGTGAATTAGCCTACTGGACGTACGTTGATGCACGTTCTGCTTAGCAAAACGCAACCAAAAGTTGATTAGTTGCGGCTCTGGACATAGGAATTTAGCAGATAGAATTTACTATGGGCTCCTGGCGTTGTAAAACGTAATGCGAGTAAATGTACGTTTATGGTAGACGTCGAGTTGATTACGACGTGGTTAGACGTTGTGTTGATTACGACGTGGTTAGACGTTGTGTTGATTACGACGTGGTTAGACGTTGTGTTGATTAAAACGTGGTTTTTTGATGATGTGATTAAAACGCCAACTTTATAAAAATAAAATTTTTAAATAAAAATTTAATCAACATAACGTCTGTTATGTTGATTAAATTTTTATAAAGTTGGCGTTTCAAAACGTTACTGGTCCCAACGTGTTAACTCAGTCGGAAGTAGGTATATTAATGCAGTGTCCGAAATCCTAAACCTAGGTTGCGGTGACAGTAGGGAATAAATAAATTACAAAATAGGATAAGACAAAATACATACATAAATCTAATCAAGTCGGTTTAAACAAACATAAACATAACACTGCAGAATCTTAAACATTATCTCTTATTTTTGTAAAAATAAAGACTGCGTAGAGAATTTATTAAATTTATATATTCCGCCAATGTCCCAAGTGCCAGTCACATAGCGGGGCGTAAATTTGCATGTTCTTTATTTTATTTTCTGAAAGGCTTTATCCTATTGTCGACGCGGATTATTGAGAAGACATTGTGGAAGACGGCTGGAATACAATTTAAGCTTTTATTAAATAAAAATTCTATTCTCATAGGTCTTAATCCAGGGACGATAGCTTTCTCGATGTCCCGAGTTAACAGAATTTCTTGGTTTTCAAGATGCCTGATTTGGATTTAAATATTAAAATGTTTAGCGCCCAACTTGAATTCCTTTGTATTGTCTCTTTTGTTGCTCTGTAGATTAATATTTTCTACTCATTCTAATTTATAGATATAATTGGAAGCTACGTCAGTAGATTTCCTGTGTTATATCGTTCTGAGTTACATTTTTCAACCTTCTATTTTTTTTTTTATGGTAGGTAACTAAAAAACAACTTGTTGAAATTTTCTGACATCCACGTGAAAACGGGCCCAAGAATCAAATCTGTCACTTAGGGAAACCTAAGTGTCGGATTTGACGATACCTACGTCAGTAATTAAGTAATTATCATGATTATTATTTGATGTTGCTTGTTTAAAATTGACTAAAATGGACTTAGTTATAAAATTTCTAGAACTCGAGTATCCAGTAGTAGTAGCAGTGATAGCCTAGTGGTTGAACGCTTGCCTTCCATGCAGGAGGGTCTGAGTTCAAACTCGGCCCGCACCTCTGACTTTTCGTATTTATGTGCGGTTCAGAATTTGATTATCACTTGCAACAGCTGTGAAGGAAAACATCGTGAGGAAACCTGCACATCTGAGAGGGCTTCATAAAGTTCTCAATGGTGTGTGTAGTCCGTCAATCCGCACCAGGCCAGCATGGTGGACTAAGGCCTAATCGTTCTCGTTCTGAGAAGAGGTCCGTGTCCAGCAGTGGGACAGTAATGGGCTGGATTTATTTATTTATTCGAGTGTCCAAATGCAAAATACTATGATGAATCAATTAGGTTTGAATTGCTAGTATTAGTGTTTTACTCACCTTGGTAAAACGTTGAAAAAATTGAACAAGTTGGTCGTCATTTCATTTGTTCAAAAGCTGTACAACTTCTTTTATTGTAAGTTGAGTAGAGACCTCGGTAGAGACGAGATAGTTTGGCGATTCGACGCGACGCCGGTTCTATGGAGTGTGTTGCGCGGAGAATTTGCTCAAATTGAAAAGTTTGAGATCATTTCAATAGTAGGTACTTGTGGAGGGAATTTTGAATAACTATATATTCATATTTGAATATTTTAGAGCAGTTTATTTCAATATAACGAGAAATGTTTTGTTTGTTAGTTCGAGTTCACTCAACGGTTGGCTGATGTACTCGCAAATGAGCATTCCCTGTAACAGGGTGTAAAACAGCCATTTTGTTTTTATTGTCGCAAACAGTTTGAGTAAGTACCAAAGAAAAAAGTATACGCACCGAACAAACTCCTAGTTATTACAAAAAGTCTGGTGCTATATCTGACAACAAGAATCATATAGTAAACTCGAGTAAACTTTACCTCTTTGTAGCAATAAAAAAAAAATGAAAAGTTAACGCAAAGGATGTATTTTTAAGGAAATTATGGAGTACTAAAGATTTTAACCCCCGACAAAAAACAGGGGTTGTAGTATGTATCTGTGTGTCGGTGATATGTGTATCGGTGTATCTGTGGATCTGTGTATTTGTGTATCGGTGTATCTGTCTGTGGCATCGTAGCTCCAAAACGGATGGACCGATTTCAATGCAATTTTTGAATTGAAAGCTAGTTTAATCGGGTATCATCTTAGCTATGTTTCATGAAAATCTGTTCCGCCGCTCAATAGTTACAGCTCTTTTTCTAGTTGGAGTCGGGGGTTTTGACAGTTAGGTTATTAAAAAGTATTGTTACCATAATATTTTCCTCCATGCGCACCTCAAAGATCGATGAAATTCATTGATCCATGGGAGTCTCTGGTGAAGCGAAGTCATTTTCGAAATAGAAGCTATCAGTATTAGCTCACACGGTGAAGGGTAGAGGTAAAAAAAAAAAATGACAATAAGAAACATTCGTAAAATAAATTGTTACTACTCTGAAACTTGCCTATTAAACAGTTGCAGTTTAATAGCCTAATACATGTGCTTTACTTAAACAAATTGTGTTATTAGCATCAAAACTTGTAGCACAAGCAAAAATGATCATTAAAACAACTTTTCTACAAGCCGAATTCCCCTGAACTTAGAAAGAATTTCCTACAGTGCGTGCTTAGCGCCAGTTAAATTTTATTTTTCTTCCGCAACTCGTAAAAAAGAGTCGTTTATAAATTAAAAGTGATGTTCTTTGCCAAAAATGATTGGGCTCGTTATTATTTGGGCTAGGAGGCGTGTCGACATAACATGTTAGGTCACGCAGTATTTCAGTTTCTGGAAAAGTTTGTTTTGTATTTCTACGTTAGGTTAAGTTCAGACAATAATTTATTGATGTCTGTTTTATCTTCAATTGCCTATAGGTATTTTATAAATAGGACCCTATCCCACGGTCCTATCCTCCTAACCTTTAGCGACCTATATTTATTTATTTATTTAAAATGCTTCATGTATAATGTACAAAGGCGGTCATAATACCGTAGGCATTCTCTACAACTTTAGGGTGATGCAGAGACAATGAAGGTAGGTAACCTATAGGCATATAGGTACCTACACCTGGGACCGAAACCGCTATAATTTAGGGTGCAGGTATCGAAGAATTATGGTTACTTCTGAGAATACGGTTACCACTATCTGGGTAACCGAGATAAATAAACATGTTACTTCTAAATTTACCATAACCAAGGATAAAGGTATGGCGTAAGTAACGCCTTACCTTTATCCTTCCGCTAAGCTGCGATGAACGAGAAAACGCGCGTTTCCTGCTAAAATTAATTAGTCTGCGTCACGAGTTAATGAAATGGCGTCCTTCAATAAACAAACCTTGACATCTAATTCCGAGTCTTAAATGCAAGTCATCTCAATAGGTACCTAAGTGTTTTATGCATTGTCACGTTTCAAATCCCTGGAGCCTTAACGTGTCTTGTGAGCCTTGTCACAGGTAAACCATGCTGATCTGTGTCATTCTCATACAAAATATCCCAGATTTTTTTTAAATTTCGTTTTCCTCTTTGTTTTCTCACGTATCGAGGGTAGGTACAGTTTACAAATACATTTCACATGCACACACACCCCGACCCGAAACAACTATCAGTCTTCTCTTCACGTATTAATATTTGTATATGATCTATACAAATATTAATACGTGAAGAGAAAACTTTGTACCCCTTTTTAAGCATATTGCGCGCACGGACGAGTGTGAGATTTGGCATAGTTAATGTTTATAACGAGAAGAAGTGCCGAAAGCTAAAATTACGGTCGAATTTCGACCACAGGGCGACCACTAGTAGAAATAATTGGTCCGTGCGGGGATCGAACCCGCAGTACGTAGCGTAGAAAGCTAATCTCGTAACTACTGCGCCAACCGTATCGTTAAAACACAAATGAACTATTTTAGCACGATATAAGCGTAGTTTCCATAGATAATAAAGCTGAATTGATATTCAGACGTGTTTTGTACGCAGTAATGGCGGTATCAGCATGCCTATAAATGTCCAAGTTTCATATCCAATATCCCAAAGCCGATTTGGTCCTAGCTATTCGAGAAGTTTAGATGACAACTTAATATTTCGGGTGCGTTCCGATAGCGTTCTTACCCATTGCTGTAATATGATCAAGTCCAGAAATTGAGTGTAGAAATAGAACTGTAGGAGCTTTCTTGCCTAAATTCATTTTGCCTCATTAAATACGAGCTAAGGTTTTATCATATATTAGTAGTAATCGACGTCCCCGGGGAATAATCCGGTAATCGCAAAAATCAAATTTTACAGGAAAAATGATTTAGTGTTTTTGAGGAATATCTCTTCAACAAAAGGCAACTATGACAACATTATTATATGACGGAAAAACTAATTTTTACACGAAAAGTTTATAGTATTAAGTGTAACTATTAATTATACACAGAATTAGTTATTCACCAAAATACGTATTACCGAAAATGGTTTCAGAAAAATTTTAGGGTATTGATATCTTACGATCCTGATTTATCAATATTATTCTAGTAATGTTTACTTACCGAATTATTCTTGTAAATTTCTTAAAAATCATACGCGTAACATTGTTTTACTGGATTATTAAACGTGTTTTTTCATTACAGAGAGAGATTGTAATGTTCAGTTACCGACTTATTATGGGAAAATTTTAAATAACCATGAAAGGGTAAAGTAGTGTAACCCGTATTTTATAGAAAATTTTTGATAGTCATATTATCGTAATCATTGAAAACCGATTATGTAAAATAAATTTGTCGTCGGTATCTTCGAGGGAATAATAAAAGAAAACTCACAAAATTTATTAAAATTAAGTATAACGTTTATTGGGAACAAAGTTCTCATAGAGATCACAAATTGCAACCAGTATTTATTATGATTATTTTCAGCCTGTGTTGTCCCACTGCAGGGCAAAGGCCTCCCTCTCCTTTTTCCACTCACTTCTGGTTTTTAATTGGTTGCTAGTACGAAAACACTGGTCCGTACTAGCAACCAGTAAAAGTATAAAAAATTTGCCAAGTAAAAACATTAATTACTAATCGTTATTATCATTTTCATCATCATTATCATCGCGATCATCACTATTTTCTACAGAAATTAAGGATTCATAAAATGCGTGGTAATACCGTGGAATCGCTCCACTATTGCACAAAGACAGTAAATCTGTATGCAACGGCTTGCTTATAGGAAGAGGTTGTTGATAAGCACGTGCCAATACAGTATCTTCTATCAAAGCATCTGTCTTAGGTTTTCGCCCACGTCGTTTGGTTTGAAATCAATTTGAAATATTTAATTCAGAATACGTCTCATCAAAATCATATTTAAAGAAAACCTTGTCCTGTTGGGATGATGACACATGAATTTCCAGTACATCAGACCAGCGTATCGTATTCCCATCTATATCGCGACGCCAATTCAAAGGATTTACCAATTTTTTAATGTCTAAAATATCTGTTTGCTCCAATTCTTTCATAGTATATTTTTCTCCCGAGACTTTGGAGTTTAGAATTATATATTGTAACATCATGACTAATAAGCAGAGGGCGTGCCCAAACGATCACGCCATCAAGTGGTACGATCGGGACGCGGTCACGCGGCATCGAGCTGGGAAGCGGTCACCACTACGCAGACACTTTTGCTTGGACGGTCGGAGCGTGCGGACGTGCTAGGGATTATCTATTACTCGAATTTGTTCTTAAAATCATTAATATTGTAAAAATCATTTTAATATAAGTTTTGTGTTTCGTTTGTATTTTTTTATTTAAAATTTCACTTCTGGTCCATAATATCAGAAGTGGGATAGTGCCTCATTGCCTACCCGCTTTTGGTACACCTGACCGACATCAGAATTAAGAAAATCAGTGTCTTAACTTTATTCATTTTATTCAGTATTTAGTGTTGAAGGCGAATAATGTCCGAACGACAATCTCGTTCACGTAAACGCAAGCGTGATTCAAGCAAAGATGTGCTAGATGCTATCCTTGCTAGATTAAATACGCTTGAAGAACGGTTCGCCGCTCCGCAACCGCCGTCCGAGCTTCCTTTACAGGTTGCGTCCACATCTCCGGGGCATACACCGCCGCCGGTACTACCCGCGCTAGCGAGTGGTGCAGCCACTGACGACGTGCGTGATGACGACTCGATGGTGAATCGCGGACCTCCTTCAGTATCGCAGGAAAGCGTTTCTGCAGGCGGAGACACAACTGGCAGAATCATGGAGGCCCTCACTTCGCTAGTTAGAGTAAGGTCTAATAATTATTTCATTTCTAATTTTGACCCACATGTTCACAATATCGACGTTTGGTGCGAGGAAGTAGATAGGGCTAAAGAAACTAACGAATGGAACGATAAAGAGTGTTTGTCGCGTATTGGAAATTGTTTAAAGGGAGAAGCACGCGTGTGGCTTAACGAGTGGTCTAGTGCCGATCGTTCATGGACAAATTTCAAAAAAGAATTTAAAGCTTTGTGCCCACGAACCCTCGATATTGCGACCATTCTTTACGAAGTGATGACCAAGGATTCCAAAAGTTATGCTACCTACGCCGAATATGCTAGGCGTTCGTTGTTAAGGCTGGGCTTGGTCAACGGATTGTCTGATGAATTGATCATTGCTATAGTATTAAGAGGCATTACAGATCCTCATGTTAAGGCTGCAGCCACCAATGCCAAATTACAACCCAATGACCTAGTACAATTTTTGTCGATGTACGTAAAACCAAAAAATGATTTCCGATCTACCCGCGATATTTCTCATGCGTTGCGTTCTGGCTCTGGTTCTATGGTTCGACATAATGAAAATAAGAAAGGAGTTAGCGATTTAAAATGTCACTTTTGTGGGAAACTTGGGCATTAAACGTACAGACTGCATCAGTGCTAAAAGAACGCGGTTAGATAACAGTTCTGGGTCGAGGTCATCTGAAACGCAGTCACCGTCACCTTCCGTGAAAACATGTTCATTTTGTAAAAAGAATGGTCATGTAGTTAACGATTGTTTTGCTAAACAACGTTCCGAATAGACTAATCTTAACCCACACAATGTAAATATTTGTAGAAAATTAGATGGTAATGTCTCAAAGCCAACGACCGATATTACAAGTGCTGTAATTGAAGGTGTATCGGTGGATGTATTAGTAGATAGCGGTTCCTGCATATCACTTATATCAAATTCATTGTTAAAACATTTTAACGCTAAACAGAAACCGACCTACCGCACTTTACGAGGTATAGAAAATCAGAATACCGAATGTACTTCGTTTGTGACATTAATTATCGAACTACCCCACATATTTATCGAAGCTGATTTTTATGTAGTACCACATAGTTGCATTAGCACTCCGGTCATTGTAGGTACCAATATTTTAAATCGTGAGGGTATCACATATATCCGACAAAAACATTTTTGATGTTGGTAATGTAAACAAGCCTCTTGAAGGTGAAGAGAAGGAACGTGTTTTGTCGGTTATATGTGACTTTTCGAGTTCCTTTATAACTGGCACGGCTTCGTCAACAGTTACGACAGGTAGCATGAAAATAGAAGTTTCCAATAGTGAACCGGTATGTTACAGGCCGTACAAATTATCTTATGATGAGAGGCTTCGCGTTCGAAATATAGTTAAGGATATTGGTCAGGTTAGGCCGAGCACGCGTAAAATCCGAGCTCTAGTCGATTCTCCGAAACCTCGCAGTGTTAAACAAGTCCGACAGTTTCTTGGTCCATTGTCAGAATCGCAAGGCTACAAGTACATATCTATTATCATCGATGCGTTTACAAAGTACTGTCTTCTGTACCCTCTTTATCGTCAAAACACCGGTGAGTTGAAACGAGCCTTTACTGATGCGGTTTCGTTGTTTGGGTCTCCGAGACTTCTGGTCACTGATCGAGGGCGGATGTTTGAGAGCGTCGCTTTTTAAGATATGGTCAGGTCGTTTAGTAGCGACATACATTTCATTACGCCAGGTATGCACCATGATAATGGGCTGGTTGAGCGTGTTATTGTCGAACTCTGCTAAACCTCCTTCGTATTGAAGTTAATCATGGAGATCAAAGTTGGTCGGAAGTATTGTGGAAAACCCAACTTATTCTAAAATCTAATGTGTCCTCTCTCCAATTGCTCATTGGAAGTAACTCTTCCACTCCTGTTATACGTGCCCTTGTTCGAGATGTTGCGATAGATATCGCTACTCCAAACCGTGAAGCGATCATGGCACTGAGGAGACAACGTGCGTCGTCATTATTGTCAAATAACCAGCAAAAACAAGACAATTATGTAAACAAAGGCCGCAAATCACCCCATGAGTTTAATATTAACGACAAGGTGTTTGTAATTAAGACTTCACAGGCAGTAGTAAAATTAGATTCCTGCATGCGTGGACCCTACAAAGTGATGAAACGACTTCCACATCATCGGTATGAATTGGAGTTGTTGGCTGGCTCGTACGGAAATAGGGATTGCAAATATTCGATGTTTTTCGGTATTCGAATATTCGAATGATTTTTCAGTCATATTCGAACTATTCGAATAATATTCGAATATTTCAGAAAAATTAAATATTTATATAATTTGTCACATTTTTATAGCCTTACAAACTGGTATCATATTTTAATGTAAGTTCGCCTAACATCCCCAATCATTACTAATATTTTGAACATCAAACTTGTAATCAAATGAAATAATTTTAACAAATTCTTAATACAAATGTTCGTCCAGTAAAGTTTTCTCTTCACGTATTAATATATAAATAGTTAGAAGTAATATGAACTTCGACCATAACCAGAAAACCAAAATTTCACAAATAAAATCAAATAATTCTTTTTTTTTCAAATTGTCCTCCAAAACTCATAGTGGACGTAATCAAAACAATGCCACCAGTATCATTCAATTACCTTCCATTGAAAGTTGTTGAAACCAAATAATACAACTAATTAATCATAATGTTCATGAAATAAAAAATTCTAAATTCTTAAAAAATGATAGGAAACCTACTTGGTAGGAAAAACAATTAGAATCTCACTAGCAAAGTCAAACAATATGTTAATAAACTGTCTACAACATACAAAGTAAAAGTAGCAAATAGGTATTATAAAGAATAAGAATAAGAATAAGAAGAATAAGAATATTTATTTGCTGGAAACATGGTTAAAGATATTGTATTATCAATTTCTTAAGGATAACTAGAAACGCGATCAAAATTACAATAAGAATGCACTGATAACTAACACCTAAGGAGATATTTAAATTGCAAGTG
This sequence comes from Allophyes oxyacanthae, assembly GCA_932294325.1. NCBI lineage: Eukaryota > Metazoa > Arthropoda > Insecta > Lepidoptera > Noctuidae > Allophyes > Allophyes oxyacanthae. Next base: position 3,308,383 of record OW028625.1, read on the forward strand.
CACGCAATCACTTAAATTGAAAGTTATGAGATCCAAGTGATCCAACGCGGTAAGTACCAATTATAATTAAGGATGTATACTATCGCCAAAGTTATTTAACCTATATGGGGAACATATTATGCGAAAAGCAAATAGAATAGAAAATAAATTAGTATAGGCAGTGAAAGACTCACGAACCTAAGGTACGCGGATAATACCACTATAATTGTGTCTAGTGTAGAAGAGATGGCGAACCTGCTAAAGCATATACGGGAACACTTCCACGTTCTAATCTACTTGATGGGTACGAGAAAGTCAGCGAGTTCGTGTATCTTGGGTCACTGATAACTAGTGAGGGCAGCTGCCATAGATCCGGTATGGCTAAGAGTGCAATTGCAAAACTCGACAAAATTTGGAAGAAACGTGGTATTCACCTTATGAGCAAAGTGCGATTGATGCGTCCTCTGGTCTTCTCAATATATTTATATGGTGCGGAAACGTGGTGCATAGAAAGTCGTGATAGCAGTAAGATCGATGCTTTTGAGATGTGGTGTTGGCGCAGATTGCTTCATATACCCTGGACTGCTATGAGAACTAATGAATCCATTCTGTAGGAGCTCAACATCGTCAAGCGACTTTCCACAGTTTGCCGGGAGCGTGCCCTCGGTTTTTTCGGACATATCATGCGGTCTTCTAAGCATTGTCTGGAAAAACCTTATAATAGTGGGCCGGCTGGAAGGGAAACCCACTCAAGGCAGAGCGCCGGTAAGATGGTCGGATGTAATAAGGAGGGCTGGGTGTAGGCAGCATGCACAAAGCGGTCCACACAACGAAAGACCGCATGGTTTGGAGGCGCGTTGTATGTGGTCGCGATTCTCATCAGTGAGGGAACGATGAAGAAGAGGGGGACCTGTGTCATATAGAGCCATCCGCATTTTTATTGATGTTTCTAGATCATGATGTTCGCAAGTGACCATTGATTGGTCTAATGGCCGTCAATCTGAGCAGTGCCGATCTATTCGAAGATTTGACGACCACGCGTTAGACGTCGCGTTAATAATCAACAAATAATGCTGTAACCTTAATTGTTGTGGTAATATTCGAATGTTCGAATATTTTATAATTTACTATTCGAATATGAATTTCAAATAGATATTCGAATAATTCGAATATTCGAATATCGAATTGCAATCCCTATACGGAAAGCGTACAGAGGCTGCAGCAGAAAACATAGTAGCGTGGGCAGGAGAATGGACTCCCGAGACTTGCGCGGCATTTTTTTGATTGTAAGTTACTGATGTGATTATACTTTAATGTTAAGCAAATGTTTTGTTTATAGAAAAGTTTGGGTACTTGTAGAATGTTCACGTTGGTATCGAGTGTGATTCTCTACCACGGCAGATGGAATGTTCCACTGGAACCTCTTCTATATTCATGTTGACGTGGAGGTGTGTTTTCCGTTACGGCTGATGGAATGTTCCGCTGGAGCATTTTCATGTTCACGTTGGTATCGAGTGTGATTCTCTACCACGGCAGATGGAATGTTCCGCTGGAGCATTTTCATGTTCACGTTGGTATCGAGTGTGATTCTCTACCACGGCAGATGGAATGTTCCGCTGGAGCATTTACATGTTCACGTTGGTATCGAGTGTGATTCTCTACCACGGCAGATGGAATGTTCCGCTGGAGCATTTTCATGTTCACGTTGGTATCGAGTGTGATTCTCTACCACGGCAGATGGAATGTTCCGCTGGAGCTATTCCATGTTCACGTTGGTATCGAGTGTGATTCTCTACCACGGCAGGGCAGTTAGCTCGCAAGAGGGGCGCTGTCAAGGTATACTAGTCACTACCGCAGTATAAACAACCAGTCAATATTATACACATGAATGGGGGCCCTCGAGAGATTGATTTGTATGAACGTAGATAATAGCTTGAACGTTTTGTGTGAGGAGTGAGCGTATTGTCATGAAGAATGAAGGCTTGTTTTTGGAAGGAGTATGCTAATAATTACAAATTATAAGGATGAAATTCTAATCTGTCCAATTTATGTGTATCTTTCAGTGGACTCTGATGACTCGTTGCACGATGCATCGGTGGAGGCGGGGTCAAGCCATGAACGTACCAGGGTTGCGGACGAGGACGACCGCCCGTCAGGAGAGGCCGTGTAACATCATGACTAATAAGCAGAGGGCGTGCCCAAACGATCACGCCATCAAGTGGTACGATCGGGACGCGGTCACGCGGCATCGAGCTGGGAAGCGGTCACCACTACGCAGACACTTTTGCTTGGACGGTCGGAGCGTGCGGACGTGCTAGGGATTATCTATTACTCGAATTTGTTCTTAAAATCATTAATATTGTAAAAATCATTTTAATATAAGTTTTGTGTTTCGTTTGTATTTTTTTATTTAAAATTTCACTTCTGGTCCATAATAATATTATATATTTGATCAGGTGTGTAAATAGACTTATATCTCATGATCCTTTCAATACAGGCATGCATAGAGTCTCCCTCATTCTGGCTATGGCCAGTCTCGAAAAATCTGTGCGTTATAGACAAATTTAAAGTTTTTGCTGCATACGCATATAAGGCAAAAATTAACCTATTCTTATTTTGGCCATAACAACCATCCGAATAAAAATATATCTTGTTAACACCTCGCTCCTGTTCACTCTTCAAGAATTGCAACAAACAACTCCCAATTTCTATGCAGCCTCGTTTTGCGATTTGGTAATGCCACACGTAGCAATACCCTTTTTTACGTAGAGCGTCAAAAATAGTAAAATTGTACACAGGGTACTTGCGTTTATAATGGATAATGCCTACAACAGACTGTGGAACACTTAACACTTTTTGCAGGTCGAAGATAGCAATCGTGCTATCGTTTTTGTCAATTGTAATTTTTTCTTCATGTTTAATTTGCCGAATTCTCTATTTTCTATTTAAATGACGTTTATAGTTTTCTTCTAAAGACTCTTTCTCTGATGGACTGGCTTGCTCATATACAAAACATGTAGAGCATTGATCTTTTTTAGGCTTAAAAAATGAGTAGTTAAATTTTGTGTTAAAAATGGTTTCATATTGACGTTTTGTCGCCATCGTAACTTCAACATAATTTTGCTGCGGAAACCACTCAGTGTACAAACGATACATTTTTGATATGTTGAGGTCTTGTGACAAATATTCTCGAGTTGTGCTTTTTCTTGTTTAATGAGACTCTATTTTAGGAAATAATGAAATATGCTTCTCAATACTCGATTCCGTGCTGGAGCTCATTTTTTAAGGTCTATTGGTATGCTTACCTCTTAAGTCTGTAATGCCTTCGTATAATAAAAAAAAATCTATTGCTGTTTATACCATTTGTTCATTAATTTTTAAATTTTAGTCCCGGATGATAACTGTGACAGTGCATTACCGAAAATGTCTACAACAAAATTTACGATAATAAACCTGTAATCGCGTTAACCAGAAATTTTGCTGAAATATTTTACAGTAATATAACTTTACCGAAATGTAGCCACAGAATTTAATTTTGTAATAATGTATTTCGTTATTTTTCTAGTAAACAAAAAATGGAAAATTTCCAAAGAACAAAAGTGTTATAAGGAAAACCGTTGGAAATTACCGTAGAATTTTTTTGAAAAATATTTCATAGGTGTATCCCGACCCATAGATACCGTAAATCGTATAACAGTAAAAAGTCAGTAATAGTATAATACAGGTTTATTCCTTGGGGGCGTCGAGTTCTATATTATGGCTCGACCCATAACTTCAACCTAGGATCGGCCTATGATAAGCGTAAACTGGTGATATAACGCAATAAACTTAGCTTTTAAACTTGGAATGCGTACATTTTTTTTGAAATAGGTAGATATCTAATAGATATGGATGGTTTACACACCGTGTACCTACCATTACCTTTTGGCTGGCAGCCACTCCGCGTGAAATAAGAAATATTTATTTGCATAGAATACAGGTGTTACCAGATATAACATTGGTGGTTTATGTACAATACTACATTCTGCCAATTTGTCTAAATTTGCATGCCTTAGCATGCAAATCCTAAATAAAGAAAACGGTTGAGTCCTGTTAGGAGACAGACCTTGTTTGACTTTTTTTTTAAAACACAATTTCCCAAAACTTAGTTTATTACCAATAAAACCTTTTTACAAAGTAAATCCTGTACTGACTGCCCTACATTTCTCTTTATGAGTATCGGCGTACACGAAATTTAGATTCTAACTAACTGAGGAATTAATAAATTTTATTAAAATAAAACCCTAACTTGCACTTGTGAACATTATGGAAAAACACGCGTAGAAGGAAAGTGCTGACTGCAATTTAATTGCATAGTGACAAATGTTATAACAGTTTGAACTACCCGGAATATGTACATGAGTAAACTCGTATTGGCTAATGGCACATATCCAACTTGCCGATAATTGAATGAGAGTTAATCAGGCGATGCGTGTAATTAGGCTTCAATCTAACTATTCAGTTGAATTATTAGCTTTGTTCCAACGAGTATGGCGTCAAATTCGCATAAGGTTAAATTCTTGTTTAGCTATGTCGTCTCCATGAAGTTTTATAAACAATGGTGCTAATGCTGTTGGGTATAAATTAAATTGAATTAAAAAAAAAAAACTAGCTAGCAAAACAAGAATTTTATTAGAGAAAATCACGAAGGATTCTAATATTAAAAAAAAGAACTATAAAAAAAAGTAAAAACCGACTCCAAAAAACTAAAAGATATAAAATATTTTTCTAAGGAAACTTAACAGCTTCTGAAGTCGGTGCCACTGCCAATCTATGGTGAATTGAAGAATTAAGGGTGACTTTAGAAACTGTAAAAAAAAATTAGATTTTTTTTTTATTCCTTTAGTTTTTACATGTTTTTAAAGTTTATTTTATTTTTCTAATATACAATACATAATTATGCGATTACGGCAAACACAAGTGATTTGCTATTATCCATTTAAAAGTACCTACCATTATCTATCTCCGAAGATCTTCATAAAATTTAAATAGAAACACCTCGGGAGAATATTCTTTCAAACAAAAAAAAGGATAACAAACATTCATAAATAATAATAGTTTAAAAAACATACTAAAGAAAACGCTTTTGTCATCCAAACTAAACGTGTATGCAAAATTTCAGCTCAATCGGAAACCGGGAAGTGGGTCAAATTTAACTTCCAAGATTTTTTTACATAATTTGTTACAGGTGAAGCTAATAAAAGCGTTTTAAAAATAAACACAGCAGTCGGATTGAGAACCTCCTGCTATTTTGAAGTCGGTTAAAAATGAGAGCATATTCTGAATATTATAACCGCATAAAGTCTCATCGTAAACGTCGAGCAAACATTTCATACATTTTGCAAATTTTCCCCTTTTGAAATTACGTACCCAAAACGTGTTGTGGGACCATTGAATAGGTGGTGATACTTGGAGGAGATTAAGTGGCTTTTCAAAGACCTGTGGTACAGGGGAGGCAGACATTTGATATGTTGCGGTAAAATAAATTATATTCTTAGATATTATATTATGTAAGTACCTCATTTACCATTGTGCTTTCTCTATCACTCAAAGTTTGCTGGTAGAAAACTCAAATTTGGGTTAAGCTCGCCTGTGTACATACCATCTCAATTGTATTTGTCTTTTATCTCATTTTCGTGTACAATAAAGAATAAGTATTCTATGTATAATTCTAAATCTTAATCTATTGTATGTAATAATTGAATTATATAAGTATAACATGTTGTATCTTATTTATTTTTGACGCTTAGGTGCTCTGTTCTATATTTTTATTTTTATTTTTATTTTATGTTTTAAACAATTAGGCTGTGTATATATTTAATAAAAAGTAGTTAATAAATAAAAAAATGTTGTATCGGTACGATGATGATGTAGATATATTATTATGCAGTTATTATATTTTGTATAGTATTTATAGATTATTATAATACTGTGATTGGCTCTTGATTATTACGATTACTGATCCTTACAATATTCTTCCCTAAAATTTCACAAAATAGTAAAAGCGTAATTTTACAGCTCATTGACACATGGACGTAATTTTTTATAGGGCCGTTCAGTTTTTATTCGATGTGTACATTCTTTATTTAACCGTGTTAATACGCAGCGGTATCAGTATCGATAAAATAACATGACTGGATCCAAAATCGTATGAAATAGCTCATTCAATATGTTCTATGGTACACAACACAACAGATCGTGAAATTAATGGTTCAGTAAAAATAACGAGCCGTTGTTATGAGAATGGGGTGTAAAATGACGCTATATGGAAGCGAACGGCAAGCTAGGCCAGATGGCAGCACCTCCACGTGATGTTATTACAAACAATCACAATTAAGTATTACAACTTTAGCAATAATGTTGAATACGATGAAATTACATTGCGTTGTTTTCCACGTGACTTTTTAACCCCCGACAAGAAAAGTGGTGTTATTCGTTTGTAGTGTGTATCTGTGGATCTGTGTATCTCTGTATCTGTGGATAGAATAGAATAGAAGATTTTTATTTGTCTTTCAAATTACATAGGTAGCAAAGAGATACATCATATAAGAAGGTAAAAGACAAAAAGGTCTTGGACTCAGCATAGCTGGCAGCGCGAGGCATGCACAACTGCTGATATTCTGTCCAAGCCAGTCATGCGTTGAATAGAACACAATTTTTATAGTAATAAATAGGTATATCTATACATAAAAATGCCGTAATATAATGTAAACAATGAAATGGATGTACCGCAAACTCTATAATTGAGTCCCAGAAACCAATGATGGCTGGATGAATGATTGGATCTTGTCTGTAGCATCGTAGCTCCAGAATGGATGGACCGATTTCAATGTAGTTTTTTTTAATTGAAAGCTAGTTTAATCGGGTATCATCTTAGCTATATTTCATGAAAATCTGTTCAGTCGTTCTAAAGTTACAGCTCTTTTTCTAGTTGGAGTCGGGGGTTTATGACAGTTAGGTTATGGGAAATGCTGGAAAATCAATGGAATTTAGAATTGCTTTAGATTGTATTTTAATAGATAATAATATGAATAACATTACGAATGTCAAAATATCCACATTATTCACGACTTACAATATTATTCGCATAAAGTTGTGATTCAGGCTGCAGACTGCAAACCGCAGAATGTAGCGGCAGACCGCATCTTACACTAGGTAGTAGTGGTTTGTATGAATATACAAAAAAATAATTCCGAGCGCGGCGACAGTATCGCTTGCGATACTGCGCTTGCAGAGAGAAAGAAAAGAAAACCACGAGAGAATAAAAACACTATAAAAATAAAATTGTCCTAGAAGCTATTTCATGGACACAAATAAAAAAGAGTTCCAAGCTGGCCAGTTTGAGAGGTCACATCGATAGAAGAACAACACTATAAAAATACAATTGTACAAGCAGCTTTTTCATGGATATAAAAAAAAAAGCTCAAAGCTGGCCAGTTTCCCCGTACAGTTTTAAACTGGGCACCGAAAGCAAACTCTTTAAAACGTTTTCGGCTGAAACGTGTAGCCGGTTTTTCACTTTACACTTGGTTAAATACGATGGAGCTTCTAGCAAACTCATTTCAGAAACAAACCATATGATAGGTTAGCTAATCCTATTCTATAGCATACCATAGGTATACCTAGTGGCGCAAACATACTGCTAATGTGAAGTGACATGACGACGCAATAATATGAATGGTTGTAAGGTTATAAGGTTAAGGTTTGGTGGTTATATTGCAAATGTCTGGGCAGTTCTATTTCTGCCCTGCTGTAAGTGCTCGTAGTAGCCCCCTGATTGCTCTGGAATTTTCAGGGATGGGGCTTCACCTGGAGCAGTGATATATTGAGTAAAAATGCATCATAATTCATGCTACAAATTTTTCAGTTCATAATTATTAGCTATATTGTAATGCTTTCAATGCTCTGTCTCAAGTGTCATCATCTATATTATTGGTCAGTCAGTTTTTAATTTTGTATCGACGTGATCATTCAAAACTCGAACTCAAAAAACAGAAATACGTAGACGTTCCTATCTATATTTTATATTAAAAATATACGTCTCTTCATCTTTATTTGCCCGTGGCAGATCATAAAACATATTGGGCAATTTCTCGGCTTATTCAAGCAAAAACTAAGACATCTGTCAAAAAACCCGAGAAAATAAAACACTCGTATCTCTCGATATCATAGAGATAATATATAGTACCTGTCTCGATATGGATGAGCTTCCAGATTGTGTTCGAGATTCAAAATGGTGCGTTCCGTTCCAAATATTACTCGCATAAATAAATTGTGAGCGAAGTTGGGCGTTACGAATGAATTTATCGTTTACTCTTTTTTCTTTTTATGAAATACTAGCAGCGACATTTATTTGTATTATACAACAAAAAATCAAATCTTTTCTCTTTATATTATTAGTTTAGATAATGATAATAATTTCGTTCGAGTCTCGACCTCAGGAGGCTCTTGTTAGGCAGTTGGATCAAGGGCCTGATTCAGAGAGCAGTACTTCTTGACACGGCACGCATTGTTAGGAGATTCCTTTCTCTGGAGCCCTGACCGCCGGTAGCTTGGACCCTATTCTAGATACCGGTGGGCTACAATTTTTTTTTGTTTTTTTTTTTTTTTTTTTCTTATTTTTAAATGTTTTTAATATAGTTTTGTAAACATATTTAAAAATATACCTAAATAATATGTATGAAAAATGAATAAAGGAATAGTTTCGTTCTATCAATAGTTTTCCCAGGGTACGCGATGTAAGGAATTTTATAGGAGATTTTTTACACCTTGAGTTTTCGTAAATTATTGGAGTATTCGTAGGGATCCCAATTTTTTTTGAAAATAAAATTTTGCCTGTGTTTCTCAGTGATAATATAGCATACTACAGGTGAAGGATTTTTTAAATCAGTCCTGTTATTCATTACAAAACAAAAATACAAATCTTTTCTCTTTATAATATATATTATTATTAGTGTAGATGTTAGTTACCATTTGGATGCTAATTTATTTGCAACCAAATTCATTTCCAATTTCATAGAGATTTGTTTTCTTCTAGATTTTTTCAACCTGTTGCAGGGATTGAGTCTATTCTACTTCGTTTGGTCGGTAATTCTTTCTGGCTTTTATGGCTTTTGTGTGAGACGATAAGGGGTTGATATAACAGTTTTTTTATTACTGAGTTTTCCTGAGAGTAGGTACTTTTTCAACTGTATTGATGAGCAATCACTTCTCTTCGGCACATACTGTAATTTTGGTGTGAATACGCAAGTAATCTTGGGAGATGAATGTGTTATTGTTTCTGGACCAAGTGAGTGCAACAGACAGGTACTATTACTGTTGATCTATTTACGACTAAATAGAATATGGCGGTTAGCCAGCGCCAGCGCATACTGAAACACTGTTTCTCTTAGAAACAGTCTCCATTATAGATTGATGGTGCATCTGTGTAATAATATTACACTAGAAATTTAGACATTATCCAAAAATCTGTTTTGTGCGTTTCCTGATCTTTTTCTCCCAAACACAATTCGCGGGTCAACCGCGTACCTAACTAAAATGGTAATGAATATCGATTCTGGTAATAAACTTCAATACGATCGTGAGAGACTAAACTTTGAGCTATCTTGTATAAATATTACCGATCATGAAGATGGGAGTCACAACAGCATGATCAGTAAAAGATTTAGAAGGTGACTCAAAACAAAACAAAGGTAGCGCGATCATGTTCACGCATTTGTAGGGTATCTACTAACTCAGTTTAACCCTTTCTGATCGGTGGTGTGGTGGTCTTAATTATGATTGAGAGATTCCTGCGGTGAGTGCGGTAGTGACTCGTCCACTACCCTAGTATCTTGTCGTAATGGGTCCGTGGCGCATCTGTACGCGGCTTTTGGTGTTTCAATAAATATCCTTTAGTCTTAAAAAAATATTCATTCTTTTATTATTTATCCGAAAGCCAAATCCCTATTTGAAATATAAAATCTGTCGGTTTTCATTACTTTAAGTAAATCGACTCAGTAACTTAGTAATTTAGTAGAAGTGTACTAAACTAATTACTTAGAAATAAAAAATATTTAATTTCATTTATTTAAGGGCACAGTTAGCCGACACAGCGGCATGCAAATTGATTATGAATCTAAACATACTAAAATCTATACTTTTTAAACTAAAATACATTAGTATTTATTTATTTATTGTATTAGGGAGACCAACAGCAAATAACAATAATATAAATGACAAGATTTGTTGCAACCAGCCAATAACAGGTCTCCACGAATAAAAAACTGAATACAGTAATGAACATGGATACAATGCTAGACCAAAATGTTGAACAATAATTGCAACTCTTAATTAATACCTGGAGAAGAACCTCAGACTAATTGCACGTCTCACCGATTGCAGACTTGAATCAAAAATGTCAAACTTAAACTGTTTACATCTTTTTTTTTGTATTACTAATATAATTATAGTACTTTGATTGTTTGTAATGAATAAACTCAAAAACACAGGACCGATTTTAAAAATTATTTCACGTCCACTATGCTAATATAGGCTATAATTTATAAAGATATAACGCGGATAAAGCCACGGGCGAAGGCTAGTATAGTAACTAAATACTAGCAAGGTAAAAAATAAATTCCACAACCCATTCAGGCGTTTGAAAAGGTAGAAACATTAATTACATTACTTACTAATTACATTTCTCTAACTGGCCTACTAGTGATTCACGGCTTCGGAGCTAATGTTTTTAAGATTATTAGTTTAGTATGCAAGTCACGCACCCAAAATGGATTTGGGCGTTGTTAGCGATTCTTAGGTAAAGATAACCTTAAAATGGCGATAAGCTCAGTCTCCGCCACATGAGAAATGAGATTTTCATCAGTTGTTTAAGATAGTACTTGAGACTTATAATCTTTGGGTACTTTAAATTTTACTACTAAATCAAAGCAAATCAAATCAAATCATTTATTAACAGATCATAAAATCCAATTTGTTAGTAATTACATACACTTCTTAAACACTATTGTTAGCGTTAGTATTAACTAAAGCGCTGAGCAGTACCTCTACCATGAGTTTTCCGTGCCGTCTAACGTTCACGTTCACATGCAATATTTGTATGGGAATTTTTTCAGTGCCTCTAGCGGTATAAATAGTGAACTAAAGTCACTATGGTGTTGACTATTGGCTGCATTAGTTCATGCAGTAGTGAAAATACTAGCCCATAGAGTACTTTTTTACTAGCTCTAGCTCCGTCTTTTCCTATCAAAGGAAAAATATAGATATTATGTACTATCCGTGCGGATGAAGAATGGGACTAGAAAAATCGGATTTCATGTTCGGCGGACTGCCGCGGACAATAATGTCCGTGGTTGGTAGTTGTTGCCAGTGAGGACACTAGAGTTTTTACGATAACTACTAACAAAATGACTGTCGTGTGCCTTGAGCCCGTGCCGAATCTTCTTATCATCGGCAATTTTGTGTCGTACCTAAATATTCTTGTCCGCAGCAGTCCGCCGGACTAAAGTCTGTCATCTGCTCAGTGTAAAGTTCAAGTATCCAAAACACAGGCATGCTCCCAGTTCAGTCCCCATGGCTGTCCCCCAATGATAATGTTTTTGTTTCTCTGTACGTATAGGTTTTCTAGGTCTAAGCAGTGATAGTATGGAGGTTGAATGTTTACCTTCCATGCAGAAGGACTGACTACAAACCTGGCCCGCACCTCTGACTTTTCGGATTTATCACTTGCATTATCAGTGAGGGAAAAACATCGTGAGGAAACCTGCACATCTGAGCGGGCCTCATAAAGTTCTCAACTGTGTGTGTAGTCCGCAATTCCGCACCAGGCCAGCGTGGTGGACTAAGGCCTAACCCTTCTCATTCCGAGAAGAGGCCCGTGCCCAGCAGCGGGACAGTAATGGGCTGGATTTATTTATGTTTTGTAAAGGTTATAATATATGATATTATTTAATTTTTTTATGACTTCAGCATGTATGTTATACGCATAACTTATATGCCAACAATACATCAATGTTTTGAGCGATGCACATACAACGGATAGTGAGACAAATCATTGTAAACAAGAACCATTATGTTCAGCCCGGGATTGGAACTTTGCCCGTTAAATCCCTTATGACTGAGCAAAACACTATTCTGTTCCATAGGAAGATTTATTCGAGGAACTATTTTATGTGCGTGTGGTATTTGCAACTCTCGTTATATTATATAGACGACACGATTATAGCAGTAGCTAACTACGGGCTTGGGTTCTATACATAATTTAAAGGGTAGCATTACCAATAATTGTAGCATGCAAGGGTTGATACCATGGAATATAACACACAAGAGGAAAGAGCAAGTAGGCGGCACAAGTGTGCCATAATTATGCCGAGTTACGCAAACTTCATACTATGTTTTATGTTACGATATCTTAAATTAAAATATCTAAAGGTATCACAAACGGGTAAGATGCGTTATCATTGTGCGCCCCGCACCAAGAACACGTTACAAACTGTCATCTTTCATATCTTACCATATATTAAGACAAAATAACCATACCGCTCGGTATCATAAGATACTGTAAGATGAAAAAAGTAAAAACCGACTTTAAAATACTCAAAAGTATAAAATAGTTGTCTTAAAAGACTTAACAGCTTCTGAAGTCGGTGCCCCTGCCAAGCTAGGTGCATTAAAGAGTTATAGGCCCCAACTTCGAAGGTCTTCATCAGATCTTCACCAAATTTAAATGGGACCACCTCAAAAGTATACCTTTTCAAACAAAAAAAGAATTTTCAAAATCGGTGTGCAATTGGCGGAGAAACGCGTAATCAACATAAAAAAAAAACATACATTCGAATTGAGAACCTCCTCCTTTTTTGAGGTTGTACAAAATTAAATATTAACTTCGCCGTGTGTGATGGAAATATATCACGGCAACGTATGACGGTACTTCGCATAAAGGTCGCAACACATTAGGTGGCCGTTTTCAACAGTTGGCATTACGTAATTCGAGCTTGAACAGATGCCGGTGAATACACGATACAATCTCGTCAATTTTGTATAATTTCAGTGGCACCGATCGTCGGATATAACTCATCCAAGGCCAAATCATAAATTCAAATCACATCGTCAAATGATTATTATTAATGAAGCAATCATTGGGTTTTGGTATTCAATAAAATTTAGGTCATGTTTATCCTTAGATGTTTGTTTACATTATATTACATCATTAGTAAATTATTATTTTTATGAATTTGCCCCTCACTAGTATTTCTCCTGTATCGAAGGTAAAGTTAACAAACATACATGTCACATGCACACACAACCAGACCCGAAACAACTATCTATAGATCATACAAATATTTGTTCCATGCTAGGATCGAACACGTGGCACGTAGCGCAGAAAGCTAATCGCTTAGCCACTGCGCCAACCGTGTCGTCAAACACATACACACACATACACATATCGATATACCTATCTTATACCATAAAAACTGAGTTATATTCAACGCATGACTGGCTTGTACAGAATATAAGCAGTAGAGCATTCCTCACACTACTAACTATTATATTATGCGAAGTCCAAGAACATTGTCTTTTACCTTCGTGTATGATGTATCTACTTATTTCCTTGCCACCTACTATGTAATTTAAAAGACAAATAAATATGTTCTATACTATTCTATTCTATGATCCTGATTTCCATCTACTCAGGCGTGGCTTGAAGGTATAAGGATCGTTAATAGTCGCCTTTAGATATACGCTCGAACATCTAAGATAAAGTTATGTTTGGACAAAGATGGTAAGTTATACCTACAAGGTGTGAGAAGATAGTTCGTTCATGTGGAAAAGGATTAGAGAAAGGCGATTAACTACAAGGATTTATCACGCCAATGAGAGGAAAAGCCGGTAGAAGGACACACTGACCATATATTCGTAGGTACTCGTATCTAAGCCTGGTAAAAGGTCCGGTTTATAGGACTTACAACCTACGCACTACCCTGTATAATGTATGTAACGCAGATGTGTCAGGGTTGAGTTTTTAATAACTACTACCTCCATTTAGCAGTGATAGCCTAGTATTTGAACGCTCGCCTTCCATGCAGGAGGGTCTGAGTTCCAACCCGGGCTCACCTCTGACTGTTCAAATTCATGAGTGGATTAGAATTTGATTATCACTTGCAATAACGTTGAAGGAAAACATCGTGAGGAAACCTGCACATCTAAGAGGGCCTCATAAAGTTCTCGATGGTGTGTTTAGTCTGCCAACCTGTACCAGGCCAGCGTGGTGGACTAAGGCGTAACCCTTCTCATACTGAGAAGAGGCCCGTGCCCAGCAGCTTGTACATGAGGTTTTTGTACCTTTGTTATTGTAATTTGTCATGATACCCAATACAGAATTATAAAATATAATTATACCAATAACCCTCCCCATTTCTCTTAGTGGCGATATTATTTACACCTTCCAATTTTTTCGTGTGAATCGAACGATGTGAGAGAACATTCTACGTTTACTTATATCGATGGAATTACGCCTACCACGAAAGTAAAGGCGAGAGATGCTACCTGAGTAATATCTAGCGCATTCCTACAAGATATTGATATTAGAATATTTAATATTCACCTGTAAATTTTATACGTAACACTGTTTTTTTTTGTCTTCAAAATCATAAATATTTTGTAAGTTTTGCATGCCGATTGTTCGGTGAGACATGCTGCACTAAACCAATGTAATATCCATAAAACCATGTTTCCAGCAAATAAATATTCCAGCAAATAAATAAATATTCTGCAAGTGCTCTGTACTTGTAAATAATTAATTTATTATATAATTCTGGAAACTACATAATATGTACAATCACGATACATCGTAATGATACATTTCGCAAACAAAATGCTTTGGACGACTGCGGCCCGCTAAGTAACTCTGCCTTTGGAAGCCGGGTGCATGGTCGACCGGAAAACCGATTGTACATTTATAAGGTCAATGATATAGTGGTCGCAAGCGGCTGTTATGCGTGAGGTTCTGGGTTTGATTCCCGGGTCGGGCAAGATGTTATTAGGTTATTCTGTTAGAAAATTCTTAGTAGCATCCCGGCAGATGGCTATAGGCTCGCTCTCTTTTACATGGGACTGTACTTATATGGGTTTATAATAGAACACTTATGCCTAACCCATAGGGGAACAGGTACAGGGTCTATGTACAGTCGGAATTTTTTCCGGTCGACCATCCTTAAGTCTAAACTCAACATAACGTAACCGTCAAAAACCCCGACACCAACTAGAAAAAGAGCTATAACTTTTGAACGGCTAAACAGATTTTCACGAAACATAGCTAAGATGATACCCGATTAAACTAGCTTTCGATTAAAAAAACGGCATTGAAATCAGTCTAACCGTTTTGGAGCTATGATGCTACAGGCAGATACACAGATACACAAATATTTTATTTTATTTTTATTTTATGTATAAATATAAACATAAATATACATAACATATACAGATACATAGACACAGACACATAGATATACATTACAATTTTTTTTGTCGGGGATTAAAAATAAAAAAAATTGTGGGAGTGGTAAACTTATTAGTTGATGGCTGGACGTATCCCGAGACAGCGTAACATGTTTCAGACATAAATATGTAGGTACCACATAAAATATATACTTGCTACATTTTATACATCATAACAATTACCTACCTATTTCTTTCTCTTCGTAAAATAGAGTAGCTGTCTGTCAAACGAAAAATAAATGTCACTGTTTTTTGGATTACTTTTTTGTTGGTCATGTGTGTTGGTACAGAATATCTATATCAATTGTAATAATTTTTATCTCACATAAATATTTTTTCTAGAGTAACTTGTAGCGACATCTATCGCAACATAGAATAACTACTATCAGATTACGAAGCCTGCATCGCGCAAGGAAAAAGATATTCGTATCTAGCATATATACAACTGTCCGACATCAACCGTCGGGCTTCGGCCCGCCAGGCAATATCACCTCGCCTGGTCGGAGGATCCTCCCTTTTCAATGGAGGAACACCATACCTCGTTCCTCCACAAACTTTTACGAGTCTTTTTTAGATTTAGATAGAGCCAATGTTTTCTACTGACTGCCTCTTAGAAGAAACGCGAAAAATAACACAGTATAATAAATTTATTGAAGTGCCTAATCAGCTTTCCCTTAACGGGACTCGGCCCTCAGTGCCAGTCTCTCCCCGGTCGTCGTGCAAGTTTTAACTCCTTCCTGTATTGAAGTACACCAGTTTCTAATTGTGACCTTCATTTGATATTTCTATAATCTATGTGTGAAAATTAAACACTTGCGTATTGAAAGAAAAAGTTCTTTTTAATACGCTGCGCTTTTATTAGCTTCACCTGTAACTAACGAGGTATTCCACGAATAGCACCGATCTGAACGGCACTAAAACGAATAGCACCAACGCTATTCCACGAACGGCACCGATCCAAATCTTGGTTTGGTGCGGTTCGTGGAATAGTAAAATAATATTAATTTTATTCCACGAAGGGCACCAACGTAAAATTTTCTTCTAGTGATGGGAACTATTTTTTGTTCACAACATTATTAAATAAAACATATCGATATAAATCAGCAGTAAGTACGTTTATTGATCATATTTTTTTTACGTTATTTTTTTTTTATTTATAGATCAGTTTTCTTAACTATTTGGGTCACTTGCAAAAACAGCCTTAAGTTATTTATTACCTACTTACTATAAATACCTAAAATCAAATCACATTCTTTTATCACAATTTCTCTTAGTATCACATTTTTTTCATATAAATAAACTTTTTTCTACTTATAATTTTGTATATGTTTTTTTACTTAGCCTTAGCCTGGGCTTATTTGTTTAGGTATAAATAATGTGGGGTGGATTTTTTGGGTAGGATGTTCACCGATTTATGTCAGTTGACATACAAAATCGTTACCGGTTATGACGTATGCCTTCAACTTAGGCATCGACGAAGACTGACAGTTTGGAATGAAAGCATCGTCATTGCTCCATTTCGAGCCGTCATCCCGTCGATCAAGTGTCAGGTCATACAAGTATACGCCGAAACAGCCACGTCGTTTGACGTTATGTACCTGTGTTCGCAATGGCCAGACAGGTAAGAGGTGTTCCCTGTAGTATTACACTGATTTGCGGATTTATTATATTATTTATCAATGACTTACAAGTATAACTATAAAAAATACTTGTATTAATAAAGAAAAATTACGTGTTTCTTAGATTAGTGAGAGTACGGAGCTGGCTAATCGGCACGCTGAACGCGATTGATGCGTAAAATCGAGATGGTTAAAAGAAACTTACACTCTGAAGCCCAATTCTCGTAATTTGAAAGTTTATCAAACTGAGATTATATTACGAATTGACAAGAAATTGGTATTCTACTCCTCTTTAAAGTTCAGTCTGATTTGAATACAATCTTCTTACAGACTCATTTCAATCTCATTTTTGACGTGTGCTTATGGACGAGAATACCAATTTTATTATCCGTGTCGGTTCAAAATTAGCAGAATTCCGATTTCGCTTCAATCAATTTTCGTTATAATTTCACGTTTGACGTTGTTTCTTAGAGTAGGAGAATACCATTTGTGACATTTTATGTCATTGATAGGTACTAGATCGAACGAGATAGGAACAATTTTTTGAACATTTTTAAATACGGGAATTGGGCTTGTGCAAAGTGTAAAACTTTGTAGGTAAGTACAGTTTCTTTACGGATGAAAACTTGCAAATATTATAATTTCTTGTAAATCATTATGATAGAATAGCGTAATTTTATCGATAATTTATTATTGTTTTATTTGTATTAACTATTACACACTAGTGTAATAGTTAGTCAAGAACAATAATAAATTATCTTCTTCAATAAATTAATTAAAAAATTACGAAATATGCATATAAGTACTTAAGTCGGTGACTGTACTTACTATATAAAACTGTGCTCGCTTAGGAAAATTTACACACATAATTTTATTTGTTTTAATAAGTTCTCTATCGAAAGTATTTTTAGAACAAATAAAATTATCCCATAATTCCCGATATTTCTTTACTAGATAAAGAAAAATGTATCACTCAGGAGTTACAACTTGTTTAATCAATCATACATAGTGAGGCACTTACATCCAGCCTACTTCGGCTCAACGCCAATGATTGATATTCATTGCCGCTTTACTAAGAACATTGAAACACATAATATGAATGAGACCAGCGTTGGATAAAGTATTTGCTTTATGTTAACCAAACAATTTAATCGTAAAGAGCTTCTTAGGAGTCCAATACGCTGGCCTGTTGCGGGTTGGTGGTCTACACACCATCGAAAATTCATTCATTTTTTAATCGAAAATCATGTATTTTTTTAAAGATTACTAAAAAAATATTCAAGATTGCTCGGCTTTTATGTCTAAAGTCACAGTACGAAAATAATATAGTTTAAGTAATTTTAATATATACTTTCATATGCAATTATTAAAAAGCTGTTATTTTGAGATTACAAATCATTTTTTTTTTATTTTTTTTTTTTTTTTTTAATGTATTTATATGTATGTATGTATAGATAGATATAGAAAGTACTCAAATTTTAATGTTTTGCCATTCTTGCTTTGGTCCGTGTGTGGAGAAAGACGAGGTATATTCTCATATAATTACTTTCACTAGTATTCGTAGTTTCAAAGGGATCTCACACAAAGTTTTCTCATTTATGAGGCTTTTAAAGCTTGTTGAACAGTTATTTTATAGCCACATATAATAAACTACAGCGAAGGTGTCCTACTTTCCTTTTAGTATAATAATAATGTTGAATGAATTTTGGAAACATAAATCTGAAGATCTTCAGGTGTACCGCGTAACGAAAATGGTAATGAACATCGACTCTGGTAATAAACTTCAATACGATCGGGAAAAACTAAACTTTGAGCTTCTTTTTTAATTTTTTTACTGATCATGAAGATGGGACTCCTAACTTCATGATCGGTCAATTTTTACAATCTATACATAGAAATAAATAAAATTGTAGTGTCTGTTTGTAATGTCAAAATAACAGCTTTTTACTAAATGCATGAACGATATTAGCAGTTATAACAAAAAAAGTTTATTTTTTTGTCTTTCTATTTGTTCCGGCTAATATCCGAAATGGTTGGACCGATATTGACGGGACTTTCACTGGCAGATAGCTGATTTATTATAAGGAAAAAGAAAAAGGGTTCAGCGGAAAAAATAAATGCTAAATTCCACGCGGACGAAGTCGTGGGCACAGCTAGTCATAGATAAAACCTGTGGGTTTTGTTAAAGTGTTCGGTATTATTTATGTTTTAAACTATAAATTTAATATTATTATGGCATATTTGTAGCTGGCTCTTCCTAAATTTATTGATCATCTCCGTCAGCGGATATTGCCGTCAAAACTGACACTCTGTTTACATTGATTGTTTCCGACAAGTAAACAAGATACTAAGATGAATTTGTTGGAAATTAATCATCTATAGCTAACCACTTATGAAAAATGTTTTTTTTAGGGTTCCGTACCCAAAGGATAAAACGGGACCCTATTACTAAGACTCCGCTATCCGTCCGTCCATCTGTCTGTCTATCAGTCTGTCTGTCACCAGCATTCCAATCCAACATTTTCACAAATGATGTATTTCTGTTGCGGCTATAACAACAAATACTAAAAACAAAAATAAATAAATATTTAATGGGGCTTCCATACAACAAACGTGATTTTTTTGCCGTTTTTATAGATAAGGGTACGGAACCCTTCGTGCGCGAGTCCGATCCGCACTTGGCCGGTTTTTTTTTAAGTTGCTTCCCAACATCGATATTTATCGGGTACTTATTAAGAAGATAAGTCAATAAAAACTTTTTCTTTCTTTCTTTCTTTCTAAGTCAATAATATCGTATAAGTATTTCTATTTTATACGTCAGTCCCTGGATGGGTGACCGTTTCTTTGAACATCGAGATCCTCTCCGCGCGTTAAGCGGTTGGTCCCGGTTGTCATACGAATACCTTTGACAGTCGTTACGGGAGTCAGCAATCCAAAAATTCTGATAACCGGTCTATCCTAATGGTATCAGTGTCTCCCAGTAATTGGGTGGTGGAGGTCAGATGGTAGTTGCTCTGTATAAAATACTGATATTCAGCCGCATCTGGTGAGACTGGGAGCCGACGCCAATGTTGTTAGATTTTTTTATATAATTAGTCAGTTAGTTACAGGTGAAGCTAATAAAAATGTGTTAAAAAGGAAGAAGATTCCATGTTGTAATCATAGTTTTAACTTCACCTAAACAACTAATATCCGTAAATGGAAATGAAATACATTTCACGCAAGCCGAGCCGCCGGGCTCAGCGCGTTTTTTTAGCAATATTGACTTAACTAAGTGATAGATAACAGACTGTACCTACCTATCGAAGATTGTTATTACTACTGTCTGTCAGAAATATGATACTTTTGACAACCGGCTCTCACACCGGTGTTTGAAAACGTTTGTGAACATTAAGAAACACCCGTGTTTGTAGACGTATTCAAAACGTTGAATTAAACATTTACAAACGTTTAAAAACATTTCTTTTACTGCTCACAAACCGGGTGTTTCTTAATGTTCACAATTGTATGTGAGTGATTGATAACAGTCTATAACTACCAATAGATAATTCTGTCTGAAAACCAATACTATTGTTAGCCGACGTCCTTCATTGTTCCCACGGACGAAATGAGACTTATTGTTTTAGAGATGCTAATAAATTCCGTTTATTTTGTAAGGAGTAAATCTTTGAGCCACGTAACAATATTTTGAACAACAAAAATACTTATCGAACAATCTGCATTTGTACAAATGAAAAATAAGCTGTAGAATCGATCTAGGCTACACTTTACTCAAAGAGGCTACATCAAGGAGTACCTTGGGAGGGATAAATGTTAATGACAGATATTTATCCACAAAAAATACAATATTATAGTTACCTGTCCAAACGGAAGTATAATTTATGCGGACGAAACAGACGTCCTCTCAATTTTCAATATGTCGCAGGGATATTGTCAAACCAGTGATATTATAATTTCACTAGTGAAATTATAATTGCACAAAACTTTGTCAACCGCCTCCATTTCTCACAATTTCACGGGCTCATTTCAGTGACATTATAATTCCACTGGACCCACGCAGTGATATTGCAAGGCAGTAATATTTTGAATTTCACTGTACCTATATGCAAGGCCGTTAAATTGTGAGTAGTGGTGGTTTGACAATATCCCTGCGACAAAGAATGAAATAAATGTTCTGTTGCTACGGCGTAGATGATGTGACGCTGCCACGGCTACGCGCTACGGCAGCTACGCGGTCGTAGCAACTAACCGATCGCTATTCGTCGAGTTTATTAATCTTGAAACTTTGTTGCGCATACGACGTGCAATTTTGTAACGATCATTTTATATTTTGAAATAGCGGTTTTATTAAGACGGTTTCAATCTTTACAAATTTTTTCATCAGGCGCAAGAGATGTGTTGGCTTCCTTATGTTTTACATGCCATTGTCTATTTATTAGGACAAATGGTACCTATATAATGATGTATCATTATTTATAATCTAAAACATACCTGTAGCATGCAGTTTCCGCAGCGGATCCACAATCGCGAAGTACCGATCCGCTGACAGGGCAGTCAGCGTGAATACTGACACGCCTATACTGACGTCCTTCGCGGCTTCCGACACCCGGCACACAGTGGCGCCCCATGGCCAGGACTCCACTGTGTACACGATGGACGTGAATGGCACGCAAGTGATGATCACCAGGAGATCAGCGAGGGCGAGGGAGAGGATGTACCTGAAAGAGATGATAATTTGTAGATCTTTGTTTCATGTAAACCAGATACAGGCACTTATGAAAATGTCGATACTATAGGTGCATGGTTCCAAATAGTAAGTCCTATGGAGAAGATGCGGCAGTCAATTCCATGGAAACTCTTTTAAAATAATAGATTTCAATCTATTGTTGATTGTTGGTTGTTGATGTTTTGCTGTGTCAGGGATCCACTGTCTGATTATTTTAAGTACGGCAGACGTGATCATCCTAATCCGACTTCAGCTTAGCGGCGTTTCGAGCTACCATACTGAATTGAGTTTTGGAGCGCAATGTTGCGATTAGATAGATATTATGTTAAAAAAATATTTATTTATTGAAAAATTCACAAATTGACATAGAATTGGCATAGTCCCACAAAACGGTGTATTCGGTTTGACTGTGGCATCTGTGAGTCTAAACATATTAGTTAGGGCATCCAGGCAATAAGTGCTCAGTGGTGGCATTGAGATCACAAACCAAATGATCTCGATTCCACTTACACACGTATTATCACATATTACATAAATAGTATCTAAATAATTTTCTTTTAAGAACTCCTTTTTTGGGTTCGTGTCTTATTTCCATGTTTTTATTTATTTGATGTATTATTGAGACATTTATTTTTCTGTTACACTTAATTCTAAAAGATAAGTTGGTAGATCCCAGATATATGGTAAAGTCCCACATTTGAATACACTGTCTATGGCGTGTTATGCGTAATACCGAGAATCGGTGACTATTTGCCAACTAATCGGCTCAATTTTCAGATGAATGGGTTAGTAATCCGTTTTACCTACACGTATTTTCGATGCGCGTTCAATAGATATAAGGAAAACATATTGTAGTTATATATGTATAAGCTTATCGGTTTGTTTCGGGTATGATTTTGAATAAGCTTTTTTTCACATTCCGAAGACTAGATTATAAGTAAAATAATAAAAAAATCCGGCCCATTTGTCCAACTACTGGGCACGGGCCTATTCTAAGAATGAAAAGGGTTAAATAGTAAATCATAAATCAATTTATTTTTTTACCATCGATGACTGTATTAGGCTCTCATAGGTGTGCAGGTTATGCAAGTGATAATCAAAATGATAGTCAAAATATGAATAACCTAACCGTCAAAGACCCAACTAGGAAAAGAGCTGTAACTTTTGAACGGCTGAACAAATTTTCATGAAACATAACTAAGATGATACCCGATTAAACTAGATTTCAATTTAAAAAAACTGCATTGAAATCGCTCCATCCGTTCTGGAACTACGATGCCACAGACAGATATACAGATACACATATACACAGATCCACAGACACACACTACAAATACTTTATTATATAATAAAAAAAATATTATATAAAATATTATTTTATAATACACCTCTTTTTTGTCGGGGGTTAAAAAGGGGAGATCGGAAATCGGGGACAAAACCGTCTCTTTACCGTTTTGTTTCTCGAGGTTTGCTTTTGTCTTCTGTCAAGGAGATAAAGGGTGGAAAAAACAGGTTTGTACACCCGCGTGCTAGCCCTACAGGAATGACAAAATTTGCCAAAAAAAACCTACACATTTGACCTACAAAACTGTAACCAGTTTTGTAAGTCAAATAGCGGTCTTTCAAACGCTTTAGACGAAATGCTGATCTCCGGTCGCCAATAAAATGAACAAATGAGATTTGCCGATTACGTGATCGATCGACAGTTTTAAAATGTAATTTACGCATAGTACTTAAATTAAGTCTATGAATTTACGATTCTATTTCTTGACGGTCGGAGAACGTCTTCTATTGTTCAAAAGACGACAAGGCAACCATATTTTCGCTATAAGCTGAAGTATAGACAATTTTGCTATTTTTTTAAACGTTGTTTCAGACTAGGCTTGTTCTTGTATCGTGGGTTTAGTGTACAGGCATAAATCTCATAAACACACACCCAGATTCGAAACAAGTATGATAAATCATAGAAATATTGGTCCTGTGCGGGGATCGAACCTGCGACAATAAGCGCAGAAACCTAATTGTTAGTCACGTGGCGTCACCCTTCCGTCAAACTATAGAGAGCTATTATAATAGGTAGTCATAGTGAAAAATTTCCCTTAATTTTTGGGCAAAAAATCTGATAATTATTTATTGCCAATGTCTCTTTCAACTATCTCTGTGAATTTAATGGTTTTCTAATCAAAGTATTCAGCCCAGAGGCCTTGCCAATTTTCTGAAAATAACGACAAAAGAGACACCTAAAGGTAAAATAAAAAGGATTTTTTTAAAACTCTCGTCTACCTTCATTTTAGCCTTGTCTGGGTCCAGCAAAGCCCGGGTGAATATAAAGTTTCATCTTAGTGACGCGAAGAGAAAAATATTGTACCCGTTAGAGCAGAGTACGGGCACATAAAATGTACTTTATTTTTATTCTTAGCTTAGGCTAAGTTTTTTTATCTCTCAGAACTCATTCATGAAGCTTCCTTATTAATTGCTACAGCACAAGGTTTTTGAGAGATCAACAACGATTGTCACTTGAATTGGGACCCCGAAACGCTTCCAGCACTTTCTTGCCCTTTTTGGTGCTGTCGTGAGGCCCACATGATTGTGGTATAACCTACACACATACTTAATACCTATATCTATGTGTATTTTTGTTTTTGCTTTTATTTTTTATTATTTCATGTGGTACCTTTATTTTGCAACCAAATAAATTATTTTTCTTTCTTTCTTTTCTTTCTTTCCGGGTTTTGCGGTCCAGAACCAGTTTGGACCATATGCTATTTGTTTTACCTAACTCGTTCCTCCATCTTCTTCGTGGTCATAAATACTGTAGGTACAAAATGACTTAACTTCATTGAAATTTTAATACGATACTTATTTAAATGTCGTGATAAGGGTTCAGAATCTAGCCCTAAGCCGAGGCCCGTGTCTCACTGTGGAACACCCTCAGGTGCGCTGTCGCTTTATATATTTTAATAATAGCTGCCCGCGGATTAAGACGGTGGTTTAATTTTTTTCAAAATAAAATATAGCCTTTATCACTCAGGGATGGTGTAGCATCCTACTGGTGAACGAATTTTTAAAATCGGTCCTGTAGTTTTTGGGTTTATTCAATACAAACAAAAATCTAAATCTTTTCTCTTTCTAATGCATTATATTTAATTTTTTTTTTTTTTTTCTTTCTTTTTTTTTTCGTTGTGCATGCCTCGCGCTGCCAGCTATTATGCTGAGTCCAAGACCTTTTTGTCTTTTACCTTCTTATATGATGTATCTCTTTGCTACCTATGTAATTTGAAAGACAAATAAAAATCTTCTATTCTATTCTATTCTAATATTAGTGTAGATAAGGTTTGAAGTCCATCAAGCTTCGTCATAGTCCAATTAAGCTGTACAGACTCGCTGAGTCAAATAAAAGAAAGAGGTAACAAAAAAAAAAAAAACCCAGTATCAGCATGAAAATCAATGTTCAGACATCTTTGAACTTGTTGTGTGAAGTTATTGGAGCGCACGTCTTAACTTAAAAGCAAGTTAGCATAATTGAAATGTCTGCATAGTTTAGTATTCAACAAACTCATAATTTTCACTAACAGATCGTTAACAATGTTCAATCTGTCCGATCAATTTGACGTGGGTCTTGATTAATGACTTAATAACACTTTAAAGTAATAATAATGTTTAAGACGTGATTAATTTTATATGTAATATGGGTTTTACCTGAAATAAATGAATTATTATTTTATTTTATTTAATTTTAATCCGTCCGCCCGTAGGCGCGCGCTAAAAACTAATTATAGCCGAATCGGATGATTTAAAAAAATGCAAATAATGGCGGGGGGGGCTTAATAATAAATATATATAATATATATAATAAATAAATAATTAAAAAATGGTGAAAATAAAAATTAATTCAAATGTAAATAAATGTTGATGAGTCATGCAAATGACGTCATGGGCCGCGCGGCCCATACGCTATTGGACGATAACACACCAAGTTCTTTCTGCAGCAGAATCACGCGTTTTCGCATTCGTTATTCACTTTTTGTAAGCAAAATACAGCCAATAGACGTAAAAACCTGCGACTCTGCTGAAAAAGTAACTAGTGTGCTATGACTCTTACCGCCGATTACTGAAACACAACTCAATTTTAAGTCGCTCTGAGTCATTCTGTCGCTACTGTCCACCTTAAAGTGACAGTGACAGCACGAAAGTTAGCGGCTATACTTGAGATGTGTTTGAGTAGTGCGGTGTTAGGTGATTCACTCAACTTTTTGATTAACCTAATCTATTAAATACTAGTCGATAAAGTAACGTTATTCTTTAATAAAAATACAAAATATTTTATAAATTTAAAAGTTTTCATTAATTTATAAAACTTTGTAGAATAACTAACTACTTTTGACAATGATTGTAGCCTGAAAGTGCCACTAGTATAGCACAGTATATACATATTATATGCATAATAACTGTGCTAGTATATACTATGGTAATAACAACAATAAAATAATATTATATATAGTTTAAAAAGAAAAAAACATACGCTTTTGTCATCCAAACTAAAGGTGTATACAAAATGTCAGCTCAATCTGAACCCGGGAAGTGGGTCAAATTTAACTTCCAAGCTTTTTTACATAGTTAGTTACAGATGAAGCTAATAAAAGCGTATTAACCGATGGGCCCGTAGACGCGCGCTTAAAACTAATTATAACCGAATCGGATGATTTAAAAAAAAAAAAAAAAATGGCGGGGGGCTTAATAATGAATATAATAAATAAATAATAATAATAATAAAAAATAACAAAAAAATGGTGAAAATAAAAAATAATTAAAATGTAAATAAATGTAAATGAGTCATGCCAATGACGTCATGGGCCGCGCGGCCTATACGAGATTGTACGAGAAAAAACAAAAGAATAACGAAGCATACTTACGTATTTGGCACATTCCTCATAGCTTTGTGCCTGACAAACACAGCAACAAGAGTACCGTTGCCGACCACCCCTATGACGAAGATCAGAGCGAATATCAACGGCACAATGTACGTCTCTGGGCGTTCGTAGTATGGCTGGTAGCTCTCTGAGCTGTTCACCATATCTTCGTATGTGTCGTTGTAATCTTCCATCGTGCATATTATCTGGAACAAGAGAAAAATTAAATGAATAAATAGTTTATTTCCAGATTTTAATCAAATACGAAAATACAAAAATTCTTATTAATATCGATAGTGGAAAAGTAAAATGGCCAAATTGCCAATATGTAAACTTTACAGGAGTACATTTAAAAACGATTCTTTTTTACGAAAAAAAACATGTAAATTTGTCTAATGGATAATTTTCTGTAAAACATATTTATATTCTAATAAATCATAATTATTACGCATATACTTGTAAAAAAATTACCATTAAAGAAGTTGGGACTCCTATTTTCATGATCGGTATTTTTTTTACAAGGTAGCTCAAAGTTTAGTCTCTCACGGTCGTATTGAAGTTTATTACCAGTGTCGGTGTTCAGTACCATTGTAATTACGCGGTAGACCCACTGGTCCTTATACCCCTACCAGAAATAAATCCTAGATTTTTTAAACGTTTCCCCACACTATGATTTCTCCTATATCGTGAGTACAGCTTACAAACATAAATGTCACATGCATACACAACCAGAACCGGAACAACTATGTGTGGGCCATACAAATATTTGTTCCGTGTGTGGATCGAACACGCGGCATGCGCAGAAAGCCAATCACTTAGCCACTGCGCCAACCGTGCCGTCTTTGAAGGTTATGTTATAATTTTCGGGTGAAAGAGGCGTGACATTTTCGTAATATCGTATTCATCTCGTCACTCCTTGATTTTTAATCTTGGGCTCCAATAATATCAAGTATAGTTAGTGAGATAACAAAATTTGATTTTTTGTGAATACTACTACATCCCCAGACGACTGTTTCTTGTCATTCGCTAACAGTCTGCGTGGGAGTTTCATTTACAGCAACAGACTATAGCGGCGAGACAATTGTTGTCAACGCCTACGGCACAAGATCGGGTGAAGTGAGAAAGGTCATGTTTAGTCAACATGTCGGTATGGGCCTTGAGTTTGAATATGACAAGCTCTTGCTTGCATACTCTTGTATGAACTGCCTGCAAAATTATGAAAGATAATGAAAGTAGCAGAATGGATAAAAGTCGCGAAAGGAAACTAGGGCCCTAATTCTGCTATTTGAATCCTGTCAGAATGGTGTCGTAATTGTTGGTTAAGGCAGTACCCCTACCAAAACGCCGTTTTATATCGCCATCTCCTTCGTAATTATACCATATACAAATAAAACAAAAATACAGTCTTAAAGTTCAAGATCTCTACTTCAAATCCAACGTTTCAATTTTTTTTTTAAATTAGTTTATACTATAGTAATTGGCGATTATAAAACACCTGAATCAGAATTTAAACCTTCATCTTCTTCGGAACTTTAAGCTTAATTTATTTCTGATTTTCAGCAATAGATAGATAATTCATTTATTTATAAGTCCAACGTTTAACATTAAAAAAAAAGTCAATTTTCAATTTTTCCTTGATTTTAAACGTAAATCTGTGCCAATTTTCAGCTGAAGGGTCGTGTTCGGGCGACGGGCGGCAGTCTGCCGCTGGCTCTCGGACGTGATACCCGTGTCGATCGAGGCTATCGCGTTCGATTTATAAATTCAGAATTTATTTTGCTCTCTAGACACAATATTGTGTAGAGGGGGCAACCTATATAACTTGCCTCAGTAGTATGGCATGTACTTCTATAAACATGTTTTGATTTTTTTTGAGTACATATTTGAAATATTATTATTTTAGTAAAATCAGATATAGATAGAGTCTACTGATCTGTCACGTTATCTGTCAAGTCAATACAAATTGTGTTTCATCTTCTAAAATACTTCGTCTAAAATATAGATACCATCTTTTTGATGTTTTCTATAAACATAAATTCTAATTCAGTATGTGACTACGTGACCGAATGTTTGAAAGCTTATATCTCCCAAACTATGGGACGGAGTCCCATCATGTTGGTATTCAAACTTCATGTTTTGGTGAGATCTATGTGGCCACGTGACCAAAACTTTGAAAGCTTATATCTCCCAAACTATGGGACGCAGTCCCATCATGTTGGTATTCAAACTTCAAGTTTTGGTGAGGTCTATTCATATAAACCGTGACCACGTGACTACGTGACCAAATTCAGAGCTACCTTCTATTAATAATTTGATAATTTGTCATAATCAACGTTTAAAATAGTAAGTAATATTATGTTGATGACGATGTTGATCTAAAATAAATAAATAAATATTGTTTTTTTTTTAATATAACATTGTACCTCACTAGGATTTCTCCTGTATCTTGGGTAGAGTTTACAGACATACATCTCACATGCACACACACCCAGACTAATATTTGTTCCGTGCGCGTATCGAACCCGCGGCACGTAGCGTAGAAAACCACTACACTACTTGTAACAACCCTAGCCTCCATGCACTATCGCCACACTGTCTTGACGTTGTCGGCGAGATCAAAAGCGTCGTCCTACTGTTGTTTCTCTTTATACTATTCCTTTACTATATATAATAATAAATACTATGTAGTTACCAACCTAGTTTTATTTTAATACTTATCGATTATACTTTATATATTACTATTCACCAACACTGCTACCAAACAAAGATATGAAGTAAGTGTTTATTAATCCCATTTATAATCGACTTCCAAAAAAGAAGGTTCTCAATTCGAATGAATGTTTTTTTTTTGTATATTTGTTACGCTATTACTCCGCCAATTGCAGACCGATTTTGAAAATTCTTTTTTTATTTCAAAGAGTACTCTCAAGATGGCATTTAAATTTGTTGAAGATTTGATGAAGAACTTCGGAGATATACAATGGAACTCTTGAATGAATAACAGCATATCACTTGCGAGTTCTGTAATCGCATGATTATGACTTTTTTAAAATAGAAATATAAAATAAACGTTAAAAAATTGTATAAAATGACTTCAAAAAACTAAAAAGTATAATACATATAATTTTCTCAAAAATCTTATCAGCTTCTGAAGTCGTTGCCACTACCAAGCTAGGTACATTGAAGAATTAAAGGCCCCGACTTCAGAATCTGATAAATATTTTAAGAAAAATATTTTATACTTTTTAGTTTTTTGAAGTCGGTTTTTACTTTTTTTATTGTTAGGTATTAATATCTAATAATCGTGATATATTTATATGTGTGAGTATTAAATGAATCAAGCAATCCTTCATATAAAAGAGCAAGTTATAATTAGTTAATACCCAATCATCTAACAACGCGGCAAGTGTAATGGGCACTTTTTGCTCGGAAGCTCGTTGACGAAGCATAAAATTTTTATTTCTCTTTTTTATAAAATTATTCATCATTGTAGTGATTGTACCACTGTTATTGGTATTAATTTTCTAGTAGTAACTCTGTCAATATAGACCTATAAGTGAAACGATCTACAAATATATATTTTACATTGCCACCTCTATTTATTATATAGTTTTTTAGTGTCTGGCGCGATGCTCGCGTTGACATGCTCCGAGCGGTTTCCGTAATATTACAGGGGGTCGCGCGGGTTGCGCGGGTGGAGGAAGCGAAATCGACAAATTCGTTTGCTAACTGACGCGCCTTAACAATGTCGTTCAAGCGATTGTGACTTCTATTGCGTAAGTAATTGATGTAAAACTCGGTGATTTGCCAGTTATTAAGTGTCGTCCTATAGATTTTGACTACTATTACCTAGGCAATATAACTCAAAATCGGTTGAACGCTAGTAAGATTTCATTTTCTTTGGCTCAATCTACAATCAGTATAGCAAATTTCACGTTTGCCGTTATTTTAGACTCAAATGACAATTCCTCATAACATTTGGTAAATAAATCTTCACGACACAAGAAGCTGTAACCAAAAGCGACAATTTCCTCAATAAATAAGGATGATTTATCTAGATAAGAGTAATTTCATTTAATGGATATAAGTCATAATTCTTTTGCAGTCCTCATTATTACGAAAGTTGGCGCCGTTTGCGACACAAGGGAGTAATTTTCGCGACAATAGAAGATCAACATCGGACCGAAGCTATAAAACTTCTATTCTCTGGGGAATCGAGTGATTTGCAATCGATTTGTATCGAATCCTGTCCGTGCGGGACGCTGATTATCTCGGATTTTGATTTGTGATTTATTGGATTGCGCCCAACTATTTGATTGGGATTTCGGTTGATAATTCATTTTAGACCCACGACGTACCTATGTATGCTGTATGTACACTCACCATCAGAGTACAGAGCTTTTGGCCTACGGGTAGGGGCAGGGATCATGAATTTACAAAAGCACTTAGGCGTAGGCTGGATCCTGGATCCGGGGGGGGGGTGGGGGGGGGGCGGCAGTCGTTCTCTATTGCAGTTCATGAGTTGAAGAGTTGAGTTGAAGTTGTTGCTAGGCTGACCCTTGATATTCAAAAGGCAATTAACTTAAGACACTGCCTACTTCAAAAGTCATTCTGTCTTTACACTCCACCTTAAAGAGACACGCAAAGAAATGGGCTTCTTAAAATTAAGTTGCGTTTGAGTATGCGCCCCGGTAAGAAGGGCAATAATTGAGTGTAAGGTTTAATTTATTAATAAACTATTACAGATATAGATATAGTTGGAAGAATAGGTGTAAAATGTATTATGGAGTCTGCCTGATAGCTCCATATTATTTACATAAATTAATAAAGACTTCACCGCTTAGATCTAGACACAATCTTCACTAATACTCGTAACTACTACGTACGTACTAGTAATCTTTACTATTAATAATTAACTAGTTATAATTACTTTTTATTACCATTGGGATTGCTATATATCTCTGAGTAGTTTCTATTTATTTCTCTTTGGCTTAAAATGCCAACAGTGTGTGAGGATAGCAACAAATTCAGATTGAAGTTCACAAATTGTAATTAGTTAGTGTTCACAGCACAGTGACTTCATAAAATATTATATAGCAGCGAGGAAAACACATCAATCTCAAATAACTGTGCCACGTGTAGTCCCCAAAGGCACAGTATATACAAACACACACAGTATGTCCCAAAAATCAACGTCAAGCTGGAAACGGGTGATAGTCCAGGTGGAGGCAGTTATCAGAAAAATAAAATAAATAATTAAAAATAATAGTACTAAAATTTCCGAATTCCACTGTCAAATTTTATATCCGTGAACCATTCAGTCTATAAATGACTCCCATTTATAAAGAAAATTCTGCCAATGAGCGTAGTCGTTGTTAACTCGTAAACTCACAAATAAACCCATAATTTTATGGTCCTAAAGTTTTACGAACACAATTTTCGAGTGGCGAGGCCCTTAGCATAAAATATGAACAAGGAAGAGGTTCCTAAGTTAAGCATTGTGATTGTTATGCCCCAATTACACGAAAGTTAATGTTTTCCTGTCAGATTTTATGTTTTTTTAAGTAAAGGAAATTTGTTTGGGTTGGTGGAGAAAATTGGAATATAAAAGGACAATGTCAGAATGAAAAAGTAACAAATATTCATTGTACCGTTTTCTGGGATTGTCCGGATCCAATTTGTAAGGAACCAGTCGTGTGGATGTGCGATATTACTGCTTATGTCCTTTTTTATGTTAATAATCCCTTTGTAGCCTCTCACGATATACTGGAAGAAACAGAGTGAGCTATTTTTAACCCCCGACAAAAAAGATGAGTGTTATAAGTTTGTAGTGTGTATCTGTGTTTGTGTATGTGTCTGTGGCATCGTAGCTCCAAAACGGATGGACCGATTTGAATGCAGTTGTTTCAATTGAAAGCTAGTTTAATCGGGAATCATCTTAGCTATGTTTCATGAAAATCTGTTCAGCCATTAAAAAGTAACAGTTTCTTTTTCTAATTACTGTATCTTTTCTTCTATTACTGGTGTGCAATAAAGTGTATTGTATTGTATTGTATTGTATTGTAACAGCTCTTTTTTTAGTTGGAGTCGGGACAAAAACTACAGCTCATAATTTGGTTATAGCCAATGAATGATTAATTTTGGTATCAATAATTATATTACTTTTGGTATCAATTATTTATTCTTATTCAATTTAATTATTTAATGAAGAATTATTTTTAATTGATTTTATATTGTTTAAGGTTAGCTCATTTTTTAATTTTGTTTATTAGTTGCGATAGTTATCAAAACGCAATTTTCTACAGAAATTCGTAAAGTGTTTTAAGTTCTGTCAGTTATTTTGGCCTTCATCAAATATTTAATGAACGAGTATCTACCCATTGAATACTCACTTAATTTGAAGACCAAATTAAGTTACTGTTGTTTTAGATCTACAAGTTACTTTCCTACGTGCTGAAAATTGAAATGTTGTGACAACTGGAAAAATGCCTACTGAATCTTAAATAGGGCTGCATCACAAATAATTAGTTAATTCTCGATTCTTTATTATCAGTTATCTTCTAAATCTACTGCTCTTTAACCCTCGAAAAATAAGAGGGGTGTTATAAGTTTGTAGTCTGTATCTGTGTGTCTGTCTGTGGCATCGTTGCTTCAAAAATGATGGCCCGATTTGAATGCAGTTATTTTAGTTTAAAGCTAGTTTAATCGGAAATTATCCTAGCTATGTTTCAAAAGTTACAGCTCTTTTTCTAGTTGGAGTCGGGGGGTTTTTGACGGTTATGTTATATGTTAAACGCGTCAGCTTTTCTTATACGCAGTTTCTCAAAGGCTGATCGAATTTAACCAGCCGTCAAATCTCATGTCATGTTAATGATTGATTTTTGAATTGATTGTAGACATTGGTCAACTAATCACAACAGTTAACAGAAGATTTAATAATGATCAGAAAGAATTTAAGTACGTAAAACATTTTCTCAAAAAAAAAACGTTGTCCCACACTAGGATGTCTACCGTATCGTGGGTAAATCTCACATGCAGACCCGGAACAACTATCTGTACGCCATACAAATATTAGATCTGTGCGGGGATCGAACCCGCGACAGTTAGGGCAAAAAGCCAATCACACTGCGCCAATCGTATCCTCAAAGTCGGTTCAAACCTATGTTTTTGCCAAAATTATGTAATTAAGCGATGAAAATTTCCATTGAAATGAGTTCCAATGAACACAGCGAGTATATTGTTGATGGAAATGCGGCAAAACTTTTAAACGAAATTTCAAATCCAGAAATTGTGTTTATGGTTTACTAACCGATTTATGTCGATAATTTTACTTAATTTATCAATACTGGAAATAATTATGTACCTACGAACTGTATAGTCCAGAGTTCAGACACCTTATAAACATACTACCTTCATACATAGGTACATATTATAGAATGAACTCATCTGCTCAATTATATTTAGTTACATGCCTTAGAACGTAACTTAACCTAACCTACGACGTACGGGTCTTTAACTTCGTTTCCCATTAAAATCCTTAGATCTATCTTTTTCAAGTATACATACAGTGGTGGTCATATAATTAGAAACACAGAGTCACTTGGTAGTACTAATTACTTTTAAGTTTTTATTGCAATTAATTGGAGGTAAAAGATTCATTTACCACATTAAAATGTACACTCTTAACTCTAGTTTAAAAACAATCATTAACATTCTGTTAAATAATAAAAAATAAAAATAAAATATAACTTGGAAAAAAATTATCAATATCTTTAGCACAGGCAGTCGGACAACTAATTAGAAACACATGAAATGAACATTAAAAATTAAAAAAAACTCCAATAATTTGGATAAATCGTGTAATGGATATTATCGAATACCTTATTCATAACCGATTAGTACTTGGTTGGATAGCCTCTGTTGTCGATTACGGCTTTACAACGACGAGGCATTGACTCTATCAATTTTTCAGTCGTTCCTAATGGAATACCTCTCCAAACTTCAATAAATGCGTCGTAAAGTTGGTTGACGTTAGTGATATGTTTATCCGACAGTGTTTTCTTCACGATGTGCCACAAATTCTCTATCGGATTTAGATCCGGACTATTAGCAGGCCACTCCAACATTGTGACCGATTGTTCTCTGAGAAACATTTTTACGCTGTTTGCTGTATGCTTTGGGTCATTATCGTGTTGAAATATCCAAGTCACTGGCAAATTTTCATCGGAAAATGGGATCATTGTTTCCTCTAAGATGTCTCTGTACTGATACTGATCCATTAGCCCTTCAATCTTTCTCACGGGACCAATCCCGTATCCCGAAAAACATCCCCACACTTTAATATCTCCACCGCCGTGCTTAACTGTCTTTTTGGTGTACTTATTATTCAAAGCCTTGTTAATTGGTCGTCGTACATATCGTTTGCCATCAGAATTTACCAAATTTATTTTAGTTTCATCTGAAAATAAAACTCTTTTCCATTGATGAACAGTCCAACTACCATATTTTCTAGCGAAGGCTAGACGATTTTCCCTATGTTGCCTGGTCAGAAGTGGCACTTTCCTAGCAAGTCTTCCAAACAGTTTCCCTTCAACCAACCGCCTACGGACTAGTCTTGCGGACACGTTTCTAGGGTCGTCCTGTGAAAATACTTCTTTTCGAATAACATTAGAACTTTTGAAGGGGTCCGTCTTAGCCAAACGAATCATAAGCCTGTCTTCTTGAATTGTGGTCTTCCTTGGTCGAACTTTTCTAGGCACATTATCCGATGTTCCATGCTGTTTGTTTGTTTGCAATGGCGTTATTTATACCATCTTTACGGAACACTCTAAGTGAGCAACTATTTTTCTGTAAGCCCATTTTCGTTTGAAATGAAAATTCACAATAATTTTTCTTGCAGCTCTTGTTTTTACCCATTTTTAATAATTAAATCACTCAGAATGTAACCTAATTAAATTAATAAGAAAAGGCGGCAAATTGCCTAATGTGATGACAATAAAAAATAATAATTTAGTTTCAAAATTCAATTTTAGAACTTAGGTTACACTTTGTTTCTAATTAGTTGTCCGACTGCCTGTGCTAAAGATATTGATTTTTTTTTTCAAGTTATATGCTTTTATTTTTTATTAGGTAGTTAACAG
The DNA here is from genome assembly GCA_932294325.1 of Allophyes oxyacanthae. NCBI lineage: Eukaryota > Metazoa > Arthropoda > Insecta > Lepidoptera > Noctuidae > Allophyes > Allophyes oxyacanthae. The sequence continues at coordinate 3,344,291 of OW028625.1, forward strand.
AATGTTAATGATTGTTTTTAAACTAGAGTTACGAGTGTACATTTTAATGTTGTAAATGAATCTTTTACCTCCAATAAATTGCAATAAAACCATAAAAAGTTATTAACACTACCAAGAAACTCTGTGTTTCTAATTCTATGACCACCACTGTATATTCATACATGAACAGAAAACTTTGTACCCCTTTTTAAGCATATTGCGCGCACGGAGGAATGTGAGTTTTGGCATAGTTAAAGTTTATATGGCGAAGGAGTGCAGAAACCTAAAATGACGGTCGAATTTCGACCACTGGGCGACCACTATTTGTAATAATACACGCGAAGTTAAAATGCGACACTGATAATATACGGGTGTTTGCCTTCTTTAATAGATTTTTGACTACACGCGACCGTCCGCGTGGAGATGAATTTCGTTTTTGAAATGTACGCGACATACTCAAACCATACAGGAAAAATTACTATATATAGACCCTGGCCAGAGATGGATATATATATATATATATCCATCTCTGGCCAGGGTCTTTGACTATTTGAAAAAACAGGATAAAATCATAGAAACACAAAATAATGTTATTTTTTAGCAGTTTTACAGTGAATTAGATGGAGGAAAATGTAATTAAAAATCAATTGGGTATTTGTAAAGTGGCAGCCGTTGAAGTGCCTCCTACTGCTTTAAGGTACGTTCAGAAACATTACTTTGAAGTACTCGTAGATACCTTAGTAACACCTTTCATCGACGTATTAGCAATATATTTGTATTATACGACATATATTTTAAGCGGTAGAATACTTGGACTTCCGATTTATTATTAGTAGCGGCACTATTCAACTCGTGAAAACGTCAGCTCATATCGTTTTTTTTTGGTGCTGACCTATTTCAGATCTCTTCGGGAGCCTTTTCTGCGTAACTGATCTTTGGAGGGGTCAGAAGGGCCTGTCACTGTAAAAAAATATTGATTTTATGTACAGCTAAGGGCGCCCGCCCTTAGCTGTGCTACATAAAATCAATATATTGGACAGATTGCGTTGACCAGACTCTAGTGTCGAGTGTGGTGAGAATTTGGTCAGTCCAGCGCATAGGACACATCCTAGGCTACATTCAGAGTAGATATAAATATTGACTCGAGCTGTACAAGTGTACAGTGTTATGGAGTTTCTTGCCAGTAGATATCTTCTCCCAGACCAACCCACTTGGACCCGTGCACCTAGAATAACGACGTTTTGAAAGTGCCTGCAAAGGCCCAGTTGAAATAATAAACTTTGACTTTGACTTTGTACAGAAATAAATGTATACAGGGTGTAAGTGACATGGTAACGAAAACTCATACCATGGGTTCAGTACATGATACTGAAAGACTAAGCGAAAGAATTTTGCGTCGGTCTTTTCAAAAATTTTACGATTTTGTTCGCAGTTTTTATACCTAACTAAAAAATCTGCGAACAAAATCGTTAAATTTTTTATAAGACCGACGTAAAATTCTTTCGCTTAGTCTTTCAGTATCATGTACTGAACCCATGGATTGAGTTTTCGTTACGATGTCACTTACACCCTGTATACATAAGATCAGGCATTTTTCTTAAACCTTTTGATTTCGTTCACAGTATAAATCTACTTGATAAAAGTTCTGAACCTATTGTGATATAAGTCGTATCTATACGTAAAATGTCTGTCTTGTTATCGGTAGCGTTAGCGAGAATACCAGCTCTACATAAATGTTTAACAAACGTTTTATCATGCAAATGTGAGAGACATGTTTCACTACTGTGAATTTTTTTTGGGGTTAACATTGTCATGTTTGATAAAGGAAACGCGAGGAAACTGGAGGAAACCTAAACAACACAATAGCTTCATCTATATCTATAATGGCAGTGCTGATAGCCTAGCAGTTGAACGAATTTATTTTCGGATCATATTTTGATTGTCACTTGCGTTAAAGGTGAGGAAAACATCGTGAGGAAACCTGCACATCTGATAGGGCCTCATAAAGTTCTCGATGGTGTGTGTAGTCCGCCAACCCGCACAAAGCCAGCGTGGTAGACTAACGCCTAACCCTTCTTATGCTAAGAAGTGGCCCGTGCCCAGCAGTTGAACAGTAATGGGTTGGATTTATTTTATCTATAGCAACAATATTGTAAAGAGGTAAAATTTGTTTGTTTGTATGTAGGGGGTAATCTCTGCAACGATTGAACCTATTCTAAAAATTCTTTCACTAATAGAAAGCTACACTATCCCTGAGTGATATAAGCTATTTATTTAGATAACAATAAAACGCGCGAGTGAAGCTAGTCATAAATAACAGCCCATAAATGTTTTTGTACACGAGCATCCGAATAAAGCGGTATCTATGAAGGGATGTTAGGAAAAGTGGCCATCCTCACGAGCGGATGCGGTAAATTTGAAGGATGCTGCTGCCTACCTTATTTCACCAGCATCATAAATTATCAGCCCTTTAAAATCCTGATAAACGTGGGCTCAACGAACGACAATGTAAGGTCCGACTTTTCTAATACTCTTTATGGGACCTATGTAGGATAAAAATAATAATAACATAAATACAATATTAATAATCGCATAATAAATGATGTAAAGATTCCAACTCACTGAGTCCACAGACATTTAATATTAGTTAATATAAATCTATTTATTTATATTTTTTTTAGAACTTGTTTTAAATTTTTTTACTTTTCTTTTTGTCTTCATTTTTTTACTTTTTTTAGTTTTAAATTTTTACTTTTGTGTCGTAATTTGTGTAGAAATAAATTGATTTTCTTTCTTTCTTTCTAATAAAGATCTAGAAATAAATACCTAGAACATTTTTTAATAAAAATTTAGAAATGTAGAACCTTATATGTACAGTACCTCTATCCTAATTATTAATCCATAAGGGTCGGTACATATCTGACGGAAGATGCGTCGCGTATTATCAGTTGTGTAACGCCAGAACAGACAATTATATGATAAAACATTCAACCTTTCACACTCAAGCGATGATGCGTTAGTCTAGTGCGTCTCTCAACCGATGATGATACGCTCGTCGCATTTTCCGTCAGATATGTACCTTAGATTATTTAAACCTAAAGATCAAGCGACACGCACACATCGTTAGTGTGAGAGGGTGGCGAACCTATACATTAGTCTGTAGAAAGAGCGAGAAAGACTATAATGAACGTCGGTAACAACTTTTTTGAAATGAGCACATTTGTCATTTAGACATTTTGCAACCAAAATTGACGTCGGGTTGTTGTTATTCTATCAAAAGTTATTAATTAATTAATTTTAACAGCCTGAATTACTTGTTGTGGGTGTTCTTCTGATAGTGTAATCATAATTTGATATTATCAATGTGAACATGGTGGTCTGCAGTGTCCTTGGATGCAAAAACCGAACAAAAAGTGCTGCCGGTAATGTTACGTTTCACAGGTACGTTTTACTGTAATTATATGCTAAAATTGCTTTGTTTGTGATTAGGTGAATGTCCGTTATACACATAAAATTACTAATACAATTCAATTATGTCGATATTACCAATTAATAAGAAATAATAGGTAATAATTGATTCCATAACCTCTAAATCAAAAGTCATTCAGTGTGCTCAGTTTATGGCCTTTGAAATACCCAAAAATACGGGAAATCTGAATTGACTTTCGAATTTTCTATTAAATAAAAACCTATGAACCTTAGTCAGAATTGTTAACAAAATTCAGTTGTTTTTCAATTTTATAGATTATTTTCCTTTTAAATCGATTTTATCCCGGTCATGAAAAATATATCTGTGAAGCAAGTAAACGCTCCACATGCGATTAACTGTGTATTCAGTAATAAGATAAACAATTAGATTATCTTCAAGAATAAAATGAAATTTTATTCAGTACATATTTCAAACTGGACAGACATAAAATAACAAGAACAGTAACTAGGTCTAAAAGACAATCATAGACTAATATTATCTTTTACAAAAGAGGCAAGGTTGGTATGTCTCTTAACAATATCTTATGCAAAAACTTAATTGTCTATACTTTCAACAGCTCTCCAATGGATCCTGCAGTTGGGCCCAGCAGCGCCATGTCGTCTGCGTAGTTAAAGCTTTTAATACAAACACCACCAACCCGACATCGAACACTCATGCTGCTAAGATCGACTATGAGGTCAATAACATATAGGTTGAAGAGCCTGGAAGAGTAAAAAGTTAAAACTGACTTCAGAAACTAAAAGATATAAAATAATTTTCTTAAAAAACTTATCAGCTTCTGAAGTCAGTGCCACTATCAAGCTAACTGCATTGAAGAATTTTAAAGGCCCCGACTTCAGAAGCTGATAAGTTTTAAGAAAATTATTTTATACTTTTTAGTTTCTGAAGTCAGTTTTTACTTCTTTTTTAAAGTTTATAATGCATAAAATTGATGAATATTAAAAAATAAACTATTCGATACATCTCAGTTTTATTTATGGGAAAATAGGGTTCAATCTGGTAACATTCACACACACATGCACAAATTAAACACCGATATAAAACTGGTTACACTGTCACTTCATCTAGGGTTTACATAATCTAAGATATGTACCGACCCGAAGTGACAGATAAAATAAATGACTATCGGATACAAACTAAAATGAAATACACAACGACATCAATGTGAACTAAGTCGTGGGAGTTACTGTACAGGATGTAAGTGACATTGTAATGATAACTGAAACGTGACTACAGCGTAAAAATATTGCGAAGGTCTTTTCAAAAGAATTACGATTTTGTTCGCATTCTTTATAATTAACTAAAAATACTGAGAATATAACCATTTTTTTTAAGGATCGATCTAATATTTTATTTATTTGGGGTCCAGAATCATGTAAATCCTTGGTATCAATTTTCGTTAAGATGTCAGTTACAGCCTGTATAAATTAATATAACAAAAAGTTTTCTTTGTTTGTGTCCTCATCAATCATAGCCCGTAATATTTCATTACGGACCATTGGCCTCTTTCTAAGACCTTTACAATGAACGACTCCCCTCGGTGGGTTACTATAGTCTGCGCGCGAGCGACGCGAACAGGCGACGGCAGCAAGAAGGTTGCCGCTACAGCAGCCGACGGCATGGCAGCCTGAGTGCTTTGTTGTTCACGTAATTTTATGACGCGCCGATCATATTGCAGTGATGCTCCAACTTGATGGGAGCGTATCTCACTCATAAACTTAATATTACTAGTGGGTTTATGATCTCACTGAAGCTAAGAGTTGTGTTGTTTTGATCAAAATTTTACAGCAACTACATTTGCATAGCTTTACGTGAATTAGCCTATGGAGCGTGTCACATGCCCCCTCCCCCCTCTCACTGCTTACATACTGCAGGTGGTGACTAGTCTATCAGTTAATTTTTTCAGCTATAATCCTACATTGTGTAGTTTCCAATACTTTATATGCATATTGACGACACAGTTTGACGACACGCTTGGAGCAGTGGCTAAGCGATTAGCTTTCTACGCTACGTGCCACGGGTTCGATCCATGCACAGCAAATAATTTTTTATAATCTACAGTTTGTTGTTTCGGGTCTGGATGTGTGTACATGTGGGATGTATGTTTGTAAACTGTACCCTCAGCATAAGAGAAATTCTAGTGAAGGGCAAGACATTTTTTTATAAAATTTATCGGAGCGATAGCAGCTAAAGAAATCCCTAGACGTGTGGTCGAACCAACTAGACGAGCACGCTCTTGGCCTCTTGGGGCCTCTGGCAAGGGTACACACTCTCATATAATAAATATTCTTTGGCTTAGACAAGGGCGAAAGTACATTTTTGTATTAAGTGAAAATATTGAAAAAGTATGAAATTCATTTCAGCTTAAAGAGAGGGGAACACTATTCATTCAAAGAATATCATGTAAAAATTTATTTCGGCCGCTTCTCGTATTTGCACTAAATTCTAATACAGAGCGGTGTTACACTAATAAAAAATATCTGCTAATATAAATGCTTAGGTATTCAAGTACTTTAGGTAAAAATAAAATATTTTTGCCACTCATTGTTGCCCTACGAACCTCACGTAGGGATCTAATTTATTCCAAAAAAAAAAAAAACATATATTTGAAGGCAAATTTATTGGTGTGTTGTGTATAAGTAAAAAGTTAATAGCCTAATATTGACAGGTTGGCGCTGTGTACGTACGTGTCGAATTTTATCATAGGCATTACCATATCGCCTAAGAGCGGTTTCTTCATGAGGTATCGCCATGGTAGAAACAGAAACTATGGTATCGCGTTTGCAGCGCGGTTTAGTTGTTTTGTTTTTGTTTTTTACAAAACGTTGCCCCTCACTACGGTTACTCCTGTATCGAGGGTACAGTTTACAAACATACATGTCACATGCACATACAACCAACCAAGCCAAGCCAGCCAAGTTGCATTTGACGCGCGTAAATACCGTCGTGTGTAAAGGACCTCAGATGGACTAACAACAGAATGACTTTTAAAAGCGCCTTCAAGTTAATTATCCTTTGAGTATTCGGGCAAAAGTAATTCAGTAATTCAATATCTACATTATCTACTGTTTGCTGATGAGAACGAATTACAAAATTCTTTGAATTTCTTTGATAAAGTGTCGTCTTCGCCCTTTCCGTTTAATTAAATCCTGCGTTTGAAATGCTCTCAATAGGATTCATAGAATCTGCACCAACGCTTGGTTGAAGTGGAATTGCATTAATTTATTTACAACTAGCTATGTCCGCGACTGCATCCACGTGGAGAGACTTTTCTTCTTTTGTTTACATAGTATAAAAATAAAGTCGCTCTCCGCGTCTGTCTGTCTGTATATCCGCTAACTCCTCCTAAACTACGCCACGGATTTTGATGTGGTTTTTACCATAATTATGAGCATTTTTTCCGGAAGTTTTATATGCATAATACTTTCATATTTAACGTAAGGATAGTAGAGAAATTGCACAAGTGCGAAGCAGGGGACGGGTCGCTAGTTTTTAATAAAAAGTAGATACCCATCTATCCAATCATCATCAGTCTGCCTAGCCTTTTACCAGCTACGTTGGGGTCGGCTCCCAATCTAACCAGTACCTCTACCATGAGTTTTCCGTGCCGTCTAACGTTCACGTTCACATGCACTATTTGTATGGGAATTTTTTCAGCGCCTCTAGCGGTATAAATAGTGAACTAAAGTCACTTTACAAATATTGCATGTGAACGTGAACGTTAGACGGCACGGAAAACTCATGGTAGAGGTACAGATGCCGCTGAATATCAATATTTAACACAAAGCGACGGCCATCTGACCTCCGCCACCAAATTATCGACACGATATTTTTTAAACTAAGACTTAGAAATTGTCATAGTACGAGAAAGTTACGAGAAAAAATGTCTCCCTTGTCCAAGAATCCTTTAGAAACATTGCGCTGGTAAGCTCCAGGGAAGCCTGAAGTGACGATAGTTTGTTTCAGTTTCTTTTCAAATTGACGTTGGAAGTTTTGCTAAGTCAAGTAATCCTTAGATGACAGCAATGGATCTAGATAGTTTGAGTGTATGATCCTAACTTAAGTAAGGTCATTTTGTATCTACATATATGAGATACTTTGGTATTCTAGAGTTTTCATGTTTGTGAAGAATAAACATTGCAATTTTTTATTAAGTACGTTCAAAATTATTTGCATTTGCTGTTCCCTGCGGTTTCATCAGCGCTTTATTATGATAAAAATAAGATTTTTATCATAATAAAAAATAGACTATATAACTCAGGGATAGTGTAGCTTTATATTAGCGAAAGAATTATTCGAACCGCTTCAGTACATACAAACAAAAAACATATTTTAGCTGTTTATAATATTATTATAATGATATTTGTATCCAGTGATTTGGACGACACAGTCAACTAAAAACACGCTTGAGTTGCTCTGTAAGTAAAGATTTATTTTTGAACAATATCATACAATATTATTACTTAAATAATAGTATGTAAGAACTAATTACAAAACTTTACCTGTAAGTAAAGAAACGACAATTAGTGTTATTAATTGTAATGTCGATTCCTAAATCACATTTACTGAACATTCATTCATTCATTCATTAATGCTTTCTCACATCACGTAGGTAGTTGACGTAGTTGACTCACAGATTATAAATTTACCACAGATTACTAAATAAATTACTATCTATGTTTCGGGCTACCACTATGCCGCTTGAAGCGTGGCAATATTTAAATTAAATAAAAACATATTATTCTTTACATTATTATAGTTAAATAAATGAGATCAGAACACACATTTTACTCCATTGCTTAATATGGGACTCCTGGCTCCTAAAGAGAAATATCGCTTGGGATTTGATTCGTTTTCTGGACTAGAAAATCAGCAAATTATGAAGATTTCATTCAAATATTCCTATCGTAGACGTTCAACAATAGTGTTGCCATCGCGTACTTTCAATAGTACTCACTCAAATGGCTTAACTATTTGGACATACAAAAACAGACTTACATGTTATTTTATAAATTACTTTTTTTAGATTTTTGGTGCCGGAGAAACAGCTTCAGTATCTCTACCATGAGTTTTCCGTGCCGTCTAACGTTCACCTTCACATGCAATATTTGTATGGGAATTTTTTCAGCGCCTCTAGCGGTATAAATAGTGAACCAAAGTCACTATACAATTATTGCATGTGAACGTGAACGTTAGACGGCACGGAAAACTCATGGTAGAGGTACAGGTATAAAATTATATTTAAAAAAAATATAATTTGTAGTATCAACTCTATTCTAAAACTTGTTTTAAACCTGATGAGTGAGTTTGTGGGTTTCGGAAAATGCTTGACCTCCGTAGTATTTCAATAATATAAAGCAGTATTTTCTTAGGTACGAACGTATAGTACCTACGACACAACTAAGAAGTCGCATCGTTAAATGTCGTTACACCTATCACTTCCGATCTGTGTGCGACTTACACCAAGAATTTGTATTAGTACTGCAGTAAAAATGATCTTAACGATGACGCAATTAGTTATAAAATCATCTAAGCGAGCGACTGCCATTGGTTGTTTGTACATCGGTGTAACTTCTTAGTTGTGTCGTACTGTACAGACATAATTAATTAAATACCTATATTATGCCTTATAAACTCCGATTATTAATTAATACAGTAATTAATAACAACATCAAATTCATTCTCTCTGGTTTGGACATACATCTCAAGTAATTGATAAGGTAAACTTAATTTTGGCCATATAAAATAAATTGGAAACCCAATGAAGCGTTCCCAAGTCACGTTAGAATTCACTGTAGCTTAATAATACTGTATACAAATCACTTACAAACATCCAGAATCTGGACCAAATATCCGGACTAGATCTGTAAATAAATTAATGTCATTGACATAGGCTAGCCCTACGTGATTTTTCGAATCCGTTTATACGTGATCAAGTAACAATTTTTTTTTTGTTAAACTCGCGAAAATAATCGTTAAGTAGTTGCTAAGAAACATCATCATCATTTGTGATTAATGGACGACCCCATTGAGAATGAATTACTTTGATGAAGACCCTATTGTAGATAAATATTGTCTGATATAGGCGCCACGTTATTCGACTAAATAAAGATGATTTCTTTTACTTTCATCCTTTCAAAATAATATGCAATTCTCCGGTTCCCGTTCCTACTTGAACGACATGTTTCAACAAGGTAGGTTTTAAAGATTGCAATCGCCTAGGCAGAGCCTCTTAACCAAGTGACGGTCATTGTGCGACTGCTTGGCACACCGCCCAGCCTGACAAGAGCCCCCACCTTTTAGCGTTCCAATTTTGAATTCGAAATTCTACATTTAAAAATAAAATGCCAATTCTGTGCTCCACGGACATAATAACGTTTAGTCCACTCTCGGCCCCTCGACCCCCAATAAGTAATGTGTCCACTGGACCCCTAACTATAGTTTATTCTCGACCCTTGGGGGTCGAGGGTGGATTTTATTTTCCAGCCAAGTTTTAGTTTCCTCTCGACCCCCAAAGTACAGTTACGATGATAATATATTAGTAGTGATCGCCCGACCGTAATTTAAGCTTTCTGCACTCCTTCTCCATATAAACTTTAACTATGCCAAATCTCACACTCCTCCGTGTGCGCAATATGCTTAAAAAGGGGTACAAAGTTTTCTCTTCACCTATTAATATATAGATAAGTACTTCGTACAGGGTTGGCACAAGTCTATGTATATGTACCTATTGTTATATTCTTGAATGCAGTTAGATAAATAATAAACTTTAAAAAAAAGTAAAAACCGACTTCAAAAACCAAAAAGTATAAAATAATTTTCTTAAAAAACTTAACAGCTTCTGAAGTCGGGGCCACTGCCAAGCTACGAGTAGGTACATTGAAGAATTATAGGCCCCGACTTCAGAAGCTGTTAAGTTTTTTAAGAAAATTATTTTATACTTTTTGGTTTTTGAAGTCGGTTTTTACTTTTTTTTAAAGTTTATTTTATTTTTCAATTTTGAGTGGCATAGAATAGAATAGATCTTTATTTCATGTAAACCAGATACAGGCACTTATGAAATGTCGAGACTCTAGGTGCACGGTTCCAAATAGTAGATCCTATGGAGAAGAACCGACAAGAAACTCCATGGAAACTCTTTTCAATTATATAATAGATCTTGACAATCTTTATCAGTACAATGTTGTGGTAAGATCTGCGAGAATAATGCAATTCAATGCGAATATAAATAAAACTAGGATAATAATGAATTGCCTCTGAATAAGATTGCCATGGCAGTTACGAGCTGACCAGTTCCGACAGACGGCACCCGTTCACGAGCATGACGCATGTGTCAGCCTCGCCAAGCTCGACCACAATGAAGGGAACTCAACGACCCGACACACAACGCCACCATCAGCGAGACATTTTAGTGAGCATGACAGACTCATAGTACCAGACAACATGTAGGTAGGTATTTAGTAAATATATCTATAACATTATTACTTACATCATGCTCACAGTTTACAAGTTTTTGTATGCATTTGAATTTACAATTATATAAGATTAGGTATTAAAATAAAACATTTGGTACACCAAAAATAATTTCAAAAATATAAAAATTAATAGGGACATTATACACAATGTCACAAAATAAGTTTGTAAACCAATTAAATACTCAACTTAATCACCAATATAAATAAATTACTCCATCGTAATAATAGTAAAGATTAATGCGATTAATCGCATTTTAATTATGTAAATACCTACATACAAAATTTCAGACAGTGCCAGAGGGTCGCAGTGTGCAGGACGGAATCGTACGCCAGACATCTTTATCTTCGATGTACTGATTTATGGTGTAATAGGCTTTGGACATTAAAGTTTGCTTAATAAATGCTTTAAACTTTATATCTGGTAATTCAGTAATGCAAGTTGGAATTTTGTTATAGAACCTAACACTGTTTCCCATAAACGACTTGCTAGTTTTGCTAAGTCTAAACAATACATAAACATGAGATTACAGCAATCGCGAGTGATGTGCTGTTATTCATTCAAGAGTTCCATTGTCTATCTCCGAAGATCTTCATCAGATCTTCACCAAATTGAAATGGGACCACTTCGGGAGTAGACCCTTTCAAACAAAACAAGAATCATCGAAATCGGTTGGCGTGATGTTGAGTTATTCGTCCATTTGTCGCGCACATACTTAATGCAAATTTAAGACTTATATGGTTTTCTCATGGATTTCATTATCGGAACTGGACCAAATTAAAATGGGACCAATCGGGAACCACCAGCTTTCAAATAAAAAAAGAATTATCAAAATCGGTTCACCCAGTCCAAAGTTATGATGTAACAAACATAAAAAAAAAATAAAAAAAAACATACGCGTCGAATTGATAACCTCCTCCTTTTTTTGGAAATCGGTTAAAAATAACTTGGCAATCTGTTAAAAGAAAATGAAGCTCTACAAGTAAATCTTGAATTGAATAATACAGAAACTAGGGAAACAAAACTTTAAAGATTTTCTTTTGCACTTGCGTAACAGTAAGTTAACAAGGTACTGTAATTGATACTCTTGCAACTACATTCGTTAGCGAACTATAATAGTTTCAGAGTTCCATTTGCAAACATTAAAAACATTCTGCAATCTTATTAACGAAAGTTCTTTGCATCGTTAACAAGTTAACTCCTCTCTCCAGGTTGAATACGATTAACCCGTAAAATAATTGGGTCGAGAACCGCAGTGTTTACTAAATGTTTTAGTGATAATTATCGTGAACTTAAATAAATTAAGGCGAATAACACTCCGCGAGACACGGTGCCGTGTGCTCGATGGATTATCTACAGAGTGGTAAAAAGATTATAAAGAAATCTCTATCACCTGACTTAAATACTTTTACTATGAGGACAATCCAGAAATCGTAAAAAAAAAACTCTGCTGTCCCATACATTTATTTAGTCGAGTAAAATTGAATTATTTGTATCGAACAATATATTTTTTTTTGCGATTTCACAAAAAAAATAATTTCGCAATGCTTTGTCAAACATAAATTAAATGACAATCAATCAAACTATGCGAACACATAACAAAAGGTGGTTATTAAGTTTGGTGCCTATTTAACAAAGCCAGTTTGCTATTTCAAATAAACTTTGTTAATGACTAAACAAAATTTGGCTTTTTCCTTATATAACCGAAACAGTTCGGTTATTTCTTTTTTAGCCTAAGCGCCCTTAGTATAGTTTAGTCCTGTTAATGTGCGCAACAGAACTAGCACCATTGTGTTACTAACCATAGTTAAATGTAATTATTAGGTCGTTTTGGATTTTGGTAATCTGAATTAATTATTATTTATTTTATTATTTAAAACACCTGTGGGGCTAGCAAGGCGGGTTTGGCACACCCGTTTTCTCCACCCTTTGCCTCCTTAATAGAAGACAAATCGAAAAATCGAGAGAGAAACCGTCAAAGAAATGGTTTTGTCCCCTATTTTTCTGTCTCCTCTTTTTTGTCTTGCTAGACTCGCTGGAGCTTGGGCATTCAAATAATGAGTGATCTCTCGATGTGTAAAGAATAGTCACCCATTTAAGGCTTGACCGCATCAAAGTGGTTGAGATCAAACAATCCCTCGAAGAACACGTATTGCAGCGGTCAGCCATGAGAATACCTACCTCTTACTCTGATCTTTTGTTTCTTTGCGAATGGAATCAGTCTGAGAAGCGTAACATTTGTTTTCTTTTAGCCCCATCTCTCTCCTTCCTACGTGCTTCCTCACAAGCAGATTTTTATTAAATCCCTACTTTAGTACTTTAATATACAAAAAATCCAATTTTCAAATTAAAAACTGGAAATTATGTAAGTAGGTACTTAGAAAAATAAGTCTTATTCCCTTCCTTTATAAATTTTTCTTCTTTCATCATTCATCAGTTTTTATTTGATTTGGTTTGAATTTGGCTCTGGTTTTTCAAATTAAAAAACGTTTTTGGTCAGCTTTTACAAATTAAACATTAATTTTAATAATATAATTTTTTATTAATATTATTGTCGAGGCAAGACTCTTGGTGACTTATAAGCTAGTTTCATATTTTTACTAAGGAAAACCTTACACGAGATTCAAAAAGCGTTATTCAAAAGAGACTAGCTTTAGTAATTTTTAACCGACTTCAAAAAAGAGGAGGTTCTATGTTCGACTGTATGGTTTTTTATGTAACTTCACCGATTCCTCCGTCAATTGCGGACCGATTATGAAAATATTTTTTTTGTTTGAAAGAGTATTCTTTCGTGGTGATCCCATTTATATTTGGTGAAGATAGACGATGGAACTCTTTTCTCTCTCTTCTCTTTGATTTAAACGGATAACAGCAAATTACTCGCGAGTGCTGTAGTCGCGCATATTTATGTAGGTATTGTTTATATTATGCCACTCAAAATAGAAAAATAAAATAAACTTTAAAAAAAGTAAATACCGACTTCAAAGTACTAAAAAGTATAAAATAATTTTCTTAGAAATCTTAATAGCTTCTGAAGTCGGGGTCCTTAATTCTTCAATGCACCTTAGCTTGGCAGTGGCACCGACTTCAGAAGCTGTTAAGTTTTTTTTATGAAAATGATTTTTAACCCCTGTCAAAAAAGAGGGATGTTATAAGTTTTTAGTGTGTATCTGTGTAGGTATCTGTCTGTGACGTGATCCAAAACGAATGGACCGATTTGAATGCAGTTTTTTTAAATTGAAAGCTATTTTAATTGGGTATTTATCTTAGCTATATAGCATAAAAATCAGTTCAGCCGTTCAAAAGTTACATTATTTTTTCTAGTTGGAGTCGGGGGTTTTTAACGGTTTGAATAGAATAGATTTTTATTTCATGTAAACCAGATACAGGCACTTATGAAATGTCGAGACTGTAGGAGCACGGTTCCAAATAGTAGATGCTATGGAGAAGAACTGGCAAGAAACTCTATGGAAACTATTTTAAAATAATAGATTACAATCTTGATCAGTACAATGTTGTGGCAAGAGCTGCGAGAATAATGTAATTTAATGTGAATAAAAATAAGACTAGGATAATAATGATTTGCCTGTAAATAAGCTTGCCATGGTAGTTACAAAGAGTTCCGACAGACGGCACCCGTTCACGAGCATGACGCATGTGTCAGCATCGCCAAGCTCGACCAGAATGAAGGGAACTCAACGACCCGACACACAACGCCACCATCAGCGAGACATATGTTAAGTTATATATCTACTTTTTATCTTTTTGATTGACGTCTACATAAGACAGCACCTCCAAAACGCCCACCCATCCTACTTACTGGGCTTACCACCATCTTTTGCAAAACCATTAATATTTCAGGAACGTTTCGTCTCAAGCTTAATGTCAATCAAATTCGTACAATGACATTTCAAGAATATGTTTTGTCTAGTCCTTGCTCTAAAAGAAAACGAGACGAATGATTTACGATGATGCGACGTCACAAAACTTCTTAGCGATACAACAAAGTAATCTTACTTTAAGGACGTTTTAATCTTTAGTACGAAATTTCGATGTAATGTTGAAACAATACTGCTTTAAGAGATGATGGTAAGCCTGCTCGATTCATGCTTCTATCCATGTTGAGGTACAGATAAATAAAAATAATTCCCTACACGGGCTTAATACTAATAAAGGAGTTATAGGGTTACCAGGGGGCCTAAAAAGGCCACATTGAGCAATTCATCTAATGATCTGCATAGTAACTGTCAAACACATGATTACTGAATATGAACCTTATGCGGATGACATTAAGAGTTGGCAATTAAGTAGATATTTTGACATTTGTAATATGAATCGTATTGTGATTCATCTAAAGCGGCCTTTTTAGCCCCCTAGGAGGTTGGCCTCATTTAGCAATTAACCTACGAATCTCCATGGTAACTGTCAAACAGATGATTGCTGAATATTAACCTTACGCGTATGATATTAAGAGTCATCAATTAAGTGGATATTTTGACATTTGTAATTTGAATCATATTATGATTCATTTTATGCGGCCTTTTTAGACCCCCAGATACATAAATAAGATTTCCTGACAAATTCCCTGATTATTCAGCTGAGTTTTTATTTTTATAATTTCATGTTATATGCAATTGTTGTAATGAATGATTACAAAAACAATGTGACTCAAAAAATATATAGGTCCTCCTTTAGTAGCGGAGGTCCTTAGGATTTTTTAGTATACCTACTTTTACAATGGAACCAACCTTGACTTCACGAAAAACAAAATCAGCTGTTCCATACCTTTACTCGAGTAATATTATTTGTAGCGAAATGTAGATTTTTTTATCGCGATTTTACCCCTTATTGTTACCTCCGCTAATAAAGTTAGATCACAATTATATATACCTATATCAATTATTCATTCATTCTATTTAAAAAATTACTAACGAATTCAAATTTTTCCTGATTTCCTAACACAGGGTGTACGGTTTGTAGTAGTAAAGTCCGCACATTGACCGTAGTGACGGTTGTAAGTTGAGTGTAGAGAGAAACGTTTCACCAATATTTCAAAGTTACGTTTATTAGTTAAAGTTACAGTTATAAAGTAAAAGGCAATTCTTTCTCTCCGGTGTTGATAGTCACAGAGTAATAAGTACACTATATTAAAATCGTTATTATTGCTTTATATTAGTTGTAATACTAATTTAGACGCGCATAGCGGGCCGAAAGTAGGTTACAATGTAAGCAGAAAAATGTACGTCAATGAACCGTACACAGGGCATTAATTCCTGACATGTTAGGAAAATTCCAAATTCTTGTTTTCTGACAACCCTAAATGGAGGCGCACGTGTATTCAATTGCTGTTTTTGCTGAGCCACATATTCATTAAAAGTTTTCCGAGGCTCATTCGTGAGGCTTTGAATTTGTATCTGTTATGGGAAACTGAACTATTTTAATAAAAGTGAAATATTTTAGAGTGGTACTCGTTACTTCATACATTCTTCACTACATACGTACGTACTGTACGCCATAGTAGAAAAATGGCTTTATCAGTAGGGTTACCGACTGTCCGGGTTTAAGAGGGTGTCCGGGGAGGGCTCTCAAAAAGTGTCACCCGTCGCGTTGGTATTTCGTTCGTTTTCTATTCCGGCACTGACAGCACACGCACGCGCATGACTTGGGTGTAAAAGAAACGAGTTCATAATTTAATTATTTTTGTTAACTAATTTCTTGAGTAGAGTACATACGATATACTTAATTTGTGTTGTTTGATTTATACAAGGTGTTAATTTATTTGTATGATATACAAGACTTAGCAATTCGTAAAATGAAAAATTAGGGCGTCCGGGGAAAAATCCCGGTTTTACCCATTGTCCGGGGTTTTTGAAATCTTTGTCCGGTGTCGGCAGTTTAGGTGACAGCAGCCCTATTTATGAGCCGTTCTGTGTAGAGAACAATCGGCAAAGCCGCTTATCTTTAATGATTTCTGAGTGATTCTGATTGCATTACAGATACAAAGCGATACATTGAATTAATGGCGTGTATAATATCATCAAAGTTTGAATCAATTAGCGCTAAGTAGGCATGGGTAATATTGCTGTATCAAATCGTATGTATGTATTGATTTAGAATATCGGATATCGCATCTATATATTTCAATATCTATAATGGTTGAAGTCTGTGGTACAGACTCTGAAATGAAAGTGGTACCGTCATATTATTATGATTTTTTATGGTATAGGCCATAGATAAAGTAGAACATATAGGCACTATATTTTGATATCAGCCGTTGATAGTCATTTTATATCAGGTACCATAGATATTAAGATACTGTAGTACTCTCCAAGAGATTACTAGATAGATACTGTACTACGTAGATACTAGATACTACGTCACAATAGATCTTCGCAGGTCGCAGTGACAAAGGGGCTTAGGACCCTACCTCTTCTAAATAAACTCTCCAAGAGAATTCCTAAAGAGGCAACTTTATTTTAATTCATCGAGCTGTGAACGGGTTACATAATATTCTCCCGAAAACAATTGAATTTCTATCGTGTTTTATATTTTGCGTCGTGAAATGAGTTAAAAAAGAAAATTTATACTCGTAATGACCTAAAAGGTAAAATATCAAAAATTATCAATTAAAATTTTACCCTCCCTTAATCCATTATATTGAAATCTTTGAAGCCCGCAAAAGACTTAAGTAAATTGAGACGTTCTCTGAAGTAATTAATACGAAATTAGAAGAGAAATTAATAATCTCTTAATTTCATAAACAAGAGCTGTAAATGTTGTGAAACAATTTCATAAAGTTCTAGGAATCTAGAAGCTTCGTGAGTTGTTATCTGATCATCCGTCTAAGCTTTTTCAATTATATTGGGGTCGGCTTGAATAGAATAGATCTTTATTTCTAGTAAACCAAATATTATTATGAAATGCCGAGACTCTAGGTGGGCGCGGTTCCAAATAGTAGGTCCTAAAGAGAAGAGACCGGTAAGTAAATCCATGGATATTCGTTTATTTTAAATTTTAAATTTTATTTTACAAATAGCATAACGCATAATAACAATAGTACCTATTATTGACATCATCGCTAGTTTATTTATTGAAAAAAATGATTAAAAATTGAATGTAATAAAAAATATATATTTTTTATGTATTACTATGACTACTCATACATTTATTATTCAAATATCCCTTTTTATTATAATATTATTATTTACTAAACAATTCAATGGAAACTTGTTCTGTCAGCCACCTTAGGTTTCAGCTGAGACGCCGCGGCGTTACTGCAGCATACGCTGAATTGAAGCCTTTTGGTCACGCAATACCACACCGAGCCTAATTCAATGTCATAGCATAAATTTATGTGCCGAAGTAAGCCTGCTGCAATATGCAACTGCTGTGTCACTCTCGGTTTTTGTGTTTCTGTATTATATATGGTGTGACTTAACCATGTTTTGTGTTGACCAATAAACCTTATTTCTTTTTTTCTTCTCTCCAGTATAACGATAGTGTAACAGGTCCAGCGAATAAATCAAATGAGTTGATAAATCGAAGGAGGAGATTGGGACTTACTGATATTCAGATGTAGGTATCTTAATCAAAATAGTTGGGTATATACTAAACTGACGCAACCAATTAGGATAAATTACTAATCTCGATGTTACTTTGCGTTTTGCTCTACTTAGGTATTACATACTATACAGAATGATTTTTTTAGGGATCTCTATGACAGCTTTTTCCAACCTTTTGCGGTAGGTAGATTGGTTTTCAAACGCATTAAAACTGTACTAAAGAATTTATATAAAAAATGTTCAATATTTTTTTCTCGAAACATTTACCGTATCAATTCCACTTAAGTACACACCAATTCAATAAAAACATAAACGCGTTTACCTAAGTTACAAGAAAAAACAAATACCTCAACCAAAAAACAGAGAGGTTATCTTCACGTTCGAGACGGAATACTTATTAGATACCTACTTAAATTAATTCACAATAACTTTTTTTTTCTAATCTAATATTCTATTCGTGGCCTAGATGTCATAGCATGTCTACTTAGTCAGATAGAAATTTGAATGTTTGCGAATCCTAAAATTTCTGGAAGCGCTCGACTTCAACGGACATAACGAAACTTGTCTAAAATTAAATTCCTGTGACTGGTTCGTACCTACTCGTAGTTTCATAGTGCACACATTTTTAAGCCAGTTGCTCGCTTTGTGCATGGATATATTTTGTTTGTTGTTTGGCTTAGGTATCAGGCTCGGATCCAGCCTTCAAATCTGGTTGTGCTCATGGCTGGTCAAAGTCAAAAATACTGTAATTAAAATTCGAATACATGAAGTATGATCTGTTCGTACGCAACATTAAAAAAAAAAGTGCAAACCGACTTCAAAAAACGGTATAACATCATACAAAACTTAACAGCTGGTTTTGTTTTTGCTTTTTTGAGTGGCATACACAATACATAAATACGTGATTACAGTAATCGCGAGCGATTTGCTGTTATCCATTGAAGAGTTCTGTTGTCTATCTCCGAAGGTCTTCATCAGATCTTTACCAAAAACTCTGTGTAAGAATAACGCTGCTAGCTTGCCTCTGATTGCTGCAAAGCGTGCGCGTGCGTAGACATACCTGACGCGCTACAGAAGCATGGCAGCCCAAACAGGATCCTGAATGTAATGTTGTATTGGTCGAGAGCATTGACGGCTCTTACAGTATGTCTTAATGTCTTTGTATTTTTTTGTGTATTGAAATATACAAAAAATAAAATTGACACGGGCGGGACTTGAACCCTTTACGCATATTTTAGAGGTCAATGTAGCGAACCGTATTATGGCTCTTACCAACTGAGTTGTCGTGTCTCCGCCCGCATCAATAATAATAATCAGTTGATCATTGTTATCGAATAACCCTTGAACTAAGAAAATACGCGTAAACTGTCACCAGCCTGTCTCACGACATTAATGTCTTTGATCAATGTCGTGAAGCAATAAATGTAACATTACATTATAACTGACTTACTTTTTTATACTCGAAAGGTACGGCAGAAGTGTATTGCCGTATACTTACTTTTTTAATAATCATAAAGCATCTATCATGAAACACATTTTTATGTAAAGAGAAAATAGGTTCACGCGTCATATTATAATGTGAAATGTTATGCGTCAAGGGTATGAAGGCTGGGCACATATTTCCAATTCAAGAAGATCATGACATCCTGGTATAAGTCTTAGTGAGTTTTTTTTAATCTTGATGTTTCTTCACTTACCTTCGTTGATAGTTCCATACCGCGGAACCAACAAGTTAAATACAGATGTACTAAAAAAACAAAAATCAAGTTTTCGCGTTTCTTTAGATTGTGAATAGCAATCAATAGACGCAAAAACTCCTTTTTTTTGTACATACGAGGTATTTAACTAGAAAGAAAGAAATAAAGAAAAAACATTTATTCAGTACCTCTACCATGAGTTTTCTGTGCCGTCTAACATTCACGTTCACATGCAATATTTGTATGGGAATTTTTTCAGCGCCTCTAGCGGTATAAATAGTGAACTAAAGTCACTATACAAATATTGCATGTGAACGTGAACGTTTAGACGGCACGGAAAACTCATGGTAGAGGTACAGCACAGACATATTGACAACATAAGAGAGACAGGATTAAAGATAAAAAGAAAATAACACACTTCAAAAGTTGACAAATAAGAAATAAAATATTTTTTAAAATAGGTATTTAAGTATGCTGTCAAGCATGTCCAATGTCCATGCCGAAAGGGTAGCCAGCTCAGCATTTGCTGGGCGCGGAGAGCCCAACGCTGATTTTTAGTTGGCACTCCTGCAGTGACGCACGGACGAAGGCAAAGAAATAGAAACAAAAGGGGACTTTTACATTACTAGCTATTGTATTGCTACATGAAAAAGTTAGTATCTACACAACTCACCTAAATAAAAAGAAATACTTAAAAAGTTTTTTGGCCAGACTTCAATATTTGAGAAAGCGACATCTTATACCATAATGTCACATGACATAACATTTTTTATTTAACCGATGGGCTCGTAGACGCGCGCTAAAAA
The DNA here is from genome assembly GCA_932294325.1 of Allophyes oxyacanthae. Classification (NCBI taxonomy): domain Eukaryota; kingdom Metazoa; phylum Arthropoda; class Insecta; order Lepidoptera; family Noctuidae; genus Allophyes; species Allophyes oxyacanthae. The sequence continues at coordinate 3,365,298 of OW028625.1, forward strand.
CTAAGTAAAGCCGAATCGGATGATTTAAAAAAATGCAAATAATGGCGGGGGGCTTAATAATGAATATAATATATATAATGATAAACAGATCAAATATCTTGATTTGGCTCGCGAGGTTGTCGACATGTGGGATGTGGATTCAGCGATCATTGTGCCGATAGTCGTTTCGGCCAATGGCTTAATTACCGAGAGTCTCGACCGACACCTTAGGAGGCTCTCGTTAGGCAGTTGGATCAAGGGCCTGATTCAGAGAGCAGTACTTCTTGACACGGCACGCATTGTCAGGAGATTCCTTTCTCTGGAGCCCTGACCACCGGTAGCTTGGACCCTATTCTAGATACCGGTGGGCTACTATTTTTTCATATTTTTAAATGTTTTTTTTTTAATATAGTTTTGTAAAAATATTTAAAAATATAAATAATATGTATAAAAAATGAATAAAAGAATATAATAAAAAAAAAATAAAAAAAAATGTAAATGAGTCATGCCAATGACGTCATGGGCCGCGCTATACGAGATTGTACGAGTTGATTAAATGAAATTCAGATTATTTCTAAAACAAAAATGGCGGTCGCAAAAATTTCCTATATAAGAAAAATGTCCACAGCACTCTATGATGTGTCCACGCTATCTTTCAGTCCTATACATAATACAATTTCCATCCTTTTCATTATATTGTATCGTCAAAGCAAACTTTTGTCTCGAATTACATCACATCGCTCGCCAGGGACGACACACAATTATCTGATGACTTTGATCGATCACGTGGTACAATTGTTTTTCTAATTATTGAAGTGTTTGCTTAGAACAAAACAATAGCTATACCTTAGAACAGGGGTGGGTAAACTTCTACCACCAGGGGCCAAAAAAGCTTAGGAAATCTTATGGGGGCTAGATTTTTACCCGACTGCGCCAGAAGGAGGGTTATGTTTTTCGAGTGTATGTATGTTTTTTTTTGACGCTCTGTAGCCTAAACGGCTTGATTTTAGCTTGAGAGGTGTCGTTAGATTCGTCTTAATTGTGAGAGTGACACTGGCTATATAAAAATTATTAAAGAAAATGACCGATTTTTGGCGCCATTTTACATCTTGTCTTTTTTTTTATCAATATAAAGGGATTTATGAATAGCTTACAAAAATATATACAACTTATATGTTTAAATCTAATTTGGAATGAGAAATGCTAACTAAAAAGTGTAAAATAAAAAAAGTTAATTTAAAACCATTTAAAACATAAATCCCGACTTCTTAAAAAGTGAACTTTAAATAAAAACTGAAAAGAAAAAAACTAGTCACTTTTTAAGCAGTCGGGATTTTTTTATACTGCTGTTTTCTCGTAATACCTACTTATCTATGTTTTATAATAGTCGTTTAGTTTTTTCGTTCATGTAATATTCTCAAATTATTCGGTTCTAAATAGCAATAACTTGTTTATTTCTAGCCGTTACGTTTTTTCAGTGTTAGGCAGTGTATTCTAAACATCTATTGTGGTTTGCTATCAAATGACATTCTTTAGTTACAAACATGTTACAAACAATGTTTTAATCATACTTTTTTTTTTTTTTTTAGCGTGGTAAAATCATCAAATGATTCCTCCCACCCCGGGCAGGGCGGGAGGGACTGTCAGACTTGTACTGACTAAAATCCACGGTGTTCCTTCGATAGCCCTTTACGTTCCGGGGTCACGGTAATGAGATAAGTCCCGCGACCCCGGCAGGCTTCGGCCCTCTACAGGGGGGGCCCCGTCATCTTGCTGACGTTCTTTGAGGCGCGCGTGGAACACAACGCGCCGTCGACCCGGGCATGGTTTAATCATAGACTTAGGATATTTTCGGTTCCCTCTACATCTATGGTTTTAATAAAAACCCACCCAATCATCGTTTTACCAATGACAGTTTAAATATGTTTTTGACGTATCATATATGTCGTTAAACCCAATCGTCTGTGCAGGCCTTAACTTATTTGTTAAGTTATCGAGAAACTAAGTTAATTAAAGAAAGTAATTTAAGTTACAAGCAGTTGTAGTTAACTTAAATCTTTCTCTTAAACCCTTACAAGAACTAACGGCAACTGTAATGGATGTTCAGCCAATCAACAATTCTAGATTATTTCAAGTCTAAGCTACTTTAAGTACACACGTTTATGTGTCCCAAAATGTCTTAAGATTAATACTACACGTATTATTGTTCTAAAGCTTCGTGGGAACATGAATGGATTAGTTGTCGTTGATTGGGAATTATGTTTGAAAGTCACGGTTTATTTCCATATGTTAGCGCATGGTTCCCCGCAAACGTACCTATCTAATGGGTAATTCCAAAATTATGTAACGCCCGTTACATGTATTCGAGTAGTATTTCGGGAATTTGATGAAGAATATTGTAATTCAATATTGATTTTAAGGACACGGGGAGAGGGGTGTGTGTTTTCACCATTAAAATAATGTTTTCTTTGAAGATCATTGACATTAAATAAACTTTACAAAAAGAAAAAACCGATTTAAAAGGACTAAAAAGTATAAAATAATTTTCTTAAAAAACTTAACAGCTTCCTTTCTTCGGGGCCTATAACTTTTCAATGCACCTAGCTTAGCAGTGGCACCGACTTCGGAAGCTGTTAAGTTTTTTAAGAAAAATATTTTATACTTTTTAGTTTTTGATGTCGGTTTTTACTTTAATGGCTGGCGTGTTATTTCGTTGCGTACCGTAAATAACCGATTGATGTAATGTATTTTTTTATAATGATGAAATATTTATATGGCCTACAGAGGCCCAATTCTCGTAATTAAAAATGTTCAAAATATTAGTTCCGATCTCATTCCGATCTACTACCAATGTCATAAATGTCACAAATGGTATTCTCCTACCCTAACAAACAACGTCAAACGTGACATTATATTGTATTGAGGTCGAAAGTTGATTAAGAAGCCAATCGCCACGTGCGATAAGACCGCCCTTTGTACATTTCTTTTTCTAATTACTGTATCTTTTCTTCTATTACTTGTGTGCAATAAAGTGTATTGTATTGTATTGTATCGGTATTCTGCTAACATTTTTAACTGACACAGATATTTCCCTCATTTTACAACCAACCATTTTCATAGTACACCCACAACTTGTGTCTATATTTAAAATGTGATCGAATATTTTCAAGCAAATTCCAATATAGCAATAATATTCCTGTAACGTTTTATAACGGTCAAGGGTACTACTCTATTAGACTTTTCCTATTCAAAAGATTATATTGTACTAATATACATACCGTATAATGTTATTACCATTATATTTGGGGTAACAAAAGCTATTGCTGTAATATTGGATGTTACATTTCAAGAACTTGGTTAGATTCAATCGGATTTTCGGTTGTAATCTATTTCGGTTTCTTTATATTTAGATATTTCGTTTGTAAGCCACAGATTGAGAAGTTTTGCTAGCTTGGATGAGGCAAGTAGATAGAAGATAGATTATTAGAAGACTTATGACAATTCTTTGGGCAGAGAACCTATTCAATACTTAGAATGCTTTTTTTTATGTAGGTACCTATCTGTCATACAGCCAAATCCACCTGTAAACTGATATAATTAAGCTAAATTAGAACTAACAGTGACCGAAAAAATGTACAAAAATCACTGGGATTTTTCAAGTTTTCTTAATAGTATTTCTACGGTATGCTAAAATGGAGCTTTCGTCAACGGAATAAGGTTTATTTTTCCTACACACACATCCATCTGCAGCGCGCAATGCTCGTAAGCACACAAAAAATGCGTGATCTTACGCAGGTCTTGTGTGCGTACGAGCAATGTGCGCTGCATATATCCGTGTTGAGGTAACTCGGATAAGGAAAAATAATCCTTATACAGTTGATGAGCTCTGCTTTTAGCATAAAGTTCTTCTTGTTTACCAAACCCGTAGAAATTATTTGTTTGTTATAATGTGTGCAATAGTAAATATTATACATATAATAGTAGGTACTAAAAATTATATCCGTTTCTTTTAAAGTTTGAGGGGAACGTAAAAGCCGCAGTTTCAGGTTAAACTGCAAACGATTGCACTTGACTGCAACCAACTGCACCTACCAGTCGTTTGCAGTCCTTGTTCAGTGTAACTGCAGACGTCTGCATTGTTATAGTTTATCCAGTAGACTGAAAAGCTCCATAAGCAATATTGGGAACCCGCTTGGAAATATTGCAGATGTAGAAATGAATACTCATGCAAACCATTTTTCTTATTCATATTAAATGGAAGCCTCTCAGGTGTGCGGGTTTCCTCAAGATCTTTTCCTTCAACGTGATAATAATGCTAGTGATAATCAAATTCTGATCCGTATATAAATTTGAAAAGTCAGAGGGCCATGTTCGATCTCAGACCAAAATCAATCGTGTGTTCAACGGCTAAAGAAATCGGGCAGTGACTATACAACGAGTATAAAAAATGCGTGGTCATCTATATATTAATACGTGAAGAGAAAACTTTGTACCCCTTTTTAAGAATATTGCGAGCACGGAGGAGTGTGAGATTTGGCATAATTAAAGTTTATAATAATATGCAGAAGGCGTGCAGAAAGCTAAAATTAGGTCGAATTTTGACCACAGGCGACCACTAGTATTATTAAAAGGGCGTGGATCGGACCATCAAATTGAATAATTTTCTCTATGGGACCAACATCGTAATCGCGAAAAATTTATTAGCAGTCCCATACGTTTCAGTCGAGTATTATAGTATTTATTTAAATATTTCAATAGTTTTTCAAATTTTGTATCGGGCAGCTAATTATATTTTCGCGATTACGATGTTGGTGCCATAGAGAATGTTGTTCAGATTGATGGTCTGATCCACACCCTTAAATATGACCACGCAATCTCTGATACACGTTGTATAGTTCGAAATATTCGTTCAGGTTCACTGGAGCAGATAGAAATTAACATAAGTGTTACGACTTACATTTATTTTTACTGTCTTAGAATATTTTTGGCCTTTCAAGCTGGCGTTAAAAGCCATCTGTGCCCAAGTTGTGATTAAATTATTATAATTTTACTATTAATAATTTCTTGTTGTATTTGATGAAAGTATATTCTTTCTTTAGAAAAATGGTAGCACATAGCTCATGTAAACTACCGATTCCATTCCAATATCCATACATTTTGGCTCAAAAATAAAAGTTCTCGTCACAATTAGCTGGGGGCCTAAAAAGGCAACATTGAGCAATTCATCTAATGATCAGGGGGGCTAAAAAGGCCGCTTTAGATGAATCACAATATGATTCATATTACAAATGTCAAAATATCTACATAATTGACAACTCCTAATATCATCTGCATAAGGTTCATATTCAGTAATCATCTGTTTGACAGTTACTATACAGATCAGTAGATGAATTGCTCAATGTGGCCTTTTTAGGCCCCCTGTTTAGTACCTGTCGAACAGATGATTACTGAATATGAACCTTATGCGGATGACATTAAGAGTCGTCAATTAAGTAGATATTTTGACATTCGTAATATGAATCATATTATGATTCATCTAAAGCGGCATTTTTAGCCCCCCTGGTCATTGATAAGAATGTAATAAGTAGATTTATTACCTATTATTTTCATCCATTATTATTCATATTTATTCTTCTTCTGCCTCTCCATCAAAGAGGTTGGCCGTCAGCTCTTTGCAATGCTCTCTGTCCATGTCAATCTTGAATAGTTCCTTCGCGGTTTTAAAACCGGTTCGTTCCTTGATGTTGCACAACCATGATTATTTTTTTTCTTTCCAGGCCTTCTCTATCCCTTCACCTTGCACATTGTTATGGGGCCGTCCATGGGCCGTCCGTTAATCACGTGATGTTTTTTAGCATTTTAACCCCCCCCCCCCCCCTCCCCCTTGGTGACACGTGGTGAGGTTTAAATAACGTGTATTTTTAGTACCTACAAAGGATCTTAATGTTTTTAGAATATTATCTTTAAATACAGGTTTCGTCAAGCCCCGTTTGACGAAAAAATAAATACACGTGATATCTTACTACACCCCCCTCCCCCCTTGTGATATTTCGTCGGGCCCTATGGTGTGTAGCAGCTGATATCGTTTGTGTCGCAAAACGTTATATGTATACATAGATATGACTGCAATATCTGGTGAAGTTATGTATCTATCGATAAAAGTATTTTTGTACCAACGGAATTTGATATTAGTTTCTGCCTGCCCATTCCGATAGCATGACCTAAAAGTTTACACTTCAATACGAATTTCATACTTTTTGTACAATAAAATGGACCGAGATGTCGTGCTCTCTGAATTTTTCCCATTTTGTGGCCACTTCAAACAAGACGATTGTTAATATTGAACAAGAAGTGTCATTTCCTTTACCAAATTGACTTGAATTGCAGAATGGATTTCTTTTATTTTAGTGTTGTGCTCCGACTACGGATACATTTATGTTAGATCCCATATTAATTGGGCATTATTAAAATTACGCGCTCAATATCCGCTCAAAGGACATTGTTAGATTTAGCCCTAATCATTGACAAAGATGGACAATATAGTTACTTCTCTGAATAATGTATTATATATAGTATATACATACATATTTATGTAGGTAGGTATATCGTTGTATTTATATTTAGGTATTATTTAGTATATAAGGTATTAAATTTTAATTTGTAATAGGTATTATAGTTGTGCACTTGACTGTACCCTCATTTACCATTGTGCTTTCTCTATCACTCAAAGGTTTGGTGGTAGAAAACTCAAATTTGGGTTAAGCTCGCCTGTGTACATACCATCTCAATTGTATTTGTCTTTTATCTCATTTTCGTGTACAATAACTACACTTATTATTTGTCTTATTTATTGCCATAGACGTCATGAGTAGGTCCTTCCTTACTAAGTATATCACGTCTAATCATTTTTCATTTTAAAAAAGCATTATTGACATGATCGGAAATGATAGTAACATCATTTTTTTTTTTTGATTCTGTAATTCGGGTATTTTTTTTGAAGAAATCAATGCTTTTTTTTTTTAAAGTAGCATTAACGTATTCTCTAATCCAACCAACAAAACCGCTAACCTAAGACTGAAGACATTTTTTTTTAATACCATTTTTTTTTTTTTTTGTCGTTTTTTTGACGTTTGTGAATAGTCAAAGGGATTTAATGGCATACAACCAAGTCTTGTTTTCTATTTTCTTTTAATTTTTCAAGGCCAAAACTACCTTATTTATTTTATTCATCACTTTAAACCCGGAGCAAAGTCTTCTTGTTTCCAAACCAAGACAGATAGATGACATTGATTGTAAAAGAAATGTTTTATGGACTACACGTGTTTTGTTTTAGGTGGTAGGTGTGTGTGCATATGAGATATAAATATGTTTGTCTAACGTCTAACGGCATTATGAATGCCTTTACAAAATTAATGCGTTAGCTTGTGGCTACACCTGCACCTATGTCTAGTGTCTATGAACGCGTTAAACCTTAGAGCTCAATTATCGAGTAGCGGAATGTTGCATGGAGCGCGAAGTAGCGTGCAACGTGGAGAAAGGCGCGTATCTCCGTCAGTGGCGAAGGGTGACAGTTTTAAAAGGGGAAGCCGTTCAAAAAAAAAAAAAAAAAAAAAAAAAAAAAAAAAAAAAAAAAAAATCTGTAAGTGCTGTGTACTTCTATAAGTGACAAATTCACCATAATCTGGAACCTTGTTAATTATAATTTAATGTCTGTTAGTGGATAAGTCGTTGAAGTACCTATAAATAAATAAATAAATAAATAAATAAATAAATAAAAATACCCTCTAAAATTGCTGCATTTAATGCTGTAAGACAAAATTCATAGGTACCGTTTCTTGTAATCTACATATAGTCATGTCGGGAAGAGCTCGACCTAACTGAATAACAAGCCTTTTTTTGTCAGTTGGATTCATGAGTAAATTATATAATATTACGTTGGTCTATGCACTAACCAATTCCTAAAGGGAAGCCAATGGGAATCGGGTTGTATGGACTCTTCCCCACTGATCTCCGTTCATGGAGAGCGAGGGAGAGCGACACGCCGGCCGCTTTGCCGCGCGAATTTCAGTCTCTCCATAAAAAGACCTTACTGTGGCCAAAGCATAAACGTAATTAAAAAAATCTGAATCGAAAATGAAAAATAAAAGAAGTCCTAAGCTCATGTCTACTCAGACTGCTGGTAAATCCGCCACCGCAAAAAAATCCTATAGGTACAACAAACCAATGACGTGACACGGCGAATGAAAAATTTGAATTTATATTGTATGGCACGTCACGTGTCGGATGAACACGAACTGAATACAGAATTGTAGTGTGAATTAAATGTTCACTAAAGGTTTTGGGTCAGATAATATCTAATAATTTTAGCTAAAACTAGAAATTCTGTTATACACGGATGTACGGATTTGTCCGGCCCTTGCTAATGAAATAGTCCTCGAAACGGAGCGGAAAGCGGATTTCGGCAATAGGATTCGGAGATTAGTTTAGAAATAGGAAAAGTAAAGTAACAATGTTGGAACCCTATTTTACTTTGCGGAGTCCATAAATTGTAGGAAGGTGGGACATATTAAAAAAAAATACATGTAACGAAACAGAAACGAAACGGAACGTAACAATGTTTTTGGCGTTGCTGGGGGGAAAACATGGTGGGGGGGGGGGGACTTGTTGGATCTAGATAGACTATTATTATAGGACTAACTCTTAGAAAGGGAGAGAAGTTTCCTAAAAAGGGCTGAGCTGCATGATGGTTGTTTCATGCGAATCATCTAACGCCAAGTTGTCTTATTATATACCTTGCACCGTACTCATGACAAAAATACTTGAAAAGAAATAAACTAAAAGAGACAATGACCCTTAGTTTGTTTCAAAGTTTCTTCTTATAATGATGTAGGTAATTTAGTTACGAAGCGCCAGCGCCATCTAGCACTAACAGAACCTATTTTATCAACCTTTTTGCTAAATTAATTTACATATTTATTGCTTTAGGAGACATCCGAACATCACTAGAAACAACTTTTAAGTAGGTGCCCTTCGTAGAATCAAATTAATATTATTTTACTGTTCCACGATTAGCACCAGAACCAAAACCAAACCTAACCAAAATTTGTATTGGTGCCGTTCGTGGAATAGCTTTGGTGCTATTCGTTTCAGAGCTGTTCAAATCAGTGTTCTTTGTGGAATACCTCATTCTCACGTGGACACGACAGAAAAAGTTTTTTTTTTTAATTTTGCCCCTCACTATTGTCTCTCCTGTATTTGTTCCGTGCGGGGATCGAACCCGCGGCCCGTAGTGCAGAAAGCACTCGCAAATCTTTATGAGCCCTGAACTGAGCTCTGAACTCTTTCTCTCTTTCCCTCTAGAACCTATAATAAGCGTACTATTACAGGTGCTAGGGGAGAGAGTTCAGAGGGCACATAAAGATTTGCGCGTACTATAATCGCTTATAATAGCCACTGCGCCAACCGTGTCGTCACATCTATTTTTGAAGTTCGTACCGCGTCCTCTTGTGACATGCATCGCAATTCTATTACATACATTATGCATCGGGCGTTGCTAAATTAACACTGACCACCCATTCGAAGCCGAAATTACTTCCTTTCCCTACATATATGAAGCACGATGAAGGATAATTTCAGAAGTCAGTGTTTGTTCTATAATCCAATATGAAGCATGTAAATGAGGATTGCTTCATTAAGATGACGCAAATCAATCTCAAATCGGCTACATATATAAAATCGCGCGAGGTAGCCTGTACGTATTGCGTCAAAATAGTATTTATCGTTTAAAATAAAGACTAAAATCTCTGATTTTAAAAAGAAGTTTTTGATATTTTTTTCTCTGCTGTAAAAGTTAACCAATCATGTAAAAGTAATTACAAAAAGATGTCAAGCATCATATCAATATATCAAGCATAAATGAATTGAGTGACGATTGACAAAGCCACACACATAATAAAAACAGGAAACCAAACAAATAAAATACAAAATCTTAATAACTAAAAAGCGAGTCTTTTTTAAAACGCTTTTATTAGCTTCACTTGTAACTAACTAACTATGTAAGAAAATCTTGGAAGTTAAATTTGACCCACTTCCCGGTTTCCGATTGAGCTGGAATTTTGCATACACGTTTAGTTTGGATGACAAAAGTTAGGTGAAAAAGATTTCTTTAGTTTTTTTTTAAATATTGAAATATTGCATAATTATATTGCATATTAATATATTGCATAATATATTGCATAATGTATTGCATATTGAAATATTTTGCCATGACGTTTGAATGTCAAAGCCCAGTACGTTCCTATATGTAGTTTGATTTAGATTAAACTTGTTGATTGGAGTAAGAGTACTTTATGGGTTGGACTTTGGACTATAAATAGAACATCCATTAGTTGAAAATCTAATGAATTCCTGCGGGTACCTGTTGCTACTAAGGTTTATGGAGCAATTAATTCAGGGTTAGGATTAGAATACTGAGATATCATATCAAATAGATCCCGATTATAGTAGCAAATAGAATTTGGCCCTGGATTTTGATAACACGGTTGGCGCAGTTGCTAAGCAATTGGCGTTCTGCGCTACGTGCTGCGGGTTCCATCCGCGCACTGAACAATTATTTGTATGGCCAACAGTGGGCCGAGCACGAATGTTTTGACGTATAGTAACGTAAACGTAACCAAATTATGCACGTTTAATCCATGTTTTTTTTTTAAATACATGCATCATTTTTATGAATCGAGTGCGTTTTTTGCATGAAATTGAACAAAAATGTGATAGATTCATCGTATTTTATAATCAAATTACATTTACGTTACTATACGTCAAAACATTCGTGCTCGGCCCACTGAAAGTTGTTTCGGGTCTAGGTGTGTGTGCATGTGACATGTATGTTTGTAAGCTGTACCCACAATAGAGGAGAAATTCGAGTGTCACAACGTTATTTAAAAAAAAACATAATAATAATAATATTTTATTCATCTGGATATTTTTTATACAATGGAGGGGACGAGTTCTTCACAATTGACCTCGGTCACAATAAACTACCCTACTACTACTACCTACTACATAGGGACCCATAAGGACTTACGTAGGGACGAAGCGTCCCATGAAGGGCAAATATGGGATCCGAGAAACTATTTCCTGTTTATGAAATGATTGTCATGTTCAGGAGTTTCCTTGAACAGGAAAAGTTCCGTTGACTTGTGATATGGGATATGAAATGGCTATTTCCCGTGAGTATCGCCGATGACACTAAGCAGAAGGGTGGAGCAAAACCAAACTACGAACACGTGATATTAAATAGTAAATTATTACAAGGGAGGTAATTTTATTTTTACGAAGCGAAGGATTCTAGAGTAGAATCCAGAGCGCAGCGAGGGATTCAACATACGTTGTCTGAGGTAAACTAATTTTGCTACCGAGTGAAACACTATTATTTTTAATTAACTATGAGAAAAAAAAAACTAGCCAATTAGCTGGGCAATGCCTGTAACTTTTTTATACAATATTTTTGTTAATTTTTTTTGGCTTCAAAACACTAAGGAACTGTTTTCACGATACTGACAAGCTAATCTTTACACCTCATATGGGAATGGGAGGTCATAAAACGTCATAAAACAAACTTTTGAGTCGGCACGAGCTATAAAATCAGAATTACTCATTGCTGTATTGGTAAGATTAACCAATCAGCAATGGTGGCATCGAGGCTGACTGCCCAGGGTGCGCCAGACGATCTCATGTTTCGTCACTCGTGGAGGCACTTTCCTTGGCTTACGCCTCTGGCACATCCACGTTCTTTAGGAGGTTTTTACACTTGCCTATACCGACAATGACACGATATTGACAAGTAGGCTACTGTTAAAAAACCAACTGTGAATATTGGATCGGTGTCGGTGACGACAGAGCGTGATAGCAGTTAGTAATAAATCTAACAGATTCCATACGTTTCCATACATATCGTGATATCGCCATCGGCTAGTGTGAAAATGTCCTATTACACCAATCAATAATTTAAAAAAAGTAAAAACCGACTTCAAAAACCAAAAAGTATAAAATAATTTTCTTAAAAAACTTAACAGCTTCTGAAGTCGGGGCCACTGCCAAGCTACGAGTAGGCACATTGAAGAATTATAGGCCCCGACTTCAGAAGCTGTTAAGTTTTTTAAGAAAATTATTTTATACTTTTTGGTTTTTGAAGTCGGTTTTTACTTTTTTTTAAAGTTTATTTTATTTTTCAATTTTGAGTGGCATAAACAATACATAAACATGAGACGACATGAGATTACAGCAATCGCGAGTGATGTGCTGTTATTCATTCAAGAGTTCCATTGTCTATCTCCGAAGATCTTCATCAGATCTTCACCAAATTGAAATGGGACCACATTGGGAGTAGACCCTTTCAAACAAAACAAGAATCATCGAAATCGGTTGGCGTGATGTTGAGTTATTCGTCCATTTGTCGCGCACATACTTAATGCAAATTTAAGACTTATATGGTTTTCTCATGGATTCCATTATCGGAACTGGACCAAATTAAAATGGGACCAATCGGGAACCACCAGCTTTCAAATAAAAAAAGAATTATCAAAATCGGTTCACCCAGTCCAAAGTTATGAGGTAACAAACAAAAAAAAAAAAAAAAAAAAAAAAACATACGCGTCGAATTGATAACCTCCTCCTTTTTTTGGAAGTCGGTTAAAAAGGATAATTCCCTGCGGGTTGCTCCGTTCTTTATTGGGGACACAGCTTTAGTTTTTATCCAAAGTGTCAAAAGAAATTACCATATGAAAGGCGTCCACCGAACAACGAAATTCCGTTATATTTGTGTTTAGGGCGTAAATATACTCCCATCATGGCGGACAGGCAATAAATATTTTTTTATATGGATTAGCTTTAAAGCCTGTATCAAAATATATCCATTAACACGTAATGAAATTCAGTATGCCTCGGACGTTATAAATGAGGATATTCCCCCGACTACCCGTCTGATATAGGCGTTTTTTAACCTCTGACAAAAAAGAGGTGAGTGTTATAAGTTTGTAGTGTGTATCTGTGTATATGTCTGTGGCATCGTAGCTCGTCGATACATAGTTACGGCATGATAGTGCTGTTACTACGGCATAAGCTATTCCCATGAGATAGCTCATGCTGTAGTTTTAGTACGGCATGATAGATGACGTAGTTTATGATAGTATTCATGACGTAAATTGTTACGATAGTTACGGCATGATAGATAGCTCATGCTGTAGTTTGAGTATGGCATGATGACGTAGTTCATGCTAGTACTCATGACATAGATACATAGTTACGGCATGATAGTACTTTTACTACGGCATGAGCTATTCCCATGAGATAGCTCATGCTGTAGTTTTAATGGTAGCTCATCAGCCAAGCCTTTGTACAAAGTTTCTGCAATAAATGACATTGTCTTTGTCTATGAAAAGAAAAAAAAAAGCGCGAAGACGTAAACTAAAAAAAGAACATTAATAATAAAATTAACATAGAGAATGTAGACAGTTCTATTAGAATAGCCTTTATTCAAAGCGAGTTATTCAATAGATTGGAAAATGTAGAAAATTATGTAATTATTACTGTTCGAAATAAATTATTCAATGGAGTTTCGAAATCGTTCCGCAATTTATGGCATAAATTTTCATGTTTTACTGTTGAAATAATAATCTAAATGATCTAAAAGGATCTATAGGGGATTGTTTTTATGGAGGAACTTTTTCTATTACAAACTTTTTATGAGTAAAACTATAGCATATGAGCAATTTAATATGATTATGATGATAATAAACGTTGATTCTCAATGGACTAAAATAGTAATCAATTCTACGTAGTACATTACGTACATACGTTTTGGTCGAATAAGTATTGAAGTTTTGTATGAGACAGCTGATTATTTTTTCGCGTTTATGATGTTGGTTCCACAGAAAAACTTGTTCAGCTTAAAGGTCTGATGCACACCCTTAAATATGACTACGCATTTCTGATACACGTATATTTGTGTTCAGAAATCCAATTTACTAAGCGTCATTATATCTAATTCCCGCAACATGATAGTTCATTAAAGTCGTTTATTGAGGAGGCAGTGATTGATAGACACCACATGCCAATACGCATTGATTATAAAGAAAGCAAGAAAGAAAATACATTTATTAAACATAACAAAAAGAAAATGCACACAAAAAAAAAAAGTTATTCACACAGAAAGGATAAGACTTAAACAACAAAAGAAGTACAACAACAATAATCGACGGTATCAGGCTACGCTGACAATTTGTGCGATGCGTGGCAGGCTCCGTGTGGACATGCGTGTCTAATAGGCCTCAGGTCAGCATATTGCTGCATGTAACTGCAGCGCTGATTTTCAGCTGAAGCCAGTTAGCACCTAAAATTGATCTTAAGTTTTTGAACATCATGTAGGTCACCCGTGACCTACCAACAATCGATTTTCTATTGTGTGTGCTGCGGTGGCAGTCAACGTAAAAGATGAAAATAACGGATAGTGTACTATTTCCTTGAGCCGAGCCTCTGCACAATGCAAGGAAAATTTCTTATTTTTATAAAGGAACGTGTATTATCATGTACTTTGCTACGAATATTATGCAAGGCAACAATAAAATGGGCTTAGGCACAGTAAAACCGCATTATGAAGCTGCAACAGAAGCGAGAGAGGCTTACGGAGCTCCAAAATTGGCTTACATCCAAAAAAGATTGCATAAACGTACGTACCACTGTTGGCTTCGTCTCATTGGCATACGATAAGAACAACTTCAGAACTTCACCTTTCTGAAGGTCAAGGTTGGGTTTCCAGTTGGGGCAGAAAACATTTTAATTGTTATAATAGGTCAGAATCACAGAAATCTAAATGATAAGGTCAGAATTACTGTATTCCCTTGGTTCGCATAATAAATGAAGTCATATTGAAAGTATTTGGCATAAAGTATTTTTGCATAATTATAATTGCCGTAATTGTTTGTAATTATAATGGTTTTACTGTTAATGAAACACAGTTACTGTTACAGAAGGTCAAGTTAAGGTGCGGGTGGGGTGGCCCATAGTCGCAAACATGTATCACAAAAGAATTTCAGTCACTTCCATTACACCTAGTCAGATTATTATTATTATCAGATGTTATGCGAAATGACGAATTAGACAAGTACAGATAAGCGACTACAAAATTTCTAATTCATTCATTTCAGACACTATCATCGAGTTTGACCACTTATCCACACTGTCACTTTTGAAGGTTTTCTCCTAGCTAAAAAGGCGTCCAGGATCATTGCCATAATTAACGCGGTTGGGAAACTGATGGATCGTAGTAATGTTATTATGTGAGAAAGCTGCCAACACCTGACGACGCTAATATATCAAGAGATAAACACATCTTCACCAAAATTGATCTACTCAGGTTTTAGTAGCAATAACTGCTTATAGATCTTCAAAATAACGACCGAGTTTATTATCTCAACGTAAAGGTCGATATTAAAAACAACAATTACTTCTGTCATATAACATTTTATATCTACGAGCCGCGAAGCTTATTTTGTGTGAATTAAGATTGCAAGACAGATGGATGAGTATATCGTCCAGATGTGCCAAACTTTTGTTTTTATAATATACCTACTAGCTGGGCCCGGCATGCCTTGCAATGCCTCTTTTTAACCCCCTACAAAAAAGAGGAGTGTTAAGTGGGTTTCAAGCCACTGGCTTTCTGGTCGCAGGTTCGATTCCTACACGGAACAAATATTTATATGACTTACAAATGGTTATCTTGGGTCCGGATATAATATGGTGCATTTGAGAATAAATAATACACGAATGATCCAAGTGTAATGGTATGAACAAATATTTGTATGATCTGCATAAATAGTTGTTTCGGGTCTGGGTGCGTGCATGTGACATGTATGTTTTTAAACTGTACCCTCGATACAGGAGAAATCCTAGTGAGGGGCAAGGTTTTATAAAATAAAATAGTACATTTTTTGTGCAGGCCTGAAATAAAGCAATTGACGGCTGAGTAATATTGGAAGGACAAGGCGAACCCGAGTTCCTTTTAAAAGTACTTCCGAAGTGATTTTAAAAGGACGAGCCAGCCGAGTCCTTTTTAACTAAAGGAGGTCATTAAATGCTATTTGAGCCGAGACTTGTATAGTACAACAAATTAATTTCAGAAACGTAAAAATCATTCACAATGCCGCATCCAATTTTCATTCGCGCCAATTAGACCACAATCGGTCTATGTTCTTTTTTTTAAAAAAAATTAAAAGAAATAAGCTTTTAAAATAATAAATATCGTATACCCACATAATATTAGATATTATTAGTAGCGTGTATCTAAAAACACCTAATTTATTTATTTTAATGTTTTTCATACAAATATGTAGAAAGGTGGTCTTAATTTATGTTAGTATGTAATAAATATTATAAAGAGAAAGAGTTGATTTTTTGTATGCTTTTTTTTTCTCTGTAATGGATAAACTGAAAAACTAAAAAACCAATAATTTAAAAAGATATCACGCGGGCGAAGACGCTGGCGCTGTATGGATAATCATAATATTCAGCAGAGAAGGACTTTCATAGTTATTATGCAATAACATCTCGATCACTATTCGAATTATCAATTCGAATCGAATTCCCTTATTATCGGTTGATATGATAATAAACGTGTAACTGTGAACATGACTAAAGCATGTTCACAGCCACGTTATTATTATTATCTTTAATTTGGTCTAAGAATAAGCATTACCATTCAACGTGGCAATGCTGCCTGTTTTCTGGGCACTCTACCAACTGACAGCGATGAGGAGTACTTTGACGCCTAAGTGCTTAGTTTTATATTTTTACCCGAATACGGAGAGGGTTATTATCTTATGTTTTAAATATTAAGGCTGTGTACAATAAAGTTTACTGAAAATAAGAATGCTATTCTAATCGAAATGTTTTTCAGACGGATGTTTTGTTATAATTAGGTACCTTCTACGTACCAGTCACATCATACGTACATCAGAATACTCCAAACAGAACAGTTAATGATCCACAATAATTGAATCGCTCTATAACTATTACAGAAATTAATTGAATTAGTTTCCCGAAGTTTCGGTAAACTCTCCTATTGCTGCATATCTTGAGATAAGTTGTGACACCTATGAAGAGATTTGGATCATTTGGATCAGATAATGATGATAATCGGCTATTGACAGGAAATTATCGTTAATCGGGCACGTTCAGCAGTAAAGTCTCTATATCTATAGGATTAAGAGTATGGTGTGATTTGTTCTATTGTCTGCAGATTCTACTGATAACGTAATTACTAACGATTATGTGAGATGGGTGGCAGTAATGGCTCCATCACTCATGCGCGATTCGCACACAGCAGCTTATCACACCTATCGAACAGCCGAAAGGTCGACTGCTTAAAAAGTGAGCATAAAAAAATCACTTTGAATAAAAAATTGAAATGAATACAACAAGTCCAGTAGAATTCTAATGCGGAACATAGACGTAGACGTAGACTTTAACAGTCGGGACCCATTATTGGGATTTTTTGTTTCATTTGTTATAATTGTATTTATTTTTAAAACGCTTTTATTAGCTTCACCTGACCAACCAACTAACTATGTAAAAAAATCTTGGAAGTTAAATTTGACCCACTTCCCGGTTTCCGAATGAGCTGAAATTTTGCATACACGTTTAGTTTGGATGATAAAAGCGTGTTCTTTAGTTATTTTTTAAACTATAATATTTTAACTAAATTATTTCGCTCTTACAATCAATTTATATTTTCTTCGTGTATCCGTAAAATATTTTCAGACGTATTTTCCTTTTGTCGTGTCAGCAAGAAATCGGCCGGAAGTAAAACATCGCGTCCGCACTTATTTCCGGTCCTAATCAGCACACATAGAAGCTTCCATCTTCTGGTACAAGACATAGGCGACAGAGAGCAGGAATGACGAAATAGTTTGGTCCAAAAACACTTATTACTTTAATTCTATTTCAGTTAAATCTAACATCAGTAGGTACCTATGACACATTAATAAGCAGTAGACTTAAAAATACATTACGCAATAAAACATCCCACACTGCAGTATGTAGCAATAGTATTTTTTGTATGGGCATAAAAATAAATAATAATTTGCCTATAGACATTAAGAACCTACATACAAATGCTATTTTTAGAAGGAAGCTAAAGGACTTCCTGATTAAAAAGGCATACTACTCTGTAAAAGAATTCCTTGAAGAAAAATAATTATTTAATATTAAAATTATGGTGATATTTAATAAAATATGGCAAAAATATAAAATATGGTATTTGTGTATTCCTTTTAATGAAATAAAAAAAACTTTAAACTTTAATATGATACCTATATAAATTACAAAAAATATAAGAATAGTATGATATAATATAAAATTTATAAATAATGATAATTTGTATAATTGTTAACTCTGTAACACTAAATTTAATGTTGTGTATGTATTTTTTGATTTTCTTATTTTTATATATAAACCATTTAAATTGCAATGCCTTAACAGGCAACTAAGTTCTAAGTCTAAAAACCTATTGTTAACATCTTCAAAATGCTGTACACTTAGTTCGCAATAAAGAATTTGAATTTGAATCTCTCCCTCTCTCTCTTATCTATACATATAAAAATATCTTATAATGTTGTCATTGGTCTTGGTATTGCTAGCGTGGCTGCCGAGAATAAGTCGTGGACTTGATTAGGCAATATCTACATATCTCATTTTTGATAAGTAATAAAATTCTTAATGGCAGCCCCGCTAATAATCCCGTTTTATAGGGATGTTAAAATCATTTGAGGCAGATAACTACTTAGTACCTACTTTATTTTACATAATGTAAATTGTATTTTTAACAAAGTTGTAAGGTACTAAAGACGCTTCGAATCAGGCAGGGTTTTGGTTAAATACTGTATGGTTAAAAAAAATAAGCGCTCATCACTTTACACAACTTTTACTAGGTAGGTACCTGTAGGTAACTACTAGCTGTGCCCGGTATACCTTGAAATGCCTCTTTTTTAATCAGAAACTTTTCGCACGCACACCAACTCACTAAAGTTTCATCGTAATCGGGTGAATGATACAGGAAAGGATAGATGTTTTTTTTTGTTCAAGAAACATCAGAACCCTTCCCAGGCGCGCGCACAACTTACCAAACAGACATTAATTTTTATTATTTATGAGATCGGCCAAGCTATCAAATCGTGAAAAAAATTATTTGACTGCTCCATACCATTGGTCCCAATTAGGTATACATTTTCGTATGGAACAGTTGTTTCATTGTTTGTCCTTAAAAATTAAGGGTGTATAAACACATGATGGCGTCACTCCCATGTAAATATTTATACGAAATAATAGCTGTCTTCATGGACGTATTGTATAATAATGCAGCAATAGATCTTGAAGTCTTGCCAGCCTCAAAAGTTCTGAACTGGTGCCATTAAAGTTATCTTTGGCACAGATTGCACTTAGCTTGGCACACGGAAGAATAAGGTGTCTTGTTTTGTTTACCTACTTCCTTGCGCCATACAGCCCGGCATTGTTCGGCTCGGGTATTGAAAGGAAATGCGATAGCTTGCTGTCACTTTAAATCAATTTATTTTTACTTTGAAATATTGGCTGGCCGTTTGAGCAAAATTGCTTCTTTGTTTGTTAGACGTCAGTTTAGAATGAAGGCCGAAGTTTATTGGTGGTTGTGGCAAAATTCAGATTTGATCTACCATGTAACTAAAATGGTAATGAATCTCGACTCTGGTAATAAACTTTAATACGATCGTGAGAGACTAAATTTTAAGCTACCTTATAAAAAGAATGGAGATGGGAGTTCGAACAGAATGATCGGTAAAAAAATTACAAGGTAGCTCGAAGCTTAGCCTATCACGATCCTATTGAAGTTTATTACCAGAGTCGATGTTCATTACCATTATAGTTACACGGTAGACCCCCAGTTATATAAGAAAAAATATATAAATTCTGAAAATAATCCGCAAATATACATAATATGAAATAATTTCTTACTTAGCTAATTCTGACCAACTTTCTTTTAGACTTTTTTGGAGGCCGTATCGATTAACAAGTGTAATAAAAAAAGTCTGCGATATAAATACATTATCGAAAAAATGTTTCGCGAAATCCCATCTACTTTATTCACAGCAATTTTTTTCTTTTTTTAAACTATTTAATCTCATTACTTAAGCCTGTTACGCCTGGCTGGAACGCCAACTCAATAGATTCTGTGGAATCTTTCCAATTAGAACCCACAGGCTTAGCACCATTGATTTCATTTTCTATAGGCATCAAGTAGTCCATGAATACTAAGAAGTGTTGGTAACGAAATATTAGGACTAGCGTTCCTTAACGATTGAGGCTTTGATTATTATAGACCTACGATTATTGGATTTCATTCACAAAGAGACGCTCGCATTTGGGGATTATTAAAAATGCGTTTGTACGTGTTCATTTTACATAAATCTCAACACAATTTTGTATTCATTAAGATTGTAATCACTAGATTACCTAGATTATTATTAGACAGAGCATCCATAGAGGTTCTATCCGACTTCTCTTAGGACTTAAAATTTTGATTCGTGTACCTATTTATCTCTTGACGTAGAATTTTTGTAATTATAATATAATTTAGCGATCGTTCACATTCGATACTTTTACCAGCAAAATCACGCGGTTTCGCCTTTTGCTTACAAAAAGTGAATAACGATCGCGAAAACGCGCAATTCTGCTGCTATAAGTATGAAGTGTGGATGGGCCCTTAATGTGGTATTTTACCTAATATTTTATACATCAAAATATTGAAGTCGCATAATCAAAGTTGTTTCACTTTTGATCGAATACATATTATTATCGATTTGTGTCCCAAATCTTCTTTGGTTTGGAAGCGAAGGAACTTAGACATGATAGAATATACATTGTTTCCGGGCGATGAGCGTAGGTATATTCCTAGCGCGCTTCATACAAACGAAGTTTGATCCTATTTTGAATATAAACCAACTAAAGTCAATATAATTTTGTAAATACGATCTAGAAACTAATATCCTTGTCTATGGTTTGTCACATTTCCGTTAAAATATTAAGTTTCAAAGTAACACTCGCTCTAAGATTTCTAATTTTCGTTCAAATTAAGCCCAACTCCATCCTAATATTTTAAGACAATAAATCAATTTAGAACTATTCAGAAAAACCACAGACATAGATTTTTTTTTAAATATCTTGTATTAAAAAGTTTATCCACATAATCTGCCATATTATTTGACTAATCATCAAATTACAAAATATAAAAATTACGCGTGGAGATATTGCAAAATGAGTGTTATCTCATCTGTAGAATAGAATAGAATAGAATAGATCTTTATTTCATGTAAACCAGATACAGGCACTTATGAAATGTCGATGTTGTGTGTGTGTGTGGGCGCACAGGCTGGTGACGTTCAACAGAGACGGCAATAACGCGGCCGCGCGGTCTGTGGGGGCACGGGAAAAGTCGCAGCGACAAGTCTTGAGTCTTTTACATAAAAGAGACTTTATAATTGTAGGCCATCATTTTAGATCATAGGTACATATCTCCCCTTAATGTCTAATGTTGGAGAAACACCATAAATACGCATTAGGGAGCTTGCATGTTAGTTACAACCTTTCTATCACTCGTTGTGAATAAGATGGATTCAATGTAATCTTGATGGGATACATACGAAGAGCCATCAGTGTTGATGTCAATCACGTATCCAATTTTGCCCGTAAACCTTTAAGCACGTTCAAAGCCTATATGAAAACACTCTTGGATTATTGTGCGTGCGTACAGTTTACAGACATTCCCACATGCACATACACCCAGATCTCAGTAGCGTTGAAGTGAATTTATTGTCACAGTTAAAAATAATAGATATTTAAAGATAACAAATAACGATTGTTTTTATATTTTTGTGTAACAGTAACAGAGATAACAGGTAACAAAATTGACTGTTATAACCCATCGCTAGACCTCAGTAGAAAATACAAATACTTTTTTCAAAATTTCAGAATAAATTACCTATTTGAAATGTTGCAAATCAACAAAGTACGAAAATGAATAAGTTGACTACAATATTATCCATTTCAAAATGTTTATCAATAAGAACACAGTATTTATGATTTAAAACAGGACTTCATTTAATTTCAATTTTAATTTAGTTCATTCCATCAGTCGTTCGTGTTAATTGATTAATTTGATACAATCAGCAATGTGTATTGAATGCGATGCGACTCTTAATAAATCTTCTTTGGGATGTTTATTTATTAATATCTTTATTGATAGTTTTTCGTACGTATAAATAAAATTTACCTACACGACCCGTGTGAATAAAAAAAATAAAAAAACTCTTTCTTAAGCTTCGGGTGCATCGATAGAGTCGAGTTATCTAAGTAGGTAGGTATAGCGCCACAAACTTATCTGACCCGCTACCTAATCACGATGCACGCCCGTAATCGGAATCAACTCAATTTTGACACTACAACAGTGTTCATTGCGTTGCTCAAATTGTAGGGCGTAGTGGTTTTAAAAGCTTACCGCGCAATGTAGTTTGTTGGACTGTCAAAATTGAATCGATTCCGATTGCGAGTGTGTATCGTGATTACCCTGCAGATCATGGCGTCGCTGCCGTCGCTTTTACCAATGTCATCTCTATACAAAAATAACATTTTGAAGTCATTTTTGTTCTGCAGCGACGTTAGTTCCAATTTGGGTCACCAGATCAGATAAGTTTGTGGCACTGTATGTCCAGCGCACCCTAGACAGTGACAACTTTGCGGCCAAGCAAATATTTTCACCGGACATGGACAATTGCCATGTTGGAGACAGAGATAGTATAGGCACGTGAAAGTGATTTAAAAAGAAAAAAAATACCATTAAAGTGGCAAACAAGCGTACGGCTCGTCTGATGGTAAGCAGCGTAGTCTATGGACGCTTACACTACCAGGGACATCACTCGCGCGTTGCCAACCCTGTAAAAATCTTTTCAATCCCTTTTAGAAAAACCCCATGTTGTATTCTGTAGGGAAACATCGGAAAACAAATAACTTTTATTTGAGCAGCAATGCTTAATTTAAGGTACCTATCCTTCCTAATTATATATATCGGATTTGATCGGTCAATGGCTTCACTCATGTTTAAATTTTTCATTTACATGGGATGAAACGACCCCTTTTTATTTATTCTGGTCAAAAACCTCTCTGTAAAACGCCATGAAAATATACAAAGAACAGACAGACCGACAAACCTTTCCGCGACCTTTAATTTATTATTTACATGCATGATATTAAGATGAAATAGAATGCAAAGAGGGGAGATCAGGCCTTTGCCCTGAAGTGGAACACAGCAGGATAATAATATAATATTAATTACAGCTAAGCCGTGTGCTAAAGTAAAGTAAAAAACTAGGTAAAAGATAATTAGCTCCATACGTCTCTATCGTCAACATAGTCTTTGATCTTGTGATTAAATATATCTTTAATATTAATACGAGTATTAAACTTCTTATCATACTAAGATCGGTAATGAGGTCGTTTATCCTTTCAGAGGTGAAAATTTCAGACTTAAAAGCGTTTCTCAGCCTGTGAACCAAAGCTCTTATAAGCCTCTTAATATACCTTTAAAAACAGCCACGTTTTGTGGGAAATATTGCCTGTAAACTGCTTGTATGGTCTAAGACAGAAAGTAGGAACAATTTTTCAGGGATCTGACGGAACGTGCGGTGCTTTTCAAGGGTGGATCCAGGATCTAACTGTTAGTCACAAAAGTCAGACACGTAAGGAGTGTCCCCATAGTATTGCACTATACTATGTCTTTAGGATTAATTAATTTATCATTGATATACAAAAAACTTGTAATAAAGGTTTAATAATTAAAAATTAGGTACATATTTAATAATGATAGTTTTCTTTTATGTTTCCGATTAGCAACATGCGGTAGTATGCCCCTACTTATGTAGGTAGATACATGAAAACTTAACAAGTAAATAAAACCGACTTCAATAAATTAAAAAGTATGAAATAATTTTCTTAAAAAAATTAACAGCTTCTGAAATCGGTGCCACTGAAAAACTAGGTGCATTGAAGAATTCACCCGACTTCAGAAGCAGGCTATTAAGTTTTTTAAGAAAATGATTTTATGCTTTTTAGTTTTTTGAAGTCGGTTTTTACTTTTTTTATAAGTTTATTTTATTTAAACCGTCTGGGCCTGTGCCGCCCTGGATCCGTCCTTGTCGCTTTTCAAACTTCACTTTACGCTTTCAAAGGTCACAGTTAATTCTAGTGACCTTTGTGCCTTAAGATTTTGTTGACGTGTTCATAAAAGAGGTCGTTAATGATAGGCTGTGAAGCTATGTTATGAGCTCACACTACAATGACAAGTAGACCGCACATCTCTTTGAGTCGAGCTGCGGTAAAATTGGAGATATATCGAAAAGAGCCCTTTGTACCTTCCCCCGATATTTCTTGTAGGAGTTATTGAATAAGAACATTATTATACTATGATGATTGATGACCAATCAATGAATCAATCTTTTTTACTAATAATATTATAGATGTGTGAGATCGTGAAGATGTTTGTATGTTCTTTACATAATCACGCAGAAACGGCATCCTGAAAATAACACAGGAATTTTATGTTATATGTATGTATTGTTTATGGTGGCTGACTGCTGCGGTTTCGGCGCCATTATTGTGCTTTTTTTTTAAAGCTTTGGTCTTTTATTTATATACATAGGTAAGTACCTACGGCATGATTATAGTTAAAGTAGTGTATTGAAACTGGACATAACTAGGTTCTCAAATAATCGATTGATATTATTAAAAATCGAGCCGCAGGCGAGGATTTTAAACACACATTTGTGTTCTAATAACCCGTATTATGCAACAGTTTCATAAACTACTATTATGAATCAATACCTGATACTTAATTAACTCGTAGTTAATTGACACAATTGGGTATTATTAAAAACAAAGTTCGGATAGTAAATAATTTATTATTTTGGCGAGTATTATTTCAATACGGCATCATAATTTAGTATTTTCATTTCGTAAATATAATTTCACTGTTCCTAGAATTCGTTTGTGCCAACAAAATACGAAATGGATGGGTCATGCACGATGAATGAACGCTAACAAAAGGGAGTTATGGCGCGAACGTAAATGGAAATACCTGCCACTATACACAAAACACTGAATGGAAGGACTTCCTAGCCTTACTAGTCATGTCCTTCAAAAAGGTCATGTGTAATACTCGCTACTGGTGAGGATAATGTATTTAAAGATGTAGATATGAAAGATAGATACAAAGAAAGAAAAAAAAAAACTCCCACATTAACAAAAAAAAAACACTAATACACGTTTTAAAGTTAAGAATGTGTGTAGTATGGCAATAGGATTGGGCTCAGCGGATGTTGATCCGTGTGCAGCATGACAGCACGGATCAACGCTGGTTATCCAGACTGCTCCTGAGTCTCTACTTAAATTATATCTATGAATGCGGGTGGGTATGCACAACGACATCCGGATAAACTAAAGTAAACATAGAAGGATATAAGCGTCAGGTGTCATAGCCTGGCACATGCTGAGCTGGACACCCATTTGCTACAGCTCGGGACACACACTGATTAGGTGATGCGCAGTCGCAGATACCCACATATTTTTTATTCTTTTAAATTATTATTTTTTCTACTCAATTTTACATTAAAATAAAATAATGTCTTCTCTGTCTATGCACCTGTCCTCTTCTTATTACCTATGTCTATCATTCTAGTGTGTCTTGTTATTGTGGCAAATAAATGATTTTTCTTTCTTTCTTTCTTTCAAAAAGGATAAAATAAAACAAAAAAGAAAAAAAAAACCACTCTCAAACAGAACATTTTAGATACTTAATAATTGATAAAGGATATGCAAGGAGAAAAGGATGATAAAGGGAAAAATATAAACATAATGAGTATCTCTGTTTCCTACAAGTAGGGTACAAATTTTTACGTCTTTACTTGCTTTAGCTTTTCCACATTCATGCATATATAATTTATCATACTGCGTATGCGCGCAGATGTTAATTTTTAAGAACATTACCCACTAATAATGTCAGTGTAAATTATTATTATTTGGTCTGTAATTTTGATGGATTGTATTAAAATTTGTGCGACTTAATGTTAATAAAACAATAAATAAATCCTGCCCATTACTGTCCAACTGCTGGCCACGGGCCTCTTCTCAGAATGAGAAGGGCTAAGGTCTTAATTCACCACGCTGGCCTGATGCGGGTTGGCGGACTACACAAACCATCGAGAACTTTATGAGGCCCTTCCAGATTTGCAGGTTTCCTCACGATGTTTTCCTTCACCGTTAACGCAAGTGACAATCAAATTCCTAATCCGCATATTAATCTGAATATTTAGAGGCGCGGGCCGGGTTCGAACTCAGACCCTCCTGCATGGAAGGCAAGCATTCAACCGTTAGGCTATCACTGCTATAAAATAAATAATTAAGGTGAAATAATAATTAAGTACCCTATTTATTATTTCAACAAAATTTTTATTTTAACAATATAAGTAATAATAGGTACATAATTACATATTATTATTTAACTTCATTAGATCATTAATTTAGAAAAACGGTACCTAAGTAATAAATGATTTTTTAACATATTTTCTCATTATAATACAAGCTTTAATTTATATGAAATACAATATTTTATGGAAATATATTTACCGAAAAAATATATAAATGTTATTATAATGGGCCTATGTAGACCTATTCGTTACAGGTTTTTAGTTCTCCATAGGACCTACTATTTGGAACCGCGCACCTAGAGTCTCGACATTTCATAAGTGCCTGTATCTGGTTTACATGAAATAAAGATCTATTCTATTCTATTCATGGGCCTATGTAATTAGTATTACTGATTTACTGCTGTCATTGAAATGGCAAAAACACATGCCTGTCATTGATACCGTCATGGTATTCAGAAAGTCAACCAGTTATTAAAACATTCCTGCAGGACAGGCGAAGCCCTAGTACAGGAAGTTTATAGAAATCCAGGCTGATGTTCTTGTAATATTTAAGGCCACTACTTCTGATTGTAATTTTCTGGTAGAGAATGCCTACGGCATTAAGACCGCCTTTGTACATTGTACATGAAGCATTTTAAATAAAAAAAATAACGGTTATTCTGTTGGTTTTTTATTTATTTATTAAAGTTTAAAAAAAACTATAGAACACGCTTGAGTCCAAACTGAACGTGTATGCAAAATCAGCTCAATCGGAAACCGGGAAGTGGGTCAAATTTAACTTCCAAGATTTTCTTACATAGTTAGTTACAGGTGAAGCTAATAAAAGCGTGTTAAAAATACCTACCTACCTCTAAAGCGTAGAAACCTACTCACAAAAAATATTATTAAAGTCACTATTTCGGCACATGTTTAGTATTAATGTTGATTGAAGGTCTCAAGGATATTATCTGCAAATAAATTATATTATTTTGCCCACGTCTAGACGACTCAAAGTAATAACATAACAATTCTGAAAATCCTTCAAATGAAACTGTGAGGTACGAATACACATAGAATATAGAGTCAATATCTAACTGAAGACAATTTACCTAGAACTTACTCTATTAACGTTCGTGCTTTAAATCAGAAGTTAATGTCTCATTTACATTTGATTTGCATCGCCACGTGTTTTTACTAAGCTAACATATTTATTTATAGAAGACTGTAAAGCTTCGTGGAACGGAGCGCCAACCTTTTTATGTAAATACAAGACCGTTGTCTGCGTGAAAAGGAACGAGGATTATGGTCGTTTAAACTGAGATTTAAATTCATTTATTTAAACCCTCGTCCCCTTTTTGTTTTGAGATTTTGCAGATATTTGAGCTGTGATTAGCTTAGCTATATATCCGGGTATTTAATTTGAGTTTAATTAAATATTAACTGTGTGTAGACAAAGCTGTCTACTAACAGGGTTGTAGGCTGTAAAAGAGTTATTATATAAGGTTCTATCTTTCTAGTCCCGATCCCTTTAATAGTACTTATATCATTATGAACAACTTTTAGGGACAAACATTGAAATCGCGAAAAAAATCTACTGATCCAATAGTCGAGTAGGTAATAATTGAATTATTTGTATGGGACAGCAGATTTTCTGTCCCAAAGTAAAAGTAGTTCATAATGATGAAGTACAGCTAAGTAACCCTTTAAAGGGATTGGGACCAGAAACTTTCAGGTCCCAGTTTCTAGTAGAAAGCCGCTAGTGGTAGGGTCAGCAACGTGCGAGTGATGGCATTGATGGTGTTGCAAGCCAATGTCCATAAGTTACTGGAACTGCATACCATCAGGCGAGCCGTAGGTACCTACACACTATTGCCAGGAAAGTGGTATATAATTAATTTTTTATTAAAAAAAGTGTAAGGCACGTTATATTAAAAATCGTAGTTTAATAATGCAAGATGGAGTAATTATGATGTTTGGGTTATTAAAAAATAATAACTGAAGACGTTGGCTCATTAAGGTACTATTTTTATTTAATATTATTCGGCTAGAACATAATAAACTTTTTCATAAAGACTGCGCAGGAAACTTTAATAGCTGAGCTTAATAGAATGAAAAATGCTAAGCCCCAAAAATAGAGGTATTAGCGATCATATATATTAAAAAGTTCGCCTCATACTTAGATCGGCGCATGAGACGAAAACGCTAGTAAATTTTTATTACCACGTAGATCTAACACCAAAGAACCAAGATCAAGTTATTGCTAAGTTGGGACTGAATAATATGATCCAGTGTTACAGTACCACGAAGTAAGGCCTAAGTTCACCGACAGCATAACAGACGATTAGAACAAAATCAGCCGTTTAAACATACATTTGTATGGGTAAACGGCCGATTTAATTTTAAACATTTGTAATATTGTCTGTGAACATGGCATTGAAATTAATTGCAATTATTGAATTGGTGCATGAATCTTTGAATTTGTAAATGTGAATTAGTATCGAGCGAAGTAAATGTGTATACTGTGTACATTAATGAACGACTATGCAAATTATTACTATGTGTTGTTCTCATGTAAGTGACTGTTTTTTGTCTTTTTATGAGAATAAATATATCTTTAAACCTAACATGGCCCTTAAAATAGTAGAAGTTAACAGGAGATTAAAATTAACATCTGGTAAACGGTTGTTTTTATTTTAAACGTTTGTTATTTTGTCGGTGAACATGGCTCTTTGTAGCTTAAATCGCTAAAATTACGTCATATTTAGTAAAAGCCTTGTATAGAACGTATGCATATATCTACTTGTAAACAGGAAGTCCAAACCCTTTGGACTTCCTGTTTACAAGTAGATAAGTATGAAAGTTAAGTGCCTTTGTTCCTCCACACACCAAGCTTTCGAAGTTCCTTATTATGTAAGCAAACAACAAATTGCCTGCAGCTAAACATAAGTTGTTTTAAAACAGTGAAGGGAATTCATGTTCAGCTGCAGACAATTTTATGTTTCAGGCAAGGTAGCCGGAAAGGTTACGAGTATCCTTGCAGTTGGTTAAGGTTGTCTGGTAGAGAATGCCTACGGCATTAAGACCGCCTTTGTACATTGTACATGAAGCATTTTAAATAAATAAAAAATAAATAAATAAAAAAGTAAAAACTTCGCGACCATTCCATTTGTGTTTGTGAAGTTTTACAATGAGATTCTTTATGACAAAAAAAATAAAGATAAAAATATGGTTTACTAAAATATGACTTATAGGCAGAAACAACGTATAAAAATAGATTGTTTATCATTCAATTCTCGTACACCTCATAAATCAATCGATGTTGTTTTTAATCCATGGTAAAACGTGATCTCACCACTCATTTCACTGTGATCAGTGTCCGTATTTGCTCATAAGATGATATACAGCTCTGATAGTCACTTTTATATACGAATGAGTGAGAAGTTTGGTTAATATGTAACGTTCTCGATAGTTATTTTTACATTCCATTTATACGTTTGAACTACGAATATCATTTGAACCATTTCTTCAAGTGTTTCAGCTCATAAAAGCATTATACTGTGTTGGTTCCCTGCTAGATAAAACACCGTATTTCTATTCACTTCCTTGCCTAAATAGGCCTTATGTGTCTATTAAATGAAAGTAGGGCTACCATTTCGAAATTTGAAAAGTCCTGACAAAAATATAATAAAAAAAACCCGGATTTTTCAAAAAATTCCGGACCATTTAGCAATGTTCGGAAATATCCGGACTGATGTTTACTGGTCACCCGCGCCCGACGAAACAAAACTGAACGAAATAGGCCCACCCCACCATTTAGATTTGTGCGCGTATTCTTATCGGATGATTTTCAAGTATATAGCTGAATCGTGCGTCTGGAGTTATTATTAATTCCTCATATTATTAACAAACAGACGGTTGGCACATTAGCACATACGTATAAATTGGTCGAAACATTAATAGGTACTTGAAACTTAGGAAGGAATTTCACACGTCTTCATTACGTGTTGTTTATTACTTGTTATTTTGTTTCAGATAACTGCTAATTGGATGTAGTTACACGAAAAGGAGCCAATCTACCTTCTAACAAAGCTAGTTTGAAATATTTAATTTTATAAAATCATATAAAACAACGCATTTTAAAGTTAAAAAATATATTTTTTTACCTTTATTACCAATAAAATCAACAAACAGCACTGCATCAATGATGAATTACGATTTAAACTTTAAAATTATAAAAGGTTTTATTTTAATCATGTTTTATTTTAATATTATAAGAGATAAATCTATAGGTTACAAAGACAAGGAGTCTTTGTAACCTATAGATTTATCTCTTAGCAAAAAAAATAATTTAAATAATATCAACATTTTTTTGTAGGTACGTTTTCAAAATTAATTAAAGTAATTCATGTTTCCGTCTGCAATGTTTCTTCCTCTTTAATTATGAATGGCACTAGGGTCATGAACTGGACCACATAACCTGGTGGGCTCGGCTACTCTGATACCTACACACACGCATCGCGCCCCCGCGCCCGCCGCCTCGCCTGGTCTCTATGCCTACATAGTTTTTAAATTATGATATTTGAAATGAATTCTATAGCATTCATAGAGCCTAGCTTTAAAATATTTTGCATTATTAAAATAAGAACTTATAATTATAAATCTTAGCTTAATGTGGGTTGGATCCCTTTCGTATAAATACGTCCAATTATAATGGTATTTTTTTCCCGTATGTAATAAATAATTAAATGCTGTTTTATCCGTATAAGCTAGAAGAATCATCAAAGAATGAATGCCTACAGACATTCTACACTAAATTCGTTCGTAAATCACAGTAATCATAAAAAGTGCCGTGAAGAGAGCGAGGTACTTTCAAAACACTTTTAAATCATTTCCAGAGCTCATTACTCCGTCAATTCAATTTCACAAAGGCGTTAAAGGACGACAACTTTTTTTTTCTTTTGTTAAATCCCCTGATTCGTTTGGAAACGTATTTCTGTAAGTTGAGAAATATAAATCACAACTTTGAATGTAGAAAACTATTCTGGTATAATTAATTAGTATAATTATCGAAATATAAATCATTACGTTAGGAATAATTAATTATTATTAAAACCACGTTTTAATCTTTTGAATGCTTTATTTTAACATAATATAGTAAGACACACATTGACTACGCTTACGTGATTTTCACTGGATATCGAAAAGCCATTCTGAAGTAGGTACATTGCATTTGACACGACAGAACAAGAAGAACTTATAAAAAGCGTTAAATGAACTTATGGTATGTAACCTCCAAATATCTGGCACTAATGTCGTCCCTTCGTGGTAAAATATTATTCCATACATCAAGTTTTTTACATTAAACTAAGCTATGTTCGCGTTCGCAGTGAATAAATTTTACTTTTTACTGACTGTAATGAAGCGTGGGTAAATATAGTATGATTTGAAAATAATGTGGTGACTATATTTAGGTTAGTCGGAAAATGTTAAATAGACCCGGAAGGGTGAAATGGGGAAGGGTGAGGGGAAGAAAAAGTGATTGAAAAATCCTAATTGCAATAAAGTTAATAAACAATACCTCCATAGTTAAGTTCAAGGGCGTAATTTTGTTTCGCTTCGCATAAAAAAGGCCCTAACACATCTATAGATTTTTTATTTATTTCAGGATAGATTAATTTAAACTTAGTTCATTGTATTTTATATAATTATTTATAGGTACTTAGTTCACGAATAAAAACCCTTGTATTTCTCTTAACCACAAAGCAAATTAATCAATCTACTTTACGCCGTAATGAATTATTGCGATCAATTTAAGTATACTACATACAAAAGCCTCATCATGGAAACAATTTATAATTAGCATTCCGAACATCAGCACTGTGGCGTTAATTTATTGTCAATTGAACTTGCGTCGACGGCTTACGAAGGTTATTGATTTGGTATTCGGTCATTCACACTTTTAGACTTCTAAGATTTGGAAATTTTACAGTTATGAACATTGACGTAAAAAAACGTGGAGTTTTGAAAACGTGGAATTACAAAATTCACGAAAAAAGTGTGCCGAGTTTACATAAATAAACTTAGAAATATTAACAAACTAATTTAAATCAAAGAAAACTAAACTTAACTATGTACCAGTGGCGAAGAGTCCATACAACCCGATTCCCATCGGCTTCCCTTTAGGAATTGGTTAGTGCATAGACCAACGTAATATGGCTTGTTATTCAGTGAAGTCGAGCTCTTCCAGACATGACTATATTGTATGTATAGATTACAAGAGACGGTATGGATTTTTGTCTTGTAGCATTAATTGCAGCTATTTTTAGAGGGCATTTTTGGGACGGCTTCCTCTTTTAAAACTGACACCCTTCGCCACTGCTATGTACACTGCCTGAACTAAAATATTAAACTAAAAAAAATTGCTTAGGCGTCAAAGTAATCCTTCTCATCGCTGTCAACTAGCAGCGTGCCCATAAACGTAGCAATGCTGCCAGCATTGCCACGTTGAATGGCAATGCTTATTAATTTGTTGTAATATAGATTTGTTGTAATTAAAAATGAAAGTCATTTACCTAAATCCTATGTCGTCATCACAATGCTCAATTTAGCTTGCAACAAATTTTCACCTTAAGAAGATTCGACTGTACCGCACAGACACAATGACGTGTCGTTGTTCGCTCGCTCAAATGAATAGTGACTCGCGATTAGTCTACTTTTTCGCGTTTTAGTCTACATTCGGTTCGGAAGTTTTTGAGCGTTAATCCGAGGTCCATGTATTTCTACGTCAATGATTGGGAATCCAATTTTACAGTATGATGTTATTAGATTTGATTTGATAATTATCTAGAGCACATTATAAGTCCCCAGATCGACTACTGCCATGATTAGTTAAAGCTTTGGATATCTGCATGTGGGAATATTAACATCAACCTCAGTTAACTTACTAATTCAACACTCCAATCGGACTGCAGTACGTAATGTAATTCCAAGCTTTTGCCGTGACATGGCGTGACTTAATTGCAATTAACGTGGACTATGTGAAGTGACATTCATTTGGATCCAATTCGACAAGAATTATAGTCCAACACCATCAATACGTGATACTCACTCTAATAATTAACCTGTTCGTTGCTGAGTGGTCCATCCACTTCGTAATTAGCAATGTATTAATGTTAACCCTTTGAGTGGCATGTCAGTCATCTGTAAGAATGAACAGTAGGATATATCTTGTATCTGTTACATGGCAGATATTGGTCATAGCTGGGAATTGGGCTTCATTTCTGAGAGATGTACTGTAATGAATGACCAACAACAAACTGTGGGCACCCCAGATACAGGAGAAATACTAGTGAGGGGCAAAGTATACATAATATTTTAAAAAGAAAAGATTCGTATTTTTGTTTTTAATGAATAAACTCAAAAACTACGTTACCAAATAAAATGCTATAATATTAATTATCAATGAGAAACATAGGATTTATTTAAAAAAAGATAGGGATCTCTCCGAAAACTTCAATAATGTAACCCTAGGTGTAAAAAAATTACGTATAAAATTTCTTACATTAGGTGCGCTGCGAATACTATTGATTAGAACAAAATTATTATTATTGTTTATTATAAATAAATGTGCACTAGAATGAGAGACGGGCCGCTAGTAAAAATGTGTTAACCTGCAGCTAAAGGCTGGGGTACCTAGGGGCTTGAGAATCTATAAATTTTCTAAAGAAATTTTTCAAGCACCGCCCGATCCAAATCAACCCAAACTTTGACATCGGACGCCTTTGTGGGTTCCGAAGAATATTCAAACTTCTATAGGGTTAAGAACTTAGTTCGACATTGTGAATTTATGTCGATAAAGGGATTTGGTTTAGAAATATCTTAATCTATTGATGGGATTGGGACAACTTTTTAGGTTTTTGTGTAATCGAAATATACGGATAGATAAAAAAAAACTTACCCCAAAGATTTGATTTATTTATATGAAATAGGTGAAATATTTGATGTTAAAATATTTACAGAGAAAATATAAAATATATTATTTTAATGAGCCTCGGAGCATAAGGTGCCCATCACACTTGTCGCGTTACCACGTTGTATGGCGAGCGATATTTGTAGGATGGACCTTTTTATTGGATTTAAGTTAATAGTTAAAAAGCATTCTTTGCTTAAAAGGACGTTCCATAATTATTGTACGACTGTAAGCTAAATTTAAGTTACAGAAATAAACTATTTTTTTTATTTAGCTAAATCTAATAAAATTACAAAGTTTGTATATGCATTATATTATTGGCCTATTGTCATGGTCTTGGATAAAGTAAACGGGACGACACAGTTGACGCAGTGGCTAAGCAATTAGCTTTTTACGCTACGTGCCGCGGTTTCCATCCCCGCACGGTACAAATATTATTTTATTTTATTTGAAAGAAAGAAAGAAGAAAGAAAAATAATTTAAAATAAGTATTTATTTTATTATATTTGTATGATCTACAGATAGTTGTTTCAGGGCTAGGTGGGTATGCATGTGAAATGTATGTTCATAAACTGTACCCTCGATACAGGAGAAATCCAAGAGACGGGAAAAGATTAAAAAAAAAAAAGTTTTATGTATTATAAAATATAGGTAAATGTCACTTTAGTCCACCTACTCAGCATAAAGAACTTTACAAGCATAACACGTGATTTTTTGTTTAGATTACTGTTTATATCCATGCTTCGCTTACTCTACTCTTCACTGCATAATCTAGTTTGAATGGGATAGCTTATTTTTATCCATCTTAATACCTTTATACAAAAGATAAGTAAAAAGTTAGCAAGACTTACTTAAACCATTTAAAAGTTTTGGTATTACTCGCTTACTTTCACGTTTTCTTTGAAATACCGTAGCAATTTATGATTTTAAAAAACGCTTTACTTTAAGATTCTAAGAATTTTTCTTTTAACTACATCTGAATAATCCTAAGCACTTATAAATAAGTTGTACTGTGTGTGCCCCAACACAGTTACCTTGCTACCCCATTGCTACGATTTCTTTGCGCAAGTATGCAGTTAAATATGTGTAAGCAATACGGCATTTGACTGACTTGTGCAAGGCATTGTAACACAGTGCAACTTGCGCAAAGAAATCTTAACGTGACCATGAAATAAAGAACCGATTTTATTCGAATAGATTCGCTATTTTTCTCGTACTTGTTGTAAAAAGACATTAAAGATTAGCATTAGGCTTACTTGCTGATTATTGATATTGCTTTTATTTCGTTTCATTTCATAATTATTAATAAATAAATATTAAATAAGACGTGACAAAGATGCGCGGCGGATTCAGAAGTTAGTACAGAGTATGCAGTCAAAAAAATCCTATTATAGTAATATACTTACATCTGTAACAATTTCCAAAAAAAAAATACTGATGGCTTCGAAACTCTTTATGCGTGTTGTATTTATAGTTAGATAGAACAACCGTTTATTTATATACATTTATACATACATTTAGCAGGCTTACTTTGGCTCATAAATATAAAAAACTAAAAAAACAACTTATAAATTAGGCCCATAAAGGATGATGCCAGGATTTGTATGAACTCTGGTCCCACCCTCCAATAGCTACGTGTCATACATCGTTGGATAGGTATTTTTGAGCTGAACAAAAGTTACTATGGCGCCAAGTTTCAAATCTTAGTCCGTTCAGAGTTATTCATTATTAAACATGTCAGTTTAACAATAGTTAAACATTATGCTTTTCCCTAATACAATACAGTTTTTGAATTAATACTAGTATTATATACCTATCTACCGTTATCATCAGAGTCGTAAGGTTTTTTAGAGATAAAACACGATGGTAAGGTATAGTCCGCGCGCGAGCTCTGAGGAATCAGCACCTGAGGAAACGGGCACTTTGCGTTACGTCCGACCAACTCTTCTTACGACTCTGATGATAATGGTAGATAGGTATATAGGTAATACTAGTATTCATTCAAAAACTGTATTGTATTAGGGAATAGTTATTTGTTATACAAGAGTGCAAAGTTGCTTTTTAACCGCGTATTCAATTTTGATGACCGAGCAAGCGAAGGATTCTAAAATTGAATCACGAGCGCAGCGAGTGATTCAAAATTAGAATCCTGAGCGTTAGCGAGGGAATCAAAAGAGCACGAGGTGAAAAATCTTTGCACTCGAGTGCAACACGTAACTTTTCATTCCACCTCAGCGAGGAAATGACTAAATGCAAAAAAAAAACGTTTAATTCACAAACTTAGTGCACACGATGTTCTAAATTCAATTTACTTTATCCTCTAGAGAATAAAAACGGCTTTTCCACTCAGATATTGAAGATTAAAAATACTCTTTCCGAGATGGTGGGATGAAAAAGCATCATGTTTAACTGTTGTTAAACTGACATGTTTAATAATGCATAACTCTGAACGGACTAATATTTGAAACTTGGCGCCATAGTAACTTTTGTTCAGCTCAAAAATACCTATCCAACGATGTATGACACGTCGCTATTGGAGGTTGGGACCAAAATTGGCATCATCCTTTGTGTTGGTGACTGTACACAGTATACACGTACGCCACATAATATTGTCAATAAAAGGTTTCAACAGCTGTTTCTAAAAAAAATGAGAGAGTTTCTAATCGGCTAGCCGTTTACTGGCACTAGGTTCGTAATAAAAATGAACTTGTACAATTTTCTACGAATTGTAAGGACATTCACTATTATCTTCCTACAAGACGTGAATAATTATATAGAACCAAATCTTTTTAGAAAGGATTTTAAATGCTTACATTACATTGGAACATATTATTTTATATGAAAACATAGATTGGGAGCATAACTAACTCTGCAGACCATACAAGTGCTTGTTCCGAATGGAATCAACAGTTGCGCAGTAATCTCCGAAAAACCGCGACTGTGGTAACCGGCATTATTGTGGCTTGTTAAGCTCAGACTGGAAAATCCAATGCTGTATTTAGAAGATCCAAAGATAGAGAGAGATTTATATATAAGAAGGACCAAAATTAAACGCAAGGCGTAAAAGAGCGGTGGCAAAACGAAAAAAGTTTTTTATAACAGTGAGACGGAGAAAATTTGTTTAAAATGTCTGAAATTGAATAATTTAATTTAATTTTAGAACCCTTTTTTAACACGCTTTTATTAGCTTCACTTGTAACTAACTAACTACGTAAGAAAATCTTGCGAGTTAAATTTGACCCACCTCCCGGTTTCCGATTGAGCTGAAATTTTGCATACACGTTCGACGTGTATTATATTGCGTGTTCTATAGTTTTTTTAAACTTTAATAAATTGTTTAGGTACTATCCTGGGCACGGGCCTCTTCTAACAATGAGAAGGATTAAGCCGTGGTCCACCATGCTGGCCTGGTGCGGGTTGGCCACGGAGGAGCGAATTACACACACCATCGAGAACTTTATGAGGCCCACTCAGATGTGCACGTTTCTTCACGATGTTATCCTTCAACGTGATAATCAAATTACGATCCACACATAAATTCAAAAAGACATAGGTGCGGGTCGGGTTCAATCTCAGACCCTCCTGCATGGAAGGCAAGCGTTTGATCGCTAGGCTATCAATGCTAATTCACAATTCAATAATAATATCACACAATTAATCCATAGGTACCTACATTCAATTCATAATAATTTTCTCATTCTCATAATGGCAGTTATTACACACATTAAATTCATATTACCTAGTGCCCAAAAATTATAGATTACAAATATTACAGATTTATATAAAATCAAATCAATTCAATTTAATTTATATTTATAGTTTAAGTTTATGTTTATTGTTTTCTTTTTTTATGTATCTAAGCTTTTTTTTAAATTTAATTTTTGTTGTTTTACTGTTTGTTGGTTTTTTTTTAAATATGCATGCTGTGGTCTCCTATAACTGAGGGAGCACAGTATTGTGTGTATTTCTTGTTGGAGATCCTAATAAATAAATAAATATATTATACATCGAACATTCAGCAAATTCTTATGGAAAAATTTAATTACACTTATGTCCATTCTTCTGAAAGGAACCGTCCCAAATGCAATTACTGTAAAGTAGAACATTTAAATTATGTCGGAGTCTTTGTAATTAA
The DNA here is from genome assembly GCA_932294325.1 of Allophyes oxyacanthae. NCBI lineage: Eukaryota > Metazoa > Arthropoda > Insecta > Lepidoptera > Noctuidae > Allophyes > Allophyes oxyacanthae. The sequence continues at coordinate 3,403,918 of OW028625.1, forward strand.
TTATAATTAAATTGAATTACTTCAGTACTTTGTTCAAATGGAAGATTATTTACTCGTAATTTTGAATTTTAGTACAAAGGCTTGTGGTAAAATTTCTCTCATTTGTCCCTCGTAGGTGTCATGAGTGGAGACTAATGGAATATTAAAAGGAAACGCGCAAACAAAGTGCTGCTAAAATATTTTAAAATCTTTAGAATAGAATAGAATATATCTTTATTTCATGTAAACTGGATTCAGGCGACTTATGAAGTGTCGAAAATCTAGGTGCGCGGTTCCAAATAGTAGGTCCTATAGAGAAGAACCGGTAAGAAACTGTATGGAATCTCTTTTATAATAGTTCTTACAATCTGTTTTTATACAATGTTGTGGTAAGAGCTGCGAGAATAATGCATTTTTTATTGGTATAAGTACGTTGTCGTTGACAGTCACATATCGCGTTTAAAGAACACTGATAAATACCGTGAATATTCTAAAACATCAAAATTGACTTGTCACTTCCGCAAGTAGATGATTGCCAGTGCCATCAATTTAAAATGCTTAAAAGCTAGGCGTATTATAAAATATTTCATCTATTTTTAAGCTTTTTGGAAAGCTTTAATTTTTCCTGATAAAAAAACTGTCCGATAACTTATTGTATCAATATATCTGACTACAGCCATATCAAAAAATATTTACATTTACCTATCCATACTTTAAGGAATTCTAAAGGAAATTGTACCTATTTTTTTTTATTTAAATTGAAATTTGGCAAACCAAGTAGGTACCTACCTACTTATTTATAATTAACATACGTTTACATAAAGATTGAAGCAGGTAGTAAGAATAACTTCTAAAATGAACAATATTTAACAATTTCAATCAGTACTTCTTTTAAAATATTCGTATGTATACAATTGAATTTTTTACGTGATTGTCCAGTACAAACGTGCCCAAAGGTCAATCGATGCTGACTACCGGATGTCAGACAAAGATTTGTAATGGGACGATCCTTTGTGACTCCATTGTGAGCTGAACAATAGACTAACAGAAGCACAAAAGATAGAACAGAGCCGGGCTTGTTAAATAAGACGGGCTAATGTCTGTGGGTCCGCTTGAAAGAGATTAAAGCCTAAGCTCACTGGCAACATAACAGACGATTAGAGCAAAATCAGCCGTTTAAACATGATTTTTTGTATGGGTGATCGGCCTATTACATTTTAAACTTATAGTTATACTTAAACTTATACTTTTTACCCAACTGCACCAGAAGGAGGGTTATGTTTTTCGAGTGTATGTATGTATATTTCTTTGACATGTTCTTTAGCCTAAATGGCTTGATGGAATTTAGCTTGAGAGGTATCGTTAGATTTGTCTTAATTGTGAGAGTGACACTGATTATATCAAAATTACCTATAAAAATATTAAATTCCGGACTGCTTAAAATGTGAACTTTAAATAAAAAATCACTTCAAATCCAGTAGAAATCTATTTGGCCTTGTATTTTTTAATGAGCCTATAAATAAATCGTATATTTCAAGTAACCAGACTCATTTCTGTTAGTAGTTAGTACTATATAAAACTTATCGTATGTTATGACGACACGGTTGGCGCAGTGGCTAAGCGATTAGCTTTCTGCGTTACGTGCCGCGGGTTCGATCCCCGCACGGAACAAATATTTGTATGATCTACAGATAGTTGTTTCGGGTCTGGTTGTGTGTGCATGTGACATGTATGTTTGTAAACTGTACCCTCGATACAGGAGAAATCCTAGTGAGGGGCAATGTTTAAAAAAAAAAAAAAAAAAAAAATACCTTTAGTTGTTATATCAACCTACCTCTTCGGTGTTCGCATTGTGCAATCTGTAGCGACGTCGAATTAACTCCTGCGCCAATTAATTGCTCCCTTTACCACATAGAGCTTCATAATCTACATATTATTGGTTCCATCTACACGTAAACTAAATTAGATTGCTTCTCTGCTTCGGAGGTCCTATTTGCATGGACTTCGGCTAATGTTTGTAATTATATATCTGCATGTAAGACTTTTATTTGCAACGGCACGTTCTACTTACATGGTAAATAGCCCCATGATATCCTTTTTTATTTTTTTTGTAATATTGTGTAAATTCTGGTCGAATTATAGCTAGGGCCGCTCCCGCGGCTCCATATGTTATTGTTAATTATGTATTTTGATTTATGAAAAGAGTATCCATGAAGTTTCTTGCCGGTATCAAAGTCAAAGTCAAAGATTTTTATTTCAACTGGGCCTTTGCAGGCACTTTCAAAACGTCGTGATTCTAGGCGCACGGTTCCAAGTGGGTTGGTCCTGGAGAAGATACCGGCAAGAAACTCCATGGATACTCTTCGTATCTTCTCCAGGACCAACCCACTTGGAACCACTTGGAACCGTGTACCTAGAATCACGACGTTTTGAAAGTGCCTGCAAAGGCCCAGTTGAAATAAAAACTTTTGACTTTGATATAAACAAAAGTTCGGGGCAACGTTAGAAAATAGGAAAGAAATTAAATTCTGAATTCTAAAATAAAAATATACTTACTAGCAGCCCGACCCGGCTTCGCACGGGTGGAGATTTATTTATATCAAATACTATCATCAATAGTCTTCGCAGCGCACGCGATGTAAGGAATTTTAAACTTATGTATTTTTTTACACCTTGAATTACATTATTGGAGATTTCGTAGGGATCCCTATTAAAAAAAATAGCCTATGTTTTTCAGTGATAATATTGCATTCTACAGATGAAAGAATTTTTAAAATCGATCCTATAGCTCTTGAGTTTATTAATTAACAACAAAAATACAAATCTTGTCTCTTTATAATATTAGTGTAGAATAAATAATATGAGAATTAAAATTCTAAGTATCTGGAAAAATAAACTTTCTTTTAGATACCTAGAACTTACGCGGCCCAAATGACTAATTATTTTAATTTAATTTAATTTAATTAGAATAACTCGTTATAATAGGTAATTAGCGTGCATGCTAAAAGGTCTGTCTGTCTAGATAATTACGTAGAATAATAATTGTTTTGTGTTTATATTTGTCTGCTAACATTTCTTCCCAGAGGTGACGTCAAGTACTGGCAGAGCAAAAACCTGATAGGTATCCCGTATCCTTTATGTAGTCTCCATATATTATCAGTTCTTCTGTCGAGTGGGACCAAGACCCTAATTCTGCTATTTCAATCCTCAATCGTGTCAGAATGGTCTCTTAATTGTTGATTTTTACAGTATCGTTCAACGGATTTTGACTTCTATTGCGTACGTAATAGTACCTACTAGTCAAAATCTGTAGAAAGACACTTAATAACTGGCAAATAACCGACTTCTGCTTGTATTGCCTACGCAATAGAAGTCAAAATAGGTTGATCGACACTGCAAAACCTAACAATTACGAAACCATTCTGACACGATTGAGACACGATTGAAATAAGCAGAATTAGGGCCAGCTATCACACGCGAATCGCTCATGCCGTAGTGGATAGATTAACCAGCCAGCAATGCTGGTATTGCGGCTACCTGCCCAGGGTATGCCAGATCTTACATTTTTTCACTCGCTGGAGGCTCTATCCTTGCAATGATTTGGCATATCACGAAATCGATGCCTCCCACGTAAGTTGTTGCAAGCCACAAAATTCCGATTTTATGTTTTATAATAGATAATAATTTATTTCAATTTTTTTTATAAATTGTTGTATTATGTTGTATGATAAAACGAAAAATGGAGCTTTTATTCGCATTTGCATATTCAAAACGCTCTCCTGTAAAATTGCATTTTTGGAGATACAGCCACTTACGTGGGAGGCATCGAAATAGCGTAATTCGGAAACCAAAAGAAAAAATTGAATTAGGTAATTGACATTAGTTCCAATTGCGGTGTACAAAAATAGACCCTATTAAGCGTAATAGGTGTACTTACCTAATTCAATTATCAGTGAAAATGGGCCAATCAGGAAAGTACTGTGCCTTTATATTCTGTTAAAGAATCCTACTTTCATGTTGTGAATGGGCAGAAATCATGTTAATGAGTTGCGATACTCCTTCCGTTAGTAGTACAAGGTTACTTGTCGGTATCTTCTCCAGGACCAACCCACTTGGAACCGTGCACCTAGAATCACGACGTTTTGAAAGTGCCTGCAAAGGCCCAGTTGAAATAAAAATCTTTGACTTTGACTCCCGAATACCTACACAAATGGCTCCCCTCATCTGAAAGCTAAGTGTAAGTTTTGTTTAGCAATCTCGATTTTAAGCATCGACTGCGTTCTGCATGCCCCTTATTCTCGTAATTAATTTACACTATCACTGAAAGTTGACCGAATTGAAATTATTATGATGAATTGACAAAAAATCGGTATTCTACTTCTTAAAGTTCAAGCCGATTTCAGTATGATTTGAATTCAATCTTCTTACAGATTCATCAATCTAATTTTTGACGTGTATTGGGACCAGAATACCAATTTTATTATTAGTGTCGGTTCAAAAGTTTATTGAAGTCAAATCAATATTCTGCTAGAATATCAACTTTCGACCTCATTACAATAATATCATTTCAGGTTTGACGTTACTTGTTAGTGTAGGAGAATACCATTTCTGACATTGATACTAGATCGGAACTATATTTTTAACATTTTACATTACGATAAATGGCTTCTGATTGGTTCGGTCCAAGCTCTCTTCACCAATCGGAGTGCCGAACGCGGTCGATACGTAAAATCTAAATTCTTAAAAAAACCTTACACCAAGGCTTCTGATCTCTTGTCCATTAAAGTGACAGCTATTTAACATTTTTATACAGGGTGCTGCAGATGCTATCATATTAAATGGAACCACGTATTCAGTAGGTATCACGTTCTGTGACCGTACACATAAAAACAATCAAATCCAATCAGTAGTTTAGCCACAGGAATTGACAGGAACTAATTTAAAATTTCATAATTTTACACTTATCACGATCTCTAGGTGAAGTTTGAAAAGTCTCCAACGTATTCTAACCAAAATTATTTTAATTTACACGTGTAGAACCAATAAATGCGACATAAATTTCTACTTTGATGTCCCTTCACCTAGACAAATGATAGAAGAGAGAAATTCATTGCAAAAAAAACTTGCGTAAAATACCTACCCAGATTTTTTGAGTACAGATTCAAAACATGATACCAAATACACAGTTTCATTTAATGTGATAACATCTGAGGCACCCTGTACCTATACTTAATACCTTATTCAAATATGGTTGAGTATTTTGCGGACAGATTATCTGATTTACTCGTAAACGCTGAAATAAATGAAGGTTTATTTCTTATCATTTTGTATGTACAAATTTCTAAGGAATATACCCTAAGTCGGCGTGAATCACGTAATCACATCTGAAAGGAAATGGATCGGTCCAACGTATCCGATTGGAAGACATAATATATGGAATAGGTACGGTGAATAGCCCACAAATAAAGACGTGATGTCTTGACAGATTATAGATCTTAGGTTTTGTTTGATAACAAAGTCAATAATTACTCCATATACTGAGCTTACTACAATCCCTATTGTAGTTTTCAATACCCTGAACTTTGGATAAGTCCAAAAACTCGGACAAAAACAATTCCAATTTTAAATATCTTTGACAAATTGTTTTTTTTTTTTTTGCCTTTCCTCCCAACTCTTGTACTTGATTACGGATGATATTATGACAAAAATATATCTACCATTATAGCTGGGAAAGGATATATAACCTAAGGTCGAACTTTTATAGTCCCGATCCCTTTATGGGTATTCTTCATTGCGAATAACTTTTACTATAGGATAACCCTGAATTCACAAAAAAACATCAGCTGTTCCATACAAATAATTCAGTAGGTACCTATTACTCGACGAAATGTATGAAAAAGAAGGTATTTTTTAGCGATTTCATGATTGATCTCATAGAAAAATTTGTTCGTAATATTAGGGACTAGAAAGTTAGGACTTAATATGACATTTTTTTTATTACAAAAAATGAAATAATGTTTGACGTAGGTAGAGCCACGGAAACAGACAGTGTTACGTAAAGGCGTAAAGGATTAAAAATATTATCAGCACAATCATTTTCAGCGTCCCGGACAAAACCAGCGAAGGGTTATTACCACAAAGCGGTTATGTAATTGAATTGGGGATGTTCCATGTCATCCTCACCCTTTATTATTTATCTTTGGGATTATACCATATAATTATAGCGTCCTATAACTGGATCAGTACCTCTACCATGAGTTTTCCGTGCCGTCTAACGCTATTGTTCACATTCAATATTTGTATAGTGACTTTAGTTCAGTATTTATACCGCTAGAGGCGCTGAAAAAATTCCAATACAAATATTGCATATGAACGTGAACGTTAGACGGCACGGGAAACTAATGGTAGAGGTACAGGCCGGGCGTAAACAATAAGGATTATGATTTGACTCAGAGAAACGGACCAGCGGGTCTACCGCGTAACTAAAATGTCAATGAATATCGACACTGGTAATAAACTTCAATACGATCGTGAGAGACTCAAGTTTGAGCTAAGTACCTCGTAATTTTTTTACCACACTTTAACTTTAATCCATTTAACCATAGTGGTATTTCCTTACAATTTTGATTTACCTTTACTTTTACCCGACTACCCGTAAATTTAACTATGTGTGTACCTATGTCTGATAAATTTAATTCAGTCGAGAATTCGAGGAAAACCACATAAGCAGCCGTGACCGCAGAATAATTGAATAAAGAACGCCGACGTTCTATGTAGACGTTCTATGTAATCGACACCCTTTGATAAATGGTATTAACTAACCTCACTCCCCTTCCCCCCCTCTCCCCTACCCAATAAGTCCTTCAACGTATAATAAGTGGACTCCTTTATCTCTTTGTGTATCATGAATTATCCAATTTCGTTCATAATGTGGGTAGTATGACATGTAGCATACAGGAGTATTGTGTATTTGAGGACCTTTGTACCAGAAGTCAATGAAACCAAAGAATTACCACCAAAGGTTATCACAATCATCAAATATACTAAGCTAGAGCAAGTTCCTTGAGCAATATTTATTTAAATTAAACATAAGTTAGAGTATAAAGCGCTTATCCCTAATAGAGTCTGGCCAATGAAAGCTGTTGAACAAAAACCGCAGCTATTTAAAAAATCGGGAGCTTTCCTTACTGAGTATAATACTTCATAGATAGATTAATTGATAGTACTCGTATATAATAATCCTTGAATATTAAATTGTATCAACTCAGATAAACAGATAAACAACTCCGTTAAGCAGTGTATATTCAGTGTATATCAGCTTCAGATTTTTTAAATTGCCGCCATTTTTCTTGGACAGCTTTCGTTGGTCAGACAATACTCGTATTACTACTTTCGCACTGGCAGTCGTAGTAGTGAATAAAAAATAAATATAAAACGTCATTTAGTTTATGATTTAAAATTATTTTTTACGTTCTATTTTTAAAGATGTTTTTTTCGTTCTGCTTCTTGTAGTTATTGCCCAGAATACAAGCTTTTGAAACGGTTTGGAAAAAAAAAGACTTATTTGTCAATACTACGTAAGCTAGTCATTTCCAATAAAAGAAATAACGATAAAGTAAGCAAATATTCGTCATAAAATCTAAAGTTTCCATCAAGTCAAGCTTTTATTTTCAACAAATATCCTCATCAAGTCATCAAATGTCTGGTCTTTTATCGAAAGTCTTATCAACGATGATATTTCAGTAATTTTCTTATCAAAATCTGAAACGGTTATTAGAACTGGCAAAACTTAGCTTAGTGAAATGGAAACATGAGTTTCCATTTTACTTGTTAAATTCATTCTATCTGTTTATTATATATTAAACAGCCATTGTTTGTGAATAAGTATAAGATTAAATTAAAATAATTTGTTATTATAATTAGCGTCTATTTAAAAGGTCTTTGTGTCTAGATAACTTCTTAGAATAATAAAGCTATACTCAAAGAGCTAGAAAGAACTACATTAGGTCCACGCAACATCTGAGACGTCTAAATTGAAACTGTGTTATCGTTATATCCCTAGTAAGATAGTAATGAAATGGTTTCGTAAAACTATCATCCGGCATAATTATGATTATATTACTAGGGAAATAATCTATATCTTAATACGTGAAGAGAAAACTTTGTCTGTCTTTAAGCAAATTGCGCGCACGGAGGAATGTGATATTTGGCATAGTTAAAGTTTATATGGAGAAGGAGCGCAGAATGCTAAAATTACGGTCGAATTTCGACCACGGGGCGACCACTTGTTATAATTATTACGTCTTTATCTATTTTTCTGCGACATATACTCGTAGATGTTGAAATATATTATACATGCGATATCCAATATTCTAAACCAATAGTGAAGTTCATTTTATACAGTGTAAAAGCGATCTTACCCATGCCTATTTCTAAGTAGTCGACACGAAATAAGTACAAATAACTCCAAAAAAGCCTAGAGAATCATCATTATTATTTTTTATGTAGTTTGAATCGCGATAAAGACCCTATTACAGGCATGTCAGAAGAATGTGGACGACTTTCCCAAATATTGATATAACGAACCATGAAAATTCGATAAAAATACTTTATACGATAGATATTTTTTCATCATTCATGTTCTGAACTGTTCTGGAGCGAAATTGTAAATCTATGGTTCTGAAAGTGTTTCATAAAAAGTGGACCGTATGTGCCTGTGTTCAGAAGATTTTATTTTGAAAATCGAATTAAGGTTTTCAGTTGTTTACTCTGGCTATTCATGAATTCTTATTTGAATCCTTAGAGGATTCATATGTCTAGAGACCTTGTTCGATACTTGAAAATGAATGTAATAAAACTCCATTAAAGTTAATGTACTACCTATATCGCCTGTCAGTACGTTTTGATGCAAGCTCGTGAAAACATGTAATTCGCTCCCGATTGATATTTAATTAATATCGTTTTATGCATCCAAAAATTCTAAAAATTATGCTTATAATAAAGAAAAAGTGAAAATGATTACTTTCCATGTGTAATTATAGCGATTTCTTTACTTTATATCACTTATATAATTTTTACAATTTAATATTTTTGTTCATCGGCCATGACGCCATGTTCTGTAAGTGTTGCCATAAAATGAAATTAAATATCCCATATAACACGTAGGAATAGGTACGCGTTGTCATATTTAAACTGAAAACTTGTTATGAAATACAATTTCAAAACGACAGCTATACAGGCTGGCGCAAAATTTTGGGTTATTAAAAGTGGCTACCTTATCTGTTATACCTACTTACCCCCGATTTCTGAAAGGCTGGTCAAATCATGTTAGCTGTTGTGATTGTTTGACCAACGTCAACAATCAATTCAAATGTGATTTAACGGCTGGTTAAATTTGATCAGCCTTTGAGAAACTTGATATGAGAGTTCTGGCACAGGTTGAGGAAAAAAACACGGGTATTGAATAATACGAAGCCGCACTTCATATTTTAGTGATTTTTATGTGACCACGTGACCAAGATTTTGGAAGCTTGTCTCCGGCACTATTTGACACAGCCCCATCATGATGGTACTCAAACTTCATGTTTTAGTGATTTCTATGTGACCACGTGACTAAATTTTTGGAAGGTTGTATCTCCGGCACTACTTGACACAGCCCCATCATGATGGTACTCAAACTTCATGTTTTAGTGATTTCTATGTGACCACGTGACAAAAATTTTGGAAGCTTGTATCTCCGGCACTATTTGACACAGACCCATCATGATGGTACTCAAACTTCATGTTTTAGTGATTTCTATGTGACCACATGACTAAATTTTTGGAAGCTTGTATCTCCGGCACTATTTGACACAGCCCCATCATGATGGTACTCAAACTTCATGTTTTAGTGATATCTATTCACATAGACTGTAACCACATAGTCCCTTGAGCAAAACTCAGAGTTACTTATATAATTGATTGATAATACATAATTGATAATTCTTCATAATTATTGTTTATAATATTAATGTTGATGACGATGTTGATCGAAAATAAATGAATAAATATTGTTTACTTCTGACAACCCTCCATGCACAAATGCAACATTGTCTAGACGTTGTCAGCATTTACGACGAGATCAAAGCGTCGCCCGACTGTTCTTCCTCTATAAACTATTCATTAATGTTAATAACAGAAAACCCTAGCCACCTTTAATGCCCCAAAATTTTGATCCATCCTGTATAATAGCCGCATTTTGAATTATAGAAAAAAAATTGTCACGTGATCACATAGCAGTTCCCACAAATAAAAGGGGAGGCCTTTGCCCAGCAGTGGGATGAGACAGGCTAACAGTAACAGTAATGTAGAGATTTATTTAAATAAATTCTTTTAAATTCTACTTTTAATTTCGATCCAAAAATATACATATAAATTTTTGCATCCGACTGTATATACATAATAAAAATAATGTATTACTAACTAATTTATGTACCCTTACGTTTTCCTATTTACAAATAAAAGCTGTACTCTGTTAAAATATTTTCCCCACATCGTAGGGTAATTCTTTTTTGATGGCCACCCAGTAAGCCACGCCCACATGTCATCACGCGGCCAAATTGGCTTCAAAACAGGAGTACGTTTTGTAAGGCGACACTCCCTCTGGACATATAACCTCTATGTTTGAATCCTCATTTATTTGTATTCGATAGCAATGGAAGACCTTATTATTATTGTAAAACTCGCAATCATACATTGTATTATTTCCACTCATTCGTAATGAAAAGCAGTGTGATAATCTTGGGTAATTAATCACTTTCAACATTTTTATAAAAATCTAATATATTACATCTCAATTTGTAAATAAACGTAAAATTATCTGATGTCAGCAATTGGGAGCAATTTGTGTTAGGCGATTTACTACGAGTATTTGTAGCTTCTAAGGCAAAAAAGACAATTTTATCGACGTTGCTACGTCATCACCTTCAGTGTTGCCAATAACAGCACGCTGAGGTTGCTATAATAAAAAATGATTTTATCTTACTACTTATTTCTTCTTTACTCATTATTTATTAGATATTGTTTTTTGTTAGCAAGTGTCATTTTAACAATAATTTGTCAGCTACGAGTAGTATAATGCAGCATAAAAATATTGTTTTAAATTATCTGTATCTTTTTATCCAGCGTATACCTGCCCTCATCCACCTTTTGCCCCGCAGGTGATACCCCAGTTATGCGGTCAGACTATAGCAACGCTCATGATTATGGTGCACGATTTATTTCTACAACCATTTCTTAATAATTATATAATAAGTAATTTTATATACACTTTTTAATTTTCTTTTTTGTTAGTTTTATAATTTTCTATTTTTGTAAAGATTTAAGCAGGTACCTGCTTATTATAATCATAATATCTTATTATAATCCTAATTAGTAACCAGGTAAATCAGTTTTGCATGCCGTATATACGGCGAGATATGCTGTACAAATTACAACATAAATGTTAACACCGATGTAACCATATTTCATGCAAATAAATTATTCTTATTCTTATTCTTATTCTTAAAATATTTGATTAAATAAGTTACCCATTATCACTTTAATGCTAATAGTAATATATCACTTTAATAACCTCGTCATTTAATTCATCTCACGAATTTCATAACACTAATTGCTCTTAGAGTAAAGTACTTACCTACGTCACCTGCTCAATAATTGAAAATTTGAACTGCCTCAATTAATTTAATTAAACGGGTGTCATGGAGCTGCTTAAGTAATTTCAAAGGTACTTAGTTTAATCCGGATATATGCTAAACATTTTACATTATAACTTATTGGGACTATTTCAATATACAAAATTGTAGACTACGAAGCGAAATGTTTAACTTTAATTACTTTCTAAGTTCCATTACATAGGCCCCGCCATTGTATGTAAACTTTGAAAACTAGAAGAATAAAATTGATACTGAAATTATTTTATAAATAATTATGATAAATAAATAGTGGAGTCGCTCTCTGCAAAGTCGTTCGTATGTTCACGCACGCCATTTGAAAGGCGAGAAATTACAAATGCTACTACGTATTATACATCACCAAATGTATGTGCTATAATTGCATAGATGTTTTGTAACTTACGCCGTTATTTCAGGGATCCAAATGAAGTCCTGATACCACCAGCCAGCGCCAGTGAAAGATTTTAATCTGAAACAAAAAAAAAATTGAGTACCTGTTTGTTTTACAATTAATTATAATATTATGCTCTCTTCACAGCTTCACGATCTTTCATGATTCTTTCTGTTCTGGTAGCAAGAATCTCTAGAATATTCAGAAATATATGGCAGTTTGCAGAATGATTCAGTGTCCGTTCCCAAATGCAACCGAAGTACTAAAATACACACCAAAACAATACAAAAAATTGATTTTGTATGGCTTGCGCTAGTAAATTATGCGTGTCCTCCATACTAATACGAATTTTCGTTTTGTTTTAAAATGAGTCCCAATACTGAGGTTTTATTTAGGAACAGACACTGAATTACTGCAAATTATGCGGACTACATAAAAAATTATCCTGTATAGAAGTATATCAATGTGCTCGTATTATACATTTATCTTCATAAAGTACGTCCTATTGCATAAAGTTATATTTTTAAAGTGCGAACATTTGACTGGCCCGATAATATTTATATTTGGTTTCGCGTCTAAATCTTCATCTACAAAGATTTTTCCATTTTCTGTCGTTAACAAAGCATTTCGAGATAAGTCACTTTATTACTTAGAAGTTAGCAATCTATCTTCTGTATGATCTAGACAATCGTTAACAGGCTGGTAACCACTTAGATTTACATTATCATCGAAAAAAGTTGCCACATCAAAAAATTGCAAAGAGGCTTAAGTCAAGTGGCACTAATGACAGAGAGAGTAATGGAGCTAAGCCTATTTCAGTTTTAGTAGGTTTATATAAATATTTACTCAGGTATTCAATTTATGGTCCAGATAAGATAGTGGAAAGCCACTCAGTTGATTACGGTGGAGTGTTTGTTGCAGGTACGTAGCATTATGAGCAAGTTTTTGAATAATGCTTTTCCGCTACTATGGTTAATTATGAGTGGGTTTGATAGGAACTGAAGAGCTTCGCTTAGGATTTAGTAAAATATTGTTTCATCACCTATGGATTTGTAGCGATATATATAGTGCAATATGAAATAAATATGTCACAAAGTGCCAGGGTTCCTAACTTAAGGGTTTTCCCCCCAAATTTAGGGGGTAAATAAGTGTGATGGGATTTTTTTAGGGGTTTGATTTGTTTAGGGTTTTTTTTTCTCTTGACTTTTACTGGGAAGTTTATAATGATTGTGACGCAGCTGGCTGTAAACGTTTTGAAAATGTTTCAATTACTTTATATTATTACAATTACTTTATTAATTCTACAGAGTTTTTTTTTATTTGGGGGATTTTAGGGGTTTTTAACTTTAGTTTTGGGAATAAATATTTTTGAGAGTTGGTAACACTGCAAAGTGCTAACTACAATGGGCGTATGCAATACGAATTCGACCAATCAGATTACGAAGCCTGAATCACGCAAATAAAAGATTATCGTGTCTAACAAATACATCTGTCCGACATCAACTGTCGGGCTTTGGCCCACCAGGCAATTATCATCTTGCCTGGCCTGAGAATCCTCCCGTTTCAATAGAGGAACACCATACCTCGTTTCACCACAGATTAGTAATTGCTGAACCTTGGCTTCCTCATTACGCTATAATGACGATCGAGGGCCATATTTACCAAGCTTGAGCACTAAGCTAGATGATACTGTTCTCAGTTCTTCCCAGGGCGTCGTAAAAGGTGACTAAGAGATTCTGCCAAGTTTACTTGGTCGTATAAAATATAAATGGACTTTTCTTGTAAGAATATTATCAAAGGAGAAACAAAACTGCTTGAGTTATAACTACTTACTGATATGCATAGGCCAATTACTGTCATATGGGACTGCAAGCTATCATAGGCCAATTACAAAAATTAAAAAATCAAAAAACCCGACTGCGTAAACTTTAAATAAAAACTAAAAAGAAATGTTATTGGGTTCCAACTGTTAAAGTCGCTATGTTCCGTATTAGAATTCTACTGGACTTGTTTTTTCTATTCAGTTTTTATTTAAAGTTCACTTTTTAAGCAGTCGGGTTTTTTGGTATTTTAAATAAACTTTTTTATTTTCCAGTTTTTGGTTAGCATTTCTCATTCCAAATTACATTTAAACATACTTATAAGTTGTATATTATTTTTGTAAGCCAAAAACCCTTTTTTTTGATAACCCAATCAATAGGTAAAGAGGAAAAAATAATTTTTAATGACATATTATATGGCGCCAAAAATCGGCCATTGAAATTTTTACAATTTTGATATAGCCAGTGTCACTCTTACAATTAAGACGAATTTAACGACACCTCTCAAACTAAAAAAGACTTGCAGGTCTGCTGGAAGAGATTTCTTTAGAAATAAGCAGTACCTTTGTGTCATCTTTCCCATTTAATTGTAATTATTCTTCTTTCTGTGTGTACATAAATTGTTAAATAAATAAAAAATAAATAAATAAAATCCATGAAGCCGTTTAGGCTACAGAGCGTGCCAAAGAAATATACATACATTCATACACTCGAAAAACATAAGTAACCCTCCTTCTGGCGCAGTCGGGTAAAAATATCTCAATATAATATATGCCTACCTATTATTACAGACGTTCTGGCTGAAGTAATATGCAGCAGATGTCTAACGAACGCCAATGTGTAATTACACGCTCATTTCTTGCGTAAGTACGAAATTTGGCAGTGGCGTTGGATTATAAAGTCTCTAGATGAACATTTAGCCAGATATTCTAAACCGCCCAAAAGCAATACGCGCACAAATTATAATCGGGCGCCTATTTTGATTGGACGCGCTGTCAGTAAATATTAGTCTCAATTTTTGTACAAAGACAGTACAGATATTAAGAACATTAAAAAGTATGAGATTTCTTACTTTCGGTATGTGTAAAGAATGAAAGAAAAATCATTTATTCAGCACGGACACATTGGCAACACAAGAGAGAGAACATGAAAGATAAATAAAAAATATTATAGTTAAAAAAAAACTATAGAACATGCTTTAGTCATCCAAACTGAACGTGTATGCAAAATTTCAGCTCAATCGGAAACCGAGAAGTGGGGCAAATTTAACTTCCAAGATTTTCTTACGTAGTTAGTTAGTTACAGGTGAAGCTAATCAAAGCGTGTAAAAATAACGCTACAAAAAGAGACAATTAAGAAATCTGTTTAGCTATTTGAAGATATTAAACATTATCTTCAAATAGCTAAACAGATTTCTTAATTGTAAACTGCTTTTGTTGGGTACATCTACAGTTTTTATATCAATGATACTGCTCGGGTGCGCCTACAGAACGCTCAAAGTTTGAAAAGCACTCATTGGGTTTCGAGCCATGGGCAACGACTGAGAAATTCTTCGGAGGAGAAATTCAGATTAGTAAGTATGTACCTACTATTATTATTTTTCTTGCGAAACTTTCAATTGTAGGTAATGCTTGGCAAAGTTCTTCGTTTTTTTACAAGTGACCTTACCTTCCTACTTTTTTGTGTTTTCTTTATAAAAGTTTTCGCCAAATTCTTAAAAGTTAGCGTATTTTTCTTAAAAATTTTTAGGGTCAGGTAATTCAGTCCTATTCTCTCAAACAGTAGGTATGATACCCACTCAAATCTAATTTATATTTTCTATATCTAAAGCATCGATTTTCACAAAATTTGCTCTTCCGTCGCTCCGAGTCCACTTAGTAATGTAATCAGTGCCATTACTGTATTATTTTCATCCCTAAAAAAAGCATTGCCTTCCTATCTTTTGAGAAATTCTTTATGACTTCAATCAAAATAAGGTATAATTAATAGATGAAAGGAACGACTTTTCTTTCAGCTACCACGGTAATAGAATAATTACAATTATCGTTGCCCCTTGTAGTACTGACTCGGAATTACAATGTCTTTAGTCGGTAACATCTTTGTTGGTCTGTAATATGTCTTTTTATTAATATTACGTATTATCCTAATTTGTTTTCTTGTAGACAACAAAGGGATTTGGGATAGACTTTGTCAAATATAATATTGTGTGTACTTTTGAAAGCACTCGTTAATGAGGATTCTTACTCAGCTTTCAAAGTAGTTCAGACAACATTATTATACTTTCGTTTAGCGTTTATTTGATTTGTGAGATTTTGGGTTACAATATCGTTGAAAGCACGTATATCATGAAAGACAAAGGACTTATTGACAGTGTATGAAAGACAAAAGAGAAATACATAAAATATAAGAGTAGGTACCTGCCTTTTAAAAGGCAAATATATTTTTTGCCAATAGATTTAAGAGAATGGGTAGAATCTAGCTGATGACGTCATCGGTCATAATGCTTCTAAAATTAGAGAATATTGTATTAGGAGAAACAAAATAAGCAATAACAGAATGAAAGAAAAACTTCAAGAGAAAGTAGATGTAAAAGTAACTTAAAGATATTTAAGTAAAATGTTATCGTAACGTTTTGACTTACGTAAAGATAGTTGGAAACCGTTCACTTCAGAATATTTTTACAATTTCCAACATTTTCATTTCATGTTTGCTGCTAGAAATGATTCAATGAAAGAGAAGTAGGAACTTTAACGTTTATTGATACCTAAATGAATTAATAATCGACATAAAGTTTTTTTTATACTGTAATATATTTTTCTACTTATTTCTAAACAAAAAGAAAGACCTAGTCTTATTTATAAACCTATGTAAAAAATTGAATCATTGATTCAAAGTCAAAGTCAAAGATTTTTATTTCATTGTCGTGTGTGTTTCATTGATTCAAAGTCAAATATTTTTATTTCAACTGGGCCTTTGCAGGCACTTTCAAAACCATGATTGCTTGATTGTTGTTTTTCTTATTTTTGTGAAATTGTACGTTTATTGGTTTATATCGTATATTAAATCAACGTGAAAACGCCAATGTCACTCCATATAATGTTGAAGACGAGACCGTAGGCACCGTTTATTGGTTCAAAGCTACAGTATCTCATACTGTATGAGGTACTGTAGCTTTGAACCAATAAACGGTGCCTCTCTGTATGGCATACAGAGAATATTACATCTCACTGCATCCGAGAAGTGTATGATCAATTTAGTACCCGTTACGTCTCGACTCTCATGTGAGTGCTCGTGTCAGCTGCGTCTATATTGATAAAAGACATAAAACTAGTCTGAAATTCTCAAGAGCTGAAGTTAAATGTTTTGATTTAGATGGAACAATGTATATTACTGATTCAATAATTGTGATCAAAATCAAACACTACCAAGAACAAGGAGGTAGGAGTGTAGTCTATAATATCAAAGCCAAAGTCATGCTAATGTAAGTTTTAAAGTCCCAAGATATGAGAAAAGAAATATAACTTAAACCCACTTGGAAAGAATTTGGAGGGAGCGAAGATAGATAAATTGCATAAACTTGCTGGAGACAGCGGTGATAGTTACTTTGCAAAAAAAATACTGAGAAATAGAGCTGTCAGTATAGGCTGAAATGATAAATGTTTGCAACTATTTTTAAGCCGGGCTTCCACTGTGACAGGTTAATGAGCAAGTAATAGCTGAACGGAACGGACCGCAACTAGCTGAAATAGGTTTTACCTTCCATTGTGGTGCTGGAGGAAGTTGTTACAAATCCCATGGACGGCGCATCGAACCAACGCCTCGATTCTCAGCGAACTGGAAATCACCACCAGGCTCTCCACAACATGTCTCCGCAGGGTGCTCGAATTCTTCGGGCGCATTGCAAGGAGACGTGGTGATAATTTGGAGAAGATGCTCATGACGGGCAAGGTTGAAGGGAAAAAACCCAGGGGGCGGAGCCCAATGCGCTGGACTGAGCAGATTCGCTCGACACTCGAATCCAGTGTGAGCGAAGCCATCCATGCTGCAGGGAACAGGGCAAAATGGCGGAGTATAGTCCAGGAGAAGGTGATCATACATAGAGGTCACGACCCTCATCAGTGAGGAAAACGACTCATGGAGGAGGAGGACCTTCCATTAAGAAAGAGATTTGACAATTGCCTTTCACTGCAAAAAAGAAAATAAGAATGAGTTTGATAATTATATTATTACTCGTTCAGTCCTCTTCGCGAAACTCTTTATTGGTGGAAGCAGTTCTATAAAGTCTACCCACTTTAAGCCCGGCTTTAAGATCATAATTTTGTAGGCAAAATCACACGATATATGAATTTGAATTTCGGAATTTGTACATATTTTACCCATCGTCGCCGTACGAAATATCGATAAGCAAATACGACTCTTCGCGAATATCATAAACTTATTGCCATATCGTTTGTTTCGACATATCGACGTACCATGTCGTGTTGCCTATATCGCCCACATCAATCTAGTCCACAGCGAGGCAGTTGACACTCCCGTAACAAAGTTCCAAGCTGTCCTGTCTGCAGAGGATACGAACAATCTAATTGTCAAACGTAGTGTAGTCTCAGCTCTACTGGACTGTACTGGTCTTGATTGTTCTGCTAACTTCATGTAGGGTGTTAAGTAGTAGGTATTTACCTACTATTTGCTTGAGTACCGAATAATGTAGAGCAGGAAACACTTATAACATTATCGCGACAACATTCTTTTCTCTGCAACTCTTTTAACACGAAAATGGGATAGTACCTAGATATAAACTAACCGTCAAAAACCCCCGACTCCGACTGGAAAAAGAGCTGTAACTTTTGAACGGCTGAACAGATTTTCATGAAACATAGCTAAGATGATTCCCGATTAAACTAGCTTCCAATTAAAAAAAACTGTATTGATATTGGTCCAGCAGTTTTGAATAAATTTTATCTATTATTTTGTATTTTAAGGTACCTAAATAAATACTCTAGCCGGTAATATTATATTTGTAGAAATAAAATCCAACGAAAGGAAAACCAAAAAGAATGAGTTGTTACTCCCAATACGGTCCGGCTTTATTCAATGCTTGTAACAACGGGTACACTCAGTCGTTAATTAAAAGTTTTCTCCGTTTTCATCCACTACCGCACTTCACTCAGATTTTACGGTAACAGCATTGTTATTTATTGTTATACAGGTTGGTGATACTGTTATGACATTAAATGAAACCACGTAATTGGTATCACGTTCTAAAGCCATACACAAAAAATCAACGATTTTCACGCATGTTATTTTGGCATAATATTTCACTCTACCCTCATTCGTCTCGGTGAAGAGACATCAAAGTTACATAGGTCATCTTTATCTATTCTGTACGTGTAAATTTGACGACACGGTTGGCGCAGTGGCTAAGCGATTAGCCTTCTACGCTACGTGCCGCGGGTTCGATCCCCGCACGGAACAAGTATTTGTATGATCTACAGATAGTTGTTTCGGGTCTGGGTGGTGTGTGCATGTGACATGTATGTTTGTAAACTGTACCCTCGATACAGGAGAAATCCTAGTGAGGGGCAACGATAATATAAAAAAAAAAAAAAAAAAAATTTAGGTAAGAACAGATAAGAGACTTCAAATTTCGCTCTAACGATTTCATCTCTAAGGGTGGTCGACCGGAAAAGTTGACGATTGTACACAGTGTACTTATAACAAATAAAGTACCTCATTCAATCGGTGTTAATATTACCCGAAAATGCAAAATTATCATCACCGAAAACCAATCTGATAATAGTGAGTAATGTTGGCAATATAAGGGATCTACTCTATTTAAAGCAAAGCTGAAGCTAACTACGGGCTACACTTTAAAAAATGTACTGTTTTCGATCAAATGACTTCATGGTTGATTAGCTTTCTGCGCTACGTGTCGTGGGTTCGATTTTCGCACGGAACAAATATATTTTGTATGATTAACAGATAGTTGTTTCAGGTCAGGTGTTTGTGCATGAGAGATGTATGGCAGTCTTTATATTATAACATCAAATTCTGAGTGAATGGGTGGATCTTATTTTTAACTACTATCTATGATTTCTCTTTGGAATAACTTAAAAATGAATAGGTTACGGTATGCTTGGCGTTCATATTTCCGTACCCCAATCCTGCATGTATGTTTGGATACTGTACGGTCGGCCAACAAATTGGTATATCAATTTTGACAAAAATTCCTAGGACATGAAAAGAAAAAAAAAAGAATGAGTATTTTTTTATAATTTTTACACACCTTGTCTAAGTGTTTATCATCCATATTTCCAGTCGCAGGACTACTGAAATAAATTTCATTAGAAATAAGTAGTTCCAATGTGCTCATATGTCACATTTTTATTACCATGTTTCCTTGTGTGTACCTACATAATTAAATAAAATAAATAATAAATAAATGAAAATATCACTAAAGTTACTTCATTATTTTGACAAGAGAATAATACCTTTTTGTTTTATGGCGTACAAACAAATTGCAACCTTCGGGTAGTAGAGCAATTCTTTGGCCGACTGTACCTACCTACGATACAGGAGGAATCCTAGTGAGGGAAATGAAACATTTTGAAGCCAAAATCGATATTCAATTGCTGTGTAACCAAAACATTCAGCGATGCGCGTAGTGGAGTGCTAACCTAGTGGAAGATCGATAACAAGTGCCCAATATAGGAAAATAAGGTGATTTATCATTATAATATAATACCTGATACATTATCAGTTCGTTCGGACAGTATCAGTGATACTCGTATCTTGATCGATATCATCTAATACTGTTTGCTCAGGTTGTGTACTATTTTCGAACAGTTTTGAAAAAAAAATGGTGCCTATTGAGAAAGAAAGAAAAATCATTTATTTGCCACAAATACAAGACACACTAGAATAATAGACATAGGTAATAAGAAGAGGACAGATGCACACACAGAGAAGACATTTTTCTTAAGATGGCAAGCAACAAACAGTGTAAAACTAAGTAGAAAGATAATAATTAATATCTAATATCAATATATACGAGTATATTATATTTATATTATTTATATTTTTTTTTGTATATTTATTATTGTTAATTATCTTGTCCGTGCACCTACCATACTTTTTTGTCTGCATCACCCTTAGGTTGACTGGTAGAAAATGCTTACGGCATTAAGTACGCCTCTGTACTTAGTGCATAAAGTATAAATAAATAAATAAAGAATAATTTAATAATTAGAAACAATAAAATTTGACTCTTACCCTGTATTTACCAATGCTTTTGAACTATCCCCGACGACATCACGATTTCTAAGCGAAATTTAAAAAGTATCTAACCTGTTTTTACCAAAACAATCTTTATTTACACGCATAAAATAAATAAAGATTACATAAGTTTCTACTTTGATGTTCCTTCATCTAGACGTATGAGAGTACAGTGAAATATTATGAAAATCATTGATTTCTTGTGTGCGGTTTCAGAACGTGATACCAAAGACGTTTTTTCATTTAATGTTGTAAAGCCGTCGCCACCCTGTATAAAATTAATGAGCGCGTTTTTAACTCCGGATCATTTCATAATTTTGTTTCATACCATGTTATGTACTGTCGATTCATGCCGTCATTTGGTGTTGATTAATTATAGTATAAACATAAACATAACATACTGGGCAGACACGTAATCCGTAATGTTTGAATTGAACGAATTTGCAGTCATTCAGGTAAATATTTAAGAATCTGTTTCGTTTTAAACAATTTTAAAGCCTAAACTGAAATAGAGGTGTAGAATAAATCTTGTTATGCCCAGAAATAGATCGTCGTCATTGGGCGTTTTCACACTAACCGATACCGATGCAACATCGATAATTTATTTATTTAAAATGCTTCATGTACAAATACAATGTACAAAGGCGCTCTTAATACCGTAGTACCGTAATTCTCTAACAGACAACCTTAAAGTGATGCAGACACAATGAAGATAGATGATAATTATAGAGGTATAAAACTTAAAAACTAATAAACATTATCAACATAATTATATATAAATAAATATGTATTATTGTGTATACCAATTATTTATTCGCGATTACGTTGTTGGTCCTATAGAGAAAGTTGTTCAGTTTGATGGTCAGTGGGCCAAGCACGAATGTTTTGACGTATAGTAACGTAAACATAAGCAAATTTTGATTATAAAATACGATGAATCTATCACATTTTTGTTCAATTTTATGCAACAAACGCACTTGTTTCATGAAAATGTAAAAATGTTGCATGTGTTTCCAAAAAAATATCATGGATTAAACGTGTATTTTTGGTTCAAAATTTGCTTACGTTTACGTTACTATACGTCAAAACATTGGTGCTCGGACCACTGATCCGCATTTCTGATACACGTTGTATACCGAGCAACCAAGTTTCAAGAATACACTTCTTTTAAATTTGGAACTACAAAATTGGGAACATAATATTGTGATTTCACATTTTTTTACGGCTATCGAACTTGGCCATTACTTAACAGAATTATTTTTGTGAGATTCCTTTTAAATAAAGTAACTATCGTTCTTGCTTATCATGTAGCCGAGTACCGAGCCGTGATGGACAATATTTTTGACATTTATAAGGTTGATAAGGGTCATATTATTTGTCAGTTGTTTGACATCGCTACAGATAATTATCTGAAGGTACATAGGTAATATATCAATCTGAACCCGCAATTTTAATATTTTTAATGGTATAAATAATACATTATGAATTATGAATGCTTATTGGGGTAAGCTGTACGTACGTGTACCATGGCGTGATTAAAAATATTATTCTTATTTTTTGTGTGATAATAGCTGTAAACGATAAAATTATAATTCAATCAATTATTATTATTTGTATAAGGATTACAGTTACAATCTTCGTTTTTTATGTTTTCGACTCTTTTTAATAAATATTCTTAAATTCGAAAACAAAATCACTATAATTAATGCCGAGAAAAACGTTCATGAATAACAAAATTATGAAGCCGAACTTCACGACGCCTTAGAACCGATGGCATAGTAGAAACAAAAGTATGTCAACTCGAGGTCCGTGCGGGACATAGGTAAATGTCTACTCTAGCCAGGATATGCAGGATTGTCCCTATCTACAAGTTTTTGAGATACCTACGTATATTACCGTTAACAAAAAACCATAGCATAGGTGGATACGGTTTTTATGGATGTTAATAATTAAATTCTCATAAATAAATCAATGGTTGCAGCGGGTTTTGGGGTCCCGACTGTTGCAGTCGTTGCAATCTAGATATTTTTCTAGTGTGCGTGCTTAAGGACACATAATTGACCAGCCGCGTTCGTAACTTCTTTATAAAGATAACATACTTTTCTGTTTCTACTATGGCGATAGGGAATTAATAAAAAAGTTATCGGTATTGGGGTCCCGATCCACAGCCCTCGGCAAGTTAGTTCACGTGCAGAATTCTGATTAGTTCGAGAGTGAGAACTTGTGTACATTTTTAGTGCTCAAATAGTTTGATTAAGGATGCGAATTAAGGTTGGATTTGAGGCCAAATACTGTTTGCTATTCTATTTTAGTTTTATGTGAGTGTAACTTGTGAAAGGTTTCTGATTAATGTTGAGTATGAAACTTATGAAACTAGTTGGGCATTCCTGAAATATGCAGATGATTTAGCTTAAAAGTTTTACTGTTGTTCAACCAATCACAACAGTAACGTGAGATTTTAAATGATTAAAGATACGACCAGCCTTTCAAAAACCCGGTTCAAGGATCGAGGTTAAGAGTAATTAATTTTGGGATACCTATACTTATTACATTTCTACTTGTAGATAAATACCACACTAAAATATACTCAAATTCGGACCACTAAATCTTAAAAAAGGAATAATAATTTAGCATCTGAGTAACAAGTATTGGTAACTCTGCTCACGGCACTAGATTCTCATCCAGTTTGTTCACGTCCAGAATTCTGATTAGTTGGTAGTGAGAACTTGTGTGCTTTTGTAGCTCGGACCTCGACATGAATTGAGGTTGGACTGTCGAAACGTCTAACTCGAAACATGTAGGAAATTGAGCTGTTTTACCGAAGTATAGGTAAGTAAACACAATTGCCATGTTTCCATTGTTATGAATTGCGACTGAAAGTGATTGATAAGAAAAAGAAATATGCTTTTTCCTTTCTTATAAAAAAAACCCGCAAATATTTTCGACTAAAAGCGAATACTCATTAACAAACCATTAATATCGTTAATATATGAATTATTACAAAAACTCAGCAATTTATTGAAACTTTATTTGGTTTGTCTATGAACTTTACATTATTCAAATTCAAACCATCTTTGTTTTACCGAAATGTTCGAGAATATATCCAAACAATAAAACGAACTTCTCCCTTTCTCTACCAGGGAGTAGGGACTTTCCAATCTGGTAGGTGAAGTGTTAAAAAAACACGGCATTTACTCCCTACACATGTTTTAATAAATATAAATATTTTTATCTTATAATTTTAACTAATAGGTCACATGAATGATTGGACACCCTGCGGTCCGAATTGCGATAAAAGTGATAATATCGCGAATCCGACCAAATTTAATAGTCACAAAATATAAGGGCTATTGAGTAATGTTATTAATTGTGACATTGGTCGGATTCGCGATATTATCACTTTTAGCGCAATTTGGACCGCAGGGTAGGTGTTTATTTTCCGGTAGGTACCTACTGTCGGCAAAGAAGAGAATTTGTTTGTACGCCATAAAACAAAAAGGTCTCTCTATTATCTTGTCAAAATAATGAAGTTTCAACTTTTGTGATATTTTTACTTGATTGCAAGTTCTCGACTGTTCATGTTTTTTCGGAGAATATTGGTGTAACGTGTACATTGAGTTATTTCGGCGAACTGAGTTCTCGCCAAACGTGATTATACCCACCGTGTTTCCATTTAGATTCGAAATATTATAGCAGATAGCTGTTTGATAACTCGTAAAAGTTATTGGTTCTCGTTCAATTTCGAATGTAATTGACAGCTTGCTTCATATTGCTATGATCGATTTTATTTTATTCTCTGTAAAAAATTCAGAAATTTCGATCAGTCCATCCCGCAGTGTAGTGAGTTCATTTCAGTGGGCCGAGCATGAATTTTTTTGACATATTGTAACGATAACTTGAACAAATTTTGAATAAAAAATACACGTATATCCATGATATTTTTTGGAAATATACAGGGTTACTGGTAATATGACGGCAATCCGTTATGGGGATGTAGGAGAGATCATTTCCAACCAAATGACTCCTGATGACTCCTAGGCAAATGTCAACCATTTTCGAGTAATATGTCATTTTATATTTTTTGAAGATATTTACATTATACAACTTTGAACATTGATAAAAAAAAAGCCAATGCATACAATATTTTTATATTAATATTATCTGTTTGCTAACATTTCAGTACATAATATTCAATGATAAAATGACAATTATCTGCAATAGTTTTGAAATCAGAGCTACAAATCGTTACGCATTTCATAATTTTGAGCAGGTCTTGTGACTAAAATGGTCGATTTCTGCAAAATAACACAGAAGTACTTTATCGGCAGAACATTTAGAAAACATGTACAACTTTTCAGCTATCCAACGAGTTACAATAATCTAACAGAAATCAGAATTTGAGTGAACAGTATACAATTATTGTGATAAAGACAAAATCAACTTCAACCAAAATTGCATGCTGTCCTCCGCCTGAGGGGGGCGGAGGGTTGTGCTGGACTCCTACCGGCTAAACTCACCACGGTAGTCCACTTTGGCACCTACAGGTGGGTTTCGGGTACTCTTAGAAAACCGCGCCGAACCTAACCTAACCTAACCTAACCAAAACCTAACCTAACTTAAGCTTTTTTTTTTTGTTACTTGGTGTAACCGGGGACTGGAGAATCACTGTTCGCCAATGGTTATATGCCAACTTTCCTAATCGATGGATTGGCAGAGGAGGCCCAATTCCTTGGCCAGCAAGATGCCCAGACTTAACCCAATGTCCGGCACACGCCTCCGACCCCCCCCAGGTGGAGGAAAGACCTATGATGGGTTCTCATCAAGTAAAAAAAAAGCTTAAGTTAGGTTAGGTTTTGGTTAGGTTAGGTTAGGTTAGGTTCGGCGCGGTTTTCTAAGTGTACCCGAAACCCATCTGTAGGTGCCGAAGTGGACCACGGTGGTGAGTTTAGCCGGTAGGAGTCCGGCACACCCCTCCGCCCCCCTCAGGCGGAGGACAGCATGCAATTTTGGTTGAAGTTGATTTTGTCTTTATCACAATAATTGTATTCTGTTCACTCAATTTCTGATTTCTGTTAGATTATTGTATCTCGTTGGATAGCTGAAAAGTTGTACATGTTTTCGAAATGTTCTGCCGATAAAGTACTTCCGTGTTATTTTGCAGAAATCGACCATTTTAGTCACAAGACCTGCTCAAAATTATGAAATGCGTAACGATTTGTAGCTCTGATTTCAAAACTATTGCAGATAATTGTCATTTTATCATTGAATATTATGTACTGAAATGTTAGCAAACAGATAATACTAATATAAAAATATTGTATGCATTGGATTTTTTTTTATCAATGTTCAAAGTTGCATAATGTAAATATCTTCAAAAAATATAAAATGACATATTACTCGAAAATGGTTGACATTTGCCTAGGAGTCATCAGGAGTCATTTGGTTGGAAATGATCTCTCCTACATCCCCATAACGGATTGCCGTCATATTACCAGTAACCCTGTATATAATATGGAAATATTTGCAGTATTACATTTTTATGAAATAAGTGGGAATGTTGCGTAAAATTAAATAAAAATGCGATAGAAATTTGTATTTTTGATTCACAATTTGCTTACATTAACGGTACGATACGTCAAAAACATTCATACCCTTTATAGTACTATTAATGAGAAATGTGGAAACAAGACGAATAAAAGTATCGATCAAGCCGATCGATTATTTATATAAGGTCCCAACCTTCCTAATGAATGAAACTTCCTAATGACTAGAGCATGTTCCCAGTTGTGTGTGTGTGTTATTATGTTATAGAATGATAATTCGTCATAATATCTTTTTACACTTCTTCTCTATATAAAATTTGACTATGCCAAATCTCACACTCCCGTGCGCGTAATATGCTCAAAAAGGGGTACCTACAAAGTTTTCTCTTCTATATTTTATTATTATTTTATTTTATTTATTTATATTTATATAATTTATATATATATATTTTATTTATATTATTTATTTATATTATTTATTTATATTATATTTATATATTTATTTAAATTTATATAATTTATCTATATTTTATTATTATTTTATTTTATTTATTATATTTTATTTTATTATTCTATATTTTTATATCTATCTAGTCTAGATAACATGATTTGCACAACATAAATTACACACTATCTAAAAATATAGCATTTTATACTCGATATTGTAGCGTTTTGTGACATGACTTATGGATGTTATTGTTGAATGGAAAAAGAAAATTTATTTACGTCAAAAGTGGTAAGAATAAATTATATTTCGGTCGAGTTTTTCATCAAAAGATGGATGGATTTATCACGAGGTTGTTTGCCTTTGCGTCTGTTTATGGACAAAATCTTGACTACAATTGATTCGATTTCGGTAAACCTCGAATGAATAACTTTGAGTTCGATGACTTGATTTGAATGAAATGATTTCCAAGAAAGGTAAGTACCTACTACTTGGGTACAGAAATATTTAGTATGTAGGTACCTACAACTACATTCAGGATCAAAATAAATATAATATATATCATGCGGAAAGCTAAAATCTTTAAATTTGGATTCAATTCTTTATGTGTTTTGCAAGATCTTAATAAAAATTTGGTACAAGTTCAAATGGACCTGTTGGACCTGTACAACGAAATAATAAAAATTTTATAGTAGCATAATTTAATTTAATACAAAGTATTAAAATAAATAGCAAATAATTCTGTGTATGACAGAGTTATGCAATTGTTTTGTTTTACCATTTTAATGCTTTTTTTTTTTTCTTGGGTCATCATTAATAATTTAATTAAATAATTAAAAAAAAAATGTTTATAAACTCAGATTAAAACAAATATCTTCAAATATATAAAACCTTATATTCATCATCAAAAAGTAATTCATTGAGTAAAAGGTTAAATATTTTTTTTTTTTTTTTTGTTAATGTCTTCAGGTAAATAAAGGAATCACATTTTGGAACCATCACCCATACACATTGTAGATGTAAATTATCTGTAAACAAAAATATACATTTGGATTGTAAAACAAGAGATGAAATAAATAAAAAAATAAATGCTCTTTTCTATAAATCACTTTTTAATAACGCTTGATATTTATACAAAATAATTTTATTCGTGATTCTACCTTTTATTTCATTTAGGTTCCAGCCTAGTCCTCTTGTCTGAAATGAAATATTAATACTAAAATTATGTTTTTGTTTGTAGTCTCTACTGTGCCCATGTTATTTTGTTGTGTCTAGACTTCTTTAGTACTTACTCTGAGGTCTAGACTGACAGCTGTAAAACGAGGACAAAGATAATTTAACAGAAAATAGAAAAAATTACAGCAATGGGGGTGAAGTTGTTATCGAAAAACCTTTTTTTTTCTTTATCAATTTCGATAGGTTGGAATAAAGTAAACCACATAATAATTATATGCTATTTATAAGCAATATAAATAATTACATTATATTTTATTACATTCCAATTATCTTCTTAAGTTTAACTATTGTTTGCCTAGTTCTGCATGCTTACATCATGAGAAGACAATGTGTATTTCTAATTAAAATGAAAATTTCTCATTTATGAATAGAATAGAATAGAAAACATTTATTTGATACAGGCCATAGGAGAAAGCACATCAAAAATAAAAATAGAAACATTAAGAGATCACAAAGAAATAAAAATAAACACGAACAAGAAATAATAATATTATTATAATATTAAGTGAACTGTAATGTTCTTTTGAGAACAAAGATTCTTTAAACTTTTTATTATTCTAAATAATTATACTCTATACAATATGAACCTACACAGCCTAATTATTTAAAACATAAAAAAAAAAAAATGTTTTAAATAATTAGGCTGTGTAGGTAATTAGGCTAGGTGCTCAGCTTTATACTTGTATTTTAATTTAAAAACAAATATAAAGCTGAGCACCTAGGCGTCAAAGTACCTACTCCTGATCGTTGTCAATTGGTAGAGTGCCCAGAAGACAGGCAGCATTGCCACGTTGAATGGCAATGCTTATTATTTATTCAAATAAATTAGTAAAATATGAAATTAGAAAAAGCTTTATACAAGGTTATATCGAATTGTTGACGAAAGTTTACAATTTATTGTAATGGGCATATCTAAACATAAAAAAGTAAAGAAACGAAGTTTGGATTCGAATAATCAGACGTATGGATGAACAAACAGACAATGACTGACTAAGGGTCTTAGTTTGATCACGAAATACTCAGAGAAACCATATAAAAATACGGAAAATATTATAACAACGCGTATATAAAGTTACTTATCTATTTTCTCCTACAAATTAGACCTCTATGTAGGTAAGTAAAATATGACGTTTGCTAAGGCTTAATGTCACGGAAATGCGGTGCAAGTGAAATGTTGTTTTCTTGACGTACTTAATGATCCACCTCGGTCCCGTCGTGAATAAGTTTCAGAATAGCTTCCTTATTTGAATCATGGAATACTCAATGTTACATGAAATGGCCAGAGACCAGAATAAAAAAAAAACGTAATAGCTACATTTTTAACACGCTCTTATTAGCTTCACCTGTAACTAACTAATTAACTATGTAAGAAAATCTTGGATGTTAAATTTGACCCACTTCCCGGTTTCCGATTGAGCTGAAATTTTGCATACACGTTCAGTTTGGATGATTAAAGCGTGTTCTATAGTTTTTTTTAAAGTATAATATTTTATTATTATTTAATAGCAAGGCGCTGGCTGGATTCTCCAAAGTTTAAGGCAGAAGTCTCGCATACGATGTTATTAAATCCCTTGTAATAGTGGGCGAGAAAAAATAATTCTTGCCTGGCTGGAGGTTCTCTGGTCTCACCGCTGGTTCCAGAGAGGAAGGCGAGGGAAATACGTAAAAAAAAAAAATACCTGGAAGCAAACACTTTGTTGATTTCCACGCTAAAGGTATTATTTGTCTGTTGATAAATTAAATAGAGTACCAATTACACAATGACAACAAACTGATCGATGCCCATTTTTTGCACATGAGGGGACACATCTATAATATTCTTGGGGGGGGGACACTTTAATGCATTACAATTTTTTTATTCTTCTTTGTTTTAATATTGTGTAATATTCTGGCTTTTTATGTTTTGTGTATGCCTGTTATTGTAATTTTGGTGTACTGTGTGCAAAAAATAAATTATTCTTTTTTCTTTCTTTTTCAATAGAATAGTCAATAGACAATGCATCTTTTATAGTAAGATTGCAGAAACCGTTGAAACGCATAAAATGTGTTTTATTTTAACTCGGTCGGCAAGGATAATAAGTCAAAACATTTACGTCGCATATATATACAAACTCATAACACTCCAACTCCCACGCAGCTCGACGCAATAAATATATTGCCGTCCACATAAATTATACACGTACGTAACGCCATTTACGATAAGCTAAATTATAACATTGTAACTTTAGATGCTAGTGATCGGGATCAAGTATTTCAGGGGCTTAGCTATGACACGGTAAGCTCTAGCCGGACTATCCTACAATTTGCAACTTTAATTTATAATATTTACGATTCAAAATTAAGTGCATCGTTACCTAGGGATATTAAAATTTAAATAAATGAACGTATGACAATCCCTACCATTGATATTCATGATAGGTTAGATCAAAATTGGTTATGTCCACTAAAAATTACTTCAAAAATAGTGAAATCCAATACATCAAAAAATCTCTCGTTTCCTGGTTTCTCTCTCGTTACCTCTTTTCCGTGTTCTGTGGTTGGGTTATTTAAGTAAAAAAACAACTTTTACTTAATATAATTAAATGAACTTTTATCGAGTAACATAAACATATCAAGTGTACTATTATTAATATAATATAATGTTATAATAGTAATCGGTCAGAATTTCTCATATAGGTACTCTTATCTATCTATAAAAAACAAATCAAACGATTATAGTAACATTTTCGTCAGTCCCGAAAATCCCGGAATTATGAAAAACTCCCGAAATTTTTGGGACTGGAATAGGGTCGGGATCCCGGGATCAAATCCTCTAGCTGTCACCTTTGCAACTGATATCACAGAGTTTCCATGGTTGCCTAGTACACCTTCGCTTTGCCTTTTCTTAGGTGAAGAAATCATAGTTAGTAAAAAATTTTAGCCCATACTGTCCCACTGCTGGGCAAAGGCCTCCCCCAATTTCTTCCATACGTTTCTTTTCTACGTCACCTTGAATCCTTCTGGTACGCGTCTAGATCATCTAGCCACCTTTTTCTGCATTGTCATCCATGTTCAGGCAACCATTGGTGTAGAGCACAGAACACCACACCATTTGCTACAGCTCGGGACGCACACTGAATAGGTGATGCGCAGTCGGTGCAGTACCCCACATATTTTTTATTTTTCTAATAAAATTATAATTTTTTCTACTTAATTTTACATTTTTGCCATCCTAAGAAAAATGTATTCTCTGAGATTCTCTGTCTATACACCTGTCCTCTTCTTATTACCTATGTCTATCATTCTAGTGTGTCTTGTTTTTTGTGGCAAACAAATGATTTTTTTTCTTTCTTTCTAACACAGAAAGAGACGAAAATAACACAGAAAGAGACCTCTTTTCTGTGTTCTGTGGTATAGAGACATTTGCCCACCGCACCGGTCGGAATGCATACTTATTTGAAAGTATTTTTATTAAATCTATCCCAAACAAAAGTAAACATGAATCATTGAAAATCTTAGCTTTTTATTAGCATTCCCGCTTAAAAATAAACGTGAAATTGCCAATTTGCGAGCCCGGTTTGGTAATAAAATGTCGAAACAGGAAACATTGCGGTATCTTTTACTGTCTGGCTTAAAAGAAACAATGTATTTTGTAATGTAAACATTATCTTATTGCTTTTGTTAAATTTTGAAGTAAACAGTAAAATGGGTCAATAAAATCACGCTGTTTTTAGGTCATGTTGGCATGAATTCTTACATTAGAATAGCTCATACAGTGATGGGAAAATTGGACAACTACATAGAAAGGTTAATAACTGCCGAGTGCCTCGAGAAATATCTAGAGTATAAAAAGTATAGAGCAATTAGCGAGGGCAGAAATTGAATTGCCCAAACATTTCCAGTATAAGCTGACCTTTCATTGTACCAAAAGCCTATACAGTGCGAGGTCAGCTTATACTGGAAATGTCTGGGCAGTTCAATTTCTGCCCTGCTAATAAGAGTTTGTAGTAACCCTCCAGGAGTATGAACCGTGAGCTCGGGTATGAACAACGCAGCCGCGACTCGAACTCCGCATTCGTCGGACAGCATAAACTGCGGAACCGGTTTAAAAAATGAGGTGTCTTTAGATTAATTTGATCCAGTGTCATAAAGAGAAGAAAGCAAGACGATTTGAAAAAATTATTAAAATAAAATGTAGAAAATAAAACTAAGTGTGTGCTGGGACACATAGTAGAAGTGAAACTTCAACGGATATATCATCTACCCCCTCCACGCAGCCGTAACGCTCTTTTTCGTGACGTAAAAATCCTAATACTCCGCGTCTATATAGAAGTTTCACTTCAAAAACGACGGCGACGAAGAAATCAAATAACTACCTACAACACAAAGAACGACATTCAATAGAAAAATTATATTATGGCATTGAATCGCCACTAGCCACTTAACTCTCAATCAGTATGCAATAAACACTCTTAGAATATTGAAACAATATACGGCATGTCCATTTAAACAATAACAAATTGGTTTGCTAACAATAGAAAAGTACCACTAGATTGAAAATCGAACAATTTACTCGCGCGTCAATTCAGCTAATTGATAGTCTCATGTATCAAAATCATTTACCGCAAGCCTAGATGACGCAGAGCGATAAAAAGAAATCATAATGTCGACGTTACTATGCAGGCCTAGCTTCTCGTAAGCAGAAAAAAACCACTCGTAAGTATCAGCTGTTCCATACATTTAGTCGGGAAGGAATTATTTTTTAACACCTGACAAAAAAAAAGTTAAAAAAAAAAAAAAAAAAAGTTTGTAGTGTGTATCTATCTGTGGCATCGTAGCTCCTAAACAGATGGACCAATTTCAATGCAGTTTTTTTTATTGAAAGCTAGTTTAATTTGTAATCATCTTAGCTATGTTTCATAAAAATCAGTTCAGCCGTTCGAAAGTTACAGCTCTTTTTCTAGTTGGAGTCGGGGGTTTTTGACGGTTAGGTTAGGTAAATGGAACACTTGATTGATTTCAGTGTTGGTCCCATAGCCCCCATCCCTTAAAGGGATAGGGACTATTCAATGAATAGTTTAGTCTAGAAATCATAATCTAATACGCCATTATAGCGTAGAAAAAAAATGAGAAAGAAAAATGTGAAAAAATGTGATAATCTAAATTTATTGAATATAAATCGACGAAAACTTGTGTAAAAATGTAGTATTATATGTATAATTATTTACTGTAATGAACACTCAAATAAGTAGTTTAATTCTTTTTAAATACATTTTTTTGTCATTTTTAGGAGTCAGATTTAGGTGAACTTTGTGAATTTTTATAAAATAAACTGCTTACCGTATCAATGCCGGAGTTTTACTCTCGTGCTCAAAATGATTACAACTATCGATTTTTACAATAAAATCGAGATGCAATAAAAATGGGGTTTATAATACACTGTGCGCATCACTGTAATTGGATTACATGAATTAATTTTTAACTTTTGGTTTGTCTTAGATGTGAATGATATTTCGTGTCGTATGTTTATTAAGCGTGATTACATCTAATCCCATATAAACTAGGTACATCCCAGTAATTTATGCTATTACGCCGTAGAGTCAGCAACCAAAATATATTATCATTATATTTAAAAAAAAACATGAATTAAAAACTTACTTTCAGAACTTTTGGCTTTATATAATATCTTCTTCGATGAATTAATTTCAAAATTATAAAAAAATACTAATTAAATCCCCGTATAAGTTGACACAAGTTATTCATAAGCAAAGTTTAAAAAAAATATTTTTTATCATGGTATATGGCGCTTGATACATGGAATACTTCGCCTTACGGAAGTCGCACTCAGACATTGACACTGAGCGATGATACCATATTTACTCAAATGTCAGTTACTACGCGATCCATCTCAAGATATCGCTGGCAATAAATTGTTGAGTATATGAGGGCCTTATGGAATACTAAATTAGTTTAAGGGATTGTCCTTTGGGGAGGAATTTCCCTTTGGCGTCAGCAAATCCTAAAAAGGATCCGTATTAAACCAGATTTACTTCCGCATCAGTAAACTTGATACCAACGATAACGAAGCATTACGACTATTCTCCGAATGGTACGGAAGAATAGAATAGATCTTTATTTCATGTAAACCAGATACAGGCACTTATAAAATGTCGAGACTGTAGGTGCACGGTTCCAAATAGTAGACCCTATGGAGAAGAACCGGCAAGAAACTCCATAGAAACTCTTTTAAAATAATAGATTACAATCATGATCAGTACAATTTTGTGGTAAGAGCCGCGAGCATAATGTAATAAAAAATAAGAATAGGATAATAATGATTTGCCTCTGAATAAGATTGCCATTTCAGTTATAAGCTGACCAGTTCCGACCGAAAGACAGCATTTGTTCACGAACATGACGTAGAGGTGTACTTTATTGGTTACTGGCATGCATCTGGGTACTCCTGTGTTCGATTCCTTACACGGGTTAAGGCGAGATTAAAGTACCTACTATTTGATTGTTATGAACCTCTGTAAATCTAACTAATGTCAATATTGTGCAAACCAAAAATCATTTTACCAAAATCGAACATACAAGTCGAATCGGTCAGTGCTGTGTGAATACAGAAACATGAATCATAGTAATTGGTTCGATAAAAAAAATTCACAAAGATGACATTATATCGCTATTAAGAACGTGTACTTTGCTAAAACTCTATCATTAATTCATGTAAAAGTTATATCAAAAGATAGGCTTTATTATTTTTTAGGTTATGTTGAGATCCGATTTTTATTTATCCATTCGTTTTTTTTTCTATGAAATAAAAATCTAGATAAAATCGAGCCGAACAAGCACTCGCGTCCGCCTCGCGGCGCCCTACACGACTCACCGTAAAAGAAACCCTATTTACTACGAATACAGTATTTTTTTGTATCTATATTCACCGCAATTCAACGTACTACAAGAGGGCGTTATTGGATTTATCTGTTTAGTAGTAACAATTTTACTAGCAGCCCGGAATTTGGAATCGTCCCTAACAGATGGTTATAGGCTCGCCCAGGCCCGCTATTATAAGGGATTTAATAACGTCATCTGCGGGATTCAGCCAGTGCCTTGCTATAACAAGATGTGACCATTGTTGATTATCGCTTTTTTTTTGACGGATTTCTCTCAGGCTTCTCGGAGAGCCTTCCCTATTTAATCAGTCAAGCGGTGAGACCGGAGGATCGCCAGCCAAGCAGGAATTGATTTTTAAGCAACAACACTTCTAAGGGTACTCCGTAGTGGGACTCGGGACTCGGCTTAGGGCGTTGTTGGGGGGACCGAAAGAGGGGGGCCTTGTTGGATCTGGTTAAGATTATTATTAGTGGCCATTGTTGATAACCTTGTGATCGTAATAAGTAGGGCTAATTTACCTAATGCTAGCGATCAGTTATACAATTAAATCCACGAAAATTTTATTTATTTATCTTTTATATAAAATCTCGGCACCCCAGAAATAGTTTTACAATATATATATATACTCGTCAAAACAAAATAAGGGCCACTTGCAAATATCGACATTATGGATGATTTAATGATCATTAACTATATCCATGTGGTAAATTGTACAGCGTTGTGTTATTTTAAGTGTTTGCGAACACTTTTACAGCATTCTGCTTGTAAAACCGTTAAAATGGGTAGATTTTATCAACTTTTTTGAAACCAATTAATTTTACCCTGTTTTTAACGTGAACTTTAAGCTCATTTAACATTTGTATTGTACTGAAAACAGTTTAGTGTGTCAAGTCAGTGCGTACATCGGCATTTTAAGAACGTAATTCCACAGGTTCGACTTCAAATGGACTTAACTACAACGACCAGGACCATAACACTCATCCAAGAAGGCTATTCGTAGCGATCTGTAGTTTTGCAGCCGAGGTTTTC
Organism: Allophyes oxyacanthae; assembly: GCA_932294325.1. Taxonomy (NCBI): domain Eukaryota; kingdom Metazoa; phylum Arthropoda; class Insecta; order Lepidoptera; family Noctuidae; genus Allophyes; species Allophyes oxyacanthae. The sequence continues at coordinate 3,440,220 of OW028625.1, forward strand.
GCAGCGAGCGATTCAGAATGCCTGGAATTGCTTTTATGAGATCCAAAATTTTGTCAGAAGTCAGGAATTAGGCAGAACCAAAGGAATCACCGCTCAGGAAGACTGCTACATAGACTTACATGCACGCAGAGAGAGCACCGTCACTTCCCGCTCTGTACAAACCCGCTTGTGCCTGGCCACAGGCACGTGACTTAGTGACCCAACAATTAGAAACAAGTTTTATGAAGACCAGCAATTGTCCAGGAGTCAAGTGGTGCGAATTCCATAGACAAGTATTCATCATGCATATCAATAAACATCCGCAAGGCAACAATTGGACTGTAGCGTAAGTGACTGAAGCACATTGCTTTTTACAGATGAGAGCAAAGTAAAAGTTTTTAGTGTTGACTGTTGCATAAGTGTGTGGAGATGAAAAGGCAGCAATTTGCAGATGCCTGCATCCACAATAATGATCGATTTGGGGGGTCCAATGTTATGGTGTGGGGAGGCATAAGCCAAACTGGAAGAACTAAGCTCATAATTCAGAACCAGGGTACAGTAACCACTTAACGATACATCTAGGAGGTCATAAGACTCTATGTGGTGCCATTTGCATAGCAAGTGGGTGCAGGTTTCAAGCTGTTGCACGGGAATGCACGCGCTTATACTGTTAGAGCCACCAGAGAGACACTAGAAGAGGCTTGTATACAAGTGTTGCCGAGGCCAGCGAACAGTTCAGGCTTGAACGCAATTGAACACATGTGGGATCTGTTGAAAAGAAGAGTATGAGACACAAATTGATCAGTGGACAATGAAAGACAGCCCTTAAACGTCCTAAAATCGAGCTAGGAACAAATCTCTCAAGAAACAATGCGGCATCTGATAGAAAATGTCCTCTAGGCTTCAAGAATATGTTCAGAAAAGAGGAGGTTACACCAGATATTGATTCAAAAAGGAAGAAGAATAAACGCCGTAGAATTTCATTTTTAATTGCATTTTTAGTCCAAGAACACTTTTTGCTGAAATTGCACTTTTTCTTGAAAATGTTGTAAAATTGTTTTTTTTTCTGTGGATTGTGTAAAATTTAAACCCATTTCATTAAAAACAAATCATTGCAATGAATTTTACAACTTAGAAACCTAGGAACCTCATAATTCGCCCAGAAGATCAAAAATATAAGGTGGCCCTTATTTTGTTTTGACGAGTATATATTGTGTAGGTATAAGTAATATGAGTTTATACAACTGACCATTTATCAAAATATTCTTAAATGTATCTGAAAACATTCTTCCATGATTGGTAAACACGATGCATTGGAACCGTTCATAACTATTTTGAAGACTTGTGACTTGCACATTTTCATATTGAATTGTTTCTCACGTTTCTAGCTTTGAGAGACAATCGAGGAAACTGAATAGAAAGATCAATTTGTTCTACAATGCCAATATAACTTCAACAACTGCATTTTCCGATGTAATGGAAACATTTTTAAGGATAAAAGTGATTGCTCTCTCAGATTCTATCTTAACTGAGATAATGGTTTCAATAACGGCTATGAACAAACCACCGCGCCACCCACATTCCTCTTAACTGGCTTACTTATATTTTAAATCTCACTTCACTATCAATGCACTTCCCGATGAAATGGATACATTCTGACGGATAACAATGATAGCTCTCTTAAATTCTTTTATAATTGAGATACTGTTATCAATAGTGATCAGAATAGTTACAGTTAATTTACCTAAAGTTAAACATAAAGTGGTGAATACCACCCAAAATTGAATTTATTTGTTTTTATTGTATCTCAGGATACTTTTTATAATATAGGGGCCTTTCGATCCTGCGGTTCACCTGATGTGAACCGCCACCCATGAACATCCGCAACACCAGAGGAGTCATCGATGCGTTGCCGACCTTTTAGGATGGTGTTAGGAAAAAGGGAGGGAAATGAGAAGGAAGGACACTAAGGGAGGAATTGGACCTCTGGCGATCCCCACACACCTAACGAAACGCAACAGTATGCATACTGTCAATATTCTGTGGGAGGGTAGTAAGGGATCCCGTAAATAGTTTAACTACTTAGTACTCATGAAATTACTTAAGTTTCACGCTTCCCTTCCATGCAGGAGGATCTTAGTTCAACCTGACCCGAACCTCTAACTTTTCGAATTCATGTACGGATCAGAATTTGATATTATCATTTGCATCACAGGAAAATATCGTGAGGATACCTGCACACCTGAGAGGTCCTCATAAAGTGCTCGATGGTGTATGTGTAGCGACATCTATCGCAACATAGAATAACTACTATCAGCTTACGAAGCCTGCATCGCGCAAGGAAAAAGATATTCGTATCTAGCATATATACAACTGTCCGACATCAACCGTCGGGCTTCGGCCCGCCAGGCAATATCACCTCGCCTGGTCGAAGGATCCTCCCTTTTCAATGGAGGAACACCATACCTCGTTCCTCCACAGTGGTGACCCCTGACCGCCAACTCGCCCTAGGCCAGCGTGGTGACTAAGCTCTAAGCCTTTTCATTCTGTGAAGATTCTCATGCCTAGCAGTGGGACAGTAATGGGCTCGATTTTATTTACCTTTTTTTTTGTTTAATTATTGCTGTGTCAAATAAACAGAATTTTTATTTTTTATTTTCTTTCATTTCTTCAAGCAGTGTAATGAAGACGCAATATAAAATCTATTGTTTACGGCTCCCAGGACTCTTACCGTAGCTATTTAGGTTAAGTAGGTAGGTAAGTATGTCTAAGCGTCTTTTGAAATAAAAAGCTTCTGCTTTTAAATTCTTACATTTCGATCACGTAGCGAAAACTCGTCTAGAAATAAGAAATTCCATTTGCAAGAATACTCGTCTTAACTCTTTTGTTTACATTAAATTAACACTTTTAGCAGGAAACGTAAGTAGTAATCGACTTACCACTCAGATTTTAACCTGTTTTGAAGCCATCAATCGGCACACAACTCTCCGGTGTGTTTAGTTAACAAAGTAATGGTACAATACTTGTTTCATCTCAATTAGAGATGCGCCGAATATTCCTTTAGTATTCGGTATTTGGCATAATCGGCCAATTTAAGAGCCGAATATATTCGGTTCAATAGATTCAGTTTTAAAACTGATTGAGAGATTACATTATCTGGTGAACCTGCCGCGAACATGTATACACACAAAATAAAGTTAGAGCTCAATATTTTGTATTAAAAGTTATCAAAATAAAATAGTAAATAAATATTTTGTGCGTCCGTAATAATTCGTGTGACGTTTCACGATGAACTGACAGTAGTGGGGGAGCGGGCGGGTAGCGGGTGACGAGGTACCGAGAGCGTGTATAAAACCTGTTTGCGCGTCAAAATTGCCGAATTTTCGGTTCGGTAAGAGTTAAACCGAATAGTATTCGGTTATTCGGTAAAATCACTATTCGGCGCATCACTAATCTCAAAGTAATCGTTGGATAAATAGCTTTTGATAAGAATTTTTAAAGGTGCACTTAGTATAAATTGTTCTGCAAGGCCCCCGCCTAAGAATGGGTACACCTTTCCAACATGGGGTCGTGAAAATATTTACATAGGAACGCATTTCGGTATGAAAGAAAAATATTTTTATGTGAACTGTGTTATTTCGGCATGGAAATAAAAATAGGTACTTGGGTATTTTGAGTGAGTAACAATTTATACCGTGTAAGATTAGGTAAACCGTAACGTTATTACTTATAGAAAAATCCATTGAGCATCTTTCTGACGCAGTTTTATCCAATCCAGATTCCAGACTCGTTATGATTTGACGCAATCCTAAACAGATTCATTTGATTGGCCAATCCTGCTACACAACACAGTAACGTGCCGGTCGCATAACTAAGCGTACTGTAGGCTAATAATAATTCACGTAACTAGAAGTGCAGTTGCCGTGTAGTTGCAGTAAAATTTTGACACATTTGGTATTCTCTTAGCTTCAGTGAGATACGCTCGTGTCAAGTTCGAGCGTCACTACAATATGATCGGCGCGTCATAAAATTAAGTGAATTAGGGCTCTGGTAGTCTTGTTAACATAATATAACACACACTAAGCGATTAGGTTTCTGCGCTACGTGCCGCGGGTTCGATCCCGCACGGAACAAATATTTGTATGATCTACAGATGTACAGATGTGTGTGTGTTGTTTTTAAACTGTCATGGTCACTAATGATCTACAGATAGTTGTTTCGGGTCTGGTTGTGTGTGCATGTGACATGTATGTTTGTAAACTGTACCCAATAAAACTCGATACAGGAGAAATCTTAGTGAGGGGCAACATTTTTTTAAAAAGAAAGAAAGAAGATAAAGTTGATTTTTTTTCTCCGTGTGCCAGTGAAACCGCGGGAAAAAACTAGTAGATTAATTATATCACTCGTAAGATAACTTCAATCAGTGTTCAAGATTTTTATGACTACTCATACCCGGAGTCTTTATATCAACAATAATATTTTTGTTAACTCTTTCAATTATGATGGATGTGTTTGTGGTCGCAGTCCATAACGGTATTAGGTAGCGAGCTGATGACGTCATTGCAATTCAGGCCTTCTCAAGTGGACTGTTGTCACCGCGTTATACAAACAATATATATTATGATAAATATCTTGTTATAAAAACCTTTATAACATTAATTGCAGCATGTTCTAGAAATCTAGACATTATTGGTGACACGGCCGGCGCAGTGGCTAATCTTGCATTACGTGTCACGAGTTCGATTCCCGCACGTAACGAATGATACACATTCGTAGAACGAATGTTGTTCAGGATCATGATACAAAGTTCGTAGGTACCGGGTATTTTTTCAAGTACCTATTAAGTATATCTATACAGTATATTTTTTTATGTAGTGCGCAAATTCAGTGTCCGTTCCCAAATGCAACCGCAGTAGGTACTAAAATTAACCCCAAAACAAAATAAGAATTTGATTTAGTATGGCTTGCGCTTGTAAATTATGCATGTCCTCCATACTAAGTCCAATTTTCGTTTTGTTTTAAAGTGTATCCAAGCGGTTGCGTTTAGGAACAGAGACTGAATCACACTACAAATTATGAGCACTACATCAAAAATTATCCTGTATACTACTATCTGCATTTCATAATTTATTTAATTAAGATATTTAAAAGTTTTATATTTATTTTATTTTATTTTATCTTATGATTTATTTATTTAACAATAATTAGTGTACATATTTAAGTTTATATATTATGGTTGTAACTATAGGTATAGTTATTTAACAAAAAAATAAAAATATGTAAAACAATACATCAAAGTGGCCAGGTTAATTGCAATTTCATGACAAAGTAACTTTGTAAAACGCAGCTCATTGTCACACTAAGTAACAATAACATTGAATATAACTTTCCATTTAGTTGACTTTTACTGCTTGGGCGGGCGGAAGGCAATCGATTTACTTTGCGCATTAACTTTTCCGAAATGAAGGTTACTATTCTTAAATTATTCATTAAATTGGTGATAACATATAAGAAAGAAAGAAAGAAAAAAAGATTATTAGCACAAACAAAAATAAACAAAAAAAATAGGTATTATCTACCGAATTAAAGATGATTTAAAAGATAACATCAATATACTTTTTTTTTTTTTTTTTTTTTAGCGTGGTAAAATCATCAAATGAGTCCTCCCACCCCGGGCAGGGCGGGAGGGACTGTCAGACTTGTACTGACTAAAATCCACGGTGTTCCTTCGATAGCCCTTTACGTTCCGGGGTCACGGTAATGAGATAAGTCCCGCGACCAACATCAATATACTTGCAATTTATTTTGCACTAGCGATCCGTCCCCGGCTTCGAACGGGTAAAATTTCTCTACTATCCTTACATTAAGGTGCTCCAGATAGCAAACGAATTTGTCGATTTCGCTTCCTCCACCCGCGCAACCCGCGCGACCCCCTGTAATATTACGGAAACCGCTCGGAGCATGTCAACGCGAGCATCGCGCCAGACACTAAAAAACTATATAATAAATAGAGGTGGCAATGTAAAATATATATTTGTACATTGTTTCACTTATAATAGGTCTATATAGTAACAGAGTTACTACTAGAAAATTAATACCAATAACAGTGGTACAATCACTACAATGATGAATGATTTTATAAAAAAGGGAAATAAAAAAATTATTCTTCGTCAACGAGCTTCCGAGCAAAAAATGCCTATTACACTTGCCGAGTTGTTAGATGATTTGGTATTAACTAATTATAACTTGCTCTTTTATTTGAAGGATTGCTTGATTCATTTAATATTCACTCATATAAATATATCACGATTATTAGATATTAATACCTAGCATTAAAAAAAGTAAAAACCGACTTCAAAATACTAAAAAGTGTAAATAATTTTCTTAAATTCTTCAATGCACCTAGCTTGGCAGTGGCAACGACTTCAGAAGCTGATAAGTTTTTTAAGAAAATTATATGTATTATACTTTTTAGTTTTTTGAAGTCGGTCTATACAATTTTTTATCGTATATTTTATATTTCTATTTTGAGTGGCTTATACAATTCATAATCATGCGATTACAGAAATCGCAAGTGACATGCTGTTATTCATTCAAGAGTTCCATTGTATATCTCCGAAGTTATTCATGAAATCTTCAACAAATTTAAATGTCATCTTGAGAGTACCCTTTGAAATAAAAAAATAATTTTCAAAATCGGTATGCAATTGGCGGAGTAATAGCGTAACAAACATACAAAAAAAAACATACAGTCGAATTGAGAACTTTCTTTTTTGGAAGTCGATTAAAAATGGGAATAATAAACACTTACTTCATATCTTTGTTTGGTAGCAGTGTTGGTGAATAGTTATATATAAAGTATAATCGATAAGTATTAAAATAAAGCTAGGTACCTACATAGTATTTATTAGTATTAAAAAAAAAAAAAAAAAAAAAAAAAAAAAAAAAAAAAAAATTATTATTATACAGGGTGGAATTTTTGAAGCGTACCTGGAGGAAAAGTACTCTAAATACTGAAGACAGCAAATTTTACTCAAAGGAAACATTCCTTTATTTTTAAAAAGAAACAAAACTGCATTTAAAGATTTTTGAAAATACGCTTGCCACACCGGGGAATCGAACCGACTAAAATCCGAAATGAATGTTAATAACCATTTTAATACCTGGATTGGTACAATAGGCAGAATCAGATGGCCTGCAAGATCTCCAGATCTCACCCCTTTAGATTTTATTTTTTTATGGGGATATGTAAAAAATTAAATTTACCAAAAATCCTATACAACTGTAATAGAGCTAACAACTGAGGTTCACAATACAATTTTCAATATTCACCACAACACGCTACTAAAAGTTACTCAAAATGAATTCCTTATAAGAATTTTATGCATCCAAGAAAATGGAGCTCATTTCGAGCAACTAATTAGTTAATTTAGGTACCTACTCGTTTTTTTCGTTCGAATAAAATAAGTTTAGATTTCATGGTTTTTGTTTAATTTAATTTACCATGTTTGCTAGAGAGATTTAATCCTTATGATTGACCCTATCGATTGGTGCCATAAAAGTACAGGATGCTATTTTTTCGGATTTTAGTCGGTTCGATTCCCGGGTGTGGCAAGCGTATTTTCAAAAATATTTAAATGCAGTTTTGTTTCTTTTTAAAAATAAAGGAATGTTTCCTTTGAGTAAAATTTGGTGGCTTCAGTATTTAGAGTACTTTTCCTCCAGGTACGCTTCGAAAATGCCACCCTGTATATAGTAAAGGAATAGTATAAAGAAAAACAACAGTAGGACGACGCCTTTGATCTCGCCGACAACGTCATGACAGTGTGGCGATAGTGCATGGAGGCTAGGGTTGTTACAAGTAGTGTAGTGGTTTTCTACGGTACGTGCCGCGGGTTCGATACGCGGACGAAACAAATATTAGTCTGGGTGTGTGTGCATGTGAGATAATGTCTGTAAACTCTACTCACGATTCAGGAGAAATCCTAGTGAGGCACAATGTTATATTAAAAAAAAAACAATATTTATTTATTTATTTTAGATCAACATCGTCATCAACATATTATTATTTACTATTTTAAATGTTGATTATGACAAATTATCAATTCATTAATAGAAGGTAGCTCTGAATTTTGGTCACGTAGTCACGTGGTCATGGTTTATATGAATAGACCTCACCAAAACATGAAGTTTGAATACCAACATGATGGGACTGCGTCCCATAGTTTGGGAGATATAAACTTTCAAAGTTTTAGTCACGTGGTCACATAGATCTCACCAAAACATGAAGTTTGAATACCAACATGATGGGACTCCGGTCCATAGTTTAGAGCTTTCAAACATTCAGTCACGTGGTCACATACTAAATTTGAATTTATGTTTATAGAAAACATCAAAAAGATGGTCTCTATATTTTTAGACAAAGTATATTTTAGAAGATGAAACACAATTTGTATTGACTTGACAGATAAAGTGACAGATCAGTAGACTCTATCTATATCTGATTTTACTGAAATAATAATATTTCAAATATGTACTCAAAAAAAATCAAAATATGTTTATAAAGTACATGCCATACTACTGAGGCAAGTTATATAGGTTGCCCCCTCTACACAATATTGTGTCTAGAGAGCAAAATAAATTCTGAATTTATAAATCGAACGCGATAGCCTCGATCGACACGGGTATCACGTCCGAGAGCCAGCGGCAGACTGCCGCCCGTCGCCCGAACACGACCCTTCAGCTGAAAATTGGCACAGATTTACGTTTAAATTCAAGGAAAAATAGAAAAATGACTTTTTTGTAAATGTTAAACGTTGGACTTATAAATAAAAGAATTATTTATCTATTGCTGCAAATCAGAAATAAATTAAGCTTCAAGTTCCGAAGAAGATGAAGGTTTAAATTCTGATTTAGGTGTTTTATAATCGCCAATTACTATAGTATAATCTACTTAAAAAAAATATTTGAAACGTTGGATTTGAAGTAGAGATCTTGAACTTTAAGACTGTATTTTTTTTTTTATTTGTATATGGTATAATTGCGGAGGAGATGGCGATGTAAAACGGCGTTTTGGTCAGGGTACTGCCTTAAATATGAAAGTATTATACATCCATAGTAGTATATACCTTCCGGAAGAAATGCTCAAAATGATAGTGAAAACCGCATCAAAATCCGTTGTGTGGTTTAGGAGGTGTTAGCGGATATACAGGTAGACAGACGCGGAAAGCAACTTTATTTTATACTCTGTAGGGATTAACTTTTCCGAAATGAACGTTACTATTCTTAAATTGTTCATTAAATTGGTAATAACAATTGACTGAATTAAAGATCCCCGCACGGAACAATTATTGTATGATCTACAGATAGTTGTTTCAAGTCTGGGTGTGTGTGCATGTGACATGTATGTTTGTAAACTGTACCCTCGATACAGGAGAAATCGAAGAGGGGCAAAGATCTTTAAAAAACAAGGTTGATTTAAAAGTTAAAATCAATATACTTGCAATTTAGATGAAATTGCTGTTTATTCTCGCCATTTGCGATAGTAGAAGTATAATGTCATAATTAATTATGATCTCGATCAAAGAACAATTATTCTGATAAAGAACATCTCGCTTCTCGATTTATTATCGGTTGATATTTGACAAATTGACAAACGATAATAGACGTGTACATAACATTATAACGAAGCTGTGAACAATTCTCTAGTCATGTCGTTGTAGTTGTGTCGTTGGCTGGCCTTTGCTTACAAAAAGTGGATAACGAACGCGAAAACGGGTGCCGTCTGTCAGAACTGGTCAGCTTGTAACTGCCATGGCAATCTTATTCACAGGCAAATCATTATTATCCTAGTCTTATTTTTATTCACATTAAATCTGGGGGCACGGCAGTGCCCCAGCCAAGTCTCGAGCAAAACGGGCACGGCCGTACCATCTTTTCTCGATGCGATTCGCGGCTGTTTCGCCCCCCCCTATATCTTCGACGTGGACAAAGCTACAAGTTTAGGTTTTCGGTGAATAATAGTAGGCATTAGAACAAGCTTAAGTTCGAAATTACATGCCAATTGAATTAATAGTTTAGGAGTTACGTTCGATCAAAGTTACACCATTTTGTCACTCACTGACTCACTGACTCACTGACTCACTGACCGATCATCAAAAATCTAAGGTACTTCTAGCAGACTTAGAAACTTCAAATTTTGCACCAAGATAGGTCATTAGCCACATATAAAGGAAAAATTATAAAAACATTAAAAAATAGTATACCATAGAAAACAATTTTATATTTGCGGTTTGGCAAGAACATTGTGTATGGATTTTGACTGCATTGTTAACTTTGTTCGTTGTTTAAGTATTCAATTGGATGAATAAATACATAGAATAGAAAAGAATAATATAAACTGTGGTCAAACATACGTGGCCCTTTCAAGAGTGACTAGTTTGGGTGGATTACATTTACTAAATGTGAATTTTAGCAGTATCAAAGCTCAGGAGATAGCAATAGCTGAATATAATCGACTCCGAAGTATACTCGTATATCGCCCAGACTTGTCTACCTTAGAAGTAACGAAGCCTCAGAAAAGAAACAAAAGAGATAGAGATAGAGAATGGGTTCTAAGCAAAGCAGTAGCTGAAGTCCAAGAAATTATGAGGTCACCTAAAAAAAAAAAGAAAGAAATACACTTACAAAAAATAAATGAGATCCCACCAAAAACATTAAATGTAAAAAAATGCCAAGTCTCTCGATGCAGTCTTTCCATCGTAAAAAGTTTTGAGATCTCATAGAAGCCAAGTCCTATTCAAATTATTTTGTAGTTATAAATCAACATTTAGTAATTGTATCAATAGTTTTCTTTATATTATAATTATAGTGACTTGGCAATGAGCACAAATTAAAAGCTGCTTGCTGCCTGGAATTATGTGCAAATGTTACTGACGAGACCTGTGATCAGATTATCCTGCGCAGTTTACTAGTCTTGGATGAGACTGACTGCCGTTGCCGAAATTCGGTTGGGACGACACGGATAAACCAAAAGAAAATTAATTTTGTGATATTAATGTTTACGCATGCGGTGTGTGACTTTCAACTCCTCCAAATATGCCGTATTATTTGTTTCTTCTTGTGCTCATTGCCAAGTCACTATAATTATAATATAAAGAAAACTATTGATACAATTACTAAATGTTGATTTATAACTACAAAATAATTTGAATAGGACTTGGCTTCTATGAGATCTCAAAACTTTTTACGATGGAAAGACTGCATCGAGAGACTTGGCATTTTTTTACATTTAATGTTTTTGGTGGGATTACATTATTCTCGCAGCTCTTACCACAACATTGTACTAATAAAGGTTATAATCTATTTTTTGAAAAGAGTTACCATGGAGTTTCTTGCCGGTTCTTCTCCATAGGGTCTACTATTTGGAACCGTGCACCTAGAGTCTCGACATTTCATAAGTGCCTGTATCTGGTTTACATGAAATAAAGATCTATTCTATTCTAAAACGTGCGTATCTGCTGGAGAAAGTAGTACGTGTACTATGGCCCTAAGTTATTGTATCTTAATTCTTCAAATATCAACTGTCAATACTTCCACTGGCAGTGGAGCAGGCTCCGTACGGACTCTGTTTAACTCGCAACGGTAAACTTCATAGAAGTGCTTCCTTGTTGGAAAGAGTCAGGAGAGGACTGAACGAGTAAAAATTGTTAATAACGAACTCGTTCTTCATTTCTCTTTTGCAGTGAAAGGCAATTGTCAAAACTCTTAATGGAACGTAAAACCAGCTATTACTTGCTCTATCCCTTTCGCAGTGGAAACCCGTCTTAAGTGTGAGATTCCAATCTAGCTGTGAGATGTTCTTAGGCCCAAGTTCACCGACAACATAACAGACGGTTAGAGCAAAATCAGCCGTTTAAACATGAATTTTTGAATAGATAATCGGTCAATTTAATTTTAACCATCAGTTATTTTGTTGGTGAAAATGGTCCTTGGTGTTCTTATAGAATTGTTATGCTGATTATGCCTAAGGCATTAAGTCCACCTCTGTACATAGTGCATAAAGTATAAATAAATAAATTAAGGTTGATAAATAATGTAATTTCAAACTTTAAAGTTGGAATTTTAGGTAATTTTAGTGCCTACTTAATACTTAGTGCGACCATGAATAATCCATTATCTTATAATTAAATTGAATAACTGAATATCTACAAAAATTAGGATTTGCTAAAATTATTTATTATTTTGTTACTAAAACTTATTTGTAATTACGTTTTCTCGAGTGGAATGAAGAAGTTTTTTGAGTTATTTACATTAAAAGCTAAAGTTTTTAATTACTTACTTATCATGCGCTGCTGTTTATAACTTTTTGATCACTATCACTGGCACAGACACAGAGTCTAGTATTTTAAACTTTTGCTATGTTACACTCGAATAATTCATTTTACATTTGAATTATTTACACATTTGCTAAACACAAAAGTTTGCGAAACAATTTCGTTATTCAAAGTCTAGAAACAATTCGAACGCATATTATGTCAAAACTTGCACTGGATTGGTAAATGGTTCATAGTTCCGAATAATTAATTTCTATACACTGCAATTAATAAAAAGAAAATATAATGTATTAATATTTAAAATTAGAAACTTTATTCAGCATAGTAGATAAATTAGTTGTTTACTTATTTCATACCAAACACAATTTATCCAAACACTAAAATGTCAATTTTTATTTTTATTTTAACACCAATACTTGAATACAGAATGCTGTTGAAAAAAGAACAGTTTCAAATATCGAATGTGTATTGTTCGCAGATCGCGTGAACTTGGAACAGCGACGAGCGGTCGCCCGGTCGGTCCGACTGCCGCGGTTGCCTCAAATCGACTGTAGCACTGTAGCGCCGATTCTATAGTTTGCTACGGCGAAGAGCTTCATAGCTTCGTAGCTGGTTAGAAGCCGCTTTTGAAAGCGCTCTCCATGTTAAGAAAACATTTTTAACAGCTTTCATGAAAGTTGTGTAACTTTTTTCAGTAAGGAAATTGAAGCTGGCTTGTATTCAAAAGATGCAAACTCTTTTAATTACACGGTGAAAACTTCGCCACGCTACAAACATTTTTATCGGTACTTTGTAGGAGTTTAATATATTTTTGGAACTATATTTTCATATCTAGATGTTAACAGGAAGTAGGTAAGTATAAAATGTACCTATATACAGTCCGATTATATTATTTATCTTATATTAATAACGTGAAGAGATAACTTTATACCCCTTTTTATGCATATGGCGTGCACGGAGGAGTATGATATTTGGCATAGTTAAAGTTTATATGAAGAAGGAGTGCAGAAAGTTAAAATTACGGTCGAATTTCAACCACTGGGCGACCACTAATTTATATAGGTTTGCTAAGCATGGTAGTAATAAAAGTAAAGTTGTTCAGTTGGATGGTCCAAACCACACCCTTAAAACAAACAAAAATCTCGAATTACTCCTTTTTTTGAAGTTGGTTAAAAATAACAGAAATAAGTTAAGAGATCTGCGATTTTATAACGAGTTCCAAGAAAGAGTTTCTAGTTGTTTCTAGTGTGTGTGTTACCACACAAACTAGAAACAAAATCTTGTAGGCTCTTGTACAAATATTGTACGCCTATCTAGAAGGGAGACTGGGGCTGGTTGTGACGGGGGTAGGTAGTTACAGCGGCATTGGTGGCTAAATAGAGAACGCTATATTAATGTTAGAAAGAGGCAAATGACCACGTCACCATCAGCCAGCACGCCGCGCGATCCAGTGGCGCTAGTGTTTTTGTGAGAGGAGCCCCTGCACGCTGCCGTCAAAAATGCAGGTTAGTAACATTTTATTTTTTCTGTAATATTGGTCTATAATCTGTTTTCCATAAAAGGAGAGATGTGTTTTGTTGCGATATTTATGCCTTAATGCTTTCTTTTTGCAATAAATGTACGTTTATACTGTTATATTTATTTGTGTTTTTATTACATAAACTTGAAAGATCGGTTTTGGCGTTGGGGCTAAAAGTGCCATTCGCTCGGGGCAGGTTGTGACATATCACTACCTACCCCGTAGCGCTTCTTGTCGCTTGAGCTACATAATTTGTTGTTTTTTGTAGGGTGAGGACATATAAAAGAAAATCTGAACGTGGAAAAATATTTAAAGAGACTTACGAAAAAGCAGCAGCTATTTTGGAGGAGGATTTAACTAAAAAAGTACAGTGTAAGAAATGGTCACACATGAGATGTGCTAAGGGAGATATTGTATCCTAATGTTTGAATTGCGAAAGTGATTGTTCGGACTATAATGATTAATGACTGAACTGCTTTGTTTAACTTTGTTCTGATATTTTTTTAAAGAGAGGCATAATTTATTTTTTGTTTATATTATGTATGTTTTAATGATTCCTACTAAGTTTTTGCTTATAAAAGAAGTTTCTAATTTTTTTCAAGGTAAAAGGTTACTTAGTTTTTATGAGGCATAGGGCCAAAAAAGATAGGTAGTATGCCGTTTTTGTTAAAGAAATAATATTATAATTTTGTTTAAAGTTAAGTTACTACATTTTTGTTTGATGAGGCAAAAGACTGGTTTATAATACATTGTAAACATATTAATATTGTGCTTTTATCTAAATTTAGCAGACACTGTGATTGTGCTTAATAAAAAGTCTTTAATTTCGATTGTTTCTTATTGTAACATTTTGCCCCCTGTGATGTAACAACCAGCCCCTGGCGCGGGGTTAAAAGTTACACGCCTTTTTTTCCAGAATTCATTCGTTTATGTCACTTCTAATAGGCTGGTACCTAAAATTCTTTTTAAATTTAAAACCTGAATAGTTCCTTAATCAAACAAACCTATATCTACGTAAAACAATCAAACAAACAAAAAGCTATGACGCTTTGTAAAAAAAATGTCACAACCAGCCCCAGTCTCCCCAACTCGTTATAAAATCGCAGGGATCTTAATTTCGCTGAAAGTTTTCGTTTCATATGCTATTCTAAGAAAACACTAACACAAAAACAAATGGTTCACCTCAGCACTAATTAGATATTTCTTAGAGAAACTTTAACTTAGATATCTGAATATTTTTGAAGGTAAAGTCAACTTCCAACTCGCTTGAATATAACAGGCCACATTGAGCAATTCGTCTACTGATCTGCATAGTAACTGTCAAACAGATGATTACTGAATTTGAACCTTATGAGGATGACATTAAGATTCGTCAATTAAGTGGACATTTTGAAATTCGTAATATGAGTTATTTTGTGATTCATCTAAATAAAAATATTTGTTTAAATACTATTGAAGCGGTCCTCGTTTCATATTTGTTTATGTAAAACGCGTATTTTTTCCAAAAAAACATTTAGTTGAAAATATATAGCTGGTAATAAATATAACATCCAACCTTTCTAGTCCCGATCCGTTTAAGGGATACTCATAATTATGGAAAAAAATTACTAAGGGATATTACATGAAATCGCGAAAAAAGAATCTGCTGTTCCATACAAATAATACAATATTACTTGTCTAAATGTATGGAACCGCTTCATAATGATGAGTATAATAAACCCTTAAAGGGATTGAGGCTAGAAATCTAGGACATAATAGGCTAAAATAAAAATAAAAATAAACTACATTTTAGTTAACAAAATTGTATGACTTTGTAAAAATAAAAATAAAACACTAATTAAGCTGTGCCCACGCCTTCTAGAAACGATTAAAATTAATTCTTTTAAGAACTTAGGCTAGTATATTTTGTTAAAAAATATTATGTCAAGTTTCTATATTTCTATCGAAATTCTCCTAAAACTTTATGAATGTTCACAAAACAAATCTATCACTCACCTTTTGAACTTTGATAAAACATGTAAGTACAGAAAATATTCGATGCAAATAAAATCGTCTGCGCGGATGAGCTCTAATTGGAACCTTTATTGTGCCCTGCAGAGTGTCGTGGAACGTGTTGGAAATAATATGTGACTTGGCAACATTTTATTAAGTCCAATTAGGTCTTTGCGGGTGAGTGACATGGCGCTCAAAGGGTTAGTCCTTTGAGCGCCATGTCACTCACGCGCGACGACAAACAATAGGGAATATCAAGAACATTGTACATGTACAATGTTCTTGGGGAATATGCATGACATGTATTTTTATCACTTTATATATTTATGTTTAGTTTATCGTAAAAATTGAAGGCTTGAATAAACATAGTAAAAACAAAAAAGAAATATGCACCAAATATTAAAATACCACAAATTGAAAGATGGCTTTCAAATGTTCGCGCCAAAATATGAATTCACGTGACATTACGTCATTGCATCGCTCGCTCATAGCGTGTTAATATGGTTACCAAGGAAACAAGAAGGAGTGACGTCATAAATTCTATGATGGTGTTTGAAATAACGTTCCGTTTTAAATAATTTATAGATAATTTGCAAAAAATGTACAATTTTTGAATATTTTTTTTATTAAAGCAATTTTCACAACTTTTATTATTGATTTATTAACATAATTTCTAATCCTAATGTAGATGCAAGTTCTCAATTAATACACAGATTAGTTAAAAAAAAATTGTTTCTCTAAGAAAACTTTGCCCCTCACTAGGGTTTCTCCTGTATCGTGGGTACCTGGCTGCTTATAAACATACATCTCACATGCACACACACCCAGACCCGAAACAACTGTCTATAGGCCCATATAGGCCATACAATTATTTGTTCTGTGCGAGAATCGAACCCGCGGCGTGCATGACGTAGTTACGGTTTAAATTAGGGAAAACAACCGCGAAAATAAATAAAAAAGTAAAATTCCAAATTCAACGGTATGTCTTCATAAAAAGAAAAAAAAGGTCTTGAGACATGCTCACATTATTTCCCCCATAAGGAAAATATCTACAAAATATTTTACCACTGAAAATAATTTGCCGTCTGCTTTAAAAAGGGGTGATTCAATTCGAGTTTTCTATTAGATATTGGCAACACTGTTAATTAGGGAGCTGTCATTAATGGCGCGTCTTTGAATCGTCAAATGTTAGTTTTGTTTTGTTTGTTTTAAAAATTCTTTATTTACAAAATAATACAGATGGTAGGCAAAAAGATCTTATTCTAGTTGCATACAATCGTAAGGATAACATATTCCTAGGCAAGCTTACCTTTATGAACATTAACAGAAAGTTGACACTTTTACACATAATTGAAACACCACACTCAATACTGTTACTTATAGGTATAAAAAATGTTAGTTTGAAACAACGAAAAAACACATTTACGAAATAATAAAGGATATTGATTTATTGGAAGACAACAGGAAGGCATCATGTGGTTGCAGCTTGCTACAACCACATGATGCGTTGTCTTGACAACGCAACTTATAACACGTCGCGTGAGTTAAGTGTGTTGAAAGTAACACGATTTGCTTTATCAGCAAACCACCTCCTACTCAAACTAGTGAATAAGTAATCAATAAGTAAGTTTGTCAACTTAGCAATAATCTATACAATATATAAAAATGAATCCCTATTTCCCTTGGTCACGCCATCACGTGTGAACGGCTGGACCAATTGCGCTAATTCTTTTTTGTTGTGTTTGTTATAATTGTAAGGAGAAGGTAGGTATAGGTAGTAGATAGGGTAGTTATGGTAGATACGGTAGGTAGGATAGGTATAGTAGGTATAGTAGATAGGGTAGATAGTAGGGTAGGTATGGTAGATAGGCTAGGGTAAGGTAGGTAGATAGGGTAGGTATGGTAGATAGGCTAGGGTAGGTAGGTACGTAGGTAGGTGGGGTAGGTAGGTAGGTAGGTATGGTAGATAGGGTAGGTAGGTAGGGTAGGTAGAGTAGGTAGGTAGGGTAGGTAGGTAGGTAGGTAGGTAGGTAGGTAGGTAGGTAGGTAGGTAGGTAGGTGGGTGGGTAGGTAGGTAAGTAGGGTAGGTAGGTAGGTAGATAGGTGTACAGTTTTTTTATTGGCGGTACGAAGTTCGCCGGGTACACCGTTATTCTGTTAGTCCAAATAAAGTATTTTTATAAACTCTTCGAGTCTCGTTTACTTGATTCGTGCAACGTAGATGTTTTGCACGAAAAGTTTAGAGGCCGCATTATCCGTGACGTCAACTGGCCACCAAGATCACGATTAACGACGAGGCGATAACGCCTTTGAATTCTTCTTGTAGGGTTTTCTTAAAAGTCTCGTCTATATCAACAAACCCGCAACGTTGGAACATCTAAAAACTAAATCATCCACCAAGTTATAGCCGAGTTAACCTCCGAAACATACGGAAAAGTTATCAAAAGTTACCTCGAACTAATTAACTGCTACAGAATGTCCAGAGGCGCCTGTCTTCGGGGAGTAATGGCGTTTTTTTTACTATTAAGGTTGATAAACAAGCACACAGCCCGCCTGATAGTACCTAAGTGGACCTAAGTGGTTACCGTAACCTATAGACCAGGGGTCACCAAATGGCGGACCGTGGTCCGCCTCCGGACTGCCGACCCATTTTGTGCGGACACAACACAGCAACTTGCACTACAGAGTACGTAATTTAATAAAAATATATCCCCCGCATTATCTTTGTTGACGTCAATTCGAAAACGCCAGATTTGCCAGAGAGATAGGCCGCAACAAAAAAAAAAAAAATTCTCATTGATATGTAAATAAATACCATTGTTATTTCCGTAATTACATTAGTTTAATAAAAAAAAAAACTATAAAATGTTATGCGGACCGCGATGGTCATTTCATTTCTTAAAACGGACCCCGAGCGAAACTAATTGGTGCCCCCTGCTATAGACGATTGCAACACCGCATCACTCACGCGTAGCCGACCCTCATACTAGCATCGTATTGGCAACACACAACACGTTAATAACTATACTCCGTTTGAAATAAGATTAGACACGTTTAACAAACCCTTTTACAGTGTATTCAACCGATTTTGACTTCTATTCCGTACGCATAAGGATGGCATTAAAAGCAAAAACGTATTTACGATAACAAATGTTTACTGCAGCTGTAATTTGTCATGTCACCAACATAGTAATAGAAGTCAAAATCGGTTGAATAAAGTGTAAATGGAGTTATTTAAACTAATGTTATTTCGAACGGAGTATACAACACGACGCTTCCCCAAGGAGCACTGGCAACCTTGCTCACCGTGGAACACAACACTGAAAAAGAGCAGTGTTATTTGACTATGATATTCTGTTAGGTGAAGGTGCAGCGTCAGGTGGCCAGTATCACTGCCTCCTGACATTATGCTGAGCTGCGGCCTTTTGGCACAATAACTCATTTTTATTTTATATATTTTCCTTGTTATTGTTTTTTTTTGTAGTGCCTATATACTCTTTTTCTTTCCTTCTTTCTTTACTTCCCTAGTCAAGCAGCTCAAATTTTAGGCAGAAAGTCCCACTATGCCCTATCTCTTTTAACTCGTCTCGTACTACAGAAAATTACTTCCTAGAATTACCAGTTTTCGCGAAATTCAAATGACATTGTTTAGCAAAACCTAAGCGGATAAAGAAATATTAGAATTTCAGAGAATAAAGATAAATCTGAATATAGCTTTTCGGATTCATACCACGTTTCGTCGCACAATCGAAGCCTTTTGTTTTAAAACGACTAGATTTTCCTCTGGCTTTACTGGAATACAGGACCCGGTTATCGGCTCATGGCTGGATTCACTTTGCTGTTTTTAAGCCCCGACAAAAAAGAGGGGTGTATCTTATCTGTATATCTGTGTGTCTGTCTGTGGTTTTTGATTGAAAGCTAGTTTGATCGGGTATCATCTTAGCTATGTTTCATGGAAATCTGATCAGTCGATCAAAAGTTACAGCTCTTTTTCTAGGTGAAGTCGGGGGTTTTTGACGGTTAAATCTAAGCTATTTTAAATTTAAGGGACATATCACACTAGCTAGTTTTTGCAGCAGAATCGTGCATTTTCGTGTTCGTTAGGTGCCTTTTGTTTACAAAAAGTGAATAACGAACGCGAAAACGCGCGTTTCTGCTGCAGAAAATAGCTATGGCCCTTAATCACTCTAAGATTTTCTGTAAGAAAACTCAATGTGTGCAGTAAATTAATAAGATTTATAGTGAATCCAGTCAATATCTCGGTAAAAAATTCAACTGCATTCTCCTAGGTACCAGTTTATGTTTTCGGTGTGCGGTTCTTAGTGTTGTAATGTAGGTAAATGTAGTTAAAAGATTTGTTAAAACACTTTTATTAACTTCACCTGTAACTAACTAATTATTATATGTAAAAAAAGCGTTTGCTATCGCTTGAACCAGCGACGACATTTTCACACCAACGTTTGGTTCCATTCGGTGTTCAGTTCGACAAAATTTAAATACAGCGGATGTTCGATTTTTTGTTACAAGAGAACACTCAGGTTTATTAGCACCTTAAAAATAACAAAGTTTGTGGAAATAGAAGTTACAAGTCACCATAACATTATTACGGATCATATGGCTAGAGTGTCTGGACTATTGAACCACATGATCGCAGGTAAGATTCTTACTTGTGGTCGATTTTTTCTTTTCACAAAAATAATTGTTATAAATCTTTTATTTCAGTAACACACTTGCAATCAAGAAAATAAAATTGGTTCGCGTTCCCTCAAACTGTCAATACTATGTCACCCGCACACGACATATTTCACTAACGAATTTCAAAGTGTTATTTCGTGTCAATATGTTAACAACATACAACGTTCGCTTTTTAAAAATAGTTTTGTTTTTAGTTGTATTGTAGGTATAATAGTTTTGTTTTTATAAGAAGTTTGATAATTTTATTTAATCCGACAATGCCCGAACAATCTAAAAATAGAACAAGACCTTTTGACCTTAACAGGGCTTTGTAAGAAAATCCTTAATAATAGTTTCTTTTCAGCTCTTCCAATAAATATTTTTTTTAGCTTTATTCATGCCTTTACTTATTTAGGTAGTAAAATGATTTGTTCGTGAACTTATTAGCATAAAATTTCTGATCAACGACCTGACTTTACCGGCACCCTAATTACGTAAAAATCACCTGACTGCGACCCGACAGCCGTGCGACAGCAGGCGGAGCGTGATCGGAGGCGAATTGTCAAACAAATTCGTATTATGTAAGACATTCGTCCGCCTGTGGCTACTTGTCGCGTTTGCAGCGACAAGTATGCACTTTTTAGTTCATTCATTATTCGCCAGAGAGCGAATCCATAAGCGGTGGCTGTCGCGTCGCTATCGGCACATACGTAATACTAAAGTGATATTTGACAGCAGCTACCGCGCGATTTACGCCTGTCGCAAACTGTCTGCTACATCAGTAGTTAGGGGGCGGGGTTTTCGTGGGTCCTCGATAAATCTTGCTGATTGATCATCGCAAGACCGCGGTATTGTGAATTGAAGAGCCAGGTTCGCGGCTCGTCAGTATTGATTGAAATTTCAACGCAAACTCTGAAGACCAACTGCTTGGCTTGCTCGTGTATCAGGAAAGGCGAGCCACGAGTAAAACCATTGTAATCTCTTTGTCGAACGACAAACTGGACACATTTAGCAAAGACCAATCTTAGAACGCAATAGAATGGAAATCATGACAGGAGGCCTTTTGACAGGCACAGTGGGATGCGACAGGCTAACAGTAACAGGAAACCTACAGTAAACTTTCCGATAGACTGCTATTGTTCATGGTGTAGTCAATCTACACCATGATCATAGTTTATTTTTGTTAATTTGTCATTGTCCTGTCACTAGGCCTACAGCAATAACAGAATGACAGTCATAAGCGTCATAAAATTAAAATGCTCTTTAGTATTCGCCGGATACCCACCTCTATACAGGGTGACTGGTAAATCGAGGGAATCGTTGAAGGAACCCTGTTCTACTCATCATTATAAACAACTTTTACTATGGGACCGAAACTGAAATCGCGAAAATAAAATCAGCTGTTCCATACAAATAATTAAATATTAATCGACAAAATGTATGGAACAGCAGATTTTTTTTCGCGATTTCCGCTTTGGTCCCATAGTAAAAGTTGTTCATAATGATGAGTACCATACCCTTCTTCAATGATTCCCTCGATTTACCAGTCACCCTGTATAAAGACCTCCGGTAACGTTTATATATTATTCTATTTAAATATAAAAATAAATTCTCTTTTACTTTTTCTTTTTAATCAACAAAATAAAAAATCAACAAACATCTTATACTTACAGACAATCGCACAAATTCACAACATAGACGTTGAAAAACAGTTTTTCCTGTCCATTGAATCCGCCATTCATTTCTCGGCGCTTGGCGATGGATCAAACTCAGTCGTAATAAAATCTTTAGTAGGTATATTTTCTTATTCGTTTTTGTTTTTTTCCAAAACATGCCTCGGATAAAGCGAGTGATTTAACTGAAATTGAATCTCTGCTGTTATATTGGGTTTAGAAAGACATTGATTGTTTAATCTTCTTTAAAGGCTCACATTTGGATTGCTTCATAGGTTTAGCGTAGGTATATACGTACGTAATCACGTATGTACGACGATGTATAAACAGTAGCGAAGAGTCCATACAACCCGATTCCCATCGGCTTCCCTTTAGGAATTGGTTAGTGCATAGACCAACCTAATGACATGACTCTAATATATAGATTACAAGAGACGGTATGGATTTTTGTCTTGCATCGTCCCAAAAATGCCCTCTAAAAATTGCAGCAATTTTTAGAGGGCATTTTTGGGATGGCTTCCCCTTTTAAAACTGTCACCCTTCGCCGCTGACGTACAGTACCTACCTATGAAGAATGAGTGTGCAATATCCCCGATAAAATTGCCAATGCTCGCCTCTACCCCACATTACAATTGATACATGCGGGCTAACGTGGGTATAATCCAATTTTCTTTTATTATTACTTGACCATAGCAAGATCAGCATAAGCTATTTTTTTATTTATTAAATACCTACGTGGCAATTCATCTTGCGGTTCATCTGATGGTAAGTGATCACCGCCACCCATACATTCGCAACACCTGAGGAGTCATTGATACGTTGCCGATCTTTTACGATGGTGTAGGCTCTTTTCTTAGCCCTAAGTCGTATGTATTTAGGGAAGCAACTGATAGTAGTTGATTCCACAGCTTCGTGGTACGTGGTAAAAACTGGCGCGTGAATCATACGGTAGTGGACCGCATTCTGTCAAAATGGTGGGTGTGGAATATGGATTTGAAACGGGTGGTATGGTAATGAAAATCAGCGCTGACGTGTGTAAATCCAATAGGTATAGTGTAACTCGAGTTACAGTGTTTCCTTTTAATGTCCTCTATACATCTATGGTAAAATTTTCTCGATAAACTGAGATTAGTATCCTAAGGACACTGTATTTCATAAAAAAAAATGGTTTAAAACATCTTAATTCCTCATTTTCTCAAAACTGGTGTTTTCGATATACAGTTTATTGGATTTACAATTTGGATTTACGGCTGGAATTAAATCGAAGAATTCCTCTTGCTTCTGTGAAAGTTTTCATACTGTATCTAATAAATAAGGCCTTCACAAACTATCCACTTACTTACGTTTTCGGCCCGCCTTTGCATCTTTAGTACAGTCGGAATAAACCTTTTGTGTACTTATAAGTACAGGAAGGGCTTCAGTAGTAAATATCATACGCACGTAATGTGATCAAAGCAAGGCGCTGACTTTGAAGCTGATGGATATAATTATTATGTTGCTTGAGAAATAGCTCTTGATCTTCTCTATTATTTATTTACTAAAATCTATTTTTACGTTGTTGTTGCGCCTTCATCTTTAAGACGATACGTAATCTTACGTCAAAGTTTGTTGTAAAGATAAGTTTGCTTGTTACAGTATGTTTAACTTTATTTTATTTACTTGCTTAATCATAGGAGTATCAAAGTTACCTAAGTACATGGGCGTTTCAGGGTCGGCATGGAGGGGCTGATGCTGGAGATTTTTTTTAAACTTTATCCGACACTAGGATTTATTCATTGTATTCGTGGGTCCGTTTACAAACACAAATATTCACATGCACAAATACTCGAAACCGGGACAACTAAGCCATAAGAAAACTTTGTACCCCTTTTTAAGCATATTGCGCGCACGGAGGAGTGTAAGATTTGGCATAGTTAAACTTTGTATAGAGAAAGGAGTGCAAAAAGCTAAATTTTTTATATAGAATTACCGTCGAATTTCGACAACTGGGCAACCATTAGTATTAATAATTGTTCCGTGCGCGGATCGAACCCGTGACACGTATCGCTGCAGTCAACTTATAAAAGTTACCGTCTAAATATTTACAGATACGAATAAAATACTTGGAACATATTTTATTGAAAAATCATTGATGTAATTTTATTGTTATGGTGAAATTGGCTATTACCTCTATGAGTATTCTACAAAAAAATTAAAGACAAAATTATCTTCGTAACCTGTCGTACTTGCCTGTTTATAAATTTTGATTAAAATTTTACTGCAACTGCGCGGCAACTGCACTTCTTTAGTAACGTGAATAAGCCGACTGGACGTATGCTCTTGCAAACATTCTTAATTAATGGATTCTCGAAGAAAATTGAAATAAAATTAGAGAACATAAAACTAAGTTAAATTAAAAATATGCTAAAACATTACTCTACCGTGAAAAAGTTTGGAATGTAGGAAGGGCCAACGTGTATCACATTACAAGATAAAGCCCTCAACTCAATGCATGGCAGATCGGCCTTCGAACATAATAGATTTCCAGGAACTGCCGGTCAAAGGCTTAGCAGGTGAGTGAGTAACATTCAAAATAATTATAACGCACATTATCTTAATCCAATAAGATTAAACGATATAAGTAATTAGAAATAAAAAGGTTTGATTGTTATCTCCCATCTATTCAATGAACCAAATTCCAAAAATTCCAAAATGAAGACATTACGCCTCAAATGAAATTCAACTAAATAGAAGCAACCAGACAAATTGAATAATAAATTTTCAATTTATCCATTATCGTTAACAACACGTTTATTTCCCAACAACTTTACTTATGTCAGCTGGATTCAGTCGGAGAACTACTATCATTTGTCGTAACATTTAAATTCCTCTTTATTTTACTACATGTAGCACTAAATCCTACTCACAGTGCGACTATTAAAACATCGTAAAGACGTCGACGATTGCGACTGATCTGCGACAGTACAGCTGTGGAACAACAATAAACTTTATTACAGTGCTCTGTTTTGTTTAGTTGACTGAATCGGGGCGGTAAAGGCTTTCTCCTTGTTTTCGCATAGTCTGGAATGAATAGATTGCCATTATGATTGCTGGATGCTGATGTAAGCGCAAATAAGTACCTACTATATTTCAGTAGGTACGTTGAAGATGGTTATAATATCTATTATGCCAAGAAAAATACGAACATGAAACTCTCTCTCTCTCCCTCTGTCTTTTAACCTGCAAATCTGTCCACCCCAAGATTTTCTGACAGAAATCGCCAAGTGATGTTATGACTCGTCTATCATTCATTCGTAATTTTCTCATATCGGTGGACTAAATTTAATTTGTGTACATTTATAATCATTACGGTGGCTTTTTAAAAAAACTGTCTCATATGTTTCACTAACTATTCATGATATTTGATACGACGCGTTTAAACACATATGATAATATTAAACTAAAGTTTAATTTGACAATTTTGAAATAGTGTAGGAAAACATTAAACATCTCACCGAAATGAGATAAAAATCGCAAACGTACCTACAAATTGAAATTTTTTTTTTTGTGGGTGTTGGCTACTGCGCGCAATTAACTAATTGCTTCATCAGCATAACGTCGCTTCTTCCGTCGTGTGTATGAAGTCTAACACGAGAATTGCTCATTCAAAAAGTGGTGGTTATTGTGGTCTTATTAATACGACTTCGTCGTTCCTCCGCTGTGAGAACGACGAAGTGTTCTTTTTTGTAGTACTTATTCAGGTTGAATAGAGAGTGGGAATTTTTTTATTGCTACAGCTGTGTTTCGTCTCATGACAGTTGAAGTGGACAGGAAAATATACTATGTTGGTGTAGGCTATAAAATATGGCTATACATAGACGATGCGCCGTTTTACCAAAAAATATATTATTAGGTCTTATTTTGATAATATAAAACATAAAGAAGGTAAAAAAGAAAAGTTTTACCAAAAATAATAATTTAATATAAATCAACATTTTTTATACGTTTTCAAAATTATGATGATTTCTCGCTATTTTACTATGATACCTATATAAACAAGTTCTTGTTTCGTAATCTAGATTAAATTCTCTATCTGATTATCTAATTGTCATGCAATTTGGGCCATCGTATAATTTTCTAATAATTGCACAATCACAAATGAAGATTTTAAGGTGGCAACAAACATTTTTTCTTTCTTTCTTTCAAATCAAGTCAACCGAACGTTCCTTTGATCTGTGCTAGAGATTGTCGTTAGTACGTGTTTAAGAATGCGTGCTCCTGATTTTAATGTGTAGGAAACTTACTCTGAAAGTACTCACGTGTCAGAATGTATCATGTTATTCATAATTTCCAGGAATTAACAAGAAAATGTTATAATTTTATTGAGAATAACATTGCTTTCTTTACTTCACAAAACTGGATCGAATATGAAAGAAATTCTTTGGACTTGAAATTGAACATTCCTAAGCCATATAAAAAGTTCCTTTGAAATTCGCTCGAAATTCCAACAAAAAGATTTATTTATTTTACACCTGAATGTATAAAGATTGGAAGTATAGGAGATTATGTTAATATAATACAATGGGCCTTATCGCATAAAGTAATTTCTTCCAGGCAACCTTTGGATGGAATTCAGTAACACAAACAACTTATGAGGCAGATTGTGGTGTAATTAAATATATTGTACGAAATATACTTGCATAAAAACGAATAAAACATATTATGCAAATACATATATAAAAATTAAATACATATCTATGAGTGAATATAATACAAATATAATATACAGGATGACTCATGGTTAAACGAGGGAATCATTGAAGGAGTGTACTCATCATTATGAACAACTTTTACTACGGAAAATAACCGGAAACCGCGAAAAAAAACTGTTATTCCGTACATTTAGTCGAGTAGGTAATTTTGAATTATTTGGAATAGCTTTTTTTGGTAACTCTTTTAGGCTGAGATCTTAGTTCGTACTTGGACTTAGCTCAGACTTTACTTAACTCAGACTATACTTAACTTTGCTAAGCCTATTTATATTGCTTAGCTTATACTTTGATTTGAAATAGTCATAACACGCTGAAGCTGTGTTGAGCATACGTTAAGACTGATGAAGTCAATAAACAAAGTCTACAAGTCGATAAAGAAAGTACCTAATTCCAAAGTAACGTCTGAGCGATGTCTAAGTACGCTCTACAAATCTCAGCCTTAGAGAGATTTTAGTTTCAACATATAACTTGTTAAGAAATATGGCTTTTTATGAAACAAAGTCTTGATGATGATTACACGTACCCTAGATAAAGCCAGTTCCTAAAGAAACAAATTTCATTCAAAACTTTGCTGTTACTTAGTACTTATGAAAATCTTTAATAGGTAGCAATATTACTGCGTGAGTAGAACTCTTATAACTTGTAACTTGTTATAAAGTTAAGGCACCTAATAAGTAAGTGGAAAATATAAAGTGATTTTAACAAGAGAATCCCAGCAATATCGTTTATTAAAAAAGTAAAAACCGACTTCAAAAAACTAAAAAATATAAAATAATTTTCTTAAAAATCTTTACAGCTTCTGAAGTCTGTGCCACTGCCAGCTAAAGTGCATTGAAGAATTAAAGGCGCCGACTTCAGAAGCTATTAAGATTTCAAGAAAATTATTTAAAACATTTTAATTACGGAAGTCGGTTTTTCCTTTTTTTTTAAAGTTTATTTTATTTTTCTATTTTGAGTGGCATAAAAAATAATTAAATATGCGACTACAGCAATCCCGAGTAATTTGCTGTTATTCATTTAAGAGTTCCATTGTCTATCTCTGAATGCCTTCATCAGATCTTCACCAAATAAATGGAACCAATTCGAGAACGTACTCTTTCAAACAATTTCCAAAATCGGTCCGTAACTGTCGGAGAAATGGTGAATATACAAAAAAAAAGAAAACAGTCAGTCGTATAATTATAACCTCCTTCCTCTGCTCTTAATTTTTGACAGATTTTATTAAAGGATAAAATTATAAATCTAGAGAGAAAAATGGACTGGGGCAATCCACCATAATACGGAACAGTAGAAAACTTTTTGCGTCTGTCTGTACGTATAGACAGATTTTTCTATTAGCGGTAGGTGTACTTACAAAGTATTATTGTTTACAAACAGTTTTCATATAAGCAACATCTCAATAACTCCCTTCAAATGTTTATATTTGCCCATAAAATATGAAACGACAAACAAGGGTGTAGGTAATATAATTCTGTACTATTTGTACAAAGACAAAGTAAAATTTTCTCAAATTGCCTTCATGCGTGAGCTCCTTCTCTCAACTTTACTTTACAAGTGGCACGAAGTAAATAGCTTTTGTTTTATTACTTTTACTTTGGCTTGTACCAACACATTAAAGAAATTAAAGACGAATTTCCCGAACTGACAACTTTGATTAAATGTCATATTATGTACAGTCGTCTTAATATTATAATGTAATACTTTATAATGATAATTAAAACATAGTAGCGGTCGTTCTGTGAATTTCGTTACTTAGGTACAAGGGTACAAGGACCGTATTACCGTTAAATTTTAATTAACGTTACGATTATAACGCTATATGTAACGTTAAAACGAAAACTACGATTTTTTAGTAGCGTTAAAAAATAACGTTATCTGTAAAGTTATCAATAGTGCTTTCTCTTTCCTATTTGTGGTCGCTGTTAGTTACGCACTCCACTCTACTCCTACTCCACTTTAACAAATAGGTAGTAATACATCTTTTTGAGGCCCACTCTACATATCTACTTACCCATTCAGGCAGTACAGGCGTGAAGATAATGTATCCTTCATCAAGTCTGCTTACGTTGCAGGACTTCTTTGTTGTCGTAAACAGTCATGTCATCGGCGTACATCAAGTCATGAGAATTTCTTCTCTAATTATGGTTAATTAAATACCATTTATGTGAAGTTCCCTATTCCTTAAACATTAATTATATAATAAAATGTGTCAGCGAAATTCCCATGTTCCTTAACGAGTTGCTTTGGATTTTGTACAGAATTAAATTTATAATAGAATTTCAAGCAAATTCTATTATAAATTTAATTCTGTACGATTATAAATTTAATATCAAAGAATTTACTTTTACTCTATTTTGGCCTGAAAAGTTACAACGTTGTTGCGAGAGTTTTAATAACAACATAGTAAGTGAAAACTTTCAATTGATAGAATCAATTGATCACAATTTACAATTCAACCTATTATTTCTTGTGTGTTTTTGTTTCATCTTTGTGATCTCTTATTACAAAAGATGGTTTAAAGCAAGTCTTGTAAAACTCAAGTTTTAATAAAGCCCCCGTCTCTTTTTATTATATGACGTTAGAAAGTGACGGATATATTTAAAACCTCATTTACTAGACTTGGTTTAAACCATCTTTTGTAATAAAGGGGTAATGTTTCTATTTTTATTTTTATGTTCTGTTATTTATGTCCTTTGTCGAATAATGTTCTTTTTTTTATTTTATTCTACAACTCACTGTTGGGCTGCTTAGCTTAGAATGAGAAAGATTTAGGCCTTAGTCCACCACGCTGACCCAGTGTGGGTTGGCGAACAACACATAACGCGCCGTCGAGAACTTTCAATTACAATTTGTAAGATAGGAATTAAATTCAAATAAATTCTGAACTACATAATCTGAATTCTATTATCTCCTGACATACCTAGTAGATCTCTAGAATATATAATTGTGATTATTTTTTTATTTTGTATTTTGACGTGTAATCTAGTTTATTTTATCAATAAATTTACTATAACTATTTTGCTCGATAACGATAAGACACAATAACACGATCACTTAATATCACAAGGGACGCATCTTGAGATTGAATGAAGACCCTATTTTTACGTCCACGTTAACGGATGTCGTAAATGTTAGCAGGGTGATACGTGTCGTTCGAAAATTAAAACAGACTTTATCTTCAGGATATCTCATACTCAAACTTATACTCAAAGCATAAGAAAAAGGTCGGCAACGCATCGTCCATTCCGCTGGCGTGATCACTAACCATCAAGTGACAAGAATTCGGCCAGCATTTGCCATTATTTAAAAAAAAATGCAGAGCTAAACAAATAAGAGGCTCTAAAACGCAATAAAAACTAAACTACGAATAAAATAACTATTAATACTTAATGCCTATAAAGTTAATCCATAGGGACGAGGCCGCTACCCAAATTTATTGCTCTAAAATGTTTTATTGCGTAATAGCTTATCCCGCGACGATATTTATGTTTTTAGGTGCTATTTATTCAGGAGCATTCCCGATTGTTTTCCGAATACATAGGACAGTCGTTACGGGAGTCAGCAGTCCAAAAAATTCTGATAACTGGTTTAACCTTAGGGTATCAGTGTGTACCTGTAATTGGGTGGCGGAGGTCAGTGATGGCAATATCTCCGTGTAAAATACTGATATTCAGCCGCATCTAGTTAGACTAGAAGTCGACCCTAAATATTTGGGAAAATGCTAGGCAGATGGTGACTTTTAAAACAACGTGTATCAGAAATTCGCGGTCATATTAAATTAAAGGGTGTGGATCAGACCATCAAACTGAAAAAATACTCTCCTATCCCATACAAAACTTCAATACTTACTCGAAGCAAATGTATGGGACAGCTGATTATATTATCGCGATTATGATATTGGTCCCATAGAGAAAGTGGTTCAGTTTGATGGTCTGATCCGCAACCTTAAATATGACCACACATTTTGAAACACGTTGTATAAGTGGTCTGGATTTACTTGGCCCATTGCCAAAACTTGACGTTTACAGGCTGATGATGGATGATGATGCAAGCAGCACTTTGAAAAGCTTGACTCAAATAAAACCTTGCTACATTTCAAAATAAGATGAAAAGCAAAATTATGTTTGCCTCTCTGTATAAATTATGTACAACTTTGTTAAGATTGCAGCAAAGGTAATATTATATACCGCCACGAGGTCGCAGTTAACTAATTAATTTAAATAATATTATGAAAAGGAGTTTCTAGTTAGGTAAGGCACTCATTTCTCATTTTCTCTCGGCAGCAGCAATTTATTGAACCGTTAATTAATTCGCGTGAACTGTGAAGGTCTATGTATAAATATAATACTGCGAACTTTTGTTGTGTTTAAAATGTCCTAATTATTTACACAACAGTGAAGAACCGATTGGTTTAGGATCTATAAAAAAAAAAAACACGACACAAAAAGAAAAAAAAAAGGCGTAATCCTAAGAACGCCAATAGGCACAAACCTTTAATTAAAACATTCATTGAAATAATTATTTGTTTTCTGTTATAACAGAAAAATATAACAGAAATAAAAATATAGGATCCACGCCCAAGGAAAATATTTGGTCACGTCTTCAATAGTTTTAATTTTCTACTTCCGCAAGGGATTGAATCAGCAGGATAGGCGTTCTCGGGTCAACCATTTGCATGACAATCGTGTTGGTTATGGCATTATTTTCTTCGACAATTCTTTTGGGAATAACCCTCTGTCAGCAGTAGCATTCAAGCCTCGTATTCTAGACAAAAATGTCAACACGTGTCGTTAGACATCGGACAACGTCGCACGAATTGTCTGGCCAACTAACTAGAAAATGAGCTGGAACTTTTGAACGGCTGAACAGATTTTCATGAAACATAACTAAGATGGTACACGATTAAACTAGCTTTCGATTAAAAAAAGCATTGAAATCAGTCCATCCGTTTTGGAGCTACGGTGCCACAGACAGGTACACGGATCCACAGATACATACTACAAAATAATAACACCCCCTTTTTTGTCGGGGGTTAAAAAGAGGACAATCCGAAAAAATAAAATACGCCATCATTAATAAGTAGAATGTGGATTAGTAACATAAGCATCCTAAATGCAGTAGCGTCTGTCATTACTCCCCTATTTTGAGGCATTTGGTGGGGTGGATGATCAATTAGGAAACGCATTAATTGCTTGTGGGATTCTGCACAGAAAGCTTCAATTTTTTTTAATTTTAAATTCGGTCGAAGAATTGGTCTTCCATTTTTTTTGCACGCGATTTAACAAAAATATATCATAATCCCTTGTCAAAATAATGATGTATCAACTTTAGTGCTATTTTCATTTCAAATGCAGAAAAATAATAGAACACAATGGATACTTTTTAAAAATATCTGAAGTAACGTGAATTGATGAATAGTACAAAAATAATTTCCATTGTATCCCACGTTTCGACCTATTCACGCATTTGTCGTTGGAGATAGAAAATATTTATTTTCAATTACTACACTATATAATATGTGGAAAGCTAAAACTACTAAGGCGCCAATTCGTTGCCAAACTAACTTAAACTTTAAAATGTGCCTTGTAAAGTTTAAGTTAGTTTGGCAACGAATTGGCGCTTAAGTGCTTTTGGCTTTCCGCTGACGATATAGACTACACTACGATTATAATGTTTCCGATATACATTATACCTACACGTATCATTCTAAGTTAAATAAGTATTTCTTCCTTCCTTTATACTTTTTATACACTACACACTACCGTCATTCGGATATTTAGTTCGAAAAACTTATTAACAGGTAATAATTATTTATTTACATATTTAGTTTAAATAGTTGTTTTAGGCACATTCGAGCGTATGGCACCCGTGGGTTGCAGCTGAAAATCAGCGTCAGCTGGTAGCACCTGGTGTTGCCATCTGACAATATGCTGAGCTGAGGCCCTTTTGGCATAAATGTACTTTTTTTATGTATTAAATGTTATGTGTTTTAATTTTAATTGTGCGAATAAACGCAATTTTCTTTCTTTTATTTCTACACTGGACTTATCTCATTACCGTGACCCCGGAACGTAAAGGGCTATCGAAGGAACACCGGAACACCGTGGATTTTAGTCAGTACAAGTCTGACAGTCCCTCCCGCCCTGCCCGGGGTGGGAGGACTCATTTGATGATATTACCTAGCTAAAAAAAAAAAAAAAAAAGTATTTACGGGCCTGATTCAAAATAATTGTACAAGTTGAACACATTTTTCTGCATAAAGTTTCAGTAAACAAACACATACTAGTATTTATTGTTTATAGTGAACCTTTATATCTATAAGTCTAAATTCGCGACACAGAGAGATCGCAAAACATTGATTAGAGGCCTCTTTTACTTTTTACGCTATTCTTGATCCTTTGTTGTTTCTAGAAGTCAGCGATGCGTGTATATTTTATGTTCATTGCTTCAAATCAAACGTTTGTCATTTAGATAGAAAATAATTCTATTTAGTGTTCAGTGGAGTAAAATTCAAGGGTGATCAGGGAGTTATAAAAGTGTATCTCGTTCTATAAAAAGATTTTTGAGTCTCCCTAATTTAAACAGTCCAACAATTTTTTTGATCTTTCATAAGTGGTTATTCTGTACAATAGCTAGACCCGCGACAAATTGCGCGTGGTATAAAAACATAAATTTAAAAACGTAGCCTATGTTACTCCTTATAAAATTAACTATCTGCCAGTGAAAGTCCCGTCAAAGTTGGTCCCCCCTTTCGGAGATTAGCTGGAACAAATACTGAAATCGCGAAAAGAAAAACACGTGTTCCATACAAATAATTCAATGTTACTTGAATAATGTATAGAACAGCCGATTTGTTTTTCGTGATTTCAAGGTTATTTCCATAGTAAAAGTTGTTTATAATAATAATAAATCATTTATTTCGAACAAACAACAGTCCATAGAATTACAATACAATTAAAACAAATATATAAAAGAATACACATCATTTAATTGAGATGAGCATGACTGCTGGCTTTTCCACAGTCAACTAGTCAAAATCCTGGGCCACAATAGCCAGTAGACTGTTGGAACTACCTCGCACCCGATGCATCAAGGTTGCAATCCTTTTTCGCATGATTTCATAAAAGTCATCGATGCGGGCCTCAGCGAACATCCCTGAGGCACTACAGAAGCGAGGCACTCTCAAGTGCCCTGCAACCGTTATTGTACTGTACCCGTAAGGCATTAAAAGCTTTATACCTGCGTTACAATGATGAGTAGGTACCTATAATGGTAAGACCTTATATAAATACGACGACACCTTAACACGCAAGGCGAGATCTAATCACAAACCTAGACCAATATTTAACATTTTGCGAACCTTCCAAGAGAAACAAACACTACCTATACTTAATTAATTTATTCATGAGTTCAGAGCTGATATTTATTCAAATAAATGCCTATATGAGCCTTTAATACAAATGTTAGCTGTGTAACACCAGCGTTAGTCCCGCTCCTTTATGCCACATTTTGTATGACAATTGAATGTCGCGTTATCCCAGAATCAGCGTTGATGTTTATACATATAGTTTTTAGCGTTGAAATACAAAATGATGCATCGCTCGTGTGAACACGGCCTATCTAACGTCAAATAGCAGACGGTTAATTTTCAAAGTATTATGTTAAGTCCATAATAATAATATGAATCGTATTCACATCGTAATAGGACGTCTCTAAGTCATGTCCACAGAACACAGAAAAGAGCAGCAGCACAGCATAGCACAGAAAAAAACTCTTTCTGTGTTCTGTGGTCATGTCTGATTTTAGTCTGCTGAACGAGCGAACAAGTGAACTATTTTGGTTTATAGCAACAATTTGACAGGAGACACTTCAATTATATAAGTTTGTACTACGATGGCCGTGTAATGTCAATAAGATACAATAGATCTTCCCAGGTCGCAGTGACAAAGGGGCTTAGGACCCTACCACTTCTAACTAATAACGTCAATAAGAGACGCAGGTAGGACCCCAGGTACTTTTTTTCTATTAGCCCTTACTATCCCTCTGCTAGGCAAAGGACATCCCAAGTTCCTCCAGACGATTCTTTCCTGAGCCACGTCCAACCAGCTCCTCTGTTACGCGTCCAGCTAGACTAACATGCGCGTCGCGACAGAAGTTTGTCGTTATGACAAGACTAGATTAATGTCTCTACAAACCTGTTTCCGCACGAGATAATGCGACGACAAAATTATGTCGCGGGGATCACGTTAGCCCGGCTGGTCCTTAGGAG
The DNA here is from genome assembly GCA_932294325.1 of Allophyes oxyacanthae. Taxonomy (NCBI): domain Eukaryota; kingdom Metazoa; phylum Arthropoda; class Insecta; order Lepidoptera; family Noctuidae; genus Allophyes; species Allophyes oxyacanthae. The sequence goes on from OW028625.1 coordinate 3,475,412, forward strand.
AAATAAAAGTAACTTACAAGAATTGTATTTTAACACGGCATTTGAAATCTAATCTACACATTTAGGTCTATATTTAGACTGAATTGCAGACCATTTTCGTTGCTCGTAGGAAATAGAAAAGAACATTAGATTTTTATAAGAAAGGCGGGCGAAGTAATTGTTCGAATAAAATTGTTAGTTTTTCTGTTTGACTAGAAGGCCGTGCTCCTACATTGAAAATAGCAATTATACTTTTCGTTAGTAAGTATTTGTGTACAGAAATAAAATTTCCTTTGATAAAATTGTTTCCTTAAATATACACGGTGAAATTTTTGTAATTTTTGATACGATAACGAATGAATGTATTCATGGTAATGAACAACTTTGCAAAAATATATACGATATACGATATATATAGACGATATACAAATAATTCAATGTTACTTGACTAAATGTATGGAACAGCCAGCGCCGGATCTAGGGCGGGCAAACCGGGGCACATGCCCCGGGCGGCAATTTCAGGGGGCGCCAAAATCATAATATAACTGCCTTTGAGACGGGTTTTGATGAGTTAATACATTCTTTCTTAGAAAAAAAAACACGCCGTGTAAAGCTGTCGCAAGATTGGAGGGAAAAAGATGTTGAGACCTAAATAAAGATTGAAGAAATGTCTTGATTGCCTTTTTTTATCCTGGTTATTTAAGTTTCCTACATTTAATTTTATGTCACATAAATTAAAATGTTAATAGGTAATCTAAATCAAAAATTTATAATATAATAAGGCTATAATAATTTATGAAGATATCACGCGGGCGAAGCCCCTAGCAGAAGCTAGTAGGTAATTGTTGTTATTTAAGTTAAATGAGCTGTAAGTTTTCCATGACCTAAATAAATAAAGAGTGCAAAATTAAAGGGTTCTTATTCTACCAGTCACAAAAAAAAATCCACCCATTATAATTATTTGTGAGTTTTTTTAACAATTTATCTGAAACTCTGGAGAGCGCCTTTATCAAAGCTTCTGCCCCAGTTCGAAAAAGTCGTAGATCCGGGGCTGGCAAAAGCATTTTTTTTCACGATTTTGGTTTTTTCTCAATTAATAAAAGTTGTTCTTATTGGTGAGTACGTTACAGGATCGGGACTAGAAAGTTAGGATCTTATAATTATGATCCTATTGAATAGGTAGCCAACAAAGCACAGATCTATTAACCACAGTTATTTTTAACCCCAAAAATAACTGTTTCGTTATGTCCTACGGCTAAACCAGCGAAAAATAAGTAGGTACCTTAGGATATTTTATAATTTTTTTCTTCGTCTGTTTTTGTAGTGTAAATTATAATTTTTTTGTTTTATTTTCTCTCCTGTGTTTTCGCTGCGTCCGTGCTGATTAATGTATTCTCTTTCTTTAAATTTCTTTACCTAGTTATAAAAAGAACCATAATGAGGAACGGACATATAATTTTGTTACGGTTAGTAACAAAACTATAGTCAAGCACGAAACTATAGATCTAATCTAGATCAATTTTCAGCCTCAATGTAGACCATTTCCGTTTCGCGTATAAACCGTATTTATTTTTAGTCCCTTGAGAAATAGGGGCTATAAATAACGGGGTGAAACAAGGACCTTAAGGTGAATGCTTCCGACCTTAAATATTTTACGGAAAATATAGTTTTTTTTATATTGTGTGTACGCTTTTGAACACTATTTCACCTCAAGTCCAATTCTCGTAATTAATTTATATACTTTGAATTAAAGTTGTCCAAACTGAGATTAGGTATATTATGAATTGGCGAAAAATCGGTATTCTACTCCTCTTAAAGCTCAGTCTGATTTCAGTATGATTTCGATTCAATCTTCTTACAGACTCATTTCAATCTTATTTTTTACGACTTTAGAATACAAATTTCTTCTTCTTCTTCTTTCTTTAATGACAATTGAGCCGATGTCGACTATTCTGCCAGTTTCAAGGAGAATACAAATTTATTATGACGATCCTAATGTAATAATTATTTGAAACTTCAAAATATTATCAGCGCTATGATAATAATGAGTTTCTAGTTTCTACATAACTGTTAGTCTAAGATCCCTTTAACAACGACCTTCACCGAGATGTTTATTTAATGAAACATATTTTATATTTAATTTAATATGTCAATAAATATATTGCATATGGGTTGCCTAACAAATTTCAGTCCAGGATATGATTAATTAATAATTTAAAAACATATTTTTTTTAAACTTTTCACCGGTGTGATTATTAGACAAATTCTATACCAATCGAAAGTATGAAGCCCATAGAACATGCAAACGTTAGGTTGCCTATTCTTTTCCGGTCACAACTGTCGGGTTGCCAGGTATAAACAGGTAAGTCGACATAGCATTTTGCACCGGTCTGATTATTGAATAAAAATTAAATGAAAATAAAGATTATTTCATTATGAACACGGTGGTATAGGGTTGCCTGCGAAAAATCAGTCCAGAATTCCGGTTGCCGAATTTTGAAAAGTAAAATATTGCTGCGCCATCCCATGCGATAGCGAAGACAAAAGACAGAGCTAACGTGCTAACAATAAAACACGCCATGCTAATAACAATTTAACACCAAAAATTATACATGGCAGCCAAAAGATACTTCCGGATATCGCAAAAAGAATGTTGTGATTATAATAAATAATAATATAATAAATCGTTTATTTTCAAGCATCTACAGACTCATATTTTGTTAGTAAAAACATACACTTACAATCTAAAGTTAGTATAATACATATTATAATTAATTCACAACAACGTGAGCCATACAGCAGTGGTTCACGTATGGATAGTCGACCCTGTCCGCTATCATAGTCAGGATGCTGTTCAAGCTGGCCTTAACCCTGCGCACCAGGGAGGCGCATCGTTTCCGGATGGTCGCGTAGAAACAGTCGACGCGCGCTTCTGCAAACATCCCTGATGCGCTGCAGAATCGCGGCAACCCCAGCAGCACCCTGAATGCGTTATTAAACTATATACTTATACATATAATTATAAGTTTTTATATTTCATTGCCATAGTTCAAAATTTGAAATTAATTTGGCATTTTATTTCAGCACTTTTTAAAAAAAATAGATTATTTTTGTCATTTTTTTAACAGCAAGTTAGCATATTTGGTATTAGCCTAGTTGCCAACACTGTGTATGCTGTGCTAGTGTAATTGTAAGTTGAATGTAAGTAGATTTTAGTAGATAAGGAATCTAGTTTTAATTTTTACTGCTTTCGGCTGAACGACTGAACTGGGACAGGCCATGTATCTATAATCAATAATAAAAAAAAGTGCATCATTCTAAAATTGAAAAATTTTATTAAAAAAATTGAAAAAACGTAGGTACTACTATTTATTTGTGAAAAAGATGGCGAAAATGTGTTTTTTGTGTGTTTCGGATGATGATGTAATTGATTTAATGATGAAACTTTTAAAAACTGTGTATTAAAGTTAGCTTTTCGTAAAAGAAAAAACTTTAAATACAATGTTGTTGAGCTACCCAGTGCGTTACTTGAATTTGTAGGTTATCATACCACGTGTTATAAAAAAGTGACCGTTTTGAAAAAAAAATATAACGAAGAATTTGATAATTTTTGTGCTGAATATACAGTAAGTATATAATAATTGAATCTTTAAAATTATCTTGGCTAATACAACTTCTATATTTTTTTCATGTTGAAACAACTGTTAGTAAAATTCACCTATTATTTTCGACACAAATATTTTTTTTGTAATTAACTTAAAACGGTTATTTATAAATTTTACAAGAAAATGATCTGATTTCCGTTTTTTTGTAACATAATTAAATGAGGATATTTTCAATCAACTACTCAAATCAAAAAGTTTATAAAAATTATATATCAACCATTTTTATTAAATCGCAAAAATCGGTATTTTTAGGAGCATACCAATGCATCTACTACTGAAGAAGAATCAAAACAGTTGAGTCCTTGTGTCGATTCCTGTACTACAGTTGCTGAGGATGAAAAGAGTAATGTTGAAGACCTGTCTCAAACTTCTGGGGACTTTGACAAGGTAATAATTTTTTTTGTTTTTTTTTATCCTTTTTAAAAAAATATATGAAAATCAATTGAACTTTTATTTTCATCAATTTTTACTTAAAGAATGATTTTAATTCTTTTAGGAGCAGTCAACATCAACAGCATCGACATCAAGCAAAATTATTTGTCTTTGTGACCATAACCAAAAGAGATGTGGGAAGAAGCTGGTTAATCTTACTTTCCCTAATAGTGACAAAGTACACACATAAAAAAAAAAAACTATTCCTCTATTTTAATAATAAACTACTCCAAAATGATGCACAGCATACACGAGTCTATCGCTATACTTTTCGTTTTCAAGAACAAATAGCATGCGCACTCTCTTTCTTTAACTGGACGGACTTCAAACAACTGCTATGCTGTGTCCTCTTCTATCGCATTGGATGGTTGGTTGGGACCTCTCAGTCGCACATATTCACTCGCATCATTATTTCACTTTTCAAAATTCGGCAACCGGAATTCTGGAGTGATCTACTTACATTCAACTTACAATTACACTAGCACAGCATACACAGTGTTGGCAACTAGGCTAATATCAAATATGCTAACTTGCTGTTAAAAAAATGACAAAAATAATCTATTATTTTAAAAAAGTGCTAAAATAAAATGCCAAATTAATTTCAAATTTTGAACTATGGCAATGAAATATAAAAACTTATAATTATATGTATAAGTATATAGTTTAATAACGCATTCAGGGTGCTGCTGGGGTTGCCGCGATTCTGCAGCGCATCAGAGATGTTTGCAGAAGCGCGCGTCGACTGTTTCTACGCGACCATCCGGAAACGATGCGCCTCCCTGGTGCGCAGGGTTAAGGCCAGCTTCAACAGCATCCTGACTATGATAGCGGACAGGGTCGACTATCCATACGTGAACCACTGCTGTATGGCTCACGTTGTTGTGAATTAATTATAATATGTATTATACTAACTTTAGGTTGTAAGTGTATGTTTTTACTAACAAAATATGAGTCTGTAGATGCTTGAAAATAAACGATTTATTATATTATTATTTATTATAATCACAACATTCTTTTGGCGATATCCGGAAGTATCTTTTGGCTGCCATGTATAATTTTTGGTGTTAAATTGTTATTAGCATGGCGTGTTTTATTGTTAGCACGTTAGCTCTGTCTTTTGTCTTCGCTATCGCATGGGATGGCGCAGCAATATTTTACTTTTCAAAATTCGGCAACCGGAATTCTGGACTGATTTTTCGCAGGCAACCCTATACCACCGTGTTCATAATGAAATAATCTTTATTTTCATTTAATTTTTATTCAATAATCAGACCGGTGCAAAATGCTATGTCGACTTACCTGTTTATACCTGGCAACCCGACAGTTGTGACCGAAAAAGAATAGGCAACCTAACGTTTGCATGTTCTATGGGCTTCATACTTTCGATTGGTATAGAATTTGTCTAATAATCACACCGGTGAAAAGTTTAAAAAAAATATGTTTTTAAATTATTAATTAATCATATCCTGGACTGAAATTTGTTAGGCAACCCATATGCAATATATTTATTGACATATTAAATTAAATATAAAATATGTTTCATTAAATAAACATCTCGGTGAAGGTCGTTGTTAAAGGGATCCTATACTATGTCTACAGATTTAAAAGATAGGTACAATCGACGCAAAATTGACCGTTTCAAGAAGCGAAAATATTCTAAGTTTATGGTTTCAATTCATATTTATTTAAAACAAATTATATACCTATCTAGCAATTATCAATTTTACGTAATAAATTAAAACATTAACATTTTAAGTTAGAATTTAAAAAGCTGTAAGTATTCTCCTTAACGGCCAGTCGGAGGCCATCAAGCTTTCAGTATCTAGAACATCAAGCGATAGATCTTTATCTTAAAGATATCGGTTTTGGGGTTGAATATTTGAGTTTGTGGATGCCTTAAATTCAAAGTCCTGCTTTTGGAGCTATATTTTTACTCAAAATATAACATATTACGGTAAAGGGTTGCTTAAATTATAATAGGCTGGAGTCACATCGGGCTCAGACTTAAAAATAATCAATTCTGAGGAAAAAATAATTTAAAATCGTTACCTATTAATTACAATTCTACGAACTTTAGGTATAGATACTAGAAACAGACTTAAAATTATTAAATTCTTGTTTTTTTTTTTAAACATTTCTCCACGGTTTGTGTTAATCCTGTATCGTGGTTGCATTTACAAATACAAATCTTCACATGCACAAACATCCAGACCAGAAACAACTATTTGTAGATGATACAAATATTTGTTCCGTGCGGGGATCGAACCCGCGGCACGTAGCGTAGAAAGCCAATCGCTTAGCCACCGCGACAACCATTTGTTTACTAGTCTCATTTTATTGATCTCTCTATGGTATTGACTATAGTACTCAAAATGGTGTTCATCACGCTAAAAGTGTTTTATTTTATATTTTACTAACGACCCGGCCCCGGCTTCGCTCGTCGCGGCGGTGCAATTTCTCTAAAATCCTTACATTAAATATGCAAGGATTATGCATATAAACTTTCCGGAAGAAATCCTTAAAATGATCGTGAAAACCGCATCAAAATCCGTTGCGTGGTTTAAGAGCAGTTAGCGGATATACAGACAGACGAGGAAAGCAACTTTAACTTTATACTATGTAAGAGAAGAGATTTAATAAATCATCCCTTTTTATAATTATTATTCTACTTCAAATAAATACAGGTATTCGAAGTTATTTTTACACTTAGTTACAAAATTCCTTAAAACTCCTGATTGAAAGGTCAATGCACTGTATTGCCAAGCTATCTGACGGAAATTTTTGTCGGTTCGTTATTCGATAAAACAAACGGAGGTCTGTCTATGCCTTTAGATTTTCTAAGAATTAATGAAATACCAAAATGTATTGTTCGATAATTTTGTTTATCAAATCAAAGACGATTCGCAGCAATAAACTTTACCAATCTGCAGATGAAAGCGAAACATTCAATTGATTTATTTATTTGAAAACCTTTTATAATTAGATTGTGTCTCTGTAAAGTCAGTGTCAATATCTTAATTCGTTTAGATGTCTAAAGCAATCTTTTGAAACGTATGTCAACAATGTCAATAACATCGATAAATATAACGGGCGTTGACTGGCTATATGAGGTCGTAAGTTCGATTTGATTCGATTTGTACGATTCTGTGAAAGCACTCTTAATTCGAGTGATTTTGTTTTATCGAAACGATTTAATTTTTCAGAGATAGAAAGAATAAATACCTCGTCTAAATATAAACTAATATTATAAAGAGAAAAGACTTGACTTTTTAAATGTTTGTTTGTAATAAATAAAGTCAAAAAAATAAGGATCGATTTAAAAAAAAAAACACCAGCGGGTTGCTATATTAACAGTGAGTAAGATAGGGTATAATTTATAAAGATATCACGTGAGCGAAGCCGCTGGTGGAAGCTAGTTATACATATTTTTAAATATTGCTTATGCTATGAAGATAAAAATATAATAATGCCTAAAGCGAGACCACGTATGAGACGTCTCACACGTGTAAGGTGTAGTTGTGCACACTCAACTAGGCGTAACTCTTTACTCCTATCGGAACCGACTCACTGATCCGGATCTTTGAAGTGATACAAAAGATTGGATCAGTAACAAGGTTTCAATCGTATCATTTGGATCTGAATCTTTCCAAGCGACGAGTCGCTTGCGAGGCGACTGAGCAGCGAGCGAGAGAGGGATTGAGATACTGAGTTACTTTACTACTAACTCGCGAGTCACGAGTGAGCGGGTAACATAATTACAATCTATAAAAGTCAGAAAGAGATACTAAATGAGATGTGTATCACTCACACTCTCACAGTTTTTCGCTGTCGTTATACCATGCACGTAAAAATGACCACTAAGGCGTTTACATATGAAATACGATAAGGTCATTTTTTGCATACTTCAATTATCCGTATCAATGAGTTGATTCCGTAAAAAGACACGCCATTTTATATCCTTTGAGCCGGTGAGCTAAATGATACATTATTATCAGTGTTTCGGATCGTTTTAGTGAGTCGGATGCCCAAAAATCATACACTTTACCCACGCCAACACTAAACCGACGCTCGTCATACACGTATCGCGCATTCTTCATTACTCATCTTCGTGATAAAATAACCTCTTTGTCGGTAACTAGACTCTCCGGTCGGCACTCGATATCCCACTACCTAAGCTGTATCATGGAAAAAATGAATACAGTTTATATTATTTTCTTTTGCTTTTATTCTGAAAAGTCCACGTCGTTCTTAACAGTTTTTATTACGATTTATTGCCCGCACACGCTCTCTCTAAAAATATTTTCCTTCATAAAAACTATCGAAGTAGATCCCGAAGTTTTTTGTGCGTAAAAAGCCGATGTGGGTCAGGATATTATGATCACGACATATAAACGACAAAATTGGTAACGACAGTGATAACTAACTTATTGAGACAAAGTTTTCTGCAAGAAAAAAATGGGTGAACACGCAAAGTTTAATGATAGTGTTCCAATGTATGTATGCATGCTATGTTTAGATAGCATGCTTAATTTTGCCACTGTTTTGTATCATAATACCGATGTATGTAATTTTTGAAGTGATGATTTTTGTAGCGATCTTTTTAGTGTCATGCGGAATTGCAGTTTTTGTCACTCCGCGTCCCGCATGCGTATAGCACGCATCATAATAAACACAAGTGTATGAAAAGGTGCCTTGCGGGTGCTACGCATGCGGGTCAATCCCGCGTGCGGGGAAAGCACATCCGCATGACACAATGTTGTTTTTAATGATGTGTTAATGTGACTGTAAAGGTATTACCGTGAATATAGCATATTTATTCAAAATTCGCATCTTTCTGTGTCCACACGGACATAGCCACCGGCACATCTTGAATTGTATAATTCACAAAACCTACCCAAATTAGTTCTCTGTGTTACGTGTTTACTGTACAAAAAAATTTAGTTTAGAAGCGCCCTTTGCCTTTGACCGACTTTTTGCGTAATTTTCTGGAAACAAAGTAACAAACCTTTTGCTTTCATAAGAGTGATGATGTGGCTTAACATGCGTTTAAAACAGTATAAAATTCGTTTAAACTATTTATTATTTATTTATTTTATTTATTTATGTACACACAAGGAAACATGGTAATAAAATAACTATTTTAGGATTCATTTGCTAGAATAGAAGACGTCCTATATAAAGTACAATGAAAGTTATATTCTGATCTGGATGCTGGGAGTAAAGTATATTCTTCTTCCTTGGTCCCTCAATACTGAGAATCGCGAACAAAAATTCATCTCCATTTATACTTGTCTGACGTAGAGTGCATGGCAAGTTGTATGTTGCCGCCAACCGCTCTCTTGACTGCATCGCTACATCTGACGGGCGCCCGAACTCTCGCTCTCCTGCCCTCCACGTGACTCAGTATGAGATTACTTTCCAAGCTGTGTTTTGGAGATCGCTTGATATACCCGAAAAATCTCAGGACTCTTTGGTGGCAAATCACAGAGTCGCGAGCAAAATATATGAAAGATGTCATATATAAATAATATTATAGTTTAAAAAAAAAACTAAAGAAAACGTTTTTGTCATCCAAATTAAACGTGTATGCAAAATTTCAGCTCAATCGGAAACCGGGAAATGGGTCAAATTTAACTTCCAAGATTATTTTACATAATTAATTAGTTAGTTACAAGTGAAGCTAATAAAAGCGTTTTAAAAAAAGATCACAGACGATAATATTCACATTTGTATAAACACGCTTTGTATACTGAGATTTATTTAGTTAAGAATACTTACCATCAAGATTCCCAAATTTCATAGCACGCGGTGCAACCAAGGACGGAACCTAACGAGGTTTTGATCACTGGATGATGGCAGAATAACCATACAACTTTCCAGTCTACATAACCCAAACTGGTGAGTATCATCATCGTGCATTCGTGTTTCTGAAGATAAACGAACATTTCCGGGGCGCATTACTTTAATTCGCTCTATTTGAACACTCCAGCCGTAGCCGTTCCAATGTGTTTGACGCTGATTGTACCGATAATTAACTGAAAGCTGTTATGTGCCTATTCATTTTAATACAACGTTATAATTGCCGGAATATTATGTAGGTATCATCAGGGCTAATGATGCGTTATTGGGTCCGTGTATGAAATTATTAATTTGTGGTTTAATTTCATTCGAAAAAGGCTTGTATGAAACAATTATAGTCCATGAGTGGTGGTATACATAATATTGTATCTATTTTATACCGAAAACCACACAGTATGAGTACCTACTTAGTTTCAGGAAATAAGGAAGTTGCACGTATTTTTATTTTATTGCAAAGTGAGTTACAAATAGAAAAAGAAAAAAATACACACAAATAAAAATATGACTTTCAAATATTAGACCCAAAACACAGAGTCACGTGACATGACGTCATTAAATCAAGCGTTCATAGTGTGTGAATATGTTTACCAAGGAAACACGAAGGAGTGACGTCACAAACTCGATGATGGTGTTTGAAATAGCGTTCCGTTTTACGTAATTTATAATAAAGATATTTTGTAAAACACGTATAATTCTTGAATAATCTTTAATGAATTATCCTATTCTTATTTTTATTCACATCAAATTACATTATTCTCGCAGCTCTTATCACAACAGTGAACTAATCAAGATTGTAATCTATTATTTTAAAAGAGTTTCCATGACGTTTCTTGCCACTTCTTCTCCATATAGGTACTACTATTTGGAACCACGCACCTAGAGTCTCGACATTTCATAAGTGCCTGTATCACGGTTACATGAAATAAAGATCGATTCTATTCTATTCTAATTATAGCAGTTTTCACAACTTTTATTATTGATTTTTAACTTAATTTCTCGTTATAATTTAAATGCAAGTTTCCTATTGTTTGAACAGCGTCCGTTAGCCTGAAGGCCTGACCATAATAATATATCAAGTATCTTTCATACACGTGCACCATATCCGAATACCATAGTACATGGCAGACATCTTTGTAGTCACGTTGAAACCACGTGGTGAACTCAACATCCAATTTACGACCTTACTTTGTCAAGTTAGAGTTCAAAATTCAACTCCAATCAAAAATATCGTTCTACACTGTTATGCACAAATTTTCCTCTATTTTTAAGATTTATGCGGGGAGAAAGTTAAAGGTATTGTTTCAAGCCTTGGGTAATATTTACATCCAACTTTCTTGTTGATCTATAATGAGCTACATGGGTAAAAAGGAGTTCAGTCTCCAGGCAAGGGCCGGTCAAGTATGTCGTAAGCAGATTTTTTTCAATTATTGACCTCCCCCTCGTCAGCAAAAGTAAGCAAAGCTCTTACCCCATGCCTAAGTAAACATTGGTAGGTACATGCATTTTATTGATTCATGAGCAGCAGTTATACCTAGGTCTAGAAATAAGGAATAGGCTTGGAATAGAATAGAGGACTTTAACGCACATAATATTTATTTAAACAATTTATTAAATTTTGTAGAATATCCAAAAACGTTAAATAATAAATACTGCTGACGTAATCACCATCCAGACCCCCCCATCCCCCATGTTATCAAAAATAAGCAAAGCAAAGACCCCCCTGCCCCCCGGTAGTGCTTACCCACAACTTAGACCACAGTACTGTGGTCTTCTTGGCATTTCAAAAAAATATTAGCTTTGCTCAAGTAATATAGTTAAAAGAAGTCAAATAGTAGTTTATGAAACTGTTGCATAATAGGGGATATTAAAACACGAGCACACACCCGTACTATACACGTACAATGTACATGTATGTAGTTACAAACTCATAAGCCCGTAACTCTAGATTGATTGAACTGACGTCACGTAGGTACGCCATTTTATGGGAAAACCGCGATATGATAGAGGTGAATATGATAGAGGTGAGCAACTTCCGAAACTATTTCTATTAGAGGTGTGCTGGTATTTTGTTGATTACAATTAGTTACGGTTTTGTTGCGTTCAATAAATTGCTGAGAGATATTTCGGCTTTCAGAACACATCCTCTCTTGTCGGGTGTTATAAAAGTTAAGTTATTTTATATCATGGTATTGGCAGTGGCATTTATATTTTATCTGTATCGATTAATAAAAAATTACCATAGACCTAGAAAAGTGGAAGGAGGGAAGGGAGAGAGATGTTACAGCACTGAAAAAGCGTAACGGATAGAAACAAACAAGTTATTGCTATTTACAATCGAAAAACTTGGTTAAGATGGAGCCTGCAAAGTCGTATATTGCGAGAGTTTTATGAAAAATAACATCTGGTAAAGAGCCTAGCGGAAAATAAAATAAAAATAAATTAAACGAAGGGTGAAACCGCGTGGCACAGCTATTATACATACGGCTACAAATTCTACTAACTTGACCTTTTTGAAGATCTAAATATTTCAATAGTAATTACATCCCTATGTAGGTACCTATTATAATATATAATATTGATAGTTTCGAGCGTATGGCACTCGTGGGTTGCAGCTGAAAACCAGCGTCAGGTGGCCAGTATCACTGCCTCCTGACATTACGAGTATGCTGAGCTGTGGCCTTTTGGCACAATAACTCATTTTATGTTTTCTTTATTGGTTTTATTTATTTTTTTATTGTGCTAATACACTCTTTTTCTTTCTTTCTTTCTATTTCTCATATTTAAATAATACTTATACTAAGCCACACCTTCAGTAACAGTGATAGCCTAGCGGTTGAACGCTTGCCTTTCATGCAGGAGGGTCTGAATTCCAACCCGGCCTGCACTTCTGACTTTTCGAATTTATGTGTGGATCAGAATTTGATTATCACTTGCGTTAACGATGAAGGAAAACATTGTGAGGAAACCTACAGACCTGAGAGGGCTTTCAATCCGCACTAGGCCAGCGTGGTGGACTAAGGCCAAATCCTTCTCATTCTGAGAAGGACTCTAATGGGCTGGATTTACTTATTATTTATTTAAGCCACACCTTATGGCGTCTAATAAATAAACAAGGGATAATATTCGGCTATTAATAACTTTGGGAGTAATGAAGTCTGTCGCTAATAAATTACAGATATAAAGGGAAAGTGTAATCATTAAATCATACTAATATTATGAAGGGGCAAATTTCTTAGGGATTCTCGAGATAAGATGACGGTATCCGAAAGACGAGAACATCCTACTATGCCGCGTATTCCCATTTACTCCAAAACATGGTTCCCAACGGCTCCAAATTCAAAAATTAATTTCATTCTTTTTTAATTCAATTTTTTATTGAGGCTTCAGTTCACCGTGGTGAATATGCCAAGCCTCGTAAACAATAAATGACAAACATAAACTTAAATTAATAATGACTACGACAAACTACTACATTTAATTAAATAAAAAGACAAAGAATCAGAATTAATCTGTATTTAAATAATTATTTGTAATATATGTTTCATAAATAAATACATTGAAATGGATTTTATTGAGAGAGGTTGGCTGAGTATTAAAAAAAAAAATTATGATATTAAATAAAATCGTGCCCATGAGCTCCAAAGATTTTAAAATACTGAATGCAAAAAGTTTGTAAAATAACAATGTTTTTTTTTTTTAATCTTAATAAAACATTTATAATAACTGACTGACTGTAACAAATTATTTTTATTTTGCTGACCATACTTACACAACTTATTTTGGAGCCGATAGGAATAAAATATTTGGAGTAACTGGGAATAAGCCTTACTGTCCTGTACTCCATAGAACATAGGCAAGCGAAAGCGAAATATATAATAAGTTACCTATAGACATTAAGAAACTACATTCACTTGCTATTTTTAAAAGGAAGTTAAAAAACTTCCTGATTACAAAGGCATATTACTCTGTAAAAGAATTCCTTGAAGAAAAATAATTATTTAATATTAAAATGATTGTGATATTTAATAAAATATGATATATAAATTATAAAAAATATAAGAATAGTATGATATAATATAAAATTTAGAAATAATGATAATTTGTATAATTCTTAACTGTAATGTTGTGTATGTATTTTTTGATTTACTTATTTTTATATTATTTTTTACCCTATAAATTGCAATGCCTTAACAGGCAACTAAGTACTAAGTCCTACAACCTATTGTTAACATCTTTAAAATGCTGTACACTTAGTTCGCAATAAAGAATTTGAATTTGAATTTGAATTTGAAGAATTGCTAAGTGTAGCGGTGATAAGGTTGATTTTAGCACAGGGTTTTGTCAGGAAAAGAAATACGTCTTTCTGATACGGTGTTTATTGGCAACTAATTTTAAAATGGACATGCAACTGTTTATATGGCGATAGATACATATGCCTATAGATATTTATAGAATCAAGTGAATGAAATAGCTTCAACATAAGCCGCCCACCAAAGGACCTACGGTCCTTTCAAAAATGATAACAAAGCCTCATGCACAATTAAGTAACAACAATATTTTTAAACATTTACAATGAAACTGAGCTATTATATCAAATAATTATTATTCGTAGTGGTGGGCTAACATCTAAGACTCAACAAATTATTCAGTTACTGTATCTATAGGTAGGGCGCACAACTTCGTGATACATCGCTTAATTATATTATTGCCGCTTTTAACGCTGTACACCCTTGTGAAACCATCGGGACCAGGATGTTTTTCTGTTATGCGTCCCATGGCCCACTTTCCTGGTGGGAGATTATCTTGTTTAATCAGTACTATGTCTCCAATGTTAAATTCCTTCTCACGTTTTAACCATTTTGGTCTTTGCTGAAGTCTAGTCAGATATTCTTTTTGCCATCGCGACCAGAAGTCGTTCAATAACTTGCAAGAGTATTGCCAGCGTGTTAAATTGCTTATTTTAGCATCCTTCATGTTCTGGTCTGGTACGATAACTGGTGCTTCGGTTATTAAAAAATGACCAGGTGTCAATGGTTGCATGTTATCGTCGTCCATTGGACACAATGGACGTGAATTCAGACAGGCCTCAATTTCGCAGAGAAGCGTTGTCATCTCTTCAAACGTTAGGTTGGTGTTGAGGATTCTTTTCAGGTGAAATTTGATGGATTTGACTCCAGCTTCCCATAAACCTCCAAACGTTGGTGAGTACGCCGGGATAAAGTGCCATTGAGTGCCTTCGTTGGCTAGCGATGCAGCCATTTCTCCATCAAATTGCAGACGAGCTTCTTTCCAGGCTTCAGAAAGTTCTTTATTGGCCGCGACAAAATTCCGTCCTTGGTCGCTCCATATATTCGCACATCTCCCTCTGCGGGCACAAAACCTTTTGAAGGCACCGACAAATGCCGCTGAACTAAGGTCGCCAACCAATTCCAAATGGATTGCCTTCGTGGACATGCAAACAAAAATAGCTATATACGCTTTATTAATTTTAGCTCCTCTGCCTTTGTTCATCAATATCTGAAATGGTCCAGCGAAGTCAACTCCTGAATTAAGGAAAGCCCGTGCAGGTTTCACTCGTACGCTCGGTAAGTCACCCATTACTTGCGTTCTCGCTTTCGCATTTAATTTAGCACATATCAAACAACGATGGACATGCTGCCTGACCAATGCCTTTGCTCGTAGTATCCAGTACTTTGATCGCAGGTAAGTAAGCATCAATTGACTTCCTCCATGCAACGTCTTTTTGTGAGCTTCTGCTACTATGAGAATGGTAAGTTTGCTGCTTCGACCCAAAATTATAGGATGCTTGCTTTCATCATTTAACTCCGAGTTCCTGAGCCGGCCGCCCACCCTGAGGATTCCGCTTTTATCAAGGTAAGGATTTAATGATTTTATTTTGCTTGACCTTTTCACTGTTTTCTTTCTTTTTATCGAATCTATCTCTTCTTCGAATTCTTCCTCTTGTGCTTTATTTATACAGGTTTGCAAGGCGAATTGTAGTTCTTCAGTTGTTATTGATTTATATATGTTATCTTTTAATATTTTTTGTTTCAGGAATCTTCGGCTGTATGTGATTGTTCTCAGTAGTTCTATCAGCGTGTCAAAGTCATCAAATTGTGTACATAACTTTTTTTCATCCTCATTATTATTATCTGTTATTTTCAGAGCTTGTATGGTGTTTTTCTTCTTTTCTAAATCTGTAGTTAGTATGTTTGGTCTAGTGAACTGTATCTTCGGTTGTAGTAGCCATTGTGGTCCATTCCACCATAAATGGCAATTTTTCAGATTTGCTACTGACATTCCTCTTGACGCAATGTCAGCTGGGTTATCGTGAGATTGGACGTGCTGCCACTGACTGCAGTTTATATTAGTTGTGATCTCGACAACACGATTTGCTACAAACGGCTTCCATTTGTTTGGATCTCCAAATAACCATGAGATGACAATCGTGGAATCTGTCCATGCATAGATTTGTGATGCAGGTATTCTCATTGCTTTTCCTATTTGTTTTAGCAGCCTAGATAGTAGTAACGCTCCACACAATTCTAGCCGGGGCAAGGAGATGGTTTTTAAGGGAGCCACTCTTGTTCTTGCAGCAATGATAGCTGTTTTAACGGTGCCATCTGCGTGTGTGACACGGCAATATACCACTGCACCATAGGCCTTTATGGAGGCGTCGCTAAATCCATGAATTTCGATGGAGTCTTTGTTTGAGCTTGACGTTCCCATCCATCTGTTTATGAAGATTTCATTTACATTCCCAAGATCTGATCGTATTGATGACCACTTTTCAGTCAGTGTCTGGTTCAAGGCTTCATCCCAGTCAACTTTCTCGAGCCAGAGTTGTTGAATAAGAATCTTCGCCATCACAAGGCAAGGTGCGATCCAACCGAGCGGATCGAATAACTTTTGAATGTCGGAGAGAATGCTGCGCTTCGTGATGACGTCGCCGATAATAGGTAAGTTTAGATTGTACTCGAATTGATCTTTCCCTAGGTTCCACTGTATGCCTAGAGCTTTAATTGTTCCATCAACATTTAGTTCTAGATGTGCATTGGCTGATCTCTCGCTTGGATCAATGGTTTCCATGAAGTCACGACTGTTAGATGACCATTTTTTTAATTCAAAGCCACCTAGTCGTAGTAGCTGTTTTAGATCTTGACTGATTCTTACTGCTTGTTTCAGATTGTCACTCCCGGACATGACGTCATCAACGTAAAAATCTTCTCGTAGTATTTTGGCAGCTTCAGGATACTTCTCACCTTCGTCATCAGCTAACTGCATCAGTGTCTTTACAGCGAGATATGGTGCAGAAGCTGTCCCAAAAGTCACAGTCAAAAGTCTGTAGTCTTTAATGTCTTCAGATGGGTCGTTTCTCCACAGAATTCTTTGATAATCTGTGTCTGCTTTATCTACCCATACATATCTGTACATCTTCTGTATATCAGAAACAAAGCAGACAGCATGCATTCGCCACCTAATGATCAAACTTCTCAGGTCATCTTGCAGTATTGGACCCAATAAGAGTTCATCGTTTAAGGAAACGCTGTTGGAACCCTTGCATGACGCGTCAAATACAACACGAGTCTTCGTGGTCTCTTTGTCGCTTCGGATCACCGCGTGATGAGGTAAGTATACTGATTTATTTCCTATTTCTTCTTTAGGTACTTCTTCTATGTGTTTTAATTCTTTATATTCTTCTATCACTTTTGTATAGTCTTGTTTCAGTTCTTTATTTTGATTAAATCTTCTTTCTAATTGCATGAACCTTTTTTTAGCTATTTCTCGCGTTTTTCCTTCCGGTGATCTCGGTTCTTCTGTGTTAAAAGGTAACTTTACTATGTATTTTCCGTCTTTATCTCGCTTGTGTGTCTTCTTGTAGATGTCTTCACATAGCTGTTCCTTTAGGGTAGGTGTTCTTTTTGAGTCTGTATCAACTTCCCATATTGTTTTTAATAAATCTTCAATGTTCACTTCTTGTTTCATGACTTTCATTGATTTCTCTCTTGCGTTAATTTTTATGGTGGTTCCACCCATCAAAATCCATCCCAGGTGAGTATTTTGGGCGCATGGAGTGCCTGGTGGACCTTTGATGAGTCCTTGTTTTAGAATTGCTGCGTACTCGTTTATTCCTAATAGCAAATCTATGGTTCCAGGTGCAAAATAGTTTTCATCTGCTAGTTGGATGCTTGATACGTGTGGCCAATCAGTCTCCATCATAGAGCTTGCGGGTATGGTTGAGGTCAAGGGCTTGGACATCACGTAGGCTTTGATAGATAAGTTGAAGTTTTCTTCCCATCGTGACAATACTTGAACTTCGACCTCATGCTTGACTTTTACTTTGATTGATTCTATTCCAGAGACGATTAGATTAACCGGTGATTTTTCTAGTTTCAGGATCTGAGTTGCCTTCTTGCTTATGAAACATGCTTGAGATCCTGAGTCTATCAGCGCCTTCAAGATAGTAGTGTTTCCATGCTCATTCATCAAAATAACTACTGCAGTGGCTAATAGAGCAATCTTCTGCCCGGAGATATGGTGTGACGCAACCATTGCTTGAACCTTCTTCTCTTCTACATCTGCTTGAGATGGTATCGGTTTACAAGATTCTACTTGTGTAGCCGACTCATCTATAACCTTGGGTTGATGTAGAAGTGTGTGGTGGCGTCTCTTGCAATTATGGCAGGACATCGGCACACGGCATTTGAATACCGAATGTCCCACTGCCAGGCAGTTGAAACATAGTTTGTTTGTTTTGACATGTTCTCTTCGTTCGTTAAGTGTCATTTTCTTAAACATGCTACAATGACACAGTGTGTGCACATCCTTACATAAAGCACATGATTTCTTCTGATCACCTTCTGATGTGGAAACGTGAAGGACACGTTCTTTGGTGGTTCTGGTACTAGTAGTGGGATTAACTAGCTCGAGCGTCCTGAATGTAGACTCCAAAAACTCACGCAAGTCCTTCCAAGTTGATAACACTTCTGAATTCACCGTATAGGCAGCCTGTTCCCACTCTTTGTGTGACTCCGGGTCCAACTTCTGTACGACCAGAAATATGATTACTGGATCCCAGGAGTCAGTAGGCACTTTCTGATTTTGCAAGCTGTTGATGATCTCACTAGTGGTATCCAGGAGGGTTTTCAGCTGCGCGGCCGATTGAGTAGTACATTTCTTCAGCGCGAATAATCTTTTAAGTAGTGCATTTACTATTAGGCGTCTATTATTAAATCGGTGATTTAGCGTTTCCCATGCTTGAGTATAATTCGCACCAGTGACCTGAATATGCTTTAATAAAGATGCCGCTTCACCCTCGATACTAGTCTTTAAGTAGTGTAATTTTTCAACATCACTTAGTTTTGTGCACTCATGAATCAATGAAACGAACAAGTCCTTAAATGTAGGCCATTCTTCGTAATTACCGGAAAACACAGGGAGTTTTATACTAGGTAGCTTCACTTTCGTAGATCCTTGACCTTCACACGACGCATTACTGCACGAAGATTGGTCAGAAGTCTTCGTAGTTTGTGTAGCCAAAAGATCTTTGAGATCTCCCAAAATACATAAGTATAAGTCTTCTTGAAGAAAGAACTCCTCGTTCACAAAGTAAGAAATCACACCACGTTGTTCCCGCGTAGTACATTTTAATAAGTCTTGATGTGCTTTCTTAAAAATGCTCCAGTATTCTTCAATCGTTTGTATTCGAGTTTGTAAATAACCGGCTTTAGCTAAACGTTCCTTGGGGCACTTTTTAAGATTTAATTGAGTTTTCTTTAGTAACGACGCTGTATCTTCTAATACACTTATTGCTTGATCTGCTTGAGTCGTCATAGTTCACGTGTTTAAGTCCAAAAGTGATCAAAACTCTTCTCAATAACGATGTTTTATTACTTAATATTGAAGAAACACACAATAGATCGTGCTAATTACTTTTTCATAAACAACTGCACCTGGCCGCTCACTAATCGCTGTGGAATGTGTCTCCTTTTGTTCTCGCGATAACCGGCCTGGGTGGTCCGTTCACTTGCAATCCGGCTCGATATTCGACCATATGTAGCGGTGATAAGGTTGATTTTAGCACAGGGTTTTGTCAGGAAAAGAAATACGTCTTTCTGATACGGTGTTTATTGGCAACTAATTTTAAAATGGACATGCAACTGTTTATATGGCGATAGATACATATGCCTATAGATATTTATAGAATCAAGTGAATGAAATAGCTTCAACACTAAGCTTAAGGGCTTACAAAAAAAAGTTAACCATAAACGTCGACATTGCCCGTATGTACCTATGTATATTAATTAAATTATTCTTACTGCGTATACATTATGATGATGATGATACAGTCAAAACTCATAACTGGTCCTAACTTTGACTGAGAAAATCATTCAAAACTAGTTTTGATTAAAGTCTGCAGTTAAAAATAGATACAAATCTATTTTTAACTTTTTCTTTAACTTTTTATTCTTCTTTTTGTCTAGGCTTCAGTGTACCTTGGTGACTATTTCCGTCTAGACCAAACTAGTTTGTTAGGTTAGATTAGGACTGTGATAACACAACGCCAGGGTCACTTTTAAAATTATTAAAATGAACGAAGTCCTCAAAATTAGTTTTGATTGTTAAATACAGAATTTTTTTTATATAGTGCGCAAAATTTGCAGTGTGATTCAGTGTCCGTTCCCAAATGCAACCACAGTAGGTACTAAAATTCACTCCAAAACAAAAAAAAAAATAGGTTTTGTATGGCTTGTGCTAGTAAATTAAGCGTTTACCCCATACAAAATCGAATTTTCGTTTTGTTTAAAGGGTATCCCAATACTGCATTTGCATTTAGGAACAGAGACAGAATCATTCTAAAAATTATGCGCACTAAATTAAAATATATCCTGTATATAGAAACATACAAAATCTGCTGAAAAAAATATCTGATATTACGTTTTATAGTAAGGAGATACTGTGTACAAAGTAGAGCGATATGTCAACGTCGTGTCCGTAGTGACGGTTAATGTAGCCAAGTATGTTCTTTGATATATTGCAGTGTCCTTTCCTGTGAGCTAAGAAACGGTAGATAACAGTGGGAATAAAAAAAACAAATATTGACGGAGGAAGAAATTGAACAAATATTCTTATTGAGTTTAGTGTGTTCTTGGATTATTTACTTGTAGGTATGTTGGCACGGTTGGCGCAGTAGGTAACCAAATGGCTATCTGCGCTACATTTCAGACTTGATTCCTGCACGGAACAAAATATTACAGGATTTTTTTTTATGTAGTGCGCAAAATGTGCAGAGTGCTTCGTTTTTGCTGCAGTAATAAAATATTTTTCTTCAGTGTCCGTTTCCAAATGCAACCGTAGTACGAAATTTGACTCCAAAACAAAATAAAAATTTGATTTTGTTTCGCTTGCGCTTGTAAATTATGCGTGTCCCCCATACTAAGTCGAATTTTCGTTTTGTTTTAAAGTGTATCCCAATACTGCGGTTGCATTTAGGAACAGAGACTGAATCACTACAAATTATGCGCACTACATAAAAAATTATCCTGTATTTGTATAATCTGCAGATAGTTGTTCCAGGGGCTCGTAGCTACATAGCTACCAGCGCGGTTAAGCAGCGCTTGCCACGGTCAGTCCTTGGATGGGTGACCGTTTTTTCGATCATCGAGACCACTCCGTGCCTCGCAAAGTACGTCAAGCAGTCACTCCCGGCTGTCATACGGTGGTTACGGGAGTCAGCAGCCCAAAATGACTCAGACTTTTTGGGCTGCTGACTACCGTAACGACTGTCATAGGTATTCATATGACAACCAAGACAAAATGCTTAACGTGCTGTCTGAGGCATGGAGGGGCTTAAAAGTTTTTTAAATAATATCTCTGTAAATATTTTTCCATTATTTAATGAAAATTATATTTGTTTTAACAAAAAAATACATTTGTTTCGCTGTTTGTCTGGTTTATTTGGTTATTCATCACGTGAAAACTAGTGAATAAAACATAAATTTAAATTTATAGGTACAATTTATCTGCTAGGCTTTGAAAACGGTGCTAACATTTTTATGCCGCTTGAAATAAAGCGTAAAATGTATTGATAAGTCGAGATCAGACAATGCATGCAAATGATAACAGTGTATGTTTTGAAACAAACCTAGATGAATACACGCAGAGCCGGATTAAACCATGTACTCGTAGTGGCCCCTAAACAATGTAGAATTCTTCCCTTTTCAAAATTCAAATCTCTTCCCTTTTCAAAATTCAAAACAAATCTTTGGCATTTTGAAAAAAAGAACGATTCAAAATATATTGATGTATTTTTTCTCTAGGTTTTCTTTCTTTGACTAAACATTAAAGCTTATTTTTCTCTGGTCTCGTTGCCTATAAGCAACCAAGGACCCATAGACAGCTTAGTTGCGTTTAGATTAATCACATATTCCTAATATAAATGTGAAAGTAACTCTGGGGCTCTGTCTGTTACCTTTTCACGACTAAACGACAGATCTGATTTTGATGCAACTGGACAAGTAAATAGATGAGAAAGCACAGAGGCAATTTTGTTTTTCAAAATCGCATCTGTTTCCCCTCGGACGGCGTTCTGGGCGCAGCTAGTTAAATATAAAGCTATTTCTACCGAAGCATTAAGAAAACCTATTTACAATTAAGACGCTTCCAACGATACCTCATTTGTCGAATTATGATAAGTAGTTCAGAAGTTATGAGGGAACAGATGAATATACATACATACATACTGGTCAAACATATAACCCTCTCCGTAGTCGGGTAAAAAGGAAATAAATCAACAATCTCGCAAAGGTCGCTTATATTCACTTACTACAATTATTTGTTCGTCCATCAAAGGCTCTTAGCTAAAAATATCCAGATCAGATTCACAATAAAAACAAATCCTAACCCGAAACCAAGACTTTCGGAAAAAAAGCTTGAAATAGGAATATTAAATGAAGTCAGTGTATGTATTTACATGAGATAAACAACTAGATCCGTCGAATTCTGAACAAAAAGTAATGGTAAAAAGTTAAAGTTTTTTTTGTCTGATACTCTTATTTCCCGTGACCTCGTCTGTGGATTGTTTTTGTTTATTACTCGTTTCCACTTTTAGCTTTAAAAATATTAATGTCTAAAACTAAAGCCGAGACTTTGTTCGCAGCTTGGTCTCTTCTGAACATAATTAACAAAAAAATATTGAGATTTCCAACAAGCCTCTGGCCCCCTGTTGGTAAGCGGTTATGCACCACCACAAGCACCACTCTCGTGTTGCCGACCCTACTGCCAGCGTCAGTGTTAACGATACAGCGAAATATTCCCAAGGCGACAGGGCCACTGGCGACCTTGCTCACCGTTAGAAACACAACACTGCAAAAGAGTAGTATTATTTGGCTACGATATTTTATTTATTTATTTATTTGGTTCACCATCAATTGTTACACACCAATACATACAAAGGTTGAGAATACAAACTACATTATTGTAGTAATTACGGCCTGAGTGTACAATTTGATTAGGTAAACACCACATCCAAAAATTATAGCAATAGTTTTTTTTAATGTAGGTAAATGAATTTAGATACAAGGTGGAGGTACTTCCCCAACTCAATGTTTCATTTAGAAAGCATGAGATGAATTATTAAATTAACCTCTGGAGAGGGAGGATGTTACTCTGTTGCTCAGGTGTGTTAATTTTCACAATTTCCATTGGCCATGTAGGACGATGAAAATGTTTTTGAAGACCCTAGAAAATGAAAAAGGGTAGCAAAGGATTTCGCTCTTGTTTCGTGTTTTTAAATCATACGAACGCTTGGTTGGGAAATGGTAAGGGTAAAGTTGCGGTTTGCGGTCACTTTTAGGTCCAGTTATAATGGTGTTTATGGGGCAGAAAGGGTTGTATAGAGTGGAGATACGTTCGTAGCGTTTCAGCTGCTGCTTACAGTTTATAACAAAACACATACCTACCTACTGGATGAAAAATGTTCTGTAAAGAAATATTCGAGCGCGAGCAGGTATCGTACCTTCCTGGACCTTTGGCAGCTCATATGGTGAGAGCAGCTGGTTCAGAACAAACCAGAAGGTCACAGGTCAGATACCTGCTTGCAGTTTAAAATTTTTTTCCACAAAAATTTTCGACTTTAACAAAGCACATTTTATGTGTTCTTAGGTATAAAATTGTAAATACAAACTACAAAAAAATTTGTTCTAAAAATAACTTAAATTATGCCGTAGGTACCTACTTACTTAATGTAAAATTACGTACAAGATTTATCATTAAAAAAATTGTCCGATAGTTCATGTTTAATAAAAAAAAAAACTGAACAACTTCATTAAATTATTTGGACAGGTACGCAACAGACGATTATTAATGTCTTCAGAACAGCTCTCAGTTCTCTACCAGAAACTAGACAGTTATTACCATTACTGACCAATTTAATACTCAAATAATACTAATACAGTAATCTGATTGCCAATTAGCTGACGACCTCACGCATTTTAATATAATTATTAATTTCAGGCTTTCATGGCCCATAAGGATTTTTTTCAAAATACTTAAATATTTACCTACATTACTTACTTAAATGTACTTACATAATTATAAGTCCCATATTTAATGTAATACATTATTCTCCAAATAGGTTTTCATTTATTATGTAAGGTCTAAATGAAGGACCATGGGCCCTAAGGGTTCGACCGTATAATTATTAGATATAGGTACCTACAGTGTGAATTTGACTTAACAAATTATAATTCTGTATTCATTTTGTATCATAAATGTAAAAGGTATACTTGCCTTGACATAAACAGTTCTTTAGAAGTTGTGGTCAGAAACGGCAATAAAAAGTTTTACCAAGTTTCCTTCAAGAAAATTAGAGAGCTAACAAAATCCTCAACTTGTTTAAGAAGTTAACTCTACTTTTGCTGCTAAATATCACAAGTACTTCGAGAGGTTCTCTGTGTCAAGTTTGCTTGGTCGTCGTATAATCTGACTCCGGATGCGATACAGCTTTTAGGTCCAATTTCACCACGATTTACTAAGTCTTACTCGAGAGTAAATTAACATGTATTCCAAAAATAAACTAGGTACTTTTACGTTTCGCCATAGCCTAATCTGGGATTCAAATTGCTTATTCGCGAGTAAATTACTACTCCGCCGATTTTCAAGGAGTTAAATTATACCAGGAATAAAAGTTCAATATGGCGTCAGTGTTGCTGCTACAGCAATTTTTTGTGATATTTTGTTTTACGACATTGGCGTTAGATACATTTTTACTTTAAATAAATCTTCTAAAATGAAATACACAGTAACAACACGAAGAACTTAAGCAATTTCATTTAGTCGGTTTATATCTACATTACTTCATTTAGTTCATTCGGATTGAGCCTAAATCACAAAGTAACTATACGAGATTAAATTTATTCTAATGTAACGTGGTGAAACATAATATAGGCACGAAGTTATCGAAGAGTAAATATTATGGTGAGTTAAATAATTCTTGAGAATAAGAAAGTTTGGTGAAATTGGCTCTAAGTCGGACAATAACAACCTTGTGGAAAGAAAAGTTTCGTAAATCAGTTTCGAATGATCTGAACCCGACTTCACTGTGAAGATTTTTGTCCAGCTACTCACCGCTATCGCTAGGGCATAGAAGTGATACAACCATACAACTAGCGCCTCTGCAATGGAAGAAATTGTATAATTATCGGGAGACAAATATTTGCACGAAGCAATAAGTACCTACTTCGTAGATACTTATCCATTTTATTTTTTTCAAAACATTCAATCCCAATAAGCAACTAGTAATATGACATTTGTATCATAATTAAATCTTTGTAGGGTTTCCAAGCCAACATGGAAACCATATAAGTACCTATTTCTTGTTAAAAGATTCATTTTATACTGAAGACTCCCGATTAAATATTAACACATCTCACACGGTCTTGCACGTGTCAGTAGCTATTAGAATGCTTATAATTAGTTCCTAGGAGAAGGCGTTAAGCGCGCATTTTATACCCACGAGCTAAAATTAACAGTAATAATTCCGTTTTGCACCCTTTGCGTCAATTGATTCTGTTATGAACTCTAAAGGATACGTAATTGCTGGAGCGGGTAGATGAATTGACTACCTACCTCGAAAGAATTTCAAAAAGATTTGGGAAGAAGATCACTATTAAATAATCTTTATGAAAAAACAATGTTTTAGGTACAGTCATTGCGGTAAAATATGTTGCAATCAAAATGCTTTGAACGACTGCGGCCCGCTTAGAGTTTAGTAACTCTGCGTTTGGACGCCGAGCGCAAACGATTTTAGCCATAAGGATGGTCGACCAGAAAAATTGCCGATTGTACCTACTAAGTGGAAAGAAACGGACGGACAGGGTTCATAAGAGACCATAACTGCCCTTTTCCTAGCACACTGTGGGCACGATATTTTCAGAATCTGTGAATGCAGGTTGAAATATCTTTAAAAATTATGGACAGTATTCCTGTATCTACAACGATTATGATAGCTATCCTTATTGCCTCGTCTCAAGTTTCCCGCCCTTTATAATAAACATAAGAACAGACAATAACAAGTTAACATAACATTTTACATGTTCAAGTTTAGAACATAGCCACGTTCCTTTGTTTTTCATTCGTCTCTTTCTATCGCATCCTTAATCACCATAGATAAAGTAGAACTCACTGATTTTCTCGGATTTTATTTTACACGTTCCGTTACAAGCTTACTCTTTCATCCCATATAGGAAACAAAGAATGTTGCCAACATTGCAAAAACAAAAAAATCTGGTAATCTGAATCATGATGAGAAACGATTGAAATAAATTGATACACGTGCGTATTTGATAACGCATCAAAAGGGAGTGTTATGAATTTATCTCCTTTGTATGCTGCCATAGGAAGCAATTTGATAAAACGCTTATGACAAAAAAGATATCGTGTGATCTCTATGGGGATCCTTGAAAAGCTTTCGTTTTTGAAGGTTTTATAATCAAAGAGCTGCCAAAAAGCGATTGCCGCTGTCCTTGATAACGAACGTTTTTCCGAGTACCCGAAGGGAGATTTTCTCAAATAGATAGATTCTCAATTTTTCAAGAATGTCTCTTGTAATTCTTGCCATTTTTTCAAGGTTTTAAAGTTTAGTTCATAAGTTTATTCTCAAAACTAGAACGCAAGAGTGCACAATCGAATTTCTTGTAAATTTTTTGATCTTTTTTTGGTACTTTTGTTGCATCTTTGATATCCCTTTATGTTTATATTCTTATTTTTATTATTTATTTATTTAATGCTTTTCATAGAAATACGTACAAAGGCGATCTTAATTCTCTGCCAGACAACCTTAGGGTTATGCAGAGATAAATACAGTCATTAGTATTAGGTGAGGATAACATACTTATGTAGAACCTACATAAGTAATTCAATACACGTATACTTACATTACAAATATAGTTATCTACAATAATACAATTTTATATGCTGTCAACTATGTCCCGTGTCGATTTTTTTTCTATTCTATTCTCTTCAGCAATTCTGTTTTTTAACCATTGTTCCTCGCTAGTACCTCAGTATGTTTTAACTGCATAACTAGACAAAGGCGAGACCGGAGGGGTTTCCAGCCAGGATAGTCAGCAGTCCTTCATAATAAGGGCTATTAATAAATTTTATTACTATAGAGATAACTGGGCTATGGCGTTACTGTGCCATAAAATGGGAAGGAGGCGCTGATTGCGTTAAGATATGGAAGACAATAGGAAATTGGATTTTATTCGATGTTCTTCTGGTCTTGTGGGAATTTAATAAACACGAAGTCCTAAGTTTGATTCTTGTTTATGGTGTTTTTGTTTATGGATTTATTTTTAGTGTGATAAGATCTCCTACTGAAAACCAGCACTGCTGTGTGGCTGACATCACGCAGCAGGATTAATGCTGAGTAGAAACCTTTTTGCCACAGCTGCGATGTATGAATTTAATTTAAATAAAAAAAAAACTCTGGTTTATTTCACTTAAAAAAAGTAACGCAGAGAGAAAATGTGTTTATTGAAATACATTTTAAAATAAAGAAAATAAAAAGAAAGAATCTAAAAGAAAGAGAATGTGTTTATTTAAACACATTTTATTTCTTGCTTATTTTCTTTCAAAATATTAATATTTATCATAGACCTTTCCATGGCTTCGGTATAAAATAATTACATCAATAATAATTGATGTGTTGTTTCTTTTAATTGGTTCCTTGTTTCGAGTATTTCATTAGCAAGCCAGTCAGTGACTTACAAGACTTGGAATAATGTATTAATTTCGAAATTCTCACCCAAACATTTCTGAACAGTTCAGACTATAATAACTCTTCGGTCCAAATGTCACTTACACCGTTTTTATTTTCAATCATTCTCTATTCTCTTAAAATTTCGAGGTAAAACGTCGTATGCGCCCAATTTAAACAAAGGCTATTTTACTTTAGATGCAGCTAAAAGAAAATTAAATGTACTAACCCTTAGCATCTAACATACTTCAAGATTAGTACGAACAAGGAGGAATGTAGGATACCTAATAACGAATACTAAATAATGACTACAAGGACTCCATTCGTTAAGAGGTTAGAATCAAATAACTTGCTTTGTTGGATTCTGAACACTTTAATTTACACAAAATCTCTTCAAAATGAGATTTGATTTTTACGTTTGAAGTATACGATTATTAAACTCCTATGAGTGTTGTCGTTACGAGCAGTTAGAATTCCAAAAAATCTGACAACCGGTCTTACCTTCTTAGGGCCATGTTCACCGACAGCATAACAGATGATTATAATGGAAAGGGCTGTTTAACCATACAAAATTTCATGGTAAACGGGTGATTTTGTCCTAATCATCTGTTATGTTGACGGTGAACTTAGGCCTTATTATTTTACAAACTGGCTTCAAAAAGAATTTCTTGAGCTACTTTCTGTTAATGACTATAAATATTTTATACTGAAACAGCTCTTGTTTAGATTTTTCGTTGCATCTGGTGTGAGATAAACATCATTGTTAGTAGTTGACGTACTCGTAAGTGTTCGTAGTAAACTCGAGTGGGGAGATGAGCACATCAAAGAGATTGACTACAAGCCGTCAAGAACAGGCTGGTTTATGCCTAACGATTAGGTACTGTTATAATTCGTTATTTTGGAATTGTAAGTGTATAAATGATATTGCTGTTCTTTTTGAAGCGTTAATAAGATATCCTATTAACACTTCAGAAAGAGCGGCACAGCAGTATATACATATACATAGACGTATAGTATATAGTAGAGTATATACTCGAAGAGATAAAGTTTACTAAATTTTGGTTGTGTATAGTTTAGACTTTACAGTGATAACCTTTGTAATATTGTGTAAATTCAGGTCGAATCTTAGCCGGGGCCGCTCCAGCGGCTCCACATATTATTGATAACTTGATTTATGAAAAGAGTATCCATGGAGTTTCTTGCCGGTATCTTCTCCAGAACCAACCCACCTGGAACCGTGCGCCTAGAATCACGACGTTTTGAAAGTGCCTGCAAAGGCCCAGTTGAAATAAAAACCTATGACTTTGACTTTGACTAACGGTTGAATGCTTGCCTTCCATACAGGAGGGTCTTATTTCGAAACCAGCCCGCACCTCTTACTTTTCGAATTTATGTGCGGATCATGGTGAAGGAAAACATTGTGAGGAAACGTGCTTCCCTGAGAAGGCCTCATTAGTTCTCAATTGTGTGTGTAGACCGCCAACCCGCACCAGGCCAGCGTGGTGAACGAAGGCCTAAACCTTCTCGTTCTGAAAAGAGGCCCGTGCCTAGCAGTGGGACAGTAATGGTCTGGATTATTTTAATTTGAAAGAAAAGAAAGAAAGAAAGAAAGAAAAAAAGTATTTATTTGATGTGTCAAATAAATACAAATAGACAAACAAACAAACAAATTTATAGATTAGTTTACCTAATAGTAGTACCTACAGACATACAGTTTCGCTCGATAGTTACTCGTGAGAATTGGTGAGATTACAAAAAAAAATGGGACCACCTAAGAAGTATAATTCATCAAACAAAAAAAAAAAACATTCAACAATATGAGGTAATGCATTAAAAAAACATACAGTCAAATTGAGAACCTCCTTCTTTTTTTAATTTGTTTAGAAATATCGTGATGCCGCCGCCGTAAAATGTAACTGAGACTTCAACTTTGGACACCGCGCTAAAGTATTTTTAAATTTGGGTAGGTGTAGGTATAGGTACCTACATGTTTTTGGTATAGTGCAACTGTGCATTTGCTCCAATTCTGTGAACGTACGAGAGCCGAAGTGGGTACAAATTGTACCCTATAGCGCCGTCCGAATTTTAGCCCTCAATGCGGTTATACTGACCGCACCAGAGAGAATGCCTGCTTTGACGAGTAGTTTGTCAATTAAATGAGGGAAAATTGCTTTCATCAGCTCTTAAATGAGTACTGCTGAATATTTCTCACCCATGGACCGCTATGAATAAACGGTCATATTTAAACTTATGTCCAAAATCACCAAAATTGGCATACGGATCGGTGATGGCAGGATGTTGTTTTTAGAATACAGAAAAACGCTAATCACCAAACTTGGCAGCCAGTTTGTTGATGGAAGTAGTTTTTTTTTTTTTTAAATGCTTCATGTACAATGTACAAAGGCGGTCTTAATGCCGTAGGCATTCTCTACCAGACAACCTTAGCCTTAACCTTAACCTTTTTAATGTGTTAATTCTTGAGTCACTTTTTACGTCAACTGGCAAATCTTTAAACTGAAAATACAATTAAACATAGGTAGTTTAGCAGTATACAATGTGTAACTTAATTAACGGAAGACCTCATACACCGCCATTAGAACATTAAGTTAATAACATTACATAATCAAAACTTTATTTTTATGCAACGAAATTACAACGTAACGATTTCGTGCAATAGTTTCGCAATAATCGCAATAAGGTTTCAAACCTTTATCATACATTTTGTTGTTTATTGAAAGGAAATATCTCAATATACCTAGTCCCTATACAGGTTTTTTTTTTATGTAGTGCGCGTAAAAATCCGTTGCAATATTCAAGGTCACCTTTCTAATTCTGATCCCTTTATGGGGTTAATATAATTAATTATTACTTTTTCAATTAATCGGAAGGTATAGATAGAATATGAATTAATTTGTCATAAACTTTCATTTTGATGAATTTCGGTTAACTAACGTTAATTGGAAATCTGAGTATAATGCTGTGGACTGCGAAATTTTGATAGCATTGTCTAAAATATTCTGTTAATTGGACATAAATCCGGGCTGATATTTCGACGACCGTGTTCTGTAGTATTTGGATATTATTGTATTATAGTATACAGACTAAACTAATAATAATGGTCCTTCAAGTAATATAGTATAGTAGCAATATTCTAAATGAAACTAATTCGGATTGTTTTGTTGATATTTCAATTTTACAGTCCATGCATTAGCATAATAGTCGTAAGCCTTATGTTCTGGGTCTACAACGTGTATCAAAAATGGAGACCATCTAACTGAACAACTTTCTTTATGGGACTAACATCGTAATCGCGAAAAAATTATCTGCTGTGCCATGACATTTCTATGTAGGAAGCTGCAGCGGCATCACTCAGGCGCCGCGCTGCCGCCGCTACACATCATGTGGACGGACACTTATGTGACAAGGAACCGGCAGCTCTTGTATCATATGCGATAAATCGTATAGAAAGCCTTTCCCAACACAACATGAATCAGATATTTATATTTTCATGGAAGACCTAGAAATACTAAAAGTTTAAACGTAAAATGTACTTCCATTTCAATTTTCCATGATATTTCTCGTCTCACTTTCGAGCAGAGCACTCCATTATTTCCCGTGGGTGTAGTAGGAAACTGTAACAGTAACTTGTAGGTGTTCCTTCATTCTAAAAACCAGCAGAATACAGAATTGGAGCTAAGCACTACATATTTACGATCTTAAAACGCAATAATTCTTATTATTAAACCCCGTCAAAAAAGAGGAGTGTTATAAGTTTGCAGTGTGTATCTGTGTGTGGCATCGTAGCTCCCAAATGAATGATCCGATTTCAATGCAATATTTTTTAATCGAAAGCTAGTTTAATCGAGTATCATTTTAGCTATGTTTCATGAAAATCTGTTTAGCCGTTCAAAAGTTACAGCTCTTTTTCTAGTTTGAGTCGAGGGTTTTTGACGGTTAGGTTATTGTTTCCAAAAATCCGTATAAATGATGGGTACAGCTTAGCAATATAAATAATCAATAACGAACGAGTTAATTTTAAAACATTGTTTATAACAAACTTTATCAATATCTATTCAAAAGTTTATTTGAAACGATACAGGTATTTCGAAGGCAGACCATTCAATAAAGACGAACTTTACTAATATTTGATAGACAGTGGGTATTACGCTCTTGGCTTAATGGGTTTAATGAGAACTGACTCAATAACAAATATAAGTAAAAACACAGATATACATATTTATAAACAAATTGAAATCATTTTTTATTGACATGGCACCGGTGTATAGCGTAGAAAATTTTATTCCAAAAATAATCTGTTATTTTTGTGAAGTTCGTTGTTTTTTGTTAGTAGCAATCAATTTTATTATTTAAATGCTGTTTTAATGATATATATATATTTATAAAATCGTTGCCCCTCACTAGTATTTCTCCTGTATCGAGGGTACAGTATACAAACATACATGTCACATGCACACACACCCAACCAGACCCGAAACAACTATCTGTATATGTCTGTGTGTATATTTATAATTTAATAGTATGATTAATTACTTTTTAAATAAATTATATTATATTATTATGACCGTTCTATTTATTATGTGACTTTATGTAATTATTCATATCCAACTGGACCTCGTACGGGTACAAAGTTAGCGGTACTTTTCATTTTCTTCAACACTTGACCTCTTACAAATCATTCCCGTTCCCGAATACATCGCACCGTACGTCACAACGGTGCGGTCGTTACACACAAATTTTCATGGCATATTTTACCCCCTAAGGGCTTAAATTTCCAAAAACGCGGAAACACATCTTTCATTATTTCTAAGAAAAAGTGACGTCTATGCGCCGATTAATGTGTAAAATTTTTGGATGTGCAAGAGTTTATCGACATCTTCAGCTTCGCCCGAAGTGCCGAAGTCTTCGCGACGATTTGGATATACGTCGCAATAATGCAGATATTCGCGTTATCGCGAAGGGTGCGGCCTAGGCATCATAATAAAAGATTATGTTTTAAATACAAATAGGTACATTTTCACAGAAAGAACTTCGATTTAGCAGCACATTTATTTAAAAAATACCTCTATAAATCAAATTCTTTTCAGACATATTATTTGGCTCCTAAAATACTTTCTATTCTTTCATAAGTTAAGCACACTTTCATTCGACGTTATTACTTAGTAAAACTGTTTGTCATCCCTTCGAAATAATATTGTACTAGTCTTTGTCCGCGATTTTACTCGTATCCGACGGGAACTACTTTATGTAGGTAGTCGGATAAAAAATATCCTAAGTGATTAATTATCTGGGCATGCGGACAGCGAGTAAAGGGCAACTCGCTGTCCGACCATGGACCATGCCCGGGTCGACGACGCGTTGTGTTCCACGCGCGCCTCAAAGAACGTCAGCAAGATGACGGGGCCCCCCCTGTAGAGGGCCGAAGCCTGCCGGGGTCGCGGGACTTATCTCATTACCGTGACCCCGGAACGTAAAGGGCTATTGAAGGAACACCGTGGATTTTAGTCAGTACAAGTCTGACAGTCCCTCCCGCCCTGCCCGGGGTGGGAGGACTCATTTGATGATTTTACCACACTAAAAAAAAAAAAAAAAAATTGATTAATTATCCAGGAACCGTTCATTACAAAAAAGCCGTTGGAAATATGCCCAAGGCTCCGTGGGCTTTTTGAAGGTCACGGCCCCATTTAACATCCCTATTGCGGCTTGACGTCCGTTTTATAGCATCCTGTATATCATTTTCCATTAACTCAGTTCAAACCGCTGTAAATGGGCTTTTAAGTGACTCAATATAATTATAGGCTGTTTGTATATTAATTGACTTTCCTACTGCGTGACGTCAAAAGTTTATTGCGGTGAACCGATGCTGCCACAAAAAAGTGAAAAAATACTCTTTATTAAATTCTTTGAACTAATTTGAATTTTTGTTCAGAGCATGTTTGCGAAATGTGTTTTTTGATTAAGCTAATAAAAACTCGTTTATGCCGTAATGTTTTGCTTGATAGTAAATAATTTCTTTTTGAGCTATAGTTACTAGAGGATTCTAACACAATCTGCCCCGCGCCGCCGTAATCAGATGCTCACATTGTGACATAAAAACAAAATGTACGAACGTTGACGTACGTTCGACAAAAGTTTATTCGCTGCGGCTCTAGGCATCAGACACTTTCAAGTGTTGCGGCGCAGGAATTCTGCTAATAGAATTTACTATGGATTCCTCGCGTTATAAAACGTAGTCCGAATAAAAACACATCAATGGTAGACGTCGTTAGACGTTGTGTTGATAAGGACGTGGATAGAAGTTGTGTTTTTTTTTTAAATAAATTTAACGTTAGGAAACTTTGCTAGTCAAAACGTGCTAAGGATCTATAGAATTTTTATTTTGTGACAAATATTTTAATCTATCTTCATATTTATCATCATACCAGGTTAGATGGTATTAAGATTCCAAACTTTCAAGGACTATAATTATCCTACTAACATAAGGTTGGTTTCCAGTGTAATCAGATACGGCTGCTTATCAATACTAGGATCTTACCTAGAAACTCCAAACAATTAAATTTGGGAATCATTTACCTAAAGCCGTCTAGTTTCAAGGTCTAAGACATTTAGTCCTTTGAAGATCATAAGGGGTACCAAGGTAACGAGCATACTGGTCATCTTATCATAGTTTCAAACCCCAAATCAGTAGCCAATCTCTCTGTTCCATCAAGTACCAGTAGTAATATTTATGTACTATGTTTCTTTACTTTTTTTAAATTTATATCATTTATGTTTAGTTAACTTTCAATGTTCCGTATTCTAGTCTTTCCTTCTTAGTTCTTCACCCTGTATCTACGTTTTCTTCTATACCCTATTCCGTCGCAGGTTGTCTGGCAGAAATTTCTTTTGAAATAAGCAGTACTTTTGTACATAATTGTTTCTTAAGCTATGTATTTTTGTTTTGGTCGTGTGTACATAGATAATAAAATAAATAAATACCTACCTACCTCTATAGATACCGAGTTTTTCTCAATCTCGATATTAGATAATGTCAAGCCACAAATGTATTGAACCAGTGTGCGCGCGTTTTCGATGCAATTCAGATAAATGCACGCACATACTGTTTTCATCTTAGAGTATTAAAGTATAAAGTGAATCATACAACAGTATGAACCGTGAGTACGAGTATGAACAACGCAGTCGCGACAAGAACTCGGCGTTCATAGTTCGAACGACCGCGAGTCGAGTAAGTTCCCGGAGCGAAATACTTAGTTTTTAGCTGTAAAAATTGTGAATTTTTCTGTAAAATGATGTAAGAAAGATTCAAGAAAATATATTAAACGAATTGATAACATAATATTTAACCAATTTTTCGTTTATTTATCGATACATTATGTATCGATAAATCTCCCAGCGTCACGTTTACAAATATTTATATGGCCTACAGATAGTTGCTCCGGGTCTGGGTATGTGTGTGACAGATTATATACACAGTAACGATTAACGATTAATATTGTTGGTACGAATGATTTCATAGAAACATCGATTGTAGTATCGATTATAGTATCGATTATAGTATCGATTATAATTATTAGTAGGTAGTTAAATATTTAATGTAAATAACTATCAAACATGACGGTAGCGCTGTCATGTCAATTGGCATAAATACCGGGTCTGGGTTAATCATCGCCCACTCCGTTATGAGCCGCCGTACTGACAGGACCGTGAGAATCATAAGTTAAGTAACCTATTTATTATCCACTGCTGTATCTTGTATTTAAATTGTTAATGTACATGTTTATTACATTTGCTATATTCTTGGCTATAAAAGAGCCCCCAGCTCAGTGTAAAGGCTAGTCTTCTTGGACCAGCAAGGTTAACACCTTACCATAACTGGTATGAGATTATTTCATTGTATGGATTTGTTTCTTTTAGTGTTTGACTTTGTTGATGGTTTTATATACTTTATTGTATTGTGTATTTAAAAGAGTACCTATGGAGTTTCTTGCCCGTTCTTCTCCATAGGTAATCGACACTTTGGAACGTGGCACCTAGAGTCTGAACAAGAGTAAAAGTTATTGAAACTTATTGTATACTTTTATTTATCTACCCTCAAATTTCATGATAATGATATTTATAAAAGGCAAATTAATGATTAGCTAGATTTCATGGTAAATTCGTTGTTGAAGTATTATTAACATTTCATTTATCTACCCTATATTCTAACATGTGCATGTAAGATATATATTTGTAAACTGTACCCACGATACAGGAACAATCCTAGTGTGAGGCAACATAGGTACAATAACCTAACCGTTAATAACCCCGACTTCAACTAGAAAAAGAGCTGTAACTTTTGAACGGCTAAACAGATTTTAATGAAACATAGATCAGATGATACCCGATTAAAATAGCTTTCAATTAAAATAAACTACATTCTAATAGGTCCATCCGTTTTGGAGCTACGATGCCACAGACAGGTACACAGATACACATTACAAACTTAAAACATCCCTCTTTTCATCGGGTGTTAAAAAGGGAAAAAAGAGAGAAAAAAGAATAGGTATTTTCACTCGTGAAAGCTATTTCGATGCTGACTTCAAAAAGGTCATTCTTATCTTATACCGATGTGTTTCTGGTTACCATAAAATACACAAACCAGAAATCTGCAGCTTAAACTGAAGTCCAACTCGCGCTTAACTGTTTTTTGTATTCCTCCATCACTGCTCAAGGCTTAAAGATAAGCTAAGGGTAATTTGCAAGTGGGATGCCCGGAAACAGTGGAAGTGTAAATCATTTGTGAATATTTTAGTGTTGTTTTAAAACGGGAGCGGTGTTTAATTAAAGAAGCGAAAAACAGTTGTTTTATAATTTTAACGACACGTTTTCGGTTTCATTCACCGGCTATACAGTATATTATAAATATAGTTATATTATTATAGTTTTTGTTATTATAATAATAATAAATTTATTTATTTCAGGTTAAGTCAGACCCATAGCACACATAATATAATAAATTATATTAATTTTGAAATAAAATTGTACATTAAATTAAAAAAAAACAAAATTAAATTAGATAAAAAGAAAATTAAGATAAATTAAAATAAAATTCAAATCAGAATAAAATAAAATATAACATAGAATAGACATCATGCCTGCGTTCCCTGTTATGACTAGGTATTCATAGTAATTTTTGACATTGTTTGTTGATTTAAAACTGTGAAGAATAGGTATAATATTATTATACCTAACTATTAAATTCAATTCAATTGTTCAAAACTTGCATGGACTCGATGCGTTCGATCGCAGTATCATAATCTCGCGTTTTTGCAATTGCATCGATGCTGCATCGCGTTTTGGTGAATCGCTGCGTACGGCGTGCGGTGCGAATAATACTTTCGCTTTATCAATAAGACAAGAAGCAGTACAGCTTCATCAGAATCCATGGTAATGGTGAAGCTGCCTCAAGATTCAGTGCAACACTGAGTTGGATACTTGGAAAATACTTCGTATTTTTTTTATAGGTACCACTAAGTTGGCACACAAGCTTATGCTTCGCCTGAAGGTAAGCGGTTACCGTAACCTATGGACGCTTGCAACACCAGAACCATCACTCGCATGTTGCCGACCCTGTTAAGATCTCTTGTCTCCCTTTTTGTAGAACCCGATTCCAAAAAGCGGTTGCATCGCTGATGCTAAATGCTAAAAGTATTAGGGTTTTAAATCGCTGTGTCAAGCTTCCAAGAATCGCAGATGCTAAAGGTATCGTGCACGAAGGTTATCTCTACATAGTATAAAGTAAAGTCGCTTTCCGCGTCCTTTTGTCTGTCTGTCTGTATATCCGTTAACTCCTCCTAAACCACGCAACGGATTTTGATGCGGTTTCCACCATCTGTTAGATAATTTTTCATCGAAGGTTTATCCTGTTGCACCCGAATATTTTTTTTTTCTTGCTCGGCTGACTCGCGCGATTTTCCAAAATGAAAATGGCAGTGGGCTTATGTAAACATTGAGTAAATAAACAATAAAATATAAAAAAACAAAAAACAAACAAAACAATATTTTTGTGAAATTGGAATCCTTATTAGATTTTCTATTGGAATCTAATTAGTTTATTTAATAAACTGCACTAAATTAATTATAATAATATTGGAAAGTAGCGCGACCGGAAAAAAAGTCTAGAAATATACCTAGATTTTGATATACAAAGAATTTACGTTGAAACTTCAGAATTCATGTAAATTATACCTAAATAAATAATATAAATTATTATTCTACAGAAATAACTTACAGTTATCCAAGAAAAACCACTTTTTTCAATAATTTTCGAGCAAAAAACCCACCGACTCAACCATGTTTACATCCACTTGACAGCCACTTCAAACAAAAAAACGAAGGCAGATCTGCCATAGACTGTGCGAAGGAGTTAAATGTATAATACTTTCATATTTAATGTAAGGATAGTAGAGAAATTGCATCTGTGCGAAGCCGGGGTCGGGTCGCTAGAAATAAACAAAAGAATAACAAAAAAAAAATTGTAGCTGGAGTGGAAAAAGTGGACTCAGTAACACTTGACACTGAACAATCCTTGAATCCACCCGGTCATACTACCAATCTAATTAATTCCAATGTTTCATCTGGTTCTAGGCCACTTAATTAATGTTCGTCTGTCTACCTCGTCGGGAGTAGATGGGAGTATCTATAAGGCCGCTTTTAATGAAGTACTGAGTCAACAAAGATATTAAAATATCTATATTCTTTGAAGAAACGCGCTGTTCCTTATAAACGTTAATTACAAAATAATATTATTATCTATCATGTTGCTCATGAACTAAGTACACTTCATTTTGAATCTGGAGAAGACTTGCCAAAGTTCTACAACAAGGCCCCGGGTACGGGCGGTGCCGCACTTTCCTTTATAGGGATCATTTTGAGTACTTTTTGAAATATAACCAGCAGCTTCACCGAGAAAAAAATCTCGGTGTAATTACAAAAAATCTCGTGCTGGCAACAAGAATCGAATCGATCCTAAAATCGAATAATACACATAATTACTATAAAGGCAAATGCCCACTCTTGGCCAGTAGGTAGGCAGGTTCGTTACACCAATGTGAAAAATACAAAAAAATATCTTATTTAGTAACTAAAATATTGTTATTATTTATTTGTTTGTAACACTCGGGAATTAAAAACTTATATTAAAAAGACATTCAATCAAATAAGCATGTGATGCAATCTTCATTTCCGCACGTTATGTCAATCTTATAAAAGTAGTGATGGCAAATGTCACAAAAAATCGAAATCAAATAAATCGAGAACTGAATGATCTTCTAAAAAACTTTTTTCTTTTGTTTCGCTTCCTATATTAAGACGTTTAATTTCTATAGAATAGGTAAAATAAATGTCTATTGATTGTCTTCCGGAATCTATGCAGTGCTGGTTCAAGTTTATTAAAAATATCGATTCATAGCTCTATAACATCGGTTTTTGATTAATCGATGCCGAATCGCCATCACTACTTCAATGATAATTGAAATTGACAGTCTGTGTTGACAGTTAACATTTTGTTTGTTGCGGATTGTTTGTTGTGCTTTGTGAGTTGTGATTTTTCCTACACGGTTTTGCTATTTTCTATCCGATGACTTTGATTAGTATTATGGCGATGACAACCTTCGCTTTACATTAGATTCCGTACCCGCTTACCACGACGACAATGGCTTGCCAGTCAACTCCATGTTTATTTTATATGAACCTTGAATTTTTTTCATACAATTTTAATGTTCTGTCCAAGTTCTATGTAAAAAATTGTGGTTGATTTTGTATCTATGATGTCAACCCTAATGCCTATGATTTGCTGTATTTATGGACGCCACTTGGCCAAAACCTCCTTAACGAATGGGCATATCCCTTTATATACAAATATAACATAAAACTATTAAAATTAAAATACATGATACTTAAAATAAAATACATATTATACTTGCAATTCAATATAATTTAAATACCACTAGTAATTAAAATTTATCGTTTGATCCTACTTATACATAATTATTATAGCTAAGTACATAGTTATAAGTTGCTGTACCCTTACGGGGTTTCATGTTGAAACCTATAAAAATATAACACCTGTAACTAGATACACATGAAAGCAATAAAGAGTTTGAGTTTGAGTTTGAAGTATTTGGTAAACTTTACCTTGTTGTTGTAATTAATAATACTAGTGGTCGCCCAGAGGTTGAAATTCGACCGTAATTTTAGCTTTCTGCACTCCCTTCTCCATATAAACTTTAACTATACCAAATCTCTCATTCCTCCGTGCGCACAATATGCTTAAAAGGCGTACAAAGTTTTCTTTTCACGTATTAATATACCTATAAATCAAAAGGTGTATTTACATAATTAGGATATTCATCATGGTGTACCTACTATCGGTTAGTTGATGCAACTTACTAAGCGGTCTGTATTTTTAACCCCCGACAAAAAAGAGGGGTGTTACAAGTTTGTAGTGTGTAGGTATCTGTGTATCTGTATGTGGCATCGTAACTCCAAAACGGATGGACCGATTTCAGTGTAGTTTGTATCGGTAACATTGCTTGTCATAAAACGCAATGATTAAATTATCAGCCTGTAAACATCCACTCATACACCGCTGAATAATGATTGATCATTTTCGGGGCCCATGAATGAATAATTGCCTTTTACCATAGATCATACGAGTATTCGTTAGAAGAAAACCCATCAAAATTCTCCAATCAGTGCAAATTTATATGAGAATCGGGATACTGTATAATAATATTCTTATACAATTTTAAGGCTTTACAAACCTCGTGTGACCCAAATAAGATTTAATTAAGGCCGACATTACAATGATATTTAATATTTTGGACTTAAGTTAATTAAAGTAATTGTTATAAGGAACTGGTATTATCATAATGAGCGTTTAAAAATTCTGTTTTATTTACACAATCCCTGAAGTTTCACCGAGAATAAAATATCGTTGTACCTACACTCGGAAGCAAGGAATCCGGGTCACCGACATAATAAACCATAATATCT
Source organism: Allophyes oxyacanthae (assembly GCA_932294325.1). Taxonomy (NCBI): domain Eukaryota; kingdom Metazoa; phylum Arthropoda; class Insecta; order Lepidoptera; family Noctuidae; genus Allophyes; species Allophyes oxyacanthae. Next base: position 3,516,659 of record OW028625.1, read on the forward strand.
CGGAAACTAAGAATGATAGCTTATTCAAATAAAAAGTATTTTATAGGCCTATTTAATACTACTTCACCAAATCTGTTTCCGCTTGCCTTTAAATCCAACTTGAATTGTTTAAAATGCTCTACCGTTAATTTTCTCAAATGCCAAAGTTTTCCGGAATACGGTCAACAAGGCCTGGACTGACCGCGGAAATAAAGTGTCGTCGATTCTCGACGTGAACTAAATTAAACTCTGGTTTGGACTTAATAAACGACAGGTTTTGTGAAGACTTTTAATGAATGCATATATGATTTCATTGGAGGAGCTGGGTATATAAAACAATATTTTTGGATTAATAATATGGATTTTTTTCCATTTAATCCTAATTATGAAACTATTACTTATTTTAAAAAACAGGGTGGGATGGATTTTTTGGTCCTTATTTTTTTCAGTTTATTTCAGTCTCCTGCCCTTATCCCATTTTATTTGGGGTCGGCGCAATATGTCTTTTACTTTCATGTGCTGAAATATTTCGGCAGAACTCACAAAATATGTAACAAATAATTATGAACATAATTGTTTTTGTATCAATTAAGATTTTATGCTTACAAAAAATAAAATTTTATGTTCAGTAACGATTTCTGAAAATCAAACTGACAATGTTGTCTCATCCAAAAGAATAAAACAAATAAAATTTTATTCAAACCACTTTGATACTTGTAGCTTTAGGCTATTACTCGTACAAAAACAGAACTTATCTGTAGAATATATTTTTATGAAAAAAACAGAGAGCTAAATAATGTATTTCGATTTTTAGGGATTCTCAAGGAAGAAACGAGAATGGTTATAATGAGCCAAATATCGATTATGAATTGAATATGGGACAAAAACACATATTCTCATATAATGGAAACTGTTCCACCATCCCTTATATCAATTCAATATAGTTTTGCTACTTGATTAGGAAGAAAGAAAAACGTTTATTTGACACAATCGACACTATAACGAGATAAAGGATACACAGACAAGCGATATACAATTTTGGTATATCTAGGAACAGGAAAAACGTAATAATAAAACGGTAGATATTTTTTTTTCTAATTTCGTAACAAAACAACTTGATTATTCATAGTAACAAAATACAAAAAGTAAATAGTACAAAAATACAACAATGTCAAACGTGCAGTGAAAGGAAACTTCCATGTATTTTTATTTTTAGTTTAACGTAAAAAATGGAGATTTAAATAAACATAACAAAAAGAAAAAAAGAAAAAATTATGCAGAAATAAGAAAAATATCAAAAATACAAATATAACTTTCAAATGTTCGCACCAAATCAGTCTCACGTGACATGACGTCATTGCATCGCTCGTTCATAACGTGAGACTATGTTTACCAAGGAAACCCGAAGGAGTGACGTCTAACTCGATGTTGATGATTGTGTATGAAATAACGTTCTGTTATTCGTAATTTATAATGAAGATAAGTAAAAAATATATAATTTTTGAATAAATCTTGCAATAACCCCCGACAAAAAAGAGGTGTGTTATAAGTTTATAGTGTGTGTCTGTGTCACCGTAGCTCCAAAACGGATGAACCGATTTCAATGTAGTTTCTCTTAATTGAAAGCTAGTTTAATCGCGTATCATCTTAACTAAGTTTCATGAAAATCTGTTGAGCCGTTCAAAAGTTACAGCTCTTTTTCTAGTCTGAGTCGGGGGTTTTGACGGTTAGGTTATCACACTTTTAATAATGATTTTTGAACATAATTTCTCATTATAATTTAGATGCAAACTCCGTGTTTTTGAAGGCTGACCATAAATATATATAAGCTTATTATAGTCATGCCGAAAATAGGCCTATTTCGGATAGGGATCCATCCCATATTCCCAATTGGATTCAAAAAATCTTACCTATAAGCCTTGTTTGTTATAATAAAATTACATTCATCCTATAAGATTTCGTACCCACTATTAAACATGATGTATTATATTATGTTTCGTTTCCTCATTGCCAATTGAAAAGGGATAGTCGTTACCTACTGTCATTTCACGGCTCGTTACACTTTCTCGTTCAATATAATGATCCGTCTGTAGGATAAACACGCATATTTATACGAAAGAACGTATTATATGAAATACGATATAACAGGAAAGAAAGCTTACAACTTTGGTACGAAATTTTCCTTTGAATAGAAGGTGTTTCGTTAATTTACTTAGGAATTTGTTCACTTTTCCTGGAAGTATGGGAATAATTAGGTATCTATGGGGTAAAAGATCACACGTTCTATGACAGTGGTATAACATTGGATTACTTAGTTATTTTATTTAATTATTTACACATTATAATATTATTATTTGGTTATATGGTATACAATGGTTGCCTGGAAGAAATCGCTTTATGCGATAAGGCCGCCCATTGTACTTTAATATTGTAATCTCCGTACTTACAAAATTGTTATATTCAGGGGTACAATAAAGTACCTATATAATAAATAAATAAAGAAATAAATAGGTATTTTATTCCCTTTATGATTTTTTTACATACTTTTTGACATTTTTAAATTAATTAATTAAAAAAAAAACATTTAAAAGAGTAGTAAGCCACCGGCATCGGGAACAGGGTCCAAACTACTGGTGGTCAGGGCTCTATAGAGAGAAACCACCTAACAATGCGCGCAGTGTCAAGGAGTACTGCTTTATTTATTCTAGCTTGAACCAAAAATATACAGACCATTATGACTAGGAAAGACATGGAACTAAATGCATTCTCCTTAATGCCAGTAACAAGGATGACAGTAATAAATGAGACGCTCTAAGTAATTAAATTAGAAGTAAAACAGCAACGGTATCACGATGTATCGTAAAGATACGAGAATAAGGTAATAAAGTTCGTTTAAAATAAATTGCAGCACATCCCACCTCCTCCGATGGCCGTAATTGCACATTATTACTTGGCACTCCCATGTACAGTACATTGAAGGGACAACTAGAAGTGATACTTTAACCGACTCCAAAAAAGGAGAAGGTTCTCAATTCGGATGTTTTTTTTTTTTTATAAATGTTCAGGCATAGCTCCGTCATATATAGATGGATTTGCATTATTTACATTGTCAATAAAAAAGCAGATTTTTATATACCTTACGTAATCTTTTGTTTGCAATCTAAAATCCCGGGACTATCCCGGGATCCCGGGATTGACTGTGTACAATCCCGAAATACCGGGATTAGAAATTAGGGCCGGGATCGAATTCTCTAGTTGTGAGGCTTGGTGGCACTTTGTAAATAATTTCACAAATGTTAATTTTGCAAACGTTTTGAATTTGGGAGGGGTGCGCCATGTTGTCGTAGTTAATCTCTACCTACCTCATCACTGCCCATGCGGCACCAAACCTTATTGTTCTTATTCTTTATTGTACACATAAACACAAATAAAATACATAAAAGGAAAAACTTGTACATAGGCGAGCTTAACTCAAAATTGAGTTTTCTTACAGCAAACCAATTTTTTTTAAAAGAAAACTGATTGTGACAAGTGCACAACAGAAGATAAACATACATTCTAACAATATTAATATACTATAACTTAAATATATAAATATAAATAAATAATATGCCTTAATGGATGCGTGAACAAAATCGTGTCACTTTTATCTGAGTCGCTCATGCTACCTACCACGACAAAAAAGAAGAGAGAAAAAATCAGGAGCAAAACCATCTCTTTCCTAGTTTCGTATTTTTATGTTTTAGTACCGTTCACATAAAAAACCTACAATTTTTTTATGATAATATGGCTTCTAATTACACCTGCCTACGCTACACGCACATATTACCGTCGCATATTGTGTTAATCGTACCTAATATAATATCAAGTTAATAAAACTCTAACGAATCTGACCTTTTATTCAACTTTATTAGTTAATAAAGGTATCAAGTATATTGTACAAATGAGGTGTCTCAAGTACTAAGCGAGTATCATCTGTTCTCACAGTTAATTCTGTCAGTAACAGATTAATGAATATAAAAGATTTTGGCTATAAATTCGAGCAGTAAAAGCGTAATCAGCTAAAAAAGTAAATGAAGATTTTTTGTTCTTTTTATGTATGATCTTATTATAATTCAATTTTTTTTTAACAATAAAATTTATCATTATCGATCTATACCTAATGAATAATGATGCTTTGTTAATTCAATAAAAAAGTTCTATCATTATTTTTTGGTATTAAAGTTCATCTACTTGTTACGCTGACTGTACCATAGATTTGAGAAATGACTGATTCAGTTAACCCGAGCTGTTGGTCGATTCGTCTTGCATAAAATTCGTCTCAATAATACATCAATAATACATATTAATGAAATAATAGAATAGAATAAAAAGTCGCTTTTTACTCTTTGTCTATGAGTGGCCTTTTATGCAACCTGTTTGTACGCTACAACCGAGCAAGGGCTTTGCATGGCTTATAAGGTTACGCTAAGGCACCATTTTTTTTAAATCCATAATTAATTTCACCTTTCTAGTCCCGATACCTTTAAGAAGTACCTAGTAAAGAAAATAAAATCGCGATTTTTTTTTTGGTAATATTTGTGTGGAATAGCAGTAATTTTTTCGTAATTTTAGGATTGGTTCTATAGTAAAAGTTGTTCATAATGATGAGTAACCTCTTAAAGAGAACGGGGTTAGAAAAGTAGGGCCTTGTATTTAAAAATTATGTAAATTACCTACTCATATTTTGAGTTTCATCATCTACCTAGTTATAAAGTTAGTTAGTTAGTTATATTTAGCTTACAGCTAAAGGATATAGATAGATCCTTGAAATCAATGTTCAGTTCGCGTACGCTAGATAGCTTCTCAACGTAAGTTCTGCAAGTTTAATCTGGCTTTATCAAGTACCTAGCACTTTCAAGAACTCTAGTTTAGCTATATCAAGTAGCAGTTTCAATAACGTTATGAAGCAAACTTTAGGAGAACTATTTATAACTAATACAGTTGCAAAGTTTCGTCCAAACCTGTTACAAGTTCAGAATACTCGTATATAATTATGTTGTACGTAAAAAAACGTATGAAATAATACATACCTACTTACTCCAGAAAAAAAAAAAATTTTTTCCTCTTTTTTCAACGATTTTTTTTTTCATCTTTTTTTAGAACTTTAATTAAAGTATGTACGTTATTGATAAAATTCATTTTTTAAGGCTAAGAATAAAATATTGTAGGTACCTATTTCTCGAAGAAATGGACGCTGTATGCCGAAGTAGGGCTGAAGTACAAGTTACTCCTATTTGCTGCAGGGGCAACCGATATTAAATTACGTTACAAATGTTTAAGCCTAAGCATTTCTTGTAAAAAAGGAAAAAAAAACCTTCTGTAGGTACTGACTAAACAGCTCTGAGTTCAATTGGACTTATATTTCAAAGTCAATACGTATATATAAAGTCCGTAATTTCTAAACAAATAAATAAAAAACAACAAGAAAAAAATACGACTGCACCATATTATTGCAATGCATTTTACGTCTTCAAAGTCCTTTGAAATCAGTTCAGGAGTTTTGTACGAGCTACGTAAGTATGCTGGAGTACGTCCATTTGACATCCAAGTCCTAGAGATTAAATGCTGGTGCACTTTCAGTGTTTCAAAAGTATTGGAAAACGTGAAGTAGTGCCGTGTAGGAGCCGTAGTATTCTGTAAAAGAAACCGCATCTCGAATCGGATCTCACTTATACTTTTTCAGAAATAGGGATATTGCATCTAAATTATCATGAAAAACTAAGTGAAAAAATCATTAATAAAATTTGTGTAAGGAGATTTAATGAAAGATTTATTCTTAGATTATTCCTTTTTTACAAATTCTCTATATTATACATTACGTAAAATAGAACGTTATTACAAACACCATCATCGAGTTGGTAACCATATCACACGCTATGAACGAGCAATGCAATGACGTCATGTCACGTGACTCTGTGTTTTGGCGCGAATATTTCAGTCATATTTTACATCATGAAAATGTTACGCGACTGTGCCTCTGACAAAGTTAAAAAGCTTGTCTACACAGCCTTGTGTCAGTCCCTTCTACAATATTGTATAGTCATATGGGGCGGAGCGGCAAAAACCTATTTGTTAGACCTCGAAAGAGCACAACGTGCTGTTCTTAAAACGATGTTACGAAAACCATATCTCTTTCCAACAGACAAACTTTACTCAGAAGCTTCCGTACTCGGAGTAAGGAAACTATATATTATAAATGTAGCTACAAAAATGAAAATTAGTATTTCAAATAGGGATGACTTAGAAAACCTCCAACGTAAACGCAAATTTAGACTTCCTGTACCCGCGGTCAAATCAGCTTACGCTCAACGACACCCTAAATTTCTCCATCCATACGTATATAATGCTGTTATTAAAAACAACAATATCGAAAACTGCTCCCGTTACCAAACCAAAAACAAATTAAAAGCTTGGTTACTTAAATTATCATATGAGGAGACGGAAGACTTATTTACAATTTTAAAATAATAATATATATAATATCTTTAGTGTAAAAATACGCTCCAAACACACACACTTTTACTAATTATACACACACATTCACTAATTATACACACATCATTAACAACACATCACACTCAACAGCTAGAATTCTTTTTGTTTTGTTTTATTTTATTTTATTTTGTTTTATTTTATTTAATTTTTCACTTATTCGTCTGCCTTTAATTACTAATAGGTATTAACTTTAGAGTAAGATTAGATTTAATACCTACAGTACGTGACTACTATTCACGAAAATTTATTGCTTTCTGTTTATTTTTTAAAAATTATTTTATTTCTAATTACCATATTATGTAGTACATTCGAACATCTCAACCAATGTGGACATGTTTAATTAATTGGTTCCCAAGATACAGGCTTGCCTAGTTTGGGGCCAATAGAAATCCTACCATTGTATGTATTTTTTGGAAAATAAAGATTTGATTTGATTTGATTTGATTTGATATTTTATTTGCCATTTCAATATTTTATTATTGCAATAAAGTATTTTAATAGCACTTTCCACACCCAATTTATATCCATGTTTCTCGTACGTGGTTTTACAACGTTCTAGCTATAAAACGTAACTTTTCCAGTTAAAATATAATTTAAACTAACGACTCGGTATTAGTAGCTACTACTTTTTAATTTAAACGTTTTAACACGTCGTTTCTCAATATTTATGGAGAAAACTTTATATTTCGCGTCTGTACTACTGTACAGTAACTTATACTCCGTTCGAAATAACATTAGAAATTTAAATAACTCCATTTACACTTTATTCGACCGATTTTGACTTCTATTACGTTGGTGACATGACAAATTACAGCTGCAGTAAACATTTGTTATCGTAAATACGTTTTTGCTTTTAATGCCATCCTTATGCGTACGGAATAGAAGTCAAAATCGGTTGAATACACTGTAAAAGGGTTTGTTAAACGTGTCTAATCTTATTTCAAACGGAGTATAGTGTACCTACTGTAACTTTCTAATAAGAAAGTTATAGTTATACTCTTGACGCGAAATAAATTTGAGCGTCCATTTGAAAAATCTGGAGTACCTACATTAGTTCTCCAGATTTTTCAAATGGACGCTCTGCAATAGAATAGAAGATTTTTATTTGTCTTTCAAATTACATAGGTAGCAAGGAGGATACATCATACAAGAAGGTAAAAGACAAAAAGGTCTTGGACTCAGCATAATAGAATAGAATAGAATAGAATAGATCTTTAGAATAGAATAGAATAGATCTTTATTTCATGTAAACCAGATACAGGCACTTATGAAATGTCGAGACTCTAGGTGCACGGTTCCAAATAGTAGATCCTATGGAGAAGAACCGGCAAGAAACTCCATGGAAACTCTTTTCAAATAAATAATAGATCTTGACAATCTTTATCAGTACAATGTTGTGGTAAGATCTGCGAGAATAATGCAATTCAATGCGAATATAAATAAAACTAGGATAATAATGAATTGCCTCTGAATAAGATTGCCATGGCAGTTACGAGCTGACCAGATCCGACAAACGGCACCCGTTCACGAGCATGACGCATGTGTCAGCCTCGCCAAGCTCGACCACAATGAAGGGAACTCAACGACCCGCCACACAACGCCACCATCAGCGAGACATTTTAGTGAGCATGACAGACTCATAGTACCAGGCAACATGTAGGTAGGTATTTAGTAAATATATCTATAACATTATTACTTACATCATGCTCACAGTTTACAAGTTTTTGTATGCATTTGAATTTACAATTATATAAGATTAGATATTAAAATAAAACATTTGGTACACCAAAAATAATTTCAAAATATAAAAATTAATAGGGACATTATACACAATGTCACAAAATAAGTTTGTAAACCAATTAAATACTCAATTTAATCACCAATATAAATAAATTACTTCATCGTAATAATAGTAAAGATTAATGCGATTAATCGCATTTTAATTATGTAAATACCTACATACAAAATTTCAGACAGTGCCAGAGGGTCGCAGTGTGCAGGACGGAATCGTACGCCAGACATCTTTGTCTTCGATGTACTGATTTATGGTGTAATAGCTGGCAGCGCGAGGCATAAACAACTGCTGATATTCTGTCCAAGCCAGTCATGCGTTGAATAGAACACAATTTTTATAGTACTAAAATTTAGTACTATAAAAATCCAGTTCTCTTAAAATCTAGGTTCATGTTTTACAGCAGGCGTAGTATGGCCACCATAGGAAATGTGGGTTCACACCAGCATCGTGCTTAGACCTACTACTTTACTCTTAAGTTATGTTAAGAATTTGAGATTCACATTCAACATAACCACGAGTACTTATAATCGTGTTTTTTGACACGATTATTTATTTTGATACCTAAAAATTTACGTAAAAATTAATATTGTTATGACTTGTGATTTTATGATACCTACTATTAAAATCACAAGCCTTAACAATATTAATTTTGGATGCAAGTTGCAAATTTTAGGTTTTACACAGAGCGCCTAGCGCCTGCCGACTGTAAGAAAGAAAAGAAAGAATGCCAATATATTTCACACAAATTACGACACAAAAAAGTAAAATTAAAAACACATTCCAAAAAATGAAAAATAAATCAAAAACAATGACTAAATGAATAGGATTCTTTAGCATTAGGTATGCGTCGCATTTGTGCAAAAATAGACTGACTTGACCTGCCGCAAACAGAGTCCTGCAAATTTTTAATTGTGAGTGTAAGTGTGTAACGGATCCTTTAATCCCAGCTCTTCTTACATAATGTAATATTTTATTCTTTAATAAAAATAGCGCTCAGCTTTTATAAATTGCTGTGAGCTGCATTCTAGAGCTGAAACATGTTATTATGAAACGTTGAGAAACATCGCCTTATCACCACAGGGGTGAAGTTACAACAAAGTTATTAAAAAACATAAAAGCGGCGCCGTAAGCGCCGGTTATTTAATTAAAATCACTAACCATGCAGAAAATGAAGATGTTTTATATGGTAAATCGGTTGAAAACTTAAAAAAAATAATAATGTAATAAATAATAATGTGTGTGTCATATAATGTTCTGTGATTTTATGTGTATGTCCTTTGTTGGGGGGTTCGTAATAAATAAATAAATAAATCACAGTTATTTTGTTTTTACAAAGCGTAAAACTCCAGTGCTCCAGGTACGTATTCGTGTTGTAACTACGAAGTCCTCGAGTCGAAATTGAAGATTAATAAAGTAGCTCACGAAAGAAAAAAAATGTTTTAGATTTCGATAATTAATGTCATAAGTAGCCCAATCCACCTCCCTTATACCTGTCAGTAATCTATGCCTATACCGCGGTATAGGAATAGATTATACACGAATACTGCGCTATACTAATAACACTAATAATGCGCGCATGACGCTCAGTGCACTCGTGGAACCCAGTCCAGTCTGGAGATTGAAGATTGGATTTGTTTGTTGATGAATAGAAGACGAAAATGTTAGAATATTTGCAGTTCCGTGAGAAGATAAAGTTAGTATTTTTGACGAGCAGTGATAGCTTAGCGGTTGAAAGCTTATTCCATGCAGAAAGATCTAAGTTCGAACGTAAAAAAAATCTGACAGCCACAACGACCAACAAACAACGCATCCCTTTCTCGCTTATAGACGTTTTCATAAGAGGATACGGAATAGGACGTTTATTTTCGACGGCAACTGTCATATTTATCATACGTAATTAGGCGGCCGGCCCACACCTTTCTTTTCTAAATAATGTGCGGATCAGGGAGCCTAAAAGAGCCTCATTGAGCAATTCATCTACTGATCTGCATAGTAACTGTCAAACACATGATTACTGAATATGAACCTTATGCGGATGACATTAAGAGTTGTCAATTAAGTAGATATTTTGACATTTGTATTAAGAATCATATCGTGATTCATCTAAAGCGGCCTTTTTAGCCCCCCATATTTGAGTATCACTTGCATTAACGGTGAAGGAAAATCGTGAGGAAACCTGCACACCTGAGAGGGACGCCATAAAGTTATCGATGGTGTGTGTAGTCCGCCAACCCGCATCAGGCCTGAGTGGTGGACTTAGGACTAAGACCTAACCTTTCTCATTCTGAGAAGAGGCCCATGCCCAGCAGTGGGAGAGTAATGGGCTGAATTATTATTAGTATTTTTGACAAGAAGGAATTTTCAACTTTAAAAGACACAGAGAGATACCTATTCATTCAGATTTGATAACATAATTAATAATTGCCTAATAGATTGCCGAATAGATTTCTGAATCCGGGAATCAAACAAAAGACCTCACGATGGCAGCTGCGTTTACGACCACTAGGCCAGAGGTAGTGGTCAACGGATCTGTTAACACCTAACGAGTATCCAATTATCCCCAACCGACCTTTACATGGAATTTTGTACAAAAATCTGTTACGATTTTTGTGGGAAATTACCTTGGGATTGTTCCCTTGAATTCCGAGAAACTAACCGCGATTAATTTCATGTCGAATTGTGAGAAATTGTTTATGCTCAAGGGTTTATGAGTCAATGCTAGAAAAAGAAAGAAAAAAAATACTTTTATTCAGCTCGGGGACAGTGACAACAAGAAAGAGAGAAAACAAATGAAAAACAAAATACGCAGCAAAAATCGATAACATATCTAATAATTATAATGTAACAGTTATTTCCCCGGAGAGATGTTAACTCAACCCGGAGAGAACAAAATTAAGAAACTCACTATAACAAATTAAATTTTAATAAAAAACAACGATATAATATGTAATTGTAGTAAAGTATAAAATGTAAAAACGAGTAATAATTTTAAAAATAGGTAGAATAACGGGACTGTGTTATTGCTTGTAGTAGTAATTGGAAATGATTTAAAAGTTTAAAGTTCAAAGTCAAAGTTTAAAGTTCAAAGTTTAAGTATAAAATTTAAAAAACGTCCTGCAGACATCACTAAGGTGTAGGGTAGTACCCGTACCGGACACATGCCTGTACCGGACAGATTATACCCGTACCGAACACCACCTTTTTATGGAGGGTAATGGGTGGCTTATGTGACGATCATCAATAAAAACAGACACATAAATTATGAGGTTTTTTACACTTAATAGATAAACACACACACTACACACAAGCATATCACTATAATACTTGGTAAAGTTAAACGCAGATTTTCTGACTCAATGACAGCAAAATATCGTAAGCTGGAAAGTTTTGGGTAGAATTTTGATGACGTAGATTGGAAACCATTTTTGATAACTCGATCTGTTAGGAGTGAAAAGGGAAATTTATCCCACGCAGATAAAGTCAAGGGTAAAGCTAGGAATAGATATCTCACATAAATCTGTGAGTTAATTCTTTATTCATTCTTGTATCGAGTATAATGTAAAACATGAATAACTTAGATTTGAATTAACCTTAGAATTACGGATTCTAGAATTTTAATGTCTGTAATAACAAAATAACTATGATTTTAATTGTCCTTTTTATACTTAACTAGAGACCCGTCCCCGGCGTCGCACGGGTAAAATTTCTCTATAAAGTATTATACATGTAAACTTTTCATGTTGTCTGTGGGTAAATATAATATATATTTTTAAGATTTGAAGAACTATAGAAGGTTTAGGCGTGGTATCTGAATTTGACAGTTTTTCAGTCAGCCCATGTTCTAGAAAAAAACTTTTGGTGGTTTATAAAAGCTGAAGCTGAAGCTGTTGCACCCGCGCACTTTTTAAGGATGGTGGAGATTTCTTGAATATTTTTTTAGTATCGCTGTAGTACCTAGTTCCACAGATTACATACAAACAAACGATTTTTACTACTTTATATTATTATAACATGTAGGCGTAAACAAACCAACGCCAACGTTTTAACGTTAAAACTTAATTAATTGAAAGTTTTCCTTGTTCTTGAATCAGCCTCCTGGTAATCGCAAACCTGATTTGAGTTTTATTACAACGTTATGTGGTTCATTTTGGATCGCATTTGAAATGACCTCTATTACAATTACAGGTAGGTAGCTCGTGATTTCAGTAATGCTTTTGTATTGAGGTTATTTGCTATTTCGAATTTGTTAACGAATATTTCGTTTGTTGCGTATTTAAGGTACCTTTTCGTGTAAATAAAATAAAATAATTTGCAACATTTGAATGAAAGAGCATTTATAACATGTGTATAATTGGGAAATATAAGCCACAGGCGTTCGTTATGCGAAATATGAATTTCATAATTATTAACACATTCATGATTATAACCACGGAATATGCAACACAAGAGGAAATGACAAGTAGGCGGAGAGTGCCATAATTATGCGGAGTTACGCAAACTTCATAATAATCTGTTTTATAGCTTCGAGTTATTCCATTCAGATTATCTTTTAACCAGCGGCCCGTCCCGTTTTCGTACGGGTAGACATTCAGGTATATTAAACATAAAATATAGCCTATGTTTCTCAATAATAATATAGAATTCTACTGGTGACAGAATTTTTTAAATTGGTGCAGTAGATACCTATTGTGCTTATTCATTAAAACAAAAAACACCTACATATCTTTTCTCTTTAAAATATTAATGTAGATGTAGATATGACCGCTCTATTTTTTAATTGTAATAAAACCTTTGTGAATTGTGAATGTGTGATCTTAGCGACACAAGTTCTCATAAAAAAAAACAATGCCCCTTCCTCTTGTTTTTTTATTCCGTACCTAATTGTAAATAATGTTTTTATTACGATACAGAAATTAACGTGAATACACAACCTCGCTATTTGCAGTCTAGAACAATACGAGCCCGTTGAATATACTGTCACCGATTTCTGAATAAATCGGGTACGTATTATTTGGTCTGCTGATTTAGTCTATGGCTCAATTAATACCTTTCAAAGAAAAGTATCAAATGGTCCAAATTGGATTTATAATTGGACCAAAACAACAAGAAAAAACACGTTACTTACGAGTAAGAAGGTTAGAGTTTCTATAGTGACAATATCGCACGAGCCGAGCGAGCGAAGTGAGCATGCCCCGGAAGCGGCTGTCGAGTGCGAGAACCAATTTGGACCATTTGATACCTACTACTTCGGAAACTTATTAATTATAACGCGGTTTAAATTTTTAGCGTGCTAGATATTACTTAACGTGAATAAATACTACGCAATGAGTCGACGTCGTCGGAGTTACTAAGAAAAAAGAAAAAAAAACCGAGGGTAGATAGTATATTATAGTAACCTCACTGCGACGACGGTCTGCTTGTGACCCCAATCAATACAACCTTGTCATAATATCAATCTATCAAAAGGTTTAATTAAAGCCACGGAGTGGAAAAATAAATTCATATCCAACGCTTCAAGCTCTAAGTAGACGACATAGAGATAATACATAGTACCTATAACTAGAGAGCTTACTGCTATAATTAGTTGTACGAAATTTTGTGCCCACATGAAAGTCACCCGAGATTTCGCGGTGTCCCTCTCGCACACATGGCCATTACTCATCAACTTAGTAATCTACTAAATTGGTATTTTCAGAATCGTTTTTACATACATATTAGAACTAATGAAACTTCTACCCACGGCTATCAAAATAAACATAATAAAAAATATAATTGACGTGCTTTAAATATTATATTAAATATTATTATTTCCATACGTTATTCAATAAGATTGATTATTACAATATTTGGATACCAGTAGTTAAAGAAGTTTGCATGCGGGAAACACTACATCATTCAAAATGGCTTACATTGTCAACTTAGTTGTCAACCTATTGTCAACATTCGTGGTTTTCATAGTTCAGAAATAAACGTGATCAAACATTATTTTTGTGCCTAGAATAATTTTTTGGCGACAAGATGGTAAATACTTGAGTTATGATTGGGTGCAAGCGAGAATATTATCCTGGTTGTGGAATATCGTTCCATAGGTAAGTTTCATTGAGTAGTGTGACAATATATTTTTATTTTGTGGGATATAGTTGCTCCAAGTACTTATTTTAGATCGTTTCACATAACATACAGTCCACTAAGTTAAATAATTTACGTTCTTTAATAAATTTGGATTTGTTTTCCATAATCTGTAATGCGTAGCATATTTTCGATGCATTTATTGTTTTGTATAATTTGAGTGATTCCAAGTATAGTATAAGTATACATACAGGGTTATTTGTAAAACACCGGCAACGCTTTAAGGGGTGAAACTACTCATCAATATGAACAACTTTTACTATGGGAACAACCATGAAATCGCGAAAAAAAAATCAAACTTTTCATACAAAAGATTAACCTTGCTCCATCAAAATGTATGAAAAGTTTGAATTTTTTTTCGCGATTTCATGGTTGGTGCCGTAGTAAAAGTTGTTCATATTGATGAGTAGTTTCACCCCTTAAAGCATTGCCGGTGTTTTACAAATAACCCTGTATATAAGGTCTTACTTTAATAATCCAAAATATTTTAAACCTAGGCTCTATGAATGGTATAGAATTCATTACAAATATCAAATTAATCAAGTATGTGTTTTACTGATATTAAAAAATATATTTTTTAAATAGTTTACTAATAATAAATTTACTGGCTCTGTATTATTTTCAACATCCATCCACGGCGGTTACTACGTAGGTAGTACTATGTTCATTGAAGGCGGGTGGCGGCGCCAGCGCTTAGCGGTCAGCGCGCGATATTATGAATGTATTGAATGATCGTAACCGAAAATCAAGCGCTCTGTTGCCACTCATCGCCGCACGCGCCGCCGATTCGCGCCGTTGCCGCTCTTCGTTACACGTGACGCAGGGCGGCGCGGGAGGGCGCGCGGCGCGGGGCGGCACGGCGGGCGCGCGGCGCGGCGGCAACATCGTTTGTAGTTGTATCTGAGTTCGCGCACGGCACGAGTCACGCACGACGCTGAAATCGGTAAAATGCGCCACGGGAGAAGACCAGACCTGCATACCATTCTCGGAGCTGTGAATTATGTTTATGTGTGTGAATTATGACTAGTGACAGTGACACTCCAGTGCGCGTACAAAGGCATGTTGTACAGCGTGCCAGCCTCTGTGTCCAACAGCAGGGTGGATATGTCCAACAATTTGTGTAGATAAAAAAACTATTATTAGGTAAGTGTGTACATTTCAAATCATAGTAAATAAGACTGATTCAAACTTCTAAACATGCCAAGTTATCGTTACGGTACCTAATATGAAAGCGTAGATACGTAACCTATGTGTAAGTACCTACTATGCAAGCAAACCTGCAAAATCGGCAGTCCTAACGGGGCTTACAAAGTAGGTACCTGCGTAGTAATGTAATACGATAGGTAGGTAGGTAATTAAATTAAATTATTCCCGTCCAAAGCCTGATAAAATGTGATGGGAAATTAGAATCACATAGTAGTTGCAGTAGATTAATCGTTAGAATGTCTTAATTTATGAATTAAGTAGGCATTGACCGGGCGGCGACGCGATGCGTCTGTGTGTGAGAGTACTGTAGCCGAGCCGCCAGTCATGTGATCGAGTTCATGACCTTAGTTCCATTCACAATCATAGAGGAATGAAGGTTTTATGCAAACGGAAACATCAATTATTTTAATTAATTTTGAAAACGTATAAAAAAATGTTGATATTATTTTAATATTTTTTTGCTAAAAAGAGTCTTTGTAACCTATAGATTGACCACCTAAAATATTTTGGATTATTAAAATAAGACCTTATATAGTTTAAGTTAATTTGTTGAAATCATTTGTTGTTTGTTGTGCCGAATAGATAATAATGTTTTTTTGTATCTCTTATAAAATGATAGACTTTATTAAAATTCCATGTTTGTTTTTTTCAGGATTCCAGCTGATAATAAGCAGAGGGTGTTATGGATAACAGCCACGAACCTTGACATTAGTGTGTAAAAGTTCGCATGTGTTTGTGGCGTAAATTTTAAAGATAATGAATTATTTAACAGCAGCAAAAATAAAATTAAAACCTGAAGCAGTTCCTTCAATATTACCATAGGTACTATTGTAATATGTTTAATAATTATCAGTTGTTGTATGTGTCTGTTGTATAATGTTGTGTGTAATTGTCTGGTCTGTAATAGTTTATACTAATATAAAGTATAACACATTGCACAAACTTAAGATTCACACACTTTGCTTATTGTTTATTTGTGTTTAATATTTTCCTATTAGTATAGTTAGATGGATTAAACTTTTACTGGATTGGATATTGTACTTAGATATTGTGCCATAATGAAGATCATTTTTGACATTACAGATAGCCACAAAAAGAAAAAAAACTGTACGTGCAAAATAAATTGTACGTGCAGGAACATCTGGTGAATCAGGGCATGTAGGATCTTGTAGTAAATGGGAAGATGTTGCAGTTTCCAGTGAACCACCAAATAAGAAAGTAAAGCAAGAGGAAACAAGCACATAAACCCAAAATACAACTATAATGCCAACACAATTAAAATTACAATCAACCATTAAGTTTCTAGCCGGTCTCTTCTCCATAGAACCCGGCCCACTTTGGAACCGTGCATCTAGAATCTCAACGTTTTGACGAAACGACGACGACCTTTTTATGCCGATTTGAAATTAAAAAAAGTTTTGCTTTGACTTTCATTCATTGTGTTTTATTGCTAACACGTTCACTGTCCCGACAGCAGACACAATAGTTAAACAATCGACATGTACCACATGTGGTTCATGGGACTGGAAAAGGGTTGTTGTGAATGATGATTATACTTGAGTTTGTCAAACAAGAATATTATAATAAGTGATATTCGATTCTGCAGCACTAAGCATGGGTTACCCTTTCTGCTATAATAGGAAAGATCTCATAAAGAAAGGTCGTAGGATGGTCGCAAAGCTAAAAGAGAAAAAGAAAAAAGAAAGAAAAAGTAGAAAAGGAATTAAATTTGTATCTTAAAATATTAAAATCTAATGTTTCCTATGACTAGAGCTGCCAGATGTCCGGAATATTCACGCATGACATTTTATTATACACGTAATCTGTGTATAAGAAAATGTCCGGATTTTTCCGCAATGTCCGAAATTTTCTCTAAATTTTCTTTTTTATTATATAGTAACCTTGCATATGCCTATTTATATTGTTGAAGATTTGAAATTGCCGCCTTCTTGGTCGTTGTTTTTCACTACTGTCAACTCTACGTTTTACGAATGACGTTTGATTTTTTCTTGCTTTTATTAAAAGTTCTGTTTTACTTTATAAAATCGTTTAATTACAACAGGTTATGGGCCCAGACTGTAATCCTGCTGATAATAATTAAAAGTGAAGTAAAAAATACAATGTGTAAAAGCAAACTTTAAAGTTGTAAAAACAAAAACCTCTCAGTGCAACGCGTGGTTTCGGTACAGGCAAAAATCTCTGAAAATAACTATAAAATGACGTCAAACAATACAATGACTCTGATAGAAAAGTTAACTGGACGAGATAATTACAATACATGGAAATTTGCTGTAAAAACCTATCTTCAACATGAGGAATTATGGTGTTGTGTTGAATCCTCCGAAGTCGATTCCAAGAAAGACATGAAAGCTAAAACCAAGATTATTTTATTAGTTGATCCTGTCAACTATGTACATATTCAAGAAGCGAAAACCGCTAAAGAAGTTTGGCAAAATCTGGAAAAAGCTTTTGACGACAAAGGTTTAACACGTCGCGTCGGGCTACTAAGAGATTTAATTACAACCACATTAGATAGCTGTGAAAACGTAGAGGAGTACGTCAACAAAGTCATGTCAACAGCACACAAACTTAGAAACATATCATTTGATGTAAATGATGAATGGTTGGGTACCTTACTTCTAGCCGGCCTGCCAGATGTTTATAAACCAATGATAATGGCATTGGAGAGTTCAGGTGTGCCGATTACAGCAGACTCAATAAAGACTAAGCTTCTGCAAGATATTAAAAGCTCCGAGTCAACGGCTCTGTATGCACATAAAAGTTCTGGCCACAAAGGCAAACAATTTAGTGACAAGCCAAATAAAACTAACAAGGGTCCGAGATGCTTTAACTGCAATAGACATGGGCACATAAGTAAGCAGTGTAAGTTAAAGAAAAAGGACCAAAATAATAAAGATTCTGGTTATGTAGCTGTGTTCTCCGCAACAACAAAAAATGATAATGGGTGGTACATAGACTCAGGTGCATCTATGCACATGACAATGATGCATGATTGTCTTTATGATGAAGTATCCCCTCCGATCATGAGCATTAAAATAGCTAATGATAAAATGCTACCGGTTAAAAGTTGTGGTAAAATAAACTTGAATGTTATTGGAAAAAATGGTGAAGTTCATATTATTCAAGTTAAAAATGTTCTCTATGTACCAGAGTTGGCCACTAATCTCCTGTCTGTTAGTCAGATAATAAAGAATGGATGTTCTGTACAGTTTAATGACCATGGATGCAAAATATTCAATAAAGAGAATATTGAAGTTGCTGCTGCAAATCTCATCAGTAATATGTACCGGCTGAATACTGATTCTATTCCAGCATACACATGTAAGACAAATGAGACAGATTATTTATTATGGCATCAACGGATGGCTCATTTAAATTTTAATGATTTGAACAAACTAACAGAATGTACTGAGGGAGTGGAATTTGTTAAAAATAATAACAAGATCATATGTGAACCTTGTCAAAAAGGAAAACAGTGTAGGTTACCTTTTCCAGCGGAAGGTTCAAGAGCGAAGATAGCTCTAGAGTTAATACATTCTGACATATGCGGTCCATTGGAAGTGAAATCTCTTGGAGGAGCGAGATACATTCTCACATTTACAGATGATTATTCCAGGAAAGTGTTTGTATATTTTTTACATAACAAGTCAGATGTATTCTCAAAATTTAAAGAATATAAAGCCTTAGTAGAGAACCAGCTTAATTTAAATATAAAATGTCTACGCACTGATAATGGTAGGGAGTATTTGAGTAATGAGTTCTCCAATTATCTTAAGAAATCAGGAATTATTCATCAAACTTCTAATTCTTATACTC
Organism: Allophyes oxyacanthae; assembly: GCA_932294325.1. Taxonomy (NCBI): domain Eukaryota; kingdom Metazoa; phylum Arthropoda; class Insecta; order Lepidoptera; family Noctuidae; genus Allophyes; species Allophyes oxyacanthae. The sequence goes on from OW028625.1 coordinate 3,536,142, forward strand.
CTCAACAGAACGGAATGGCAGAGCGTATGAATCGCACATTAATGGAAAGAGCTCGATGTATGTTAATAAATTCTAATTTACAGAAACGATATTGGGCAGAAGCAGTGGCAACAGCTGCATACATCACGAATCGCTGTCCAACACGAGCACTGTCATATGCTACACCTGAGGAGATATGGTCTGGGAAGAAGCCTGATGTAAGACATTTAAAAATATTTGGTTGTGAAGCTATGGTTAAAATACCAAAAGAAAAGCTGCAAAAACTGGATGCTAAGGCAAGTAAAATGATTTTTATTGGATACTGCGATACTACCAAAGGCTATAGGTTGATAGATCCAAAAACTAAGAAAATAGTCTTAAGTAGAGATGTTGTATTTATGGAAAACTCAATAAAAAGAAACTATGCAGTGTTACCGCTAACAAGTACTGGAACTGATGATGCTGTGTGTGATGTTCAGTCCACATCACCTATTTCTGAAATGCAAAATAGTTCAAAAGATAATACACAATTAGATACAACTGCAATAAGTGATGATTCTTTTTATTCTGATGAAGACTCACTCTATATTCCTGAAAAGAAAGTTGGTTCAGTACAACCAAGTAATATAACAACAAGATCAAAAAAATCTAAAATCTTAGAAGAAGAAACTAATATTTATCTCTGTCAAGGTGAAACTTCAGATAATCAAGATCTACCGCAGACATACAGAGAAGCTTTATCGTCAAAAGATGGGGAAAAGTGGAGAAACTCCATAAAGGAAGAATTGCAGGCACATGAGCAGAATGGAACATGGGAGTTGGTGATGAAGCCACCAGGAGCAAAGACAACTGGCTGTAAGTGGGTCTTCCGTTTAAAAGACCAGCCATCAGGTATGCTTTATAAATCCAGACTCTGTGCTAAAGGTTGTTCACAAAAATATCAAATTGATTATTCAGAAACCTACTCCCCGACAGTTAGATATGATTCTGTACGAATATTACTTACAGAAGCATGTCAACATGATCTTGAAATGATACAGTTTGATGTGAAAACAGCGTTTCTTTATGGTAACATAACAGAAAATATTTATATGACCCTACCTGAAGGGATAGATGCACCGTTAAATTATGTTTGTAAACTTAAAAGATCCTTGTATGGCTTAAAACAAGCTCCACGTTGTTGGAATCAAAGATTCAATGGTGTATTGAATAAATTCGGTTTTAAAAATAGTCACTCCGATCAATGTGTGTATACAGGTCATATAAATGAAATCAAAGTATATCTTCTCTTGTATGTCGACGACGGATTACTGATATCAAAAAATAGATCTGTTTTAGATAAATTTATTACTGATCTCAAAGAAAACTTTGAAATAAAAATAACTGAGCCAAAGAATTTTGTAGGACTGGAAATAGAAAGGTCTAGAGGATGTATTTTTATTCATCAAAAGAAGTACATTGAAAAATTACTTGCTAAGTTTAATATGCAAAATGCTAATGGTAATAGTATTCCTGTAGATTGTCATACTATCTTAGAAAAGAATAAAATAGGAACTGAAGAAAATATACCATATAGAGAAGCTGTGGGCTCTCTTATGCATCTTGCAATAGTGAGTAGACCAGACATTATGTTTGCAGTCAGCTTAGTAAGTCGATATCTTGATTGCTATGATAACACTCACTGGAATGTTGTAAAAAAGATTTTAAAGTATTTAAAAGAAACCAAATTGTTTGGTCTTTGCTACTGCAAAGAAAAGGACAATATAGTAGACGGATATAGTGATTCAGACTATGCCACCGACACAGATACAAGGAGGTCTACATCCGGGTATGTCTTTATAAAAAATGGTGCTGCTATCACTTGGGCAAGTCAGCGACAGCAAAGCATAGCATTATCTACTACAGAAGCTGAGTTCATGGCTGCTTGCTCAGCTACAAAAGAAGCTTTATGGATCAAAAGATTACTTCTTGATATAAATGCTTATAATCAAAATACTATCTGTTTAAATGTGGATAATCAAAGTGCAATCTCAGTGATTAAGAATGCAGACTTCCACAAACGGTGTAAGCACATAGATATTAAATACAAATTTATTAAAGAAAAATATCAAGAAAAAGACATTGACTTACAATATTTATGTACGAATGAACAATGTGCCGACATATTAACAAAATCTCTTCCTAGAGTTAGATTTCAATATCTAAGGAATAAAATAGGTGTAATACTTAAAGAGTAAATGTATGTATAAAACGATTAAAATAGTTTTCAGCACATTACGAACCTATAAAAGGTAACTCTTGTAATTTTCTTTAGATGTTTCAAGCATAATGTAGAATTATTATTGTTAAGTTAATTTATTACATAAGAAGGCTCTAATTTGGAGAGTGTGTTGAAGATTTGAAATTGCCGCCTTCTTGGTCGTTGTTTTTCACTACTGTCAACTCTACGTTTTACGAATGACGTTTGATTTTTTCTTGCTTTTATTAAAAGTTCTGTTTTACTTTATAAAATCGTTTAATTACAACATATATATTATGCCTTGCCTGTGACTCTAATTATAACCAAAAGGGTGTATGTATATTTGTAAGAACGTTTAGATACACTGTATGGACCGTATATTTCACTATTTACTAGGAAAAAAACAATTCTTACTATTCGATATCAGTAGTTAATTACCTGATAACTATTCTCATAAAATAATTAAATATTTCTATCATGTCCTACTTTTAACTAAAATGTATGGTTACCCTATTAGACAAGGACACGGTTACCACAAAGTATTCTCCCTCATACCGGCTTTACGGCACTATTAAGCGTTCCAGTACTTGTACTATTTCTATGGTAGACGAAGACTTGATTTAAAAAAATATTTATTTAAATACCGTTCTTATTTCAAAAGGTTGCCTGAAGAATCTCAATTTTGTTTCCAACCAGTTTTTGCTTGAGCAAGCAAGAACTGGTTGGAAACAGAAAAAATGTTAATTGGTTTATCCCTTCCTGGTGTGGGTTAGATGCGTTAATCGCCCACCAAAGTAATTAAAGGGCAAGTAAAAAATGTTAATCATGGAAATTTTTGTATCAGCGGAATATTAATCGGATATCAAAAGGAAAAACTTTGACCCCCTTACTACAAAAGATGGTTTCAACCAAGTCTAGTAAAACCAAGGTTTTAAAATATATATTCGTCGCCTTCTAACGTCATATGACAAAAAGAGATGGGGCTATCTTAAACATGATTTTTACAAGACTTGCTTTAAACCGTCTTTTGTATTAAGACGGTTATTGTTTATCAGAATATTAAAATATTAAAAATCGATGACTGTGAATAATATTGTTATCTAACAGACGGTCGGCGACTTGATTACGTAAGAAAAATCTGACAGCCACAGCGACCAACAAGCAATGCATCCCTTTCTCGCTTATAGACGTTTTCATAAGAGGATACGGAATAGGACGTTTATTCAGCAACTGTCATATTTATCGTACGTAATCAGGCGGCCAATTGGCGCAGTAAATATGATCTTTCCAGTTTCTAATTTTTTTCACGATATCAATGTTTGTTTCATAGTAAAAGTCGTTCGTAATGATGAGAACTTCCACTCCAAGCACTACTGGTGAATTACAAATAACCCTGACTTCCGACTACTGGTTCTATGATAAAGAAGAAAGAAAGAAAGAAAAGAAAAGAAAAGAAGAAAAAGTATTTATTTAACAAAGCACAAAAACAATTTTAAAATCAATAAAAAAAAAAAAAAAAAAAAAAATTTTTGCCTAATGTAGATGCAAACGAAACTAACTAAACACGAAGAAAGTACAAACGATAAAAAACACATAAAATAATATAACAACAAAAAAAGAACAAAAAAGGATTAAAAGAAATTAAATACATATCGACGGTTAAAAGGCTTTTTTTAATAAAAATTTATTCGATTTATTTAAAATTTAATTTAATTTAATTTAAATTTGTACTAAGCGACACTTTACTATTACAGGAAAAATATTTAATGTTTCGTTTTTAGAAAAATATAAGAAATATTAAAAAAAAAACATATCGCTCAATACCCAACCTCTCAACCGTCGATAAAATCTAAAAAGAGATTATAGTATCTATCTATAAGTAGATAACTTTCTCCTTTCCATTCATCCGTACACCATTATCATCCGCCATTACTTTTTATACAAAAATGCTTTTACAATACTTTTACTTATTAGCCGATAACCGTTATGAGGGTAGCATAAAAGATTTTGTTTGACCCTCAAACTTTCGATCAAAGAATTTCAGAAGTACACATAATGGTATTGCTGTTTGTGCTCTGCACAATTTCATGTTACGAAGTTTCTTTACAATAGCGAAAATGTTTATTGTATACTTTTGTCATGTTTCAGCTTGTAACTGTCATGGCAATCTGATTCAGAGGCAAATAATTACTATACATATTTTTTTTATTCGCATTTAATTACATAAATCTCGCAGCTCTGACTACAACCTTGTACTAATTAGGATTGTATGATTGTGTTTGATTGTATGATGATTTATTTATTGATTGTATGATGATTGATTTTAGAATTTCCATGGCGTTTCTTGCTGGTTCTTCTCCATAGGACTTATATATACTATTTGAAACCGCGCACCTAGAGTCTGGATATATCATAAGTGCCTGTATTTGGTTTAAATAATAAATAGTTCCGGCCCATTACTGACCCACTGCTGGACACGGGCCTCTTCTCAGAATGAGAATAAATGAATTAACTCATATGAATGAATTAACTCATGTAACCTTGACAATCTAACGATTTATTTTTGTATTTTTGAATAAAATATTATAGTTTAAAAAAATCTATAGAACACGCTTTAGTCATCCAAACTGAACGTGTATGCAAAATTTCAGCTCAATCGGAAACCGGGAAGTGGGTCAAATTTAACTTCCAAGATTTTCTTACATAGTTAGTTAGTTACAGGTGAAGCTAATAAAAGCGTGTTAAAAAGTACGTAAGTAGATACTCCAGAATAATAATAGTGTTCTTCAACTTTTTTTTTTCTCTCATATAAAAACCGTTTCTTTACTACTCTAGTCACACTACTGCAATTAATTGCAACGTGACTAGGTTATTCCATATAATCTAGTAACATGACTAGTTTATTTCATAGAGACGCGACAAAGCTTTCTACAATGCTAACACAGCATGTTGATTATCTAGAATTTATGATGGCAAAGCAACTAAATCATAATTATTATAGTCTGGAGTTCAAAAATGTAATATTTCATCGCGTATTACAAACGAATGACGAAGCATTTTGCTGTCAAGTAAAATGCTTGAAAAGTGACAAGAATCGTTTTTTGAGAGCCGACTGACATGAATTAAGATTTCCATTTTGTGAATGACATTTTTGTCTGCTGTTCGAAGACGTTATTTTAAAGGGTGTAAGATTGTGTTCTTATCAATAGGTGTCAACTATATTGAGTAACTTTGGTGAAAGGCATCATAAGTCTGGTATTAAAAGTGAATAATCTAAACGTCAAAAACCCCCGACTCCAACTAGAAAAAGAGCTGTAACTTTTGAACGGCTGAATAGATTTTCATGAAAATACCGAAGATGATACCCGATTAAACTAGCTTTCAATTAAAAACAACTGCATTGAAATCGATCCATCCGTTTTGGTGTTACAATGCCACAGACAAATACACAGATTCATAGATCCACAGATACACAGATACACACTACAAACTTACAACACCCCTCTTTTTTGTCGGGGGTTAAAAATAGCTATTAATAACATGGTACTAGACCAGAGATGGCATAAGCATCACTCAAAAATCTTCACTAAAATGGTAATGAACATCGACTCTGGTAATAAACTTCAATACGATCGTGAGAGACTAAACTTCGAAATACCGTGTAATTTTATTACCGACCATGAAGTTGGGAGTCCCTTCTCATCATCGGTAATTTTTTACAAGGTAGCTCAAAGTTTAGTCTTTTACAATCATATTGAAGTTTATTACCAGAGGGCCGAGCACGAATGTTTTGACGTAGGTATAGTAACGTAAACATAAGCAAATTTTGATTATAAAAATACGACGAACCTATCGCATTTTTGTTCAATTTTATGCAACAAACACACTTGTTCCATGAAAATATAAAATTATTGCATGTATTTCCAAAAAAATATCATGGATTAAACGTGAATTTTTGGTTCTAAATTTGGTTACGTTAACGTTACTATACGTCAAAACATTCGTGCTCGGCCCACAGAGTCGATGTTCATTACCGAGTTACACGGTAGACCCGCAGATTGTGAATGGCAATCTATAGATGTGAAAACTGAATTTTGATATTTTTAATACCTACATACGCAATATTTAACAATGTTAGTTACGCAGGCTTCAAAGACGATTTCATTCTTAGAATATTATGTCTTAAGTAGTTTTAAGTTTATTTGCACATAACTAAAGACCTTTCAGACCGAAATAATACTTAAATGTTATCAACTCTGCCGTCGCCTCTAATATCATTAGATAAAACTATAACGGACACTTTAGAATATTCAAAATAATAAATTACATTGTAAATTACATTTGTATTCGAATACTTTATTCAAACAATTATTAAGAGCTTATGAATTTACTGAAAATTTTATTCAAGATACAAGGTACAATTTCTCAAATTATGGCCTCATTTTCAATATTGGCTGTAGCGTTTACATTAAATTTCTGAAAAATATTCTATTTGTAACTGTAGTATGGTCAATAACAAAAATGGAAGGAATATTTAATGTTCTTATTCAAGTAGTAAAAATAATATTTTTTGAGTTATTGTTAAGGAGCCAAGGTGCAGCTTTAATATCATGTAAATATCAGAATTAATAGGCAATTTTTTTTTTAAATACTGATTTATGATACTCAACTGTTAATCAACTTTCGTTGCTGACTGTACTAAAAACAAAACGTATTTTATTCTAGACATTCTAGACACCTTTTCCTGTTTTTTTTTTTTTTTTTGTTTTACGTCGTGAGAACCCATCATAGGGCTGTCCTCCGCCTGGGGGGGCGAAGGGCTGTGCTGGACTCTTACCGGCTAAACTCACCACGGTGGTCCACTTCGGCACCTACAGGTGGGCTTCGGGTACTCTTAAAATACCGCACCGAAGCCCACCTCGGTGCCACGCCTATTTGGGCACTTCTCGGGGAGGGAGACTGTAGAAAGGTCCCCCTCCCAGGCACATCCCGGGGGAGACTGTAAAGAGGTCTCCCCGGTACCCTCGCTGTGCGGTGCACGGCGCGCAGGACCGACCAGTGCGCGCCGTCTTCTCGGGGGTCGCTTCGGTGAGAGCGCACAGAGTCCCCACTCTGTGCGCTCGTGACCCCGGAGAGATATTCTAGACACCTAACCTAACCGTCAAAAACCCCCGACTCCAACTAGAAAAAGAGCTGTAACTTTTGAACGGCTGAACAGATTTTCATGAAACATTATATAAGATGATACCCGATTAAACTAGCTTTCAATTAAAATATCTGCATTGCAATCGGTCCATCCGTTTTGGAGCTACGATGCCACAGACAGATACACAGATACACACTACAAACTTACAACACCCCTCTTTTTTGTCGGGAGTTAAAAATAATTTGATCATTTTGATTTAGACTGCGAGATTTGTTTATGTTCATACTTAGTTATTTCTACGCAGCAGTTTTCTAGTTTGAACATTTTTATTTAATGCATGAAAAAATCGTAGGTATTTGGTATTCCAATATTGGATTACGGATTACCTTGTGAAACGAATTCTGAAGCTAAATTTTTGGTTGTGTAAACCTGTCAACCAGTGGGTGTGTGATGGGAGGGTAAGGGGTGGAAAAGAAAAGAAAGAAAGAAAGAAAAATCATTTATTTGCCACAAAAACAAGACACACTAGAATGATAGGCATAGGTAATAAGAAGAGGACAGGTGCATAGACAGAGAATACATTGTGGGTGGGTGATGGGTGGGTGATTTGATGGGCGGGTGATGGGCAGGTGATGGATGGGTGATGCGTGGGTTATGAGCTGGTGATGGTGATTCGTTATTGCTTGCCGTCGGATTTTTCTTTCCACAAAGTTATGTTCATAATATTTAATGTTATTTAAAACTGGAGGCTTATAGCTTACACTACGTGGTTACTTGGATAAAATACTACATTAATTAAAGAGTACCTAATTTATAACATATAAGGAGTGAAAGATTATTTTCTATCAGATAGGACGTAGAGCTTAGTCTCAACTAAGGTCTAGGTCCTATCTGATAAATAAATTCTCCAGAAAGGAACATTTTACTAAAAGCTTTTCTCGAGAGAATTTCTTTATCTCCTCGATGCAAAGTAATTATCCTTTACATAATAAAAGTGTTGGTAAAATACCACAATTAAAGTATCTTAAACTCAAAATCTTCAGAAATTATTCCGATTAATTATTAAAACCCCCATAAATATACCTACATGCAAAATGGTGGATTTTATCCGCCCGCATCTACTTTGAATAAATCCGGATAATATTTCTGCTTTGAATTTAAACTCTTTAATGCTAATCTCGCTAAGGTAATTCCTGGAAAGATTAATTTACATTGAATGACAGGACACAACTAAGGCCCAAGTTCACGGACTACATAACAGACGATTAGGGCAAAATCAGCCGTTTAAACAAGGATTTTGGTATGGGTACTCTGCTAATTTCTTTTTAAACGTCTGTGTTTTTTTTTTCTTTTTTCTTTTTCATTAATTTAAATATTAAATTTCTCTTTAAATTTATGGTGAACATGGCCCTAAGAAGTTACATCGATGTACCTGATCGAACAACCAATGGCAGTCGCTCGCTTAGATAATTTTAAAACTTATTGAGTCGGCGTAAAGATTATGTTTTACTGCAGTAGGTATTAATAAACATTCGTGGCCTTGAAGTCATTCTCAGTTTGGAAGTGATCGATTTTTCAATTTTGCCGAAGCGACTTCTTAGTTGTGTCGTATAACTGTACTCATCGGTTATTATAAATTTCAATTTAATTCCACATTTTCATAATTATAATTTAATATCCTTATCAGCAGTTATCATAATATTAGTTGAGTCGTTTGGTGTCGAAACGCTCGGGTCATGGGGTCCGAATGCACGTCTCCTCTTTAAAGATATTGCAAAACGGTTGGTCGACTCTACGCGTGACCCGAGGGCTCAGGGCTGGCCTGTTCTTTGGTCAAAGAATAAGCATTGCCATTCAACGTGGCTGCGAGTCTTCTGGGCACGCTACCAATAGCCTAAGAGCTCAGTTTTATATTCGTATTTTTATTTTATTTTATATTTTAATTAATAAGGCTGTGTACTTGCTGTTTAATAATTATTTATGTTTAATTACAAATAAAATTTAACAAAAATGTCAAGAAATATAATTGAATAAAAATGTCAAGAAGTAGGTACAGAGTTTGTCTTAAAGCTGAGACTGAATTAGCCCGCGATATTTTCATTCACAATACAAACAGCATCCTTATTCCATTTTCGCATAATTGAATGACAAAATGGGGTAAAATAATACTCGTTTAAACGGTTCTCTTGATATGAAAACACGTTATTCGTAGGCATTTTGTTATCCTTACGATTTTCATAATGGAATGTATTTGACTCTTAGAGTATTAATTAAGCAAGCTATAGAGTGCGCGCATCGCCCATGTCACGTTGTGCCGATAAAAAAATGTTTTATTGATTCGTAAGCATTATTTTATGAGTATAGTAATGCTCTATGCGATGACAGTCGTTCATGCAAAAATTATCTATAGTTTATTTATTTATAGGACCTCCAACAAAGGCTACACAGATACATGATACATTTAATAACCTAACCGTCAAAAACCCCCGACTCCGACTAGAAAAAGAGTTGTAACTTTTGGACGGATGAACAGATTTTCATGAAACATGGCTACGAACACTAGGGATAAAATTATCTATGACACAAAACAATATAAACGAAAATCGGTTCATTCGTTCGGGAGCTACGATACCTTCTTTTTTGTCGGGGGTTAAAAATTACATTGGTTTGTATAAATAGTGTTTCCAGTTATAATAGACCACAGCATGCACTTACAAAGTACTGGATGAAACAAAATTAAATAGTTGCGATGTTGCGATAATGTTCTGGTATAGACGCTAGGTGCAGACGTAATAATAATAAAACAAATAAATAGCGCTTTTAATTCTGAGACTAATTTGACGTGACCTTGAAGTGTCCACTTGTACATACTTGTTGTGCTCACTGTTTAGATTTATAGATAATATTATTAAAACAAATAAATGGCGTGTTTAGTTCTGATACTAATTTGACGTCACCTCAAAGTGTACATTTATTCATACTTGTTATGTTCACTGTTCATACTCGGTTGGGCGCGCTCTATAGCTGGCATATTTATACTCTAAGGTTTGACTGTAGATTATTACTAATAAGTTTTTGCCAGCAGCGCTGCTGATGGTATGGCCTTGGTCTACAGTGTAAATAACAGAAGCTTTGTCTGAGTATTTCGTGTGAAATTCAGCAGCTGTGTAGTCATTATGTCTATTGGGATCAGACAGATATTACTTATAATATTGACCTTATTTTGACAATTTTTTATTCTCCTGTTCTCACGTTTCGCCACTCGTGAAGACTCTTACCTTGCAAGCCAGTGTTTTCTGGTGCTTAGCATTCTCGTCATTATGCGAACTTATTGTAGAAAATTAAAATTAATTAGGTATAAGAAAATTGATTATTCTATACAAGGTTCCTCAGAAAGGGTTGTATACAGCCGAAAGGGGTTACTGTACACATAAATGAACACATTTTACAAAGAGACATACCCGGAAATCTCTAAAAAGAAAAACTGCTGTCCCATACAAATAATTCAATGTTACTCGGCCCTACGGAAAATTCAGCCCATTACTGTCCCACTGCTGGGCACGGGCCTCTCCTCAGAATTCCTCACGATGTTTTCCTTCACCGTTTATTTATTTATTTAATGCTTTTCATACAAATATGTACAAAGGCGGTCTTAATGCCAAAGGCGTTAACCGTTGTCGCAAGTGATAATCAAATTCTAATCCGCACATGAATCCGAAAAGTCAGAGGTGCGGGCCGGGTTTGAACTCAGACCCTCCTGCATGGAAGGCGAGCGTTCAACCGCTAGGCTATCACTGCTTTACTACAACTAAATGTGTGGAACAGCTTATTTTTTTTCGCGATTTCATGTTTGGTCCCATAGAAAAAGTTGCCCATAATGATGAGTAGAATAAACCTACCTACAGATAAACTATAGCTATACCAATAATAGATACAGTTTCTTTTTATTAAAAAAATCCTATATTTGAATTCCGAAGATAAAATAGAAGCAAGAATGGACGAGTGTTAACAACAACAGCAAATTTTTTGTTTACAGTGTTAAAACTTCCAAGTGAATTGAATGCCAAAGTGGCACGAAACGAAATAAAAATGCTGCAGACTTCAAATATAGTTTTATTTACACACATTTATAAGCCAAATATCTACTTGTATGGGGACGAAAGGGGCGAAGTTATATGTTCAGTACAGACCTACTAGGCTTTTATAAATTTTAGGAGAGACCTAATAATATTTGACTTTCGCCAACGTAATGCAGACAGTAAATTTGTATTTTGTGCTCGTCCATTATCATAATAAATTATGAAATGTATTTGCCGTTGGTCTATTTATCATCTTTTCATGTCAAATAACTTTTGATCATTAACGATTTAAATTTTTTTGATTTTAGTTTTTTGTCAAGTGGTACTAGACAATACTAGACATGCTTATCATAATTACTGTAGTGTAAATAATGTTATGTCATTATTTAATTTTTTTTGATGTTTTTGACATTTGACATAAATATTTTTATGTAATTTTAAAACAATACACTTTACATTTTTTGAGGTAAGTATAAGACCACTTGTCCCCTAAACGGCGAGTCGCGGGTGACTAACTGTGCGCAATCTTATTTATTCAGAGCTATTTTCCACTAAGCGACATGTCGCGAGCGACCGCGCGACATGCTGTATACTGACAACAAAATAACGCCGGCCATTCAGTCACGCGCGGCTAACCGCACTTATTGCATTGTGCAGTAATTATAATGTAGATGTTGAGTTGCAAGTGGGGTACAAGTCACATGTTCTTTTGCATTCGCGACGATTTCCGAGCCGCGGTCGCGTCTGAAAGTATGGTATATGACTTATTTGAATAAAAAGGAACCGCGCGCGGCCAGCCGGGCCGTGACTAGTCGCTTAGTGGAATATAGGCCTAATATACAGTAGGTATGCGTATAACGTAAATAAAGATAAAATATTATAGTTAAAAAAACTATAGAACACGATTTAGTCATCCAAACTGAACGTGTATGCAAAATTTCAGCTCAATCGGAAACCGGGAAGTGGGTCAAAGGAGGATGGGCAAATTCCTATGGACCCTGGTCCAAATTAAAAAAGCTTGCCCCTACGGTTGACACCTGTGCTAATCGATCAAGGACATCAGTGTAACTCTATATTCTCATTTTTTTTAAATTTCATCCTGCCGTTCCAGAGTTATAATCAATTAGTATTACGAATTTTCCCAGCAACTTAATTACATTATAATTTAATATTTTGGATTCTTTTTGGTGCACGATTGGCAAACTGGTTAAACGTAAGTCTATCTACGGTGCTGCTCGTACATAGGGGTCGCGGGTTCAATTCTCGGACATTACATATTTTTTGAAACTCAAAAATATTTTGTATGGTTCACAAAGCGCATCAGTTTCTTAATAAAACATGTTAGGAATAGTGTAATCTACCAGATTATATAACTTTTATTTGCTAACTTTCATAAAGTTCATATGTTTAGGTTCAAACTTAAAAATGTCTTTATGTCTCAAAATATCTTTTCCTGCAGGACCGATTATTTTACTCCCATAATAAAAAAAAATATGTTCAGTGTGCTCTTTTAAATGCACTAGGTGTCTACTCTAGGGACACCTTTAATAATCAACCACAACAATAATTACATATTTTTTGAAACTCAAAAATATTTTGTATGGTGCACATAGATAGCGCTTCAGTTTCTTAATAAAACATGTTAGGAATAGTGTAATCTACCAGATTATATAACTTTTATTTGCTAACTTTCATAAAGTTCATATGTTTAGGTTCAAACTTAAAAATGTCTATGTCTCAAAATATCTTTTCCTGCAGGACCGATTATTTTACTCCCATAATAAAAAAAAAATGTTCAGTGTGTTCTTTTAAATGCACTAGGTGTCTACTCTAGGGACACCTTTAATAATCAACCACAACAATAATTACATATTTTTTGAAACTCAAAAATATTTTGTATGGTGCACATAGCGCATCAGTTTCTTAATAAAACATGTTAGGAATAGTGTAATCTACCAGAATATATAACTTTTATTTGCTAACTTTCATAAAGTTCATAATATGTTTAGGTTTAAACTTAAAAATGTCTTTATGTCTCAAAATATCTTTTCCTGTAGGACCGATTTTTGAGCTGACATAATAAAAAATAATGTGTCCAATGTGTTCTTTTAAATACACTATATGTCTACTCTAGGGACACCTTTAATAATCAACCACAACAATAAATACATATTTTTTCAAAATCAAAAATATTTTATACGGTGCACGTAGCGCTTCAGTTTCTGAATAAAACATGTTAGGAATAGTGTAATCTACCAGAATATATAACTTTTATTTGCTAACTTTCATAAAGTTCATAAGTTTTGGTTTAAACTTAAAAATGTCTTTATGTCTCAAAATATCTTTTCCTGTAGGACCGATTTTTTTACTCCCATAATAAAAAAATATCAGCTAAACGTGCTCTTTCGAATGTACTATGTGTGAACCCTGTGGGCACTTTGGGCCAATTTGCCCATTGTCCTTTAACTTCCAAGATTTTCTTACATAGTTAGTTACAGGTAAAGCTAATAAAAGCGTGTTAAAAATGCGAATTATGTTTGATGCAACCGCCGTTAAAGTAATTTGAAATGTAAAATATATTTTTAAGCAGTCTAGCCAAATACAGATTTCTATAATAAAGGTTGTCCTTTGTGGGTATAAAAATACTCACGTGCAGGTGATAATGTGCAACCCTTTAATAAAAACCTTTTAAATAAGCTTTTTAACGCCACTCAGTTTTTTTTTAAATATACATATACTCAAGATCCTTTTTACGCACACTCAACCTCTATACATTATACCTTCAGGAAATATTTACGGTACAATATTATTTTGCGGTTGAAAATTTATTTTTGTCCTATTTTATGTAAAGGAAAACAGTATTTTCAGCCGCAAATAAAAGTGTGTAGAAGATTACACCCACGTTAAAAAGGGTTGACGCGTTATATCTTTTATCTTTGTCGTACAGTATGACGTCACGGGCTGTAGAAAGAAAATTGTGTGGTAATGACCCGTGCAATTAACGTCGTTCTATTTTTGAAATGAAATATGATGTCGAAGCAATTTTGATGTCATCTTTCCATTAGTGTTTTGACGGCACGGGTGGCGCTGTAGTGCGATTGGCTGTCTGCGCTACGTGCCGCGGGTTCGATCCCCGCACAGAACAAATAATTGTATGATCTGCAGATAGTTGTTCCGGGTCTGGATGTTTGTGCATGTGAAGATTTGTGTATGTTACAAACCCGTGCGTTACCCACGATACAGGATTAATTCCTAGTGAGGGGCAATTTTTTTTTTAAAAACAACTTAAAATATCTACGTGATACTCTCATAAGATCTTATGAAATAATTTTTGTAACAATTTCTAAGGATCGTTTGGGTTCTAACATCTTTTGAGGAATATTGAGTATTGATTACCATACTAAGTATAACTCTAAAACCAGGTTTTTAGTGACAACCTAAGTTGGTAATTAACCTAAGTTAGTCACCCTTCACTTTATCATTTATGACTCACCGTTACAGTGGCTAGCCGCCGAACACTACTCGTAAATCGCATCTAAACTTACATTCTGTCAGTACTGTCAAGCTCAAAGTTCTAGTGGCAGCATGACACTTGACAGCTACTTAAAATAAGTTATTCTTAACTAGCTACCCGCCCCCGGCTTCGTACGGGTGCAATTTCTCTACTATCCTTACATTAAATATGAAAGTATTATACAAAATAAACCTTCCGTGAAGAAATATCTAACTGATGGTGAAAAATGCATCAAAATCCGATGCGTGGTCTAGGAGGAGTTAGTGGATATAGAGACAGTCGGACAGACAAACGTGGAAAGCGACTTTATTTTATACCACGTAGAGATAATTAATATTAACTATTTATTTATTTAATTAATATATTTTCTGTACACGTAGGCACACATAACGTCACTTGATGTGGCTCCCGCTGCAACCAGCGCTGTCGGGCTGCTTGCAGCGCGTCAGCTTAAGCTGAGCGGAAGCCTTTTTGACACAGCTGCGACGTACAACCCATTTGTTATTTTAGATAAATATTTTTTCTTTTTTCTTTTACATGTTTTATTCTTTTATTTTTCGTTACTTTATCTTTAAAATTGTTTTTGTGCTGATAGATAGATGATTGAGTATTTTTTTATTCACCTGGAGCAAATGTTTATATTAGGCGTAATCGAAATAATCTACCCAGGCCGTACATTTTTTTAGTGCAATATTAGTCCCCACGTTTACGTGCACCTTGTCCACAGGAAGGTGGGACCAAGGAAAAACATATTAAATAATTTGCTAAAAGCTAATAAAATGTCAACTAAGTATTCATAAATTCTGAATTGGGTTTCCAGTTCGGGCAAATTTATAATTAAGTTTCTTTAAGTTGTAAAATAAAGGTAACTTAAATATTTAATCGATTAATAATTAGCTAAAAGGAAATAAAATGTCAACTAGGTAAGTATTCATAAATTCCTAATCGATTTTCCAATTCTGGTTAAAGTACTTTTGATCTATAGAACTAAATAAGCAGTTCAGAAGTTATGAGGGAACAGATGAACATACATACATACCGGTCAAACATATAACCCTCTCCGTAGTCGGGTAAACAGATAAAATATAATTATGTTGTAAATAGATATCTAACTTAACTATTAAATCGATTTAGCTAAATAAATAAATAAATCCAGCGCATTACTGTCCCACAGCTGGTCTCCGGCCTCTTCTCAGAATGAGAAGGGTTAGACCTTACTCAACCACGCTGGCCTGGTGCGGGTTGGCGGACTACACACACCATCCAGGACTTTATGAGGCCCTCTCAGATGTGCAGGTTTCCTCACGATGTTTTCCTTCACCGTTAATGCAAGTGATAATCCAATTGTGATTCTCACTTAAATTCGAAAAGTCAGAGGTGTGGGTCGGTTTCGAACTCAGACCCTCCTGTATGGAAATAGGAAAGAAAGCGAAAAAGAAAGAAAAGCGCAGTGAAAATAAACGATTTGAAAATATACTGCTTCACGTTGAACTTAAATTTCCAATAACATAAATAGGTACCAAGTTTCAATCTAGAACGCCTAGGGTTGTCACTTTACCAAATTTAAACACAACGCATTACAAAAGCACTTCGTAGAATTGAAAATAAATTCATTGCGGCCATAAAAAGGTTTGTCTTCATAATGGCGGGGTGTGGATATTTGTATACCTAACTTTTTAAGCCGAGGTAACTTTGTTGTGCCAGGGTTAACGCCTGCGTTCGCCGGTTTGCTTTGCAAGACAAACTTTGAGGTCAAGACGTTTGTGTTCATTTAGTTTATGGGCGGGTAGATTTGTTAGGTAATTAGCAGCGTACCTTTTGTTACTAATGTGTTCTAGAAACATCTTCTGATTAGGTTTTTAGAGCTAATTTTTATAGGTCGTCTTGCTTTTTTTATCATTGTAGTATGGTAGTGAACTAGCATACAACCCGCCTGATGCGTAAGCGGTTACTGTAACGTGGACGCTTGCAACATCAGGGGTATCACTCACGCGTTGCCAACCCTACTTTTAACACAACGTTTCCCCAAGGAGTACTGACGATCTTGTTCACCGTTAGGAACACAACACTGCAAATTACCCTCCCTTGCATCGCGCAGTCGGGTAAAAAGCAGTGTTATTTGATTACGATATTCTGCGAGGTGGGGTGGGAACGGAGTGGCGGTGTTTTAAATAATACGAGTTTAATTACATATTTTTTTCTCTGAACTCTTGACTTGAACATTTTAACGTCTATCTCTTTAATTTCCATAGTTAGTCCAGCGAAGTCACCATCAAATTATTGCTGCGTTATAATCACCCTGTAAATATGAATAAATAATCGTTATTTCCAGATAAAGGTCCATAGTAATTTAAGACTTATTAAAAACCTATGTTAGTACAAGAGAATAATAAATTAAATTAGAACAAAAATAAAAAAAGTTTCCCAGATAAAAAAAAAAATTGAAAAATTGACACATTTCATACCTGGCTGGCCCAGTTATTTGTTCTATCCAGTCATTGAGTATCTAGAACTACTCAAAGTATCCAGTATACTTGAATTGGGCAATCCTAAGTAAAACTGAATAATTATGCTAACTAGCTCTTGAGATAATCAAACAGTCAAAATAATGAACTGATTCGCATGTCCATAACACAATTTTGTTATATAAACGGTTAATTACATGCTTCGCTTAGTTTTTCAATCGAGTTTGTGGTGTGTGCCCGCGTAACTTTCCGAGACGAACTTTGAGATTAAGTCGGTTGTGTTCATGTGTTGTATGTTTGTTTGTTGTTTATGGGCGGGTGGATTTGTCGGGTAATATTAGCAATAGGTACCTACTTTGGGACTTATGTGTTCTAGAAAGTTGTTCTTTGAAAATTTTGTTTTGACGACACGGTTGGTGCAGTGGCGAAGCGATTAGCTTTTTACGCTACATGCCGCGGGTTCGATCCCCGCACGGGAAAATTATTTGTATGATCTACAGATAGTTGTTTCGGGTCTAGGTGTGTGTCCATGTGAAATGTATGTTTGTAAACTGTACCCTTGATACAGATGAAATCCTAGAGAGGGAGCACCACAGTGATGCACGCCGCATGCTCCGTTGTGAGCAACGCTACATATCAAACAAGCGCTTCTGCATGAACACACATGGCCATACGTTTGAATTCCGCACAATACACCCACGCACAAAATAATAATTTGAAGCTTTTACATACCTATAATTATTAAAATATTTTTTGTTTTTTTAGGTACTTGCCCAGTCGAGCAGCTCCAATTTTGTGCGGAAGGTCCCGCTTTGCCCTACCACTTAATGTAGTTTAATCTGGAACTATGTCCTTATTTCTGTGGAAATAGGCGTTGATAGCTGCGCCACAGTTTTATACTATTGCAGCTATCCTTTTTTCATGTTTTTTTAAGTAAACAAGTGTAATATGACAGAAATAAAAAAAATTATCATTAAAAAAACTGCACGGCGACGCGACGCGACGCGATTCGCTCTGCGTCTCCATGCTTATATTTTATATACCTATATTAATAATACTGTTATAATTTGTACACAGCTTTTACCAACACGTCTAATTATACCCACTTAAAACTTCGCACCTCATTTTCATTAGTTACCTAACCCATTACGAGGGTAATTAATCAAGTAGCTATTTACACGTGCCATTAGACAAGAAAATGGATCACTTATACAAGCTTAGTCGGAAAGGGGATGTAAAGCTTAAACGGGGTATAATATTGAACTCATCATTATGAACAAGTCTAACTAAGGAACTAAACATGAAATCCCGAAAAATAAACTGATGTTCGATATTATTTAGTCGAGTAATATTGAATTATTTGTATGGAATGGCAGCTTTTTTAAAATTTTGAGGTTATGTCAGTATGAAAGTAGCCTAAACCAGAATAATGCATTGATATCAAACATTTTTTTTTTTTTTTTTTTTATAACTACATAATCCCGTAAACTTGGTCGCGGGACTTATCTCATTACCGTGACCCCGGAACGTAAAGGGCTATCGAAGGAACACCGTGGATTTTAGTCAGTACGTACAAGTCTGACAGTCCCTCCCGCTCTGCCCGGGGTGGGAGGACTCATTTGATGATTTTACCACGATAAAAAAAAAAATACCCGTAAACTTAAAACATAGACTTATTAACAAGCCCTAATTATTATTTGTATATTGAACGCTCGGAAGAATAAAACGTCAAACTTAATTTTTGTCATAGAAAACTTAATTATTTATTGTTTGCCGGTCTAGCATTGAACCGAACATAAATATATACAGTAACAATATCCTCTAATCAAAACACATCGAAGAAAATATTTCACACACCAAAAAGAGAAATTATTCGCGTCAAAATATTCAAATCATTATAGTATAGGGATTGTGTTGACGTATAAATCTCTGGCAATCATTCAGAAAATAAATTGGAAATGTTTCCAAGAAATACGTCGTTATATATTTTACTTATTATATCAATAACATGTTTCTGCCTTCGAATTAATTTGCTGAACACAATTTGATTATCACTTGCGTTTAACGGTGAATGAAAACATTATGAGGAAACCTGCACACTTGAGAGGGCTTCAAAAAGTTCTTCATGGTGTGTGGAGTCCATTAATTCGCATCAAGCTAGCGTACTGGACCAAGGCGTAGGCTTCTCATTCTGAGTAGAGGCCCGTGCCCAACAGTGGGTCAATAACGGGCTGAATCATAATCACCATACTTGATAAAAGACGTTGATAGTAACTCATCAAGTGATGAAAACCAGACATTAATATTTTTCGAGATCCAATGCGGCCTCTTGAGATCTGTTTTTATCGAAGATTGTAATGAACTGCTTCGGCGCCTAGTCGAGAATTCGGAAACTCTTAAAGACCGCATCGAAGCCCACGATGGTGCCACGCCCGTTAGGTCACATTTCGGGAGATAGGGAGACTGTACAGAGATACAGACACATCTCGGCATTAAGAAGTCCTCGCTATAATAATAATAATGGTGGTTATAGATCGATTAGCGCGCCGCTGTATCACATCACGTGTCATCACGATGTTTGCCTTCACCATTTTAGAGCAACGATGATGAATAATGCGCTCTGACATGATTTATAAATCTGATCCAATGGTGCCGCCTTCTTTGTTACACTTTCATTAAATTCCCGTTATTCTCTCTAAAGCTATGTAAACTAATACTTCTAACTAAATTCTGGAACTTTTTTTTTTTTTTTTCAAAGGCAACCTTAACAAGATTTTATTTTTTAACAATTTTCCGAAGGTAAAAGTCTCGATAAATAAACCGTACTTTTCACGCTCCGTAACTAACGATTTAAAATTAGTACCGTAATAAATATAGTCTCGTTGGAAAAAGCACTTTGGAAAAATGTTACGGTTTGTAAAAATGTTCAAAGGATTATGTTTCTTACGTAAAATTAAGGTTCAATTAATTAGAAAGTATTTTCACGAACTTTTTGCGATTTTTAGATTTAGAAAGCCATTTTCTTATAAAGGTCTTGTTTACATTAAAGGCAATAATGAGATTATTTTAAGAAGAATGGATAACTGTAGCTTCTGCTTATTTAAATCCTACTATAACCTGGCTTTTTAAAACGATAGGATTCTGCAGAAAACTCAAAACATCGTAGTGTTCAAATATAGAAATAAACTGTTGCTACGACGTAGGTGACGGTATGATGTCACGGTTACGCCTGCTACGCCGTCGTAGCAGATACACGGTTCGTAGAACCTGAGGTTAAGTAGAGTTATGACAGATAAATGAGCGTACAAACCAAACCGCTGAGTCTAGAAACATGAAATTTTGCACAAATGCCCCTTATATAATAAATTAGGGATGCACTAAGAAGAGAATTTTCGGAAAATCCTCTCCTAAGGGGATGAAAAGTGAGTCAAAGTTAGAATAAAAACTCATACGCATGTAGTAGCGGGCAAAAGCTTGAATGGTATAACGCAAGGGTGAATATACAGCGTGAAATAAAAATGACCTGTCATATTTTAGGACGTAATTAGGTCCACGAAACTGAACAACTTTCTCTAAGGCACATAGGTCGAAATCTGAAAACAAAAACTTAATTACTCATACAA
Source organism: Allophyes oxyacanthae (assembly GCA_932294325.1). Classification (NCBI taxonomy): domain Eukaryota; kingdom Metazoa; phylum Arthropoda; class Insecta; order Lepidoptera; family Noctuidae; genus Allophyes; species Allophyes oxyacanthae. Next base: position 3,557,187 of record OW028625.1, read on the forward strand.
ACATGTCACGTGACCAGTCATTTTGTATGCGAAGTCGAAAATGGACCTGATTAACTCTAATAATATGGCTGGTCATTTTTAATTCACTCATCATACAATGTGTATCAAAAATATTTGCTCATATTTAAGGATGTGCATCAAAGTAAGTTCCATAGTTCTCATTTCTGATACATGTTGTAAAAAAATCGTGGTAGATTCGCGTAATCACTTTATTACTTCTTGTATAATAAGCAACAATTTCAACACTGTCGTGCAAATCGATTTTATATTGGCTGGCTGGTTGGCTACCTAGCTGGCTGGCTGGCTCGCTGGCTGCCTGGCTAGCTGGCTGACTGGCTGGCTGGCTGGCTGGCTGGCTGGCTTGGCGGTGGCCGTCACATCTGACATCCCCACTTTGACCTGTGACATCGAAGCTTGTAGTGGCAGGATGTGACGTCAGAGATCTGGCTGTCTTTAAAATAGCGACATCTATTGGGTGTGCATGATAATTAATACTATATAATAATCCTAATCTATACACAATTTATCTTATCAGCCGTACTTACTGTAAACCATAAACGTAATAATTATTACTACGTAGTATATTATGTATATGCTGTAAACATCCGTCACTAATTTATGTTCCGGAGACGTCTAATCAGTTGGTTTCCAGATCAATGGGTTCTTGATAATGGTTTATTGTCTATGGTCGTACGTATTGTGTTCATGATGTATGTGTGGTCGATAACACAGACGTGAGATATTCAATCTCAAGATTTGATGTATTTACCTACATACTAGTCGACGTGTAACTGAATACTCTGTATTGATTAGGGTAGCCACCTTTTTTTGAACACAGAAAGTGTGAAAATAAAGTATTATAGGTATATATTCGATTTCCAATTATTTTCCCAATGTATTTTTTGTTTCTTTTAGCAATATTAAACAAAATTATAGGTACTTGTTATTGGTGAATACCTTAACAGCATCTTTTCATTCTATGTCTGTTATATAAATAATTCAATTTTTTATTATGTTTAGGAACAAAATTTACATTCTATGTCTGAGCTATGATATAAAAATAATTCATTTTTTATTGTGTTTAGGAACAAAAAATCTACCATAAATACCTTGAAGTCAAAATTGGTAAAATAAAGTATTTTCACGAACTTTATTGCTTTCATAAAGTATGAAGTGCGTTTGCCAGAAATAACGAAAAATATTTTATTATAAAGTAAGTACGGGTGGCAACCCTCATATTTTGTTTCCTTGTTTATCTCAATAGGACGTGGGTTTTCTAGCAAATAATAGCCTCTCTCCGTAGGTATGGACACAGACTGGCCCCTAATTACCAATGTAACAAACAGTTTGCGACAGGCGCAAATAGTGCGGTAGCTGATGTCAAACATCACTTTGGTATCACGTATTTGCCGATAGCGACGCGACAGCCACCGCTTACGGATTCACCCTCTGGCGGGCAATAAACGAACTAAAAAGTGCATACTTGGCGCTGAAAATGCCACAAGTAGCCACAGGCGGACGAATGCCGTACGTAAAACGAATTTGTTTGACAGTTCTCGACCGATCGCGCTCCGTCTGCTGTCGCGTGGCTGTCGGGTCGCTGTCAGGTGACTTACACGTAATGAGAGTGTGGGTGACAAGAGTAATTTTTTTTTGAGGGTTAGAATTGGGCTCATCCCTCCTATATATAAAATAATAAAACCCCAAAAAAAACTTAAGAAATGACAAACAAACTTAGATTGTGTTTAATATAGGTAACACACTTTTTGAAGGGATTTCAAGAAATACCTGCTAAACGAATATAAAAAGTATATAATCTAAACTTTGAACTTGTTTTCGATGTTGAAAGGTTATTTATTTATATATACGTTATTGTACACCTAAATGTATAAAGATTGGAGGTTACTTATAATAGAAAATATTATATAAAAAATACAAAGAAATCTGTGTCTCAAAGGCTTATACTATAGGGCTTAAGTATAAATCTTCGAGGGGGCTACCCCTCGAAGATTTATACTCAAGATTTATATTCATCAAAATGGGTCAATATGGGGAATTCTGAAACTATAAGAGATAGAGTTTGTTGAAAGAATTCATGTTAAAAAATAGGGCTTTTATTAGTTACGAGCTTCCGCCCGCGGTTTCGCCCGCGTGATATCTTTATAAATAATAGCCTATGTTACTCAGTGATTATATAGCATACTGCAGAAAGATATAAGATAAAACAATAAAATCTTATATCTTTATAATAGTATAGATATTCAAATGTATTTGAAAAATAAAGAAAAAATATATAAAAATGACATTACTGTTTTTAACTCATGTAAAAGTAATGAACCCCGATAAAAAAAAAAAACAATTTAAGTTTTTTTTTAACTAATTTTGGGCAAATTTATCACAAATCAACACAATTATTCCGAGATGTCCATAAGTATCACATTTTTTTAAATATATCTAATGCCTCCTGAGATTCATCAACAAACTTTTTTAATGTACTTAAATCCCCATAAGTGAGGTTTTAAGGGCATTACGCCAGCTCAGCGCGCCTCGCATTTCACTCATACAGCTATACAGTTAGCACGCACACAGCCGTCTACGCGTCTGTGTTGTTGGAGCGCGTATCATGCACCGCATGCACCGCATTGAATCAACATGATACTTTGCCAGCTTTTACTTAGTAGGGAATGTTTTAGTTTTTGCGTAAGTAGGGTTTAAATTAATTTTTAGTTGTAATAAATGAGCAATTAAATTATTATTAGGTTAGAATAAATAAAATAAAAAATGTGTAAAATAAAATTTTAATATTTTTTGTCTCAAGTGCTTTTTTTACCCATGACGCGACGCGACAAAGAATCGCTTGGATTGCCGTCATCGGTCTGATATCACATAAACGTGCGACCTAAGAAAATGTATGGACGGTCGCAAATGTTTACTGACCAAATCGTACGATATGACAATATCGCTCACAGATCTGTTCGATGTCGAACCGCATACGTCCTAATGACATGCGATATTACTTCAAATGTATATTTTACATACGTAAGCGCGGGTGCGCTCGACTCTGTTTCGACTTACATGCGATTTCTTGTTAGGTATATCGATGAGCGACTTCAGTTACGCAACTAGGTTTACAATTAGTTAGATACTTATCTCTGTGTCAGACATCCTAATTTGTATCAATAATAATTGCTTTAATATTTAAAAAAATGATCAAAATACCTTTCTAATCGCGATCCTTTTATCCGGTTATTGTACTCATCATTATGAACAACTTTTACCATGGGACCAACACTGAAGTCGCGAGAAAAAAAATAGCTGTTCCAATTATTGGTATGGAACCGCTGATGTTTTTTTCGCGATTTCCTTGTTGGCCCCATAGTAAAAGTTGTTCATAATGACGAGTACAATAATCCCTTAAAGGGATCGGGATTAGAAAGGTAGTAGGTATAACTACACCCTACCATAATATTCACAGCGCCATGCACCAGAATTAGCATAGAACACTGTTGCTAGAAAAAGCAATACTGGTAAACGCACGGCTACATAGACATACCAAGCTTAAATACATTTTTAGTATAAGCTGAACTGTCATTGTACGGAAAGACTTATACAATGGTAGGTCAGCTTATACCGAAAATGTATAGCTTGATATATAGGCTTGTTACCAATTTTTTATTTTTATTTACATTATTCTACCTACCTACCTACTTACCTACCTACCCTATCTACCTACATACCTATCGTACCTACCTTTTCTACCTACATACCTACCCTACCTACTTACCCTACCTACCTACTCCATGACCCACGTACCAACATACCTACCTACTTACCATACCTACCGACATACTTACCTACTTACCATACCTACTTACCCTCACTACCTACTTACTATTCCTACTTACCTACCTACCTACCCTCACTACCTACCTACCCTATCTACGTATTTACCCTATCTACGTACTTACCTACCCTAAATACCTTTTCTACCTACCTACCTACCCTATGTACTACCTACCTACCTACCTACTTTTTCTTTATAAATTTTTCCCCTAAAGCGCCTTTTGTAAGCCATATTTTAAAAAAAAGTTAAATTAAAATATACATAAAGAAGTATAATTTAATCTTCCTATGTTATTTGAACTCCATTACATTAAAATATATTATGTACTCGCCAAAGTTTTGTTTATAATAAAAAGTATCAATACGTCCCAGTCGCGCTAAAAACTCGCGAACCCACGATATTATTTTATGCAGCACGCGACGACGGGAGCGACACACGTCCTACCTCTGAAAGGCCTCGGCCGGGAATGAAAGCTGACGCGGTTTCGCGCCGATTATATAGCAGTACTAAATAATTCATAGTAAAATAAACATATAAGTTATTAAAAAAATATTTGAACTATGTTTTAGAACGTAAATGTCTTCATTTAATAGGTCTAAACAAAAACAAAAATTCCCCAGATTTCAACCTAAAGTAACACGTTTAATATCTCGAAAAGTGTCTAAAATGACAGTTTTGATTATACTTTTCTTGAATGAAAATTTACAGTAATCGAGTGTTTTTGTTAAACAATCACTAATAAATGTTATTATTTTTCAAAAAGTAATATTGTTATAAGTTTGTCGTATATGGTTTAACTAGTATCTCGCATCAAAGCAGACCGTCGACCGCTAGTTTAAAAAAAGGCTTGAATAAAAACTGTTCTAATAGGAAAAATATACGAATATATGGAAAATAATAATTACCATGCAATAGATTATGAAATTCTCATTAATATGACGTTATTATTATATTTAAAAATTAAACAAGTTATGGTTTTGTTGTCCGTTGAAAATCATCAATTTTGACTGTAGCGTGGTTCTAACGCATGAACGCTCTTAACCATAATAAGTTTATGGTTTGAACAGATGGCATGTCATGTAAGTCACCGTCCAGTTTAATGCCTACTAGTAACTGCATATGAAAATAAAACAAAACAGAACGAAACACAAAATAAATAATAGGTTATCCGTCAAGTTGACGGTCAGCAATTACAGATAAACCACGATAAAGCCCCGACATGGGAAACATTTTCCCACCCATGGGGCATTTTGAACTTCAATTAAACCTTTAGACCCTTTTTGGTGACGGGCAACGGGTTATTGGGTCAAATAAAATTAAAAGAGCGTTTGGGGAAACATAAAAAGGAAAAACGGCTACATCTCTTTATTTTTTCAAACGACTTTCCTGTAATTAACTTTTTCTGAGAGATTTCTCAAAATTGTTCATGATTTCTCAATTAATTGCACCAAAATTAATGTAACTGGTTTAATTTTTTTTGAAGTCATCCTGTATAAGACAATTAAGTAAGAGATATTTTATCATGAATATTCCTATTTTGCTGGAAGATGAATACACGCTACTATTTTGAAGTAATCAGGCATAGATTTTAAATATTAAAAAATAATTATTTTCTACTTTATTAATAGGCATCGGGACTAGAAAGGTAGAACTTACTAGGAATTATTCCTCTATCGTGGGTACGTTTTTAAACACAAATCTTCACATGCACAGACACCCCTGGAATAACTATCTGTTAAAGGCCATACAAAATATAATTAATCCGTGCGGGAATCGAATCCGCAACATGTAGCGCAGTTGTCGCCGATCGCTCAACCTCTATGCCAATTGGCAATCATGCCAATTCTTCGAAGTTATCATTTTGAGAAGCTGGCATGTTGCGACCAGTTGGCATTTTACGACCAGCTGTCATTTTGAGAAGTTGGCATTTTGCGACCAGTTGGAATTATGCGATGAAACGGTCAAAAGAAAGGATTGTTCCTGTTCTTTCCTTGACAGTTCCATAAGACCGGCCGACCGATCAACCGTAAGGATTGCTCCTGAAGTGTTAAATCCGTCAGCCACTCAAAGATGTCAAAATATGTCAGAAAATAATATATCAGGCAACAGTGAAATAATAAAGAAAAAAAGAAAGAAAGAAAAAGTTTTTATTTTCACGCCCAGTATGACGAACAAAACTTAAATAAACCTACACCAAGATCACTTAATACTAAAAATTGTCATTGTTCTGCTTTGAGTATCTATAGGTACTCAAAGTAATAAATAACAACTATATTAAAATAAATAAATTATTAATAAAGCAGCTTTTCCTCTCTCCTACCAAACCATGCTGTGCCCGATAGGGTCCATAATTGATCCTTAGATTAAGCCTACCATCTGTTTTAACTTTACATTATGGAATGCAATAAACGCGCGACAGCCATTTTATATCTTATATACGTTGAGTTCGATCTATCTGAGCTATAGCCACTGATTTCCTTTGTATGTTTATCGCGCCCTTCTACTCCACACATCAAAGTTATTTGCTTGAGCGACTTTAATATAAACTTGAGCGCAGCACTGTAACTAATCAGGGAAGCGAAACCCGCATACATACGTAATTAATCAATGTCTATCGCAATGTCGCGTATTGTAGCCTCGCGTGGCAAGTGGGTCACATACTTTAAGCTAATCTGATTTATAATGTTCTATTGTTATATTGTGATGATAGCCTAACAGTTGAACGCTTGCCTTCCATGCAGGAGGGTTTGAGTTCGAACCCAAAGGGTTTATACAATTTTATTATTATTGTAGAAGCTTTCACTCATTAATAAATGTCATATATCACTTGAGTACCTTTTATTTTTTAACCGACTTCAAAAAAGAAGAAGCTGTTGTCGTTTATTTCTACGACTTTAAAAGGATCTTATTTATTTTTGTCATAAATCCTATTAGATATCCCTTGAATATTGCAGGTGATTAAATCGCCATCCTGTATACAATTTTGTGTGATTATTTTCGATTACATTTTCTCCAACCACGGATTTAAACTTAAAAGTTTGAAACCTTCCCTTTATCCCTGGACAATAAGTTATTGATTGGTTCTGCGTATAACGTAATTATGGTTTCCCTATACAAATAAATCCGAGTTAATTGTAAGCTGCAAACAGACAGCAACACCCAAGAGGGTTCTTTGATATAACTATAACAAAGTCATATCTAAAGATCCCGTTGGGTTGTCTATAATAATATAATTTTACGGTGTCCTTTCTACACGCTGAAATTTTAATGATTTGAAAGCTGATTGTACTTTAGGGTACGTACACTTTGACGAATGCGCCTGTTTGCAAAAGTCTCTCGAGTTACACAATACACGCGTCCATTACGTAGTGCGATCAGAAGCCCAATTCTCGTAATTAATTTATAATATGACTGAAAGTTGACCGAACTGAGATTGTATTATGAATTGACAAAAAGTCATGTATTCCTCTTAAAGTTCAGTCCAATTCCAGTATGATTTGGATTCAATCTTCTTACAAACTCATTTCAATCTCATTTTTTACGTTTGTGTATAGACGAGAGTGTCAATTTTATTATCTGTGTCAGTTCAAAATGTTAGCAGAATACCGATTTGCCTTTTATTCAACTTTCGATCTCATTACAATATAATGTCTTGAATTTGACGTTGTTTGTTAGGGTAGGAGAATACCATTTGTGACATTTATGACATTGGTAGTAGATCGGAATGAGATCCGAACTTTGAGTATCTAATACTCAAAGGATCCGAACTATATTTTGAACATTTTTAATTACGAGAATTGGGCCTCTGTTCGAACGCTGCTCCTGCGCCATGCGTAAACTGCTTCCGCACACCGTTACCCACACCACAGAGCTTTATAACTACCGGAAGCTGAAAACTTATTAAAAGAAGCGAACGGAACTGCATGCGCGCGATCTGCAAGCGCGCAGAACGCGCGCAACACGCGCGCATTGTGCGAGCCTTGCGTGGGGGCGCGCCAAATAGTTGCAGTAAGTATCGCTTATTGCGCGCACGGAAGAGTGTAGAGATGTGGCATAGTTAGAGATTATATGGAGAGTGCAGAAAGCTAAAATTACGGTTGACATTCGACAACTAGGTATTTAATTAGGTACCTACCTACATAGTAGGGATTCATATATTTTTTTTAAATATTGCAATATCTCTTCCAATATCGTGTTTTACGAAATTACATATCTGAAGCCCAATTCTCGTAATTAATTTATAATATGACTGAAAGTTGACCGAACTGAGATTATATTATGAATTGACAAAAAGTCATGTATTCTACTCCTCTTAAAGTTCAGTCCGATTTCAGTATGATTTGGATTCAATCTTCTTACAAACTCATTTCAATCTCATTTTTGACGTTTGTGTATAGACGAGAGTGTCAATTTTATTATCTGTGTCAGTTCAAAATGTTAACAGAATACCAATTTGCCTTTAATTCAACTTTCGATCTCATTACAATATAATGTCACGTTTGACGTTGTTTGTTAGGGTAGGAGAATACCATTTGTGACATTTATGACATTGGTAGTAGATCGGAATGAGATCCGAACTATATTTTGAACATTTTTAATTACGAGAATTGGGCCTCTGTCTAAACCTCTTATGGTCACGACCGGTTATCTTTATGTTTTCCAACGTGTCAACATCCGTTAATAATCCCCCGGTCTAATAATCCCCCTCATCTTCTAAAAGCTGCTCATTATTAAGTCTACGCGTACTTTCGGCTTATTCCTTATCAAATTTTGTATTCCATAATTTATTCATTTAGTCGCGGTAGACTGATTTCAGTTTACTTCGGTCGTCTCAAACATGACACTAATCTTAATAATTCAATCCGAAACAAACACAAAATCACTTTTCTTGAAACGCTAAACCACTAGGTACCACTGCTTTTCGAAATTAATTAATTAATTCGTATCGTAAAACCAAAGCTTTAAAGTATTTTTTACGTAACGAATTAATTAATTTCGATAAGTAGTTGGTGTAAAAGTGGTGGTGATAGTAGAATAGAATAGATCTTTATTTCATGTAAACCAGATACAGGCACTTATGAAATGTTAAGAGACTCAAGGTGCACGGTTCCAAATAGTAGATCCTATGGAGAAGAACTGGCAAGAAACTCCATGGTAACTCTTTCCAAATAATAGATTACAATCTTTATCAGTACAATGTTGTGGTAAGAGCTGCGAGAATAATGTAATTTAATGTGAATAAAAATAAGACTAGGATAATAATGATTTGCCTTTTAATAAGATTGCCATGGTAGTTACAAGCTGACCAGTTCCGACAGACGGCACCGGTTCACGAGCATGACTATAGTAGTTTAGTGTTTCGGTTTAATGACAATATCGTCATTCAATGAACGGTAGTGTATTATCACCATCACCGCACTTTGCAATCGGATCGCTGATCGCGTATAAGTAATTTGTGGCACACAAAATACTTACTGCTGTCAATCCTATTGACATCATAATCACCTTTGAAATTCTATAAAATGTCACTAAATCTAGACCTTCTCTAATTGTACCGCAATAAACGTGACAAATTTCGGCTCTAGGCTATAAATAAGGGATGTTAATCGACCGTAAAATTGCCATTCGGCTAATTCAAGCTAGCAATTTCGGCGCGTCACGGATTCCAAATATTTATATTATAAACATGTTGAGGTGAATGTTCTCAAGATATAATTATACCTATAGGTGCTTGTAAGTACTTTGAAGAAGGTTAACGATCGTTGATTATGTGGGAATTAACGAAGCTCTTCAACTACAAGTAAGAATTAACAAGTGGTGGGGCTATGGACCCGTCTGAAGAAGGCGGCTATGACAGAATAGGTAAATGAGTAATCTAGAGAGCTGGGGGTTGTAGCCCAATGTAATTAAGTCTAGCAGTGGACTGCGATGGGCTAAATTTATCAACATCTGTATTATATATCATATACCAGTTATTTATTAGCACGAATTTTTTTATTTTATTATTTTTTTTATTCATTCATAACCTAACCGTCAAAAACCACTATCAACTAGAAAAATAGCTGTAACTTTTAAACGGATGAACAAAATTTTATGAAACGTAGCTAAGATGATATCCGATTAAACTAGCTTTCAATTTAAAAAACTGCATAGAAATCGTTGCATCCGTTTTAGAACTACGATACCACAGACATACGCAGATCACAGTACAAACTTATAACACCCCTCTTTTTTGTCGCAGGATAAAAAGAATGGTCCACACTGGCTCTGGACCGGAAGACCTAGAAGTCATGGGAGGAGGCCTTTGCTCAGCAGTGGGATGATATAGATTAACAGTAACATCATCTAGCCATCATCACACACTGCTGGATAAGTAATTGTATCCCACCAATCTTTAGTCTATAACGGTCGGACACTGTTTGCATTACAAAATTTTATTGTCTGTTGTTTAATAAATCACTTTTTTTTTTTCACTCGCGCTTATTACTAAGTGTATTTAAAGTGTTATTTATATTGTAATATTTTTTTACCTATATTTATTTATTTATTTGTATCGTTGGTTGTCCGTGGCATCACTACAACGGTCCCATCAGAATCATCAGCGCTGTGACATTTTCTATTTCTAAATGCCACAGCATTATGCTGAGATGGGGGCCATTTTTGGTCTCGTCCAGGTGGCTTCAATTATTGTTTTTCTTTTGTTATTATTTTTATGTTTTATTTTTGTACTTTTATTTGTTCCTGGCGAGTCCAGAATAAAACTGTTTTCTTTCTTTCTTTCTGTAACGTACCTAAAAAATTATATTTCATAATAGTGCGAAGGATATTCTATACTCAATACATATTTATTGCGTTCCACAATGTAGTTTAATTGCTCGTTAAGAATAATGAACGTACTTAGTAAATACCTATCAAAATAAATTGTTTCTAATAAAGAATTCGAGAGCCATGATTGGATCTAATATAGAAGATAGCAATACTATCACAGAACATAGAGAATAATGTAATATCGACCGTGATTGCTCTCATTTAGATAATGCAGCGTCATTTGGTCTCGGTTTAAAATGAATGCTAGGAAAAGTGGCTCAGGCTGACGACCGTTCATGTAAGCGTTCCCGAAGGAGATCATGGTAGACAACACAGTTGGCGCAGTGGCTAAGCGATTGGCTTTCTGCGCTACGTGCCGCAGGTTCGATCCCCGCACGGAACAAATACTTGTATGGCCCACAGACAGTTGTTCCGGGTGTGGGTGTGTGTGCATGTAACATGTATGATTGTAAACTGTACCCACGATATAGGATAAGATAGAGAGGGGCACGTGTTTAAAAAAAAGAAAAATGTTTCCTGTGGAGGACGTTATCGAAAGGGGAAAGAAAAGCTAAGCAGCAGAATTGAAATCCTGTTTGGCTTCACAGTACAAATCTAGACTTGGGAACGAGGTAAGGTGTTCCTCTATTGAAAAGAAAGGATCCTCCGACCAAGCGAGGTAATATTGCTTGGCCGAATCCCGACAGTTGATGTCGGACAGTTGTATATAGGCTTGCCGTGAACATTTTTCATAGTGCGATGTAGGATCTAAGTTTCCGCTATATTCTGATAGGCGGCGCTGGTGTACCTAGGCTCTAGCCATGTTGTTACTAGCTATATCTGGTAGCACTAGCTGGCGCTACAGATCTTTAAACGTTACTGAAGAAAAGATAGGAATTTTGGTTTATGTGACCTGAGATAGTAATGTTAACTAATGGTCGCTTAGTGGTAGAAATTCGACCGTAATTTTAGCTCTCTGCACTCCTTCTCCATGTAAACTTTAACTATGCCAAATCTCGCACTCCTCCGTGCGCGCAATATGCTTAAAAAGTGGTACAAAGTTTTCTCTTCACGTATTATATATAGATAGCACGCCTGTCGTATAAGCAACGAAAAAAAAGATGTAGAAAAGAAAGAAAGGTGGTCATGTCTCAAAAACGTGGTAGCTAAAATTAGAAGTGAAAAAAAAGCGTTTAAAGAAAAAAAGAAATTCGTGTTTCCATAATATTATGTAAATTACAGTAGGTATCTCCCCTAAAATCTAGATCGTGTTCATTTCTCTTCTGACCCAAGAAAACGAAACTTTGTTAGAGATAAACGATTGCTTTTCTAAGTTTAAGTTAGGCAATTTTTTGTCAGAACTTACCCTGTGTTATAAATATAAACCTTTTCTTACTTCGAAGTGCTTTGAATATATTGAGCGAGATAAAGACCTCACACGTTTATGTTAATATGTATCCAGTCAGTTTTAATATTTACAGAAATAGGATGTAGTAATGCATAGAAGCCTAGTACGCAAACCCAAAGTGAGGCAAATCAAACTTAGCCATAAATGGCTAAGTCGATCGTAAAATTGTAGTTTTTGAAACTTTTGCATAAATATTAAAAGTATCACATGAGTGTTTTAATACGTAGTTATGTGCAGTTTGATACACTCCTTTAGGTATGTTATGTTATGTTGTTGTTTTGTTGTTGTTGTTGTTGTATGTTGTGTTGTTGGTGTTGTTATGTTGTTGTGTATGTGTTGTTGTTTGTTGTGTGTGTTTGTGTGATGTTATGTTAACAAATTATAAAGTACACAAACATAATAATGGTGCCGAAACCTAACAGTCACCGCGCATGTGCCTTAGCGTGCTCCATCATAGACAATTTAAAAAAATGCACAAACTTTATGCAGGTATAAAATAATTAAAATCAATAAATGAACACACCATTGTACATCAAATAATAATAAACAATAGGTATTGTATGTAAAATTAATGGCCACTCGAAAATTGTCACGAGCCAATTCCGATGAAAATTTCGTACGTTTCTATCGTTTATTGGTTTTCATTGTAACATAAATTGGAATTGCATGCTGCAATTTTGAACAGAGATAAACAGAAAAATTTCAATAATTGATTACCATACACGCAAGTCGAAATCGAGTGAGGGAATTGTTTCTTTGGGGGAGGACCGAATGCTGCGGGCCAATTTACCAATTTTTCAGCAGTGGACTCCGGTTGACCGAATCAACCGTATTATTAAAGTAGATTCATGAATTTTTGCATTAATATACAAAATTGTTAACTATTTTTAAACACGCTTTTATTAGCTTCACCTGTAACTAACTATGTAAGAAAATCTTGGAAGTTAAATTTGACCCACTTCCCGGTTTCCGATTGAGCTGAAATTTTGCATACACGTTCAATTTGGATGACTAAAGCGTGTTCTTTAGTTTTTTTTAAAACTATTATAGTTATTATTATTTTTTTTCATTTATTGCATCGACCTCGATCTGCATGCTGATTGGCCCGCTTTGAGCTCTTATTATAACCAATCGCAGTACCGAACGCGGTCACAGCGTAAAAATGAGATTGGTAAAAGAAACTTAGATTAGGGCCTCAGATATCTTCAAGTTAGCATCCGAATACTTTTCAAGACTCGTTTCTACGATTTGACATTACCTATACTCCGTTTGAAATAAGATTAGACACGTTTAACAAACCCTTTTACAGTGTATTCATCCGATTTTGACTTCTATTCCGTACGCTTAAGGATGGCATTAAAAGCAAAAACGTATTTACGATAACAAATGTTTACTGCAGCTGTAATTTTTCATGTCACCAACGTAGTAGAAGTCAAAATCGGTTGAATAAAGTGTAAATGAAGTTATTTAAATTTCTAATGTTATTTCGAACGGAGTATAGCCAATTTTTCTGGATCTATCTTTATCGTAGTGTTCAACCCAATTTCGGATCGTACGTAAAAATCAAACGGACATCGAGATGTCTATCGTGACACATTTTATTCGTTTAGTGTTACGCCATTTATTTTTGTTCAACCAAACGTTTTTGCAAAGCATTTATACCGGGTGGACCCACAGACTTAAAATTTTTATATTATAGGATCCTTTAATTTAAAAAGTAAGTAATAGTACCCAATGTCCCCGACAATGTTTTGCGTTGTCTTAGTATTACATTTTGATCTAAGGAACTACATAAGGCAATATTGGGAACCATTTTTTTGGTTATTTGTTCAGCGATATCTTAAAGTCTTTTTTATTCTGGCCATAACCTAACAGACATCATTAAAGAAGCTCAAATTGACTTAAACATCCTTAATAAATGGTTCATGGCAAATCTATTAACTATAAACACGAAAAAAACGTCGTACATGGTATTTGCAGCAAAAAATAAAAAAAATCTAAATTAAACCCAACTTTCAATTAACAACGAACAAATAGAAAAATCAAACTGCCTAAAATACCTAGGCCTAATACTCGACCCGGAACTAACATGGAGAAACCATATTGACAACATTAAAACCAAAATTTCACCTCTAATTGGGGCACTGCGACGAATATCCACCTGTATTCCTAACAAAATACGCCCCATTATCTACAATTCCCTAGTAAGACCTCATATAGAATACCTTGTTGAGATATGAGGAGCAGCTGCAAAGACCAACATTCAAGAGATACAAATCCTGCAAAATAAAATAATCAAATCCCTTTACAACTACGACTACTTGACACGAACTACTAAAATATATAATGAAACAAAAACACTTAAAATTAATCAACTATATATCCTTAAAACGTGTACTCTAATAAGAAAAATCATTACACAAAATACACACTCACAATTACAGTTTAACAAAAAAACACATAGAATAGAATACAAACACATACATACATAAAATATGAATACATACTTAAAACACAAGAAGACGAAACAAACTAGAATTACCAAAACCCAGAACCAATTATGGAAAGAAGAATATACTATATGAGGGAGCACAGCTTTATAATAACATACCCGAGGAAATCATTAAAAGCAAAAATTTATATATAATATTAAAATATAATTATAATTTTAAAAATATAATAATTTTATATATTTAGATAGGTATTTATTCGTACGGTATATGTAGTTCATTGTATTTGTTATCTATGTAGTTTATTTCATAGGTATTTAGTTATTGGTTTAGTTTAGTATACTATAAGTTTAAGTGGTCTAAAGTAGTTATTTTTGTAATTTTTACACACTGTGTCTACGTGTCTATCATCCTTAATTCCAATCGCGGGACTACTGGAAGAAATTTCTTTAGAAATAAGTAGTTCCATTGTGCTCATTTGTCTGTAACATTTTTATTACCATGTTTCCTTGTGTGTACATAAATAAATAAAATAAATAAATAAATAAATTTATGAATATTTATAAAACGCCTAGAAGAATAGGTTAGAAAACAATACTGATACCAAATACATCATATTATGTTCTATTCTTAGTCTATAAGATCCACAGATTTATGCATGATTATCAATATTATAATATATGTACTTTTCTCAAATTAAGTGAACTGTAACTGTTCTTATCTGAGAAATAAATGTCTTTAAACCGATATCTTCGCCAATTGTAAACCGATTTTTTAATGATTCTTTTTATATATAATATTATTAAAATTATTTTTATTATATTAAATCTTATAAAAAAACTTTCTATTACGGGCGTAATTAGTGTTTAGATAGGATATGGAAATATTTTGGTTTGCAAAGACACTCAAAATAAAAGATACAAGATGTCTGCCGTACTCATTCTCAAATAAAATTACCTCACTGGAAAGAAGATAGATATACTGGAGGATGAAAAGCAAAATGATATTTGAGCACCATTTTGGATAAAAGGTACAATTTCAGTTAAATCTGTACGAATGGAAAAATATCACGTACATTTCAGCGCCACCGTTCCTAATTCACACATTATCGGATTTTTCGAACGAAATGTAATCTTGAACTTGTTAAAATAATAACCGCTACAATATATTTTACTGCTATATTTACCTGTACGGTCATCAACATATCGATAGTGGAAAGGTAAAATGACTAACGCGCCAATTCGTTGGCAAACTAACTTAAACCTTACAGGGGCACATTTAAAACTTTAAGTTAGTATGCCAGCGAATTGGCGCGTTAGTCATTTCACCTTTCCACTGTCGATATACATATATAAGAAAGGTACATATTTAAAAGGGCGAATCTGACATTTTACTCGCAGCTACCTAATTTAAAAGTTCGGAATGGAACTTGAATGTTATTTTGGATGTTAAGTCGCGGTTAAAATAAGTTATTTCCTTAAAGATCTTCGCCAAATATCTTTTTCTGCCAACCACTTCCTTTTTTTAACTTTGGCGTTAATTAAGGCCGTCATAATATGAGGTTTTAAGAGTAGCCCAAGGAAAAGGGGGACAAGTCATAAACATTATTTTTTTCACTACAGAGTAAAAATGAAAACACTTCTTTGGATTATTAAAGTTATTTAATATAAAGATATACATAAGTAATTCAAAATCTATTAAAATTAGTTTTAGTTCATAAACATTTATTTACTATGGATTTTTAATTAAATGACTTTAATCTAATAAAACAAACTAAGGGTTATCGTTTTTACTGTTTAGTAAAATAAAAATGTTTTATTAGTTATCCCCTTTTCCTTGGCAACACAGAATTTTATAATTAATTTAAGTAATTATTCGTCTAATTATAACATATTCATTTAATTTATCAGAATAGGTCACTTAGTAATATTCTGTCAATAATTGGTAAATATATGTATAAAAACATAACAAAATTCAAAATTAAGAGGTACAAGTAAAATCGATCAATCGAATCAGCCTATAAAGGATTATGGTCCCGTCGCGTTCCTCATTCGAATATAAACAGTCCTTCATTACATTGGACCTAAATCTAATAAAGCAAATGGATCTCGAACAAAATAACCTTGTGATTGCAATGACGCATTCATCACATTCACTATTGAGCGACTAACAGACACCAGCAGATAAAAGACCGCTAGATTATACGAGTAGGCTATAATAATACGTTGGATATTTTCAGCTATAACTCGTGGCAGTGGACTTAGGGTTCATGCCCTAAGAAATTGTATGCGTGGTAATTTTTGTTGAGGAAAGATATTTTTCCATACTGCTTCTGGGCCCTTAGCCTGATGAAATGATAACAAGGGGAATAAACTTGATGAAAATTCTGATATTGCGAATGAATTGTACAGATTTCACCAGGTAAATCACCACCAATAATACTTTTGAAACAAGGATTATTGCCAGACATGGTTTTTTGGAAAGCCATTTTTTATAATAACTAAAAAGAAAAAAACAAGTTATTTAAAAAAAAAAGAAAAAAAAAAAAAAAAAGATCAGATGGGTTACAATATATATATATTTTTTTTTATTACCCTCTAAAATAATGTAAGGATCCCCGGCGTGCTATTTTAAACTCAATTACAACGATAAATGAACTAATTTATTCTAATAAGAATTACAAACGTTCTATTATTATTGGTACAATGAATTTAGTACGCGAGAGAGCGCTCCTGAATGTTATCAAGATGTGTCAAGTACATTTGGGTGATTGCTTATTTAATTAGTGTAGGCGTCCATATTTTCATCCCGCGGGATTTTATCTGAGCTTTCATCAGTTCTTATTTGATATATGCCAGGAAAGAGCCTCTACTTGTGACGAAACCTAATTCACACGAGACGAAACCTTATATTGTCCTATTCTTATTTTTTATTCACGCCGAATTAAATTATTCTCGCAGCTCTTACCACAACGTTGTATTATTCAAGATTGTAATATAATAAAAAATAATAACCTAACTGTCAAAAACCCGCAACTCCAACTAGAAAAAGAGCTGTAGTTTTTGAACGGCTGAACAGATTTTCATGAAACATAGCTAAAATGATACTCAATTAAACTAGCTTTCAATTAGTATAACTAGCTTTTAATGCAGTAAGTAATGCTAGGCCCAAAATTTTTTTTTTTAAAAAAAACAACAGATAACCTTTAAAATAAAATTTTGGTTATTGAATTATGCTTTTAACTAAATATTCTAATTGGGCCGTGCGAGATTTTAGGTTTATTAAATTACACCTTTATATATATTCCATTTCATACGACTCCTTTAGCTTTAACGAAGCATAGTATTTCAAGCTTATTCGTCCGGTTGAGGTTGATTACTTCAAATACAACTACTCGCGGGGGAAATTAAACGAATCATGTTGGTCATTTCAATATAAATTTCTTTTAAAATATTCGTTTATTCAAACGAGTTGCCGTTTGACGTAGCCTATTAAAGTCGCCTGTTGAATATAGATCTCCACGTAGATGTGTTTATACAGGATATATTTTTAAGTAGTGCGCAGATTTTGCAGAATGATTCAGTGTCCATTCCCAAATGCAACCGCAGTAATAAAATTCACTCTAAAACAAAATAAGAATTTGATTTTGTATGGCTTGCGCTAGTAAATTATGCGTGTACCCCATACTAAGTCGAATTTTCGTTTTGTTTTAAAGTGTATACCAATACTCCGGTTGCATTTAGGAACAGAGACTGAATCACAATAAATCATGCGCACTACATAAAAAATATCCTGTTTAAGTACACCCACGGTGCCGATATTTCGCCGATGCCGTTACAAAATCCAGTGCATAAAGTTATTAAGCACAATCAAAATGACAGTTGCGGCGTTCGTTAGTAGCCCGCACACTGAGCTATTTTCCATGCGTTCACTCCCTTATCTACTAAATATGCAAATGATGTACGTGACACGTGTCAGTTAACATTTTGTGATAGAATAGTAAACACAAATCATAGAGAAACAAACCATTTTACTATACGAGGTACGAGAACGACACGACAGTTAAAAGATACGGTGAAAAACGCGGTGCTTTAACGAGATGTTACGATTTAATTGTCATTTCTTTGACATTATTTCCATAGTCATTTTGATGACATCCCGACAGAGATTATTTAGGTACCTACCTAAAAATCCTGGCGGCAACTATCATAGGTCCGTTACAGACGATTTAGAGTACAAGAACACTACTTTTTTTTCATAACTGTACAGTCCAACACGAGAATGGCACAATAGCAAAAAAAAAAAACATTTTCTTTGCTCTTTATATATTTATAATTACCTAAAAAATCCGCGAACAAAATCGTATTTTTTTTAATAAAATAAATTAATATTAAATCAAAAAACCCGACTGCTTAAAAACTGAACTTTTATAGATACCACACATGGCAATATCACGAAAATAAATACTTATGGTTACTAACCAACTTTAAAAACTTTAAATGGTCATTAGTAATGAAAAATGATAAAAGAAACCTAAAGCTGATTTTCAAATACCTATTCAACATTCACTTAACATAGTTTGACGACATTCATTTCTTTTTCACAATGTCGCGTCTGCTTGTCGCCAATTTGATCACTGTCATGTCTTTAGTGACACTCGCAAGATTAAGACAAATCGATTGACGTAAGAATCATCAAAATCGGCCCACGCGTTTGGTCTCTAGAGTGCCACAAAGGAACAAACATAGGTACATACATCATACATAAGCTGATGAACACCTTACCCTCCTTTGCGTCACGCAGCGCAGGTGTTGAAGGGCCTAGAATTATGTAGAGACTGTATCCTTGGTATTCGTTTTCGTTATGATTTCAGTTACACCCTGGATATCGTATGAACTAAAAGTCACTTGTTGTATTTCAAACAACGCGATAAACATAATCATTGTGATACTCCACTTAATTATTGATTCGTGTATTAGACACGTGAATATTTGACACATGTTTTTGTCAAGGCTTGTGGTGGCAGAAATAACCTATCAGTCTTCTCTCTACCTCTGGGTATTATTACTACTACTACTACTGCTAGCATATCATCCCACTGCTGAACAAAGGCCTCCCCCATGACTTCCAGGTCTTCCGGTCCAGAGCCAGTGTGGACATTTTTTTTATTATTTATTATTATTAGGTATTTATTTTTTGTCAAGTTCTAAAGCACGGAGATTAAAATACAAACCTATAGAAAAAAATATAATAATTAAATTAATCCACAGACAAAACTTTCGTCTGTGAAATTAATCTATATACGAGTATTATTAAAAAGCTCTACGTGAAGAGAAAACTTTGTACCCCTTTTTAAGCTTAATGCACGCTCGGAGGAGTGTGAGATTTAGCATAGTTAAAGTTTACATGGAGAAGGAATGCAGAAAGCTAAAATTACGGTCAAATTTCGACCACTGGACGACCACTAGTATACCTATAACAAAAATATTACATTGTTACTGTAATGGTACTCGCGTACAGTAGGTCTATAGCTAGATACTGTACGCGTTGTCGGCGTCAACGCCGTCAACGTCGTGTTTCGCTGCGTGGTGTCTGCGGCATAAACGTCGGTACAGGACACTCTCCGGCCAAAATTCTTCCTTTAAGAAGGTATCGAGGTTCATCTTCGTCGTCATCTGGTTTTTTTTCACCAAGCCATTTGGTTTTAATACAGCTGGCATGCGGCGGTAGCAAGAGTAATATCATGAGCACATCCAATTGCATAGTTTTGGTGATAATTATACTTCCAATTACAAGCATTTAAGTACTTTGAGTATACTCATTATGGTGTTATATTTCCTAGAATCATTTTTAATTCTATCAGCTGTTTTTGCAGATCTGCGTGATATTTCATCAAATCTGAAACACATCACGTAATTGCCATCTATCATCGTAAAATTAAAAAGTTGGAGCAAAAGTGTCAAGTTGTCAACGTTTAATGAAAACCTAAACGACCGTTAATCAAATCTTTTGTAAGCGTTTTTACATAATATTATGCTTGTTCCTCTTTGGGTGTAAGCAGCAGTGTTTAATAAAATGTTAAAAATATGTTTCTCTTCTTTTATAACAACTTATATCTAGGTACTCGTAAGTACGCACGGCTACAATCAATTTTCAGTATAGGTACCTAAGCTGACCTCTGAATATACTAGAATACAGACCATTTTTTGTCGTATGTCGAATAGGCCACCTCATTCCAACGTATATGACCAAAACACATTTAATTTTGATCAACATAATTATTTTCTAGATTTCAATGTATATATTCTTTACCAAGAATCTTTACCATATCTAACCAAAATATTGAGAAACACTACATTAAAAATATGCAATTAGGTATGTAAATTGACTGAGAACAGACTAATGATGATAACATAAACTTATTATAAGGCATTGAGCCTTGTTTAAATAATCAAAACATTTAATTTTATTAAGATTGCATGATTCCGGTTGGCCTAAATCTAGTTTTTGATTTATTTTAGGTAATTAATTGAGGTCCATTTTTTGGTAAAAACATGATTTATACAACCTACGCTATAATTATACGGGCCCAAAAAAATTGTCTCCTTTATAGCTTTTTAAGTAGGCATGTGTGCCAAGGATTGTTTGTCGAACAAAGAGATAGGCATACAGGTCACTAGGCATAGATGAAGTCTTATTTATTAAACAGTTTATGTACACACAGAAAGAAGAATAAACACAAATCAAATAAGAAAAACAACACGAGGTTTATTTCTCTAGAAATCTTTTTCAGCAGTCGTATTATAGTCACCATAGAAACGGGTTGTAATTACGAAAGTTTATACAAGATGACAGATTGTAGAAATGTTTCTAGTCTTCGGATTTGGTAAAATAGCTACTTCAATCTTATCAATACTTCCTCGTTGCTATGTTGCTATGCAAATAATATTATTATTTTGTCTTTGTCTAAGTGGAAACGGGAGTCTAGATAGAAAAATCTGTGTCGGGCATAGAGATAATACACTTGTACTATTTCTATGGTGACGGGATAGAAAGAGCATTGTCTATTCTTGGAAGAATAGACACAGCTTTCTATCATTATCATTAATATTTTAAAATTGTATTATTTACCAAAGTATTTATCTACCAAATTCTAATACCAGCTGTGTTCAGCACTATATTATTATGATTTGATTTGGCCAATCGCATGATTAAAAATTAAATATTTTGTGTAGATGTTTATTACTCAATCACGTATAAATAAACGGCTAAACAGATATAGATGAAATTTTGCACACAGATAGACCATACATTTCCAAAAAAAAAAAAAAGAATAAATATGAAAATAATAAAAATAAAATAGAATACTTTTTTTTCCGGTACGTAAAGTAGTTGTCTTACAGTGTGAATGAAACCACGGGTAACAGGTATTTCTAAAAAAATACCGCCTTTGTAAATTATACATGAAGCATTTTAAATAAATAAATAAGGCAATCTTTCCACAGCCGAGGCAATGGGCCGTAATATGAGCATTCGTATCCTCACCCAATTTATTTACTGGTACACCGTCCTAGGTTATTAATTTACATAAAACCGACTTTGGAATGTACCTTTTTGCCCCAACTTAATAGAAATATTAGGTCCTTCGAACCCTGAGAAGATTGCCATATTTTCATCCCTTTTTATAATATTATGATGTGACATTTAAGTTAATGTACGAAAGGTCAGCTGTGGTTATAAGTAAGTAGGTATCTAATTTATAAATATGAAGACATTTTTCAACTAAATTAAAATGAAAGCGTAGGTATCTAATCGTTGAGAAATAGAATTACCCTTGCAACGGGTAACTTTACGTTATAACAAAAGATGGTTCGAAGCAAGTCTTGTAAAACCCAGGTATTAAGATAACTCCGTCTCTTTTTGTTATTATGACATTAGAAAGTGACAGATGTACATATTTTGGTTAGATTATATTGGTAACAAGGTTATACGTGGAAAATTTAAATTAGTTCCTGGGGCTAAACTAATGATTGGATTTGATAATTTTTTGTGTACGGTCATAGAACGTGGTACCAAATACGTGGTTTTATTTAATGTCGTAACGTCGCCACCACCCTGTATACATTAAACCGACTATCCCTTTTGTCTAATTAATATAAAGTAAGTGATACGAGTCTTTAGCCGTTTGACACCACGTTCGGTTGGGACTCTTGGGACCCAGGTGTTATTCGCTCAAGAGCTTTTTTTAATGGGGCCTTTAGGACTACTATCAATTTTTTTTAAATCTAGTGTTTCAATTTTTTTTGTATAGTCGGGTACAAAATCGATTAGTGAAAAATATTAAACATTTCCAATAAAATATAGAAATATATTTTATTGGAAATGTTGTGTTATTGGAAATAGTACCTACTAGAAGTTGCCAAGTGGTCTAAATTCGACTCTAGTTGTAGTTCTGCAATCCTTCTCCATATGAACTTTAACTACCTATGCCAAATCTCACACTATGCTAAAGGGGTACAAACTTTGTACTACAAAGCTTTCCCTTCACGTATTAATAGATATATAAATGTTATTAGTTAAAATATTTAATATTACAAATCAAATTAACATATGTGTAAATTACTAATTTTACTTTTAAATAATTATATAAATTGTCCCATTACAAAAAAGATCGCGGGCGATTGACACCGTGGTCCCCTACCAAATGTGGTGTCCAACCCCTAAAGACTCAGTTTTACCACAGTTTAAATTAACTGTAGTTTTACTCTGTCATTACGTTTATTACTTACGTCTAATTTACATTACGTTACGGCTTTATAGTTAAAGTATACACATAATATCTATCTGTTCAAACTATTTACGGCCATTTTCAAAAACCAATCCATCTATCGGTAGCTTGATATCTTCGTTCGTTATAATAACTTTTACTTGTATCTATCTAAAAAGTTAAATGTGAAAAAGTTTAGAAATATAATTTAAATTAAACGAAATTTTTGCGTGAGGCAAAGTTGTTGATGCAAATCTATACATAAGAAATCGAGATTTATTCGTAGAAAATCTTTAGGTACATTTCTAAAAGATAGAAAAATGAAATAAGGTTTCTTCTACACTTTGGACTCAAAGCTTCTACACGAAATGTTTATTGAATATTTTCTTTTTAACAAGATTAAGAGTTTTGTCACATTGGTATTTATGTAATAACTTTTTGTGTAATGTCGCAGGGATATTGTCAAACTAGTGATATTATAATTTCACTAGTGAAATTATATTGCACGACACTTTATCAACCGCCTCCATTTCTCACAATTTCACGGGCTCATTTCAGTGATATTGTAATTCCACTTGTCCCACGCAGTGATATAGCAAGGCAGTATTCTGACAGTGGAATTACAATGCATTAGTTCTACCGTAGGACTGTTTAGTAGAACAAGTGGGAACAAACCAAAATGAGCCCGTGAAATAGTGAGAAATGGAGGCAGTTGACAAAGTTTCGTGCAATTATAATATCACTGGTTTGACAATAACACGGCGACATATACACGAGGGACTCGCGTCGAGGCAGTCTAGGGACAAGTCCACAGAAGTTAGACATTGTTATTCTATTAATAACGAAATTATAAAAAAGCTATTTTCAGTACACCGACGCCGACGCCGAGACTGTAACAAGGTTTTTTTTTTATGTTTACGTCATAATACAATTTTATAACAAAGAGTTGTGGGTGTATGTGGGCGATTTGCCCTGTGGGTCTAAAATATTTTTTTGTGGAAACTTGGAACTAAACGAAGTATTATTTACATTTTTAAAAACCTTTAGAATATTCTAAAGTTTACCTCTTATTAGTTTTTTCAGTGATGAAACGTAGGTATTCACATTGGAAAATCTATTGATCTCGACCGACGGCGAATTCGGCTTATTCCCATTTAGCAACAACATTCCCAACAGCTCCAAAATAAAAATAATAATTCAATGATAATTATGTAAATAAAATCGTTCCCATGAGCTCCTAAGATTTTAAAGTACTGATCGCATAAATGTTTGCACGTTAACAATGTTCACTTATTTATATTTTGATGAAACAATTTTAATAACAGACTGTAACAAATTATTTTATTAATGTAAGCCTCAAGCGTTTTATTTTGGTAACCTTAACAAACAACCTAATGGTTTAAAAAATTGTCTAAGTCAAAATGGGTGTACAAGAACTTTGAATTTTTTGAAAATGTTGAATATTTATAATCTCGTATAACCGTATTGTATCGTTCGTTGTGGTCGTTAATGACAATGTTAAAAAGCGACCTTAAATTTTTTTTGAAAAAAACTTATTTTGGAGCCTATGAGAGCAAAATAGGTAGCTATTTTATATTAATTATTTTCTTCTAGAAATCTTGGAGCTCTTTGGAATTAATAGAACATTTTTTTTAAAACTGAGAATAAGCCATGAGTTCATTCCCGGCTGTGGCTTGATAATATAATGTACTTAGAAATACATCATAATTATTTCAAAGCATCAAAAACCCATTTCTCTAGATTTTCATGAGAATATTTACCAAATACTTACCATATTTATTATTCATTCCCCAGAATGGACATTGAAAATAGAATACCAAGAGAAATCGGGACAAAGAATAAATAATATAGAAGCGACATTCGATACGTTTATTCAGCTCGGTAAATATTGCGATGTATCGGAAAACATAGCGTAAGCGATTATCTTTCCAAGAAAACGGAGCGGGCAGAGAGAAAGACAGTGTGAGTATGAATAACTTAATGTAGAGCGCCTTGATAAGAAGTATGAAGTCCTCCTGTTCAAGTTGAGCGAAAAATTTGACTTGTATTATATGACGGACGCTGAATAAAATATAGCCTATATCACTCAAGGATACCGTGGCTTTCTATAAGTGACAGAATTTTAAGAATCCGTTCAGTAGTACCAGAGGTTACCCGCTACGTACAAACAAATATATACCTCTTTATAATAATAGTGTAGATGTCTAGATGTACATTTGAACTTATCACTTGTCTCATTCATACTCAAGACCACAGTTAGTATTTCCAAACAAATACAGAATGTATAATAGATAATGTAGCTATTTTTACTGCGAAAGATAATAAATTGGCTAATACTGGCTGTATTAGCTTTTTAGTTTATTTAATAGCTACACCGCGAGCTACCCTCCTTTTTTTTTACATGCTGTACTACCCATCTAAAGGCTGTTTGTAAGAAATCGCCGATTGCGATAAGACTGCCCATTGTACAACCTTAATATTTTAATAGTAATAGCTGCCAGTCTTCTGGCAATGGACAGCGATGAGGAGTACTTTGACGCCTAGGTGCTCAGTTTTATATTCGTATTTTTATTTTATGTTTTAAATAAAAGCTAATAAAATATTAAAAAATAAAATAATAAGAAAGTTCATTCAAATAGATGACAACGAAATAGCCCCTTTATCATAAATTTACACACCACACGCTGCATTTACTTGGCGGCCGTAAATGTAGCTAAAACCAGCCAAGAGCTGAGAAAAAGGAAAAATGCGATAAAAAAATATATTATTTTTCTTTCTTTCTTTTCTTTTCAAATATTTAGTAATTGTAATTATTTTGTTTATTGCTCCTCTTTTATCAGGGTATTTCAATTTTTATTCTGTTTTAATTATGATTCTATCTCAGAAGCGACTGGTTGTCACAGACATGGAGTAAACATAACAAAGATCATTTTTCATGTAACGACTAGATAACGCGTCTTACCCTTAGGTACCTGTCGGGTTTAATTAAGGTAGGTAATGTAGGTATATCCATATTATATTATACCTACAGGTGTTAGGGATCTTTTTGGCAACTATCATGCTAGCCATTACAGATAGGTAGATTTTTGTTCTTAGGAATCCATCTAAGGTTTTTGGAACGCAATAAAATTGCATTTAAGGATTTTCAAAAATATATTTTATCGGTTCGTAAACGAGAAAATGAAAATCTCTTTTTTCCGCAAATATCGCCCCTCCTGTTTTTAAAGAACAATAAGTCGTAAGGACAACTTTAAAAAAAAACCTAAAATGCAGTTACGAGTATAATGTGTTTCAAAAGCTCTATGGATTTCTAAGAACAAATCTTCCTATCTCTAACAATTAGCATTTAGCTCAAAAAAATAATCTTTCTGTGTACCTTGAGAATAAAACTGAAAATTTTCTAACGGAAAAATCCAATAACCTTTTTCCAGGCTTAGATATCGAAACCAAGACCTCACTCTCGTTGAGTGACCACTCCATTGAGGTAGGGTAAATTTTCTTTATTCTATAACCACCCACGGGCGCTGTTATGCGTACATCAAAGTCCGTTCCGACAAACGATTTCCTATTAGAAATCGATTTGTGAAATGGACGCACTTCGATTCGAATCTGGATTTGCTTTTGATCAAAACAAATGTAGGGGACGTACTCGTAACTTTTGTTATAAGCTAACGTTTTATTTCTATACTGCCGTCGACACATCAAGAAGAAAACGTGAATGATTTATCCACAAGTTGCAAAAAAATGCGTTTTGACAGATTAGGTGTTATGAAAGCACGG
Organism: Allophyes oxyacanthae; assembly: GCA_932294325.1. Classification (NCBI taxonomy): domain Eukaryota; kingdom Metazoa; phylum Arthropoda; class Insecta; order Lepidoptera; family Noctuidae; genus Allophyes; species Allophyes oxyacanthae. Next base: position 3,584,264 of record OW028625.1, read on the forward strand.
CGACGCATCGAATTATGTGGCAATTTGGCAGTTGTAATTACGTTTATAATTATTTATTTTAATAAAATGTATGAAATTTTAATATCTTATATACTAACGTTTATTCAGGTATAAATTTTACGTAGTATTATTAATATATTATGGAGAAATTTTCAGTTAATTCTGAGCGTTTTTAGTTGTTTTATGGTTTTTAATGGGATTTTTTATATAGATATTCCATACAAATTTCAAAATTCTGAGACCGCTAGGAACTAAACAACTACATATGTAAGATATATTATTATATTATATATTTTTCATTTCTTTTGTTAAATAAGTTCAATCCACATGCTCGAAATAGTGCCGTCGCGAATTTTATGAAAAACTTGCTTCGTAATTTTGGCTTTATATAAATAGATAAGAAATAAATTATCAAAAAGCGAGGCCGCTATAAACTATACTAATAACTATTCTCGAGCACTCAATAAGTCAAAGTTGTCGAAGTCTTTCAGTTTCTCAGAATAAGAACGCCAAAGTTGGCCATTTAACGCAAAAACCACGGTCGAAATGTCATAGGCCTCTTAAATAATGTTACTCTTACTGTAAGCCTGTCGAATCCCACTGCTGGGCAAAGGCGTCCCCCCTTGATGTCCATGCTGTTTGATCATGTGCCAATGATGACCAACCAGTCTTTGTTGAATGTGTCTTGTTCGTCCCGCCATCTCTTTCGTGGTCTGTGGCCTGAAGAGGTTTGCGATACCATCATTCATCATCACTGCGCGTTGGCCGTTGGTGATCCAAATCTTTTCACTCCCATTTTGAAGAACCTAGTCTCTTGGGAAACCCTCGGTTGGGAGATGATTCCACAACTTGAGTGTGCGAGGAAGGAATCTCCTCTGAAACCGGAACTCCATGGGTAAATTGTCCTCTAGTAAATACATACCTACTTCTGTATTATAAAATCTGTATTATATTCTGTATTATGGCGAAGTATGTCGGACTTAATTGTTTAAAAACTTATTTTATGTACCATGCTTCAAGCAATTAAAGATCATTTCATTTCATTTCATTTCATTTCATTTCAAAACCTGCGCAACAATTTTATTATTTTATATATAAATGCTATTTTCCACTAATCAAGATTAGTTACGTTGTAAACGTAAGTAATTTTGCACCTTATGTAATTATAATTTCCACTTAAGATAAATTACAAGGCTTCTATATGAACTATTAATTAGTTAAGAACTTATTAAGGTTGATACCTAATACTTTAATACTCTAAAGGGAACTTGTAGCTTCGCGTATCAAAACCAATGCCATCGGAATTTGATCTTTACTACTTTTGAAATTGAGTCTTCAAGACTTGCGTGTTAAGTTTTAGAATTGTAAATAATATTTTTGTGCATCCAAAAGTGATACCTTAGGCACCTGAGGTGTTACACACGCTATACAACAAATATAAAGGTAAGGAACTCATAAAATGGCCGTCAAGCAACTTGATTGGATCTTCGGAATTACTTAGGTACTTACGTCCTATTCTTTCTTCTAAACTATACCTATGTTATAAAGAGGTAAAATTGATTTGTTTGTAGAGATAAACTACGACGACATGGCGCGCCCCTCCAAAATTCAAAACGTTTGAAGGTATTTGTGAATGTATTATTTGCAAAGCGCCACCCAAGACTCACAACGCATGTGTGCGTCCTGAGACGGCCGTCAAACAAAAATAAATCCAAGAATTTTTTGCTCGGTAAGAAGATGTAACTAGAAACATTGAAACAGCAATTTGGAGGGGCCCACCATGTTATCGTAGTTTATCTTTATGTAGGGGGTAATCTCTGTAACTACTGAAGCGATTTGTAGATAATACTAAAAAATAGTTCAGCTATATCCCTGAGTGATATAGGCTGTAACTTGTAAGGTACAGCCTTTCTAGTCCCGATCCCTTTAGGGGTTATTGAATTCATCATTATGAACAATTTTTATCAAGGGACCAGCCCTGAAATCTTTTTTGTCCGGCGGACTGCTGCGGACTGCCATCAACAATTATGACCGTGGTTGGTTATTGTTACCAGTGAAGCCACTAGAGTTTCAACGGCAACTACGCATAAAAAACCATTGAGTCGTGCCGAATCTTCGTGTCCGCGGCAGTCCGCCGGACTAAAAAAGTCCCTTATCTGCGCTAAAGTAGGTATGTTTTGACTCAGAAATTCCCGACCTGGGTATCCAATTCCAATTTTAATTTAATGGCCCCATCGTGTCATTACAATGATTCTGCCGATGACAAGGTTGAGTGAAATAGGAGAATGTTGAGCGTGGTCGGTAGAGTGACTCAGAAAGTGTCTTCTCTGGTTGAGTTACCTATCTAAAGAGGACAGCACAACATTAAGTTAATAGACCTGGGTACCAAACGCAAGACGTCACGCTCAAATCAATGTCAAAGTCAAAGATTTTTATTTCAACTGGGCCTTTGCAGGCATTTTCAAAACGTCGTGATTCTACGCGCACGGTTCCAAGTGGGTTCGCAATCACTTGGCAGTAACACGACCCCAAGAATGAAACTTAGAAATAAGGCTTTTAATTAAAAATTAACTTTCTAAGTATTCAACTGCCAAAAATTCTTGACATTATTATCTCTTTACAAAGTTCTATCTAGCGAAACTATCAAAAGGGAGATTAATGTCAGTAAGCAATGTAAAAACTAAATGTTCATTTAAAAAAATAAAACCAAATCTTACAAAGATTTTCTGTTTGTTTCAAAACGCGTTGCCAAATCGATTTGCAAAGTCATCGTTTCATTTTTAATATCATTGAATGGAAATACAGAATTTATTTATTTCAGGAAAACGAATTTAGGTAAGGAATCTTGTTATTCCATTAGTGTAATGCTTGGGTACACCGATCCACTCAGCGCTTGACGTTTATTTATAGTTCAAACCGTTTGGCAACGCGAGACTCCAAGTAAGTACTTCGAAACTTAATGATATGTGTACGGTACAGATAAACATGTATTTGGAATATTTTGAGGATGTATCTGGGGTCTTTAGAGGCTGAGATCTAAGAATAATTCTGTAGTGCCAAGGCAAAGGGGGTTAAAGTCATGTCAAATTTTTCGCTACAGAATACTTTTTTTTTTTTTTAAAACGTTACCGTCTCTTGGATTTCTCCTGTATCGAGGGTACTGTTTACAAACATACATGTCACATGCACACACCACCCAGACCCGAAACAACTATCTGTAGATCATACAAATACTTGTTCCGTGCGGGGATCGAACCCGCGGCACGTAGCATAGAAGGCTAATCGCTTAGCCACTGCGCCAACCGTGTCGTCGTATTTATAAAAACTTACTGTAGAAAAGTAGAAATAAACTCACTCTGTATTATGCCATAGAATATAAAAGTACGATATTATTGACTCATATTCTTATTACCAGCTAATCGCTTAGCCACAAAGCCAACAGTATCGTCAACTTTATTAAATTATGTTTCTACATTTGCTTTTTCTTTCAAAGTCAAAGTGAAAGTTTTTTATTTCAACTGGGCCTTTGCAAGCATTTTCAAAACGTTGTAATTCTAGGTTCACGGTTCCAAGTGCGTTGGTCCTGGAGAAGATATTTCAGTTGATTAATGTACTTTCTTCTTGGTCTTCCCCTTTTTCTATTTGCCACTACTTTCTCTTCTTTAATGGTGCTAATAAACTTATCATGTCTAATCAAGTAACCAATTTCCTTCTTGTTTTATCAATGTGTTTTAATATTTGTCTTTTCTTTTTTATCTGTATTTCTACATCATTGTAAGTACCTACCTAAAATAAGCTTCTTAAATAATATTCAAGCAACGAAATATCCGAAAAATGCTATAATTATGTTAAAGTTAAAGTGGATTTCAAGTACGCTGGATACGCTGTAAAAAATTTCATCAATTTTAATTTCTTTCTCCAGCAAAAATATTTTGTCCTAAAAATTTTAAGGCACCATTCGTCACAGCCTGCAATCTTCATCTGCAATGCTAATATAATTAGGGAACATCCTAAATTCACTGAATGCGAGTGTATTTTCGGAGACAGTCTTAAATTAAGCTATTTCTCATCACAACTACAAGTCTTGTCTCGACAAAAAACTTGGTCTGGAGACTCATTTGTCTCTGGCCATTGTTTTCTTTCTAATAGAAGGCCCTAACTTTCTAATCCTCATCCCTTTAAGGGTTATTGTACTCATCATTATGAACAACTTTTACTATAGGACCACCACTGAAATCACGAAGAAAAGTAACCGCTGTTCCCTACAAATAATTAAATTAAATACAGATTATTTTTCATTTATATTGGAAGAATGCAATAGGCATGAAAAGAGAATAAAAAATAAAAAATTTGGAATAGAAAATACAAAAAATTACATTCTTTTTATTTTGTCTCGAATACCTAGACGTACCTATATTTCATCAAATGTAATTAATTAATCAATGTTTTCATTATGTAACGAATAGCTCTTTTGATAATCGTTTTTTTTTTAATTTTACCCTTGTATCTTTTTCAAATCCATTTGAGTTACTAAAAACAGTTTTATATTCTCAATTGGGTAATATTTCATTATTTGCAATTCATATTTATAAGAAAATAATATACTTTAAGGAAACTACTGAAATCTGTTTTGAAATTCAAGCGGTTATTATCTAATACTTAGTGGAAATAGTGCAAATTATAATAATGGCCATTACCAATATTGGTTATTACAAATTAAAGCAGTGCCCTCAATTTTCAGGATATATCAGCTCAATTATATAAAATGTTTTTATTTTAAGAATGCGGCATTATTTTATTTTCATAAAAGTATACAATAATAAATAATATTATAGTTTAAAAAATCTATAAAACACGCTTTAGTCATCCAAACTGAACGTGTATGCAAAATTTCAGCTCAATCGGAAACCGGGAAGTGGATCAAATTTAACTTCCAAGATTTTCCTCGTATTTAGTCAGTTACAAGTGAAGCTAATAAAAGCGTGTTAAAAATATCCGCCAAAATGTCCTTCACGACTGTCGCTGCATATTTAACAAAATAATTTGAGTGACATTCTCACAGAGATGTGGCTCAGTCTCATGTTAGAAAAAAGATACTTTTTTATTTATTTACACAAAAGATCGCTCTCTAAGTCAAAGTAAAAATCTGTCACAATGATAAAAAATACATTAGGTCTCATTGTTACTGATTTTAAATTGTATCTATAATTTATTGTCATTTTCGCTAAACCGTGACATAAAAAGCCATTTAAGTTTCTTGGCTTTTTATTAAACACTTTTTACACCCCATTCTTTGGAAGATTTTATCTAAATGAATTATTTTAGAGAAAAAATTCTGAATGATTTTTTGATTCTATCTTTAAAAGTGGAATAGAATGTACCTACTGAGGTGCACGTTGCCAAGTTCTTAGGATATTACATATTTAAATACAAATTCTATACAAAAACAAATGAAGACAACTTAACAAAGGAAAAAAGCGGGAATATCCCGGGCGGTCGTATAGTTGTATTAAAACCAAATAACCAGCGTATGCACTCTCTAATTCAGCCCATAATTGTGAAACTGCTGCTGGCCTAACATGAACAAGTACGGGGAAACAAAAAAAAATTACACAAAAAAAAACAATTTTATACAGGCAGTTTCACAAAGAATTATAAATCTTTTGTCTTCAAAAGGTCTCCATACCGAGAAATTTTCTTGGGAACATAAGTCAGGGATCGCCATGGAATTTATTAAGGCCAGTTCAGATATCTTTGCCACCACTCATCGCACTCAACCTTTACTCAACATGTCGGGGTCATATTTCGTCTTACTATACCTTCTCCAAATGGGCTTGAGACAACGTAGAAACAATCTTACATGTCCTGTTTTGGTGAAATACGAAACAAGGCAATGTATAATTCGAAACTAATTACTTCAATAAAAATTAACTTAAAAAAAAGTAAAAAACAACTGCCTTTAATTCTTCAATGCGCCTTAGCTTGGCAGTGGCACCGACTTCAGAATCAGTTTAGTTTTTGAAATAAATTATAATATATCTGATTCTGAAGTTGGTCGGTTGGTTGGTTTATATCGAATTTATTTTATTTTGAGAGCACAGATTTTTCTTGATTTCTCTTTTACAGCCAATATGGATGTATCTAAACCAGCCTTTACAAAGGGATCCCGAATACATTAAGATTAAGGGTCTCAGTTGTCGTGCGTGACCTTACGTGACCCCTGACCCAACAAATGTATCCTTTTTTGGGTCAGTTTTCCTAATCGTAGATAATATTTTCTGATTATAGGTTTTATCTTGCGATTCTTTTGCCGTTTGTATTTCCTTTGTTCCAAGTAATAACAACAAGTCGTTGTATGGTGACCAGACATCTATTTTCCTGATTCTAACAAACTTGAAGAGAGGCTTTTACAGTTTCAAAGATAGAGCCATGAGTGATGGAACATGAGATTGTCTGACGCACCCTGAATAGAATAGAATAGATCTTTATTTCATTGAATGTAAACCAGATACAGACACTTATGAAATGTCGAGACACTAGGTGCACGGTTCCAAATAGTAGGTCCTATGGAAAAGAACCAGCAAGAAACTCTATGGAAACTCTTTTAAAATAATAGATTACAATCTTGATCAGTACAATGTTGTGGTAAGACAGGCGAGAATAATGTAATTTAATGTGAATAAAAAGCAAGAATAGGATAACAATGATTTGCCTGAATAAGATTAACATAGGCAGTTACAAGCTGATCAGTTCCGACAGACGGCACCCGTTCACGAGCATGACACATGCGTCAGCAGCAAAGCAAAGCTTTCCACTACGCCATGATGGGTTCCCATGTCCATAGCTCGTGCTGACTTGATGGAAGAGGATTACGGCATAAAAAATAAGGTTCGTCAGATGGGACACGTCCGTGACCATTGAGAATATTCTTTGCTTATAAATCACCTCGGCCCTCACACGTTACACGTTAAAATTCCTATACTAATATTATAAAAAGGTATAATTTGTTTGTTTGTATATAGGGGATAATCTCTGAAACTACTAAACCGATTCTTTAAATTCTGTCACTTATAGGAAGCTACAGTATCCCTGAGTGATATAGACTATATTTTATTTTGATAAAAATAAAACGCGCGGCTGAATCCGCGGGCAGCAGCTAGTATTATAAAGATCCGCGTGCTAGCCTTCACCAGAACATTTACACAATTTATCATAACAGTTATACCTATTCATACAAATTCTTATAGATACAGCGAGCGATGCTAAAGAGACATTACTGATGTCTGCCTCAGTCAACGTTAAACATTGGCGAACGCCCAAATTATTCACGTTTGGGCTCCAATATCAGACTAACGAACGATGATGTAACATTTGGAGATTGCTCTTATTAAGTTAGACTTTCAGTTTGGAAGCTGGAATAGTCTTATTTTTCCTAAGGGAAATCTGAACAGTTCAATTGAACAATGAAAAATGTATTTTTTACACCCACTATATCGGTAGATGTTTTTTTTAAAGTATGAATTTGATTTCGTTTGGCATCACTCACGTGATGGTTTTGACCGGCATAAGTGGGGTTGTCCTTATGAAGGATAGCAGGTAGCGACATGTGAAATAGCCGGATTATTTATACGTAGATAAATCCCCTTTTTGTACCTACAACATCTTAAACCTGTACCTACATTGAAGGCAAATGAAATAATTCTGATTCTGATTTAATAACTTGTAATTTTTTGTCCTTGACATTTATATGTCAATGAACAGAGATGGCAATAGACTTAACAGTGAGTTTAGTTTTTATTAGTAAGGAGGTAATTCATGTAATGAAACACAGAAATATAAGTAGGTATTTCTCTTGGCCGATAAAAAAGATTTAAAAAATCTGCCGCAAGACGGCCCAGTTGGTGTCTTATTAAACGTATAGGTATAAGGTGCACAGAAAGAGCCTCGTCGCTTGACAAGACCCAAACAGGATATCCGGCAGTTAGCCTCGTTAATAATAATGATGATAAATTTTATGCCAACCCTAATTAGACCCGTCATGATAGGTATGAATGTTCGTACCGTATCATTTTATTTTTCTTTGATATATTCAGCATCAGTCAGTCGCGTAATGTTTTGAAAAATTACCCGTTTTGCATGAAAAGTCGGTTGAAATAAAATAGATAATATTTTACTGTAGATACTATAATACCTATAGCTAATATTTTTATACCCGATATAGGCGTAACATTGTAAATTAGAAATGGAGATGGAAAAATTAGAAAATGGAAAGTAACATAACGTTATAAAATACCGGTAATTGGTAACTTAGCATAACGTAACAGAATGTTTTGTTAGAATACCGGTAAAATATAAGTAACGTTATCTCTCTTTGCTTATAACTACGATCCAAAGAGCAAAATAAGTATTTTATTTGTCTAGGAAGAGGTCTATTTCCGGTAGACTGTAATGTACTGATTTGACAAGCAAAAACAAGGTTCAGCGATTATTTAAATTGAACGTTGCAATGAAAATTGTTTAGGTTGTCCACGTTTTCAATTTTGAGTTCCATGTGTGCATTCCGCTTCGAATATTATCTTTTGTATCGGACAGTCCAATATATCGTACTAGCATTTTGATCATGCCATCGTCATTGTCTTTTTTTAAGACTGTTTGAGTAAGAGGTGTTGGCACCGAACAGTTTGCGTCCGACGGACCCGCACCTCCATTAGGTACGTAAGAAAAATCTGAGAGCCACAGCGACCAACAAATAATGCATCCCTTTCACGCTTATAGACATTTTCAAAGTCAAAGTCAAAGATTTTTATTTCAACTGGGCCTTTGCAGGCACTTTCAAAACGTCGTGATTCTAGGCGCACGGTTCCAAGTGGGTTGGATTTTCATAAGAGGATACGGAATAGGACGACAGCAACTGTCATATTTATCATACGTAATCAGGTGACCGGAACCAAACAAAATTAATAGTGAGTCTTCACGTACAAGCTTGCTCGACATTTTTACACTAATTCAAGCAAGTTCGAACGCGTGGACCAGTAAAAGGCAAGGCTGGCTTGTGACGATTCATCGGCAGTCGGTATTTTTAACCCCCGACAAAAAAGAGGGGTGTTATAAGTTTGTAGTGTGTATCTATGTATCTGTGTATCTGCGTACCTGTGTATCTGTCTGTGGCATCGTACCTCCAAAACGGATAGATCGATTTCAATGCAGTTTTTTTTAAATCGAAAGCTGGTTCGGTCGGTTATCATCTTAGCTATGTTTCATGAAAATCTGTTCAGCCGTTCAATAGTTACAGCTCTTTTTCTAGTTGGAGTTGGAAGTTTTTGACGGTTTATAATGCAAGTCAACGCGTACGCTGTATTTGGACGGCAAAATGGTTGACGTTCTATGGCGAGCGAATACTGGCTCGACGTGGCTGATGGATAGTGTTGTACCCGTATCCATCTGTACGCGTGCTCAACATAGCTAGACTACGCGTACACTAGAACGCGCTGTCTTATTCACGGAAAATAATTCACGCTTATTTTTAAGATGATCTTTTTCCTATTACAAATAGGTAGGCAGATATTGGCATTTTTGAACGTCAAAGGAAAGGGAATTCGCAATTAAACAGACTTAAAATGGACTTTAGTTTTAGATTTCATTGGACACTTGTAAATCGTTTAGCCTCCTATATGGAAGATATCAAAGAAAAAGCTTTAATCAAATTAGAACATACTACAATAAAAAAGCCGACAATTTTTTTTAAGCTGTATTCTGTTTGTCTTTACGTCATTTATAAAGCCATCAGCATTCATCTAAAGAAAAGGTTTATTTTTTTATTTTTTTGTTTATAATGGATAAATTAAAAAACTAATGAACAAAAATAAATCGTACAAAAAACATAATAACCTAACAATTAAAAAAAAATCGAGGTATTAATATTTACAACATTAAAAATGTATTATTAATTCCCATAAATTTAGGTGTTCGTATTCTGTTTCTGTTTTTTTTGTAAAAACCTTGCCCCTCTCTTGGATTGCTCCTGTATCGAGGGTACAGTTTACAAACATACGTGTTATATGCACACACACCCAGACCTAGACTTTGATGACACGTTTGGCTCAGTGGCTATACGATTAGATTTCTGCGCTACGTGCCGCGGGTTCGATCCCAGCACGGTACAAATATTTGTATGATCTTCAGATAGTTGTTTCGGATCTGGGTGTGTGTGCATGTGACATGTACCTATGTTTGTAAGCTGAACCGTCGATACAGGAAAAACCATAGTGAGAGACAATGTTTTATTAAAAAAAGAAAGAAAGACCCGGAACAACTATCTACCTGTTGATCTTACAAAAAATTGTTCCGTGTGGGGATCAAACCCGCGGCACGTAATGTAGAAAGCTAATTGCTTAACCACTGCGCCAACCGTGTCGTATAGATATTGAGTTGTATATTGATATCACTGACTGCTGTATTTATTATGATACTAGCTGACCTGGCGAACTTCGTACCGCCAATAAAAGATTTGTGCACCTACCTACCTACCCACCCACCTATATACCTACCTACCCTACCTACCTAGCTACCCTACCTACCTATCTTACCTACCTACCTACCTACCCTAGCCTATCTACCATACCTACCATACTACCTACCCTATCTACCATACCTACCCTACTATCTACCCTATCTACTATACCTACTATACCTACCCTATCTGCTATACCTACCCTATCCTACCTTCTTACAATTATAACAAACACAATAAAAAAAGAATTAGCGAAATTGGTCCAGCCGTTCACGCGTGATGGCATAACCAAGGGAAATAGGGCTTAATTTTTAGATTACATAATAAAGTTCGAAGGATAGCGACACAGCTATCTATGCAATAAAGCATTAACACAGAACCTAAAAAAAATATTGTTTTATTAGAAGAAAGACACAAGGTAGGTACTCATTCTAAGAACCTTCATTACCTACTCTTATGTACTTTTATGCCTTTAACTAGCACTAAAAAAGCAATTAAATTCTCACGAACTATCCTACGAACATAAAAAGCTGGCATAAAACAAACAATGAGAATATCTATCCTGTTCTCCCATACAGAAAATCCTGTAGTACTTATTTAGTATTATTTCTCTTTTTTCTTCATGACGTCGAAGGTCAAGGGCATCTATGAAATACCTACTGATGATAGAAACGTGGCGGAAATTGGGAACGGATAAACAATGAGGGTCGTTGAGTTGTTTTTCTACGACCATCAATCTTGAGCGTGAAATGGAATGCAATCGGGAAAAATAATGGTGTTGAGTGTTTTTATTTTTAGGGCAAGTTCACATTACGCTCACAGTTTGCGGCTTACTGTGAGCCGTCAGTTAGTGTCCAATACTATTTAAAATAGAGCGTATCTATTATAGCAGGGCAGAAATTAAAATACCCAGACTTTTCCAGTATGAGCTGACCTCACACTATATAGTATTTTCTTACAATGAAAGGTCAGCTTATACTGGAAATTTCTGGGCAGTTCAATTTCTGCCTTGTTATAAGATCTCGTAGTAAGCCCCCAGTACGCAGTTTGCAGCTAAATGCTCGTCGACTCGTGCAGTTAGCAGCTGATGCCGACAGAGCCGTACACAAAATTGTCTGGACCTTAAAACAGACCGTGACCCCTGAGTTTGTTTCGGTATTTCTTTTCAGAATTAGTCATAGAAAATGCTATATGGCGCCAGCATTTCCCGTATATAAAAAAACCGGCCAAGTGTGAGTCGGACTCGCGCACGATGGGTTCCGTACCATTGTCTTTTTCTATAAAAACGGCAAAAAAATCTAGTTTGTTGGGAGCCCCCTTAAATATTTACTTTATTCTGTTTTTTAGTTGTTATAGCGGCAACAGAAATACATCATCTGTGAAGATTTCAACTGTCTAACTATCACGGTTCATGAGATACAGCCTGGTGACAGACGGACAGACACACAGCGGAGTCTTAGTAATAAGGTCCCGTTTTACCCTTTGGGTACGGAACCCTAAAAAAGACCTGTAAAAGCGACTGAAAAATCCCAATATAAAAATATATGGTGTCATTTTTTAATAAAAAGTTTTCTGTAATAATAAACGAATGTACCATTATATCAACTCACAACTTATTTACTTCAAATCCTATTCAGGTACTTATTTACTTAACAATAAGTAAAATAAGCTTAATGGTAGTCTGGCAAGTTTTGCTTGACTTTCAATGAATGCTAGTACAAAACTATTTCTGTGTTGTTTATTTAGAAGAAGTCAATACTTTTACAGTGTACACGCACAGGGTATTATAGCCGACACAAAAATTACGAGTACACATTAAGCCGGGCTGACGTTCGTATAATTGGTTATAATATTTGTGGCCACGAAAGGAGAGATACCTACCAGTGGCGAAGAGTCCATACAACCCGATTCCCATCGGCTTTCCTTTAGGAATTGATTAGTGCATAGACCTACGTAATATTATATTATTTACTCATCCAACTGACAAAAAAAGGCTTGTTATCCAGTTAGGTCGAGCTCTTTCAGACATGACTATATTAGATTATAAGAGACGGTATGGATTTTTGTCTTGCAGCAATTTTTAGAGGGCATTTTTGAGACGGCTTCCCCTTTTAAAACTGTCACCATTCGCCATTAATATGTACCTACCTAGGTTTTTAATACAGGGTGCCGCAAATATTATCACATTAAATAGAACCACGTATTTAGTATCATGTTCTGTGACCGTACACAAAAAAACAGTCAAATCCAATCAGTAGGTTAGCCAAAGGAACTAATTTAAAATTTCATAATTTTACACATATCACTTTCTCTAGACAAAGTTTAAAAAGTCCACAACGTATTCTTACCAAAATTATTTTTATTTACACATGTAGAACAGAATATAGGTGACATAAATTTTATTCTGGATTCGTCAGGAACAAATAAAAGTACAAAAAAAAAGAAAAAACAATAATTAAAGCAACCTAACCAGACCAAAAATGGTCCCATCTCAGCATAATGCAGTGGCATTTAGAAATAGAAAAATTCACAGCGCTGGTATCCCATCACTGGTGGCTGGTGTCCGTGGTGGCTGGTTTCTCCAGCATGTTGGAGTCACAGGAAAGGTAGGTTCAGGTAAATGTAATGTAACTTCTCAAATCGCTCATTCAATGGCCCTATACCCGACTAGTGTAATGACCCAACACGAAGGACGAAAAAATTCATCGGGTCATTTCTATTTTAAGCATGTGAAATGACATGTCATGAACATTTTTAACACGTCGATCCATAGCGTCGATCAGATGATGTTCGACATGTTAATTTTTTTGTTATTATCTCGAAATGGAAAAGTCTTGCGTAGAATAGGATTCATTCGTTTTCATGGCAGAATTTAAAAAAGCAATTCTCTACGTCACGTACGTAATTTTGATTTGTTTTTTATAGTATTGCCAAATAAGCGTGACTGAGTAACAGAAATCTAGGAAATATCTTCACAAATGTACACATTTAGTTTTTAATATTAGTAGGATCTTCATATTGTTCCTAGGTGTTTTCAGAATGGAAGATTAGGATATATACTCTAATTACGTAAAAATCACCAATGACAGCGACCCGACAGCCACGCGACAGCAGACAGAGCGCGATCAGTCGCGAACTTTCAAACAAATTCGAATTATGTGCGGCATTCGTTTGCCTGTGGCTACTTATCGCATTTGCAGCGCCCCGTATACAATTTTTAGTTCGTTTATTGTCTGCCAGAGGGCGAAACCGTAATCGATGGCTGTCGCGTCGCTATAGAAAAATACGCAATGCCATGTGACATTTGACAGCTACCGCGCGATTTACGCCTGTCGCAAATTGTCTGCTACATCGGTAATTAGGGGACGAGTCACTGTCAGGTGATTTTTACGTAATTAGGGGGCCGATCGTACCAGTCGGGGCGCTGTCAGGTTATTTTTACGTAATTAGGGTACCAGTGGGGTCGCTGTCAAGTCATTTTTACGTAATTAGGGTGCCGATCGTATCAGTCGGGTCACTGTCAGATAATTTTTACGTAATTAGGGTACCAGTCGGGTCGCTGTCAGGTGATTTTTACGTAATTAGGGTACCGATCGTACCAGTAGGGTCACTGATAGGTGATTTTTACGTAATTAGGGTACCGATCGTACCAGTAGGGTCGCTGATAGGTGATTTTTACGTAATTAGGGTGCGGATCGTACCATAGTCGACGTCTACCGTTGTTCGAAAAACGAATGATAAAATTCTGGTACAACTAGAAAGAACCTCCATGGTAACACTATAAAAACAAAGCACCACTATATTTAAAAGTCACAACTCATTTGGTTTTGACTATTTGGCCGCCTTTGCACGAAGGTAATCCATTTTCGTCAGTCTTCACACGATTTGCGCGGGCTGATAAGCCGCTTCACGTGTTTCTGTAAGCCTAGTGTTCAAATTAAAATAGCTACCTATACTTATACAGAGTGGCGCCAACGGTATCACATTAAATGAAACTGGGTATTTAGTATCACATTCTGTGACCGTACACTTAAAATCAACCAAATCCAATCACTAGTTTAGCCACAAAAACTACTTTAAAATTTCATAATTTTACATAAATATCACAATTACTAGGCAAAGTTTGAAAATTCTCCAAACTATTATATTTTTATTTACACGTGTAGAACAGCTATAGGTGACATAAATTTCTACTTTGATGTCCCTTCACCTATATAGTCGAATAGGTGACATATTATGTAAAACATTTTTTTAAGTACGGCTTCAGAACATGATTCCTACCGAATACGTGGTTTCATTTAATGTGATACAGTCGGCGCCATCCTGTATAGTAGATTAGGAATGTATTCTTCTTTTTAGATTAACATCTTAAACTGCACCGTAAACCGTAGTATTTATCGGAAGAAAATAATTTATATTAACACCCGACATTATTTTTTTTGCGAAAAAAATTATAGTTAGGTAATTTCAGTTTTATTTTTGTAGAATCTTTGTTGAAATCTGAAAATACCTGCGCTATAACAGGTACCTAGATATATACCGAAAAATAACTAACCACATAAAAATGAAATACCTAAGTTAAATATTAATTATCATGTAAACTGATCGCTAAATTAAGTAAAACTTGAAGAATGGATATTGAAGTTTGCTTAGGACTTGACCTGAAAGCTTTAGGAGTTGTAAAAACATTTTTGTATTTTTAATTGTAAGGCATTTAGGATGAAATTAATATTTCGACCCCGGGATGTTTGCTAGGCTCTTTCAAATGTTATGTCATGATAAGGGTCTAAGTTTAAAGAACATGTGGATAAGTAAATGCAGTTATTGGTTAGTATCAGTATTGTAAGTAGATATCAAATATAATGATACAATATAATTATTATGATAATCAAATATAAGATCAAATACAATCAAATTAATTTACTGATGAATGATACTGTATCCCTGTATCATTATAATTATCCGCTATATTATCCGCGTTCTAGGAAATAATGGTATTTGTTATTATAAAACCACGTATAGTGCCACAAACTTATGTGAACCGGTCATGGCGTCACTGTCGTCGCTTTTACCTACCCATAGAAATAATAAGTAGGGCTCCTTTTGCCTTTGAGTATCCCTTTTGCCAATGTCATCTCCCTACAAAAATGACATTTTGAAGTAATTTTTTGTTCTGTAGCGCTAGCGACCTTAGTGCCAATTTTGGTCACAAGGTCAGATAAGTTTGTGGCACTATATGCATATTTAGGTACTGGTTGGTAGAGTACTGTCAACCAAAGCTGTCAACGCTAAATGTACAAAGATTTTTATGAAAGAAAACTTCCATTAAAATGCGAAAAGAATAATTAAGATAGAGTATTCAGCAGAAATTACTCCAAACACTCGGATCTTAGATTATTGATTGGTTGGTGACAACCAATCAATAATCTAAGACTCGGATATTAATTATTATTAGTAGAATATTATTAGTTCTAAGGTTAATAGGTACATTAATTCTGTATCTTTAGTGAACAGTGGTATAACTCGAGTTATAGCAGTTTTGAGTTGTATACAATCTCAAACTTGATTTTTGTATTATTTTTCTATCTAATCGGTGTAACTCGTATCTAATAATTATTCTCATAATTGTTTTTATTTCTTTTGAAATACGCAGTACCTTTGTATTTAAGTGTTTCTTATTCTATGTATTTTTCTTTTTGTTGTGTGTATATAAATAATAAAAAAAATAAAAAAAAATCAGTAATCATCGACTGACATTATACCACCATTTGTGAACCAGGCAATACAGAATCGTGTATAAGGTAAGCATACGTTATTCTAATTTACCTGCGGTAATTCCTGCAATGTAGCGTAATTTGTCAACTTTTACTTTTACTTCTCCAAAGTTGAATCCCAAATGGTATTAATTAATTAAAACTATGATGTTTCCCTTCCTGGAATATCTCATTTGCACTGTAAAACCAACTTTCTTCCTAGTGATTATTATAATTCTTAAACTTGACTGTCTTTCTTCATAAAGTTATCAAAAACTCTTATTCTTTGTGAACAATGCTGCATTCATTTAAATAAGCTAACCGTCAAAAACCCCCGACTCCAACTAGAAAAAGAGCTGTAACTTTTGAACGGCTGAACAGATTTTCATACAAGATAGCTAAGATGATTTCCAATTAAACTAGCCTTCAATAAAAAATCGCATTGAAATCGGTCTATCTGTTTTGGAGCTACGATGCCACAGACAGACACAGATACACAGGTACACGCTACAAACTTATAACACCCCTCTTTTTTATCGGGTATCCTCTGATAGAGGTGATGACAATAAATATACAGTTACACCATCTAACAAGGGAAGACTTAAGAGATAAAGGTTGCCTATTTTCGGCACACGTAGGCGTTCCTAAATCCAGAATCAAAATTTAACAAACACCAATTGGTAGAACCGATTTCCTTTGAAACTCAAATAGGAATTAAAAAGTTACCTCACTGAGTCAAACTGATCAAATTAGGGACCATCCATAAAGTACGTCACACGTTAAAGGGGGGGGGGGGGGGGGGTTGACGAAGTGTGACATTATGTAACAAGGGGTGGGAGGGGTCTTAAGTTTCGTGACGTCACATTTCAAGTGATGAAATGTCAAATATGAACTATTAACGAAAAACTTAAAAAATATTTCCAACTCTATCTGTATGGCAATTGATTTATTAAATAATAAAAAATAATTTAAATGGAAAATAACTAATTTTGGAACTGCTGTTTTAATTTAATAATTTCTAGATGTAAAATTGCAAAATATGTGACGTCACACTAGGGAGGGTCTTACAAATGTGATCAACTAAGACAAGGACGGGGGAGGGGTAAAAATATCACGAAATTAGTGTGACGTACTTTATGGATGACCCCTTAGTAGTCACTTTAAAAAGTTTAAGAGGATTAAAAAGGAATTTGTAACTACAAAGAGCTGATCTTTATTCATTAAAAGTTTCCAGTTTAAATTAACAGTAGGCTTTAAATCGTGCACTCACTGTAGTCAGCCTTAGCTTAGAATAACCTTTAGTCAAGATTGTCTATAGTCAGACTTGTCTGGCTGTCTAATAGACATCTTCTCTATCAAAATATGCTGCAGAATTGTGAAAATTTTGGATTGACATATAACTATTAAGGGCCATGTTCACCGAAAATAATAACAAATGTTTAAAATTAAATCGGCCGATTACATATACAAAAATTCATGTTTAAACGGCTGATTTTACTCTAATCGTCTGTTATGTTGTCGGTGAACTTGTATGTAGTCAGACTAGTCTGTCTGTATATAGACATCTTCTCTACCAAATGCCGTAGAATAAAGACAATTTCGCATTAATATAGAACAATTATTTAGTCTACTATATTAAAAAACGTAGTTAGTCAGTCTAGTCTAAAAAGATGTATCTAATAGACGTCAGACAACTTGTTCCAAGTGAGCGCACTTTAATGGCTTTATTCAAGCGGTAGTCTATCTAACTACAGTTTTGACTATTGTCTGCGTAGGCCCTTATAAGACTTATTTCTGACTTAGGAGCTTGCTTCCAATGTTCTTGGAATTGAAGAATAACATTCATAGTATGGTTTCTACGTTTGGTTTATTTTCATTCCATTTTCATATTACTTTGTACATCTATGACTATATTTATGAACTAAGGTGACCAACGTTTAGGACTTTATGGCGGGACTTAGACCACGGGGAGCGGGCGTGCTAATTTTCTGCGCAAAAAAGTAAGATTATTCGGGAGGTGTTGCGAGCATACAATCCGATAAAATCTCGTATAGGCCGCGCGGCCCATGATGTCATTTACAATTTATTTACATTTTAATAATTTTTTATTTTCACCATATTTTTATTTTTTTATTATATTTATTATTATTGCGCCCCGCCATTATTAGCATTTTTTTAAATCATCCGATTCGGCTATAATTTGTTTATAGCGCGGGCCAACGGGCCTAAAGGTTAAGTAGATATCTAAGGTTCTTATTGAGATTACGAGCCTGCCTCTGCACTAATTTGATGAGATTGAGAGGGAAGAAGTGGGACTTTGCGAGACATTTTATCCAATGCAAGCGATGCTGACGCATGAGTAATGCTCGTGACCTTTAGGCTAATTCACGTAACTAAAGAAGTGCAGTTGCCGCGCAGTTGCAATAAAATATTGATCAAAACAACACATTTGGTAATCTTTTTCTTCTTCTTTCGTTATGGCAATTGAGCCGATGTCGACTCTTTTACCATTTGGTATCCTCTGAGCTTCAGTGAGATACGCTCGCGTCAAGTTCGAGCTTCACTGCAATACGATCGGCGCGTCTTAAAATTACGTGAATTACCCCTCTTATGTCAATCCCATACATTTTGGAACTTTTCGATTAGCGTTATCGCTAATAGAATGTTACTTTGTTTAGGCCCTCTGGTCAGTTTGTAACTGCCATGGCATTCTTATTTAAAGACAAATACTTAATTATTATTACCCTATTCTAATTTATTTTTATTCATATTAAATTCCATTATTCTCGCAGCTCTTACCACAACATTGTACTAATAAAGATTGTAATCTATTATTTTAAAAGAGTTTTCGTGGTAATTTCTTGCTGGTTCTTCTCCATAGGACCTACTATTTGGAACCGCGTACCTGGTCTCGACATTTCTTATGTGCTTGTATTTGGTTTACATGAAATAAAGATCTATTCTATTCTACTCTATTCAAGATAAAGCGACCTTTGTCCATCCGGGACTATCCCGTAAAATCAAGACGGTTGGCCGCCATATTGAAAACCCTATGTTGTGAATACAAACTCAAATAGTAAACACAAATATACAGATCCGGAACGCCGTTTTGTACACGAATATTTTGTTTCGAGATATTTGAAATTAGTCTTCTACAGTTTCCGAATAGAAAATAGCCCAATTTTGTCGTAATTGCTTCACAAAATCATGATGTTCATGAAAATTGTAATTTAAAGTTTGTTACTGGGTACTTTCATAATACGTTTTCTATTTTCGAATTACGCTCGGAGGCATCGAATCCGGGTCACAATTTTTTTTTTTTTTTTTTAAATTACATGTATTAATTTACGCACTCTTAACCAGGATATCTATATGTTGTCTAAAGGGGAGCGTGTCGTCAATTATAACCCCGAGATATTTTATATTGCAAGTTTTCTGGATAATGGGACAATTACCTACACATGTTGACTGAACGGTTTCGACATTGAAGTGCGTATAGATGAAGGTTAGTGATGTTAAATTGAGGCTTGCACATGGAGAAGTGAATATATTATATCTTAATATCTCGGAAACTAAGAATAATAGCTTATTGAAATAAAAAGCATTTTAAAGAACTATTTACCTAATTCTAATACTATTTAATAATAATAAAAACATTTTTTTTTTCTTTAAGCATCTCCAATATTTACAAAACTTCTGTAGAGTAGGTTATAACGATAGGTACGTAAAACACAATTCTCTAATTAAAGATTCAATTAAATACTTCTGTATCTAAAGTCAAACTTGAATACATCTTATTTCAAACACATTATGACTTAAGCTAAACCTAATTAATGTTTACACAAGACCAACACTTTAACTTCCATTATTCAGTTAATCTAGCATTCTATTGAGATGTCACCATCCCTTATTCTACGTCAAACTAAATATGAACTCTATGTCAATAGAACTAAAGACCTTTTTTGAATGTGTTAAGTGTAAGTTACATTACGGTTTCAACAATTGGACCCTTATCATTTAACGTCAAGTGCAAACGCGAACCGAATAACGATTGTAATCAATTAATTAAGAGGAATTTACTATCGAAGTAAGTTTTACTTGCAACATGACTTAGTTTTGTCTTAGATATTCCATTTTATTGTTTTGCTTAGCCCTAAGTTGACTTGGTGCAATTAAACTCAAATTACTCAAGCTCAAAATCCTACAGTGTAGGTACAGTCTGCAAAAAAGTTTATTTTTTATACCATTAAGGTCTGATTTTTCAATTGCCAGATAACTTTATCCGAGGGAAAAAATTTTTTTTTTTTTTTCACGTTTTCCATGTACACATGAGACCGTTCCTATACAAAATCTGTCAAGCGTCAATTTTATTCGTTGAATAAAAAATTATCTGGCTATTGAAAAATCTGTCCTAAGGTAACAATAACTTCTGACAGTTCCTCCCGCCCTGCCCGGGGTGGGAGGACTCATTTGATGATTTTACCACGATAAAAAAAAAAAAAAAAAAAAAAAAAAAAGCTAACAGTTACTACTGGTCTAACCTTAGGGTATCAGTGTCTCCCAGTAATTGGGTGGCGGAGGTCAGATGGCAGTCGCTCCGTATAAAATACTGATATTCAGCTGCATCTGTTTAGACTGGGAGCCGACCCCAACATAGAATAGAAAAGATCTTTATTTCATGTAAACCAAATACAGGCATTTATGAAATGTCCAACTTTTAGGTGCGCGGTAGACGTAGTTGGGATAAAGGGCAGGCAGATGATGACCAATAAGGTACCACAAACTAGCCTATGGCCTGCCTGATAGTCAGCGGTTATCGTAACCTATGGACGCTTGCAGCACCAGCGGGACTAGCTCGGCAAAATGGGGAGAGAGAAAAATCGGGGACAAAATCATCTCTTTAGCGTTTTCAGGCTCGATTTATCGTTTTGTCTTTGTTAAGGCGACAAAGGGTGTTCAACCACCGAGCTAGCCTTGCAGGGCTAATATTAATTTGTTAACTAGGTACACAATTTTATGGAAACTTGTTGTGTCAGCAACCTTATGTTTCAGCTGAAAACCAGCGCTGTAGTCTTTATACAGCTAATGCTGAGTTCATGCCTTTTGATCACGCAATACAACACTGAGTCTAATTTAATGTCATAGCTTAAATGTGCTGAAGCTAAGCCTGCTGCAATGTGCTACTGCTATGTCAGTCCCGGTTCTTGTATTTCTGTACTTAATAAATAATATATAATGTGACTTAACTATGCATAGTGTTGACCAATAAACCTTATTAAAATTTCTTGAAGGGTTGAACGGTTCACCAATATTTAAATTCGACTGATTATGCCTTGATTTTTGATGTTGACTGTACTTAATTAAATTTATACTTGACAGAGCAAAAAGACAGGCCCATCAGTTTATAATAATTATGTTAGTTACTTCAACGTCAAAAGTAGATAAATAAACTTTGTACCTAAGTGTCTTACATGTTTTATGAATGAGAACTTGCTAATTCATGTTTTTTGTGACAAATTATGATAAAGTAGACAATGCTTGTAACATACAAGGTCCTGCCTTTCTAATCGCGATCCCTTTAAGAGGTTATTGAACTCATCATTATAAACAACTTTTACTATGGAACGGAACTGGTCAGCTCGTAACTGCCATGGCAATCTTATTCAGAGGCAATTCATTATTATCCTAGTTTTATTTATATTCGCATTGAATTGCATTATTCTCGCAGGTCTTACCACAACATTGTACTGATAAAGATTGTCAAGATCTATTATTTATTTGAAAAGAGTTTCCATGGAGTTTCTTGCCGGTTCTTCTCCATAGGATCTACTATTTGGAACCGTGCACCTAGAGTCTCGACATTTCATAAGTGCCTGTATCTGGTTTACTCGTACAGTAAGGGGACAAAAGTCCAGTGGCATGTTAGAGTTCATAATCGCATGCTACGGGGCGTACGAGCTGTTTGTGTGAGTGATGACTCAACGCACACAACGTAATAAGACGTCACCACACACACTCAGAAGTTAAATAAAACGAAAGAAAGAATACGTCTGTTTCGCTTGTCAGTATGAATGACCTTGGACGGTCCATTCCACTGTTGTAATACTATAATTCAAGAAATTGCAATAAGCAACTATAGCTGCATGCGTTATGCGTAGGATTACGATTTACGTGGCGTGTGGGTTCGAATCCTTGACAAAACATTGTATTTCTTTTTTTCTTTTTTATTAATTGATGGATTCGCTTAATGATTTAATACTATAAAGTAAGTGATTATTTTCTAGATCATTATTGCAAAATTAAGAAAAATAAAAAGAATTATAACAATATACGTTTATTTGTTTTAATTACAATAATAATTCTTACAGTAACACTTATTAGTTATTGAGGTAAGCTTAGTATTCGTTTTCTTGACGAAAAGAAGATTGAAACTAAACCTCAATCTTTTAATTCTTTAACTACCGACTAACTTTAATATGGCCAGCAATTACAACTTAAATCTTTTACCACTCCATCGTTTACTAATAAACTCATGGTTGAGTTTATTGTTATCTCTTTTCTTTGATATGAAAATGACAATGAGTGAATAAAAATGAAGTGTTTAATAAGGGGGTAAAGCACTTGCAAATTTTCAACATTTAGTATGATCTCCATTGTTCTCGATACAGTCAAGTAAGTGTCGACACATTGAGCACAAGATTAAAACATATTTACGTTCCTCTTATATTTTCTCATATCTAAAGAAAAGAAAGAAAGAAAACACATTTATTCAGCACGGACAGTGACAACACACGAGAGAGAAATAAAATAAAAATTTTCTTAACCTTTAAACAGTAAAAAATAAAAAATAAAACAGACACTGCACGCAATACGACACATATAATACTTTCACATAAATTATTCACTATAGCGTGTGTTATCCTTACACCATAATGAAGTTTTCCCTTTTGGCTAGATAGAATATTTTTTTCATTTGAAAATATAGTAGTTAATTGTCTCAGTTGAAGTAAGTATAAATATTCTCTTGCGAAACGTCCTTGATTTTCTATCAAAAAGCTGGTCTTCGGTGATGCACACCTTCAGCGTGGAGTGCATGGCGAACAGTTAGTAATGACGTGTCGAATACTTCTGCAAAATATTTAGTTGGTATAAAACCACTTGTTTGATGTTTCATATTCGTTCACCATGTGACGTCGCTGCCCGGCCTTCCACTTCGCTCTCGACTACCAAGGCTACTTTCTTCCTCATAGGTATCTCTTAACCCATCGACTCATAGTATTTTTCTAGAACAATAAAAAGAAATACTATTAAACATCTATAAGCAAAATACTAAAACTGATTACTATTATTATTATATATTCTATATTTAATATTATTTTGTTTCTAATTTATTATATTATAATAATTAAGAAACAAAATAACATTAAATACTTATATTATATAACCTAACTTCCTTTTCCCTGAGGGTCTAGGGCGCCGGGGTCGGGATAATACACCGGGATTTTAAAACTTGTGAAGAAAGTCCGTTTCTATACATTATATTATAATGTATAGAAATAGGTTATATATAAATATATATTATATATTAATATATAATTAAAAATATATAATTATACTTATAATATATCTAATAATTAAAGAAACAAAACAATATTAAGAATATAATTATTAGAATTCTTATTCATCATTCAATAATCTAAATAAATAAACTTATAAATGATTTATCTTTTTCTTTTGTTTTATTTGAACATAAACTAAACTATTATTACAAGAACATAACTATTATTGATCATGATCAATAATACACTCATTAATCTTTGATTTAGTTTTATGTTTAATAAAATATATAAATTACTCACAGTCAGTCCGATTTCATTCGATATTTGTGTTTTATATATAACGTCCACTTTTAGGCAGAGCAATAATAGGTATTCGCTCTCGCTTCGATAATAACACTATTGCCTGTATTTTGAAAAGTTTATCCACAACACTGGTATAATAGATTTAACCACAAATCACTAACCAACAATAACTTCCAACAAAGTTCTATTCGATCTAAATGACTGAGTCGTAACTGCATCTGTCTACCTTACAGAAATCGAAATAACTTATTAAAATTTTTGTTGTCTACCTACTTACTTTACAATTTATAATTGAACAAGACAACTCGGTAGGCTTGTTATTATTATCGAACCACTATGTTAAACTTAATGAATAAATGCCTTAAGACTTAAGAATATTTCATAAAACTTTAAAAAAAACTATAACCTCACGTGAGATTCGAACCCACCGCATACCTTTGTTTCAATACACCTACCACAGCACCTTACCCGCTACGCTAGCATGCCATATTCTAAGACGCTTGAAATTATGAAATACAATCGGTTGTTTTTGCAGACAACAGTGCGTGTGTGTGAGTTTCTATAGTATGAACACGATATCGAGTATAGAAACTCGTAAAGAAGGTCGTAAGTCAACTCATTAGTGTTAATCTATTGCTTTGTGAGACTGCTACTGCATTAATGACCGAGACTGTACATGAAATAAAGATCTATTCTATTCTATAGGAAAACCTGAACTCGCGAAGAAAAATCTGCTGTTCTATACCAATTATTATTATTCAAATGTATGAATATGATGATGAATAGCTGGAATTTTTTCGCGATTTCAGGGTTGGTCCCATACTAAAAGGTGTTTATTATGATGAGAATAATACCCCTTAAAGGTATCGGGACTAAAAAGGTAGGACCTTATATTCAAAGCGTAACAATTCTTTCGAGAAACGTCGCCGTGTGAGAATCTGCTAAAGAAATAAGTATATACAATGTTGACAACATTCTATCAACAAAGAATTTGTTAACAATACATAAAACAGTGGTCGCTTTGATGTTCATAGATTTTAGGTACGATGGACATCTTAGCATTTTTGTAAAAGGCTACCTTACAAAAGTTACGTAAGTATTTTGTTAAGCCAAAGCGAGGTCTGGCATTTTGCTCTTTACACAATCCTACCTTTGTGACCGAGCTTTATTTTTATAGAAAACATTCAGAAATAATGCCAAACTTGTTCCAAGTTTATTTTTTTAAACTAAAGAAAAATAAAAAGCATAAAATCAGCCAAACATGAAAAGGCTGATCTACGCAGTCAGAAATGTACCCCAATGTAAAAGGAAGCAAACAAGAATACGGCCGGCCTGATGGTAAGCGCTTACCGTAACCCTGTAACCTATAGATGCTTGATGCTCGCGCGTTGCCGACCCTACTACCAGCATCGTGTTGGCAATACGCACGACGCTTTTCCAAGGAGCACTGGTGACCTTGCTCACCGTTAGGAACAAAACAATGCACAAGACCAGTGTTATTTGGCTACGATATTCTGCAAGGTGGAGGTACTTCCCTAGTCAGGCAGCTCGAATTTTGACCGGAATGTCGCGCTATGCCCAATGATGGTACAAACCGTTGCAATCGTTGCAGAGAGGTATCTCTTGATTGCAACGGTTTGTACCATCATTACTGTGTGCTGACATGGCTTATATTTCTACTCCAACATGAGTGATTCGCATAGTGTCATCATGAACAAAGAAGGAGAAAGGTTCTGTATCGTTTCAGTCACTCCGTCCATCAGAAGTGATAGATCTTTTTTTTAAGTTTTATGTATACTTTAGTTACAAACTAAACTTAACTATGAACACTGCCTAATTATTAGAACATAAAATAAAAATACGGATATAAAACTGAGCACTTAAGCGTCAAAGTACTCGCTGTCAATTGGTAGCGTGCCCAGAAGACTGGCAGCATTGCCACGTTGAATGGCAATGCTTACTTTTTGACCGAAGAAAAATTTTCATTACTGGCCTAGAAATGAAATTTTTTCGAAAACATTTGCGAATTATAAATTGACAAGAAAGCTATAAATTTTGTGTTTATAGTTTATTATACACTTTGTATTTATACTTTATACCTTTGTAGCAATATGGTAAATTTTTGGCGTGGAATATATTTTTCAGAGCACAAAATTAAAACAATGACTTGAATGCTTGAATGTCAAGAAGTGAAGAATAGGTACCTGAATTTGCATTATTCCATTTAGTTGAATACCTTTGCACGTCTTATGTTTTTTATTTTCTCTTCTCAAACAAACACTTTAGCAATTCAAATATGGTTTTCGTTTGTCAAACTAAATGCGAATTTTGTTGAAGTTCACCGAGACCTTTGTAGTTTGAAACTGCGAATATAAATATTATTATGAAACATGAAACCGAAAAAATTATAATATTTGAAAAACATTTAAATAATATTTATAGTGGATTAATTTATGTATTTTCTAGAAAATATCTTGGAAAAAGAAAAATTCCTCAAAAGGCCATTCCAATTCTACATTGTTCTCACTTAGTGCCTTACAAAATTTGTCTGGACTTTAAAATAGACTCTGACCCCTGAGTTTGTATCGGTGTTTCTTCTCAGAGGTAGTAATAGGAAATGCGCCATCTTGTATATTAAAAATATATGTAAAAGTGATAGAAAAATCCTAATTTCTAAATAAATCATTTCATTTCATTCGTCTATTGCTCTTCTGATAATTAATAAAACCAGCACCTCATAAATAGCCAAAACTACTTGATTAAGATCTCACATGAATCCTAACAGACACATGAGTTACATAATATGAGTTCCAGTTTTCTCTCTTGAAGTACAGAACCTTTTGATATAATCAAGTAAGGTAGTTTAAAATAACTGAACCGAATAGTTGTTGTTAACCGCGATGAGGTTGCTTGTTGACTAACAAAATATAAGGGTTGATTTATTACGGTACGAACGCGGAAGAATTGAATTACCTATTTTAAAGGATACTGCGTAATTCGATTGCGTGAACATAAACTACGTTTGTATCTTAACAATATTGCTTAATATTCAAATTTTAAGTGCTCAAGCGTTAATTCCATTAATTTAAGATATGGTTAATAATATATTAAAAGCTTTATAGCTACCCTATATAGTAGGAAGGAGCGTTGCAAAGACGAACCGTTTCTAAAGACCGTTTTCTGTCCTGCGCGACGGTAGAACCGTTTTTAGTTCCTTGTCAAGGCAGTCTTCGTTGCGCGAACCAGTCGTCGAATAGTGTGATGTGAGTTTGAACTTTATAGCTAAGATCATACAATCGAGAATACATTATTCAATTGTTACACTCACGAATCATCGTTCCGTTCGCTCACCAAACAGTTGAAACAGCCAAAATTGAAGTTTATATCAACGAAATATAGTCGAAATATAGTCAACGCGGTGCGAGACGCGACGGCGACGGTCAAAGCAGTGCAACCTTACTATTCGTATTGTGATTCTGTTCGATACGCTTCGTTCTTTCAGTCATTTTCAAACCAGTTGCGAATGACCGTTTATAAATGCGATTTGTTTTCGTCCTCAGCTAAAGGGTTGCGTTTCGTCTTTAAAAAATTAGACAACGGCCCACCACTACTATATAGTTTGGTTCGAGTCGAGATGCTCCTATAGCTACTAAACAATTCAATTAATCTGTGAAGCTAAATTGGGCGTAGTTACACGAAAAGGATCCAACCCACATTGAGCTGAGATAATTATCTAAATTTATTCGAGCTCTTGCCAGTTTAATCCTCAAGATTTCTTAAAAATAACTAAAATTTTACCTTCTTCGGGCATAGAAATACACCAACTTAACTTGTACAAATGAATACTAAGTCTGTTACAATATAATTTGTAAGGAAATCTGAAAAGTACACAGCCACAATTTGTGATGTAAAAGTCACTTTATTAACGCTAGATTTCAAAAATAAAAAAACAGTCAAAATAGCAGAACAATCTAAGAAAAACTGTATACCAGTGGCGAAGAGTCCATACAACCCGATTCGCATCGGCTTCCCTTTAGGAATAAGGTTAGTGCATAGAATAGACCAACGTAATATCATATTATTTATTCATACAACTGACATATTATATAGATTATAAGAGATGGTATGGATTTTTCTCTTGCAGCAAATTAGAGGGCATTTTAGGACGGCTTTCCCTTTTAAAACTGTCACCCTTCGCCACTGCTGTAAGTGTATACTCAACACATTTTACGTTTTTTGTTAGTTACGCTAATTGAACCTGCAAGTGACGATTAACTTTCCTTGCTTACTTAAGTCCACTAAATCATGGAACCAAATGGAAAATTGAAGCAAACATCTTAAGTCCTTGTTTCGTTGGGAAACAAAACCTCAGCTGAATTCAATAGGCAAACATTTCACTCCTGCGCCAAAGAGCTCGACAAATAGTATCTTAATCGAATGGACTGTTCCATAAGATTAATTGTTACAAATCTTACCTCGTTAATTAAAGATAATGCTATCAATTCATTTGATTAATTAATCTGCGGGTCGGAGGATAATCAAAGTGTACTGTAAATGACACCTCAAAGTCTACGATGCGTTGCCGGTTAGTTACACAATGTGCCTCAAAATGAATAATGGTTATTGTAGATATTTTCTCTATAAAAGATCCAACCTTTCTAGTCCCGACCCTATTATTATGGGGTTATCGTGTATTAAGGGACCAACCCTGACATCGCTAAAAAAAAGCTGAACCATACAAATAATTCAACATTACTTGTTGAGTGAAAATGATGAAATCGATGTGATTTTAATAGATAATTTTATAAGCCGTTTTTTTTGGTATTAGAACTCAGTTGGTACTTAGAATGTACTTACACTAGTTGTTCATGCAATGTTTATGTAGTTAATAGTAACGATAATAAATAAATTACAGTCTCAAATGCAAGGAAAATTTAATTAAACTAGGGGTCGCCTAGTGGTCCAAATTTGACTGTAATTTTGGCTTTCTGCACTCCTTCTCCATATAAAGTATAACTATGCCAAATCTCACACTCTTCAGGCGCGCAATATCTATGCTTATAAAGGGGTACAAAGTTTTCTCTTCACGCATCTATACTCCGTTTGAAATAACATTAGACACGTTTAACAAACTCTTTTACAGTGTATTCAACCGATTTTGACTTCTATTCCGGATGGCATTAAAAGCAAAAACGTATTTGCGATAACAAATGTTTACTGCAGCTGTAATTTGTCATGTCACCAACGTAATAGAAGTCAAAATCGGTTGAATAAGTGTAAATGGAGTTATTTAAATTTCTAATATTATTTCGAACGGGGTATAATTATAAACAATTTCATAGAAACTTCGCATTTTGAAGAATAAAATTGACATTTTGAAACTGACAGACCTAATAAAAAAATATTTTACTATATGGAAATTTCCTGGGATTTCAAGAAATCCCATTATTCGTCATTTACTTACGTGCATAGCGGCACTAAAAACCGAATATAAGGGGAACCAGTAGATAATTAAAATATTCAAATTGTTCAGTTATTATCGGCAAACAATGCTTGGTTCAAAGATTTCACAAATACTTTTTCTAATAATTTATTTTGGTTGTCATTACACATATACTTTGTACTCGTGACTGTACAAACAAGCATAATGTCAGCATAATTACGCCTGTGTTCTCCCTGGGGACTTACACCATCTTGAACAAAACTATCATGTTTCAGGAACGTTTTATTTCAAGCTAATGTCTAACAAATTCGTACAATGATATTGCAAGAATATGGTATACTTCTTGCTCTAAGAGAAAACGAGAAGAATGATTTACGATGACGTCACAAAACTTCTTAGCAATACAATAATATTAGAGTCATCTTACCTTAAATTTTGGTTAATGTAAGGTTAAAACAATACTGCTGTAAGATAAGCGGCAGGGCCCCTGGACTGGGGGCTATATGAGCTCTTTTAGCAGGGCTGAAATTGAATTGCCCAGAAATTTCCAGTATAAGCTGATCTTTCATTGTACAAAAAACCTATACAGTATAAAGTCAGCTCATACTGGAAATGTCTGGGCAGATCAATTTCAGCCCTGCTATAAGAGTTCGTAGTAAACCCCCTGTTCTCTCTAGCGATTGATTAGAGGCTCATTTTCAGATGTAGACGTTTACCGTCAGATAATTATTAAACTAAATGAATGCTAATTCATGTTAGTATAGTCTACTAATATCTATACACATTGAATAGCACAGACGAAGCTCTAAGAAAACTCAACAAGGATAAATTATTATCTCAAACGCTTCTGATATTTGAGAATATTCAACGCGCTGAATGTTAGATATGCGATCGAGTGCCGTCTACTCTGTGAATTAAATTCTGTCTGTCTGAAATAAATTGAGAAATAGTTATCTAATAAAACTTTTTTTTTTTTAAGAAGGAAATATCTTTTATTGATCAACAGAAGACATTGTTAGATCACACCAATGACATAGCAGTTGCATATGCAGGCTTACTTCGGCACATAATTTTTTTGCTATATGACATTAAATTAGGCTCAGTGTGGTATTGCGTGACCAAAAGGCTTCAGCTCAGCGTATGCTGCAGTAACACTACAGCGCTGGTTTTCAGCTGAAACCTAAGGTGGCAGATAGAACAAGTTTCCATAGAATTGAGTTGTAGGTAACTAGGTAATATTATACAATAAAAAGGGATATTTAAATAATCAATGTATGAGTAGGTACTTATAGTAAATACATAAAATAGGTATAAATTCAAGATTGAATTCAATTCATAATTATCACCTTGGGTATCTATTATGTAATTAAAGAATATTAATAGACTATCAAGCCTTCCCAAAAAAAAAACAGAAAAATATAAAGTATTATATTTATTTATTTTATTTGTAGATGTACCTAGGTACCTAATATTTTATTATATTTGTTTAGTTATTGATTTAAGTTTTTGTAGTTTTAATATTTATCTACTTAATTATCTTACAGATTGTTTATGTTAAATTTCCTATTTAACAACATCTTATTACATTCGTGCTAAAAAAAAACAGCTGTACCTAGTTGAGAATGCCAAAAATAAATGCATTATTATATAATTTTAATCTCAAATTAGCCCTCATTAATTTTAAGTGTGTTTGCAAACTCTGGACTCAAATTCTCAAAGGATAAATACGCATTGTTTGAAGTACAATTAAAACAAGTTTATTCGAGACAAAAAACGAATGTGTAACCAAAATAAAAAGCTGCTAATTTTAGTATAAAAATGTTTGTAAATGGACGTTAGGGTTGTTAAAAAGGAAAAGTTTATATTTTTGTATTAAATACAAATGTAAACTTTTAATGCTTTTTTCATGTACTTTGTAAATAATATTTATTTAAACAGTGGCTAACTGCCTATTGTTACTTTTATGTAGATTTAGGGAGAGCCAGATTAAAAAAAAAAAAAAAAAAAATAGCCTATATCACTCAGGGAAAGTGTAGCTTCCTATTAGTGAATAGAATTTTTAAAGTTGATTCAGTAGTTTTTGAGTTTATTCATTACAAACAAAATTATTAATATTATCTCTTTATATTTTTTTTTTACAGTTGTGGTAGGTCGTCATGGAGCCCCAAGCTGCGTCAATTATGAAGCAGCCTGGCTAGTGCCGGAGTCTTACCGGCTAAAACCCTAAACTTCTGTTTGGCAGTCTTCCACGGCTTCAACATAGGGATCGGGCCCCTAATTACCGATGTAGCAGACAGTTTGCGACAGGCGTAAATCGCGCGGTAGCTGCAGTCAAACATCACTTTGGTACTTTGCCGATAGCGACGCGACAGCCACCGCCTACGGGCTCGCACTCTGGCGGACAATAAACGAACTAAGAAGTGCATACTTGGCGCTGCAAACGCGACAAATAGCCACAGGTCGACGAATGCCGTACATAATACGAATTTTTTTGACAGTTCGCGACCCATCGCTTGATTTTTACGTAATTAGGGTGCGGAGCCTTTTTATACTGTTCTATCTCTCTATAATATTAGTGTAGATAACATCTACTGTTATTTTTATACCAGTACAATGGCTAACAAGCTTATTATGTTATGGCCCTCTAAACACAGGAAACAACAAAGTAGGTAAACCACAAAAGAATCGCAAGATAAAACCTATAATAATATTTTCCTTGTTCCACGCTAATATATACAATATATACCTTTCTAATCCCTTTAAGGGTACCCATCATTAGGAACAACTTTTACTATAGAATAAACCCAGAAATCGCGAAATAAAATCTGCTGCTAAGGCACACATTTACTCAAGTAATATGGAATTATTTGTATGAATCAGCAGTTTTTTTTCGCGGTTTTTATAGTGTTGGTCCGTAATAGAAGTTGCTCTTATTGATGAGTACAAGGATCCCTTAAAGGGATTGTGATTAGAAAGGTAGAACTTTATACACAATTTAATTGAATTTATACACAAAACCTTAATATAGTTATGGATTTCAGTAACTTTTAATATAGGTATTTTATCCAAAAAATATGAAATTCAACAACCCGGCGCGCAATTAAGCTAAATAAAATTAAACCTTATTTTAAGATAATAAGATTCAGTTTTAAATTCAGTAGGTAAGTAATGTTAGGATTTAATCTATTTTCTTAAAAATAAAAGATAATCAGCTTTAAAAAACCAACGTTTTGGTTATAGAATTATGTTTTTAAATAGATACCTCGCCTAATTGGGGTGTTTTTGTTTTACATAAATTATAATTTGATTATTGAATTGAATTGTATAAAACAATACCCTAAAACGTTTTAGATAGGTATAAATCTATAATACAATTTTAATCCAATTCCGTCACGCTCAATTACTCCCTGAGTTTAATTTATACACTAGGTATCATCATAATCAAATTTACTTCGACCCTGTAAATAGAAAGGTTTTCGTAAAATAGTATAGATACTTAGTCTAACATTCTTCCTTGGAAACGGAATTGAATATAAAGTTTTTGGATTAATTGTAGGTATTGTTTTCAGCTTTTTCAGTAACAACGTTACTTTAATCAACACAAACTAAACAGGAAGAAAATAATTACACAGTTTTTTTTTTAGAATAGAATATATCTTTATTTCATGTAAACCAGATACAGGCACTTATGAAATGTCGAGACTCTAGGTGCACGGTTCCAAGTAGTACCTAGATCTTATGGAGAAGAACCGGCAAGAAACTTTTGTAACTCCTGTTACGATGTTGGCCAAATCAAGTCACTTTATATACAACGTGTATTAGAAATGCGTAGTCATATTTAAGGGTGTGGATCAGACCATAAAACTGAACAACTTTCTCTATGGCACCAATATCGTAATCGCGAAAAATCAGATGAAGATCTTCGGAGATAGACAATGGAACTTTTAAATTAAATTCGGGATTGCTGTGATCGCATGTTTATGTCATGAATTGTTTAAGCCATAAAAACAGAAAAATAAAATAAACTTTAACAAAAAGTAAAAAGTGACTTCGAAAAACTAAAAAGTATAAAATAATTTTCTTTTAAAACTTATCAGCTTCTGAAGTCGGAGCCTTTGATTCTTCAATGCACCTAGCTTCTCTGTGGCACCGACTTCAGAAGCCGATAAGTTTATTTAAGAATTTTAATTTACTTTTTAGTTTGTCGAAGTCTGTTTTTACTTTTTTTTAAGTTTATTTATATGAACTCAACAGATGTCCATAAATTTATAAATTAATGTGTTAATCAAAGAATTTCAAGAGTATTCTTCAAGCTGTTGATCTTAAAATAAACAAGGATCATCCTAAGAATTAAGATATGAAGCGAAATAA
Source organism: Allophyes oxyacanthae (assembly GCA_932294325.1). Classification (NCBI taxonomy): domain Eukaryota; kingdom Metazoa; phylum Arthropoda; class Insecta; order Lepidoptera; family Noctuidae; genus Allophyes; species Allophyes oxyacanthae. The sequence continues at coordinate 3,618,203 of OW028625.1, forward strand.
ACTTTCGCCATTTATTAACATCAAGCAGCTTTAATAGATTAATTACAAAGTTTACTGCTTTGTTAGAATTGTTTATCTATGGACCTACTGCTGAGAAAGTTATGATTCAGTTATCTTTGAAAATAATTAAGAAAGTACTACGAAGTATTATCTACTATGGCAGATCAAAAAAATATATACAAAAAGTGCGTCGTCTAATTAGCGTCCCGTCCCGGCTTCGTTCGAGTGCAATTTCTCTACTATCCTTACATTAAATGAAAGTATTACATAAATAAACCTTCCGGAAGAAATGCTCAAAATGATGGTGAAATCCACATCAAAATCCGTTGTGTGGTGTAGGAGGAGTTAGCGGATATACAGACAGACAGACAGACAAACGCGGAAAGCGACTTAATTTAATACTATGTATCCCATAAGACGCTAAGTAGACGCCGGCGTTTTTGTACGGCGGACTATTTGCCGCGATCGTAAAGCTTAAGGTATCCTATGAAAACGCACAAGGTGGACAAAAAGTCCGCCGGTCAATATCTACACCGCTAATGTCCGCCATTTAATATTAACATAAAAAAATAATAGTGCATTAATTCAGCTATTTACTTCATATTAAAGTTGCACCTTGGCTCAATAAGACAATCACCGAACAAATTAATATTTTTACTTCATTTCACAGAGTATAGAACATTAAATATCGCTTTGTATTATTCTACTTTTGTTGCTGACCGTACCGCTAACCTATATCAGCAGGACGCTCGTCGCACGAGCTTTCTTAGCACTAACGTTTGCTATACAATTATGATTCATACAATATCAACAAACTGTACGATTTTCCTGAGGTAGAAATGTTGTGACAAGTTTCTTTTGCATGAATGATATTAAAAAATATACAAGGATATGAGAGGAAATGAAAAAATATGGCAAACGAAGTTGCGAAGTTAGCCTTTGTAAAATTATCTTTCTGAAAAAAGGTGTAGAAGTTTTGTTGAATTTCTAACAATAATAAATATGGGAGTTCTTTATACTCCCATATTTCCTGATTTTCATTTTCTCTAATTAAATATCTATTTCATGAAAAACTAAATGTGCACGAGAAGAAAATTAAAAAATTCAGTAGCTTCGAATTTCCTTTGACATTTTCAGCACTATGAAATTAGTCAAAAGCTGTTGCGCAGCTTCACACTGAAGACTGCCGTAACAAACAAAAAGACAGAACGAGAAACTCACTTCCGCATTGAAATTCCGTAAGTAAGGATGAAAATGTTTTACTATAGTCTGCGCGGAACTTTTTGGCCGCGCCTTAGGTGGGGACGGGGGTGAGGGTGGCGGGTCGCCTATTGTTAATAACCATAATTATTATTGTTGCATAATTGTTAATAATCATAAGTACTGAGTAATTATGACAAAGCGCCCCGCCCCTCCGTCCCTCCGCTCACATACCTAAGGCGCGGCCAACTATGTAGTTCCACGCGGACTATAAAATTAACACGACACAAATTAATGAAATACACAATTAGGTATACGTATAATCTCTACAGAAACAGGAAAATCGTTATCTTTGTTCAATTTAAATAAATATAGGGAAATAAGCACATAAAGAATTTTATGGCGAACTGTCACGAAAATAACGAAGCTATTTATCATAATAAACTATTTCAAAAATGCCCCAAATTAGTGTGTAGAGGCTATTAATTAGCCTCAATTTTTTAAAGTAGTCACAGTAGAAAATCTATAGTTTGCGGGTGCCGGCGACTATTTGCAAGTAAAAGAATGAATAGGTACCTACCTACTTAAGAACAGTTGGCCAAAATAGTGGTTTATCAATTTTAATAGAACTTCGTATCAAATGAAAATAGGTAGGTAGGAGGTACCACTAAAGTTGAAACTTCATTATTATGACACTAGAATATACTTAGACCTTTTTATTTTATGGCGTACAAACAAATTGCAACCTTAGGGTGGTAGACCAATTCTTTGGTCAACTGTACCCACCTATCTACATTGTAAAAAGCGTACGTAGGTACAGTTTTGGAACCTAGTTCAAAGTGGAAGTTTTGCGAAGTAGACGTTTCGTCACTGGTAGACAAAAATGCGAAACAAAGTTCGGGGAAAATTTGTTTGTTCCGTCTTTAAAATTCTTCCGATGAAAGAGTAAATTCTGACACCTATTGAAAGTTATTATATTATTATATGTATTTCAAAAATCAAGCATCTCAATCAACTGTTCATGACTGGACAAGATGCACAACAACACTGGCGTCTTTAATTTCTGCTTCTTGATGCATCTGGATGCTAAACTTGTGTATATACGCGGCGCAATTGTTGGACGTTTTGTCCTCCTTCGCGTCGTCCGAGTCCGCCGTCGCTGGACACTAGCGGTGTATTGAGCGGCGGATTTTTGTCCGCCGTGTGCGTTGTTGCATAGGATTCCATAAACTCTATCGTTGCAGCAAAGAGGCCACCGGAAAACAGTCCGTCATCTGCTGAGCGCCTTAGCTGTTAAAGTCTTCTTCTGAACGAGTACCTAGTCCATGTTGCGGAAACAAAATAATTTATATTCATTAAAAAAAAAATGGTGGCTCCAATGCAAAAAGTGTGTAGTCCATTTTTAACATTTATAAAGTGGCAATGCAGGCTAAAAGCACCTATCCTTACAATCATTTTTAAACTAAAATATTACAAAAACTACCATTATAGATGAATCCTTTTTATAGCATTAAATTTTATTAAATAAAAAATAAAATTCGTTTAATTCAGACTACTGTCCATTATTGAATTGCAAACCACAAGAAAATTTTGAACGGTATTGTAAGTTAACCATAGTTATATTTCAAAAAGGATTTGTGAGTTTAGGTATGCATCGAAGACTCCAATTGTATGTTAGGGCTGTTTGATGTTACTAATGTTTTGTTGACGTAAAGTTATTTACTGTAACACTATCTAGGTATCTATATATGGAGCAATTTCCCGAGCACTCAGGCAGTGTCCGGTACTCTGATGTATAATATTACTTAAGAAGGGATGTGTGTATGTTTATCTAGGTAAGTATGTATGTAATGTCTAACAAAGAAATACCTAAGTATACAGGGTTATTTGTAATTCACTAATAGTGCTTGGGGTGGAAGTATACTCATCAATATGAACTTTTACTATGGGACAAAAAAGATACCGCGATAATAAAATATTTTTTTATACAAAAGATATCAAACTTGCTGTAGGTAAATGTATGAAAAGTTAGATATAGCATTCGCCATTTCAATGTTTCTTTAAAATTTTAATTGTAAGACCGTACAATGGGCGGTCTTCTCGCAATAGGCGATTTCTTACAAACAATCTTCGTTCTAAATAATTAATAAATGTCTATGAATTATATGATATACCTAATATTACTCAAATGCGTCCATAATATCCTGAGAAAATTTCATCCTGACCTGTGACCCTGTATAATACCTATTTATTTTTATTTTCTTATGTTTCTTTTTTGTAAAAGTTTAAGTTAGCTTTTATAAATTCTCTCTCTTGTGTTGTCAGTAATATCTACCTACTTTAGTTTAGGTGACTGATTGCGGCATTTATTTTATCTGTCGCAGCATATGCTGAGATAGGGGGTCTTTTTGTGGTATATTTTTTGTGTTATTATTATTATTTTTAACTCTCTGTATGTTTTAGTAATTTCCTTTCCGTTCTGTAGTCATTGATAAATCGTTTTTCTTTCTGATAACTCAAAAAGGTGAAGTTGTGTGCCCAATATTTTCGTTTTTGCCCTATGTGAGTTGAAAGGCGACGGCAGCAAGTAGATTTATTGATCCTAGCCACGAGCCCCAGATTGTAAAAAGCCTACACCTCTAAAATTAAAAAAGTTTCTAGCACAAACTGTTTTTTTGTTTTTTAGAAACTAATGTATACTACTCGTCGTAAAACAAATTACTTACGTATTGATAAGAATCATTGTAATACCTTAAAGTTAATGGAAATAATGGACAAAAAAATTGAAAATAATTTTCAAATTATGTCAACCGAAATGAGTGAGTAATCTCTGTAATCAAATAACACAAACGAGGCCCAAAGTTATTAAAATAATGTATTTTTCGGATAAATGACTTAGATAATTATTTTCTATGGCCATTATAAAAAGAACGATGAGTAGGTAGGTACAGTCGGTGCTTTTGATTTATGGAACAATCATTAATTTTGAAGTACGTACTTAATGGTATTGAAATGGTGCGATTTAATTTTAAAATATTTGTTGTAGAAGCTGCTTTTCGTTGTAAATGAAAACATTTATAATGAGAAAAGTGTCATTTATCAACCATTTAAAAAATCATTAACAGAAAGTGAGGCTGCCTTTTTAAAGGTCATTCTTCCAATTCTAACCCTGATGAACTTTGTGGTAACTTTGTGATGAATCCATATTCCTAAAAAAGACGCAGACAGGCAAGAGAAGTTAGTTTCGACTGGAGCGGTGGTAGGGTGATTCTCCAAAACATCAATTAAGTAGGTGTACGTCATTACCGTCACCTCAAAGTTTAAATCTCATAATGTTTTTATGACAAACCGAACTACGTTACTGCCATGACATAAGAATAATCAGAATTCAAACATAAATATAATAATTACAACCAAAGGAAGGAAGGATGACATGATTTATGACGATGAATGATAAAGGTTTTTTGGATCACCCGTTAGCACCTGCATCGCCCCAGTTTGCTCCAGGCCCCCAGTTGAGTCTAAACTAGCTAACTAACGTCTTAAGAGCTAAGTAGGTATATTAGCTTATTTGTATTCCGGCCACGGGCCAGTTCCGAGTAAAGGGGAGATAGGAATAGGTAGTGAAATTACAGGAGTTGGAATAATTTACAGGAGCACAAATTATTCCAACATTATCTTTAGATTTAGAATGTTCATGGACGGTGATCTCGTAATATAAATTAATAATAGATCTGTTATAAAACCTATACAGAATGGCGCAAATTTGGCTACCCTTTCTGTTATAGTAAGAGAGTTCTGGGGGTTTCCTACGAGCTCTTATAGCAGGGCTGAAACTGAACTGCTCAGAAATTTCCAGTATAAGCTCAGCTTTCATTGTACGAAAAGCCTATACAGTGCGAGGTCAACTCATACTGGAAATGTCTGGGCAGTTCAATTTCAGCCCTGCTATAAAAGTTCATAGTAAGCCCAGAACTGCCTGGTCTTAGGAAACTTTAGGTGAATTTTGAAGATATTATAAACCTTTTTTTCCAAAAAAAAGGTTTATAATATCTTCAAAATTCACCTAAAGTCGCCTAGTCAACGAGAAAATAGAAGTAACTCAAAAAACATAAGTGGCTCTCAATCGGCTCTATTTCCCAAAAGGAATGTTTCCTCCAAACAATGGACAAAATCTTACCTACTTTCCGAAATTCAGAAAATGACGTCATTCTATAGCAATATAAATAGTTGATATCACTTGATCAAGCCGACTCCAACTGTAGGTAGGTACCTACTTCTTCAATATAGGCACCGCGCTTTCCGTGAACTAAAAATTAATTTACCTTACTGTATTGTCTTTTATCGAATGATCAAAGTGATGATAAATTACGATGTCCTTCCTTGGAATAAACCTTATTACATAATAGCTTCCTTTAGGGGTTGTACCTAGGTACTTCATACATCAAAGCGGTTTTTTCACATTTTTCCTTAACATTTGTGTTTATTGCAAAAAATGTTTACCCTTGTACAAAGCAGGTAAGTACTTTACCTATGTAGACTATTTTGTTTGTCATATTCTATGTACCTACCTAAACAATTCTGATTTTCCTCACCCTTGAAGGAAATACGGCGATATATTCTAAAAACTCCCGGCGCTCCCCGGGCAATGGCTCCGATATGAACATTGCTAAAGATAGGTACCTACCTAAATTCATTGCATAATAATATTGGGTATTAAAACATGAGTGTGTGTTTTAAAGTCGAGCCGCAGGCTTGTTAAGTGTAGTTTCATACACAACTTTATCTCATTTTTTATCACAAAAAATCTACACAGAATAGTAAAATAAACACATCGTTGTATGTACCCAAACTGACACCTACGGTACTTATTTAGGGTTGCGAGCGAAGAAGAATTTTAGTTCCTTCAAAATCCTTTTCATGACTTTATTGACAGACTGTAGGCTGTAGGTACCTACACATGTTAACAAATTATAAAGTAGGTAATCAAACACAATAATGGCGCCGAATTATTCATTAACTTCCTCGTATTCCATGGTTTACGAATTAGCAAAAAATTTCAAGTTAGCGTTCGTTCACACTCGATACTTTTAGCAGCAGAATAGCGTGTTTTCGCATTCGTTGGCTGCCTTTTGCTTACAAAAAGTGAATAACGAACGCGAAAACGCGCGTTTCTGCTGCTAAGTACCTATCGAGTAGGTATAGATGTGACCTTAGGTATAAGTAACTCACTTTAACTGCATATAGATTAAGATCTGGATCCATAGGTAGGTAAGTAGGTATCTACCTAGACCTAATTATAAAATCAAAAACGATATTTAGGCAAGATATATTGCACCTTTATTTACAACCAATTATATTGCTTTCCGATTTTTCCCTAGATAAGATGCAATCTTCTGTAATCGCTACAGAATAGAAACACCAAAATCACTTGAATCAATTATGTTAATTCAGTACATTTTGTTGGCGTTTCTACTTCTAGCAATTGCAGATTGTACACTTGTCTACGGGTAGGTACAGGTCAATCACTTAATAATTACACAATAAGTCTTAGGCTTAGATTATAGAAGAGACACACTTCTATAATCAAAGGTCTTAGGCTGACATTCAGAGATGACACATACGAGTCTAAGCGTGAACTTACACTTCCATCTGTCAAACTTACGAACAAATTTTGACAGATGGAAGCGTAAGTTCACGCTTAGACTCGTTTCTGTCGTCTCTGAATGTCAGCCTCAGTACATTGGGTACTACCCAATATAAGTCCAATCTTTCTAGTTCCGATACCTTTGGGGTTATTTTAGTTATCCTTTATAGGTTGTAGATATATAGTAGTAGTTGTGTTGTAGTTATATCGGCTTTTTGGCACAATAACTCATTATATTTTATGTTTTCTGTTTTTTTTTGTTTTTTTTTTTCTTGTGCTAATGAACTCTTTTTCTTTCTTTCTTTATCATTATGAACAACTTTTACTATAAGATCACCCCTGAAATCGCGAAAAACATCAGCTGTTCCATACAAAGACTATTCAATGTATGGAACAGCAGATTTTTCTTTCACGATTTCAGAGTTTGTCCCATAGTAAAAGTTGTTCATAATAATGAGTACAATAAGCCCTTATACGGTCCGGAACTAGAAAGGTCGGATCTTGCATACTCGAAAAGGATAGGTAACTTGTCACTCTGTGTCTTCCACTTCCTCATAGTGACGTTATTTCGCAGTGATACATTTAGCAAACAAAATGCTTTAAACGACTGCGGCCTGCTTAGAGTTAGTAACTCTGCGTTTGGACGCCGGGCGCAAACGATTTTCGCCTTAAGGATGGTTGTCCGGAAAATTTGCCGAAAGTACATCACCTGTCTGGTCTGGAACCCGCTATATTGATACAGAGTGCACACGCATACGCATCCTTGAGAACGCTTCTAACGGGGGTGCGTCTGCGCATGGAGAAGTGGGGAACGCCAAGTGACAAATTATAGTTGTCAAGTATATTACATACTCGTATTCACATTTCAGATAAAAGTTAAGGCTTTAAGAATCTGTAATACAACCATTTTCATTTAAAATACATTTTCTGATTAAATAAAAGCATTAAAACGAGTTGGATGACATATTAATTGTGGCTTATCTATATAGCTGCGGGGAGATGACTGTCGCGCTGCGCTGAATAATCGTGTGCTTGAGTTTACAGAACTAAAGCGTTAACTGTATCCCTACGCTCGCCAACTTCGTATAACATAGGTGATTGATTATATTCTAATAATAGCTATTTTTCTTCCGCGTGCGCCTTACAAATCCATACAAGAGTGTACAACTTACTGTGTTTGACGAACCGAATATGAAGCATTTCGCGCTCAAACAAAAAAATTGACAAGAGATTTCATCAAACTGTTCGCATGAATGTTCTACTAAGCTGTACAATGAAAAATTACACGGTAATACACTATTATTTATTCTATTAGTTAGTTAAAAACAATTACAGTGCCACAAACTTAACTGACCCGGTGACCAAAATTGGAACTAACGTCGCTACAGAACAAAAATTACTTAAAAATTTATTTTTTGTAGGGAGATGACATTGGTAAAAGCGACGGCAGCGACGCCATGACCGGGTCAGATAAATTTGTGGCAATGTATCATAAGTATGAAGTCTGTTGATATCTGTCAAATGTCAAACAAATTAAAAATCTGTTTCATTATGTTAAAAAAAAAAAACCTTGGCCCAAGTATAGTACGCGCAAATCTTTATGAGCCCTCTGAACTCTCTCCCTCTAGCACCTATAATAGTAGGTACGCTTATTATAGGTGCTAGAGGGAGAGGGAGAGAGATTTCTGTGCTCAGTTCGGGGCTCATAAAGATTTGCGAGTACTTTAACAATGTTAACATGAGGCAATAATAAATATTTTCAGACATTTAACAGGTATTTGAAGACAATTTGTGAACACACTATTTAATTATTGATCTAGAAAATTACTTCACTATGGCACCTAAAAACTATGTGAGCGAGAAGTCAATATGGCAATGATAAGCCTGTTATATGAAGGCTAAGCTAAGAAAGTCAGAAGAAATTTCGTGCCTGCCAACACTAGCCCAATTTGCGACCGAGACCAGATCCAAAGATCAAAACGATTATTACCTTTATTCAATCTTTAACATACTTTTTGATATTTTTAAATAATTTTACAATTAAATAAAAAATGAAAACATTTAAAAATATAAAAGAGTAGTAGGCCACCGGCATCAGGAACAGCGGGTCTACCGCGTAACTAAAATTGTAATGAACATCGACATCGGTATTAAACTTCAATACGATCGTGAGAGCCTAAACTTTGAGCGAACTTGTATTTTTTTTACCGATCATGAAGATAGGAATCCCAACTATATTAGGTATAGGTAATTTATTTTTTATACATCATTTTTTTTCCTTTAAAAATCTTTTTCCCCTCTTCGATTTCTCCAGTATCGTGGGTATAGTTTACAAACATACATGTCACATGTACAGACACCCAGACCCAGAACAACTATCAGTAAGCCATACTTACGAATATTTGTTCTGTGCGGGGATCGAACTCGCGGTATGGAGCGCAGAATCAGATTGATTAGCCACTGGCTATCCGTACCGTCAAATTATTGCTTCCTTACAAGGGAATATAATGCAAATTACATCTCTTATGACGTTAGCCCCTTAACTTTGAAATTATCATATTGCTTTAGAGATTATAAATTAATAATAGGACTTAAAAAAAATCTGTCCCGTAATCCATTTTCGAAGTTAAGCATTTCATTTTTCCATAGGTCACCTACATTTCATACATACAAACTAATTCAATCATTAAGAACTGCCATAGCCATTTCTGTAGATATACTATCGCACATACTGTTCTGGTTCTCAACCTCTTGCTCATCACTCGACCACCAACTTTCATCATCATCTTGAATAAAACACAAGAATAAATCGTCTTCATATGTTGGAAAGTAGTATTCTGGTTGATCCCACTTTTTCTTACATAAAACCCAATGCTTCTTTTCCTTCATATGTTTTTCTAAGTTTTTTGAGTCATCGAACTTCGTTTCACATGACAAACATTGCTTCATGTGTATCTGACGACGTATGTAGTTAACGACTTTGACTTTGTGATAGAAATCCATTCCCTCCGTAGCTTTTATAAATGAGAACTCATGTTGCCAGTCCATGTGCTCTAACATACCGTCGTAATCCTTCTCCGTATGTTCACATAAGAGACATGTTATTACTGGCCCATTTTCTTCCGTCCATTCTGACCATTCAGGATCACTGTCTGCGTTTGAGTCATTTTCATACTCCGTTGACTTTTTTGTTGTGTTGTGATTTTTATTTAATCTGTAGTGTGATTTAGGCTGGTCTTTATCACCAATATAATTGACCAGAAAGAATTTATCGTACTCCTTATTCTCTGGATTAATCCTCTTGTGTCCTTTTTTGCGCATGTGTTCTTTAAGTATTGTACGATCCTTGAAGTTTCCTTCACAAAATATGCACTGTAGTTTCTCCAGTTTCGTTGCGATTGTGTCTACTAATTCATCAACAAATATTAAATTATCTGGTTTAGCAATGTGAAAGTTGTGCTTTTCATATAAGTGGTTAAGATAGTTTGCTCTTGTTGTATCTGATACATTCCGGCAGAACAGGCATTCTCTAACATAGCTTCTGTCTTCTCTTTCAAACTGGTGTCTCTCCAGGAGTTTTTCTAACTTTGTCTGCTGGAGGTTAGCACGAAGCTCTTTGTCTTCGGGTAGAACATCACTGAGTAAGAAATATTCTTCGTCTTTTGATTTTGTGCCATCGGGCTTGTTGTCAAGTAACATTGTGGTGCAGAAGTATGCCAGGTTTTGATCTGTAAATTGAAATAAAGATATGATGAACTGTGAATATCTAAAGAGTATTATGCAACTGTAGTGACCAGAAAAATAAAAAAGTCTCGCCATATTACAGATTTTATACTACCTATCTACCTATATATACCTGTATATTTAATTTTGTTTAGCAGAACAACTTTGAATAAAGATACTCAAAGCCAATGACCAAAGAAGCCTCTCAGAACGATGATATTTTTATTTTTATTTTTTTTAGTATTAATTAAGCTTAGATATTTTTATGTTTTGTGCGTCATACTGGGCGTAGAAATAAAAACTTTTTCTTTCTTTCTTATATACTGTACAGTCATGAGCACAAATATGTATACATGCCGCAATATCCAAAAATGATTTTCAGAAGAACTAGCGGTGAGTGGTAGGCACAGACTTGTGATTAACCATCAAACCATATGACTTAAATTAATTGATATCACAGACATATACGTTTGTATTACATAATACTTAATTTTTGCAGTGGAAGCCCGGCTTTAAAGATAAAGATATATTTATTTGCATAGAATACAGGTGTTACCAGATATAACATTGGTGGTTTATGTACAATACTTTATACAGCATTGCAATGCAATAACTGTGTGAGAATGGTGAATACAGCTCTACTACATAAGTGTTTTCTGCATGGTGCCAATAATTTATAATAAGATAAGTATGCAAATCAATAAAAGACCTACAGGCTACATGTTAATCTTTCCAAAAAAAAGGCAAAAATATTACTTATCAGGCAAACTTTTTATGTATTATACTGTATCAGTTTCTGGTAGACAAAAATACTAACGAAGTAATTTATTGCGTATGCCAAATTGTGTCTTGAAATTATTAATTTCACTGTTTAATTTAATTTTGTATTTTTTTGTAATGTTAAATAATAATTTAATGCACCTGTATTGTTTTATGACATAATTAATGTGGGGTATATCTTTTAACCTTCTTATTGTACATTCAATGAGTATGTTACTGTAAAACATCTTGTTACTTTTATTACCATTTGTATTTGTACCAATAAATAAATTTTCTATCCTAAACATTGTCAAAAACGAAATTATAATTATTATTATTATTGTTTGAATGAATGAATTTGGGGTGTAATATTTTGTTGCGACGCCGCACCGCAGCGGTATGTATAGGCCCTGACAACAGCGTGTTTTATTGTAACAAGTGTGAATACGACGCCGACATTTAAGAGAATTGCATGTAAAACTAACCTTTAAATCTGAGACGCCAATATCGCATGTATTCCTTCAAATCTGCTATTTGATTGACATCAGCTATTACCAGACGGTGTACCATGAACAAATGAGTGAGTAACTGCTTCTCATTCGCTGGCAAAGTGAAATTTTCTGCACACAAAACACATGAACATTCAACCAACTCTTCACTCTTGAATATCGATGGGTTTTCGTTCTTTTGGTGCAGAGTTAGCGGACCGAAGAACTCCTTTTCTTTGACAGACATTGTAGTAACGGTTTTTAGCAGTATTTCAAGTCGTCTTTATGAAAATTTCATATATTTTTAGTACACACGTTAATTACGACCCCGCTTACAGCTAAAACGTTTGACAATTCAGTGCTGTGATTTGACACTGACATTAGATGTCAAACATTTTTGTTTGGATATTCATAGGGTGGTTGATGAACGGTGATTATAACAGTTCGGATATTTACAGTCTATAGGTACATTATTTTATTTTAACTTAACAGCTATATGTATAATTTATTACATTAAACTATATCTATGATAAAATTTTAAATAAACATAAATAATGCAAATGCGCACATTTCGCATGCCCATTATGCGCGGAATGATAGTGTCACTTTAACTTTGAGTAGAAAGAACTCTAAGGAACAGATTATTGAATGCGTTGATGTCCGGCGCCGCTTCGCCGTACCCCTTGTCGTATCTCGGTGGCATAGGGCATTTCAATACTATGCAGCGCGGCGACTCCGCTTGTAACCTGTCCGTGATACCGGTGCCCCTACCTATTTTGAAATGATTTTTTACGTAATAATGTATGTAAATAGTAAAATGTAGTTATGTGAAAAATTAAAAAATACAAAGTACATTTCTGTTGTTCGCAAAACCCTTCAGGTAAAAAATTATGTTCTATCGTAATCAAAATTTGCAGAGGCAGCTGCAGGGGCACAATAATTGCACAATCTCCGCACCTGCAAAATATGGATGCGATGCTCCGTAACAATTCTAGTTCCAAACCAGACGGGCGTGCACCAATGTGTTGGGGGTCGTAGGGGCCTAGGGGGTTGCAGTCTTTGTACCTAGATCATCAAGTGAGCGAATTCGCAGGAAAGAGCAATTAATTGACGATAAAGAAAACAAAAGTTAGCCATACTAGATTTTTTATTTAATTTGTATTTATTATTTAATTCACTCTATGTACCTACATACAAAATAATAGGAACTTATAGATTTCGTAATAATTGTTAGTCACATAATTCGTCGCCTCGTTAAATCCACCAATTATGGTTAGGTACATTAATATAGAAGAAGGCTTTTATTTACTCTATTTTGAAAACAAAGCTTTATTTTAAACATTTTTGAATTTTACTTTATTGATTCATACGGTAGCGGTACTATGTCTATATTGTCTATAGCTCGAACAAAAAATAAGCACTGAGGCGACGAATTATTGTCTGTTTAAAATATACTTAATCCTTAGTTTATTGATTAAGTCTTAGATTATTCAATAATCTAAGACTTAATCGTTATTTTTTATCAATTTTACAGTCGACAGTTGCTGAGAAAATATATGGATTAGAAACTGACTGGTACATTAGAACTTGTATTATACCCCAAGTGGTAGGTATCATTGGTTCATATGCCTCAATGGCCCTTGGTGGCCGTGAGCACCACCCACATGATACAATATCATAGATGGGTACATTTTTACCCACACTCACTTTAGCTGGTTATTGGTACCTACAGCCGATGAGCTTTGGTGATACCAACTACTCCTCTAATTTTGATGTTTATTAGAATATTTCGATTGTAACATCGTGTTCTGAGCCTTAAGTTACAGGTTAAAATTAAAAGAAATATAAATGCCACAATAAACGTTATGATACACTTAAACTACAATTAAATTAACTATAATTCTATGTATTTGTTTAGGATAACTGCAACAATTTAGTTAAGTAGGTACTAAGTAAAACAAAATGTATGAATTTAAGATACTATTTACAGCCATAAATGTCTAATAATGTGTTCTATTTCTTCATTCGCATTAAGGTATTAATGTACACTATAATATCTACAAGTAATAACGCATTTTATCCCACATAAATCTAAGTCTAGGATAGTGGGTAGCAAGGCCCCACAGGACAAAAAGCCAATTAGAATTAATTACGATTAGTGTAGCGATACCTTAAGGCTATGTCCTAGCTGAGCCATGCGTCGCATCGCGAAATCATAATTATTTGTTGCCGCTTCATTTAGCCGATCGCCCGTTCTAACGCAGTGCGATTTTTCTCAAAGACCGCAATACGACGCGAATTCCAGCTAGGACAATTACGCAACCTAGTCATTTTCAGCCTGCGTGAACATAAATAATAAATTCAAAACTTTATAGTAAAACACTCAAATCATTTTAATCTACTAATACTGTTATTAAAGGTAGATTTTGTTACGCAAGAAAGAATTAGTTATGTATGCAAGAATTTTATTAATTATACAGGGTGGTATGGACGTCGCGTTATGACAACAAATGAAACCAAAAATAATGTAGGTACTTATTTTGGTAAGTGCCTATCACGTTCTGAACTCAACTATATTCACGCATGTTAATTTTGTTAGATGAGAGTCCCAATTTTTTTTTCAAGGTAGCTCGAAGTATACGCTGTCACGATCGTATTGAAGTTTATTACCAGAGTCGATGTTCATTACCATTTTAGTTAAAGCGGTAGACGAGATTTAGCATCGATCTTGCATACATAATTTCTTGCATCACAAAACATGACGTCCCAATCAATCATCTTTACACACATTTGTATCCACGTATAAAACGTTGTACGGAACAGAATAGCCTCTATTCGAAGCCATCACTTGGATCGCATATTTTCTGCCAGCCTTCAGCCCGAAGATTTTCTGCATGATAACTTTGGCCCTGGAAAAATATTAAATTTCAATAAATAATTCGACAAAACACATTTTTTTTGCCACAACGAGAAATCACGATCTTTTTCGACTCGTTGGGGGGTAATTTTGACTCCAAAATCAAACGTGAGATAATTTTCACTGAATTACTCTGATCGTGTATTGTTTTCAGTTTCATAAAAGTATCTAACTAAATACATGGTGTCACCTGCAGTTATATTACCTTCTCATCATTATGAACAACTTTTACATAAGGAACAACCCAAAAATCACGAAAATCTTCGCGATTTATGTTTTGGTTCCATAGTGAAAGTTGTTCTAGGAATGGGCCAAGTAGGTAGGTATCCTAATCAAATTACTTACGACTTTTGCATATGGTTGACACATTGTCCTTTCACTGATGCTTTTCTACCAGACCAGCATCCGTAAACTTCTCCACTCATAGTTTCTCGGGCCACGATACAATATCTGAAAAATTAACAGTATTATTGATAATTTTATAGTGCGAAAAGTATATTCAGAAAACACTAAGGCTGACATTCAGAGACGACAGAAACGAGTCAGTGTGTCACGCTTTGACTCGTTTCTGTCGTCTCTGAATGTAAGCCTAAGGGCTCATTTATGGAGAGGCGGAAAGTCGTGCGGAGCGCAACGCGGAGAAAGGCGCGTATCTCCGTTCATGGAGAGCGAGCGAGACAACGCAGCGCGACAACTGCAACGCAGCTTTGCGCGTCGCGCGACTTTCCGCCTCTCCATAATTGAGGCCTAACGTTATTCATAAACGATGATTAAACGTTATTCAACTAAACTAGCTCTCAAGCCTATGGCCATCTCTATTCATTGGCATACAAATGACAAGGACAGGTATAATTTAATCAGTGTTTAAAAATTACAAGTATAACGCAACCTACAGCGTTAGCATTCGGACTTGCGATCGGACGTGTCCTTGAGCATGGCGCGGGGAGGCGCGGGCTCGCGTCCCTCACCCCGCTCGCCCGCCAACGACCGTGAAAAACTCAGGCAGTCCGCCTACGGCCGCGACGCACGCGCCTGTTATTGTGTTTTCCGCCCTTGTGTAAAAGTTTATATCGTTTCTTTGTGGTACATTGATTATATTTTTTTCACATTTGGTAAAACGTGTTTTTTACGAACAACTACGACCCCTAATCCTGTCTAATAGCTCACACAAGTGTTTATGATTAAAAGGGAAAATATTTACAGGAAACAGTAGGTATAGGTATTCACTTCTCTGTACCTACAATAAATCGGCACTATCAGTATTATGGTCATCATTTACGAATAATCTGTGGTAGGTACCTAATTAAAGTTGGATACCACGAGTACCAAATATAGTTTCCAGTCAGTTACTGTTACTGTTAGCCTGTATCATCCCACTTCTGGGCAAAGGCCCCTTGATTTCCATGCTGTTCGATCATGTGCCAATTAAGTTAACTAGTGCACATTAGTGCACATTTTTTTTTTTTTTTTTATTATTATTCTACTAGTGACCCGTCCCCGGCTACGCCCGAGTGCAATATTTCTCTATTATCCTTACATTAAATATGAAAGTATTAAACATATAAACCTTCCTCTTTAATCACTCTATCTATTAAAAAAACCGCAGCAAAATCCGTTGCGTAGTTTTAAAGATCTAAGTATACATAGGGACAGACAGACAGCGGGAAGCGACTTTGTTTTATACTATGTAGTGAAGGGGGAATAGTAGAATTCGATTACTAGGACACACTGTGCGACCATTTTTAAAGTTTTCATATTAATATTAATCATTGTAGATTTTGGCGTAAAAGACTCCAACGACTATGAATATTTTGTAGGACTTATAAAAAATATAAAGGTGATATTACCTGATCACATCGGTTGCGTTGTGAGTAGCTGGCAGGAATGCTACTTCTACTGATCTGCAGGATCTTCTAGGCCGAAGCTCCCTGACGTTGGCTCCGTCTTCAATCAACTCTGGAGTATTGGCACCCCATCGCGTAGTAGATGCTGTCAGCTTGAATATTGGTTTCTTTGTTAGGTATATTAATTGTGATGATAATAATGAAGCCCGAACTAAACTACAGCCTATAGAATAGAATAGATCTTTATTTCGTCGTAAATCAAATACAGGCACTTGTGAAATGTCGAGACTCTAGGTGGGAATAACAATATACCTACCTACAATCTGAGTCGCAAAGACAATTTCAATTACACTTGTTGCCAGACCTGGGATTTTAACCTTGCCAGAGCGAATAACGCTCTTACCACCAAAGGGATTTCATGTTAGCGATGCTAGTTACTTTCCAATACTTGTTACCTACTTTTGGACAAAGTCTTTTTACCTACCAAGACTTAAGAAACTTTCACAAACAGACATCTGTCTCTTTTCGACTCTCCTCTCTCCTCCATGGTGGCGTTGTGTGTCGGGTCGTTGAGTTCCCTTCATTGTGGTCGAGCTTGGCGAGGCTGACACATGCGTCATGCTCGTGAACGGGTGCCGTCTGTCGGAACTGGTCAGCTCGTAACTGCCATGGCAATCTTATTCAGAGGCAATTCATTATTATCCTAGTTTTATTTCTATTCGCATTGAATTGCATTATTCTCGCAGATCTTACCACAACATTGTACTGATAAAGATTGTCAAGATCTATTATTTATTTGAAAAGAGTTTCCATGGAGTTTCTTGCCGGTTCTTCTCCATAGGATCTACTATTTGGAACCGTGCACCTAGAGTCTCGACATTTCATAAGTGCCTGCATCTGGTTTACATGAAATAAAGATCTATTCTATTCTATTCTATTCCTCACTTTGTTCTTTCTTTTCAACCGAATTATTCTTCAAAATATAATGAAATAACTTCACTTACTTCTACACCTACAGCTCCATCTCCATCCCTTCTACTCGACACTACTTTGATGACGTATCTCATTCTAGTTTCCTCTGAACTGGAGTCGAACTGAATAGAGCCTTCGTCACTCGTCTCTTGGATGGAAGATGTTGGTATCGGAGCTGGTATGAAGAATTTGGAGTGGGGATCTGTGCAAACATAAAATCATGGCTTATTATTTGTGTGATAACGATAGGCAGAATCTAAATCAATGCGTTCGTACTTAAAATAATAATTACTTCCACTAATTCGTATCAGATGTTTGTAACTCTTAGGTTAACCAGATATTTGCATTGTGAGGTAGAATCATAATGCCACCGTGCATTCACCTGATATGATTCATCTTAGTCATTTATTCATTTTAATTATTCCAATTAACATGGTCAAGAATTTGAGGTGACTTCTGTGGGCCTATAATGTACGCGTTAAACACTTGAGAACAAAACATACCTACATGCTCTCAAACTAGAAGCCTATTCACCGTAGCCGAAATTGGCTTGGAGTAATACTAACGGATCTATATTCCAAAATATCTCACCAATATTCCTAGCCATGCGAAGCCTCTTCCCTCTGACCAGAACCTCAACATCTACAGCACCTCCACAAGTTGATACTGTCAGCCAGAGACCGCCTCCTGAACCAACTGTTGCCTGCAATACACGAGAAAGTTATAATTATGTTGGTAAAATAATGTTATTTTTCAAATTTTAAAATATCGACTAATAATTAATTGACATTATCAGCATAATATGTTCCCACTCCTGATACTCAGAATCTGATGAAGGGACTGGATCGTAATTCAACAGGCGGGCCCAGAGAGAATTGGAGAATGCCACAAATCTCCAAATTTTTGGTTCTTAGACATCAGTTTGTTCATAATATTTTTTTCACCGACGTAGGAAGTTTTGTTTTGTTTATGATCGATGTAGTCAATGTATACAGGGTGACTGGTAGAACGAGGGAAGCTAAAAGGAGGGTATTGTACTCATCATTATGAACAACTTTTACTATGGGACCAAAGCGGAAATCGCGAAAAAAAATCAGCTGTTCCATACATTTAGTCGATTAATATTGAATTATTTATATAGAACAGCAGATTTTTTTTTCGCGATTTCATGTTCGTTCCCATAGTAAAAGTTGTTCTTATTGATGAGTACAACACCCTTCCTTCAACGATTCTCTCGTTCTACCAGTCACCCTGTATATGTTAATGATCAATTTATTCCAATGATATCCTATTAACAATTCTCACTTATTTTTATTCATTCTTAGTTCAGTTGTGCGCTTACTATCGAAACATTTATACAAGCATACGCACTACTCCATCTATTATTAACCTTAAGGATATAAACCCAAATGTATAATTACCTAACACCATGCAGATTTGTAAAGGTTCTTGTTAAACTAACCTTATAGTAAAATACGCTCCTCCCGCGTATATCAGCCTTACTAGGTACATTCTCACGGAGTCTCTTGGCAGTAGAAGTGCGCGGACGCACACTGCCAGTTGCCAGTAAGGAGCCTGAACGACGATCCTTGGCTACGCCGAATACGCTGACAAAGTAAGTCTGCCAACAAAGAGAGGAAAAGTAATTATAAACCCATTTAAAAACTTACCATGTGTAAGTTAGCAAGAAGCGTATCAAGATTCACAAAGCAGCTAGGGCACAAAAAAAGAACAATGTTTTTCCAGTTCAAAAACTCAAATACGATTTTGATAGACTTGGAAAGCTTAGAAACGTTGACAGTACCTCTACCATGAGTTTTCCGTGCCGTCTAACGTTCACGTTCACATGTAATATTTGTATGGGAATTTTTTCAGCGCCTCCAGCGGTATAAATAATGAACTAAAGTCACTATACAAATATTGCATGTGAACGTGAATGTTAGACGGCACGAGAAACTCATGGTAGAGGTAGAGAAGTAGTATCTATCGAAGACGATACAAAAGTTATAAAGAAATATGTTTTACCGTGCTTGGGTCCAAATTTTCGATCAAATGGTGAGTTCTTCCACCAACACAAGCAATAACTGGATCTTCATCCGTTACTCTTGTACTACGACCTAGAAGAAGTAAGCAATATTAACAGTTTCCTCTATAAAAACCTCGTTGTTGTTGTTTAAGTTAATTAATTTCTTACCAAATTTCTTCCTCCTTAAAACGTTATTGAAATTCCCTTCATAAATGTTAAAAGTGTCCGAATCCACGTTGATTTTATTGTCAACTTCAGTCGTGTCTGATCGGGTTTCATTATCCAATCGCTCGGTTAGTTTCAAACGATCGGCTTCGTGATTCAACCGATTGGATTTGTTCTCCAAACGACTTGTTCTGATGTCATGCTGAGCTGCGCAAAGTGATGTGTAGTTCTTCCTGTGGGATGCTACTACGCAGTATGTTGTGGCTTGAGGGTCGATGGGGCTGAGAACAATAATTTATTGATTGTAATAACCTAACCGTCAAAGACCCCCGACTCCAACTAGAAAGAGAGCTGTAACTTTTAAACGGCTAAACAGATTTTCATGAAACATAGCTAAGATGATACCCGATTAACTAACTATCAATAATTAAAAACTGCATTGAAATCGGTCCATCCGTTTTGGAGCTACGATGCCACAGACGGATACATAGATCCACTGATATCACAGATAGTCAGATACACACTACAAACATAAAACACTCCTCTTTTTTGTCGGACGTTAAAAAGAGAAAATATTGTAGAATGCTGTATTCTATTATAAAAAGGATGTTTAAAATTGGCGGCATCATTAAATCACTACAGAAATGTGTTGTTCGTAAGGATAGCATAAGACATGTATCAGACTTAGGTACAAATTCAAATTGGATACCAATATATGTATGTTTACGAAGTTACGACGTACAGTCTCCAAAGATGCGTAGTATTTTCGAAAAAAAAAAACTATTGCTAATGAGCGCACGTGCCTCTAAGGTTTGCGGACCCCAGCAATATAAGTACATAGGCCAGATAACTAAGAATGAAGGCACAAGGACAACTTATGCAAAATTAACATCACTAAATCCTTATTGAGCACTCAATAATGATCGTTTTTTAACTCTAACTTCAATCAACTTTAACACTGTCGGCAGAATCTTGTAACCACTTAATTAAACGAAAATTTCTCGAAGAAAAACTCAAGAAAAGCAGACATTGTACACTTTAATCAACTAAGAACTAGAAACGGGGACTTGCAACTTTCTTAACGAGCTTTATAAGGAGTCAATTATCGAAGCTAAATTGACGACGCACGTTAAAAAGATGAAAAATTCTATTGAATTACATTAATGGTAGGATGGGTTAGCTACAAGCCGTGTTTAAGGATAAAAAAGTTGTTTGTTCATTACACGACGACGATTCTAAACAACCTGTATATAATTCTTTTTAAGTTTTGATTGTTGGATAATGATTCGTACAAAAATGATTTACTGAAATTGTTTTTTTAAGTTGGATTATTAGATGGTAGTATCTCGTAAGAACTCATCCCAAAAAACGAAGTTATGTGTATGTATTATAAAACTTATCGTTGAATTCGTATTGATACATCAATCAGTCACGCATTAAAAATGAATCAATCTTTACAGTCTGCACTTATTTTAACTTTTAGAAACAATAACAATCTTATTACAGAAGATAATAAGTCAAAGTGAGCGCCGACTACAAAGACTTTTAGTCTATAAGCAACAAAAAACTTCTTTATATAAAACTCTTCGAAATTTTTTACTAGAAAAATATCGAGCGTTTCAAAAATACTCCACTTTGATACCCACTTAAATAAATGGTTAAGTTATCACCCAGTTCAATACGACGGTGGCATCCATACAATTAAATCGGAAAAAAACTAAAGGCATGTCCTAGCAAGGTGAATCAAGACCTAGTCCTACACTACGCAAACCAGTACGCGGTCTTAATTAAAATGTGCGTTTGCTGTTACTAATTACGTATAGATTGTGCTGAACTGGCAATAAAAAACTAAGAAAATAATTTGGTTGATTTGTTTGTTAGTGACGCAACACATAATCGGCACGTTAGAAAACGCCTGATTTGACAAGATCAGGTACAGGTTTGGAGGAACGAGGTATGGTGTTCCTCCATTGAAAAGTGAGGATTCTCCGATCAGGTGCGGTGATGTCACCTGGCGGGCCGAAGCCCAACGGTTGTTATCGGACAGTTATAAATGTGTTAGATATGATGATCTTTAATTTCCTTGCGTGTTTCATACTTCGTAACCTAATCGGTCGAATTCGTATTCTAGTTAGCTTGCTACGTCGCTGCATATTTATATTATTAATATATCGCTAAGTATATACCTAAAGGTCTTATTTTAATAATGCAAAATATTTTATTTTAGGCTATAAAGACTTTTTTTTGCAATTTAAAAAAAAAACTACTTCTTTTTTTTACGTTTTCAAAATTAATTAAATAATTGATGTTCCCGTTTGCATAAAATCTTTATTTCTCTATGTTTATGAATGACACTAAGGTCATGAACTCGACCTCATGACCTGGTGGACTCGGCTACTCTGATACACACACGCAGCCCGGCGCCGCGCCGCCCGATCATACATTTAGAACAGTGGTCATCAACAAAAACACCTAGGTATCCAATAAAAAATTACACGAAATTGGACAGCCCTGTCACCAGAGCCTTTTCGAACGGGACTAAACATTGGCACTTTGGAACAGTACATTGGTCCGTAGATCTTACACAATTAAAACCCATGGAATTCCTATACACAATGTTGTAAGCAACTCCTATGATTTATAGGCTACGTGAGTAGTCAAAGAAAAAGCTGCCCATAAAAATTGACATCAGGAAATGTTTCTAACTGTGATCAGATACCTCAGAAATATTCCTTTTAAGGTTTTTATATAGCAATTGACGAGTATGAAAAGACTAACATTGCAATGGCTTTTTAAGGAGAGAACAGTATTTCAAATGAATTTATGCTAGCACCAGTATAAATTCTTGAGCGTTCATTATCAAGTAGCTAATGTAGAAAAATCAATCAGTTGTAGAAGGGGTATTATGTGAAGTAAACTTTAATAGAATATATCTACAATACATGATAATTTTTTTGAAGAGCACATAATTTTCAGTGTGATTCAGTGTACATTCCCAAATTCAACCGCAGTACAAAAATTCACTCCAAAACAAAATAAAAATTTGATTTTGTATGGCTTGCGCTAGTAAATTATGCGTGTCCCCCATACTAAGTCAAATTGTTTTGTTTTAAAGTGTATCCCAATACTGCGGTTGCATTTAGTAACAGAGACTGAATCACTCTACATATTATGCGCACTACATAAAAAAATGTATTTTCATGTAAACCTTGTAAACCAGATGCTCATAATCGGAATTGATCCAATTTTGAAAGTTCAACATTTGTACATTGTGTATTATGCTTTAAAAATCACTCACTCGACAATTTGAACATTCTTGAGCTGCATCAAAATTGAATCGATTTCTGGCGCGATAACCTTGTTGGATCTATATCCACGATCCAGACATTACATAGTGGAGAAGTCCAGAAGACATTAAGTACATTAAGATTTAAAAAAGAAAAGTATTTGATTTAAGCTGTTTTAAAGTGATAGTTCATATTAATATAAATTATTATTCCTAATAATAATTTAATTCTCCGAAAGGACCACCACTGCAAAATTTTGAATTACAAATGTTCCAAGAAAAATATTCCCAACTTTCTTCATATTTTGTTGAAAACAGAGGCGTAGTGATATAAATTTATCGGTTTTCTTGTGAGTAACACATGTCATGTATGTGAGACATTTATTTCTAACGGTTCTACCAACAACTTGTTTTTTATTGAGATATTTCTAAGTGTCCGCTGACGAGGACGTGATTTAAGAGCTTGTTCGAATGATTCCGAGGTATGTTTCACCGAATTACGCGTTGGATATGGTTCAGACGTTACAATACTTTATTATCTCTACACAGTATAAAACAAAGTCGCTTCAAATCAAATCAAATCATTTATTTACCGTAATATGGGTATACATGGGGTGGTACATATAATAGAAGTTCGCTTTCCGTGTCTGTCTATCAGTATATCCGCTAAATCCTCCTAAACCACGAAACGGATTTTGATACAGTTTTCACCACAGTTAGATAATTTTTCACGGAAGGTTTATATGTATAATACTTTCATATTTAATGTAAGGATAGTAGAGAAATTGCACACGTACGAAGCCGGGAGCGGGTCGCTAGTAAGTAACATCTATTTCACGTCCAGCCGTAACCAGTTCCAAATGACACACTACAGGATTAACCAACACTTAATTCAGTTAACGGTCACATAGTTACTTTATTAAAAGTTACAGATAGCAGTCTAGATAACATATGACTTGTGTAACGAAGTATAGGTAAGTTACAAGATTTAGACGCTAAGAATTTAATCTAGAATTATGATACGTAAGAGGTATTTTTTAAGAATATTATCGAAGTATGGTTTTGTTCCCGTTTTTCTACTTAACCCCCGACAAGAAAGACTGTTATAAGTTTGTAGTGTGTACCTATCTGTCAGTGGCATCGTAGCTCCAAACGGATGGACCGATTTCAATGCAGTTTTTTTAATTGAAAGCTAGTTTAATCGGGTATCATCTTAGCTATGTTTCATGAAAATCTGTTCAGTCGTTCAAAAGTTACAGCTCTTTTACTAGTTGGAGTCGGGGGTTTAGAAGGTTAGGTTATTTCTTTCAAAAAAGCAAAACAGCAAGCAACCAAGGAAGCACTGATAGCCTAGCGGTTGAACGGTTGATCGTCCATGCAGGACGATCTGAGTTCGAACCCCTACACTTCTGACTTTTCCAATTAATGCCCAGCACCCTAATTACGTAAAAATCACGTGACAGCGACCCGACAGCCACGCTACAGTATAATAATATTATGAAAAAAAAAACACTTAAAATATTTACTAAACGCGCAGTGCGCATAACTAAACTTGTTCAAAAAGGTAGCCTGGGAAAAAAGAGAACGGACAAAAGGAAATTAAACAGTATTGATACTATTTAAAAGAGTTTTATTCAACCCATCAATGAAAAAAACGTGGTGGACTTACCTAGGTTCCCAGTTAGCTGCAAGCCTTCTTCGTGAACGCACTCGGAGTCGCATGCGCACCTGTCTTGTAGCTTCTCCTCGGACACTGATTACGGCAGCGCCACCTTGTGTTGATGATAACTATAAGAAAAAACCTTTAGGTCATCCTGGAATGTTTAAAGGTATTTACCACGTTATTTCCTCGGACAAAAAACTTTCGAGTATCTAGAACTAAAAAGTTTAAAATAATAATTTCTCTTGTGAAAATGAATAAACGTTTTATGCAAATGGAAACATCAATTATTTTAATAAATTTTGTAAAAGTAGGTATAATATTTTTAGATAAATATAAAAAGATTTTTTTTGCGGAAATTAGATTTTGTCACCAATTGATTTACCTCCTAAAATATTATGCATTATTAAAATAAGACCTTATATACATAACTAGCGGCCTGTCCCGGCTTCGCACAGGTGATTTGAGATTTCGTAGAGACCTCAATTTTTTTTGGGAAATAAAATGTATCACATTTTTCTCAGTGATAATTTATAGCATTCTACTGGTGAAAGAATTTTAAAATCGGTCCAGTAGTTTTTGTTTTTTTTTTTACGAACAAATATAAAAATCTTTTCTCTTTACTATACTAGTGTAGATAGCTCAATATTTTTTTGAGATTTCTAGATTCTATTCGTAAATATTTTATTGTAAGTACTTACGACTAAAACGTATTTGTCATGTTGTGATATATTTAATGAAAATGTACTCATTTCTCCGTTGCCACTCTCCTTTTGAAGATTAAGTTGGCCTGAAAAGAATAAAACCAAAGATTTTGTTGTAAAAATATTAAATAGTTAAAAAAAAACATGAAGAAAAATAAAAAGTAGTAGCCTACTGGTATCGGGACAGAGACCAAGTCCTAACAATACGTGCCGTGCCCATCATAACCTATTATTGTACTAGTCAGAAAAGAGGTCACAGAAAAGACCTCTTTCTGTGTTCTGTGGTACTAGTAGGTTCAATGCTTGGAGCTGCCCGACTGGGGAAGTACCTCCACCTAGCTGATCACGCAGAATAACAAATAAAATAACAAATAACACTGCTCTTTTGTAGTGTTGTGTTCCTAACAGTGAGCAAGGTCACCTGTACTCCTTGAGGAAGCGTTCTTGTCGGGGACCCAACTGCCAACACGACGCTAGTAGTAGGGTTGGCAACGCGCGAGTGACGCCCCTAGTGTTGCAAGGGTCCATAGGTTACCGTAACCGCTTACCATAAGGTGGGTCGTAGGTATGCTTGTTTTCCACCTTGGAGGTACAATTTTTTTTAAAGAGCATGATTAGCTTACAATGGCGAAGGGTGATAATTTTCATAGGGGAAGCCGTCCCAAAAAAGCTCACTCACCAATTAATGCTGCAAGACAAAAATCTATACCGTCTCTTGTAATCTATATAGTAATGTCTAGAATGTATGCTTTATTTTTCATTGTTTTTATTTTATGTAATTTTCTGGTTTTTTTTATTTTTTATGTTTGTTATGTGTGCATGCTCGGTGTCCTGTGTGCAAAAAATAAATTGATTTTCTTTCTTTCTTTTCTTTCTAGAAGAGTTCGACCTAACTGAATAACAAGCCTTTTTTGTCAGTTGGATGAGTAAATAACATAACATTAAGTTGATCTATAATATGAATTAACCAATTCCTAAAGGGAAGCCGATGGGAATCGGGTTGTATGGACTCTTCGCCACTGTTAGTTTATCACTTTCTCAAACGTTTGGTGCAACTAGCTGATGGCCATAATATCTTTAGTAGGTACCTATATCAGTTAAATTGTTGGTGGTACTTGCGGTATGGGGATAAATTTTTGAGAGAAACGTAGGTAGTCAAAAATTATTGCACAGCATATCAAAAGTACTTACTGATCATGTTGATCATTAAGTGTGACTTGGTAAGCTTAGGTACAGTGGGGGATCTTCTCGCTATACAGAAATTTCTTCCAGACAAACATTGAGTGGACTGGAATGTCATGGAAAAGACAAAGATTCTACGTAGAAAGTCTTACCGTTATTATTTCCAGTCTTTCCGTAGTATAGTGCCCAGTGGAAGTCTCTGGAACATGGACTGATGGTGATAAAGACGATTGTCTGGGATATGGATGTGGTGTTCAATTCCAAGCTGGAACAAAGAAAAATATATTACCTAATAAGTTTTCTATGATAAAACGAGCATTTTGTTGATATTAGTCAACTACTTACTACACCAGTCTTTAAAATTGAGAAAAAATATGTATTTTTCAGTAGTGTATACGTGTATCAGAAATGCGTGGTCATATTTAAAGATGTGAATCAGACCATGAAACTGAATAGCATTCTCTATGGGGACGAACATCGTAATCGCGAAATAATTATCAGCTGTCCCATACAAAACTTCAGAAAGTACCTACCTGTCCCAAACGTATGGGACAGCTGATAATTTTTTCGCGATTACGATGTTGGTCCCATAGAGAAAGTTGTTCAGTTTTATGGTCTGCCCACACCCTTAAATATGACTCCGGATTTTTGGGTTCACGTTGTGTTGTTGGGGTCCAAAACGTTCAATATTTTACATGATTTGAATATTATTTATAAACTATACAAAAGTTGTTGTTGAAGGAAAAGGACAACAGCTGTGTCTATATCTTACGAATGTTGGAGATGGAATCACGAAAAAGAACATTAAAAACAATGATTTGTTCTTTGCTGGGAACCAATCGACCTTTATAAAGCACGTCTACATACCTAACAGGTAACTTTTTAAATTTCACATTGGTATAAAACTTACCTTCTGCTGTCACCTTCACCGAGTCTATAGACCGTTTGGTTGTCAATCGGCAACCATTCCACCGGGACCTTAGCCACAGGTCTGGTGACCAGGACAGTAGGTAACGCGAGACCTGCTCCCGCTGCGTGGAGGACCAGCAGACTTGCTAGCCTCATTGTGAAGATGCTGAGTTTTCTGGAACAAAGAAGACACATCATAACCTTATTGAAATTACTTATATAGCAATGGACAAATCGGCTGCTGAACTTCTTAAAAAATATCAATAATAGCTACGGTACGCGACCTGGGAGTCGGACCCAGGGCTTCGGTAATCCAATGCTGTGGGTGACTTATCAACATTAAGCTATGATGCTGGGCTCTGCTGCACCCTATTTAGCTAATTCGCTCCTCACTCGTTCGCTTTTAATTTAAATAATTCAAATATTGTTTATCCAATATTTTTTTGTATAATGGTACACTCATATTCTAGTTTGCAAACATACACGCTATAAACAGCACCTACAGCTACACCTCATATTATTATCATACTCATATATACTAAACATTTTCTATTTCACTCCTTGTTTTTCAGATAAATTATTGTCCCGTCCTGATTACCAGGACCATCCTATTGTCACATACCAAACTGCAGCTATTAAAAGACTAAAAAAGACACAATAGATTTGTCCTTCATCGTCCTTCGTTCGTGGTACTCTATTTCTCTGCTATCACGACATCTACACAAATGAATATATTATACAGAAATATATACGGATCCGGAACAGAATATTTATAGGATTTAAACACAGAAAACTTTATCATGGGTACCGGATTTGTATTTATTTATTTTTATATACTTTATTGTACACCTGAATATAACAATTTTATTTGCATGTGCATTAGAATAAGGGGATAACACACCCTCCATGATTATTAGGGTTCCTTAGAATTAACAACCCTTAAAGTTTCGTCATGTCTGCTTTTGTGTGCCCGTTTGTCTGTACATGGCTTTTTATTTGCTTGTCCAACTGTATGCTCATCTGTCTGTCCGCACGTCCATTTATATGTCCCTCTGTACATCTATTTATCTCATATATATGTCTCAGTGACAAAAATATTGATTATAATTATTTTGTCAGATTGTCCATCACAAAGTTTGAAACTGATTAACATTATGGCGTTCCAATTTATCTGTCAGTTTGCGCAAAATCAAATATTTTTAGGTGACTTCATGTCAGATATGATATCTTTATGACTACGCACCCCAAGACGCACCCCTACTCATAGCGTACGACATGCACTTTATAAGATTTTATTCTTAGATCTTTCGAATAATATTATCCAAAAACCGTTCCAACAGAATAAATTGTACAAAAAAAACTATAAATCAATGACAACACTATTGTTTTGAACAAAGAAAATAGACAGAAAATCCAATTGAAGTTTCTAAAATAGACACCCATGTCACTTGTTATAAATCGATTATTCAATGAGTGCCGATTATACAACAGGGATCGATTTAAATCGGTTCGAATCGATAGTTGCAACGAGGT
This sequence comes from Allophyes oxyacanthae, assembly GCA_932294325.1. Lineage (NCBI taxonomy): Eukaryota > Metazoa > Arthropoda > Insecta > Lepidoptera > Noctuidae > Allophyes > Allophyes oxyacanthae. Next base: position 3,647,218 of record OW028625.1, read on the forward strand.
CAGTGGTCTTGGCAATTATATTTGACACGTGTATCAAAAACTGGGTGGGTATCGCATGTTTGTGGGTGGATATATATTTAACAGCCTCAGACGAAGGAATAATCTTAATCCTTGTTCTGAGTTATCAGCTTGTAAGCAGAGTAGTGTACTGCTAAGCCTAGGGGAATAGACAGATTGGTGATCCCTGTAGATTTGTTTTGTAATCGTATGATGGCGTAAAATTTAAGCCTTATATTTCTTAAACATACATACAGGATTCACAAAGCTTACATGAAACAAAGCAGAGCGACCTATATGCCTTGGGGAAAGCTGTTCTGTTTTATGAACCTGATTACCTCTTAAAATATTGCTAGTCATTTTTATTTCACACAGTAAAATAAACTCAAGGCCGATCGCTAGTATGTATAAAGCAAAGGTTGTTAAACTTCGTTAGATTATAACATACAATAACTTAACTTGTAAAGTTGCATTCCCATATCATTCCCATAAAAAGGACATCTTGTTCCTGTTAGGAATGTTCTCCATAGTTAGCTTATTAAGCATTTTTTCTTGTGACATCCCATTCTATTGCTTCTTTTCTGGTCCTTTGAGACGGTTTCCGATACATTATTACAATCAACGATTATTATTGCTTAACGCCAGGAAAATACGGATACATTTTTTTGCTAACAAACTTTATTTTCATTACAAAATTAATATTTCTAATATTGTAGGTACGATATCACTAAAAGGTATTGTTGTAAGCCTTATAAGTTTAATTAACCAGGTTGAAAATCCCACCCCCACGATCGCCAAACCAATGTCTTAGCTGTTTGGCTACTGTTACTTGTGTATTATTACTCCCTTTATTCAATTTTTTACATTTTTAAATACATATTATTAAATAAAATAAAATTTACATTTAAAAATATAAAAAATAGGAACCAACCGGTATCGGGAACAGGGTCCAAGCTACCGGTGGCTAGGGCTCCAGAGAGAGGAACCTCCTCACAATACGTGCCGTGTCGAGGAGTACCGCCTTCTGTATCAAGCCCTTGATCCAACCCCCCAACGAGAGCCTCATAAGATGTTGGTCGAGGCTAATTATTATTATTACTATTATAAGAGTTATGAATGGGGTATAATTTACCATGTTTATACTTTGTTTTACTATACCTAATCCAATCCAATTATTAAAACAGTAGACAAAAGTTTGTTTGACCGTTAGGGTTCATAAAAACATTTCTTTTTTTATACCACTAAGGTGACAGTCTAGCATACGGCCCGCCTGATGGTAAGCGGTAACCGTAGCCTATGGACGCTTACAACACCAGGGGCATCACTCGCGCGTTGCCAACCCTACCCCCTACTACCGATACGATAGCTCCCCAAGGAGCACTGGCGACCTTGCTCACCGTTAATAACACCACATTGCGAAACTGCTACTTGTATACTGTGTTGGATATCTGCAGGAAGCAAACACATTTTTTTTTTTTTGTATATTGTATAATTCTATACATTTCCTTGCTAAAATGGGTTTTATTTGTCTATTTAATTGTTATATGATAATTATACAGTCGTTAAAGAATGATTGTAGGTACTCATAGTAATGAACAACTCTGCAAAAGAAAAAAAAAATCGCCGCGAAATATGTTTTCGACTTCACGTACAAATTCAACCACCTGATTGTACCATTATGTATGGGAAGGCAAATTTTTTTTTGCATGGAAAAGTTTTCCTTTTTCAAAGTTGTCCAACGTATAGAAACGACTTAAATTCACCTGTATATAGAGTACCTACCTATTATATTAAGTACTTTTATTACTTATTTATTTTGTTCGAACAAAATTAAGAATGAGTTGGAATGCGGATACTAGATGTACTGAGGAGAACTAAACCAGGTTAATAGTTGATAAAATAGTACAATGTTACATAGCTAACAGGTTGCCAGCTGATGTCCTGTCTACTAGTTTCGTAGTAGGTTACTAGTGAACTAATAGAAATAACTTCTTATATAAATAATATCAATCTTAAAATTTTAGGCGGAATGATAATCATCAGATAAGTACATTTAAGTAAATCATTACATAATATGTTTTTATTGCGAAAAAACTCTGTAATCGTGACCTATTTATTTAATAGAAACCCAATTATTTGTTCAACTTTTAGAATTTAAGCAAAAGGATCAGGTCCTTCTTTTTTTTTGCGAAATATTTGCCGGTTCGCATGCAACAACTCACCAATGCTTCATCTTTTCAAAGTTTAATCGGGGGCTCTACCGCGTAACTAAAATGGTAATGAACATCGACGCTGGTAATAAACTTCAATATGATCCTGAGAGACTAAACTTCGAGCTACCTTGTAAAAACAATACCGATCATGAAATTAGGACTCCCATCTTCATGATCGGTAAAAATATTACAAGGTAGCCCAAAGTTTAGTCTCTCACGTACCTACGTATTGAAGTTTATTACCAGAGTCGATGTTCATTGCCATTTTCGTTACGCGGTAGACCCGCAGATGAATGGTATAGGAATGATGGAACACTTTTTTACCATAGATCTTACCGGGCGCCTGAACAACAACTTACCAAGGTATAGGAACGCATAGAAGACTAGCAAACAAACAAACATTCATTTAATATAAAAGATTTTATGATCGAAGTCAAAGTTATTATTGACACACCTGTTACATCGTCCACTGAGGTGGCCTCTTTGTTGGAAACCACAACTAACCACATAACGAAAATTTCGAACAATAATATTGTAAATTTCCTAACATGTTGTCACGTCACACGTGACCACGGACCAAAGGACCAAAGGTCAGTTCAATAACCCACAACAACACGCTAATTCTACAACGGTCTACGTGTTCAATATAATGACAGTTTTAAGCGCTGAGCAGATGACGGAGTTTCTGTCCGGCGGACTGCGGCGGACAAAAAATTGTAAGAAATTTATTTATTTAATACTTTTCATACAAAGGCGGTCTTAATGTCTAAGCCATTCTCAGCCAGACAACTTTAGGGTGATGCAGAGACAAAAACATGGTAGATGAACTAGTCATTATTATTAGGTGAGGTTATGTAGAACCTAAGTAATTCAAAACAATAATACACTTACACTAAAATATGTAGGTACATACAATAATAGACACGTAAAGACATACAATTTTTTTTTTAAATCGGCATGGGCTCAACGCTCCCAACGATCATTTTTGTTCGTAGTTATCAGTGTCTTTACTGGCAACAACTACCAAGCACAGTAATTCTTGTCCGGGGCAGTCCGCCGGACGAATAGTCCGTCGTCTGCTCAGCGCTTTATGATGCTGACGGGGCTGTCACATTTTTGTAATGCATCACAGATGTTTGCTGACGCTCGCGTCGATGACTTCTATGCCATCATTAATAAAGGGAGGGTAAAGGCCCGACAGTTGTCGTAGGATGCTTAAGATGGATGTCATAGGATAAGTAATCCTAGGTATAAGAAATTATAATACCTACTCACACTATGGATCTTAAGTAAATATCCCGAGGGAAAGCCTTGTACCTCTTTAAGCATATTGCGCGCACGGAGGAGTGTGAGATTTCGCATTGTTAAAGTTTATATGGAGAAGAATTGTAGAAAGCTAAAACTTGTATTTATAATAATACTAGCTGTGTTCGCGACATCGTCCGCGTAGAATTTAACAAAATTATTTTTTCTTTAAATTAAAGGTAAAAGGTAAAAGTAAATAGGTCCAGCCGTTTCTGAGGTTAGCCGAAACAAACACATATAGAGAGAAAGACAAAAAAAAAAATGTTTTATTGTACCGTATATACTTTCATTATGCATTTAGTAAAAAGCATAGACTTATTGGGGAGCCCTGCTTATTATTTCTATGGTAAAAAGCTATTATTTTGACAAGTTTTGACATTACAAATAAAACAGATAGGTACTTCGATTTTATATTTACTGATTTTATTTTATTTTTATTTTCTGTGTTTTTAGCATTTATGTGCCAATAAACTTTATTTCTTTCTTTCTTTCTATTTATTTGTATAGACAATTTTATTTATTTGTTTAGATTACGGTCGAATTCCAACCACTGGGCGACCACTAGGTTTTATTAATAAAACTATAACCATTTTATAACGTCCATTTGCAATAACCACAAAGGGTCTTTGTTTGTGGAAAACAGTCGCTAACTACGTAAGTATTCATAAACCTTTACATAAATTGTACCTATTGTTGTTATTTAAATGATTTATTAGTTCCTACTTACTTTGATTTTACGATAATTACCTATAAATATATATACAGTGTCTCAAAAATCAACATCAAGCCGGAAACGGGTGATAGGCCCAGTGGAGAAAGTTCTCGAAAACAAATAATTAAAAAAATCTTAGTCCTATACTTTTAAAACTATATGTCTGATGTGAATCCGTATATATATTTATAATAAAATGGGATAAGGGCAGGAGAATGATGATGTCTGATTCTTTATATATCTTATACCTTTAAATATGACCACGCATTTCTGATACACATTATGGATAAACTATCAAAATACATTTCCCGGATACGCCAAATAAGGAATTTTCTCTAGGTAAACGGTATTTTCCATTAGAAAACAATAGTCTTTACAACCCATAAAACTTCTTAATAATTCATTCATACAAGCATCTTCACTTCTAACTAAACGATACAAAAGTAGAAATCTAAGGAAGTTAATAATGCATTCAAGAAGTAACAGACTGCTGTAAATATTATAAGTTAATAAGTAAACGGTCATGAATATAGCGGAAAATGAATTTTCTACTAATAAATTAGTAGTGTTTAGACATAAACATAATGGAACAATTTGCCATAAACTGTTTAACATGCATTATTATATAGAAAATAAGTACCTTTTAATAATCAGTCGGTTCCTGTAATGGTAAGACAGCACTGAATAGAACTATGCAGTTTTGTTTAGTGCTGTCTTACCATATTATAATAATGAAATCGTATGAGATAGAACGCACTACGCGGCAGCAGATTTCATATTAAAAATAATTAAAATAGATATAATATAATAATTAAATATATAATATAATTAAATATATTATTTATAATAATAATTAAAAATAATATTTGCCCGCATAGCTCCGCTGCAGTTCGGTTCTGCTCAGTGCGGTCTGAGAATCCGGTCCCGATATACTTTTATGACAATTGATGACTAGTTCCGACGTGGGAATTAAAACTAAAACGAATGGCTTATAAGAAGGGTAATGGCACCTCCTAATTTAAAGTCAACTATGTTTGTGCATAAAATAAACACGTAATGTGTTTTTTGCGATGTTTATGAGCTTTTGACAAAAAATCTTCAAATGCAAATACTTCTTCTTAGCGTGTCGATGGCAAATTATATGTACTTGGCCCAGTATTCCGCCACGCGAATAGCTGAATCAGTTGCAGCCATAAGCTCCTCACGCGTGCAGGTGGTAGGGCATGCGGCGCAGGATAGAAGGTGGGCCATGGTTTGCGGTGAGACACCACACTCGCACTGCAGGTCCAATCCAGGTGTGAAATTCCACCTGTGAAGATTGTCTTTACTTCGGCCGACTTGGGATCGTAGAAGTCGGCCATGGTAGTTTATGCAAATACTTGAAAACCGTATGTAAACATTTAAAAAAGATAGTTTATAGGTACAAAAAAACATAATTGGAGTAATTTTTCATGCCGATGAAGTATGTAAAGTTCAGTAAGTATACGCAAAGTACGTAGATAGGTAACGAGCGAAGAATAAGTAAGTAGGTAAGTAAAGGCAAAGCAAGTAATTAAAAGTAAGTAAGGGCAATTTTGTTCACTCTGCACGACCTGGGAATCGAACATAGGACAAGACCAGATGCTCAGCAGCCGCAGTTGCGACCTCTAGACCAACGAAACAGTTAATTTTTTTATTATCTAGGTACACACCAAGTACACACAAAATCATTTTTAATAATGAAGAAGGATTTCAGAAACACTTAGATACAAAGGTGCTTATTTGAAAAGAATTTTCTGGTAGCAGACTTCTGACAAGAGAGGGTAGCAAAGAAATTGAAGGCACAGTGTATAAAACTATGAGAATGACTTAAAATCTGGAAATTAATAGATACTGTGTGTCCATTCTGTTCCACATTTTGACAGTACCAAACTAGAATAAACGCATATTTGTCTTTTTCCTTTTCTATTATATGGAAACAGAAAGAGACCAATAGATATAATAGGTACCGAAATCTAATAGACGCGACGCATAAAAGAGCATTACCTCTTGGCAGCGACGTACATCGTTGCATCATTTAAAAACGGAAATATATTGAGAAATACGTATGTTAAGTCCTTTTTCCCATTAAAAAGGTAAATTCAAGCTACTGTCGCTAAACATCAAATAAAAATAAAAAAAACAAATCGCTTTAAAAAATGCACACATCCGTAATCTATTTGAATCGCCTTTGCACACAGCGCCACCGCCCAGCTATTTTTATAATTAATAGAAAATAGTTGAACATACGCTAATTGTTTTTATTCAAGTAATTATCCTTAAAAGGGAAAATATATGGGAACCATAAAATACCAATAAAGATCGGCCACCTAAGTGGTTTTTGCGTTGTTATTACCAGCTTCTACGTTCACACATTTTAATGGTATCGAAGGTACGTGGAGATATTCTAGAATTTTTATAATTATGTACTAATATGGCTGTAGGTTCCTTAATGCAGAAATAATTAAAAAGAAACCAATATTGCTAGAATCACTAGAAACTGTAAAATCGATCGATCAGTCAAAGATATCGATGAGGGGTCGTCACGTAAGTCGACCCAGATATCGCTGAAGTAAAGAAAAGAAAGAAAGAAAGAAAAAGAAGAAAAAAGTATTTATATGACACAGCACAAAAACAATTTAAGTGAAGAAGAAAGAAAAGAAGAAGTGAAGTGAAGCGTGAAGTTTGAAGTGATTTAGGAGAAGCTTCTCTTCGGGAGCTTCAAGCTAATTCGCAAGAAACTGCCAAGGATCGATATGAGTGTCGTTCTCTCGTATCGGAAGCAACTACTTTGCAACTACTAACTGGCACTTAGAGCCCATGGAGTAGGTAATTAATTAAGAAGTCAAAGAAAAGTTGCAGCAGGTTCATAATGAAAACCTGCTTGTTCCCAGCTTTTAGTTCTGCAAGATGTTAGTTCATCTCACAAAACTAAAACTTAAACGACTTACAAAGAGTTTTTATTTTCTTGAAATTTAGATTCTCTCGTTGTTCTGTGGTGTACGCAAATTTATGGGAGAAGTCTTTATTTTTTACCAATAAATTCGCAAACAAGCTTACCACATACGGCCCGCCTGATGGTAAGCGGTTACCGAACCCTATGGTTGCTTGCAACACCAGAAGCATCACTCGGGCGTTGCCGACCCTACCATTAGCGTCGTGATTGCAGTACGGGAGAAACACAATTTTCATCAGTGTTGGTCTTCTAGTAAACTGCATAAACCCTTAAAGGGATAGGGGTTAGAAAGGTATGACATTTTATACTTGGTGACTCATTAATTTATCTTTGTTCAACTGTTACAAAGATCATATCACCAGAAAATCAACTTACTCCCCAATCATGACTCACTAAGCTCTCGGAATTACAATCGACATACTACAACGAATGGAGGCATAAATCGTGTGGTCGTAAAAAAAATATTTCTCAATAATGGTCAACAGGAATGACTCTGTCACCTCCATACTGCGAGGTATTTGTTCTGAAGGAAATATAGGCAATAATGTTTATTTTTAAACGGCCAACACTGATGAGGTATACCAGTAGGTACTGGGTAGTGTTGCCAGCTTTTTTGTTTTATTTCGGGATAAATGCCTACAGCAAAGCTAGCACAGCAAAAAAGGGAGGAGAAAAAAGCGGAGAAAAAACATCTCTTTACCGTTTCCTTTCTCGATTTTTTGTTTTGTCTTCTGTCAGGGAGACAAAGATGGGAGAAAACGGGTTTCTCCACCCACTGTGCCAGCTCTGCTGGGTTAGGCGATGCGGAAAGAGAACAGTCTTGTAGCGCAACTTGTATATCCAGAGTAATTTTTATTCATTGCCCGAGTTTACCCGATTGTGCCCGTGACTTTATGGAAAGAAAGAAAGAAAGAAAATTCATTTAATCCGACTAGACACTAGACAACACAACGCACAGAGAAACGTAAACAACTTTGGCCAAAAAGAGAAGAAAAAAATAACATGATTGTTTTGTCGGCATGCCAGTACCAAAGCGATGTTTTTGTCTAGCCTATGTCCAGCATTGAATTGGGAAAGGCTGAATTCAATGAAGCCACTGAAGTAGATCCAATCCAATTTTTCCAATTATTTATCCAATTTACCTTTTTTTTTTTTTAATTTATTTATTAAACATTTATAGTTACATTTTTGTTTTCTAAACTAAGACTGCTAATGGAAACCGATGTGGTTTACCTATTATTAATTTATTATTTATCCAATTTTTCTGGTCAAACTGCAGTGCTTAACCTGGTTAGTTCTCTGACCAAAATGAAATGTTTCTAGGAATTTTACAAATCTCGACTACTCATTGATTTTCCGTGTAAATTGAACTGGCCTGGCCGAATGCAAAATTCGGTTCCAAAACACAAGGTCGCTTGGGAAAAGTTGAACACCTTGGCTTGATGTTTTTAATTGTGACCATCATGGACGTACCCAGCTTTTGGCCTGGGGGCATCAGGAATTTCAATAGTTCTTAGGTATAGGCACATAATTACACGCGACACGGTTGGCGCAGTGGATAAGCGATTAGCCTTCTGCGCTACGTGCCGCGGGTTCGATCCCCGCACGGAACAAATATTTGTATGATCTACAAATAGTTGTTTCGGGTCTGGTCGTTTGTGCATGTGACATGTATGTTTGTAAACTGTACCCTCGATACAGGAGAAATCCTAGTGAGGGGCAATGTTTTTTAAAAAAAACAAAAATCAAATCAATTATCCAACGAAATGTATGAAAGAAAAAAAAGAAAGAAATAAACTACATTTATTATTAACAACAACACACACACCCACAAAACAAATATAGGTACAATAACGAAGAAATAAATAAACAGGGTTACAAAAATCAAAATAAAAACACAATTAAAAAATTCCTAATAAACACGCATACACATGAAGAAAAAAAAAACAAAAATCAATCAATCAACTATCGTAAGATCGCACGCCTCCATCCCCGTTCTTGTGGGTGTGTGTGTACATAACAGCCGAGACATATGAGGGTATGAGAGGCAGGAAAGGTCCAGGGGGGAATAATGGCCCCTCTAGGTACAGCCGTGGTGATCATTGTAGACTTCGGCTCACAGCATTCACAGTCACAATGGTAGGACTATGAGGTTCCAAAAGGAAAATATAAAAGCATATTGAGAAAATGATTCATCAAAATCAGTTCATCTGGTTACTACACCAGGAGATTGAAGTACCTATTACTTATGGGCAGTTTCCTTCGCCGAAATGGTGAAATAAATGTGCCAGAAACCGTTGTTTCTTTTATTATGTTTTTATGTTTGACGGTAAAGTACAATGACCAATTATCGACCAACCAATTTGCTACAGAGGATAGGAATTTTAATTTACTAAATATGGTTTGCGTAGAGAATGCTTGTATGGAAATTTCCTTTTATTTTGTATGTGATCGATCATGTTTAATGTAGGTAATTATTTTCAACTTGGTCGGTAGATAGATTTTATAGCGTCAAATCTCTGCTAAATATTTATATTACAGCATGGAAATCAAGGAGGGAAGCCTTTGCCCAGCAAGGGGATGATACAGGCTAACAATATCTAACAGTAATGTTATATTACCATGATTTAGAATCATGTGCCATGAAAATAACAAACGTTTAAAATTGACCGTATATTGGGCCATGTTCACGGACGAACAGATGCTTAAGATTAAATCACCGATTACCCATACAAAAACTGATGTTTAAACGACTGATTTTGCCCTAATCATCTGTTATGTTGTCGGTGAACTTTGGCCTAAGTACAAAAGCTTTTGAACAGTCGTTTAAGTTTCTTAAATGTGGATAAAAAAGGACCAAAGTAGATAAGAAAACATAAATACAGGGTATATCGCTATTTATTATTATTAGAATTAGATTATCACTTGCGATAACGGTGAAGGAAAACATCGTGAGAAAACCTGCACATCTGAGTGGGCCTCATAGAGTCCTCGATAGTGTTAGTAGTCCGCCAACCCACACCAGGCCAGCGTGGTGGACTAAGGCCTAATCCTTCTCACTCTCAGAAGAGAACCGTGCCCATCAAAGGGACAGTAATGGGCTGAATTTATTTATTATTTATCTAAATCGCTATAACAAACAACCTTCGATCTACGACTTCTACAATAAGAAAAATATTTTTGTTAATATTGGTCGATTCAATATTGCCAAAAAGCTTTGAGTTTATATGGGAAATAGTTATATACCTACACACAGATGCTGGGGTCCGGTAATGCGGACTTTTTCAATTATGACTAAATTTGTCTTAATACGGTATAGAGGAAAAAAAACTCCCTTACCCTCAAAGTTTTCTTGGCAGTTAAAATTGAGGTTAAAATCCACATGGTTTATATAACGTATCGTAACGTTAACGTAAGCAAATTTTGAGTCAAAAAACACGCTCATGATATTTTTTTGTTTTACATTTTCATGTATTTTGAGTAAAATTAAACAAAAATGTGATAGCTTCATTATATTTTAACATAAAAATTTGCTAACGTTAACGTTACGATACGTTAAAACATTCCTACTCACCCCTCTGTACAGTGTCTGGGGCGGTACACTACTAAACCGTTTGGTAGTTAAACTATATTAGTTCACGTAATTAATGTTCTGTAACTTAAGCGCGTTCATCTTGTGTTTGAAATAATTATAAATATAAATAATTACCAAACTAGTAACGGTGAGGAATTTCAATACAGAAACGCGAGAAATTACCTAAATTAAAACTGTAATAGATCGTTTGAGAACTGTAGTCTTAATTATTAATTGATTATTGGAACATTTTTTACTCCTAAAATTGTCTTTATAACACAACTAGCACTTGCTAAGATAATTATAACGGACCTTTCCTTCTTTGCTAAAGGAAGCGTTATAAATTCCTACCTAATAAAACCCCATCATCATTCTCCTGCCCTTATCCCATTTTATTTGGGGTCGGCGCAACATGTCTTCTTCTTCCATTCATCTCTATTAGAAGTCATCTTAGAGTTTACGTTCTTATAATCCATGTCAAATTTCACACAATCCATTCATCTTTTCTTGGGTCTGCCTCTTATCTTACATATGTAAGATAAGAGACATCTTACATATGTATGTATCTTAAGTATGTATGTGGATGGCCACATACATACTTAAAACTCTTCTCGTTACATGATTTTCATTCCTCCTCATCACATGCCCATACCACGACAAACGATTACTTCTCAACTTTTCTATCACCGTTGCCACTTTTATACTTCCTCTGATATACTCCTACCTAATAAAACCCCATGTTTTTCTCAACGATTCTCTATCGTGATATCAAGTTAGCGAAACAAGAAATGATTCATATTAAATCTCGGAAGAAATAATTTCACAGCACCCAAACATTCTTGCCTGGCATACCGTCTGCTGAATTGTTTGAAGTCAATCCGCAAACTAAAACATAAAATACCGCAGGAAAATAAAACAAAACTAGCCAGGAGCTTCTAAAGATTTGGATGTGGCACAAGACATTTACAAGTAAGACAAAATACTCGATGCAATGGCTGAATGTTATGAAGACGTACAAACCGACTGTTAGAATGAAGAGATAACAATATAAAAAGCCTTAGAAAGCGTTTGAGTTTAACCTAACCGACGAAAACCCCCGACTCCAACTAGAAAAAGAATTGTTACTTCTGAACGGCTGAACAGATTTTCATGAAACATAGCTAAGATGATTCCCGATTAAACTAGCTTTCAATTAAAAAAACTGCATTAAAATCGGTCCATCCTTTTTGGAGCTACGATGCCACAGACGGATACATAGACACACTACAAACTGCACCCTTCTTTTTTCTCGGGGTTAAAATATTCGACACAACAATGGCTAAGTGTATGTCCTAGAAACAGCCTTGTAAGAATGAAGACATAACAATATAAAAAGCCTGACAAAGCTTTAGAGAAAAAATGAAGAAGACTATTCTTGAATTTCTGAAGATTTTGATAATAATAAAGCTTGGTAAACTTTCCAGACACGTAGACATAATATTAACACAAGAAAACGATACAAAAATAACTATCTAAATACAAAGACAGTCTCATTCAGTAGGAACTAAGCCGTTCAAACCTTGGGTTTATTTATACTCAGGAGACGTTTCTGAATCCGCCTGCATAAAGTAAAATACATCAAAACACAGACAGACAGAAATACAAAACAGTGGCAGACAGACGGACGGGCAGACTGAAAGTATTTATAGATATGATAGCTTTTACTTGCGGGTTCACTTGCGAAAGCTTCTTTTTTTTTTGAAGCCGAAAGTGTTGTGATTTTAAACTTTGTCGAAAACAATTATTATACTATTGTCTGCATAACGTCACTTATAAATAAATTAAAATAATATTTATGACCTCATGGCTGACTAAGTAGAAGCTGGGATTTTTTTTCTCCTCTCTATGATTTCTCCTGTGTCATGGGTATAGTTTACAAACATACATGTCATATGCACACACTCAGACCAGCAACAACTATCTGTAAGCCATACAAATATTTGTACCGTGCAGAGATAGAACCAGTGGCACCAAACTTGTCATCAACAAGGCTGACTACAAGCTAAATATGATTTCTTTCTTTAGATGATAATACTGGAAATGCACAATACATCACTTTTAGGGGATGAAAGAATGCGTGGAAAAGTGACGACGGCGCCAGGTTTAAATATGAAGAAGAACCTGGCAACAAATTAGTAAATTACAGGCAAGCTTGACCTAGTCAACACGTTGGGAAAAACTAAGCTTGCTAGTTAAAGGAATAATGTGATGACCAATTGCAATAAATCTAGAAAGGTCATAATGGTTTAGCGTAGGGCTCTCCAAACTTTTTAGCGTATTGGCCACACTGACTCCACTACTAGGTCTCAAGGGCCAATACCTAGCCTTCTTAGTCCATCGGCCCTAGGTTCATCGTACTAAAATAATATAGTTTTAGGTTAAATTTCTTAATTTGATCAGTGTATAAAAAATGGATTTTATTTTGTATGATTTATTTTATTTAAGTACTTATATAAACTATGCCAGGCCGGATATAGGGCTTATTCGGGACGCTGCCGCTGGCCGGATTGGTGGTTCTCGCGGGCCGTTGTTTGGAGACCCCTGGTTTAGTGCACTTCGATGATTTATTTATCAATTCCTTTTATACAACGGATCATGTTTTATGGGAAATGTACTACATATTATTGCAAAGAATTTAACTTTTATCGTTAGACTTGATCACGAATAACTTAGCATCGGTAACGATAGACAGTTATAATTGAAAGGCGTGGTTCACTTGGCGACTTTTTGTAGCGACTAATCGCGATGCAGTCGTAAAGAGGTCGCATTCAGTTACTTCTAGTTTGACCTACAATATCAGAACGCTACCAGGATCATAGATTCAGCTTCTACCGGATGCCTTCTTTGTTCACTCCATTATCAGGTTCTAGTCCCGATAACTTGGACAAAACTTGAATCTTGCTTCGGTATTGCATTCCACTACAGATATTAATGTCTCCCAAGTTTCGCCAGAATCAGAAACAATTGTATAATTTAATATTGTATACAACTTTCTGAATTAACATTGTCATCCAAACTAAACGTGTACGCAAAATTTTAGAACAATCAGAAACCGGAAAGTGGGTCAAATTTAACATCCAAGAATTTTTTTACACATTTAGTTACAGGTGAAGCTAATAAAAGCGTGTTAAAAAGAGTAAGTAACCATAAAAATTATTGCCCGTTCTCAGAAGTTTGGACTGAGGTAACTAGAGTCTGACTATTCATAATAACCTGGATTGGTTTACAAGAATAATAACCTTAGAACCGTCAAAAACCCCCGAGTCCAACTAGAAAAAGAGCTGTAACTTTTGAACGGCTGAACAGATTTTCATGAAACATAGCTAAGATGATACCCGATTATACTAACTTTCAATTAAAAAACTGCATTGAAATCGTTCCATCCGTTTTGGAGCTACGATGCCACAGACAGATACACACTATAAACTTATAACATCCCTCTTTTTTATCATGGGTTAAAAGTATGTGTAAAAATAATCGAGATTTTAAACGTTAAGGTATATCGTAGCTTCCGTTTTAAAATGAATCAGAAGTTAATGAACCCCCAAAAAGTTCAACAAAGAACTAAAGAATGGAGTAGAAATAATTAGAAGAGTTGGCAGGGTTATACCGTGATGATAGATTTACGTTCTAGGTGGAGTCAAAGACCGGCAGGCATGTGAATGAGGAAGCAATTAAGTTCGGCTTGTTAAATAGCTGGGAGGCAATTCTCGTGCAGTCGAAGTAAATAAAGAAAAAAAGAAGTAATAAGTCTCAAATTCGACCAAACGTTCGAATTCGAACTTGGCTCGAGTGTTAATTAAGTTGAGCTATTCTGGAACGCAGTATTAGCCTAACGTTTGAACGCTTGCTTTTCACGTACGAGGGTCTGAGTTCGAAACCGACCTACACCTCTGACTTTTCGAACTTATGTGCGGATTCGCAATTTGATTATCACTTGCATTAACGGTGAAGGAAAACATCGTGAGGAAACCTGCACAGAGAGGTTCTCATAATGTTCTCGATAGTGTATGTAGTCCGCCAACCCGCAGCAGGCCATCGTGGTAGACTAACCCTTCTTCTGGCTTCTTATAAGTGTCAACCCTCAAAATGATACATATTTTTTTTACAGAATTTTAATGTTAAAATGACTTTACGACCTTCATTCAGATTCCCAATCATGATGTATTGCACTAGGTATTTAATTATTTTTATTTGGAAAATGCAATTTTTGGTAAGTACATTTGTAATTGGCATAGGAGATCTATAGTATAGTAGAGCATTATAATTTAGATTTATAAAAATGAAAATCTATATATCAACGCGAAAAATGCTTACCTAGTGATTTCTAAAATACCCTTGACCAATAAAAAAAAGTAAAAACACAACGAAGTCATGCAGGTGCTCTAAACATTTAAGAATGGAATTATACACCAACAAGAATTTTCGAAATTCAAAATCAGTTTTCGAAAACTAACGATGTACTTCATCGTATTCAATTCCTGGCCATTAGAAAAGGAGAACAAAGGAGAAAATAAAAAAGATCGTACAGCCATACAGTTGCCCTAAACATTTCAGTAAATATCTGTCGCACTGAAGTGACACGATTGAATTATACACATTGCATTTGGGAGTGTCGTTAACTGTGTCCACGATCAGTTAGTGATTTATGTGACTTTGAAACAGTATGTTGTTATTTTTGGTGAAGAAAATAAATGGTGCTAAGTGCAATTCGAATATGATGTGTATAAGATGAAAATAGGTTCTAATGAAAAAAAAAATTCTAGCTGTTCAAGGATTGTTCGAGGATAAAACCATACAAATATTTAGACAGTTTAAAGATAACCATTGATTCGGCACGATAAGTTCGTTACCAACATTATAGAAGGGAAAATAGAAAAAGAGAAAGACCAAGAAGAAACTACATTGATCAGGTGAAAGAAAAAGCAAATGTAGAAACATTATAAAGATTTAGCAAATTTGGCATTGGATAGAACTGGATGGAAACAGCTACACCGACAAGTGCGTAGCACTTAAATTTTGGATGGATGGAAAGATAACCCACAAAGCGTAGGAAGGAAAGTAGCCAGTACGCCATCGCCGTAAAAGAACTTGCCTGAGAATAAAAGAAAATGAACTAAACTCCTCTGATGAATCTTGTTGAATCAACAATACTATATAAACAGGATGCACACGCACCAGGATAAGCTGATTCCTTAAATCACTACACGTTTATGTTAATTCAATACTTGGAAAACGATGCAAAGATTTAGAAAGACAAAATCTATTTTTGTACTACTCTGATCCTGTACCGACAGAATGGCTAACATTGGTCATACGACAAAGTCTATTTTGCCTTTTATTTCAGCTATTCCACTTGTCGCTTATAAAGCCAAGGCTCAGAGGAATCAGCCATTTAGTTTAATTATTGCTGTGTAAATTGGAAAGTTTTCTCCGAGAATGTATGTTTTGGGCTAAGTTGTCAATGGGCCAATATGAATATAGGATCATTTATATCTATAAAGGATATATAACACGGTGAATTTTAAGTAATTTCGGATACGTTATCGACTGATTGTATTCATCGTAATGAACAAGATGCATATATGCAAAAGAAAAAGAATGCCGCGTAAAAGTTTTTCGACTTCATAAGTTGTTCAATATAATGAGAACAGTCATTTGACAACGTATCCGAAACTACTTAAAATTAATCGTGTATAGATAGGATCATAATTACTATTTATTATGTATATAGGAGAATGATATCTGATATGAGTATAGGATAAATAATATCAGGATGGCAACTAGTCGGTTTTCATAAAGTGAAGGCGCGTGAACACACAAGAAGTAGGCGGAATTATCCCAGTGGTGATTTGCTGGACTCGTTTTTCATTGTTTCAACTTTTTATTTATCTTGATACGGTATATCAATATGTACGAGTATGTTCCAAAATGGTATAGATATCCAACGGATTTCTTTGACACAAAAAAAGTTGGTAGATTGTTTTTTAATTTTGGATAAAATAATTTATTTCAACATCATATCTATGTGCACCACTGTCTGCCCCATAACTTGTTTGTCACTTTATTCCATCCAATGGTTGCCTGGAAGAAATCGCTTTATGCGATAAGGCCGCCCATTGTACTTTAATATTGTAATCTCCGTACTTACAAAATTGTTATATTCAGGTGTACAATAAAGTATATAATAAATAATAATAAATAAATATAGATTTTTTAATTTCCAGTATAAATCATAATTTATACTTGATACATCACCGTCATAGTCTAATCAGATTAATCTGATGCTGGACTCTACCTAGGCCTTTTACAAGTTACATATTTGCAACTGTATTATTTTAAGACGAGTTTGTATGATATCCGAGGCGCACAAAGGTTCCAGATGAAAACCAGCGTTAAGCACTTATTGGTGACCGCAGGTGCTGATCTGGAGACCTATTTGGTTCAACTTTGAGACACTTGCCAGTGAAGTATTTGTTCTTTTTATTTAATTTTATGCCATTCTCTTCCTTTATGTGTTAATTCTGTATGTTGTGTCTCATTTTGTTGTGTCCAAATAAATGTTTATTCTATTCTAAAAGACCATGAAATTCTATGTGATGTCAGAACATTCTCTCCTGTGGATTACATAAATAAGTCCCCAACATTATGGGATTGATATTTCAAATTCAAAATATAACATAGATTTTAGTTGAAACGCATAACAAATATAATAGCCATTGTTTTGAGTTCATTCTCATGTTATTTGAGCTAAACGGGGCTCGAACGTGCTACAAGTTGGAATACTTCGCAAATAAATAACATTAAATATTGTTCCACTCGCTCCGTAATAATGTTGGTATTGTAGTTCCCAAGTGTTGATATTTTGTTCAATGTATTTGTACTGGAGCAAATTCATGACTGTATTCCGATGAATGTTGTGAGGTCAGAATTGCTTAAGGAGTTTTTTTAATATTTTTTACAATTCCTTCATTCATCCAACGTTATTTTGTTTTAAATTTTTTTTAACCGAATTCAGGAAAAGAGGGCTTTACCGAATTGGATGGTTTAATTTGTATTCTTTATGGTAGGTTCTGAGATGATCCTATTAAAACATGGTTATGATCTAATCATGGAGTACGACATGGAGGAAGGGAACTCCTCAACGGATAACAGCAAAATATTTGTAACAAGCATTTGTATATTTTCTTAGGTTTGTGTAATTGGTTATTCCACTAAAAATGGACTAATAAATAAACATATAAAAAAGTAAAAATCGACTTCAAACAACTAAAACTAATACTAGGTATCATTTTCATAAAAAATTTAAAAGGTTTTGAAGTCGGGGACTTTAATTCTTGAATACACCTTAGCTTGGCACCAACTTATTTTATTAGTTTTAGATTTTAGTTTAATTTTTCATCATAGTTAATCATAATTTTAAAGTATCGAAATGTTATATTAATTTAGGAACACATTCTTATTACTTCTCATTACAGATGCATTGTCTTTTCCTTTTAAATTTTTCATCTCCATTTATTTTCTTTTTCTCCTATCATTTCCATAGTCTGCAGCTTCCGTTACATGTATGGCGATGGCGAGTATCTGGTTTTCAAAGGAGCTAATTCTATCTGACTGGCAAAGGCAATGGATTTTAACACCTAGTCTAATTTCTCACGAAACTGAACTACTTATGACTTCCGACTATAGTTCGTGTTTTCAATACCCGGAACAAAATATTTATATTACTTACAAATATACTTTCTGAGTGAGTGGTGTAATTACAACGCAAATATAAAACCTTGACATCCCTTAAAAATCATTATGTACCTATCCGTTCTTTACTTGTTAGATACTATCGGAGCCGTGGAAGTGATACAACATTTCGATTATCGATTATCGATGTCTTTAGGATAATTATATATTTTCAGACTTAACAGTTCGAATTCCATCTCCGAATTACACCTACGTACATCACTTTCTAACACATTCTACTATTAAATATTTTAAATTCAAATGCCGATGTCCAAATTATTGATTGCCAATTAGCTTCTGCCATAAAACCTTACAGTATACGTTTATCCTATGGCAGGGATGGCGAACCAAGGGCATCGATGGTACGCGACAAGAAATGGTAGGCAGGGCATTAATCCCCAAAACCCTTTGACCCTATTTTTTAAATTTTCGTGTTTTGTGCCCACTACCCTAAAATACTTAATGGAATGCCACAGTAAAGAAATATGTGAAAAAATTCGGACGTAATATAATGGTTTACCATCCCTGTCCTTTAGATATAAATTAGCATTACGTCACAAATCAATATTGATCACCCCTTCGTAACCCGATGACGGGAAGCCCCATGGATTACCAATTTGTTCCGTCATATTTACACCGTGTAACTGTCAATACTATGTTACATGGGGTGCTTAGCTGATAATGCCATTGTTTATGGGGTAAACTCGACACCTTAGAAACAGTACCTACAGTTTAAAAGAGTTACCAGGGAGTTTCTTCGCGGCTTTCTAGATAAAAATGCTTTCGTAAACATTTTTTTTTCTGACCTAGCAAACTCCTTTTTTTAGAATACAATTGATCTTCATTTCATGTAAACCAGATACAGGCACTTATGAAATTTAATGTCGAGACTCTAGATGCGCGGTTCCAAATACATAGTAGGTCCTATGGACCAGAACCGGTAAGATCCATGGAAACTCTTTTAGAGCAATAGATTAAAATCTTGATCAGTACAATATTGTGGTAAGAGCTGCGGGAACAGTGTAATTTAATGTGAATAAAAAACAAGAATAAGATAATAATGATTTGTCTCTGAATAAGATTGCCATAGCAGTTACAAGCTGATTGAATTAATACCAATATTATCGCTGATTCCAGACTACTCTAGTATATTTTTTAATGACATAACATTTTTTTATCTCCAGTGAAATGTGACCGCAAAGGCTTCTTTTTCTTGTCGTATCAATTATTATTATATTAATTTGTTTTAGCCAAGTAAGTAGGCTTGCCTATTGCGATGTCAGTGGTGAGGTAGAGGTCTTCCCTGGTGCAGATATGGGGATGGTTGGAGCCTTGGATTTAGTGTGGCATAGTTTATCCAAGACCACCACATTAAGACTGGCTTTAGGGTGGATCAATAATACCCCATTATGCCAAATGCTTACAGCGAAGAAGAATACATTGAAAAGTGTTAAGCTTCAATTAAAAATACAGGATGTCACAGATATCGGTAAGAAAACGAATACCTACAATGGATTCAGTAAATGATTCTGGAAATCTCGTCAAATTTTTTTAAAAAATAAGTAAAATCAATTTGATTGATTTTGAAATTATTTACTAATTTTGATTTCGTCTTTTCAAAAAAATTATGATGTTTTCGCAGTTTTTAAACCTTCTTAATTAAAAAATATGCGTTTTTTTTTTATATATCTACACAAAATTCTAAGGACTCCAGAATCATGTATTTCATCCGTGGTATCAGCTTTCCTTACCATACCACTACACCCCGTTTATCGATATGACATTGTAATGAAAATAATCGATATAGTAGCAATATTGTAGTCAGATTTGAGTCATACAATTTGAATTTCCGACACAACCGTATCGTAAGATCGTATCGAGACTGGAATGGCGGCATTATGGTGTGAACCTTAATATTAAAACACTCTCATGCAGAGAGAAACAAGTAATGGTGCTAGTAGGCGAGTAGCAGGTAACAACATGTCACTACCTGTACACTTCAGTAAGCTTTATAGAACATGTATCAGTAATGCGTAGTCATATTTAAGGATATGGATCAAACTATCAAACTGAACAACTTTCTATATGGGACTAACAGCGTTATCACGAAAAAATCATAAGCTTTCTCATACGTTTGGCTCGAGCAGGTATGGAACTTTTCTATGGGACAGCTAATTTGTTATTCGCGATTAAGATGTTGGTCCCATAGAGAAAGTTGTTCGATTTGATGGTGAGATCCACACCCTTAAATAAGACCACGCGTTTCTGATACACGTTGTATACTTTCGACCCGAGTAGTATCAATTGTCAATATATTAGGAGATACGGACACTTCTTCACGTTTCACATGATCCTAGTACGTAGAATCCGTATCAGTTCTTAGACAGATCAATTTTTGCCGTATTTTCCTGAAAGGAAGAATATGCCACCCCTCTTTTTCCAGAGGTTGTATCAAAGCTACTATGGATTTTGTCTAGAGGATCTGCAGCAGCATCCTCCTGAGTCACTAGATCCTGTTATCTTGCATTATCCCTTAGTGGATAACCATGAAATGAGGGTATGATACCTATCTGTTCTTTGCGGAGAATCATAATTATGGTGGCGTATTACCTAGCATCTGCATCTTGCATCTGGTTCTTATTTTTCACGATTATAATTTCAAATTATTACAGAAATACTTGCGTAATACCAGAAATTATCTATAAAAGCAATTCTGAAGGTGTTATGGTAAAAATTATGAGTTAATATTTAAATTAATAATTTTTGTCTTAAAATAATTATAACATTGGGGGCATTTTTAATTTTTATACATAAATGAGAGGAATTCCTAGGTAGAGTAATAAATTTAAAAAAATTGCTAAAAATATTGAAAGTGGGGTTAAATTGCAAATTAAATAAACAACCTGTAGAATACATAAATAAATAAAAACAGATATACATAATTTAAAATATAATTATAGCAAACATCGTGGATTTAATATTCACAAGAAATTATTAAAGCGAAAATCTTTGTATTTATGTACGAATTGTTTTCATTTTTCTAATTAAAATCTTTTTACGAATTACATACTAACCTACTTAACTTTTTAATAAAAAAAAATGAGGCCTTTTTTTCACATGCATTTTATTTGACTAAGATTTTACAATATTATTTTTTGGGAAAAAGATAAAATATAAATATCAAAAATAGAAAATAAATGCTTACCCCATATCCGGGTTTCTCACAATGCAGCTCAAAGACAGGACTATATCTAACACAACACCCTCCCGAGACTCACAACGGGAAATAGTCCACAAAAATAAAAACATTCACCTCTTATAAAGACATAGGTATTTGAAATTCAATGCGATCGTGAAAAATAGGATTGAATAAAAAATCAAAATCAAGAACATGTAAGTATATGAATTATGCACTCCGCCTAGCAAGTGGAAGGTTGCATTTTTATTACAATAAAAAAAACTGTGATTTCATTTCATCTATTCTGTTCTAGGCTTTACTTCCATTTTGTATTACTTACTCATATTTTATTAAGTATTTTTCACATTTAGTTTTATCTCAACCATTTAATAATTAATCAATAAAACGTAACAATAATAAAATCGAAATTAAAAATCACACAGAACTTTCAATTAAAAAAAACAACAAAGCACCGTGCACATTCTAGAACATCAATAAAAACAAAAATACAAGCGACATTTAATTTAGTTCGTTAAGGCGAGGTCACACTATATTCGATACCGATGCCGATTGTTATCTAGTGAGCTTTCGGTGCTCATGTCGTACGCGCTGCAGGGCGACTGCAACGATCATGCGTGTGCAGCGAAAAGCTAGCGATGCATCGCTATCAAATAAACAAAAACTGCAAGCTCAGGCTTGGCGCGAGCTTCGAACGAAATGTTAATTTTATTAGCGATTTCATGAAAGCGATAATTTATTGGATGCGGTTTCGGTATCAATTCGGGTGCGGAAATGTTGTTAATGTTGTTATTAAATTAATGGTGCTGTTATGTTTCAATGATGTTGATTTTGTTAGGTTTTTATTTTGTGCGATGAGTTTTGATTGTTGAATATTGTTTTCTGTCCTTCTTTAAAAAAATATTTCTCATTTCTGTTTCACTGTATATTGTTGTACAATAAATGGTTATTTATAGTTTTGCTACCTTTAGGCAAATGCAAAATAAAACTAAGAAACTACTTCAATAATAATAAAAAATAGTAATTTTTTTTACATTTAAAGAAAATCCCATACAATTAAATTATGCATCTACATCCTGAATTCCAATGGCCACTAAAATTTATTAGTACTGCCATCTCAACTCCATAAATAGGCAAAATCTAAAACCGAACAAAAAATCTGTACTAGGTACCCTTAATTACACACACATAAATAACATTTCAACAGCTACAGCCCTAACTACTTAGCGTTATCAGTTTTCCAATCGTCCTCTTTATGTGCCATTTAATTAATCGAACTCTAGAGAAGAAAAAAAAAATGGTGCGCACGCGCAGAATGCAAGGAGCGCGTTCAGTTTTAAATATAAACCGTTCGGTGACAATGGACAGTCCGTCACTCGATCTAAATCAAGGATACTGAATACACGTGTCGGTATAATACAAATGTATTGGTCTCGTCAGTTATACAAATTGTCTTTTAAAAGCTTACGGATTGATGTGGCGAATGTGATACATATTTTAATTTTGAATACACGTTTCGATGAACTGTTACTATGAGTATTTATGACGGGGTATTAGCAGGAAGGGTAGCCTGACAGTATAGCTAATTTATTTATACAAATAATTACAGTAAATGATCCCATCCCGGCCCTATTTCAGTCCCGAATATTTTGGGATTTAATTTCATAAGACCGGGATTTTCGGGATTGACAATAATTGCATAACACGATCTCTAGGCGAAATTTGAAAAGTATCTGACCTGTTCTTAACAAAATAATGTTTAATTACTCGTATAAAATAGATAAAGATGACACATAACTCTCTACTTTGATCTCCCTTTGCCTAGACGAATGAGAGTAGAGTGAAATATACAAAAATAACATGCTTGAAAATCGTTGATTTTTTGTGTACGCCTTCAGAAAGTGATACCAATTACCTTCGTGGTGTCATTTAATCATCATATATCAATAATCGGAAAATAATGTGAATATTTTTTTAAGTTTTTTATTTTTATATTCTTTGTCCCTCACTAGGATTTCTCCTGTATCGAGGGTACAGTTTACAAACATACATCTCACATGCACACACACCCAGATCCGAAACAACTATCTGTAGATCATACAAATATTCTTTCCGTGCGAGGATTGATCCCGCGGCACGTAGAGCAGAATTACAGTGTTCCCAACTTAGGGGTTTTCCCCCCAAATTTAGGGGGTAAATAAGTGGGTTGGGATTTTTTTAAGGGTTTTATTTTTTTAGGGGTATTTTTAGGGATTTTTTTATTCTTGACTTTTACTGTGAAGTTTATAATGATTGTGACGCAGTTGGCTCTGAACTTTTTGAAAATGTTTCAATTATTGTATAAAATTACAATTTATTTATAATTTTTACAGAGTATTTTTTTTTTGGGGGATTTTAGGGGTTTTTAACTTTGGCTTTGGGGATAAATATTTCTGAGAGTTGGTAACACTGCAGAAAGCTAATCGCTTAGCCACTGTGCCAACCATGTCGTCAGCTATCTACCTATTATTATTGATTCAAAATATAACAAACGGTTTGCTTTGATCTGACATTTCAAAACTTCAATAAATTAATTTAGATACAACCAGCATGTTGTCGCTTAGACTGAACTAACTAACCCCTTTCCTAACACTTTATTAATAAAATATATGCTCCTCCTAAGGACATTAATAGACTAACACTTGGTTATAAATGGTTCAGGAATTTCAGAGCATCGACATACAGATATAAGAAAGAGATTAATTTGATGTATGGTGATTTAACACGCAACTTTTAACTGGGTTTAAATAACGTGTGGATTGCAGGAATGCTTGGATTTTTATTTACTTATTTATTTATTATTTTAGCAGTGATAGCCTAGCGGTCGAACGCTTACCTTCCATGCAGGAGGGTTTGATTAAGTTTGATATTACATTATTCTCGCAGCTCTTACCACAACATTATACTAATCAAGACTATAATCTATTAATTTAAAAGAGTTTCTATGGAGCTTCTTGCCGGTTCTTCTCCATAGGACCTACTATTCGGAACCGCGTACCTTAAGTCTCGACATTAGATAGGTGCCTGTATTTGTTTTACATGAAATAAAGATCTGTTTTCTTCTATTCTATGTGATCAGAGCTGAATCAAGTGCAAAGTCTGAGCATAGAAGAACATAAAAAATACATTATTCGAATTTCAAAAATCAAGCAAAGGAATTGCTTGTCATTCTCACGTTCGGAATGTGGCCACACCCCATGTTCAGCATTCAACTCCTCCGGCCTAAGTATGTCAGCTACTAAGTCATTGCTTAATTAATTACTTTATTTCGCATTATCAGGAGTATGGTTATAATAATAAATTTTACAATCATTAACAGAATCCTTACTTTACCTACGCAGCGCATGATATCCATAAGGTTACAAAATACATACCTACCTATGTTGATTAATCTTATGGTTTTAAATATTCAAATTATGTAATTTATTATAATTACTGCAAAATTATTAGGTAGAAATATAACCAAGCCATACCTAGAACCGCATGTGCTTAGGTTTTTGCGCGAATAATAATTATTATATCTATTAATTAGTACCTCAGAACGTTCTAAGGGGGTTCTAACACTCGATAATTTTAGCATCAGCGATTAGCGATTTTACGATTGCATCGATGCTGCATCGCGTTTCGGCGACTCGCTGCGTTTAATCCCGGTATCAAATTTTGGGTTTTTGGGATTTTATCGATGCTGCATCGGCTGGTGGAGATGAGAAGGGAGAGAGAGACGGACGAAGTGGTAGCATGCGTTCACTGCGACGACATCCGAATATGTGCGAAGCTATCGTACTGCAGTCGCTGTATCGAGCTTCCGAAAGCAACAAAATCGCTAATCGCTGATGCTAAATAGGTACTATGCGCGGTTTAGGGCCATAGCACATTATTATTTTGTAGCACAATCACTCGTTTCCGCGTTGTTTAGCTGCTTTTTGCATACGTGTGAGAAGTGTTTCTTTTTAACCGACTTCATAAAAAGGAAGAGGTTTATAATTCGACTGTATGTTTGTTGTATATTTGTTACGCGGTTACTCCGTCAATTGCCGACCAATTTTTTGTTTGAAAGATCTGTTGAAGATCTTCGGAAGTATAGTGTGTACTAACAATCGATTTACTATACTTTCGTACTTGTAAAGTATGAATGAGGGCGCATAATGGATAACTAGGGGCATATGATATGTTCTGTGCGCTCAACATTCCCTGTGATTAGGTTTGTGTAGAAGATTATTATCTCAAAACTGAATGTTCCCTAATTTTCTGCACCTTTCAAGACAATATTGAACGATACATCAGGGATTATCCATAAAATACGTCACACGTTAAGACGGGGGAGGGGGTCGATGAAGTGTGGGAGGGGTCCTAAGTTTCGTGACGTCACATTTCAAAATCTAATACATTTAATCGTAAAATGCCAAATTTTAAGTATTAACGAAAAACTTAAAATTATTTCCAACTCTATGTGTAGGGCAATTGATTTATTATAATAATATTAAAAAATAATTTAAATGGAAATAAAACTAATTTTGGAACTCCTGTTTTAATTTAATAATTTCTAGATGTAAAATTGCAAAATATGTGACGTCACACTAGGGATTAGGGGATTAGGGATAGGGTTCTCATAAATGTGATCAACTGTGACAAGGACGGGGAAGGGGTCAAATAATCATGAAATTAGGGTGACGTACTTTATGAATGACCCCTCATTTAACACTCCATATACCTACATCAATAATCTTAACACCACGGACCGTAACCAAAAAAAGTCCAAAGAAGGCCGCCTCCTTCAAAATTCATTTACTTTAACTGTAGACACTTACACGCCTTCAGAGAAACGATTAATTTATTATTTTAAAGCATCCCTTCTCGGCCATCCAATTTAAAATTTGACGTCTTAAACAGTCTTAAATTACATGTGAAATTATTTCATTAGCACTGAAGTACCAGACTAACCATGATATAATCGGGACCAAGTTTTTCGGTACCAAAAGTTGTAATCAACACGTCAGTGTGACCACGCCCTAAGCTCTTCGCGTTAATAGGCAGATCTCGATATCGACTCATTCTGCAAATCGGCCAGATTTAATTTACTACCCTAATAAAAAAAAACCATTCATTTTTCGACTGTATTCCGTCTACATACGGTTCTATTGTAATTTTGGTAGCTGTAAAATAACGTGGCAAGAGTTTATAAGTTAGTATTTACGGCGTTGTTCGAGTTTTGTTTGTTTATGCAGTACGTTTAGACGAGGTTGGTATGTTCGCAGCCTTATGTGAGTAGGATAAGTATAATGATGGGCAAACTATTCATATACATTTATTATCGCTTCGCGTGCTACTACTAGTTTTAAAGCTTGGCCTATTAAGGCGCTGACAAGACTTAGTAGTTAGAAAGAGATAGCAGCATCTGTTTTTAACCCCCGAGAAGAAAGAGGGGGTGTTATAAGTTTAACGTGTCTGTCTGTGTATCTGTCTGTGGTACGTAGCTCCCAATCGGATGAACCGATTTTCGTTTAGTTTTTTTTGTGTCACAGATAATTTTATCCCGAGTGTTTTTAGCCGTGTTTCATGAAAATCTGTTCAGCCGTTCAAAAGTTACAGCTCTTTTTCTAGTTGAAGGCGGGGGTTTTTAACGGTTAGGTTATCTTCCGTAAGCGTACGGGACAGCAACAGTGCGCACGAGACCAAAACGGGGCGAAAAAGGATTTTAATAAAATAGCAAACGAAAATGCAAATCAACAAAGTTTTTGTAATTTACATCCTGTATATGATTTAAGTATTATTTAAATTGGTTGATAAATACTAGATACTATTGTTTGAAAGCCATTTTATACATATAACTTTGGAATATCGAGGCAAAATAGGTAAAACATTGTTTTGGAATCAACCAAGTTAAAATACGATGAAAATCTCATTTTTTTATAATGCGCATATTAGTGAAGGTAGGTGGAGTAGAGCCTTAACAGAATGATTACCGATAGACGGCAGAAGTGTTGGGAGACCGATAGCCGAATGGGCAAATGACCGGCAAAGAATCGCGGGAAGCATCTGGATGCAATTGGCAAAGACCAGTGAAACAAGGCAGGAAAAAGAGAAGGCCTATATTTAGCAGGTGGTAGAAACAGGCTTTCAATGGTGATGATGATATTATGCAAAAAAAAATCTTCCCGTGAAGTCAATTAGCTACTGTCAGCGCCTTAACACAGAATCATAATTAGCGGCGATTGAAGCAGAATATTATGATTTGTGGTGTATTTCCTCTTCCAAGCCACATAAATATTGCCACATTCTTCTATATCTTTAGATCTTACTGATTTGTTTTCAAAATAATATTCTTTGCTAGATAAGCATTCATTAAAAATCTCAAGAGAATTACTGCCTCCTAGATAATTTGCAACATACAGTCACTATAGAATAGAAACGACAACAAATTGTATGGGATGGATATTTACGAATCACGTGACTATTAAAGAGAGAAAAGAAAGAAATAAAGAAAACAGTTTTATTCTGGACTCGCCAGGAAATAATAAAGGCTACTACAAACAAATAACAAAAGAAAAACAATAATTATGCAACCTGGATGAGACCAAAAATGGTCCCCATCCCAACATAATGCTATTCAACAGCTTATGTAATTTAGTACATTTTGATGGCGTTCAGTACCTCTACCATGAGTTTTCCGTGCCGTCTAACGTTCACGTTCACATGCAATATTTGTATAGTGACTTTAGTTCACTATTTACACCGCTAGAGGCGCTGAAAAAATTCCCATACAAATATTGCATGTGAACGTGAACGTTAGACGGCACCGAAAACTCATGGTAAAGGTACTGTTCTCTAATGATTGTAGGTTGTACACTTATCTACACGTGCTTCTACACAAAACAACGGCCATCTGATTTCCATAATGTCAGGTCTTACTTTCAAAGTCAGGGATAATATTAGGGCTGTTGGACAGGATGCTACTGCAATACAGAGTGAAAGTGTGGAAGAAGAAGTGTAGTATTCCTATAGAAGAAAAGGCGACTTTTGCTAGAGCTTGTTCATTTTATTTTTAAATCTTTTGTTTTTTTTCGAGGCTTTTATCCATAATGGCATGTCAGCCTCATCGTAACTTAACCTAGGTATAATACTTATATTAAAATTAACACTGAATCACTGATGATACACAAACAGCTCAGTAAGTAAGTCTGCAGTCTGAGGTGTAGGATGTTGATATATGGTGGTACATCATACTTACTTACTTAATTTTATTGTGCAGCGCTTGTTCTTAATAACGTAAAAAACCAATTAAAAATCTTATTAGAACCATTGTCAACTTCTACGCGAACGAAGTTGCGGGCAAAAGCTAGTTACTAATAAATCGTGTGTTTTTCATGCTACTAAGGTGGCTAACAAGCATACGGCCTGCCTGATGGGAAGCAGTTATCGTAAACTATTGGACGCTAGCAACACCACGGGCATCACTACTGGTGGGTGTTGATACACTCGAGCTGAGACGTAAGTGCGCACTAGTGGTGCATTACATTTTGCTACTTAATGGTAAAATAGATAACCCTACGGCTTTGTCACGTTGTGCCCTGTCCGTACCGAATCAGTACACGCGATTGCGCGCGCGCCGCCTCCTGGCGACTCCAAAAGTTCGAACCTGTACCGCACAATATGCGTCAACTAATCAGGCTATCTCATTGCTCAATGCTCTGACTGCTCAACAGCCGGATGTGGACTTATTCCACACTAAGGTTGGACTGTGTATTAAATATTATAAGGAATATTTTTGTACTCAATTGTAGAATATTTTTAATGTTTTTTAAATATTATTGACTCTCTACACGTGTTGGTTGAAAACTGTAAGTGTAGAGAGTAATTGAATTAAAATAAATAAAAAAATAAATACTACTACTGTCGTGTTGGCAGTACGATTTTCTGCAAGGTGCAGGTACTTCCCTAGACGGCAGCTCTAATCTTGACTGGAAGGTCTCGCTATCTCCTGCCTACCTTTTGCAGTGGCTATCACTTCCCTGACCCTGGTTTTTTGTTTTAGTGAGTTTCCCACAACCTTTAAGTAATTTGATTATAACAGATGTTTGTAAGTCAACGGATTATTTTAATAGTTTGAAATGGCATCAAGCTATGAAGCCATATTTTCAGATTTTTCAAAATTGTAGGCGGTTTTATTTATAACTTTTTCTGAGTGGCGTTTTTTTGAGATTTTTCTTGTCAGTATTATGGCTAGAATGTGTGTTCACCTGTTAAAAACACAAAACAACCAAATTCTAACTACTAGTAGCTCAGAATATGATCACAAGATAAAAAATTCTGTTTCGGAGAAAATATTACAAAATAATTAATTTCTATAAACCTACATAATATCGTAGAACATACATGGGGGTTCAATCAATGAGTATTAGTGTCCCCTGACCACAGACCTTCGCCGGTACAGGTTTCCTGGGACATCCTGTATATAATGAATCCTTATTTCCCTTGATCATGCCATCACGCGTGAACGGCTGGACCAATTTCGCTAATTCTTTTTTTGTTGTGTTTGTTATAACTGTAAGGAGAAGGTAGGGTAGGGTAGGGTAAATATAGTAGATAGGGTAGGTAGGATAGGTATAGTAGATAGGGTAGATAGTAGGGTAGGTATGGTAGATAGGGTAGGGTAGGTAGGTAGGTAAGGTAGGTAGGTAGGTAAGTGCACAATTATTTTATTGACGGTACGAAGTTCACCGGGTCAGCTAGTAGTAAATATAATTAAAACGCGAATCGGTTATGTACTTACCGACATTGGTCCATGTTCAATTACAGAGTGCCGTCCAATAACCATGAAATAAATATATATAACCTATACGTATTCCAAATGTCAAAGTTGCGCGAAAATAATTTGACATAATCAACGGCTGACACGCTTAGCGCGATCCTTTACCTGTTCAGAGGCGCAGGCGCCGTTCAATTTGTAGCTTTGAGAGACGCCGCCACTTATGAACTGACCAGCAGAACTTGGTTCCTTAGCTGCACTAATTTGTATCGCGCTTCTGCGTCTTCAGAGGCCAAGATAAAATGGTTGGTTGTAATAGGGGTTTGTAAAGGTGAAATAATGCGTGGTAAAATTGGGTTCTTAACTTTGCGTGTAAACCAGGTACCTATTCTTGGGTAAGTGGATAGTTTTATGTTTCATTCAATTGGATAGTTTTGGATAGAATGGCTGGAGTTAATTATTTTTTTAATTAATTAATTATCTATGTTTTTGGTTCTGCTGAAATTAGGGTGTGATTCTCATAAAAAGTCACAATACTTTGCGGTGATACGTTTCGAAAACAAACGATTTTAGCCTTAAGTAAGGTCGACGGGAAATTATGTTGATTGTACACGACAAAATATAATTAAGTTATTATAATGACATAATTTTTCAAGATTCCTTCTGTCACTAAGCCTATTGCAATTCCGTAATCAACTTTTGTTTTTAAGTTGCGGCTTGAATTCAATTTCTTCTCTTTCTATTATAAGTTCTTCTCTAGCTGCATCCCTCTCTGTAGGAAAGATATTTTTTACATCACCATCATCGTCACTCTCCTGCCCTCATCCCATTTTATTTGGGGTCGGCGCAATATGTACGAAAGAAGAAATTTAAAAAATAAAAAATATTCAGCACGGAGAGTGACAACACACAAGAGAAAAATAAAATAAAATAAAAGATAACATAAACCTTTAAACAAAAACAAAGGCAAATAGAGAACAAAAAAAAAAAAAAAAAAAACCTTATAAAATAAGGCATTATGTTGTCAAGTATGTATGTTTTTTTAAAATGCTTTTATTAGCTTCACTTGTAACTAACTATGTAAAAAAATCTTGGAAGTTAAATTTGACCCACTTTCCGGTTTCCGATTGACCTGAAATTTTGCATACACGTTTAGTTTGGATGACAAAATCGTTTTCTTAAGTATTTTTTTTAAACTATAATATTTATTTACCATTCATCTCTCTTCCTCCTAATGTTAAAATTATCCACGTCCCCGTTATTCACGCAAGGGAAGCTATTCACTTAGCTGTTATTAGTAATGGCCTAGTAATTTGCCACTTATCATCGGTCGTTTACCGTCCTAGAACATTAGCCTCCTGTGTGGACCACCTTGCCTGGTTCTGAGAAGTAAGTGCTGTAACCAAGATACAAGACCTGTTTGGTCATGGACGCCGGGAAAAGGATGCAAGGGGGTGCATTTGCCACCCATGGACGTCGGCCGTCGATGAAAATCAGCGTCATTGGTGTTGCCAATGACAACAAGCTGATCGATGCCCATTTTTTGCACATGAGTGACACACACTTCCATGTACTTATTGTTTTTTATTTTTATTATTCTTTTATTTCTTCATTGTTTTATTGTAATGTAATTTTCTGTTTTTTTTATGTTTGTTAAGTATGCATGCATTGTGATTTTGGTGTTCTCTGTGCAAAAAATTAATTTATTTTCTTTCATTTGCATCCCCCGTTATTGAAGAAATTACATACACAGAAAAACATAATTATAAATACCCGTGCCACATGATGTAAATGCCTAGTTTTATTTACCTACCTATAATTAAAAGGATGCACTGTTGTAATTTTTTTATTTAAATTTTTTAATGTCTTTCACTCTTTCCTCATGTAGCCTTCACTATTTAACTGACCTTTTGGTAAGGCCTGGAGGGCTTCCAACCTTATATAAAAAAATAAAAATAAGCGACAGTGCAGCTAAGGTCCTCCCTTAGTGAGATACGGGCCTAAATTGTAAATTATAATTATTATCTTATTGGAGTATAATAAAATTTAACCAGAGTTTAACGTCAAGTATAGTAAAAGTTGTTCATAATGATGAGTACAGTATTGTACTTCTTCAACAAACCTTCTTCAAATAAAGATTTAAAAAAAAACCTACAGGAAAATTATCTAGATTATAATTCAAAAAATATTTGCATATTCGCACGTACAACTACGTATTACCACCTTCCTTTTGCTTTCGAAGCAAATTCAACCTTTTTATATAAAAGAGAACCAAAAAGTTTTTATTCGTCCAATTATGGTAAAATCTCAATAATAACACATTATCGAAGATAATATTATCGATACGTCTTCATAAATACATGATTATTTTTGCATTAAAATCGGCTGAGATGCTTATCAGACTTGTTTTGAAAGATTATGTTTCGAGACCTGACTTTAGTCGTGTTTTTTCTTTAAATTTATGCCTACTTTTATTTATAAGTTTCAAGGATTTAGAAAAAAAAAAAGAATTATATACTTTTATATGAAATAAAGTATTCTCACCTGAATCACGATCATGGTTATTAAGAAAATTTTGGTTCATTATTAATAACACATAATATACACACACACACATACACATATACACACATGCACATACATGTCACATAATTATTATGTGACATGTATGTTTGTAAACTGTACCCTCGACACAGGAGAAATCCTAGTGAGGGGCAATGTTTTTTAAAGAAGAGAAGAGAAGAGAACACCATCTTCTTCCTGGAGAATGGACATTCCGCTCAAAATTGGAGCTGCCCGACTGGGGAAGTACCTCCACCTTGTAGAATATCGTAGCCAAATAACACTGCTCTTTTATAGTGTTTTATTTCTAACGATGAGCAAGGTCGCCACTGCTCGAAGAAGGGTCGTGTTGGCAGAGGTGTCCCCCTCTACTTAACTGCAAACACGACGATAGTAGTACGATTGGCAACACGCAAGTGATATCCTTGGTGTTGCAAGCATCCATAGGTTACGGTAACGGCTTACTATCAGGCGGGCTGTATGCGTGTTTGCAAACTTGGTGCTAAAAAAAAACTAATAAATTGCCGTTAAATCTTACACCTTTGAGTAAAGGTCTATTATTTTATAATTCTCGTTGGTGTACCGATAAAAATATGCATCCGCTGTTTCGCCTTAAATATTAAGTTAAAGCGTTTAAAATAATTACAGGACAATTTAGTTAAAGTGCTGTTCCATAGTTTCGACGATGCGACAAATTAAAAACTTAGCATTTTCGAAGTTATATTTCTTGATTCTGGCCAGTTTAATCGTATTTTTTTTTATTGTCCAATATTAAAAATAATAAAATTTTCAAGGGTCTGTACACACGAGCGTTAACTCTAGCGTTACGATGTCACAGATTAAGAGGATTTCGGTATATCAACATTACAAAGGGAACAATACGATTGGGGATTATAAAAGAACGCATCAATGAAATAAAAATAAATACCTACAATAAGTTAATCACAAATACTTCTTTTTATTTAACGACGGTTTTAATGAGTAATCATAATCTTCATCAACCGCCAACTTATTACAGCGGAACCCTTATAGTTCTATATTATTTAAATCATAACCAGGATTATATCATCGACAGCATCTCATAAATTACAAATAAATGCCAAACTAATCGCATTAAAGAAACAAGAGCTTAACTTATAAAGAGTTGATCGGAGGTATCGCAAAAATTGCGTTTCTCGCGACCAAAGCCCCTCGTTGGAATGTCATTAAATTTTACGACCTATTTGTGAGGCGGCAGAACTGCAGTTAAGTTAGACCTTATTCAACTTGTACGCAAATATGCTCTACTTAACAAACGTACGGTTGGTGTAAAAAGATTTTTAGTACTTAATCTTTATGGATACCAAGAGAAACTGGTCGAGTAGAAGACAAACTTTACTTTGTGGTTGTTACTGCGTTGATTCTGATTTTGTATATGAAGAAGTATGGTCTACAAATAAAACTATAAAAATATGTTTTAGTTGACAGATACTCGTAGCTGACAACCAGAAGGCAGATGAAGCACGTTCTTTTAAGACTAAGAAGAAACTTCTTTGTACTGCTGTGGTAAGCCTTACAAGAATATGTGCTCTACATAGTGACATTAAGATTGTCAATGATAATGTAGAGCACATACTCAATACATATTATATTAAACACATAGAAATAATAAGTAGGGCTCCCCTAATTAACATAAATTACGATCTGACACCTGTACTTTTATTTTGAGAGTCTAAAAACCGTATATCTACACGTGTTATCGAAGAACCTGCCCTTATACTTACCTACATTGTTGACTTTAGATTTTTAAACTCTATAGCTCCTGCTTGAATACAAATTGTGAAATTAATTTCTGGCACCAATTTTAATCCTGCTGTTGCACAAGACAACAGTCATCAATCAATCAGTCTACAATCTGAATAAAGCCCAATTTGAGATAGGATTTCATCGGTAATGGATTATGATAGGCTTTAGAATTTGATTAATTGATATTTGCAAAACAGCTTTCACAGGATGCTAAAACCGATACAGTAGATTAAACAACGAAATAATCATCGAGGTAAATAGACTAATCCTAATTGAATCAGATATGACAATTACGACAACGACGATCAATTGACGACATGGTTGGCGCAGTGGCTAAGCGATTAGACTTCTGCGCTACGTGCCGCGGGTTCGATCCCCGCACTGAACAAATATTTGTATGATCTACAGATAGTTGTTTCGAGTCTGGTTGTGTGTGCATGGGACATGTATGTTTGTAAACTATACCCTCGATACAGGAGAAATCCTAGTGAGGGGCAATGTTTTATACAAAAAAAATAAAAATTAGGAAAGAGCGGAAAAATAAATAAGGGTCACACAAATATCAATATACTTGTCCTCTTAAAGTGAACCGGGCTTGAACAAGCTTTAAGCTTCCATTAAAAGCTATTACATATAAATGTGTCGTATATGTTAGTTTTTGAAGTTAATGCCCAACGTACGCACACTGTATTTAAAATGCTATTACTCATGAAAATCCTTTAAAACTAATGATATGCAATGAAGCAAATATTTATCATTTGTGCGGAATACCCGGTTGTTTTAAACAATTTATTTCATTACTGCCTCCGCCTACTTTGCTGTTGAGTTATGATGTTATTATAAAAAATTGGATTTAAGTTTTGTATTGGTACCGTTCCGAAGTACGTCGAAAAGCTGCTATGTGAATGAAAAGGAATTCCTGGCGTCAATAATAATCTGACTCAATCACATTTATCAATAACTAGCATGTAAGAAGAAAGTTCTTTCGGGGAAACAGTTCTAAGAATTAATGGAGTTTTAAAACGACATCCATTTGCAGATACAAATCTATAAAACATCGAATACTATAATGTTACCGTAAGCCTCCGGCCCCGTAAGCCAAATAAAAAATTCCATAAAATATAAACAATAAGATTGACAAGGAACTTTTTGCCGCTACGTAAAAACAAATTTGGAAGCATTTACCTTGTGGCATCAACACACAAACAATTTTTTTTATCTCTAATTAAATATAAAGTACAATAAAGACTCGAGCATTTTCAAATTAAGAACGCACATTAACGTCAAGAGTCAACGACAAGATTTAATTGGGTGACAACCTTGAGAGAAATGCTCGCCTTGACTTTATTGTTTTAAATTGAATGATTGTGACAAAGCTTCCTTGTTGTTATTGTTCGTTCTGATTGTTGTGGAGGAAATTTCGAATGACTCTGCAGATAATGAGGATGTTTACATAATGCGTGTTGACGTTCACAGCTAACCTTGGGCTTCTTTATAATCATCTAAAACATTGAAACATAAAATTATGCCAATTAATATTACAGTGTGTTCTGCTGTGAATGTTAACTCAACCTATGGAATGGGAGAAATTACAGCGGGAGACAAACATTTTATAAATAAAGATGACATTGAAAGAAATTCTAAAATCTATACTTATAATAAAATCGTAACGAAGCGAAAACTGTACATTGAATTTAAAAAAAAAAAAAAAACCGCTACGTGATCTATAATCGACACTGATGCCAAAAATATAGTTTTTAGAATTTTTGTCTGTTTGTCTGTTTGTCTGTTTGTCTGTTTGTCTGTTTGTCTGTTTGTCTGTCCGAGCTTCACGGCCAAACCGCTGAACAGACTTTCACGAAATTTTGCAGTAATATCTGTCAAAGGGCTGGTCAACATATAGGCTATAAATTTTCACGCTATTATCTATGGGGGGTGAGCTAAAGTGCATTATGCCTGTGTACTATTATGAGCTACCACTTCATTATTAAGAGCCAAATCTTAATGAAATATTGTATTATTATAATTCATAGGTCCGGTCAAAATATGTAATAATAATCATCACCCTATTCGTCTAGGGGGCTAAGCAAAATTAATCTTCGTTTTAGTTTCACAGTTCCTGTTTTCATTTTAACTCCTCACTTGATCCAGTTCTTAAATTAGTAAAATGCTATATTTAGTAATGCCCAGTATTTTTTTTTACTGATAAACGTTCTTTCTTCTGCATCTTACTTTAAGGTAAGTATTTCACTGACTGCTATGCTCCAAAAGGTGAAGCGTGATGATAGCATACGACATACACATAATACCTTACTCACGAGATAATTACTTTTTTAAATGCGCTACCAGATATTTCCACGTAACTGTGATTTCATTATTTTTTTATTACGTTTTTCTGAAACTAGATGGCGTTAATAGACTTTTTAACCAAGACCGAGATTTTTAATTTCCAGTAAATATTGAGTTAAGATTTTATTAGGATTGGGTAGATTTTTTTTTATCAATAGAAGTTGTCGGAATCCTGTAGGATGGGCTTTTTGGAATCGAATAGGTAATTAGGAATTTCAAAGTCTTATTGGCAGTATTATAACAACGTGTGCTTGCTGTTTACTGCTACCATTGCAAATTGATAAGGGCTAACATCGTTTGCATTCTGGAGAACAGCAAATTAAGTTCATAGAACATTCTTTTTACAACATCGCCTTTTGCCTGATGCACGGCAGCTGAAAATTCATTGACTTGAGGATGACTAGAATAATCTGTCGGCTACCAATTTCTCAGTGAAAAGAATAATATAATTATTACCTATTTCTTTATTACTTTCAGCACATTTCATTCTTCCATTTTTTCATTTTCATTTCATATTAAATTAATATAAAAATATATATAAAATTATAGTCTTCAGTCTCCCTAGATAGCGTTGGGATCGAAATATTTGTTCTTTTAATTGGGTTTATGTGCTTACGAAAATGTAAAGTTTATAATTTTGATGTTTAGCTACTATTGTTAGATTCAAGGCGATAAAATCATTACGAGGGGCAGTAACGGTCACCGAATTCTCACCGACTACGTCGTTGTCGTTGTTAGTCGTTAGTAGAGTGTAGGCAAAATAAAGGTATCGCTAGATCACCTACTTTGTATTTATGGGATGAAAGTCTGAGAGCCAACAAAAAAAAAAGAAGTTACCCCATCTCGGGAAAACACCGAAAAATATTTCAATGAAACTTTACAGTAATCGTATAGATAATAGTCTAACTTAACAACTTTCATTTGCAACAGTTGACTAGATCCGTAGATACAGCTTGATCGCTCTATTGTAAGCAGTCCCATACAAAGCAGAGGTCACGATTGATTGGTTATACAAAATAATGTTGTATTGGACCTACTTTGATGCGACTTTCACTGTAGTATAATTTATTAGGGATCGAGGACTTATAGTAAACATATTTCATCGCACTATCACTCATAGGAGTCGAGCAATGTAACATATTTTGTGTATAATGTATGATGGTGATGAAACGTAAGAATTTAACAATTTCAATAGGACTTTCACAGTAGCGCTACTAAGGGGTCGACTTTTTAACATAAATTTGTATCATCACGCTACGCTACGTTCACAGGAACTGAACAGTGTAACATTTTTTTTTTGTATACACACGGCTACTATCAAGCTATACAATTCCAGTAAAAGCTGACCACGTATTGTATAGGCTTCCCTTATTCGGGTCAGCTTATTATACTGAAAATTTATAGCTAAATTAACGTTATAGCTCGATATGTATCCGTGGGTACGATAGTTAAGAAATTTGTGATTTAAACGAGTTTATTTAACATTTTCGGTAAAAAACCATCACGGCAAATTACTATACATATGAAGGAAACTAGATAGTTTTTCAACATTAGATATGTTTATTTCGACACCCATCGTAACTAGCTAAGTGGAGCGGTAAATAGTAGAATAGAAGCCGACAAATATCAGGTTCAAATCCGGTCCCCGTGTTTTTATTTTTTGTATTTAATACAAATTGACAAAAATTTATATTATTAGAAACATGTATTTTCAAAACATAATTCGAGCACCCCTACAGCACGCGAACGAAGTCGCGGGCACAGCTAGTCTTTAATAAAAATACAAAAATTCACAAAATTCCACCAAATCTCTTTCCATATTTACACTGGTTACCTACTACTATTATCGCCAGAACAATGCGATAGGCCCTCAGACCTCTAAGTAGTTCTGTTTACCTATGAAAACATTTAGCAAAAACTAATTTTGTCTAACATGCGGTAACTGGCGCTGACAGAATAGTTCATAGTCCATCTGCAACATTGTTGCATCGTGTGTTTTATGAAGTGAGCGGTAATGATTCGGATGGCGAGCAAGGATTCTTTATGGAGGAAAAAATGTAAACACTGCTGACGGCCTTCTATGATGGAATTATCGACGTAAATTGCTAGATTACTTACTAATTTGATGGATGGTATGGGAGAAATGAGGGTAAGATCGGCCATTTCGTAGTAAAGTAACTTATGTATGAACTTATAACGATAGAGTAGGTAGTTGAAATGTAAGGTGTAAAGAGGAAGGAATAATATTTAGCTATCATTATTTTTTTATTTCAATATACCGTTCACAAGCTTTATGTATGAATTAACTCAAATTGTGGCAGGTTGAGAAGTCGTTCTATTCGGTGTCAGAATTACTAAATTAATTATTTTTATGATAGAATTGTTTATCAATTTATTATCATTTAGTGTTTATGATTTTATTAGTGACTGAATAAATTTGATTGATTTTGAAAAGATACCCAAAAATTAATTTTAAAAAAATGTCGCACGTTGCAATGCGGCTAACTGTATATGGGTCCATAAATATATTTTACCATCTGTTATATTACCTACATTTTAAGCAAATTAATCTGTTCTATTCTAAAGTAGAACTCTAGTTACTAGGTTCTAAATAAACATGTCTATCCTTTCGTGAAGCTGAATAGAAACTTCAAAGATAACTGAAGAAGAAATACAGAAGGCTTTTCATATGTTGAAATGTTGTTGTCGTTGAAATGTAAAACAACTGGAACTTAATTTTCTTTCAGACTTCAAAATACATACTGGGATTTATCCAATAAATGCTATTGGTAGCTAAAATGATGACCAATACCAAATATTCCATTACCATCCAAAAAATTTATGCACTTGTTGAATCTTAAACCTGTTTACGGTTTCAATCAATTCTGTTCTACCCGCCATCCTTTTAACGGTCTTCAGGATGAAAAAAATTGTACATGTCGAAATTTGGTTTATGTATTACTCCTATGACATCAATCGCATCTATAAATGTAGATTTTGTATTACATTTACATGTATTATGGTGTACGTCTGTAGATTCAGATTGCAGATCGATGTGTGCCCCTATAAATTTTCTTGTGTAGTTAAAGACTCTACAACTCCAAATTCATTATAGTAATATCGTGTAACATTGCAAAAAAAACTCCCAATTCAAATGACATCAATCAATCAACTTAAATCAACTTTATTTATTTTCTCACCACAATATACATAAATTATTTTACATTGGTCATATTCGACAATGATACACAATTCAGGTAAGTATATACTGTGGGAGACTGGTGCCTAAACTAGGCTCGGGGCCTGTGTTTCAGGACACCAGGACATAATCGTCTGAAATATCGTAAGTTCAACTATAAAATCATTTGATTAATTTACACTTTAATTATCTCAAGATGGTGGTTTTGTTATAATGCTGTAAAATGTCTGATAATGTTAATCTATTATATTCTGTTGAAATTTTTGTTTCAATCTTGCCATGCACATGGCAATCTTATAAAGAGATGAATCATTATTATCCTATTCTTATTTTAATTTAATTCACATTAAATTACATTGCAGCTCTTACCACAACATTTTACTAATCAAGATTGTAATTTATTATTTTAAAAGAGTTTCCATTGACTTTCTCTTGCCGGTTCTTCTCCATAGAAAGTATTATTTGGAACCGCGCAGTCTTGACATTTCATAAGTGCCTTTAACTGGTTTACATGAAATAAAGATCTGTTTAATTTATTATTATCTAATCAAAGATGAAACCATTGCACAAATAATTTTTTAAATATTCTTTTAGTATTAAATAAATTAGAAATAATTTAGATTTTTTAAATTCATATACTCGTATAGGCAATTTGTTATTTTTATTTCAAAATTTTCTTGATTTAATCATTAGTACCTATTTTATTACAGATATTAGACTGATACTACTCTATAAGAGCATCTTACAATTAAATTCGATGAAACACACGCCTTAACACAGGTACACACACATTCAGCATATCACAAACGTATTGCCGCTACTTTAAAATGATTCCGAAATCTGTAGCTAATATAAAATACAGGATTCACCTGCCAATAACGTTTCTTTGTCCAGTAGACGTTGCACGGGAAAAAGTACAATTTACATCAGTTCATCGAATCGGAGCTATAGGATCACCACATTAACTTTACCATATAGAAACAAAAGAACAATGAAATAGCAACTTTAATCCAAAGTGATAGAGGTGCAGCAAATTTTGGTGATGGTCAAGTAATTTTGCAAAAGCATAACATTGATGAATCTCCAACCGTTTTAGGAACAGTCGAAACTGACATAAACATGAAGCAGAATTAACATTTCAAATAACAAGACTTTGTTGTCAACCAAACATGAGAAAAACGTCGGAATAAAATCAACCTGCTTCACAAAAGTTGCATTTCGTATTCTTTAAGAAAAAAATATTAGCCTTGTTCCAATGAAAAACTGTTCAAAAATCAAAAACTGATACGATGTTTCCTTTTTGTTGGATGTTGTGAATTCAATTGGTTTCTTTTATGATAATTTAACAAGCCTTTTGAGAAATTATCATACACGGGTACTCTTATAATAAATTTGTAGACGTAAGACTTACACGCGTAACACCAATATAAAATAAATAGTTGCTAATCCGTGCCATAGCTATAGTTCCCAGACAATAACCCTTCACTTGCTATTATTAAAAAGCAATTTAATTATAATTATTACAAGTGGATAGTTAAATCTCTATTTTCACTATTAATGCAGTCATTAATAGTGCAAATAGAGATTTTATCTATCCACATTCAGGATTTATTAGCAAGGGGTTATAATATTTCTAAACAAACAAAGTTGATCCAGTGATCAAGTTTGCAAGAAATAATAAATTAATATAACAAAAAAGTAAGAACAAAAAAGGATTCCAAGAAATTAAATACATATTACACTTTCCATGATGTTTTTCATAAAAGTATCGGGACGTATTAGGTGGCCTATCATCTTTTCTCATCTAGTCTCAATATTGCTTAAAAGAAAGAAAGCAGTACAGAAGATATTTACAGGTTGATTGGTAATGACGGTGAACAGGTTTCAGATAATAAATAAACTACGTCAAATACAGCAATAGTAGCTTCATAGTTACCGCACAGATCAGTCGATCAGCGAGGTTAAGATGCGGTTACCGCGATCGGTCCCTGGATGGGATGGGAGACCGTTTCTTTGAACATCGAGACCCCTACGTGCCTCGGATATCACGTTAAGCAGTTGGTTTGGGTAGTGATACGAATTATGACATACGTTATGGGAGTCAGCATACCAAAAAGTCTGACAACCGGTTTAACCTTAGAGTATTAGTGTCTTCAAGTAATATGGTGGCGGAGGTTAGATGGCAGTCGCTCCGTATAAAATAGTGATATTCAGCTGCATCTGGTTAGACTGGGAGCCGACCCCAACTAGTTGGGATAAAGGTAATGAAATACAGCAATAGATATCACGTAGTAAATTGTTAACATAAATGATTATGATGCTGCATTAGTTTCGACAATCAACCAAGGAAAATGTTTTTCGGTCCTTGTCGTCTAGTTGATGAAGGGCTCCCAACACGTGACTAGGCACTTAAGTAATTACAATGCATGTTGTTATTTATGACACGTAATGCGACACGTGGATTGAGCATGGTCAATTGGTCAATGGGCCAGATTTTAATTGAAATTGTTTTATTCTGTTCAACTTGGTAGAAAAATAATTATTTAAATTATTTTTGTACGCAAAGGTAACGCTTATCTTTGCTATATCATACAATTTTACGATATGAATATGCCAATATGATATTTACTAGAATGGTCCAAGAAATTCCCTTGAGGAACGCTTCTGTGTAACCTAACTTATTACTCGCTAACAGCAACACAAAACGACTTTTTTTGTGTGTATTGCTAATCATCATCATTCTCCTGCCCTTATTACCTATCCCATTTTATTTGGGGTCGGAGCAATATGTCTTTTTCTTCCATTTATCTCTATCAGACGTCATTTCCGGATTCACTTCCTTCACATTCATGTCATGTTGATCACACAGTCCATCCATCTTTTCTTTGATCTGCCTCTTCTCTTCTCTGATCAGTATTGCTAGTATTTAGACTTATTGGTTTATAATATAATTAAAATTATGTCCATAACATAATAATACGCATTTTGTTTTAATCTTAAATCTTTATTCTGAATTCTTCCGTTTTCAACATTCCGATTTCCGCTCCTGTCTTTGCTGTCGGTAACCTTAACCGAGCAGTTTTTTGTTTTCTATTAGGCGAAAATGCTAAGAACACATCCGTAAACAAAAGTTATTAATAGAAACAAAATATTACAATGAAATACATTTATAAAAGCAAAACATTTAAAAACACCTGTGACGTAACTGTTGAGGATGTGAAACTGTTATAATTCGTGTGAAAATGAATAATTTTTGATGTTTGATTCACGCACTTTCCCGTTATAGAATTTACTTTAGCGGCCGCATTACGTATGATAAATATGACAGTTGCTGTCGCAAATAAACGTCCTATTCCGTATCCTCTTATGAAAACGTTGATAAGCGAGAAAGGGATGCATTGTTTGTTGATCGCTGTGGCTGTCAGATTTTCTTACGTAAGCAAAATATTCTAAACTAGTTGTTGCCCATGGTTTTACCAGCTTATTTGATTTTTATCAAAATAAACTATAGCCTGTTTCACTCAGAGATAGTATAGCTTTTTTTTAGCGAATAAGTGAAAGAATTTTTAAGTATCGGTTGTGTAGTTCCAAAGATTACCATTTCATACAAAATTTTACCTCTAAAAGATATTATTCAAAAGCCACGTAACGGCCTTCCATCCAGGAGGGTCTGAGTTCGGACCAGCCCGCCTCTGTGACTTTTCGAATTCATGTGCGGATCAGAATTTGATAATCACTTGCGTTAACCTGCAAATTTAAGAGGGTCTCATAAAGTTCTCGATGGTGTGTAGTCCACCCACCCGCACTAGGCCAGCGTGGTGGTCTAAAGCCCAACCCTTCTCATTCTGAGAAGAGGCCAGTGCCCAGCAGTGGGACAGTATTGGGCTGAATTTATATTATTTTATTATATTAAGTAAGTATTATGTAGATACGGTGAGAAACATGACTCGTCAAGTCGTCTATAATTTTTTTGTGT
Source organism: Allophyes oxyacanthae (assembly GCA_932294325.1). Lineage (NCBI taxonomy): Eukaryota > Metazoa > Arthropoda > Insecta > Lepidoptera > Noctuidae > Allophyes > Allophyes oxyacanthae. Next base: position 3,691,618 of record OW028625.1, read on the forward strand.
AAGTAATTTATAGTGAATAATTGAAATTATATGTACGGCCATCGGAAGTCTATTTCGACTTTGAAGACTTCTCATGCGTATTTTGTCTTCTTCAACTGTACTATTAAGTTTTATTTTTATAGTTTATGGGGTAAACGTGCATTCTGTTCACTGATGATAAGTGATCACCGTTGCTCATGAACTTATTGACATTTTAGTCCTCCAAAACTACATTACTCTTATATTCGAAACCAGCGCTACAAATATTTTCGAAATTTAAATATTGTATTTAATTTTTCAGACTCTGTGCTATTATCTAAACAGCACAGATGCCCATGTGTCAATGCACATGAGTGACATTGTCCTAATTGTGCAGCCTCACCCGTGACATTGTAACACATTTGTAAGTAACTATAGTCATCTTCACACTTCATCTCACAGGTTTTCAGCCCACATTAATTCATTACTTACTGATATACTAATTGGGCTTTCTAAGAAACTATTTAAAAAAATTACGGTCAATTGCGAGTAGGTAGGTGCTTTATATTGCTTAGTTATAAAGATATTTTTTTATATTCGGATTATCCCTTCACTTGTACCAAAAGACCTCCCTTCATACCAAATTTCAAAATGTATGTATGTAACTGGTCACTGGGAAGTAGTAGGATTTTAATTATAATAAAATAACGAAAAAAATAATCCATAGCACTGATAGGCGTACTATTTAGGTAAAAATCCAATTAATCTGCAGAAAATAATAATAATTATGATGAAGACATATTGGAAGACACAGAAAAGATTACAGCACAACTATCAGTAGATCATATAAATATTTGTTCCGTACGGGATTCGATCCCGCGACCCGCAGCGCAGAAAGCCAACCGCTTAACCACTGCGCCAATCGTGCCGTCAAACAAACTCAAATAATTTGACCATAAATATGCACAAATCTAAACAAACCACGTCCACGATGCACATCTGACATTGTCCTAATTCTGCAGCCTCAACCATGACATTGTAACACATTCAGTATAAAGTGTCTGTATAATATTCACAACGCGCATCGCCTTGGCGCATCGGTAATATTACGTAACTAGCTGTGCATCCTGGCTTTGGGCGGATGCAATTTTTATCTGACAAAGATGAAAAATTATTTTCGCGATTTCCCCATGATAAAAGTTGTTCATAATTATGAGTATATCCCCTTTCCCATATATATACCCGTTTCGACTAACCGTACAGAAGCTTAATCTATACCTACTAATCACTACATAGTATAAAACAAAGTCGCTTCCCGCTGTCTGTCCCTATGTATGCTTAGATCTTTAAAACTATGCAATGGATTTTGATGGGGTTTTTTTTAATAGATAGAGTGATTCAAGAGGAAGGTTTGTATGTATAATACTTTCATATTTAATTTAAGGATAATAGAGAAATTGCACGCGGGCGTAGCCGGGGACGGGTCGCTAGTAAATTATAAACAGGTATTTGTTAGTTTATTGGGGCAAACTCTGGAACTACAACCGATTAAAAAAAATATTTCACTGATAGAAATTTACACTATCCCTGAGTGATATATATATATATATATATGCGAGGGTAAAATCGCGGGCAACAGGTATATTATATCAATTACTTTTCTTTTGTCTACTGCCCCTTACTACGAACTCTTATAGCAGTGCTGAAATTGAACTGCCCAGACATTTCCAGGAAGAGCTGCCCTCGCACTGTATAGGCTTTTCGTACAATGAAAGGTCAGCTTATTCTGGAAATTTCTGGGCAGTTAAATTTTTTCCCTGCTATAACAGCTCTAAGTAAGCCCTCTGTGCGTCACTGGACAGGTCAATGCTACTTCTACTATTCCATTCATAATAATATTTTAAAGTCTAATCGTTTCCCTTTTGCGAATACGCACAGGAAGTGACTATAGTTTACGTGCTGTTTAGCAAAACAGATGTTTGTTTTTGTTTTGGGTTCACAGGTGACAATGATGATCGAGATTGTCTGTTGAAACCATGGAGATAATATATATACCTATAATAATATTACTCGACTAAAAGTATGGAACAGAGTTTTTTTTTTTTTCGATTTCATGGTATGTTGATCCGTTGATCCCATAGTAAAAGTTGTTCATGATGATGAGTACAATAAACCCTTTCTTCCCGATCTTTGTTCCACTCTAAAAGAGTTACACCATAATCAATCGAACTTGTCTTAGAACAATGCGAGGAACTTTTCGAAAGTCTCCAGGAGTAATATAATATTGACCCCAAAAAATAGCGTACTTTAATACGAATCATTTAAACATAGAACAATCGTAGACCAGTAGAATTTAAATAGGCCTCGACCCATCAGTTAATGCAGTTGTAACAATTACGAAGGGATTACAGTACTTTAGGTCAAGGGCTATCGATTTATGATCACTCATGGACTGCGACCTTTATGCCCTACGTTTAAGTGTGGGACGTGACGCAAAGCGAATGCAGATTTGTATTGGAAACACTCTTCAACCAGCTTTTGCCTTTGTAGCGAAGCTGATTACCCAGGGTATAACGTAACTACTTAGAATGTACAGGTTAATACATACACTGCCAGACAGCAGACACAATAGAAAATCAATTGTTTGTCGGACACTGTGACTGCAATGGCGCGCAAAAGAGCCTAGGTAATGTAGTTTCATTCAGAGCCTCTGGCCTCTCCCATTTCCAAAACACAAGTCTTTGGGATATGGGAAGCACTCAAAGTATTGAGAAAATAAATTCAGCCCATTACTGTCCCACTCCTGAGCACGGGCCTCTTTTCGGAATGCCACGCTGGCCTGGTGCGGGTTAGCAGACTACACACACCATTGAAAACTGTATAGTGTATGAGGCCCTCTAAGATGTGCAGGGTTCCTCACGATGTTTTCCTTCACCGTTAACGCAAGTGATAATTAAATTCTGATTTGCACATAAATTCGACAAGACATAGGTACGGGCCAGGTTCAACTTAGACCCTCCTGCATGGAACTTTGGACCCATAGGCTGCCTACTTTGACATCCGCCTCTGCTTAATATCATGCACAATAGAGACCCTGTTATCGTGTCCTTACTGTCCCGTCTCCTGCAATGTGAAAGACCTAACTGAGACCACTCAAAGAGACGTCGAGCTAGTCATGTTTTGTATGGCCAAATATTTATATTTGTGTCGATGGTTACTAAAGTAACCACAAAAATAAGAAGAATAAACTAATTACATACCAACCGCATAAAGAACTCGATACTACGTTCCAAAACACAAATTGCTGAAGCTCATGCTGAAGTAGGCCACACAGCTGGCAAATCGAAATGGAACTGGGCTGGTCCCATCTGCCGCATGCCGGAGGATCTTTGGCAGGTGGCAGGCCCAGAAGGAGATGGCGTGATGAGCTGGACTTCTATACAGGATATTTTTTTATGTAGTGCGCAAAATTTGCAGAGTGACTCTGTACCTAACCGTTCCTAAATGCAACCGAAGTAAAAAAATTCACTCCAAAACATAATAAAAAATATATTTCATATGGCTTGCGCTAGTACATTATGCGTGTCCCCCATACTAAGTCGAATTTTCGTTTTGTTTTATAGTGTAGGTATGCCAATACTGCGGTTGTATTTCGAACAAAGACTGAATCACTCTACAACTTATGCACACTACATAAAAAAAATATGCTGTTAGTATTAGCCCTATATTGATATGGACCGGGAAAAGTGGAAGGAGGGAACGGAGGCCTTTGCCCTACAGTGGGATAATACAGGCTTGTAAGAAATCTAATTACGAACTTTAATCCTTCTTGGAAGAATAGAGGGCTTGAATTGAATCTATTTAAGACTCTTGTCCTAAATAAATACTCTTCTTGTGTACTTCTTCCGACGTTGAACAGTTTTAATATCCGTCGGCATTAATTTAATTTTCAATGTCATACTTCAATATTATTATTAAATTGTTAAAATTGAAAATTAATAAAGGAGGTTATATATAGGTATATACAGGATGCCGCAGATTTAATTTCATTTAATATGATGACATCTGCGGCATTCTGTATATACAGGGTGTAAGTAAGAGCGTAACTAAAACTCATTCCATGGGTTCAGTACATGATACTGGATCATTCAGCGTTAGAATTTTGCGTCGGTATTATCAAACATTTAACGATTTTGTTCGCAGATTTTTTAGTTAGGTATAAAAAATGCGAACTAAATCGTAATTTTTTTGAAAAGACCGACGCAAAATTCTTTCGCTTAGGCTTTCAGTATCATGTACTGAACCCATGGTATGAGTTTTCGTTACGATGTCACATACAACCTGTATAATAAATTACCTACCGATCATGAAGATGGAGGATGTAGGGAGTTCCAACTTTATGAATGTCAATTTCTTTACAAGTTAGCTCGAAGTTTAGGCTCTCACGATCGTATTGAAGTTCATTATCGGAGTCGATGTTCATTACCATTTCGTTACGCGGTAAATCTGCTGGTTGCCATTTACTGGATTGCCATCTTAGTGGTATACAAAAACAGACCCTGGCTGAAGGCCGAAGGAACGACCTACACTGATTGTAAACACACCAAATTAGTAATACAGTTCATAAATTGTTTAATTTTAGTATCATATTTTCAAGGTTTGTTTAATTTCCTTGAGCGGATTAACCTAAATGTTTGCATCATGAATATGCCACTGACATGGCCGTAAAAATTTATGACTTTTCGATCTAAAAATGGATGAAAAAGTTATATATTTTTATGCGTTTCGTTTTAGCAGTAACCTTATATCAAGTGCTTGGATTTAATGATTCTACTTATATGGAAACGTCAATACTGTTAATTTTATTGGTGTTTGTTAATCAAGTGTCTGAAATAAAACTTGGTATAAGGGTAGCGAAGGTCAGATACCAGTAACTCCTTGTTGAAGATGGATCACGACGCAGTAAAAAATACAAACAAATTGTACTCCACTTCAACTGTTTTGTTCTTCGAAAATGCATTCGGCCCGCCTGATGGTAAGCGTTTACCGTAACCTACGGACGCCTGCAACACCAGGGCCATCAATCGCGCGGTGCCAACCCTACTACTAGAGAAAAATCTAACGTTTTCTACTCGAAAAGTTAAGGTTAAAATTCTAAATAAATAACACAATACATAAAATGTCTTTGGTAAAAGAAAATATCACGAAAAAACTTGAACGTTCTATACCCTGAAAATGTAACTAACCATGTTGAAAAACTGCTCTCATGTGAGATATTATATATATTATTTTTTTATATATACAACCTGTAACAGAATAAACGCAAGACCTGAAAGTTGTTTGTTCAGAATCGGCTTCTGAATCGATTTCCATCATAATTTATATATGTTAATTTTTCCCTAAAAAATCTTTTATTTATCTTAAATTAGAACCACCGCGTCGTAACAAGTTAATAAAATCTTTGCTTTAAGAAAATTTAAGCCTTATTCCAAAGTAATAAAGCCTTCTTGAATGCACGAGCGAATTTGTAGTTCGTTCATAGATATCCATACACACACGTAAATAATATCAATGCATTTTACATTTGAGGTAGTGTGCATTAAATAAAATAGTTAATTTAAGGAAATTTAACCCTTATTACCAACCAAAAAGGCTTATTTAAATGCACGACAGAATTTGTAGTTCGCATTTCACAAAGTTTTGTTGAGAAATGACAAAATGTTTTTTGCAATAGTAAGAATAATGTGAAAGAGCGAGATGCATTCTTCTTCTTCTTCTTCTTTCGATATGGCAATTGAGCCGATGTCGATTTACCAGCTACCCCTTTGACGTTTGACATGTTTGACATGTTTCAGTGGTTGTGTTTCGTTGTTGTTGTCACATTTTATTGTTTACGCGCGCGATGGCTTTCCGTTATACCAATATCCAGTACACGGAGATGGTGAGGACACTGGCTCGTTGTGACGATAATGTCGAGTTAGCTTGTCGAGTGATGAATGAACGATATGGCACCAGAGTGAGCGCCAGGACGATGCTAAGTGCAACTCAGCGTCTGAGGGACTCCGGGACGTTTCGTCCTAACACGGCCTTGGATAGAGGGACAAATGTGCGCAGTACTCGTTTGCAAGCAAACATTCTCGATTATTTCGACGAGCATCCAGAGAGTAGCACGAGAGAGGCAGCGCCATTGTTCGACTGCAGTCACATGTACGTGTGGCGAACATTACATGCTGATGGAGAACACCCGTTCCACCTACGACGTTGTCAGGAGCTAACGCCGAGCGACTACTTGCCACGTCTAGAGTTTTGTAGATGGGTGTTGGAGAACTGGCAACAAAATATTATTTGGACCGACGAGAGTACATTCACTCGTGTTGGGATGTACAACCAACATAATCAACATTTGTGGAGGCACGAGAATCCACATGCATGCCGTGTGGATTCATTCCAGCACAGATTCTCTGTAAACGTGTGGGCGGGCGTCATCGGTACACACGTACTCGGCCCCGTTTTTCTACCGAGGTTGACTGGAGATACCTACCTACAGTTCTTGCAGGAGACATTGCCGGTGTTATTAGACGACGTCCCTCTCGTACTTTTACGACAAGTCTTTTACCAACACGATGGTGCTCCCGCGCATTTCACGTGGACCGTTCGACGGCATCTTGATGCGGAATATGGCACGCGTTGGATTGGTCGTAGGGGACCTGTACAGTGGCCTCCCAGATCGGCTGACCTAACGCCGTTAGACTTTTATTTGTGGGGTCGAATAAAATCCCTTGTGTATGTAAACGAGGCAACAAGTGTCGATGACCTCAAACAAAAAATCGAACACGCATTTGTGATAGTGAAAAATGACACTGAGGTTCTTAGCAAACTAAAATTAAATTTAAGAAAGCGTGCTACAAAGTGCATCGAACAAGGCGGTGGTCATTTTGAAAGTTTAATGAAAATGGGACGAAGAAGTAGTGTAAATTAGTGTAAATTCTGTAAGTACCTATTAATACGATTTTATTTTAATTACTGTAAATATTATGATTCAAATCTTTTAAACACGCCGACTTTGAATATTTTTTACACTTAATAAACGGTAAACACGACTTATCAGGGTTTAGAGGGTAATGTCGCGAAAGTTACGCGTCTGAGATAAAAAAGTTCTGCGTTCCCCGGTGTCCGATGATAGTACCTACCTACACGTGTCGGCGCGGCGGCCGGCGGCGCGCGGCGGGGGGCGCGCGATTGGCGGCGCGGGCGCCGCCGCCCGGGTGCTCCGCCCTACTTTACTGATACATCACAGTCGGGCAAAATGTCGCTTGGTTTAAAAATACATCCCCGTTACTAAGCCTAATATCTTAGATTCGTATTGCTAATGTAGATTATTTAATACAATCGTAAAATTAAATTAAATTATTCAAAACCGCCAGTCCAAAGCCTGTGAAAGTGTGATGGAAAGATGGAATCATAATTTTCGGTCATTGAACTGACGTACCTAGTGACTACACTTGCAGTGCTTAGCCAGCTGATGGCGGGCGAACTGGTGTGCGCGGGTGTGCGCTCGCTGCTATAAACAGTTGCTATGAGTGTGTGCGTAGAGAATAGTATGCTCAAACGTTTTACGTTTAGTCAGGACAACTATTTTATATTATGTGATTTGGTTTGGTTTAACTAAATTAAATTACAGATGTTATTTTAGTTTTATAATTTAATATTCTAATTGGCGTGTCTGAGGTCTTGCGTTTATTCCGTTACATGTTGTATATATATAATAAATAACAACTATATTCAAATAAATAAAGTACTCTCCTACCAAACCATGCAGTGCCCCAGGGTCCATAATTGGAAGCAATTTAAAAAATAAATATTTAAAAAAAGCTACTGAAACAAACGATAGTTTTAAACCTATAGGTAAAAGCGTAAATGTAAAATGTATACCGTTATCATTGTTAATTAATGTTGATTCATTTAAATTTATTCAATGACTACATAGGCACCTACTCAATCAAATGAACGACTTCAACTACCTGAATAATTACAGGTCAATACCTTTATAATTATTGTACAAAGCCCAAGCCCCTATAGTTTTAACTTTGTACACTTTTTAGGGAACTTAATTTATATTTAGATAGTGGGTCGGGCACTTACATATTTTAAAAAAATTAACACAGATTTTGATCATCCTTCATATAAGCTACCATACAATACCAGTTTTTTTTTAATATATAACAATATAAAACATACTATACCAGTAAAAATGTAAAAAGTAAAAAATAGTTATCCACCAGGTGAATGTGCTATCATCATCATCATCTGCCTATAGCCTTTTGTCAACTACGCTGGAATCAGCTCCCAGTCTAACCAGATACGGCTGAATATCAGTGTTTTTAACTCCCGACAAAAAAGACGGTTGTTATAAGTTTGTAGTTTGTATCTATGTATCTGTGTGACTGTTTGTTACATTGTAGCTCCAAAACGGATGGACTGATTCAGTGCAGTATTTTTTAAATTGAAAGCTAGTTTAATCGGGAATCATCTTAGCTATGTTTCATGAAAATCTGTTCAGTCGTTCAAAAGTTACAGCACTTTTTCTAGTCGGAGTCGGGGGTTTTTGACGGTTAGGTTATACATCTGGGATGATAATAACGTTCTGACAATAACAGTGTGAATATCTACTGTCCCCCTACCCGAATATAGCGTTATAATACCAAGTAGTGTCTCGGCTTGGTCATGCGGGTGTGGCCAGACTACCAACTAGACAGTAACCTTCAGCCGACCTCACCTTATAATCACCCACATGACAGACACGAATCTTCCGCAAATGCAGTTCCGACTTTGGTATGACTATTTTTAGTAGAAGGACGACGAGATACGTTTTTTTTGTTTTATAGATAAGCTTTGTTATGTTTTTTTGGTGGGAATTAGAATTTTTTGTTTATGTTTTTTTAATAAAACCACTATAATTTGTGCTTTTTTATTGTAATGGAAGTATGTGGCTGACGTCATTTATAAAAGAAAATTATTACAGATAGTTTATTCCGGTTCTGGGTGTGTGTGCATGTGAGATGTTAGGTATGTTTGTAATCTGTAACCTCGATACAGGAGAAATCCTAGTGAGGGAAAAAAATAATTAAAAAAAAAACTGAAATCACGTAAAGGAAATCAACTGTTTCATACATTTAATAATAGCAAATTTTTTTTTGCAATTTCAGGGTTGGTCCCATGGTAAAAGTTGTTCATAATGATGATTACTGTACCCCTTAAAAGGACCTCCACTAATAAAGTTCCTATTTTTTTTTTAATTAGATTATTATCAATTGATGATACAATTTTTTTTTCATATAAGTACGAGTAGTTAGCTTTAAATATTTTTAACGGTAAAGCTAAATTATGCAATACATTTAAAAAATCAACATACATAAAAATACACAATCTTTTGTTATTGTTGTAATATATTCATAACAACAATACTAATGACGAATATGGCATTCTTCCCACTCCTCGAAAACCTTCGCCGTAGCCATGTACGGAGGTCAACGATCCATTGTAGAAATTTACCGGTTACTGATAACATAATACCAAATACACTAACACTTAATTAACTAAAAAGTTCTTTTTTTAAATTGTTTTGTTTCTGTCATACATTTTATTCTTTTTTTAGGGTTCCCTACCCAAAGGGTAAAACGGGACCCTATTACTAAGACTCCGCTGTCTGTCCGTCCGTCTGTCTGTCCGTCCGTCTGTCTGTCCGTCTGTCACCAGGCTGTATCTCATGAACCGTGATAGTTAGACAGTTGAAATTTTCACGTTGCCGCTATAACAACAAATACTAAAAAACAGAAAAAAATATATTTAAGGGGGCTCCCATAAAACAAACGTGATTTTTTTGCCGTTTTTATAGATATTGGTGGGAACCCTTCGTGCGCGAGTCCGACTACCACTTGGCCGGTTTTTTTTATAAATTCCTTATTCAATGAGAATTTCATTAGGTGCAATTAGTCTCTTCAGAGGGTAGCCTGGTGACCTTAACACAGGTTCTATAGTACGCGCAAATCTTTATGAGACCTGAACTGAGCTCTAAACTCTCTACCTCTCTCCCTCTAGCACCTATAATAAGCGTACTGCGCAGCCACTCGCGTTCAACTTCCGAGAGCTCATAAAGTTTTGCGATAATTATACCTATCACAGACACCAGTCTCTATTTAAGATGTTATTTACTTTGAAAAGAGAAGTCATTGCCATACTGTATGAGGTTATCAGGTCCATGAAGCTGAACAACTTTCCCCAAGGAACACAGGCCGAAATCTGAAAAAGAAAATGTTTGATCTCAAACAAACGTGAATCACGTGACCACTCATTTTGTAAGAAAAAATAATTTTCAATGATGTGCAAGTTTACTGACAGCTGATAATAATATAATAAATCATCTACATTATCACTACCATAAAATATAGAGCAAGATACGTTCCATTTTACGTGCACTTGACCAAGTGTGATTGACAAGTGTGTTATGCTAATTATCTTAGGGTAACCATGCTTTAATAGTTCTATAGGATAACTTCCGTTGGACACGTTATAAATTATCGTATTTATGGCTAATCAGACCCCTTGGAAAATGAAAGCGGCAAATCCTGAAAAAAAAATTGCTTATTATCCAAATGACATCAAAATCGGTTCTACCGTTCAGTCGTGAAAATGTAAAAAACAGAGACTCAGAGTTACCAATATTGTTAAGGAATTTTCGGTACCTAATATCTAGTTGGTTGAATGATGGTTCACTAAATAATTATAACCAAAATATAATTAGGATGACTATTACTCAACCTAAATAATTATAAAAGGAAATAATGTTCCCACTACGCACATTACCTTTCTGTTTATCCAACAGTAAACTATGAATATGATATTATGAATATGAATTATATATATAATATGAATATGATAGATAGGCTGTATAAAGACAAAATGCCTCTCCAATCAACCATGCTTATTCTACTATTTTCAAAGTCAAAGTCCAAGTCAATGTGAAAGTTTTTTACTTCTTAAGACACTTTCAAAATTTCGTGATTCTAGGTGCACGGTTTTAGTATTAAAATAATTATTATATTAAAAAAAAAAAAAAACTGTTACTTCCGCTACGCAGGCGCCAAGCGTTGTTGTAATATAAAATGGAAGTAGTTTAAGTAATATAAATTTTATCTAAAACGTTATTTATAACAAGACGCTATAAAAAAGACCTTACCTCGTTATATAACATAGAACAATACCTAAGTGATTTAACATTATTCAACAAACTAAGAGGAAACAGTATAGAATTACTTTAAAAATCAGTCACGTAACGTACAAGGAATAAATTTGAATTGTTAAACGTCAATACCATTGATTCTTTTGTTTTTAGTTATTTACATATTTTATAGTATTAAAAGATAAGTTGACCTCAGTTTTACATTATATACCTGAAAATATGAAAACATTGTTTCTTGTTCAAATAGATTGTCCGTTGCCAAGGCAAAGACCGCCTAAATTATAATTTGCTAATAAAGTTCATTATTTTTCTAGTAACTACCAGCGGCGAAGGGTGACAGTTTTTAAAGGGGAAGCCGTCCCAAAAATGCCGTTTGAAAATTGCTGCAATTAATGTTGCAAGACAAAAATCCATGTAATCTATATATAGTCATGTTTGGAAGAGCTCGACCTAACTGAATAACAAGCCTTTTTTGTCAATATTACGTTGGTCTATGCACTAACCAATTCCTAAAGGGAAGCCGATGGGAATCGGGTTGTATGCACTCTTCGCCACTGGTAACTACAGATATAATTTTTTGTTATATGGACATAGATGAATATTTCATCTGAAAAAAGAAAGAAAAATCATTTATTCGGACTAGACATCAGACAACACAGTGCAAAATTTATATATAAAAAAAAAATCTATATGAAAATTAATAATATGAATGAATATTTTCATCTCGCTGAATTTATTTACATGATATACCTAGTTCTTATTTGCTTTTACTCCTTATAGTTTTTGTCTGTGTATTCATATTGACATCATGTAGATGAAAATGACTCTTCAAAGTCTCTTTAAATTAATTTTATTTATTATCAAAGAAAAGGCAAAGTTAAAGGTATTTGAATTGTTCATAAAGAAAATTACAAAAGTGTTGTCACCTTATCGCGATGTGTAACAGTGTATGTTACAGATGACATTGCATAGAAATATTTTGATAAAGCTATGGTTATCGTTAACGACAGGTGGTTCCGCGACTCTAATCGTTATCCGCCGAGGTTGCGGCGAACCTGACAATGAATTTGTCATAGTGATGTGTTTGTTACAGGTATTGATGTCGATATTTTTTATACTTTTTATAACTTTGCATGATTGGTTCGTTGTTTTCAGTAATTTATGAAATCTTAGACAATGCTAGGTACAAACAAATATTTAGGGATAGCTGCTCATTTAATTTTTTTGTTATTAAATTTCTCTTGATCTAATCTCAATTGACGAATTTTTTAAACACAATATAATATTGAAATAATTAAATATATATTCAGAATTTTATTTTTACTTTATTTTATTTACTTACTTCGTTAAATAATTATTAAAAATAAATATATAGGTACCTACATTCATAGTTTTTTTTTAATTCGTCATTGGTGTGTCTTTTTACTATCTTCTATTTATTTAAGACAATTGTATACTGTTTATTACTTTCAGATAAAATAGGCAATAATTTTATCTCCTTGTATGAAACACACCCATGCCTATTATACAAAATAAATGTACACACAATGTCAGCATTTAGGGTTGATACCTAGTAAAATCTTCGATACTTCGATAAAAAAAAACAAGTTAAGTATAATTAATATCAGCATCCATCGACAACAATTTCGGCGCGTCACTATAACAATATAGGGGTCAGACCTTCAAACATGCGAAGGAGGGCCAATACAAATCATAGAGCACTTAAATATCCTTATGTTAATCGTCAAACATGTAGTGAGTGCACGCACTTTGACACGTGCATAAATAATAAATTAATTTATATATATATATATAAATTTTATTTTATATATGTAGTTTAGTCCTAGACCTATATTTGACGGATATATACCACGGTGTTAACTGACAATCCTCAGATAATTGTTTGTTTTTGACAAAATGTGTCGTGTTATATTTGTGATTTTTATTTTTTGTGTCAATTATGGATTGTGTTTTATCAATCGTAAGTATTTACGAATTTATTTATTTTTATAAAGATATTAATAGTTTCTTTTTATCATTAATTTTACCAAAATATACCTAATTCTAATTGCAATGAATTTATAATAATCAAACCAATTTTTTTATAAAAAAAAATTGTAAGCGATAATTAATGATAACTAAAAATTATAAACGATACCTCTAGTATATACCTAGATGATCGACAAAATCTAAGCTCGCCAAATTATTTTTACTCATTTCAAAACTTTATTAATATTAGTAATATTTGAAACTGAAAACAAAAGCTAACAATCTAAATAATATATTACATTCTGAACAACGAATCATAAGCGTACAAAATAAAAAATTAGAAATATTCGCATTTATTTATTAAAATAATAGCCCCATAATAACTATAATAATAGCCCCATAATAACTGGCTACCAATAATAGCCCCATAATAACTGGCTGTTTCACTCCTTCTTCATAATTATAAACTTTACCTATACCAAATCTCACACTCCTCCGTACGCGCAATATGCTTAAAAAGGGGTACAAAGTTTTCCCTTCACGTATTACCTAATATTATATAGATAATTAGTATAAATAAACGGGAATTTTTTTTCAAAACGCACGATTATACAGCTAATGTTATTCAAAATAAAAAAGAAGCAACGGTTTATTTTGTCAACATATTATATTATAGTAGGTACAATCGATGATAAAATAATTTTAAGTCTCATAAATTATATTACCATTTCTGGCTGGTGTATAAATATTTTCATTTCTAATAATATGCTTCACTATGTTATGTTATGTTCACTTACTTAATAAATAAGTTAAATTAAGTTTTTGATACAAACTTTAATCATTTTATGAAATCGTTTGAAAAATATAACTTAATTCTATGTTTAATATAAGTAACTTATAATTTATTGCCAAAGCTTTTCACAATATAAACAGACATGACTAATATAAATAAATACTTCACTACTGCTAATCGATTTTCGATCTTGATTACACAAAATACGTAATAACATGACGAAGCAACCTTGACTGAGATAAATCATAACAAAAGGCGTCCATGACCGGGGCTCAGCTCTGACCCACAGACCCGCAATCTTTAAATAGCCTGTTGCAAATTATGTAGCGTATTATGAATCAGCTATATTTAGTGTTTACAATAAAACGACGAAGGAAATAAATGAATCAGTAGCTTATCTGATCTTGAATTTTTTGAGCTGTGTTGAGTAATCTTGAGCTTACATAGAAATAGTTTCTCAATGTATCGATTTAAGAGAAACATCGATAGAGTCAATGCCCTTTTTTCTCTCAACTATTTTATAGGGGCGTACTTAGATGTGTTCATATTGGGGCATTGACACTATTATTTTAATTTAATTTAATTTGACAGCGATGAGAAGGATTTCTTTGTCACCTAGGTGCTCAGTTTTATATTTTTATTTTAATGTTTAAATAAATAATTAGGCTCTATAAATAATAATACCTACGCAATAGAAGTTAAAATAAGTTGAACTTTTTTGCAGGGGCAAAAACTAAAAATTACGAGACCATTGTGCCACAATTGTAATAGCACACTTGGGTCCCTGGTATCATCTACCTTTAACAGACACGAAAAATCAATTTTGTTTTTCTTACATACGCGTTATTAATTCTATCCAGCTCGTCTCTCCATCTCCTTCGTGGTCTGCCGCGACGCCGTCTAGCTGTGTCAGGGCTCCACATAGTGGCAATTTTGGCCCACAGATCATCAGGCATACGGCAGATGTGGCCAGCCTTTTGAGGCCTTTGCTCAGCAGTGGGATGATATAGGCTAACAGAGAAAGATATAGGATATTATTACATCGTGAACTTAAAGCATATTTAGACGCAAACATTGTGATTCACAAAAGTGTAAATTATTTATGAAATAAATATAATTTTGCTTATTGCATGTGGTTATTTATATATATACCAATTTGTAATCAATTGAATTTCTCTTTTTCAGTGGCGGACGTAGAATGCGGTATAGATGTGGCCCGGAGTGGTCGTATAGTTGGCGGGGTGGATAGCCTTCCTGCTGAGTTCCCCTGGGCAGCCAGTGTGTGGAGACAGGGAGCGCACCAGTGTGGGGCCACGGTCATAAGCGATAGGTGGCTGGTAACTGCTGGACACTGTGTTTGCAGGTATACTGCAGTTTCGAAAGAAAGACAGATTTTTTTTATTGTTCCCTTTATACTCGTACATGATCCCGCAGACGCTATCACATTAAATGAAACCATGTATTTGGTATCATGTTCTGACGCCGTACACAAATAATAAAAATTAAAATAGTTTAAAAAAAAGGACACGCTTTAGTCATCCAAACTGAATGTGTATGCAAAATTTCAGCTCAATCGGAAACCGGGAAGTGGATCAAATTTAACTTCCAAGATTTTCTTACATTGTTAGTTACAGGTGACGCTAATAAAAGCGTGTTAAAAACTGCCATTGATACGCAAGTTTTTTTGTATCATATTTCAATCTGCTATCATTCGACTAGGTGAAGGAACATCGAAGTAGAAATTTATGTTACATTTTATCTGTTCTACACGTGTAAACAAAAATAATTTTGGTTAGAATACGTTGGAACTTTGCCTAAAGATCGTGATAAGTGTAAAATTATGAAATTTTTATGTATGTTCCTGTAGCCACAGGAACATACATAAAAATTTCATTTTTTTTTTTTTTTTTTTTCTGTAGTTTAGCCAAACTACAGATTGGATTTGATTGATTTTTTGTGTACGGTCACAGAAGGCGATACTCAATACGCCGTTTCATTTTATATGGTAACATCTGAGTATCCAAATATACCTCTTATAAAAAGTAGAGGGATCACAAATCGTCATAACATTAGCACACGAACTTAAGTTTTCAGATAGATCTAAAATTAAAGCTAAGCTTTGCACTCTAAATATGATTAAAAAATATATTTAAATTAAAATTAAAATCGAAAATCAAATTAAATCATTTTTTTATTCAATTCAGTGTGTTCGACGACTTCTACAAATCCAAGCAGCTCTCCGTGGTCGCCGGATACACAGACATATCAACCAAGGATGAAAATGAACCAGTCTCTAAAATCATACCTCATCCTGAGTACAAGTAAGTATACACTCTTCAAGCGTTCCCTTTCACGTGAGAATTACTCAAAGATCAGATGATCAGGTGATGTCTTGAAGATCATACGTGATAGAAATAACAATAAAACTGATACTCCCTAACTAGTAAATGTAAATCCCAGGTTTATAATATATCTGCCACTTGCTAACGTCTTAAAGCAAAAAGAGATGGGGTTAGCTATCACAGATAAAATTCGTGATTCTATATTTTTACAAGAGTTTGTTTTATTATTTCTATAATATTATAACGAGGTAAAAGTTTGTTTGTTTGTATGTAGCCGTCTCTGGAACTACTAAACCGATTCAAAAAATTATTTCACTGATAGAAAGCTAAACTATCCCCGGGTGGTATAGGCTATATTTAATTTTGATAAAAATAAAACGCGTGGGTGAATCATCGGGCAACAGCTGTATTTCATAAATTATGTAAACAATTTAATAAAAATCAGCGTATAGAAAACACTTTTTTTTAATTCTTTATCTTTAGTGCAAAGGTACCTACATTATTTCAATAGTTATTTGTTATGCAAGGCTGCAAAGTTGTTATTTGGTGCGAGTGCTTGTATTGAATACTGAGCAAGCGAAGGATTCTTTCGCTCGTGGTTCAAAATAAAATCCTGAGCGTAGCAAGGGACTCAAAGGCACGAGACGCAAATCATTTTGCAGCCGTGCGAAACACACAGCTTTTCATCTCAATAAAGCGAGGAAAATGTTAGATGCCTAATTATATTTGAGTTGTTCTTCTTCACCACTGTACACTTGTCCAGGGCGCCAACCCCTCACTTGCGGCAGAATACTCTCGTTATTACAACAGACTTGGGGCCCAGGTCTGTGCTCTACACCATAGTTCGTCAAGTTCTTTATTATGAGCCTGTAATGTCCCACTGCAGGGCAAAGACCTCCCTTCTCTCTTTCCATTTCTCACGGTCAGTTGCGATCTGGGCCCAATCCTTTATGTCCAGCTCATCCCGCCATCTCCTTTTGGGCCTGCCGCGCTATCGTTTCCTGCTGTTCGGGACCTACTCTGTGTCAAGTCCTAATTTCGAATAACTTTTCCACGCTAGCAGATAAAATAGACTGTTGCGCTCAGATTTCGAAGAATAAAGAAAGCCTTTCCGAGCTAGTGAGATGAAAAAGAAATTTATACCAGCAGACCTGTGACAGGAAAGAGTATTGGAAAAACGTAGACACAGAGTGAATAACTAAGCGCGAATGGCATAAATTCGGAAAATTAACAAGTAAAACACCCACCTAAATCTAAATAGTTAGTTAGTTGTGTTTTTAATGTTTGCTGTGTCTTTTCTTGTGTGTACATAAATGATTAAATAAATAAATAGTTTCTCATCTAAAAATAGGTTAGGTAATCGTCTAATGATTAAGATTAGCTTCTCTTTGATAAAGTATAGTCTAGACTCTAGATAAATGAGTTCTCCAACTAACTGTGAACTAACAAACTGAAACTTGAAGCATGAAATTAGAAAGGCTCGGAGACTCAAACAATTTAATTTTAGATACATAAAAGTCGATAAAATTCGTATGTACGTACTTACAGCCGTAACCATAATACGCATCTAGAGTTTCATCAAATACACTTATTTATTTAAAGGTCCTTTATTTTACACCAGATAAACAAATACCTATACACATATAAGACTTACTGTTACTGTTACCCTGTATCATCCCACTGCTGGCCAAAGGCCTCCCCCCTTGATTTCCATGCTGTTCTATCATGTGCCAGTGATAACCAGTCCCTGCTGAATGTGTCTAGTTCGTCCCGCCGTCTCTTCCATCGTCATCTTTCGCCATCTTTCATCTTTGCCAGCGTGCAATGGAGCGTAGTATCCTGGGTGTTAAATTAACGGATAAGGTTCGAAACACCACACTGCGCTTCAAAACGCAAATCACTGACGTAGCTGAAAAAGCCGCTAAACTAAAGTGGGATTGGTCAGGCGACGTTTGCCGTATGCCGTCTGAATTGTGGGCCAAAATAACCACGCAGTGGAGCCCTGATACAGCAATACAGCGACGCCGCAGACCGCGAAAGAAAGATAAGATTTATATGAACATAAATTGTACAATGGCTATTTCTTTTAGCAGGTAGCCCTGCTAGCCCCCGGCGGGTGGACAAACCAGTTTCCTCCATCCTTTATCTCCTTGACAGAAGACAAAACGAAAAATCTAGAATGAAAATAGTAAAGTGATGGTTTTGTCCCCGATTTTTATGTGGAGAAAACTGTTTTCTCCATTCTTTGTCTCCTTGAAGACAAAACGAAAATACGAGACAGAAAACGGTAAAAATGTGGTTTTGTCTCCAATTTTCTCTCTTCCCTGTTTTGCCGTGCTAACCCTTGCTGGCAACCTTTGGATAGACAAGAGTGAAATGAACAAGTTATGGGGTAGTTATTTGTGTACATAATAATTGTTAATAGCTCTTACAATATTAAATATCCAATGTTTGTATTTTATGAAACGCTTGAAGTGATGGAAATGGTCTCGATCGATATAAAATTTTCTTGCAAAGTGAAAACATCTAAATAAATTCGTAAGATGTATAGGTATTCATTTTATTTTCAAGTGCCTGTTGTTAATTTTTATTACTGCACTTGAAATAATCTTTCTAAGCGGTATCTTTTCTTTGTTTATATTATAATTTCTTAGATTAGTTTTTGTCTAGACCAAAATAATGAAGTATCAATTTAAGTGCCGCGAAGGCTTCAGAATCTATCTTTTACATTTTTTGTTTTTTCATTTAGGTCTCTTTCATTCCTCTCCATTCTATCTAATTATAGTAATTTTTTATGACCAGGTACCTAAACCAAAATATTTGTTTGTGATCACAATTCTTATTGAGATAGCAATTCAATATTTTCGTTGAATGAAACTTTGACACCGTCCATGAGATCATCGCCTTCGTAATGTTTGTCTTTATAAATTCAATTACCAATACATTTTACCAGGTGCAATCGAAAATCCAATGACGTAGCTCTCCTCAAGACTGCAAGGCAACTGAGGTGGTCAACTGGACTACAACCAGCATGTCTTCCCAACTCCCCTACGCAGGACTTCAGCGGCACGTCAGCAACTGTTGCTGGGTGGGGTTTCACAAATGAGAATAGAGAGAAAGGTAAGAAAACCACTGACTGAAAATAATTGATTCTGAAAAATTTCTTGCTAAAGGACATCCTTTTTATAATGCTTTCTTTAAGCTTAAGTGTAATTTTAGCAAGATTGGCAATGTCATCGTATCTCAGTTAAAATCAGTTAAAATCTGAGCGTTAGCGAAATCAGGTTATAATATAGATATGACAATGTCGCTGTCCAAACTTGGTGATTAGATTCATCATCTTTCTGTGGTCAATCAGGAGAAGTTCCTGATCAATAGGTAAATGAATATGAATTGGCACTTTTAACAGGAGCAAGACCTAATGTGCTGCAGAAGACAGAGGTAATAGTGGTAACTAACGACGAATGCAACAGCTGGTACAAGTCTCAGGGCAGCAAAGTGAAGGTCATACCGACGCAGATGTGCGCAGGCCACGAAGCTGGCGGACGAGACTCTTGCTGGGTGAGTATCAGTGTATACAATAATACTAATGGTGTTAGTAGAAGAATTACCTTTTCATGTGAATTCATCCCATACTCACAAATACATTTTACGCTACAAAAAAACCGTGAATCTTTTGTTTCTCAGTGTCCCACATTCACTACAATAATTTTGTATTGAAAGCTCAATAAATAAAGAAAATTCTTCTTCAACAATTTAACATCTCCATTTTCACAATTCCACATCAAACTAATAAAGTAATATTGTTCATTATTTTAAAATTCAATGATGACATGAAGGGTATTGATAACATAACGTTCATCATTGTTCCTCACCACTTCTCCCAAAATATTCATCAAATTATTTTTCTTATCGACAGGCTGACAGCGGTGGCCCACTCATGGTTAGGGGCGACAAACGTCACGTCATGGTCGTAGGTGTTGTATCCACTGGCAGTGGATGTGCAAGACCGAAGATGCCAGGAGTTTACACCAGAGTATCTAGATTTACTGACTGGATTGTCAGCAGTGTAAATGGTGATAAGGCAAGAGCTGGACTGAATTGGTATCCTGATTTCAGTAGCTTTTTCGGATGATGAGACCAACTATGTCAGAATGGTCTAGTAGCAATTTAAACGTCAAATGATTTTTATATCGAAACAAAGTCCTTCGAATCGTCAGGGCTGACTCCAATGATCTATAAGGTTAGGATGATACAGAGATTACTTAGGACAAAGAAGTTACGAAGAATGATGATCTAATCTGACCTATTGTCAGTGCCCGCTCTGTAGATCACGGTAACAGATGAATGGAATTAAGAACTAGAGTACCTATGTATTAGATGTAAGTATATTTTTATGGAACAGATCCAGATTATCAGATGCACGTTAATTATGTAAGTTGTCATTTGTTTCTATTGTGGTGCTTTTGTATTGAAGAAAACGTTTTTGTTTTGCTTCAGTTCATGAAGTTAAAAGATTTTCTTTGTTCTGTTCAACTTCTAGTATAGATACACTGAGTATCTCGATTCTACATAATATCCTTTAGTTATTTTAGTTTCCATTTACTTATACAAATTGTAATCATTATGAATTAATTTTCTACTTACATGGACGCCAATTTTTTATAATTTATCAAAAGTCAACGTGATGCGTCTAAAGGAGCCAAAAGAGTTTAATTTTTTTGTTTATATTCTTATTATTTATTTATGCATTATTTGTAGAAATATTAGGACGTTAGTAAAATTAAACACAATAAATATCAACGCGTTTACTGACAAAATAATATTATGTAAAAATACTAATTTCAAAGAAACCACTGTGATATTACTGTATAATATAATTAAGCAAAATAACAGCCTATTAAAAATAAGTATGATTTCATTAAATATTTAAATAATCACCTTCTTTTGTTTACAAATTTTCTCAAATTCCTTTTTACTTTTCTCGATTACAGATTGTAGTTTCTTTCCAGAAAATTCTTCCACATCGTCTTTAAGCGAATTTAATGCATTTTCTATAGCGAATTTAGCTTCCGTGAGCAAATGCGTAACATCGTCAGCCTTTTCAACTTTAGCACTTTCATTATTTTTTTTGAACTTCATTACTAAAGCAGAATGTAATTCATGCTGTAAAACACTGTTATACAGACTAAGTCTAGCATTTCCAGGATCTAAAATTTTCGTTATAGCTATCAGATCCCTGCACATTTTAATTTTCTTATCGAAAATTTCTTTTGACATGTAATCTTGATGTCTTCCATACAATTGTACTAACGAATGCTTTAGCGAATACATATGATAATGATTAGGATGTAAAAACGTAGACAATCGCCATAGGAGATTTTCCAATACTGTCACAGAATCGCCGATCATGAGAACGTTTTCCACTTCTTCTCCCATTTGTGATATTACCATGTTAACTTGTGAATTGCTTACTTTAACTGAACATTTGTTGCAAACCCAATCTGTTTCGTCATCTAAAGGATCTTCTGGGAGATGAACTCCATCACAAGGTTTGGTTCCATCACCCAAACATTTCATTGCACTTAGATAAGTACCGAGTTCAGTTGGATCACTGCACCTTGGACATTTACATGAAAAGTATTTAGTGTCTTTTAAGTGTTGTCTTCTGGCTTGAGTACCCCATAAAGCGTGGCTGTACATCGTCGATATGTGATCATCTTTATTTATAGGAACTACGGCTTTTATTGTTAATTTGTACAAATCTTTCCTGTCTTTTGGTGAAAGAGAAAAAGAAGTGTGTTTTATGTTTGCGGGGTTACAACTGTGTTCAATTTTGCAAACAATTGGATACAAAGCACTGAGTTCAGCTCCTTGTGGCAGTCTAATCTCTAAAGCATTTGTGTCGATAATTCCACAAATTCTATGAAGGATATCCGGAGTTACTTGATGTAATTTCTTAACTTTTTCATCTAGCTTTTTAATAAAGTTATATAACAAGTATTCCACGATAAATTCGTTCGCCTCGCTGAAATTACACAGAGAAAATTAGTTTTATTGATGTAGCCTTAATTTTAAATTAGAATGTCTGTTTCGGACTAATTACTAATTTTGTAGCGTTAGTATATTATTGCGCATTTAAAGCCTATGATTCTCCGGCCATTGGAGGTTTTCATCTTGTCTAGGGTATTAGTGCAATCATTACTTGGTTGCTTTCTACAACATTTTTGAATTTAGATTGGTATTGACGTAGATACTTACTCATAAGCTTCGGTGCCTGGTATCCGAAATTCCATATGTGACTGCAAGTCCATTAGCTGCTTCCAACCTTCAGGGCTTGTCTTCTGAAGCAGGACACATCTCAACGGCATAAGAGCATCATGTCTGAAAATTAAAAAAAAACTTGTGAAATATTTTTATTTAAATAAGATTGATCAGATTTTTATTTGGCATTAGGTTCCAATTGATTATTTTCTACTTCTTTATTTTATAATAACGTAGTAGCTTTTTTCTAAGTACGTATGGATGCTGAGTGATGTTCGTCTTACACATCATCTTTTCCGGAGTTAGAAATAGTTCTTAATAACAACTCTTGTTCTTGATTGTGCCCAAAATACAAAAAGATCTTAAGAAGAATTTCTTTTTATTAGATCTTAAGAAGGCTATGGCCAATGGCAGCCCGTTTATTCTGTTTATACGTAAGGAATATTTGCTTTTTCATACGATATAATTAGTTCTGAAGTATTATTCTTCGTTGAGCATCAAATTTCTAAGCACCCGTGGTTTGACCACCTACGGTATTCCTCATTGAAAACCTACGGTGTGGTAGCTTATAGGGATGAAGTTAATAATAAAAACATATCGATTTTTTTTTTAAATATTATCGATAATTATGTTTTTACTTTTAACTCCATCACCAAAAGCTACTGCACCGTAGGTGTTCAATGAGGAATACCTTAGGCGCTCAAGCAACGAGTGCTCAAAGGGAAATACTTCGCAGTTCTTAGTTCATATTTTAATTTGTTTAAATTTCGTTTTATAAATACCTGTAGTAGTCAGCCATACCATTCACCACACACTCTGGCCTCAAGCTAAGGATTTCACATTCTACAGCATGATGTCTCGGATCTTTTAAACCTGGACAGTTGCCCGAACAGACAGGCCAGCCGCATCTATCGAAAATAATTAACAAGTCGTTAGCATTATAAAGGACATAAGTAATGTACCTACCTACTAAATAAAGTAAGGTTTAAAAAATCGGCGCGTGCTTATTAACTGCAATAGGAATAGCGACTAGTTAACTTATCAGTATAAGGTTGGGTTATTGTACTCATCACTATGAACAACTTTTATGAAGGGGCCATCCTTGAAATTTCGTAAAATAAAACAGCTGTTCCATAAAAGTAATTTAATATTACTTGACAAAATGTATGGAACATCAATTACAGGTGTGGTCCCATAGTAAAAGTAATTGTTCATAATGATGAGTACAAACCCCCTTTTGGCTATACACAGGATATTTTTTTATGTAGTGCGCTTAATTTGTTGAGTGATTCAGTTTCTGTTCCTCAAAGCAACCGCAGTATTGAAATACACTTTAAAACAAAACGAAAATTCGACTTAGTATGGGGGACACGCATAATTTACTAGCGCAAGCCATACTAAATCAAATTTTTATTTTGTTTTGGAGTGAATTTTAGTACTGCTGTTGCATTGGGGAATGGACACTGAAAAACTCTGCAAATTTTGCGCACTACATAAAAAAAATATCCTGTATAATTATCCTTTCCGACTAGGTTCGTATAGAAACCGATAATACTAACTTGGCACATCTTTCTCCAGCGTCAGTAAAAACTGGTTTATAGCAGCCCACACACGGCATAACAGTTTCTGGGTTCGGCATGGCTTTCGGTCCGAAAACCAGAGGTCTTTCAGTAAGGACCGTATCTCCTGGTGCCAAGTCTCTTGCAGCGACGACATACCTCCCGAAGTCGTCTGATGAAGTAGCCTGGAAATGGTGAAAATCGATTCGTGTACAAAATTTAAATTATTTTCTTCCATATTTTTAACACGTTGTTATTAGCTTCACCTATTACCAACTAAGTAAAAAATCTTGGAAGTTTAATTTGACCCACTTCCCGGTTTCTAATTAAGCTGAAATTTTGCATAGGTACACGTTTAGTTTGAATGAGAAAAACGTGATTTTTAGTTTTTTTGAAACTATAATATTTTATTTTCTGTGTTGTCCCTTAATACTTTTTTTTTTACTTTCTGTACAACTACCGCCATCTAGTAACAATAAAACGTATCATTTTGTAACGACATCTGTGAGCGACCACCTAAATGAAACTGAGAGCAAGACTCATGGGTAGCAGAAAGTTATTAGGCAAACCGATGGGTGTCGTGTTTGAAAAAAATAATTCTCTTAATAAGACGTAATGTATTTATAAAGGACGTACTTCTGTGAACCCTTTCATCTAAGCTAAAGTATACACTGTGACCTAATGGCTAGTAAAACTCATAGGTATGATAATCGACAAAAAAGTGACCTATTTAATGGATGGTGAACTAAGACAATTAATGACACTTACAATTTTGTACGCTAAACCACCAACACCGCTTTCTTGCTCCATCTTTCTGCAAAATATACAGTAGTTCCGGAAATGAATAGATCATCGTGATATAGTTGAATGTTATAAAATATAATAATTATTTTGAAAGTAGAATCGTAAACTAGTTTTGATTATACTGATGTATTTCTTGATAACTAACCACTGAACAAGCAGTGTTTTTCTTTTAGGAAACTTTGTTGAACTACACAAATTCGTTCCTCACAATCATTCCATTTCATCACTTTATATAGGCTTAGGAAAAAATACGGGACGACGAATTTTCGTGACGTGAAAACACCTTTATGAAATGATTTAAAGAGTACAAAAATGATATAGCAGAATTCAATAAACTTCAAAAATTTTGGACTAAGTCAAATTACAGTTTCAGTTGTCAATTAGAAAGTCATCTTAATAACATTCATGTTTTCAGGGAACCACATCTTTTGATTATTAGTTCTTGTACGATATAGAATACAGGCAATCAAATACAGCGAGTCGATTGTTCTATAATAATAGAAATGCAATCGTTCAAGTCAGTGTCTATTTCAGTACCAAGTCCTCTTTAGTGGATGTCGTTAGATTGGTATTAAATCACTAACTCCTAGACAGATGCTGGTACTTGAAGTCTAATTATTCATGCTATAATTGCTTCTGATAAATGTCGTATTAAAGCAGTATTCGCAAATATGTTTCGAGTATTGCTATAATTACTGTTACCGTTACTATCAGCCCATATTATGTTATAATTGCTGTTCCAAAAAAAATTACTCTGTTGTTCAAAATCGTCTTTATTTGCATTATTGTCTTCTTTTCTTTTGTCTGCTTTTTAAATATTAGACTGTATTTCAGTAAAAAAATAGCCTAAAGTAATAAAATTGTAAAATTATACTCACATTATGTTGTGATGTGCTCAACCCCCAATTAAACAGAAAATCACTTTGTATTCCAATACTCTACAAACACTACAAGATTATTTTTTACATTAATCATTTAATACAAGGCACCTCTAAGAGTTAGTAAAAAAAAATAAGTTTACTAATCCAATGTCTGAATAAAATAGAATAGAATATGGTGGCAGGTGGTTATCCTTTGAAATAACCTTAAAATTCTAATTAATAAGAAATTAAAATCAAATAAAAATGCTCTCAGACGTTGTATAAGAATCAAAATCGTTTGACAAGTAAAGAAAATTTTGAATAGATTATCAACTGAATTTCAAAGTAGCTGCGCACGGGCAACTTGTCGCTAGATCTTCGAAGGACTGAGTGCAGCTTTCTATTGCGTAACTATTGGATATGTGATTCAACAAAAATAAAGATTACCTATCGATTTATTGAGCACCGTTGCTTTGGAATAGATACTAATAATACAGATGTAGATTTATTTACTTTGGTGCCTTAATAAATAAATACAGTCATTACTATTCATAATCAGGGACAGCTATAAATCAGAGCCAGATGTAGGTAATAAACATATCTTTTTTATAATAATTATATTCTATAATACTTACATAATTTATTAAATAAATAAGGGCTGATTTTTCAATCGCCAGATATAGGTTTATCCAAAGAAGACACATAGCTGATTTTGTATAGAAAAGATGTCAAAAATTCAAATTTATTCATGAAGTTCTTTTTCATTATTTGTAAAGTTATCTAGCGATTGAAAAATTTGCCCTTGGTCAATACTGAGGTAGTATGTAAATAACACATAACAAAAAAACTTTCTTGCAAGTATTTATTTTAAAATTGCAAAGAAATAAAACAATTTAGCAAATATTGAGGCTTGGTATGGTTTTATCAAAGATCTATTCATATAACCAATTTCTTTTGTTTACAAAACTTCTCAAATTGTCTTTTACTGTCTTCAATTACAGACTGCAGTCTCTTCCCAGAAATTTCTTCTGTATCATCTTTGAGAGCATTTAATGCATTTTCTACTGCAAGTTTAGCTTCAGTAAGCAAGGGTTTGATATCTTCCACTTTTTTAACCTTACCATTTTCATTCATTCTGAATTTCAAAACTAAAGCAGAATGTAGTTCATGCTGCAAAACACTATTATACAAACTTAGTCTAGCATTCCCTGGGTCTAAAGTCTTTGTTATTGCTATAAGATCCCTGCACATTTTAATTTTCTTATCCAAAACTTCTTGTGTCATGTAACCTTGTTGTCTTCCATACAACTGTAGTAATGAATGCTTTATCGAATACAAATGATAATGATTAGGATGTAGAAATGTGGATAATCTGCAGAGAAGATTCTCCAATACTGTCACAGAACCGCCCATCATAAGAACGTTTTCCACTTCTTCTCCCATTTGTGATATTACCATGTTAACTTGTGAATTGCTTACTTTAACTGAACATTTGTTGCAAGCCCAATCTGTTTCATCATCTAAAGGATCTTCTGGAAGATGTATTCCATCACAAGGTTTGGTTCCATCACCCAAACACTTCATTGCACTTAGATAAGTACCAAGTTCAGTTGGATCGCTGCATCTTGGACATTTACATGAAAAGTATTTAGTGTCTTTTAAATGTTGCCTTCTAGCTTGAGTTCCCCATAAAGCGTGACTGTACATTGTCGATATGTGGTAATCTTTATTTATTGGAACTACAGCCTTTAGTGTTATTTTGAACAAATCTTTTTTGTCTTTTGGCGACAGATTGAAAGTATGCTTAGTGTTAGGAATACAACTGTGTTCCATTTTGCAAGTATCAGCATATAAAGCATTAAGTTCAGCTCCTTGTGGAAGACGAATCTCTAAAGCGTTTGTGTCAATAATCCCACAAATTCTATGAAGTAATTCTGGAGTGACTTCATGTGATTTCTTTACTTTTTCATCCAGTTTATCAATAAAGTTGTTAATAAGGTATTCCACGATAAATTCGTTTGCCTCGCTGAAATGAATAATAGGAAATATTACATAAAGATATTAGAATAAATATTTAGTCCGAGACAACATTAAGTCTACATAAAATATAGTAATGCAACCGTATTTCATAGAGGCACGAAGCAATTAAGACCATACTATGAATATATTTTCATCCAAACCTAATAATTGCAAAATAATTTTCAGGCTCCAAGTGATGCTCTTTGTAGGAGACTAACTATTTCAACCCTTCTCATCATTAAGTTGCCTTTAACATTATCTAGAAAATATATCATAGGTTATTAAGGTTACACGTACTCATAACCCTCAGTGCCTGGTGTCCGACATTCCATGTGCGACTGCATCTCCAGTAACTTTTTCCAACCTTCAGGGTCTGTCTTTTGAAGCAACACACACCTCAATGGCAGCAAAGCATCATGTCTGTAAATGAGAACAATCTAATTAGTTTCTTGCTTGAACCTTAGGACCACAGGTATAAGAATGTGGAGACCGAAGACCATTTCAAAGGATATAACAACGTGTATCAGATATGCGGAGTCATACTCAAGGGTCAGACCATCAAACTAAACAACTTTCTCTATGGAACCAACATAGTGATCGCAAAAAAAAATTCAGTTGTCCCATATTGCATACGTTTGGGTCACGAGACTCAAGTAGGTACAGAAGTTTTGTATGGGACAGCTGATTATTTTTTCACGATTACGATGTTGGTTCCATAGAGAAAGTGGTTTAGTTTGATGGTCTGATCCACACCCTTGAATATGACCACAAATTTATGATACACGTAGATAACATAATTCTAATTTCTCACCTGTAATAATCAGCCATATCGTTAACCGCACATTCGGGCCTCAAGCTGAGTATAGCACACTCTGCAGCATGATGCCTCGGATCCTTCAGCCCTGGACAGTTACCCGAACAGACAGGCCAACCGCACCTGTCGGCATAATTTGCGAATTTGTTAGTACACTCAAGACAAATAAGAAACTTAGACAATATACTGACCATAAAACCATTGAGTAACATTCCTTTTTTTTTTTTAATACGATTACTAAGATTTCTCCTGTATCGAGGATACAGTTTACAAAGATACATCTCTTATGCACACTCACCCAGACCCGAAACAACTATCTGTAGATCATAAAAATATTTATTCCGTGTGGAGATCGAACCCACGGCATATACTCGTAGAGCAGAAAGCTAA
Source organism: Allophyes oxyacanthae (assembly GCA_932294325.1). NCBI lineage: Eukaryota > Metazoa > Arthropoda > Insecta > Lepidoptera > Noctuidae > Allophyes > Allophyes oxyacanthae. Next base: position 3,720,649 of record OW028625.1, read on the forward strand.
TCGCTTAGCTTTTGCGCCAACCGTGTCGTCCACACAACATGAGTCAGTCTACAATAGTTTGAATTTGAAAACACAAATTCTTGATCGCCAATCCGAAGCCGAATCCTTCCCTTCCCTTCCCGCGAGAATATTGACTATAATGCAGTGTAGAGAAGTCAAGGTGCAACAAAAATAAAAGTAACTTACTTAGCACATCTTTCACCAGCTTCGGTCAAGACTGGCTTATAACAGCCAACGCAAGGCATAATCGCTTCTGGATCTGGCATACCCTTAGGTCCAAAGACCAGAGGCCTTTCATTCAGGACCAAATCTCCTGGACTCAAGTCTCGCGAGGCGACGAGGTACCTGCCGAGGTCTTCAGAGGTATGGGCCTGGAATCAAAAATGTTTTGTTTTTAAAACAGAACTGCAAGGATTGCTTCCGGAATCTTTTGCATCGGTAAAGTCTGTTTCTAGCAAGTATGGGTCGACCGCCATGAAGGCCATTCGATCTTTGATGTAGGTATGTTTTATTACCTTTGCTAATGATTCAATATAGACACGATAAAAGTTATTGTAAAAATATCTAGTAGGGACCACAAACATGCACAACATTTTTGCATTATACAGCATATTTGCATAAAATATTGAAAAGGTTTTAATTAGTAAGTCTTACACGGAGCACAGACTGTCTAAATGTATGGTCTTAAAATATTTTCGGTTTTAATATAGGTACAGGGGGTGTTTAAATGTTTTTCTTTTCGTCAACTCATTATGTATAAGAGGCAATCGTCAACCTAAACAATAATTTAGTTGACTGAGGAATTAATAATGAAAAGGGAAGGGACTATTGTATATGACGGACTGTTCACTAACCTATTTTTTCAACCCTGTAACTCATATTTATGCAAATAAATGATTCTTATTCTTATTCTTACAATTCCAGTCAATCAAAAATGAAGTAGATCCATATTTTGAGTGGTAAATTTTTACTTAGATGTCAGTTTTTACATTCATTTCCAAGCAAGGTAGACCGTTTTTTGTAGCCATCTATGTCGGACTTTGTTGAACAGAAATGATGATGATGAATGAAGATGATGATTACCGCCATCTAGTAACAGTGCAAGTGCGTTATTCAGTAGTGCTATTTTTGAACGAGCCGTACAAACGAAGCCAAAACCAAGATGGGTAGCAGAAAGTAAGCAGTTAAGTCGATAGATGTCGAAAGAAACAATTTTTTTTTAAATTTATAATTTAATGGAGTATTTTTCAATTCTGTGTTAACTCAGTATCTTTCTACAAAACGTGATATAGATTCCTTTTATTTACTTACCACATACGCCAAATCATTGACACCATTTTCTTGCGCCATCTTTCTGTAGAACAAGCAATATTTCTATTAAACAAAGAGATGGTAACTAACCAAAATATAGTTATGATTAGATCATCTTTTGTTTGTGGAAGTAATTTCAGATAAAATAATTATGAATAAAACTAGTCTTGAATTTTATAAGAGCTGTGAAACTAAAGGTAAAAATATGTAGGTACTTCCATTTTAATTAATTTAGAAATATTAGGCTAAGGATCTGCAAAAAATAATAATTGCTTCTGCAACTCTATAACCTAGTAATGATTTTTTTATAGTTCCATACAGGTTTACTCAAATCAATACCACGTCATAGAAACGAAACTAAAATGAAATATTATTAAAATATTATGTCATTTTGATATTAATAAATCTATGAAAACAACTACAGAATTAAATCAGTTGATTGTGATAAAAAAAAAAACTAGTATTGAAAGACTGTAAATAAAAGACGAATGATAATATAGTTTTTATACATAATAATTGAAGTCGGTAGGATAAAATATGCCACTAAAAGTACACCTTATTAGAAATCATAATCTATTTTAATAATTATTTAGTAACCACACTAGCAGCTATAATAAGTTGATGCGTGTGTATGTTGAAGCTTTTGTTTTTATCCAGTTCTTTAAAAAAGAAAGAAAGAAAACAATTTTATTTTGGACTCAAAGTTAAAGTCAAAGTCAAAGATTTTTATTTTAACTCGCACAGGAAATACCAAAACAAAACAAAATAAACAAATAAAAGACGCCCATCTCAGCATAATGCTGGAATTTGTAAAAATTGTCAAATGAGTTCAGTGTAGATGCTTTGCTATAGAGATCATCGGCACATGTGAAAATTTGGCAGCTCCCACTCAGGCCAGGTGTTTAACGATGTCAAGGTAACAATCTTTAGAGTAATGATCCCGTAGATGCCAGGCCAAAAGCTTGCATTAAAATTGCACCTAGTAAAATGGCAATAGGCATGTCTTCTACTAAACGAAAAATAATACCAACAGATAAAAAAATTACAATCAATTGTTGTAGGTTAAAATCATGAGATTTCAAATTAAAGTATTCTCCAAACACTTCATGTCACATTTTAATTCTAAAATAACAAAACAGGTCATAAAGAAATTATTAAAACGTATGTTTGGAAAACAAAAAAATCTTTCGTTTTGTGTAAACGGCGACGCGGTAAACCGCAAAAGAGATGGCGAGAAGAACTAGACACGTTCAACAAGAACTGGTCATCATTGGCACATGATCGAACACCATGGAAATGAAAGGGGAGGCCTTTGCCCAGCAGTGGGATGATACAGGCTAACAGTAACAGTATGTGTGGAGCATAGCTTTATACGGATGCGAGACGTGGGCAATGACTCAGCAGGATAACGACAGGCTTGAACCGTTTGATATGTATTGTTGAAGAAGGATGAAGAAGATACCCTGGACAGATAAAACGGCAAACGCAGATATAGACGAAGATATAAATAATTATTATTCTATCACATTGCATAATTACAAAACAATATACAGCTAACTTCATTATTAATTTAATCATTATTATTATTAGCATTCTACCAGACCATGTCATCAATCTTTGTCTTCTGTCTTCTTAACTATCCAAGAAATGTTCAATGCACTCATTGCGTTGATACTAATGCGCTCGTAATTCAGTGTAAAGTTATGGATGTCACTTACATCTTTTTTGAGTGTGTGAATAAAACGAAACGATAGCGAGAAACGAACTGACGAAATTAATGTCCACTCACATTCATTTCTCAAGACAATATTTCTGTACAAAAATTTAAAAGCTAGCGAAGCTTCTAAATGGATAGTTTTTTAGTTTTTGCACAGAAGTAATACAGGAACATTTCATTTAGTAACGTATTAATGAAATAGTTCGTTCATTTTTAAATGGTGCCATTATCATTGGTCAGTGGTGTCCCAACTTATACGGTAATTTTGCTCCAACCAACTTATCAAATAACACCGAAGGAGAATCTATAAACATGGTAAATACCCCGATTTGAACTCTAATACTAATGTTAGTGACCATGACAGTTTAAAAACTTATACCGCAGTAGAAGTAGAATAGAACAGAAGGTCAGTTCGTAGTCTTCCAGTTAATGCCCCCGAATCATCTCGTCCGACATCCAAGAGAAGTTAAATGACTTAATAAATTATGAGTGAAAATCCAAGAAAATTACATACAGCTGAGATTTCAGAGGCGGACTTAAGAATATTAGAACATTTCATTGCGCAATTTAATTTACATTAGCGCAGAAATCATCCAACACCTAAAACACGAGCTTTCGTCATAAAACATGACATTTATACCGGTGCAATAAATTTCTTCGTATATTCCGTCTGTTCAAACATAAATTACATTTGGCACATACTGCACTTTTCCATGGAACGAACGTTAAACTGGGTTACTCTGGTCTATTTTTGGTCCATATCTGATAAACGTTTGGCTTCTAAGAAAATATCTTTAGCATTCTTTAAGACTTCCGTATACATTGCTGAGTGTAGATATATAATTTGTATTTTCATGCTGTTTGCTTGTTCCAAGATGCATAAAAATCCAAGCTTCTACTGCTTTAGCGGAATAATCAACTAAACTTTATTAAAATTTGTCTATTTCGTGATTTGGCAGATGAAAATCTAGGTCACTATTGTCATTTGAATCGGTCGTTTCTCAACGAAAAGTGATACTACACGTTTACGACTATGCGATCGGCATAATAGTACATGCCGATTGCAAAACTGGAATGCTTTTATCAAGTGGATCAGCATTTTCAATACAACTAAATTCACCAATATCTATCTAGAGTACATCAAAACTTAAAGACAGTAGATCATATACTTTAAAATGCTTAAATAAATCTATTTTTCTCAACTCTCAAGATCGAATAGCTGTTACCGTGGCCTTCAGACCTGAAACTGAGCTAAAATTATCATCGATGGATTGAATACATCTTAAGGCATAACCAATATCAAATGTATTAACTACATCAAATCCATTGTTATCAAACCGTAGAAATGTAGTTTCTATTTCGGTCCTAGCCCTCTTTATATTGTGTCATGACGTCAGATTGGCAGCAGATCGACGAGACCTAGACACAAATCTAATCCCTATTGATAACGGTTTTAGATTACCTATTTTATGCTTTCTAGCTCTAGACTGTTTAGTATCTAACATATTACCTTTTATATGGAGTCTTCGTAATTGTTTTAATATTATGTTATTTTATTTTGTTAGATTATGGTTAGGAACACGTTCAATACCGAAGTTATCAAGTCTTCAACGAGTCACATGTTTTCTTTTAATATTAAAATTAATATTTTATCTGTATAGGTGTCCCATTCTCATTTACGTTCTGGTTTATGTTTCAATTCAGAGATTTTCTGTCTTAAATTAGATAAAATTATACTCACATCTTTTCACTCATATCCAATTCAATATTACGGTAGCTGTGTAAATTAAACAAAATATCTAAAAGCACTCCAAATTAAATTTTCTTTGAAAAAGTCACAAAATTGAAAATATATTGTTATATTTCCTAATAGCTGGAAAATTTAAAGCAGCTGCGCACGGGCAACTGGCGCTCGCTCTATGTATGACTGACTATAGTTTTCTATTACGTAACAGTCGGTTATGTGAATGAACTAAAAAAAAACATTCTACGGTTTATGAACGAAGAATTTTGTCAACCAATGTTTTGTTTTGTGCGAGATTTGAAATGATTTGTCATGTGAATTTCATGGTTAATGAAGAAGTTAGTAAGTAGAGTCCTAAGTAAAAAATGTCCAAAGAAATTAAATTTTGTAACAAAATATTTTTTTTAATATTTCAATTTCTTTCTTATGATTCTTTCCAGAAAACGGATCGGCAAAAAACGTATCTGAAGACATTCATAATAAAAAAAAATACAAATTAGGTCGGTACCTACTTACCTTTGTATGGTTTTAATTATTATCTTCAAGTGCAAAAGAGACATTCAACATTATCAAATTATCACCAACTTTCCAATTCCAATATTAAAAACTACGAAGTAAATAATTTGAAGATCTTTAATTTTCTTTGTTTTCGTGATTTTCATCAAGTTGAATCAGTCTACTCACAGCAACGTATCGGTTGAAAATTCTGCATTTATGAAGCCAAATCTGTACTCTGCCAAACTTTTGTATGGCTGATGTAAGGCTGATTGTACACATTTAACAGAGTTTGTTTTTTGGAAACGCGCACCTATCTTCTTTGAAATAAAAGCTTTTCTATTCTATTTTACGTTTATTCATGTTAACTCTCTAACGGGATTGAGTGATTTCCAAGGTGAGAAGCACTCACGAGTAAATTGAACCATTATTTAATTAAGCTTTTGATGGTAATCCTGTACTAAATAATGTTTAAAAGATTAAAATACTTGCAAGATGATGAATTTTGTGTAGCTTCTCCAAAGTTTCCAAGTAAAAATAATAATTGTAAGTATAATAGATTCATCATTTAGATACAAGCACAACTCAAACAAGACAAAGTCTACAATATTATAGGTACACGCTAGATGTGTGCGCCGATGCCCGCGGCGCCATCATCGGCGTCATTGGCGTGGATGGTGAAAATTTTATTAAACACAAAATATTGCAGACTTATACGCCAAATGACTGTGACGGACGAAGTTATCGGCCAAACGCGCTAATTACATTATGGTCATATAAAAATGGCATTTTATTGAATTTGCTGAAACAAATACCTACGTCGAATTAAACCAATAAGCATCTCTTTAGACATTTCTAGTGTTTACTTTACTTGTATTATTGTATATGTGACTGCATTGTATCTAAAACAACCGTATCCGTCCGACCATCCACGCCCATGACGCCGATGACGCCGAAGCCGGCATCGGCGCACTTGTCTACTACACGCTAATAGTCGGTAGGTTTTTTGTCTTCTGTTTATCCTATTGTCCAAGTATTATGTGGGTCTGCTTTTTAATAAATCTTCATCACGACGTTCCTTCTTCGAACACGAACTAATTTAATTATAAAGTGCCTTTTTTTCAGGCTTTAAAAAAAAACGGTAAGATTTAATTCTATTTTTTTTGTATTATGTTATAAGATAAAAAATAAAAATTTGCACAGTATTCGATGCTTATATGAAATCCCAGTTGAGATTGTATTGCTCCAATCGTTGCCCATCGCAAACTGCGGCTGGAAAAATTACTTCCAGCTGAAAACTACATACAGGCCGGTAAGAAACTCCCTGTCGGATTTAAACTTGCTGGAATTTCGCGCAGAGATGTTTTTATTTTTATTTTTTATTATCCAAACATAAATTTTATAGTCTACACACCAGTTACTTTCGGCTACATGACGGTCGTTTCGAAATCATGCGTTTTCGTGTTCGTTGGTGAACGCGAAAACGCATGATTAAGATAGAATGTAGACTCGACTTAAGATGAGAATGTATCTTAGATTAGTGTAAAGGATACTTTTTATCTCGGAAACCTCAGAACTTTACTCTTTGGCTTTACTTTTAAACCAATTGAAATACTCAATGTAATGATGGTAATTTCATGACAAAGAACATGGATTATCGAAAACAAAAATATATTCAAAACCACTGGATAAAATTGTAGAAGTAATTAAATTAAAATGGCCTGGGTAAAATAGGATACAAATAATTTAACGATATTATGATTTTTGTCTGTCCTGTAAAGTCCTTAATACCTTCGCATTTCGTTTGTTTTACTACATACGAGTAGTACCAAGAAAAATATTGAACTGCCTAGTGCAGCAATATTACTAGTGTGTACAAAAGAGCATTACACTTGTAAGCAACATTAATACTCTACTTCATTGGCACCGGTCCCAGATCTTTATTGTTTTGTTAATTATGCATGTCTATTTAGAACGAGTGTTGTGTTTGATACCAAGCGGAGCGGCCGTGCATTGCGGCCTAATAAGCAGTGCCTAAGATACAGCAGTTGAAGCGCGAGATGCCAACGTGCGAGGTGTGCCAACAACCCGCAAACCAGATCTGCGGAGGGTGCAAGCTTGTCTACTACTGCTCCAGACCACATCAGAAACTAGGATGGCGAGAAGGCCACAAATTCAAATGCTGTGCCTTCAAAATCCAATATTCAGACACCTTAGGACGACACATGGTAGCAACAAGAGATATAAAACAAGGTGAAATGATCCTTAAAGAAAAACCTGCTGTCATAGGACCAAGAATTACTTGCCCAACAGTGTGCTTGACCTGCGGCAAAAACCTGGACCCAAAGGATTTCGTAGCCAAATGGGACTATTATAAATGTTCAAAGTGCAACTGGCCGATGTGTGGTCCCGATTGTGAAAATGCTGAAGTTCATAAACCGGAGTGTAATGCAATGACCGATAGGAAATACAAATGTGACATAAAATATCAAGGATCTAATAAAATTCAAGCTGCTTATTGTGTTATATCTCCGCTTAGAGTGTTATTGATGAATAGTTCTAACCCTCTTCAGTATGAAAATATAATGAACCTTGAGTCTCATTTAGAGGATAGGATAAACACTCCTCTGTACACAGTTTTAAGGGCTAATTTAGTAACTTTCATAGTTCAAGTACTTGGATTACCATTCGATGAAGAAACTATACTAAAAGTCGCGTCTATATTTGACACTAACGCCTTTGACGTGCGGTCCCCAGATGGTTCTAAGAGATTGCGAGCTATTTATTTGACAGCATCAATGATGGACCATAGCTGCAAACCTAATACGCGTCATATATTTTTGGGTGATGATTTTCATTTAGCGATGATAGCAACAGTTCCAATAGCCAAGGGTGATTTTATAACAGCGACGTATACTCAATCGTTATGGGGGACTTTAGATAGACGAAAGCATCTACAGACGTATAAGTTTTTTGATTGTGAATGCAATAGATGTAAAGATCCGACAGAATTCGGTACTCATCTAGGCAATATTTACTGTTCCATATGTAACAACCCATTTGGACAAAATACTGAATGGCGTGGAGCTATGATGGTTTCCACAAATCCACTTGATGAAACTGCTCCATGGAAATGTGAGAGATGCGATCATTTTATTTTAAGCAAACAGATGGTTTGGGGCAACAACGCATTGAAACAAGATCTTCAGAAGCTGAATAAGACTAACCCAAACGAGTTTGAAGATTTTATTCAGAAGTACAGTCAGACGTTGCATCCTAGCAACCATTTGGTAGTGCAAGCCAAGTTGGCATTGGTACAAATATATGGGAACTATAAAGGATATAGTTTATCAGGTATCTATGTGTTTGTTACACTTAGAAATAGATTGAATGATTAGCGTAAAATTAACAGTACATGCGTTCTTAACCTCAATACAACGGAGTGCTAATAATGTTAGTGTAATAAGTGCCAAAAGCTCTAAGACGCCAATAATGGGTCAAACATTTGTGCTATACCTAGCAGATTACTAGCCCAACGCAACCTATCTACTAAATGATATTTATTAATAATCATTCCTATTGTGTCAGTCTTCATCTATGCTGCGTCCGAAAATTTAATTCCAAAAAATTCACCAACCCTGAACTTTAAATTGAATATAGGTTCTCAGGCTTGGCAACCACACTTGCAAACAATATGACCAATGAGGCAGTAAAGACCTTTATTATTTAGTGCAGGTTTTAATTGCGTTCCTTACCTTGAACTAAATTTCTGTTCAATAAAATTACTGGAATGCTGGCAAAGAGTAAAGTTATTTTAAGGCGTCATTAACTTACCTGTGTCTAAATTAGATTAATCATTCACATAAAATTGTAAGCCAAATGTAAAAACATTGGATCACAGGACATATCCGTCACATGTGCCCGTTTGTTATGCCTGCCAAACGTTAAGTCTCTGGACAATACATACTTACATCTTTGGAGAGCCTCCCCAAAATAATTAGGACGTATTTTGGGCTCTTATTCAATCCCAAAATCCATCGTACATTTTAACTTGTCGAATTTTACTTGCAGAACTGCCAAATGCACTCTTGAGGAGGAAAGTGGAACTCTGCCATGAATTGCTAGAGATATCTGATAAACTAGAGCCAGGCTGGTCTCAATTCAGAGGCACTTTACTTCTGGATCTGCAAGCTGCTATGACGATGTTAACTAAACGGGAGTTTGAAACTGGCAAACTGACGAAAGCTGGTGCTCAGGTGAGAGTTAATTTTAAATTTTCACTTAGTTCAAGAAGAGTGGCGTGCACAGACATTTCTTAAATGATGTTTGTGATCGGCCACCTCACCCTAAGACTTAAATTAACTGATATTACAGACTATCAACGTTTGTTTTACATAATACCTGCTTAATTTATTAGGGTAGGCAGTGTCTTTTTATCTCTATGAAATGTACGCCACTGTTCAAGAATCTTAATTTTCCTACTGTCTTTACAATACTCGTAAGTCTTGCTGTCTTGTAATCATTGGTGGGCACATATTCAGTTATTTCTTTGAAGTTTATTTCGAGATACTCTTTTTGGACAAATGCCTGCATTTATGTTACGTGATACCTTACTCTCCTTGTCTCTTTCCCTACAATACGCATATTTGAATCTATACTTAATATTTTAAAGAGGTAAAATTTGTTTGGACTCCTATCTAAAGGATTGGCCCCAAATTTCTATAGACCGGGAAGTGGAAGGAGGGAAGAGAGGCCTTTGCCCTGCAGTGGGACAACAAAGGCGAGGAAATACAAAATGTTTATTTGTATGTAGGGGTAATTAATATCTGGAAGTACAGACCAGATTTCCAAAAATTCTTTCCCTAAAAAGCTACACTATACCTGAGTAATAAAGGCTATTTATTTTGATAAAAATATAACACGCTGGTGAAACCGTTTACCGCGGGCAAAAGCTAGTTTAAGTAATATTAATGAAAAAAAAATACAATAATGTGAATCACAAACTTAATAGCAGCTAATAATACTGCATAATGTATTGAATTATCGTTATCCTTCATACTAGGAATAAGTCAAAATATCCCAGCAGATTTATCAGTTGACATTGACAATATGCACGATAAATTATCTTTACATAACAGATGTATCCAATACCTATAATTGCTATATGCAAGCATTTTCTCTTGGTTTTAGGTTCTTATCCATTAGTGACAAAAATTGTACCTACATTTTTATTTTAAAAAAATTGCCTGTGGTAGACGACACAAATATTTTAATGAAATTGTTATCAACTTGTTATATAATGAATTCTAAATTCCTCTGTATTCTAGTCGTTAGCATTGTCTAGTACATTTTTATCTGTGACGTTTAATTATTGTAATAGCCTAACATTTTGATTTTAGTATAATATTTCGTTTTATATAATAATGTTGGATGATCGCCAGATCAAATTAATGCTAGTTTGATGACATCGCGGCCCATATTTTATAATGAAGTGATGATAAAGTTTATATTTATTGAAAACATGTTTAAAACACTATTAGTCTTGCTTGAAAAATTTTGCATTTAAAAAAATGTAACTTAGATTTGATGGTGGCTGCAATTTGTCTTCGTTGTGTTTTTTATTAGAATGAATAACAATATTTTTAAATATAATAGATGAAGAGCGAGCAGTGATAGGTTGAACGCTTGCCTTCCATGCAGCAGGGTTATAAGTTTGAACCTCGACCCGCACTTCTTATGTGCGGATCGCAATGATTATCACTTGCAATAACGGTGAAGAGAAACATAGTGAGGAAACCTGCATGCTGAGAGGGCCTCATAAAGTCCTGGATGCTATGTGTAGTTCGCCAACCCGCACCAGGCCAGCGTAGTGGACTAAGGCCTAGCCCTTCTCATTATGAGAAGAGGCCCGTGCTCATCAGTGGGACAATAAGGGGCCGGATTTATTTATGAACTCTTAGTGTTTGCTTACGTTTTCGCAGAATTTGACGACTGACGTAAATGCAAAGTTTCTAAAGAAATATCATGACAGTTACTGTACATCAGATGAAAGTATTTTTGTGCTAGGTGTCTTAGAGAAATGTATTGTTTTAAGAAGTGATATATTTTGAAGAAAGTTCTTTCGTCTGATTAATATCTCATTTTTTTATGATCTATGAGAAAGTCATAAAACCTATGTCATTTTCTGGCAGTTAAGTATTTTTTCCAACATTTCGATTTTTAATTTCCAGGATGAACTGATGGAAAGCTGGGTGCTACTCCAAGAGGCGACCAACATACTAAGATTGGAATCTCGCATGAAAGACGTATTAGAAGCGAAGATTAACGAACTGACCAGTCTTTTGGATTATACGGCTGCTGAAACTCAATAATGAATAAGAAAAAAGGAATTATTAAAAAAAAATCGTATGATTGCCATCATTACGTGATCTGTGAGCAAGTGTGCAAAAAGAGAACTGTGTGTTGAAACAATACTGTTCTACGCTAAAGCACTTTTTTATCATTTTAACCATAAGCTAACTTTATTCATCTATCACACTTTACTTGACAAAAAATCAAAGGATAATTGGGTACCACAACAATTATGTATTTATTTATATTTAAAAAACACAATGTAGTTATGTAGGTAATTATAAAAAAATAGGAACATGTTAGTAAGAAAATTAGAAAAAAAACATGATCAACATTGTACAAAAGCATTATTATATAAGTCTAAACAGATAAAATGTAATTATTATTTAAATACATAACTATATCGATGTAATCATTGACATGAAACTGAGAAATAAATTAATTTAAAATAGAGATGTTTAGTTACCTTCTAGAAAAGAAACATCAATTCTGTGAATACAGAAGCTACCAATACTACTTTACACACGAACCAATACAATACATAGAATAAATGAAGTCACTTGATTTATTTATTCTATGTAAGTACTATATTGTTTGTAGGCATATTATGCCTACAATATTTCTTGATTTATCAATAGGCCTTGTAGGAAGCCAAGTATTTTTTTTTACTTGAGTACATTATTCTGCAATGTATTTATATGTTTAAATTGAGTTTTATTGAGAGCGTTTCCTTTATTTGTCTGGATTCATTGCCTCTGCTAAGATCTGCCAATATAATAACTGCATCAAAAGCTTATAAATCTTAAACATGTTCAGTTTTAACAGGTGTAACTTTTGTAGGTTTGGTGGTAACTTCATCTACTTTGACACTGAACTCTACAGAATCTTTATTGATGTGCAGGATATTCTTGAGGACTCGAGACAGCCTCTTATTAGGTTTCGGAGAATTCTCTATCACGAAGATTTTTTCTGTGTTCTTGTCCCCAATTTGAACTCGCTTTTTATTGAACTGGAAAAATAATAATTTTTAGTTCTTATGATAATTATAGGCCTACTCAATGGCACCATCATCATTGTAGTAGTATTATAAAATGTGGTAGAAAGTCACGGCTGGCTTGCTAACTCTAATAATTAAAAAGCATACCTCCAATTTTTTCAACGCACCAAAACTTCTTTCCTTGAAATCTAAGGACTATTACGAATTCTAAACTTATCTTAGTTTCAGCTCTTACCGTAAGCTTGAGCGAGAGAGCGGCAAAATTTTGGATTGTGCTAACACCGGAGCCCAAATAATGATGTAATAGAAACTAACCATTGTACAAATACAACACCACATCCCGAACTTAAAGCAGGCAATCCCAGGGGTCCTGTCCATCGCCTTCCTGAACCTAGCGTTGGTGAAGCCGTAGATGAGAGGGTTGATGGCACAATTCAAGTACATGAGGTAGTTCGCAGCAAACCACATTATTTCATAGCCACCCTCCACCTGAAAGGTGAAAAACTTGAGTGTATAACTTCATTACATAGTACAAAACAAAGTCGCTTCCCGCTGTCTGTCCCTATGTATGCTTAGATCTTTAAAACTACGCAACGGATTTTGATGCGGTTTTTCTTATTAGATAGAGTGATTCAAGAGGAATGTTTATATGTATAATACTTTCATATTTAATGTAAGGATAGTAGAGAAACTGCATCCGTGCGAAGCCGGGGACAGGTACTAGTATTTAGATATAATACAATACACTTTATTGCACACCAGAATGAGAAGAAAAGATAGAATAAAGAGAAAAAGTGATGTACAAAGGGCGGTCTTATCGCACTTGGCGATTTCTTCCAGACAACCTAAGTCAACGACAACTGATTATAATAGCTGGAGCAGTAAATAATATGTATAATTCAAAATGAAATTGGGCAATGCAGAGAAATTATAGTCCATCTCAGTTTTCGCGATAATTGTTTGAATATGAATTTTCTGTAAACTATTTCAAAATGATGCTGAATTTTATTATAAACGTTAACATTGACTAAAACCTTTGTTTATAGCACATTTTTTATCTGGTCGTTTACTGTCTGTGTGCGACGTAAAGTGGTCATTGTATGTTTTTTTCGATTCTCATCTATAATGTACTTACTGCATTGATTTCCATAGTCATATTGTTCCTCCAGTAAATCAAAGCGGTGTAAGGTACTCTGCACACCACAGCAGCTAGGAGTACACACGCAGTGATTCTCATCGCTCGGCTTCGAGCCCTGGCGACGGATTGACCGCCTCCACGTGAAGTTAGCTCCCGAGTACTCCATTCTAAACGCCACATTATTGTGCCGTACTTTTGGAAATAAAGTAATATTTAAACTGCTTAGAAAGATGTAAATTAAGACAATTATCATTTTAGTATGAAGTCCGTACAAAGGTTTGTAACTAGAGTAGTGAAATTATATTTATTTTTCTTTTTATTACATCTTTGACTGCAAAGGGATAGAGACCTTGTGATAGTCTGACTATGGCAGTTAAACTACTGCACTAATTGATTCTATTGGATTTATTAGCATGAAATGCAACGTAACCATTATCTAGTAAGTAGGTAGTTCAAAATTAGGAAGAGACTCCACATGGGTTTTGGTCTAGTAAACATTAATGTGTAGAGAAAAATCTAACAAGTACCTACGGTTTTCTACTATTTTTGTATTAAATTATTTTACTCCCAATTTTTGCTAAACTATAAAAAGTTTACTTACAGTGACCACCATTAATCCCAGTGGCACCCAGACCACTAGTGTCAGCAAAAAATGCCAGTATATGCCAAGTACTTTAAAATCTTCCACACAGAAAGTTTCTAGATAGTCCAGCCATTGTCGTTCCTGTAAAAAGATGGAAATTGAATTTTGATCTAGTTTTTGCAATTATTAATTGCAATTGCAATTATTTTGGAAGTTTTGGATGTATCCTAGAAGCAATCTGTGACCTAAATAAGAATATCATGCAATAATACTTAAATCTCTTCATGGATGTTGTGAATGGCAATGTTTCCTTTAATAATAATTATCTGGTCGACAATAATAGCAGCGTCTTTCTATTATTATAGTTTTAATGGCACTGTGTGAAAAGTATATAGTATACTAATTCTAAGGTTGTGGATGCCAGTTGGTCAATTTGAAACCGAGAAGGCATAATATCTGCACAGGGGGAGAACGTAGGAAACCTAAAAATAACTATATGAAGATAACCCTATAAAAAACTTACCACGTATTTTCTCTTTAAAATCCAGGGTAGAGATAGAGCAGAAGCTAATATCCACGAAGCTACGATCAACTTAGGAGCAGCTTTTGTGGTGACCCTCGCTTCTGCAGTCAAAGCCGCTGCAGCAAGGCGGTCGTAAGATACTAGCATGACTGCGCTTACACTTGATAGTAGAAATGAAGCTGAAAATTACAGATCTTAGAAAGGTATTGCGATTTCCAGAAACAAACTACTAGGTTCGTCTTTGTTTTTAAATATTAGGTATAATAATATGTTAAATAATTTTCCCCTTTATTTCGTAATTACAACCCAGGCCACATGGTGAAAATTAAATGCTTATACGATAAAGTCTATTGTTTAGAATTCCTAATAAAGTATTATAATGTGGATAGTGTGGGTAGACATGATTTAAATGTTTTGAAAACTACCCGCATTGGTGTTGATATTTTTTAGAACGCTGAGTTGCGTTTCGTCAGTCGTAGATTGTTCGTCATTGAAAAGGACGGACATAACAAAAATTGTTTTGATCGTGCACACGCGTTAATTGTAGACTTTATTGGCTTACGCGAGTTTTCAGTGTTGAATTGAATGAGTGATTGTGAGTGTTAGTGATGTGTATTAGTGAATAACAATAGTCTTGTGAAGTATTCTGTAACACATCGAGATGAAAACTTAGGCGACCACCGCGCATTGCACCTGTATGCGGCTTTTGGGAAGTGCTTAAATATACTATTCTTAAATTTTTCGGCTGCAGCGTTTAATTATACGGCTCGTAATTTTTCTTGTATCATCAGACTGTGCTGCGCGGCTTAATCTCCTCATTACTATATGTATAACTAATGCGTTATATTTTGAAATACCTTGCAAAAATCCTTCAAACCGACATCCGAAGTTCTTCAACACATAATTCTGGAAGAAATCCCGTATCAGCATGAACCAGGGGCAGCAGATGAGTGTGAATAGGTCCGTCAGCGCCAAGTTCCCTATCAAGCAGTTACTTGAAGTCCAGAGCCACTTGTTCTTCATCAAAATGAGTAGTATGATGGAGTTCAGAAAGATTCCTGATATACCGATAAAGAGCATTGCTGATGTTTTTAAAGCTATTTCTGTTGCTGGCTTCACATGCCACAATGTGTTCGGAAATGGATATTGAGATGTGTCCAACTGAAAATAAATGGAACATGTTTACCTTAAGTAATGTTTTTCACCATCATCAAACTTATTTTATAATTTTGTACAAACTCAGTGATAGCCACGCGGGAGGGTTTGAAGTCAAATTCGGCCCGCACCTCTGACTTTGCGAAGTCATGTGCGGATCAAAATTTGATTATCATTTGCGTTAACGGTGAAGGAAAAACATCATGATAAAGTTCTCGATGGTTTGTGTATCCTCTAACCTGCATCAAGCCAGCATAGGAGACTAACGCCTAACCCTTCTCATTCTGAGAAGAGGCTTGTGCCCAACAATGGGCTAAATTAATTTCATTTTTACAAACTGCCCTACTACACTTTTTTATCAGGTTAGTTTAGTATGCCTATTCATAAAATATCTGAAAGCTTCCAAATGCAAACGATTCACATTTTAAGTATACTCTAACTTTAACTCTCATTAGCCGTATCAAAAAGAGCATTAACTTACGTTTTCCAAATAATCACAAGACCAATTGGAAATTGTCTTTAAATCCGTTTCATCAAACTCTGTAGTATCCATTTTCTGTTTATCCACTTTATCACGTCATTTAGTACCTGTACCAATAAAACCACCTGCAATTGTAAACCAAAAAATATTATCCTTTCCAAAAGCACATTGCTTTTTTCCGTTTTTTGTTTAATTTATAAACCTTTCTACTGCTTGTGTTTCGGTTGATATTTCTTCTGATACATCAAATTTCTCACTGCCATGAAAAATACACAGAGTTTCACCAAAAACATGTATGCAAACTGCAAATATTACTAAAGAATGGAAGTCGATATTTCACACTCGAGATAACATTGGTTTTAGGTAGTCCATTACTATGAAAGCTTTTTTATCTAAAAGATGATTGATAGGAACGAAATAACGAACTCTAATGGCCAAGGTTGGTTTTTCTGATTTGGGTATCAATTCGGTCGTTAATGATATAAAAAAAAGAAAGAAAGAAAATTAATTTATTTTTTGCACAAAGGACATAACGATAGAAAAGGAAAATAAAATTATTGGAATATCTAATATAGTCTGTGCAGGGAGGTGAAAAGAAAATTAGAGCATTCTTAGTGAAAAAGCTGCATTGTTGCGTTCAGTATATACGAGTACATACTGACGTAATAGTGTCTATCACATAAAAACACTGCACAGAAAAAGCCAAATGGAGGTGTCCCCCTCTCAAGTGCAAAAAAATGGGCGCAGATCAGTTTATTGTTTTTTATCGACGCCGCTTTTTATCGACGTTCATGGTACTTAAATGCTATATTTTGATAAAAATATACTTCACTGTTAATCAATTTTTGTTAGAGATGTCTACTTTACGATTGACCATTTTATCGATATGCTCCTAAGCTTTTCTATTGTATCAAGTGCGGTTACACAAACAAACACACACAAATACCCAGACTTAGAATAAAATCCTATTCTTATTCTTTATTGTACACAAAATATAGAAAATACAAAAAAAAAACAGTTTAAGAGCGAGCGAGGCGAGCTTAACTCAGAATGAGTTTTCTTCCAGCAAACCTTTGGGTGAAAGAAAAATGAAGATATAGAGTGAGAAAGTCAAGCGTACAATACAATTACATTACAACTTAGGTATCACACATATAGTAGTTACTTATACATACAGTTAAATATATATATATCTAAATACATACATCATCATCATCATTGCGGCCCATGTTGTACCCATTTTTGGGTGTAGGCCTCCTCCAAATTCCTCTACTCCTGGCGGTCTTGAGCCCTTGCCATCCAATCCGGACCTGCGTGTCGCCTAATGTCATCCACCCATCGTTTAGGTGGTCGTCCTCGCGGTCTGGTATGCTGACGTGGTCGCCATTCCAACAGTTTCCGCGTCCATCGTTCCTTTTCCATTCGAGCAATGTGTCCCGCCCATCTCCATTTGCGTCTGGCTATAATGGAAATAAACATACTGGCTAAAATACATACATACAAAGACAAAAAAACAACAAAAGGAAAATCATGCTGACAAGAAATGTTCAAAATCTTTAGGATATTGGAAATTTTGTTTCATTATGGATATCTAAGTAACCTGAGATAGTCCTCGAAGGGTGCTTTCGATCCAACATAATTGTTTTAAAACCACTCCGGTAATCTTGCCTTTAAATTAATGTTTTCACTGTTCTTGTTCGGATTCCTGCTGCTATTTCTTCGTAATACTTTGGAAAATAATTAGGTAATTTATTCTCGACATCTTTACAACGAAGTACGAAGAAAAGCTACTACGAAAACGAACACTCGTACCAAAATACTACATTTCAAAACACTAATTGCGAACGCAAGCCACACAGCTACTAAATTAAAATGGAACTGGGTTGGTCACTGCCGCATGCCGAAGGAGCTTTCAGCAAAACAACCACACGGTTAGTCCCAAACAGCAGGAAATGGCAAAGCGGCAGGCCCAGAAGGAGATGGCATGCTGAAAAAGTATTGGCGTAAAATTGTAAAAGATCAGTGAAAGTGGAAGGAGAGACGCCTTTGCCCTGCAGGCATAAGAAAAAGAAAATCTGCTCAAACTTCTTATAGTTCACTTCGTTGCGAACAGTTGCCATGCGCCAGAGTCCAGACATAGGCTTTTCCCCAGTTCAGCTCCATCGTTGTATTTACTTGTCAGCTATTTAGGTCTTGGAGAGAAGTGTGGCATTTTTTCTAACAAATATATTATGAACATAATCTACAACTTTGTACCCCTTGTGCCCACGAAGGAGTGTAAGATTTGGCATAGTTAAAGTTTATATGGTGAAGGAGTGCAGAAAGCTAAAATTACGGTCGAATTTCGACCACAGGGCGACCACTAGTAAGTATAATTATATAAATTACCAAAATATCTTGCTCATTACCATGAATAAAATAATAAAGCTTTCGTGGGATGATAGGTGGGTAGATCATTTCTTTTTTTTTAGTTTACTTCTTTGTAATCTGTTTAGGTTTTTACACAATGGTCCCTACTTTTTGAATATGAACCATCATAAATAATCACACAGTTTTTTTAGAACCACAATAAGAACATTATTTAATTATATTATTTTAAGCGAAATTTTGAGGATTACCGTAATCCCGCAGTTGCTGTGTTTTAAGTGGCATACACTCAGTGTAAAATGCGGATTATTGATTATTATTGATAAACGAGAAACTGACCGCAAAAAAGATTAGATAATTACACTTCTCATCAAAAAAATCGAAACACTTCTCAAATTTATGTTTTTAATGGATTATTTTAAAAAAATGTTTTATTCGGATAAAAATAAAAATGTCATTTAATAGTAGGTAGTACAATGTTTCGAATTCCATATGTTAATGTTCCAAATTCAAATTAAATTTTCATAAGCTTCTTGTTTTGTTTAACAAGTCACTTCTACCCCGTATGGAGATTTTATGAAATGCAATAAATAAAACACGAAAATAAAAAAATGTTTAAGTAGAATTTATCCAATAATTTGTATCCCTCCCCGGACCCTTAGGGCTGCTTCCATACGTTTCATCATGGATTGGTTGAGAGTCATGACTTCATGTTGTGGAATGTTATTCTATTCTTCTTGAATTGCGTTTTTGACCTGGCCAGCAGTCTCTGGAGCAAGATCTCTTGCTTGAACTCATCTCTTTAGTTCATCCCAAAGATGCTCTATGGAATTCATGTTCGGGCTTCTGGCTGGCCACTCCATAACGGAGATACTGACTTCACTGAGATAATCTCGTACGATTCCTACGGCATGGGCCCTGTCATTATCATGAATGAATATGCAATCTTTGCCAATGAAATGTGCATAGGGAACCACATGAGCCTCAAGACATTCTTTGATGTAACGACGACCGTTTATTGCAGGCAGGCGTGGTCCAGATACCAAAGGGAGTTCTGTTTTTCCGTCGGTACTAATGCCCCTCAAAACTGTCCATGAACCGCCACCATAGCTTACTTTTCCCTCATTGCAGCAGTGTACATAACGTTCTCCCTCTCTTCTGTATACCTTCTTCCTTCCATCATTAGCATACAGCATAATTTTACTCTAGTTAGAAAAAAGAACCTTGCTGCATTGTAGGTATGCCCAATTTAAGTGCTCACGTGCAAACTGAAGGCGCGCTCTTCGATGGTCTGTTGTTAATTTCGGCCCATTGGCTGGCTTGTGTGGTACCAATCCACGTTCCTTAAATCTTTGTTAAATTGTAGAGTCACTCACAGTCACCCTTCGAACAACACGGAGCTGTTGCTGCAGTTCAAAAGCGTTAAGGCGTCGATTTCGCAAAGAAACTGTTGCAATAAATCGGTCATCTCGCTCAGAACTGACCCGATTCCTACCAGATCCTGAGTGGCGCGTGAATAAACCAGTCTCCTGGTAGCGTTTGTACACTCTATGAACAGACGAGAGGGTTAGATGTAGTCTTGCAGCCACAACACGTTGACTAAGACCCAAATTCAGCAACGTCACGATTTGGGCGACTTCTGCGGGCGAAGTATCTTTGTGTGGTGACAAAAAATCTTGTTAACAGATGTAATAGAACCTAATAATCAAATTACCAAAAGTAAGTTTTAAAATAAATCGTTATTTTGTGTTTATTACACACCAATTAACTGTACCCCGATTAAACGCGTTGCCTCAAAATAATGTTCCATTTCATATATCGCATGAAAATTCAAAAATTTACTTTCAAATTTGGAACTCTCATACACCACTGAAAAGGCCAAACTGCCAGCTATAAAATGATGTATTTTTTTTTAAAGAATTAATCCTCTTTTTTGGTTATTTGTCGCCAGAAAGAAAATTTTGGTAGTGTTTCGATTTTTTTGATGAGAAGTGTATTTACAAACTGAAAATGAAACAAAATGTTCAAAATCTGCCATCTGCCAGATCGATCGGGAACTTAGTAGTTGACCCGCTTGTAACAGTTTCAAGTTGCTCACGCCAAAGGTGTATGAAGCCTATCTGAGGACGTTAAAAGTTCGGCTATCCACCGCTAGATGGCATTTTATACAGTGAAAGCCATATTTAAAAATTAGTTTTCAGGGAATATTGTTAAACTGATTGAAAGGAATTCAATAAACTGCAATAAAGTATAATTGACTAGTCTTTGTTGACCGGCGCTAGCAAACTCGTCTCAAAAAATCTCATACCTGATACAAAAATGTATGAGCTCATAATATCTACAAGATTCTACTTTTATAGTCCCGAATTCCCAATCCCTTTAAGGGATTCTCATCATTAAAAACAACACACTCCCACACTTCAGTGGGGAACCAATCATGAAATAGTGAAAAAAGAACTGCGGTTCCATGCAAATAATTTCAATATTACTTGACTAAATATTGAAAAGAAAATTTTATTTTCACGATTTCAAGAAATTTTCACAAAGCTAATCACTTAGCCACTGCGCCAACCCTGCCGTCGATTAACCGTATATGGCATTTATAGTGTTCTTAAATATCTGTTACTAAATAACAGCCTATTATTTTCATACTACCATACTAACCCACCAACTAAGTACTTAGACCTGTTCAGTACTTGTATCTATTAAATACTAGGTGACTCTCTTTCTAGCAAGCGTCAATCCAATTAGTAAGAATGAGAGCAAAACTGTTATTTAACAAAATAACTAGCAAGGTTTGCTGTGAATGAAAGTGTCTGTTATTTCTTATAACAGATAATTGGCATTAGCAGGAACAATTGGTATCTGTTATTTTTAACACGCTTTTATTAGCTTCACCTGTAACTATGTAAGAAAATCTTGGAAGTTAAATTTAACTCACTTCCCGGTTTCCGATTGAGCTGAAATTTTGCATAAGTATCTACACGTTCAGTTTGGATGACTATAGCGTGTTCTATAGTTTTTTTAAACTACAATATTTTATTATCTGTGACGATAAATACGCCTCGCCGCTATATATAATATAAGAACACATGCAAGAATATCTTACAATTTCGAAATCGTCACGATATCTTTGAGTAATAAGTATATGATGAGCTTATTATGAAGCTAAGCGTATTATAATGAAGTCCAAAATGTTCATTGTTTTTAGTTTCACATGAACAAAATGCGATTTTGATGTGTGGCATTGAGATCTTTAAGATAGGTGTGAATGTCAACTAATGTTAGATTTATCGTGTTAGATTGTTCACCAAAAAAAATGCCTAATGATTGTACCGGTTACGTGTATACGGTAAATTGTGTGTAGGTAATTTTGAATGTAGGTACAGTAAGAAATCCAGAAGAGAACGGAGGGTCTTCCGCGTATCTAAAATGGTAATGAACATCGACTCTGGTAATTAACTTCATTACGATCGTGAGAGTATAAACTTCAAGCTACCTTGTAAAATAAATAACAATAATGAAGTTGGGAGTCCTATCTTCATGATCAGTAAAATTGTAACAAGGTAGCTCAAAGTTAAGCCTCTCACGATCGTATTGAAGTTTATTACCAATGTCGATGTTCATTACCATATACGCGGTAGACCCGCAGGTACTACGCAGGTAGGTAAGCCAGAAAACATACAGTAAATCGCGTGTAAAATCTAATCGACAAGCATCATCAAAATTGTTTTGCATAGCACAAAATATAGGTACATACCTAACCTACTATAATAGCTACAAAACGGTTTGTCCTCGTCTGAGCACAAAGTAGACAATATTACAGCAATTTGGTATATGTAATGTATCCTTATATCATTGCTTTGTGATCTAAATGACTGCTACCAAAATGACACCTAAAATACTGAGAATTTTCCATTGTTTTATGCTCGATATGTCTAAAGGCTATATTACACGGCCAATCAAATTGAAGCAATTCCATTGAAAAGCATTGAACATTGCACATTGAACGACTTTAATTATACACACAAAATCATAATATAAATGTATTTAGATCTACTCAAGCAAAAACAATAAAGATGTATTCTATCCAGTTTATTCCAGCTAGTCAACGAGAGTCTCTCAAATCGGTCAATATCACCAGTTAGACATGTCTAACTGGTGATATTGACCGATTTGAGAGACTCCTACTTTGGGGCATATTGCAAGAGTCCTATACATAGGATACCCCAAAACACTCACTTCTTCGTCTAACCCAGCTGTATTATTCCAGCTATCGTCCATCGACAATAGAAATGGCTAGACTATTACTTCAGCTAGCATATTCTAAACTATTTGACATCGGTATATTGCAAAACATTCCTAGTTTTGTAATTACATCCACACCTTTGTCTAAGTCTGCACCACAACCTTAATAACAGCGCCTCTATAATCCAAAGACATTCGCGAAGCCACCTTAATTCAACCACAATTGTTGTACCACCTTTACCATTAACACGCAACTAATGACTTAAATAAAGTCGCCATGTTGGAAACATGAAGAAAGAAACGTCAACTGTACCCTATTATGGGAGTCTGGGACTTGGATGTAAGAATATAGTGGAGAGAAAAAAAAAATTTGAACAAAAAAAAAAAATGTATTGTAACTATGACGAGTCATTCGGGCAGCCTGAAAAGTCTGACAACCGGTCTAATATAGGTATACATTTCAAAAATGTAAAAATCGCAAGAATTTTGATTAAAAAGTGTCACTTTTATGTATGTGTAGGTAATGTAACCCTTTTATCGGTATAAATTTTTTTTGTTCTCATAATATTTCGAGTTTGCCAGTACACGCTAGATCATACTTTTCGACCTTGACGAGCCTTCCACTAACACTATTTATGGAGTCTCTCATCGTCGATTTTAATATTTTTTTATTGATAAATAAATCTTGTGCTTTTAACCACTATCCCTGCTTATAGTCCCTGGTGCAGTTAATCGTTGCGTTAGTCGTTGATTATCTGTGTCTGTGTTAAAAAACAAAGCCTAGGTACCTTTCTAGTCCCGATCCTTTTATGGGATATCGTACCCAACATTACGAAAAACTTTTACTATGGGACCAACTCAGAAATTGCGACAATTATCAACTGTTTTATGTTTGTATTTATGTTCTAATCTATACATTTCTTTATCATTATGTATGTACCAGAATGTACCTATGAACATAAATAATAAATAAAGAATTTCTTAAGACGCACGATAAAAACACCGGTGGGCTTATTAGAAGGTATTAGTTGTGTGGATGTGTGTGCATGTGACATGTATGTTTGTAAACTGTACCCTCGATACAGGAGAAATCCTAGTGAGGAGCGAAGTTAAAAAAAAAAAACAGTAATAACTTAGCTCCTTCATAAGTAACATAGCTAAAAGATCAATGAAATACCAAATAGAGTTAAAAAAACAATTGTTTGCATAACAGAAACCGACAGCTTAAAAGGAAACAACATAATGAACATTTACAGGTCAAGCCCATGTCACGAGCGATCGACTAACCTTTGTTGTATACCAATGTCTGGTATCAACTGGGACAGTTAATATTCTGAGAGAAAACAGATTTAAAATAACAACTATTTTAAAGAGAATATCGGAATTTTAATTAAAAGAAAGAAAGAAAGTCACTACATTTAATATCCACAACAACATGCACACACAATAACAAATAGGTATGTACACAACCCATAAATGCAAATGAATACCCAGTTTCTCCGACTTAAAGAAAGATGGTTCTGAATTCGAGGCTTTTCAGTCATAAAGTCAAAGCAATACTAAGTATTGCAAAGCAATCAATTTCGATTGGACCTCTCTGTGGATGAATTTCTTGGAAAATACTGAATTGAAATTATTTTTAAGCTTAGTTTACCATCATTTTAATTTGACTTAGCGTGATTCAACTACCTACGCCAAATAATCCTATTAACAGCATTTAACATAGTAATTCCTAACATATTTATTTAGTTGAACGTACTGCATAAACATTTATAAAGAAAAACCATTCAGAATACCCCCGCATCAGAAAACCACAAGTCGACAGCAATTTTGTACGAATGAGGTTGGCATACACGTCTTAATCCTTACAAAACTGTTCGAAATTGAACCTTATAACCTTAACATAAGGGTTATGAGCAGCAAGGTAATTTAGCATGTAATGTAAATCGTGAGGACATGTAGACATCTAGCACTTTGGAGTACTTTGCGACATTATGATTGTTCTTTGAGTTCATAATTGAGGCGTATGGTGCTATTAGCTTAATTGTGAGCGATAAGGGGAGTTACTTAGGATTTTTAATTGAAAATTGTAATTACGTGTTAAGAATGTAAGAAAATGTTGCTACACAAAATTAAGTTACTTGGAAAGTTGATGGAAAAATCACCTTGCTTGGCAAAATGAAGTGACTGCAGTCTGGCGTTTAGAAGTTACGGGCTTCGGCTTTTTTTTTTTTTTAGCGTGTTAAAATCATCATATGAGTCCTCCCACCCCGAGCAGGGCGGGAGGGACTGTCAGACTTGTACTGACTAAAATCCACGGTGTTCCTTCAATAGCCCTTGACGTTCCGGGGTCACGATAATGAGATAAGTCCCGCGACCCCGGCAGGCTTCGGCCCTCTACAGGGAGGCCCCGTCATCTTGCTGACGTTCTTTGAGGCGCGCGTGGAACACAACGCGCCGTCAACCCCGGGCATGGTCCATGGTCGGACAGCGAGTTGACGGGCTTTGGCTTAGTAGAGGACACCCCGCCCCACATTCTGGCTAAACTATTTAGACAACGGATGTAGTTCATATGTTCTATTGTTCTCCTAGAAGTAATCAATAGCCTTCTACAACATCTACAGGCTGGCTATCATAAACATTCCATCACGATCTGATACTTTGATTAATCAGCCTAACTACAACAGGGCAGCAGCACCATATGCTCAACAAGTGTCTACATTGTATACAGTCAATATGAAAAGTGATTTTAAACAATTAGATGTCAAAATTGGTGAATAATGTGTTACTAATAAATGCTGCTCTTTACTGTCCCACTGCTAGACACGGGTAGTAGAAACATTCTACTACGGCACGAGCCTCTTCTTAGAATGAGAAAGGTTAGGCCTTAGTCCACCACGCTGGCCTAGTGCGATGGACTACACACACCATCGGGAAGTTTATGGTCCCTCTCAGGCGTACAGATTTCCTCGCGATGTTTTCCTTGCGATCTGCACATAATTTGTAAAAGTCAGAGGTTAGGCCATATTCGAACTCAGACTCTCCTGCATGGAAGGTAAGCGTTCAACCAATAGACTATCATTGCTGTGTTACATTCATAACAGAATAGAATAGAATGGAATAATTTTTATTTGTGAAACATAGGTATAGGTATAAGCATATTATTTAGGTAATTAGGTAGTCCGCTATGTTTTGCCAATAACTAAAATAAATTATATCGAAAGTGGATTGATCAATAATTACTTTTAATGTAGATTGTACTGCACAAAGATTATCAAATATAGACAATTAATAACACAACTCCTAAATAGTATCTCCAAAGATCCATAAAACCCTTAAATCCATATTACAATCTAACAGCAGACGTCTTTAAATTCGTAGACTGAATAAAATCTAATAAAGTCCTGGCTGGCTGATAAAAATTCACTGAGACATACGGTATGAGAAATTAAACGTAATGATATGAAATGACGCAAGGGGAAAATCGTGAGCATTGTAGATGTGTGGTTTTGTCTGTCTGTTCTTATACAGGGTGTTGCAATGTTATCACATTAAATGAAACCACGTATTTGGTATCATGTTCTGAAGCCGTATACAAAAAATCGGCGATTTTTACGCAAGTTTTTGTTGCATCATATTTCACTGTATTATCATTCGACTAGGTGAAGGAACATTCAATAATAAAAATAAAAAAACATTTATTCCCATGAAATATTTTTTACAATCAATATTTTCTATTGGTCCCAAACTAGGCTAGGCCTGTATCTTGGGCACCATAAAAATAGAAGTAGAAATTTATGTCACATTTATCTGTTCTACAAGAGTAAATAAAAATAATTTTGGTTAGAATATAGGTTGGAGACTTTACAAACTTTGCCTAAAGATCGTGATAAGTGGAAAATTATGAAAATTTTATGTAGTTCCTGTGGCTAAACTACAGGATTAGATTTGATTGATTTTTTGTGTACGGTCACAGAACGTGATACCAAATACGCGGTTTCATTTAATATGATATAATCTGCGGCACCCTGTATAGGTCTGAGGTTTCGTCTCTTTTTGTCTGTGAATTGTGTTATTGAAATGGGTAAGAAGTCAACTTGAACTCTTTTTTGAATTTATAAACTTCGAGCTACCTTGTAAATTTTTACCGATCATGAAGTTTGGAGTCTCAATTTCATGATCGGTAAAATTTCTACTTGCTCGCTCCAAGTTTAGTCTCCCACGATCGTAATTAAATTTATTACCAGAGTTCATGTTCATTACCATTTTAGTTACGCGGTAGATCCGCTGATTTGTCAGACTTTAATTTCGATAATGCATTCATAAGTTTAACTAGTAAAAATGTGTCATAGACAGCAAAACTTTTACTTTAGCTGTTACTTTTGAAAATGAAGAAACTGACGGTAAGAGTACAAATGCCAATATGACCGAAGAATATTGTGGAAACCTTAGATTATTGATTGGTGTTCACTGCCGTTCCAACTAGATACCGGTGTCGCTGGTGTACAAGTAAAATGTGGAAAAAAAATACTACGCCGCAGTCGGCGTACTCGAGTCAGTCAGTCAGAGGATGTCGACGTGTCGCTTGCTCTTTTTAACTTCATTACAATTTACTCATAATCTGAGGTAAAATGTTTGGGTAGTAAAACAGTGCAAAAGCAAAATACTACAAAGAATAATAAATATTATAGTTTAAAAAAAAACGAAAGAAAACGCTTTTGTCATCCAAACTAAACGTGTATGCAAAATTTCAGCTCAATCGGAAACCGGGAAGTGGGTCAAAAACTTCCAAGATTTGTTTACATAGTTAGTTAGTTACAGGTGAAGCTAATAAAAGCGTTTTAAAAAAAGATGCAAATAGTCAATACACACTTACGATATTGAGTTGCCGCATTCAAGGAGCCATTTTTCTTAGGTAGAGCGGTATCTAGTTGAGCGGCAGCGGATACCAATCAATAATCTAAGGTGGAAATATTATTGTCCAAATGGATTTTAAATCTGCATTTAAATTCATTAATATGTCCCTATTATCATAATGTACAGAACCGTTATTCCACTATGACCTTTCAATGGGGCGGTTCGGTTCAGCTGAGCTCGAGATCTAAGACCGTATAATGTGTGCGCCGCTTATCGTAAGGAGACATGCAGTCTGGTCCCTGGAGGGTTGGCAAAAAAATCATTAATTATAAAAGGTTTATTATATTTAAGAAGTTGTTGGTGTATTTAGGAGAGAAAAAAATACCTATATATTTATAAATGGAATGCATGATCATAGATGAAGGGATGTATTGATATTTTACATAATAAAGTTACAAAGGTGTGACCAACTCCAATTTGTGAAGTCTTCTTTTATCAATAATGGTTTAACAAAATCGTTTTTTTTTAATCATTGTTAAAGTCTGTTCCCATTTTCTAGCCCATATCAATTCCTTGGTGGGAATCGGGGATGAAGCAAGACTGTAAGTGAGACAATGAAACGTCATTGTGTCACTTACAGTCTTTTGCCATTTCCCGATCTATTGATCAGTAGATCGGGAAATGGCAAGGGTAAGTTTGAGGTCTTCTTTTTCTATAATCCACTTTCTTCACTGGTACTATATCGTAACAGAAAACAACAGTAGCCGCACCATCTAGCCTACAAAAAAATTTGGTAGGTAATGTACCTACCAAATACACGCACAAACCACGCACGCGCACGTGCGCACGTGCGCGTAATAAATGCATGCACGTTTTATATTTTTTGCCTACAATGTGTAGGCAAAAAATATAAAACGTGCGGGAATCGAATCTGCAGTCCTAACTGCATAAATAAAACTGTTAGTTCTTTTCAGTCAAATACTACATACATTGGGGAACAAAGCTGAGAAAAAATAATTAAAACAGAAAGTCAATTTAATTTGCCAACGCTACCCTAAGCAAATATTCGTTCACATTATCGGTGCATCGGGTACATTTGAAATATTCATACGCTAACTAGAAAGCATTAATGTTCAATGAAGCTTTTATCATACGGGTTCACTCGGTTCTAACGTACACCAATTTGCAAATTGTGATAACATTCGCGTATTTATAGAGCAATTTAATTTTAATAGGAATTGTATTCTGTCGTGTTCTACGTTTAAACGATGTCGGGTGATGATGATTGTGGTAGGAAATGTGTTCTTGGAAGTTATTCTTCTTTGTATTTGCATTTTCCAGGGCCGTTGGTAAGGCTCGTTTTACGAAGTGACTGTTTTTATGACACGTTAATCACCCATTTAGCATGGAAATGATAAAGCGATTCATCTGTAAGTATATTAAATGTCAATATTCTGGCTATCCAGGGAGAAGCTAGATTTTTTAAATACTACTGAGGTGCCAAAGAAGGTTACAGTAACCTGTGGGCGCTTGCAACACCAGAGAGCTAATTCACGTAATTGTATGATGCGCCGATCATATTGCAGTACCTAACACTCGAATTTGTCGCGAGCGTATCTCACTGAAGCTAAGAGAATACCAAATGTGTTGTTTTGATCAAAATTTTACTGCAACTGCACTTCTTTAGTAACGTGAATTAGCCTACAGGTGCAACACTCGCGCGTTCCCACTCTATTAGTAGCATCATGTTGGCAACACGACGCTACCCCAAGAAGCACAGATATTTGTCCTTTAAAAAAAAAGTTAATATAATTTTTATTGATGGATTTATGAGAAAGAATGGATGAGTGACGAATGTGAAAATTCTCTGTAACTTAGAAATATTTTTACATAATTTGTAGTATCATATTTTTTTTTTTTTAAACCTTGCCTCTCTCTTTGATTTCTCCTGTATCGAGGGTACAGTTTACAAACATGCCTACATGTCATATGCACACACACCCAGACCCGGAACAACTATCTGTAGATCATACAAATATTTGTTCACTGCGGGAATCGAACCCGCGGCACGTAGCGTAGAAAGCTCATCGCTTAGCCACTGCGCCGACCGTGTCGGCAAAATTATTTTCACTGTAAGTATAAGTAGGCAATTGATTTCAGATGTTTTCAAATTCTTCACATAAAAAGCAATTTGTTGGGAGTCCATCCACAGAAACATCGCTGAATATTAAAAATTAATCGTGCTTACCTAACATCAAAACAAAAAATCTTTTATCCTGCGCACTCAATACCGAATGGAAGGTGGTGTCTTCAAAATAAAATCACTTTACATCTCATTCCGAAACAATTGCAAATGATTTTAGAATTTCTTAAGTAACACATTGTATGCTTCCTTTACGCTCCAATCTTAAATAAATTAACAGAATGAGCTTAGTCATTCGTTCGTATTCATTAATTAAGATCACACGCGAGGCTTAAACCAATCTTGAGAACAATTGGCTTCATACTTGGTGTAGGGTGACCATGAAGTTCATATTTGGGTAAATTAGGTGTTTGTTTTAATGAGGGACTCGTAGCTGTATATGTACCGCGCTGATCACTCGATCAGCGAGGTTAAGCAGCGCTTGCCGCGGTCAGTCCTTGGATGGGTGACCGTATTTTCAAAAATCAAGACCTATTCATGCCTCATATGATAATCGTTATGGGATTCAGTACCCCAAAAAATCTGACAACCGGTCTAAGTATCAGTGTCTCCTGGTTATTGGATGGCGCACGTCACAAATATTGATATCCAGCCACATGTGGCAGGCTGATTGATGATCGCAGTACCCATGTTAAATTGTTATTAGCACAACGGAAGACGCGATTCTTGGCTAGAAATCACACGGACCTTGTAGTCAAATAAAAATCAAATCAAATATAATATTTATTTTCATAACACAGGAATAGTTAGATGTTACTTATTATAGCATTTTAGATACACTATATATTTATAACCGATAAGGGCATGAATTGTTTTTTAAGTGGTTGCTATCCTATTCGGTCTAGTAGAAGGTACTTCTTTTAGAGAAAAAGTCTGACTTCTAGTAGCAGGAATAACTACAACGACCATCCACACTTTGACAGTCCTTTTGTACACCAAAACCGATTGACATCGAGCTGCTTCAGAGTCCTGACAAATATCTCAAAATTCCCAATCAACATGGTAGCCCTACACTCAAAACAACAAGACGTGTATTACTCTTACTCAAACTTTTGTATAGAATTTGCGGAAAGAAAGGAGACGGTGCCGAGTGGGGGGAAGAGACGTAGGGACAGGGGGGATGCTAATGATAACACACTCACACACAATTTCTTTTGTTTCGCAACCACAGTTGCAAGTTACTGGAGTGTTCTTTATCTAATGTTTTGAGGGTTCTGAAAATGAAATTTAGTATTAAATTATCAGTATGGAATTCGAAGAAAACACAATGCAGTCAATTAACTAACTGCAGTGTTTTCTCTAATTAGAGGGGATAGTTAAATGATTGCTCTGCGCAGTAACACACCTTGCCTTCGTTTTTTTACTTATACAATCTCATATAGGCCGCGCGGCCCATGACGTCATTTACAATTCATTTACATTTTAATTAATTTTTATGATCACCATTTATTTTTAAATTATTATTTATTTATTATTAAGCGCCTCACCATTATTTGCATTTTTCTAAATCATCCGATTCGGCTATTATTTGTTTTTAGCGCGGGCCGACGACGGGCCAAACTATGTGGTCTAGGTAGGTACTTCCGTATCCGGCCTACGAACAAAACTCACTGGAAATCTAGAAAGTTTACCTGATCCATAGCAAAACTTCAAAACTCGAGCATCAATATATTCATCATCATCATCAGCCCACATTCGTCCACTGCTGAACATAGGCCTCTCCCAGTAAGCGCCACTGAGTCCGGTCAACGGCTCTCCGCCTCCACTTTCTGTCAGCTACCTTCCGCAAGTAGTGCCGTTTGCGAAGATCCAACATTCTCTCACAATCGTTTATATACTGGTCGATGGACCCACGTTCAACAATTCACGTTTAGAGGGAAAGAAAGAATTAAGGATTATAATGGTCAACATACTACAATAAAATAAAATAAAACTTTGCCCCACACTTGTAATTATTCCTGTATCGTGGGTACGTTTATAAACACAAATCTTCACATCCACAAACTTCCAGACCCGAAACAACTATCTGTAGATCATACAAATATTTGTTCCGTGCGGGGATCGAACCCGCGACACGTAGCGCGGAAAGCCAATCGCTTAACTACAGCGCCAACCGTGATATGTGATTTCTCGATATCAATTATTACAAATGACAATGACAAAAAAATATTGATGACGGGGAGAATGACAAAATCATTTTCTAACAGCTAACTGAATGCGGATTCACACATTGCATATTTCGAAAAATAAATATTATAGTTTAAAAAAAAAAAACTAAAGAAAACGCTTTTGTCATCCAAACTAAACGCGCATGCAAAATTTCAGCTCAATCGGAAACCGGGAAGTGGGTCCAATTTAACTTCCAAGATTTTTTTACATAGTTACATACATAGTGAAGCTAATAAAAGCGTTTTAAAAATCCTTATAATCACACCTAGTCCAAAAAACTTGCTCGGTAAGATGGTTCTATAAACAAAAACCCCCTTCTCCCCCCTCCCCAGTCAGCAACAATGCTTAATAATGGTTTCGCGAATTTTGCAATACATTCATTAGGGCCTTTTGTTCAGATATATTTGGGGGTAGACAAAAATTATAACATACAGTGTATTGTGCGGCTGGCGACGCGGAATAAGTGCTGAATTGGTAGGGTTGGCAATTTCGTGAGAATTTCTGACATCAATTTTATGTCGAACGTGGTAAGTGTCCTAAAGATAAGCAGTATTTCGACAGTTGAAAGCTTTGAGCATCTGATACTCAAAGGTTGAAAGGCTATATTTTGTTCTAAGCGACATATTCTTTCTGTATTTTGTTTTAATTGTTTTTTAAAAAATAAGAAAACAAACAAAAAAAAAGTTGCTTAGAACAAATAGAAGGTTAAAAGGCTATTTTGTTCTAAGCGACATTTTTTTTTGTATTTTTTGATGTAATGATTCGTTAAATGGATATAGGAAAGGAAATTGTGACAGCTTCTTAGTTTTACATAATCAAATATAAAATCAGATGTCATTCGATTAAAACAATCGATTTAGATTTTTGCAGCCATACTTTTTGATCGTTTTCAAAAGAGCTACTTACACTAGCATAAAAACTAGGTACATAGTTTTGTACTTTTATCATCTGTCTTCCTTACAGCTTATTATTATTGTACTTATCTCTAAAATAGTAATTTAATTAGTTTCTTTATATTTCTTTATTTCAGACGACACGGTTGGCGCAGTGGCTAAGCGATTAGCCTTCTGCGCTACGTGCCGCGGGTTCGATCCCCGCACGGAACAGGTATTTGTATGATCTACAGATAGTTGTTTCGGGTCTGGGTGGTGTGTGCATGTGACATGTATGTTTGTAAACTGTACCCTCGATACAGGAGAAATCCTAGTAAGGGACAACGTTTTAGTAAAAAGAAAAAAAAAAAAAAAAAAAAAAACTAAAATTTTGTGGAAGTTGCAATTAAAAATAAAATAGTTGTTACAAAATTGATAAAAGAAAATATGGATAACTCACACTGGCACACTCACTGACTCTGGATCGGAAGACCTGGAAGTCATGAGGGGAGGACTTTGCTCAGCAGTGGGATGATAGGTATAGGCTGACAGTAACAGTAGTATGTATAGTCAACATTTTACTTTATAATATGAAATGGCAAGTTTTAAACCATTTTGCCTCCTACTTGACAACCCTAGCGTACGTAACGTAAGATTTAAATGCGCCGAGGCGTCTCAAGTAAATGCTAAGAAAACACGAGCCTATAGGGTGCTCTCAATTCATTCACCACCAAATAAACAAAATTGTAACAACTCTAGACAGTCATATGTTTAGAAGAGTTGGAATTGAATAAATGGAGATGAAGAGCCTTATTTATCTTGTATTTTCTTAACAGTTTTTTTGGTCATACAGAGTTTGTGCAATGAAATGGATTTTTATTTTTTAAACATTGCGTGCATAGGAAGGTAATTGCTTGCGGTTCATTTGATGGTAGGTGATCACCGCCGCCCATGAACATCCGCAGCACCAGAGGAGTCACCGATGCGTTGCCGACCTTTTAGGATGGTGTTAGGAAAAAGGGAGGAAAAGGAGAAGGAAGGGGACTAAGGGAGGAATTGGGCCTCCACACACACCAAAGGATACGCAACAGTATGCATACTGCTACTTTAACGTCGATATTCTGGTCGTGCCGACCCATTCATGCTGGCATGCCAGCCAGACACTACCTACTACCACCAAAATGCCTTCAATGAGGGATATAGACGATTGGACAACCGGTAGAAGACACAGGCTTTGCCCAAAATTGGAACAAAATTTTATTTTATGTTATAGGTAAGTACAAAGTGACGTGAATATATAAGTTGTTTATCGAATAGCTATTGATTGGATAAAATATAGTTTACTGTGTCAATGGTAACACCGTGTTTGGATGCAGAGTCGATTTCTTCGTTGCGTTAACTGCATAACTATGTATTAACTGTTTATGTACCTATTAACTTACCTACTATTTTAGATTATAGCTGCACTTCAGTTTGGTGGAAGATTCTACAAGTCTTAATTTTGTCTTAGTTTTGTTGCATTTGATTCCGCTACCCGATACTAGATGGCGTTACGATGCACGTTCTGTAACTTTTAACACTAAGAACATTAGTTTGCTGGTTGTAAACGGACTTTTTGTGTAAAGAGATAAAAATGATGAGTCGTTCAAATAAGTCAAGTGTATTTAAAATATAACACCGAAAAGATTTTAGAAATGTAACTTTGTGGTAGGTAGTTATCCTTTACCTACACACCTAATAAATTATAAGCCAAGCTTTTACGCGACTTCTATTTACTCTTGATAATATTGTTGTTGAGTATATACAGTTAAAATAATTATATTCCATGCAAGGAAGATACCTACTTTTAATGCATCCAAAACCGAGGGTACTTTTACCAACTCCTAACATTTTTTATTTTGCAGAATGATTTAATGAAATACACAACGCATAAAAATAAAACTTACATTTATGTTAGATCGATTGTTTAATGAAACGGTAAAGTTCTAAAAACCAAAAACCAAAGATCCTCCTAACAACGAACACAAACAAGCCTTAAAACAAAACAAAGACAAGCAAAACAAAACACAATCATAGATGTCCAATTAACAAGTCTATACAGCCAGTCATTGTAGAGATCTTAACGCAGATATTATAAGAACAATAGTTCTATAATATTATGTTGACGTCTTATTAAACTTTGATATGGACGATATCGATGATTAGGGGAATAAAAAAGCGAACGCTGACTTGACGAACATAGGTAGGTAAGTAGTAAATGTGCACTCATACTACAAGTAAATTAAACCAAAATAATTGCGTTAGGGCTTGAAATTGGTTCGCCCTTGATTCGCATAATTTTGTTATGCGTTTGATGATTTGTTATTGATTGGCATAAAATGTTTCGCATAAAGTTTTTTCGCATAATTATAAATAGCATGGTTTCATCGAAGCTAAACACTATTACAGTAGGTTACCGCGAACATAATTATTTAAAATACACTTAAAAGAATTTTGGCCAAAAGCGAATACTATCATTATGCCTATCTACCTTCCTATTTTTTATGGCTTTGAAATCCCTACCGTTTGTATTGCCTTTAGTAAACATAATATGAAACAGTAACGAAAGCAAGATTAAATTATTTTATTGAGTTTTGATTTTTTCTTTGGCGAATTTATCCATCGTATGACTAGTCGTAACGCTTCAGCATTAAGAATTTTGAAAGTTTTTAGTTTCTTCAATCTGCAATGTGGATATCCTCGTCTCCGATGCTTCATGATCTTAAACCTTTGTCAAACTGTGTATCTTTGGAGAAAAAATGTGTGCTGGGACTGGGACACATAGTAGAAGTGAAACTTCAACAGACAATATATTGTCCACCCCCTCCACGCGGCCGAAACGCTTTTTCGTGACAGAAATATCCTAATATCTAATAATAAATAATAATCTATATAGAAGTTTAAACTTCAAAAAAGTGGTGCTGCTCTTTATTTTCCATAGGACACAACACAACACATCACAACGCATTGGGCATAATGATTATTGATGCTATTAATAAAACAAAATTAAAATATTAAAAAATATAATTCCCTCGTACATCGAATTCGGAAAAAAGAAGTGATTCAAATTCAAAATGTTTGTCACAACTCTGAAAAAGTTAAGTCATTCATCCCAGCTATTAAAAAAAAAGTTACACGCGTAAGACACGTCTCCAGCAAAAAGCATTGATTCTCGAACGAGTTCTCGATTTAAAATCATATAATGGACAGGATGTGGTCGTCCCGTCCGAACGCACATGCATTTTGAAAACAAAATTAATCGCCGAAGCATTTATACATTCTTATTTCAAAGTAATACAGTTCAATTTTATATGACACTTGGTAGAATAACGGTAAATACAAAGTTGTAAGGTCGCGTGCGTGCAAATCGATTATCGAAAGGATTAACGATTACTGTGATTGGAGATCACGGGGTTAGTCTGAAGATACACCTGCTTTTATAAAGGAAAGGTAATGAAATGAGTTGGATAGCAATTAATGGCTTTATCAAGAAATTACTCACCTGCCTGACGATGCTGTGATGATTTTGTTTTAATTTTCAATGCTTTAATAAGTTTAAGATTTTTTCAACACACTTGCTCATAAAATGGCTCTTATTTCACCGCAATTAGGCACATAATGACACCTGTAATCAAACTGTGACTTTTTCTTTACTATTATTCACAAGTGAGTTATAGATTTTTTTTTTAAATTGGTTGAGTTGCTTTGTTTTTAAAAAAGTTTCGAAACAAAAAAGATCGTGTTCAATAGTACAAATAAATTAATGTACCTACCTATTGCTTGCTAGTTTCATGCAACTTCGTATTTAAATAGATAAATTTCAACTTGTACGTTTTTAATAAATACAACTTTCACTCAAATATAACTTTTGTTTTTTCTGTGATAAAGAAAACTTTGAATTACCCATTTTGTAAGTGGCTAAAACGCTATCCGAGAAAAGCCAAAAAAAAGAAACCTCATTCTTTTAGTCTATGGCCGATCCTGCACATTTACTAATTGTTTCTCCAAATAAACTTTTTACTCACTAAATAAAATGGCTTTTTAGTATTATTTTCTTCACAAGTGTGTTGAAAAACGTCGTATGATACACGTGTGTATTGATGATTACCGTCCTCGGCTCTCTTAAGACCCTCACCTAACGGCTCGGGTCTCAATGGCGCCTCAGCGGTAATCACCAACATTACACACTTGTACCATAATGTACTATTATCAATTAGCTAATCTTTATCATGTAGGATGCTGTTAGTCAAAAGTTAAAGTCAAAGATTTTTATTACAACTGGGCCTTTGCAGGCACTTTCAAAACGTCATGATTCTAGGTGCACGGTTCGAAGTGGGTTGGATTTTATAGGCGCCTTCTGTAATGAAAGATGAGACTAATCTAAGTTTAAGAGAGTTACTATGCTTTGAGCCACCATTAGGTTGCCATTATTCATTATTGTTTATTTTATTGTTGGTTGGTTGGTCGTTGTTGGTTGACGACACGGTTGGCGCAGTGGCTAAGCAATTAGCTTTCTGCGCTACGTGCCGCGGGTTCGATCCCCGCACGGAACAAATATTTGTATGATCTACAATTAATAGTTGTTACAAAATAATTGATTTTGATTTGTTATGATTAGAAACCTTAGTGATGATGAAACTAGAAACAGAGCGAATCTGGCGTACGGCTGCGACTCCAGTCAAAGTTTAACACGTTCACTGTAAGTATAAAGTATACCTACTAACATAAAAATATCTAAAATCCTTTACGTTGTTAAAAGCTTTGTTAGTAACAAAATCTTTATCAAACTAAAACATGCAAATTCAGTTCTAACGGAGCATTGTTCTCATAAAAACGTACCTACGTAAATCTTAGATAGTGTTTATTACGTTCCAATATAAATAAATAGCATGTTGTAGAGTGCTATCGTCGGACCAATCGCGAGTTGTTGCTCTCCTTCAAGCACTAACATTACCCAAACTGAATCGTTCCCACGGCGTCTGCACATCACTCGGCTTCAACTATCGTTCGAATTTATCGCAATGTACAATCAACTTTATGTTTTGAATGGCAAAGCTTAATTTTGTTTGACATAGATGCTTATTAAAGATACGTAAAGAATAACAGTGTTCCAATTTTAAAATCGGTTGTTTTAATTTTTGCTAACTAAAATTCAACTTTAAATTCAAATGTTTATGGAAGGTTTTTGACTGTTATAAAAATGGCAGCTGAGTCGGTTTCGGCGTAGCGAATGTATGTAATACAGTATTCAAATATTTCGTGAATCATGCGCATCCGTGTGTATAATTACGTTTTTAAGATCAATTATTTGCCAGGGGTTTGAAATATTGAAATGTATCCAGGTTTTCTTTTTAAATTTATATTAATAAGTATGCTAATAAACGCTGAACATAGTCCCTTGATCTACGCCTCTTACTTTTTCGTAAGTGACTAACATCAAATACTACCATCGCAATCATATAGATCACAATAATTTATTATAAAAGCAGTGTGGTTAGTAGGGGACCAGCTACATACAAGGAAAAAATTGGACATGGTATTCGCCAACGTCCATACTACGTTGAATACACCGGTTCTCGTCCGATCACCGAAGTTAAGCAACCTCGGGCGCGGTTAGTACTTGGATGGGTGACCGCCTGGGAATACCGCGTGACGTTGGCTTTTTGATTTCCGTATTTTTACTCCAGAAATGTTATGTTCTCTTCGTTGGAGAAAAATCAAAGTCAAAAGTTTTTATTTCAACTGGGCCTTTGCAGGCACTTTCAGAACGTCGTGATTCTAG
Organism: Allophyes oxyacanthae; assembly: GCA_932294325.1. Taxonomy (NCBI): domain Eukaryota; kingdom Metazoa; phylum Arthropoda; class Insecta; order Lepidoptera; family Noctuidae; genus Allophyes; species Allophyes oxyacanthae. The sequence goes on from OW028625.1 coordinate 3,759,681, forward strand.
GTGCACGGTTCCAAGTGGGTTGGTCCTGGAGAAGATACCGGCAAGAAACACCATGGATACTCTTTTCATAAATCAAGATAATTAACAATAACATATGGAGCCGCGGGAGCGGCCCTAGCTAAAACTCGACCAGACTACAAAATATAAAAAAAAAAAAATAAGTATCAGCAAAGATCTTATTAAGTAAGTACCTAATACTACAATTTAAAAACAGTACAAGTAGTTGCATACTTAACACTCAAGCCACTAAAAAAATAACCTGTTTTTCTCTACACGTTGTTTTGATGATTGGCTGGAACCAGTCTATATTTCTTATGACTTCAAAAAAATGTAAGCTTCTGTTGTCAAAAATAGAACAAACCTTTTATTGGCAATTTGCCAATACAAAGAGCTACATACAAGGAACAAATTCAGCTTAGTATTCGCCAACGTCCATACTACGTTGAATACACCGGTTCTCGTCCGATCACCGAAGTTAAGCAACCTCGGGCGCGGTTAGTACTTGGATGGGTGACCGCCTGGGAATACCGCGTGACGTTGGCTTTTTGATTTCCGTATTTTTCGTCCATAATATTATTATCTCCTCGTCGGAGATTTTTTTTAATTAACCTGTTTTTCTCTACATTTTGTTTAGATGACCAATCTGTCCGTTTATGCCTTCAATAAAATGTAAGCTTGTGTTGTTAGAAATAAAACGCAATCATACTTTTATTGGCGACTATATTTTTGGCATCAGTTTCGATAAGATCACGTAGCAGTTTTTTTTTTAATATTCAATATACAGTTTTTGCTTCGTTACGATTTTATTACAAGTATAGATTTGCCAATACAAATAGCTACATAACAATGAATAAATTTAGTATGACACTCGCCAACGTCCATACTACGTTGAATACACCGGTTCTCGTCCGATCACCGAAGTGCTTAACCTCGGGCGCGGTTAGTACTTGGATGGGTGGTGACCGCCTGGGAATACCGCGTGACGTTGGCTTTTTGACATCCGTATTTTTGGTCCATATTAATTCTATTTTCTCCTCGGCGGAGAAAAAATATAATTAACCTGTTTTACTCTACACGTTGTTTTAATGTTTTGTTAGAACCAATATGTCTATATTTTTTATGACTTCAATCAAAATAATACAATAAAAATAATGTTTTTATTGAAGTCATAAAAAATAAAGACATATTATGTAAGCTTCTGTTGTCAGAAACAGAAACGTGAAACAAGATATTCTTGACATAGGCACAGTTTAAATATATAGTAAACAGTTGGTAAGCTACGTACTTACGTTCCGAATTCAAACACACACAGAGACGTGTGCTCTACAGGGATTTCTCGGTTAGGTTCGGTAAGGTAACAGCGAAATATTCAAAGGTTGTCAGTCGGTGTTACTTCGAGACAAAGTCGGTCACGATTTGTGTTGCTCCCATATTTTCCTATATTAATAATTATATTGACAGGACTATATTGTAGTGTTTACGGCTGCTTGAACTCCGCAATATAAAATCAGCAGTTAGCTTTTTTAAATTTCCCGCTGATATCGAAAGGTATAATGAATGTTCAACTATTTCTCTACGAATTTGTTTTCAATATTGACCGATTGCTTTGAAAATACGTGTCTTCTCTGAAATCGTAATTATGGTCAGAAATAAAAATAAATGGCGGCCATTTTGATATTTTTTATTACTGGACCGATTCTATACAAAATCGATATCTGAGATTTCGTATAGTCTCTAAATCCATATATAAAGTCGGAACTTAAAAAATGGCCGCCAATTTGGACCTTCTTAGTTACTGGACCAATTGCTTTCAAAATCGATATCTGAGAGTCCATATGGCCTCTCAATACTTATTTATAGTTAGAATTTTAAAAAGTTACCGCCTTTTTTATCTTTTTAGTTACTGGACCAATTGCTTTCAAAATCGATATCTGAGAGTCCCTATGGCCTCTGAATACTTACTTATAGTCAGAATTTTAAAAAGTTGCCGCCTTTTTTTATCTTTTTAGTTACTGGACCAATTGCTTTCAAAATCGATATCTGAGAGTCCCTATGGCCTCTGAATACTTATTTATAGTCAGAATTTTAAAAAGTTGCCGCCTTTTTTATCTTTTTAGTTACTGGACCAATTGCTTTCAAATTCGATATCTGAGAGTCCCTATGACCTCTGAATACTTATTTATAGTCAGAATTTTAAAAAGTTGCCACCTTTTTGATCTTTTTAGTTACTGGACCAATTGCTTTCAAAATCGATATCTCAGAGTCCATATGGCCTCTAAATCCTTATTTAAAGTCAGAATTTAAAAAAATTGCCGCTTTTTTTATCTTTTTAGTTACTGGACCAATTGCTTTCAAAATCAATATCTGAGGGTCCGCGTAAAGTGGGATAGTTGATAGTGATGACATTATCTTTTTCAGCCGGTCCAAATTGCTTCGTTTGATTTTCCGAGATGATTCAGTAAAGAAACCGGCACTGAATTATCGTGTTTCTGAAGAATACTTTAACGCTTAGGATATTTTACCAGGACACAAATCGCAATTATTAAAAAATATCCATTCCCATGTTTTTTTTAAGAATCATCACATGTTTTTAATTCCTGTTTAAATATCGTCATATAGCTTACATACTACTTACGTACTTACGAGCGAAGCCCTGGGCCAATACTAGTATTAATTTATGTTTGCAGTAGGTAAATGTAACTAAATAAAATAAAAACCATTTTCCAAAAATATTAGTGACATCCCTAGCGCTCCGCTTGTCGATGTCACAAAAACGTCTTAGCTGAGTTACTGTATGTAGTATATATATACTGTGACATAGGTAACCCAGAAAAAAACACTTGGCATTGGCGATGTACAATGAAGACTTTTTGGAGAATTATCTTTCAGACGCAGACCGCTACTGTCCGCTACCACACGGAGCGGTAATCGGTAATGTTAGGAACAATTTGCCAATACAAAGAGCTACATTAGAATGAACAAATTTAACATAGCACTCGCCAACGTCCATACTACGTTGAATACACCGGTTCTCGTCCGATCACCGAAGTTAAGCAACCTCGGGCGCGGTTAGTACTTGGATGGGTGACCGCCTGGGAATACCGCGTGACGTTGGCTTTTTTATTTCCGTGTTTTTGGTCCATATTAATACTATTTTCTGAGATTTCCTTTTTTCTCTACATTTTGTTTTGATGATGGTAGAACCAATAATATGTCTGTTTATGCCTTCAATAAAATGTAAGCTTGTGTTGTTAGAAATAAAACACAATATTGTACTTTTATTGGCAATTTGCCAATACAAAGAGCTACATACAAGGAACAAATTCAGCTTAGTATTCGCCAACGTCCATACTACGTTGAATACACCGGTTCTCGTCCGATCACCGAAGTTAAGCAACCTCGGGCGCGGTTAGTACTTGGATGGGTGACCGCCTGGGAATACCGCGTGACGTTGGCTTTTTATTATTCATATTTATTTTATCTATTTCTATTCTTCGTTCAAGAGAATATTTTTGTTTCTTATTTGAACCCGGAGAATATAAATATTCACAGTCTCCTCTTCTTACATGTTGAATTTGTATTTACAGGTTTTCTATAATAACTATATTTGAGCCCTACTAATACTGTCCCATTGCTGGGCACAGACCTCTTCTTAGATTGAGAAGGGTTAGGCCTTAGTTCACGACGCTGGCCTGGTGCGATTTAACGAAATACACACACCATCAAGATTGTTTGGAAACCTCTTAGAAGGACGCTGGGCGGGTAGGACAATCCGTTTCCTCCACCTTTTGTCTCCATGAGAGATTTCAAAACAAAAATCGAGAGAGAAAACATTAAAGAGATGGTTTGTCCCTGATTTTTCTCTTTACATTTTGCCGCTAGCCCTGTAGGTGTGCAGGTTTCCTCAAGATGTTTTCCTTCACCGTTAACACAAGTGATAATCAAATTCTGATCCGCACATGTATAAAATTGATTAAAAAAAAAGTATAAAATAATTTACAAAACTTGACAGCTTCTGAGGTCAGTGCCACTGCCAAGCTAGCAAGCTAGGTACATTAAAGAATTAAAGGCACAGACATCAGAAGCTCATAAGTTTAAAAAAAAATAGTTCTTTAGTCGGATTTTACTTTTTTTTTAAAGTTTATTTTATTTTTCGAGTAATCGCGTAACAACACACAAAAATAATAATATACAGTCGAATTGAGAATCTCCTCCTTTTTTTGATGTCGGTTAAAACAAATATACCATCGTCCAATTTTTCAGGACACCCTGAATAGTGCACTCAACTGGAGCCTCAATTCATTAACATTTTTTTTTTTACAAAATTTGCAAAGTTTACAACCTCTGCAGTAACGAGTCTTGCGTAGCGCAGTAGCGGGTTCGGATCCGGCGTCACGCCGCCACTGATCTGTGACCTCTTAATGAGACATCTGCCATTGCTGTAAACCAGACGGTATTTTTGAATTATTCGGGGTTATACCTAGTTAATTTTACAGTTTTGTATTGTTTATTGTGGGAGATAATTGGGTGGAGTTTGGTCGTGTGATTGCCGTGGTGGAGAAGCTTTTAGCTACATACATAGCTTATAAGCACATCAGTCGATCAGGGGGTCTACCACGTCACAAAATGACTCTGGTAATAAACTTCTATACGATCGTTAGAGCCTAAACTTCGAGCTACCTTGTAAAAAAAATACCGATAATAAAGTTGGGATTCCCATCTTCATTTTGCATAACATTACAATATATTTTAATAATGTTACTTCCACGCACCGCACGCAGTGATAGCCTAGTGGTTCAATGCTGCCATGCAGGAGGGTCCGAGTTAAAACCCGGCCCGCACCTCTAACTTTTCGGATTCTTGCGATAACGGTGAAGAAAAATATCGTGAGGAAACCTGCACATCTGAGAGGACCTCTTACAGTCCTCGATGGTGTGTGTAGTCCGCTAATCCGCACTAGGCCAGCGTGGTGGGCTCAAGGTCTAATCCTTCTCAATCTAAGAAGAGGCCCATGCCCAGTAGTGGGACAGTAATGGGCTGGATTTGTTTGTTTCTTTGTTAGTTTAAGGACATAATAGTATCTAGGTACGAAATTATGTCGATGTAAGGTTAAAACAATACTGCTTTAAGAGATGGTGGTAGGCACCCAGGCCTATGAATTATGATATAATTCGAAATACAAATAATCTATTCTAAATTCAAACCTATGAAGGGTCAGTCATGATTGGTATTTGAGATCACGTGGTAGTATGCATGCCGTTCTCTCATACATATTTAGTGTATGTACGTATGTGTGTGTTAATTATTGTCATTGAGTGGGCGTGGTCATAGGTTCGGTATGATTGGACCTTTATGACAGTCGAGATACAAAGTCGTGATGTGTTGCAGGTTATAGTGTAAAAATAAAAAATCTAGACTCGCGTTTCTACGTAGATAATGACAAAATATTATTTCCATAGTAAAGGGACAATTAAAGATATAGTTATTCTACCAAATCCTAGTGAAGAGTAGAAAATATTTCTACTATCTGTCATTTTGTCTATTCTTCCGAAGACACAACCAATTTCTATGGTGGTCATGCTCTCAACACTGCAACTCCTACTGCCTTGCGATTATATTGGGGTCAGGTCCCAGTCTTTCCAAATGTGGCAGAATATCAGTTTTTTCACGGAGTGGCTGATACTGAGAGTTAATCCAGGATTAGACTTAAACGGGCTGATAATGATTATGATGAAACGATCATCCAATAGACAAAGGTAACTTACAAATATCTATTTTGAAGATGTGAAGGAACGAGGTTATGGTGTCCCTCCATTGAAAAGGGAGGATCCTCCGACCAGGCGAGGTGATATTGCCTAGCGGGCCGTTGCCCGACGGTTGATATCCGAAAGTTGTATATGTGTTGGATGATACAGTATTCTTTTTCCTTGCGCGATGCAGACCTCGTAATCTGATTGGTCGAATTCATATTTACGCGTCAGTGTAGTAAGCTTGCTGCCTTGCTAAGTAGTTTTTATATTTGGCGATAGGTGTCGCTACAAAGAGAAAAACAGTAATTTGAGATTTGCATGAGATACGAACCCTCAACAAGTACACACAGTTTCACTTACATTATCCACAACAAATGAATTACCATTACAACTTTGCCCGGCCATTTACCGAAATGCCCCATAGTTATTATTGTCAGCAACCGATACATGCATTGATTTATAACTGCCTCGGCCCCCACACGACGGCTGACCGATTTAGATAAAACACGCTGTATATACCAACAAACTTTACTTTTGTAACCCCGAAAACACTTACCACGCAAATTGATACTCTATTGCAATCATTATAAAGTAGAAGAGTGTTGATTTTAGGTGCAAAGTTATTATGGTATTTTGTATGCAAAATGGTCGCCCTAAGAAATGTCGATACAACAAATAGTATGTTGTGATACTGATTTATATGAGTACTATATCTAGGACAAATGTATGCGATACTGTTTTGGTTTCTATATTTTGTTGTAAAGTGCTAGTATTGTAAAGAGAATTAAATTGTGGCAAGATGTAGATGTAGTGTTCCTACTAACTGAAATAAAAAACAACCCTGACTCCAACTATAAAAAGACCTTCAACTTTTAAACAGCTAAACATAATATTTTCATGAAACATAAGATGAATTCCGATTAAACTAGCTTTCAATTTAAAAAAAACTGCATTGAAATCGGCCCATCAGTTTTGGAGCTACGATGCCACAGACAGACACATAGATACACAGATACACACTACAAACTTATAACTCCCCTCTCTTTTGTCGGAGGTTAAAAAGCAAATTAGGTGTGCCAGCAATGAGTGTCAATTGCAAAGCAAATGATTTGAAAACAAGTCCAAAGACAGGCGTATTAACTGGAGGAGAAAGGCTGGATCATAATCTTGGAGTTTGAACGAATTAATCTGTATTTTAATACGTGAAAAAAAAACTTTGTACCCCTTTTGAAGCATATTGCGCGCACGGAGGAGTGTGAGATTTAGCAATAGTATGGCACATCGGCAAACGTCGTAAAACCGATCAGTTCTGAACTGCGCGCGTCTTCAATACTACGAATGTTTATTATTACTGCAGTAAAACTTTACGCTGATGCAATAAGTTGTACAATTATTTAAACGAGCGACCGCCGTTGGTTGTTCAATCAGGTACATTGATGTTACTTCTTAGTTGTGTCGTACTATACCAAGTTGGAGTTTCAAAGTCAAAGTCAAATTGTTTTATTTCAACTGGGCCTTTGCAGCCACTCTCAATACGTCGTGATTCTAGGTGCACGGTTCCAAGTGGGTTGGTCCTGGAGAAAATACGGCAAGAAACTCCATGGATACTCTTTTCAAAAAAATTGTACCTACTGTCACAATTTATTTCTCCTATACACGCAACAAACGGTCTCTGAAATAAAATCTGAAATGCGAAACCGAGATATTTTAAAAAGAAACCTACTTTTCCATTTTACCCACGGAACCCTATTATAAACGGCATTAACCAATAACATTGAAACTGCCTACTATTATTTATAAAGCTGCGTTAAAATTCTATAGTTAACTTAATTTTAACTATAACCCTAGGAATCTATTATCAATTAAGTAAATGGGCAGTTAAGAAGCGTGTGAGGTTGCAATCGCACGGTTAATGTTATTCCGGTTTAATTAAGACCGTTAAACTCGATTATCCTTAGCATTGCGAGGATTTTCTTAAGAAATAACGAGACTTAGAATGTAAAGGAGCATGTTATATGATAGGGCGATGTGTTAGAAAAGAATGAGTGGGACAAGAACGAATGTATAACGTTAACGTAAGCAAAGTTTTAACAAAAACAAAAATATTTTTTTTGAAATATGCTGTATTTTTACATTTTCATGAAACAAGTGTGTATGTTGCGTAGAATTTAATAAAAATGCGTCTTTTCTTTTTTCAATTTAAAGATTTTCTATTGGCATAAATTAGTTCACAATGTGCTGTGCAAAAAAAGGGGCCAGAAATTATACACATTAAATTTTGAACAGCATCCACTGCCGACCTAGGTTAAAAACCTGTATTTCAGCACATGGCGCCACTTCCCACAGGAAAGTCAGTTCAGACTAGCCTTCATAATACAATGTAGGTACATTTGAAATGACTACATTTGGAATAACAATACTAAAATTAGACAAAGACACATACACATATACAAAGATACACATAACAAACTTATAACACCCCTCTTTTTTTGTCGGGGGTTAAAAATAGATTGAAACCAGAATTTTTATCTGTATGTGAGCCATGTGTCCTATACAAATATTTGTTATTTTCTTCTTCTCATAATTTAAGAGTCTTGCTCTCATTGGTGTAGCTGATGCAGCTCTCTCCATTTCCCCTCTCCAATGCAGTCTCCTTTATCTCCTTATACAACATGACACAACAATTTCTATTAATTTAGCTCATGTAAATTATCCGTGGCTTACCCTACCTTCTCCTTCCTTCTATCTTTCCTTCTATTATGTTTTTAATGGAACCATCATACCGTATAAGATGGCTTATCATCTTTCCTCCTATATTTGTTACATGAAGAACAAAATGGTCAGCAACCTGCACCCCGTTATTGTGTCGTTTGTCACTAGAAAATAGTCTGTGAGCCAAAACAATCAAAACGTAATCATCAAATTTACCAAGTAATACATTCGTCAAACATTTGCATCATTCGAACGAGCTAAATCCATGGAATCGAGGCTCGAAAACTCGATAATCGCTCTCTAATCGATACATCGGTAGGTGTCTAGCGAATTATCGAATCGAATAGAATATATTAATACGTGAGAACGGGCCGAGTTAGTTTGGAGATGTCTGCCGTTCTAAATCAGTGCAACAATGCGGCTCTGGGTTGCTCTGATTCGCTCGTAGGTGTACGCTCGATTTGTGTGGACTAAATAGAGATTAGATTATTATAAGTATTTATTATTGTTATTAATATTATCAACAGCTATTGACAATAATCTTGTAGATTACTACATTGCAGATGCTTCGGCAGACTTTAGTTTGTTTTGATTTTTGCAAAGCAGATTTTCAGAGCTATTTATGCTTCTTGCAAAAGTTCACTTTTTTGTGTTCTTCTGTTGTGTCTGTTTCATAATAAAGAATTAGCTTACTCAATAATTACTTTTTTGTAAAGTGATTTATCGTCTCGCAATTGCACTGGTGCCATCCAAATTTCCACGGTGTCCAAACGTTGCTACTAGCTTGACTCAACATCCACTGAAAAAAAATTCAGCTTATAACTTTTAGTATTAGCTAAAATATAAAATAGCTATTAGTAGCTATGCCCTTGACTACGTCCGCGATTTCTTGGAAATAATAAAATGCCTTTGTCCTTCCTTGTGATACCCAGTATTTCCTTCTAAAATTTCACCTAGATCGGTTCACCCATTTAGTCAAGAAAAGCTAACAAACAGACAGAGTTAGTTTCGCTTTTATAATATTTGTATGGATAAATAGTGACGTAACAACATGTGAATAATTCAGGTGTGTCCACACAAAACTTTCGCACAGCGGAGACGCGCGGACAGTAGACATCACAAAGTCCGTTCGGATCGGCTTATCTCTCACTGCGCATTTCCCGCTCCGACCGAGCCAAGTATGCGTCACTCTGCACACTGCAGACGGAGTATCTCATCTTAATATCTATTATTTGTATGTTATTGGTATCGATAGATTAGTTAGTGTAGGCATACCTTTAAAAACCTAGTTATATTTTATTTACAGGTGGTTTTTTAATCGAAAATATTTTGGATTATTATTACAAGACCATAAATTTTAATGTACAAAACCATGGCCATCATATGCTGACCCTGGTTTAGAAATCTTCGCCTGTAGGTATCCAATAGGAAAAGATTTAAAAAAAAAGGATGTTTTTAATAATTATAGTTCAATTAAGTCATTGTCTTAATTAAATAATATGCTATGGGTTACCGTTTATATTTTATTTATCTCTATCTATCAATAATCATTGATCATTAATCTGTCTAGTCTTTTAATTATGTTGGGGTTCGCTTCCAGTCCAACCAGATGCAGCGGAATAGAGCCCTTTATTCTCCTTCGATGTAAAATATATTCTTTTTCAAAAATGTCTTATAAAATCCAGTATTTATTTGACCTAACCCACAACAAATTTGACTCACGTTTAATGCCCTTAATCCTCGATCCCGATCCAGATCCAATTCGCTCATCCCGTCTGCCGGCGCACGCGCATTCGCTCAACCGCTCGTGACTTTCACAGACATTTTATTACCATAATTTAAAACAAATATCTGATTGTGTGTACCGGGCATTAAAGTGTTAAACTAAGCAGTAGGGATGTGTTTATCCTTGTTTTGTAAAGGTTAGAGAGTAGAATATTGGTAGGTACTGAAGGTTTTGGTAAGAAACTCTTGATAGTTTTTGGCTATAGGGACTTTTTCAAGTATCGTGGCACCTCCAACAAAACTTTCCTTATAAGCTTAATATCAAAAAGGTTTGTCTTAAATATTTTACGATAACTGCAGTGGTCGATCTTTTCAGAAAAATTGTTTATCTGGCACAACCATAAGTACATTACACAAGATATTCTAAAATTTAAACCAAACCCTGTCCCACCTTACTTCGACTGTAGTTACAAATCTTCCACAGTTTCTGCCGTTAACATAACAGATGTCTTTATTAACAGCGTTGTCAATTTAGATTCCCTATTTCTGCAAGCCCTGGCAGGAGCAATAAACATTCCTGGCGCAAGTCACGGCGCTCCGACCATCACGCGGCACACATGGCGGCCGCGGGCGCTCTGCACACCGACGCTAGCCGCGTGTGTGTACAACGCCTTATACTCCAGGAGAGGAGAGTAGTATGAGAGATTATGATGATAGCAGCACTGAATCGAGATGGGAGAACACAACCATAATAAAAAACCATGTGCATAAAAACCTCTTTTTAATTTTGAGATTGGAAAAATCTTTTTCTAATTCTGAGCGTCTCCGGTGAAATTAGATTTGGTAGGAAGATACTAGCAGTTATCTATAGTACTATTGAATCTGTTTTTTTAAAAATATGTGCATGGTGGATGCATTTCGAGGAGCGCTTAGCTTGAAGGACACACTACACACTGAGCCAAAGACGCGTATGTAAAATATTTTTCTTTACAGTGCAGGAGAAGGGAGAATTTAATTGTAGAATTTTACGTTGATGATTCTTTCCTTTTTCTATTTCCGAAAAAGCAGAAGAAAATCGGAGTGAATTATATTTACTTTGACACTGATCAGATATTGGTTTAGAATGTAGATATCTCAATCACATTAAAATTCTCATTTATATGAACTAAAGACACGAAGAAGGCACCAGATAGCGAAAGGTGAAGAACTGTTAAAATGAAAATCAACAATTTTACTAAGTTAAGAAGTAGAGTAGACGTTCTATAAAGTTAATACCTAGTCTAGAAATTTTATTAGTAGGTGTATAAATCCAGGCTCCCTGCCTACAAAAGCGCTAAGAACTGTCGTAGGCGATACAAGTGCTTCGTGCCGCATGCCCCGGGCGCGGATCTCGGACGCAATCTTTATAAGGTGGTAAAACATATATTTAATGCTAAACGTCCGACACGAACGGCCGTTTTGTGAGAAACGGCGCAAGTGTGATCTTTACACTTGCTTGTAAGTTAAAAGGATATTTTTGGATAAGTATACTACTTATGTGGATATTTGGATACAACACTGTATTCCGTATGTCTACATTTCTTTTTTTCAAGCTCTACTCTCGCAGGTCTGCTGGAAGAGATTTCTTTAGAAATAAGCAGTACCTTTGTGTCATCTTTCCTATTTAATTGTAATTATTATTCTTTCTGTGTGTACATAAATTGTTAAATAAATAAATACAAGTATATTTGTTACGTTTAAATACATACGCCTTTGTATGCAGATCTCTATTGTTGGATGGAATTTATTTCGTATTCACAATACTATTTAAAGTAGTATAGGTATATTATATATGGTGCAAGGAAAAGCCATCACGAGTGACGACACCTGAAATGGTCTGGCGAACCCTGGACAGACAGCCTCAATAACACCATTGCTGACTGGCAAATCTTTCCACTATGGTATGATCGATTACAATGTGCGGTCCAACTCAACAGAAGAAGAATACAATATACACGCAAAATATAAACAAAAACATACATTCGAATTGAGAACCTCCTCCTCGGTTTAAAAGAAGGAACTACCGGTAACAACCTTATTATTCTTTGTTTTGAACAGGATTTTTTTTTCGGCTTTACGTACTTGTACTCAACCAGCTGACGATAGGTACCATTTACATAAGTACGGGAAGCTAAAAAAAAATCGCATGCTGGAAAAGGTTTTCCTTTTGTAGAATTGTTCATTACCATGAGTAAAATTATTAAACGTATCCGAACGACTTAAAATTCACCGTGTATACCTAGATGTCTATTAATACTATACTGGTGTGTAAGTATTTAAAAAAGGTCAAGTGCATGTCAAATGGACCTCGTGCTTCGAGGGTTTCGTACCTTCTACTTCTTGTACCAGCCTAATGAAGGCAATGGGAAATTAGAGATCCTTAAACAAATAATGACTTCTGGTCTTAATAAGTTTATAAATGGATTATAATTCGTTGATTCGTCTTGACTGAAATGCATCTCGAGGTGATCTAGACTACGAAGTACGACAAATTGAAAAAAAAAATCGTTTCGTCTTGTGAGGCAAATTGACGAAACCACTTGAGAACAAAACATGTCAGTTATAATTTCTTTAAAACCTTAAATTTTGAAGTATCTATCTATACTAGTGGCCGCCCAATGGTCACCCAATGGTCGAAATTTGACCATAATTTTAGCTTTCTGCACTTCTTTTCCATATAAACTTTAACTATGCCAAATCTCACACTCCTTCGTGCGCGCCATATGCTTGATAAGGGGTACAAAGTTTTCTCTTCACGTATTAATATATAGGTAAAGCCGTGATTTGATACAAAACATAATTCATTCCAGTTTGGCATTGCAACTATTTCCAATCATCTACCTTCGCAAATTCCAAGCCCTTGCTCATCCAAACCAGGGTTGAATTAAGGACAAAACAATCGTTTCTATCCCAAGGAAATAGGACAGCTAGCGTACGAAGTCCGAAACAATAAATCTACCGATCGCAGCCCATCCAGACCAGATAATGTATTTCAGTTCGGACCTTACACTTACTTCGGCAATTTGCGGAAACCTTTGTGCCCTTAAGATATCTCGACAGACAATTGTACAGGGGTATTCCGTTTGGATTTGATAGAGGTGGTTCAAATGTGACAGTGATCATTTTGGTGTGTCGGTGTACAAAGGATATAAAAATGTGGTGTCGTGTTTATTTTGGGGAGTGATACTTCAAGTTACTTATAAAAAATTTGGAACTCAATTGTGAGTAGGTAATAGATCCACTTTTTTTAAAAGAACTACGAGTAGTTATGGTTTTATTAACAAGGGCACAGCGAGTTATCCTCCCTTACGTAACCGGCAATCATATTTGTGCCATATTATTATACCTATAACAGGTGATTGCTGTTGGTCATCCATTCGCTACAATCTCGTTGTCACCTTTTCCAATAGTACACAGGTAGACCGTATTATAATAGTACTGGGGCCTTGAAAAATATGAATGTCTGTATTTCGTCATTTGATGAGTTACCGAAAAATACAATATCATCACTATACAAATCCCTAAACAAAGTTATCGCTGCCTACGTGATATATCCCCGTCTCTAGAAAGGGCTAAGGTCTGAGCCCATTTACAAATCACAAACACTGACCACCCCACCCACCCTTTTACAATTATATACAACCCTTAGTTCACCTTGCGTAAAGTTACGTTTGAAATATCTGTTGGATTTGTACGAGTAACTGTGTTAACTCGATAATAGTTTGGTTCATATTAATGAGTTATAAAAATGATAACGGACATGAAACTGGATAAATGGAAGATAAACCAACCATACAGCATGGGGCTGTACTTAAATAGTACCTAGATTTAGCTTATCAGTAGGTCTAAAGCTACGTATTCACGGTCAACTTTTATTTATAAACATAGTTGCGTCAACATGTTGCTAAGTTGCTGTCAACACAATGTATTACAGATGATAGCATGTTGACAAGTTCTTGCCTAGGGATCAAAATCAGTTTAGCAACAATAGGATAGTTGACTGCTCTTAAAAATTTACAAATACCTATTGTATATTTCCTAGGCAGATAAGGACACCATAGTTGACAAAATAATTAAAATTGGTGAATAAAATGCCGGGGTTATAAGCTTTAGAAAATTCTATATGAGACACCACTCATCCTTTACCCGCAAAATAGAATAGTATTAAATTGTCACAATTTACTATGACATTACTAGTTTATGACGTCTCAATTCAGTAGCGCCATCTATGTCTATAATAAGAAATTTAAAAAGCTTTTAACTTAGGCATACTTCAAATTGTGCTTCAAATATTTAATTTATTTTTACTATGTTACTAAGTTTTAGGGGAAAGCTTCATTTTTGCGAATATAAAAGTTACAGTCGAATATCCTATTGCGTACGCGTGGGGACGTATTTAAGTTTGATAAACAATGGCGCTAGTGTGGAGCAATGATAGAATAATGCAGATAATTAAACTTTTTAGAACTGTACATAGGTAGATATAGTTTATAATTAAAACATTTCCCAAATCATTACAATATATTCAGTAGGTAAGCAAGGTTGCCACCTTATCAACCCACCCTTTCCTTGACCGAACGCATTTGAATAACTATCACAAGTTAATTCTTCAGATAAAGACGTCCGCCATGTTGGGTGCGGCCACTTCCGCCGGATGTCCAACTTGGACGGATATTCAAACTCGACCGGAACTAGATGGTATTGCGACATACATTTCGAATTTCGAATTGCCATTGTTGAAGTGGGTCGGTAGGTATTAGTTAGCGTGTGACTTGAATGTATGAATTTATATTTAGGTATTAACTATTTAGATTTATGTTTCAAATTAAATTTAAAGGACAATGGTCAAAAAACACTCTGAAATTAAATTTTATTCGATAAATTTTAAAGTTGGGCTACTTAGTGAGTTATAATCAGTAATTAAATCAGTGTAAGTGGCACCAGTCTAAATATATTATGGAGTATAGGAGATATACAAGGTGTAACAAAAATCGTGTAAGTCCCTTAAACCACCTACCTAATGGTGTCTTGAGACTAGAAGAAACACGAGAGTGTACATATATCTACACAGAATAACTGAAAAAAGGTTATATTGATTTATTATTCTATGAATTTAAAGTTTTAATGTCTGTGTTCCTTCATTTTTGTGAGTGTCATAGGTACTGTTTAACTAATATGTTTATTTCGTTTTTTTTATTCTTAATTTGTTGTTTGTTTTAAAACAAGATGTGAATTATTAAATTTTATGTTTGTCTTTTTTTTAATGTCACCTTTGGTTAGCGTGTGACCAAGTCCTCTTTTATCACCTCGTTTACCATTAATTATTACTGGCAATCATCTTATAACTGGCCACCTTAACCTTCCAAATTTAAATCCTAAATTAAAACATCGCTAAACAATCATCAAACAGTGCACTCACGCAACAAGTGTAATAATTACTAACCCCACAAGTTACACTATCAATTACACTGTAAGAGGTTGTGTAACTTGTGGTGTTATTCAAAATAAATAAATAAATTTAAAAAAGTATAAAATAATTTTCTTAAAAAACTTACCATCTTCTGAAGTCGGTGCCACTGCCAAGCTAGGTGCATTGAAGAATTATAGGCCCCTACCAATAAAAACTGTACTATAATCCACTCAACAATGCCTGAAAATAAAATACAAAAAGTAGCAAATAATTTGACGGCATAGTTGGCGCAGTGGCTAAGCGATTGGCTCTCTGCGCTACGTGCCGCGGGTTCGATCTCCACTCGGAAAAAATATTGGTACCTACAGCCTACAGATAGTTGTTCCGTGTCTGGATGTGTGTGCATGTGACATGTATAGTTCGTAAACTGTACCCACGATACAGCCGAAATCCTAGTGTTGGGAAATATATATAAAAAAAAATAGTGCTGAAACATTATTAATAGAGGGATAGAAAACTTACAAAGATTAATAACCTCACACTATAGCTACCAGATCAAACAAGGTGCTTGAAACTATATCCCAATTGAGATATTTCACTAATTAGAAGTGCTCACTTGACCGAGAGCTCGTAGCGTAAGGATTAAGACTCACTTGCGATGGAATATCTACAGATATTACATATAGTTCAGATATTCATAGCGAAGTATAGGATCAAGTTTGTGGTTTTAGGGATTTTAGGTTATAGTAAATTTTTGAAACAAGTTTTGTTGCTATTATAGCTCAAAAGCTAATGCGTTACATTATTGATCGATAGCACGTTTTTCTTCACAAAAGACTGAACAATATTTATTATTGGAATTTCCGACTGAAGTAGAAAGACTACCCCCGCAACATTGGTGTGCACTCTGTAAAGACAAAAAGACACTGCCTTCCCTAATAAATTAAATATTTAATAAAAAAAACGTTAATATGTCTGTAATATCAGTTAATTTAAGTCTTATAGTGAGGTGGCCAATCAAAAATATCATTGAACTTGACAATAACACTAAGTTGTTTTTGCCTACCCCGTAAGAATTGTCTGTGTACGCCATTGCCATTTGCCACGCAATTGGCATTATATAAATATATATTTTAACCTAGTAGTGATAGTACCTGTTTATATGTGGACATAATATAATAACATTTAGGTATTTTATGTATACTGTATAGCATTAATTTGTGTAACATAATAATATACTTATGTATGATTATTGTTACACCCCTCTTTATACCTGCATATCTTTCCATCCCAAGTTTGTCTGGCAGAAATTATATCTCTTCTTCTCTTTCTGGTGTGCAATAAAGTGTATTGTATTGTATGTAAAAAATATCATAATTTCAAAGCCCCCTGTTCTCTTTATTCCCGTTGTCCACTAACCCTTACAATGAGCAAGGGCTAATCAATTAAAACAATATTTGTATGGGGCTGCGATGGTGGCTACTGATAATATTTTGTTGCTTACGGGATCATGCAATGATGTGGAAACCTCTAAGAAAATCAACTGGATGAGAATAATTATGTTTAATTATCGAATGAGAGTTCTTACATTGTATGGTGAAAATAATTAAGGAAAAAAGAAAGTCAAAAGAAATGGGACTTAGTGACACCACAATTTGCAGATTCTGTTGCGAGAAGGATGGGACGCCTATACATATCCTATGCGAGTGTGACGTAGTACACCATACAAGAAGCCAACACCTCGAATACCACCTAATCTCTTCGGATGACATTAAATCTTACTGTCCTCTTCCAAAAAAAAAGAGTAAATAAAAGCCACGAAAGATACTTCAAAAGCAATTGGATATAAAAACTTTGTTTAATCACATAATAACGTTTCATATACCTTTTTTTAATTTTATAATTTTTTTTGTATGTAAAAAGACACAGTTATGTTGTTTACTTTATAATACAAGTAAGAAACAATGTACTATAGTATAAATTCAACAAAAAATTGCTTTACTTACTTATTTCAAAAGTTTACTTTGTTTTCAGCCAAATTGTTGAACGAACTTTAGTGACTAACTGACTTACTTGAAATCCGGAAAAAAAATATAGAGTAAATAATAATAAAAATTAAAAAAATAGCCCGTGGTTGGAGCCTCAGGCTCCTATTATAAATAGGTAAAAACAAATGATTAAGAGGAAATAAAAAAAGAATGGCGCATCCATTTAATCATCCAGCAAAAACTACCACAGCTACCTCATCTATTATTTGAGATATTCATACGTCAAGGTTTCTTACTGGCGGACAGGGGTCAAGATATGGTCGAATTAATATTCATACGACAGGCCCAGGTGGACGTCACTGGCTGAGAAGGGTGGCCTTAAGGACTGGTCAATGTTTGGTGATTATTTTGCAGATGGGACATCTGTGGGTAAGATTTGTGCCTAATGGCACAGGTGATTCGGGAGTCAAAGTATAATTTACCTATTTAGCAATAGAATTTTAATTTCTATGAGTATTTATTTATTTGAAAAGCAATGAATTGAATACCTAGTATAATCATTTTAAAAATAAAAAATTATATAAAACGATTAATCTTGACTGTACTCTAAATAAAAAATAAAATTTTGTGGAAGTTGTAATATTTTAGGAAAATAAAATACCCACCTACTGTTGTGGTTTCTGCCATTTTCTGCATTGTTAAGTTAGTTAACGAGCCTCTACGGAAAAAGAAAAAGTTAGATTGATTTTCTACATGCAATCCTAATTTATTCAGAAGTCTCTTTTGGGACAATCACCATAAATCTCACTGCGATCCCTGTTCACAGAACCGAATTTTCCTTTATACAAGAATTGTTGACATAGATTACAATTCAATCGTAGGTACCTACTTACCTATGCTAGCTATCCTGTCTGGAAAATTTCAAAAGGTCTGACCTCTCTACCAAATTTCCTTACTCTGGTATTGGGTAGGTGCCCAAGACAGTCGGGGTGCGGGCTCCGTCCCTCTTCTTATCTCTGCCCACGCCCGAGGACTTGGCTGATGGATTAACTTCATTGTTCCACCGTTGCCGAGTGACGCGGAATTTATAATTATAACGGCCCTGTTTTATTTAGATTTACAGCGATTTGCCTGGACTTATTATTGTTTGTTTCTAAAAAATAATGTAATGTGACGTGTTATTTTTTAGATTTTGATTACCATCTGTTTCAAAATAAAAATAAAAATATTTCCCCAAACTTGTAGTTCTTGTTAGAATTCAAGTTTATTTAATCTCCACTGGCATGGTTGTCCCTGCAAATGGAGTCTTTATTAATTATGTAGAACTTGGACTAATAAAAAATATATAAAAATCTAGCTATTTTTTATACTAGAAACAGCAAGAACATGACATTTTCTTTTAAAAAGTTAACCCTGGTAAAGGCGATACGAAATAAAAATAAAAATACTATCATAAGAATCCCACGCCTTGGTGAATAAACTGTAACCCAAAGTTATGAACGCTATAAATCTCAACACAGTAAGCAATAATTAATAATTTCCTAAGCAACCTACTTATACAAACTCAATAGTTTCAATATTTGTCCTAGCCGTAGTGACCGCCTACCTGAGGATCTACTTGAAGGGGTTGACCCTTATCAAAGCAAACTAAATTAACTGCTTGAAACATCTTGGCCGAGTTATTGTTCGGACAACGCTCGGGTCCGCTCGGCTGTTCCAAATTTGAAAAACAAACGTTCGAAATACAAACGTATGCAAATAATAACGGTAAATTAATTAGGGGGTGGGAGGGTGTGATGGGGTGGTTTGGACGTCTTCGAACGTGAGGAATATGATCACGCCAGAGGCTAAGATTTTCGAGTGAGTTTTCTGTATTAAATTACGTAAACTATAAAAACGAGTTCTATAAAAAAAGTTCTTTATTTATGGTCAAATATGATATTTTGTAGGTTTACTACATGGAACTTCAACAGTAAGACACTTTTGTGCTTCTTTTTCAAATTGTCTAATGCTGACTATTTTCGTTTTACTAAAGTTCTTGAATCAGTTTTTCGCTAAATCTTTTCGTAATTTAATGAAAAGCTTAAGTTTCTAATGATTGATTTACAAAATTAACATCTAACTTAAGTGTAGCGTGCCACAACCGTGAAGCTACAAAATGTCTGACTACACCTATAAAATGCTCATACTAATTATTTTCAAGAACTCAACTCGAGTCGAGACGTAAAAAAACAAACGAAAATCTACCCCATTCGTTGACTCGTAAAAACGCGTTGTCATTGTACATCCACAAACGAGTGGCCGCAATTTCCTTGGGAAAGCACTAAGTCATCCCTTAACCACATATGTCACGCGAAACCCGCCTTTGAGTCGATGAAAATAAGAGTGAAAGTGAAGAATGTCTACGTTTGGGACACACGGGATCTTGTTCGGCCCAGCTTTTTTTTATCGAAGCCTGAAAAGGTAGAACCCACCGTAGGTAAGGCACGTGAGGCACGTTATTTTTGGCACAAAGAAATAAATACAATAAGTATCTTAATTCGGCGATTATTATTATAATAAATAAATGTGCTGGTGACTCTTGCTAGTTAGTTCCATTATTTTAGCATATTTTATAATATTAGAATTCTAGTAAGTCT
Organism: Allophyes oxyacanthae; assembly: GCA_932294325.1. Classification (NCBI taxonomy): domain Eukaryota; kingdom Metazoa; phylum Arthropoda; class Insecta; order Lepidoptera; family Noctuidae; genus Allophyes; species Allophyes oxyacanthae. The sequence continues at coordinate 3,779,944 of OW028625.1, forward strand.
ACCTAGATCTTTTGAACTGCAAAAAGCTCTGTGTGTGTAATCTCATCAAAATCACCCACCATCACTACCATTTGAAAACCAGCACTAGGATAAACACCTTCAATTAAAGAAAACCAAACAGTAGGCGAAACCATAGGAGCTTTGAAATGCATGCTTATGTGCAAGACATTATGCAATAATTTTGTTTGGAAAAAAGGTCTTACACATAAAAATAGAAATCTCTCTCTCTCTAGCTCTGAAATGTAAAACTCTATCGTTGTGAATTGTTTTTGATACAGTTCTCTTTGGTTTGGCTCAAGGAGCCTTTGACCAAGCGGCGAGACCATCATTGTGCCTTCGTCTAATAAGGAATTTATATTTATTCAGCACACCAAACCGTCTTGTAAGACACGAAGACCTTAGCTCACCAGAATCTGCTCCCCTGTATTTCCACCGAAAGGGTAGGGTGTGCTGTGGCATAAATGATCACCGGCCAACACTGACGAAGACAAATGACACCCGATGTCGAAGTTACACAGAGATAAGGTAGGCTCCTTAAATTAGCCGCGCTCACTTCAAACGTCTTGTGTATTTTTCACTGTCTTACGGTAAAGGGTTTGCCCATTAGTTTAGGGATAGTGAAAGTTTTATTGAGTTTGTCTGTATATGAACAACAGCTGTTAGTAGAAGTAAGAGTAATGCATTTTAAGTTCATTAAGACTTCGGTAAGAAAAAACAAAGATGTATTGGCTTCTTCTCATTGCTCGTAAAAATTCTGAAAAGCCTCAGACTCAGAGAAAAGGTTACTATGACCCTTATTATTATTCGACTTTAGTGTATGGTTCTAAGTATCTATAACTTTGTTCTCAGTAGAGGACAGAGTTAATTTTGGATTATTAATTGGATTATGTACTCGAGTACTCAATGGTTGATGAGAACGTTCGAGACTGAAAGTCAATATGTCTTTTTCTTTTGTCGTATGCCATAAGCTCTCATATCCTCAATGAAGTCAAGCACAAGCCCTATCCAGAAAATGTTACTAAATTCCTATGACGTCATATCTCAGTGAAGTACAAAACCTTATCAAATTGACTAAGATACAACAAGCAAGACTAAAGGAATGTCGTGTTTATCTTGCACCACATTATTTAGTGCCAAAGTTTACACAAATCACCTCGGCGACCACATAAGGCATGGCGCAAACAGGGACCGCTGTAATTGTCCGAAAATTAGCTCCAACCGCATATAAATACATTAAGATAATCTAGTTAAATGTTGAGTCTAAGTAAAAAGTTGTAGGCGATTGACAATAGAAATATTTTCTTCGTCTTAGAATTTTACTTGGCCTATTACCAGATTCCGGTTAGTTTATGCTATCGTTAGTAAGTGCTTGACAAGGTTTATCTACAATTCTACAGGTACCCTAATTGTATTTTGGTGTTATGCAAAATAAGCAATTTTCTTTGTAGGCCTTGCGTTTGCGAATTTTGTATAGTTTAACGCAAGGCTAGTGTGTAAAATTATTTATATGGATGTTATTGTCATCTATCTGATCGTAGATTTTTCTAAAATAATTATTATCTTAACATACAAAAAGATGAGATGAACTCTATTCTTAGTAATATGACGGGTAAAACATATGTTGTTACTTCTCAATTTTTTAAGCCAATTTTGTCCCGGCCGTTGCTTGAATCCTGCTTACGGATTAGTAAACTGATAAGGGTAAGGCAGCTTAGGGTTTTGTTATCTAGGTGAGTAAATCGAGGTCTTCTTATCTTCATCTCTAATATCCCGTTTTGAACTCTAATACTAATGTTATTGACCATGAAAGTTTATAAACTTATAACTAAACAATAAACAAGATGTTTTGCTCCATAACATATAAAACGCACATACCTTAGAACTTGGACCACGACGCGAGCACACGAAGAGGGCGGCAACTCAAATAGCGAGTAGGATCTAGGTGGAGGTAGCACTGTACAAGGATAAGTCGTGGGGCAGTGTTTTCCAATTTGAAATGGGTAAGTTGAGTGTCCAGTTTACGGGCTAAGAAGAAATAGAGCTGGCTGATTAGAAGAAAATTTATAATTAAATAATGTGTGGAAATTGGTGTGATTGTTTCGTTTTCATGGATATAGATTTCTTTTTGTTGTTACCAGTGTAGCCGTGTTTAATAATCACAATAATTAGACTGTATAATAATATTAGAGATAAATGTTCTCCATGTGTAAAATTATCTGTATTTCAAAGTGAATCGTATGCAGTTACTTTTACAATTAGTAACCACCTAATCATTTTATTCTTATTAGTTTTAAGAATCATCTTAAAAGTAGTGTATAATGATGATATAATTATGGCAGGTAGCGATTGGCGTATTTGGACTATATTGTAATTACTTAAAACTTTTATTATTACACTTAAAATATAAATAAACTATAAATACTATACTCTTTAGTGTCAAAAGAACATTCTTAACAATATTTATTGATTTTTATAGTTTAGGGGGCGAACGATCTTGCGGTTCACCCGATGGTAAGCGACCACTATCGCCCATGAACATCCGCAACACCAGAGGAGTCACCGATGCGTTGCCGAAGTTTTATTATTATCTTGTATAATCATAGAACGATATTTATCCTCTTGTACCCACACAATCACATTATATTACATTTGTCGCAGTGGTCACTCATACGAGTCTAAACGTTAGTAAGTCTGCGTGAAGAGGCTATGTTCCTTAAATCTTAGTGCCCGCACCTCAGGGTACCGCGCTGAAGACGCCTCACACTCCTGGCTGATAAGGAGGCTACGTACTACTGTGTAAATTATAGTATGGTGAGCGGTTACGAAAATTGAATGTATAGATATTTGATTATGGAAAATAGAACTTGCAAAAGTTAATTTGAGCATGGACGTAACAGTGAAATGGAATATTTGATACAGTGCATTGAGTGATTAAAGTAAAATAAAGGATATAACGATGTACTATAATGAATAAATGAACATTTTGAGTTATTACCTACTATACAATATTTTTTTGTTACAATTATACCAGGTAACAGTATAATAAAGTAAAAAAATGCTGTTAGAGATCATCTGCTATGCTCACGTAGTGGTCCAAAAACGTGTATTTTTTGTTGCAAGCTTCCCATATTGATTAAAATAGAGTTATATAATATAACTCCTCAAATATCAAAATACGTAACAAATAAAATACCCAAAATTACCAAACATTACACTTGCCCCACTATCCTCTCGCCCCGGCAATCCAACCCTTCTACTACTGACCACCACCCGAGGTCAAGGGGTGGTGGGTGTTTAGGGGGTTGGTCAAGGAGTTACCAGCTCATCCCGGGTTCCAATACATTTCATATTCCGTTGACAGAGGCACAATAATAACGCGGTCCCGCCCGTGTAAAAGCAAGACATAGTTGATGCACGGAGATGTATTTTAAGATAGGTACTGGATAAGACAATGAAGGCAAAGCAGATAAAGGCAAATTAATAAATGTGCAAAGGCAAATTCGTCAGCTACGTGCCCTTAGTGAAGAATAGGATGCAGCCAACTCTGATAAAAAAATTGTCTTGTATGGTAGATTTGCCACAGCAAAGTTCGTAAATGGCCTGACTGCTAAGGGTCCGCTGGACGTACTTAGGCATCTTTACTTGGAGAATCATTTTTCCGTTCATCCTTACTAGTCCTTACTCTGTCTCTCTGTCTGTTTCTTACCTTTCAGGGCTGAACCGAACTTCATGACATTTGACCAGGAAATAGTGTGCATCATGAAGAAAGACAGGCTATTACCTATTTTGTTATTTGAAAAATCACAATATCCAAATTCTGCGCCATCGTAGTCATAGTTACAGGTAAAATAACCAGCAACCATCACCGATGAACCATAAACAGAAATATAAAAACCAAAAATAAAACACTTTTATTTTCTGGTTTAATGTGATTGTGTTGGTGCAAATGTACATGGCACCGTGATCTTTAGACAACTCAGTCGCTCCCTTAAAAGATGCTAGAATAATGCAAGCAATTTTTTTCGGACTCCTTCCAGCCTCTCTATATTTTCAAATGGTCAATAGTTGGACATAGTTGAATTTGAAGACGTTTGGAATTTACGAGTGGCCTCCATCTTATGGGTGTCCTGCAGAATGTTCTAAATTCACAAGATGATTGCCCAGCAACGGATGTCTTACATAACTGCGATTACCTGGAGATTTAGAACAATTTGCTCACATTGTATTGGTCGAGATTGGACTAGGTTTCCTGGAATTGTTAGATTAAAACTAAATACAAATATAAATCTGGATTTTCCTGTCTTATTGCTCAAGCTGTCAAGCATACCTAATAGTGTATGGTTAATTATTGTCTGTTACGTTTATTTTGTGTCGTGTCTTGTCGCGTAATGCTTGTCAGCAGTCACAGATTTAATAAAAATGCGTTATATGCGTAGTACTCGTAGGTACGTAATTTATTTCAGTATTTTTATTTTTATATCAAGCCTTTCATCGTTTTCATTCTTTGCAGGTCGTGAAATAGATCAAATTACGCATTAAAAAAAAAAAAAAAATTGTTTTACTGTGTCTGTTTCTTCATTTTTTTATTGTTTTCCGGCCTTTTACCTATGGATAATTTATTTTTATATAAATGAATGTTGTGGTCTATCTTAGATATATTTTTTTGTATATTAATACATAAAATAAGCTGCATTGATTGATTCCTATCAATGTTCTGACTGATGGTATTATGAAATGATCGAATGAAAGCGATTATCTAGAGAAGGAATAAAACTCATGGTGGGAATGAATATGACGTATTGTCTTCTCACCTCATGATAATATCCCAAATAGTTCTGGTACACTATAAATTACACGTGCTAATTTCTCTACAGGATACAGCGCCAATAAAGGTGTATGTTGACTTTGTATCAAAGTAGATACAATGTCAAAGGAAAATTTTCACTGGTATATCCAAAAACCAAACTATTGGAAAAAATAAAGAAAGTTCTTATACTGTGGACTACATTGAGAGATTTATAGATCTACATAGAGCTGTACAATCAAAACTCAAAATCCGAGCACCTAAATCGAATCCTGACTGCTATTGTCCGTGTCCGGCGGACTACGTAGACTGTCCGGACCGGTCGTCCGGCATCCGGGCGTCTTGGCTGTGTGATTGAGTTATACAAGTGTGTGATGAATTTTGATTTCAATTTACATTCAGCAGCGTAGTGGTTCCGAATTCTGTTTGGTTAAGTTTGAAGTTTTGTTGGACATAGCATGTAAGATGTAGCATGTAGTAACATTTAATAATAATGAATTAAATAACTTTTTATATTCCAGCTTAATATTAGGCAATTTCCTAAAACACATAAATGTTATTTGCAAGCATTTGAACCTCTAAATATTTAGATTTTTTTCCACCACTGCCGCTATCTTTTGCTTGTGCAATTTCATACAAAAATTTATCGCATGTTACATAGCCTTTATTTGTTGGTAAAATGCAAGTGAAATAACGCTCTATTAATTAATTCTATGAAACGTGTCAAAACTTAGAACATAATACTAAAATAATCGCTTCAAACTACGCTATCGAAAATGTCCACCACGCTGCAACTTTGTCCACCGAACATACAGTGGTGACAATCTAACAAAATCATTGTCACCGATAATGTCCACCGAATCTACCCAAAAGCTACCATTTGAATACCGCTGTCTTTAACTCGAAATACACAGATAGATTTATTAATAACCAAGGGGAGAATGGGGTGGCACCCAACTATGCCTTAGGGGACGTAGGGGGGCAAACTTGGCTAACGTAAGCCCTGTACCGGACAGGAGTGGTCATAACTAAGATATTTTGACCGTCAAGCAATTTCTTGGCTATGTCGGCCGCGACAGGGTGCTCCCAAGTTATTGTTGATAGATTTTAACGGTGTAATTAATACTGTAATAATATGATTTAGTTTGGTTAGCTCCGTTGTTGATTATGATTTTAGGTGTTTGTTTATTGTTTTGTTGTTGGTTACTTTATACAACGTGTAATTCAATTACCGCAAAACCTCACACACCACAGTTAAAATATCTTATAGTTAAAAACATTATTCAGCAACCAAAATTTTAGTTTTTTAAAGTTAGCCATGTATTAGAGCGTGCTTCTGAACTGCCCAGAGGTAGCCTTTTTCAGGGCCAAGTACTTCGGTAACCAGAGTACTCTCCGGAAGATCGCCAGTAACATCAAATGTTTGCTGGCCTTCCTCGAGGAGTTGGGTTGGCTAAAATAAAATAATTCCCACCCATCTACGCCAAATACACGCACCGTCATGAGGTTGCGAAAACTTGCCCGCTTTACCAATACCAATACCAAAGATAACCACTCTAACCAGCCTAGACTAACAAACTTAAATGGTGGAAGACGTGTCATGGAGTGTAAGTCTACGCATTTAAAAAAGAAACATTTATTAATCTATACTCATATAGGTTACTTCAACTGCATTCATAAATTCGTAGCCATCGAATTTTTACTATCAATCAATACCTAATGATCCAGAATCACAAATCCTAGATTAATAGTATCTACCTACTTGACTATACCCTCATTTACCATCATACTTTCTCTATCACCCAAAGGTTTGCTGGTAGAAAACTCAAATTTGAGTTAAGCTCGTCTATATACATACATACCATCTTAGTTTTATTTGATTTAATATGTAATTTTGTTTACAATAAAGACTAAGAATAAGAAAAAAAAAACAAAAATATAACATACCCACTTTGCACAACATCCTGTACAACATTACGGGCCACCAAAGACCGTTGAATGCGATTGTAGCTACAAACGTCTGTGTATGGGATGATATTAAATTCCATCTGACCGGAGCTCAGCGCTAATTTATATAATATGCTAATTTGGAACAGTTGCTCTTATGTTGGTACCTATGATTTTGTTGAAAATGGAATATTTGGGTTAGAATTGGTTAATTACCTTAGTGGGTAATTTTCTTTGTACAATGAGACACTAAGGGATTTTGTCGAGAGGATGGGCAAGCCTTCTCTTTAATGATAATAACAATATCTATATATTAATACGCGAAGAGAAAGAAAGAAAGAAAAAAGAAAGAAAAATCATTTAGAAAACTTTGTACCCCTTTTTAAGCATATTGCGCGCACGGAGGAGTGTGAGATTTGGTACAGTTAAAGTTTATATGGATAAGGAGTGCAGAAAGCTAAAATTACGGTCGAATTTCGACCGCTTAGTATTTATAATATCGCCAATTTGTCAACCAAACGTGGTGCTTATGGATATATACGAGTAAGTTCCTATTACTACCTTTCTAGTTCAGAACCCTTTATTATGGGGTTGTGGTACCCTGAAATACCGAAAAAAATAATCTGATGTTCCATACAAATAATTCAATATTCAATATTTTATTAGGTTACATAATGTATTATCAATATTACTCGACTAAATATATAGAACAGCTGATGTTTTTTTTCGCAATTTCAGTGTTGGTCCCATAGTAAAATTTGTTCATAATGATGGGCACAATACCCTCTATCAATATGTCCCTTGTTCAACCAAACATCCTGTAATAAAGATTAGGAACTAGTAAAAAATATACTACTTAAAAACTTAATAAAATACGACTAGAACCAAAAGGTTTACCTATTTTGGATGGTAATAATGTTCTATAATACGTAAATCAGTTAGAGTGTAGATTAACTTGTTAATCTGCAGATTGTCTGGTTGAGTCCGTTATAGTGGAAAAAATTGTTTCAGTTCTTACATTATCTAGATAATCTGCAGACTTCCTAGGTAACCTGTAGAAGAACGACCAAAACGACCAAGCATACGGTTATACTAATAAAACCAGCTCTTTGCTTGAATAAAACATAAAAGTAATAAAAAAATATCAAAATACACATGAACTCTGTCACAGTAGGTTAAGTTGCGGCTGGGGTGGTCACCCCTAAGCCGCGAATATGAAACTAAACAAAAGTGAAGATAACAGGATTATAGGTACATATTGCCGGTAACATTTGTTACCAGACTTGTATATATTTACTAGGAATTGTGTACAATTCCTAGGTTTCACATTTGCCCAGACAAAAGTGTTTTGCTAACTGTCTTCCGCGATTTAAGAGTGTAGCATTCGTTATTATGCAAATTAACTAGGTAAAGTGCAGATGTCTGCTACTATAAGTAAAATTTCACACTTTAACGGATCCTACCCGTTAATTTATAGATTACCTAGTTAATGAGCATATTAACGTATTCCGTATTCTATCACATATACATAAAGGAACTTATGTTAATATTACATAATATTTGTATTTTAATAAATGCTCACGTCGCTTTCAAACAAAGTGACAAACAAAAGACCGTCTAAGTTTCCCCGGACGCATGCTAGCATACAGCTTAAGATCCCTGTACTTAAAACTTGAACAGGGCATTTAGGACACTTGACTGATCGGCACCAACTTAACCTTAAATTAAGTAATTTGTACACTTAACTACAGTTTGGAGATTCTTACTTACACTGTTTAAGTTGTTTGTAGAGTTGAGAAGGCTATAGACATGTCCATTGTTCCGTACATATTCAAAAATTATTCGTAGGTACATTCTTCAGTAATAGGATAAAGTAGCTACATATTATTTTTTGTTATTTTATTACAATATTATATTGCATAATAATAATAATTGTAGACCATGGAGGGAATTAGATAAATATTGTTTTATACATTGCTCATTTGAAACCCTAGGATGTTTTCAGGTCATCTATGTAGTGCGCAAAATTCGCAGTGACTCAGTGTCCGTTCCCAAATGAAACCGGAGTACTAAAATTAAATCGAAAACAAAATAAAAAATGGCTTGCGCTAAGTAAATTATGCGTGTCATCCATACTGAGCCGAATTTTCTTTTTGGTAAAGTGTATCCCAATACTGCAGTTGCATTTAGGAACCTCCACAAATTATGCGCACTACATAAAAAATATCTTGTAGAGACATAATCCCTTCTATTACAGTTAGTAAGTTTATAATCCACAGTCAATTTGGGCAAGAACGATAGACTAACAAGCATTTTTCATTGCCTATCCTTGTCTAGGCTGTCCCCTCTACCACAATACTAAGTCTGTATCCAGAGTCAATTTGGGCAAGAATGATAGCCAGGCCGGCCTCGAGTGGGCCTCGCACTAACGACTTTCACTTCCATCCGTTTCAGGTGCCAATCGCTCGTTACCGATCATCCGTTTTATATGGATTTGTGTTACGTAACACAGGAAATTGTAATAAGACTGATATTGTTATAGAATAGAATTTAACTGTCATTATTGTCCGACGGTTTTACTGAAACATCCACAGTTTGCTAAGACTCACGCTGTCTTAAAACCCAGGTTTTAAATATATCCGTCACTTTCTAACGTCATTTATCTAGAAAAGATGGGGTTATTTTAAAACCTGAGTTTTACAAGACCCTCTTCTCCTGTGTTATGGGTACAGTTTATAAACATACACCTGACATGCACACATAGGTACTGATATTCAGTCGCATCTAGTGAAACTGGGAGCCGACCCCAACTTATTTGGGAAAAGGCTAGGTAGATATATTTCACATGCGCAAACCGAGATCTGTAAGTCATAATGTATAAATGCTTGTTCCATGCGGGGATCGAACGTGCAACCAGTAGTGTAGAATGCTAACCATTGCGCCAATGGAGCCGTCAAAATTATTGGTAAAAAAAGTTAACATTAATTGTAAATGGTGCTCAATATTAGCTGAAAACCATATTTGTATCCACTGTGTTTGACCCTTATACATAATTATTATACTCGTAAAAATTGCTCGTGTTGAACACCTCAAAGTCCTGTTAATAGAAAGAAAGAAAGAAAGAAAAATCATTTATTTGGACTAGAAATCAGACAACACAGTGCACAAACATAAAAATGTAAAAAAAGCAAAAAAGTAACAATAAAAACAACGTGCTGTCGGTATGCCAGTACCAAATGGGTATATGCCATATGGGTATGGTACCTATATATATTGCAAGTCCATTGATTACTATTTTACTTTTTAATTTTTACCTTATCTTATAATAGTTTACGTAAACCTAATGTCACATGCAAGGATGTTAAATCGCATCGAGTGAGTCGGGCCGGATAATTCATTTATTGTTATTTTAATTCACGCAGAATCGTGGCGTTCCGAGTCGTTACTGCACTGTACCAACCCTTATAGTGAGTTTGACTGAAACTGGCATATGAAACAATTATTTATTTATTTAATGCTTTTCAAACAAATATGTACAAAGGCGGTCTTAATGATTATGGTATTAGGCATTATTTATTTATTTTATTTCATAAGTGCCTGCATTTGGTTTAAATGAAATAAAGATCTATTCTACATATTTTATTTATTTAGGAATTCCATCAAAAGATATACACAGACATACACAAATTATAATATCTGTTCATTACGTATCATTTATGTGTACCTACTTCTTCTCAAAAAGGAGAACACAGCAAGCACAATTAAATTACCAAGTAAGATAAAAAAAAGGATTTTTAAATCAATCCAAAATAAAAAATACATAAATTGCAGGTAACATACAGACAATCACTTAAATTTTTCTTGAATCTCTGTCAAAACACATTTTTTTGGATTTAGACAGAGACTCGCAGATGTCTATTGTCTAGGTTACGTTTTTAAGATAACACGTTCTAACTTGTATCGGTACCTATGTTCTTTTATTCTTAACTAGTATTTTATCATTCGTATCCACTAGTAAAATAAAATATACCTAACTGTAATTTTTATTTTGTATGTAGGACATTCTGTCCAATCATGAAGTGAACGTATTATGACGCGGCTATTGTAACAGCACATCGCGGGAACCGACACATCTTGCTCTCATCATGTATCTATAGTCCAGTCACAACTTTTTATTTTATTTTGTACCTACTGAGCTTTGGAGTATTAAGTCCGGTGTTTACCATATAAACGTGAGCTTTTGAAATATATTGTATCTACTATCTACAGTGGGTAAGGAAAGATAAGATAAGATAATAAGACCTTGAGGTATACTGACGAAAAAAGTTTAATGCCTGATAAATATAATGGTCACTTCCTACGAACTCACACGAAAAGTGATTAAGACGCTCCATTTCAGGACTTATGCCAATATTGATACCCGTGTTATGTGTGACTTAAAAGAAACGAAAATGAATCGTTTACCTAACCATTTACCGACTGAAGCACCATAAGTGTGGTATGGTATGGTATATATTTCAAACTTCAAAAAAAGTTTGAAATCACTGAGAAGTTGAGATCTCCTTTACTTATAATTTTTTATATTCAGATGTACACAAAAGTAAAGTAAATAATAAATAAATAAATGATAAATACTTTTAATAACTAAAAATAATTGAAAAATCCATAGTATTGGAATTAGTTCATCAAAAAATAATCTCTTCTTTTCAAACCTTTTTTGGTGAATTTGGAAAACCAAGCACAGTTTTCGTCTTGCGCATTAGATGTTTTCCGCTATTTTATTTAAATAACTTCATTCCCGACTATGAATAATTCACAGATCTCTATGAAACTAGCCTTTTTAAGTGGCTCAATGTCAGATCTTGAACGCGAATTTCACAATATTTGTGTAGGGCTATTATTTAATAGGTGTTTGCTTGAATCATACTTTAACTTTAAGCTGTAATGATTATCTACCGCATTTTGTAATGTTAGCTACTTTAATCTTTACATACAGGGTATTTTCTTGAGTTTGTTCACATTTTTTATTGGATATTAAAGAATTCAATAAAGAAAAAAGAAGAGGAAGCATGATTAGTCAATTGATTATGCACGATAAGTTCATTACCAACATTACAGAAGGAAAAATAGAGGCAAAAAGAAAAAGAGGAAGACCAAGAAGAAACTACATTGATCAGCTGAAAGAAAAACCGAAAATAGAAACACATAAAGATTTAAAAGATTTAAAAGATTTAAAAGATTTGGCATTAGATAGGACTGGATGGAAATTGCTATACCGACAAGTGCTTAGCACTTAAATTTTGGATGGATGGATTAAAGAATTCCTAGCGGATTGTTTTACTATTATCTATATATTAATACATGAAGAGAAAACTTTTACCCCTTTTTATGAAAATGGCGCGCACGGAGGAATGTGACATTTGACATATAAAGTTTATAAGAGGAAGGAGTCCAGAAAACTAAAATTTGAGTTTAGTAACAGTTATAAAATAAATACGAATACCGGCTGTAATTGTGTTTTTTCAACTGTTACTAACATTAAATTTCATAGGCAGAAAATTAAGGTAAACAACACGCTAATGACGTATTTTAACACGCTCGTAGCTGACGTAATAGAATAAATAAAAAAAATCCAATGAATAAAGAGCTCTTTGACAAAAGAACCTCCAAAACATTCAACCTTATTATTTTATAGGTATAACCTATGGGAGGAAAAGACATTTGATAAAATACATTGAAAAACGATAAACTAAATTCAACATATCATAGTCAACTGCTGACTATAGGCCTCTCCCAAATAACGCCATGAAATCCATCAAATACCGCATCCAGTCTACTACATATTGAAGACACCGCTGGCATGGTGGCTAAGCGATTGGCTTTCTGCTCTACGTGTCCCGGGTTCGATCCTCGCACGGAGCAAATATTTGTATGGCCTACAAATAGTTGTTCCGGGGTCTGGGTGTGTGTTCATGTGAAATTTATATTTGTAAAATGGACCCACGATACAGGAGAAATTATAATGTGGAAGAATGCTTTTTTACAAAAAAGAAAAAAAAACTAGTGTTACAAGCCTAACAACCTGAAAAAATTTATACACTTAATTGATGTTCATTTAAGTATTTACCTAAGATCAAGCAATTTTGATACACGAAGATCTCTGCATTTAATTGTGGGAAGTACTATTATGATTCAATGCCTACATTTTAAGACATGAAATCCAAGTCAACCGGCTGTCCAATCTAGTACAGAGAACAATTCTGAAGAGAAATTCTGAACTGAACAACCAAAACCCATACTTAGACGTATCTCTTAACCAAATCAAAATCATTGTCATATAAAACAACATCCTCTGTCCAATCATTACGGACAATTTTCTCAAGCTTACATTTCTGCAAACGCCCGCATCACGACGTCGGGTCGTCGTGCAAATGGACCTCTATTTCTTGGGCATTGCTCTAAATCACGAGTGGGATGGGCGTATCAAGATCGTTCGGTCGACGGTCCTACGATGTGCGTTGGATTATTCTGGTAAATAATCATGGCTTCATTTACTGTATAATTTGGACACTACGGGAAGTAATTGTATGTTAAAAACATTACTTATTTATTACTATGAAATCGTTCTAAAGGATAGAAAAGGGCTAAACGCTACAACTTCTATTTCCAGGCAAGTTAAATAAACAACTCACGGATTTTTTTTATTCTCTTATGTTTAATAGAAAATGGTGTCTTAAAAAATATATATAATTAAAAAGTATGCACTTTTACAGTCTATATTAGGTACAAATACTCAGAACTCTTGCTAAGACCCACTTGGAACCGTGTACCTAGAATCACGACGTTTTTAAAGTGCCTGCAAAGGCCCAGTTGAAATAAAAAACTTTGACTTCGATTTTGACTAATCTTGCAAAGTCCCAAAGATTCATTTGTAGCAGATAGTCCCCATCATCAATAAGCAAACAACAATCATAACATACGTAGTTGTTCTGTCACTAAACTAGTGATGGTTGACCACCAGGAGACGGCTGAACCAGAAAACGAGAAACTTGTGAACAGAGAATTCATTTAATTTTTAATTTTTGGCTCTTTACCAAACGTCCAGAATAGGGCTCTGAGTAAGTCATTGTGGATTACCACAATGTAATGCGTTTGGCAAACTGTACTTTAGCAGTTGTTACAGCACCTTTTACCTGGGTCATTATGTAAATTAATGTTTTTTTTATTAAATTTAGATGCTAATTTTTTTTCCTTTTTTTAATCATTGTACTTTAATTAATGTATGCATTAAATAAAAACTGTATGAAAGAAAAAAAAAAAAACATAAAATCAAGATTGTTAATCAAAATTTTACACCATAATTATAATTTTTTAAACCTCGTAAGAAAACTTAGCTCCCTTAAAATATACTTAATATTTTCCCCTGTTAATTAGTCTACCATTCACTAAAAACGTAACGAGACACAAAACAGAATCAATTTGATCAGAAACAAACAAGACGGACATATAATCACACGCCGACCCGTAACCTCTTAAACAACCAGAGCCAACATCGGTACGGAATGTAAACAGCGGACCATCTCCTGAGGCGCCATCTATAATTTTCTAACAATGCTTCGAACATGTCCAAAATAAGTCGACCTGTCCGAAAATCCCACTCTCCCCTGCTAACACCCGGTATAATGTAAACTGGAGGGAGGGTGAAAGTTCTGATTAGACTGGTTTCAAAATACACGCTCGATCGATCTAGGATCTATCCGTGGATATTGCATATTTATCAACCTTTGACACGGGTAACAACGTGGAAGTAACATCTTCATGGGCAAAAAGGATAGAAAACAAACATGTTTAGAGGTGTTTGAACTTGTCCGGCGTATGGGAAAGGATGTGCAGTTTATACATGTCGGTTTTTTCATGTAGACTATATTTTATCGATGGATATATTGCGCAATGAATATGATTGATTAATGTTTGATTGACATACAGATTTAAAGCCGGTAATAGTGTGTTACCTACGTCATAATTAGCGGAACCTCATTAAGTTTTTTACCGGTGCTGGACGTTCTAATTTCGAATTTAATTTTGGTGACATGTTTGTAATAAATGGCTACCCACAGTACCCACCCCATAGAAATAATAAGTAGGGGCTCCCCTACATAGATAATAAGTCTATGACCCACCCTTACAAAAGGTATTTGAAATTAGAACATTCTATATTTCTCAACTTTTATTTTAATTCCAGGAAAAGATGTAAGAATATACGCATAAATCTTTATTTACTTTTTTGACAACATGAAAAATCTTCAATCGATTATTGTCATGGGAATCAAACTTGTCAACATAATTTTCTTTTATCATAATTCATTTCTTGTTTCTTTCAATAATAAAACATTACAAAATGGTTTTCATATATTATATATAATTTTTTTGTCATCAACTTTTACTCGTATCTTCGGGGCAAATGCTTCATGAACCCGGATAAAAGTATCACATGTGTTAATACAGGATATGGTTTACCTGTGTGCCAAATTTTATGTGTGATTGAGTAACAAACATCCAATCATCTAAACATCTTCACATACTTTCGTATTTATAATAATAATATATATTTAAAAAATTTAGTATTGTGTATTTAAATTATAGTGGTACTTATTACGATCTTCAGTGTTCTTCTTTTTTGTAATATTGTTTAAATTCAGGTCGAATTTTAGTCGGGGCTGCTCCTGCGGCCCCAGATATTATTGGTAATTTGTTTTATGAAAAGAGTATTCATGGAGTTTCTTGCCGGTATCTTCTCCAGGACCAACCAACTTGGAACCGTGCACCTAGAATCATGATGTTTTGAAAGTGCCTGCAAAGGCCTAGTTGAAATAAAAAACTTTGACTTTGATTGAATGCACGCCGATACTAATTATTTTGTTAAGAACTTTCTGTACCATATTCACGTGATAGATTATATACAAGGTAGTTAAATATTTAACTACCTACTAATAATTATAATCGATACTACAATCGATGTTTCTATGAAATCATTCGTACCAACAATATTAATCGTTAATCGTTACTGTGTATCTAATCTATCACACGCAAGTAAATTAATTTATCTTTATTTTATTGCAAGTATGATACACATAATGCTAGTTGAATTGCCCAATTTTATACGAATAATTTCAGATTTACGAAATTAGAATAATGTAAAGTGAATTGATAACTACTTATTTTCAGTTAGACAGATTCCAATAAAGATTTAGTATCGATCATCGAATTATTGAAGAATTATGCTAATCGTTAGCAGAATATAAACGAGATAGGTAACTAGGTATGTACTTGCAAGTAATACGACAGATTGGGCTAAACAAACTAACAAGGCAAGGAGATGGCAACTGGGGATATGTATGGAATCGATAATTTAGAAATTTTAAACCCTCATTATATTGTTAAGTGGTGCCTTCTCTCCTCCGTGATGGAGACCCACCGCTGTGGAACTTTAGGACTTGGGTTTGATTTGTACATTGATCAAAATGCAATGTTATTTTTTTCAGTTTGGTTTTTTTTTCTATTATTATCTCTTCAGTGTTTAGGAAGCGCATAATTCGTTATTTTCTTTCTATTTCTTTATTATTTTATTTATTTCTTTTTATTTTGTTTATTGGATTTCTCTTCGTATAAATAAGTAGTTGGAAAGGCCAAAAGGTTTTGCTGTTGTACAAAGAGCAGTCGCTAGACAAAAACTTGCCAAGCCAAAATCAACATTTCGTAAGCGCAACACGTGGTATGATGATAAGAAAAAAAACCAGTACTAAATCAACAAACCCAAATTAGCACTTATGCCAGTTTACTTCAACTAGTATACTAGGCACATCACGCATTGGCCAGTAAGTGGTATTGCCCAAGCCTGCTTGATATTCGAACGTGACACGACCGTGCCCACGGACCAATTTGCTGTAATCGCACTACAGCCATTACGGATTAACCATTTTACATTACAATTCTGGGAACTGGCGATTTTTAAGTTTCTGTGTTTAATCAGTCGTGGTTGTGATTAAGTAGGAATTGGTAGCCAAACTGCGGGGTTAAATTTTTGGAGAATGGATTTATCTTGAAATGTAGGTCATACTGTAATTTACCTACATAAACGAAGTTTAAAGATTTATTCACGAATCCATAGGAAATAAAAGGCTAAAAAATGGCAAATGGTATTAGAAAATGTAATATACATATAGTAACGAAATCAATAACAATACCTCAAAATGTTAAATTTTTTCCAATTGAAATTGTACAATAAAGAGGCTCAATCATGTAAAAATGGGATTACAAATATGTATATATTTTTTAATTAAATACCTAAAAGGAAACCATTTAATAGCTGCCCATAAAATTCGTCTAATAAGCCATTAGAATAAACATATGAGAACAAAACAAAAAATACATTCAATTTTAACAATGAACTAACAAGCAACGTAATTACATACTATAATGACGGATATTAGAGAAAAAGGCCTGTATGTGAATACCAAATATACGTCGTTATGGACATCTCTATAACGAGGAAGGAGTAGATCTTTAGTAGATGTGTTTTGTAGAGAGGTAACACAATTTCTGAATGAGTAAAAATCTTTTCATATAGAATAGAATAGAATAGATCTTTATTCCATATAAACCAAATACAGGCACTTATGAAATGTCGAGACTCTAGGTGCGCGGTTCCAA
Organism: Allophyes oxyacanthae; assembly: GCA_932294325.1. Lineage (NCBI taxonomy): Eukaryota > Metazoa > Arthropoda > Insecta > Lepidoptera > Noctuidae > Allophyes > Allophyes oxyacanthae. Next base: position 3,797,405 of record OW028625.1, read on the forward strand.
ATAGTAGGTCCTATGGAGAAGAACAGGCAAGAAATTTCACAGAAACTCTTTTAAAATAATAGATTACAATCTTGATTATTACAATGTAAGAGCTGCGAGAACAATGTAATTTAATGTGAATAAAAATAAATTAGGATAATAATAATGATTTGCCTTTAAGTAAGAATGCCATGACAATTACAAGCTGACCAGGCCCGACAGACGGCACCCATTCATAATTATGTTGTTCTTTCTAAACCTACAACCTGAATTTTGCTATAAAACTACTAAAGATGTCAATCGTGTGTGAAATTTCTGCTATTATCGGAATATTTGAAATTACTGGTTTTCAGTTTTACTGTGAGATTTAGGGCCATATTCACCGATAGTATAAAAGATGTTTAATCGGCTGATTTTACCCTAATCATCTGTTATGTTATCGCTGAACTTGGGCCTTCCAATTTTAAATTCCGAATTCTTTTGTATTCGCCTTTATTTGTACTTTTTTCTGTTGTTGTTTATTAAACAAATCTAATTTACCCACTCCAAATATTTCAAATAGCCATGTAGATGTTTCTGTTCACATTACATTAAACTTAACTGTCTCATGTCGATATCAACCATATCCATAAGACCTTTCACTCTTTGCTATCTTCCCCTTCTTTCGGCTTACTTACCAACGTTCAACAGGGGGTGGGAGGTCTTCTAACATTTGTATCTTCGTCCTATTGTTTTGAGATCTTTCATTCGTGGTTCGCGGGCGATTTCATTATCATTATAAGGTAATCATCATCAAGTTTGTTTATATGTGATATGGGAATGCGTCGTTGGTCACTAGTATCATTTCCCATATCTCATATCTAACGTTCTTTGAATTGTCTAGTTAATGGAGTCAATTTAATCTGGTTGGCTTGGTACCGTTCCTAAATATTTCTTGTCTATGCCAGTATTACCTCTGTGTGTTCTCATGTGGATAATTCCCAGTGATCAATTAGAATTTATTCTACTATACCTACTTCATAATAGCCATCTGTCTGTTCATGAGCTGAAAATTGTAGTAGCTACGCGGTGAGGTATGAGTTAATTTGAAGTTTCTTTACCATAGGTACAGAAGGTTTATATATTTTTAATACGCAGCAGCCATTAAAAAAATCTTACACCCACCTTACACTTACACACTTACTTACACTTGCCTTCATTCTCCTTCTTCTACCTCCATTGTCTCTGTATCACCCTAAGGTTGTCTATTTATAGAATTCTTATAGCATTAAGACCGCCTTTGTACATTGTACATGAAGCATTTCAAATTAAAAATGCTATCTACTTCCAGTTTAGCCAGATAAGTTTATCAGGATATTACACGCAGCCACTGGCGCCATATCTCCTCAATTCTGATGCTACCAGTCTTCTAAAGTTAGAACAATTTTCAGACCGATTCTTGCATTGTTTTTACAAGCAGTCGGCCTGACCCAAAGATGTTAGGGTTCAAACGGTTCAAACTCATTTCGTATGTTTTTGTTACGAACATTTGCGTTCAACATTTGCATATTATCGTGTGTGTGTGTTATCGCACTTAAGATCGCTACTTATCTGGTTTCAATCGCTATATGATTACTGTGTGGCGTGTGTGCTTGTAATTTTTGGTAATTTACGTAATCAGTTCGGAAGTGGTTCGGATACATTTTATTACAATTAATGTTCACGTATTGGGGTCGGTGAATTGGATTAGAGCGGTTTGGATTTTGGTTAGGGTTTGGATGGATTGCTTTTTGGTTTACTATTGAGTTTAGTTTTGGTTTACTTAGCTCTTAGATAAAAACATCGGTTTATATCTAAGAGAACGAGGTTCGTTATAACTAATCATTCACGCGTTCATGTTTTGAGCTAAACTTTAACTTTCCGTTAGTAAGTTCTTACTATTGTCGCGTAGGTGTGTGTTTTTAGTTCTTGTTAGATCTGGATTTGAAGGAAAGTTACTTCAATTATTTGTTTGGTTTATAATATTAAAATTAATATCTACGTCTTTGAAATTTATTTGATATACCCATATTCCTGGTACCTACTCGTCGATATCATCGACGAGTAGGTACCATTCAGTTTAACTAATATTTTTAACAGGTAAAATTTTACTACTGCAGATAAGATTATCGATCAACAGAATCTTATATGCATGATATGTTTCGATTCTTATTACATAAGTATACTGTTCTAATTCTAGGACCACAAGGTTCCAAAATATCATACAAACCAATCCAGTCTTTAAAAGAACCTCCTTACTTCAACTCGCTACTCATTTTACTTTAAGCAAGCCTTCCAAGAATTCTTCCTTATCCTTAAGCTTCGCCTTCTACAATATTTCCCGTCAACAATCTGCGTCTAGTCTTTCAAGAAACCAAGAAGGCATGACGTGGAGATCTGTCGTCGGTAATTATAACGTTCCAAGATACTGTTACTGCCCCCCCTCGTTAGGGGGTAGTCGTTAAGAGGTGGGTGCTGCATTTTTACAAATTGATACAAATTATTTGAGCGAGCACCCGCTTTGTTCCAACGACGCTTGTTACGACTGTGGAACGGCATTTTATTATTTTCGTGCGATTGACGCGTAGTTGGCGGTGGAAACTCTCGGGCTTATAGCGTTTTTAACGCGAGTGGGAAAATATATGACATAGACATATTTAGGATTATGTTCATGTGTTTTAAAGAAAGAAAAAAGTATTTATTTGACACGCACAAAAACGATTCTAATGATAATTAAACAGAAAAAAAAAACATGTAAAACAAAAATAAAGCAGATTTTTTTTTCGCGATTTCATGTTTGGTCCCTTAGTAAAAGTTGTTCATAATGATGAGTACAACATCCTCCTTCAACGATTCCCTCGTTCTACCAGTCACCCTATGTATAATTGTCCTAAAATTTATAATGTATAATTGTAAAATGTTCAATGATTCCCTCGTTCTACCAGTCACCCTGTATTTTCTAATACTTATCATTATCACTTCCAATATCTACCATTTTGGAAAAATTCAAGAATTCATAAGAATCATAATTCAAATGCCGATGTCAAAATTGTCGATTGCCAATCATTCCTTGAAATCTTTGCTTGAAATAGGTTGGCTTCTGCCATAAAACCTTACAGTACCATATATGGAACTGTAAGGTTTTATATTTTAGGTAAAGAAAATACTAACTCATTTATTATATATATTATATGAGTTAGTATTTTCTTTACCCGTTATGTGATACTTTTTATATAGGTACTTCATCGAATCCTAAAAAAGTAGGTAGTAGGTACACGGAAAAAATGACATTGCCGGCTCCGTCCGAATTAGGTTATTCGGTTGTAATTAGCAATAACTTGTTTATTTCTAGCCATTACATTATTTCAGTGTAGATACATAACTTTGTAGACCCTCTCCGAACCAAGTACTCGGTTGTAAATAGCAATAACTTGTTTATTTCTAGCCATTACGTTTTTCAGTGTAACCGTTTTTTGGTGTCTCCGATCACAAATGCATTTCTATGACTTATGGTCTGATTTAAACGAGGCATCTTAAGCTGCTGTATTGTATTATTGGGCGTTTTAGCACCGCTATAAAACAACTGCAACATTTTATTTACTAGGTATACGTCGCGCCTGCCCTCTCATTCCTTAGACCGAGTCCGAAACATCTTATTCGCGCCCTCATAAAAGTAACTGCTTTGGCTCGTTTTTATTTCTACCTCTGTACCTGTACGGCCACAGTATTTTAATAAACCGACCCTACCCCCATGCAAAATACGACTTAAATGCCTAACAATAGAATACTTTTTGCTTTAGCGTAACAAAAATCATGTCTTGCCCACTTATATCTAGGACAAGACGATTCTGAAGGACACGAGGAATTTCAATTACTTTATTACGTTGTAATGTATTTTTATTTTGCAGGCATGAAGGAAATCACTTCAGTTATGCAGTTAATAAATTATGTGTAATTGTAATATTTCGTTTGATTACAAAGTGTAATAAAATGTAAACGTGTTTTGGTATTTTTAAATTGCTTACTTCTTTTGAAAGTCCATTTCGAGGAAAATACCTATATCTTTTTATATTGGAAATTAAATGCCAAATAAAGTTTATTTTAAAAAGGTGTAATGTTCCGTAGCTTTTGAATTTATTGATTTCAACAAAGTCGTCAGAAAAAAAAAGAAAATATTTAAGTTAGTAAGTCGTCAGAGATCATATATTTGCATGTGTCGTCTGTAAAAATATTAAAAAAAATAAAATACTTCTCAATAAACAAGTGGATAAACTTTGTTAAAAATATAAAAATGGACGTGAGAAAATCGTAACTACCTACTATCGTCAACAAAAGGGGAGAAGATGCAGAAAATGGCAAGGCAATGGCGAGAACTATACCTAATAGATAATAATTTTTCATAGAACAACACAAACCAAAACCAAAATACAATAATAATAATAACATAACTGGCTCTGGACCGGAAGACCTGGAAGTCATGGGGGGAGGCCTTTGCTCAGCAGTGGGATGATATAGGCTAACATCATCATCATCATCACATCATCAATAATAACATAACCCAAAATTATGTTAATGCTTTAAAAATTCTAAATAAACCATTTATTCTCAATCGAAAAAACTGTTGTCAACGAAAATGGTTCCAATACATTTCTAGCGGTCCAATCTGAATCCAAAGAATTACTCGCAGAAATTATTATGGCGGCTCGTTAAGAAATCCGGATTAAAGAGTTGAAGGGAAAAAAAGGTAAAATGTCGCCGTAAGTCCAAGCCGCAAAATTCTTAAACGCAGTCCTTGGAAATGGGATGATTACTTCATCAAAACACACTTTAAACGTGTTACGTAAATCTAGTACCACTCGCCCCCTGCCTCCCCTTAAAGGGTGTGTTGGCGAGTGAGGAGGCAGGGGGAAAGTCACCCCAGGAAATGGGGGGTAAGACGATATGGGCGAACGTGAGCGCCGTCAAGAAAACCTTGATTGCTTTTTTAATTAGTTTTTTTTTTCATTCCCCCTTTTTCGCATCCCGACGATCGTGCAAGAAATATGTATTCGAGTTTTTATGTATATGTGTTTTATATAATCAAGTATCGATATGTGCTACATGAATGTGCAGTATTGTTTGATTGTTTTTTTTTCTTTTTGATGGATTATTCTCATACTGTACATAAACAAAAAATTTAAAAAAATCGCAAGTTATCTAAAAATCTGATTAACAACCTAATAAATTTTAATGAACTAAAGGGTTTGACAGCTCAAAAATTGTTTAAAAGTAAAGCCCGCCCCTGGCAAGAGAAAATATCTAAAGTGCAAAATATAAGTCGCCCGGCCCATAATCAATTTAAAATTATTATCCGTTTTCCCCCATCAACAGTGTAAAATCAAGAGCGTAAAAACGTCGAGGAATGTCCATTAGTCGTTCATAATATCGTCGCCATAATGAGGGGCGAGTGGGCTAAATCAGAACAGTGGTGCGGCCATAAGCGTTCCGGCACGTACTGGCTCAGCCATTTCAGACACATTTAATACAGTGCTGTGCGTTTTGTGCGAAATGTATATTAATTAAAATTTTATTTTTAATTGTATTTGAAATGGACTGTTATCTAAACCTAGAAGACTGAATAAGGAACTTTGTTTATTTTATCCGGTGACTTTTAAGATCCCAATAAAAAAAGTAGGTCATTTCGGTCATATTTATAAGCTTGAAGTCGTAAAAGTCGACGGAGGGAAATTTTTGTTGTTGTATTTGAAGATAGGTGAAAAGTTATCCAAAATAAGAAGTTAATATTATACCAATTAACGTATTATAAATGTGATTGCAGGTATGTTTGTCACACAGGACATGTTTTTAATAATACCTATCTACTTAGAAAAAGGTTCGAGATTTACACATCCATCGACAAAAAAGTGTAAGCTTTCGGTGTAAGACGTGACCCAATAAAATTTTCATCTCATATTTAGCGGAAAATGAATTAAGAATTTTTTAGTCCTGTATGTTGCACACACACGTACAAACGGGTGTATACAAAACACACGCACACAGCCATCGAGTTTTAAGTCTCGAGGCGTCCCCACTAATTTATACGTTCTTTCGCTTTCATTATAATTATTATTCTTGGCAATTTATTTTCGCACACGAGGGGGCAGTGTCTCCCCGAGGGGAGGCTGGGGTGGACTTCTTACAAATTCCCGTTTTTCGGTGGAACTTAACGCACCCTTTTCTTGGCCCTTTTTGTTTTTCATTACATTAACTTTTGAGATGGGGATAATGTGTTGTTAGTGTGTGAGTGTAATTTTTGCGCGTAATGAAAGGTTTGCTTTTATCCTGTATCAAGTTTCCTGTTCTTAATAATAATTATGCTATTTTTCATAGGGTTTCAACTTACATTATATTTGAGGAAAACTTTGCCGATGTGTGTCTTTTGTGACTTTGTTCTTTACCTTTTGAAGTAGTTTGAGAGAAGTTTATAGAAAGTTCGAACTATAAAAAAGAAAAAACTTTTTTCCAAGTATAAAAAAAACATGCATAACACCTGAACTACCTCGACGACTCTCCCCAATCTCACTCGAAACTTTAAAGTACACAATTTACGTTCACATGCACAGAAAACGACGAAGAACTTCCACAAAACAAAAGCGATTACTACAGACTTCGACTACTCGAAAACAAAACGCAATTTTCTCTTAAGAAAATGAGGGAACTCTTTCTCCCCATTGAAAAATCATCAACACCCACCGCGTATGTACCCGCCACCGACCACCCTCATCTGGGGGGGAAGATCTACGCCACCGACTTGCGTACGCTTTAATTAAAAATAAAACATAAGAACGATGTAACTGGATGAGCCGAGGAGCGAAGGAAAAATGAAAGAGAAAGCCGTCCACCCCCTCTCCTGGAATGGGTGAGGGGTCGGGACGGGAAACCGCGTGGAAGTCAGTCGCAGAGCGACCGCCGGGGGGAGCGGACCTCCCTCCGCATGCTGCTGTGTCACAACGGAATGACATCACTTTTCTTGTCGCTAATGAAGAGAACGTCTTGGATGGTTGCCTTTTTACTCGCTAAAGGCTTTTATTCAGACCATGCGTTTTTAGCCTCCACTAATTTATTTAATTAGCTTTTTGCTTCTGCGTCTTCACAGAGCGAAGTTAAAAAATAAATCTCTGGACGTTAAAGTTCGTAAGCATTTTTTATCAAGTCTTGAGCAAAGATTCAAATATATTCTGCGAGGAAATCCTTGTGAGACTCAACGTAAATAATTCACATCTCATAAATAATATCGTGAGTTGCGACATACGAATGCCAGTGAGCGAAACAAAACGTACAAGTCTCAGTCTAGACATTTTAATTTTCCTATCTTTACGTTTCGCGGCATCGACAGATCAGACTCTTTCATTAGTCCTCCCCGCACATATGGGAGGAAATCTTTGATGTAGACGTCGTTAGTGACGCGGACGATAAGAGCATTACAGTTCAATGTGTATTGAATATTGTACCGCTTCATTATTTCCTTTGAGATTTTTCTTTAAATAGAAACTGTGAGGTTCGTTTTCAGTCTTTTGAGGTGTTAGTTTTATGATTAATGTACTCTTAGTAACTTCTAGTTTGAAATGTTTTGTTTTAAAGTATTGAGGTTATTAATGAGATCAAAAGTTTGACTATAAAGAGTAAGAAGTTGGTTTCAGGTTACGGTTATTTTGTTTTTTAAGTTTACAATCATTTTATATTCCACATTCCCTTCGTAGATTGACGCAAATGATATTCTGGAACTCGAAAGTACAGTTCAAACGCCCAAACAACTTGCAACATAAACGAACGCAAACAAACAATAAGGAACCGAAAACAAAACAGAATCAGCAAACATTTCAATAAAAACCAGATGTGGTACCCTCTCCGCATACGCTCTCACACTTATTCAAACGTAACTCGGTTGCGGTACACTCTCATTCAATTTTCTAACCCATTTAAGACTCAGACGAACTGCTTGCACCGAAAAAAAAGAATAATTCCTCGACATTCCCAACCGTAGATTTTCCACGATATAATTTCATAAGCAGTCGGCGTATGTTCGTTTTGCCCCATTTTCCCCTTTTGAATTGATTAGGTCGGGTTCATATCGAGTTATGAATGGAGTTCAGATGTTTTAGTTTTATTTTTTATTTTGTTTACCCAGTGAATCGGATTTTCAATATTATTGATGAATATTAGCTGTTGAGCATCGAATATTTCTATTCAGGTAGGTACTCGTAATATTATGGTATGATTAGTGTAAGGGCTAACATTAATATTCGAGAAATAAAATTCAATAAGATGGGGAAACAATTAGAGAAAAAAAAAAAAATCCTTTTCATAATTTTTAGGTGTTTAATGTTATGATAATTGTGGAATGAAGAGTAGATATAGAACATAAGTGCTGGCAGCTATTTTTAATAATGGTGACAAGATAAGATCATGTTCCCCAAAGAGATCGACAGACATTTCGAAAAAAGGTATGTGTTAAAAGATCATAAATGAAAAACAGGAAACTCGGACGCGGTTCATTTTATTTGCGTTTTGTTTTAAGGGTCCAATTAAAATTATATTTACTCTGGCTCCAGCCATCTTACAACTTTCGCACATTTTAATATCTGCCCAGTAGCGCATTATTTAAATATAACTATAACACTTAAAATATATTATTCATAAGATTGTATAAGAAAACCGCGAGGGTGCCAGCATTAAGCTTAGCTAGGCCTGCTTAATGATCCAATTCCTGTCATGTTCAGGAAAGGGTTTACCCCCTAAAAAACTTGAAACAAACGCCGCAAAAACCGAAGACGTTCTCTCTATCGCACCACCCTTAGGGGAGGTTGGGGCAAAACCACCCACAAGGAGGTACGTTGAATAATTATAAAAGAAATAAGATAGACATTGACTTCGCCACGTCAGCCCGTAGATGAATAATAATGGATTTTTGTTTACGTGTGTATCAGCCTTTATGAGTCGTTATAAGCTTTTATGGACTGAAATTTTGTTGCCTGAATAAACAGGTTATTAAAGTAGGCAACAGATTTAACGATTTTACAGCCTTTGATATTAGCGTCGAGATAAAAAATTATTTTGAATTTAGATATGCGTTGATGGTTTTCAATATTAAACCTTGTTATTAATGTGTATTGGTTTTCAGATAAAATATATTTGAAGCAATATGTTGCTGTATATTTTTAATGTTTTGTACAAAGTTGTACAAAAGTTACGTTTATTTTATATATTAAATTATTCTAGAATGCAATTTATTCAGGGGCAGTTGGCTACATATACCTAGGATAGCTATTCTTTGTCTATGATACATCAACTTGTATAATATTTCTGTCACAAAACGATATAAAAAATTGTATACCAGCATTCCGTAGTTTAACCTGGTTTTCCATCCCAATAATTTATCTACTATAATATAAAAAATCAGTGCAGCGGCACGCAGTGAAGTAAAAGCAATAAACAAAAAGCACCACGCGAAGTGCATTGCAGGAAAAGTACTTAAAATTCTAAGGTATACATGACCTGCTTTTTTAATGGCTATCGACTGGCCAGTGCTATAAGACATGACAATACCCGGCACGAATTTTGAGCACTAATCCTTAATTACTTGAAGCGATTTTGGACCTTACTTCTGAGACAATACGACATGCAAACAAACCCTCTTCACCCCGCTGAGCGTTCAAGTTATTTGCCGGCAACTATACTTTCCTGCATGTAATAATGTCATTGGTTCAGTCAACATTAGTCTTACTGCCAGTGCATTAGTTGTCGTAAATTTCTGGGATTTTGTTATAAACATGAGTTACAGCGTCCTCCGTTGTGAAATAACAACATCCTGCGGTCATCGTCAGAATTACTGTGAACTCGTCATCATCAGAATTGAGCTACCAATAATCGGAACGCTCCCCCATTTTCCCATGCTTAGCAGGTGGATGTTTAGGATTAAAGCCTGACGCAATAGATGTTGAGCTATGTGGACAGTTTAACACTTTGATTATCAGGTAATGAAAGAAAGAAAGAAAGAAAATACATTTACTAGACATCACAAAAACCAACACACACAAAAATAAAATTAAAAATAAACAAAAATTACGCACACAGAAAGGATAAGACATACACAACAAACGAAGTACAACAACAATAATCGACAATGAGATCGATAATGAGAGTCGTGCTGAACTACAAATTTCAAATCCTACATCCCCCAGATTTCTGCGACACGTAAGTTTATCTTCCTCAGCGCAGGCTTTTGACCCGAAGCAGTTGTATTCTGAAGATACAGAGAAGTACGACCAAAATCAAATTCCCAAGTTCAATGTATAAGTTTTTAATGGGGCTTAGTTCCCTAAATTAAATGAATAATACATTACAATTGAAATTAAACAAACAAAAAATGCAGTGAAAGTAATAAATAGTGCTACCAATAAGCACGTGCAAGAACTGCGCTTGGTATAAATAAAGTGACTGACTGGACAGTGCGTCGGATTGATGAAAATTTGTAAATAATTATAGATTTCTATCTAGGTTATTTCAATCACATCATAAACATATTTGAAGTAATAAAAAACCTTGGACACTTGGAACGTGAAGGAGAAATTTGTGGAAGACCTAAAGAGTGTTGCCTGGATGATGTATAAGCCGTAATAAGAACCAAAAAAATTACCATAATATTGAGAATGCTACATGCTAGGTAAAGTGAAATAGATATACTGACAATAGGTCTTTATAATGATATGGAAAAGAGTGACGACCTAGAGAAGAAGACGAGTAACCTCTCCAACAATAACAATGCAATGTGAGAAATCAATTTCTAATTCACCCAAAGCCTTTATATTTTGAGGTAAAATCCATCTCAAGAAAATCTAAAGGCTAAGCATTGAAGCGAAAGCAATAAACAGTAGCGAGTGCGAAGAGTGCAGTGCAGGAAAAGTAATCACGGTTCAGCGTAACTTTGTTTGATAGCGACCGACTGAACTGTGTGCCGAAGCTGGAAAAAATGTATTTATATATAAATTTAATGTAGTGTTTTTTTTTTTGGAATTTTAAACTAATGACTATGAAGTAGACTCGATTTTTGTGAATCAATTGAACTGATTAAAATATTTTAATACTGATATATATTTTGATTGTTTATAGGAAAAGCATTTTATATACCCACATGTCGTAGTTCTTATCATTCATAATTCAAATTCAAATTCAAATATTTTTATTATTTTTTTTTTTTTTTTTTTTTTTTTTCATAATAATACTGTACATAAAAATAAATCACCCCATTTAATTTTTTGAAAAGATTTTAATGTCAAAATTCGTAAGTATAAAAATATAAAATCCATTACAAACTAAAGACATCATAATTTTATGACTAAAGATTTTTTTTTCTACAATAGCCCACAGCGCATCCACGTTTGTCGTCGGAAAACTGCGGCCGGTGAAGCGCGTCGTGGGGGAGGCAGGGGCAAAGCGGAACAGTGTAAATTGATTACGTGTAAAATTGTTAGCCGATGGGTGTCTACGACTACTTATATGCACCTTGCTCCGAAGACGTTTAACGCAATCTAATTTGCACACGTCTGAAGGTGAAGGAAGTTTTCACAGAGTGGAAATGAGGTGGAGCGAGTGTTAATGTTGAGGAGTTTAGTGTTAGCTTAAACTCGATCATGTATGACATTGTATTTTTTTCATTTGAATGCGTTTTAAGTGAAAACAATTTGGTTTGAGAATTGAGTATTCATTAATATCAGATTTTTTATTAAATGATTTTACAATTATTGACTGACATAAATCAGGCTGTTACTGTCATGACGTGTTGTTTTATTGGTCGCACGACGTTTAAATGTGTGTAAAAGAAACTGGAAAATTATACAAGCCTCAGTAGCTTCCGGATTTATTTCACTGCATCTACTTATGCGATCATGCAGACTACTTAAGTCAACGAAACTCCGCAATCCGTTTTAAATTGAGACAAAAAATAAAATAAAATACAAAGCCCGGCTCACATGCACAAAGTATAATTAAAGAGTAGAAATGAATATTTAAATATCTCAGGAGGGCTCACTCGCAACGTCACAACGTTTGGGGCGCCCAAATCTAAAAAGATACGTATTTTCGGAAGTCAAGTTCCGTCTAAATATACACTGAGCTACTTGTAGTTTTATTTGAGACTCATATTTTGAGTATAGATGTCATTTATTTATTATTATGGCTTAGTAGGACTTGTTTTGTTTGTGATATTTTGCCAACTTAGTTTCATTTTTGGTCTCTAGTGCCAAAATTAAGAATTCTATAAAATGTTTTGCTTTAATGACAATAAAATTTTTTTTTTTTATATTTTTCACGTTTTTTAATTTATTGAGAAGTCGTTTTGGATCATTCCATAGACTACCGATAGAAGATTTTTAAATTGCCATATTTGTAAAACTTAACGAGGATTTAATAATTCACATCTTCCGTTCTACCATAAACGCATCAAGTAGAAAGTATTCATCGTGCACTACGAAATTAAACATTTTATATAAAAAATAAATTACTCCCAGTGTGCCTGTACCGACATCGCCGGCGGGACAAGTCAAAGATATAGATACACGTAGAGGGGCAGAAGAGTTTGCCAAAAATTATAATTTTAATTGCGGGCCCCTTTCCCCCTTTCTCCCCCAGGAAACTGCAAGTTAAGCTATAAATATGAAACATACTGTGTTTTTTTTATGATTTAATTGCTTTTTGATATGTAAAACGGTATTTTTTGTTTTTCGAAATAATGCAGACTTGCATTCAGAATTTTTATTTTTTTGCTATAGTTAAGGTAAGCAAATTCAAAGTGGTGTCTGAGTGCAAAGAGTAAATGATGACTGTGCAGTAACATTTCGACCAAAAAAAAGCGTAAGCATGACTGCATGACTGTTTCCTATACCAATATTATTTTACGTATCGTTAAGCAACACTATTTTAAACTGAAAGGGTAGTAAGCGTATCTTGAATTACCTACTCCTTTATTTTTCTAAATTATCTAGTTCTTAGACGGTGGACGGTAAATTTAATTTGGTATGACACAAATCGAAAGGCATGCCATCTTATTCTTGACTAAACATGACTATAATATACACGTCTGGACTCATGGACCATATTGGAGTAATTGGCTAGCAGATTGGCAATTTGAACCAAGCATAAACATAATAGTATCGCTACCAAATAGAAATATCAAAATTGTACATGCCCTTGAGAAAATTTGGAAAATCACCCCTTAACTGAGTAAATCTCTCATTTCCTCTGAAGCTTAAAAAATTAATGACTCCCAAAACACACACGCGTAAAAACAAAGGGGGTGGGTAGACAGCCGAAAATACGCAAATAAAGCGGTCCGCTAACAATTTCCTTTTACTCATTATCTGTAAATGCGTTTCGTATGCAAAATTCACGGGGGATTTTTGGTAACGATGTTAACGTGTACTTTAGGTATGATATGTGTGTGTGTTGCCTAACTACAATAGTGGAACAATTATACCTCTAGATCGATCCCGGGCTTCTCGTCTAGCGTCTAACGAGAAGGCTGCTCTTGCTACGTTCAGTCCTTGGATTGGAAACAGATTTTTATACAAGAAGACATCTATCTCAGTGTTTGGGGAGTTGGAGAGGACAGTTATCGTACGAATATCAATGATAGTAGTGATAGGTAAGAAATCGGAATAGTTTAACAATTTTTTAGAATATAGATTTATCTCCGAGATATTGGCAGATGGCAGTTGCAATATATATTTGTATATAATTCTGTTTTTTAGCATCTTGGATAGGGTGGAATTCGACATTAACATAATTGAAAGGCTTGCGATTGACTGGCGATCTATCAATGATCCATATTCTATAGGAGCTAGTTGTGGGTAGGCTTATGCATATTAAGCTAAGTTGAAGAAGTTGATGAATCACCAAATTTCTATCCATAATCCTCGTCTAATCTAAGATTCACCCAGACAGCTCATTATCATTCTCCAACTCAAAGAAATATTGTTATTGTTTTCATAGGTACTTAAAAATACGAGGCAGAGTTAATCTAAAGCCGAGATTACTGCACAGTACGTACTCGAGTGAAGTTAAATAGGTTTGGTTTCAGCGGTCGGCATCTCACCGAGTAATGTGCTCTGAAGACGTTTTACGAGAGACGAATGTTGTGTCGATGGTTAGTATCGATAAAATAAATGTGGCTTTGATATGACCAAATATTACTTCCATATAATGAGAAATCAACCAGAGTAATCGACATAGTCCACAGAATTGGTAAGCTGAAGTGGCAACGGGCCGACAATATTAGTCATAGAACTGGTGACCGTTGGGGTAGACGTGTTTTTGAGTGGAGACCACGAATCGGCAAACTTAGGGTAGGACGCGCTCAGGCTAGGTGAAGCGATGATCATCGCAGTGTGGCTGGTAATAGCTGCATGAGAGTAGCCGAGGATCGAGCTAGGATGGCGTGCGATTGGTGAGCCCTTGTCCAGCAGTCAACCGCTACAGGCTGATGATGATGATGATAGTGGGAAAAACTGAGAATGATTAATTAAGTGAATAAAATCCAGATGCATAAGCGTTTGAGATTTGCAGGGACCATTTGAAGATTACGACAATACAAACGAGTCATTAATTTTGACATCGAATTATGATGTTGCTAGAACAAAGATTAAATGAGATAAAACGCAAGTTCAATAGTGGGTGGCCGTCCCGGTGGAATTCTGATGAACTTGTGTTAGTAGCAAGTATTAACCTATCATCTAAGTATACCTCTTGTATCAAAATAAAATTAATATGAAATTAGTCCCTTCTTGGCATTTAAAAGCAGTTAACTAATAAAGAACAATTTCTCAATAATGTAACAGAACTAAGAAATATTGTGTTTATAAATAAAGTCTTTCTTTATCGATGGCACCATAACACTAGAGGGAGAGTGGGGTTGGGAGGCTACTCATGCAAAAATCCCGTCTCAGGTAAAATGAAGTCGCTAGAGCCAGCTAAGACAGGACGCGGTGAAATACGAATGTAGCAAAACATAGATATATTGTTTTATTGTATATTTTTTATACTGTGTGGTTCACTTTGCCTGATTACACCCTACTTATTTACAGGATAATTTGTCGGATTTGATATAGAATAGAATAGATCTTTATATAATTCATGTGAACCAAATACAGGCACTTATGAAATGTCGAGACTCAAGGTGCGCGGTTCCAAATAGTAGGTCCTATGGAGAAGAACCGGCATGAAATTCCACGGAAACTCTTTTAAAAAGTATTGATTGAGCGGTTATGGGTAGGTTTTATTATTATTATAATATTATCTTATTTTAGCCTTCCTAACCTTAGCGTATCAGTGTCTCCTAGTAATTGGGTGACAGAGGTCAGATGGCAGTTGCTCCGTGTAAAATACTGATATACGGCTGAATCTTGTTAGATTGGGAGCCGACCCCAACATAAAATTACAGCAAAACTCTAAACTCAAGGAGCCACCTAATTATATTTATATTACCTGTTCATTTCTGAGTCACAAAACAATTGTACCGACAGACTTGCACTACTTGAGACGAGCGATCTCTTGTCTTTATGAAATCCTTGAGTGGACAGCTTCCTACGCCATTTTTACCCTGTTTCCTCGCATACTTATGCAGTTGTTTTGTAAAAAAAACTGGGAATGAGAGTATGGCATTTTTTTTTCTACATTAATAGGCAGAATTTACAGTGGGTGAGTTGTCAGCATTGAAGATAAATAAAAAAAGTTTTTTTTTTTTTTTTTTTAGTTGATTACCTTCATCTGTGCTTATTAAGCTTACAACATGAAAATTCGAACTCTTCCCTATTTTACGTGATAGATACTATTGTCTTACCTCTGCGACCCATAAAACATAATATTTGCATTGCATTATTATAATAGCAATATATTATAAGTAGGTACATCAGTTTCCACATTTCATTCGTTTTCTTTTCTTCTTCTTAGAAAGTTTGCCCCACACTGGGACTTTTTCTGTATCGTAGGTACAGTCAGACATAAATCTCACATTCGCATCACCCAGACTCCGAGCAACTATCAGTAGGTCGTCTAAATATTTTTTCTGAACCGATCGAACCCGCAGCATATGGCGCAGACAGCCAATGGTTTATCCAATGCGCTAATCGTGTCATCTTACCTGTGTACAGATAGTGCCATCCACGGAGACGCACCCTCCACTAATTTTTGACGCATCTTTCCAGCTGACTGTAACGCTCTCTCGTGATTAGTCTATTCATTGTAGTGTGCGTGTGCACGCATAGGTTATTAGTGTATCGACAAAACTAAAACACTAGCGGAATGATGCACTCTTGTACTGTAAGCGATTAGGAAGAAGAGTGAGGCGCGTCTTCGTGGATGGCACTATCTGCAAAAACAACAGTCTGCAGACGTATTCATGTTCTTGTAGCCTTCCAGTCTTACCCAAAGCAGATAAGAAGAATACAATTCAAAATTAACACTCCCAGAGTTCACTTAGACCTCCACAACCCAAATAGTGAGGTTCAATATCTATTTTTTTCATAACCTACTTTCTTTACATTCCACCCTACCTTCCTCATACCACTACCCATGGTGTGTTAACCTGTCAATTATCGCCAAAGTAACTTCCTTCTAAAACATTTGTATAACAATATATGAAACAATCGTGAGCCGGCACCATAAGCTGAGCTGTCGATATCAGTTAAGCTGTAATGGACACCATGGCCACGCCTTGAGCGTCCTTGTTTATGGTGTCGTTCTAATTCAAAGGAATTTCATTTGGGCAAACATAGATACTAATAAAAAAAAAAAACATAGGTGTCGATGGCGCACCTAATGTCTCGAAATTTCATAAATGCCTGTATCTCGTTTACATGAAATAAAGATCTATTCTATTCTATTTAATCTTATCGATGTCGTTTCCGTTAATACAAACTCTAACCCTAATTTATAATCAGTTTTTGTATTTAAAACTTTCTTTCCAGTAATTACAGTACCTATCGTCATATTTTGATATCTCAATTGACGCAGTACCTACAGCTACAGAACAATAATATTTCTTAGTCTGCGTGTTTGAGATAGTAAATAGTACTAAATCCAAGAGTTTAGAACATCTATCAAAATCTATTTCAGTTATCTTTTTCTTTATTCTGTAACGTAGTGAACATTTTAGTCGATTCTTACAATAAGAATTGTGTGTTTAAAATGTAGAATAATACAACCAATATACTGTAGCGCGCACTAATGTTTAAGAACCGGTCTTGACCTTCAATATGGCTCGGTGTACCGGCGTCGACATTGCACTTGATCTGTCCTTTCCGTCGTCGGCCGCCTTGGGAGGCGCACTAGCTCCTAGTACTCACACTCTAATTGTGAATTTTTAGTGGTCTCCGCCATTTATTGCGGCCGATTTTTATATTTAAATTCTGTGTGTGTTTCAACCCCATATTGGGGTGCTACCTACCGGATTACCGGCTTCTTCTTTCCGGCTCCTGTTACTGGCTGCCACCTATCGGCTGCCCTATACCAGGTGCACTATACCGGTATCTTATCCGCTGGTATATACCAGTGTGACATCGGCACCATCACCACCTCGGTGCCTCCTTCCCGCGTGACACGGCTCACCGCGTGTCACCATCTCTGCGGGTCACCATCTGCGGGTCACCAACTCCGCAAGCCACCTCCTCGGCGGCCTACACCACTTCGAGGCTGAGCCAGGAGAGTACAGCGCATTCACCTTAGGAAGTGGAATTATAGTGACGGGCATACATGTACCTACGACTTAATAAATTTTTATGTTGACAAGGTTGGGGAGTTTAATTCGCATACTTTCATTATACTTCCCCCAACTCACCCTACACTCTTTTAGTTGTCACATTGGCGCCCTTAACGTGGTATATTTTTTTATGGTCACTATTTTTTTTATTTCCTAAGGTGGGTATATTTTTTTTTTTTCTTCTTCTCTGGTGTTCTGTGTGTCTTGTGAAACGTTTATTTTTATGTTTTATTGGTTGCCAGCAACTAAGGTGTACGTAACTTAAAACGTTGACTGATAAGTTTAATTTATTTTTGTTGTTTGTCGAGTACATTCCGAAATAAAATTTTTTAGTCACCGATAAAAAAAAAATTCTTATTTTTTTTTAAATATTTTAGCGGTAATCGTTTGCTGTTGTGCTACTCACAAGTACAGTCAACGACATCATTGTGTAATATTTTATATATTTTTTTTTTTTTTCTTTCTTGTTTTTTTGAACTCCATTAAATATTTGTTGGATGTTCATTTCTTTAAGGTGTTCGTACACATTAGTTGCACTTAAGTATAATTTTTGTTTTGTTTTTTTGTCTGGTAAAGAAAACAACCATAACGTTACTCATTTTTAATATTTCAAATTGTAACAGACGGAGTAACTTGTTGTTTTTTTTTTTAAACAGTTATCAACACTTACCCTCATATTTTTTTTTTTTCCTTTTCGTTTTTTTTCTCTCTTACTATGGCTTATCCTATTAAGTTTATGTCTCTTCAAAAATCAGAGCTTGAGTATGAGGTTGCTATTAGGGGCGAGACTCCTGCTTTAACTGTTCAGGATTTACGTAAGCAGATTGCTAAGTGTGGTCCTTTGTTTTCGTCCGAAGATATACTTACTAGTCCTTTTGAAGCTTCAGGTGATTTAAACAGCGCTTTAGATTTACTAGAAAAAGCTTACGCTACTCTAGAGTCTACTTCTCTAGACAAAAGTACATTGCTTCGGACTCAAAATTTATTAAATCATTTGTATCACCGCCTTAATCGTATTGCTTGCGATGACAACTTGGAGGAAAAGTATGAACAATGTAGCAGACTTTTCAAATTAACCTCAGCTAAACTCATTTCACTTAATGAAACAGTTTTGGATCCTTTAGCTTTATCAGGTAGTGATCTTTTGACTTCTTCGGTTACTACCTCAACACCACTTAACGTTACCGTAACTTGTGAAGGTGGCATTAATAAGTTTACAAAGCTGAGATTTGATGGCAAGTCTTGTGCGCGTGCTTTTATTCAACGTGTTGAGGAGTTTTGTCAGGCTAAGAACATTTCTCACGATAAGATTTTAAGGAATGCTACCGAGATATTTGTAGGCGATGCTTTACACTGGTACAGAAGCATTAAGGATACTATTTCTAATTGGAACGACCTTGCAGTGTCATTGAGACGTGACTTTGACCAGTCTGATTACGACTACAGGTTGCTTTCGGAAATAAGGTCTCGTACACAGGGGGAAACAGAAAATATTGTAATTTACCTCGCAATTATGTCCGGACTTTTTTCAAGGCTATCTAAAAGTTTATCAGAGCAGGAGAAATTAAAATTACTTCTTCATAATATTCGTCCATGTTATGCCAATACATTATCTTCCGTTTCTGAAATTAGTACTATTGAGCAATTGAGAACCTTGTGCCGGAACTATGAAAGCATTCAGTCGCGTCTTTCTCAGTTTAAGGAACCTCCAAGACCGACCTCTGGTACCTTAGCACCGGAGTTTGCCTATTCTGGGAGTTCCTCCGCTAGTAAACAGGGTTCTGCTAATAACTCGTATTATAATTCAAATCACAGGGTTAACAAGTACAGTAATAATGGTAACAGCTATAATAGAAATAAATTTTATAATCAACAGAGCAATGCAAGTAATAAGCATACTGATAATCAGGTACATACTATAGATACTTCACATCAAAGGTCTATTTACTGTCCTCGTTGTCGTAGTAATACACATAGTCTTAAGCAGTGTACTGCAAAAAGGGATGTGTTGTGTTTTATTTGTGGCCGAAAAGGTGTTAAAATACCTGATTGTCCGGACTGTAGTAAAAACAAGAAACCAGAACCAAAAAACTAGTTTCAGAGAATTGTGTTAATAGTAATTTTGATAGCGAAGATTGGAAGAATTGGTTACGTACTCTAGGTGTGTTTTTTAAATCTTACAAAATTAACACAATTCTCGATAAGAAATTTGATCTCGATGACAGGCCTTACGTATCTATACAGGTTAATGGTATTTCCGTTTCGGGACTCTTAGATTCTGGTTCGGCAGTCACCATTTTAGGTAACGGTGCTCACTCTGTCCTGGAACGACTTGGCTTGTCAATTGTTAAAGATGATTGCATTAAAGTAACAGCAGCAGGAGGTCAGATTATGCAAAGTTTGGGTTACATTAATTTTCCAATACATTTTGAAAATCAATTTCACATTTTAAGGGCATATGTTGTCCCAGGAATTAAACCTAATCTTATTTTGGGTATAGACTTTTGGCGGAAATTTAAGTTATGTCCTAAATTTATAAACAGTATTTCAACTGCTGAAAAAACTGTTAGTACTTGCACATTAGGTGGAACTCAACAAACCTTTATACAGGGTTATTTAAGATTGGACGAGTCTCAAAAACAACTGGCTGATAATGTTATCAAACAATTTGAGGATATTTCTGCTCAGAGCAAGGGCCTTGGTGTCACTGATCTGATAACTCATCATATTGATACCGGAGATAGTCAGCCAATTCGTCAACGATACTATCGTTTATCGCCTGAGAAGCAGCGCATTTTAGTTGAGCAGGTTGATGAGATGCTCTCCTTGGATGTTGTCGAGCCATGCGAAAGTGCTTGGTCGTCTCCTGTATTGATAGTTACAAAGAAGAACGGACAACCTCGTTTTTGTCTTGATAGCCGCAAACTTAACTCTGTCACTAAACGCGACGCTTACAATCTACCTTATATTTCTGAGATTCTCGACAATTTACGGGATGCCCGCTATCTGTCTAGCATTGACCTTTCAAAAGCTTTTTGGCAAATTCGTGTGGCATTAGAGGATCGCGATAAAACCGCATTTTATGTTCCTGGTAGGGGTACTTTTCGATTTAAAAGAACTGCTTTTGGCTTAACTAATGCTCCGGCGACTCAACAGCGTCTGGTAGACTTACTGTTCGCGGAATTTGATCTCAAGGTCTTCGCTTATTTGGATGACATTATTATCATCTCTAGCGACTTCAATAGTCACGTGACACTACTCTTACGTGTACTAGAGAAACTGAAGCAGGCGAACTTGTCAATCAACCTTGAGAAATGCAATTTCTTCAGTTCCGAACTCAAGTACTTGGGTTACGTCGTCGATAGCTCTGGTTTACGTACGGATCCCGCTAAGGTTCAGGCTATTCTTAATTATCCAACACCTACTTCTCGTAAAGACATTAAAAGATTTCTTGGAACAGCGACTTGGTATAGACGTTTTGTTCCAAATTTTAGTACCATAGCTGCACCTCTTAATAAGCTTACGTCATCTAAAAAGGGTTCCCCTTCCTTTAGGTGGACTCCTGAGGCCGAAGATGCATTCCAAAAGCTTAAAGAGTGCCTGATTTCTGCCCCGGTTTTGTCTTGTCCTGATTATAGCAAGCCATTCGAGGTGCATACAGATGCTAGCAATTTCGGTATTGGTGCAATGCTTACTCAGACAATTGATGGTAAGGAACACCCGATTGCTTATATGAGTAAGTCATTGACTGCTCCGGAGAGGAATTACAGCATTACCGAACGTGAGACATTGGCTGTTGTTACTGCCCTCGAGTATTGGCGGTGTTATATTGAAAATGGTCAGCCATTTACGGTTTACACTGACCACAGTGCGCTTAAATGGTTCTTGTCAATCAGCAACCCTACTGGTCGTTTAGCTCGTTGGGGTGTACGTTTGTCAGCATTTAATTTTGACCTTAAACATCGTCGTGGTGTTGATAATGTTATTCCCGATGCTCTCTCTAGAAGCGTCCCTGTAAGTGCAATTAATACTGCCAACTCTTATTTGGATACTAAGGATTCTTGGTATAAGAATTTATATAACGGATGTTTGGGTGATCCTTCACAATTTCCGAATTTTTTAATTAATAACAACAAATTATATAGATTGTCTAAGAACAAGCATGAACTTACTTCTGAATTCTCGTGGAAGGAGGTCGTGCCTACTGAATATCGCGAAGAAGTTTTAGATGAAAACCATTCCGAGCCTACGGCTGGACATATGGGCATTTTTAAGACTTATCGACGCCTTGCCTTACGCTACTATTGGCCTGGTATGTACCAAGCCGTCGTGAGATTTATAGGTTCTTGCACAAAGTGCTTAGCTTACAAGTCCCAAAATCATCAGATGTTAGGAGAAATGGGTCGTCCTAAACAGTGTTCACGACCATTTCAGATGATTTCTATCGATCTGATGGGCCCACTTCCAACTACAAGGAAGCAGAATAACTATATTTTGGTAGTAACATGCTGTTTTTCAAAATTTTGTTTAATTTATGCAATTAAGAGGGCTACTTCTGATATAATCACTAAGATATTGGAGGAATCCGTGTTTCTTATGCACGGCGTACCTCAAACTATTCTAATGGACAATGGTACCCAGTTTACTGGCAAGGTCGCTGACGCCTTGTTTAAGAAATACAGTATTCCTAATGTATATTATACCCCTAGGTATACCCCTCAGGTAAATTTAGTTGAACGATATAATAGGACAATTATAACTTGTATCGCCACGTATGTAGATGATGATCACAGATCTTGGGACTTATTTATCCCTAAGGTACAGTTCGCCATTAATAGTTCCGTCAATGAAGCTACGGGATTTACACCTGCATTTTTAGTATTCGGTCGCGAACTTGTAACTTGTGGTAGTCATTACACCGACAACGATCTTGGTAGTGAAATACTGTTCTTGCCACGTGATGCTTATGCCGAAAATTTAGGTTGTCTATCTACCATTTTCGACACTGTACAGGCTAAACTATGGCAAGCTCATGTGAAGAATACTTCACATTATAATTTACGTCGTAAGTTTGCTGAGTTTAACGTTGGTGACGTAGTTATGAAGCGCGCTTACTTCTTAAGCGATAAAGCCAGTCGTTTTTCGAAGAAACTAGCTCCAAAGTTTATTAAGGCTAAAATTATTGCCAAAAAGTCACCACTAGTTTATGTTTTGCAGGATATGTCTGGCAAAAATATAGGTACCTGGCACATAAAGGATCTAAAGCTAGTTGGCGTTAATAAATAATACGTTTCTTTCTTCTCAATTTAATGTTCATTAACAATTCATTTAACTTTGTTTAAACTTTTCCTCTCACGCGTTATTTTCTACCTATCATAGGAACTAGTATTTGAAAGGTTTCTAGTTCATGCAACTAGTTACCAAGTTTTTTTTTGTTAGTATGCGTCAGTATTTTGTTAACGTAGGAGTTACTTACTGATGTTTTATGTATGAGTGAAGTATGAAAGAAGATTGATGAAAGGAATCAAATGCTTACTACTTTCCATAGCGGTTTTTACAATTTTTCAGAAATAATAAAAACCGTCACTGCGCGAGGGGGTATTGTAACGTAGTGAACATTTTAGTCGATTCTTACAATAAGAATTGTGTGTTTAAAATGTAGAATAATACAACCAATATACTGTAGCGCGCACTAATGTTTAAGAACCGGTCTTGACCTTCAATATGGCTCGGTGTACCGGCGTCGACATTGCACTTGATCTGTCCTTTCCGTCGTCGGCCGCCTTGGGAGGCGCACTAGCTCCTAGTACTCACACTCTAATTGTGAATTTTTAGTGGTCTCCGCCATTTATTGCGGCCGATTTTTATATTTAAATTCTGTGTGTGTTTCAACCCCATATTGGGGTGCTACCTACCGGATTACCGGCTTCTTCTTTCCGGCTCCTGTTACTGGCTGCCACCTATCGGCTGCCCTATACCAGGTGCACTATACCGGTATCTTATCCGCTGGTATATACCAGTGTGACATCGGCACCATCACCACCTCGGTGCCTCCTTCCCGCGTGACACGGCTCACCGCGTGTCACCATCTCTGCGGGTCACCATCTGCGGGTCACCAACTCCGCAAGCCACCTCCTCGGCGGCCTACACCACTTCGAGGCTGAGCCAGGAGAGTACAGCGCATTCACCTTAGGAAGTGGAATTATAGTGACGGGCATACATGTACCTACGACTTAATAAATTTTTATGTTGACAAGGTTGGGGAGTTTAATTCGCATACTTTCATTATACTTCCCCCAACTCACCCTACACTCTTTTAGTTGTCACAATTCAAACTCACTTCACTTTTAATAGTCAACGTCGATGTTTTTTTTATTTCAACTGAGCCTTTGCAGTCACTTTCAAAACGTCGTGATTCTAGGTGTACGGTTCCAAGTTGGTTGGTTCTATGAAAAAAGATACTGGCAAAAAATTCCATGGATACTCTTTTAAAATATTATATTATTATTTACTATAATATCGCTTCCGCGTCGGCCAAAGTTTAATTGAAATTACACAATGATCTGAATTTATTTATTTAATTAATGATTTAATTTACACAATTATAATAAAATATATAGATTAATATTAAAAAAAAACGATTTCCCGAATCAGGAACACACCTAAGTCGCGTGCCAACACCCACTCAGCCGACACATCAAAACAAAACTGATACGCAATATTATTTTTACACTGACAGTTATGTACGGATTTATTGAACGGTCTACTTTATAATAGCAGCAATGTAAACAAAACAACGCGAGGAAATTAATATTGGCATTAATCTATGTACCATTATCAGTTAGTTGGATATTGCTTATGTATTGAGGATATTTATTGAAGCTGTTTTCGAAGCTTCATATTATCATGTAGATACCTACTGTCTTTTTTGTCTTTCTAACCTTTTGCTAAATAAAGGGGTTATTTTTTTTTGTTACACGATAAATTGGTCCCGATCACCTAGAATCAATGACGATTTAGAAGTGTCTGCAAAGGCCCAGTTGAAATAAAAAACTTAAATTAAATAAATCAGTCGGACTTAAAATACACATAGTAGCAGACCGGCTCTAATCGCTCTAACTTTCATTGGGTCAAGAAGTAACCTTTTCCGAAGCAAATGCTGAGCTGGCTACCCTTTCGGCATGGCATGCTTGACGGCATATACATATTATGTAAAAATATTTTCAAATTATTGTTAACATTTGATGTTTTTTTTTTTTTTTTTTTATATATATATTTTTTTTTATCCTCTCTCTCTTATGTTGTCAATGTGTCTGTGCCGAATAAATGTTCTTTTCTTTCTTTTCTTCTTTCTTTCTAAGAGACCGTTGCAACCTCTACCTGTGCCCACAGCGCGTGCAGTACTGCAGAATCCCGGTATTACAGGATCCTAGAAAAAATTCCTGCGTTTTGTGAAACGAATTTCGGCTGGATCCAAACTTGACGTTCGCTTGAATGCTGTCATTGAACCTCTTCTGCGACTGAACGGGATCCCGCAGAAAACGGTCCGTTATTAAGAAGTATGTTGCCATGGGAACGGATTATACTACAAAGTAAACCAGGGTTTGTAATATAGTCAGTGTATGCACTGATCACGTTTCTGTGCATTATACAGAATACAATTGGATGTTGCTGTTCATCCACCCTATATTTAACGGCACAGTTGGCGCAGTGGCTTAGCGACTAGCTTTCTGCGCTACGTGCCGCAGTTTCGATGTCTGCACGGAACAAACATTTGTAGGGCCTTAAGGTAGTTGATTCGGGTCTGGGTATGGGTGCGTGTGTGTATGTTTGTAAACTGTACCCACGATACAGGAGAAATCCTAATGAGGGAAAAAAAAAACCCTAATTTATTCTTACTAGTGTCTTTTCAGATTTTCAGCCACTAACCGCTTGTTGAAACCATGAGACAAGCATTTTCAGTGAACGTAAATCCAACAATGGTTTCAATACTACCTTCCATGAACCGATATTTCATACAACAAAAACAGAACGCATTTATTTAAATTAAAAAAAGTAAAACACACGCCAGCAATACACTTAACAGCATTCACACGACGTTGCCCAGAACACACTGTTTATTTAGGGTTCCGTAGCAAACGGGCAATGTATAAAACGATGTAAATGTTTGTGAAATGTTTTTTTTTTATAAATGTTGTAATTGGGTTGAGTGGATGAGTGGGTGAGTGTGTCAGTGTTGACCATAGTAGACAAAGTATTTTTGTTTCACGTTTACCCTACTACACGGAAAAATGACTTTGTAGGCTCCATCCGAACCAAGTAATTCGGTTGTAAATAGCATTAACTTGTTTATTTCTAGGCGTAACGTTATTTCAGTGTAGATAATTATGTTAACTTTGCAAGCTCCATCCGAACCAAGTACTTGTTTGTAAATATAAATAATTTGTTTATTTCTAGCTGTTACGTTTTTTCAATGTACACTATTATTATGGTTTTCTTCACCACAGGCTATGGACAAGCTAAACTTTATACTAAGTGACTGTTGTACGATGATCGATATCTCTGAAAGTTTGCCTTCCGCATTTAGTCTATTTTCTACAAATCCTATGAAAAAGACTGAAGAAAATACAAAAGCAAAGTAAATTCCATTAAAAAAATAAAAAAGTACAGAACCACTAACCGCCCACGACACATTCAAAATACAAAAAAAGAACGCGTTCTTAAAAAAATTTGTTTCCGCGTGCCGTATAAAGCACCCCATTCACAACACAATAGATGTTTTGTGCGCGTTTTGTGCGGTCGTATCGCATGACCCGTCTGACGTGTGACAATGCCGTGTATGGGTGCACTTACTGAATTGTTTTTGTTTTCTATCCAACTTTTTTTTATATTTTCTCTTTTATTCTACGCGATATTTTCTTGTCGGAGAGCGCAATTTCAGTTCCTTGAGACATTCTTTATGCTTAACGTTCTCGTGAAATTGTGGCGAGGAAAAATGTGTAATGTATAACGTTGGATGTATTTTATTTGAAGAAAATCTTTGGAGACGGTCTAGGAACGGGAAGAAAATATAAATATGGCTTACTGTGTTTCCTTACAGACGAGTTCTAAGAAAAGGCTGATTCTGTACTTAATGTTATTTACTTTAAGTAGCCTTTATGCTAATTGAAGATAGTTACAACCTCGGTACATAATTTTAGAGCTTGTACCTAAATAATAATAACCTAATCGTTAAAAACCCCCGACTCCAACTAGAAAAAGAGCTGTAACTTTTGAACCGCGGCTGAAGTGCTTGTGTTCGGGACTCGATTATGTAGGGCGATGGAGGTATTGGAGAATCGATAATCTGTATTGGTGATTATGATTTACCTATATTTACAATCAATTGACAATTTCGAGATAAAGATTAAAAGATATTAAAACGCTTTTATTAGCTTCACCTGTAACTATGTAAAAAAATCTTGGAAGTTAAATTTGACCCAGTTCCCGGTTTCCGATTGGGCTGAAATTTTGCATACACATTTAGTTTGGATGACAAAAGCGTTTTCTTTAGTTTTTTTTTAAACTATAATTTTTATTTTTATTTTGCAAACATGGGTAATACACAAAGCATGGTGGAATAGAAGAATAAAAATAAAATTTTGGGTTCAGTCATATTTTACCAGTAGGCGTGCAAAAAAAAAAACAGTGCAAGTGCAGTATACTGATCAGTTGTTTTGTCATAAAATAATTACATTAAATCTATAATATTATTCAGGGTTACAAAAATTTAATATTAATACAAAAATAATAATTGCAGCATTAAATAAATTATTATCGAGATGGCTAGGGTATCCAATTAGGTACCTACCTCAGAGAGTCTGAGAGAGTATCTGTTCCAATGTTCTCTGGAGTTTTTTGACTCGAGCAAGCATTAATAATAAGTCCAAATAACTAACAGTTTGTTATTTTATTAAACTGATCGAATTTCTACTTCATGAATTTGTCATCTCCTCCGAGATATCGGTGGGCATTGAATCAACGAACGGTTTGTTAAAACAGCTTTTTTTATCAGAAACGAAATAACGGTTTTCCATTGCTCAAAAAACAGGTGGAAAACAAAATTATGTCATAGACAAATTGATGAACGAATTGTTTTAAAAAACAAACTCAATTTTATTTCAAAACGATTGACGTGCATTGTAGATTTTAAAAATTGTAAAAAAAACCTGTTTTTTCAACTTGTTATAGAAACGTTGCCACGAAAACCGTCAATGACCCACCCCAACTTTGAGCCGTATTATTTACTGAAAATATTTGAAAGTACTTATCGACTGGTGTTAGTTTTAGAAAAAGAATGATACTTAAAAAAAATCGCTGTTGAGTGTAATTGATATAAAGATTTACTGTTGAACACGATTAACTGTTGAACAGAATTAACCCATTTCTCTTAACTCAATTGTAACCATAATAAGCAACTTATACAACTTGGAACTTTTCTACCCCGGTAACAAAGGGTTACATACAGGGGTTGTTAAGTAATCGACAACTATGGAGAACAATGATGAGGGTTCATCGCAAAAGTTGTTAAGTAATAAAATGATATGGTTTATATTACGTCATACATTTTCACATAAAACTTTAGTACAATTATTTTAAAGTTTGAGTCGTTTTGGTATAGTATGTCGTCATCAATATATAAATTTATTATTTTATAAATAATGTCTTAATTTATTATCGGAGGTCCTTTTAAGGGGTTCTATTACTCATCATTATGAACAACTTTTACTATGGGACCAACCTGAAATCGCGAAAGAAAAATCATAGATACAACCCCCCTGATGGTAAGCGGTTACTGAATGCTGAAATATATGGACGCATCAGTCGTGCGATACCTTACTATCTACTAGTGTCGTATTAGTAGTAGGGGGTTTATACTTCCAGCTCCAATTTTGGGGGAAATGTTCCACTGATGTACCGCCGCCGTTCACAGTACAAAATAACCGCTAAAAGGGATTTATTTATTTTATTATTTTAGGAAACATAACAGCTGTGTTAGTTTAGTACGCAAAAAAAAAAGAGTAATGGCCAATTAAAACAAAATATCTGAAGCATTATCAATTTCACACAGACAGCGAAAACAATAATAATTAATAATAGTCGTATAATAATGACAATAGATTTATATTCTAAGCAAAAGCAAAATCCTGATAATACAGCAATGTGTTCGATGTTCAAATGTGTGTGGATTGGGACTAGAAAGGGTAATTTCCAGCTCAACACGACAAAAGAAGTAGTAGGAAAACCTTTCTTTCGACAAATTATTGACAACTCAAACCACCCAGTGGAGCCCTGACACAGCAAAGCGGCGATGCGGCAGACCGCGAAAGAGATGGCGGGACGAACTAGACACGTTCAGCAAGGACTGGTCATCACTGGCACAGGATAGAACAGCATGGAAATCAAGGGGCCTTTGTCCAGCAGTGGGATGATACAGGCTAACAGTAACTCAAACCATCGAATCTATTCTTGATGACATACTTACATTGACCTATCCGCCAATAAAATTCAATGGTAAAGGAAATCCATTGGAAGATAGTACTCATAATTACGTGGTACCTACATTCGGACACACATTCCTAATGAACACTGAATCTGTCACACGAACTATGTGAAAGACATTCATTCCGATTGCGCTCGCTAGATGGAGTCTTGTTAAGGTCATGTGACTTGCTCGTTAGGTATTGTAAGCTTATGTTTGATTTGTATTTTACCTGATATTTAGTGACACACATCGTCACATATTATCATGTGATTTAGTGATAGATGGTCAATGATTAAGCACGCTAGCCGGTATGAATAATATGAATTTTATATTTTTAGTACATAAGAAAATAATCTGACGCGTGTTTGACAGCTTTAGATATTCAACGCCACGTTATTCACTGTGACAACCACGCTCATATCTAGCCAAGATCTGTCAAATATTGTATGAAAATTACGCAGATTAGAGTACATTAACCGTGTCAAGACACTTTATTGTCATAAGGAATAAAGATCTCAGGTCTTCAAAAGAACTGAAATATTTACGTTTTGAGTTGTAGGTACAGCTTGTAAAGCAGCAGATACATATTGTGTATAATCAAAATTGAATTGAAAATCGTGCATTAAATGAAAGCAGAGTAGGTAAATTCTGGACGATCAGAAAAATCTAAAAAAACGAGAAAGTGAAAAACTGAACATTTTGCTCAATTACCCTTCTAGTTCCACTTTGTTACACGCACGTTTAATTCCCATATCAACACAAACATTCTAATAGCTATAATAATTTATTTCAAATGGCCTGAATCTGACGTCATCAACGAGTGTAACCCCCAACCACGGAGGTGTTAATTGGAGTACCGCGATTAATGAACGTGTTGATGTCACGATGTGTGAAGCGCTTTTGAATTACGAACAGACATTTGAAATTCGAATCTATTCAACGTGTATTTTTTTTTAGATTTTAGATTTCTTAATGAGGTAGTAGTTCAGATTTTGATATTGAAAATTGATTTCATTCGATATTTAGTCAATGATGAAATATTTGTAAATAATAACTTACATTTCAATATAACACTTCATTAAATGCTCAAATAGAAAATCAAACAGAAATACGGTACACAGAATTCGTTAGTTCCGTCTGATTGGTTCATTCAAAGAACATCAAAACGATTACTTTTCTTCGAATTCATTCGTTCGATATTCGAAATAGTGACCTCTAAACTGTAACTGGCCGCCTATAGGTTGAAGGCGTGGCTGTAAGAGCGTTTACACACTGACTGATAAATCGCTCTCTCTGGTTACTCGATCATACATAGCTGTAAGTGGTTGTAGTACGATTTAATTTAAATTTAATTTCGCCATAATTTTCCTCAGTTGGACACATTCTTAGTAAAATACACTGTAATAGTTTAGGTTATCATTACTTATAAGCCCAACTACAAGGCTAGATTGTAATTAGATTGGGGTCTATCCTATAATTAACCTTAAGATAAGGAGATAAAAATAAACATAATTTTCCTATGTCAAAAAATCGGTGGAAAAATACCTACTACTCGCAAGCAGGTTAGAATTGGAAACTGATTGGCCATTCGACCTCTTATTACTAAGCTCTAACGTGACAGTTCCACGTAAAGTGAGAGATAAACCTTTATCACAAACGCATTAACAGCTCCCAAATCCACATGCATAAACATTATGCAGATTTAGGACCAAAGTAGAATAAAAAAAATATATATATAAACATACGACCACCTCTTCACGTCTCGTTGATAAAATGATTAACAGCGCGTATCTTCTACCTCACAACCTTACCTAATGTATGAGCCCCTTAATAGATTCAAATTGCGTTCGTAATTTGAAACGTGTTCGACAATTGAAACAGCGGGTATCGTATCGATGCACCAACGCGCAACGCCATCTGTAAGGCCATCAGTTTGACCCACATTTTAAATTAAATTAGATAAATATAGCGGCAATATAATTTAATATAGATCACTCATGATCAATTTATTCGCAAATACGAGTTCAATGAAAAGGTAATACAATAAAAGGTCCAAAATGAAATAAATTGTAAAGGGGACGAAAATTTTAACTCGGATAACGTGGCACCCTGCATCAAAGATGTCACGGCTTTTCTGACTTGTGCGTGAATAAGATTACATGACAGGTAAAGCGCTGTGGCCGATGGAGTGGAAAAGTGGAAGTCGAATTACCGTAAATCGACGTGGGAAGCTTGTAGAATAAATTCTGTAAGGTATGACGTGGTTGACATGACACGAAGTACTTAAGGTTTGACAACACGGTTGGCGCAGTGGCTAAGCGATTAGCTTTCTACGCTACGTGCCACGGGTAAGATCGCCACACGGAGCAATTATTTGTATGATCTACAAATAGTTGTTCCGGGACTGGGAGTGTGTGCATGTGACATGATTGTATGTTTGTAAACTGTACCCTTGATAAAGAGGGACAAGAGTCTTTAAAAAAGAACAGATTTCTGTTTTGTGATTTTAAATTTTATTAGATAAGGGTAGACATCGATGGATAAGGGTGTATGTGTGTGGTTCGTAATTTGATTTATCACTTGAATTAACGGTGAAGGAAAATCATCGTGTGGAAAACTGCACACGTAAGAGGGCCTCATAAAGTTCTTGATGGTGTGTGTAGTCCGCCAATCCGCACTAGACCAGCGTGGTGAACTAAGGCCTTCTCATTCCGAAAAGAGGCCCGTGTTGGAGTGGGACAGTTTGGGCTAGATTTATTTATTTATTTAATAGTGTACGAGGTAAAAAGCAAAATCAAAGTTAATTGCACATTTTCGTGAGAAAACAAGCATGTGATGACTACAGTAAAGTAAAGCTACAATACAAAGAAATGAAAGCCTCGAAATTCATTGAAGATTACCTCTTTGCATACATTTTTAAATAAAGAACAATTTTATTTGAATTGTCGTAATCGCAACGTATCATTTTGAAAATAGAATAATAATAGCTTAATGTTCATGCAATAACCCTTAATTAAGGACGTTCGGTAGCGACCAATTTATGTAGATACCTCATACCGGAGGTTCCGCATCGAAAGGGTTAGTTTTGTTAATGGCCGGTAAGTGGAATCCGCATGTCATATGTCTGGAAAGGGTTACTAAGGCTGCGCATTCATTGTGTTTTAAATAAGTACTTAAAAGTGAATTTATATATGAGGTAAATTGTACAGTCTTCCAAATAGTTTCATAAAATATTTTCTTCCTTCAAAATAAAGTATCTTTTAGGGAAACCAATGATCAGGTATACTAATAGCATAACTATGATGTCTTTAGAATTAATTTCCTACTAGAAATGTCGCGGACTCCAAATTGCAAACGACAAATTGCTTGACATCAAGATGGAACACCAATTAGAATGAAAACTGGTCTCAATAAAGAAACTCAAAGGCACAACACCTTTCAGGCAATTGGACCCAAATCAAAAGCAGTAGGTAACAGCTAAAAGGCTCTAGCACTGCCATGACAACGTACGAGTATAAACGGTCGGGTAAATAAATCTAGACCAAGTCCTAACATATTATAATATTACTACAATATTATTTTATGACACTGTTTTGCATAATATTGGGTATTAAAACACGAGTGTGTGTTTAAAAGTTGAGCCGCAGGCTAGTTATGTGCAGTTTCATAAACTACTTTATCTATACTCATGTTAACAAATTATAAAGTAGGTAATCAAACAAATTAATGGCGCCGAAACGTTACTCACCGCGTTTGCGCTCTAGCGCACGGCACCATAGACAATGTGCAGCCGCTATAAAAATTGAATTGAAATCTCCTTGGTGGATCTGAAGTGTACTATCATAGAAAAAAAAGTTATTTTATAGCATTATTTTGTGAAAACTGTATCATAATAAAACTTTTAAATTTAATTTTAGTTGCATCTGCATAAAGTCTGTCATTAAAGTACCATTTTCAAATTTATAATTAGAACTTTACGATATGAGTGTAGATAAATAATATTAACAAATCAATACCTCCACGAAGCTCGTTACTAACACCGGATTGTATTCCACGCGGTCACACCCTTGCATTTCAAATTAACATTCGAATTTCAAATGTCTGCGGTAACAACCCCTCCGGTCACGTGACCCGACTCGGTCGTACGTTACGTGGAAGGACGCGACGGGATTTGGAAGGGTGTGTTAGACAGTAGTTAATTTTTTTTAAGGAAAATATGCTACTTTCTTGCTTGGGAAGAGATTTAAAAGTAATGGATGTTCGCAATTTAAACAACTGCGATAAGAACCCATAAAGTCACGTGACCTGACTTGGTCGTATGTTTCGTGGACTAGCGATGACAGGATTTGAAAGTGTTACAATGTATCCAATAGCACATAAATATTTTCTACCAATGTCCCAACTAATTACCCAGACAAACTTTTAAACAATATTCAGTAGGCTTAACCAAACATTTCCAAAGAAAAAAAGGCATGTAAGTGATTTTTTTTAATAAAAAATTATCATTTTCATTCCTTTCCTCTATAATAAACTAATCTATTTTTAATGCGTAAGTATATCTTGGTACTCTCTCCGTAAGCGCAAGTAATTTTAACAGTTAGCGAAGTTTTAACGTTTTCAGTGTATTTTTAGTTAATGGAATTATTTATTTTCTATTTAAAAGTATTTTTTCAATTTTTATTAATTTTATTTAATATTGTAAGAAATATTTTTTGTGCCATTTAGAATATGAACTAAAATATTGACATTAAAAAATATACCTACTTTGGTTTTAAATAGACTCTAATACAAACAAAAAAACTTAGCTAATAAAAGACAGTAAACTAATAATTAATTAATTAATAATTACAGTAGGTACCTATGATCAATCGTGGTCCAAAATCATTTAAATATTTTTGTTAGTCAAATATAGTTTATTCTAAGAAAACATACACCCGGTGTATTTTTTCTAAGTGCATACAATATGCACTGCTAACAAAGTAACCTAACCATATTTTTTCCCGCACTAAAACCTATTCGTGACCGAATCCAGGGCGTTTATCATTATAATTGTATGCAATTTCGCGATGATTCATTAGGGAGTCTACACATGGTGCTTTCAGCGATACATTATGAAAAGGCTCCTTGCGTGAGGAACGCGGGAACTCTTGAATGTGTTGTTGGGAGTATAGTGTGGATAAGCCTTTTTAACAAAAAAATAATCTTTAGTCATTTCTCTTGCGTTCTGCTCTGGCTCTACTCAATGAAAAAAGTCAAGGTAAAGCAATTACGTGCCGTAAAGAAAAGAAAAAAATTGCTGGTGGAAAATTATTTTGGTGAGCGTTTAAATGGTATCCATTATAATATATTTGGTAGATATATTAATCGGGTTATTTGTGATAAGTCCTGTGGTTCCCAGCAAAGAGTTTGCTACCTTATTTTTTATCGACGGTTTCGTAACGAAGGAACGTGTCAGAGTCAAATTCAAAGTATTTTTTTTTTATAGACCTGGTTTTACGTTTTACAGTCAATACAGGAGTTTGTTCTACATAAGGTTCTACATGTTTCACAAATGACTGGCATACAAACTGTCCACTGTCAACTGTCTGTGTGTGTGTTCTGTCTTGGAGGTGGGATAAGAAGAACAGAATACAAGTGTGGTCAAAAAATTAATTACTTCTAAAAGATATCTTTTTTATTTTTTATTAAGAACTGAATATGTGTTTTTTACAAATGTTAGTCTCAGCGTATCCACGTTATAACCACCGCGCATGACGGATAGCGCCAACCTGGCCATTCGTTTTAGTTTCATTTATGACACTCATAATCCATTCAGGCTTTCATACACTATCCATACAACCATCATACGTTAATACTGTTTATTTGTCGCCATTTTTCTTTTTGAACTCCATAAATTGTAGACTTAAGAAGCAACGGATCGCGCGATCAGATGGGAACAACCCGACTTAAGTATAGATACTTTATTTTATAAAATGCTGGAAGATAAGTCTATTTACTTCGCAATATTATTAGGGAGTGTAACACTATCAATACCGTATCGTGATACTGCGGTATTGTCAATGCCATCCATTTTTCCTGTAACACGCCTAATTAGGTATCTACTTATCATCGTATTACAGGGATGAATGGTCAAACCCTTTGCTTTTACTTATAGAGAGAGAGAGAGTCTCATAAAATTCTCGACAGTGTACGTAGTCCGCCAATCTGCATTAGTTTAACGTGGTGGACTAAGGCCTAACCATTCTCATTCTGAAGAGAGGCCCATGCTCAGCAGAGAGAGAGTCATGGAATGGTACAAAAAAAAGCGTTATATTGTTGTCTTTATTAAAATGGAAAGCTGTCGAGAGAGCCGAGGCATGCCATTTAGCGCACCAATATGATGCGCACCAATTCGAATCGCACCAATAGTATTCCACATAGCGCACCCATGTGGTGCGCAAACAATAATAATTATAAAGTCGCATTTACTGCGATCTATGTATAATGACTAGGTATTTTTATACAACACTACAAAATCTTGTCACATAATTTTATTTCCGGCTCTTATAACTCAAGTTTACTAGTATATTTTAGGACAATCAGACAGACTATATTTATACTCTATACGTTCGCGCGTGTCGCGGTCCCCACAGAGGGAGATTAAGCGTAAACCGTTTATAAATTAGAGCTGGGCCCACGTTCATGTGTCGGTTGGATTTGCGTGTTTGCTAAATTAGGATTTAGATGCGTTTTGTAGTGGTATATTGTTTTGTGACGGGTTTTGTGTCTAATGAGGGTAGGAATGTCTTTTTTGGGATGTGGGTGGAGGTCCTAATTTTTGGTGCGCTGGCTCTTTTGAAGTGAACAGACTCAGCTAGGAATGTTCTATGTGAGTGTCGCGTTTACTATGTTGGTCCTATAGAGAAAGTTGTGCAGTTTGATGGTCTGATCCTCACCCTCAAATATGACCACGAATTCCTGATACACGTTGGATAATAATTACTTATGTTGTCTATTCTTTTCACACCACACATACTTCTCAACATTCGCATCTCCACTACATGCAGACCAACCCATTTATATGAGGTAACAGAATTAATTCATAGTTTATTCGACTAACTTTTCCGGGCTAATTTTATTATTCATGGTTTTTCATTCTGCTACATTGCGATTGCGAATCATCCACCAGTCCTTTTTTCTACTTCACAAAACCAATGGCAAAATAGCATGCAACTAAGGCCCTACAAAGTATAACAACACTCTTCAGCCTTCAGCGGGATATAACGAGATGCGCACTAAAATAATAACCCGAAAAAGTAAAAAATATAATAGAAAAACAAAAATTTGTTAAGCGGCACACAAGCCCAAACCGAAACGTTCTGGATTGCCCTCGAGAAGATAGGTACGGGCTCTATGTGGGGCCTTAAAATCGGAGATTTATATGACCAATCAAGCAGGATAGTCACGCTCATAAGGTTCGAAATATTTGATTCGAAAAAGGTATTATTATATAGGTAGGTGTATTATTAACTAGCGACCAGTCGGGGGGCTTAGCACGGATGCAATTTCTCTACTATCCTTACATTAAATATGAAAGTATTATAAATATATAAACCTTCAGGAAAAAATGCTCAAAATGATGGTGAAATCCGCATCAAAATCCGTTGCGTGGTTTAGGAGGAGTTAACGGATATACAGACAGACGGGCGACGCGTGACTTTATTTTATACTACGTAAAGAAGATGAAGATTTATCGCTTTATATGAAATATCATCATCGTACGAACGTATTTCCGAAGTTAAACGAAGGTTGCCGAAGCGCACAAATTTAATCATAGTACCGTATAATTAGTACATAATCTAAACTGACCAACCCATTGACAAGATTACAATTCTTGCTCATATTACAATACATTTCTAACCGCACACCCTTTTCTACAAGGCACAAAACGCCTAGATACTCCACAAACTCGCCCGCCTCGTGGCCCGCTGCTAACAAACGCTACGACTGAAGCAATCCTTTTTTTTTCATGCTCCTCTCCTTTACCGGGAAATGACTTTCTGACTCTTAATCTCTCTCGCAATCTCATTAAAAATTCATAACTCAAAACTGCGAAAAAATTAAAATTTGTTATAGGTCTCCGCAAGGATTTATCTGTGGGCCTGCCTGCCTTTAGACTGATAGCAACGAAGTCTTGCTTTGAGAATAAATTTTTGAAACCAAAAGATAAACCAAGTTGTTAGTTCACTACGACACGGTTGGCGCAGTGGCTAAGCGATTAGCTTTCTACGCTACGTGCCGCGGGTTCGATTCCCGCACGGAGCAATTATTTGTATGATCTATAGATAGTTGTTCCGGGTCTGGGTGTGTGTGCATGTGACATGTATGTTTGTAAATTGTATCCTCGATACAGAAGAAATCCTACCGTGTCGTGTATTTTGATGGTTAGGTTACCTATTAAAATATAAGACGTTAGAA
The DNA here is from genome assembly GCA_932294325.1 of Allophyes oxyacanthae. NCBI lineage: Eukaryota > Metazoa > Arthropoda > Insecta > Lepidoptera > Noctuidae > Allophyes > Allophyes oxyacanthae. The sequence goes on from OW028625.1 coordinate 3,835,171, forward strand.
AGTGACGGATATATTATTTAAAACCTGGGTTTTACTAGACTTGCTATAAAACCATCCCATGCAATAAGGGGTTTGTGTTCCTCAAACAAGAATTTTCCCTTGAATTTTTTAAGTACTTTTCAGATCTGTATATTGGTCAAGGTTAAAAGAACTTTTCGCGGGTGGCTCTTGGTCAGTCAAGTGCGACCCTCGAAAAGTTTTTTAACCTTGATCACATCAGTGTGGGAACGGGTCACGTCTTCAAGTGAAAGAAAGAACGTAACTCATGATAAAATCTTACCCGGAAGCTGGACAAGCACGCGTTGAACACGTGGTCTTGATTTTTTTAATGAAAGAAGAAGAAAGAAAGAAAATCAATTTATTTTTTGCACACAGGACACCGAGCATGCACACATAAGAAATATAAAAAATAAAAAAAAACCAGAAAATTACATAAAATAAAAACAATGAAAAATAAAGCATGGAAGTGTGTGTCCCTCATGTGCAAGAAAATGGGCATCGATCAGCTTGTTGTCATTGGCAACACCAATGACGCTGGTTTTCATCGATGACCGACGTCCGTGGGTGGTATGACGTAATCACGTAATGTCGTGTCCACCTTCTGGCGATATTAAAAAAATAAAAACATAGACAAAATGCAAGATTAAATAAAAAACATTACCCACAAAATGGTTGTATTTGTTAAAAAAAATTGTGGTAAATCAGTTTAAAGTACATAGATACATAATCAATCGTTGCATCATTACCCGATTACGGTGAAACTTTGGTGAGTTGTTGTGACCCCGAAGTTTCTTTTAAAAATAAAAAAGACATTGCAAGGCATAGCACAGCACAGCACAGCACTAGCTGTGTTGTTAGTTGTGTTACTAAACACAATGAGATAATAATAGTTATAATCCATGTTATAATAATATCCGTACTTACTGTCTACCCACATTTACCATAACTTCATCGCAGCCGTACTTTATTGTCACAGGAAGCGGGAAAACCGTTTCGCAGTATTCAAAAAAAGTTGGAAGGAAACCCACAAAAAGACTTACTTGGATGCACTTTTGCAGATAATCTATTTTTCCTACCTTCATTTATGTAGGTACTGGCATTGCGAAAGGGTTTTTTTTTACTGTAATAATTTATAGTGCTTCATAGATTTAAAATTAGATAAAGATAATACATTAAATAATGTGCTTGTGCGCATTGAGTACCTACCTACTAAGTATTATGTAGATAGGTACGCGTCATTAGTGAAACGGGTGGAGTTCGAACTCATGACCTCTTGCTCGGCAATCCAACACCAACACCGTCGGGCTATTGCTACTTTTTCTTCTTTAGTGTCGATGGTACGTTTTAAATTCAACCTACCCTGCGGTCCGAATTGCGATAAAAGTGATAATGAATCCGACCAAATGTAATAGTAACAAAATACATAATTATGAAGGCTATTGAGTATTAATAATACTTGTGACTTTGGTCGGATTCGCGATATTATCACTTTTAGCGCAATTCGGACCGCAGGTCAAGCATGTTGCCTTAAGGACGACGCGCGCTATCGTCAGAGTAAATCACCGTTTCATAAAACCAAAAATTGAGTGTGTAATACATAATAAGTGAAATTATATTTTAGTTTTCACAGTGCGATAATGTCTTGTTGCTAATATTCGAAAGGCCATATCCTTACTTTTTAAAATCAATGCTCATAATCTCTCATAATTTTCTTTTTTTTATAATTCCAGAAATAGGTCCCCTCTTTGTTCCGGATCATTGTAATGTTTCTGCAAATACTTATACGCACATTGTACTTTACTCATGTTTGCAAGTATGTCATCTCCATTAAATCCGATTAGAAGCCTTCGAAGACCTAATTAAACGTGGCTCAATTACCTCCACACTGTGATAGGTGGGCGGCGCTAACTGTTCGAAACATTAATAAGACAATTGGTTACGCGCCAATGCACGTGACTCTGAGCGCTTGCGCAGATTAAGTATCGGTTCGTACAAACGTTTTTGAGATCAATAGGTACCTACATTTAATAGATTTTTTTGCTGTGGGAATATTTTTAGGTATTGTCAGGCCCTATGACAAGCCTCTAAGGCTAAGAAAGTCATAATAGTTTGGTCAATAGATTGCCGTAATATATGAATCTCTTGAAAGTCAAATTGACAAGGGATTTTTTCCATACCAGCGTTTGAAAAAACTAAGAGCCCCTTGGTGTTAGGGGCCTTAATTTTGAATTAGAGCATTTTTAACCGCCGACAAAAAAGAGGGGTGTTATAAGTTTGTAGTGTGTATCTATGTATATGTCTGTGGCATCACAGCTCCAAAACCGATGGAATTTTTTTAATTGAAAGTTAATTTAATCGGGTATCATCTTAGCTTAGAAAAAATAATCAGTTATCCCATACAAAACTTCAATACCTACTCGACCCAAACGTATTGATCAGCTGATAATATTTAGCGATTACGATGTTGGTCCTATACAGAAAGTTGTTTAGTTTGATGGTCAGATACACACCAGGATCCGGTCAGGTCAGATCCACACTAGGATTACCTTAGAATTAAATATCTTAGAATTGTATAAAAAATATATTACAATATAATACCTATTATTTAGTTTTAAACTCATATTTGTATGCCTGAATGGCAAAATATAGCGCACCACCTATTTAGTTTATAAGATCTTCACCAAAATACCTATGTTTAACAAATAAAATATTTTGATTTGATTTGATTTGACCCATAAATATGACCACGAATTTCTGAAACACGTCGTATAATTTTAATTGATAGCTCTCAAACACTTCAGTGCTCGACGGTCCGCTCATGATATAAACACGTTTGCAGACAGGTCGCCACTTAATTGCGAGAGTCGATGTCGTGTGTGCAGCCTAATCTAGCGATGCCGTGCCGAATCGCAACTCCTGTGCGGCGGACTGGATCGCGGAAGTACAACTATTGAAAATTGAGACGGATATGTCAGTTAGGTAGTATAAAACTGTAGTCCTTGTTGGGGGTGTGTTGCTTATGTGTTCTGGGTTATGGTATTGCGAGAAAGAAATGAAAGAATACGTCACGTATCACTATTTAATTATTTCCACTTATACAACTGTCCATATAATATGTAAGCGTGACCATCTACTATCGAGTCTTAGACCGGACTGGCGCGGGTGTCCGCACAATGCATTTTTGCCTACTTTGTTAAATACAATGTATGTCCCTACATCCTACAAGAGCAAAATGTCAAGACCAAGATGTCTACCATCTGTCTTTGTAGGATATTTGAGTTCATTCGTCACATTGCCACAACTTCAAAGAACTGCAATGTTTATGAACATCGACTCTGGTAATAAACTTCAATACGATGGTGAGGCGATGCCGTGCCGAATCGCAAGCCATTCGCAACTCCTGTGCGGCGGACTGGATCGCGGAAGTACAAGTATTGAAAATTGAGACGGATATGTCAGTTAGGTAGTATAAAACTGTAGTCCTACAAGAGCGAAATGTCAAGACCAAGATAATAAAATAATCTAATAACAATTATCCTATAATAATTAGACATTAAAACTTAAGCGCTCTTCCTCTCTCCTACTTAACTGTGCTGTGCCTGACAGGGTCCATAATTGTTACCATAAACTTAAGCCTATTACCTACTTGTACTATTACTTATGGATACACAAATATTATAAATAAAAATAAATAAAGATTTCTACGATCTGTCTCCGTAGGATATTTGAGTTCATTCGTCACATTGCCACAACTTCAAAGAACTGCAATGTTTATGAACATCGACTATGGTAATCGACCAGGACTGGTGGTTCTGGTTGGTGGTCTGGGTCTGGTTGTGTGTGCAAGTGACATGTATGTTTGTAAACTGTACCCTCGATACAGGAGAAATCCTAGAGAGGGGCAATGTTTAAAAAAAAAAAAAAAAAACTTCAATACGATGGTGAGAGACTAAACTTCGAGCTACCTTGTAAAAAAATTACCAATCATGAATTTGGGACTCCTATCTTCATGATCGGTGAAATTTTTACAAGTAAGCTGAAAATTTTGTCTTTCTCGATCGTATTTAAGTTTATTACCAGTGTCGATGTTCATTACCATTTTAGTTACGCGGTAGACCCGTTTGCGGTTACAGGCAATATCGACGGCAAACATCAGAGATGTCGAAGCTATCAAATGGTCTGACCAAATCCGCATATTTCTGGATACTGAACTCCACGAGGCATTCCACGTCACCAAAGACTACCAAAGACTTTAATTTGATATTTGAAATTTTTAATTGTATACCATACACCCTCACCTATGGCGCGCAGACGTGGTCGTTAACGTCAAAAGTCCGCATTCGGGGTCTGCCAAAGAGCAATGGAACGTAGTATCCTAGGGGTCAAACTTACAGACCGCATAAGGAACTCGATACTACGTTCCAAAACACAAATTGCTGATGCAGGCCACACAGCTGCCAAATTAAAATGGAACTGGACAGGTCACATCTGCCGCATGCCGGAGGAGTTTTGGGCAAAAACAACCATAGAGTGGGTCCCAAATATCAAGAAACGGCAACGCGGCAGGCCCCGAAGGAGATGGCGTGATGAGCTGGACGTCTATCTAAAGGATTGACCCCAAATTGCTATAGACCGGGAAAAGTGGAAGGAGGGAAGGGTGGCCTTTGCCCTGCAGTGGGATACTACGGGCTATTAATAATAATACCATACATAGAACCTAGCTTTAAAATATTTTACATGATTAAATTAAGACCTTTTATTTATATATACTCAGATCATTTTTATGAGCATTTGGTGTCCATTCTCTTACATTTAGCCTCTTTGAAATAGTACATTATTTCCTGCAATATTCAATAAGGAAACCAACTCCGGATCAATAAACTCTACAACACAACGTATAAATTAAACATATTTATTCGTGGCGGGAAATATGTGCAACAAAAAGATTAAGCTTTAAGTATGTTAGTATATTGCATTAATGCAATTTAATCTGCGCGCACGCATCACGAACTCGCGCCCACGCGTGTACACTTCACACAAGAGAGAAACGTCGTGATCCAGTGGGTTTTGAAAGCAATAATAGCAGTAAACATTATTATGACGTATTATGTAACTGCTGTTACTGTAGCTATAAGACATATTTCCAGAACATTCTGCGCTTTCCAATCAAGGAATAAAGCATTTATTCCCACGTTCAACGATGACTTAGCAGACGATTAGAGGAAAATTTGTCGTTTAAACATTATTTTTGTATGGCTAATCGGCCGATTTCATATAACATCTGTTATATTGTCGGTGAACTTGGCCCTTAATCTAGAATCTGAATAATATAAAATGTTATGCAAATTCGGAAGCCAATATCTGCGGACTGATTCTCAGACGCATTTTTCTGACTGGCCGTGACCACAATTAAAGACATTGACATATATGAAGTTCAGTCTAAGAAAATGTTTAGCATCTCCGTCGCCTCGCTTCTTATACATAACAGTCTTAACCGAAGTATGCACACGCTAATGTAATTTAAACAAATGGCCAGGACAGTGTGTGAGAAACCCGAGATAATCGCGGTGACGGTACGTTTAGTTTATTGTACTTGATTTGTTACATTAGACGCATCTGCGGAACAAACGGCTGTCTAAAATCGAGCATTTATGATTAAAAACGGGGGCTCATGTCGAAGTACTGTAGCCTCGGAGTACAGCACTTGTTAACATTGAAATTCTAAAAGCTTGCTCTTAACACGTTAAGTGCGAAGCGAGGCCTAAATCACCCCTGATGCAACTTCTCTGTGGTGCGGCAAGCAAAAAAGTGAATTTCTCTGTCGTGCGAATGGCATAGCTTTGGTTTGGTCCAGTGTAGGAAAGAGATAAATATATATTTGAGATCACTAATGGTTCCGGACTCGGTGGTGTACCTACCTTGGTACCGGATGTCTTAGGCCTCGTGCCGCACTGAATTAATATAATTTTAATGCAGTGCGGAACGAGGCTAAAACGTCCCATATCCCCCCTGACCTCGTACCGCACTCAACGCAAGCTTCCCGCGACCAGTGTTGTGCATCACGTCGATTGGAGAGCACGTCCTTTTACAGCGCCGAACATGTCTAAACGATGTCGGAAGAAGTTAATTTTAAAAAACCCAGAAAAAAAAAAAAAAAAAAAAAACCCAGATAAACCTTATGCATAAACCGTAATCCATTATTTTCCAATAATAAGTCTGTAATAGGTGCCTCTTAATGGTATAGAATGGAACGCTTCGTGCGCGAGTCCGACTCGCACTTGGCCGGTTTTTTTTTCTTTATGGCGCCTTCAAGCACAATTTAGATTATTTAAAAAAAAATGTATCCTTTGATAGCTTTGTGTTGTTTTGCCAGGTTTTGCCCTTAAAACGATCTAATGAGATATAATTGATCAAAATCGGTCAAGTCGTTGCGTAGTTAAGACAGTTTAAAAACGTCGATATTATTTTTCCCATCACTAATCGCAGCGAAAATTTGCCCTATTTCAGTGCGTTACGAGGTGTATAAGATCCCATATTTTGTTTTGCTAATAATTCCTAAACTAGCCATCAGATCCCGGGGCGACGGTGGATTAGGGTTCATCAATTCACTGTCTATATCAATAAGGACCAAAATTCTCATTTATCTTTGATTTCGCGCCAGAAAATGGATTTTAGTCTGTAAAAGGAGGTGGGGTCTAATAGACCGCGTGTCGCCCTAACGTCTGGTCACGGTACGGGCCGATTATACCTCGTGCCGCAGGAACGGAAAGTATGCAAAAATTGGTGCCGCAGCTAACGTGTTAAGTATGCATGAAGAAGCATCGCAAGCGTCTTAACGCTTTAGTGCGAGCGGCAAGTCCGTTGGAGAAGATTTATTTTACGTATCGAGCCAAACTAAATAGTACATGGTACGAAATTTTCGTAACTAACTTGACGGCTGCCTCAACAGCTTCGAGGCATCTTCCGCGATGTGAGCCAGCACGACCTAATCACGAGGCAGCCTCTAATGGAGCAGAGCCTTAACGTGTCACGGACATACTCTTGATTCTCTTACATTATTGAAATTGCCTGGAGTTTTAGACGATAAATTGTAATGATTGTCGTATTTTAGTTGTAACAGCGACATTACTATTATCGGTTTAGTTACATGCAAGTGTTCGGTGTTTGTGTCTGGTTGTGTTTAGACTCGTATTGTCGACGTGTCTTTATGTAGTAAAGTGAACTGGGGTCTATCAGTGTCAAATAGCAAACGTTCATTTTCAAGGCGTTATAAGTCCTTAATATCAATCGTATTCACTTCGTACCAGGACGTCTCTAAATCATGTCTGATTTTAGTCTGCTTCAGCAGACCCAAAATACCCAAAAGACAGTACAGTACAAACAGTAACAGTGCAAGTACAGTACAGTAGTATTTTGGGCTATAGCAATAATTTGACAGGAGATACTTCAATTATTACAGACAATTGTAACGTCATGGTACGAAAATGAGTGAATGAAAGTTAGCAGCGCATTCGCAGCTTATATTGCGTCAACTTAAAAAAATCCTTTAACTGAGACATCCTGGTACGAATAAGCAGAAATATTTATGACATAACTGCAATAAGAGATACTGGTAGCCCCCTGTTCAGATAATTATATTGTCGAAATGTGAAACCCGATCAAGAATAGAAGAATAGTTTCCCTTGATTGACTTGGGACGTGTCTTGGAAATAATAATTTTATAACTATTATATATTTATTTTAAGTTCCCCAAGCAGCACTGATGACCTTGCTCACCATTAGGAACAGAATACTGCAAAAAAGTGTTATTTGGTATATTCTGCAAGGTGAAGTACCTACTTCCCCAGTCGGGCAGCTCCGATTTTGAGTTAAAGTCCTGCTATGTCCTACCTTTCTACCTAATAGTATAATGACTTTCTTGAGTTATTCATCATTCTTAAGATACGATCTCCCATGCATTTGAATAATTCATCATATCCCGAAGAACGTGTACAACTTAAGGTACAACTATAACGGATGCTAACAACTCACTACATAATTATTATAATCATCGATTTAAATCGCTCATAAGGCTAATAACACACTAGCTACTGCTATTAAGTCCTTTAGTTTTTTATTCATTCTTATAGCTGAACGTTTATTCTATCAGGGACATTACTGGTCATTTGGTAAGTACCAACCGCGAAAATTAAAAGCTGCTTCATTAACACATAATCTCTCAATTTTGAAAACCGCGTGGTTTCCTGTTCAAATAAGCCACCCTTCCTCTTATAGGTGCTGATAAACCTGAGCTTTTTCTTGTAATAGAACATCGAATATTCGGTGTTTTGAAATTGATCCATAGGTACTTATACTAAACAAGTAACCAATATTATAGTTAAAAAAAAAAACGAAAGAAAACGCTTTTATCATCCAAACTAAACGTGTATGCAAAATTTCAGCTCAATCGGAAACCGGGAAGTGGGTCAAATTTAACTTCCAAGATTTTTTTACATAGTTAGTTAGTTACAGGTAAAGGTAATAAAAGCGTTTTAAAAAACGGCGAACCGATTTTCTGGTAAGAAAGAATGCTCAGGTTTACTTGCACCTTAATTCATTGGGCCACGTACGGTCGCCGGCGCCCTGAACCTGTAGATTTTCTATTGTGTCTTCTGTTGTTATTCTTTGCTTAGCTTGACAGGTTAAGGTGGATGTCGTAGACCAATCGCCAAGTGCCATAAGACCGCCCTTTATACATTTCTTTTTCTAATATTGCATCTTTTTTTCTATTACTGGTGTGCAATAAAGTGTAGTGTATATATATATATTTTAGGGACACGGGGGGGTCGCAAGCGCACTGAGTAGGGACTCTGTTACGCTCTTACCAAGCGGTCTCTGATAAGGCAGCGACGCATTGTGGTCATGCGTATCGCAAACGGCGAAACGTAAACTAGCAATTTCATATTACAATTAATTTGACCAAACTGTACGACAATATCTTTTACCAAATTCAAAGGATATACCAAAATGCCGCTTTCTCTATTTGGAATGATATCGGTCCACTATTCCTCTTGATACAATGTCGGTACATAATCCTGAACGTCTCGCAAGACGCTCAGACAGACAGGCTCTGTGCAAACATCTTGAAATTGTTGATTGGCTACTGAGACGCGGCCTATTTGATTTGTACACATCGCGTTCTTGTGCGTTTGTATGTCTATAGAGTTGAAGATACCACTGTCCTATTATGAAAAGGAATTTAAATGGGAAGAGTAAAGGAAACATTTTTTTTTTTGTTTAAAAACAATGAATCTCATTGTTTCAGTCAGATATGACATTGAACTTTCATTTTGTAGGGTGGAATAAATAGTTACATAGACAGAGTTATCAGTATGAACTGTAACTGTTCCCGGTACTTTAGAATTGAAAAGGTCACCCAAATAATACTAGAACCTAATAATTAGTCATGAGCCAATTGTAAAGTTAGTTTTTTTTTACTTTTAATTCATAAAATATTGTCAAATAAACTATTCACATCCATATCCATATATTACCAAAGGGTTTGTCGTTTGCGATATACACTAAAATAATAATATAATTGTGTTTATTCTAGAAAAAATTACCAAAAGACCGCAACTCATGCACGGCGCAATTAACACCTTTATTCAACCTTATCCTGTCAGCATGTCTTGAATTTTGTGAAACATTTTGTGTATGACCTGTATCGGCATTGTTTTGTGTGCCTTATTGATTACTGTTATTAGTGTGAAACCGTTATAATTGAATCAGTAAATAAAGTTCAGTTTACAAACGATGGACGGATGCTCTGGGCCCCGAGTCTGCTATTTCAATTGTATCAGAATAGTTTCACAGTGACATCGTAATGTCACATTTTGACAGATTTACCACATAAAATCTGTCAATTGACAATTGACATAGCAGACTTGGGGCCCTGGTATGAAACCATTCGGGTGGTTCATCAGCTCTAGAGAGATATGCTATCCATATGTACAATACATGTATATCAGACAGCGAGCGATCAAATTCGTGAGATTTGCGACGTTCTCCGCTCGTCAGGCTATTCTGTAATGCAAGGCGGACAATCAGCTGTGTAACGTACTGTGAGGGATTGTTTACTGTAGTTAGGTTGCAAGATTGGGTACTTTTTAACCCCGGACAAAAAAGAGGGGTGTTATAAGTTTGTACTGTATAGGTATCTGTGTATCTGACTGTGGCGTCGTAGCTCACAAATGGATGGACCGATTTCAATGCAATTTTTTTAATTGAAGCTAGTTTAATCGGGTATCATCTTAGTTATGTTTCATGAAAATCTGTTCAGCCGTTCAAAAGTTACAGCTCTTTTTCTAGTTGGAGTCGGGGTTTTTGACGGTTAGGTTATAGGCATTACAAGTAGGTAGTAAGTATTTTGAGGGTCTATAAATGACTGATGAATTTGATAACGCAGTACTTGCAGTTAGCTTCTGGGCTGGCACAATTTAGATTGCTATCAACTCACTAAGGCGAAGATTTACTAGCCTTCTGAAGATAAACTTATTATTCGAATATGTAGAGGCATTCATAAACGACAGTTGAGTTCCCTTCATTGTGGTCGAGCTTGGCGAGGCTGACACATGCGTCATGCTCGTGAACGGGTGCCGTCTGTCGGAACTGGTCAGCTCGTAACTGCCATGGCAATCTTATTCAGAGGCAATTCATTATTATCCTAGTTTTATTTGTATTCTCATTGAATTGCATTATTCTCGCAGATCTTACCACAACATTGTACTGATAAAGATTGTCAAGATCTATAAAAATATATTCAAAAAGAGTATCCATGGAGTTTCTTGCCGGTTCTTCTCCATAGGATCTACTATTTGGAACCGTGCACCTAGAGTCTCGACATTTCATAAGTGCCTGTATCTGGTTTACATGAAATAAAGATCTATTCTACAGTTACCAATTTATATTGCTGCAATAATTATAGGTAATTGTATATTTTATCTAATAAAAATTATAAAGTGAACACAATACAAATGGAAAATACTTATTTTCTAAATCACATTAATATCTATCCAAATAATTACAAACACAGGTCCCCAAAAAAAAAATTGTACTAAGCAAAAAAATACAAGATACACTTTGTATTTTTTATTTTACTTTGTGCGTATTTTCACATTATTTTTATTTTGTTATAAACTACTATTATACTACTACTGGTACTATATGTCAATATATAAAATGTAAAAAATCCTATATTCCAAATCACATGAATATCTATCAAAACCATAAGAAAAATAAGCCTACAAAAACTTGTATTTTTTTTATATAGAATCTGCGATTTTTTAACGTTATTTTTATTCTGTTAAAAACTAAAATATAGCGAAAAATATAGTAATTTATTTTTAAATAGATACTCACCCAACTTTCTGAATCTGATGAGTCCAGAATCATATACTGAATCCACGGTAACAGTTTTCATTACGATGTCACTTACACCCTGTATAACTATAGCAGAACATTACTTTCAACGTTCGGGTTTTGAACTAACTCCTTATTACCTTTCAAACATGTACAAACAAAATCTATTACAAATCAAATCTATACAAAATACTTTAGAACAAGATCTCGGATTAGCTAAAGTTTGGTAACAAAGCCGGCTGTCTGGTCCACATGTAGTTGGTCCTGCAAAGTTGTGTGTTTATTGGACAAATAAACTAACACATATTTGTCTATATGACGGTCTGAGATTCGATGGATTGGGTTTGATTTGAATTGGACTTCGATTTAAAGTCTCCTTTTATTCAAGCAATTTCTGATGGCACGGTTGGTTGGCTTTCTACGCAACGTGTCGCGGGTTCGATCCCCGCATGAAACAATTATTTGTATAGCCTACTGATAGTTGTTCTGGGTCTGGGTTTGAGTGTATGTGAGATGTATGATTGTAAAACGTTCAGTTTCAATTTTAATTTTCTTAAACTTTTGTGTTAACCAGTGGGCAGCGTTGTGGGTTAGGTATTACCAAAATACGAATTTTGTTATACTAGATTGTAAGTCTTTATAACGTAACGGTGTGCTGTTCCTTTTTAATAAAAACTAGTGGTCGCCTAGTGGTCGAAATTCGACCACATTATATAAATTTTAGCTTTCTGAACTTCTTCAACTTCTCCATACAAACTTTGACTATGCCAAATCTCACACTCCTCCGTGCGCGCAATATGCTTAAAAAGGGGTACAAAGTTTTCTCTTCACTTATTAATATATCTATAGATAAAACTGTACCCATGACAGAAGAAATTCGAACAAAGTTAAAAAAAAAATCTTTAATTTTCTTCTCTCTACTAGGTATAATATTCACAATGTAATAATTTTTCAATACAGAAAATCGAAAAATCTATATTATTATAATGTAAATCCATGTATCGAAAAATTACATCTTGCAATCATTTTACTATATTCATGAAAGGGATCATTTGGCTGAAGGCTGCTCTTTTAGTGGTGTTTTAAAAGGTTCATTTCTCATCAAGGTGTCCATATTTTTTTATATCACCTAACAGGTGTAACACCAATTTTTCACAAGTGTTAGTAATGCATTATCTAGGCGAAAGTAAAAAATAAAAAACAATGCAACAGCCTCCCCACATTTAATCATAAAAAACCCGAGGCGAGTAAAAAATCTATCCACATAATATTGTTGTAACTCATACACCAGTTACTCGCTATATCGAGAAACGATTCTCGATTACGATAACTCGATGCTTATATCCCGCCGGCTATCGGATTCATATCCGAATTAATAATCTCGATACTGTGAGATGTGGGGACTCGTTACGTGTGACGTCATTTTAGGAGCTACGAAGATTTGATACGGCTTAATTTTCTTATAAATTGCTGCATTTCTCGTTTATGAGTGGTAGCGGGACTTTCTGCTCAAAATTGGACAGACCTGCCCGACTGGGGAAGTACCTCCACCTTGCAGAATATTGTAGCCAAATAACACTGCTCTTTTGCAGTGTTGTGTTCCTAACGGTGAGCATAGTTGCTAGTAATTTACGGATCAACATTTTTTATAGCAACAGGATTCCACGGTCTTCATGTTATTATTGGAACATTATTTCTTTTAATTTGTTTAATTCGACATTTAAATAACCATTTTTCAAGAAATCATCATTTTGGATTTGAAGCAGCAGCTTGATATTGATTAAAAAAACACCACCATCCATCCACCATGATACTCCTTGGGGAAGTGTCATGGTGGCAGTGGGGGCCCCCCTTCTATTTATTATAGTAAATGCTTGACATGATCGATTAAATGTTACAGCAGAGAAAAAAAAACAAAATAGATTTTCAATCTACAGGGAAATATGAATGATTTCAGCCTCTAAATTTTCTGTATAGATTAGTCTGAAAACACACTTCATTATGTTGATTTTGTAAAATTAACGATAGTTTTTATTTTAAACGACAAAATACAGTTTTGACGCTATTGCGTCCAAGCCAGTTTGCCCTCGTTTTTATATGATCAATATGAGATTATTTGTTGGCAGAATAGTCGACATCGCCTCAATTGCTATGATAACGAAAGAAGTAGAAGAAGAAGAGATTATTTGTTTACTACAACGTCACCTTAGTGTTTTAATCCACTGATAAGTCATAATCATCAAAAGGCAACTGGAAATACCCTCTCCAAACTCCCCATTATGTTAAATTCCTACCTCCACGTACAAATATATTAGACGGATTCAATTTCCGCGACACAATATTATTGATATATGATAGCGGGTACTAATGTGTTTTAAATGTGTGTCTCGTACCCGACTTTAATGTTCAGCTGTTATAGTTTACAGTGGGTATCATTTTTGCATTTCCTTGCAAAGTGGACATAGAGAAATGAATTTATGCTTTTTAGAATCTAAAGTGATTTGGGGTAGGCGGATATTTAAATATGTATATATGGAAAAAACAACTTTTTCAGGCTCCATCCGAACTAAGTTATTCGGTTGTAAATAGCAATAAGTTGTTTATTTCTAGCCGTTACGTTATTTCAGTGTAATTAGATATAATTATCGTCGTTGACAGTCCTATACCGTGTTACTATTATATCATTATTAAATACCACGATGTACTAAAAAACTCAAAATTTAAACGCGACAATTGTTAGCCCATTACACACGTAGCTATAATTAATTAATTGCGTGATTTTGTCGTCGTCACTGCATGACGAAATGATTTTGAAAATATCGATTATTTATACATGTGACATGATATCGGACTCAACTCTAGCTAATATGGGATCCCGTAATGAAATGCAGCGTCTCCTCTAGTACTTAGTACTAGCTCAATGATGCGTAGGTACGCTCAAGATTTTTCATTAACGCCCTTGTCATAACATGTAACATTTCAAAACTTCTCAGTCCCTTTACCTCAATTACCTGTATTAATCAATCCCATCCCAATACATTAATCTGAATACATCATGCAAATATCACATCTGTAATGATAATTGAGTCAAAACATATTAATTTTAAACCCACATCTGCGTCTGAATAAACACATAAACTTATGGGTCCGTAGTTTCAGACCATAGTTCTGAAATGTTGGTATATTACCATACATTTCCATATCACACGAACGGGTTGGACCTTTGGTATCTCACTTTTGTTAAGTGGAATAGGTAGATAGCATTGCTAAAACTTTACTTCTTGGGTAATGTAGTTTACATAAGTTGTTTAATACCCCTCTCTTTTAACGTTGTCTGGTAGAAATCGCCACGTGCGATAAGACCGCCCTTTGTACATTTCTTTTTCTAATTATTGTATCTATTGTTTATTGTGTGTTGTGTGTTGATGTAGTGTTAAATAAATAAATCTTTTCTTCTATTACTGCTGTGCAATAAAGTGTATTGTATTGTATTTATTTTACTCTTATACGGAAAAACTATGTAGCGACATCTATCGCAACATAGAATAACTACTATCAGATTACGTATCCTGCATCGCGCAAGGAAAAAGATATTCGTATCTAGCATATATACAACTGTCCGACATCAACCGTCGGGCTTCGGCCCGCCAGGCAATATCACCTCGCCTGGTCGGAGGATCCTCCCTTTTCAATGGAGGAACACCATACCTCGTTCCTCCACAACTACTTTACAGGGTCCATCCGAAACAACTTATTCGACTTATTCGGCAATAATTTGTTTATTTCTCTGAATAAGATTGCCATGGCAGTTACAAGCTGAATAGTCCCAACAGACGATATTCATTCCCGATCATAACACGATACGCAATAGTTACCATCGCAGAACAGTTTAGGAAAATACACAGTAAAATCCCTCGTACCAAACAACACTAAATAAATTATATTCACAATAATAATTTAGGCTAACACAAATACGGCACCAATATTTGCGGATTTATCCCCAGATTACGGGTCCGTGTGTGCCTACTGCGGCGAGGATTATACCCGATCACGTGATCTGTCGCCATCGGCGCCTACGTGTGTAATACACGGATTGTTGTTCTGGTAAAAGGTATGGGAAGGAGCGGTGAAACTACTATGAATTAAATGTATTGTCAAAACCATAAAGCAATCCTTATATGAAGATCCTCACCAGGGACGATACAGGCATGTGGGGTAGAGGCCACAGGGTGTTTCTAACAGTGAGCAAGGTTGCCAGTGCTCCTTGGAGAAGCGTTAGGAGTAGGGTTGGCAAGGCGTGAGTGATGCCCCTGGTGTATCAGACACAAATTGGTGATACATGCCTCCATCTTTTACGGTAACCATCAGGCGGGCCGTATGTTTGTTTGCCACGTTAGTGGTATAAAAAGAAAGTTAATCCTGAACTTCTTTTTGTTTTGTTTTCCTGGCCAATATCAATCTCAGAATCATCACTTCAACAGAGTTCGCACGGCTACATCAAGCTATACATTTACAGTATTAGCTATCCTCTCATTGTACAGAAAGCCTATCCAATGCAAGGTCAGCTTATACTGGAAATGCCATGTGTACCTGCTTGTATGGGATATTTTAAGAAGTCCGCTGGCTCTTGTAAATTTTACCAGCACATAACCCGTGTAATAATTATAGTGGGTCCCTTGTTAGAATTAATCTCGGTCGGATTTGCGACATCTGTATTCGACAATTATGTTCATGTGAGACCAATAAAGGTGTATCTCTCTCTTTTACTCTATACCGATAAGAAAGAGAGGTGAAATGGTTTTAGTTGGTTATAACGTGTGGATTTGCGAAGGGAAACATTTTGTTTATCAGTTTGTTTGGGTTAAACGTTTATTAATGAGTAACCTTTTGGTTTTATATAGCCTACAATTAGGTGTTTTGATAAGGCGATAGAAGAGAAATGTTTGGTTGGTTATTTAACTGCGCTAAGACGGATTTACAAGCTTTTGGTTTTAATTTGTATTAAGTCTTGCTTTAACCTTCGTACTATAACGTCCTTAAAGTAAGATTACTTTAATATTGCATTGCTAAGAAGTTTAGAGACATTATAGTAAATCATTCGCCTGGTTTACTCATAAACTTATTATACCAAGGGCCATTTTCATCGACAAAATAACAGACGAATAAGACATAATCGGTCGTTTACAGAGAATTTTTGTACTAATAGACGTCTGATTTCAATTTAAACATCTGTTATGTCATCGGTGAACATGGCTCTAAGTATACCTATGGGTTTACTCTTAGAGCAAGGAATAGACAAAACATTCTTATTCTTGAAATGTCATTGTGAGAATTCGGTTGACATTATTTTAAGCTTGAAACAAAACGTACCTGATACATGATGGTTTTGTCCTCAATTTTTTTGTGGACAAACCCGTTTCCTTGACCCCTTATCTCCTTGACAGAAGACAAAACGAAAAATCGAGAAAGAAATGATAAAGAGATTATTTTGTCCCCGATTTCCTCTCTCCCTTTCTTTGCCATGCTAACCCTCCAGTAGCACCGTTTTACGCTACTCTAGTTTCTCTGTCTTTAGATACGACCATTGTGCAGAATGAAGTACAAAATATGCACTGACTTATCCACATTCCTGCTGCATCCATTTACTGAGCTTAGCCCCGTATCACAGCTACCGACAAAACGCATTATATCTACCGTATAAACAATACAATGGCTAAGCCGACAAGCTTGCTGAGATGTCCGTCTGATGGCGATGCGGGTAAGGTAGAAGGTAGAAGTTCCGTTCAAAGCTCCACAAATATACCTTTCAAAACATACCTTTTTTTTTACTTTTCGACACAGTGTCCTTTTTAAAACGCTTTTATTAGCTTCATAACTATGTAAAAAAAATCTTGGAAGTTAAATTTGACCCACTTCCTGGTTTCCGATTGAGCTGAAATTTTGCATACACGTTTAGTTTCGATCACAAAAGCGTTTTCTTTAGTTTTTTTTTAAACTATAATATTTATTTTTTCCTTTATCCATTTAGGAAACTTTGATTTAAAATAAGAGTTGGTCAAATTCAGGAATATAATAGATACCTAACTACACAAATCTGCCGATGTTTTTTTTTTTCGCTCTCCTTATAATTTTCTAAGTGTTTTCTTTGTTTCTTGACTAGCTGACTAAGAATATACACAAGACAATTTTTTTTATCACGCGAGCATATTTTGGAACACCAAATGTTAATTCGATGATTAAGTTACTAAGTTATATTCTCAAACAGAATTTACCTAGGTACTATAAAATTATTATCTAAAAATACATTATAAACTTTTAGCTAAATCTTTTTTGTTTTATTTCTTTTATTGTCCTTTTTATTTTGATGTCTTAGAATTTTTTGTATTCAACGCCCCAAATTCACAAAAGCATTATTTCAAATCATAAGGACAGAATTGCTTGCAGATCTGTGTTATTGTTTAGTGACATTCATAATATTTGATGTTGGCTATATTCTTCTTACATAGACACCCAAAGATACTTCTCAAATGGGTACGAAGCAGTCCAAACTTTTACGCATTTCATCATGTAGCATTTTACCATTTATATTATTGTGTGTGTCTTCACAAGTAATGAGATGTGACTAAACAACAGTGCCTATTTCATCAGAAGTACCTTCCACCTAAACTCCTCAACCCAACAAGTGCAGGACACCAGTATCTTAAGCTTAGTAAGGGATGCCACCTTCTCAGGAAGTTTCACATACTTAATTAGACATAAATAACAATTTCTCACCGCCAGCAGTGCGCCCCTGCCTCACTGTAAGAAGCCCAATTAATCAGTAGACGGGCTAATGAGCAAATATTTCATTGTCCAGCTCCTTGCGCGACAGCACTTGAGGGCTGACGAATGCTGCATACAGATTATAAATGTTTGTGGATAAGTTTGTGGATATTTATTTATCCACAAACATAAAACATTCTAGTCAAACTTAAACAATGAGGTAACTATTTTTTTTATTGTTATGTTTGTTATTCTCTTCATGAAGAGAGACCTTCCACTGTCACTGAAGCGTAGACCTACGGTGCTCAAACTTGGTCTTGGTCTTTGTACATTCAGAAGTTCAAACTCAAGGTTTGCCAGCGTGCAATGGAGCGTAGTATCCTGGGTGTTAAATTAACGGTTAGGGTTCGAAACACCACACTGCGCTCCAAAACGCAAATCACTGACGTAGCTCAAAAAGTGGGATTGGGCAGGTCACGTTTGCCGTATGCCGTCTAAACTGTGGGCCAAAGGAACGAATATATGTAGGTCACATAGAAGATGCTGCCGTCTATAGTTTGGGCCTACAATATTAATAAAAGTAGAATCTGACATCTTCAAAAATCGCTGCGATGACTTTGATCGTCTTAAAAAAATCCTTTTCCCATCTCTTTACGGATGAAAAATAGACGCAGTAAAAATTATAAGGTCGAAAAACATTGCTCCGATGAAATACTAACGCACACATTCTTGGCAAACACTTTTCAGTTTTCATTTCTTCATATAATCAAAATCATAAGCAAGATAGCAGGTGATATTTCTAAACGAGCTTCAAGACTCTCCAATAACATTTCCTATACCAATAAGCAACAACTACATAGTCAACATCAACACGTCTGAAATCTTAAGTCAATTTTCTACTCCGATGCCTTAGTTAAATCAAAGGTTCTAACATTGAGTCCGGTCTGCAGAAACTATTTAAATAAGCCCGCATTGAATCCTTGCCCGTCGGGGGCAGAACGGCATTAATAATTCCCTTAGACGCACATACGACAATCGCAGTTCTCATATTATTATATTATTGGCGTCTGTGTTGGACAACCCTAAGATGTCTTGAGACGATAGACTAGTAAGGGAGCTAGGGACTCATATTCGGAGTGATAGCCGAATTTATAATTGGTTGAAGAATATTCCTGTTTTCTTAGTTTCGGTAGCATGGCTGCGTTTGTCTTTTGATAATAATTTATTATTTTGATTCTTCTTTTTGTTTATTCATGAGATATTTTTGTTTTATTTCATGAGTAAAATAGTGTGTTACCTAGATGAAGATTACTTGTTTGTAATTGACCACCAAAAATATAAACGTTAACCTTACAAAAGGTATGTTTCGATTAATAAAATGACATAAATAGAATATTGATGAAAGAATTATAAAAATATCAATGTTATTGTCAAAATGCTAAACCACTACACACATTAGATACACACTTTCGCTTATTTGTGCATGTTTTTTTTTCACTAAAATCTATTAAAACACGAGTAAGTTAATAGGTTACGAAAAATAAAAGAAACGCATTGTTATGGAACGCTTTAGAAACAACACAAACACACACTACAAATTACATAGTCACCTCAACTTATCCATGGATTAACTTGACACACATTATTCAAACATCCGCATTCCTATCTCCTGCACTAAGAGGGTTGTCTTAATCGAAACATGTCGCCCACAATGAGGGATATTCGAGGCATATGCCGTCGAGGCACGAGGCAGAGGCACGAGGCACCGTCACACGGCACACTTGGTAATAACCCGACTCGAAGCAGACAAAACATTCTCTCCTACGTGCTGATTGGATAGAGCTATGTTATTCGCGAGCCTTTGACTGAGGGGTTTTGATACTTGGGTATCGATATAATGCTAATAAGGATCTACTAGAACGAAACATTAGAGTAACAGTGCCTAATAACGTTATTTTTATGCCAGAATTGTCAATGTGTATTATAATTATCATTGATAATGAAGACTAAACAAGAGGTTTAACACGTTCACTGCGTTACGTGGCGAATTAAACCTCGTACGACGTCCGCACTCAGTGCGCGGCCGAAAAAGCTATTCCTCTCGCTCGTGCGCATTGAATTTCTACTACAAATTTCGTTGTATGAGTGAAATGACTAATATAGGTTTGGAGGCCTTCTTCAGTAGTATTTAATTTTTGAATAAAAACGTACGAGATATTATTCGCCTCGTACCGACCGAATAGTTAATGTTTACTTTACGTGCGGTACAGGGTGCATAGAGCCTCGTAACGATCTCGTACGAGGCAGGTCGATAAATCTGAGCATTGTTGTGACTGTGTCGATAAGTGACGGACGTAATTAATTATGGATGTAAAAAAACTATACACAGGAAGAGATCGAGGAAGATTTTAGAATTATCTTTTATTAAAACATAATGTTACTAGGCCAAAATCCATTTTGCTCTACATTTCTTTAGTGTTTAGTCGTGCTTCTCATCAGCTGGTAGTACCATATATTTATACTAGTCCTAGTTCAGGGCATACATTCCAAGAACTAACCACCATTGTGGCACCGAGGTCACCACCCCATACTTATGATAATGATAACAAAGTAAGTGATTCCATTCTTGATTTATCAACTACCCCCAAATCGACGGTGAAAGTAGTAACGAAAGAAAAATTACTACACTATCGCATAATCAGAATGTTTGTGTTAGTTTTCCTTGTCAAAGTCATAGAAAACATTATGATTCAAAAGAAGCTTTCTTTTTTAAATAAATGGTCCTCGATAATTTTGTTTCTTGTTTTGTTCACATCCCTATAATTTGTTTATCGATATTTTGGAATAAGATGCAATACGCGGTTGACCTCGCCTCGTATTTTGATTTCTTTGGGTGCGGGGCGGGGTGTGAATCATCTCGTAATATGTTTTATGGGATTACTATGTCAGTTTTGAACCAATCCTCGGGCGTGCTGACATATATAATATACAGACAATACACTATTTAATGGTATAATCCAAAATAAAATCCAAGCAGTTTTCATGAAGATATTCTAGTTTAAAGTAACAGTACCGTACGAGATGCTTTTGACCTAGCTCCGCACTGGACAAAAGTCTAGTACGACACGATTTTTGCCTCGTAACGCACCAGTTTGAGGGTACCCAAAATTACTGCACGCAGTGAACGTGTTGATTGGGTCATTTTACAAATATTAAGATGATCAAATAGTAGGTGCAGTATTAACAGTTCTTGCTATGCTTTACTATAACTATATTATTATACATATTATATATTTCATTGTATTTTTACATAACTTCAATACCAGCTATGGATCTTTGTGTCTGAAAATATAATATATTTTGTAAATATATTGGAATATTTCTATCAATGTTAAAAGATCAAATTATGACATCGCTTTTATATCATTTATTTCAGTAACTTCAGTCATTTACTGTGAGTTTGTACTTATTTATTAAACTGATTAAATCTTTTTAAGACCTTGCCTTCTACGAACAGATCGTAAATCTGCAATGTCACATCGCAAAGTATCAACCCCTCTTAATCGGAGTAGAATAATGACCACCGCCTGGGAGAGGTACAAATCTACATATTGGGGTGTGGGCATTTCTTGCAGCCCTGTCTGAGATATGTGTCTTAGCTCCCCGTGTCCAGACCGGGGTGGCAACAGGGACGCACTTGGTATCAATATTTTGGTATTAGGTATAATTGGGAGTAATTCGCTGTATTAATTTTGTACCATAGTATTATAGAATGTTTTTCTTTTATGAAAATCATCATTCTTTAACTTATGGGCATGTAAGAACTTGGCCTTGTTTATATGACTGTTATTTTCATCCCGTCTTATTGTCTATCGTTAAGTAATTCTATATTTCATATAGTTAGGTAAAGGTAATAAATACCAGGCACTACTGACGACTAAATGTAATCTCCATTATGTTCGTAAATAAGTTTAGGTTGCTAAAATTAAAAACATTATCAAATTTTATTAATTCTTCGGCATTTATGCAGTACTGAGTGCTGATTCGTGTTAAATTATTGAAAGATTAGTTTACTTCGCGGCAACAAGTATAAAATCATTGAAGTCTTATCAAAATTAAATGATGAAATAAGGCCTAAAAGTTTCCTTGGATTTCGGTTTCCGATATGTGGATGACATCATTATTACATTTTTTTTTTCTAGTCTATCGTTTCTCCCACTGCTGGGCAAAGGCCTCCGCGTATTCCTTCCAAACTTCTCTAGTTTGAGCCACCTCCTGCCATGTCTGCCCTGCATACCCATCATTACATATTTTAAGAAAATCTTAATCGTAAAGCCTCCTAAGTCCATCCCTTACCCATAAATGTTTAAGGTATGCAGATGCGGACCAGTGTGATAAGTTAATTCCTACCGGCGATCCCTTACCCGTATCAAAATTATAATAGAGCATGAATAGTCCGCAATATGTGGCCCGTCCTCGCCTTATTGAAAATTTAATGGCATCCTAAGATATTGCCAAGTTATGTTAGGACTATTGTTTTGGTACCATGTGTGGATCTTTGGAATTTGAGAGCCAAATTGATGAATAATATTTGGAATAGTAAGTACGGGGTATTTTAAATAGAATAGAATAGAATAGATCTTTATTTCATGTAAACCAGATACAGGCACTTATGAAATGTCGAGACTCAAGGTACACGGTTCCAAATAGTAGATCCTATGGAGAAGAACTGGCAAAATACTCCATGGAAACTCTTTTAAAATAATAGATTACAATCTTGATCAGTACAATGTTGTGGTAAGAGCTGCGAGATAATGTATTTTATTGTGAATAAAAATAAGACTAGGATAATAATGATTTGCCTCTGAATAAGATTGCCATGGCAGTTACAAGCTGCAGATGGCACCCGTTCAGGAGTATTTATTATGTCCAGATACCGTGAAAAGAAATAGGCTGAAGACCTATGTGATGGACATTCTACCTTACGAGAAATCATGGATGAGGGAAGATAACGATCGAGACGCACGCCCAAGAGATAAACTAAACCAAGCAGTGGGAAAAGAATTTGTTCAAAGAGAAGAATACTTAATAACTTCTCGTTATGTGACCCAACCAACTTAACTTACCGGACGAATTAAGAGAAAGCAAAAATAAAAATTATTATGTTTAGTGGAATTATGCCTCCTTATAGTGTTAATAGATTGAAGCCACTATAGACGGTCTTTCATATTTTTTACCGGTAAAGCTAACTTATTTATGAATAAATTTTTGTCGTTATTTTTTTTACCACATTCACCGTCTAGTTCTATTTATAAGGAAAGTTAAAAGATGGTAGTTTTGACAGTCTTGCCTTAAATTTTTTTTTACCCGGTAAAGCTAACTTATGAATGAACTCAATTTTTTTATCGTAATTTTAGTGGACCACACTCACTGTCTAGTTCTATTTCAAAGGAAAAATTGGACCTTTTGCCTTTACTCCCCTTAATTGTCCAATGCTCGAACCTTAAACATCTTAAATAGGTATTATGGCAGTGCGGTCAAGCCTTGCATAATGAGACAAGTATACAGGCGGAAGTGTGCCAGATGTTCACACGTTGCTCCACGCTGTATGGACATCATTCTACGCCCTTTGTGCCGTAAATATGGTCCTAGCTGTAGCTAAGGACCAGTTTATAGTACGGGTTATGTGCTAAGATTATTTGGCAGAAATATATACTTTTTTCAATGATGAACAGTAGTTTCCTTTTTAACACGCTTTTATTAGCTTCACCTGTAACTATGTAAGAAAATCTTGGAAGTTAAATTTGACCTATTTCCCGGTTTTCGATTGAGCTGAAATTTTGCATACACGTTCAGTTTGGATGACTAAAGCGTTTTCCATTGTTTTTTTAAACTATAATATTTTTTATTGATATATTTAATTTTTAATTTTTAAACTCATCGAATGGTTTCAAATATACGTAAGAACATATCTTCCATGTTATTGTGATTTTATTTCTTAATCAAAGTCGTAGAGCATAACATTTTATTATTTATATATTGTTACACCACGTGTTGTTCACAAAAGTGAAGCTATTATCAATGTGTAATTAGTTAGATCAAGCTAAAAAAATTCAGAGAAATCTATTCTGTTCGCAATTTAATCGGACCTTAATCGAGCGGAGAGGTCACGGGAATAAGTGCAGTCTTTTGTCATTTTTTTAAGTTCAAGTCATTGTATTCATGTCTATGGTCACACATTAAAATTAATAGACACCGTAGCTTCAATTATGTACTATAGAATAATTTCCCCGTCTCCGTCTACCACTATGGTCTCACCACATGTCATAGATAGGCCAACACCGTAGGCGTTGCGTGGGCGCACGAAAGTTCTTATTACTAGCACTGCAACGGCGAATCAACGCTGAACCAATCTTATTTGACCTCCAAACCATTCTACGTAACATCATTTCAAAGGTCACAGGTCCTGGTTCCTGGCTGATTCAATCAGATACGGTTTCCATAACATTTGCCAGATTAATGATGATATAAGGATGTGTGCTTTCTAAAGTTCCTGTTGTTATTTGCATATTGATTTAAAGATTCTTAATAACGTCCTTTCTGTATATCTTATTGTTAGATGGATTTTGTATGGAAATATACATCGTAAAGTTACCTTAGCTTAAACATAAATTATAATTAGAGAATACTTATAACTCATTTTTATGAGGTTGTAGGTACATTGCTTGTTTGGGCTCGACGCCGCTTTCGATTTCAGATGTATAAAAAAAAACGAATATTAAAATTTATCGCATAGATCGCATTTATATTTTGTTTTTACACGTATGACAGATTGACAATTTTGACAATTCAAAAAAGATGAAACAAATTAAGAAAAAGAAAATAAGTTTCACTATAAAAAGGTCGTAACATAGGCCCGGCCTTGGAAACAGCAGGTTCCAATAACCTACGACGACTCGGTTTCATCCAGCACGGGCAGAGGACAGATCTTCGTAAAAGCTCTGCGTATGACTCCTGATTTCGTTTGCAGATCTGCTACTCTTGTTATTCCATCAGTTCTTGGAAATATTCGGATGACTCTGCCCAGCTTCCATCTAAGAGGCGGCAGATTATCATCCTTGATGATAACGAGTGTGTTCAGCTGAACGTCTCTCTGGTGCGTCTTCCATTTCGTACGTGTTTGGAGTTCGGACACGTACTCCTTTGCCCATCGCTTCCAAAAGTGTTGCCTCATCTGTTCAATCACGTCGTAGCGGACCAGGCGGTGACTCGGTGTGGCTGTCAGGTCTTTGCAGATTGGGGCGGTTAGAGGCCGGCCGATAAGAAAATGAGCAGGAGTAAGGGGTTGTAAATCGATAGGATTATTGGACAAAGGTGTCAGAGGACGAGAGTTCAGGATGGCTTCAATTTGTGCCAAAACCGTACTGAACTCCTCGTAAGTAAGGTTAGCACCTACCACTACGCGTCGCAGGTGGTGCTTCCACGATTTGACTCCTGCTTCCCATAAACCGCCAAAATGAGGAGCGTACGGAGGAATGAAGCTGAACTTGATTTTATTATCTGTAGCGATATTAATAATATCTTAACTATTATTTTCAAGAGACGTAACAACTTCTCTTTCAGCCCAACAAAGTTCTTTCCGTTATCTGACATGATCTCGGCCGGTTTACCTCGCCGAGATATGAAACGTTTTAATGCAAGTATATAATCGTTTGTCGAAAGACTTGTGACTAATTCTAGATGAATAGAACGTGTACATAAACAAATAAACAAACATATGTACCCTTTAATGAGATTAGCTCCCCTGCCTCTGCGATTCAAAATCATCACTGGCCCCGCATAGTCCACACCGCAGCGCATGAAATACCCGGGTTCTAGGCGTTCTGCCGGCAAGTTGCCCATTATAGGCCGTATAGTTTTCCCTTTAATGCGCGTGCACGAAACGCAATTATACACAGTTTTCCTGGCCAGGTTTCGCCCTCCGAGAGGCCACCATGCATCACGCACGGAAGCCAGCAGGAGCTGTGGTCCAGCATGTAACAATTGTTTATGTTCATGCCGGAATATCAACAATGTAAACCTATGTTTACTACACAATAGTATTGGATGTTTTTTGTTATGATCAAAATAAGTAGAATTAGTTAATCTTCCACCTACACGCATTAAATTGTTATCGTCTAAGAAGACATTTAGACCGATTATTCTTTTCGATTTTACGACTGATCCCTTAATAAGTTCGTTATATTCGTTATGAAATGACTGCCGTTGCGCGAGCCGTGCAAGCATTACAACTGAGGCGTTTACCTCATCAACAGTTAATGAACCAATTTTGCGATTTTGTTTACTCACACGGATGTTACTTAAGAATCGCAAGAGATAAGCTGCTGTTCGCATTAACTGATTATATGAAGAAAACCGATTAAAATCGATTATGCTTATTTGATCATCTGAATCATTACATAGCATACTAACAGTGTGAGGTTGTTGTAAGCAACGCATGCTTAGGTTTGGAGCTGACGCGGCCCCATACGTCACAGTGTTGAGTTGGTATACGCCTAATTCATCAGATGAGTTTTCCCGCCACAATATAAGTTGCAGATCGTGGTGTACCAGTATTTGTCGGTACATTTTCTCCACGTCGGCACAGGCTACATACTTGTACTGTCGAAAACGAAGTAAAATCGAAACTATATTATTCTGAAGAGGCGGTCCTATCAATTGTATATCGTTTAGCGACTTGTTTGAAGTAGTAGTGGCACTAGCATCAAATACTACACGTAGTTTTGTTGTTGAACTATTCTCTCTGATAACCCCATGATGAGGGACAAAATAATATGGCCATACGTATTCTTTTATCAGAGACATGTGTTCTAAACTGATATATTCGCGTATAAAGTCGTTGTACATCTTTTTATATGAAGGTGATCGATTTAACTTATTACGTTCTAATGACAAAAATCGCGATTTAGCCTTCTCATATGAGTCACCGAGCGCATCAGGTGATTCTTTTAAAGGGATTCCTACTAAAAACCTACCACTACTATCCCGCTTAGTAGTGTTCACGAAATATTCTTCGCACCTACGTTCCTCTGCGGTGAGGATAGAAGAATCTGAGCGATCAACTTCTTCTAGTTCCCAGAATTTACGCAACTGTGTATCAATGTTTGACATTTGTACAAAATTGCACTGAGTGTTGTTGTTCACGGGTGAATTATTATTTTTTAAAGGACCGCTAATTAACCAACCTACCTTTGACTTTTGTAGGTATGGCCCGTTAGATAACCGGATTCGATCGTCATCTAACAAATCCCAAAATACGTCTGCACCTATCAAAAGATCTATTTCTGACGGCAAGTTGAAAGTAGGGTCTGCAAGACAGAAATCGTCGGGAACTTTGAGTACGTCACAATTAATGTGCATTGACGGTAGATTTGACGTGATGCTCGGCAAAACGAAACACCTAAGAGTTGTCATAAAATTATTAGTTTTTGATCGCATGTTAATGTCGCATAATTTATTCGATTGTGAGACCGACTGTCCCACACCTGATATACGTATAGTGGACTGTATAATTGATACGTTTAAACGTTTACATAGCTTCTCTGAAATGAAGCAGTTTTGACTACCACTATCCAACAGCGCTCGGGCTGTGTGATATCCGTTGTTATTATCCATGACCTCGACTAGGGCAGTGGACAACAACACGTGTGGTGTCATTACGGAAGACGTATGCATATACGAATTTGATGCACACGATACAACCGTCACCGGTTTGTTATCAGCTGACTGTGAATTATGCGCACTCGCCACTGACGACGCCGGTATGGATGTATTGACATAGCTATCGTTATGTAATAAACTATTGTGCTTGTTCTGGCACTGCTTGCACGGCCCGAACATGCACTCAGAAATTGGGTGCCCTGCCCGTAAACAGTTACGACACAACTTCTTATCATCGACTAAATTAATTCTTTCTTGAACTGACAAGTTAAGAAATTGATAACATGCATACAACGCATGATTAGCACCGCACATCACACATAGACGTGTTGATCTATTGGGTTTACCGTTAGTATTACGCGTGGACACTAAACTATGTGATTGATATACATGCGCATTTGTATGCTTTTTATTATCAAACGTATTAGTAGGTTTATTATTTTGTGAGGAACGTGAATGATTATTATGAACCATGTCTAACATATCTGCGTGATTTCGTAGAAAGCTCAACAAATCATCCAGCTTCACTTTACCCTTTTGTAAATCAGAAGAAATCGAGCCTCTATACTTCTCCCACTCGTGCTCCGTAGACGAGTCTAGTTTTGACACTATGATGTAAATGATTAAAGTATCCCACGAGTCAGTGGGTTCGTCTAGGGATTTGAGCGCGCGTATGTTACGTAACACAGCATCGATTAATTTTCTGATTTGCATCGGGGATTCTTTGCTAACAGAAGCCCAATTCTCGTAATTAATTTATAATGTGACTGAAAGTTGACTGAACTGAGATTATATTATGAATTGACAAAAAGTCATGTATTCTACTCCTCTTAAAGTTCAGTCCGATTCCAGTATGATTTGGATTCAATCTTCTTACAAACTCATTTCAATCTCATTTTTGACGTTTGTGTATAGACGAGAGTGTCAATTTTATTATCTGTGTCAGTTCAAAATGTTAGCAGAATACCGATTTGCCTTTTATTCAACTTTCGATCTCATTACAATATAATGTCACGTTTGACGTTGTTTGTTAGGGTAGGAGAATACCATTTGTGACATTTATGACATTGGTAGTAGATCGGAATGAGATCCGAACTATATTTTGAACATTTTTAATTACGAGAATTGGGCCTCACATTGTGCAGTAAACAAAGCTTTAACGTGATTGTGAATTAAAAGACGATTATTATGGTACCTAATCTCCAATAATTCCCATGCGTGCGTATAATTATCCGCTGTAAACTCTAATGCACTAATAACCTGGAGTGCGGAACCACTGAGAGACGACTTTAAATAATGGAATTTCTGAATGGCGTCTAAATCGCCTCGTTTATGAATCATAGACAAATATGAATTTTTGAACTCGAGCCAGTGATCATACGTACCGTCAAATGAGGGGAGTTTTATCTGGGGTAATTTTATAGAAATTGAATTATTTTTATGCGTACGTGAGCACTGAGAATTGTCACTTTCGTCTTGTACTTTACCAACATCAGTTAAACATTTAGCTACAGACATGATAGTGAAATATTCATTTTCAAACGATTCCCTATACTCAAGTTGTTCAAGCAAATCAGCGTCATCAAGTAAATGTTCAATCGCGTTTTGAATTTTGTTGAAAGATTTGAGAATGTTAGATACTGATTCCATGCGCAGAACAAGCTCTGCATGTTGCCTATCCGACAGCGTGACATTCTCAAACCTCCCAATGTATTTCCCAAATAAAGTCAAACGCCCTTTGAGGGTTCCCCTTTGCTTCTTGAGATCGCCTAAACTGGATATACCTCCAGCCTCACAGTAATCGTCGTCGCTCATTTTAACGGTTTATGTAGAAACAAAAGCTACTTACGTTTTTCACCACCGACGAAGCGCTGATAGAAAGGCCCGAGGAACGAACTGAAATTCCAAAAATAATAGTACGGTATTAGCACAAATTGAGAGAAGATGGGGAAAAGGAACGACCGGCCTGCCTGACCGTTGTAGTGTCCGTCCACGTCCGTACGACCGTAGCGTTGCATCCGCTACACCGCCGCCGTCTTCTGTTCTGTTTTGATCTGATTTTCCGTATATTATATCCGGCTCGAAGGACCAATGTTTGGGCTCGACGCCGCTTTCGATTTCAGATGTATAAAAAAAAACGAATATTAAAATTTATCGCATAGATCGCATTTATATTTTGTTTTTACACGTATGACAGATTGACAATTTTGACAATTCAAAAAAGATGAAACAAATTAAGAAAAAGAAAATAAGTTTCACTATAAAAAGGTCGTAACATTGCTCTACCTACATAGTTTCCTTGTCAACAAATTTGCTGTAGGTGATCGGTACACGACATATTTGTCCCTATAGCAACTCTAACCTTTAACAATGTCAGCAGGCTTAACACGGCAGGTGGACAAACCCGTTTCCTCCATCTTTTGTCTACTTGACAGAAGACAAAATGAAAAATTGACTTTGAAAATGGTAAAGAGATCGTTCTGTCCCCGATTTTTCCTCATTGTGCAGTACTAGCCCTGCTGAGATGACTAAAGACCCAAATAACGTTAAAATTGTTCAAAATATCACAAGCATTTCCACTATATTTCGAGAAAAGTCTAAAGGCGTGTTTGTTCGGTTTCCAAAAAAATTACGACAAAATTTATCCACGAATTCAAAATTAGAATAAAATCATAGTTCTAAATCCAAAACTTAATCAATTCAAAACTACATTCTAACATAAGTGGGTTGCCCCCACCGCCCGGGATCCTAGGGGGACTCCGGGATCCCGGGAACTTGGTGGCACATGTGTGCCTAATATCCCTACATTTGTCAGTCTGTAATTGCGAAGTGATTCTACTTTCCACTGTCCCTTATTTAAATCTTAATGTTAGTTCGGTCTATAGTTTTGATTAAGTATTCCTTCCAGTCGTTAAGTTGAGCTTTTGCTAAGCTAATTTCGGTTAGCATACTTACCTTCGGTGTTATAATTTCTCATGGTTGAATTTAAGTTAGTATAAGTATGTATGTGGATGGATGTAAGAGAAGAGAGAGACCCAAGAAAAGATGGATGGATTGTGTGAAATTTGACATAGCTTATAAGAACGTAAACTGTGAGATGACGTCTAATAGAGATGAATGGAAGAAGGAGACATATTTCGCCGACCCCAAATAAAATGGGATAAAGGCAAGAGAATGATATTGAAATGATGTCAGAGCAGATATTCAGTTCATACATTTTCAAGGACGTACTGCGAAGGATGTCTACCGAGATTGAGGAGCAGACAGACAAGGTTCGATGATACGACAAACTACCTGCGCCAAGCAGAACCAACCCTGAGAGAAATGCATTGCAACAAAATTTATCGAAAGCTTTCATCGCAGAGCTTGTAATACGCTACAGGTTTAAACAGAGCCACATCTGCGTTTAGTTAGATACTTGGTATATGGGGTATGTTAAAAAGCCAAGATTTCGATAAGATTGCATACTTATTCAAATTATGGAGTTTGTCTAATAGAAACGCAGATAAACAGGTGGTAAAATTATCAATAATGAATAAAGTATCAACCTCAACTAAGATTATCACAGTTCACTGCTGGAGACATACATACATCTTAGAAGCCTGGTATCTAGCTTAGATAAACAGGATGGTGACGACGTTATAACATAATTACGATGAAACCACATATATTATTTGGTATCAAGTACTGAAACCGCACACAAAAAAATACCCATCGATTTTCACGAATGTTATACTTTTGCATATTATTTCACTTTACTTTCATTCGCCTAGGTGAAGTGACAGCAGAGTAGAAACTTATGTCATCTCTATCTATTTTATACGTGTAAATAATGATTATTTTAGTAAGAAAAGGTTAGAAGAGACTTTTCAAATTTCGCTTAGAGATCGTGATATGTTTAAGACAACACGTTTTCATCAACCATTATTAAAACAAAATGCAATAACTTTTTTTCCTTTCTGAAATTTTACCGACATTCACACTTAATAAAAACAAAATAAACCAGAGCCGATTAAACAAATACGTTCACAAAAACGCTGACTGCATAGAGCGTTGCAGCGGCGGCCATATTGAAATCAAAAATGGCCGCCTGTCAGTTGTCAGCAGTTTTTTGCGCTTGCTCAACGTACATGTTTACGTAATCGGTTCAGCGTTCTTTTTGTTTGTTCTATATTTGAATCGTCGATTGTTTTCCCGCTTGCGTGTAATTTGGCGGATCGAGTGTTTACACAACGTTATTGTTATGTGTATGTCAGCATGTATTGTGGTTAAGTGTGCGTTATGAAAATGAGTCAAGGGTGGGTGTATGTGAACTCGTTATGGTTTTTGCACCCAAATTTTGTGTATCGCAACACATTGAGTTGTTTTATTTTTATTAAATGAAATTTAAATTAATCCAACTTATTACTGTCCCACTGATAGGCACGGCCATCTTCTCGGAATGGGAAGGGTTAGGCCTTAGTACACCACGTTTGCCTAGTGTGGGTTAGCGGACAACACACACCATTAAGAACTTTATGAGACCCTCTCAGATGTGCAGGTTTCCTTATGATGTTTTCCTTCACCGTTAACGCAAGTGATAATCAAATTCTGATCCGCACATAAATTCGAAAAGTCTGAAGTTTCGGGTTCGAACTCAGACCCTCCTGCATGGAAGGCAAGCGTTCAACCGCTAGGCTATAACTGCAATGTTATTTTTATTACCCGGGAGTAATCAATATTCTTCCCTTTTAACCTTTAATTATTACACTTACCCGCCTGCGTTCTCTTACCTGTCAATAATTTCTTATAATTTTACTAAAGACTAAAGAAATTTGAATTTTTCTTTACCAAAATACCAACTTATTAAATTGATGGTTAACAAATTCTTTCATAAACGAACCGAATGAATGACAGTTCACTGAATCGTGCTTGAAAAGGGTAACCGTGTCCTTCTGGCATAGATAAAAATAAACTTCGGTTACATTTTTTGTAATTTCATAATATTTACGGTAATTACGCAATGTTCTGACGTAATGACAGTATGACACAATAAATATGGCGCGTCGTGAAACTTCGATCGCACAGACACGAGCACACGACCGCCGAAAACCCCCGAAGATAAATCAATTCTTATTCAACCTTAAGCAGTGCCCTTAAGGTGTAAAAATGTATTGCCGTGTCATCTATTTCTATTTCTGCTTACTGATTGAAGGTCACGTCGCTGGCGTTTGGCGCGCAGCGATGCCTTCTGATTGGTTGATCAATTAAACTGAAGTATAACAAAAACATTCATATAGGTAGGTAATTTAATTATAGAATAATTATTGTTATTGTCATTGAATTCTGGAATTATTATAATTAAATTATAGAATTATTGTGTTTAAATTGTAATTAAACTGTAGAGTTATTGTATTAACCTAACTGAAATTAGAAATATTGTAATTAAATTGTAAAATTGTTCACTTAAGGAGATAATTACACGAGTGACGAGCCCTATATTTTTTTATTCTTTTTGTCTCTTAATAATGACCATCTATAATTGTAACACTAGGTAATTAATTTATAAATGAAATTTTTAAAAATATTTTTACGCCTTGCATGGCAAAACATATTGGAAACTTCACACCATTAATTGAAATACCTATTTATGTACCTATGTTTTCACAAATAAAAATTATTCTATTCTATTTCTCGGGTATTTTAATATATCAACTGCAGGTACATCCATAAGCCATATAAGTTGTGTTGTACTGTAACGTAAGCTAGGATGAAATAATGTTCCTATAGAAATATAGTGAGGTAATGTTATTTGGATTGAATAAAAATATAAGGTTACGCAATTACTTTGTTGTTTGTTTGTCACCCTCGTATCCAAAGACGTAAATAAACATATTGTTTGTCCAGATATTTTCAGGTCTTTTGTTTGAGACTCGTTGCAAAACAACGGAATTGGACGCAATTGAATGTAATGTTTCTTGTCAGTGGTACTAAAACATTAATTGCCGTTATATAGGCAATATATTTCATAAATTTTTGTATGAAATTAGTTTCTGATTTTTAATTTTGATAAACATGCTTACCGCCTAACATTCTGTTTAACAATGACTTGCTTTGATCACCTGATAACATGATAATACAGTTTAGTCGAGGAATTTCATATCTGTGTCAATTTAATTATCTATGCAAACCCTATAAGGCACGAAGGTAAGTGTACTACATCATAGCAAACCTACATTACGCGGCTAAAACCATAAACACGAAACCCAACTCCGTCATAATCGAAAACTTTTTAATTGCACCCAATTTGCGACCAATCGAAAAACCGTTTTGTATTACGAATTTCGAATCGAATGCATTTAACGAAGTTTAGTTCGTGCAAGTTCGCGTCGCTTCATGTAAATTCGCTACTCAAAATAATGTACACTTCGAATTTGGAGTGCATACAGGCTGCACAATTTTTAATTGCCACCAGTTTAAATTTTGAATTTGGAACAATAGAATATTCGCTGCTACGAATATTGCGTTCAAAATTCAAAACGAAAACCTTTTCGTAATGCCATAATGTGAAGCCTTTCTACGAATGAAGATTTGTTTTCAATAGTTAAATTAATTTAATCAAATTGAAGTAAAGTGTACGAAAAAAACTTACCTAGACTTACCTCGATAATCTACCAAGGAAAGAAATCATTTTATGATACAACTTTCAGATATTTTTGTTATAAAGATTCGCAGCCCATCACACTATAAAAACCTATTTCTTGAACTTACTATTCGAATAGAAGTGAAAAATGAATAAAGATATGAAAAAAAGCCCTACAAAACATTTCAATATAAAAAAGGTCCGAACAATCTAACATATCTATTACACAGATTATACATTACAACGATACCGTATTGTTAGGCGCGTGCGCCGTATCATCTGAGACATAGATTAGGTACTGTTTCTTTTATAATTATATAGATTACGTTAAGCACGTGTTGTGAGCTTCAGTGTTGAGGGTTAGCGGGTGTTTAATCGATTTTCGAAGGCGAACGTTCGCTTATCACATAGATAAATAAAGTATGTATGTAGGATATACCATAATCATGTGGGCCTCACGGCTGCACCAAGAAGAAGAATTGCAGACATCAATGCCCAGCGCTGATTTTCGACTGAACCCACTAATCTGTAAACTGTCCATTAGTCCTGCAAAATCTAATGTATCTTTAGATTGTGACGAGATGTACTAACGGTCTACGTGTTTTATATTTAAATTGTTTAAATGGTAAGACAGATTACAAGCTTTTTAGTTCTTGCCAAATCGAACCTAAGTAAAAAGTAAACTATTAAATGGCACAACAATTAATTTGCAAGCTTTTTAATTCTTGCCAAATCGAAACTAAGTAAACATGATATGGAACAACAATTAAATGGTTACTAAGGTTCTATGGGATTAGATAGAGTCTAAAGCAATGCCAAACATATGCCAATGATCGAACCACTTGACATTACTTCGATCTTCATTATTCATTATTCTTCTTCATTATTTCTTCTTATTTCGATTCTTCTTTTCATTGTAGACGTTTCGAAATTATCGAACATTCGACAACTCCCGCTAACCCTTACAGTAATACAGCGGGAACTTTAGAATGATATATTAGAGTACTTATTATAGATTACTGTTGAGGACTACTAGCGCCATCTAGTGGCAAGGAAGCAAACCAAACCATACTAAGCGGTGGGAGGCGAGCTCCGCAGGGGCGCGCGCAGCGCGACCCGGGTCCAAGATTCATTCCACTAGCACGACGATTAATGTAGCATTGTACCTACTATTTTTAATTATATTCATTGTTCTTTTTTTATGCAAATATAATAGATTAAAACCAAGTTAATAAAGCATTCATTTTCGACGCCTAAAATCACATCCCCAAGGAAGGAATTATTCACACCTGCCAAAAACACACACAAGCCTGCACAATTACTATTGACAACGTGTTATTGTGATCAATACATAGAGTAGGTAAGTGTTGGACAAAATAATAGATACGTTATGTACTGGATAATGGATACTACATACCGCGATCTTCAAGAATCATTGGAGGCTTGGAAGTCTTTTGACTGGTGTGGAGTACTCAAGTTAGGGTACATTATGAGGTTTTAGTATGTAACTGTCAACCTAACCAGAGAAAATTGTGCTCAGATTTAGAATAGAATAGAATAATATTTATTTGCTTAAAAACATGGTATAAAAGATGGTAAAATACAAAATAACAAGAGCATACATGTTTTTGCTTAACAGTTATAAGCGTACAAATTTTCACAAGCATATTTAACATTTATTATCAAAGAAGTCCTTGAGACTATAAAAATTATGACTACACAACCATTCATACAATTTATTTTTGAATGATCTCATATTTAGGGTCTTGAAATTACTTGGTATCTTATTATATATGTATACGTACACACATGGATATACAACTTTTATTATATTTAGCTAGTCTCGGAAGGATATCCAGTACGAGCAGTGTAGTACGAGTAGTGAGTACTAGTGGTCTCCCAGTGGTCGAAATTCGACCTTAATTTTAGCTTTCTGCACTCCTTCTCCATATAAACTTTAACTATGCCAAATCTCACAGTTTTCACACAAGTTTTCTCTTCACGTATATAATAGTGGCGGCGAGGAAAATCGGTACCTATAAAAGTAAAAAAAGTAAAATTAGTGAAAATAAACATATAATTTACTATAGGTATTGAAATTAACGAATTCGACTTAGTAGGTAAATGGGTGTTGGCAAAATAAAACCAAAAATTCTTTGGCGTCAATCCAACCCATATAACTGAACTTGATTATTCACTGCCATTATTTCTTCTTATGTTGCTAAAAATTGCCGTAGTATAAATATATTAGCCAGATAGCAAGGTCCTTAAAAATTGTACTTACGGAAGAAATTGTTGAATGTTAAAAAAAATAAGACAGCATCGCCCTCCCTTCATCGCTTCCTATGTGTTATAGCTGTGGAGAAGAAGCAGTGGAACAAATTCCCAAGTAACACATTCCCATTCTTAACGAGGCTGACAGCCCAGAAGGCTAATTCATATAATTTTATGACGTGCCGATCATATTGCAGTGACGCTTGGACTTGACGCGAGCATATCTCGCTGAAGCTAAGAGAACACAAATGACATGTGTTGTTTTGATCAAAATTTTACTGCAACTGCACTTCTTTAGTTACGTGAATTAGCCCACAGAGTGCGCCGAAGTTATGTAGGTACCGTCATCACTCCGGAAAGTTCTTTCCGTCCACCTTATAGAACCACCAAACAAAGCCTTTACTTGTGACGTGAAGCGCCTTTAAAATTACACCCAAATATGATGGGTACCAGGTCAGAAAATTCGACAGTAACGAAATGCGTTTATTTTATAAACCAAAGCATTTATTTTATAATTCTACTATTTTTTGTCCTTTGCGCCAGCGCCACTCATATTAAGTCCTGCGCTCATAAAACCACAAAAGATTCATGACCACTGACTACCATCTTTGACCTTACAGTTACTAGTACCACACAACACGAAATTAATAAAATAATAAATAGATAACCTGGCATTATATTTTGCAAACCAATTTACAGTAACAAAGGGGTTCACATCGATACGGGTCCGTTAGGTGCACGCATTTTTGATATGCCACACAATGCCGCCGATATTTCTCATAAATTGTTGATAAATTCCAGATATATG
The DNA here is from genome assembly GCA_932294325.1 of Allophyes oxyacanthae. Lineage (NCBI taxonomy): Eukaryota > Metazoa > Arthropoda > Insecta > Lepidoptera > Noctuidae > Allophyes > Allophyes oxyacanthae. The sequence goes on from OW028625.1 coordinate 3,872,754, forward strand.
GATGCTGGATGTGCCCTCTTATAATTTGATTTGAAGAAACTTCTCATACGAATATCCAGAGTTCGCTTAGGTACATGACATACCTATAAAAGTAATTAAATTGTCTTGTGAAGCTTTAAAAATACTTTTAGACATTGAAAAGGATTATTTTGTGTAATAAACCTGAAACAGTAAGCTTATCATAGCATAGCAGCAGGTGGTGATCAATTACCTATATTGAGTAATTTTCTTACAGAAGTAAGAAAGCCAGAAGCCATGCTAAAATAAATACCAAAATTATTAGATTGTTCCAATCATGAAAAACATTGTCAATCCCTCACTAATCTTTAGCGTTGCCTTACGGAGTAATCAGCCCTCAGCATTGCACTGTCCTCCTATCACAACAGATTTCATTAAATTTGGCAAATTCTCAAATTGAGAGGAGCAGAAGGCACCTACTAGCCCAGAACATAATATTATTATTCTTTTATTTTATTAGTCCCATTAGTTTATTATAAACCGGCCAAAAAGAGGCGCTGTATCTACTTCAACAGTAAATCAATCTTGTCTCTTCTAGGGACAAAGTATTTCGAAGCTATGGCGATACCTTCGGCTATTTATATCGTTAATAGGATCGACTCATTTGGGCATGACTGGCGGAACAAACGCATGTGGGGTCCGTAGTACCAACATTACGGGACTATACATTTTTATTTTTAAGCTTTTGTTTTCGTAGGTTAATTGAGTGTGTGCTTTGGAGGTCATGTGTTTTTTTTAGGGTTATTTGCTTGTACCGTTTGAGAGGAAAAAATGCTGACAAAGCTAATATTGTGCGAATTGGTGGACACCACAGAATATAAAGCACAAGAGGAAATGATAAGTAGGCGGAGCGAGTGCCATAATTATGCGGAGTTACGCAAACTTCAGTATAGTCTGTTTTAAGCCTCGGGTTTATCCATTCTGTTTTATTTTTAAATGTGACCGATTTTTTTTTCTACGTCAATGGTTGGCCAATAACCCTTCAGAATGGTCTGAATTAGTGGAGAAGTCAAAGATTTTTATTTCAACTGGCCCTTTGCAGGCACTTTCAAAACGTCGTGATTCTAGGTGCATGGTTCCAAGTGGGTTGGTCCTGGAGAAGATATCGGCAAGAAACTCCAGGGATACTCTTTTCATAAATCAAGTTTACAATAATATGTGGGTCCGCGGGAGCGGCCCCGGCTAAAATTCGACTTGAATTTAAACAATATTACAAAAAAAAAGAACAGCAAAGATCATAAGTACCACTACAATTTAAACAATACTAGTAGTACGTACTTAACACTCAATTCACCTAATTCAGAATACAAGGGAAGCGTCATTAAAATTAGTTTGTGAAGACAAGAAGCAGCGGGTCACCAGGGAAGCCGCATGTGCAGAAGATAATCACTTCCATACGTCTCCATCGTCAAAATAGTCTTTGATCTTGTAATAGGCCTTCCTTATGAGGACAAGTATAACTCGGGTTTTAAACATTTTATCAGTAAGCTCGGTAAATCTTATGTACGGACTATTCAATAAACAGGGAGACGCAATAAAAAATTAACGGATATCACTGTATTTATTATCATACCACATGAGGTTTAATAAATAAAATTGATCATCATTTAACTGTAACCCTCTGTGAGACTATTGTATTTCTAAATCAATTAGTTTTATTGTAACTGTATCATGTTACGATCGTAATTGGTGATGATGATGATTAGTTATTGAATGAAGAGTAAGACTGCTGTGTGAGGGATAAACCCAAAATTGTTACGGTGGTTTTATCAAATATCGTATTTCTTTTTTTATTTAGTCTGTGCAGTCTCTTGGGCAATGTCCTCCCCCAATTTCTTCAATACGTCTTTTTCTTGCGCCACCTCGAACCAACCCCTCTGGCAAGCGCCCAGGTCATCTCGCCACCTATTTCTGGGCTGGCCTCGACAGTGACTTCCATCTTCAGGTCTTCATAGTGTAGATACATTTTTATATTTGCAACGTTTTTTTTATTTACTAACCTTCTTAGCTTTTATATATTTTTTACATATTTTGCGGTTTTATATATAGGTATTAAAAGCTACTAAGAAGAAGGCTTCTTGAAAAACTAAACTATCTGATGATAGCAATCTTCAACACGTTTTGAAAATATATACTATTATGAGCGCGATACACTCGCACGTGTATCGAACACTTACATCAGCGAACCAAAAGTAGTAGTATAATAATATGTTAAAAATAATCGACTAAAATCGATCAACAATAACAGAACAACCATACATTACAGCACTATTCTGTTAGCAGGAAGAACGCGCACGCGCACGTTCCCACGTGCCCCCTTTGTCGGCTCGCGACAAAGCATCGCCGACAACATGCCTCATCTATGAAACAACCCAATCCACTCGAAAACAAACCATAACTTGTAGTTAAGAAAGTTTGAATTCAGAATGAATGGCAACGGAAAAATCGAACCTATAATTCCATTTTCAAAAGATGTAACTGTCATCTCTTACAGATGAGTTCGAGTCGTATCGACCAATGATAAGGTTGGAATTTACATGGCCTAACCAATGAGGTGGCTTCAAAAAGTTTCGCCGTGAAGGCAACATTGACCCCTCATTTAAGGTAGGGCAATTGTTTATCAATATGCCTATGATTAATGTGTATGATGTGCCTTCGTGATCGCATCGCGGTCGGCTGGGGGCAATTAGCCGCGATCACGATCGACCAAATGATATGTGATGGCTAATGTTGCTAATTTGTTCGGGGGGTCGGCGTATGGGCGATAATTTGTATAAACGATTCATTATTGGGTTCAATGGAGATTGGATGCTGGGTGAATTGAGAGGCTCGTAATTAGAAACAAACAGTTATCTATAGAGACCTATGACATCGATTAAAAACTGACCACCGCATTCTTTTCCGTGGGATAACCACGATAGTAGTATCAGGTGTTTATCAGTTGCAAAAAGCATTTTTCTTTAAATGCTGTAAAGGTCAGAATATAAATAAGGATTAATCTATTGACAAGAAGGTCACACACATCTTTAAAGTGACAACTTCCCAACTAGCACAAAGTATAGTATAGTTGTATAAGAGCTAAAGGTGCTAAATGCTAGCGCCATATACACACACAGGCTACACAGGGCATTTGCAACAAATTACGAGTTCCAATAAAACTGTAAATTTGCCACATAGGATCTATATGAGATGCTTAGACGGATATGCGGCTCGTGAACGATAAAACATTAAAGTCATTCAATATGAGATTCTAAAGTGCCAAAAGGGAAACCTACGGAGCCTATACAGCTTTCATATAGTCTTTCGGGGTATAAACTACAAATATGCTCCAATAAGTGGATATTGGCACTATTAGAAGTAATAGCAGCTCTTTAAATACATTATGTGACTTCTGTTTTCACCCATATACCTCTACTTTCGACCTTTAAGCTACAATATAGGCAGCATAATTATGTTACTTATGTGCTATTTGGGATATGCCTTCTTTTTAGCGATAGGTAGTTTTATTATCAGGAGTGCTCCGCGATAGGCTGTTGATGATAAATCTCTTAAATCTTTGAAGATAAAGATAAATATAATAACTTATACTTCTTTTGTTCTGCATTCATCTTAGTAACACTCCACTACTGTTAAATTTTACGGTGTTACACAAAGACCAGAAAAGCGTTTGTAATTATTGTTCCATAGCTGTATTGAAGCAAAAATAATCCCAACAAATTTCTACCCAATATATCAACCATTAAGTTCATAACCAATAAATATTCATAATCCCTTGCAGACATCATGAGGTGGGCGTAAGCCGTTTCGTCCTAATTCTAGTCAAATAATTTCCTTTAATACTTGGCTAAGTCGGCCGTTGTGCACAATGCCATAGTATGTCACACGTAATGTGTGCACTGACAACGCTTGCTGACGCCATTTTGTATGCAGGTGTAGGTGTTTTGATACTTGAAAAGTAGACCAGTTATTTTTTGCTAAAGGAAACAATATTAGATAAGTGGTATAATATTCCGTGTAAATTTTTTGCTTTAGAGGTCTAAATAATATGAAATAGAAAACTCTTACAATTTTTTTTTTCCTTTGGAAATTTTCTACTACATAAAAAGCTAAAATCAATATAAATAGATCACATTAATAAATAACTGACTGACTTTATTAAATTAATTAATATTGCCACTCGTCATTTCGTTTCATACAAATGATAAGTATAGTTATAAGACTATGGGAATATTACAGCATAGGTTCTGGCTTTTAAAAAGTAAGATGTCGGTATGGATCACTGCGCATCGTTAAAATAATCATAATAATACTTGCAGCATGATGTCACGATGTAAGATCGTGCAATTTAAGTTCACACGAAAGTTTCTATAAAATTGTATATAAGTTCCCAACATGAACCGCTTGAGACAGATTGCTTTGCATCACCCTTCGAAAGGACCATACAACTTTCTCGCTAATATCACAGGCATCTACAAATTTAATGTTGTTTTGGTGTGACTTGGATGGTAAATTATTATAAAAATTACTTGCATACCGGAGAAATGGCGAAATCTCTAACCATCAAAACCATAAAGCAATCTTTTAAAAAACGAAAACTATCAAAACTTTTAATCGACGTATAGAGGTATAGTTTCGGCGACACTAGTTCAGCGAAACGGCGTCGTTTATCCGATATACGAGAGACGCGATCACTCGCAACGTGTACCACGATTATACACTAATGCAGCGTGTGTTTAATTCACTTATAATGCGTTTTGTTCAGTGTTGCCATAGCAACAAGTTTCTGTCATTCTATAGGAACTGGAATACCTACCCTTTTCTCAGTCGGTATGTAACTTCTTCGAAAGTTAACATCTATTGAAGAAATTTGAATAGGATTACATCACATTGGGAATAAACCATTTCGTAGTGGAAAGATTAGTGATAATCAGCAATTTTTTTTTTTTTTTATACAAATATGTACAAAGGCGGTCTTAATGCCTAACGCATTCTCTGCCAAACAACCTTAGGGTGATGCAGCGACAAAAACATGGTAGATGTCAAATAATCCCATGTTCCTTAGCTCTTTCCTTGCATCCCTATTACTACCCCTGAGATATTAGAGTAAGTTCCAGTCGAATATCAGTTTGAAGTATTTTCCACGAACCTAAGTCGTCAACAATAAATACACTGGATGCTGATAAAACCGTTGGACGATGCCGTAATAAGACTCCTTCTTCAATTTCTTCAACCAAGTTGTTCTTTAGAAACAATTTACCGAACTTCCACGTCTTTCGATTTCCAGTTTAAGTACCAAAAGAGAATCTGTGATAAAAAGTTACTTTAATCAGCCTACCATAGTATATTGGTGAACAATTTTTTTATTAGCTTGGTCCTCACCAAGCCTTCCTCACCTCCCTTCCTGGGCAATCCTCTGACTGGGGGGACGGAGGGGTGTGCCAGACTCTTATCAGCTAAACTCACTACGGTGATTCACTTTCTGCACCTGCTGGACTTCGGGAACTCTTATAGGTCGCGCCGGAGCGCACCAAACTGCCACTCTTGCTTTTTTTTTACTCATAATTTTGTCGAGGCTTCAGTGCACCTTGGTGACTATGCCAGCCTCGTAAGTTCACTCTATAACAAAGCTTATCTATAACAAACTACTACTATACTTTGCCATCCCTGTTAGGGCACATCTTGGAGGGGGAGACTATGTAGAGCCCCTCCTAAGCCTACTGGTGTTCCTGTCTCTCTTTAACAGGAAGATCATATCCATAGTCACTACATTGGATAACGCCAGTCTTCTCCCACTGATGTAGTTTCCCAGGCGTTTGAGGAAGATAGTTTTTCTCTTCCCCATAAAACCAATAAACAAATTACCTTGAAATTCGCAAGGAACTTTCTCCAACATCACCTACATTCGCGATCGCGTTACACAACTGCTTGTACCCGAGGCGCAGCGTGAAGTAAACACGTCACCGCGACAGGTCTGCCCGGGACACGAACCCGCGACACGTACAGATACTACCGTATCGGGTTACTGATTTAGTGCAGCGTGTCGTCACAACGTGGCGGTTGGGGGTTGGATACAGGTATGAGAGATAGCGTTTTTTACAGCAGATGCATTTTTTCTTCATAATATTTGTATAAGTGAGCTCCAAAATACAGATCGCTGAAGTTGATCAGCCGGCCTCAAACTTAACTAGCTGGGTTGGTTACCTGTTGGACAAACTGTGGGCAAAACTCACCACTGAGTGGAGCCCACACTACGTTAGATGACGTCGCAGCAGACCCAGAAGAAGATGGCGGAACGAGTTAAACACCTATTGGAAGGATTCGCCGCAATTTTTTTATATAGAGATAAGTACAAGGAATACGGCCTTAGCCAAGCATTGGGACAATAACGGCTGAAAAAGACCACTCATTTTTTTCCGGATATTACCTAATGATAATCATGTTCGAGAAAATGTCAAGAGCACGATAATATGATTATAATATTAACATCTTTTGCCAAGCGGGAAACAACATGGTGGAAAAATAAACATAATGGCAGGATGTAGAAGTCTTCACACCTAGTATCTATATTCCTGCATGGGAAATTCATTTATGCTAGGACTGCTGAGGAATTGGAGTAGGTAAGTCTCTACCTGTTTAGAATCTTCAGGTTTTCAAAGAGAACATTGGTTGTGTCATTTAGATTACTCACAACTATTAGTCAAAACGTTAGTTACATCAACATTTTTCATCAGATTCAGTAAGTACCTCCACGAGTGACGACATCTGAGATTGTCTGGCGCACCCTGGACAGTCAGCCTCGATACTACCATTGCTGACTGGCTTATCTTTCCACTCCGACATGGGTGATTCTCACGTGATAGCACGTGTTGAGACAACAAAAGACAGATTAGCCTCAGTGTGATCATTATTCTGATTGGACACTGCTGCCCACTGCTGTCCATTGCCATTAAAACTAGCAGCATTGACCGCCTATATTATAACAACCACATTGATTTGACCTACTATTTGGCACCGCGCACCTAGAGTCTCGACCATAAACTTATTATTACTAGTGGTAACCAGTATAATAAGTTTATGGTCTCGGCATTTCAAAAGTGCCTGTATTTGGTTTACATGAAATAAAGATCTATTCTATTCTGTATCAGCCAATTGTCTATCAGAATAAGAGAAATCAAGTTCTATGTTCTATCAGAATAAGTAAAATTCGCTTGTCTTGTCAACATAACCTAACCCTTACACACAAAGGGGCTTGTAGGAAACAAGATTAAACGTTGTATGTGATAGTTTATTCGGAACTTTATTTTCACTACAGTATTTTGTATCACTACACTATTTTGTATCACTTCACGATTTAACGCGAATTTTTATGTTCACGTTACGGTGTATTTAAATAAAGACGATTAAGGCGCATGTGAGACGTGCGAGTTGCTATAAATTGTGTGAGGTTTTTGCCCTACTGCATACTGGTGGACGGACGAACAATGTAGTAGTATTATGTAAGGATTTATCTTTAGGAGTTGCAATAAATGAATACTATTAAGACTTTGGACGTAAAAACTTTTTAAATGGAGAGGGGAGATCATCATAGGATTAGCGGGCTGAAGTGGCAGTGGGTTAGTCACAAGCCGAAGAAACGATGATCGTTGGGGTAGACGAGTTCTCCAGTGGAGACTGCAGTGGCAGAAAGTAGATGCAGAGAGTCGAAGACGGGGCTCAGTGGCGCTTACTGGGAGAGCCCTATGTCTGGCAGTGGACGAATATGGGCTGATGATAATGATGATTATTAATTTAGATGTCTACGGAGTGCGTGATAAACCTGTCTTCAAAATAGACGTAAAGAAGCTATTAATGAGAGCCAACGGTCTTATTCTTGATGCGGAATAAGGAAAGAAAATTGCTTCAAATGGGCGATCAATAGTGACTCTGTTCGGTCAAAGTTATCTATCAGCAGGACCAGTTCCAGAAGCCTCAAGGTCTTTTGTCAAATGATGCGCAACGTGGCTAAGATCTTTCTATAATTCGGACCATCAATTGGGAAATATTTATCTAAAAAAATAATTCGTCACTTCAAACAACTTTTGCAACTACCTACTATAATAAAATAAATGAATCCTGCCCATTACTATTCCACTACTGAGCACGGGCCTCTTCTTAGAATGAGGAGGGTCAGGCCTTAGTCCACTACGCTGGCCTGGTGCGGGTTGGTGGACTACACACCATTGAAGACTTTATGAGGCTCAGGTGTGCAGGTTTCCTCACGATTTTTTTCTTCATCGTTAACGCAAGTGATAATCGACTTGCGATCCGCACATAAATTCGAAAAGTCAGAGGTGTGGGCTGGTTTGGAATTCAGACCCTCTTGCATAGAAGGCAAGCGTTCAATCACTAGACTATTACTGCTTATAGTATAAGTAGATATTTAAGGTAGGTTTGCAACTAATCGGACCTAAATTTAGATACGTAGGACAAGAGTTACAATGTATCCAGTCGGTGCTTGTAAAATATGAGACGCCCCCATACCCAGTGAATTCTCGTCTATTAATAGCCTAAACCATATGTCCCAATATTTCCTAATACCGAATATTGTTGCCTAATGCGAACTGTAAGCGAATAAACAACAAACCTTCGCCTCCATACTAAGGCCGGCAATAAAGCCGTATGGTGTCCGATTTGATAAGATTACCCTACACATAAATTTGTCAGTGATCTGTCTGTGTACACGCCAACGTATTCTATCTTACCCAAGATATGTATGAGCAGTGTATGTTGAAATTGAATCGATTTTGTAAGATGGTTACGGCTTTATTTGTGATTGCGAGTTTGTTTGTTGATGTTTGTAAGATTAAGTTTATGAGCACTGAAATAAAACAAATTCTTCATAACTTTTAAAGTTAGTCGATCAGTTTGAAGAGGAACAAAACTAAGAAGTTTTGCAGGTACTTTTAAAATGTAGGTGAACGGTTCCAAAAGTTGGTTGATCTTATGGAGAAGATACTGACAATAAACTCCGTGGATCAAAGATTGAACGATAGCAAAATGTATGTCCAACTGATTTACACTTCGACACTTACTTGATGGTCTATTTTTACCCCAGAGCTTAGACACCATAGAAAATACGTCTAAAAATAACAGTACCTATATGTACATTTGTGAACATAAAAAAAATTACTCTGAGCTGATTATTAGACAAATCGCGTGTGGAGGAACGAGGTATGGTGTTCCTCCATTGAAAAGGGAGGATCCTCCGACCAGGCGAGGTGATATTGCCTGGCGGGCCGTAGCCCGACGGTTGATGTCGGACAGTTGTATGTGTGTTAGATACGATTATCTTTTTCCTTGCGCGATACAGGCTTTGTAATCTGATTGGACGAATTCATATTTTCGCGTCACTGTAGTTAGCTTTTTGCTGCTTTGCTAAGTAGTTATTCTATATGGTGGTAGGTGTCGCTACATCACTCCCCCCCATACCGGAGGTCGATACTGTTGAGTCTTGAGGTTGCTTGCCAGGGCCAGTGCTAGTTCTAGTGAGTCGGAACTGAGTGCCGCGTAGTTCACGGTGAGACGGAACTGAGTTAGGTGATGCTGCGAAGTCCTCAGTGAGTCGAGGTAGCGCAGTGAAGCGTAGTGGCTGGCTGTTGCGTCGACCAGGAGAGAAGGGCTCTGCTAGTTGACCGTCCGAAATGCAGTGTGCTATGCCAAGGTCGCTGATGAAGCCAATAGGTGGAACCAGGCTGGCGCGGTCGCTGCAAGCGTGTGGTTCCGTTGGTCGTCACTCATGGAGACTCTTCCTTGAACACCCAAAGCTCTAGTCACCGCCTGATCCATAGGCTAGGCAATACTGCAGTACAACCATCTAGGGCAGCAGTGACCAGAGACATTTACTCACATTAGATATGTATCTAAATTCTCCTGTCTCCGTAAACCAAAAAGACACGTATTATTTTACATTTGCTAACAAAAGCGAGAAAAGCAAAATAAACTAAATATCTGTTGTGGCTGTAAGTCAGAGTTGCGCCACGGTAACGGCGCGTGCACATGAGTTAGTACTGCATTAGCGTCCGAGATACGATATCTTAACGCCTTGCCTACGAGCACTGTGCAGGTGACTTGCAGTAGTTGAAAAGGCGCTGCATGCGAATCTTAGACCCAGTTCGATCAATCATCTCATCCTATTGAAGTTGCGCCAGACGTTACCTCTTTCATTGGGCTATTCAGCATAAAAAGCAGATGCACAAACATAAAGCCTGCAGTTACTGCAGAAATTATTCAATTTTATTTTTGTATTGTTAAGATTACTTATTTTATGTTCAATTTTGTTTTTATCAAAAGTATGTAGCGACATCTATCGCCACATAGAAGAACCACTTAGTAAGGCAGCAAAAGCTAGCTACAGTGGCGCGAAAATATGAATTGACCAATCAGATTACGAAGCCTGCATCGCGCAAGGAAAAAGAATATCGTATCTAACATATATACAACTGTCCGACATCAACCGTCAGGCTTCGGCCCGCCAGGCAATATCACCTCGCCTGGTCGGAGGATCCTCCCTTTACAATGGAGGAACACCATACCTCGTTCCTCCACAAATACTTTGTTATTTTGTGATTTCTTTCCTATTCTATTTTTTTTATTGCCTCATGTTTTAAGAATGTTGGTTACTCCATAATTGGCTAGTGTCATAGTGTGTAAGACTGAGACCATTAATTATGATGTAGTAATCTGTACACTTGTACACACATGGTGTGGGAAATAACTAAATAAAGATGGCGTGGCCAGTATCTGTGACCCATTGAATTTCATATACTTGCATTTTATATTTTGGTCAACATTGTGATGCATCTTTTAAGGATGCACTAAGAAAGAAAGAAAAAGAGTTATAAAGAAAATAAAAAAAATACAAAAAACCCGACTGCAAAAAGACGAACTAAAAAAGATGGAAACAAGATGAAAAGAAAACTGAGAATCAGTTATCAAAAAACATAACATGCAGTCGAAGGCATATTTTACAGCGTTCGTTAGGTTCATCCTAGATGCCTCCGACTGCATGTTATAATTTTTGATAACTGATACTCAGTTTTCTTTTCACTAACAACTGACAGACTTAACCTACTGCCCCTAACTTTCTCCTACCCCAAGCACTTGGCAGAAATAGTTGTAACACTCAAAACATAACATAAACATTGTGAGTTCATGTGATAAATACCGGTTATGGTGAACAGTGATTATGTTTCAGATCTAGTTCCCTTATTTATTGCTAAAACGATAACCCTGATTTGTATATGATTGGTCAGTCCATGATATATAAGGTATTTGTAATGTATTGCCTAGATTTGGGTGTGTTTTAAAAGCTGACCGATTGGGGGTTTGCTATTGATATCGTATCTACTTTAGTACCTACTATTACCTATTGCTATTTGAAATGGGCATGAGTTGTCCCACTTTGTGACTTGTCGATAGATCGCCAACCATATAATAGATCACACTGATCCTATATCGAAATAGAATAGAATACAAATAAAACACGACACAGAAGAGAGAGAAGAACCGGCAAAACATTCCATGGAAACTCTTTTAATATAATAGATTACAATCTTGATTAAAAAAGGGTACGACGGACTAACTCAGCTTTCATTTCTTGTAGCGAGTCTTTCTTTGCAATTTATCTACTACCTAACCTCATAGATACAGTAATCTATGCCAATGCGCTCAGTACAGTATGATAGGCTGATCTGATGATATTACACGAAATAAATACATCAACACTACTCATACTTACTGCTAAACTCTCTCATTACAAGAACAACACCCTCACACACACTCATAAAAGTCCCAACACACATCCACACAAAAACAAATCCACATTTCCATTCATTTCTTTCACAGCAACACAGTTTTTCCACACATTATTCTCCACAGACGGGGCTATTACGCACGACATAGTCATAATGTTCATAATGCCCGTAATGGGCGGGTAATAGCCCCTTTACGCCACTCCAAGTGTTACGTGTGCATGAATACCCTCTTAAAAGCAGGCGCTAGTGTGAAAAATAGCGTGTCTAGAATTTTTACCTGAGTTTTAAGCTGGTGGAAGAAATGTTAAGCATTTTTGTAGAGTTTTATGAATATTTTGAGGATTTTGTAAATAAAGAGTTTTAGAAATAATTGAAGACATTTTATGAGATGAGATTAGATGAAAAATGTTTATAAGTTTATAATAAGTTTATTTATTTCAATGAAAACACAGTTTACAGAAACTCTGTGTTCGATAACAACTGCATTAGTATAATACTGTGTCGCAGTCATTAACGTCCACCTCCAAAAAGTCGTGACAAAAGCAAAACTAAAAGAAATTAAATTAAAAGTAATTAAAAATAAGATCAGATAAAAGAGAATTAATATAAAAAATTAAAATTAGGACCTAAAATAAACTGAAACAATCTTTTCACTATACAATTTTATGTGGGATTGTGTGTTCAATAGAGGAAATCTTATTTTGGTTCATTCACGTAAAGAATTATTAATTACCTTGGAGACCAGTAGTATCAGTTAAGTATTATCTGGGCCGCTGAAAAGTTCACCCGTGGACCAATTAATGACTTCCCAGAGTAGTAGGTTTCAAATGGTCCAAATGGTTTTTAAATTGGGCCAATACAACAAGACAAAACGCGGTAATTATGTAGGTTTGATATGGTGGCCACAACCAATGCCGGAACAAATTTGGACCAATTGATATGCTGTTATTCATTCAAGAGTTCCATTGTCTATCTCCAAAGGTCTTCATCAGATCTTCACTAAATATGGGACCACCTCGAGAGTGTACCCTTTCAAAAAAGAGAATTTTAAAAATCGGTGTGCAATTGGTGGAGTAATTGCGTACCAAACATATTTTAAAAAAACATACAACACACACACACATATTTAATTTTTTCTATGTTTTTTTTTTCATATGTGTACATAAATGATTAAATAAATAAATACAATGAAATTGAAAACTTCCTCCTTTTTTGAAGTCGGTTAAAAAGGTCAGACATGGAGTATCTACGCACATGAAACGAAAAATCTTGAAGGTACAAAGGAGATGTTCGTCGTATGCGCTGTTATGTATTTTCTGCCTGTACCTATGAAAATGTGTCGTTATGATATGGAGCGATACCAGCACTATATTGTGTATTGCGCCATAATCTCTACCTGCGCAAATAATACTAAATTGAATTGAGCTACTACCTACAATATTCACAGGCGAACGAAGCAGTAATGTAATGGCGTGTGTCGTTGTGAGATATTATTGAATTTGTAATAACTACTTGCCGTGTTTTATAGAATGGGGTATATTCTACAAACTTTAGTCAATAAAATTGTCGTGTGATCTTGATTATTAGTCAACCAGATGAGGCCCAATCACCCAACAATTATTACGCTCTGATTTATAAACTGAACACCTACGAAGAGGCGTTTCAAAGAGAGAGATGACCTTTTTCTAACCTGAAACAACACTGCTACAAGCCTATTTTGTTTACCAAGCAATTTTTTTTTTATATCTCTATGTTGGCCTTTATACGGCTCGCCGGATTGTAAGCGGTTACCGTAACCTATGGACGCTTGCAGTTAGGCTAATATGCGCGCCGCGACAGAGTTTTGTCATCATGATAAGATGAGATAATGCCTTTAAAAACCTGTTTCGGCACGAGATATAGCGACGACAAAATTATGTCGCGGCGTTCACTATCACTCGCGCGTTGCCGACCCTACTTCTAGTGTTCTAGTTTAGTAGTTTCTCCAAGTTGGATTAGTGACCATGCTTACCGTTAAGAACACAACAATACACTGCAATAGAGCAGTATTATTTGGCTATGATATTCTGCAAGGTGGAGGTACTTCCCCAGTCACACAGCTCCAATTTTTTGCGGAAACCCCCGCTATGCCCTACCTCTTTATTAATTACACTGGACTATAAACACTCTATAATGTATACCATCTGTAGATTTTATTCAGGCATGACGGAGACCTGAAAACGCCATCGGAGAAAAAAGAAAGAAAGGAAAATATGTAATGTTTTAATATTCCCATCCGTCACGATGCGATGCAGGTCATAGGCGGAAGCGATTTTATCTTTTGGACAAATTATATAATTAATATTTCTTTCACTTTTGGCTTCTAAAGTTTAATATTATGGTAAGCTAGTCCCAAAATTGGCCGCGGATAATTACATTCCCTTCACCAGCAGCCACTTATACCTACATTCGGCAAATTTTCCGGTTACCTATCCATAAGGCTAAAATCATTTACGCCCGCCGCCCGCCGCGGCGTCCAAACGCTGAGTTACTAACTCTATAAAGGGCGCAGTCGTTCAAAGCATTCTGTTTGCGAAAGGTATCACCGCAATGTATCGTGACTGTATATTGATATATTTACCTGAGTTTTCTTTACATTTCGTAAATTACGTGGCAATATTGCTCCGCATATAACCAGAAACTATTAAAAAATATTTTTGCGAAGTGACTGCAAATTGAATTTATTTAGTTTTACCGTTCCGAAAGGACTGTGTTTCTGGTTAGCAATTCGCTTGCCTAACGTGGTGAACCACGAGAATTTCTTGGAATACATTTTATTTTGGCAAAAATAAAAAACTGCATTCCCATTCGGTACTGGCACGACGATAGCACATTGTTAATTGTTTTACGTTCATTGATAATTTTTGTTTTTTGTTTTATTTTCACTTTTTTAGGTTTGTTCATTGTTTTGTCTGATGTCTAGTCCGAATAAATAACTTTTCTTTCTTTCTTTTTTTCTAATGAAACTGAAAAAAAAAACGATACTATGCCTTTTACATTCACTAGCAGCTTATAACTTGTACCACACCAGTGTGACGTGCGGACGTGTCATTAGTCGGTTGATGAATGCCGCGCGTTAATGCGCCTCCCATTCAAACAGACGCGTCGGACTACACGCTTTGCCTACTTATTCTGGTGTCCGACATCATTTGTCATTGTGCTGTGGAGATGTTAGTGTCGGGAATCACTTACGTGGTTAGGTGTGTCATACGTGAGATTGATGGGTTTTGTTAAGAAATTAATAATAACTAGTGGTCGCCCAGTGGTCGAAATTCGACCGTAATATTGTAAATAGTGCTGACTCCGTTTTAGCTCGCTAATTGTATGCCTCCATATATTGCAATCAGCCGCTTGGTGAAATATGGCGCCGCCGCCGGGTTTCTCCAGTTGGTCCAAAATTTGATCCGTCCATTGCTATGGACTCCATCCTCTAGGTCAGGAACCTTACTAATCACAACTTTTCAAAGATCTTTCGGATATCATTAGTTGAAGGTCCATATTTTGGTTGACAAGAGAAGGATTTTTGCTAGGTGTCACACGCATCAAAATAACACAACTAAGCATTGTAAATATTCGTACTAAATCTTTATAACATTATCTGAATAGAGTAGGGACGCGGAGAACTCAAAACGTGTGAATTAAAAAGATTTTTATGTTAAATGCGTTAATGCGCAGGACTCAATGTACACTTCGCCATTTATTTTTATATCAATTTTATATTTATGCTGACACGTTTCATAAATAAAAAGTGTGGATGAGATGTTGTTGGGAGGGGGGAGTTGTGTGACTTAAGAATGGGTAGTAATATCCTCCTGAGCGATGCAGTAGCTTTTTAACATCACAAATCCAAATCAAAGTGCAGCCCGCCTAATGGTAAGCGGTTACCGTAATCTATGGACACTTGTAACATCACGGGCATCATTCGCGCGTTGCCGACGCTACTGTTAGCATCGTACAAAACGACGCACGACACGATGCTTCATCATTATTAACCAAGGAGTCCTGGCGACCTTGCGCACCGTTAGGAAGAGAGAGTTATTTGGCTACGATATTCTGCAAGATGGAGGTACTTCCCCAGTCCAGCTCCAAGTTTCAGCGGAAAGCCCGGTATACCTCTCTTTAATTTTGGAAGTGACCTATTTTATTTAACAGTTATATTCCTTATTCTTGCGCTCTTGGATCTTCAACTACACTCCTCCCACATACGTCTGCACCTGACGGTACCTGTAAAAATAGAAGACTTTAATACGAATCACTTATCACTTCAACTGTGTATTATAAGTAATCATAAAAGTAAATTTTCCGTGTCATTAGCCATAGGTACTGTACGCAGCGTACCGTGTCGAAGGCTGTACGCGTTAGACCGGACAATCACATGCTTAGTGGATGCATGTCCTTAGTTTTTATAAGTGCACTAATTTGTGCAGATATTTAACCAATTTAGAATAACACAATAGGTACAGCAGTGAATTAAAATGCAAAATTGGAGAGGCCATTTCCGCTATGAACTGCCCCCAGTTTTTAGGCAAAATGACGGACAACTAATAACGATGTTGCAGTTTTTTTTAAATCGAAAGCTAGTGTATTCGGTTATCATCTTAGCTATGATTCGTGAAAATCTGTTACAGCTCTTTTTCTAGTTGGAGTCGGGGGTTTTTGACGGTTAGGTTAAGTTATTGGAACACAAAATTTAATCGTCGTTCTTAAACTAGAGTAGATACCAATATTGTTGTGTTTGACCACCCTATTTACTGAGTATAAATTAATACCAAGAAAATAATTAGTATAAGACTACCGATTAACTAAATCAAACTACGTATTATCTTTAGCTGTACCGATTAGTTGGTCACCTGAAAATTAAACGTATTAATCACAGTAAGACTTATAATAATTTATAGCAAAACAGTTTACACATTGGAATCTGTGCCGTAATTGATTCGTACCATATCGGGCACAATCAAATTTTAATATCAAGGAGCGGGGTATGCTGTATGCAATAATTATTATAAGTACGTGGTCTACATTTTAGGCTCAACCAAGCGGAAACTAGGTAATTATGTATCTGATTCTGATGATAAAAAATACCCAGCTAATGTTGACCGTAAGAGATAGTCTAATGGTTGCACAAATAAATATGACAGGAGGACATGGAGTTTCTTGCCGGTATATTCTCCAGGACCAACCCACTTGGAACCGTGCACTTAGAATCACGACGTTTTGAAAGTGCCTGCAAAGGCCCAGTTGAAATAAAAACCTTTGACTTTGATAGGAGCGCTGTGAATGATATCGTTATTACAGTCTGAATGACGCCTTAATGGGCTCATTGGACAAACTGTTGATTTAAAACATTCTTTCAAACTAGTTTTCACGAGTCAAAGACTAATATTCTGATTCATACCATATCAGGTACAATCAAAACGGGACCGCTGTATGCGAGAATGCAAGGATCACTTATTAAACGTCTAAATTATTTATGTCCTTACAGATTTGGTCTAATTGTAATGTGCGCAGACTTGTGCCGATTTATCAGTAGCTCTGTACACGAAGTGGGGAGGCGTGGAGTCGGTGTTGATACAATTTTTTTTAAATAATAAATCGGCACAAATGGTCAATTCATATGTAGCTGAATATTGATCATTATCGTTAGAGTAAGTCAAGACCAACTATTTTTCGAACCGGTTAAATAATTTAATGGATACGTAGATGGCCACTGCTGATAAGCTTGCCCAAAAACTGCAACAATTATCGAGGAAAAATTGCCATCTTCACCTTGCTCGGGCAATAGATGGGTGATCGCAGTTGTAATTATCACACAATAAAATTTTGATGCCCATGCTCTTAACCAAGTCGCCTCTTAAAACAGTGTCTGGAAACGAGGACAGATAAAATTCTGTGCCGAGTATTCCTCACACGCCCTTCTGGAATTCAATTCCAAGATCGTATTTACGATACCGACCGACAAGAGAAAGGCTGGCCCATTTTCTAGTCTAGAATCGAAAAACAAGACCCCTTTTGCTCAAATATCTTTAGTGAAAACAAACCCTCCACGGCTTTTAGTCGCTGCATTGTCCAGTCATCTGATTGCACAGTCCAACAACTTAGGTGTACTATAAGCAATGCTATTTACAATACTAATATCATTTCTCACAATAATATATTCAACATTGGACCCTAATACCATTACAATAAGTATGTTTTGAGTGTGATGTGTCAGTTTGTGTACAATGTGTATTTACTTAACTGCTTCTGACCTGTGTCATATTTTGAATTGTATCTAATATTGTGATGCATAATATTAATTTTCTAGTACCCTTTGATATTCGAAATTGAATATTTACATGATATTTTTTTATGAAAACAAAACGAAAATTCGATTTATTATGAGGGACAGGCATAAATTACTAGCGAAAGCCATGCAAAATCATTTTTTTATTATTTTGGAGTGAATTTTAGTGCTGCGATTGCATTTGGGAACGGACACTAAATCACTCTTCTGCCCACTACATAAAAATACAGATTGGGATTTATTACACCCTCCAAAATTACAGTACCTACCTAACTAGACTACACGGTTGGCGCAGTGGCTAAGCGATTAGCTTTCTGCGCTACGTGCCGCGGGTTCGATCCCCGCACGGAACAAATATTTGTATGATCTACAGATAGTTGTTTCGGGTCTGGGTGTGTGTGCATGTGACATGTATGTTTGTAAACTGTACCCTCGATACAGGAGAAATCGTAGTGAGGGTCAATGTTTAAAAAAAAAAAAAAAAAAAAAAAAAAACTACGTAGGTACTATAAATAAAAAAATGATACAATATTTATATACTATTGTGAGCACACATCTAGAATGATTCTATCCAAATCACATCGACGCAATAATGTCTTCTGCCACACATTTCTACCATCCATCATTTTTTGTGTCCACTCTCTTGCCAACCATGTCACTTTCCCACATTCCATCCAATTCTTATTTGCTCTACTTCTTCTCTTTTAGCCATTTGCATGTTTACTTAAATTTTTCTAAGGGCCATAGCATTCTATCCACTTTTTGCAGTATAAGGCGCGTTTTTGCGTTCGTTGGCTGCCCTTTGCTTACAAAAAGTGAATAACGAACGCGATAAAGCGCGATTCTGCTAAAAAAAGGAACTAGTGTGCTATGGCCCTTATTTCTTAGTTTTACTTCTCAAGTTACTGCCCTCATCACAGTCATGTCCATACTATAACAAACAGTTGCTCGTCAAACTGTCCGTTACCCGGGACACTTTCAACCTCAAATTCATTCAAAATACTTTGAATGGTACCTATGTGCATTACATTATTTTTAATATATGTATTTCTGCTTTCCAAATTGTTTTTGTTTCTTTCAAAGTCAAAGATTTTTATTTCAACTGGGCCTTTGCTGGCACTTTCAAAACGTAGTGATTCTAGGTGCACGGTTCCAAGTGGGTTGGTCCTGGAGAAGATACCGGCAAGAAACTCCATAGATAGGTAGGTACTCTTTTCACAAATCAAGTTTACAATAATATGTCGGGCCCATAAACTTATTATTACTAGTGGTCGGGCCGCGGGCGGGTGCGGCCCCGGCTAAAATTCGACCTGAATTTATACAATATTACAAAAAAAAGAACAGAAGAGATCTTATGTACCACTAAAATTTAAATAATATCTTTTCATAAATCAAGTTTACAATAATATGTGGGGCCGCGGGAGCTTTCTTTCACAATACCCATGAAGTTATAATAATCGAAGTTTCTTTTCTTTACTTTTGATGTTTCTCTCGCTTCGCATAAAATAGTGCAATTACTAAACCATAGAACTAATTCCCAACAAATGTAAATTTGTACTAAGTGTTTTAGAAAGGGTATTTCTATCTATTTTCTCCACGGTACAGATAGCAAGCGACGCGTATGGTAGTAGCGTCAGCGAAACAAGCGGGCAGTGCGTGCGTGAGATAGTAACACGCAAATAACTTGCCGTACGAGATTAGACAGCGAATAGCGGTTAATGTAGGGTCAGCATAATAAATTAAGTGAATTTTGGATTGTTCTAGATTTTAACAATGATAGTTCTTGTCATTAAGATTTGTACCTCGTCAAGTAATCTCAGCAAATATATGGCTGAAGTGGTAACTGAAGCTATACCAATTAAACATCACCTACCCATAGTTGCCCGCGGGTGATATTGTTAAATTCAGGATGTAAGTGACATTGTAACGAAAACTAATAGGTACTATGGATTCAGTGCACGATACTGAACCCTTGAACGATGAACGATGAATGCTGAACGATGACTTATTTTTTGCACAAATGCAACGCTTACTTATTGATAAAGAATCCTATTCATTTAGTCCACAAACTTTTAATATTAGTAATTGTTTTTTTTTTTTTGGTATGACGTGTTTTAATTTTTAACTTTTTTTTGTGTCGTAATTTGCGTAAATTGCTTTTCTTTCTTGTGTGTAAGTAGCTTTAAAACATGAAACCAGACCCACATATTTTAAAATTAAAAATATAAAAAGTTTGCCCTTCGATTCCAATAATACCAACTTTAGAGCACTGGAGCAATGAAATATTACGATGTAAACTTTAAAATTAAATATCTCAGCTCAATGTAGGTTGGATCCTTTTCGAGTATCTACGTCCGATTATGCCACGTTTAGATACTTGCCAAGCAACGAACAGGCAACTCGATGTCAGTTTTTGTCGCGGATCAAAGGATTACTTGTATTTATTTTAATGTTTATAATCTTCTATTTTATAATAATAAATGAAGAGAAAACTTTGTACCCCTTTTTAAGCATATTGCGCGCACAGAGGAGTGTGAGATTTGGAATAGTTATAGTTTATATGGAGAAGGAGTGCAGAAAGTTAAAATTACGGTCGAATTTCGACCACTGAGTGACCACTAGTTATTAGAAATATCTGCCACGAATACACAGAAATAATTCTATGACCCGCGCCAAAAAAGGGACATCCAGCTGCCTATCCTTCTGTGCTCAGCGAGTATCTAAACGTGGTATCAGTGTAACAAGATCATTATTTTTCTGTCAAAAAGTTACTTACTTATTTCTGAAATCAAATACAGGGCACGAAATACTAAGAGCCATGTTCACCGACAAGTTACGGTTAAAATAAAACTGACCGTTTACTGATATAAAAATTGAGCTTTAATCGTCCGTTTTTGTCTTAACCATCTATTATTTTGTTGGTGAACATAGTCCATCATAGTACTCAAGGCGTAGAAAAGCGTCAACATCCATATCTCTGCTAACTGCCACTGAGACCAACAGAGTGATTATAATCTTATAACCTACTTTAAGGGTCTGTAAGGAATATGATAAAAAAAAGAAAAGAGAAGCAAATTAATTTTTACACAAATTACGACACAAAAAAAAAGTAAAAAAAAAAAAAAAAAAAAATACGATTCGATACGGCCATGTGAAACCTTTCCTCTCCCACTCTATTCCTCTTTCGACTCCAGTGTGAGCGACGCCATCCATGCTGCAGGGAACAGGGCAAAATGGCGGAGTATAGTCCAGAAGAAGGTGCTACATACATGGAGGTCACGACCCTTACTACTCGTAATGTGATAGGTAGGTACTAAGCAGAGGCGACTCTAGCAATTTTTTCAGGTGGTGCAAGATCTCTTTGTAACTCTACTGTTAATAAGGTAATGATAAATCCAGTACGAAGATTGATTTTTAATTTGTACAAAAAATAAAATATATTGATAGGTATTATTATTATTAAATATATAAATAATAAATATATTATTTTGGTGGGTAGGGTTTAGTGGTATTATAGTGCTTGGGCTTTATTTTTTGCGCAGAAGATCCATCATTGTATTTTTGGCGCGAGCCTCAGATGGTGCCCGGTGTGGACACCGCCCTAGAGCCACCCCTGATTCAAAGATACCAATTATTATAGCTATTGATAATACATCTGTCAAAGTATTGTTTTATAGGAAACTAGCTTCCACCAGCGGCTTCGGCCGCGTGATATCTTTATAAATTATAGCCTATGTTACTCACTGATAAGTAAGCATTCTGCTGGAAAAAGAATTTTTAAAATCGGTCCAGTAGTTTGTGTGTATCCATTAAAAACAAACAAACATACAAAAATCAAATCTTTTCTCTTTAAAATATTAGTTTAGACAACGAGTAGATAATCTTTTAACGCTCATTTTCGGACTCTCCTTACCTACATCTATAAATCGAGGGCAACAAACTACAGATGGTTTTATATGCATACCGTACCTATTACGGGCACATACAAAATTAGATTAATGAACAATTCATGTAGTATAATCCTATTTGCTGTCGTTAGTGGCGTGTGTTCTGATACCGGCTGTAATGCACGGTATGCGCAAGCGACGATGTGAAATACTTACTTGATACGCCAATGTAGGAAGCTTAAGTAAGTAGGTAATGTTTATACCTATTGCTTTTTGCATTTAAGCTCTTGGTTTTTCGCGATTTCAGTGGGATTTTTTTTCGCGGTTTTTGTCCCATAGCAAAAGTTGTTCCGAGTACAAGATTATTCCGGGATTATACAGCGTGGAGATGACGCGCGTTACGACTTTAAATGAAACCACGTATTTGGTATCATGTTCTGAAGTCGTACACAAAACATCCACGTTTTTTATCGCATGTTGTTTTGCATAAAATTTCACTCTACTCTTATTCGTCAAAATGAAGGGACGTCAAAGTAAAAACATGTCATCTTTATCTATTCTATACGTGCAAATAAAGATTATTTTCATAAGAATTACAGGTTACAGGACTCTTCAAATTTCACTTAGAGATCGTAATAATGTGTAAAATTAGGAATATTTAAATTAGTTTCTGTGGCGAAGCTACTGATTGAATCTGATTGATTTTTTGTATACGGTAACAGAACGTGATACCAAATACGTGGTTTCATTCAATATCGTAATGTCGTCCGTAATAGCAAATACGTGGTTTCATTTTATATCGTAACGTCGTCTCCACCCTGTATAGGTTTCCGACAAACCTTGTAGACTAACAAGAACAGCTTACTTTTGTTAAAAAACAATTTATTTTTTTATGTGTTATTGTGTACCTATGTTATTTTAGTTATGTATAGCTACTCTATCGCTTTAGCTTTTCTACCTGTTCTGATTGATAGATGTAAGTTTTGATTGTATATAAAATAAAAAATATAAGGACTTCCACAGTACGTTAACGTAAATCCGTATCACGAACAACCATCCTATTACACACATCAGCGCCATCAAACCCCCGTAACCGCTTACGGGGTAACCTTATCATCCCATGGGAGCTCCCCCTCGCATTATCACACATTACGCTAAACGTTCACGGTG
The DNA here is from genome assembly GCA_932294325.1 of Allophyes oxyacanthae. Lineage (NCBI taxonomy): Eukaryota > Metazoa > Arthropoda > Insecta > Lepidoptera > Noctuidae > Allophyes > Allophyes oxyacanthae. Next base: position 3,895,946 of record OW028625.1, read on the forward strand.
TCTACGTGGTTATGGTGGATTAATTCTGTGCTGAAGTGTTTTCAGGAATGGGTTGACAACATTTATGGTTTAACTTTAGTTTTAATATTAACATAATTTTTATCATCCTTGTCATGTGTACCAATGATATAGATGTCAAGACTTAAGGTCTAGTTTAGTTAAATAACGTTTAATTGTCGTTTATTAATTATGGGGTTAATATTACTTTCGCAAATAGAATTTTTATTGTGTCAACGTTTTGTCACTTGACGGGTTAAGATGGCGTGTATACAAATCCAAAAGTTAAATTCTTTTTGTGTATATTAAGTTATACAAAACCATGCGTTGTGTATGATTAAGCTGAAGGAAGAATAGATTCAGAAAAAATCGAATGGAATTTGAGCAAGTTTCGTTAAAGAGGGAGATTAAAAAGAAAGTTATTATCATCAACCTGTAGTAGTCCATTGCTCAACATAGGCTTCTTTAATCGCACGCCATTTAGCTCGATCCTGGGCTTCTCTCATCCAGCTGCTACCAGCTACACTGCGAAGATCGTCGCTCCTTCTATCCGGAGTGACATGCTCGTTGAACACAACCTTAGTTTTGTCCAAATTCATCCGTAGACTGATGCGTACAGAAGAATCGACTAGACCGTCCAGCATCTGTTGCTGTCAAGGACTTTGATTATTGTACGAGTACACTTTGGCGACAAAATTCTTTCTGTTTTAACTGACTTCAAAAAAAGGAGTAGGTTCTCAATTCGAATGTAAGTTTTTTTTTCTATCTTTGTTACGCGATAACTCCGTCAATTGACGACCGATTTTGAAAATTTTAGTTTGATAATATACTCTCGCGGTCCCATTAAAATTTGGTGAAGATCTGATGAAGACCTCCCTAGATAGACAATGGAACTCTTAAATGAATAACAGAATATCACTCGTGATGCGCTGTAATTGCATGTTTATGTATTGTTTATAAGTACCACTCAAAATAGAAAAATAAAATAAATTTTAAAATAAGTAAAAACCGATTTCAAAATACTAAAGTATAAAATAATTTTCTTAAAAAACTGACACAGCTTCTGAAGCCCGCTTTAATTCTTCAATGCAGTAGCACCGACTTCAGAAGCTGTTAAGCTTTTAAGAAAGTTATTTTATTTACAAAGTGTACAACGGCCAAAGTTCTTGATTGTACATGAAAAGAGAAGTCAACAACTAAATAAAGCCATAACAAGTTAATCAAGCCATACAGCCGAACACTCTTTACCATAAAAGGAATAGAAAATAAAACCTCATTCACATGTGCCATAAATCCATATCACATTCATGAACCTCTCTCAAAAGAGGGTACAATGAAATTTATTCGGTGTGAGCCCCGTAAAACAAAAGTACGACATAAATTGCCTGCCATGGGCCCTTACACGTTGGCCTCGGGATTTCCCGACATATGAGAAAACATTTTCCGTGTAGTGGCAACGGTACTTTATTTTTGAATGGTGCTCTATTTCGATAAAATTTTAAAAAAGAATAACCTCTTCATTTTCGATCATATTTACTTCAGGGCTCTTTGCTGTGCTATTCTTTGATAAAACATTAGCAACAATTCTTTATAAAACTCACGTGAATAGGCTTGTTTGATAAGTGTCAGTCTGTATCTGAGAAGTGTTCGGACTTATTCTCCAAAACATCTCGGTATTTATGGATGTAATATAAATTTTTCACTGAATATGTGAAAAAGTAATGTAAAATGTAAAGTGGAAAACTTTTTTGATCTTTTTATCGACAAGATTTCTAGGCTACCTTTTTATCCTTTATTTATGAAATCTTGGAACAATTAGCACTGTTAAGGCTGCACTAGAAATTAAAGAAAAATATAGACTTGATTTGCCCTCTACTAAGAATCGGGTAATTTCTACAGATTTCGCAGGCTTCGTTCAGTTTATTAGTTTGCAGAATTTTCAGAAAAAGCATTGAGCCAGACAACATTCACACATCATGATGACATTTCGAATAAATATTGCAGGTAGACAGATAATTACCTAATGCATAAAAAAAATTACTAGCTGTATTTTTTGTTAAATACGATACTACCAATATCGATGTTTTTCAAAATATCGATGTATTTCCAGTTATAAGGTGCATATTTTCTGCTCTGAAGGCAGCACATTCATCACAAAAACAAAAAAACACGTAGAGCATCTTTCCCCACATACCTCGTGCACCGTTTAACCCTACGGGCAGCCACCTGTTGAGTTCATACGACAACCCATATAACGTGTACGTCACCCCTACGGAACCCATGGAACACACGTATAGGCTGAGCCGGGACATTTTCGCTCGGTTGCGAAAATTCTCCGGGACACGGTAAAGGAAAATTGACTCCATTTTATGTGGCCGCTGAAGGGTTTATTTATTTTGGCGGCGATATCGGTAGGGTTGTGTTTATTTTGTGTTAAGGTTGCTTGTTTTTTGGTAACCATGTGTGGTGTTATATTTGAATATGCATGAGGCTTTTTATGAGAGTGAATGTGATGTAATTTTCAGGGTTATGGGAAATAAATTGTTTTGTAGTATTATCAAATGATTAATCTCGTATTCGATCATAATTATTATCTCTAGAAAAACACCACTCTATCTTTCTTAGAGCTACAAGAAATACTTAATAAAAAAATAACAGCCTACAGGTACCTACTTGGTAGATCCCTACCCGAAGGTAGGTTGACCAGCCCACTGAAAAACCCTGGTTCCCACCATTAATACTCTCCAAACAACATAATTTACTAGCGCAAGCCATACGAAATCGAATTTTCATTTTGTGATAAAGTGTATCCCAATTCCGCGGCTGCATTTAGGAAGAGACAATAAATCACTCTACAAATTATGCGCACTATATAAAAAATATCCTGTATAGATGAATATTCCTAGACGGCATCAATTATAATTCATTATCTTTCAACATACTCCCAATCTCGATGTCGATCTTGATGACAAATTGATTAACAACTCATTGAGAGGATCATTGCGCAGCACTCTGAGCCAGTTGTAAAAGTCAACGGGCTAAGCCAGCAACCTATGTTATCTGCTACTGCCATCTTTAAACTTAATGTGTCTATAGTGCGTGTCTGTTCAAATCAATTCCAATCGGATTGCTATGCATTTAATATGAAATACGATGAGCATGATACCTTATAAGTCAAGTAGAGACAATTTATTTATTCATCATCATCATTAGCCGTCCAATGCAGTTAAGTACATGTGTTCTCTTCTCATAGACCATTTTGATAAACGGTTTTAATGGAATAGAGCCAAAATTTCTCGCTTATCAGATGGGTCGGTGACCGCAGCATAGTATTACGACAACGGAAGATGCTGCTCCTTATTTTCTCTGCTATTCTACGTTAAGATAAGATATGTTTTTATACATGTAGACCATTAATAAGGTCCTTAGCGGAGGTTTTTTTAAGAGGCTAAGGTACTCAAAATTATGAACAACTTTTACTATGGGACGAAAACAGAAATCGCGAAATAAAAATAAGATGGTCCATTGAATTATTTGTATGGATAAGCAGATTTTTTTTACGATATCAGTTTTGGAGCCATAGTAATGGTTGTTCATAATGATAAGTACTATAAAGTAATACAAATAAAGGATGAACACAGCAATATACAGAGTAATATAAACATATTCATAAATAAATAAATATTTATACGTATTAAATAACCATACCTAAGAATACACAATACATATAAATAAATATTGAAATAAAATGTTTTCGAGATGATTCTGCCAAAGTATTGTTATGAGACAAATTAGGCAGTTACATTTTAAATGCGCCCCAACTGGTAGCCGTCCTGACTTCGAGGGGTAGCTCATTCCAAAGAAGAATGGACTTAATAGGAAAGGAAGAGTGAACGAAATCTGTACTATGAAGAGGACAGAGAAGAAGTACATTATTCGAAGACCGTAGATTTCTAGAGGAATAGAAAAGATATTATTTATTATTATTTATTTTCAGCCTGTGTTGTCCCACTGCAGGGCAAAGGCCTCCCTCTCCTTTTTCCACTCACTTCTAGTTTTTGCTAGTACGGACCAGTTTTTTCGGTAGGAGTCAAGCTCGTCCCGCCATCTTCGCCTCGGTCTGCCGCGATGCCGTTTAATATTTACTGGGATCCATTCAGTTGTTCTTTTGGCCCATAGCTCGTCAGACATGCGACAGACGTGTCCAGCCCAATCCCACTTGAGCTTGGCAGCTTTTTGGGTAACGTCTGTCATCTTAGTTTTGGAGCGCAGTATTGTGTTGCTTACACGGTCTGTAAGTTGAATTCCTAAAATACTGAAAGTGGGAAAAGATATTGAAAGTAGGAAATAAGATGGAGGAGTGCGAGAGCTAAAGTAACGCGAAGATCATGATGATCATAGTAATAAAACATCATACGCATTTAGTAATTTCAGCACCACCCAAGACCCCAAATTTTTTATTCCCAACCACACACATCACGGGTCCATAATGAAGCTATAAAATATTCTCGTCGGTGTCTCAGCACGAGCTTCCACCCGCTCATTCATGGCATCATGCGGACCCTCGACCTCTGCTTACACGTAGCAATAATAAGTCGTTTAACGCTCCACACACGTTCCATATTCGTGAGTTTTGGGAGATTTGGGGTCGGTGTAGATGATGAGTGATGGCGAATTTCTGTAATAATATGCTGAACGATGACCTATTTTTTTGCACAAATGCGACGCATGATGAGTTCAAAGTGTGGACGAATGAATACAAGAATCCCTACTCATTGAGTCCACAGACTTTTATTATTAAAAATTGATATTTTTATATTCTTTTTGGATCGTGGTTTTAATTTTTTACCTTTTATTTTTTGTCTTCATTTTTACTCCTTTTTTTTATTTGTTTTTTTTTTTTTTTTACTTTTATGTGTGTCGTAATTTGTGTAAAAAATAAATTGTTTTTCTTTCTTTCTTTCTAATAGAAAGCTTAGGGTTAGCGGCTGAAGCGAGATGAGCTCCGAGCTCAAAGAAATGTCAGAATAAAATTTACTCACACAAACACAATATATGTAAATTAACACACTTTAAAAGAAGAAGCTTGTGAAGCAACACAGCTTGTGATGTGAATTTAACACTTCGACCTACTAGTATTATTATTAGAACTAAAAACCAGGTTTTTGTTTTATACCACTACGGTGGCAAACAAGCGATAATCGCAAGAATGTGATTAGATTTTTAGGAAAGTAGGTAATAAATAATGACTTAAGGCTGATTTTGCAATTTAACAAAATTGATAAAACCTAAAAAAAATTATGATCAATAAACGTACCTACCTACTTACCTACTGCTGATGTATATCGATATGTTTTTTTTATTTTTTATGTTTTTTTCCTGAACAAAAAATAGTTCCCATCACTAGAAGATAATTTTACGTAGGTTCTTGGAATAAAATTAATAATATTTTACTATTCCACGAAGAGCACCAAACCAAAATTTGGATCAGTGCCGTCCGTGAAATAGCTTTGGTGCTATTCGTTTCAGTGCCGTTAAAATCAGTGCTCTTCGTGGAATACCTCAAAATAACAGCTCGTTACTATAATTATGCATATGAAAGGAATACGGCAATTATAAAAAAAAAAAAAACTTTCTGTTTGTTTCAGCTAATCTCCGAAACGGCTCGACCGATTTAGTCGGGAATTTCACTGGTAGACAGTTGATGTTATAAAGAGTAACTAACTTAGGCTACTTTTACGTTTAATTTACAGACAAATTAATTTTGTTATATTCCACGCGAACAAAGTCACGGACACAGGTAGTCATTGCTATTATCGCTAAAGCTTAAAAATTACACCACCCATCCATCTTCGAGCCTAGTTACTTAACTCGACCGCACACGTCGTTATGCTGCACTAATTCTAATGACGTTATTATGAGAGATGTGATTATATGGATTATATTATAATGTATGTCACAGTAATGTACGGGAGAGGCATTTCGATTGTAGTGCGATGGAAAAGTCTTGATACTGTATTGTGTTGCAATCTTCTACTGAGCGTTATTCCAAAGTGTCGCTTGTTTTTTTTGTTGGAATTGCTTTGCTTTCTCCTAGATTATCTATGTTTGGATTGTTAGTTCTGCCCAAAATCTAGCCAACACCTTTGGGATCAGTAGACGAGGTCGTTGAAAATTGATTGTTGTGGAAAAAGGGGTTTAGTAAGAAAAAATATTATGGAGGATTATTTTTTTTAAAAGAGTATTGTGCATTTCACTGAATAATGATTCTATTATATTTGCTTAAAAAGTATAACAGTTTAGTATATAGGCATTATGGAACATTTAATATTTTCGAAATTAAAACGAATACAACAATTTTCGCAATAGCTTTCGTTCAATGGATACTTTTAACAGCAGAATCGTGCATTTTCACGTTCGTAATTCACTTTTTGTTAGCAAAAGGCAGCCTGGGCCCTTATACATCTAATTACTAATTGTTCAAAAACCCTATAAAATAAACAACACCACAGCAATATTCAAGTATCAAAACCACTTCGTCCAACTACAGATGCTATCAAACTCATGCGCATACGCTAAGCAAAGATCAAGCGGGCCCAACGTAAATGTAACTTACTGTCACTAGCCCATCTCAGATGTTCCCACAATCGATCATCACGCACTTATCTGTAACTTAAAAGGCTTTATCTATCAACTGTTTATTTATAATGACCTTTAAGACTGATTTGGAGTATAAAAGTAGAATGTGTTGATGTGACTTTATGTGGGAAGTGGATAAATCAGGTGATGATTTTGAAAGCTTGTGAAGAAGGATTTGTTTAGTATTTTCGTAGAATACTCCTCACAATTGTATTGTATTTAGAGGAAGAAGTAGAATATGGAAATGTGAAGTGGTGTACCTATTCGTGGTGTTGGGTGCTGTTTGAGGTGCTGGTAGCTGTGGTGCCGAGGAAGAGTAAATAAAATGGCGGACGAGAAATTTTATTTGACATTACTGTTGCGTTTCGATCGGTGAGTGTGGATCGCCGGAGGTCCTATTTATCCCTCAGTCCCCTTCGTTCTCCTTTCCCTCCTTTTTTCCTAATACCATCCTAAAAGATCGGCAACGCATCGGTGAATCCTCTGGTGTGGCGGATATTCATTGGCGACGGGGACCATTTACCATCAGGTGAAGCGCAAGGTTGTTTGCCCCCTACACAATAAAAAATAAAAGTAAGTTGTCTGAACTAAGTCAAAGTGCGCACTATAAGTACAGCCTGAGTGTGCCCAATAACTTATGACTATTTCCAGTACCTCTACCATGAGGTTTCCGTGCCGTCTAACGTTCACGTTCACATCCAATATTTGTATGGGAATTTTTTCAGCGCCTCTAGTGGTATAAATTGTGAACTAAAGTCACTATACAAATATTGCATGTGAACGTGAACGTTAGACGGCACGGAAAACTCATGGTAGAGGTACAGTTTTTATTCTGTGCTAGGTTCGGTAACTAAAATATGTGGTACAGCTGTTAATGATTCGTGCTGTAAATCTGTTTTTGCTAGAACCGTACCAAACTGTTTTCTTTTTTCTGTCTTAAAATGTGATCTTTATTTAGTTTTTTGTCGAGGATTAACTGACTATGTTTTGTGATAGTATCCATCTAGCTTGTAAAAAGTTATATGAATTCAGATGACACTACTTCTAACAAGTTTATATAAATGACTATTAAAAAGATTCTGGTTTTTATTTCTTGTCTATCTTCTTAAAGAATATAATTACTTTTTTTAAATATTACGAGACAAAAAGATTTACGACTGTATCTACCTTAGTTAATACCATTAAATATAATAATTTATTTTATTTATTAATTATATTATCTACCACAATTTATTTTAATATTTTACAACAAATCGAAATCAATCAGTTTGCCATGCGTAGACATTATAAGAATATTTTCTTCACGACAACTTGAAACAGTGGATTAGGAGGACCACCTCCTTATTGGTATATAAAAGGATAATAATTATTAATACCTAATTATGTGCGTTTGCACACATCGAGTGTCATAGCAGGATAAGGAACTCCAGACCATATCTACCTATCCACTTGGAACTATAGATATGTAATCTTAAACAGCGGCCATTATAATCAATTACAAAATAACTTTGCCCATTAAAAAAAACATCACACTCTCATAAATGCTGTTTATAAATGCCCCCGTTCACGAGATAGAACTAGCATCAATTATTGTACGTGGTGCTGGTAGCGACGCGGTGACGAGTGACAAGACGGCTTTAGATCATATCAACGGATGACGGTGGTATAGGCTGTTGTTTTATTTGTAGAGAAAAGTGCGGAATTAATTACATTTTTGTGACTAAGTCGTCCTTTATCATTTCATTACTTAATACTGGCCATTTCATGCTTCCAAAATTACAATTCGAATTTAGAACGTTGTGTTGGATAGTCATTTTTCATTTTATTTTTCGTTATGCCTTCTCTAACTCTCATCAACATAGCTGTTGTCATCCTACCTTCAAAAAGTTTCATAAAATAATGTAAAATCATATACTTATTGTACTATTGATGTATTTTTATACAGTTTTTAGTAAATCATTCAACCAACATCAATAATAGTTTTATTATATAGTAAAGGTGCTACGTTGTTGAATACACCTATTTTTCCCCGTGGGGATGTTTTAATTTTCACTACTACTACTCTCAACATTTTTTCCGTGAGTCCTTCCTACAGAGGGCTAGCCGAGGATCTCAGAGGGAGGTACTCTGGGAAAACTCCATTGGGTAAGTAATGGTTAAAGAAGAACGTCATTATTCCCTTTAATCGTACTCCTTGACACTGCTCGCATAGTTAGGTTTTTTTCTATATAGCCCTGACCACCGGTGGCTTAGACTCTGTTTCCGATGCCGATGGCCTACTACTCTTTTATATTTTTAATGTTTATAATAAATGAAATGAAATGAAATGAAAATGAAATGAAATGAAATGATCTTTAATTGCTTAAAAAAAAAATAAAAAAAATATATGTATCTATTTGTAAAATTATTTTAAAATATCAAAAAGTATTATAAAAAATTAAATTAAAGTAATAATAATAGAAAGAAGCAGTATATATTTTTCTATTTTAATAACGACAAATAACAGCATCCTTTACATAAACCCCGTTACACACTATCAGTTAGGATGCACAGCTCTTTGCTCCATTGTCTCAAGATACAGGACAAATTAATGACCATCTATCTCATAAGTGGTTTTTTTTTTATTTGTTATAAATACGTGAGAATCTTAAGACTGTGCGTTAGAATTAATGCTCTTATTTTAGAGTTAATAGTGATAATAGTTACTGATACGACGACACGGCTGACGCAGTGGCTAAGCAATTAGTTTTCTAAACTACGTGCCGCGGTTTCGATCCCCGCACGGAACAAATATACATGAGGATACATAATACTGATTGGATAGAATATTTATTTATTAATATTAATATTTATTATTTTTAATATAAATTTCTGGGCACGCTACCAATTATTTATTGACAGCGATGAGGAGGAGTACTTTGACGCTTAGGTGCTCAGTTTTATGTTTATATTTTTATTATATGTTTTAAATAATGAGGCTGTGTAATATAAGTTAGGTAATAGAAATCAGCCGAATACCCATACAAAAATTCATGTTTAAATGGCTGATTTTGCTCTAATTATCTGTTATGTTGTCGGTGAACTTAGGCCTAAGTCGTATAAATTTACATGTAACCTTACGTTATCTTATTCAAGATCCTTCCTCTATAGTTTTATTATTATATTGTAATTTTATTTGTGATCTATTAAATTGTAATTTTCATCAAACTTCAGTTTACCTAGCTTGTAAGTGAAAGATGTGGTCTCCTCTAACAGGACACACTTTGTAATTGTCCTTGTGGTTGTTTTCTTATTGTGTATCTTCTGTTTATAATCCAATAAATAAATAAATATAGTTGTGTAAGACTTCTATGTTCAATCAGTAAACTTTCACGCTATGATATCAGAAGCATGCAAATACGTTGGCAGCTTGCAAGCCGTGCCTTGCCGTGATAGTAATTCTAAAACATTAAATATTAAAATACTAGTCTCCATACAAAAGCCGTAAATTCGCGTATAGCATGTATAAATAATAACGCATGTCGCGATATCTGGCGACAAATAGTCGCATTTCAACGCGTGTCGCAACAGACGGGACAAAACGCGGCGGGTATGCGCGACAAGTCTGAATTATTGCGGCAGTTACATTAGACGTACTTACTTTTGAGGCTGGTGTACAATTGTTAAATTACCTAGGTATTGTATGTTAGCAGAGAGAGGGTGGTTATTTAGGAAAGAAAGAATGCTAGAGATGTAACTACAGATACATAGATCAAGGTACCGAACTGTCAATTGAGAGGTAAAGATTTCCAACTACACTCGTTACTATTGACATTGAACCCTTAGATTATATTATTGATTGGTTGTCGCAGCCGCTCGATTTAGATCCCGCCGGCGTACAAATAAAATGCGGCAAAAAATACTTCGCCAAAGTTACTCGAGTGACTCAGTCAGATTATTGCGTGGTAAAACTGTGCAAAAAAATACTACCAAAATTAAAAAGAAAGGGATAATTATGTATAATCAGTAAGGATTGTATAATTTCCGTAATAATTTAATAATTTCAACGATAAATAATACAAACCATAAATAACAATCACCACATGAAAATCCAATGAGTTGACGCATTCAAGGAACCATTTTTATTAGGTAGTGTGGTATCTAGTTGGAGCCGCTGCGACAACCAATCAATAATCTAAGATTGAACCTCTGTTAGCACAAAAAATATTTGGCTTAACTGGAGTGTTTATCAGAAAAACCAGGAAAAACGAGACAAAAAACCATAAATAATTATAAAATGTAGGCAAAATTAACGTCGCTGTTTCTCTAGTATAGATACACGATTCGTCACTGCAGAATTTAGGCATTCCCCATATACCAATAAGTACAATGAACCGCAAAATCCAGAATGTGGCTGCAAAGGGTATCAGTATTTTTGAAAACGGATTATAGACCCATTACCAAATACCGATACCAAATCGATGTTCAATCACCCATTCCTAACCTACTTACTCCCGATCACTTATGCACCCAGCCTTACATCGGCTTGTTTGCTTGTCAAATAGGGGTGTGCTAATTTGTGCCAAGCTATTTCGGTACATTATTAGGGGTGGTACATTAGCGTCTAATGTTGTTTACTGTACTGTGGACTCATTGCTATTGAACGTACCTATGCTCTTTTTATGAAGTTAGAAATTTGCTTTTTAATAATTATTTAGGTAATTTCAGCCTACATCTGAGTTTTAATATTTGTTTTGTGTACCTTTGCTAAGCGCTCTTGCAATGTCTTTTCTTAGCAATTAATGCATATTAAGTTTCCTTATCTCGGATACATAAGTTCCTAGTGAACAGCATTGCAAGAAGATTTTAGGAGCCCAATTTTTTTTTTAAACATTGCCCTTCACTAGGGTTTATCCTGTATCGAGGGTACAGTTTACAAACATACAAGTCACATGCACGCACAACCAGACCCGAAACAACTATCTGTAGATCATACAAATATTTGTTCCGTGCGGGGATCGAACCCGCGGCACGTAGCGCAGAAGGCTAATCTCTTAGCCACTGCGCCAACCGTGTCGTCATATAAATATTAGCAAGCCCGTTCGATATTGTTGCCTGTTAGAATTCTCAAAGGACTAGAGACCTATTCTTGACCTGAGACCACACAGCTTCTCGTCCTCGAACCATTACAATCTCAAAATGATTTGTAGATTTTGATTTTAAAGATAATATTTCCAACATAATTATTAACCCATAAAATGATACAAGCCGTACAATTTATGCACATTCATATGCAACAATAAAACACTGGAGTGTACCGTCGGCGCGGGCGCAGTTCGGTGAGCGCATGTTCCAGACAAAAGGAGAGATCGCACAGCACACGGATTATTGCGATACTGAGTATATGTAACGATGTTACATCAAGTGGGAATGAGAAAATTATAATATCATCATCAAGTGGGGAGATAACGATAAATGGACGATTTTCCTGTGGGTGGACTGAAAAAACCACTCACTTAGCTTGAAAGTTTGATACTAATACATCGTATACCAAATTGATGAAATATTTATTCTGAAATAAATGACTATAATTAAAATATAAGAATAATACTTTCACCCTAAAATGCTGACGTTAATTAATTTATAGACTACATTTATTTAAATTATTAATTTATTGACTGCGCTATTTATTAATTACAACAGTTTAAATAAATAATCATCTATCTATATAATGGAATGTAATTTTGGTAATGGTATAGCTGATCTTGATTTATTATTTATACCACCATGGACCTACCTGTACCCATATTTGCAAAATAAAATATCTATAATCTTAAAAAAAAAATAGTTTTCTTTCTTTCTTTCTCTTTTTAAGAAACTTTGCTCCTCACTAGGATTTCTCCTGTATCGAGGGTACAGTGTACAAACATACATGTCACATGCACACACACCCAGAACCGGAACAACTATCTATAGATCATATAAATATTTGTTCCGTGCGGGGATCGAACCCGCGGCACGTCGCGCAGAAAACTAATCGCTTAGCCACTGCGCCAACCGTGTCGTCAAAAAACTCAAACTCAAACTGTGTCAAACTGTTTCGCAATAAAAAGTATCTTAAATTTTTGCGTATACTGTAATCTCTATGCATGGCCATTGAAATAATCTATAAAATTGTCATGCACATACCGAGCACAGATAAATAATACGGATCAGATAACTTGTGTCCCACAATAATAACATATTATTGCGGTAATTCTCTGCTTTGTCTGCCATAATGTCCGGTAATGTTAGGGAGGGCACAGTGACTGTACTGTTCTGTAGATAATATATTATTATATTATACAGAAAACTTTCGTATCGGATTCAATACGTTGAAATTTTAATCTTGGGTTATTTATTTTAGATGAGATTTTGTCTACGACTGGGGATTTACCATCATCATTTAAAACCATCATTTTTCGGAAGCGTTTTGTTTCAAGGCGTAAAGTAATGTTACTCAAATTCGTACCCTGACCTTTCAACCCTCAGGTGTCGTTGTCAAAACGCTGACAGATCAGCGACAGTTCAGTAGACTCTAGGGTATTAAAAATATGATTTACTTTATTCCTATCAAAAATAAAGCTCGAAGAGAAAACAAGACGAATGATTTACGATGACGTCACTAAACTTCTTAGCAATACAATATTATTGTAAATTACTTTATGGACGTTATAATACGTTTCTATGTACAGTAAAAACAATACTGCTCTAAAAGATGGTGGTAGGCCCTACCCAACTTATTTTGACTGCGAAATCACTCAAAACTAATTTTGACTAAGGACTTCGACTTAGGAAAACTACTTTTGATTAAATTCAAAAGAAAATAGTTTTGCCCAGTCCCTAGGCCAAACTAATTGATTAGGTTTTTTTTTTGTCGTGGTTGTTAGGTTAGTTTAGGACTAGTGACCACACAACGTACGAGCCGAGCAAGCGTAGCGAGCAGTGCCGCGTCAGCACCTGGCGAACTTTTTAAATTACCAATATTTTTGAGTCAAAACTAGTTTTAACAGAAATCTTCTGTCAAAACTAATTTTGACTGATTTTTGCAGTCAAAATTAGTTTTGACCTGTTATAAGTTTTGACTGTAATATTCAAATTCAAATTCATTTTATTCGGACAACAGAGATCCATATTCTGTTAGTATTACAAAACAACTTATATTCTAGTGTTAGTAGTACAAATAAAAAATACAAATATAAAAAATAGAATAATGCACACACACACTCACATATACCTAGGCTACATTGAGCATAGGTTACGTAGTAACGTATAGGGTATAGGTTTCTACAAGTATTTTTACCGCTGCACTATTGTGGGCGTTGACCATAAAGTTTAGCATAATATGTCAAGAGTATGCTATTTTCAAATCAACCAATAAACAGTGTGTGCTGACTGATTTGCATACTCACATAAACTATTACGTACTAATCGAACATACCTAATATTTATGTCGCCCTTATGATACATGTAGGTAGGCATCGCACTTTATTACTTAATTATTATAGATGCGAAAGTAACTCTGTCTGTCTGTTTACTTTTTCACGACTAAATGGCTGAACTGGGGATCTACCGCGTAACAAAATGGACATTGGACTCTGGCAACTTTAATAGGATCGTGAGAGCTACCTTGTAAAAAAAATATTGATCATAAATATAGGAGTCCCAACAGCATGATCGGTAAAAAGTTTAAAAGGTAGCTCAAAGCTTAGCCTCTCACAATGGTATTGAGGTTTATTACCAGAGTCGATGTTCATTACCATTTTAGTAACGTGGTAGACCCGCTGATCTTGATGAAGTTTTAAATAAAATTAGAAAGATATATTATTCTCTCACAAAAATAATCGTGGGCCCTACCTCCACGCCGGCGTAGTCGCGGGCTCAGCTAGTAAGTATTACAAAATGATATCATTCACATCTCTACATTATCAGCAGCTTCTTTGAGAGAGGAACCACGTTAATGCATACTCGCCAGTCGCGTTCCAATACCTCAGCAATATGCTGAACAATGACCTATTTTTTTGCACAAATGCGACGCATGATGAGTTCAAAGCGTGGACGAATGAATACAAGCCACAGACTTATAATATTAAAAATTGTTACTTTATTATTTTATTGGATCGTGTTTTTAATTTTTTACTTTTTATTTTTTGTCTTCATTTGTTACTTCTTTTTTTATTTGTTTTAATTTTTTTTTTTTTACTTTTTATGTGTGTCGTAATTTGTGTAAGAAATAATCAAATAAATCGTTTTTCTTTCTTCTTTCTATACTAGTGGTCGCCCAGTGGTCGAAATGCAACCGTAACTTTAGCTTTCTGCATTCCTTCTCCGTATAAACTTTAAGTATGCCAAATCCCACTCTATTGAGTGCGCGCAAAACTTTTCTTCACGTATTAAAATATAGATTAGCATTAAACACACGCGAATTACTACAATAACAACAACTCTCGCAGATCTGCTGGAAGATATTTCTTTAATGAAATAAGCAGTACCTTTGTACTTTGTTCTCCTATTTAATGTTTTCTGTGTTATTTTTCATGTGTGTACATAAATTATTAAATATATAAAATTAATATACAGATTATCATTAAACACACGCGAATTACTACAATAACAACAAATAACAACAAAACCGTTCCTATTTCAACATATCTCGCAATCAGTTTGTATAATTCCGTTCCTTGCAACCTATTGTTCGAACTAACGCGTCTAATTACCGCGGCGAGTGCTAACAATGTGTATCAGCCTGACATTTCGTATGTACGAATGTATCGTGGCGCAACTAGCTGTGCAAATTGCCATCGAGTACTAATTAGGAGTTTGAACTAAGATTGTTTTGATTAATCATGATCTAGGGTGTGTTCTTCGTGGGATGTGAAGTTCGTAAAAGTGGTTTACTTACTTCATATTGATGTATGTATGCTTTTTTTTTTATTTAAAAACAAGAGAAAAATTGTCTTTTAAAATAAGTAGATACTTATAATATTTTCGCCCAATCCTTCTCATTCTGAGAAGAGGCCCGTGCCCAGCAGTGGGACAGTAATGAGCTGGTTCTTTTTTTTTTCAGCGTCATACTCTATTATTAATAAAGTTCCTCAAAAACGATGGAGCAGGTTTTAAACCACAATGGCATTTGACACTTGCTGTGTTCATTGTCACGACTAGAAGTAGACCAACATCGCACACTTGCACAGGTTGTCTGCCATAAGAACTAAGGTCATTTATTACGTAAAGTAGGTGCCTAATACCATCACTATAGATATAATACAATCATTGTGGTCACTTATCTGGATCAGTTGAAAACTGGGTGGCTTGAGGGTTAAGTATGTAACTACTTGTACTGTTTAAATTGTAGTGGTACTTAATATGGTCTTTGCTGTTCTTTTTTATTTTTTGTAATATTGTGTAAACTCAGGTCGAATTTTAGCCGGGGCCGCTGCCGCGGCTCCACTTATTATTGATAACTTTATTTATGAAAAGAGTATCCATGGAGTTTCTTGCCGGTATCTTCTCCAGGACCAACCCACTTGGAACCGTGCACCTAGAATCACGACGTTTTGAAAGTGCCTGCAAAGGCCCAGTTGAAATAAAAACCTTTGACATTGATCTTTTTTTTTTAAGCGTATTTTTTTTCAATTCCAAGACGCTTTTAATTTTTTGACTACACGTCTTATCACGGCACGGTTGGCGCAGTGGCCAAGCGATTAGCTTTCTGCGCTACGTGCCGCGGGTTCGATCCCCGCACGAAACAAATATTTGTATGATCTACAGATATATTATATCGGGTCTGGGTGTGTGTGCATGTGACATGTATGTTTGTAAATCGTAACCACGATACAGGAGAAATCCTAGTTTGAGACAAAGTTTATTAAAAATATAACATATAATTTATTACACAGGACACGGAAAAATAAAAATAAATCTTTGTACAATCTCCGGTGCTATCCGTGTATCATGTGGATCCGTTTTCATATTGTACTTACCTATCGTGAAAAATATAAAAGCACCCATTGTCTTTGTTTTTTTCAACGCGTAGAGGCAATTTAAAGCATTTGAAAGTAATTGATGTTGGGGTAAACCTATAACTCTTCAGTGGTTTGCAATACGTCATCAGTTATCATTCCATACACGAACAGACTGATTTTGACTTGAAAGTATTAGGAGTACAGTTATAACCACACAATGCCATAAAAAAATGAAAACAACAAACAATTGCCGGGCGCCATACGTGCATGATTTTATTACGACAAGAGAATTCAAATTTAGAATCACCAGTGAGATAGATAGTCGGCCATCTTGAACGGTCACGTACTTCCAAATTATAATGATGTGACCTTTGATTTGGACCATACGAGTACCAGAGGTTAATTCAATTTTTTATTGGTACCGGTGGCTTGATTTGACTATTGGGGCGCGTGTATATTAGTGATCGATATTCTCGTGATTTATTCGTATCGTAAAAAATATGGTTCGGAAAATGCTGATTTAAATTGTAAGCCTGACTGATAGATAAAGTTATCATGTAAACAAGTTGTTTTAGTACTAAATGACCCACAGAGACACTTTAACGCGTGCACGACTAGAACCTTTAAGTACTGTGGGCCTTAGCAATTGGCAGGAAACTAAGAAAAATAAGTTTAAACTTATTTGTAGTTGTATTTGTTTATGCATCTTTTTGTTAGAAAACTATAAGTTACGAAAAGGCTACGTACTCAAAATTATTAAATCTTTATTTAAAAATAGAACGTCAGATTTGAAATTATCGAATCCACAAAAAAAAATTCGAAATCAGAACATGCGAAATTAACTTTTCGAAAACAGATTTTCGTTACACTACCTACTAACAGAAAATACTTCCAAATTCAAAATAATTCAACCTCAATTGAAAACAGAATGTTCACATTCGAAATTATTTTATTCGCAGTTGCATCAGCGCATTCGACCACCGCCTTAGATTATAGCTGAGATACGCTAAGCGCTTTGGCATTTGTTCCGCACAACGGGCTCGCTCCGTTGTTGTACTGGAAATCTGTTTAGCTGTTACTGTTATGTTATAATTGTTTATGTTGTGATTGTGAAAGTGAGAATGACGGCACACGAGGTGTACGAGAATTGCAGAGGTGTGAGTGCGTTTTCTGTATCAAAACAAAATAGCAATTCTTAAACATGGAACTCCATTTACTTTTGAAGAGAAATCATAGTGAATATTTATTTTGCCAACTAAGTGAACATACTGCGTTTTTATTATGGTGAGCTATATAATATCACCTTATACGTTATTAAAATAAAATGGCATACCATAAAAAAAATCACAAAAAAAAATGAACATAGACTTAGTTACCTTTTTTAGGCTTTACAAAAGTATTCTTAATTTAACTTTGCTAATAATGACTAGGGATGATTATCACAAGAACGTGATTCGTTTTTTAGGTATTTATAGTAAGTAGATAATAAATGACTAAACGTACTTACTGCTGATTTATATCGATATGTTTTATTTAATAATGTCATAAACAAAAAATAATTCCCATCACTAGAAGAAAATTTTATATAGGTGCCCTTCGTGGAATAAAATTAATATTATTTTACTGTTCCACGAAGAGCACCAAACCAAAATTTGAATTGGTGCCGTTCGTGGAACAGCTATGGTGCTATTCGTTTCAGTGCCGTTCAAATCAGTACTCTTTGTGGAATACCTCTTGATTTAGCGTTATGTCAATGACGAATTGACGATCAGAGCGACTGGAATAAAACAAAAGAGACGCAATTTTCGATCGTTCATTTTGACATGACAATATGTGGCGGCCTTATAGGTATCTGCACCGGGGACTACTGCGTAACTAAAATGGTAATGAACATCGACTCTGGTAATAAACTTCAATACGATCGTGAGAGACTAAACTTCGAGCTAACTTGTAAAAAAAATACCGATCATGAAGATGGGAGTCCCAACTTCATGATCGATAAAAAAAATACAAGGTAGCTCGAAGTTTAGCCTCTCAGGATCGTATTGAAGTTTATTACCAGAGTCGATGTTCATTACCATTTTAGTTACGCGGTAGACCCGCTGTTTTATACGTTTTATTATATATTAAGTTTTATACTCTTGAGAAATCGACGCTAGAGGCACAGCAAAAACAATTAAATCGATCGTGTTCCCATAGTTCGTCGTAACAGCAACGAATGGTCCTACTTACAACCCATACGTCACGTCGCGATGATATGTGATTTTGTGTTACAATACTAATAAGCGGAGTGAACTGCGCACGCTCAGCAGCGGGACACCGTGTTCACGTTATTGCGGCGTGTTGCTATTAATCGAAATGTGGAATTAACTACTCTATGTTAGATGGAGTTTACATTGTATTGGCGGTAAACGACGTTGGATTTTAACCCCCGACAAAAAAGAGGATTATAAGTTTGTAGTGTGTATCTGTGTCTGCGGCATCGTAGCTCCAAAACGGATGGACGGATTTCAATGCAGTTTACTACCCCCACCATCTTGTCGGTATGCGGTCCATGGTATCATTAATGCGCCAGTTCTTGCTATGAACCACGAAACTGTTGAATCAACTACCATCAACGGTTTCCCCGAATACCTACGACATAGGGACCTTCAAGAAAAGAGCCTACTTTATCCTAAAAGGTTGGCAACGCATCGGTGACTCCTCTGGTGTTGCGGATCACTTACCATCAGGTGTACAGCACAATCGTTTGCCCAAAACTAACAAAAATACGAAAAAATCACAATGAGATTAAATTGCAACCTCTCAGATTATAACCTAACCGTCAAAAACCCCCTACTCCAACTAGAAAAAGAGCTTTAACTTTTGAACGGCTGAACAGATTTTCATGAAACATAGCTAAGATGATTCTCGATTAAACTAACTTTCAAATAAAATAAATGCATTGAAATCGTTCTATCCGTTTTGGAGCTACGATACCAAAAACAAACACACAGATACACACTACAAACTTATAACAGTGTCTCTTTTTTGTCGGAGGTTAAAAATATGTGGGTATACTGAGCATTACATTTTGACTATTCGGTGTGTATACAGTCTGCTTAGTAATGTTTTTGCTGTGTACGCGCATCGAAACCAATATGGCGCCGACACGTGTTAATTTGTACCTCTATTCTACATTTGAACTATATGATGAACTTGTTTCATAAATTAAAGCAGATGTAACCTTGTATTAATAAAATTGTACATGCAAATAAAAAGTGGCTGATATTCGTTGTGTTTTGAAAGCATTGACCTACTTAGTCAATGGATATTGGGTCCGCGCTCAAAAGTGTCTGAGCCAAAAGAGTTCCAAAATGAAAAAAGAGTTCCAATCGCGCGCCAGTCTTTTTTTGTCAACCGACAGAATACCCGTCAAAAATGCCGCGGCGTACTGTATTGTGAAAACGTTGAATAGGCTGATAAATTGTCGCAAGTAAAATTAAGCTGTTTACTAATGACGATACAGTTTGAATTAGGATGTTATAGTTTTTTATAATTCTTTAAAAATGTACCTACTCTTTTATAGGTTGACTCGGGACACATTTTTCGTGAATTTTGTTCTAGACCCGCCGTCCATTGTACTTAGTAGGTCAATGTTTGAAAGTTTGTTTGTGCTATATGTTACATGTTCCTTTATATTGGCCACTCTCTTTAATTTCAATGGATGTAAGTAATTTAAAATTAAATTGATATGAAAATAATAAAATAAACAAAAGCCGAAAGAGGGTTATTTGTACTCATTTATATATATATACTCAATTATAAACAAATTTCACTAAGAGTCCAAACATGAAATCACGAAGAAATCAGCTGTTCCATACAAATAATTCAATGGACTAAATGTATGGAAAAGCAATTTTTTTTCGCGATTTCTTTGTTGGTCCCATTGTAAAAGTTGTTCGTAAGGATGAATACAATAGGGATTAAAGGGATCGGGACTAGAAAGGTAGGACCTTGTATAACTACCTGGTGGTCTAGTGGTTGCAAGCGCGGCTGCTGAGTGTGAGGTTCTTGGTTCGATTCCCGAGTCGGGAGAGTCGGGAAAAGTGTTGTTGGGTTTTCCTGTATGGCATGGGAATCGCTCATGCCATACTGAAAAGATTATCCAGTCAGCAATGGAGGTATCGAGGCTTACTGCCCAGGGTGCACCAAACCATCTCAAGTTTCATCACTTGTGAAGAATCTTTCCTTACTCAATTGATTATACTCCACAAAGACCCGAAAATATTGCTTCTCGCATCAAGAATGTGAGGACGAGGATTTTCCCCTTGTTAATAAGCCATCAAAAAATGCTACGATGACGAAGCAATTTATACCATCACATTTAAGCCATATATGAAAATCATTTCCCCTATAGTCGTTGTCAATATAATAAAATTTCCTTCACCGATATTGAATATGAATAATACACGTACACCCATAAAAATGTGTCAGATTCACCACAACATATTACGCCAATAGAATTTATGGGAAACTTCCTCTTACCCATGTTATCCACACGGGGGCAGCTTATCAAAGTTGTCGCTTCAGCCAGTTAAGTACGCCATTCAATCACCCAATAATGTGCAATACACTGTGTAACAATGTCACCTAACTTCCCCTTTCAAAGAAAAACCGTCTATAAGCCAACTTAAGTGGCAAAGGAAAGTCAACCCTATTTTGTTTGTATTTAGAATCAAGTGTTTTCATGTGTAGGATTTTCTAAAAAAGAACGCGCATTTTTATTTTAGATGCCTGCATTAAAAATTGTGGTCTAGCTGTATAATGATAAGGTTTGGTTTTCTTTGGTAGGTTTGAAAATCAGAAGCATGGGGGAGAAAGGGCAAACACCATCATATTAAGTGAGCACATGAGAGAGGGCAACGCGAAAATGTGTGGGAAAAGCGGATATAGACGTTTATCGTTGGATTTTTCGCGTGATTTACCCGCGACAAATCTGAGGGCTTAACGCGACCGGTATACCTTGAACTCTAGTTAGTAAACTTTATGGAGATGTTGAGGGGTCGTGTTAAGTTGGTGTTTCAGTATTCACTAATACGCTGTTGACATAAGGGCATGTCGATTTATTGCCGTTTATTCGGCAAAGGGGAAGCTTTATTTATCTTTTGCTAGTTGAAATAATTTGCCCTTAACGCGTGTCTTGCGGGTGTCAAGTGAATTCTTTTATTGATAGATTTATAAGGGACAATAAAAGATAACAGAAACAGATTTATTACTCAAAATATCTCACTCTGTCACTAAGCTGAAGTTACAGGTTTCTTCAACAGCATCGAAGCCTTTCCTCAAGAATGTTATGGTTTACTTCAAGTCTAACCAGATGTCGCTTACTAACGTTTTTGGATCAACTGCCACCAGAACTTAGCAACCAACTTGGGAATGACACTGAGCAACGAGGTAGACCGTAGCATTTTTTTCTTATTTTTTCCGATTTTCTGTAAAACAGTAGGTACCTATCTTTGACGTCATAGAAAAATATATGACACCACCTCGGAATCTACCTTAGGAGAATACATTTTAAACCATCCAAATTAGGTAAGCCGTTTCCGAGAAATCTGTGAAAATACGTAAAACAATAAATCATACACATTGAATGTAGGTACAACCTGTTTTTTTTTTTAAGTAGGTACATTAAAAATCAAGAACGTTTTCTTCAATTCCAACCCATATTTATTTATTTAAACATAAGTTGACAACGCCGGCGATCACACCACCGTCATTTAAAAAAAAAATAAACAATGTAACAAACTTAACTGCGAAATACAGGATATTTTTTTATGTAGTGCGCAAAATTTGCAGTGATTCAGTGTCCGTTCCCAAATGCAACCGCAGTAGGTAGGTACTAAAATTCACTCCAAAACAAAATAAAAATTTGATATACAATCAAATTTTTATTTGGCTTGCGCTAGTAAATTATGAGTGTCTCCCATACTAAGTCGAATTTTCGTTTTGATTTAAAGTGTATCCCAATACTGCGGTTGCATTTTGGAACAGAGACGGAATCACTACAAATTATGCGCACTCGATAAAAAAAGATCCTGTATATAAGTGCCATATGAACAAGTCTCACCAGCTCGCCATAACTCAATCAAATCAGTAATAGCCAGCCACTTCACTTCCACTTAAGATTAATCACCTGGACCTTAAGGGCTCAAAGGAACTGGAGGCAACAATTACCTGATGTATGATTCATGGTGTCGCGGGCCGGCCGGCGGGCAGCATTCGTCATATCGTGTGGACTAAGTTAAAAGATGAGGAGTTATAAATTTATACTGTTTATTAAATCGTTATTTTTTTAAACCATCTTTTGTTTTTATTTGCCAATGCGTGACCCAAGGGCTGGCCTATTCTTTGGTATCCCATACAGTGTCGTTAATCAAAAAGCATGCTTTTTCGAATTAGTGTTGATCCCGGGGCGTGACTCCGCGTGACATCATTTCTATATTATCGGATAGACCTTTGGTTTTTTTTTCCAACATAATGGTTTTATTTCATATCTTTTTTTTTTTTTAAATACTGCCCCTCACTAGTATTTCTCCTTTATCGAGGGTACAGTTTACAAACATACATGTCACATGCACACACAACCAGACCCGAAACAACTATCTGTAGATCATACAAATATTTGTTCCGTGCGGGGATCAAACCCGCGGAACGTAGCACAGAAAGCTAATGGCTTAGCCACTGCGCCAACCGTGTCTTCAAATCTCCATCTTTATTGAACAGTATGCCATACAAACGAGAGGGATCAGAACAGTCGTTTTTTGACCTAAAGTGAATGGAACTCGACTTGACAGATTGCGACTAAAGTCGACGTCTGAAACTCATGGGGCAATTTTATTAAGCCAACTGTCGCCATCTGACATTGGGGAGGGTAATAAAGGTTTTTCCAGACTCGAGGGTGCTTCTGTGAATATTCACAGAAGCACCCTTGAGTCCATATTAGGTTTTTCTTTGCTTATATAAGCAAAGAAAAACCTAATATCACTTTGCACGACCTGGAATTAAAACTCAGGACATCTCATTTAGTCTCTGGCTCGTCTATAAAGGCAAAATATTTGGTACGGTTAAGCATAAATTTACTATCAGATGTTCCGCTAACTCCTATACCATAGACCAACAGCTATCAATAGCAATACTGACCATAACTTGGTATATTATGATACGGTTCTACATTGTCAAAACTGCTAATAAACTCTATTACATTATATGAAACTATTAGTGTATTTATAATAACTAGTGGTCGTCCAGTGGTCGAAATTCGACCGTAATTTATAGAAAAAAAAAGTATGAATGTGAATGATATTCTTTTGGGTAGGACCGTTGTGATGCCACGGACAGCTACCATAACACATAATACATAAATATGAGTAAAGGTGTTATAATATACCTAATAAAAATAACAGGTTTATAAAGTAGATACTATTACGTGTGGCTGAACCACATTAAAACATATATAGGTACCTAGTTACAATATAAATTTTCTGCATTGTAGTTTCTACTCAAACTGTATCGAGCATCTGGTTTTGGAATAGATTTTAGGTTGGGCAAAGTGATTGGAAAATTCGGAGTTTCAACCCCATGTTTGGATATTTTCTATCCTATTGTGTATCCCACTGCTGGGTAAAGGCCTCCCCTTTTTCTTTCCACGCCTCTCTATTTTGAGCAACTTCTTGCCATATATCCTCCACACACATGTCCAGGTCGTCACGCGATCTTCGATATGCCGCGGTCGACCTCGTCGGCAATTGCCTACGGAATTGTGCCCGATAACGATAAATTATCTTCCGCAATTTTTTTTATTTTACTGCAAGCTTTTTTTCAATTATGCATGACAGAGAAGTAACAGATAGGTTATAATGTAGTGGTACATGATTATAATCATGTACAGTCGGCAATTTTTCCGGTCCATCCTTAAGGCTAATATCATTCGCGCCACGCATCCAAACGCAGAGTTACTAACTCTAAGCGGGCCACAGTCGTTTAAAGCATTTTATTTGAGAAAAAATGTATCACCACGATGACTGTTCATGTGGAAACTGTTAGCAATTCATCTGATTAGATATCTGCCTCTTACAACACACATGAAAAGCAATAGAGTAGCTTATTGTTCGCCGAACATAACAAAAACATTTACCACTCACATATGCCAACAAAAAAAGGCATTACAAAATGCCTCCAAGGCTTTTAGAAACATGTGATACATTACTTTTTAATTGAACTGCTATATTACTCTTTTGATAACACATTGCCACACATGGATATCTAATGCGGGGCTCAGACCTGTGTTCAAATATGTGCAAAGAACTTAAAATGTTAATAATATATGTAGCAGGTCTTTTGCAAAGATAATTCTCCCAAATATAGAATTATTATTTTGTTTTCTTATATTTGTAATCGAGTGTGAAAAACATAAAAGAAGCTAAATTAACCACATTATTTGAACAGACACACACACTTTACGGTGAGAAGGACAACTTCAAGAAACGTGAATTAAGGCATCACAAATGTTTTCGAAACATTTGTATAAATATTTGAACACATATCTGAGAGTGGCTTAACAATGCTCGTATTAGGTACAATATATATTACAGTTAATGTATTACAATCGCCTGAGGTGCGACCTGTAATTGTAAACAATGGTATTGTAATATTAATTGAATGCAATTGCAATTAAACTCGGTGGTATAACTTAGGAAAGTAATTAGGTTTAACTTTGTATGCAAGTGGAGTGTGTTAACGGTTTGTATTGTAAACTATTACACATATTATACAGGGTGACCCAGATTTTATCGCATTAATTGAAACCACGTCTTTGGTATCATGTTCTGGAGCCGAATCTACTCAAAAAAATACCGATTTTTACGAAGTTTTTTTTTTGCAATAAACTTCACTATTCATTCGTCTAGGTGAAGGGACATCGGAGTAGAAATTTATCTCACCTTTATCTGTTCTACACGTGTAAATAGAAATAATTTTGGTTAGAATACGTTGGTTAAAAAATTTGCCTAGAGATCGTGATATGTGTAAAATTATGAAATTTTAAATTAGTTCCTGTAGCTAAACTACTGATTGGATTTGATTGTTTTTTTGTATACGGTTACATAAAGTGATACTACATGCGCGGTTACTTTGAATGCGATAAATTTTGCGACACCCTGTATAGATACTTACTCGTATTAAATGTATTGTGCAAGTATAGTCGTGTATCGGATTTAATTGTTTCGATTTAATATACGTTTGGTTGCGTAAGATTTCTTAATATGTCAGAACAGTGGCGTGCACAGACATTTCTTACAGAGAAGGCAAAAACAACTTTAGTGTTGTATTGTCAAGTTAAATGTAGTTTGTGATTAGCCACCTTACCCTAAGACTTAAATTAAATGATAAATTACAGACATATTAAAGTATGTATGTATTCTAGGCATAAAGATAATATATAGTACTTGTACTATTTCTATGATTCTAGGCTAGTCAGTAATGGATAGATGACAGATGATAGCACGCCACACACGTAGTTTACCGTGATAGACTGTCAGTATTACTCGGTGCTGCCACTTAATTAATTTAATTATGTTTTGTTTAGCAGAACAATGATAATATTTAGTATTAAGTGATCTTGGTGTAAGGTTTTGAGTTTATTTAAGTTTCGTGCGTCATACTGGCCGTAAAAATAAAAACTTTTTCTTTCTTTCTTTTCTTTTCTTTATGTAAAAATTTCGCATGATTTATTTTAAAAGAAATTTCTGGCGTACATTTACTGCTATTAAAATCATCATCTTATAAGTCTTCTCCACCCTCTGTCTCCTTTAAAGAAGACAAAACGAAAAAATCGAGACAGAAAACATTAAAGAGGGTTTTGTCCTGGATTTTTATTTCGAAAATCTCGTTTTTTCCACATTTATTTTGAACGCTTGACAGAACAAATAATTTTGACATTTTGCTGTGATAGCTCTGCTGCAATCATAAGACATTATTTCGAGGCTTATTCAGAAGTCATTACTCCATGAAAAAGCTTAACAAAGTTCAATCAAATATGTCCTCAACACCTGACATTTCCAACCCACATGTTCCTCTCACCAGTTAAATGGACTACAAACGTACCATGCCTGCATCAGATACCATTCCGTTCGGTCGCGATCCTAGCGTGCCTAGCTCGTAACAATGAGATCTTGTCACACATGTGTCGAAAGTGGGGCTTATTATGAACATCGAACGATATTTTTACGATTGATAGTGTAGTTGTCTATTCATTAAATAGCCACTCTCTTCATCTCGACGATCTAGTATCTATGTATATAGGTCTATGCATCTATTCTCTTCTTATTACCTATGTTTATCATGTATCAGTCCGCGCGCGAGCTCCGAGGAATCGGGAGCTGATGAAGCGGGCACTTTGCACTGCGCCCAACCATCGCTCATACCCTGCACTCTCCCAGTACCCCATATCACTGGTACTATGTCTTTGTGTTTTGTGGCAAATAAATGTTTTTTCTTTCTCTTTTCTTTGTATGTCCAGTAATCGACACATTGTGATCGTCTTTCATTATACGAGAATTTAACGTGTGCTTTGAGAATAAGACCACAGACTAAGATATTGTCATTCACTACAGTCGCCGAAGCTATCGGAAATTGCGATCGAGTGTCATTTCACGGGTACACATTAGCGTTATTGCCTTCCCTATGCTATCAGTTTGGTTCGATCTTGCAAATGTGCGAATGTGCATTGTTGTGCAAACTTCTACGTAATTAAGTATTGAACAGATATGCATTTATGAAGGTTTAAATGTTGTGTCTTAGTGGCTATTGTTTACTAAATTTGGTTCAATATAAGACACTAGGTATTCGATATGATGGATTTAAAATTTTCAAGTAGTTGCAGGTGTCATACTACATGTTGCTAATTAATATTGCTATTCTGTGACACGTTGCGCAATATAAACGAATTGCATGAATGCGTGAACTAAGCTCCCTTAGTGGACTTAGGCTCATACTTCATCCCTCAAAAATACGAAATCCTCGTAAAATACAGCCTTAAGGCAGTACCCTGACCAAAACGCCGTTTTACATCGCCATCTCCTCCGCAATTATACCATATACAAATAAAATAAAAATACAGTCTTAAAGTTCAAGATCTCTACTTCAAATCCAACGTTTCAAATATTTTTTTTAAGTAGATTATACTATAGTAATTGGCGATTATAAATCACCTAAATCAGAATTTAAACCTTCATCTTCTTCGGAACTTGAAGCTTAATTTATTTCTGATTTGCAGCAATAGATAAATAATTCTTTTATTTATAAGTCCAACGTTTAACATTTAAATAAAAGTCATTTTTCAATTTTTCCTTGAATTTAAACGTAAATCTGTGCCAATTTTCAGCTGAAGGGTAGTGTTCGGGCGACGGGCGGCAGTCTGCCGCTGGCTCTCGTACGTGATACCCGTGTCGATCGAGGCTATCGCGTTCTATTTATAAATTCAGAATTTATTTTGCTCTCTAGATACAATATTGTGTAGAGGGGGCAACCTATATAACTTGCCTCAGTAGTATGGCATGTACTTCTATAAACATATTTTGATTTTTTTTGAGTACATATTTGAAATATTATTATTTTAGTAAAATCAGATATAGAGTCTACTGATCTGTCACTTTATCTGTCAAGTCAATACAAATTGTGTTTCATCTTCTAAAATATACTTTGTCTAAAAATATAGAGACCATCTTTTTGATGTTTTCTATAAACATAAATTCAAATTCAGTATGTGACCACGTGAACGTGACCGAATGTTTGAAAGCTCTAAACTATGGGACGGAGTCCCATCATGTTGGTATTCAAACTTCATGTTTTGGTGAGATCTATGTGACCACGTGACTAAAACTTTGAAAGTTTATATCTCCCAAACTATGGGACGCAGTCCCATCATGTTGGTATTCAAACTTCATGTTTTGGTGAGGTCTATTCATATAAACCGTGACCACGTGACTACGTGACCAAAATTCAGAGCTACCTTCTATTAATGAATTGATAATTTGTCATAATCAACGTTTAAAATAGTAAGTAATAATATGTTGATGACGATGTTGATCTATTTTTTTTTTTTTTTTTTAATGTAACATTGTCCCTCACTAGGATTTCTCCTGTATCGTGGGTAGAGTTTACAGACATTATCTTACATGCACACACACCCAGACTAATATTTGTTCCGTGCGCGTATCGAACCCGCGGCACGTAGCGTAGAAAACCACTACACTACTTGTAACAACCCTAGCCTCCATGCACTATCGCCACACTGTCTTGACGTTGTCGGCGAGATCAAAGGCGCCGTCCTACTGTTGTTTTTCTTTATACTATTCCTTTACTATATATAATAATAAATACTATGTACCAACCTAGTTTTGTTTTAATTCTTATCGACTATACTTTATATATTACTATTCACCAACACTGCTATTCCCATTTTTAATCGACTTCCAAAAAACAAAATTCTCAATTCGACTGTATGTTTTTTTTTTATATGTTTGTTACGCTATTACTCCGCCAATTGCATACCGATTTTGAAAATTCTTTTTTTATTTCAAAGGGTACTCTCAAGATGGCATTTAAATTTGTTGAAGATTTGATGAAGAACTTCGGAGATATACAATGGAACTCTTGCATGAATAACAGCATGTCACTTGCGATTTCTGTAATCGCATGATTATGAATTGTTTAAGCCACTCAAAATAGAAATATAAAATAAACTTTAAAAAATAGTATAAACCGACTTCAAAAAACTAAAAAGTATAATACATATAATTTTCTTAAAAAACTTATCAGCTTCTGAAGTCGTTGCCACTGCCAAGCTAGGTGCATTGAAGAATTTAAGAAAATTATTTACACTGTTTAGTTTTTGAAGTCGGTTTTTACTTTTTTTAATGCTAGGTATTAATATCTAATAATCGTGATATATTTATATGAGTGAATATTAAATGAATCAAGCAGTTCTTCAAATAAAAGAGCAAGTTATAATTAGTTAATACCAAATCATCTAACAACTCGGCAAGTGTAATGGGCATTTTTTGCTCGGAAGCTCGTTGACGAAGCATAATT
Source organism: Allophyes oxyacanthae (assembly GCA_932294325.1). Classification (NCBI taxonomy): domain Eukaryota; kingdom Metazoa; phylum Arthropoda; class Insecta; order Lepidoptera; family Noctuidae; genus Allophyes; species Allophyes oxyacanthae. The sequence goes on from OW028625.1 coordinate 3,925,696, forward strand.
TTTTTATTTCCCTTTTTTATAAAATCATTCATTATTGTAGTGATTGTACCACTGTTATTGGTATTAATTTTCTAGTAGTAACTCTGTTACTATATAGACCTATAAGTGAAACAATCTACAAATATATATTTTACATTGCCACCTCTATTTATTATATAGTTTTTTAGTGTCTGGCGCGATGTTCGCGTTGACATGCTCCGAGCGGTTTCCGTAATATTACAGGGGGTCGCGCGGGTTGCGCGGGTGGAGGAAGCGAAATCGACAAATTCGTTACCTCACTGACGCGCCTTAAGTGCCAAGCTTAATAAATTAAGTGTATGGAAGCGTCTCTATTTGATTCCTCATGTGTTTTGTGAGAGGCATCTGAGATGGATGAGTAGACTGTCCGCACAGCCGCGTTATTATCGGTCGATAATCTCGCAGAAATCTGTTTTAGCATTGTCGCAGCAGTGTGTAAGATCGCATGCATTCTAATACAAAATGTATTAAAAACTAAAACTAAAAATCTACGATATATTATCGACTGTTAATAACGCGGCTGTGTGACTTTAAACACTAATAAGGGCCCATTCACACTCGATATTTTTAGGAGCAGAATCGCGCGATTGCACGTTCGTCAGCTGCCTTTTGCTTACACAAAGTGAAATACGACGCTTAGAAAGATAGATAACCTATTTGTTGAGCACTGTGAGTGTGTACACATGCACATGTCAACCAAGTGCTCACAACCAGGTTCGTATTTAAAATATTTACTTGCATAGCATTAAGATCTTGTAACTAACTATAGATTGTAAACTCTGCAATAAGTAATAATTATCATTATTAAAGAAAACCGTTTCCAAAATCCAAGCAGTCACTTACAATAGACAAGAACTGTTGCATTTAGAAAAATCTTGGCATAACTTTAGTACATGTACAAAAATATACATTAGTACTAACAGAACTTAGTACAGGATGTTTATGTTCACTTATGTCACAATGAATGTTATACTCAACAAAATAAGGTCGAAGTGTAGCATAGTGGAATGTAGTGTGGCTATACAAGGTTTAAACCCTTCTATTCTTCATAGAATAATAGATTAGTGATACTATGTTCTTTGTTATAAGAATTAAGTAGTTCAATCTATTTATAGACAACGCTTCTCATAAAACGCATACATAAAGCGCTATATAAAGCCTTCGCACACGACCAACTCTTCATAGTTATTCGCAATACGAGTAACTTACATTTAACGCCTCCTTACACCTAAACAAAACTACTTTTACACTAATTCATGATATAGCCATTCAAATTTCAACCTTAATTTTGATGGACTAAGGTTGTATATTTTTTTAGGAAACGCAGAATTAAGTTGGTAAAGTTATAGTATTGAACGTAAACTTATGTGGAGCACGCTTGAAAAGTTTTATGGGGCTTAAAGTTTCCGTTAAGAAAGTGTAAAGTGAATTTTTCATGTGAAAAGATGTATTCTTGTGTATGAAAACTGGGTACGATGTGGGAGACTGCACATTCTAAAAGGGATGTTAGTAAATATACCTAATTATTTGACATCCCTTTTCGAATGTCGGTCGTCGATGAAAATCAGCGTCATTGGTGTTGCCAATGACAACAAGCTGATCGATGCCCATTTTTTTGCACATGAGGGACACACACTTCCATACATTGTTTTTTTCTTCATTGTTTTTATTATTAATTTTTCAGGCTTTTTATGTTTGTTATATATTTTTGTGTATTGTAATTTTGGTGTCCTGTGTGCAAAAAATCAATTTATTTTCTTATTTTTTTGTTGCTAATGTTTATTTTTTATAAAAATAAATCCAGCCCACTACTGTCTCACTGCTAGGCACGGCCCTCTTCTCAGAATGAGAAGGGCCTTAGTCCACCGCGTTGGCCTGGTGCGGGTTGGCGGACTACACACACTATCGAGGATTTAATGGGGTCCTCTCAGGTGTAAAGGTTTCCTCACGATGTTTTCCTTCACCATTTTACTGAAGTGATATTCAAATTGCGATCCGCACATATTCGAAAAGGCTGAGGTACGAGCCAGTTTTTTATGTTTTATTAAGTATTTTATAATTATTTTGAAAATGGAAACCTTTGTGACGTGGATGCGCTGGTAAAAAATAATATTGCTAGAATTTTACAGGTGAAGCGTTATCTACTTGCGATTTGGCTAATAATGTAGATAGCATTATAAAAAGGAGATTTTCTTTTGAAAGTACTTTCAAAAGAAGATCACATAAAAAAGCGGTAACATTTTGTCACTCAGTTTTTTTTTAAATATAAAGATAACGAACACTTTGTGCAAATACCAAACATACATAGCAAAACCTACCTTTTTATAGTATTACTATGATAAATACCTTCCCATTCCACCGAGACATACTCGTAGTTCAGTTCGTGCGTCCCGATCAAATGTAGTGTGTGGGAATGTCCCACAGGACGCAGCGCATTTATGTTCCGCGGACACACGCGTGCGCACTGATGTAGTATTAGATATCTATCAGATAGGGAACAATAAAATGATTGGAACTTTTTTATACATGCCTCAAATCAAACGTAAGGCAAGCTGGGTAGAATTTTGTCAAATTTAGCATGTGGGAATGTCCCACAGGACACAACACATGTTTCGCGGACATTCACGTGTGTAGACATGTTGCAGGGACATTCACATACACTACATTTTCGACATAAATCCAGCCAGTTAGTTTCGGAAATTTTAACTCCTAACTGAGACTGAATAACCTTGTTTAACACCATGGTTACCTCAATGTCTGTGGGAAAAGGTTAGGCCGATGATAAGGTTAGGGCTTGTCTATTCTCCTCTCTACTGTCTTGTGGAGACAGCATAGAGGTGAAGAGAAAATTCCCAAAGTTGTGACAGGCGTTCATACATTTTCACTGCGTGTCAGTGCAGATCCCTAATAACCTTTTGTTTGAATGCCAAGCTCCAGATATTTGTTGTCGTGTGACTTGACTACTCAATGAAACTCATAGAGATAATATATACCTAGTATTTCTATGATGAAACTTCATAATAAGTGTATTTCATAGGTAAAGCTGAGTACAATACGTTAGTACGTGCGGACGTATCGGCAATCTTTTATTATTGTAATCAGCTTGAATCACCGATGCATGAAATACACTTATTATGAAGTTTTAGTAGTTTTACTGAGCAGTCAAGACAACCAGGAATACTTCTTTGAGTTTGGTATTTAAATAGTGGTCCTTCGAGCCGGATTTTACTTTCAAAAACAGATATTTACAATTTTTACGGGAATACATTGACCTTAACCATAAGACAAGAAATTCAAACACCTTGTAAACCTTTGATTTTTGTTTAGTTTATTTCCTTAGTAATATCTTAAAAAACCAATTTAATTATTTGACAAAAATTATTATTGAGTTTTTTTTTTATTTCTTTTTTTTAAAAACATTGCCCCTCGCTAGGATTTCTCCTGTATCGAGGGTACAGTTTACAAACATACATGTCACAAGCACACACAACCAGACCCGAAGCAACTATCTGTAGATCATACAAATATTTGTTCCGTGCGGGGGAGTTATGTCCATCAAACTTCTATTCCCATAAAAAATAAATGTAAGTAATAAATATGTTCCAGGATTCATTTCTTCGTGAGACACGGTCAGGCACACTAAAGTCGGGACTGTTCGTGTAATCACGACTTTCTTTAGTATGAAGTCCATCTTATCAAGTTAAAACTTTAGTTACTGAAGCTTCAAGCAAGTCTAATACATCTTGTGTTAATGGCTTAATCTCATTGAGGAAGAAAATCTAAATTATTACATAGACCTAAGAACAGATTTTGAGTATGATTTTTCTTGATTATTTTAATAGAATTTCTATGGAGTTTCTTGCCGGTTCTTCTCCATAGGGCCACTATTTGGAACCGCACACCTAGTCTCGATATTTCTTAAGTGCCTGTATCTCGTTTACAATATAAGTAATATTCTATTTTTGGGAGAGTTATAAAGAAGAATCGTAAGGTCGGTATTCAAGAACAATATTTTGAGAACATGCAGTAAGCTTCGGCCAACAGTGGACCAAATTTCGACCGACTGACTAATGAAATTACCACATTGTTCACTGAATGATAAATCTAAGGAATGTTCTTAAATACGGGTGTATCTATTTTCGATGTTCCTGAAGCTTGCAAATTGCTAATGTACAACACAGGAAATTATTCCTTCGATAGTTCGTCCCAGATAATGTTATTTCAAATCTGGTTTTCTGAAAGAAATCCATCTGACCTTTACACGAAGGCAATCAATCGAAAAACGAATATTGTGGTCAGCAAAGTATTTTTTATTTTATTTAAACTGGGCCTTTGCAGGCACTTTCAAAACGTCGTGATTCTAGGTGCACGGTTCCAAGTGGATTGGTCCTGGAGAAGATACCGGCAAGACCATGCCAGCTAATCGTCCCTTAGTTGATTTTAAGGAAATAAAGACAGCCATAGGAGGGACAAGTTAACTATTACTTCGGCCGATTAACCGTATTGTCGCCTGGAGACTATAAAACAAAAAAAAAACTTATTTTCAGTTTAAACTCCTGAGTCCCGAAGGGTCACATGCGGTACATCAAAAAGAAAACGATAATGTAACGCGCCTCGAGAAGAAAATATAGTTATAATCTTACGTTAAACGTAAAAATTGCTTAATATTCCTTGTCATTGCTTGTCAGTTGTCTCTATTAATTGGCGGAAAAGCACAGATGAGCGCGTACGCCGACAAGCAAACGTAAGTAATATTGGTAATTATATACCTAGTCCTCGTGACGCTAAATAAAGCAACATACATACAGCGTACACGTGTGTACTCATTACTTACTTATAAGTATAGGAAGTGATATCAATAAGTCAAGCTAACACTATAAGTAATTCACAATTAATACGACAAGTCTTCCCGTACCGTCTAACCGTTCCTAAATCAGCATCGATCTACAATAGATCCCTCTTGTGGCCGCCGGCGCACGACCGTGCTCACGATTCAGATTAATCTATCGAAAATCGTTTTACAACATATTATTTATAGAGCGCATGCGCCAGCAATGATCATCAGTCCGTGTGCGTAGTGATGCGCCCCGACGCATTCCGCGCGCACTGATGTGTCGATGCGGAAACATCGATATGACGTTATCTATTTACTGTAGATGCTATCGAAATGTGAGTTCTCGAGATATGTGTTTGTGATTAGTCATGTTACGTATGCGAATCGTTAATTAAAATAACGTTTGTTATGTGTTAGTTTATTCGATAGATAATGTCAGGTTTGATATGTTTTGGTTTAAGATATGGATCGAAGGAATCTTACTTCACTATAGAACTTATTAATTACAGTTTTAAAATGTAACATCTACATTAAATATTTTACAGCTTACACATAACTTTAAAGCGTTATCAAGACGTAATCACGTCACATTACCCGTAATACCATAATTAAAATTCAAAAACCATCAAAAATTAACACCATCAAATCTCAGTCCCTGTCAAAATCGGTCCACCAACTTGTACTTCATAACTCGTAAAAGTTGAGAGATGTCGTAAAAATAAAACCAAAAGCATTTCTAACCGGAGTCAACAATTAACCCGAGCTGTAATGAAACTTCTGAACTAGCGGGCCAACGACGTGGAATCGCGCAGCCTATTTTAAAGACATTGAATATTTAAGAGAGCTAATTGAAATGAGCGAGACAGTTTGGAGTGTCGCCAGGATAATTACCTAGCTCCTAAGATGAGATTTAACGTGCCACGCTTAAATGGTTGGAGGTCTCTTTTAAGGGAAAGTTTATTTCCGGGAGTTTTTTTTATGAAGCAGTTGGATGCCATTACTTTTAGTTTTTTTTGTCAGATTGTAGTTTATATTTCCTTAGTTTTAATAAGTTGAATTCAAGAAGGCGTATGCACCTATGGTTGTCATGTTTACTGGTATGATGAAGATTAACATAAAGTTAAATAACTTTACAATACACAAAAATAATTGACATAAATGTGAATGAAGCTTAACATAATTTGATTTATATTATATTTAAAAAACAATACATTCGTTTTGATAATTGTTCTCAAAATATTAAACCTGTGCCCCACTCTAGAATTTCTCCTGTGTAAGTAGGTACAGTTTTCATAAATATTACATGCATTGTCAGTCCAGTCCCAGTCCCAGACCCTGAACAAATATCTATAGGCTCTAGAAATCTAACATACGACACTTAGCACCAAAAGCCAAAATTTTAGCTACTACCCCAATTGTGTTGTTCAAGCTAGTTTCTGCTATTCTTCAAACGGGGCCGGTATTACCACTACTAATAAATAAACAACATCAATTATAGTGCCACAAACTTGTCTGACCTGGTCATGGCGTCGCTGCCGTCGCTTATACCAATGTCATCTCCCTAAAAAAATTACATTTTGAAGTAATTTTTATTTCGTAGCGACGTTAGTTCCAATTTTGGTCACCGGGTCAGATAAGTTTGTGACACTGTAATACTTGACCAAACACATTGATACAATTTTTTTTGGCAGTTACAAGCTGACCAATTCCGACAGACTGCACCTGGCACTCGATGCGGAAAAAATATAGATCTTCTTCCTTTATAGATAATTATAAAATAGTTGTCAATGGCACCCACACTAGATTATCGATATTGATAGTTCCCATCACTAAACGTTGTGTGATGTCGAAGGTTGTCGATTCGTGCCGTCCGTGTGCGACCCGCTCTTCCGGTGTCCAACACTGCAACATTTAATGGACGACTATTTGTACGAGCATTCACATCCAGCCGATTACCTTGTTTGCTTACAAATTGCGTTCGGCTCACGTAATTATGCTGATTCCAGAGTACTGTAAGGGTACCTTTTTTAAACATGTTGGATTTTTTTGCCTTTTTACTCGGCGTTTATGACTCTTCATACGATCCTTCCGTTGAATTTTAAGCCAGGCCACGAGTTAGGAAATATATAGAGAGAAAACATTACCCGCACGTAAAATTAGGAAAAGTTTGATCAAGTGTTTCAGAAATAATTTTCTGATCTTAATTTTTTTTGCTTTATTTATTAAAAGAAGAAGACAATACCCACACTTTTTTTCTCATGTATCATTGGTATAGTTTGAAGCATATATGTCACATGAACACAAACCTAGACCCGAAACAACTATCTGTAGGCCATACAAATATTGGTTCCGTGTGGGGATCGAACCCGCGGCACGTAGCGCAGAAAGCCAATCGCTTAGCAACTGCGCCAACCATGCCGTCATTTAAGAATGGTCCTGAAAATCTGATACAAAATCCATGGTAAAATTAATTTAAATTCAAGTCTAGAATCTACTATAAAAACCTACTTCTTTTTATACCACTAAGGTGGCAAAAAGCATACCCCATCGATGGTAAGCGGTTACCGTAACCTATGACGCTTGCAACACCAGAGGCAACACTCGTGCGTTGCAGACCCTACTACAAGCGTCGTATTGGCAGTAGGAACACGACTCTTCCCCCAAGAAGCACTAGCGACCTTACTCACCATTAGAAACATAACACTGCAAAAGACCAGTGTTAGTCGGCTATAACAATATTCTGCAAGGTGGAAGTACTTCCCCAGTCGGGCAGCTCCAGCGGGAAGTCCCGCAATGTTCTCTTAAAAGTACCTACTTTAGATAAGATTTAATTGCACTACAACATATGGTATTCTGACTAGAACTTAATTGAGCCCTTGAATACCTACATGCCTAGATTTAAAACGAAATATCTGCAATAAATGAATTAAAAATCATCTTTGTAGTACCTACAACAGAACATCTTAACACCAAAAAACATATTCAAGTTAAACTATCAATCCAGACTCCATAAAGCTATACAATAATTTACTTACAGAACGAATTGAATATACGTACATCGTGGACCATTACTTCGACGTAGAAATGCCCTTAAATACTCCACAAAATAAATCTTACCCGGCTACAACTTATTCCGAGCTCCCCTTTCACGCCGATGTGGTCATTGGAACATACAAATCGAGTGTAAGACCATAATTGTTAATTTCAAGCAAAATGCCTGCAATAGCTTTCAAGTTGCACTAACTAACGATCCCATTGCTAGATGCCTATCGGGTTTCTGGGCATAGTACCTGGTTGGTGATACCGTAGCGTTAAACTCTGGTTAAAGTGTGGATTAAAGTGAATAGAAAATAGAGGTGACCGGTTGAATATATTAATATCCTGTTATAGATACTTAGATAGGTATTAGACGGGATTGTTTTTTAAAGATATTTTTTAAGGGTTGTCATCTCTAAAACAAATCCTCGAAGTCACCCGAAAAATGCTGTCTTACGCTGTTATTAAGGATAATAATTATAGTTAATGGACTGGATTACGTGTCGGATACGTTAACGAATCATAGTAATGGTCATAACGCTGTAAAAGAAAAAAAAACCACGCGTTTTTTTTTTTTTCTTCTCCTACAATCTCTACCAGCTTATGGACCCACTACGTATGGAAGCAAAAAAGAAATTCTAATGGAAAATCTTGTCATTTTGCAAAATTGTTCATTAACATGAGTACAATCATTCGTTTACAATACGTATGAAATGATTTAAAATTCTGACTTAAAATAACCTATTTTGAATCCTACTGCTTCGCAAGGACATCCTATTTTGCTCTTGCGAAGCAGTAGGATATTAAATTATGTATTTCAGGCTATCCATACTTTAAAATTATCTGTCATAAAGGTTCTTAATTCTCACTAAAATAATTTATATTACAATAATAATAAATTTCCATAAAAATAATATGAAACAGTAGAATAATACTACACTTAAGACTGTACTGTGCTATTATCACTCCTTACTATACAATTTTGTTTAATAACCACATGCTAACCATCTATCTAAAATTAAACACCAAAAATATTTAAATCCAAATTACTAACCACAGTGCAACCGGCCCTAAAAATGCGAGTACATAATGCATGCGTACACGGCGCGACGCGCAGATCGATGGATCGTATCGATCCGCACAAAGGATCGAGTCGTGATCGTGATTGCGTTACGTTCGACGTTCGAAAGTTTCGCCGTTTATGTAAAGCCTAGTCTCATTCTCTTTTCTCTCTTTGGTACGTGAGGGACTCTGAGATAATGTTCGTTTTTGTGGGCTGTGGGAGGTCGCCGTGTTAATTGTACGAAGTGGGTCGTAATGTTGAGCCAATTTGTACGAAAATTTGTAGTTCTCAGAATGGAAGAACAGACGTGTACCTACTGTTGAAAGGCTTCGATTTGTAGGAGTGACCTCATAAACTCGATGATGATGTTTGAAAGAACGTTCCGTTTTACGTAATTTATAATAAAGATTTGTAAAAAATTTCATTATAGCACATATTATATCACATATATCATAACTTTTATTATTGATTTTTTAACATAATTTGTCATTATCATTTAGATGCAAGTTCCCTATTAAAAATATCTGTATAAAAATAAGTACGGAGACATCAGGGCGGCTAAAAAGGTCACATTGAGTCATAGAGATAATACATAGTACCTATAGTTGAATATGAACCTTACGCAAACCATATTTAAGACTCTTCAAATTAAGTGGCCATTTTGTTTTTGTAATGTGAATCATATTATGATTCATCTAAAGCGGCCTTTATAGACCCCCTGTTCTTGATATTACTGTGAAACTGTCTACCGCTCATCATCTATGACTTTTCTAAGTATCTTGGTGTCGGCTTCCAATCTTACCAGAAACGTCCGTTTCAGTATTTTACACAGAACCATTGCCATTGGGTAGGATAAATGCATCTAATGATAAAACAGTATCAAATACATACATTTCTTCATTGCAAAATACATTTCCATGCATTTCGAGACTCAACTGGCGTTCGAGCGCGAAATTCGTTTCGTTCGCTTGCAATATCAAATGCCAAACATTTATGTATTAGAATAACATTCGATCAACTGGCCTATCTCAGCTTACCCTGCAGCGATAATAATTTCAAATGCACGATAGTATATTGAAACGATTTCTTCACAGAAAACATTATTAACACTGTTACACGACGTTTGTGTTTTATGTTCACATTTCTAAGATAGGTGTCGCGCGCGGTTCTGCTTTATTGACCAGTTTCTTCTTCTTCCTTAGTCCCTTAATACTGAGGATCGTGACCGCAAATTCGTCTCCATTTAGATTTGTCTGGCATAGAGTGCACGGCAAGTTGTATTGCCGCCAACCGCTCTCTTGACTGCATCACTGCACCTGACGGGCGGCCGACCTTTCGCTCTCCTGCCCTCCACGTGACCCAATATGAGTTTACTCTCCAAGCTATCTTTTGAAGATCGCATGATGTATCCGAAAAATCTCAGAACTCTTTGGTGGCAAATCACAGAAAGTTGCACCAGTTTAGTATGCTCTAAAGATTGTAGAAGTGTGAAGGAGCCTGTTCACTAATTTATAAAGGCAACGAAATATAAAATATACTTTAGGAACCCTTAATAAGTTGTGCATCAAATAAAGTCTATTTAGTTTTTCTTTTTTGCCTTCTCGAGAGTAACTATAACGAGTGATCTATGTACGGAGCATCTATTTATTTTCGTTATGAACCTTGATGACAGGCAACCTGTCCTCCACGAGAGAAGAACCCAGGTCCATTTCACCCGATCAACGGATGATGGGATAAGCATCCAATTTGTCCTTTATAACCTTGGAATTACTGGTAGCAGCATCACCAGTTTGTTGACTGGCTTTGCGATCATCATACTTGCCTATAGACCTGTGATCATCAGTGAAAGCCGATTGACTTAAAATAATAGTCTGCCATTTAAAAATGAAGCCATTCTGTGAAAAGAGCAGGTTATCATGCATTTTTCTTCATAATATACTTAAAACCGAAAAAATATCTATGAGAACACACTCACTCATTAATAAAGCGCCTTGTCCACTAGACATGTTAACACAAGCCAAACACTCACTTGCACTGATTAAATTATACACAGGCTTTGAGTAAATTAAACATACATAAATAATAATATTGCCTTGAATCGTTTTACATGCATATTTACTGTTATCGATCGACATGATTGTAATAGATTGGATTATATTTAAATAAATCTAGGTATAAAATCAGCATTTTCTAGTCAATCTCTAACAAGGAAAGAATCTCCACAAGTGACAAACCTGAGATCATCTGGTGTATCCTGGGCAGTCAGCCTTGATACCACCATGGCTGAGAGGCTAATCTGTTCACTGCGATTTGAACGATTCTCATGTGATAGTTAGTGCGACTAACTGATAAGGAGAAAGAATGTCAAAATTTATAGTACCTAAAATATATACCTAAAGTATTCTTGATGACGAGGAGACGTTGTCAGGATGAGGTGAAATACACTTTGGTCAACGTCTGCTGACATTGAGAAGTAAATTCTCAGTATATCTAGTAGTTTTGTTTAAGTAATCTGTGTGTTAAAGCATGTAGCATAGGTTATGTATAGTTAATAAGTATTAAAAAAGAGCACGTCTCGCCCTCAAACTTAAAAGTTTGGCGAGTAAACAAATGTATTGTAACATGGAATAAATTATACTTCGTTGCTGCATCCTATGAGATTTAATAAACCATGTAGTCCGTCTTCTGTTGTACTGCATCATCACACGAATTTTAGATCTTAAATAAAATCAAGAGTTAAAAACTAGTCACTAACTGACTCCACTACGTAGTGTTCCCACTTGTCAACAGATGGCGCTATTTTCATTCGTCTTTTCTTGTCGTACTCTCCGAAATATTCTTATTTTGTTGAAATCTTTGAGTTTTTAGTGAATATTTACAGTGAAAGTGTTAGAAAGGAAGCTAAGGATGAGTTTAGATACAAAATTCAACGCTTGGAAAAGGAATTGCAGTTCCGACAAAAACCGCCGGCGTAATATCAAAGTGAAGTTACCTACTAACTAATAGCTGTGCTTATGTTTCGTAATAAGTTTACCGCTTACACTCAGAATAATTGTATTATTATGGTAGGTATAGTACAGTGTACATTATTATAGTGGTGATCAAGAAATAACCTTAACGTGGCGTGATGCCACCCAAAAAGTTAGTACCTACCTACCTATTATTATTACTACAAAAAATAATTAAAGAAAGGCCGTAGCCTTTATAATCACAACTGGCCGCACGAGGCCATGAACAAGTGTCGACGTGTGTCACAACATGAATTTCGCCTCTGGATGTGATAATTTTCCCAGTGGTCCATTATTTCCTAAGTGGTGGCACGCGATGTCATCCGGAAATAAAAATACTTTCTTCCTTAATGTGGTGCCACGAGATGTCATCCAGGAAGTAAAAATACTTTCTTCCTTAATGTGGTGCCACGAGATGTCACCCAGGAAGTAAAGATCACGCTGATTTAGCCTTGTTCCCCTATTGAATCCTGAATAACAGCCAAAGGAAACCTTTAGGAAGAAGATACCCGGAGGTCTCTAAACGCTGGGGTATAATCCTACTCGAAGGCCTAACAAAGGATCAAAAGGAGAAGTTGTTGACCTGTTCGACCAATACAATGAAAAACTTTAGCTGGCTAAAGAGCTCACACCTCTAATGCCGAATGCCACGGTGCGGAGGGACAACAACTCCCCCCCCCCCCGTCAACCGGGGAGCGGCGCAAACGCCGCATCGCCTCCGCCGCGCCGCGCACCGCTGGCGACGAGCCGCGGACCGCCCGCCGCCGCCGCGCCGCAGCCGTGAGCCGCCGCGCCGCCGCGCCGGCCGCCGCCAGCGGCCGCTAGAGGTACCTACCAAACACTTGTCGTATTCTTACACAATTGGTTGAACATAACTACGCCGAATATAGGATGATACCTATAATAAAAGGTTATAAATTACCATTTACTAGAACTTGTGAAACTATGTAACCCACCTTGTTCAAGGACCGAAATGTTTAAGTTTATTGAGAAACTTGAAAGATTAAGGTCTATTGTGCCATGTACCGATCGATTATGATGGTCAATTTATTTCCCCTATTATTATTTTTTCTAAATCCAAAAAGTAGGTAACGGATCTTACCTATATTATTAAGACATAAGTGAATTCTTATCTGTAACATTAGTTATACACCTAACAACTTCACATTGCCGGCTATAAGAACGTTAAAATAATTCAAGGGGAATAACGTCGATAACCGAAATGCATTGTCTAGTTCGGCTACAGATGCTGATTCATTTATTTGTAAAAAATATACCAAGTTGTTTGTTAGGTAGTATTCCTTCCTGATAAATGAAAATATTATTTATTTTACCGATTTATTCTTAACTAGCTGTAGCCCGCGGTTTCACGCGGATTTAGTTTTTTCAGCATAGGTAGTTATAAACATAAGCTATATCCCTCAGGGATAATGTAGCTTTCTATAAATGAAAGAACTAGGTATTAGTTTTAGGGATTAAACATCCCGTATGATTTAGTGGCTAGGATACCTGGCTTTCACCCAAGAAGCTCGGGTTCGATTCCCGGTACGGGAACCACTAATAATTTATAAATTTACATAAACATTCAGTATTACATGATATTCGCACAGCATCATAATTTTTATTTAATGAATCAGAATCATTTATTTGTCAGAATGTAGTATTACATAGTATGGTGTTAAATGAAGCGTATATGGCAACAATACATCCCAAGATGAATATTTTTTGTGACTGGATAGTCATGGATATAAATCGTGCAGAAAATATCTACCCACTAACGATTTCGTTTTATGAATTTTTTTATGAATTCACCTACCTACGGTAGTATAGTGGTAAGTATTCCCGCCTATCACGCGGGAGACCGGAGTTCGATTTCCCGCCGGAAAATCGTACCTACGCAGCTAGTTGTCGCAGCAGTTTGGTAGTACTTAGGTGATCCGTAGTGTATGGCATAACTACGTTTCACGTATAAATATGATAATAATAACTGCTTATAATCTGGAGTGTTTGTTTCTTAATAATTAAGAAAAAACTGTTCTCATACGTCGCAAATTTCATAGAATTCATTGCGTCCCCTGGCGTCCCCAGTACCTACCTATAACTATTATTTTATGTTTAGTATTACCAAAGGAAATACGTTGCAAAATACATAAAACTATTCGAAATAAATCTGCTAAATCATCAATTGCGATGAGAGAATTTGCTTAGTTTATAGGTAGTATAACAGCTTCATGTCCAACCGTAGCTTACGGCTGACTATACTAAGTGCTTGGAAAGAGAAAAATACCTCGCACTGTTCTCGAAATATCAAGATGTAAATTTAGCCCATCCCTTAGAGATTACATTTTATAAAAAAAAAAAAAAAAAAAAAAAAAATCCTAACTGTTCTCTATAACTGGAGATTTCTTCGGAATCCCCTCTTTCGGGGTTGGGAACTTTCTTCAATGGGGTAATAGCGGTTACCGGTCACAAGAAGAAAGAGATAAGCTCATCAATAATTATTTGTACTTATTAGTCTTTATCGGAGTTCATTGCCTTTGTCAAACCATCACCAATTCGGATCTGTTGCTAAGAATTGACAACACCACCGCTATAATCTTATACCTATCAATAGCAATGGTTGGACGTGTTCTCTGAATTCTCTCACTTCAACTATATAACTCGAGAGACATGACTGTGTTGCTGTTCATATTTGTTTCCTATATAAGAAAGCCTCGAGGTTTCTCGAACATTAATACGGAGCGGGAATTACACATGGATCTTGTTTCCAAGATATAGTACACTCGCCGAATTCACTAATTCGGTCGACCAGAAAAAGATGTGATTACCTCTCGAATTAATTTTAAATACTCAAATTTGGATCTTGGAAATGAGATCCGAACGCCTACAACATATTACGTATTTCTGTTTACGCTATTAAGATGTGTCAAATTTCCTTTTTACGTAGGTATTCGAAAAATGAGGCATATTAGTAGCACCTTATTGGCCAAACCAACCTTGGTCCCCGCTGTATATGTCCTTTACCATTTCAAAAATACTATATTTGGAGCCACACATGAAAAAATATTGCTTTCTCCTTCCAAAACCCCGCCCCTTTTATGGCCGAGCCACCTGTTTTGCGCAACGCTATACGGGTAGCGTTCGTCGAAAAATCATGAGATAATAATTCCATAGATATAATCACGCAGTTGTTATCATATACCAATTACTTTGCAATAGTATCTAAATTATGATTTGTTTTTTTGTAAAGACATTAATTTAGATTTTTTCAAACTATCAATGATTTTTTAAATACGACTCTCTAAATTCATATAAATCAGCATTATCACGCGTCACATGTAAAGAAACTTGTGTAATTGACTGCGATTGCCGATTTTAGTACAGGCCTTATTTGTCTAAAGATAAAAATACTAACGTGGCGTTGTCTTACCTATCTGATAAAACTAATGAATCGTTAACTCTAGATTGATCACTAAAAATAACTTGCAAACGCTAACATTTATCAAGATCAATAAACATTTCGTTCTGTGAAGCAGGTGTTCACAGAATTGTATTCGAAATTATTAAGCCATCAGCACCCAATAGGGCGAATCCTAAATTGATAACTCCATTCCATCACGAACAACCAAATATTTGCCCAGCGAAAGTTCTCTCTGCTTATCTACCTAAATAGAACGAGAGAATCTCGAAATAAATCGTGGACAGATAGATTAATCTTAACTATTAAAAAGCTACCCTAATTGCCAGTTCCCAGTCCACAAATCAATGGATTAAACAAGTCCTTAAGAATAGCGGAATCGATGTCGGGTTTACTCGCCACACAATAGGCACGCTACACGCTTCGACGTCCGTCGCCGCGTCGGTGGCAAAGTGTGCGTCTCTGTAAAATGTCAGCAAGCATGCGAGTGGCTCGACTGCCAAATCTCTATGCTTCGCTAAATTCGATAACTTACCCTTGACAAATATATAGCAGGACAGAGCTTTCGTTACGCTGCACGTAATATGGATAACTAGGTGGTTCGTTGATTTACAGTTCATGAGTATTGGAAGAAAGGATTATTAAAATAAAAGTGTAATAGATAGTAATTTAGGATCCCCGATCCCTATTGCCTTTTCTTACATGAACTTGATTTTCAATACTAGTTGGTATATAAAAATCTACTTATTTGTCATTCCACAATTACCTAGGCGCTAAACATCTACATGGTTTATTAAATCTCATAGGATGCAGCAACGAAGTATAATTTATGGTTAATGGAACTTACCTTAAGTGAACTTCAACCATAATTATACGAGTTGCTGCATCCGTAGAGATTTAAGATCCCGCCCTCCCTAAATATATATCCCCAAAGTAATTGAAAAATGACAAATTGGATGTTACTCTGAAACGAATGAAAATAGCGCCATCTGTTGACAAGTGGGAACACTACGTAGTGGAGTCAGTTAGTGACTAGTTTTTAACTCTTGATTTTATTTAAGATCTAAAATTCGTGTGATGATGCAGTACAACAGAAGACGGACTACATGGTTTATTAAATCTCTACGGATGCAGCAACTCGTATAATTATGGTTGAAGTTCACTTAAGGTAAGTTCCATTAACCATAAATAAAAAATAAAAAAGACAAAACGATTTATTGCGGAATCTGTGTATATTTACAAATTTTGGTTTCAACAGCCTACCCAAGTGGGTGTTGCAATTATTAATAACCTAACCGTCAAAAACCCCGACTCCAACTAGAAAGAGAGCTGTAACTTTTGAACAGCTGAACAAATTTTCATGAAACATAGCTAAGATGATACCAGATTAAACTAGCTTTCGATTAAAGAAACTGCATTGAAATTGGTCCATGCGTTTTAGTGCTACGATACCACAGACAAATACACAGATACGCAGATATACGGATGTCGGGGGTTAAAAACTTTGGAGAAAGCTTACACAAAAAAATTACTTTATCTAAAAAAATCGTTTCGACAGAAGAAGTAAATCTCCACATCACGTATGTTAGGATAAAAATAAAACTTAGAAATAAAAACGTAAGCCCACTAAAATAAGATCAAATTCGTTGGCTTGGGAACCGAACTATGAAAATCCCTATCCGTGACGGAACCGGTCGAGTGTGAACAGTGTGTTAAATGCAAAGAACCCTAAAAAAAGTTAGTTTTGACATCATTTCACGTCGATCAAGCGGCCCGATGAATAACGTGGTCCAACTATGAAAAAAACAACCTACGTTCTGAATGCGACTCATTTTATGAATGAAATAAGATTTTTTTCTTACGGAACCGCGACAAATACGTGCTTTCCTTTCTCGGCCGTCTGAGGCGACGTGCATTCATTTTCGATTAGTTTTTTAATTCCGTTTTGATCTATCACACTTTTTGCGACAACCCTAAGTGAACCCTGTTGCTGCGGCTGTAGGGTACACTTTCCCGGGTGTCGTAGTTTTTATAAGCGCATGTCGTAGGTTTCTTTGAGAAGTCCGTCGCAGGAACTGCTTCAATGTACTGGGTACACAGATGCGGTTTGAGTAACGAGAAATTATTTGTAGCGAGTGATTTATTAGTGGGATTAGAGATTTTGCGGGATATATTAAATGGATGTGATCGAAGTAAAAGTTATTTTGCTTACATTCATGTATCATCCTGTGTATGCTTCTATGCTATGTAAGATTGTTATGAAGTAATAAAAACATGTATAATTTACGGCTTCTTGTCGTACCTTCAAGGAGTTATAGTGGAATTAAATGTATTGTAAATACTCGAATACACGAATAAAACTTGTAAAACATTTTAACATTTTTCAAAATAAAAAAGTATTTTATCAATTTATTAACGTAAAAATAAACAATACGACCTGACATTTGTACTCGCGTAACCAATTTCCACACACATTAATGAAAAAAAAAAGAATAGTATACCTAATTTCCAACCACACCCTGTTCGTCATTCTAAATCAAAATGATTCAACACCAAGCCAACGAGTACACACAGAACTTTCATTCAAATAAAAACTAAATAGTTGTCAGTATCCATGTATTGAGATCAAAGGCATGCGGACGCAAAAACTGTCGGTGTTCGTGGGAAGTCAATTACACGATTGAAGCTCTGTCGTAGACTCGGTCCGTTCGACCGTCGGTCGCACTTGCACGGTTAACTTAGTAGGGCTGGCATCGGCGTACCCAGCCTTTGGCTTAAGGCTGAGGCCTCGTTAGCACGTTGCGTTGCATTGCGTCAACGCTGCGTTGTTTAACATATATTTTTTTGTTACATGCCGTTCAACGTTATGCGCTGCGTCGGCCACGCGACGTGTCAACAGATTGACGGACGAGAGATGAAGCGGTGAGAGCGATGCGCTGCGCTGTCGGAGCTCCAGTGTGACGACGGATAGTGTTCCACTGCTACAGGGGCAAACTAGACAACATTTTTTAACACGTTTATTCCTATCCATTGTGGAATGAAGACTGAAATCCACACCGCGCACACCACGTGCGTCACCCTCTTGCGTTGCGACGTCGTGCGTCGTCGCAACGCAGGTGTGGCATACAATACGTTGATTCATTGAGACGACGCAACGCAACGTACCAATGAGGCCTCAGCCTAACGGGGGGAAAATCAGAAATTTACAACAATACTTAGGTATTGGCACATAATTAACCAGCTAAATGACGGCATGCTGGGCGCAGTGGTTAATCGATTGGCTTTCGGTGCCACGTGCCGCGGGTTCCAACCCGCACGGATCAAATATTTGTATGGTCTACAGATAGTTGTTCCGGATCTGGGTGTGTCATGTGACAAGTAGGTATGTTTGTAAACATACATACAGGAGAAATCCAAGTGAAAAATCCAAAGATATGGAGAAATCCAAAGGTATTTTTTTTTAATAATTGAAATATAAAGAAAATAGAAAAGAAAGAAATGTATGGGAAGCAGGAAGCAGAAAGGGCTTAGGGGTCCAGGGTGGGGTACTTAGGTATTATAAATTTATTATTAAGCCCCCCCGCCAATATTTGCATTTTTTTTAAATCATCCGATTCGGCTGTAATTTGTTTTTAGCGCGGGCCTACGGGCCTAAAGGCTAGATAGAATAGTATCTTTATTTCATGCAAACTAGATACAAGCACTTATAAAATGTGGAGACTCTAGGTGCGCGATTCCAAATAGTTTCGGATTCGATTTCGAATACTGATTTTATTCCAAAAGTTAGTATTTAAATCTATATTTTTAAAACTTTCGTATGATAAAACAGGACTACAGAGCAAACTACTGACAGTTGTTATATGACATAACAAATAACAATTTAAAAAAAAAGCCTTGAGTTGTTATATCATGCCAGTATGCCAATATCGCTAAGGTGAACGCCCTCGCCGAAACGAATGTTTGACAAACAACTTGATTTCACCTGCATACATAACAATGCATACATACCAATTTCACTTCCAAAATGCATTGCACATTTCATCAACAATATAATAGATCTATTATAGAGCTCTTTGAATAGTCTTTTAATCATCGAGCTCTTACACCAGTAGTTTTTGCATACAGGTGACAGGCGACAAAATAAGAATCAATTTCAAAATTTTATTATACAAAACCAAATGCGACCTCGTTTACTTTTTTTGTGTTCGGTAATGGGATGCGAAAACGTAGGTAAATAACGTTAGTTATTTCAATAATGATGACTAGACTAGTGATAGTGGTCGCCCAGTGGTCGAAATTCGACCGTAATTCATTAAATTCTTATGTTTGAAAGTTAGTGAAGTTCTTTGGCTAAAGAGTATATACCTACCTCTATAATTATAGATTCTTTTTTCTATTTTTCCTATTACGTCCGTTACGCCGGTGTAAGTGCGACCCTCCCGGTTGTTTGCGGGATGCGGGGCGGCGGGTGTGAACGAGTACACACGGTATATACTGTTATAAAAATAGTATAATATAAATTATATTGTTGTATTTATTCAAATAAAACAAAAGCCGCGGACCTCTTACGGCGGTCGAATTTATAGTTTCATTATTTATAATCCCACGCATAAATATATCTACTTATAATACTAAGGCATTGCCACATAATTAAACAGGCATATTATTAATGTTTGTTTGTATTTCATAATACTTAATTTATTGGGTAGGCAGTACCTATCTTTTTGACTCTATGGACTGCACGCTACTGTTCAAGAGGCCTACTAGGAAGCTGATACTTCCCTTACTCCTTTACTTTCTTCTTAATGTTTCCCTGACATATATAAATAAATAAACACAGATGGTTAAGAACTGACACGGATACTAAATCGTAGCAATTTATTTTAAGAATAAGAATATTTATTTGCTGGAAACATGGTCTTATGGATGTTACATTGGTTTAGTGCAGCATGTCTCACCGAACAATCGGCATGCAAAACTTACAAAATATTTATATAATAATAATAATGATTTATTTTTCAGATAATACAGATCCATATTTTGTTAGTATACAACACTTAAACACAAACTTTATTATTATTACATCCATACATACTATATTATTTATTATTTATGCCTTTGAAGAAAGCTCCATTCTCACAAAAAATCCAAACAATGCCAATAAAATAATGATGTCGTTATCACAATGTCAGTGAAGATATAATTATTATTAATAAAAAATGTCAAATTGAAAATAAAATAATGTTACATAATTAAGCGAATGAGAAATGAAAACTATCATATATATTAATATTTTTACATGTCATGAATTCTGTCATCGTGTAAAAACAATTTTCTATAAGCCATTTCTATCTAATTATATCTATCTGTTATCAAAATCTAAAATCTATTCCGCAGTTCCGCTTTATCACATTCGTTTAAAAAATAAACAATTTAAAGCCTTTCACACTTGCACAAGAAATAACTGAAATAGTCAATAAAACTTATGTAAGTGATAATAGAGACCTTTTACACTCAATAATTAAGTTTTTAATCAGCTGACATTGTCATCACAAACGCTTTTAAAAATCTTTTGAGGATTCGTTGGAGCGTAGAGAAATATAAAAGAGTATATTTATTATAAATCGGACTGTGATGAGACCCACTTTTTTAGAATGGACATAAATAATTTTCGATTTTATTGGATTCTACATTTCATTTCATTCTTTTGCTAACTGCACGTTAGCCCAAATTGTGTTGAAGCAGCCTCAATACTGAATGAATGAATATATTTATTTGCAGTAAGTATTGGTACAGTTCGGTCGTATTAAAATAATTAGATCCATAACACTTAGGCTGACATTCAGAGACGACAGAAACGAGTCTAAGCGTGAACTTACGCTTCCATCTATCAAAATTTGTTCGTAAGTTTGACAGATGGAAGCGTAAGTTCACGCTTAGACTCGTTTTTGTCGTCTCTGAATGTCAGCCTAAGTCATAGTGGTGACATGCAAATATCAAGTTGTACATTAACAATACTGACTTATTTTTTCTTCTATCATTCAATTCAGAATGTTTTCATGAGTACTTACGGAGTTACCTAGTTACCACCATTTTTACCTATCCTTGATACAACCTGAATTCCTACTCGACAACGTTTGGGAGAGCGGATTATTTTTCGCGATTACGATGTTGGTTGCATAGAGAAAGTTGTTCAGTTTAGATCCAACACCCGTAAATATGACCATGCATTTCTGATACAAGTTGTATAAATAGGTACTTATCTAAACTAATAATCTCTGGAACTACTGAACCAATTCTAAAAAATCTTTCACTAATAGAAAAGAAAAGAAAAGCAATTTATTTTTATTTTACAGCTACCACTATCCCTGAGTTATATAGGGTATATTTTAATTTGATAAAAATAAAACGCGCACGTGAAACCGTGGACTCCAGCTAGTTTAATATAAGCTACCAATACGCTATTCTCGAAATTCACTCCATCCTCATTTCCCGTTGCTTCTCACAAGTCACAAAAGAATAGAATAGAATAGACATATACCTACTCCTTCCTGCTACTTACCTACCTCTTTAATTCAACTATCAGGTGTGTCCGACTATTCGAGACGCCATTATGTCTCGCAATCGCAGCAGATCATTCAAGTAGAACATTTTCCGATCGCCAGTCGCATTCCCCTACCAAAGTTAACTAGAACATAGGCGTTGGTAATTATTAACGACAAAAAGTCGCAGCGACTGATTGCTTTCACAAGATTCTACAATAGACCATGAAATGAGCTTCGTCGAGCCACCGCGTTACGCATCGTTCGTATGGAGCTACTGACGGTTCTCGAACTATCTACGAGTGAGTGAGAAACCTTCGAGTACCTATAGGAATAAATGTGGTTTAAAGTCTGGTTTTAGGAACTTAAAATTACTACTTATGTAATTTATTGGACCATTATATCCAGATAATTATTTATAACCTCAAATAACATGCGTATTACCTAACTTTACACAACCTCATCACCGAATTTATCGCTAAACGAGTTGTTAAAGACCATCTAGGTCTAAATAAAATTACATTTGCTCCAGTTTTTAAAACGCTTTTATTAGCTTCACCTCTAACGAACTAACTATGTAAAAAAATTTGGAAGTTAAATTTGACCCACACCCACTGACGGTTTCCGATTGAGCTGAAATTGTGCATACACGTTTAGTTTGGATGATAAAAGCGTTTTCTTTAGTTTTTTTTTAAACTATAATATTTATTTAAATTACTCGTTACATAAAAAACAACATAATCTTTCTTCTGTCTTAAATTGTCTTATTATTGCAATTTTACGTGTCATATAATAAAGTCATACGTAACAATATTATTCTCTCATTACAATTTTTCAATACTTACAAATAGTAGGGGCAACATTATTGCAACTATTACCAACCCAAAACGCTTCTTTACAAACACACAATAAATAATAATTTAAACTTTCTTTTAACATAGACGGCATTGTTGTTGTAGTGGCTAATCGATTGGCTTCCTGCGCTACTTGTCGCGGGTTCGAATCCCACACAGAAGAAATACATTGTTTGTATGACCAGTACTCGTAGCATGACCATTTTTATTTATCTTCCAAGAATAGACAAAGCTCTTTCTACCCATCTCGACATCTAGACTCGTATTTATACGTAGACAAAGACAAAATATTCTTCCCATAAGTAGTTAGTGATGTAATTAGTTTTATGTAATTTTCTGGTTTTTTTACGTTTGTTATGTGTGCATGCTCGGTGTCCTGTGTGCAAAAAATAAATTGATTTTCTTTCTTTCTTTTCTTTTTATGTAGTTATTCTACCAAATCCTACCGAAGAGTACAAATATTTCTACAATCTGTCATTTTGTCTATTCTTCCGTAGACAAAACCCGTTTCTATGGTGGTCATGCTACCCCTGCAGCAGATAGGTAGTTGATCGGGGTCTGGATCTATATAAACTGTATCACAATCAGTGGCGTGCATAGACATTTTTTTTTTTTTGGTTTAGTTTTTTTTTATTTATGCTGAGCTGCTTGCCCGTTTGGTACTAAACTACTGATTTTTTTTTAATTTTTTTTTCTGTGTTTTTAGCATGTATGTGCCAATAAACTATATTTCTTTCTTTCTTTCTTTCATTTCTTCCAGGGTAAGCAAACACAACTTAGTTTAGTATTGTCAAGCTAAATGATCTATGCGATTGGCCACCTCACCCTAAGACTCATAACTTATATTACCTACACGCATATACTTAGGGCCAAGTTCACCAACAAAATAACAGATGTTTAACATGGAATCGGACGATTACTCATACCTACAAGAATTCATGTATAAACAGCTGATTTTGCACTAATCGTCTAGTATGTTGTCGGTGAACTTGGGCCTAAGACGTTTGTATTATTTGAAAGGTACTTAATTTATTAGGGTAGGCAGTGTCTTTATGGAATGCAAGCCACTGCCCACGATACAGGAGAAATACAAGAGTCATCATTCTCCTGCCCTTATCCCATTTTATTTGGGGTCGGCGCAATATTTCTTCTTCTTCCATTCATCTCTATTAGACGTCATCTTAGAGTTTACGTTCTTATAGTCCATGTCAAATTTCACACAATCCATCCATCTTTTCTTGGGTCTGCCTCTTCTCTAACATCCATCCACATACATACATAAAACTCTTCTCTTTACATGATTTTCATCCCTCCTCATCACATGCCCATACCACGACAAACGATTACTTCTCAACTTTTCTGTCACCGGTGCCACTTTCATACTTCCTCTGACATACTCATTTCTTATTCTGTCCATTCTTGTCACACCACACATACCTCTCAACATTCGCATCTCCGCTGCATGCAATTGCCTTTCGTTCGTCCCTTTCGCAGCCCAACATAGGAGAAATACAAGAGTAATCGAACATGCATATGTAACACATTTTTACTTAACCCTTCTACTGCACGCAATACAAGGCCTCAAGGGACATTTGCGTATTGGAACGGTGAGTGAAACTGGCATAAATGTACAACTGATTATATGTGAATGGCTCAATCAAGGCTCTGGTTGCACAAGGCGTTATGTCGATATGTTTTGACGTGTCCGACCAACGTGGACCGTCGCCAGTTGTACGCTAGTAAATTGCTACAATTATACCGAGAAGTGTGTCAAGTGATACCGACGGGGAGACTGGGAATGAATGGAATTGTGTACGTTTAAACATGTTAAAAACACAAGGAAACAATGTGACCTTTCTGAAGAGTCGTTTTATGAATACTTACAAGAAATTTGAGTGTTTCTTTTAATATTATTATAATAGGATAGCAAACAAGCGAATTCAAGTTTGGGTGTTTCACATTTTATGTATTTAAGGTCTTGTCTTTCTAGTCTTGATCCCTTTAAGGAGTTATTGTACTCATCATTATGAACAACTTTTAAAATGGAAACAAAAGTCGCGAAAAAAAATTCTACTGTTTCATACATTTAGTCGAGTAATATTGAACTATTTGTATGGGTCAGCAGATTTTTATTTTTGCGATTTTATTGTTAATCCATTAGGAAAAGTTGTTTATATCATTATGTTCCCTTATAGGGATCCGGAGTAGAAAGGTAGGTATAATTTCTCGTAAAGAATCAACTATTGTTTGTTTTCCTATCCGCACTGCTAAAACCAATCTTACTAATACTACGTTCCTTAAGTGATTCTTATTCCCAGCCATCTCTGACGGCCCCAGCTAACAACTCAAACCACTTTTTCCAGTCATTTATAATAGAGAATTAAAAAAGCAAGCAACATTCACAATTCAAATCAAAGACAATTCTCATTTCGGTAATTCAAACTTCTCTGTCTGGATGAAGGAGCAATAGAAATTAATTATGTGAACAGGAGAGCCGAGTCGAAAAAGTTGAATGTATATTTTTTTCTAAAGCTATGTGTGTCATAGCCTGGCACATGCTGAGCTGGACACCCATTTGCTACAGCTCGGGACACACACCGAATAGTCAAAAAGCAAGATGATGCTCAGTCGGTGCACTATACCCACAATTTTTTAAATTATTTTTTTCTACTTAGGAAAATGTCTTCTCTGCCTATGCATCTGTTCTTTTCTTATTAATTATGTCTATCATTCTAGTGTGTCTTGTATTTGTTGGCAAATAAATCACTTTCTTTTTTATATTAATGATAAATTTAGTAGATTTTAGCCTGGTGCAGACAATTTAGCTCATGAATCAGATCAAACAAAAAACTAAAATTAAATTGCTTCCTCTCTTACGCTATCGTTCCTTTTCACCCCACTCTCCCCCAGCTAGTAGCAAATTCCGCCCTAAGCTGCCGCACATGTTCATTGCCTATCATTACAAAAGTACAAGCTCATTATATGATTATATATCATTGTAAACATGTGTTGTATAATGTAAGTATAAGCTCTAGTTAACCAACGATTAAATACATTGCCAGTGATAACTGAGAATTAAGAGTTTCTAATGATGAAAGTTGAAATATGATTAAATCCGTGTGTGCAACGTTTACGAAGTTTGTGTATTGTTTTAATAAATACGTAGACATTGTTATTTAAACAGTGGGCCGAGCACGAATGTTTTGACGTATGGTAACGTAAACGTAAGCAAATTTTGATTATAAAATACGATGAATCTATCGCATTTTTGTTCAATTTTATGCAACAAACACACTTGTTTCATGAAAATGAAAAAATATTGCATGCATTTCCAAAAAAATATCATAGATAGAAGAGAGCTATCATAGAAAGTTGACCAAACTGAAATATAATATGAATTGACAATAAATCGGTATTCTACTCCTCTTAAAGTTGAGTACGTTTTCAGTATGATTTCAATTCAATCTTCTTACACACTTATTTCAATCTCATTTTTGACGTTTACGTATGGAAAACAATACCCATTTAATTATCTGTGTCGGTTCAAAATGTAAGCAGAATACCGATTTGGCTTCAATCAACTTTCGACCTCATTACAATATAATTTCACGTTTGAATTTGTTAGCGTAGGAAAATACCATTTGTGATATTTATGATATTGATACTACATCGGAACTATATTTTTAACATTACGAGAATTGGGGTTCTGAGGTGTTCTTACAGAATATAGACAAACCAACCACACATCAACATCCTAATCCACATACAAGATGGGAACCATTAGCAAGATCCGAACAAGGTAATCGATACATAAATGATCGCCGATCGGCGAGTTACAACCGTTATTTGTCAACAGCTACGAGTCGCAGTTGACAAATCACGATAAATTGACACGTTCTACTTGACACATAGTCTAGATTTCGTTTTTTATTGTTATCCATGTTGAAAACTGTATTATAAAGTAGACTATCCAAGTACAGGTTATAACGATTGATCTTGTCTTTGATAGCAGATAATAGATGGCGTTAGTTGTCATGGAGTTGTTAAGTGAAACCAGTTGCGGCACGAATGCATGAAATCAATGAATGAAACACAGCCTCAGGGCTGTGATTGCAGAGCGATAGTATAAAAAGCGGTTACCAGTTGATGAATGCATCATCAGGTAGCAAAAGATCAAGATTAACTTCTACGTCATCATGATCTATTTTCGCATTTCAAGTAATACCTACATATAACTAAGTTTGGCAAGAAAACTGTAAGCCGACATATTTTTATGTCGGCTTACAGTTTTCATGCCGAATTTTTATCAAAAGTTTGTTAACCGTTAATTTTGTCGAAAGATATTGTGATAAAAATATCAATTACTAGCTTCCACCAGCGGCTTCACCCGCCTGATATCTTTATAAATTATAGCCTATATTACTCAGTGATAATACAGCATTCTGCTGGTGTAAGAATTTTTTAAAATCGGTTCCGTACTTTTTGAATTAATCCATTACAAACAAACATACAAATAATCATATCTTTCCGCTTTATAAAATTAGTTTAGATAAAACGAATTAAGACAGTAAGGTAGGTAGAAAAATACAAGCAGATGTGCCAAAACCTTATCAAACAGAAATGAAAACTATGATAAGACATTGTTTCCTATATAACACAAACTATTTTTTATAGGTATAGTTTGTTTTACTTTTTAATTATGCATTATTACTTTGCATTTATTCATGAATTACAACTAAACTGAAATATGTACATAGCCTAATTATTATTAACTAGTGGTCGCCCCGTGGTCGAAATTCAACCATAATTTTAGCTTTCTGCATTCCTTCTCCATATAAACTTTACCTATGCCAAATCTCACACTCCTCCGTGCGCGCAATATGCTTAAAAAGGGGTACAAAGATTTCTCTTCACGTATTAATCTATAGATTATATAAAACATATAATAAAAATACAAATATATATAGTCTATTTTATATAATTTGATAACACTAACTGAACATGAAAAAACATATAGCAAGTAAGGTTGCAGACAACAGCAAGCAAAAACCAAATCGACCATTGTATTGCAATGAATCAAAATACTGAAAAGAATAAATTGTTAAAAGAAAAATAAAACTTTCTTTTTATTTACAACTGCATTTTTTACTCCAGCCAAACCTAGTATTTATAGTACTTAAAACACTATTGATACTCCTAAACGGTTCAATTGGAAGAATTTCTAATTCGTGACCAAATGCAATGACGAAATATCGATTTGAAAAAAGAATATCTGTCAAATACTAACTGGCCTAATATAAATTTATTTTCAGACAGAAAACTTAATCTCGAATTCGTCGCAAATTTCGCAATTGATATTGTATTTAGATGCAAAAAAAAAAACGAGAATCGTTACTCATAATCGCTCATTACAAAAGAGGGTTTCACTTCCACGAGCGTCACGTCTCACGATCAATTGGAAATAATATTGACACGGATTTAGCTAACAACTAGATGAGATCTACTTATCAAAATCTTGGTGACTTCTCGATACTGGAAATGAAACGAAGCGCAGTATGTATTTGACTTTACCCTAAACTAGACGCACTCCATGGTGTCATCTATTTCTTCAATTTTCATAATCATATTTGGATAAGCAGTAATTAATTTTTTTGTTTATTTTTTATATTTTACTAAAAAGGACTGACGAACTCGCACGATCTACACAAGAGTCGCTAATGCATTGTCGATTTTATAGAGACATTTTATACACTCCATCTTAAAGCCCAAAATATAAATTAGTGAACCGCATTACATTACAATCAAGATTTCAATATTGCTTGAATAGAATAGAATAGATCTTTATTTCATGTAAACCAGATACAGGCATGAAACGTCGAGACTATAGGTGCGAATCTCTTGAAAATCATGATGGATAAATCAAAATCCAACAGTAGGTGCTACAAAATATTATGATGACGTGATAAAACTCTTACATGTTCTTATAATTATTATCATAGTGTTCGCCCTGTGGTTGAAATTCGACCATAATTTTAGCATTTTGCACTCCTTCTCCATATAAATTTTAACTATGCCAGATCTCACACTCCTCCTTGCGCGCAATATGCCTAAAATGGGGTACAAAGTTTTATCTTCATGTATCAACTTCTCCGCTCGATTAAGGTCCGATTAAATTGAAAACATAATAGATTTTCAAGAACTGGTGGTCAAAATATATAGATAAAAAAAAACAAATATAGCATAGATACAAACAATGTCCAAAATGTTGTTCCAAAAGCCACTTCCATTAACACTCTGAAAACCTTAGCTTCTCAGTCCAATAGTCAGAATCGTGGTCCGACTACCGTTTTGTTATTGTTCAATATGTTTTCCAATAATCCAGTTATAGATTACTGGAGGTAGAAAGCCTTGATTCGCACGGTTACGTCTAGAAAGCTGCCCGTGAGTGCATGTTGCTCCTTTAAATCACTCCGCGGTATCTAGCGTTACCCGCCATCAATTTTGACGTTAATTTCCTGGATAATGTGGTACTATGTTGTCCTGTGTGGGCGCAACGTGTATAAGGCGACAAAACTTAATAATATATATTCGTTGAAATTGAGACTCCTATGTGGTTTTGAGGTACGCTGAAGTTTATAGTTTTAAGAAGAACTTATTTGTGGCATCAAAGATAATTATCCTATCAAAAGTAAACAAAACTTGTTTGTACGTTTGAAATATGTATATTTATATAGCACTTATATTTGAAATAGACAAGGTCATACCTTTTGAATCCCGACCCCTTTAAGCGGTTATTGTACTCACTATTTAGAGAAACTTTTACTATGGGACCAAAACTGAAATCGCGAAAATAAATCTGCTATTCCATACATTTAGTTGAGTAATATTGAATCATTTGTAAGGAATTTGTATTGAAAACACGAAAAATTCAAATCTGCTCAGATTTGAATTTTTCGTGTTTTCAATGTTGGTCCCCTAGTAAAATTTGTTCATAATTATGAGTACAATAACTCCATACAAGGGTCGGGACAGGAAACGTGCACCTAGAGTCTCGACATTTCATAAGTGCCTGTATTTGGTTTACATGAAATAAAGATCTATTCTATTCTAAAGAAAGGTCCTACCCATATAATATAATAAATGGAAAAGTTTATCTGTATGTTTGTTAATCACGCCATTTCATTTTGCCAATTTTTCAGGTTTTCCTGGATATAATACCTACCTACAAAGGAAACAAGCTATTTGCTACCCACGTTTATAATTCACTTTACAAAAATATATAATCAGAATCTAAAAGATTGACATGAGATACAAAAAAAAAACGCATCATCTTAATTCGTCACAATCCACACCCAATTCGCGAAATTCAATTGCTTTGCAAAATAATTGTTATGTTACAAAATGGCGGCGTCGCATCAAATCGGTTTTGGGTAAAAACTTTAAAATCTTGTAATCGTGTCTCGTTTAGTGGACTGGATTTACGAAATTGCCAATTAAATGGTCATACCGAAGTAATGTGATTATTTTTACATGGTTCGTTAAATATCGTAATAGATATCTTTATTTTGTATTATGCAAACACCTATATTAGCACATAAGTAGCTTAATATTAAAATTAATATGGAGAGACAATAATCTATATAATAATACGTGAAGGGAAAGCTTTGTACCCCTTTTTAAGCATATTGCGCGCACGGAGGAGTGTGAGATTTGGCATAGTTAAAGTTTGTAAGAAGAAGGAGTGCAGAAAGCTAAAATTTAAATATAATATTACGGTCGAATATCAACCACTGGGCGTCTAGTTATAAATAAATTATTATTTGTTTAACGACAGAATTTTAAATGGCTATTCTCGATCACCTGCGTTGTTTGTATCTGTGTATCAATGGATCTGTAAATCTGTGTGTCTTACTGTATGCATCGTAGCTTCAAAGCGGATGAAGCTATTTCGGTGCAGCTTTTTTTATTGAAAGCTAGTTTAATCTGGAATCATCCTAGCTACGTTTCATGAAAATCTGTTCAGCCGTTCAAAAGTTACAGCTCTTTTTCTAATTGGAGTTGGGAGTTTTTGACGGTTAGGTTATACTTTTGTTGCTGAAAACCAGCGCTGCTGGCTTTGCTCTTGTTTGGTTTACCGGCATAATGCTGACTTGCTGAGCAATACAACCTATAGTCTACAAACATACGAACTTCGAGTACACATAATGTAGCTTGCTTATAAAATACTAGCTCATGTATACCACGGTGTGTACAAAAATCTTCCAGCATTAAAACATTGCATCATATTTCCACACCATTCATAGCCCTGGCACACTGATTGGACATAATCGCAGATCACACGACATAGACCACAGCAAACAGCTCATTACATACTCACAAGGAGATTGCCGACAACATTGTGGGTTATTCCCAATTCATACTGAGTTTGATGAATTTTTGCACTGCTCTTCAGAATTTCTGTAGATGTCAAAATGGTAATGGGAGGCTACCACCATCTCTTGCAGCAGTATTGTTTTAACCTTACATCGAAATTTCGTACTATAACGTCCTTAAAGTAAGATTACTTTAATATTGTATTGCTAAGAAGTTTTGTGACGTCATTGTAAATCATTCATCTCGTTTTATTTTAGTCTTTTTTGCTAGGAATAAAGTAAATCGTATTTTTAATACCAAAGAGTCTACTGAACTGTTACTGATCTATCAGCTTTTTGACATCGACACTGAAGGTTGAAAAGTGTACGAAATTGAGTAACGTTACTTTGAACTTGAAACAAAACGTTCCTGTAACATAATAATATCATAAATTTTGTAAAAAATCGCGAGCCCCCTGAAGATTATAGAAACAGCTTCAACTTTAGATTTTCATATAATTTTTTATAGATCTAAGCTTGCGCACGGACTTCCAAAAGCTTGGACCAGACTACTGTAGCCAATAAAGACTGATCGAAAACCCAATTTCATGTCATGTGTTTGTCTGACAAATTATCTTAGTACATTTTTATTCAATGCATCGTAATTATCAAACATCGGAGTATATTTTCACACAAACACTGCTGTCAAACACTAAATCATTCTATCTTTTTTATGTATTTGTATCATCAATCAAGCTCTATTTTTCTTTTGGTTCCAAAATTTATACAGTTTCCTCCTAGAATTTTAACAAATTATTTCCACCGTTATGTACCTGTCTATTCTAGATATCTACTTAAATCTTTTTAACGTGTCTTTAAATATATTGCAGTTCCCAAACAAAGTAACAGGGAAAATTGACCCACTGAAATCGTTTAGTGTTTCATGATTAGTGATCTTATCTGGACTCAATACTACACTACAATAGAAAATGCTGATACGAAACAATTTTTTTAATGTAACAATACCTAACTCAACTATTTTACATAATGACATGTTTTTTTAATAGATATCTATCTACTTTAACGTTGCCTGCGTTTCCCTATTGACAATTAAGTGTTTCGCATTCAGCCATATTATTAACTATTATATAATGACCAGTTTACCTATTCTTAATTTAGCAATATCTTGTATAAACTACAACATCAATTGAATACCTAAGAATTTTAAATTCAAAATCCCATCAAAATCAATTTAATCGTTTCTGACATTAATACACCATACACATGCGTGCCGCGTAATTTATTTGAAACTCCGAGGTGATTTGTGACTAATACGCCATTTTGTAGCTAGATATAAATCAAAATGGCCGCGGGCTATTCGAATAAAGAACAGTGAATTGATTTTTTTGGAATCGTGTTTTTTTTTTCGTAACACTTTATTTTGATTCATTGTGTGATCTTGTTCTGTGATATGGCAATTGATTTGTGGAAGGTAGCATTGCTACCGTTTCCTGATTTTGTGAAAAACTTATAATATTCTCCGTAGCTAATTGAGATACGAGATCTGACAGAATTTGTTACATTGTCAATCATTTACATATTATTATTATCCTAAGGCCATTTGACCTGTATGATACACCTATAGGATTTTCTCTGGACATTTACGAGTTGATATAAAAACCAACCAAAAATACCAATATCCCAAAAATAGTTCAACAAAAATGCAAATACGGAATCCATCTGTTTCAGAATAACCCTCACCAACTGCAATACAACCGAACCTCATAATTACAACAACACATGACTCCCGTATTCCGCAATCATGTGAATGTAGTGTCCCATCATTATCGTATAAATCAGTACCGATTCAACCGATAATTGCAACGGTATACCGATGTATCGATATCTATGTATCGATCCTATCGCGCTCCCGGTACTGGTAAATTAAAGTTTGCGCTCGATATAATTTTCATGTGAAATGTGTGACGGACAATAAATTATGGAGTATTAGATTCTATATGTGGTATAAATCTTAGAGTTGTAATGTATGGATAGTGGACCGGTATTCATAGAGGGTGTTCTAATAGGTATCAATAATAGTTTGAAGTTAAATGCTTCTGAGCTGTTCTTTTAGGACCTGTTGGATGAGTTTAATGTGTAATAAATGTTGACTGGTTTTGTTGTTCCAAATGACTTGTAGTGTACTATTAAACTTAAACGTAAACTCTAAAATAAATTGCCTCAAAGTTTGCGAAGTGAGGAGAATATTAAAATGTAAAAAATAAGTTAAAGTAATGTTGTTAAATAAAACATAATAAAGTATTGCTGACTACCTTAATGATAAAGATTTAAAATAATAATAATAATGATTTAATTAGTATAATATTGTACACCGTCTGGTACGGTATATCACAGAGATCTGTACTCTAGAATTAAGACCTTCCTATGACACTGTGTTTACCTGTGATAACAATAAATGATTTCTATTTATTAACACGCTTTTATTAGCTTCACCTGTAACGAACTATGTAAGAAAATCTTGGAAGTTAAATTTGACCCACTTCCCGATTTCCGATTGAGCTGAAATTTTGTATACACGTTCAATTTGGATGACTAAAGCGTGTTCTATAGTTTTTTTTAAACTATAATATTTTATTTTAGTTCATTCTTCATTTTTTTATATTTCTGAACCTCGAAAAGTTTTTGGTCGTCCAATTCAATTTGACGGTTGCGGCTTAATCACATTTTGTGGAACATGACCACACAGGATTTTAAGAAATATTATTTAAAGTACAATATCGGTACTGAAAAATTTCATCTATAGATTAAAAAGGAATTTTATGTCACAACTCCTTTATAAAACTGGTCCACAATTTGAGGCAGAATGCTTGATTATTAGTTGGGACGAGGACCATATTTACTGCAGTACTTTCATAACGAAAAATCGCAACAACAAACCGACCGATTACTTAGACATAACAGTGTTTACCCATTGATCCGTTTAACTTAAAGTTTATGTTAAAAACCTGCCTTGAGCAGACCATCAGCTGCTTTAAATCATCGAGGGTAAGACAGACAGCCGCCCATAATTGTAGCCCTAGGCCTCCCGTTGACACATTCCATCAAAACTCGACTTTTCTCTAACGGTGCCACTGTTTATAATAGTAGTTAAACTCCATACTCTCCTGTCAATATGTCATTGTGACTTGCAAATCGAGTTCTCGAGAAAATTGCTCTAATACTCTTTAACGTATGCAAAGGGAACATCCCCGAGGACATGGAATCGATTATAATCGATTAGAAGTGTTTACGTGCGTTCGGTATCGAGTGTTTCATCTTTGAGAATTTATACAGGAAACGGTATTGGGTCATTTTCATTTCTCATACAGAATATTGGACATGTAGTCTTACGAATCGAATCGAATTCAACAAATGTGTATTTGTTGGTTTATTTCATGCAATCCATGCCTATAATTCTCGAAATTTTACAAACTCAGTTTTTGAAGTGAATTTTTTATGTAAATAGACGGGCCCCGTATTAGAATTTTTCTGGCACGAAAAAGCGATACGGCCGCGTGGAGGGGGTAGTACTATGTGTCCCAGCTAGCCATAAGTGTCAGCACACATTTCTTTTTTTTTATCAATTCTGTGATTGTGTGTTTGCTGATAAGATACTGTAGTTAGGTAGGTACATTACAGACACTATCTATGCCCATATATTTTATAGAAAAAAAAAAGTTATAAATCCTCATTTAAGGCACCTGAAAAGAAAGAAAAGTAAATTTATTTAGACAGTCACATCATAGGAAATAGGTAATATAAAAAAAAATATCAAAATCGCTTATTAAATGCCTAACAATTGCACTAAATAGGCCCTAAACAGTGTGTCTACCGCGTAACTATAATAGGATCGTGAGAGACTAAACTTCGAGCTAACTTAATTTGTTTTTTACCGTTTATGTAGTTGGGACTCCCATACAATACAATACAATACAATACACTTTATTGCACACCAGTAATAGAAGAAAAGATACAGTAATTAGAAAAAGAAATGTACAAAGGGCGGTCTTATCGCACGTGGCGATTTCTACCAGACAACCTTAGGATGGACAGATTTGCAGGTTAAAAGAGGGGGGTAGTTCACGGTGTAACAATAATAGCTAGAAAATAATTACATCGGTATTTTTTTATAAGGTAGCTTAAACTTTAGTCTCTCACGTACGTACTGAAGTTTATTACTGGAGTCGATGTTCATTACCATTTGGTTACGCGGTAGACCCGAAGCTTAGGTTTTTCGCTTTGGCAATTATTTTATTTAATAGTTGGAGTTCATCCCAATTCACCCCTACGAAAAATGGCAGAAAACAAAAGAAGGCAAAGGCAGAGCCACGTCCAGTCTACATCCTAAGCATACGTTACTCCAATATAAGTTATTAGTCTATGTCATGTGATAATCGCCTATTTGAATCGACTATTACTAGTCACAAGTAATTATACATGTAGGATAGTATTTAATGGGAAATTACTAACTTGCTTGATTTACTATACAAGGTGTTCTTGTTATGTTTAACACGCTACACACTGGTAAAATATGTAAATGACGAGGTATGAAGAACTAAGTATAAATGCTAAATATATATATATATAAATTATATATGCTAAACACCCTAAACACTCTGTCTTACTATTTTTTATTTATTGATATTTCTTTATTTTATTAGTTATGTATACAAAAAAGAAAAATACATAGAATAAGGAACACTTATAAACAAATGTAGGTACTGCTTATTTCAAAATAAAATTCTGCCAGCAGACCTGCGACTGGAGAGGGTATAGAAATACAGGAAGGAGGAAGAATGAGAAAGGAAAGTAGGAAGAGGTGGTGGAAGGAGGAGGTCTTTTATCGATCGTTGGCGATTTTTTTTTTTTGGATGGCAAAATAGTTCCCCCCTTATAGAGTTCCTCTAAAAAGACTCCTGGGTCCTTTTGAGAAACTAGATTTTGCAGCACTATCCTGTCATTCCAAGGTTTCAACTCTTGCGATGCATAAATATCTGGATGATTGGTGACATTAATGATAATGTGTATGAGGCTTATGATACATCAATAGGGTATTTGGCTGTAATTTTTTTTGTCTGCAAAAATGAAGCTTTTCTGAAAAACTTAAACAATAGTGTAAAAATAAATTAAATATTTGTAAATATGGCTAAGTTATAACCTTTTTATATTTCTTAATAGACAAAGATGGCGCTTCTGAAGTGTGACGTCATAAACTAGTAATGTCATGGTAAATTGTGACAGTTTCATACATATTCCATTTTGCGGGAAAAGGATGGATAGTGTTTCATATAGGAATTTCTAAAGCGGAGTAATACTATTTTATTCACCGATTTTAATTATTTTGTCAACTATGGTGTTCTTTTTCTGCTACTATACGGGATATACAATATTAATTGTCAATCTTTAATAGTAGTCAACTATACTCCGTTTCAAATAAGATTAGACACGTTTAACAAACCCTTTTACAGTATATTCAACCGATTTTGACTTCTATTCCGTACGCATAAGGATGGCATTAAAAGCAAAAACGTATTTACGATACCAAATGTTTACTGCAGCTGTAATTTGTCATGACACCAACGTAATAGAAGTCAAAATCGGTTGAATAAAGTGTAAATGGAGTTATTTAAATTTCTAATGTTATTTCGAACGGAGTATACCTTATTGTATCTTATCATACCTTTCATATCTCGCCTTCCGAGTTTGGCTAGACTGCTGATAACAAAACACACATAAACAAAGTTTTTAATGCCATAATTAAGACATGGAAACTCTTGGAACTAACTAAAATTGTAAGTTTTAACCTAACATCGAAAGTCGATACAATTTTCCTTTTATTTAATTTTTTATTTATTTAAAATGCTTCATGCGTAATGTACAAAGGTCTTAATGCCTAAGGCATTCTCTACCAGACAACCTTAGGGTGATGCAGAGACAATGAAAGTAGATGCACCAAAAAGCAAACTAAATGAGAGGTTTAGTCAAACAATTCGGAAAAATCTGAGTCGAGATGAATCTGCCGATGTCTTGTTACGAAAGTATTTACGTACTTTAAATTTAAACGGATTTTATCTCGCAGCTCAATCCAAAAATCGATTCGTATCACACCGATTATCGATTTCAAACGAAACTAAAAGTGGCTCGCGGTATCGTGACACACTTGCAGCCCATAGTTAGTATAAGTACACGTATGTCAGGCGTTCTGCGGCATAATGAGTACATTCGTAATAAGTACGGCGGTTGTTATGTCGTTCAGTTAAGGCGATGTTCTTTGAAAGTGAGAGTTATTTTGAGATTTATACGCCTTGCTTAAACAAAGCTGCAAGTGGTCTGAGAACTCTTGCGCAAAAGACAATTTTAAGGTTTCATCTAGTTACTAAAAGGCACTAATAGTCCAATGTTTTATTCGTTCATTGTTATTTTCTTTTTTTTTTCTGATGTTTTGTCCGAGTAAATATTTTTTCTTTCTTTCTTTCCTTTCTTGTTCTGTCGAATCGGCATGAGCTATCACATGGGAATCGTTCATGCTGTAGTGGAGAGATTAGCTAGTCAGCTATGCTGGTATCGAGGCTGACAGCCCAGGGTACGCCAGACGATATCAGGGTTCGTCACCCGTGGAGGCTGTAAAAAACATTTCACTCTCTTTTTAAGAGGATGCCATAGTCTCTCATTGTTCGGCCTAATTGAAATAACACTTAGCCTTAAGCAAAACAGTATCATTACACTACATCGTTAGCTATATGTCTACGGTAAGTAGATAAGTGAATTAAGAGTAACAGATTGCTGTCTCGCTCTGAGGAGAACTAAGTCCCACCAGTGAGAACATTCTTTTTTCTTTTCTTTATAAAAAACGTTGTCCATCACTAGCATTTCTCCTGTAACGAGGGTACTTTACAAATACATCTCACATGCACACACCCAATCGCCAAGCGAACATTCGTAGTAATGCAAATGCACACCATACTCATACATAATTATATCCAGAATCAATCCAAACCACTAAACAAACGTAATTACGTGAAATACGATATCGCTATTAAATTAACAGCATAATGATACAATTGTATTGAATCAGTTATATCCGAAACCGTTACACATATATCAACCTGTCAAATACCGGACCAATTGCTGTGTTTAAAACGCAAAGGTGCGTTCAAATGTGTCCCCCACTAGCGCGAATTCCTCCGTATATTTCGCAACTACAGAGCGGCTATACAACTCCGCCCTAAGATACCCACCTATTACACCGTTCGCTACCGAACAGCCTTGACTATTATTTAGAACACTGGCCATTAACCAGACCGCGTAAGCATAGATGCAGGGTGACCAGCGGCTGATATCTCGTCGACAGCACGAATTACATTAGAGAATTATCCTATTTTCCGTTTGGGAGCCCGGAGCGAAGCGCTAACAAGCGTCGAGGCTCATGACGTGGAAAGCGCTCCCATATTTCCTAGGCTAATAAAACCGATGATAGTCTTGTGGTGTTCTAAAAAAGGAGCGCTATATCAAACGCGTGCTCGAGGTAAACTAGTCGAGTATAAATTCTAATAAGCATTTATTCTATGCGCCTCCTGAGGCAACAATGCTCTTAATCTCGACTATTATAGCTTGGAAGATTTTAAAATTCAAGCGGTAGTTGGTTACAGTTAATATTTAGTTGCCTCCTACGCTCGTCCGTATAATAAATTGCGCTGGATTGAAGGCTCGGTGTTTTTTAAGCTTCCGTGTGTTTAGAAATGGTCTGGTGGACTATCAGTCACGCTGTACAGATAATGCATATGCGCGATGGGACATGAATAAATCTTCCTTACTTCGGATCCATTTTAAAATCGTGTCTCGTGATTAGATTGGCGTGGCATTTACTGATAAGTTTGACGTTTACGAAAGAGTTTTATATTATTAACCACGTAAGGTGCGATGTATAATGGATACAATTAAATGTTTTTTTATGCGTAGGAGTAGGGTTACTCGTTGATTGAAATAGATTTATTGTGTTTTTATTGTAGATACTACGTGAGTTGTGTCACGAACTGCCTCAATGGTTTAAGTGTCAAGCGTAATCCTAGATTCGATTTCCTGGTAGTTCAGTGTTATTAGTGGCTAATATTTGGAGATTATACATAGCCTAAAACCTAATCTAAAATAATAATCTCCACATAAATGTACCTGTAGAACAATCTGAGCCATGCGGGTAGACAAAAAATTCAGAACTCAACATGCTCACACACACCTCACAAATGCTTTGTGTGCTTTAGAGAAATCTTATTATTTATTTTATTTATTTAACAATTTATGTACACACAGAAAGAAGAATAATTAGAATTAAATAGGAAAGATGACACAAAGGTACTGCTTATTTCTAAAGAAATCTCTTCCAGCAGACCTGCGTCTCTTCCTGCGAAACCTGCGAGACCTGCGAAACCTGCGAGACCTGCGAATCTTCTTCTTCTTTTTTTTAAACGTTGCCCTCACTAGGATTTCTCTTGTATCGAGGGTACAGTTTACAAACATACATGTCACATGCACACACACCCAGACCCGAAACAATATCTGTAGATCATACAAATACTTTTTCCGTGTGGGGATCGAACCCGCGGCACGTAGCGTAGAAAGCTATCGCTTAGCCACTGCACCAACCGTGTCATCAAACCTACTAACAACTTATCAAAATCTTCCTCCGTTATAATTCTTTTATAACAAATTAGCTATTTCAATAAACGTTCTCGTACATGAGCAAGATTGAACAGTAATGACGGCAGTAAGGAAGTCTGAACACCTGTTCAGAACAATATAGTGTAAGTACAGCATTTGATAAAGCCAGGCGTACGACAACGAAGATCATGGATATGACATAATTTACGAATTGTCTTATTGGTTTAGTGATCGCAAGAGCCGCTGCTGAGTAAAGTGTTAAGCCGGGTCCACACATGTATCATTTGCCCGATCCGCACCCTAATTACGTAAAAATCACCTGACAGCGACCCGACAGCCACGCGACAGCAGACAGAGCGCGATCGGTCGCGAACTGTGAAACAAATTCGTATTATGTACGGCATTCGTCCACTTGTGGCAACTTGACGCGTTTGCAACGCCAAGTATGCACTTTTTAGATCGTTTATTGTCCGACAGAGCTGACCTGAAATTATAATACACATGCTACATTTTATTTTTTACTATTTACCTACATTGTCGTAAGTAGCATATTATATTATAATGAAAATCAACAACTTACGTGGGAGGCATCGAGATACATTTGAATGCTGGCGCAAGTACCTACTAGTCATTAGTAATCACGCTAGCTAATTCGCATCGTGTGCAACGGGCTTTATTGTAAACTTCATATTCAAGTAGTGAATGCCGCATCGTTATCTTCGAACATCTGATGCATTGCGTAATATGGCCGATGTCCTGGAGGCAGTAATTCTCACTCTCCTCATGGCCTTATATTACACACTGGATTACAAGCTGTGTTACCGTTTTGTACTCACGGCGTATTCATAGTGCGACTTTAGTAATTTATTTATACACCCCCAATTTTTTATTACAAGAAAATTTTAAAATCTTTCCATACTCATCCCATTGAACAACTTTTATGATGGTACCAATGCAGCAATAGCGAAAAAAAAAATCTACTGTTCGTTATTTAAGTCGAGTTATATTGATTTTTTTTTATGGAACACCTGATTAATTTTTTCGCGTTTTCAGCTTTGGTCTCGTACTAAAAATCGTTCAAATTATGAGTAGAATAAATAATTAAAAACATTCTGGTTATTAAAAATGTGGTGTATATGTTATGGTGCTTGGCTTTATGGCTAAATCTCGCTGAATGGTTTCAATAGTCCCATGATGAGGAAGAACATAGTCTATTTTTATTTTTATTTCTTTTTTCAAAAATCGCACCGTCCGAATTCCACGCGGTCTCGGTGTCGCGGGCACACCTAAGTCT
The DNA here is from genome assembly GCA_932294325.1 of Allophyes oxyacanthae. Taxonomy (NCBI): domain Eukaryota; kingdom Metazoa; phylum Arthropoda; class Insecta; order Lepidoptera; family Noctuidae; genus Allophyes; species Allophyes oxyacanthae. The sequence goes on from OW028625.1 coordinate 3,966,829, forward strand.
AATCTATTTTTGTAATATACCCGACTATAAATACGAGCTTACAGACAATATCCGCCGGAGGGCTATGTGATCCCATAGTGTTCGATAACCGATAACATCGCACACCACCTTGTTCGACGCAGTCGGTTAAAAGGCCCTAGTCCTTACGCCATTCACTCGCACAGCTGGTCGGGTAAACGCCGTCCGCCATCATTGGGCATTTCATATTAGCCGATTACGAATTTATACGATACATGACACTCACGAAAACCACTGAAAATACTATAAAAGAAAGAAAGTAATATCATTTATTTTTACCCAAAACTAAGACATAATGAGAAGACTAATTAACAACAACAACATTAAGTTTTGCTTAGCAAAACAATGTTAATATTTAGTAATAAGTGGTCTTGGTGAATGTAAGGTTAAAATTAAGTTTCGTGCGTCATACTGGGCGTAAAAATAAAAAACTTTTTCTTTCTTTCTTTCTTTAACAACTAAAAATAATTAATAGGTAGAAAAAAGCCACCAATGAACACAAAATGAACTAAAATATATTTTTAAACTAAACTTTCGTCCTAAGTCTTAACTGGGTAGTGTGCCTATAAGGCTAGAGTCCTACGTCGAAATCGACGCGGCGGCGACGACATACGATTTTTTAACCACTGATATCGGTATCGTGTCGTGTCGGTACCTTCTAATAAAAACGCACCATTACGTATTTCTATTTTGACTATAATACACAAAGGGATGAAATGTCAGACTAATTTATGTAATTACACAATAAAATAAAATAAAAATAAAAATCAATCATATTACAGTTCGGAAATTTACTATATTGTTACACATATTTTTACTGTAGACTGCAATTAGCCATAACATACTTATTCATACACGTGACTGCGTCGTAGATCTAATGGTAATTGCAGCTGCAGAGCGCGAAGTCCTGAATTTAATTCTCACTTGAGTAAAAAGAATCTAGAAGAAAATTCTCAGTTACAATACCCTGAATTGTGTGTCGGCTCGCCTCCTTTTACAAAGAGTAATCCATCTTTAGCAGTATAATCACTTACCACCAGGTAAGGTGATCCTCAACCAGACGCACCCAAATTTTATACTAATAAAAAATATTAAAGTTTAAAAAAAACTATAGAACACGCTTTAGTCATCCAAACTGAACGTGCACGCAAAATTTCAGCTCAATCGGAATCCGGGAAGTGGGTCAAAAACTTCCAAGATTTTCTTACATAGTTAGTTAGTTACAGGTGAAGCTAATAAAAGCGTGTTAAAAAAAAGGAACCCAATACTAGTAGATATAATTGGCGATCTGTGGTTGTACCGTAGCCTACCGTTTTGGAGAATGCGGGGGCGATGTCATACATCAATACTTTCGCGTCGGTAGCAAGTAAGTACTACGCCCTTGACCTTTGTAAACTCCACGACGTTACCAACACGTCTTTCTTGGCCGTCCTAAACCCTAAAACAATATTGTCATTTTATTTTGACTGCATCCTTCTGATTGCTTCTGCTACGCTACATGTTGGTGTTGCCGGTTTGATTCCTACAAATATTTGTATGACCTAAACATAGTTATTCCCATGTATTCCCGTTTGTACCACCGCTGTCGTCCCACTGCACTGGTGGGATGAACGGGAATTTAACTGGGTTTGAGTGCTTTTGTATTGTGAAGTTGTGACACGACACAGAAATAAATCCTACAGTGGGCAGTGATTTTTTTTTTATCCTCCCTCTTTTTCCAATGTAATATTTCGTTCAGTTTACGTAACAACTCGCCTATAAACCGTTTATTAGAATAATGTTCACAATACTAATCATGCGCGCGCAGATTCGAGAGATAGCTAGATTGCGATCTCGTATGATGAATGGCCAACACCCATACTATGTCTTTGTTAGAAATAAACTGGAAAGACCGCTGGATTATAACTTTTAAACCTGGCTTAGTAAATCCAGCCCATTACTGTCCCACTGCTGGGCACGGGCCTCTTCTCAGAATTAGAAGGGTTAGTCCTTAGCCAACCCCGCTGGCCTGGTGCGGTTTGGCGGGCTACACACACCATCGAGAACTTTATGAGGCCCTCTCAGATGCGCAGGTTTCCTCACGATGTTTTCCTTCACCGTTATCGCAAGTGATAATAAAATTCTGATCGTTAATGATTTGTGGTTTACCACCATCTTTGACAAAACCATCACATTTCAGGAACGTTTTGTTTCAAGCTTAAACTAATGTCAATCGTAGAATTACATTTCAGGAATAATAATGTTTTGTCTAATCCTTGCTCTAAGAGAAAACGAGACGAATGATTTACGATGACGTCACTCATATTCTTAGCAATACAATATTAAATTAATCTTACTATAAGGACGATAAAATACGAAATTTTGATGTAAGGTTCAAACAATACTGCTGTAAAAGATGGTGTAAAGCCCCCAGCAGACCTAGCACGGCGGGTGGACAAACACGTTTTCTCTGCTCTTTGTCTCCTTTACAGGAGACAAAACCGAAAAATCGAGAGAGCAAACGGTAAAGAAATGTTTCATGCCCGATTTTTCTTTCCCCTTTTTTGCCGTGGTAGCTCTGCAGAACAGGGCCCCAAGTCTGCTCATTTCTGTTATCTCAATCGTGTCAGAATGGTCTCCTAATTGTTGGATTTTGCAGTGTCATTCAACCTATTTTGACTTCTATTGCGTAGGTAATAGAAGTAAAAGTCGATTATTTGCCAATAATTAAGTGTCGTTCTATAGGTTTTGACTACTATTACCGACGACAAAATATACACGATTCAAACAATGATCTGTGTGATTTATTTTATGTAGGACTATTTCATGTAAAGAACCATTTACAGTAAACAGTGGTGGTACCCAATAAATTTTACAACAAACACCGCGCATGTCTTATCACGTGATCTGGGTATCTGGTATCGGTATCGCGGTATCTTACATGATTCGTTTGGACACGCCTAATGTGCCGTGACGCCGCTGATAAATTGCTGTGGTATAGTGTTGGGTTCGGTCCCTTTTGGTACTAGAGTTATTTGGGAAAACAAATATAGTAACTCGGTCCTAATTATGTGAGTTTTCCATGTAATCCTTAGATTTTAACATAGGCCAAGTTTACCATATTCTATTAGGTGGTGTATTACTAAAACCAGATGATTTTGAAAAAATATAAAAGTTTAGTTAGAGGTGGCTATCAGAAGTAGCAAGATGAGCAAGAGCAACTTCTTTTGTACTATGGTACTTGTAATAGTTCTGAAATCTGTAATTAAAACACTAGGTACTTAAACTTCTTTATCACATTGGAGTCTCAGTCACAATCTGTTGCACAATTTGAAAGGACTAAACTAAACTAAGGGCGTTCATCTCTTTCTGTTTCAATAGAAAATTAAAGTAACAGCTATATTTAGTCTAGTTTAGTTCTATCAAAATGCGCAACAGAATTGACACCAATATCAAAAACATCTAATCAAGTTGAATGTGTAGAATATGTATTTTACCCAATAGACATTTTACCCAAACAAGAACAGACCAGCGGCGCGTGCGTGCGCGCGGTTGCCTCTGTATATTTAAAACTATTTAATCACTTATACTGTGATCCATATGCATTACTTACACATGGTGTCCTATTTCTTATAGTTTATAGTGTGTTTGAAAATGTGACGTAGTAGAAGTTATTCTTAGTTGAGCGTTGGAAGGATGGGATTGATTACCTACTTTAGTAAACGACTTCAAAACTACAGAGGCGGTTCTCAATTCGGCTTTCTTTTTATGTGTGCCACCTTGACCTGGCGGACTACACACACCATCGAGGACTTTATAAGGTCCTCTCAGGTGAGCAGGTTTCCTCACAATGTTTTCCTTCACCATTAACGCAAGTGATAATCAATTATCAGTTCGAACTCAGACCATCCAGCAAACCGTGCATACACACCAAAATCCCTGAAAAAAAACAAAAGAAGACAATAATTGACAAAATAAATGCGATTAAAAAGTAAACAATACAATTCAAAACACACTGTATTAAATCAACAGTGACCACACAATGCGGCGGCCGCGGACAGTCCATCCGTCAAGTACACTACCTGAATTCCTGAGACACTGCCCACGTGCTTCCTTGACTGTGGTTAATGGTCACCCTACGCCCGCTGTGAGACCATTTGTTGTCAGCATGCGTGGACACCATTTTGATATACCGTTATGAAAACAGATTACAGACCTTATTACTAGGACATAAGGTTAAAAATACGAACATCATTTGTTTTGTAAGTGCGGAGAATGTTTGTATTTTTAAAAGAACGGCATTTTGTTTGTGATATATGAATTTAATTTGAATGACATTATAAATGTATGTGATGTAAAAGCTAAGTAGTTAGGTAGCCATATTTGCTACTGATAATACAAAAAAAATCATGTTTACATAATATATTTATTTTTAGTGGTCGTCCAGTGGTCGAAATTCGACCGCAATTCATAAAAAAATTAACGACGAACGTAATTGAGGTTCTGTTGTCAAAGAGTACCTCTATAAGCATTGCATATAATTTATTAGTTTAAGTTTTTTTTCTATTACGTCATCTGCGATTATATACAAATACGTCACATAAGCGTGTGTTGTTGGCCTTAATCCCCTGCCATACCTATGAAATTTAAAAATTAATGTTAGTTACAATTCAAAAAAATACAATTAGGTAAAGCTTGTAGGTATTTCGTATTTGTTTTTTACTATTTCTAACATAAAAAATTAGCTTTCTGCACTCCTTCTCTATAATAACTTAAACTATGCCAAATCTAACACTCCTCCGTGCGCGCAATATGCTTAACAAGAGGTACAAAGTTTTCTCTTCACGTAACAACACTTTATCTTTACGCCAATATTACTGGAAACACAACAACAGCAGAGGGATCAACACAAAGCCTTCCAAGGTCAGATCCAGTTAAAGCCAAAACACTCAATGGTTCATGACTCAAAATAATTCAGGATCTGTTCCATCAACTGAAGACTTCATTAGCATATTCCAGATGAAGTTCGCCAGTAACAGTGATTTACATAACTCATGTTGGTAAGCTTCGCTGAATCGACAGTACCTAATCTTGGATTTGGAGTCTTTGTATGATTTTTTGAACGTTTCATTTTGATGTCTAAGAATCGTTTTTGAGGCTATTCTTAATAATAATCTCACACAACCAATACGGCCTAATAATAATAGGTAATATGCGTTGTTATCTTTCTTCAGTTTGAAACGTTTTTTCAGGAGTATTCTTTTTTTCAGTCCCCCATAGACAAGTTGTATTTTACAATCTAGCTAGCAAATAGAAACAAAAGCAATTTTTTTTTAAACATTGCCCCTCTCTACTTTTTCTCCTGTATCGAGGGTACAGTTTACAAACATACCTACATATCACATGCACACGCAACCAGACCCGAAACAACTATCTGTAGATCATACAAATATTTTTTCCGTGCGGGGATCGAACCCGCGGCACGTAGCGTAGAAGGCTAATCGCTTAGCCATTGCGCCAACCGTGTCGTCACCGTGTTGTCGTCGAAAATGTACTTAATTGACATATCAGAATCAGAATTTTCTTTATTTGCATGTAATATACCGATATATGATATGTACGGATAAGTTGTCACATATTTGACCATTTAAATGGTATGCAAAATAGGCTTATATTAAATTATATATAAAATAACATTATAGGCTTGCGTTTGACCGCTACCTCACCGGATATTGAGCATGATGCGGTCGAAGATGAAATGCTTTCCCTAAAGATATCTACAATGAGTATCGTGATATAAGAAATGTTTTCCTGGCACCGATTGATTGTTGCAATCTGTAATTTCGTCCTAATTCTACAGTAATCCACTGCTGATATGATGAAGGAAACTACTCGCGTGTTTACTGATTGACGAACAATCGATTTTTCTTTGTGCTCACTGGAAAATTGTCGGGAGGATAAGAACAAGGCGTCGCGGATAACGTTTTGCTTGTTGTCATCTTACTGTTCAAAGGTTTTCCTTATACATTATCATTAACCAGATAATCACGATGATTCGACGATCAGATAGAAATAAAAAGCGTAGAAGAAAACTCGTAAAAGAAATTAATTCAAATCTCAATAGAAAACGAACTAAAAGAACTGACAATATCACATCTGCAGATGTTGATCGTTCACCGCCCTTAAATACTCTAAACTGAAATACTTTAGACTAAAACCAGATGAAAATTCCAGTTCATTAATAATTTACGAAGAAAAAGAGTAACTATCAAAGTTTCAGCGTCGGCCGTCGGATGTGGCTTTATAACTCACCATTTTTCCGTACTTAATCCTTTACGGAGCTCATTTAGCCGAGTTTTAATCTCAATCTCACCTCATTACCGGATCCCGAATACTCGGAATAGCCAATTTCGCCATTAATTACAAGCCGAGGCTCCCTTACCCTTCCTTTTTCGAGTAAAAATAAATTATAACTCATTTATCGTTAGAGCCGAGTCGCCCGCGACGGAGGCATTGAAATAAATAGCTGTCACGTTGGCTCGCACACAGAAGTAACGTGAACCCGTGAAACGACGTCACGTTAACGTTAACGGGGGGGAGGCCACGCCTAGCGGCTGCGCACTGCACCACACACGCCCATGTGTCGCACATACGATATACGGCGTCACGTAACTGGGGCACATATATGTATGCCACATGCTCGGTGGGCGTGCGCGCCAGTGGGCGTGTCACATGTGCCATGTGTCAGTAAATGGGTGGAGATAGGCTCACGATAAAAGGGAAATAGCCGGTCGCGTTCGAGTGTTGACGACTTGATGTGCGCGCGGCCGCGTATGTGTGACGTCATGACTCATGTCACACCCGACCTCACTGACGGACCGTCGACAACTTGACACACAAGATAACTTCGCCGTCCCGAGGAAATAGTAATAAACGCCGCCGGCGCTGGAAATTAAACAGACGGGCGGGAGAGAAAAAAAGAAAATAATATTCCCACCTGCGTCCGCAATTATCGGCGCAAACCGCGGAAAATTGCGAGGCGAACGCCAAACTGACACTCGTGGAACTTCCTCGAAATAAAACTTTGGAGAAGTTCAACCGGAAAAGAAAGAAAACGCGAAAATAAAAAAGCCATTGACTCCGCAGTCCGGCCCCGAAAGTTTTAGACGCCTTTTTAAACATTCCCGCGGATGAAATCACGACCGAAGGGATTTTTTTTATCGCCAGAAGGATTTTCAGTGCTCGTTTCTGTGAACTAATTAGAGTTTGCTCTCGAAAATAAAATTAAATGCAAATACTGACGTTATCAAAATGTCACTTGAGTTGCGATTTGCGTCATAGTAATTGGACGTTACTACCTACAGTTTGCTTCCACGGTACGTATTGAAAAATATACATAGCGAGGAAAGTTTGTAGCATAGCGAGTATAAGAAACAATATGGCAGAGAGTAACGTCGGATCAATAATATATAGGCTAAGAAAACGCGGGCACAGAGCAGTTAAGGATCCGAGGCACCCGCACATAGGCGAGAGCGAAAACAAATCAGTGCCGGGAGGCGAAAATTGAGCACGTACCCGTTCCGGCTAATTTTATTTTGCAATTACACCCCCCCGGCCCGTCCTTCGACCTCACCCCCCGACGCTCGGCTAATACAACATTCTTGGCGACAGCCAGTTTTTGGGACAGAGGCTGTGGTAGGAATCTTACGATGAAATTATACTGGAAAAGTGTTATGGTGAAAAGGAAATGTTAGAAAATTGACAATTACACTCCTACACATACTTCAAACGAGTCAATTCCGTGAAATTAATGGATTTATACCACATACCTAGTTAAAAATGGTACAAAAGAATTATGGATAAATTACATGACTGACATTTAATCATAAAAAAAACTCTTGTTGACCCTTTTCTTTCACACCTCAAAAGCATCTATTAGTTCGTTTTTTTTACAAAAACAACATTTTTCATTTAAATGATAATGATATACTACCTCCGAAATACTCATTAAAAATCTACAAGAGGAAATTCTCAATCTACGCATACAAAGTCTCTGTAGGCTATTACTCTACACCCCCTGTGTAAAAAGGTTGTAAGAAGGCGGTGGACACCCCCGTCTCAGGGAGGCGATCGCCCCCGCAACCCTTTCGCTTTTACCCCCACTGGACAGGGTGATGTTTTCTGAAGAAAATATATCGGAGAAAAAATTCGATGTATTACAAAAAAATATTCTTTAAAAAATAAGTCAACTGATATTGTAGTTATATAGAAGAAATTAAGTGATGAAACATATATCACTATAACTACGATGAAAGTTATGCGCGTAGGCAATCGAGATAATAATAACTGACAGGACTATTGTTGCCAATAAGCCTGATATAGTGGTGATAGATCGGTCAGCGCGCCGCACGATGATTGTTGATGTTACTATCCCACATAATGAGAATCTCGTGAAAGCCGAGAAAGATAAACAAATTAAATATCTTGACTTGGCTCACGAAATTGTCGACATGTGGTATGTGGACTCAACCGTTGTAGTGCCGATCGTAGTTACAGCCAATGGCTTAATAGCCAAGAGCCTCGCCCAACACATTATGAAGCTCTCCTTAGGAGGTTGGATCATGGGCTTGATACAGAATGCGGTACTCCTCGACACGGCACGCATTGTGAGGCGGTTCCTCTCTCTGGAGGCCTAGCCACCGGTAGCTTGGACCCTGTTCCCGATGCTTGTTAGCTCTTTTTTATGGTTTTAAATGTGTATTTTATTCAATATTATAATTATGTATTTAAAAATGTAAAAAATAAAGGAAATAATGATAAAATAATATACCCTCGATACAGGAGAAATCCTAGTGAAGGGCAATATAAAAAAAAAAGATCAATAATAAGAAATATATCTCGTGAATAACCGATGACGCGAGAGGCCGATCATTGATCAATAGAATTTTTACATCTTTTTAATATTCGTACAAGTTTTTATAAAAGCTCAAGTAAAAGTTAATTTAATATAAATTCTGAGTGAGTATATGACTTACTTTTACCAAAATGCCCGCAGGCTAAGTTTTCATCCTACTTTTCAATACTTAGTTCTCATGTTTCAAGAATAACAGGCCTAACAGTCAGAAACATTGACGTCACATTTATATCCAAAAGGATACAGAGTTTCAGTATCGTCTACAGCTCGCCTTTATTTCCAAATAATATACAAAAATAATTCGTTGTCTAACCTTATGAACACTAACCAACCCAGTCATATTCGTAACAAAAGACGAAAAAGGCGATATTTTTTTAATTTTCCCAAGATTATACCGTCCAAAGTCCGTAACACAAAGAACAACACCCTGTACCCGCTAAGCTTCTCGCATTTCTTCGACGCTTCTTAAAGTGTTTTACATACAACCGTCTACATCTGTGTGCGTTCGGTAAATACTTACGCATCGATGTGTGAGTCGCTACGCATTTTTGCCCACCCCCCGTCCCTCCAAGAAAAATACCTTACCCCTTTCTCCCCCCTTTGATGTACCGGTGCGCCCCTGGTAAAGAAGATATGAGACTTTTTCAAAAAGCTTAATTTAAATGAGACGCTTGGGACGACTCAATGGGAATATTCCTTAATTTAAATACTATCTTGAGGGTAAAGGGGGTAAATTTTAATTGGTATTGAATTTCGATTGGAGACTCTTGTGACTTTCGCTTGCTTTTTTAAGTGTCTTTTTAATGTTACGTGGGAATTTGTTGAGTTATCGCCGCCTTTAATAAGAGCTATGGGACAGCGACATAGATCTAAGACCTTCCTTTGTCAATGTCGTTTTAAGCTTTCTTTGTTCGTAACTTGCCTGGTCATATGACACATCATTAGCCCCTTTGTCTTCTCATATATATTTTCAACTAGATCACAATAAAGAATCTAATGATTTGGAAGTTCCACACATCCGAAAACTCATGTTAAGGAAGAAAGAAAGAAAGAAAACATTTTTATTCTGGACTCGCCAGGAACGAATAAAAGTATAAAAGGTACAAAAATAAAACAACAAATAAAACATAAAAAATAACAATAGAAAAACAATAATCAAAGCAACCTGAATGAGACCAAAAATGGCTCCCATCTCAGCATAATGCTGTGGCATTTAGAAATAGAAAATGTCACAGCGCCGGTATTCTGATGGGATGTTCATTCATAGGTACACACGACTACATATCATGCCATTTCCACTATAAGCTGACCTCGCATTGACTTTCCGTACAATGAGAGATCAGCTTATACAGAAAATTAATAGCTTGATATAGTAGCCGTGCGCTATGCTATATTTACATGACAATAATTCAAAATTGTCAAGCTATCGTGACAATCGTATTGATTTTACACAAAATACAAGATCCAACCTTTCTAGTTCTAGTCCCGATCCTTTTAGGGGATTATTTTACTCATCATTATGAACAAATTTTAGAATGGGAACAAAACAGAAATCGCGAAAAAAAAATCAACTGTTCGCCTGTTCCTTATATTTAGTTTGAGTAATATTGAATTATTTGCATGGAACAGCAGATTTTTATTTCTCGGTTTCAGCCTTTGTCCCATATTAAAATTGGTTCTTATTGATGAGTACAATAAGCCCTTAATTAAAGAGATCGGAACTAGAAAGGTTGAACCTTTAATTTCTTATTTAAGGGGTAAACAGTCAACGGCATGGCTCGGTAGTTTGACTTGATGCATCGAAGCCGACGGCCGACGCATAGTACGGCCGATATTCCTTCGACTGATTTAGTTTCTCTTACAAGATGACATGTCTATTTCTTCGGTCGTATGATGAGCGCTTTTCTATTTTATTCCAAATGAGACTTAAGCGGACTCAGGCTGACATTCAGAGACGACAGAAACGAGTCTAAGCGTGAACTTACGCTTCCATCTGTCAAAATTTGTTCGTAAGTTTGACAGATGGAAGCGTAAGTTCACGCTTAGACTCGTTTCTGTCGTCTCTGAATGTCAGCCTTAATGCCTTAGTCAACCAAGGTGATGGAGAAATGTCATGGCAAGTGCAACTGTGTCTAAGAATAAAATATTATAATTTAAAAAAATTATAGAACACGCTTTAGTCATCCAAACTGAACGTTTAAGCAAAATTTCAGCTCAATCGGAAACCGGGATGTGGGTCAAATTTAACGTCCAAGATTTTCTTATATAGTTAGTTACAGTTACATTACAGGTGAAGCTAATAAAAGCGTGTTAAAAAAAGAATTGAGGACAAAATAATAAAATATTATTTATACAATATCGTTTCCTTAAGCAGTGGTTTCCAACCTTTTTTGACCAGGGGACCACTAGGACATTTTTGTTCTGTGCAAAGAGTAATACGCAACATAAAAGTTCTGAGAATTTAAAAATAAATATTAATGATAACTTTTAGAATACTTTTAGAATTTTTTTCTTCTCTCTTCTTTTTTTAAAAAGAAGAGAGAAGAATAACCTTAGAATAATATTTGTTTTTTTTTTATAATAGTGAATTTTTATCTGAAAATCAATGTGATTTTTGAGTAGCCCGCGTAAATATAAGTTTAACAGTTTGTAACTTTGTTTCGCAGACCTTAACATGGCCTTCGTGCCTTAAACAAAATTCAATCAACAAACTGTAAGCACAGATATTATAATACACTAGGTAGGTACAGTTAGCTTCAAAAAGATGTTATATGATCTTACGGGAATTAAAAAGTGAATTTTAGATAAAGTAGTTAGTAATTGAAATCATTTTTATTTATTTTACACATAGTATCTGCAATATAACCTTGTTGCCACGATGAGGGTGGCATAATCTGATTAGATTACCCCCATAAAAAAAACAAAAAAAAAAAAACAAAAGAAGATATTAAGGTAATTGTAATTTTAAGATTTTAACCACTACACTAAAATGTGCATAGTAATTCGCTAATACATGTTTTTGAGGCCGACAGAAGGGAAGTATTTCAAAGATATTCTCATACCGATTTTCCCTTACTAAGGTACTTAATATCCAGTAAAAGACGACGAAAATACATTTAAATTGATGTCAAATTCTGAAATGTTGCAAACTACAATGTAAGCGAAAATTAAAGATGTAATTTAAACCACCATCTTAACCCGTTCTCGTTAAAAAATAACACCCCTTTGAATTAAAATGTCGTCAGATATTAATAATCGTCTTGAATTTCGTACAATCTATTATGGACACCAGTTTTTCATGCGCCTTTGCCTGGAAGAAATAAAGAAGTCGGTTCTAAATTGAATCTCGTTATAAACAAAAAGGTCAATTAAAATGTGCATTAAGAAGAAAGGAGTGATCTATGAATGATACCTAGAACGTCTGATGCACCCTGGTCAATAAGCCGCTTATGGTATATTTTGTTTTTACCCGACTGCGCGACGCGAAGGAGGGTAATGTGTTCATCAGCCTATGTACTATGTATGTTTGTTCCTTTGTGGCACTCTAGAAACCAAACGCGTGGGCTGATTTTGATGAATCTTACGTCAATCGATTTATCTTACTCTTGCGAGTGTCACTAAAGACATGACAGTAATCAAAATTTAATATGGCGACAACCAGGCGCCATATTGTGAAAAAGAAAAATATGAAAGTCGACAAACTATGTTTGTGTTTTTTTCTTTTCAGTTTATATTTAAAGTTAATTTTTTAAGCAATCGGGTTTTTTGATTTATTATTAATTTATTTTATTGAATAGGCTTTCTTGCCTTTTGTCCACTATCTCACCTGATGATAAGCGATGATATAGATGATGGTTTTTGCAAATTGTTTTTTATACATTGAGTATGAATATCTTTTGAGTCTAGATTGTATTTTTTTTTTTTTTTTTATAATTTTGATGGTTTTTACAAAAAAAGAATTATACATTGACTATGAATATCTTTTGAGTCTAAATTGCAAATATATATTCTACTATAAATACTTTTTTTTAACAATTTTGATGGTTTCTACAAATGGTTTTTTATACATTGAGTTTGAATATCTTTTGAGTCTAAACTGTAAGTAAATATATATTCTAATAAAAACACATTTTTTTTAAAAACACTTTCTCTTTCATTATATAATATTTAGTTTACCTTTTTTGTCCATTGCTTTCCTTGCCTTCGTCCGTGTTGTCACTGCAGGGGTGCCAACTGTAAATCAGCGCTGGGCTTTCCGCACCCAGAAAATACTGAGCTGGCTACCCTTTCGGAATGGACATGATTGACAGCATAATATTGCATATAATTCATTTAAAAAAAACTCATGTGTCCATTAATGTTGTGTAAAATTTTATTTTCCCTTTTGTGTTGTCCACGAAAATATTCTAAGTCTATGGTGTTGTCAATATGTGTCTACTGAATACCTAAATCTATTATTTTTTTTCTAAATCAACCACTTATAATTATTAGTTGATGGCGGTCTATTATTGAAATATTAAAATTATGTTTAAGAATTGATCTATGGCCATCTTGCCATGTATTTAGCCAGAATGTTCGCTTGTGACATTGCAGAATAAATTATTACACATTATTCCTCAACACTCCCCAAATCAACGAAGAAACCTTCAAAGTAAAAATAATTAAACCCTCCCATGAACAATGCCTACATTTCTTCAAACAAAACAATGCAAAATCTCACTTTGAAGCAATCAATACATGTCTTAAAAACAATTTAAAGTAAGAAAATCTAAGGCCGTTAATGAAACAAAGGGCCGAGCTACGCCAGAGCTACGAGTACGCCCAAATACATGGTGTTCAAGATTTATATGGACGTCTTGCAAGTTTAACTCACTCAGCTTTAGATTACGAATCAGAAACGAGAGAAATATGGTGGGTAGTCGCGTTTTTTCACTAGTCATTATTTGTGGTAATAAATATTTTTGCAAGTAATCGATATTTGAGATAAACATAATCATACATAAAAAACGGATTTTCATGGTTTTCGGGGTCAGTTTCAGGTCTTTCAGCATAGACTTACAAAAAAAATTGTATAGAGAAATTACAATAATACAAAATATATTATCTTGAACGGAGAAATTTAAAACTACACTCGTAAAAAATTGTATTATTCGACAAAAAAATAAAAATATTGATTAAATACACAGAAATAGGTACATTTAAATAGCAAAACAAAATCTATCTTCAAAAAAACTTATTCCCAATGAACAAACATCCCCTTTTAAAATTCTATTACGTACATCCATCGTGTACGTACAGGTGGGGGTGTTTCGCACCCCTTTTTAACCCTTTCGGGGTCCAAACGTTTCTTCTTTACATTTATTTCTTATGGCCTGTTTCTTCTTCTTAAATTATAAAGCTGAGCGTGGAGCGAACGGATTTGATACTTAACTTACTTTTAATATTTTGTTTTAATTATTTTAAAGATTAATATGATTACGATGGCGCTTAGCATATTTTGTTAAAAATTTAATAGATGTGTTATCGAATGACCCATTCTTTTCGCAAGTGAATAATTGTTATACCTATTGTAATGTTTAAAATAATTAATAGACGCAATCATGGATAAATTACGTAAAGTAAGTAGGTTAAGTCAAGAATAAGATTAAGGTTAATATTGACTGAAGTAAAATAACAATACTTAAGTTTTCATGATGATGCAACATCATCATCACTCATACATAATGTAATGACAAGATTGCCAGGATCTTAAAATTGATTATCGGTAGAAAATTTAAAAAAAACTTCAATGATCCATCAGCATTAGTCTATCAAATAAATATCTCATATAAAAATGATAAAAACAAAAATTATTATTATTCAAAGACCTCTTTCACTTATAACAAAGGAAAACGATCAAGACTGGTCAGTCCACCTCCACCGGCAGCCAAAATGATGTTACAAAGGCGCGGAACTGGGCTAACACAAGTTTTCTATATTACAGTGCGTACCACCCCTTGCCCACCCCCACACCCCCCGAAAGGGTTGAGACCCACCTTTGAAGATGCGCAGAGCTTTTTCTATAATTCTCCTCTCCTAAGCGATTTGAATTTCGTTAAGTCTCGTATTTCGAGCAAAAAATAATTGTTTGAACCGATTTTCGAGTGTTTCGCTCGTTCGTTGGTATATTTCTTGTGTTTTTTGTGTCCACGAGGTAAAGGCGTGTTCTGGTGTGACCATGATAATTATTAACGTTTGTGATTGTTTACGTCGATAGGTACTAGATTAGTATAAAAATGATTTTAATTTTAAATCCCAAGCCATACCACCTAATGATGGTTTCCGTGTCGCCGTTGCCGACATGGAAACTATCATCATGATGATACAAAGCTAATGTGTTCTTATTAAGTCTTAAAATAAATAGTTAATAAAAAAAAAGATTTTTATGTCTGTATCTCTTGGTGCTCCGAATAAATATTATTCAATTTTATTCTTAGTATATTTAGTTTCTTATTAAAAAAATATGTTTAAGAATATGTTACACTAATTTTAAAATTGAATATTTACAGCTTTAAAATTGAATATTTAGCAGGTCAGAAAACAATGAAAACACGTAGGATATTCGAAGGAAATTGAAAATACAACTATTCTATAGATCTGTTATTAATATATTGTCCGCAAGACTGTCGAATATATAATAAACTTAACTTACTGCGAAGAATTAAGCTTACCTAATAACCAAACCGTTAAAAACCCCCGACCCGAACTAGAAAAAGAGCTGTAACTTTTGAACGGCTGAACAGATTTTCATAGGACATAGATAGCTAAGATTATTCCCGATTAAAATAGCTTTTAATTTAAAAACTGCATTGAAATCGGTCCATCCTTTTTGGAGCTACGATACCACAGACAGACACACAGAAACATAGATACACAAAACAAACTTATAACACCCCTCTTTTTTATCGGGGATTTAAAATATCTGTAGACAGACAAAAAAATCACAATATTTTACGTGTATCGCGCCCTTAACTTGACTTAGTAGAGTTTTCGCAAATCCTTTTTTACTTTCACAAGGTCGAACGATTTCGTTCATTTATTTATGTTCGTAACATTTTCGCTCAGTTCTCATTGTCTTACGTAATTCTGTCGCTACGGTTAAGAAACCATAATGTGGCTTGTAATAATAAATTATGTTTTTATTATCTTTCAGTTTTTTTTTTATTATTAATTTTTTTGTGAGATGATACGGTATCGGATTATACCCCCTTTTAAGCATAACTCCACAGCAAACTTAAAAAAGGAAGATTCTAGAATCAAACTTATGCTGAAATGGGGCCATTTTTGGTCTCGTCCAGGTTGCTTTTTTTTCTTTTTTTTTTTCTTTTGTAATTTTATTTGTTCCTGGCGAGTCCAGAATAAAACTGTTTTCTTTCTTTTTCTTTAAACTTCGGGTCATCTTCACCTATCAAGACGGCAGTAGCTAACACGTGAGAACCGCTCATCCGGGCTACCATGAGCGCCGCGAAATAATTTTGTCGTCGCATTATCTCATGCGGACACAGGGTTTTTAGAGGCATTATCTCGTCTTGTGATTACGACAAACTTCTGTCGCGGCGCGCAAGTTAGCTTAGCATGTTAAAAATGCATGGTAGTGGAAATATTAACTAGTTAGCAGTCGTATTGAGGCTGATTGCTCAAGCTGCGCCAGACAATTTCATGTTCCATCACTCGTGAAGACCCTTTCCTTGCACTCCTCCCAAATGGGTGAAGACCTCGGTAACCTTGATTACGTAAGAAAAATCTGACAGCCACTGCAACCACGAAACAATGCATCCCTTTCTCGCATATAGACGTTTTCTGACGATTCGGAATACGACGTTTATTTGCGACAGCAACTGTCTTTTATCATACGTAATCAGGCGGGAAGCCTCGATAACCACATAGTCATATTTTATTACTTCCATATGGAAAAAACGACTTTGCAGGCTCCATCCGAACCGAGTTATTCGGTTGTAAATAGCAATAACTTGATTATTTCTAGCCGTTACGTTTTTCCAACCAAACATCCAAATACTTTGCTCTCTATTATTTTTATATCAAAATGATTTGTCGCCAGCCTTAATTACTCTAACAAATAAACTATTTATCTTTGGTAGACTATAAAACTTTTCATATCAGCACTTAAGACTACATTAATACAAGCTTACAAACAAGCTGAGGTAACTAATTTCAGATAACACGACGACCCACAATTAACAAGATGCATCACGCATAATTCATCATTTGCCCCTACTAAGGATACGCCGAGGAAAGATGTGAGATTTATACTCTATTAAAATGTCTATGAAGAAACTACATTGATCAGCTGAGAGAAAAATATAGAAACATATAAAGATTTAAAAGATTTGGCATTGGATAGGACTGGATGGAAATTGCTACACCGACAAGTGCCTAGCACTTAAATTTTGGATGGATGAAAAATGTCTATGAATGATAAAAACTATTTAATTAAAAATATTATCAATAGTTTTTATAACACGTGTTTAATAACATAGGGTTAATAACCATTATGAAATAGAGTTTTCAAAGATATAATATGAATGAGACTAGATAGCATAACAATGATGATGGTGATGAGCTTACCATAAATGAGGTCTACAAGTGCACCTAGTTTTCATTTTGTCATAACCAATTTTGACATAAAAAACCCTTATATTTTTTTGCGGCTTTAAATATCAATATTTATAAAGAAATATTTATTCTTGCTATAGCAGACAAAGGAAAACATGGAAATCGAGGTCTACGTCTTTGTTTCAATATACAACTACTCTCATAAATTAGACTAAGTTATTTTGTCAATCGTCATACCACTCCCAATGGGCCCACATTTTACTACCAATATGCTAATAATACCGAATCGGTTCCATGACATGATTATCGACAATATACTTAGTACTGATTTGGCATCTTTGGTTCTGAAGGTCAATGCTACCGAAGTCCCATTGGCTCTTTTTTTACGTCTAAGACTGAGACTTATAGAGCGTACTTAGACTTTGCTTAGTCTTTGCTTTGGAATTAAGTACTATCTTTATAGACTTAGACTTTGTTTATTGACTTCGTCAGTCTTAGCGTATTATGACAATAAACTTCAAATCAAAGTATTCTTTTGTTTTTTTTATCTTGGTGTGCAATAAAACATTCTACTGCAAGACACGAGACTCGCAATAAGAACGTATTTCTCGTAGACAGCTCGCTGGTCAAGTGAATTGGCGATCGTAAAAAGCTAAAATTTACTTTTTTTTATCTTCCTCCAATGACGGTCCCTCAATGTTGAGGTCCCTCAATGTTGAGGTCCCTCAATGTTGAGGTCCCTCAATGTTGAGGTCCCTCAATGTTGACCATGATCTTCCTGATACTTGATCTCCATTTGCTGCGATCTGTGGCTTGATGGAGTGCCATGTTCACCGGTACTTCCATTTGTTCCGACACCTGGCTTGACCACCTCTTCGGGCTGCGTCCTCTAAGTCTCTTACCTTCTATTTTGCCTGTCACAATAAGTCTCTCGATATTATCGGTGTGTCTGCGGGCAATGTGGCCAAAGTATTTTAATATTCTGTGCAGGCAAACAGAAGACAAGCGATTTTGCTGGACTTCTTTTATAAAGAGTATAATTCATAATTATACTGTCATTGAATTTTCATTGCTAGCACAAGGCAATCGTAACCATTGTTGCGGGACGTAGGTAGATCTAGAAATCTAGATACTCAAAGGTAGATCGTCATCAGCGAGTCTCCTACAGTTACAAACTCCGAAAAAGTTACGGCTGTGTTCGCTTCGCCTACTAAATTACAGGTGTTATAGCGACATAAAAACGACTACTAAAACAATGGTAGGGGTCGCAGATACGCGATAGAACACGCGTGTTCCAGACAAGCGTTTAAGGAAGTGCTTATAAAGGATGGAGAGGGACTTTGTAAGGACTTTTGTGAAGGTAGGTAATCAAAAATTGTTTGTAGGCTTACAGATTTTTTGTTATCATTCTAAAATGGTAGAAGCGAGTGTTGTTGCGGATCTTAGGATAGGCCTACATCATGATAGGCCGAGTTAATTACTTATATTGATAATAATAACTGAATTATGTTATATTTGTTCGTTTTTTGTTTTATATAAGTAGAATTTTTATCAGAGGCTTAATTTTAGGAGGGAAACATCGTGATCCTGCACACCCGATAGAGCCTTATAAAGTTCTTGATGGTGAATGTAGTCCGCCAACCCGCACCATGCTAACGTGGTGGACTAAGACCTTATCCTTTTAATTCTGAGAAGACGCACGTGTTCAGCAGTGGCACAGTAATGGACTGGATTTTTATATTCTTTATATTTTTATAGGTAGACATTCAAAAATTTCTTTATCTGAAGAGTCAGAGTTATAATTAGTGCCATGTAGGTATGATCTTTTTGAAAACAAATTTTCTGAACATTTTTATCCCAACATTTATATTGAATTCATTAACTCCGAGATTAGCCCGTACTAATTGAAAAATACACAGAAAAAATAATTCTTGCATAAGGCCATCTCCACACTATACGACTATAAGATACTCAACAATCTGTCTTCTTCAGAGCTGTCAGCGGCACCTATGTCACAGTATATATATTTAAACTTTATTTAAACTGTGCCTATGTGCATCAAGCACGTTGAGCGCCCCGTGTGTGCCCGACATTATCATTTTAATACGAGTTTGTTTTGTTAATGAATTTAAACGATGATTATTTTTAGCTCTAAATGACTATGAATATAAAATCATTGCTTTTACCATGGAACACCCATGGCAAAAGCAATGTTGTACCCGAAAAGGGATGATACATTGATTGCTTTCCTTTCATGTCTTTCACAAACCATATTAAAATGGGAAAATGACAGTAAGACACAGATAAAGCCATTACATATAAATTAGTTTTGTATGTAAATCTGTAATCATCACTCACAGTCTTAATTTCCACTTCTTATCAGTCAAGTACTAACACCCCATACTTTGAAACTGTATCATTTTACTATACACCTTACTACTTACAGTTAAGGTCTTAAATTAAACAGCAAATGGTTTTATCTAAAGGAGTCTAAGTTAACGCTATCGCGAACGACTTCAGTGACGCGTGAAAGAATCAAGAAAATGACTTTTTTTTTGTTGGGAATTGCGTGGGACCAGAGAGTTTGCTAATATTCTGCCTAAAAGCTCTAAGCTTCTGTGAGGACAATTTTCTTTGTACTTATTTGAACTTACGCTAAAAAATAATTAACATAAAAGTCATTTTTCTCACATAGTTTATTAAATATTTAACTAGCTGTTGCCCGCGGTTTCACCCGCGCGATTTATTTGTATGTAACTTTTTAGGCTGAAAAAAGTTGGCAGCCCTGTTGATCTGTGAAAATAAGTAACAAAATGAACATCCAATGGAGCTGGATTGTCATCATCAACAACAATCCTCTTTAAAACTGTATGTACAAAATTAAAAGGGGTCAATGCGTTGCATCATAAAAAATAAGATTTATTATAGTGTGTACTTACACATAAGAACATTGCTCTAATCGTACTATGACTCCATAAGCATGGGCAGTCCAAGAGCAATTTCCTTTACCTCAATAATATATAAATATAATATTAGTAATGGTATAGATGATCTAATGTGAAGCAGAATGTAGAATGGTATAAGAAGAGTTTCAACTACGAATATTGATGGCTATAAAAAGACTAAACTATAGAGACCTAAGATGGTTATAAATGAAGTTTTAACTCTATGATGACCATTAACAGAAAGGAATGAAAGATGAACAGATAAATATTGCGTCGATCCCAAGTTAAAGACAAAACAGGATGATGATAATGACCTACAACGTACTGTTAGTATCTCTTTTTATCCAAAATCTACAGTCTATTTGCAATAATGCTCGATTTTCATCGGAATATACAATGAGAATACAAATAATGGTGAATATTCAATCTATCTTCCAATTGACGCAATATACCAAGTTTACAAAATCAATAGTGGATTAGAGAAATTGGCTGCTGTTGTAACCCAATTCTAACTAGTGCAGGATTATGACGTATTTGCAAGATGCAATGGGAATATTAAGCTCTGTAGTCTTAGTTTTGAAATGACAACCCTTCATTCGGGCATTGGTGGTATAAATGCAATTGTAAGCAATTTGAGCGGTTTTCTTTCGAGAAGTTTTGGGCTCGAGTTTTTGAGAATAGACCAACATAATTACCACTCGATAAAAGTTCTAATTTGAACTTATTCTCGAATAAGGCACTACTTCGATTGCACAAGAATTGCCCCCCAGAATGTAAAATTGCCCAAAAAATCATTTCCACTTTAACCAATTCATTTTTTTTTTATAAAAACCCTCTCTCCTTTATTTATTCTTTGACCGCGTCTCGTGGCAGTTTGAAAAGTGCGAGTTGGCCCAAAGTTTCAGCTAATGGGTTAAAAAGGGGGTAGGGGGAGTCAAATTTTTGGAAATTTCGGATATAATTAGAGGAGCGATCGCATTAGGGACGTCACTTTTGCTTTATGACTGGCGCGTCACGGGTAGAGATGGACCAAAAATCCACCGGCCAAGTTTTATTGGAAATTGACGTAAACTTAGCGGTTTTGTCGTTGCGAAATGGTTTTTGTTTCTGGACAAAAAAATCTGTAAAGTTGATGTTATACTGACTTAATTTACATTCCTTGCCGCTCCATTATAAACATCACAAATCAAGAAAATAGTGTGAGTTGTCTGTCTGTCCTTGGCTTAAGACGTATAAGCAGAAAAGCCTCCAACAAATGTATTAAAAAAAATAAGTACTGTGAATTATAAATAACTAACC
Organism: Allophyes oxyacanthae; assembly: GCA_932294325.1. NCBI lineage: Eukaryota > Metazoa > Arthropoda > Insecta > Lepidoptera > Noctuidae > Allophyes > Allophyes oxyacanthae. The sequence goes on from OW028625.1 coordinate 3,988,597, forward strand.
TTGAAACCTGCTCTTAACGTTTCTGGTCCTAATGTATTTCTGGATAATAATAATAATAGAAAGAAAGAAAGAAAAATCATTTATTTGCCACAAATACAAGACACACTAGAATGATAGACATAGGTAACAAGAAGAAGACAGATGCATAGACAGAGAACACATTTTTCTTAAGATGGCAAAAGTGGAAAATTCATTAGAAAAAAAATATGGGTATACTGAGCCGACTGAGCATTACATTTTGACTATTCGGTGTGGGTCCCGAGCTGTAGCAAATGGGCGTCCAGCTCAGCATGTGCCAGGCTATGACACATAATGTCGCACTTAGTGATAATGTACGATGTAAGGAAAGGACCTCCCGGAGTGACGAAACATGATCATCTGGCACACTCTGGGCAGTCAGCCTCGATGCCACCATTGCTGACAAGCTAATCTTTACATTACGGCATGCGACGACTAAGTATAAGTACGATAATCAGGTCCCATGTGATAACTCGCACCGACACGACAGGAATCATTCTGCAGGTTACTCTTTATTTTTTTAATAATATTAGGAATGCTATTAAAATGGGAGTTGGGGTTGTAGTAGGCATAATCATCGTTATCTAAACGTAGGTTCATAAAATGTTGATGACACGGCCTACCTTAAAGCTTTTGGTATTGAGTAATACAAATGTTAATATATTATGTCTGTAATATCAGTTAGGACGTAGAGGACGTCTTGGGTGAGATAGCCAATCACGACCATCATTTAGCTTGACAATAGAACAATAAGATGTTTTTCCCCACCCTCTAAGAAAATGTCTGTGCACGCCACTGCAGTATCATCTACTTACTAAACAGTGTTTACAAACTTCTGTACAAAATGGCAGAAAATTAAAAAGTCAAACAAACTGCTTAGCATGCGCGTTCCGTGCCATTGGCCACACATTAATATATATTAAGGCGTGCACTTGTTATTCACCCTCCTTCCGAAGACACGTGCTGAGTCTACATACTTACATACATAAAATTATGCATAAGATGACGATTAGTTCCAAAAGAAATCACATTTTGTTTGTGTGGTTATAGAAGCAGGATAAGCTTCTATTGGAGGGCAGTGGTCTCTTTCTGTGAAGCCGTTATGCTCCGGAAAAAGACTGCAGAGCGGGATTGAGAGAGGGCCGATCCCACTCGGAGAAGAAGTCACCGAAGAGCAACCGCCTAGGCATGTTACGCCTTAACCTCCCGCCGTACATCACCTGGCGGGAGGCCACCGGGGTCACGAGCGCAGTTTGGGGATTCTGTTGCGCTCTCACTGAAGCGACCGACGGTCGGTTATGCAGGCGAGGCTACCGGGGGGACCACTACAGTCTCCCCCGGGACGTCCAGGGGAGACCTCTTTACAACCCCCCCCCCCCCCCCCCCGAGTAGTGCCTCAACATGCGTGGCCCCATGGTGGGCTACGGCACGGTCGTCTCAAGAGTACCCGAAGCCCACCTGTAGGTGTGGTCATGAGTTTAGCCGTTAGGACTCCGGCACACCCCTCCCCCCCCCCCCCCACCGGGTTCTTGGAAATTTCTTTCATAATGTATTCTTGAATACATGCTGCACAAGAAATAGCAATAAGAACTTCAGCGTTAAAAAATCCTGCATTGCTACTTAATCAATAATAATGTACAATAATAAAACATTCATTATTTTCCTCCTTTCATTATGGGTACCTATGTAATTTGCTCAGACCATTCAATAAAATACAAGACAACCAATATTCAATTCTCCATTTTGTTACTCAATACATGACAGAATAACACGCGAACCAAACTTCTACATCAGTATAAAATAATACCAATTTACAAAAGTACATATTCCAAATAATTTTTAACAAAACCAATAATTTGAAAGGTTAATATTATGCTAAATGTAACGTACACGGTACGGTGTGGTACAAAACCTTCGTGCATGGATTTTAATTATTATCATGTACCGAATACGACTCCTAATAAATGTCATTATGAAGCTGTATTACGACAAACTTATTCGTCACTCCTCAAACTCAACATTCATCCTTTTTCATTTGTGATACGGTTGACTTTCGCTTGTGTTTGATATCAGGAATGGTAAATACAAGGTGGTCCTGATATAGTTCTTTAATGGAACCGCAAAGTCACGTGCGTGACAATGATGGTACGTAAATAATATAGTTGAACGTTTTATATGGATGCAAGGCTAAAATAGCCTTTTGTATCGAAAGTTTTGTTGGAATTTTTGCATCGAAAACGGTGTAGTTATGATTATTATCTAGTGATTTAGACTGCAGAAGTTCTAAATTTTCGTTTTATTTAGCTATTAAGGTAGATTTGTGTTGTTTCGTAATTTCTGCAAATGCTAAAGGTACTTCCACATGACTTATAATGATCATCCGTGCTGTTTGTTCATACTATACCCAAGTAAAGTTGAACAAAGAAATGTCATACGACTCCGACTTTTCCTTTTTACTTCTGTGTGCTTTATTATTTATACAGGGTGGAGACGATGTTACGGCATTAAATGAAACCACGTTGGTATTTGGTATCACGTTTTGTGACCGTACACAAAAAATAAATGAAATCCAATCAGTAGTATAGCCACAGGAACTGATTTAAATTTTCTTAATTCTACACTTAACACGATCTCTAGGCAAGAAAAATTTCTAACCTGTTCTTGCCTAAATCATATATTTTTACACGTTCAGACGTTCAGAATAGATAAAGATGACATAAGTTACTTTGACGTCCCTTCACATAGACAAATGAGAGTACCTAGAGTGATATATCATGCAAAAATAACATGCGTGAATGTCATTGATTTTTTGTGTACGGCTTCAAAACGTGATACCAAATACGTGGTTTCATTTAATGTCATAACGTCAGTACCACCCTGTATTTTTTTAAGATAATGTATGTTTACCTAAATTAGCTTCGAAAGCTATTATCTATTTAAATTGGCGTTGGCGTATGTCGTAATTACTTTACGTACATATAACTATATGCATAATTTCAACCGCATTATATCAATTAATCCTGTACCTCTACCATGAGTTTTCCGTGCCGTGTAACGTTCACGTTCACATGCAATATTTGTATAGTGACTTTAGTTCACTATTTATACCGCTAGAGGCGCTGAAAAAAATCCCATACAAATATTTCATGTGAACTTGAACGTTAGACGGCACGGAAATCTCATGGCAGAGGTACTGCTCCCGATGTTTACGTATTTTCTTCTCCACCTCCGTACATTGAAAACTTAAACCCTGTAATAAAATACTTGGTAAACAAAATCTGTAAGTAATTAAAATAATAAGAAGCTAAAAGACCGAAATTATTTGACAGGGTTGAACTTGAATAATTAATATGCTGTTGGCCATCCGCCAGATAAAATATTATCACTACCTGAAACGTAACCAAAATTGTATTAAACCCTGGTAGGCAAATTCACGTAACTAAAGAAGTGTAGTTGCCGCGCTGTTGCAGTAAAATGTTGATCAAAACAACACATTTGGTTGTCTCTTAGCTCCAATGAGATACGCTCACGTCAGGTTCGAGCGTCACTGCAATATGATCGGCGCGTCATAAAATTACTTGAATTAGCCACATAATAATATAAATAAAATAAAAAAAATGTAAATGTAAAATGGTAAATGTTAATATACCACATGCCACAAATTCTAATCCAAACAAAGAAAACATAAAGTTAAATACCAAGTGTGAGTAGGACCGCGCTCTGAGGGTTCCGCACAAACTTATTGATGCAAATGTAAGTTTGTGATCGTAAAAAAATATGTATAAAAAGGATTTTTTCTGTTGTCTACTTGTGCTGTAACTTGCATTTTTCCAAATTTCATCAAGGGGTTCACCCTGTAGGTTTTGATGAGTGAGTTTGTGAGTATCAAAATAACCCTAATAAATACTACCATTCTATCCTTCTATGAAATCTTATTCAATATCATTGAGGAACAATAAGTGAGGAAACCCTAAAATAGGGTTGACCTCCACGGAGATTGATGCATGGATGCCGTCAGTTGGGGCAAGTCAGCTCAAAACTGCTATAAAATAAAATAAAAATTCTTTACTTCGGATAAGTGACATCCATAGTGGGTTAGTAACAATAGAGAAAAAGAACTTACGTAAGCTATGTTAGTAAAAACTTAATATTTAGCCACAAGGTTGCTATTGGTGATGCACCTACAAACAATCTCTTTTAAAATAAGAGAGTCGTACCTCCCTGCTATGGCCTTCATGGTTATGACTCATTCCTGAAAAAGCTATTCCAGACCTCTGGACTTTAAAAAAGAAACCCTTGAGTTTGTTTCGGTGTCTTCTCAGAGGCAACCAGTGGAAAACGCTGGTGCCATATTGGTCTGAAAAATAACTTGTAATAGCTCTATATAACGAATTATTTACAGAAAATAGATTAGTAAATAATAAATTAAAAAATCCTACATCCAACCCACATTGATGATCAAAATATCGAGCCAAAACAACGAACAATGAAAAGCAGCAGGCTGTATAACGCGTTTGCGCGCACAACACCCTTAAGGAGGTGAAGACGACGGGGGGGCAGGCGGACTTAAGTCCTACCCTTTTAAAGATTCCACCGTCCTCTCATTTTTAAGACTTTACAATACCGCCATACATACGAAGGGGGATACTTAATAAAATAGGTTAGGTACTTAATTAAATTCAGTCTACTGTCTGTATCCAAGGAGACAGAATAAAAGAAAGAAAAATATTTATTGGGAAAAAAACATAAAGATAAAATGTAAAATTAAATTAAAAATGACTAATACAGACAGACAGTGACAATGACAGTGATAATTGAATGGCAAAAATTAAGACAACTATCGAAGTTTTTAGGATTTATTGCAAAACAACGTTTTTCATATAAAAAAATGAAAATTCAATGATGAAGACAAAAGTAAATATAAGAATTTTCAACAGCGGGTGATGTGAGTGTACAAATTTACATAATTATAATTTTTTTCAAAAAAGGAATACATTTTCATAAATTATAATCACACTGCCTTTACATGGCAACTAATCCGAATATTCCGACAGTTCTTTGTTTTTTTTCCCATTGAATTGTCTCTATAGTGATGTGTGTTAGATTGGATTTTTCCGTGATTCCCGTAATTAGTGCGTTCTCATTAGGGATGTGGGATGAGCCGTAATGAGGTCTTCTGAGGACATCGACCGTTACGAATGTCGTGTCGGTGCAAACACGCAAACGTAATGGTATAAAAGCGAGAGTGGTTTAGAAAAAAATGTCTGCTATTTCTATTGGAATAATTAATGTCCTTTGCATCGTACCTACTGTGTAGACGGATGAAAGTTTTTATGTATAAAATAATATATTTTAAAACCATATAATCAAGCTAGCAAGGACCAGGGGTACTACCGCGTAAGTAAAATGGTAATGAACATCGACACTGGTAATAAACTTCAATACGATCGTGAGAGAATAAACTTCGAGCTACCTTGTAAAAAAATTACCAATATGTGAAGTTGCGACTGCTATCTTCATGATCGGTAAAAAAATTACAAGGTAGCTCTAAGTTTAGTCTCCACGGTCGTATTGAACTTAATTACCAGTGTCGATATTCATTACCATTTCAGTTACGCGGTAGACCCGCTGAACAGAAACTCGGCATACCTTCAAATATGTAGCAAGAAGAGAGAAAATAAAAGAATTTGAAGAGGTAGGTACCTACTTTAGATATTACAAAACAAAAGAAAAACTTAAATAAATTCAAGCAATCCCTCAACACAATACAGAAAGTCACCATTTCTGAAATTCACGCTATTCTAAAATTTTAAAATTTTAGAACCCCGTGACTGTTTTGAAGACGTTTGAGTATTTGAATACAATTGGACGTAGTTGAACGAAAAGATTCCAACCCACCTTCTAGCAAAACTAGTTTTGAGATATTAAAAAGAAAGAAAGAAAGATTTTTTTTATTTTGGACTCGCTAGGAACAAATAAAAGTACAAAGGTACAAAAATAAAACAAATAAAACATAAAAAAAGAAAATAATAACAAAACAAAAACAATAATCAAAGCAACCTGGATGAGACTAAAAATGGCCTCCATTTAAGCATAATGCTGTGATATTTAGAAATAGAAAATGTCACAGCGCTGGTATTCTGATTATAATATTAAACGGTCCCCGTTTAATATTATAATATCATATAAAATATGAAACCAAACCCAACCACACATTTTAAAGTTAAACATATAAAAAGTTTTTCCTTCAAACCAACATAACACCACTGCTACATCAATGAAGAATTTCGATGTAAACTTTAAAATTAAATATCTCAGCTCAATGTGGGTTGGATGCTTTTCGTGTAACTATGTACGCCCAATTAAAATCATCAATGAAAGTTCTGTAAGCTATCATAATCAGCACTTCTATAGAAGAGCTCCTGAAAATATCCATGATGTCCATCAATTTTCACTTCAAAACTAGAGTAAACAAACTAAAAGTGAGTGAGTGAGTGAGTGAGTGAGTGAGTTTCTAAATGCCACAGCATTATGCTGAGATGGGAGCCATTTTTGGTCTCGTTCAGGTGGCTTTGACTATTGTTTTACCATTGTTATTTTTTATGTTTTATTTGTTGTTTTATTTTTTGTACCTTTTACTTTTATTCGTTCCTGGCGAGTCCAGAATAAAAATATTTTCTTTCTTTTCTTTCTTAGTAACAAAAAAAGTAATTTCCATTTTATAAAAAAGTTATACTAATATTAAAAACAGGCAAAATTTGTGTTTGTTTGTTTGTAGGTATGTATGTAGGGGGTAACCTCTGGAACTACTGAACTAATTCTAAAAATTCTTCCACATTTTTATTATTCTTTTATTTAAAAATAAATGATGCCCCGCACTAGGATTTCTCCTGTATCGTGGGTATAATTTACAAACATACATGTCATATGCATATACATCTAATAATATACCCGATATCAATATACCCAATACCAGAAAGCTACACTATCCCTGAGTGTTATAGGCTATATTTTATTTTGATAAAAATAAAACACGCGGGTGGTACCGCGGGAAACAGCTCGTTCCACATAAATACGCAAACAACTTATTCCGAGACGGGAACCGGTACCAGTATTTTTGCGGTACCAGTACTCAAATACCGCTCCACCGCTAATTGGCAAGCGGTGATTCTTTGTTATCGAGCCCGGTGACCGGAACTTTCTAGTGTTGTTTGGACTTGGCCGTTTTAATAGCTACGGTACAACCCTAATTATTTAATGGTGCGGTATTCGTAGTTTTTAGTTTTTTTTTATTTATAGTTCGCGACGTCTGTCGTCGTACGCTGCCTTATTAAGCCACTACTACTACTCGGACCATTATTATTTTTATCTTTTTATTCATTTCATTACAATATAAAGCATTTTGAAGTCGGTTATAAAGTAGCCGGTAGTTCACCGGTATCGGGACCAAATGGTGGTCATAACGGCAGAGAGGAACCTCCAAACAATACGTGCCGTGTCTAGGAGTATCACACTCTGTATCAAGCCCCCGACCCAGCTGCCCAACGCGAGCCAAATAAGAGGTTGATCGAGTTTCTTGGCCATTAAACCATGGGCTGTAACGACTATCTGTTCAATGATTGCTGAGTCCGAACCCCACATGTCGACAACCTCGTGTTATCTTTTTAAGCTGTTTTTTCTTGCGACGCTCTGATCGATCTATCATCACTCTATCAGGCTTATTGGCAGTTAATTATTATTTAAATCTACGTTGTCCCAATCCAAATGCAGGGCAAAAGCATCACTCTCCTTTTTTCACTCACTTCTGGTTTTAACTAATAAGGGCCAATCTTTTCGGTAGGAGTTAACCTCGTCCCGTGCTCGTCCCGCTATTTTCGCCTCGGTCTGCTGCGATGCGGTTTACTGGGACCGCACTCAGTTGTTCATTTGGCCCAAAGCTAGTCAGACATACCACAGACGTGTTCAGCCCAGTTATTTACCTTACTTTATAAAAAATGGCAATAGATATTCGCATGACAATAATTAGATCGTATAACGTGCTCTGAGATATTAATGAATGTCGATTTATAATCACGTAACACTTGACCGAAGAAATTATTATCAATTTATATATTATTATTATCAAAGAGAAAAAACTCTGTGGTAGCAGTTGGACCTTACAAAACGGGCATGTCACACACTCCCTTGTGGCAAAAAATCAAAATCCAGTAAAAAAACAAAAAATCTCCTACAACTGTCGTGAACATTCATTAAGCTTGACGTGTTGAGAACGGCCCAAGTTCCCACATGTCACGGTAAACAGCACGCCCCTTGTTTGTACTGCACGTGCCCCTTTGAATACTAAGTTACGGGGCACTTTTTATTTTACAATGAGAATTGTTTTTCTTTTTCTTTTTAGGTCTAGGAGTATCATTGTGGTAAAGTTTTAGAGCTATTTTTCTAACATTATTAGTCAACTAATAAAACAGATCCTCAGACCAATAAAAAAGGTCTGAGAACAATTATCGCTGCATTTGCAATTTGTAACATTGATGTGTAAGTTTTAATGGAAGCCAATCTATAGGTATTAATTTGTACCCCTTTTTAAGCATTATTTTTATTATTGCCCACACGGAGGAATGTGAGATTTGGCATAGTTAAAGTTTATAATATGGAGAAGGAGTGCAGAAACCTAAAATTACGGTCGAATTTCGACCACCGGGCGACCAGTACTTAGAAATTAAATTTTAAAAGAGTCAAATCAATCCGTTGTAAAAAACCAACAGTAGAGGTTAATGAGTTTAGATTTATTAATAGTATCTTAGTGCTACACTTAGCTATGTTTATATTTATCGTCTAGATTAGACTTTAGCGTTAATTTGTATAAGCTCCTGCGCACAATGACATAATTATATTCAGTTTCAGCCATCCATCGAGCCAATAGTACACAAGTATTCCAAAGTAGTTCGTAATTCATTGAACATTGAAGCGTGTCCAGAATGGTTTATTGTCTTTACGCCCATAAAATTCTGTTTGCGAATTTTGCATTTTCTTGGCTATACTTATGACGTTATAAACCTTAATGATTGTTATAATTTTGTCACTACAAGCCGTGTACCATTATTTCTATTCACACCACAGTGTATCGTATTACATTCACTTTGATTTTAGCTCCACGTTTTCGACAATAGAAATTGTAATTTTGAAGCAAAAGCTATTCTTTATTCGAATATCAAAGAAATCGTTAGCGCTGAACCCAAACGGTGGCAAAGTTGAAATATTAACAAACAAACGACCAAAACAATCGACGCTTAATGTTTAATGCCGAAACAATGAGAGCTTCTAATAATAAATTATTGAATTTGTCCCGCGTTTCGTTATGTCGACGCGCTGGGAAAGGAGTAGGTTAAATGATTTATTTCAGAAAAAAATCCGGCCTGAAGAAATTACAATGTTTTAAAATATCACACATTTTGAGCGCTATCAGTCTATCACACTAGCGATTTCAGCACGTGTTTCGAGCGAGGCGATTGGTCAATATTCTCGCCGCGTATACCTAGCGGGCTCTCCACGTGTTCGCAACGTATTCGCCGCGTGTACGCAACGCGTGCAAGACGTTTACTTAAGAAACGAAAGCGGATACAACGACGGATTTAGTTCTGTTTAGGATACAAAAAATAAAGCCTTTAAATGCCTGTTGACAAATAAAAAGAAAAATGTCATCTTACTTGACGTAAGACGTGTCCCCCCTTCTCTAGTCTCCCAAAAATAATTATTTAAAAAAGAAAAAAACAGATGAAAGTGTATAACTTTTTTAAGATGCAAAGCCAAGTTCACAAGCGATTTTGTTTACGAAATGCACTTAATTATTTGATATTTAAGTAAATATTAAAACTACAAAAACTTAAATCAATAACTAAAAAAATATAATAAAATAATAGGTATATACCTATCTACAAATAAAAAACCTATTCCAGAGCACCGCTGCGGGTCATAGTTAGCTAGGAGGCTGGCAGCGTTACCTCGTTGGATCGCTAAACTAATTCGTTGGCCGAGGTAGCGGCCAGCTCTCCTGTCCACTGTGGTTTCGATGAGGTGCGACGAAAGTTCTTTAAAGAATTGTCGTGCCTCTGGTGCCCACGGACCTTATTAATTGATTATAATATTATATTAACTAATTTCCTAATACATATTCAACTTCCAATCAAAACAAAAGAGGCGATACTAAACAATCCAAAAAAGTCACGAAAAGCCAGGGGCAGGACACTAATTTGAGCATAAATATTAAGGCCGAACGCCGAATTTTAAAGGCGGCAATTTGAACCTACACTCTCATCCTGATCGCAGGATAATTTATCTTAACGAAAGAAAGGGGTGGGCAAGGCGTGGGGGTGGGTACTCACCCAAAAATTGGGTAAAAATGTTGCCAGCTAGCGATTAAACCGTTGGGGGAGATGCGTCGAATTAATCACCACCCGGGCGTCTTCGTGGATTCTCGCGGTAATTCTATAGAGATATTAATGAGAGAATAGGTAATTGTTTAACCAACTCGAGTGTGACAATGGCTTAGTGACGTTTGTTTGACAAAAGATATTTTCAATACCTAGGATTCTAGCTTTAATACTAATCTATATTAATACGTAAAGAGAAAACTTTGTACCCCTTTTTAAGCATATTGCGCGCATGGAGGAGTGTGAGATTTGGTATAGTTGAACTTTATATAGAGAAGGAGTGCAGAAAGATAAACGTACGGTTGAATTTCGATCACTGGGCAATCACTAGTAACTATTACTATGCTTGGAGTGATATCTAATTACATTATTATATCGAAGCGAAGAAGTATCGATTTCGATACGATGAAAATTTTCACGATGAATATGGGATTATTACCCCGCACGATCTTCCATAGAATCGGTCTAATAAGAAGCCCATTTCCAGCAGTGGATATCTACAGGCTGATAATTATAACGATAATGAATCGAACTAAACGCTATCATACCAAGAGTTGGTGGTAGCTCGACTTAAGTGTGACAGGAGACAATTTGAAATCTATCGAGCAACTCTATATAAATAAGTAAGTTGGCCTGTCCGTAGAAGGCAGGGCGGCCACCTTGGCTTTGTTTTAATATTTTCGCAAGCATTATGAAGGGTTTGCTAGCTTTCAAATAATTTCGGCTTCTGTTCTTGAAGTTTTGATAAAAGTTTCATTCTATCAATAATTAACGGGAACAATCCTGGTTTGCTGATGCGATTATAAAGGTTTGAGGTTTTTGCATTATCTTTTTTTTTTCTGGAATGTCAAAGTTCCTGAGACGGGTCGAGTTCTCATTGTTGGTAATTGAGTTGGCTAAGTTAAGAAGGGGGAAGCGCGAGTTAATGCTTATTTTAATTTATTGGTGCAAGAGTAATTCTGATGGGTAAGTACAAAAGCTCTAAGTTGAAGGTAAGTAAGGGATTGTAATGAAAGTTTTTGTACCTTTAACCTGTTCGTCTTCGAACTTTTGTGGTTTAACAAGTATGCACGTCTTGTCGTTATCGGTTTTACAGAGAAACAGCAAGATGTTCCGTTTTGCAGTATGATGCCATTTAAAGTCTCTTCTTCTCGCATCGGTTTCTCACTGCTGAGGATCGTGGCTCCCCGATGAAAGAAAGAAACACATAATAATTTTACACAAACAACGATGCACAATAATAAACAAAAGAAAATCCTTATAAGAAAATTAATAAAAAAAAAACACATAGTATTAGTTAAATAACAAAAATAAAACAAAATCGAAGATATTCAAATAAAGAATTAGGTACAACAAAACAAATACAGTTGTGACGCATCTGTCCAAAAATGGGTCATTGATGACAACATTTTTGTCTGTACAATATTGTATCTCGCCAGCTATCCAGCGGAATGGGGTTCATGAAGCGTTCAATGTGTATACGTATACGATTAGACCAAAGAATCGGAACAAACCCTCGTGGTCTCTTCCCTTCCGCGGTGATATTTAGTTTTTTAATATTATTTGAGTCCCTGCAGGCAACATGTTTTTTTTTTATATAACACTATATGGTAATCAATCGTACCTACGTCCCGCCCGATGGTAAGCGGTTACCGTTACCTATGGACGCTTGCAACACCAGGGGCGTCACTCGCGCGTTGCTGACCCTACTAATAGCTTCGCTTCCCCATCTTATTTTAACTAATTGTTCTTTTCCTCTATTCTGTCAATTGTATTTAAATTCGTAATCAATATCTGCACCATATTTCATTTAGAAATAAGAATCTCCTCCTCAAAAATTTACTTCACCGCAATTTATATCATGCTATCCCAGTAACATTTTTGAAAAACCTATCACTACATCAAATAGGTAAGTAGGTACTTAATAAACACGCAGCAACGCTTGCCGCGGTCAGTCCTTGGATGCGTGACCGTTTCTTCGAACATCGAGACCCCTCCGTGTCTCAGAAAGCACGGTAAGCCCCAGTGGTCCCGGCCCCGGTCCCGGTTATCGTATGACAGTCGGTACGGGAGTCAACATCCCAAAAAGTCTGACAACCAGGATAGCCGTGTTTATCAGTGTCTCCTAGTAATTGGGTGGCGGAGGTCAGATGGCAGTCGCTCCGTGTAAAATACTGAAATACAGCTGCATCATTCTGATTGGACTGGGAGCCGACCCCAACGTAGTTGGGAAAAGGCTAGGCAGATGATGAGGTAAGTAAGAACCTAATAAAAACTATTACCTAACTTCCAGAAGCGTGTAGTACTTTCTAATTGTAACTTCTGTAATAAAAATTAATTAATTCGTCGTAAATTAATTTCTTAAGTCACGCAAAGGCTTTTTCAAGTTGTATATAACAAAATTCTTAGTAGCCAAGTTGTTTCTCAAAGACTGACCAACTGTCTCATGTCAAGTGATATGATTGGTTGTTGAATTTATTGTTGAAGTTTGTCAACCAATCACAACGTGAGATTTTACATTTGCCCAGATGATTGACCAACCATTCAGAAACCGGGTTCAGTGAGATATTTTCACATCAGTGCTTGATATTGTCAACGACAAACTTACTCTATGTATAAGAAAAATCCCCTACCCATTCAGAAATCAACCATAACGCAATACCATAGAGATAATATATAGTACTATTTCTATGCGCAATACCAATCCATCATTTCATCAAGGAAGCCCAACAAAACAAAACACAACTACGCTACTTAAAAAAAGTCCTACATTTTGGCGCCCGTGCCAAATGTCACACAAGTGAGACGAAGAATGTCACGAACACACACACACATAAAACAGATATAGAAGATATAGTATGGAGAAGGAAGAACGGAAAACTTCCACGAAATTTGCTCACCAAAATGACGACGCTTGTTTTTTGTAGGTGGCTGCTTATGACGTTTGAATAGTGAGGATGCGGCTTCTCTAATTAGTGAGTAAAATTCTTACACACTTCTGCATCTTTCCAGTCAAACGCAAAATATATAATAAAAAATCTATTGATTATGGACGCCGGCGACCGCTTGCAAGTTGCAGCATAATAAATTAATTTTGAAAGAAACCAAACCTTGAAGATTGCATGGTTCCCTTACATTTCTGCCATGTGTTTTCCGGCAAATAATCAACCCTTTCCAGTCATGTAAAAGGTGACTAAGGAATTATGTAAAGATTTACACAATATTTTCTTATGTGCTAATAAAAACATATTGCCATCACCAATGTGCTCGTTAAGCATGGTCATCTCATTTATGTACCGATAATTAGGAGGTCCATGTTAAACGAAGGATGTTTATGGGTACAATGCGTTACCAGTTTGCTCATGTCCAAATTAGATCAAATGTTTATTAAACGCTTTAAAATCATTAGTTTGAAACTTCTGCTACTCTAGACGCTAGTAGTAAGTTGGCAACGCGCAAGTGATGCCACTAGTGTTGTCAATCGTCCATAGGTTACGGTAACAGCTTACCATCAGGTGGGCAGTATGCCCGTTACCACCTTAGTCGTATATAAAAAAATTGTTTTCATATCCAATGATTTCACAACTAGCACGCATACATGGTCATCACTAGATATCTAGATTAGACACAGCTCGACACAAAATTCAATATCGCAAAATATACCAATCCAAATTCATTAACATTCGTATCCACACAACACTAGCACACCCTAACAAACTTATTAAGATTTCTTTTCTTTTTACTGTACGTGGTTAGCGACGTATGACGCAAGCTAACGGCCGCAGGGGGGGGACGAGCCAGGGTAGGCCAGGGTAGGCCAGGGGGGCAGGGGAGGACCCTCGCACGCATGGCCGCTCTCATGATTTAAGCACAGGGATAAGAATGAAATTAAAAATACATCCTCGCCATTCCTTAGGGTGCCAGGGGGACATATATGCAAATGAACCCCCCTCCTCATAAGACAGGGGGAAGTTTTTTGTTAGGATGCTATTAATTTGGGGTGTAACTCACTAAGTATGGGTACGCATATATGAGGGAGTCTTGGTGCGCTTCTTAGAGATTCTTTTTCCATTTTTCTGTTTAAATTATGTAGGGATGTGAGCGGAGATTATTAAGTGTAATTCAGGTGAAATTTATTAATTTTTCATGGAAGATATGGGGTACAATTTGGAACGAATATGTAAATTGATTAAATTTTTGAATGGTTTGTTTTGGTTTCGGGAAGCGTTATGATATCGAAGCCCAAAATAAGTAGTCTTACTGCTCATACTTACGGTATGAGCAGTAAGACTACTTATTTTGGGCTTTCTAATGTTTTCTATTGAAACTTTACTAGAGCAGCATTAAAAAAAAACAATGATGTGCTTTGCATTTGATCATAAAAGGCTTATGTTTAACAGACCACCAGATACAGTAAAAAATAAGGGGATCATTATTCTCCTGCCCTTATCCCATTTTATTTGGGATCGGCGCAATATGTCTTTTTCTTCCATTCATCTCTATCAGACGTCATATCAACCTCTCGTTTAAGGTCCGATTAATTTGATAACATAATAGATTTCCAGGAACTGGTGGTCAAAGAGTTAACTAATCAACGTGTGACAGGTATATAATTCATCAGGTAATAATCTGGTATTTTATGGAAAAGTTAATGTATTATATACCTATGCTTTTGATTACAAAGCACTTTATGGCCACCAAACGAACGACACGGTATAGTATTTAATTCTGGCTGGAATGAACTTAGAACCTAAACCTCTACAGTGCCGTGATGGGCTTATGCATGCCACGGAACACCATAGCATGCTTAATCCGCTGTGACATTTTATTTCTGAATCCATTCCATAAGGACTTTTTGAGTTGTTCGAAATAAATACATTTCCATACCGTCCCTTTGGTAAGCGCTGGCGAACTCTGTATTTCAAATCAACAGCTCTCTAGGAATCTGGTTATAAAGGAATCAACTTCTCCTTAGTCTTGTGTCTTAATTATTTCTTCAGTGGATAGTGACCCACAATAACTGGTGATTTTTATGTATCAACTCTCTGACGGCAGGTTGTGTGGTCTTGTTTCGCTTGCGCAGCTTATTTGGAAAGTAACTGATCCATGAAAATTGAATTCTAAACTCAAATCCTATCCTTAAAATAAACTTTAATGGCTTGACCATCGTTTAACAGGAATATCTGTTACAACAGTAAGTATCTATCAACTGATATTTTTTTTAAATCCTATACCTGCTCTGCAACTTTTTTTAAATCTCCTAACCAACTCCCTCGGGATCCAAACCTCTTAAACGCTCGCTGATCATCAAACACCATTGTAAAGCAAGTTCGCGCCATAACAATGTGTCGATAAAATCATAGCCCGAGGTGTGAGGGAAGTGTTTTCACACGTTATACATTTAGCGTCAGCCATTTTGGTGAGTTGACATTTTTTGGCATGTAAAGCTGCTATAGAAGATAGACAGACATTTTAAAGGGATTGTATGGAAAGTAACAAAAATCCTTAAAGAAAATTTTAAAAAATAGGTTCTATTAATTCAGTCCAAATTAGTTAGGTCGGTAGGCCGAGTACGAATATTTTGACGTATAGTAACGTAAACGTAAGCAAATTTTGATTATAAAATACGATGAATCTATATACCTATCACATTTTTGTTCAATTTTATGAAACAAACACACTTGTTTCATGAAAATGTAAAAATATTAGGTACATGTATTTCCAAAAAAATATCATGGATTAAAATTGTATTTTTGGTTCTAAATTTTGTTACGTTTACCTTACTATACGTCAAAAAATTCGTGCTCGGCCCACGGAACTAAACCTAACCTAAATATTCATTGCATCTGTGTTTCCCGATATAACCCGAGTCTTCAAGGCACGAGTGAAAAGGTTACTTCAAGGCAAGCATCATCCTGCATACAAAAACTTCAATACCTACTCGACCCAATCATATGGGACAGCAGGTAATTTTTTCGCGATTCCGATGTTGGTCCCATAGAGAAAGTTGTTCAGTTTGATGGTCTGATCCACACCCTTAAATATGACCACTTATTTCTGATACACGTTGTATACCTACATTATACTGTCGTTATTTTTCTTTCTTCTTTCTTTCTTTCTTTCTATATTGTAAGTCATCAGGAAAGCCGTGCTTACTGGTCAAGGTACAGTATTCAAACTGTAACCTGTCTTTACAAACTAAATATTTTTTGACGACCATTAAACGAAATGTGAACACTTTTCCTTGTAAAATAATTTAAATGTCGCCATCGCATCGTTATTTATAAAGGGTTGTTTTCTTAAAGGGTGGATTTTTGTTTGAAAACATAATACTATTGTGACGCAAAGATTAATTAAAGATGGGAACGTAATATCATATTATAAAGAAACATGGCGTCGTCGTCCCGCGAAGGCTTTTTACCATAACGATAGGTTTAAATGTAGATGTATTCTAATTTCATATTTAATCTGCGAAGATAATAAAAAATAAATAGAATAGAAGATGTTTATTTATCTTTTAAATTACGTAATATGTAGATACCAAGGAAATATGTCATACAAGAAAGTAAAATACCAAAATATGGTCTTGAACTCAGCTTAATAGTTGCCAGCGCGAGGCAAGCTCATGCTCAACTGCTGATGTCGTGTATACTGCAATACACCCTGAAATCGCGAAAGAAAAATATCTTACTGTTTCATACAAATAATTCAATAATGCTCGACTATATACTGACTATACATATATGGCACAACAGATTTCTTATTATAGTGATTTCAATTTTTGTCCCGTAGTAAATATATATACGAGTATATATATATAAATAACCACTTATAGGGATCGGGAGTAGAAAGGTGGGACCTTATACAGAATAACTTTGTATATAGTGCGCATAATTTGTAGAGTGATTCAGTCTCTGTTCCTATGCAACCGCAGTATTGGGATACACTTTAAAACAAAACGAAAATTCGACTTAGTATGGGGTACACGCATAATTTACCAGCGCAAGCCATACAAAATCAAAATTAAGTTTTTATTTTGTTTTGGAGTGAATTTTAGTACTGCGGTTGCATTTGGAAAAGGACACTGAACCAACGGCAAATTTTGCACACTACAAAAAAAAATGCTGTATTATCCTATCCTTAAATTAAATTCAGTAGCCCCCACTGTGTAACAAGTCTAACACATTCAAATCGTGTAAGGGGATCGATGTGGATCCTATCGTCTCCCGTCGCTGTCGTCGACATCCGCGAACAAATTAGATAATCCGCCACAGATTTTGTAAACATGTGACATTATAACATTGCTGTGACATTAAGTGAGATATCTTTTATAATGCTGAGGATTTTGAGGGAAATTTGCAAATGCGATAAGTTAACATGTCGTTTATAGGGTTTAGTTTTGACTGTTTTTATTTATTTTTTAATAAACGTTGCCTCGCACTTGCATTTCTCCTGCATCGTGGGGTTTACAAACATACAAATATTATACAGGATATTTTTTTATGTAGTGCGCATAATTTGCAGAGAGTGATTCAGTTTCTGTTTCTAAATGCAACCGCAGTATTGGGATACACTTTAAAACAAAACGAAACTCTAAGTTGTGCTTTTCTGCCAGCCTATCTCCTACCTGCAGGTAAAGTCAATCTTTTTGGCACCAGTTTGTTATACGTCGCTACCTTTCACACTCACACAATTTTCCTTTGAACTCCCAAAGCCATCTTTGAAGGGAAACGAACAAAACACACAGCCTTGATAAATGTTTGAGAAAGAAGACAAAGCTGCTCCACTTTTTAATTCAAACACGTCTTTCACACACCACACCTGCAATTCCGAAGCCCCCATTATTCAACCAAGAAGAGGAATACCCCATGAACTTTGGCTGCTTCACGCCTCGCATAGCAAAGGGCAGATCGATGGCTGTCAAACAATAAATGTCACGTCCACTCCCTCATGTTAATTCACAGCCATATCCACACCACAACCCAAATAATTTTCAACCTTAAATCCCTAGTCATAGAGGTCGTGATGACTGCAGATTTAAGCTGGTAAATACACCTCCCGATTTTTCTTTGAGGTGCGAACGATGCCCCAATTTTTCGCGAAACGTTTGGTATATTAAAAAGTAAATGTTTGGAACACTGAGCGTGTTGTAACGTGAACTTTTTGATATACGGAACCATGTTAACGCTTTGTTCATTATGCAACTAATAATAATTAATACCCTAGCGATAGCGGAGGAACCCGAAATCGAACGAACAAATTTCCCGAAACTTCGTATTACGTTTTCCTGAAAGGAGATTTTTGCCCTTTACTTACTTAGAAAGTAAAAGATTTGAGACTTAGTACCGATCCTCTTAATTTTCAAAGATTATTGTAGTATGTATTAGTATATTATCATAGATATTTATGTTTATACTTATTAAGTGTTTATCTTACATTTATGTACTATGTTGTTTTTTTTTTTTTTTTTATGTCATTTTGGTTTAGTTATTATTTATCAATCAATGTTCCGTTTTCTAGTCTTTCCCTTATAGTTCCTAGTTTTACCTACACACTGTGTCTACGTTTACTTCTATACGCCCTCTCCAGTTGCAGGTCTGCTGCCAGAAATTTCTTTTTAAGTAAGCAGTAGGTACCTTTGTACATAAGTGTTCCATAATCTATGTATTTTTTTTTTGTGTTTACATTATTAATAATATAAATAAATAGTCGATGATTTGTGCATATATCCAATAAAAACAGTTCCAAATATTGTCATATCAACCCCTAAATGTCCAGTGTTGAATTGGCCTCTGCTTATCTATAATATATTACTACTATCACCACGCCTGATGGATTGATGATCACAACAAGTTCGTATAAGTGCCCAAAGAGATGTACATAATTATTCAAGATTTTAGGTACTTTAATCTTTTACCCGAACTTCAATGGAAGCACAGATCAGACCTAATCAATGCCGGAAATCATACAACGAAATGGATATTTGCTCTATTTGACGGACAAAATTATTTCACATATAAATCGTTCCATTACCTCCTTCACACGTAAAATATACGACGTTTGTATACAAATACGGTATTACATCAGACTTATTCAAATAAACGGCAAACTTCATTACATACTATTGAATGGTACAGATTTGAAATATCTGTAAATTCAACAATTCATGCTACGGTTAGTGCTGGTGTACACGACACCGTACCTATATGAATGGACAAAATTAATTTTTAGAATTACATTATTACAAAAAAGTAAGTAGGTACCTATGTTGATACTAAACGATGGTGGCTCAAAGGATTGGGAACCATTCATGAATATGAATGAATAAATGCTTTATTTCATTGAATTGAAAAGCGTTTTCTTTTTCTTATTTTATCAGGTGATTTATTTTTGATTTTATTTTTAATTACAGAAAAAAATCATTAATTTGTGGAATCACCATGCAATATTTTCAGAGATTTAAAATTCAATGCTACTTAGAATAGAATTGGGTCACCACATCTCTTTCCTTAGTGGTCATAAAAGTTATTTATGTAAATAATAGGGGAATGGTCAGTCACCTGATAAATAATTATTGAAGACTTTTACTTTGACGCAAATTTGAATAAAATTTGACGGAAACTTGGTTCAGTTGGTCACTGAGGTCAACAGAGTAACTCCGTAATCTATATAATAATACGTGAAGAGAAAACTTTGTACCCCTTTATAAGCATATTGCGCGCACGGAGGAGTATGAGATTTGGAATAGATAAAGCTTATATGGAGAAGGAGTGCAGAAAACTAAAATTATGGTCGAATTACGACCATAGGGCAACCACTAGTATCTAGGTATACAATACACTAAAATATTGAGTCTTGGAACATTCGACATCGCGTATCGCAGCACTAAGGCATAGCACCCACGATTGTGCCCGAACGCATGACTTATGCCAGTTTGTCACATTCGCAATCAGACTGAGTCTGTCCCATGCGATGATTAATGCCTTTCTTAATTACTAAGTTATCGTTGGAAACGGGGGGCCGATACATGTGTTCCTGGGCTTAATTTATTGACTTTTGTGGCGTGTTTTAGGGGACGGCTGATTGCTTTAGTTTGTTCGCGCGTGCCTTTTAATTTAATATTGCTTGTTTTTTTTAATAATTTTATGGTATTAATGTCAGGAATGCCGTAACTCTTAGACCGTGGTAAACAATTTATACTATAACATTTTTGTCAAAGAGCCTGATGTGAAATTAGCTATTGATAGTTCTACATATTTCATGCAAGATAAATTGGTTACTATAATAGATGTTAATAAAAAAAAAACTTGCCCTTTCCCTCTCTTTTCACTATAGGATCTAAGTTACAGTATGTTTCCCTGGTAAGTATGCATCATGTAAGTCATCAGAACATAATTTTCATGTCCCATATTATAATGAAAAATGACCAAAAAATTCGAGAGCTATCTACATAATAACAAAATTCTTACATAAAAATCGCGTCTTAAAACCGTCACCTTAAGCTTAATACACACGCGCGTCACGTTTTCCGCTCATTTGGAGGCGTTCATCGATCGGAGACAAAGCCTCGCCAGGCCCCGATAAACGAATTAAGGAAATGGGAGATTTTTTATCTGGGCCGTGGGGTGGGGGCACGACACGCGTCGTAAAACGCAGCAATACTTTCTTATGCAAAGTCCCTCAGCGCCGATAATTAGGTGAGCTACGTCGGTGTGTGTGCGCCTTTATGTGAGTGTTTTGTTTTTAATTTTTAGAGGGGTGACGTGTTTGTTAAGGTCCCGAATGGGCGCGTGTTCGGCATTGTGAATGACGAAAATGTTTGATGCTAAAGAAATTACGTAGACATTTTCATAAATGACTTTTTTGCAATCATACAGGTCAATCAATTAATTTTATTATTTTTATTTATAAAGAAATCCAAAATAAAATGCTTTTTTGAAAATTCTACTAACTCATAACTGTTTACAGTTAAATTTGGAAGAACATAGAACGAGCCTCGTCAAGTAACTAGCTACATCCAGTACATCCCGGGCAGTCAGCCTTATTCGTCTTTACGAATCTTGCTGATTGTCCTATCACCAATAGAAGACTTAGGCTGAGATTTATAGTACGTACTTTGACTTAGCTCAGACTTTACTTAAACTTTGCTAAGCTTATTTAATTTATGCCACATTCGTCCCACAAAGTTTCGCCTCGCATAAAACATCCATAGATCTGTTAGGATTTTTTATTCGAGACGAAACTTTGTGGGGCGAATGTGGTATATTATTTTGAGCATACGTAAGAGCGCCTAAGGCAATTAAGAAAGTCTAAAAGTCAATAAAGAAAGTACCTAATTCCAAAGCAAAGTGTGATCCCGCGCACTAGGTAACCGCGATCATGAATATGGTCGCGGTCGTGGTTGCTTCTGTGCGACCAAGAAAAGACTAACTTCGCGACCAAGTTTTGTCTTATTATTTATACTTCTCATCTCTACGTGAGTATCTATCAGAAGATAAGTCCAATAGCAGGGCAGTTTTTTATTTCTGTTATAAACTTTCCTACGGCTTCCACCACCACCATCATAGTCAGTTATAACCTTAAAAAACAGCATACACGACTATTCCGTGCGTGGTCTCGCGACTAACTGCCGGCGCGGGTGTACTGACCTTTAACGCGATGGTCGTGGACGCGCGCGCGCTTTTCGCGGTCG
Organism: Allophyes oxyacanthae; assembly: GCA_932294325.1. Lineage (NCBI taxonomy): Eukaryota > Metazoa > Arthropoda > Insecta > Lepidoptera > Noctuidae > Allophyes > Allophyes oxyacanthae. The sequence goes on from OW028625.1 coordinate 4,010,737, forward strand.
CATAGTGCGTGACATACCGCGTACAACTAATTAAATAGTTGCTAACTGCGACCATGGTCGCGGTCGCCTAGTGCGCGGGAAGGCTCAAAATCTACATTCATTAAAAATATACACCGCTGTATATATTTTCGCTGGTATAACATAACAATAAATAAACAGTAATTCCACCCAAACGATGCTACATAAAAATTGCAACATTAATATCTACTAACTGCGTAACATTTCAGTAATATCGCGGTACGACATAGATACGTTTTACAATCGTTTGCAAATGAACGAGCCAACGACGACTGTCTTGCACATGTCTTGACTTACTGCGAGAGGTCTTGATACTTTTCATTAAGATTTTACCTAGATAAACTAAAATATCGACGTGAAGAAAAAAATTGCGGTAAGTATAGATATATTCGAATTAAATACAGTATTATAAATTAATAAGATACTCATACTGTGAAGTATGTTACTTCTGCCTTGATACTTTTACACGCATCCAAAAACAATTTTGTTTAAAAGCTGAAAAAAAGCTGGCTTTTTAAGTCATATGCGATATAAATTTGTAAAATATCCAATAATAATTTGAAAAGTGCAAATCTTATAAAAGATTCAAATGAAGCAAGTAGTTAATTAAAGATACAAGCATAACATAAAAGAATTTAGACGGTATAATCACTTCTTCCGTAGGTACAAACATAATAATAATCTTAAAATTAAATGAGTCCCATCACCGACCACCAGCAACATTCTAATGCTGCGGAAAATAGATAAGAGATGTCTTAAACTGTCTTAAAGTATCAAGACTCGCCACCCACACATAACACTTTTAATTTACCCTCCTTAAAAAAGGGAGGGCAGCGGTGTTTTCGGCCCTAGCCGTGTGTGGAGGTACCTCCCCACCCGGAGGGGGGGCAGTAATCAAGACACGCAATCTTCGGCGAACCCTTAAAAACTTTAAAACTCATCGCCGCCTTGCGCAGTAGGTATACATGTAAATGTAAACACATACATGTTTACATTTTTTGGGGAAAGTTTGACGCTGACTTTAATTTGCGGTCGAGTTTGGAAGAAATCTTTTATTTAGGTTAGACTTTTTGTTTACCGAAGATGTTTTGCAATGTTATGGATTTAAGCGACGCAAGATATGTTATTTAACACTACCCGTTAAGTGTGTAACTTTAAATTACATTATAAAAACATGTATTAAATAAAATTGTTACTGAATATTTTGTAAATTTTCGTGTCAGAATATTGTTCGGACAAGAATCTTGAAAAAAGTAGGGTTACATTATCACTCCCTTACTGTTAATGCCGTAAAAAGATATGTCAAGCTAAAACGTCAAAAAAATGTCGTTATAATAAAGGCTATATAAGAACTTTTATCTATACTTATAATAAAATCTTCTATACTTATAATAAAATCGTAACGAAGCGAAAACTGTACATTGAATTTAAAAAAAAAAAAAAAACCGCTACGTGATCTATAATCGACACTGATGCCAAAAATATAGTTTTTAGAATTTTTGTCTGTTTGTCTGTTTGTCTGTTTATCTGTTTGTCTGTTTGTCTGTCCGAGCTTCACGGCCAAACCGCTGAACAGACTTTCACGAAATTTTGCAGTAATATCTGTCAAAGGGCTGGTCAACATATAGGCTATAAATTTTCACGCTATTATCTATGGGGGGTGAGCTAAAGTGCATTATGCCTGTGTACTATTATGAGCTACCACTTCATTATTAAGAGCCAAATCTTAATGAAATATTGTATTATTATAATTCATAGGTCCGGTCAAAATATGTAATAATAATCATCACCCTATTCGTCTAGGGGGCTAAGCAAAATTAATCTTCGTTTTAGTTTCACAGTTCCTGTTTTCATTTTAACTCCTCACTTGATCCAGTTCTTAAATTAGTAAAATGCTATATTTAGTAATGCCCAGTATTTTTTTTTACTGATAAACGTTCTTTCTTCTGCATCTTACTTTAAGGTAAGTATTTCACTGACTGCTATGCTCCAAAAGGTGAAGCGTGATGATAGCATACGACATAATACCTTACTCACGAGATAATTACTTTTTTAAATGCGCTACCAGATATTTCCACGTAACTGTGATTTCATTATTTTTTTATTACGTTTTTCTGAAACTAGATGGCGTTAATAGACTTTTTAACCAAGACCGAGATTTTTAATTTCCAGTAAATATTGAGTTAAGATAATTATTAAGATTTTATTAGGATTGGGTAGATTTTTTTTTATCAATAGAAGTTGTCGGAATCCTGTAGGATGGGCTTTTTGGAATCGAATAGGTAATTAGGAATTTCAAAGTCTTATTGGCAGTATTATAACAACGTGTGCTTGCTGTTTACTGCTACCATTGCAAATTGATAAGGGCTAACATCGTTTGCATTCTGGAGAACAGCAAATTAAGTTCATAGAACATTCTTTTTACAACATCGCCTTTTGCCTGATGCACGGCAGCTGAAAATTCATTGACTTGAGGATGACTAGAATAATCTGTCGGCTACCAATTTCTCAGTGAAAAGAATAATATAATTATTACCTATTTCTTTATTATTTTCAGCACATTTCATTCTTCCATTTTTTCATTTTCATTTCATATTAAATTAATTAAATATTATTGTGTTTCTTTAAATTTGTCTTCAGTCTCCCTAGATAGCGTTGGGATCGAAATATTTGTTCTTTTAATTGGGTTTATGTGCTTACGAAAATGTAAAGTTTATAATTTTGATGTTTAGCTACTATTGTTAGATTCAAGGCGATAAAATCATTACGAGGGGCAGTAACGGTCACCGAATTCTCACCGACTACGTCGTTGTCGTTGTTAGTCGTTAGTAGAGTGTAGGCAAAATAAAGGTATCGCTAGATCACCTACTTTGTATTTATGGGATGAAAGTCTGAGAGCCAACAAAAAAAAAAGAAGTTACCCCATCTCGGGAAAACACCGAAAAATATTTCAATGAAACTTTACAGTAATCGTATAGATAATAGTCTAACTTAACAACTTTCATTTGCAACAGTTGACTAGATCCGTAGATACAGCTTGATCGCTCTATTGTAAGCAGTCCCATACAAAGCAGAGGTCACGATTGATTGGTTATACAAAATAATGTTGTATTGGACCTACTTTGATGCGACTTTCACTGTAGTATAATTTATTAGGGATCGAGGACTTATAGTAAACATATTTCATCGCACTATCACTCATAGGAGTCGAGCAATGTAACATATTTTGTGTATAATGTATGATGGTGATGAAACGTAAGAATTTAACAATTTCAATAGGACTTTCACAGTAGCGCTACTAAGGGGTCGACTTTTTAACATAAATTTGTATCATCACGCTACGCTACGTTCACAGGAACTGAACAGTGTAACATTTTTTTTTTTATACACACGGCTACTATCAAGCTATACAATTCCAGTAAAAGCTGACCACGTATTGTATAGGCTTCCCTTATTCGGGTCAGCTTATTATACTGAAAATTTATAGCTAAATTAACGTTATAGCTCGATATGTATCCGTGGGTACGATAGTTAAGAAATTTGTGATTTAAACGAGTTTATTTAACATTTTCGGTAAAAAACCATCACGGCAAATTACTATACATATGAAGGAAACTAGATAGTTTTTCAACATTAGATATGTTTATTTCGACACCCATCGTAACTAGCTAAGTGGCGCGGTAAATAGTAGAATAGAAGCCGACAAATATCAGGTTCAAATCCGGTCCCCGTGTTTTTATTTTTTGTATTTAATACAAATTGACAAAAATTTATATTATTAGAAACATGTATTTTCAAAACATAATTCGAGCACCCCTACAGCACGCGAACGAAGTCGCGGGCACAGCTAGTCTATACTTATAATAAAATCGTAACGAAGCGAAAACTGTACATTGAATTTAAAAAAAAAAAAAAAACCGCTACGTGATCTATAATCGACACTGATGCCAAAAATATAGTTTTTAGAATTTTTGTCTGTTTGTCTGTTTGTCTGTTTATCTGTTTGTCTGTTTGTCTGTTTGTCTGTCCGAGCTTCACGGCCAAACCGCTGAACAGACTTTCACGAAATTTTGCAGTAATATCTGTCAAAGGGCTGGTCAACATATAGGCTATAAATTTTCACGCTATTATCTATGGGGGGTGAGCTAAAGTGCATTATGCCTGTGTACTATTATGAGCTACCACTTCATTATTAAGAGCCAAATCTTAATGAAATATTGTATTATTATAATTCATAGGTCCGGTCAAAATATGTAATAATAATCATCACCCTATTCGTCTAGGGGGCTAAGCAAAATTAATCTTCGTTTTAGTTTCACAGTTCCTGTTTTCATTTTAACTCCTCACTTGATCCAGTTCTTAAATTAGTAAAATGCTATATTTAGTAATGCCCAGTATTTTTTTTTACTGATAAACGTTCTTTCTTCTGCATCTTACTTTAAGGTAAGTATTTCACTGACTGCTATGCTCCAAAAGGTGAAGCGTGATGATAGCATACGACATAATACCTTACTCACGAGATAATTACTTTTTTAAATGCGCTACCAGATATTTCCACGTAACTGTGATTTCATTATTTTTTCTATACTTATAATAAAATCGTAACGAAGCGAAAACTGTACATTGAAATTAAAAAAAAAAACCGCTACGTGATCTATAATCGACACTGATGCCAAAAATATAGTTTTTAGAATTTTTGTCTGTTTGTCTGTTTGTCTGTTTATCTGTTTGTCTGTTTGTCTGTTTGTCTGTCCGAGCTTCACGGCCAAACCGCTGAACAGACTTTCACGAAATTTTGCAGTAATATCTGTCAAAGGGCTGGTCAACATATAGGCTATAAATTTTCACGCTATTATCTATGGGGGGTGAGCTAAAGTGCATTATGCCTGTGTACTATTATGAGCTACCACTTCATTATTAAGAGCCAAATCTTAATGAAATATTGTATTATTATAATTCATAGGTCCGGTCAAAATATGTAATAATAATCATCACCCTATTCGTCTAGGGGGCTAAGCAAAATTAATCTTCGTTTTAGTTTCACAGTTCCTGTTTTCATTTTAACTCCTCACTTGATCCAGTTCTTAAATTAGTAAAATGCTATATTTAGTAATGCCCAGTATTTTTTTTTACTGATAAACGTTCTTTCTTCTGCATCTTACTTTAAGGTAAGTATTTCACTGACTGCTATGCTCCAAAAGGTGAAGCGTGATGATAGCATACGACATAATACCTTACTCACGAGATAATTACTTTTTTAAATGCGCTACCAGATATTTCCACGTAACTGTGATTTCATTATTTTTTTATTACGTTTTTCTGAAACTAGATGGCGTTAATAGACTTTTTAACCAAGACCGAGATTTTTAATTTCCAGTAAATATTGAGTTAAGATAATTATTAAGATTTTATTAGGATTGGGTAGATTTTTTTTTATCAATAGAAGTTGTCGGAATCCTGTAGGATGGGCTTTTTGGAATCGAATAGGTAATTAGGAATTTCAAAGTCTTATTGGCAGTATTATAACAACGTGTGCTTGCTGTTTACTGCTACCATTGCAAATTGATAAGGGCTAACATCGTTTGCATTCTGGAGAACAGCAAATTAAGTTCATAGAACATTCTTTTTACAACATCGCCTTTTGCCTGATGCACGGCAGCTGAAAATTCATTGACTTGAGGATGACTAGAATAATCTGTCGGCTACCAATTTCTCAGTGAAAAGAATAATATAATTATTACCTATTTCTTTATTATTTTCAGCACATTTCATTCTTCCATTTTTTCATTTTCATTTCATATTAAATTAATTAAATATTATTGTGTTTCTTTAAATTTGTCTTCAGTCTCCCTAGATAGCGTTGGGATCGAAATATTTGTTCTTTTAATTGGGTTTATGTGCTTACGAAAATGTAAAGTTTATAATTTTGATGTTTAGCTACTATTGTTAGATTCAAGGCGATAAAATCATTACGAGGGGCAGTAACGGTCACCGAATTCTCACCGACTACGTCGTTGTCGTTGTTAGTCGTTAGTAGAGTGTAGGCAAAATAAAGGTATCGCTAGATCACCTACTTTGTATTTATGGGATGAAAGTCTGAGAGCCAACAAAAAAAAAAGAAGTTACCCCATCTCGGGAAAACACCGAAAAATATTTCAATGAAACTTTACAGTAATCGTATAGATAATAGTCTAACTTAACAACTTTCATTTGCAACAGTTGACTAGATCCGTAGATACAGCTTGATCGCTCTATTGTAAGCAGTCCCATACAAAGCAGAGGTCACGATTGATTGGTTATACAAAATAATGTTGTATTGGACCTACTTTGATGCGACTTTCACTGTAGTATAATTTATTAGGGATCGAGGACTTATAGTAAACATATTTCATCGCACTATCACTCATAGGAGTCGAGCAATGTAACATATTTTGTGTATAATGTATGATGGTGATGAAACGTAAGAATTTAACAATTTCAATAGGACTTTCACAGTAGCGCTACTAAGGGGTCGACTTTTTAACATAAATTTGTATCATCACGCTACGCTACGTTCACAGGAACTGAACAGTGTAACATTTTTTTTTTTATACACACGGCTACTATCAAGCTATACAATTCCAGTAAAAGCTGACCACGTATTGTATAGGCTTCCCTTATTCGGGTCAGCTTATTATACTGAAAATTTATAGCTAAATTAACGTTATAGCTCGATATGTATCCGTGGGTACGATAGTTAAGAAATTTGTGATTTAAACGAGTTTATTTAACATTTTCGGTAAAAAACCATCACGGCAAATTACTATACATATGAAGGAAACTAGATAGTTTTTCAACATTAGATATGTTTATTTCGACACCCATCGTAACTAGCTAAGTGGCGCGGTAAATAGTAGAATAGAAGCCGACAAATATCAGGTTCAAATCCGGTCCCCGTGTTTTTATTTTTTGTATTTAATACAAATTGACAAAAATTTATATTATTAGAAACATGTATTTTCAAAACATAATTCGAGCACCCCTACAGCACGCGAACGAAGTCGCGGGCACAGCTAGTTAGTAATAAATACGATCCCTCAATACAAGATATATTTTTCAAGAAAAGTTAAGCCATTTGGCTAATCACCAACCAAAGAGACTTTATTTGTTGGTGATTAGGCACATAGGTAATAGACTTATTACAATGTTTATTATAACTCCGCCTTCTCCTACCATTTGTTTGACAAACTCCTCGACCTGCGGAGTGTCACTTCAGCCCTTACTTTTCTTTGGGTCACTGGCTGTGACCATTTCTTAAATTGCACTACCATCGTTCAGATTCCAAACAATTCAAGCCCCTGTTTTCTATTTTACATTAGCCAAATGTTAAGTAAACTGTATAATTTCTAATTAATTTTTAATCCACATTACACGCTGACAGATAATACCATAGTCGTAATTACTGCTATGAAATAAAATAAGATCATGGTAACCAGACTTGATCGGGTAAAATTAGTCTAATTCCTAAAGTAGCAGTAGGTACTTACCTTATTTCTAGGTTATGTAGAACCATCAAAACACTAACTAAATTAAATTCATTAAACTACTGAAAAATATAATAAGGAAAACAATAAACAATATTATGCTGAGAACACTAAAAATTCGTAATAGAACTACTCAACCAAATCAAAACAAAAAACGATCATAAATTTAAATTCCTAATTCAAAACTCCCGAGCGAATGCATCATAAAAAATCAACCCAATACAAAATCGCACATCCTACTGTGAATAGTTCATTAACTTTTTTACATGTGTGCGCATCTATTAGTCATATTAACATGCGCGTGTGTGTGTACACAAACAGGGGGTTTTAATTTTTGGGGGTTCTTTAATGACACTTCTTCGCATCGATTTTAGCATTTTCAGAGGGTTACTCTTTTGTTTTGCGCTATCGATTCGAGTTTTTTTTTTCTATTTGAATAGTCTAGAGTGCGTGCACACGTGCTTAGCTTGCATGCATACACAGGGGATGTCAGATGTGGAGAAAATTTGTGTGACGTCATCGATTTTTTTGTGAACGTTGCAGTTCATTTTGAGGGTAAAGTAGGATTGAAGTGTACGTTATTGAAAAGTGCCGTTTGTTGATAGCATCAATGAACTATGTAACCAACAATAGGTGTGTAATATAAAATGTTCCAAAAGATTAATTGTTGTTCTTAAAGATTAATGGGAAAATTAAATATTTTGTTAGATGTCAATCTCAACTGGACTCGAACCACAAGTGAAACGAATCGTTTGTTCAATAAAAGTGGACTAGTCTGTGTCTAAAAGTCTAGCATGTGCTAGTTTGCATAAAAATGAAAAAGGGGAAAATTTTAAAAATTCAAAAATTGATCTTGTATTATTATTCCTAGAACTCATTTACTTGTACTAATATTTTAGTCTGTGACTTAGTATAGCAACATATACTACTCAAAGTTCAGTAAAACCAGTCTAGGTTTCCAATGTTTAAAGATATTTTAATACACTTTTATGTACTCTAGGCATGAACATACTTAAGAGTGAAAAAAATATTTGATGCGGTACAGAGGTTTTGCTCGCAAGATCCTCAGAATACCAAGCAAGTAATGGTTGGGACAGGGCAGGCAAGCAGTAGGATATGGCCTGCGTAGACAAACAGACAGAGCTATAACTTGCTCAGATACAAAAGACTTTTTAATCAGTGCACTATTAGCTACCTTTATTTAAAAAGACACACTTACAGAAGCTATAAACAAAACTACATAAAACCAAAAAACGGGATACACAGTACACATTAACAAAGTAAAAAAAAATTAACACAAATTAAAGAAACGAATAACTGGATGAAGACGCGCCAATGAAAGGGGCAAAGTTGCCACCCTAAACACCCCCTAAAAATTTAATTCATCACCGCCGCTGAGACATATCTCCTTGTCCCTTCCCCTTTCTTCCACCATTCTTTGCTTTCTTGCAAGCTTTTTCCGAGAGCAAGACGGAAATACACAGCATGTATATCTTCTTACAACTTCCACACAAATAACAACTCTATTCTTTTCATATTAAAGTTCATTTTCGAATGAAAGAAATTCGGAGCTATGTCGTTTGTTGTAATTCAATACACAGGCCGTTTCATTCGTTCGCATTGAAAGCTTAAAACAAATAAACCTACAGTAAGAGCGATAAGGTTTTCTTGATGTCGGTAGGTGATCAAAAGGCGATATGTCTTATCGGTTGGTACAGCTCGCATCATTAGGCTTTTGTAGAGCCTCCTAGAGACGTAATCTCGGAGCGATTACAGGGAAATGTGATGGTTAATGCCTTTGAATGTTAGTCTTCAATTGAACAATATATTGGTATAATACAAAGATCTTGTCCCACCATAACAATGGGCAAGGTGGAGGGAAATTAAAGATCTGAAAGGTGAAAAATTACATATTTGTGCAACATCAAGGAATGGACTGATGTTAAAACCGTGGAGGAACTATTCAGAATCGCCATGGATAGAGAGCCTTGCAAAGAGCTGACTGAGTGACTGCCAAGCTGCAATGATGGAAGTCCACTCTAAGAAGTAGAAAAGATCTTGTCACTTACAATGACTAGGAGATTAAGTAAAGATATAAATATAGGTACAGTTAGAAGCAAAGCGCTGTAAAAATCACCAGAGTATTTTTAACCTTTCCCTAAATCAACTTTTTGTTAACTTGCACGGAATGTTAAAGAAAGAGTCTCTTTTAATCCTAATGTATGTATAACTCGATACTCATTTTTTGGGAGATTCACCAAAAGACCGGATTTACCATGATCAGCTCATAAGCTCGTGTCGCATGCTAAAAAACCTACCACTATGCTGTAGTTAACGGACAAGTGGAAATATTATAATCAAGACGGTTGGCAAACATTTTGATGATCGAAGTATAATATTTGAATGCTCATCCTCTAGACGTATTCCTTGGTCGCCTTCTGAGACACCCACAGACAGACGGGTGGCCTTCAATACAAACGGTTTCAGGGTGGCATTAGAAAGCTTATATGCTTGTCACTAACTCATTACTTACAACAACTAGCCTCTGTACCAAAAGACCAACGTGTCTATCGAATCAGCTAACTCTGTTATCTTTAAACAAAATCTTGCTTTAAAATTAAACAGTTTTGTGAAGTAATAAAAGATTTAACGGTAGTAATCATCATTATCTACTTTCATTACTGGAGAACATTATTCCCTAAATTAGATATAAGACCAGGATTTGTCCTTGCTACAAAAACGAACAAGTCTTTTTTAGGACCTCTAGGTAGAAATGGCCCTTCAAATTCTTTGCACTTAACCTAATAAGTATTCAAGATTCATTGGAAAAGATAAAGTATCAATTCGTACTAAGACACAGTTTTAGCAAAGAAACAATTTGATCTTATATAGCTAATTATGTGAGTATGTATTGCATGTCTCAAGCAGTTAGAGGCAAATTTTGCTTATTGTAATAATGCTGATAGAACCGTTTCTGGTTTTGGACATTTATGTCTTAAGATAGTGTTAATAAAAAGATTTTAATTGTCTTGTAATTCCTGTGAGATCATCTTGGAATCATGTTTGCACTTCAAGTGCTCTTTAACGTTTATGATGATTCGAATTCGAAATGTACGTCTCGAACGGTACCGGCCAGTCGAAGTAATTCGGACGGCTTTCCTCCGAGAAATATCAGAATAGCTCAATTTAATTACCGATCCAGAAAAGTTCGAATTCGAACTAGTAATAAACACATCAAATTATATTGAAATGTATTAAACTTCAAAATTTTAAAAAGAACTGGAATATACTCATTTACCTAAGTTACATCTAGGTATAAGAGATTTTCCAAATATATTTTTTCCCAACCCAAAAATATTTAATAAAATCGTATATTTTTATCCGACCCTTCAGAATCCCTTTACATCATTAAGCCCTTACCGGAGGCGTCCTTGCGTCCTGCAAGTAGCCGCTTAAAACATTATTGGCTGACCATGACCCTTACCGTATCAAAGGACCGGATCTCAGAAAGATAAATAAAGCTCTTCAGTAAAAATCCTTTCAAACTTTCCTCACAGGTTTTTGCCTTCTACGTATTGTTCACAGAAAAAGCGAAATAGACATCATTTTGTTTTTAATTAATGAGCCTAAATTAATAGTTGCTATTATACTCGTACAGGGTTATTTGTAATGCATCAGCCTTGCTTTAGGGGGTGGAAATGCTCATCAATATGAACAATTTTTACTATAGGACTAACACTGATCCCATAAAGCACTTCTGGTGAATACCAATAAGTATCTATTCAAACCCATCACTATGTAAAAAACGAACCGCTTAAACTAATTTCTTACGTCTAGCAATCGGCAAAACGGCAACCCTCTTTTATCGCAACACCATGTGAAAATTCATCAATCGACGAGATGTTGCAAAATTAAAAACTGCTTCAGTAAAATAACGGCTTATATAACAAATAATTGTAGATTTTAAGTTATCTCTCACCTCTGAAGGCGCTACGCATTGATGTGTCCTATAAAATTGAGTCGCGAAAAATCAATTTTCAAAAACCATTTTATTTCGATATCAAAAACCATTCTCATTATGATACTACACGTCTTTTAATAACATCAAATGACGCTTTGAAGTCCAAAAATAAAATATCAGTCTACAACAAAGTACGAACTTTAACAAAACTAAAACTTCGGACCGAAAACTTTTCACCCACCGCATTATTTTTACGTAATACCAAAAAGGGACATACATATAAAATCAAAATCAAATAGAAAATGTCTCGATACCGCTGTCTTTACCAAGCTCTTATCGGAGAAACCGCTTTCAATTAACCAGTAAATAAAGCTTATGTACTTACTAACTCTTCACATAATGAGTTAATAACACAACACCTACACATGCGCGTTCCAAATGGAAAATCGTCGACACACATATAAAAGTTCACTCACACATTGACACATTTCGCGGCTGTACATAAAACGCGTCTTTCTTCTTGTATTCTTAATTAGCGTGTCGTATGTCCCCGTCCCTTTCTCGCGCGGGGTGTTAATTAGAAGGGCATCCCTTTCGCACTTTCTTAATACATTCTTCCTCTCCGCGGTGTTTCTTTACGTTTTTATTTGTGTGCGTGTCTGTGTGCGGTGGTGTTTAATTTACATGTACTTGTATGTCAGCGTACAGTCGAGAGGAAAAGTGGTTAAGTAACGGCGGAGACGGAAAAGGATTTTCTTGAGGAATAATACTGGGTTTTGTTGAATTTATGACGTTTATTTCGTAGAATTTAATTAAGGAAAGTAAGTTACTGTATTATACTCAACTGCAATGAATCATTTAGAAAAAAATACTATTGTAAAATAAATAACAAATGGACCAAATTAAGGACTTTAATTAGAAATCTTAGTTGCTTATTTTTAATTAATAGATAAATCAATAAAATCCTTGTCTTCGTACAGTTTTTTTATTTTTTATTTATATCAAGCCTTTGAATGCCATTTAGGTCACCCGTGACCTACAAACAAGCAATTTTCTATTCTGTCTGCTGGGGTGGCAGTCAACGTGTTAAAAGCTTCGACCGAAACCCACAAATTGCAGTTCCTAACATTAAATACGTCGTTGTTAACGTTTTTAATTTAATAATTTTAACCATCTACTTTAAAGCCTTCAAAAACCAATACCAATATCGACTGAAGTCCAGTTTCTCTCCGCCCTGTACTGGGTGTTTTATACGAATGTGGGTATGCGCGAAAGGGTGTCAGCGGCGCGGGGGAGCCGCTCCCAGCGGGGTAGGGGGGTGGGTACGTACACATAAACACTTATAAAAGTTTTTTGACAACAACCTCCCCCCTTAGCCCCTCGAATTCGCTAATTTATGTTGCTTTTTTAATCAATACCGGGGTGTGTACGAGTTATAGGTTCCATCGGGTCTTTGTTGGATTGTCTGAGACAGTTTTCTTGTAGTTACGTCAGTGTCATGTTCGGTTAGCGTTGGCAGTTTGGGGTTTGACTTAAGTGCGAGGAGTACGTGGGACATGATTGGCTAAAAAGCGTCATTATTAAAGAACTAAAAATACTTTGAACCTAACCTACCTCTCCCCTGCCTCTGAACCTATTCTTATATTAACTTTGTTACTCAGTTTGCTGTAAGAAAACTAAATTTTGGGTTAAGCTCGCCTATGTCCATGTATTTTCCTTTAATGTATTTTACTTGTGTTTATGTGTACATAGAATAAGAATAGGACTTTGCGCTTATTGGCTAAAGTATGGACCGCGATAGGCATTATTTTTTAATTTATTTTTTAGCAATTTGTTGTTCTTCTTTTGGTTTAAATGTAGAGGAACTCGCTGCAGCTCGCATACCGTAGTAATTGATTGTAAAACATTGCCCAAGACTAAAAATAATAATATCTAGTAAGTACCTAATTTGAACAGCACAAAAACCTCCTAGACAATTTTTTTTATTAATATATTAATAGATTCAGATAAAATTATGAAGAGTTTGAATTTGCCACAAAACACGTCTATATGTGACCAAAAAAGCTCTTCATATTTCCAAAACGTAATAATCCTTCAAGCATTTCGTTGCCAATAAACGTAATGAGATAAGCGCGTATCATGGAATATATCACGACTCACCTACTTAAGTCGTCAATCTCATCCTAAAAAATAAAGTTATATCGCAATTTTCCATTTCGCCAACCTCCTGTATTTACGTGTGACGAAAAATCCAAATTTCAAACAAACTTAACTCGTACAGCTGCGTAACTGAAATTTAGAACAACCTGTCGAATTAAATTCCAAATTCAGCTGCATTAACAACTTGGTAACATATTGCAGAACAAGTGTATTCCTACAGTTGGGTTGTAAGAATTTGAACTTTATTTAAAGAGGGTTAAGGTTATAGATGTATGGGAGATTTCTTGGTATTGCTGTTGGCATGCGGCGTGATGGATGGCTTGTGTCACGCGTGACGTCATTGTCACGCTGAGGTTCACGTGGTTGAGTGACGTGGGTATTAATACTTTATTTGCGGGAACTTGCTTGCGACATTCATTTTATTTACGCACGTTGAATCAAAAGGGGGAATATGAAGACGTGTGAATTAATCATCACGTTGAGAACAAAAATCCATAAATCTATGAAAATAATTGAATGACGTAGGTATTGTAAATGTAGAGTGGGTGAGATTTGTAATTGGTTAACAAGAAATTAAGAAAAGTATTTACTCTGGATTTGCACACAAAATACAATAATACATACCTACAGGGTGTAAAAAGACCTATAAAGAAGCCAAAGTTTACGGAACTCAAATGAGTAGGAAAAAAGGCTAGTACTAGCCTTCTTCTATGTTTGGGCAGCTTAGTAGCCGCTTAACCAATGACAAATGCGCCAGGTTTCTCATTTTTCTATTTTTTATACGGAGCTTGCCACCTATCACCGACAACTGAATCTCGGATTAAATCCTGGACATAAATTTATCCCAAAAAGGAAATTCTAATCATACAGACTCACAGATTTACTCTCATCCTTCCCGATGCCTTTGTCCCGTGGACGGGGCAGATAGGAAAAATAGTTTCATCGTACCCAGTAGCCCCGGCGACATCATCGTTAAACGGGGAGAACGACACAGATCAAGTATCATTTACCCCATCACTAATGGTGGTGGAAAGAGATTGGTGAGTCGTTTCTGGTACTCGCCGCTCGCTACCCTTGCTCGACTCATGCGTTGCGTCGTCACAGTTCTAACCTAACCTCAAATCGAACCTAACCATCTTCACCGTTAAACGTCATACCAGGGCTATCGTAGACGATGAAACTATTTTTCCTATCTGCCCCGTTAACGGGACAAGGGCACCGGGGAGGATGGGAGCTGACCGACTCACGCGCTACTGCAAAATTCCAGTGACGAAAAATAACAGCTCTACGGACGTATGAATGAGCATCACTATTCGTGACTAACGCAGTAAACACGTCATAACTAGCGTAGTAGCGATGTAAGTTACACTTACGATCACTGTTACCACCCTAGATGCAGGGTTGCCAACCATAGAACTTTTTCCTCGTATATAGGTATTAGAAAATTGTTCCTAAACCTATGAGCCTTGTTCTCGAATTAAAAATTATCTATTTTATTCTATAAACACCAAAAAATCTCGTACTTTGACTTTTTAGCCGCGTACATTCCTCAAGCACATAAAATGGAAAATAAAACACAAAATAAGACATAATTATGAAATGACTGTGGACGTCTAAAAAAAGGTCATCTGGCGCGTCATTTGCACAGACTGGGCCTTGGCTGTATCTACATTTCATTTAGTACACCCAATGTAGGGCAAACTGTGAAAATCCATTATATTTCCTATATTAAAAATCTCGTACAAAATTGTACGAGCCTCATTGTGCATCCTCGTGCCTCGTACAGCACACCATAAAGCTCGTATTTGTACGAGAAACCTCGTACATTTGGCAACCCTGCCTTGATGTATCGTAGTGTTTACGATACTGCAATAATTAAATATTAATTTTTATATTTATCAATAATGGCATCTTAATAAGCATTATCATGTGGTTTCTCGGCTAGATAATATGCCTAGTGGAATTACGTCAACAGAACGGATCAAAGGACCAAAACGGTTTGTGCACCGTGACAAATTCAAATTCAAAATAATTTATTCGTAAGATGTAGGTGAGAGACATGAAAGTTGGTAAAATAGTACTTAGGGTCATTTTCACCGAAAATATAACAGATCTTTAAAACGAAATCGGCCGGTCATCCATACAAAAATTCATGTTTAAATGGTTGATTTTGCTCTAATCATCTGTTATGTTGTCGATGAACTTAGGCTGACATTCAGAGACGACAGAAACTGTCAAAATTTGTTCGTAAGTTTGACAGATGGAAGCGTAAGTTCACGCTTAGACTCGTTTCTGTCGTCTCTGAATGTCAGCCTTAGAGCTTAGTGTATCACTATGCTTTGCTTAAGCATACATAAATACAGGAAACTGCAAATGTGAACAAGTAGGTACTAGTTACAAATTCAGATAACACATCAATATTAGAACAACAGCTGTGTGGTGTCGGTAACGACCGTTTTTAGCGACCTATAGTGAGGCTTATGTTAAGCATTGAACGATACGGGCGTATCAGTGGCGCGCAGTCCATAAAGATAAAAAGACACTGCCTAGCCTAATAAATTAAGTAACTGATCTATATATTAATACGTGAAAAGAAAAGTTTGTATCCCTTTTTAAGCAAATTGCGCGCACGGACAAGTGTGAGAGTTGGCATAGCTAAAGTTTATATGGAGAAGAAGTGCAGAAAGCTAAAATTACGGTCGAATTTCGAGCACAAGGCGATCTCTAGTATTAATTAATTTAAGTCTTAGGGTGAGGTGGTCAATCACTAAGTTGTTTTTGGCTACCCTGTATGAAATATCTGTGCACGCCACTGCGTATATTAGGGATGATCGTGAACTGCATCTTTTCTTGAATTTACTTACAAATTACTATAATTAGGATGACAGTTCGGATTGCTAATATCGCCATCTGCCAATTGCCTGAGGGTTTTTGGTACATTACGCGCAGGTAAGGTAAAGTTGACGTTCGAACTTCTTCAAGCGTTTAGACGCTTGAAGAAGTGACAAGTAAAATTTTAATTACTAGGAAACACGTCACCATTTTCATAGTAGCGAAAAGGGTACAATAATTACAGTTACCGCTAGACTACACCCTTGACGTATCTGCCCTCATTAAGCAAGGTACTCATTGCACTGCCTGGATAATAATTACTGTATTTTTACGAGGACACGGTTGGCGCAGTGGCTAAGCGATTATCTTTCTACGCTACGTGGCACGGATTCGATCCCCGCACGGAGCAATTATTTGTACGATCTACAGATAGTTGTTTCTAGTGTATGTACATGAGATTTGTATGTTTGTAAACTGTATCCTCGTTACAGGAGAAATCCAAGTGAGGGGCAAAGTTTTTAAAAATAATGCTATTCATAATACACATCTATAAAGAGATAAAGAGTGTATTTTGAAATAGCTATATGAATAGGCGTGTGCAGTCTTGCATACAACAGTGACAATAACTCTAGATACTCAAAGACAATAACGGACAATAACAAGAAATTGCTATGCCATATTACCAAAACCTTCAACAATATGTCAACAAAATAAACATATCACAAACGCATAGTGGCGATGTAAAAGTCACAATTACAACTACCGTTATGCCACACCCAGACGTATCTGCTCTCATTAAGCATAGTGCACACGACAGCAGGCTGAATCGGCCACTAACTCAACCCGCGCCCGGAGGCCCGCTGCGAACGTGTAATACTGGCACATAAATCTGTTGTATCGGCCATTTTGAGCTGGTTTAAGCGCTTTTTGTGTAGTGTGCTCTTGGGTTTATGAAGTGATGTATTGATAAAAGTGGTTGTTTACTTTTTATGAAAATTATTGTTTTATTAACGAAAACAGTTCATCTACTATGAATGACTGATGAATTTATAGCTTTACAGCAATTTTGTTTATATCAGCAAAAATAATCGAAATTATTATTTATAATTTTGGTGTAACACCCCAACATACGTAAATACCTACTCGGAAAAAAATCCAGAACGTTGAACCTAGAAAAAAATTACACTGTGCACACATCTGATGATAATACTATCTGCAAATACCAATATAAATAACTCATATGAAAATAGAACTAACTATTCCAACTAAAACCTTTTATGGCTCACAATTCCAACATTCCACACACACATCATCACTAATCAGCGCTCTTATCGCTTTACAGCGCATGCAAGCGCGTATTATCTGATAATAGGCAATGAATAATACTGACCACTCAGCAGCTTCATCGCTTGACGACCGGCACCGATTGTTTACGCGATCGTTATCTCAGAAACTGGGATTTTGTAGCGATTATATCTATTCTTAAGGCATTTAAGTTTATTGATTGTAATAAGAAAGCTGGTTATTTTATTTACACTGCTGTGAAGAGTTATTTTTGCAGTTTACTACAGGATATTTTTTATGTAGTGCGCATAATTTGTAGAGTGGTTCAATGTTTGTTCCTAAATGCAACCGCAGTACCAAAAATTCACTTCAAAACAAAATTGATTTTGTATGGCTTGCGCTAGTAAATTATGCGTGTCCCCATACTACATAAGTCGAATTTGCGTTTTGTTTTAAAGTGTATCCCAATACTGCGGTTGCATTTAGGAACAGAGACTGAATCACTTATCCTGTATTATGGACCTCATTGGCATGACTCGGTGCGGATCCTGTATTTGATTCATACGTCAGATAAAAAGTGGTGAAAGATCCACCATAAATGATTTCATAGAAGTTGTCAACACCCTCAGCAGTGAAGATACCAACGCGATAAAGAGGAAAAGAAGATGATTTTCATTGAGCTGTCCCATACGTTTGGGTCGAGTAGGTATTGAAGTTTTGTATAGGCCAGCTGATTATTTTTTCGCGATTACGATGGTGGTCCCATAAATATGACCACGCATTTCTGATACACGTTGCATTTCTTCAATCGAATCGGATGCATCAATGATATCAATAACCGACATTCCAGCGTACCTACCTCCAGGATTAATTAGGAAGCAGTCTTCCACCCCTTAAATCCACTCTCTGATGTTAAGGGTATATACAGCTACTCCTAAAAACCTTAAACTTTCTTGCAAATCACAACAAACTTAAATCAAAAACAGCTAAAAACTATCTTAGTTGCTTTTAATTTCCTTTAGATTTCTACTGGCCTCGTAGGTACAAGCGCGAAAACAAGAAAATAGAAGGAGCGTTTAATTAATAATCTATAACATCTCCATACATATTCTGTAGAATATAACATGGTATCGCGTGGCAACTTAATTGCATATTAATCGTGGTGGAATCCGGCCCTGCTTAACTGTAATTATTGACCGCACTCATATTGTGGCACACCCAAGGCAGACCAGTACGTGAGAAACGTTGATTAGTGGCTTCAATCTAATAGATATATGGCTTATCGATATCTAGGCTTGAAAGTTGCGGAGAAAAACATGGGGGACAGTTATGTTTCCAAGATGTAAAAGCTAGATACAAAAAATTATATAAGTACTAAACTGACCGATGGAAATGGCTCAGGGAAAGTGGAGGAGGAGATCAGGGCTATGGTAATAGGCCGTTATTAAAGTACCTACCAGTAGAAAAAGACAATAATAGTTTACTCAACATAGGGCTCCAGCAGACGACCTACAGAAAAGCGACTTTATATACAAAATGACTGTCCCGGACTGTGACTCACGTTTGAATGAGAAGTTGAGTTTTAATTTTCCGATTTCGATCTAGTTTCCTAGGGGAAAGTTGTTCAGTTTCATGGAATTGATTACTTCCTAAAATATGGCTGATCATTTTTATTTCACCCAGTAAACATAACTAGTGTTCCGAGTGGTCGAAATTCGACCGTAATATTAGCTTTCTGCACTCCTTCTCCATATGAACTTTAACTATGCCAAATCTCACACTCCTCCGTGCGTGCAGGGGTACAAAGTTTTCTCTTCACGTATGTGTAGTGATTAGTACAAAGATTCCTAAGTTGTGTTCTTCCAAAGAAGGAAGGATCCCCAGAAAACATCCAGGGTATAAAAATATACCGAAACTGCCTCCTTCCTCATCCTCAAACCTTAAATAACCCGACAATTTATAACAAAGCGGTCCTCATACCACATTTTTCGCTGATATTGATAACACACTCTCGTCTTGAAGTGGCAGGTATTTTAATAGGAGCCCAGGCTAGTCACGTTGGCGGCCATATTGCGCTGCGCGTGCGCACCCGAACCGCACTGGTTATTGAACCTTTACGGTACTGTTTATTAATTAAATTCGTGATTGTTTAATCATCTTGTGAGGTGGTGGAGGAGAAATGGATTCACGTGTGGTAGGTTTGTTGATTGAGGGATCCGTTTGACTTGCAACTTCATAAGTTAATTCCAGTCATCTGTATAGAATAGATCTTTATTTTATGTATACAAGTTACAAGCACTTATGAAATGTCGAAACTAGGTGCGCGGTTCCAAAAGTAGGTCCTATGGAGAAGAACCAGCGAGAAACTCCATGGAAACCTATATTTTAAAATAATAGATTACAATTTTGATTAGTACAATGTTGTGGTAAGAGCTGCAAGAATAATTTAATTTAATGCGAATAAAAAATAGATCTCTTAAACTGGTTAGATTGCTAAGATAGTGTTTTAGCATTAACATGACAATCAGTTTATATTAGCAGCCGAATAACAGTCTGATTAAGAATTCACTGAGACTAAAAAGACTGAGGGAAGACCAAATGTTGAGGTCGCAACTTGGGGTAGCCCTACGCTTAGAAGATAGATATTTAAAAAAAATGGCTTCAAACCAACTTAGAGCTGACTTAGTATCAACGGATGTGTATTGCCTAGATTCTAAGTCAATCATCAATAGATTAAATCAGCAGTATGCAAAACAGAACTAAAGAAACAAGATTCTCTAAATAAATCGTGTGAAGATTTCATCACACAAGTTATTAACAAAAAACGTAAAACTCCTGCAGACTATGTAAGTGTTTACGATCCTCAAACGTTCCAGAAACTTGATGAGAGACATAAAAACAACATTACTGACACAAATACATTTCAAGATAACACGTTATATTGTGCAACTTTAAAGTACACGTCCTACTGATGTGGACTACATTGTTGGACTTCAGAGAGTTATAGTTATACTAGCAACTCGACTTCTCCAAACAGTTAAGCTGACGAATACTGTTTTTCACCCACATTTCACCAGGAAGCGATCCACGCTTCCAAAATTTGAGCTGTGACTGCGAATTTTCTAACAGAAAAACCTGAAAATATTTTGTCCGACCTGTAAGTTGAATCCAGGACCTGGCGCTCAGCAGCCGTACCGATCACTAGAAAAATTAAGCAGTTTTAGTTATGCGTCATGTTATTTAAGGGAATTCTCTTTATTTCCGTAAAATACAGATTCTGCTATCTTTCTTACTATTAGTTACTGTCAGCGCCTTAAAGACGATATGCACTGATGACTTGGAGAAAAGGCAGCTGGGATAGAAGAGAAAGAAGTAGGTGAAGAACTAGGTGTTGAAGAAAACTAAACTAGGAAACCTAGATACGATAAGTTGAGTTGATGTTACAAATGTGCGAACCGCCTTTTTCGATGAATTCAAAAGCCAGGAAAACGTTGAATTTTCTAAATTAACGCGTCCAAAACTAGGCTAAAACACAAAACCCCATACGAACAAAGCACTTGCCAATATCCGCTGAACCTGTAAATGGTCAGCGGCCGTACGAGACGCCTCACGATCTCCAGATATATAGTCGACGCTCGCTCTAAATAAATCACTTCCTACTAGCGATACAATGCTGTGAGATTTCTAGTAGCTAGCGATTCATAGAATGGCCAAATAGTAGCTTTGAACTTGGGATAACCAGCTACTGTGCCTTCCAGATCAAGTATCATAGTGGGAAGTTATGTAGGGAGCTGAATATCCAAGATAGTGATGACATACGTAATAACGAATTTCAGGGCTAGATTGAAGGTGAAATTACAAAAGGCTGGAAATTATCATAGACTTTGTTTGACAGTCTACCATCTCCCACCAATTCCCCATTACATATAGACTCAGTCCAACAAACATTGGTCTTCCAAAAGACTTGGCCAGTTCAGATAGTTCATAAAAACTAGTTATTGTCAATTCTATGGCATTATGGGGTGTGTATGTGAGGCGACGTCCGTATGAGGCGTGATATATCGCCCCTGTAGCGTTAATAAGCGAACACGGGACTCGTGATCGCCAATAGCGAGACTGCGGGTCGCATGAGACGAATTTCGCTTTGTGGTGATGAATTAAATGAACGTGATTGTAAGTGTTCTCTACAAAGTGAGTTTTGGTCCTCGTTGGCGGACTATTGAGTTAATGATGACAAAGTTTTCTACGTGCTAAAGATGTTCCAAAAGGCAGTGACCGCCGTTCTAACCTCCGTATCTTCTTCGATCCTTGAAAACTTACCTTAACAGAAAAATATGGTATCAACTTTGATAAAGAGCACATAGATAATAAATAATAATATAGGTGGAAACTTGTACTCATTGACTAGACAAATTAGTTTCTACTAGTCCTTCATCTAAAAATCCTAGAACTATTAATTTATTGAGCAAATATAGATATTTAATTAATTTATTAATTAAAACATCCAGAAATTAAAGTCTTCCTTAATATTCTCCCTAAATTCGTTATAGCTATATTCGTTATAGCTAGACCGCACCTGTTACATCTAGGTCACATTCGCGCGAAGTGCCCGTGTTTGGACGCGCTGCGCCGGCGCCGATAAATATACACGTCACAGGAACGTGTACCACAATGACAAACATAGTTATACGGATCTAAAACTGAAAACCATTCGAACTTGTACTTTATTACACTTAACATAAAAGCTGCAGTGATTAAAAAGAGATTAATATATTATATTTGCAGAATGTGACAAGATTCTTGTAAGGAAATATTTGCCACTAAATATTGGACTTTAAATTGTAATTCCTAAGGATGGTGATGCAGTTTTAGAACAGTAAAATGTAGTTGGTAATGATATAAGATCCACACACGAGTGTTTCGTGATCGCCGTGACAAACATTCATTTGAACTGATTAAATTTCTTGCGTTTGCATAATCTATCTATATAGTCAAATGGATTTATGTAATCTATGAATAATAAAAGCAGTGATAGCCTAACGGTTGAACGCTTGCCTTCCATGCAGGAGGGTCTAAGTTCAACCCCGGCCCGCACCTCTGACTTTACAAATTCATAAGCAGATCAGAGTTTGATTAGGAAAACATCGTGGGGAAACCTGCACATCTAAGAGGGCCTCATAAAATTTTCCATGGTATGTGTAGTCCACCAATCCGAACTAGGCCAGCGTAGTGGACTAAGGCGTAACCCTTCTCATTCTGAGAAGAGGCCTGTGCCCAGCAGTGAGACAGTAATGGGCTGAATTTATTTATTAAAGAATAATAAAATAATTCCTTGTTCTTTCATGGTATTTTTACGGCTTGAGCGATTCTCATGTCATAGCTCATGCCGACTCAATGGAAGAAGATGGTCTTTTTTAAACTCGAGGTATTGCAAGATCCAGAAATACATGGGGAAAACATAAGTTTGTTTCAAAACCCGATGTTATTGATTGATACATTACCAGAGTACTTCGTTCTGCTAACACAATAAAAACGTTAATTCATAAAGAAGGATAACAAGGCTTACCGCCATCTTTTGCAGCAGTATTGTTTTAACCTTACATCGAAATTTCGTATTACAACGTCCTTAAAGTAAGATTACTTTAATATTGTATTGAAAGAAAAAGTTGTGACGTCATCGTAAATCATTCGTCTCGTTTTCCCTTAGAGCAAGTAATAGACAAAACATTCTGATTCTTAAAATGTCATTACACGAATTCGACAGATTTTTTTTTTTAAATGCTCTTTGCTCCCCCTTCTTATTTCTCCTAAACATACATCTCACATGCACACACACCCAGACCCGAAACAACTATCTGTAAGCCATACGAATATTTGTTCCGTGCGAGGATCGAACCCGCGGCATGTAGCGCAGAAAATCAATCACTTAGCCACTGCGCCAACCGTGCCGTTAAATTACATTAGTATAAGCTTAAAACAAAATGTTTCTGAAATATGACGGTTTTGTATAAGATGGTATTTAAACCCCAGGACGAAGTAAGACAGTGTCCATAACATTATTTCATTAGTAATATTCATGATAAGCAAAAGAAGCTTTCGGATATAAAGGATGTTTGTAATGATGATTTAGAGGCACAGATAGCAGCATCCATACCGATAGCATTTGATGCAGTTGATAGACGAAACTATCTAGTCGTCGTGCTATCTGACGCAGCCCATACAATAGTGAATCCGGAAAAGTTTCATTAAAAAATCCATCTGGATATAGTGAACGATTCGCAACAAAATTGTTCTAGTTGAGTTCCTCTTAATTAAGTTGTTTTATTAATTTTTACACACTGTCTCTGTGTCTAATATCCATATTTCCAGTCGCGGGATTCCTGGAAGAAATTTCAATAGAAATAAGTGGTTCTATTGTACTTATATTTCTCTTACATTTTTATTACTTAGTAAATAAATAAATAATAACTACGTCTTAAAGAAACATTCCCATAGAATTTAGCTCAAATAAAATAATCAGCATATCCACCAAACAGCCTTACAAAACACTAGAATCCTTCAAACGCTTTCTAAAACATATTCCCTAGAACCATGACGTAAGCATAACCTTTCGACCTATATAATTTAATAACGCGATAGTAACCGTATGTTCTAATGAAATCCACTTTCAAAGCAATCTGTAGCCCAGAGGTGTGTATTGTTATCAAACTAATGCTATATTATAAGTATTGTTTAAAAGTGCTGAGATATACCGAGAGCAACGCAAATTTTAGAATAAAGATGTCTAAAGGCTTAATAATTATCAAGTTGTTGCAAACACGGCTATGGAATATGAGATCCTGGGTTCAATCAGCTGGACGGTAAAAATGTAAATTGGTTAAAATTTTTGTTAGTTACAGCCAAACGTTTTGGTTGGTAATTGACCTCTTCTTTTTCATAGGGACCTTCGAAGAAAAATTCTTCCTATAGGATAGATAATATTCCTGGAAGGATCCAGAAATACAGCAACGGTATATTTTCTTCGTTAAATAACGCTTTCCGAGACCGAAAAATTAAAAAAATATCCTCAAAGGTAGAACTCCTAACTCCAATAGAAACAAAGTTCTATCCATTCAAAGTACGCGTTCATAAATAAATTGAATAGTGTACCAACAATAGCCATAAAATAAACAAAGGTTATTCCTAATGGCCCAACAGCGACTGACATTCGGAAATTCGCTTGTTCAATTTAAACACAGATAAATATTTTACTGATCTAGCTCAGATTTAAATTACTGGAAGAAATAACACAAATCACCTGTATCAACACACAGCTGAGTTCAATTAATAGGCTACTATTTCTCTTGGGAGACTCGGAAGCAACTCTTCCATACCAATAAAATTTAAATAAATTGTTTATTTTTCCATGATATGACTATCTGAAAACCAAACATACAAAACACTTGTGAGAAGTTAGTTACCTCTTCTCTTAGGGGTTTCTTACGATCGACTGCAGGTAAGAGGATAGTCTACCCTACAATTGACAATTATAAATACATAAGCTGTCAAAAACTGGACATCAATAGGAATAAAAACTGAGTTGAATCTTGGTTTTTCTTGACCGCTACAAATATGCCATTCACTAGGTAAAAACTATAAAGAATAAATCTGCTTAGCCGTACTTATTTCGTAACGCACTTTCCGCAAATCCGGAACCAACACGTAACTTTTGGCAGTATGACATCACACTCCGTTACCATCGATGACTTTTTAATCTTTTGTATTTTCAACGCAACAATTTTTTTTTTGGATCTTTTACGTGTTTTTCCTCGATGTGCTACAAACCTAATACAGGTTGGTAGTACGGCCCTCCATAGGATGATATAATATAGTTTCTAACACGGATATTGCAAGATAATTCCATGTTCCACTTATTTTACACTAGTTGAGATCTCGGCTTCGCTTGGACGGAAGTCATGATGGCTTAGAACTATGTAATGAAACTTTTACCGACGGTAGCTTAAGTTTTCTGTTCATAGCAGTTTTGTACTACGATGTTAAAACTGTTATAACATAATACGAGTTGTCTTTAAATAAGTTTTGATAGTTTTAGCAGTGTCTTCTTCTATTGTCTAGATAGTTTACTTTTGAGTACAAAGATACAAAGTCTTGACTTGAGGTGGCTCACCGATAACTGGCGTTACGGCAAATGACGAGCGCGAAACATGTGATGAGGATAAAGCTCATGAATTAGTTGAGGCTACATATTTCAGATATAACAACTCCATAAATTTAATTGAAGATTCTCTCTAAAACCTCGAGACAATAAGACCAATCAAATCTAAAAAGATTATAAGCATGAAAGTAAATTAAATTGTCACAAATAGGTAACTTGAATAGCATAATCAGCACGCAATAAGTAATCCATCAAAAAGTTAATATAAACTGGAACTCTACCACCAGCCTATGAGAAAATTGCATGCAGTTGATAAAACAGCAGACACAAACGGACATATCAATCCTTTTCCATTGTAACATGGATCCAACGCTCTCCAGCTAATGATAAAGCCGTAAATCGGGGGCGTAGGCGTGATTGTTTATGAATTTGTTCAATACTGGGTTTCCAATTATTCGCCCGTTGAGCCAAAGTAATCGAGGACCTATTGAAAACACCCTGGAAGCTGTTTGTAACCCTAAATTATGGTTTGAAACGTGTTTAACAACAAACCTGAGGTATTGATACTATAATGCTTGATCTAATAATGCCTTTGCTTTGCTTAAAACATCTGGTATTTACACCATAGAGATAGACTGAGGTAATCTATCATACATACAAATGTAGTTTTGCTTTGTGATTAAGATTTTCTTACCAAACATTTATAGCGACCATGTTCTCACCAAGGAATTGATCAAAAACTACAAATATTCCAGGCGTCTTTGCCATAATTAAATTTAAAGATGATAATATTTATGAAGAGGTAGTTAAAATATTTTGTCTCTTTCCAAAAAATATCCGATACACAATATATTTCCTGAACTAAGAACCTAAGTCACTTAAAACCACCACACTAACAACAAATATCAACAACAAAATATAAGTGTACCGTCTAAAAGCTATCAGATATCTGCCAATAAAAGTCAATTTGAAGCCAGTGTACGTCGAACGGTAGCACATTGTTCAGAGTTGGAGGCGACTGATGCTATCGTCAATGATATATGTGTAACGAACCCCACAGAGGTGGTCCTGGACTCCTAGTTTATGTGGAAACGGGAAAATGTGGGGAAATATAGCTAGAAGATATTGCTTTGTTTTTTTCTAATGCAAAAGTCCATAAGCTCGGGATTGGATTCGATACTGGCGACCAACGTGTCCACTAGTTACAAAAATATACTAGATTTTTTAAAATGTAATTTTGTCGTTGCTGGAGTCACAATTACATAACGAGCTATAGTAAATTTCGTGATGGTTGAAAAGGAAATAAAGCACTTTCGTCTTTACGTCACCTATTATGGTCATCAATAACATTACCTCTTGCTACTTTTAAATCCTTCTGTGGTGTTCAAAATATTGCTTCAAATCGAATTTATTCTCTTTTTATTCTATTTAAATAAGGAAAGTTGTGATCGATTGTTACCATGATCATTAATAACTATACTCTCAATATCTAACAAACCAATTTAAGCATGTTGGATCTAGGCACTGTTTCTTTACCCATAATCTTTTCAAATTCAAATCATTTTCAATGGGAACTTTCTATTGATTTATACTCCTATTGGTATAAGTGAATTTCTTCAGCGATAGCTAGCGGTTCATGTGACCTCCATGACAGATCAAAGTTTATTTATTAGTCCTTAACTTTATACAAAGGCTTTTCAGCTGTCGTCAAAGATAAGAGAAGAATGTGTCGTAAATTCTCCATAATCATTTTCAGTACCAGATTCGTATAGAGGTAAATCTGTGGAGAAAATTAGATTAGCTTCTATACATTGTTTATCATAAAATAATTGTTCAAATGGAGTAGCACTAGCATCCTTGATCGTTATCAATTCATTGTTAGACGCAGCCTTCTTCCAAGGCTCTACGTAGATATCAGCAAAATGGATTGTATTATGCAGTCTGAACAATTTATTAAGTAATTTCTGTACTTTGAACAATATCTTTAGGAAGTTTAACAAATATTAAAAAAACCATCATCTTCAATCGTTATTAATTTATGTTGGACTTATAATTTTTCGAAGCGCAACGTTCCTATATGAATGAATTGTAGTGGTACCCACTGTTATCAATACGATATCTTCAGGGAATTGTTAAGATGGAGTAACAGCAACGTCCTTGATAAATATTAATTCATTGTTAGACGTAACCTTCTTTCAAAGCGCAACATACCTGTACCAACGGACAGTATTATGCAATTCAACCAATCCATAAATTATTTCCCATATTTTAAACCATTATCCTTGCAGTACAATTCCAAACCGGACGGTATTAAACGGCACTGAGCAATTTCGAATTTCCTGACCATATTTCAAATTAATGTCCTTGATTGTGTATGACGGAACCAAATCTAAATATAACATGTTCACACAAGCTGTGTCTCCCAAGTAAGAGATTGCGGCGTCGAGCTGCGCTGTCACATAATTGTGATTAATTTCTAGTGAGCGTGTGCCTGCGGTCACCGTAGGAATGTCGTCCTAGCGAGCGATACTGGTTGACTGCGCATAGGGTTAGAAGAGGAGCGAGTAGCGAGAGAAGGAAAAGGAGTACTAATAAAAGAACAAGAATTTCGACTACTAACTGATGAGTATTGGTGCATAACAAAAAAATACTTACATGGATGATACGCGTTACGCCTGCATTACGTCGTGGTAGCTCAGTTGGTAAGGGCGGCTGAACCATAAGGTAACAGATTCTATTTCTGCTCGCAGTCGAATTTTTCTTTCGACACAAATTGTTGACTTTAGGATACATAAATTTTGTGTATCAGAGAAGAAAAAGAAATGGCAGACAGAAAAATAAGAGGACGATGATAAAGAAAATGCTTCATTGGAAATTGAACATGGGACCTCAATATATTTCCTTATACCTCGGCTAGATGTAGAATGTAGATATATAGAAGCATTGTGCTATGGCAGTTGGGACACACTTGACAAAAGAGCAATTTTATAATGTAAGACAATATTTTTATAACCCACTTGCACTTTTATAATTATCCTTTAAACGATTCAATGTTCTATTCTGTTTCAAAATTGGCAGGTCCTAAATTAAACAATACCATTTTGTTATTAAATTCGCACCAAAGCAAAATAGATCACACATCTGTAACCACCTGACCGCTGCCCACGCGCATTCAGCGTTGAACATTAGTACTTAACGTTTTGACAGAAATTAAGTTGCACAATTAGAAACTGCTGTAGACGCAACAATATTGTGGTTGGTTGGATTATTATTGATGTGGTGGAAAAGCTGGCTTAGCTCTGGGATTGACGCGGCAATTGAGCTAAAATAAATAGATGGACATTTACATATTATGATTTACGTTTCACGTCTGTATCCGTAGAAGTACTGGAATGTCCTTCGAACACCTGCAGTGATCGTCTGTGACGATATTGGGATCCGATTCTATAAAAGGCATGTTTATAGCAAATTATGTAACATAGGTCGAAGACAAATTATTGACTTTATAATTTAATGTATTTATTCCTTTGAATTTATTCTTCTAAGTCTTTTTATTGGTATTGATAAGAGGTATGCAATAAATACTATTTTGTATCTATTGTATTGTATCCCCATCTTCAGTTACATCTCTCACGTACCTTTTTTCTCGAAATCAATCACATTGACTTCAAAATTTGCCTGCCGGCTGGTGTTCTATGATAATCATGGCCGTTTCTACTACCAATTCGATGCTTCCCCGGTCCTATCTCTTTCTCTTTGATCATGCAAATGTTTTTATAATATTTTCATTCTGAATATCAATTTCGTCCGTATTTTTTATTTCAACATGGTCTGACCCTTAAACCGCATTTGCTAATAGAAAACTCCTGCGCACTGTATTCTCTAGAATTAGGCACATTTCCACCACTGTGTAATTTGGCAACGTTTACAAAATCACGACTTTTGTGCATCTCGTCTCTGATGTTGAATCATATTATAATTTGTGAAACTAATTTGAAAATGAGGTCAAGAAACAAGAATATTTTAGACTTAACTGATGATGATCACGGTTGGCGTAGTGGCTAAGCGATTAGCCTTCTGCGCTACGTGCCGCGGGCTCGATTCCTGCACGGAACAAATATTTGTATGATCTACAGATAGTTGTTTCGGGTCTGGTTGTGTGTGCATGTGACATGTATGTTTGTAAACTGTACCCTCGATACAGGAGAAATCCTAGTAAGGGGCAACGTTTTTAAAAAAAAATAAAATAAAAAAAATCTTTTTCTTTATGTTTCTTGCCCAATATTAGGATCCGCTTTGTTTTCCTTTTTAGCTCATATGCATCATGGGTAAAGACACGATATAACAACAAGCTTCATTCTCAAGGATAGAAACAAGTGACTATTAGGCTGAGATCTATAGTGCGTACTTTGATTCAACTCAGACTTTACTTAAACTACACTAATCTTTTTTTATGCTTAGCTTATGCTTTGGTTTGGAATTTATAGTCATAACTCGCTGAAATTGTGCTGAGCATTCGCTAAGAGCGACAAAATCAATAAAGAAAGTACTTAATTCCAAAGCAAACTCTGAGCAAAGACTAAGTACGCTCTAAAGATCTCAGATGGAGAAAATTTTGTAATAAAATGAAAATAATTGTGTATTAATCCAAGATAGATTATAAATTCCAAACCGGGAAGAAAAGTCAGAAGTTCGTTATCCATCACGCCTTTTATAAAAGTTATTAAGGCAAAGCATATTAACATAAGACAGAGGCAGAAAGGCAAATACACTAGAAAGAATTAGTAAGTGCATTGAAAATCCAACAGTTCTCTGATGTATTCATTTACAGAAGAATCTACTGCAACAACTTCAAAATTCTAAGAAATATTCTTATTCGCAATTCCCAGCATATTTACATCATGCAAGGAAACGACCAAAATAAATTACCATATAACAGCACCACACCATTTGTTGCGACAACAATAATAAAACCACTGACCCAAATACTAACGCATTTTATGACCTAACTTAGGTAAATTAGATTTTGTCGTAACTACTGCACTTAGCACTATGTGAGAACTAAGAAATTCGTGTAAACTGTTTAACGTCAAGTAAGATTTATACTGTCTAGATTTTTTCACAACGATTTGATCATAATTCCAACTAGTGTAAAACTGATTTCAACTGTATGAACACCAGGAGTATTGGCATTCAAAGATTAGAAAAATTCTGGATTTTATCCCAGCCATTTCGACATTTTTATTCCACCTAATTTTTGAACTTCCCCGTTTTGACTTGTCGAAAAATATCAAACCTTACAAAATAAACTTTATGAAGAGAAAGTCACCAAGAAACACTTCAATAAGCCCTCAAATAAACCCATTGACTGGGAATCAATTCATTATTATGTAAAAATGGCGGTGGTCGCCACAACATTCCCTGAGCATAGCTTAACACGACAGCAGACCATAATTCGCGTCTCTAATGGAGTCTGTAACACGCACTAGCTACACATCAACTCGGGACAGACAGACGGACTCGTAGTGCCTTGTTTGGGACACCAAATGAATATAAACTTTATTGTTATCGAGTAAGATTTGAATTTCAATGACGAGAGTTGGGTGTTCGTTTTTAAGGAGAGGATATACTGTCCGTGGGCATAAACAGAAGTAATGGAAGTTTAAAATTTTCTATAACAGCTTTATCTTACAGAATTATGAAATATCTAAATAAGACGTTTGTCTTACTTAGATATTTTATTATGTCTAGTCTATTCTAATGACATCAAGCAATCAATCAGTTTAGCAGGCTGTTGCTTATTCATCTTTTGGTTAGAAGAGCTACTTTTTGAAGTTCAGGACCAGTTCTGGACAGACATAGGGTGACTGAGCTTCACCTCTTTAAGATAGGTAAGTACTTGAGTTCCGAAGAGTTCTTGTTTATCTTCGATTTGCATTATGTGGGATAGGAAGATGAATGATTTTAATTTCCAGAACTTTCTTCAACCCTGCAAAGTTCTTTTTTTATCTCGGCCAGTGCAAAGTCTCCTTTGTCTTCTTGAGCGTGCGCCCGCGTCTCATCTCACTTGTCAAGCCCGTCACATAACTCTCTGTCGGTATGAAGTCACAAATCTGCCCCGTCGCATTTTGCCAGATGTTCGACGCCGGTCAATTTGACGTATCTGTTTATTTCGTCTCTTATGACAGAGATCTTATGGGATATTGTTGGGATTTTATTAATAGGTCACATGACTTATCTTTAATATTTTTCAGAATTTGGACAAATCTCCCTTTTGGTGTATGAAATATCATAGATAGAACGGCGTCTTCTAAAATCCCATTTTTCTGGTAATTTTTTGTCATAAATACGGTAAGTATCATCAGATTCTACGGTAAGTGTATATTCTCCGTTGTCTTCTTGAGCGTGTGCCCGCGTCACATCTCACCCGTCAGGCCCGTCACATAACTCTGTGTCGGAATGAAGTCACAAATCTGTGCCGTGGATATATCTATCTCTCCGTCGATTCCATACATACCTGTCCTGTCCGACGACTTGCCTGAATAATGTTGTGATTTTAAAACTAGGTTAAACACTATCGTTTATTTTGCATTATAATATTAGAATGGTTTAGTGTAGAATGTTGAAGCTTGTGGGGAATATTTTTGAGGTTTTATTGCTAAACTGTACATGACTAGTAGACCTTAGTAATACAAGGAAAGTACTAAGAGTGAGACAAAGCGAATGATTAATCATCCATACATATTTAAAGAGGTAGAGCATATAGGGGCTTTCCGCTCAAAATTGGAGCTGCCCTACTAGAGAAGTACCAGCTCGTTGTAGAATATTGACCCCAAATAACACTGCTCTTTTGCAGTGTTGTGATCCTAATGATGAGCAAGGTCGCCAGTGCTCCTTAGGGAACCGTCGTATTGACAGTAGAGGTCTGTACTGTCAACACGACGCTAGCAGTAGGGTCGGCAACGCACGAGTGATACCCCTGGTGTTGCAAGCGTCCATAGTTTACGTAAAAGTTTACCATCGGGCCGACCGTAAGCTTGTTTGCTACCTTAGTGGTATAATAATATCACGTTATTAGCTAGTTTCTTTACACGGAACGTCTACCGTTTGACGTTTGGAACTATCTATTTCATACTTTATACTTTTGCCATTTACAGCTTTGATATGGAGCTTGGGACAATAATATGCCTATGCAGCTGGACGCCTGTATAGAGTTAAACTATCAAAATATAGAGTTAAAATATCACTCATCCACCTTATGTTTGCAACACAGCCTACAATCGGAGGCTGTTGCACGGCATCAAAACCGATATGCTGAATGATGACCCATTTGCGCACAGATGAGATGCTACCGTATTTCTTTTTTTTTAATTGGTTCTTTTTTCAAAATCTTTATTTTTATTTTATTTTCGTTATTTTTATTATTTCTATGTTTTTGTTTAGTTCAAGTGCTTAGGTCGTGTAATTTTTTTTTTATTTTTTTCTTTTTCCTCCTAATAACTTATAAAAGTTGTAAACATGGTATCCTCTCTTCCCATTTATATTCAAAGACTAATAAAGCATTCATTTGGTATGTTGTTAGGACATAGGTATTAGAATATCGACGATCTAATAGGGTTAACATATTCTACATATTTTAAATATTCTAAACGCTTGTCATCCTACGCATTATATATTAGTTCAATCTAGATCTAATTAAAATTGACATTTGAATAACTAGGTTGACTGGAATAACAAACCAATCTATTAATTACCAGTCACACAAAAATCATTTAAAAAAATAATAATAATAATAATTCACGATTAATCAGATCACCACCTAGCGATATAAAACCTGTATTACAGGAGCCAGTTTCTTTCCCAATAATTATATGAGCTATGTTTTATGCAATAATATTCTAATTTTATTCACAAAACTAATAAAGAAAAATGTAAATAAATTAAAAATATAGTATTATTGTGCACATAAATTCGCACCTCTGACGTTTCGAATTTTTGTGCGAATCGCAATTTGATAATCACTTGCGTTAACGGTGAAGAAAAACATCGTGAGGAAACCTGCACACCTGAGAGGGCCTCATAAAGTTCTCGATGGTGTGTGTAGTCCGCCAACCCGCACTAGGCCAGCGTGGTGGACTAAAGCCTAACCCTTCTCATTCTGAGAAGAGGCCCATACCCAGCAGTGGTACAGTAACGGGCTGGATTTATTTATTTGTTTATTATCGTGTGAGGATGTGAATATGTCTTCTGCGACACTCAAGAAGACGTAGGAATATTGACAGCCAGGAACTACATAATGTCCCATAGTTCCCCAATAACATCTTCAAACTACAAAGACACATACAAACCAAACTCCAAAGAGTATGTACATACAATCAAGCTTAAATACCACATGCGGGTATTATCGTAATTGCGTCGACGCATCAAACAGTTGTGTGTAAATATAGCGTTCCTTTGCTGCGGTTCATAAACTTGATAAAGGTAGATACAGGATTATTGTATGTCACTTATACCTTGGATTTTAATGTAATTCTACGTTTTTCGATTACCAGCGTCAAACTGTCAACTCTAAGTTCTTAACAGATTGAAGTAGGGCTGCCAATATTTTTTCGATTGGTTAAAGTATTTTTCAGAAAAAGCTATACAAAAATATAGTAAGTACCTACACATAAAAAATATAGTATTTTATGGAAAAAGTGAGGGATTTATTTGTGTTTAGTTTCGGTGTTGCAAAATAAAGATAAATATCGTCCTATATATTTCATAAACAGTTATACCTAGTACGCAGACCCGAAATACAGTACAATACTATGGTTATGTTATGGTTGGCAACCCTTATCTGAAGAATCCACGCTTATTTGATTACTATAGTTATGTTGAGATATATCCATCCTAGATAGATGTATCCATCGCATAGGTAGTTGGTTTATATAATATTAATTACTAAATTAATATAGTATATAATTACTATAATTAGTATAAAATTAAAAAATAATATATAATTGTTTTTTCCACATAGCTTGAACAGACTATCTATCTACAAAATTGGTCAAATTTTATTGGTAGAGGATCCCTGGTTTTCAGAAAATCATAATTTACTCCCGTTTCACCTAATGAAATGGTGTGTTCTAAACCTTTAACCAAACAGTTAAATATTTAAACCCAATTTTAATTAACATCGATATCGAACTAAATACAGGAAACTATTTCGAGTCCAATGTTATCGTATCAGTAATTACTAAAACAGATTTTATACCGGTATACACTAGCATTTACACAACCATAATATTTTCCATCGGTGTGCACTTAATTAAGGGATTTGTTCGAGCGGCGCCGGGGCGCGGCACTAGCGAGAAACAGCCTCCACTTTAATGTGTAAGATTTCATAACAGATCTTATCTCATTGTGTTCAAACCGCGCCTGTAGGCTTCCTTGTTTTAATTGAAATGGTTGTTTTTACTAGTTGAATATTAATTTATGTTACTAAGTCCTCATAAGCTTTCTGCAATGAAATGGGTATTTTGCATGGTCTTAATAGTAAAATGGCAACGTGCATTGATAAAGTTTTTTATTTCAACTGGGCCTTTGCAGGCACTTTTAAAACTTGATTCTAGATCCACGGTTCCAAGTGGGTTGGTTCTGGAGAAGAAGAAGAAACTCCATGGATACTGGTTTCATAAAACACCTACAATCATATCTGGGGTCGCTAGAGTGGGCCCGGCTAAAATTCGACATGAATTTACACAAAATTACAAAAAAAGAACAGCAAAAATCATAATAAGTACGACTATAGGTTATCTTCGTGCATATATCGAAAGATTACTGCAGGTATAATAAAGACTTTTTATTATTTCTTTGAGTGCGTTTGGCAGCACCTCACCCGTAAATGACGATGCTACCGAGGATGGATCACGCAAGCTCAGATAATGCCTATTCACTCTCGCTTTGAAGATACCCAGATCATATGAATCGGGGAATAAGCCGGCAGAGAATTCAACTCTTTGGCTGTTCGAGAAACGATGAAGCAAAACGCTCCGTGCGTATAGAAGGAATATAAACGACATGAAGTAGATACGATATTCATTCTTAAAGCAACACACTTGGAGTCTTCGTGTCGTGGGTACAACATAAAAGTTGTGACAAAAAACGAAGACACGTTGTGCAGTCATGTTGAAAAAAAAGGTAAGGAAAAGATTTGCGCAATGTCCTGACATCCTAAAAGTATAGAGACATATCCCAAAGTTAATTCCACTCATACAATTCTGTTTCAAAAACCCGATCCAACCGAACAGGAACAAAGAAATCTCGCAATATCTGCGCTGTAACTGTAAGCTCCAATATTATAGCCGTACCGACACACAAGCAACGTTAATGCTAGGAGGCGTGTGTCCAATTTAACATATCGTGTGGCGGGCTATATCTCGCAGGAGACAGGCGACAGAGCCCGCAAGGTGCGTAGGACGGCGTAACGGACGCGGTAGTAGCAGCTAAATCAACCATTGTCTGATTGGGTGTAGCCTGCCGCATTCTTCGAGAGGACTAAACGTGCACAGGAGACGCTAGAAAACTTAAATTGATATGAACAGGATATTTTATAAATTAACCCTCTCTCGATATCTGTCTACCCTATGATGAGATCAGCGGATCAGCGGTCGGTTCATGATCGGTATTTTTTTTAGAAGGTAGTTCGAAGTTTAATGTCTCACGATCGTGTTTGCCATGTTGTTACGCGGTAGACCCCCTGCTCCTTCTTCTTTTCATCCAAGGAATCGGTTTAGAGAATTACTTTGGAAACTTCTATTACCTTAATCTTGGATTGTCTTCTTATCTATTACATATATAGAATCATACTGAACATTTGGGAGATGATCCTTGTTGTTTTCAGAGGGCTTGGATCTTCAAAAAACTGTTTGGGTACTTGCATGGTCTTGCGTAAGCTTTTCAGTATTGGGTTAAATAGTCTGACAAATTGACCATTTTCATATTCTCCTCAATGGACTCAATCTCAATCTCATCAATGGAATCTTAAAGAGGAGACGCCAGGATTTTATTCAACCTAGTATACTTACTTACTTACTTGGAAAAAAATAATGGTCTAACGAATCCAAGAATTGGGTCAAAATACAGAGATGAAAATATTATAAAAATATTAATTTTTAGTTCCTGAAATTAATTTTCTTTTCTTGGAGATTCTTTTCATTATTTTTTATAAAAAAGTTTAAATAATATAAGGTTACGTCGAGTCCATTCCTCTAGTTTCCTGGTCTTGTAGAGCACACGTCGGTGGAACACACGGTCGCGTGTCGGCGGCTACCCGCTGCTATATATCGGCCATAACTCGCTGCACCGTTGCGCGGGAGTCCCGCCGCGTCCATTATATGAGTACGTTCGTACACACAATTAAACCTCATAAAACCTATGATCTCCTGGTACTTTGTTGCTGTTTATTGCTGTATGGTGAATCGTGTAACTTGTTGGATAGTTTATAGAGTATGTGTGACGGTATGGATATTGAATATAGGCAGTTTAGTCAGGTCAGGCCGTCGTTGGCTCTTGGGCTATTAGTATTTTCTCGAAGTCTTTTATTTTTTACTTTGCAATTTTTCGGGGTACTTTTCTATTAGGAGGCCCGTATTCAGCGGTTACAGACCAATATTATGATGTGTTTTTTCTCTTTTGTTTCCAGTTACCAGGCACACAAACTATGAGCAATTTGCAGTCGCGAAGAAAAGAGATTAAGTTTTGTTTGTTTTTTTGAAATCTTTGATTCTTTTATATTTATTGTTGTGCACAGATATTTCCTTGGATGTAAAAATAAGAAGATTTTCTTTCTTTCTTTCATAAAGGTACCTACTAATTACGGCGAAGAAATCAAGCTTTATGTTCTATGGTAACAATCTTTCCAGTCGCACTTTTATTTGTCGTTTTATTGCACTACATGTGCTCTAATTTCATTTTATTTTTAAAATAAGAAAGTATATATGTTTAAATCTTGGACAAATAGATTGGACGAGTGGCATACCACCCTAAGTCAGAACTTGAATTATAGAAAACTGAAAGTTGAAAATTTGGGGTCTATGGCTATCTCCTTCAAGTTTTCATGACTTTAAATAAAGGGCCCTGTATCCGTGCTATAAGTTATAACAAATATATAATTATTTGATATGCTGTGCCGTCATATTCCCGCACGGATTTTTTTTTTTTTTTTTTAAGAAACTCATTGCTCCTCACTCTCACTGTCATCATATCTCCTGTATCGAGGGTACAATTTTCAACCAATGCACACACACCCAGACCTGGAACATCTGCAGATCATACAAATATTTGCTCCGTGCGGGGATCGAACCCGCGGCACGTAGCGTAGAAATCTAATCACTTAGCCACTACGCCAAACGTGTCATCGAATACAATACGCTAAAAGATAACCAATTCTTACCTCCGAAACCATAACTTACTGCAACTTCCGTCACTCGATCTACTTATAACACATTAACTAGAAGTATCCATTTCCTTACATGACGCTTCCAGCCAAGTTCTACATCAGCGCTGATACATCCGTAAATTATGCAAATAACTTCGATATACTGAGCATTAAGAAACGAATATCACATTAAATCCTTTAAGAAGTGACGTGTAAGTGCCGATCGTAAAATTACAGGATACATGGATTACAGTTACTTTGTAAGTTTTAACTGTATTACGATGACATAGTTTATTAACAACGAGGTTTTTACTTGGTTAGCTTCTGCCTCGGCTGCGCTTGACCAGAGGGTTAATTCACGTAATTTTAAGACGCGCCGATCGTATTGCAGTGGCTCTCGAACTTGACGCGAGCGTATCTCACTGAAGCTCAGAGGATACCAACTGGCATAATAGTCGACATCGGCTCAATTGCCATAACGAAAGAAGAAGATTACCAAATGTGTTGTTTTGATCAATATTCTATTGCAACTGCGCGGCAACTGCACTTCTTTAGTTACGTGAATTAGCCTACTGCAACGGCAAAGTTTTTTTTTTCTGTACGTTCCAATAAGCAGTCAGTTGCCTTCTTTTTAATTAAATTTAAATTCGGCCACCCTTTTAGGGATGTGAGATTGCCCGCAAAACGAAACGTATAAGTAAATCTCTACATAGTCGAAACTAATATTATAAAGAGAAACGATTAGATTTTTTGTATGTTTGTTTGTTTGTTTGTAATGGATAAACTCAAAAACTACTGGCGTTTCCACATTTACTTCCTTCACATTCATGTCATGTTTCACACTGTCCATCCATCTTTTCTTTGGATAAAAATATTTTATCTCTTTAAGACAGTTAACGGTGGACTAAACTCCCAGTATATTAACCTCGAGAGCTAGCACGACATGAAAAAACGAGAAAGAGATGGTTTTGTCCATGATTTTTCTCTCTCCACTTTTACTCTCACTCATCAAACAACTTTTACTATGGGACGAAACCTGAAATCGCGAAAAAAATCACCTTTTCCGTACATTTAGTTGAGTAATATTGAATTAAGTATATGACACAGCAGATTTGTCTTTTCGCGATTTCAGTGTTGGTCCCTATAGTAAAAGTTGTTCATAATGATGAGTACAATACCCTCCTTCAATGTTTCCCTCATTCAACCAGTCATCCTGTAAGTGAGCCATTCACATACAGATTTGTAAGGCTCGGTACAGATGCCAAGTCCATGATACGCATTTTACAAGCGCGTTGACAAATATGGAATGTCCTCACAAGGCAAGACGCGTTTTATAAATACGTTGAAAACGCGCATATCTGAATTTACCTTAATTTCATGGTCATAAAAGTCGACTTTAGAACTTAGTACCTACATACACATTAAGTAATTCAAGCCGTTTGCGCATGAGCATTATAGTAACCTGCTTAGATTAGTATAAAGACATGTAGATAAGCAGCGATAGCGAGTGTTGATGCATTTTATGTGATTCTATTATTAGGTCTCTGAGATGCTAGTTCTGTATCTCTACTGTTATACATTCGTAGGCTTGTCTGTTCATCAAGTTTTGGTCATTAAAGAGGTAGGGAATAGCGGGACTTTCCACTCAAAATTGGAGCTGCCCGACTTGGGAAGTACCTCCTCCTTGCAGAATATTGTAGCTAAATAACACTGCTCTTTTGTGGTGTTGTGTTTCTAACCCTCCTTCCCTCCCTTCTACCCTCCTTTAATGTTCCCGTCGTTCAACCAGTCAACCTGTAAATCAAGTTTCATCTACTAGGTGTTGAAATAATTCTACTTTGAGATCAAATTTAGTAAGTTACCTATACATAATCGAACAATATTTGAACATATTACGTGGAACGTACTTAAGTCATGTCACTGAGGAGGGCTTCTTCTATGCACCCTTTTGATTCCCTGCAATGGTGGCCAAAATTATTGCAACAGATTATAATGTTCCTAAAACGTCATTTAAACGTATCTTGCAAAATGTTCGCATGTTTATCTTGACATTCTCCGTACATGCGGTAACACGAGTATTCTCTATACAAAATCTAGTAAGATCAGGTACAACAACAATGTATAGGATATGCGCGCGCGCCGCTCGTGCCGCTAATCACCTGCCGCCGTATATCGCGATACAGAAGCTATCCAAGCTGAATAGCCTGCACAATGGCGGCCGAAATAATTGCACCAGTCGGATTATTTCCTCAAAAATATAATTTTGTTTTGTATTTATTATATACCGTATATTTGGTTGTAATATAGGGTCATTTGGTCGACATGGTGAGCAGTTTTTGAGTAGGTCCTGTGGGGTAAATGTAGTACCTTTCTACTTTTGATACTAATAGGTATTTTACAACAAAACGATGCTAAAAGTAGCTTGGTAAGTACACAACTGACATTATTACACGTCCGGCCATAATTATTGTATCACCCGCAAGTGCCATTACGAGCGTCGATCGACTAATACGCTCTTAAGAACTTATTTATTCATATAAATCATCATACAAACAGCTTCATTAACTTAAACAGGTAATGTATTTAAATGTATAAGTTAATTTGGCCGCCAGCAAACGCATTTATCTGCGTGTGTTACAGTTATAGTTATAAATAAGGCAACTCGGGGTCTAAAACATTACTCATGTACTGAGCTTGCCGGCGCCCGCAACGTCATATATTGCCGTGTGGACTGAATACCTCTTGTATTTTATGCTGTGTACTTATTTATGGATGTATTTGTATATTCATTGGTATGTGGATCTGATGAAAGGCTGAATAAGTGTGATCGTTTTGTCGAAATATTGGCTAAATGTAGACGCGGTCTGATTAGTTTAGATATGGTTGTCTACCATGCCTGCATGCATGAAAGAGTATCTGCTCTTCTCCTTTCTCTTGCATAAATGACGAGCAGTTGTCAACCATACAAGAACAAAACATGTAGGCGTATGTTATTACATCCGTAAAAACCATCCGTAGATAAATAATCGGATTTACATTAGAACAGTTTTGCCCTTATTTAAGAATTAGCAAAAATATAAGGTCTTCTCTTGTGGTACCTATTTTTAGCAAAATTTTAAAATATGTAATTATTTTTTATTTGTATACATAATTACAAATTAAAACAAATACAATTAATATGGATATAGGCGACTTTAACCCAAAAACGTTGAAGAATTTTTAAGAAATCCACAATTGAGTTGATTCCGTATTATTTCTTCAAAAACTAAGCATTGTTGGTTAATAACGAGTACAGACCTAAGTTTAAACAAAAGGCGTACCACAGCACAATCCTAAACTCAATCTAGTGCGCCTGCGACAGTAGTGGGGTAGCGACATGTGATCAGATACTGCGCACGCGTCGCCGCTAACTGCCTGTAACCAGATGTTCTGCTGAGACGATACCATTTGAGATCATTGTTCGCGTTTCCTTGTGTAGATAAAACCGTTTTATTCCTTCATGGAATTAAGCACACTCTATTTTTGCATTTTTAGTACAGAATTTAGAAATATAAATGTGGGATACGTCATAAGGTGCGCTAGATTTTTTCCTCGCGCACCGCTTAGCTCCCATCGCACATCTTCCTCGCACAGCTAAGGGCCCATCCACAATCGACACTTTTAGCAGCAGAGTCGCGTGTTTTCGTGTTCGTTAGGAGTTAGGACCCGCGGGTCTACCGCGTAACTAAAATTGTAATGAACATCGACATCGGTATTAAACTTCAATACGATCGTGAGAGCCTAAACTTTGAGCTAACTTGTATTTTTTTTACCGATCATGAAGATAGGAGTCCCAACTATATGATAGGTATTTTTTTTACAAGTTAGCTCAAAGTTTAGGCTCTCACGATCGTATTGAACTTTAATACCGATATCGATGTTGATTACAATTTTAGTTACGCGGTAGACCCGCCGTTCACACGAGCTACTTTTAGCATCGGCGACTAGCAATTTTCCGATAGCATCGATGCTGCATTGCGTTTAAGCGACTCACTGCGTCCGATCGCGGTAGCTAAATCGCGCGATTTAGCAACTGCATCGATGCTGCATCGCGATTTGGCGACTCACTGCGTCCGATCGCGGTAGCTAAATCGCGCGATTTAGCAACTGCATCGATGCTGCATCGCGATTTGGCGACTCACTGCGTCCGATCACGGTTGCTAAAAGTATCGCGTGTGATCGGGGTAGCGATCGATCGCTGCATCTAGCTTCCGAAAAACGACTGAATCGCTAGTCGCCGATGCTAAAAGTAGCTCTTGTGAACGGGCCCTTATCCACTTTATAAGCAAAAGGCAGCCGACGAACGCGAAATCGCGCGATTCTGCTGCTAAAAGTATCGAATGTGAACGAACAGAAACGCGTGCAAAGCGCGCTTCGTACCCGCTCCGTTACAGCAGTTAGCTTTGGTGGAAATAAACACATAGTTTCGTAGCTTAGTCTTGCCCTCTCTCACCGCTTAGCTACCTCGCCAATCCCTGGTGGAAAGCCAGCCTTATCCGCCACGGCATTTGTATTATTGATTCTCACGCTGACAAGACAGAAGAAAATTAAATATATTTTCTCTACTAATAATAAAATATTATAGTTTTAAAAAAACTATAAAACACGCTTTAGCCATCCAAACTGAACGTGTATGCAAAATTTCAGCTCAATCGGAAACCGGGAAGTGGGTCAAATTTAATTTCCAAGATTTTTTTACATAGTTAGAGGTGAAGCTAAAAAAGCGTGTTAATAAATAAGTAATGTTTCTTCGAAAATAGAACTAAATCCATAATAATTATCAAGTCTACTAGCAATACTAAACTCAATCTGCGCGCGACAGTAGCGGCTTAGCGACATGTGATCAGATACTGCGCACGCGTCGCCTCTAACTGTCTAACCAGATGTTCACACTGAATAGTAGAAACTGAAGGAACTGTTAATACTTCCTTGTTGTTATCTATTATGAGGTTATTCCAGTGTTATGACACACTTACTACTATAAAATCCTCGCAACAAGAGCAACACAAAACACACAAACAACACATAACTAACAAACTAAACAACAACAACATATAAACAACGAAACTCTAAAAACTAACAGACTGATTTTTTTTTCGTGAGAAAAAAATATGGTATAATACGAACCAGATAGAATATGAACCAGATATGATATGAACCAGAAAGAATAAAAATATGTAAGTATATTTACTGTATCATGGGAACAATTTACAAACATAGGAACATCCTGGGTACCTCTCACATTCACAAACACCCAGACCCGGAACAACTATCTATAGGCCTTGCGTTTGTACGGGAATCGAACCTGCGACAGGTAGCGTAGTAACTTAGTCGATTGCTGAACCATTGTGCCGACCGTACCTTCAACAAGATAAAACACACACCAAATAAAAAACACACTGAAGGTACCTTAGTCCAACAGAGAAATAAGGTAGGCATCAGTGGCGAAGGGTGACAGTTTTTCAAGGGGAAGCCGTCCCAAAAATGTCCTCTAAAAATTGCTGCAATTAATGCTGCAACTTGCAAGACAAAAATCCATACCGTCTCTTGTAATCTATACAGGCTGGAATTTTTGAATCGTACCTGGAGGAAAAGTACTCTAAATACTGAAGACAGCAAATTTTACATAAAGGAAACATTCCTTTATTTTTAAAAAGAAACAAAACTGCATTTAAAGATTTTTGAAAATACGCTTGCCACACCCGGGAATAATTAAATGTATAAAATGTTTTGTTTCTTTTTAAAAATAAAGGAATATTTCCTTTGAGTAAAATTTGCTGTCTTCAGTATTTAGAGTACTTTTCCTGCAGGTACGGTTCAAAAATTCCACCCTGTATATTTAGTCATGTCTCGAAGAGCTCGACCTAACAAGCCTTTTTTTTTCAGTTGGATGAGTAACTAATATAATATTACGTTGTTCTATGCACTTACCAATTCCTAAAAGGAAGCCGGTGGGGATCTGTAGTCTTCGCCA
Source organism: Allophyes oxyacanthae (assembly GCA_932294325.1). NCBI lineage: Eukaryota > Metazoa > Arthropoda > Insecta > Lepidoptera > Noctuidae > Allophyes > Allophyes oxyacanthae. The sequence continues at coordinate 4,055,104 of OW028625.1, forward strand.
CTGGTATAATAGATATCTCCTTCAAAATCAGCGAAAACAGTTGCTAACTAACGCCACACGATCGCATCAGCAGTGACAATGCACTGAGCTGATTTGAATAATTGCGCCGGAGTCGACGCGATCGGCTGATAGATCGCGGACCAGATTGCGCGGATGAGATATGTTCGGTGGTTCTCGTATGCATTTCTAATCATATAAATATTGAGGTTGGTAAGTGTTGAAATTTTGTATCGTCAGGAATAAGAGATAGTATTAAAAGTTAGTGTGATGAGCTCGACTCCTATATAAAGGATTAGCCGCATAGACCGGGAAATGTGGATGCAGAACTTGCAGAGCTAAAAACACTAACATAATATATTATGCAACAAATAGAGACGTGACTTCAAAGAAAAAACTATATTATATTGTGGATAACCACCTTACGATATTTTTATTTCAGGAGACTCTTGAAAAAAACCTAACTTTTTTAAATCCTATCGTGTTTTTTCAACTTCATTATTTTTATCTCAGAAAAAACTGTATTTTTACATCTCTAGCTACTTACACTTTAAACCTTATAGAGAAGAATTTAAATTCCTAGACAATAAATTCAAATAGAACAATCGGTACAAGGCTAGCTCAGAACACGACACCAAAATACTCCAATAATTTATTCGTCATTACCGCCCACTCAAACACGTATGCGAATAATAAACACTTGCATACGTTACATACCAATGTTCCACCCAGTAGAAATACAAACGTACCTACAAGCTAGTAGTAGTTTATTCTGTCCGTTGTATAAAACGGGAATAAGACTTTAGTAAAAACTACTTAAACATCCCACATACGAGTTCAAGTATCAATAAAGTAACGGCAACTATTTAACATAACATCATTACCAGCGAAGCTATCATTACCGACCGTATTCGATGTACTGGAACCGCAATACCACACAGTATAAAAACAAACAAAAAACTATCAATTACGTAAATATATCCAACATAATAATGTATGTAGGTGGATAATGGGCCTTTGAATGCAAAAAATTATACATACATATAGTTTTTTTTTTATGATAATGATAATGTATGTATTCTTAATAAATAGGTACAATCCGCAATGTTTCCGATCGACCATCTTTAAGGCTAAAATCGTGTGCGCCCGGTGACCAAACGCAGAGTTACTAACTCTAAGCGGGCCGCAGTCGTTCATAGCATTTTGTTTGCGAAATGTATCACCGCGAAGTATCGTGATTATACATCAGCATCATCGAACATAAACGTCTACTACTGAAAATACAACTTCTCACAAAACATAGAACGTAATTTCAGGCAGGCCCTCTAATTCACTTCAGTGACGATTTTGGTCATATTGGGAACATTGCCTACTTCACCATCGAATTTAACATCTCAGTATATTATTACTAGCACACAGAAGGACTGCCAATTCTCATGAATATCCGCGTCATACCTTGCGAGCCGCGCTCGCAAGCTAACGTCTCGTCTGGTGTGGACGTGCCTCGTTTTGCCTCGGACGCTCATTACCTCGGCCGAGCATGCCTCGACCGTGAGCCATGCGGTGTCGGTACGCTTCCCATCCTCAAAACCACCTCACTTTGAGCTGCTCGGCCGGTCTGGACAGGCGTGACTCTCCATCTTACTACAAAGAGGGACTGGCTCAAACTATCTCGCGAGACCCGTCACATAATCCCTTCATTCGGAGTACATGGCTCGCGAGGAATGCTCGGTCAAACTTGACACGGCTATTGATTTCTCATAGTCCATGTAATAATAATACCACTCTTTTTGCTGATCAATATTTGATCCAACAACCGTTTGCCCAACCATATCCATACAAAAAGAACAGAACTTTCAACATACGTGAGCGTATAATAAATGCTCACGCGCACGTGACATGCGCTGCGCAGCATCAGTCAATGCCGAGCGATCCATGTGCGATGGAGGTGCTGTCAGTCGTAATGATCGCGCGATCCGAACACAGGATACAACTGAGCGGGTTTTGAAGAAATTATGAACATTAAGATATTATGAGTGATTGGGTGATAGGGTAAAAATAAACGCAATACTTACGACGGTTATAAGAGATATTTTTTTTTCATGTTACAGGAAAAAAAAATTAGTTTCGTTTTTCGAAAAAACATTTTTTTTTAAATGTCGCTTATTATTAATAGGCTTTCATCCGTCGATAAGTTGGAATAGGTACCTCAATTTCAGATACATTATATAAGTTTTTATAGAAAATTTTCAGTAATGAATCGAACCCGATGTTCCATTCTACGGAATCTTCTTATGAATGTGAAGATTTGTACTACTGTACCAACGATCGATCGGACAATTTTTAGTAATGAATCGAATACTAAGGTAAAAACACCAATATACGTCCACCTTATCCCACATCAATTTCGTTTTGCATTTCAACAATGGGTAGCGTACGACGACATGCGAGGCAGTCATTCTAAATGATGCTGCGATTCTCAACGAAGATAGATCCATCCGCAGCTCAGACTACTTTGTATTGTACATGCATGATCTTGTTTGTGATTTAATATTGCTATATTTTAAAGTGGCAGCCCTGATGGCTCTTCTAGTTTATTTTCGTGTTAAATCTTAGATTGATGTTGAAGAAATTGTGCTCGTTAAGTTGATGCTTTGTTAGCTATCTGCATAGATGATTTTACGGATACGAAGATTGTTGTCATAATTTTATGCGTCACAGTTCCTTTCATGCAGAAGGTTACAGAAGTTCAGTGTTACCAGAATGTAACTTTTGTAACATTTTACGTTACTTTTAACCCCGCCATATTACTTCCATGTTAACTAAAAATATATTTTTTATGTTAATTTTAGTAAGTTAATAGAATACTTTAGACACACAAAACTTTAAGTAGGTACCTACACATTGTTAGCTTCCATTGCAACCTTAAAATAACCTAACTCTTAAAAACCTCCGACTCCAACCAGAAAAAGAGCTGTAACTTTTGAACGACTGGATATAAAGAACATTTCAGGAAACATAGCTAAGATAACCCGATAAACTAGCTTTCAATTAAAAAAAACTGCTTTGAAATCGGTCCATCCATTTTGGAGCTACGATGCCACATATACAAAGATACACATATCCACAGATACCTACATAGATACACATTAAAAACTTATAACACCCCTCTTTTTAGTCCGAGGTTAAAAATAATTCATAATATTCATAACTTACATTAAAACTATCTTTAACTCAACGTTTAAGGGGGTATTTTACAGGAATGCCGCAAAAACCGATTTGTATTTACAATTTTTTGAATAGAAATTCTTATTTTTTTGTCCCGAAAAAAATATATATCAAACTTGAAGATGTGACAATCTCTGCACGGTTGTCCGATACATGATTGGATGAAGTTGGCTCGATAAAAAAAATTCGCAAAGTTACCCCTTCAAAAAAAGTGTTTACAAGATTATTTCTAAAACATGATATTATTTCAAATAATTTTTACATCACAATATTGGTCACAAATATACCAACGAAAATCGGTTGTTATTTTTTTAAAATATTACGTATATTGGTCACAATTTGATAAAAACCACAAAATTCGTGATTTCTGTCATCTCTGCCATCAATCAGTCGCGTTTCGGCGCGCATCGAGGTCGGACCTGTGCAATTTTTTTTGACTTTCCTGCGCTTACACTTTATTCAAAACCAAAGGAAAGAATGACAGTAAAATCATTAAAAAAATTATTAAAAAGCAACAGGAAGTATAAGTAACTTGCCTTTTATTCAGAAAATCTAAGTATTTCATTTATAAAAATCAATATGCTAAAATAATTTCTTGACATCTCCGTCAAGAATTCATTTTATAGGATGTAGTATAGAAAAATCAGTACGACAATTTGTAGTGTTGAGAACAAAGAGTATGAAGTTTTATATACACCATGTCCCAAATATCAACGATAAGCGAGCACCAGAGGGTTGACCAGCTCATGACTACTCGAGAACAAAAAAATTTTAAAAAATATCTCAATTTTTAAGAAGTTACATAAAAAAATTGAAATCCTTCAAAAATTTACACCCCTTAAGATATTTTTAATTACCATGACCACAATGTTTAAGATATTTCTGAATTTCTTTTTGTACCGGCTACCTAAGTAGCACTGCTATCCACCACAATCGTTAAAAATCCCAGAATGCCTGTAGATTTGACACAAAAATCAATCAAAATTATTTTTCACCCTAAAATTTTGAAAGATTTTTACGTATTATGCAACAGTTTCATAAACTACTATTATTTCGTATTGAACTGATCTACGTTTCCTTAGAGTTTGTATAATTTTGTTCCTTATTAAACGTTGACATTTTAAAATGTGTCGGTCGGCCCTATAGGTACCGATTTGCCGGTGGCCCAACCTAATTTTACTTCTTTTAATTTTATTTCTTTATGGGCTTTGCAGTCCACTAGAAAAATGATTCACCAATTTAAATTATAATCTTTACCTTTATTTATGTATTATGGGTTATCGTGGTTGTCCGTGGCATCACCACGGTCCTATCCGAAAACCAGCGCTGCGGTATTTATTTTATCTGTCAGGATATGCTGAGATAGGGACTTTCTTTGGCCTCTTGCAGGACTTTTTTAACCCCCGACAAAATAGAGGGGTGATATAAGTTTATAATGTGTATCTGTGTATCTGTGTGTCTGTCTGTGGCATCGAAGCTTCAAAGCGGATGGACCGATTTCAATGCAGTTTTTTTTAATTGAAAGCTAGTTTAATCGGGATGGTTCTTAAAATCTGTTCAGCTGTTCAAAGTTACACCTCTTTTTCTAGTTAGAGTCGAGAGTTTTAAACGGTTAGGTTATTGTTATCATTATTTGAATTTTTTGTGTGTTTATGTAATTTCGTGTGCGAGTCCGATTTAAATGTTTTTTCTTTCTTTCTTTTAATTTTGAAGCTCTTCATCTGCATACATAGCGAGGAATCTGAACTAGGAATATGGTTTTGATCTATGAATATGCAATTTCTTTTTTGGTAAAAAAGCAACCCTGTGAACATACTTAAGTAGGTATGACTACGGAAACGGACGACTCCTACAGGTGTGGGTGAGAGTAGGTTATTATCTCAAGGCATGGATTTGAGTTGGCTTATTCTTCTAACATTACACACACATTGGTAGTGTCATCAGGTTTGTCATGCCGATATATCGGTTTCGTTACGGCATTATTGGCTTAGTGTGAAAATGCCCAATGTTGGTCGAGACAATTATGTGCACTTGCATAAACTCATACACAAGAGGTATGACTGATAGTTTATAAGTAGATAGTTAAATAGGTATAAAATCTGCAAATACAAACGGAGGAATGGATTTTCTAGCGTAATATAGGACACTGGGTATACGATATTATGGATTTATATTTTTCAAGTATTTGCTGGTGTCATACTGCATGTTGCTAATTAATATTGCTATTCTGTGACACATGTGTCACACAGTCTGATACGTCAATTGCGTAATTGCGAGAACGGAGCTCCCCTAGTGGGTGGGGCTTAGGTTGATACTTCACCCCCTCAAAAGTAAGAAATCGTCGTAAAATACAACCTTAAATATACCTTAACTCAATAAATTAAACAAATTAATTCCGAGACTGCACTAAAAGGTATAAATAACGTTAACTGGTATATCTGTCTCATACAACAGTTTCCTTTTTCATCGCCACGACTGGTCCAATATGCAAAACCAGATACAAGTTATAGGCTCAGTCATTAGATGGGCAACACATTGTACAGGATGTCTTGGGGCCAACTCCCTAGATCTGATACATACACCGCACCCAACTTTCTATGAGTGCTACCACGTAAACTAGATTGTTGATGTTATTGCTTGCCTTAAACATAAATTTGGCATCTTGGCAAGCGTGAAGCAATCATCGCATCGCATCCGCATCACTTACCATCTGAAGAAATAGTGGTCATATTCCCTATATCCCTTAGGTATTATAGCATTATATCTGTTACAGTTACAGTCAAAATCCTTAAACGGTCAAAACTTGTTTTTTTCTAAAAAAAATCGGAAAATGTGGTTTTGACCAAGATTATTCGTCAAAATCAATTTTGGAGTATTTCCAAGTTGGTCTGGTATTGTTGCATTTAAAAAGTGACCCTGGCTTTCGCCGGCCGCTGTCGCAGCATGCATCGCTCCATCTGACAATCGCCTGACCTCTCGCTCTCCTGCCCTCCACGTGACCCAGTATGAAATTACTCTCCAAGCTGATTTTCGAAGATCGCATGATCATCATCTGCCTGGCCTTTATCCCAACTACGATGGGCTTGGCTCCCAGTCTAACCAGTTGCGGCTGAATATCTGTATTTTATACGGAGCGACTGCCATCTGACCTCCGCCACCCAATTACTGGGAGAAACTGATACCCTAAGGTTAGACCGGTTGTCAGACTTTTTATATGCCCGAAAAATCTCAAAGCTCTTTGGTGGCAAATCACAGAGTCGTTCTTTAATATTCAGCTCTTCAAGGATGGACTCATTTGTTCTGAATGCTGTCCACGGAATCCTGAGCATTCTCCACCAACACCATCACTTGAAGGCATCCATTTTTATACGATCACATTTATTATTACAATAAACACATCCGTAACTTATCATGTTACAGAATTCATAAACAAAATTATTAAAAAAAAAATAAGCAACCGAAATTGTCAGTTTGACGTCTTCTTTTTTTAAAACGCTTTTAATAGCTTCATTTGTAACTAACTAGGTATGTAAAAAAATCTTGGAACTTAAATTTGACCCACTTCCCGGTTTCCGATTGAGCTGAAATTTTGCATACACGTTTAGTTTGGATGACTAAAGCATGTTCTATAGTTTTTTAAACTATAATTATTTCCAATAATTCATGGAATCTTTTGTTTTAATGAAACGCTGTTAGGTTTTCTGATCTGCTTCGGACAGTAATCAGAAACCATTACCTTCCTGCCTCACTACTGGTCTTGCTAGTTAATCCAAATAGATAGATATGTCTCAATCACGATTCTCGTATCATTCAAGTCTTTCGTATGTGATTTAAGACGTATGATAATTTTATTTACCGTATGTTGTATTACATTTACTTTTAATTGGTGCAATATACCTACTTATAAATAAAATGTTGTAATTTCCTGTTTCAGACTAAGTTGCAATCGGGATACTTACATGAAAGAAACTAAATTTATTTTACACAAAGGACATATAAATTATAACGGTGTATACAACATATCATCGCTAACAACTTGTGAGCTTCAATATCTGAAATAAGATATTTTTTTATTTAGTGCGCAAAATTTGCAATGTCCGTTCCCAAATGCAACTAAAATTCACTCCAAAACAATTTTTTATTTTTATTTTGTATGGCTTTGCATGTAAGGCGAATTTTCGTTTTGTTTTAAATTGTATCCCAATACTGCGGTTGCATTTAGGAACAGAGACGAATCACTACAAATTATGCGCACTACATAAAAAAATATCGTATCGTATCGTCGTATCGTATTTTTGTGTATTTTGACGCAGTATATCAATATGTATGTTTTCTTTTATGGTTTATAATAATATATGTATGTATCTATGTATTTATTACTTGATCTTGAATTTTATTTTTCTTTCCAATTTTCGTTTATTTTACGTTGCACCCACCATGTTTGTCTCTGCATCACCCTAAGGTAGACTGGCAGAAAATGCCTATGGCATTAAGTCCGCCTTTGTGCAGTGTTATTTTTACCTGTGCATAAAGCATTAAATAAATAAAAAAATAAAAAAATATCCTGTATAGGTACTGTGGGTGCCGCTGGATAAAAATCCAAGTTAACAGAAATAAAGAGAAAAAATATTGAAACAGAATATTGAGTTTTTCTAAACTAGCAATTATTTGCACTAATCATGAAAGAGCAGTGAGAAGCAATACAATGCAGCTAACAAAACAAAACGAGAGCAATTTTCGTAAATAAGCTGTATTGTTGCATTCTAGTTACCAACAAATTAAAAATAATGCAAATAAGCACTGCAATGATAAAGCAAAATGGAAATGTGTGTCCTTCATATGCAAAAAAATGAGGGTTCAGTGCTGTTTCACGCTTGATTTATGTGTTTGTCTCAATGCACGTAGTTCTAGAGACAATTTATATTTTGCTGATGATTTTAATTTTCGCTATGATTGTTATTAAATATATTATATTTTCACGATTCCACTTAACGAATTAGCCAATAAGCAATTTTGATTTCACAGATAGTTCTGCGACCCATCTCGGGGATAGTTGAGCACTCACAAGACATAAGGCGCAAGGAGCAATTGACAACCGATGGCAACCGATTTTGTACTGGCATACCGACAGCACGTTGTTTTTATTGTTACCTTTTTGCTTTTGTTTTTTAACTTTTTTATGTTTGTGCACTGTGTTGTCTGATGTCTAGTCCAAATAAATGACTTTTCTTTCTTTTTCTTTTTCAATCACAGTTCCATTTTCAAAATTTCCCAAGTCACAACTGTTAGCGATCGCTATTGGTTGCAGAACACTTTCTATATGAATTGTAGGTGCATGCATTGTAATGGTTACATGATAGATACAGGATTGGAAAGTCTTTTCCCTCAGGCCTACGATTACCATTATATACAATCGATTCACTTAACTTGCACTTGCTCAACTTCCGTTTTGAATATTATGTGGAAAATAGGACCAAATTTTACATGTAAAGCGCACGCTTTTCTCTGTTAGACAGGTTTACACCATGACAGTGTTCACATTTACCTAACTGTATTTATTCAAACATGGGGGACATGATCCGAAGGACAAAGTGGAATAGTACATAATTATTATCATCATCATTATTAATATTATTATTCAAGTTGTCAGTCCAACCGGCTCGTCTACTAGTTTTGCTGATTCACAAGCTCTAATCAAGGACTCGCCCGACCCAACGGCTATCGTTCCTTCGATAGTTAAAGCCAAACCCAATGCCAATTTTTGCAAGCACAACTCTTTGAAATTAACAAACGTACTCACCTCAAAATAATAAGAAACTCTTCACATTAAATATCGAAGTTTTTGTTGTATCTCTTAATTTTAGGTTATCCCTACACTTTATAATGAACAAATTATATATTAAGAGATTTTTATTTTTTTTACTTTCTCGCTTTTATTTTTTATTGTTTACCGTGCTGTTATTTTTTTTTTCTTCTTCTGATTTCAAACTAGCAATCAAATCATGGACATAGAGTACTTATATGTTCCAAGGCTGTTTCAAATGTTCTAAGCACATGTTGGTACATTCGTTGACCTTCAAGTCACAGTAATTGGTGTTTATGTACGTGTTTATCGCCCTAATACCAAATCAACTCAATTCCCTAATCAAGTCTTAATAAAAGCAGCCGACATCCTCAAACAATCTTCAGATCCAATTAAGAGCATATCAAATAATTTCATATGAATGCTAGTTGGCTGGTCGACTATGTTAATAAGATCTGATCGGTCGTCGGCATCGTTATCACAAGATCCGAACGATACAAGACAAGGGAGTATATCAATAGTATCTGGACTAGGTTGCTTCACCCATGCGTGTTGGGCAGAATGTGTGGAGATGGCTATGCAGTTAATTTAAGACGACCAAATGTTGGCGCCAGAGATCTCAATTTTTCTCAATAATCACTAAGTAAATATTCGGAACTGATATTTATAAATACTTCATTTACCATGTCTTTGACATCACTTTGATAAATGCTTTAATTTGTTCCAAATAAATGTATTTTTTTATGGAGGTCTTCTTTCAATAAATGAGTTTTATGAGCTGACATGATGTTTAGATGAAAAAAATCAGTGCTTTATCATTAATACTAGCTATTTACCGGCCCCTAGCTACGGTCCAATTTAGGAGAACTCTTCTCAAAATATTTATAACTAGATAGCTGTCGCCAATGGTTTCACTCGCATCCTATAGAACTACTTTACGTACCCAGAGAAAGAGCTATATGTTACTCCAAGACCTAGAGGGTAATCCTCGTCAATCGTCGTAATCCAAATTTTCTCGATGGGTTATTGAGCTATACTGGAAAAGTCGATCCCAAAATTTTTCAAGGGGAAGCCGCTCGAATTGCTTCAGCTGATCGGTACCGTTTGAGACGTCCATTTCGAATTTGAACTCATAAACGTTGACTTTGTAGTCGAAAAAGCGCTTGAACTGCTAACTCGATTCCGAAATAATCTCGCAGGAAACGAGAATTGCCTTCCTGGTCTATGTGTATTCCAAACATCCAAATTCGTTCAGCCGTATGTTTATGCATGATTGAGTAACAAGCATCTTCACAAACTATCACATTATAATATGAGTATGATTAATTTTGTACACAACATCAAAACTGTCCCAAAGTGTCAAGGATCCATTGTCATGAAACAGTAGGTAAAATAAAATCAACTTCTGGTCACAAATTCTTACGCAACTTCGTCTAGACATCGCTTTGTTATTCAAAAAGTACCGAAAGTAGTAAAAGGACCAAAGACTTTTTACTTTCTCGAAGTAAAATACAATAAACAATAATCAAACTTTTTTAAGTTCTATAATGATCACTTATTTTGCTTGTTAGTTTTGGCAGGACAATAAATTATGGTCCTTGTTACTCAAACATTATTTTGATTTTTACTTACTACAAATGCATGTTTACCACAGTAGTGTGGTTTCCGATTACTCTACCATAAAAATTTTTACTCATATACATCGTAGGCTACAGTTTGTAATTTGGGCTATCAATATTGGCATACAGTAGAATATCCTCGCAGATCCGACGGCCAACGAAGAACTTAGCTGGGCATAGGGGTTGATAATCAGAAGATCTGGGGACATAGAACTAAGGGGACGGGAGTTCAGGACGGCTTCGAATTGATTCAAAACATTCAAGGTAGGGAAAATCATCAACATTTCTCCTTCGGTCCTTCGAGCCGGATGTAGATTTAAAATAAAGAGAGGTTTTAAAGACATTTTAATTAATATCTATAAATTTAAAAAAATTGTATTATTTCTAGCAGTGGTTATCATAGACAAAAACACAAATTATGAGAAGGTTGTAGGTAGTAGTTGAGCGGTCAATGAAGCAAACGCAGAATAGAAACAGTCAAAAGCCTATACATACAGAACACGAGTAACTGTTCTTTACTCCATAAAAATTTAACGCATTACAAGAATTACAATTAGTAAAGAAAACAGGTAATATAGACGATATAAGCTTTCAAACTTTCACCGTTTACTTGCAAGTGTAGTTAAATTTAATATTATACGTATTACTGCTATAAAAGGCTTAATGTTCTACAATCCATCATGTTTTAAAGCCTTCATAGGTGCTGTCTTTGCGATCGCGAGAGTGCAACGCATTTAGGCTGACATTCAGAGACGACAGAAACGAGTCTAAGCGTGAACTTACGCTTCCATCTGTCAAAATTTGTTCGTAAGTTTGACAGATGGAAGCGTAAGTTCACGCTTAGACTCGTTTCTGTCATCTCTGAATGTAAGCCTTAGGCTGCAAGTCCTTTGAGTGAAGCGGACTTTAGTAATTTATAAGACCAAAAGGAAAAAATTAAAGGAAACAATGTACTAAGTTTAAAATTGTAAAATCCCAAGCTAGACGCTCTAACCACAAGTTTCTTGACAACATCCTCTCCATGTCTTTGCGAACTCTTTATCATACTAATATGCAAATAGTATATCGAGCAAACCGGAGCGTTTTCTTACGCGCCGATAAACAGGAGCCACAGGTTGGCGCCTTATTCAGAGACGATACTGCTCTTAATTTGTTCTACTAATTAGTTCTGAGAAATTTCACTCCACCGCTGATCAAGGCAATACTTAGGTTAATTTAGAATGTTTGGGTAATTTATAATGTCATGTTAAGGTGATTTTGTTCAAAAACAACTGATCAAGTTGTTGACCTTTTTTCTTTCCTTCTAGTTTATCTGCACGGAAGTGTGTGTTCACACCTTAAAATTGTTAAGGTATCATTACTACTCCTTCTTTTTCTTCTTATACATGCGATGCATTGTGTTTTTATTTTTCAATAACTAGAAATTCTTTGAGGAAACCTATATCATTGCTGGATACGAAACTTTAATTTATAGTCCCAATTATTGTTTCACATAGCTCGTCAACTTCAATGCCAAAAACTAAAAGAGTTGCCTCCAAAAATCATTCCGGATCTCCAGAATACCGCTGTTCACATTAGTTTTTATTAGAATATGTCGTACGCATACATTATTGTAATGGCGGGCATTCCGATATCTATTTACCTTCGTAATTAAATGATTATTGGTAAGCACATAATATGCACTTACACAGACCGCTACGTACGTTTTATGATAATCTTGTGCTTTAATTGGATTAAAATGATAGTTGTTACGAATGGCTCATTGACTTGTGGGTCAGTGAATGAGATGTTCGCAAAAACATCAACGTTAATAAATAGAGCCAGTTTAGCTTCAGTGTCGAGTTTCACTTCTTGTTATTGATGTTTTACATCTATGTTATGTTTATTTAATGGAATTTGTTAGTCAATTATCTATTTTAACATACTCGTACACAAACCAAACAGTTAAATTAATTGTATATTATTTTTTCAGAGATGATCAATGAGTTTATTTAGATGATAAATGAAAAATTAAATCTAGTTGCATGGATGTAATTTATACCGACCTCAGCAAGACTTGCACGGCAAAAAATGGGAAACAAAAGAAGAAAGAAAGAAAACTGATTAATTTACACAAATTACAACACAAAAACCCGCCGTAGGTACTAGCCGTGCAGAGCTGCTGCTATGTTTCGATGGAAGAAGACAAAGAAACCCGATCCCACACCATCTTATGAAAATAAAAATATTCAGCAGAGAAAGAGATATAACCGCACAATAAGTACCTACACAAAGTAAGGTTCTAATATGGTTTAAAATAAATAATTATGTTTGTTCGAAAAAGATATTTTGACTTCTGAGTTTTTCGTTACATGCACTCACTATCCAAATGCATTTGATGAGGATAGTCTTATAACTACAACTATCAGCCAATTATAACCGTTTTCATACAAAATCAATATAATCTCCACTGAATCATTTACGAATATTTTCCAACATTTTGATATATCGCTACAACTATAGCAAACATTGGAACGTGTGCAAACAAACACTTTCACCGGCGCCCGCGCACGCGACGACCGGTCCCGGGTTCGATTCCCGATAACAGCACTCTTAATGAGAATACCAGTTAATTGATTTATTGCACTAGAAACGTGCGGTGTATTAGAAAAGTGGTGTATATAAGTAATTTTGCACTACAACATGCCCACATCCATGAAATCGACATGTTTATATAAATAAATTGAGTCCATTACTGTCCCACTGCTGGGCACAGGCCTCTTCTTAGAATGCGAAGGGTTAGGCCTTAGTCCACCACGCTGGCCTGGTGCATATTGTTGAACAACACACGCCCTCGAGAACTTAATGAAGCCCTTCCAGGTGTACAAGTTTCCTCACGATGTTTTCCTTCATCATTAACGCAAGTGATAATCAAATTCTGATCCGCATTTGAAAAGTCAGAGGTGCGGGCCGTGTTCGAACTCAGACCCTCCTGCATGGAAGGCAAGCATTCAATATCACTGCTTAAAAATTTAAATTTAATTGATATCTACCCGTGCACCTAGAGTCTCGACATTTCATAAGAGCCTGTATCTGGTTTACATGAAATGAAGATCTATTCTATTCTATAAATATTGAGAACGTTTAAAATTGATCATATGTCGCGATTAGTAGGAGGATGTCCTAGGATTTTTATTAAAGAAAATATATTTCCTCCCACACCATTCTCCAAACTATTATCATCATCAACAGATCAAATCTACTCACTGTTGCTCAATATAGGCCTCGCTTTGCTTAAGTCACTTTATAACGAGTATAACCGATACCCCAAGTATTTTAAAGAAAGATAACTGAACATAAAATTTATAAGTAATCCCTTCCTACAAAATCACTTCAAAACATTTCACAAACTAAGGATGTCCGTTGTTTATTAACAGTTAGTAATTTAAAACCAATCAACACTTAATTGCGATGGAAGTTTCGTCCGAGACAGCACAATGGTGGCTCACGTTACAGGGTATCGTTTTACAGATTAGGAAGATTAGCTCAATGTTTTGCTAAACTTAAGTAAAACTGTTTATGAAGGACGCTATCTTCCCTGTTTGTCTGTCTAATCTGGATGTTTATTTTAGTTGTTGAAAGAAATATATATAAGGGGAAGGTGGGAGAAGCGTGGAACAAAATTATTTTTATTTTAGACTCGAAAAAGGCCTTTCTCCTATTCGCAATTAAACCTGATGTATCTCGATGACTTCATGACTATTTGAAATGCAATACTGTTCAAGTACTCTAAACGTCATTTTTATTCTTGGTTTAACTCTTTCGTCGAAGCCTTATTGAAAAATAATTAAATATCAAAAAGTATTTTTGGCGCTTAGGACATTCATATCGACAATATTGGTGTTGATGAAAAAATTGTAATCATTTATCAATATTTAATCAAGTAAGTAGGTATTATTTATTAGAATCTAGTATTGTTTCAATATTATTGACCTGTAAATTATCATGACACACATTTTCTCGTCCGTAAGTCAGATACTATATGAAGCTGAATTTGACAGCATTAGCAATGAAGAAACTCAAATCAATTCAAAAGGCTCCTATAATATAAATTAAAAAGGCCCACAGTATCACATTACGGCGCCCACACAATACTTGAATAGATAGTCCATCAAACCAGCAATTACTCAAAGCAAAATAATTAACGTAACAATAGTAATAAATAAACTGCTTGCATTACGAAGAGGCGGATCTTAGGCACCATACATCTGATCTTCCGAGTCCTTATACCACTTTACTTTTGCACCTCTCAAACCAAAACTCTCTATAAAACTAGACCTTATTTCTATTACATAAAGTATTCTTTTTTCAGTTTTTGGTTTTGACAAGTGAATGGTTATGTTGGTAAAGGTATAAATCGAGTGTTGGCATATGAATACGGCTCCACACAATGCGATGTCCCCGGCAGACGGCGACATTCGCGTAAATAAGAATAACCTATCAACCCTATCTTTTTAGCGGTTTAGCTAAATAGTATTAGTCTGGAGGGGTGGAGTGACTTTATTTGTATAAAAAATGGGCAAAACAGATTTTTATATATATTTTTCTTTTATTTTTATAATGTAATAAATATACTCGTAAAATTATATAAGGAATAAGGAATTTTAATTATTTATTAATTTTAACTTCTTATTTTCTCAATTACTTAAATTTGAAGATTATCAATTTTGATTGTACTTATCTAGTTATTGCAAATAATAAAACTGCACTAAAGTTTAACATAAAATTCTAAAACAAAACACTTTCAAGCACCACTGTCATTATCTCAGACCACTTTACAGCTTCCTATGTTCCGCCCAAGGACTAAAAGAGAAAACAATTAGTGGGTGTTCTCAAAACTGCTATAAATTAGCTCTATCTTCTCTGTACTGTCCCATAAAACTCCATAGCCATGGTGTTTTACTGCACACGAGGTAAACTTTATAAACTCTACTAAGAATTTAATTTTAGCTATAAAATACCTATAATGGGACTTTAAAAATGTGTGACAAGTGTTAAGAACCTTTAAGCAATCAGATTGTATTTTTATAAATGAAAATTCGTAGTTCAATCAATAGTATGCCAGAATTTATAACAGAAACAATAAAAATAAATGCCTTTATCGTGCGGTGGATCAAAATTTGGTGATGAAGTAAGTATTTAAAACAGTCTATATAGATATTATTGTAAATTTGATTTATAAAAAGAGTATCCATGGAGTTTCTTGCCGGTATCTTCTCCAGGTCCAACCCACTTGGAACCGTGCACCTAGAAACACGACGTTCTGAAAGTGCTTGCAAAGGCCCAGTTAAAATAAAAATCTTTGACTTTGACAGTTATTGTACATGAGATATGTTATGCCGAACGGGATATTATTATTTTGGCTGTAAATTATGAAGATTCTCGTCTACACCAAGCATTTTCATTATAATGTCACATGTATAATGTTACAACCATGTTACCGGATTTTACGGCACAAATCTGCGTGAAAAACCATAAATGCCGATACCGTGTGCCTGGATCCAAAACACATGTGTCGCAAATTTTGTCCTGGTGTGGACGTTCCTATAAATCCCAGTATGTATCGTCAAAACATTTCCAAAATCAGAAATTAATAAATGCAAAATGTTCAACCGCTAATACTTCCTCGTAATATAACAGGGGAAACTCCATCTAGGTGAACTAGTGAAACTTCCAGATATTACTTGTTAGATATTAATTAACACATGCCGTTGGCGTCCTCTATAAATCTCCCGTGTCGATATGTCGATACGTCGTTGTCGATAAAAGTTGACGCGCGCCGGACCGAGAACTACACTACGTGGACACTGTTTTAGAACCGCTTTATAGCTGATTTAAACTTAGTTAATAATTCTAACTGGTGCATTTAAATATAGAATATTACTGACTGTATTCCGGAACTAGGCTTAGGTGTAAAATGGTACCTGAATTTGTTTTAGATGCACAATTAAACAAAAAAGGAAAGATATAATTTGAGCTGACAATTTGACAAACATGTTGTCACTTCACTGACTTGACTTTATGCCTGTTATTAAATTCATTAGTGAAAACCATAGAAATAGTACAAGTACGTACTATGTATTATCTCTATGGTGAAAACTGACACGACCGAGGAAGATCATTTTATTGATGCAATTAGGACAAATTTTAAATAAGTTCGGACTAGAATGTAGTTCCAATATGACAATCTATTTAGTAATACATACCTCGGGAAAAATATAAAATATCGTAGCTAAATAACACAGCTCTTTTGCAGCAGTGTTGTGTTCCTAAAGGTGAGCAAGGTCGCCAGTATTCCTTGGGGAAATTTCGTGCTGGTAGAAGTAGGATTGGCAGTAGACGTTACTAGTAGGGTCGACAACGCGTGAGTGATGCCACTGGTGTTGTAACCGTCCATAGATTACGGTAAGTAACCGCTTACCATCAGGCGTACCGTATGATTAGTATTAAAAAAAAATGTGAAATACCTCAATTTCATAATTATTTTTTGCTCCAATAAGTCATTTCCGAACAATATTTGAAAGCCACAAACTCCAATGTGGCCTTAATAATTCTATGTAGTGTCGGCACGTCGCGTCGATAAGTTGACAACGCTACCGGTGCGAGCGCAGCCGGTACAGTGCGCACACCCATACTGGAATCAGTGGTCAGTTCTAGGAATATCGAATTCAATATGAAATCTTTATATCACCCGTTCGTAACATTATTCGGGCCCGCAGACCACGCCAATACAGCAAACCTGTAAAACTAACCTGGCAGAGATGTTGTCATTCTGTAATCGTACTGTCTACAAGTGCTAGGAGTGTCAGTTCGGTTCGGGTCCTGTCTGTTGCTTTACGCCTTACGGGTTTAATGTCAAATTAATACGTCTGACACACGCACACTTTCATTGCCCTCGAAGAAAATAGAATATTAGTTAAACGATCATCATGAACCAAATGTGAGTCACTGGAGAGAGCAAGGGTTAAGACCCACGGTAGAACTGACGGCTTCTCGTAGGACTTGGAAGGTTACTTAATCATCCATGGTTTTTACATACGCAAGATAAATGATTCTAATTTATTAGCGGAGGTCTTTTTAAGGGGTTACTCATCATTATGAACAACTTTTACTACCCCGACAAAAAATGAAATTGCACCAAAAACCAGAAATCGCAAAAAAAGTCTGCTGTTCTATACATTTTTAATTAAATAATACTCGAGTAAACGTATAGTACAGCAGGTTTTATTTCGTGATTTCAAGATTGGTCCCTTAGTAGGTACTATAACTTGTTCATAAAGATGAAGAAAAAAAAAAACATTTATTAATTATGATTGATTATTTCCTGTTTTTTTATAAGTAGGTACTATAACCGTTTAAAAAGACCTCTGCTAATAAAGTAGGACCTCATACCCACTTATATAAATTAAGTGTTACCATAATATTAAAATTAAAATAAAGAACAACACAGTTATTTTTTCAATTATAATCTCATCTGTTCAAACACATACATGATAAAATTAATTAATCTGCAAAGTGCATTTCATCGTATTTTTTACTGCCGGATATGATTAATTGGGCGAAAACATAAAAAGATTAATTTTACTGTCATCCTTCCATTACCACGAACCGTTACATTCGGTGTGCCTACATTTTATTCAATGCTTTTTGAGGTCCTAACAAGTACAGTAGGCCGCAAGTATATAGAGACAAAACCAGTATAAACTAGTCTCGCATACTATTGAAACTACCTACTACGCTAGGCCAGCTCAATGTCAAAATGTTTCCACGGCGTCTACTGTACTACTCGACAACAATAACTTGTCATTCGGCCGCCCACCTCCCCGCATCCCGCTAACGTTTAACAGGAGGGTACAGGAGTAAACGCTGCGCGCTGTGAGTATGAAGACATCGAAAGTTAACAATGAAATTATTTCTATCTTAGCCTAAATAAAAAGACGAATTTCGGTAACAATGAAAACTGGATTCATTCCATACCATCAACGCACCGTATGCGTTTATATCTATCTATAAACCGCCAACGCACGTGGTGCGTTATGCACTCTTGTCGACATAATTGTAATTTATTCAGGTTGCTATGGCAACCATGGTTGGTTGGGATAGTAGTAGCCATAGATGTCGTTATTTTTTTTCACAAAACATTGCGTGTCCGTATTTTATTACAGTTTTAAATTAAAACACAAGATATAAATTGTATATAACCTAACCGTCAGAAACCCCCGACTCCACCTAGAAAAAGAGCAGTAACTTTTGAACTACTAAACATATTTTCATGAAACATAGCTAAGATGATTCCCGATTAAACTAGCTTTCAATAAAAAAAACTGCATTGAAATCGGTCCATCCGTTTTAGAGCTACGATGCCACAGACAGATACACATTACAAACTTATACCACCCCTATTTTTTATCGGGGGATAAAAACTAAATAATAGATAGTTATATTATCTAATCACAAGAAATAACAGGTGGCATGTGGCAAATAATTTCAAAACTTAGGTGTTAAGAAATGGGAGCGAACAGCAAACCTAAGTCACCCAAGACCAACCAAAACCCACCCAAGTACTACAACAACAAGTACCCAACAACAACACAACACCACAAGTGTTGGGTACAAGTACCCAAGTACTTCCTACTCTAAGAGATTTATTATTAAAATGATCCACTACTTTCCTAGAAACTAAGGCCGGTTGCACATCAATAATACATGTATCTCGCTCGAATACATCAGATATCCGTAATGAATGTACATATGAATATACATGCCGATATAAAGGGTTTTCTAATCAAAACTTTGTTATTTATAGCGAACTGGTCGAATTGATTTGCATATGCTAGTTTGTGATAAGTAATGGTTGATCGTACTAAGATGTGTCGCTTTTACTTTGATGGGAAAATGGTGGAAGACTTGGAATTATTTGGACAATGAAGTGATAAATATTTAAAGTTGTTTCACTGTTGTTTAGATAGAGCACGTAAAAACATAACTGACCTAGCCCTCAAAATCCCCCGACTCCACCTAGAAAAAGAGCTGTAACTTTTGAATGGCTAAACAGATTTTGATGAAACATAGCTAAGATGATACCCGATCAAACTAGCTTTCGATTAAAATGATCTGCATTGAAATCGGTTTTGGAGCTACGATGTCACAGATATACACATTTATATCTGACGCAGATACACTGATACACAAAAAACACAACAAAGCTGTCTTGTCACCTATTTGGTCCAACTTTGAATCACATACCCATGAAGTACTTGTACGTTTAATTTAATTTTATGGTATTCTCTTCCTTCATGTGTTTTCTTTATGTATGTTGTGTCTCATTTTGTTGTGTCCGTGAATGTTTATTCTGAAATCAGAAATATTCTATTCTATAAATAGATTTCCGTTTATTTAGTATTCTATTCTATTTATTATGAACACCTTTTAATATAGGACCAACACTGAAATCGCGAAATTAAAATCTGCTGATAAACAAAATAGTCAGAATAGGTAATCCAATTTGTTGCATTCGAGTACGCTACACTACACTACGCTACACTACAAATCCGTAATCCTTGCACTTGGCCTAAGATCAGTCATACTGCTCACCTACCATACTAAAACATCACTACAGTAGCTAAACTAACAAAGCAGTACGATCCAGTACTTGTGCTACCTAAACAAACCCTTGACGTGTTATCGCGACGTGCTTGCATCGCCAATTGACGTTATTGACACTCACTGTTTACTTTTGTGCTATGTAAGTATGCGGATATTTGTGGGACAATGCATCGTACACCTTGTCTAACATTTGAGATTTATTGGTGATCTGAAATTCATAGAAAACACACTTTAAAGCAGTTCTTTGCAGTTTTTGCGAAGATTGAACCCGAGATTTGAACGGTCGTAGTCGAAGCCGATTTAAAAACGACTTTAAAATCGGCTTCGACCAAGCTTCGACTATCTTAGTCCGGCATTTCTCGGTAATCGATAGAACTTTTTACGATACTGCATATCTACGCAAATAAAAATTTTCAAAATCGAATCATTTTTATAAGAATTAATTTTGGTTTTAAAAACTTTCCTTTTGTTGAACGTAAATAGATCAAAATCGTATTAAACATGTTAATGGTTTCGTAGCTCAAAACTAGAAAACATAGCTAATCTATCTTATAAAAACCTTATCCTACCATCAACTAAAATTCATTTCACCCAATAATTTCTACCAATTTCTCCGCTCACTTCGCTACATGTACCAGGAGAACATAAAAAGCCGTGCATATCAATACCGCAGCGGTACTCCGAATACATTTACGTTCGAAACATCAATCAATTGTGACTCCCAGCTAACGAGTGCGTTTTCTCCGAGACACATATGCATAGAGAAACCATAATTTAGACATTGGCCCACTCACTAACTCATAGTAGACCGGCGACAGGTTGATTTGGCATGTACACAAATAATACTAACCTACATACATATATACGGTAAGGCGGAGTGCACAATACTCGCTTCCTACTATTTTATGATAGTAAAAATTGTTGCATTGTGAAGGCAATTTCAGCCTTATGGCAAATGATTGACCAAGGTGGATAACATTCAGTCTGATGGAGGATGCTACCATTAGAGTCAAAAGGTAGCTAGAATAAAGTTGAATTAATTTTATCTGACCTCGCATTTTATAGGCTTTCCGTACAATAAAAGGTCAGCTTATACTAAAAATGCATAGTTTGATAATGTAGCCAAACCATATTAAGATCCAGAAAATATACCATTTCGTTGTTCCGCGGGCTTCGGGATTCCAAAAGGTAGAATGGACAATATTTTTTTTATTGAAATCATACATAGGTACTGTAACGAAAAAATTTTGCTTAAGAAATATATTTTAACTCAAATAAAAAAAGTAAAGGGTATTTTTTTTTTTGTAATTTTGTTTAAACTTTCCCATTGCACTGGCAGCTAAGCCTCCAAATTTCATTGAGCTAACATGAAAATCCTGTGACACAAAGATGATGGAGTTTCTTGCCGGTCCTTCTCCATAGAACCTCTATTTGGAACCGCGCACCTAGAGTCTCGATATTTCATAAGTGCCTGTATCTGGTTTCCATGAAATAAAGATCTATTTATTATATTCTATTCTATACTACTGTTAAAAAAGAAATCAACACACTAGTACAAGCTCTATTGTTTTATACTTCCCTACTTCGTTTGAGCCATGTTCCGTGAATCACTCTGTATATAATTATGTGCATACGTGTTTTGATCACATTTTGTAGGCTGCTATTTTGACTGCAACAATATCGCCGTTATTTAGACTCATGCCACTTCAGGGCAACTCCTTTAGAAGGAATCAAGGTCGGACTACTATCGCCGA
The DNA here is from genome assembly GCA_932294325.1 of Allophyes oxyacanthae. Classification (NCBI taxonomy): domain Eukaryota; kingdom Metazoa; phylum Arthropoda; class Insecta; order Lepidoptera; family Noctuidae; genus Allophyes; species Allophyes oxyacanthae. Next base: position 4,077,150 of record OW028625.1, read on the forward strand.
CAACGTGCTCAATATGGAGCAGACGCCATACAATTCCGTTAAATACATACTGATTGTGGTTACTTAATAGTGTTAAAGATACTTTGTAAGCTTAGGAAACCTCTATCCGCCACATTATCTACTAAAAGAAGAAGAGCTGGAAGAGATTTTTTAGAAATAAGCAGTACCTTTGTACTTTATGCTCCTACTTCATATTTCTCATGTATTTTATGTGTGCATTAATTGTTAAATAAAATAAAAATAGACTTACACAGCTAAAATACCTATAGTTTTTTTATACAGGATAATTATTTATGTAGTGCGCATAATTTATAGAGTGATTCAGTCTCTGTACCTAAATGCAACCGCAGTATTGGGATACACTTTAAAACAAAACGAAAATTCGACTTAGTATCAACGCATAATTTACTAGCGCAAGCCATACAAAATCCATTTCTTTTTTTTTTGGTGTGAATTTTAGTGCTGCGGTTGCATTTGAGAACGGTCACTGAAACACTACAAATTTTGCGCACTACATAAATAATTATCCTGTATATCTATAGCATAAAATATTCGTATATTTGTAAGCTGCTTCAACCTGTTCATTTCCCTTCTTTAGTTGTTCTTTCACCACTGAAAATTGTCATCTTTTATAGGTGCCCTAATGTTTTTATTCCCTGCACCCGTAGAATGAACATTTCTATTTCTATTCTTCGAAAAATAGACAAAGCTCATTCTATCGATCTGGACATTACATATTTAGACCATTTAGACACTAACACTGTTAAATAAAACGTATGTAGTAAAAATATAAAAAATGAGTTTTCAAATCTATTATTTATCTGCCATTCACAATCAGCTACTCACAAACGCGAAAACAAAATTTTAGATTTTTTTAGTACATACGCGGTATTTATCATTGTTAGTTACGCGGTATTGACGATAATACATCGTATCAAGTCCATTTTACAATTACCAGTACCTCTACCATGAGTTTTCCGTGCCGTCTAACGTTCACGTTCACATGCAATATTTGTATGGGAATTTTTTCAGCGCCTCTAGCGGTATAGATAGTGAACTAAAGTCACTATACAAATATTGAATGTGAACGTGAACGTTAGACGGCACGGAAAACTCATGGTAGAGGTACAGGAACATATACAGAGACAAACACAATACAGAGCGATGTTTATGATTAATTCTCGAACGATGCTAGAAAATATGAGAAAACATGACATGTATCGTGCACGTATATTTTTCAAATACTGTTCACCACAGGTGGTCTAAATAGCGTCTTCAACAGAATGGGGGTGGGTGAAGTACAAAGGGCTCCCTTGTAAAGTGCACCCTGCGTTTTCTCATGGGATCGATTTTCTAATCAGCAAAATTTGTTGAATGAATAAGTAGTAATGTATATTGCTCAGGTAGCTTATTTGTGTATTTCTACTTCAGGAGCTTCTGCACTTTTCAAACAATATTTTTTCATAAATATATTAAACGTGTATTAGAAATGCATGGTCATATATGTATAAGAGTGTGGATCAGACTATCAAACTGAGCAACTTTCTCTATGGGACCAACATCCTAATCGCGAAAAAATAATCAGCTGTTCCATACGTTTGGCTCGAGTATATTGAAGTTTTGTATGAGACAGCTGATAATTTTTTAGCGATTACGAAATTGGTCCCATTTAAAAAAATGGTTCAGTTTGATGGTCTGATCCACACCCTTAAATATGAGCACGCAATTCTGATACAAGTTGTATAGCATCATAGAACAGCAATCTCTAACCCAGGCGTAGCTTCACTAATCTTAGGCTGTCAAGTCATTATCAGTACCTAATCAAAATCTGCTTATGGAGCAGGAACAGGAGGAGGAGCAGGAGATAGCTGGACATGCAGTTCATCGGTCTATCCAGCTCGGTCCCACACTACGTTTGTGGATTTACGATACAAAAATCACATCCTCTATATAAGGTAAGGTAAGGGTGTTTTTATAAAAAAATGAAAAAGATATGGTGTATAAGGGTGAAAATCTATAAATATAATTAGTTCTAGAACGGCCTACTAAACACCATGATCTCTGTGTTTAATTTATAGGATTAGTAACGAAAATGGCCATAAATGACCAGCACATACCTTAATTAATACGAGTACCAACGTTCACCCACAAGTGTGAACTACACCCAACGGCGCTGTAAATAACAATCTGCGCAAACGAGCTAGTGATGTTGATACAGCGGTGTCCACAAATCACGCTACACTCGTGTAGACACCGTGTGGACACTCGATGTGTGCTCGATTGTGTCCAGTGTGGCTGACACTCTCGCGAAATATTACTCTGGGGATAATACTGTTTAGAAATGGGTTAATAATGATGATGATGATTTTTGTTAGTTTTTATTTCATTTAATTTATGATTATTTTGCGGATTTACTCACGTTAATATTTCGAGTCTGCTGGACTAGTTTTATACAGGTTTAGTTCTTATTTTCGAAATACATTTTTGCGAAGTCCATTTCTACATAACCAAATCATCGAAGAGCTGACTAGCTGAAAATGTAATATAAAAAAAATGTAGTTTTGTATTGTTGATGGGGCAATTTGGGAGAAGCCTATGTCCAGCAGTGGACTGGAACCTAATAATAAAATGGCTTTATGGTTTTTATCCGCCGCTAGATTGAGTCAGTGTCAACACTCTTGATGCAAAATACGGCTAGAGGCTGCATTTCCAGCAGAACTGAGCAGCCGAGTAAGTTAAGCGGTGCGCTACGAAAAATTCCACCAATAGAATTACTTCACTCGTAAGTCCGCACTAATCATATTGGTGAATTTTTGTCTCGTGAACCGCTTAGCTACATCCTATAGCTCTGGTGGAAACCCAGCCATATTCATGACTGGCTGCGACCACGGCTCCAAAGGCAGCAATTTTTGAAAAAAAATTGTAGGTTTACCTATGTCCTTTCTCATGACGCACACTAATTCCTTGTCAAATTTCATCAAGATAGGTTCAGCCGTTTAGTCGTGAAAATGTAACACATTAACAGACAGAGAGACAGAGTTACTATAGCATTTAAATTTAAAAATTCATAGACAATAGACGAATATACGGTTGAATTATGTTGCTTTAGTATCTCATGTCTTTCGATTGACTTATGTGCCGTTCGCTTGTGTCAAGTGTTTGATATTGCGAATAGCTGACACCATCGTGACAAAAGGTTAGACCCAACATGCTATTGTTCGAATGTGATATGATTATTTGGTAATCCCTGCGGCATAAAGGCATTCTATAGGTCATTTGATAGTTGGTCTGGCAAACAAAGACATATTTTAACATGTGTATGAAAACTTAAAATACTATCGAAATAAAGTTCATCGATTAATTATATTCAAAGACTGAAAAATGCCGATAGGAGTGAAACACTTTAGATCTCCTTCGAGAAGTCAGTGATGGGTATGCAGGGACTGTCTTTTTTTTTCGGTTTCGGATTTTTTTCTGGATGTAAGGCTTAAAGATCTGGTCAAATATGGCCATCAATATTAATGGTAAACGTTTCCCGTATTCCCCAAAAGCCATGTACTATTCTCTTTGTTAACAATCATTATTTCCGCAATTTTATGTACCAATAGCATATCTAGATTAGTTAGGTTAATAACGATTTAGCATACGGCGCACTTATCTGTAGTACACATCTACGCCTACCATATTTTCTTTCCAGACGAAGTTTGTTTACCACTACTAATGTTAACGGAAATTCTTTATCTCTAGAAATTTATTCGCCCTCGCCAATCAGTTTTGCATACGACACGCTCACTCCACGCGTCGTAAACCAGTGGTAGGGCCGTTACTCATAATGTTATGATAATCCATCGAGTGGTTGTACGAGTGACTTGCGCCACTCACTCGCCTTGTGTAAACGAGGCATAAGTAAACTTTACACAGAGCTATTGTTGAGCAAAGTGCAAATGAAGTAAGTATGGCTTGAGTTGAAATGATTTATGGTCAAAAACTTTGCATTTAGGATTGACCAGGTGTACGTGGATTTCAGATATTTTGCATGAATTAACAATTTGCCTTTGTTATACGTCGTATGAAAGTGAATGTTTCTTAACATTAATTTGAATTTATATGTAAACAATAGAGGGATTTTCATTGCTTCTGATAACCTCGAAGAGATCCCTACATTTGTTCAAACGTGTGATTATATCTTTGAATATTAAATGCTCTAAGGTGATTATGTAGTCATTATTAATTTAAGTTAGTTATATATTAAGTTTTGTCATTTATTGTTTAAGAGTGACCTTACGAAGCTGGCATAGTCACTACAGTGAACTGAAGCCTCAACAAAAATTTGAATAAAAAAATAAAATAAAAATGTGATTATAGTTGATCGATCCTGCCACGCATCGCACAAACTATCAGGGTAGCCTGATACCGTCGATTATTGTTGTTGTACTTCTTTTGTTGTGTAGGTATGTCTTATCCTTTCTATGTGCGTAATTTTTATTATTTTTTTATTTTATTTTAGTGTGTGTTGGTTTTTGTTATGTCTACCTAAATGTATTTTCTTTCTTTTCTTTCTGTCTTTCTTTCTTTATAATTATTGATTTCTGCGATAAAACTTTTGAATCACATTGAAGTTGCATAAACAGTACCGGTGCTCAGACTGTTTCCCCAATTAGAATATTCTATCGGAAAAGAAACATTTTTTTTTGTTTTTTTTTTTGACCCTCTCTTGTGTTTTCTTGTGTCATGGGTACAGTTTACAGACATAAATCTCACATGTACATACACCCAGACCCGAAACAACTATCTGTAAGCCGTACAATTTTTTTTTTGTCAAGCGGAAATCAAACCCGTAACATGTGGCGCAGAAAGCTCGCTTAGCCACTGTGCCAACCGTGTGGCACCGTTATCATGGATAATGTTTGTCTTTCAATCTCAAATACTAGGTACTCACACTGTACAATCGGCAAACTTTCCGGTCGACCATCCTTTAGGCTAAAATCGCTTGCGCCCGGCGTCCAAACGCAGAGGTACTAATTCTAAGCGGGCCGCAGTCGTTCATAGCATTTTGTTTGGGAAATGTATCACCGCGAAGTATCGTGATAGTACAATATACAATACATAACACAGTCAACAGCTCAACAATATTTCATCTGCCATATGCTTAGCAGAACCATATTTCAACCTTCAGTCCCGCAATCAGCATTTCAAAAGAGTTGGATCCTCATAAATATGGTATACGTATCAAGCATGGATATACGCATGACTTTGCATGGCTTTGCATCGCAATATGACGATAAGTTGTATTTACGTGGAGCAAATCTGATGGAATTTACTGTTACACTAGAATGTATTTGGAGAAGTTTACTCAATTTCAATTTATTTCCTTAAATATTTACAATACCTACCTATAATATACCTTCCATTGATCCCAAACTAGGCTAGGTTTAATACCGCCTGCTAAGCCTCATGTTTATAAGCTGTCAATTCTTCTAATGATACACGTTTCAAGCAAATAAATATTTTTCTTTTTTTCTTCGATCAAGATTACTATTTTTCTAGATAGCCCAGTAGGCGTAGCTTGGACTTTTCAACCTTCCTCACTCAAATTAATTATCAAAATTCAACACTTAAAAAACGTAATGGTTACAAAATAAACGAGTAATTGCTATTTACAACCAAGTACTTGGTTCGGATAGATAGAACATGCCAAGAAATAGAAATAGAAATTTATTCTATCAAGTTCAAAGTTGTGTTCAAGTTGACATATCTACACTGAAATAACGCAATGGCTAGAAATAAACAAGTTGTTGCTAATTACAACCGAATAACTTGGTTCGAGTAGAGCTTGCAAAGTCGTTTTATTAGTGACGAAAAATTTGAATATTTTACCTATTCTGACATTTATTCTGACCATGATTAACATGAAATTTTCTCGACCTTTCTCACTAACATTACCTATATATACCTACATAAATTGTGCTTTTTTTCACGAAGTAAGCTGACACTCCTGACACATCGCTGATGGCTCTGGCAGAATACTGACACTACAGCCTTCAACTAGTACTATGTACTTATGACACAATGACTATAGTTATTATGCCTTTTGATAGAACTTTAGATAGGACTGGTACGTACCTCGATTATTATCATAAATTTATCTAATAGGTGGTATTCGATAATATAGAGCATATTAATAACGCGATACGGCACCTTTTGTGAATGGAGCTGGTGATGTAAAAATATAAGGTCCAAACTTTCTACTCCCGATACCTTTAAGGGGTTACTGTACTCATCATTATGAACATCTAGTACTATGGAACCAACAAAAAAATCGCGAAACAAAAATCTGCTGTTCCATACATTTAATGGTCAAAGAATAAGCATTGCCATTCAACGTGGCAATGCTGCCAGTCTTCTGGGCACGCTACCAATTGACAGCGATGAGGAGGAGTACTTTGACGCCTAGGTGCTCAGTTTTATATTAGTATTTATTTTATTTTATTTTATGATTTATTTAATCGAGTAAGTAATAGTTATTTAATTATTAGTTATTTCAATATATTTGTCCATTTTCGTACATAATCCTAAGAATCCTTAGTTATCTATAACATAACAGTACAGTTTTATTTCAGGCCTAACTGCCTCATTACTTTTTATCGCCCTACTAACAACAATTGTTATTTTAATTTCTATCAGATAAAGACCAAAACTTAGCAAGTTACCAAATAAAGCTACCAATTATGCAGGTAAGACTGGAATTCCATACAAATTTCTAAAATTGTGAGAGAGTTCTGTAATTTTTCAAGACCACATAGTTTTTTTTTGATAAACCATTATAACAAGAACCCCGACTCCAACTAGAAAAAGAGCTGTAACTTTTGAACGGCTGAACAGATTTTCATGAAACATGACTCAGAACACTCGGGATAAATTTATCTATGACACAAAAAAACTAAACTAAAATCGGTTCATTCGTTTGGGAGCTACGATAATACAGACAGATACGCAGACAGACACGTTAAACTATAACACCTCTCTTTTTTTTCGGGGGTTAAAAAGAAAGTTTGTGACTATCGTCGTAGCTTCGCAGTCCTCAGCTAAACATAGGCTGCGTTCATAAATCAAGATAATGACCACAATCACCACGACAACCACACAGATGAAAAAAATTGTGATAACCGAGACTACCAGTACCTCTACCATGAGCTTTCCGTGCCGTCTAACGTTCACGTTCACATTCAATATTTGTATAGTGACTTTAGTTCACTATTTATACCGCTAGAGGCGCTGAAAAAATTCCCATACAAATATTGCATGTGAACGTGAACGTTAGACGGCACGGAAAACTCATAGTAACGCTTAGTAATTTACATCAACTAAACATTAGAACTCCTTATTGAATATATTCTTATTATAAATACATCCTTAACGTTAACAAAAAAATATAACAAAAAACAAAAATTACAAAGTATCCTGTAAGTATATTATTATTTATTCAAGGTTGTCTGGTAAACATCGCCAAGTACGATAAGACCGCCCTTTGTACATTTCTTTTTCTAATTATTGTATCTTTTCTTCTATTACTGGTGTGCAATAAAGTATTGTACACTCATATTCTAGTTCCCACACATACACACAATAAACCCTGCCCTTCATATTACATAATATACCATCTTCTGCTCCGAATTTGCATTATTATGACGTCCATGGAGCACAAAGGTTCTAGAATAAAAGCAGCGTCAAGCACTTTGTGGTGTTTGACATTTAGCTGATCTAGACACATAGTTGGTTCAACTTTGAGACACAGATCCATGAAGTCTTCATTCTATTATTAAAGTCAAGTGAGTGTGTGAGTGTCATTATTGAAGTGTTCATTTCTCTTTCACCCAAAGGTTTGCTGGAAGAAAACTCATTCTGAGTTACGCTCGCCTTTGTGCATATATTTTTAAATTGTTTATTTTTTTCTATATTCCATATTTTGTGTACAATAAAGAATAAGAATAAGTATTATTTTTTTTAAACTTTCCCTAGTGTTTCTCAATATCGAGGTTACAGTTTAGAAACAACTATCTACAGATCATACAAATAATTGCTGCGTGCGGGGATCGAACCCGCGGCACGTAGCTTAGAAAGCTAAACGCTTAGCCACTGCCCCAACCTTGTCGTTTGTTCTTTTTATTTAATTTTATGGTATTTTCTTCCTGCTTGTGTTTTCTTGTGTTCGTTCTGTATGTTGTGCCTCATTTATTTGTGTCCAAATAAATGGTTAGTCTATTCTGTTCTAATACAAAATCAAAAATCTTAAGACCTCATAAGTAAAATTGAATAATAATCCAATGCACGAACCGTTACAGAGCATAAAGTTTGTTTAATATCATTATAATATTAAAATGATAACGCTCAGGCACCTTCTAACTGTAACATGTTAGGGTTGTTACTCGTTTAATGTTTGCGCAAAAATAAAAGGCATCCTTTAAAGTTCTATTGTAATAATTTCACAGTGGTGTGGATGTAAAATTAACATACAGAATGTATTCAGCTGCGAATCTTCCAGTGCAAAATGTTGACTGAGGAAATGTTGATGTGTGTGAGACTTGTAACAAGTTACGTATGGTTTCCGACTAAGTTTAGAGTCTAAAATTAGTCGTGAATCATACAAAATTTGTGGTCTAAACTTAAGACCAACTCTTATTTTTCTACGAGTCATGTAAATTGTAAGGAAGAGTATGAGGTATACGCATTTTGATACTGATAATTTACACCAATGTCTACAGAAATGGTTTGTAAAAACGATATAAATCGATATAAATTATAGTTTTATAATTAATCTTTATGAACTATGATAACCTTTTTTAAAGTTTTGTACAATATTTGGTATAGCACCCTAAGCCCTCATAAATATGTGTGGTAACCCTGCACTATGTATGTATGTGTGGAGCGCGCGCGCCGCGTCCGCGCCCGTGGGCGAGCGGTAGCACCCACGATATCGAAGGACAATGTACCGTAAGAGAAACATATTATACAGCGCGAGATTGTTTTATTATTAATTTCGTTAACGTTTATTAAGGAATAAATAAGTTCGCAATTTTGAAAATAAACATAACGTGAATGATCTTTAAAAATTGCATAATGAACCATTTGAAATTAAACCTTAGTTCTTTTTAACCCCCGACAAAAAAGAGGGGTGTTATAAGTTTGTAGTATGTATTTGTGTATCTATGTGGCTGTGTATCTGCGTATCTGTCTGTGGCATCGTAGCTCCAAAACGGATGGACCGATTTCAATTCAATTTTTTTTAATTGAAAGCTCTTTTATTCTTGTATCATCTTAGTTATGTTTCATGAAAATGTGTTCAGCCGTTCAAAAGTTACAGCTCTTTTTCTAGTTGAAGTCGGAGGTTTTTATTTTATTAATCCAAAATAAGGAAAAATCCAAATTAATAACTATCACTAAGACTAATTATTGATTGATTCACTTGTCAATCTTTTACTTTTACCTACTCAGTTGTGGACAAAATATCCTTGACATCGTTATTCTACTTTAATAATTGAGCATAGCATGCGTGGGAGGGCTAAGTAGATAATTTATTATTTATTTTTTATAATAGTTAATATTTTAAATTATAATTTTAGGTCTAATAATTTGTATGCTTTTTTAAACCTATTTTGCATAGCATTTATATGGTCAAATATATGGCAACTTACCGCGACTATGTAGGAAGAATTGTACAAACCCATTATTTCTTGCAAATAAAGAACATTCTGATAGTGAAACCGCCTATTTTTCACACGTTATCTTCCTTCCTGAACTTGAATGCCATTGCCAGATCTAGCTCAGCGTGAAGTTTTCGTCTGGCAAACTAGACAATGGGTAGTATACCAAAATTGTTCTTTATCAGTAATCTGTTCATTGGCCAATACATCTGACTTGATTACCAATTGAGTAGGTACATATTCATCTGCCTAGCCTTTCCCCAACAACGTTGAAGTCAGCTCCCAGTCTAACCTGATGCGGCTAAATATCAGTGAATACCATCTAACCTCCGCCACCCGATTACTGGGAGACACTGATACCCGAAGGATAGACCGGTTGTCAGACTTTTTGAGCTGCTGACTCCCGTAACGACTGTCATAGATATTCGTATGACAACTGGGAGCAACTGCTTAGCGTGCTTTCCGGGGCACGGAGGGGTCTCGATGTTCGAAGACACAGTCACCCACCCAAAGACTGACCGCGGCAAAGACTGCTTAACCTCGCCAATCGATTGATCTGCGCGGTAGCTATGTAGCCACGAGCTTAACACATATTCGAGCAATTCGAATTAATTAAGCTCGTCAAAATTAATACAAGTTTTTAAACTGTCAGGGTCAATAACATTAGTATTAGAGTTAAGAACGGGGTATTTACCATGTTTATTACTTTCTTGCGAGCTTCCGATATATGGGCAAACATATTATTATTTTCAGCCTGTGTTGTCCCACTGCAGGGCAAAGGCCTCCCTCTCCTTTTTCCACTCACAAACACTCACAAACTCACAAACAGGGCAGCGTAGACAGAGCACGGCTAGTCAGTAATTCAATGACCAAAGAAGCCTCCTCAATAGACTGTCAGTATTACTCGGTGCTGCCACTTAATTAATTTAATTTTGTTTAGCAGAACAACTTTGAATAAAGATACTCAAAGCCAATGACCAAAGAAGCCTCTCAGAACGATGATATTTTTAGTTTTTTTTTTTTTGTATTAATTAAGCTTAGATATTTTTATGTTTTGTGCGTCATACTGGGCGTAGAAATAAAAACTTTTTCTTTCTTTTTTTTCTTTACATATAAAACAAGCAAAAAAAAAAAGTATGCGATATTTTGTTGCAAGCGATGGCGCTTGCTTGCTTGCTTATAAACATGGTAAATACCCGGTTCTTAACTCTAATAACAAAATTAATACATTGACGATGAAGCACCCTGTATAGTTTATAGTCCCGTGGCGTTTCCATTCCTCGTTTTATAGGGTACCGGGTAACACCTGATTATCTGTTCGCATTGTGCCGGACCTGCGCAATGTTTCACTAACACTAGCTTCATTTATATTGTTAAATTGCCGATTAAAAATTAATTATTAACAATTCAGTCGAAATTTATGGTCTTATTATATATATAAAGTTTATAAATATAAAGTTTATGGTCTTATTTTAATAATCCAAAATATTTTAGGAGGTAAATCTATAGGTTTCAAAGAGCCCTTTAAGCAAAAAAAAAATTAAAAAAAAATACTTTTTCAAAATTAATAAAAATAAAAATTGATGTTTTACCTGGCGGGCTCGGCTACTCTGACACGCATCGCATCGACTTGCCACCACCCGATCTTAATGCCTACATAAATTTTGAATCTACTGCAGCTTTAATTTGATACATAAAATGAATTCTATGCCATTCATAGATTTTAGCTCTAAAATATTTTGGATCATTAAAATAACACATTATATACAGGCTGACTAATTGAACGAGGGAAACATTGAACATCACCTTAAATCGTAGTATGAATTTTTATTTTGTTTTGGAGTGAATTTTAGTACCTACTGTGGTTGCATTTGCGACCGGACACTGAACCGTTATGCAAATATTGCGCACGACATAAAAAAATATCCTGTATAATAATAATAATATCTTTTTTATTTCGTAAGTAATATTCATAGAGGAAAAATAGAGGCAAAAAGAAAAAGAGGAAGACCAAGAAGAAACTACATTGATCAGCTGAAAGAAAAAGCGAATATATAAGAAACATATAAAGATTTAAAAGATTTGGCATTAGATAGGACTGAATGGAAATTGGTACACCGACAAGTGCTTAGAACTTAAATTTTGGATTGATGGAATATTCATAGAGTGTTAGTAACATGGTAGCTTATTATCATATATAACTCCTGTCTTAGCTCTTAAGAACGTATTATAAACTCCCTTTACGCAGTTTCAATGTCGCTCACTAAGTAACTTTGGGGCAGTTACCTACTGTATTGTGCATACATTCTACCAATTATCTCACACTGGCCTTCGTAACAATGCCTTTATTTATACAACATATAAATCTAACGAGCAGTTAGTACCGCAATAAAATACAATTACACACAGCTCTATGATCACATAATTGTTTAATAATGTGCTAATGATTATAAAAAGTTTTCGTGCTCAGCCAAGTATGAAATTACGAAGCACTTATTACGAAGCCTGTACTCAGATAGCTTCATAAAGTTAGGCAAATAAAGTAATTGCACTATAATATTATTTTGCAGGTTAGGGACCTTCCACATTCAATACTTTAACAGCAGAATCGCGCGTTTTCGCGTTCTTTATTTACTTTTTGTAAGCAAAAGGCAGCCAACGAACGCGAAAACGCGCGCTGCTAAAAGTATCGAGTGTGAACGAACGCTTAGGTTTTATGTCAGTTTCTAAATAGGTAACATGGACTACCTGTATTAGACTTTACACTAAACGGCCCGGAGCATGGCAAACTGCGGATCTAACGCGTAACTAAAATGGTATTGTACATCGACTCTGGTAATAAGATAGAGACTAAACTTCGAGCTACCTTGAAAAAAAAATACTGATCATAAAGATGGGAGTCCCAACTTTATCCCAACAACGATTCTTTTTCTCTTCTTCTAAATTAGTAACCTTTACACCGACTTTGTACACTTCTTTCACCTGTCAATAAGCCTGATTTACTGCACATCTACTATAATTCTTGGACTTGGTACTGTTCGTCCTAGTTTCCACAAACCAAAACCAGTACCTAAGTATCACATACTAGTCCAATCAATTCCTAAACTTCCTTACTGTCCAACAATTACAACCATCTAATGACCTAACAATACGACCAAACTGGCCTATATCGACACAAGCAATTACAATAAACTTAGTATTACGTACGAAACAATTGTTTAAATACGGAACGTTGGTCGTAACGTACGTAATGGCGCCGGCGCATATAAACGTGTAGCCTGCATGTCACAGTAATGATGTGAGCGGGTTAGGTTGGGTTTAGATTAGCGGAGATTTTCGTTTATTCGTCGGTGGTGACGTAATAAGTATTTTGATGGTAATAAAATTTTTATCAGGATTGCTTGTCTCATCTGAGCCGCGAAAATAATTATATTCTTTCTCAGGGGATCATAATATGATTCACATTACAAATGTCAAAGTGTCCATCTGTTTCACATCCTGTAAGGTTCATATTCAGCTGTCATCTGTTTGACAGTTTTGTGGAGATTCTTGGATGAATTGCTTAATGTGGCCTTTTTAGGCCAGTGTTCTTTTGATTGTACCAAATGTGTCCTTATAGAAAATGGTGGACCATACAAAGTCCTTGTATTTGCCTAAGCTTGACAATTTCTTCCCACAGGTGTTGAAAGTCATCTAACTGTGATAGGCTGTCGACCCGCAAACTCTGGTGCAGGAAATCTATTATTCCTAAAGGACAATTCGGCATGACAGTCGATGAAGAAACTATGAACAGTAGTGAAAATGTTTTACGTAGATATGTAATTGACCCTGTTCCACTCTCTCCCTGTGGTTATCGTACAAGACACCTAAAGGATTATGTCAAGAGAACAGACAGCAACATCCTCCTGTGAGCTTATCAAAACATCTAAACGCTGCGATAAGTAATACCTACGTTTGCCGAGCAAGGTGATCAGGAAGCAAGAAAAACCTGTTCAACGGTATTTTTGACGACTCCAACCTGATATATGGATGCGGTGCGGTGACCCAAACGATGATGCACTTATCATCGGGTCTGGCGTGCCTTGACATCTACACGCGGAAGATCTAATGGATACTACTGATAGCGCCGTTCTTGTGGCCAACTTCTAGACTAACACCATCGACTCGCTAAAAGAGGAAGATGATTATGATCGTATTCTCTCAGTACAGTTAGGACAGTTAGGGCAGTGAGGACTTACTGGGCTCATCTCTACATAGTATAAAAAAGTCGCTTTTTGCGTCTGTCTATCCTCTAACTCCTCCTAAGCCACGCAACGGATTTTGATGCGGTTTTCATTATCATTTTGAGCATTTCTACCGGAAGGTTTATATGTATAATACTTTCATATTTATTATAAGGATAGTGGAGAAATTTCACCCGTGCGAAGCCGGGGACGGGTCGTTAGTGTTGAATAAAGTTAAGGACGGCACGGTTGGCGCAGTGGGCAGATTGGCTACGTGCTGCGAGTTTGATAACTGTTCGGAACAAATATTTGTATGGCCAGATAGTTATTAAAGCTGGAGGTCTGGTGACATGTATGTCTGTAAGCTGTACCCTGGATACAGAAGAAATCATAGTTAGGGGTAACGTTTTAAATAAAAAACTAAAAAAAATTAGATGGGTATATAGGAAAATAGGGATGATTATGGATAGATATGTGGTGTAACCAAGTCAATAACGTTGTATAAGGCTTTGGATTGAAGACTCTTCTTCCCAGATGGCTTCCTTCCAAATTGGACCACAAAATCCGGTACTCAGCCTTCTACATCCAATTCACTCCAGCTGCCTTCATGTTAGTGGGAGTACTACAAACCATTACGTTTGCGATTCGCAGTTTCAACTTAAGAATTCGTCTGCTCCCACCACTACTTCAGCTTGCTAATTCTTTATGATATATCGATGACTCAACTGCATTATTAAAACTAAATTCCTTACAAGAATTGATAATATCAAAATTGAGCAAACCAAATCTTCGGTGTTTCTTGGCTTCCATATAGACAGCGGCCTGACTTGGTCCACACATATTGACAAGTTGTGTGCTAAACTCGGTAGTGCGTGCTTTGCTCTTAGCCGTCTACGAAGAGTGGTGTCAGTGGAGGTTGTGCGTTCATGCTATTTCGCAACAGTGCATTCCCTACTCCAGTACGGTGCAGAGCTATGGGGACGTGCCGCGGATAGAGAACGAGTTTTTAGGATGCAGAAAAGAGCTGTGAGAGCAATCACTGGTGCAACCCAAACAACTCACGCAAAGCCTTTTTTCATTATGCACAGGATTCTCACGTTACCTTCATTAGTAATAATGCAAGTCGCCATATACGTAAGAGAAAATCTTAGTAGTTACATGACACACGGGGATGTACACACATATAATACACGAGGCTCCAAAAAACTAGTGGGAACTTGCTACAAGCTAACTAAATCTAGTAAGGTAACTCATATAATGGGACATACGGTGTATAACTGTCTACCAAGTACTGTGACGTCTGCTTCTAGCATGACTGTCTTTAAAATGAGATTAAAAAACTGGCTTATCGAGAAAGCGTTTTACGAGTTCAGCGAACTGACTGAAAAATAAATTATTATTATAGATTATGAAGATTATTATGAAGATTATGAAGTGAACTTAAATATTATGTCATGATAATAATGTATAATGTATTTGACGTGTAATGGAAATTACCAATAAATTGATTTATGATTTATGATTTATTCAAGAAAGTCTTCCGCACCAATGTGGCAATAGCCGTATGTCCTTATGCAAGTCCACATGTCCACTTATCTGTAACGGTCACGACGCGAGATTGCCGTCGATTGTTACTTTCGCGTTAAACTTTTATTATCATCGCATTAAAGCTACGTTATGCAATCCTAACTCACGACTCTCGTACGTGTTGTGTGGACCCGCCCTTATCTTGATTTTCATTCATGTTAAACTTTAGTATAATTATAATGATATGGTTATCATTTTACGTGTATGTTTTTGAGTTATTTTGTTAAGTAATGAGAGATTGGATAAAGATGTAGTTGTTGCAGCTGTTCCATACAAATAATTTAATATCACTCTGTTAAATAACACTACTCTTTTGCAGTGTTATGTTCCTAACGGTGAGCAAGGTCGCCAATGCTCCTTGGGGAAGCGTCGCCGCTTCGTGTTGGCAGTACTGCCCCCTTACTGCCAACACGCTGCTAGTAGGAGGGTTGGCAACAAGCAAGTGAAGCCCCTGGTTTTGCAAGCGTCCATAGGCTATGGTAAACACTTACCATCAGGCGGGCGGAACGCTTGTTTGCCACCTTAGTGGTATAAAAAATGTATGGCATAGGGGTTTTTAGGGTTGCTCCCATAGTAAAAGTTGTTAATAATTATGAGTACAATAACCCGTTAAAGCAAGTGTCCTATTTTCAAAGGCACTCCGTATAAATATCCAAAGTTCTTCATTAGGACTAAACTGTTGTTGAACAGAAGGCCGTATGCTGGAGCCCTGGGTTGCGCTAATTTTATTATTGTCTTTTTCTACTGGTAGATCCTTTGTGTCATAACGGCCTATGGCCATAGCGCTGATCCCCTCCACTTTCCACGAGCCATTTTCATCGCTCAGTTTAGTACTTATGTAATTTCTTTTCTATCTAGCTTTTACATCTTGGACAAGTAACTGTCCCCCATATTTTTCTCCCTAACTTTCAATATACAGAGTGTATTATATAAATGAACATACAGATCTTCTTTAACTTCATGTTTCACTATGTTGGTATGTTAATTACCTTTAGCATTCCCGGTGAGAGAGGAATCTCAGCTCATTCACATCCTACGCAAATATCTACAGTAAATGGCTTAGTTAGCACGGTTAATGCTGTTAGACGTAAACTATCTTAGCTATGAAAGCTTGTAATTGTTATAATAATTTACAGACCATACTGTATCGTGGCCATAGGTAAAAAAAACATAGAGCATAAAAAGTATAGACTGATCCTACAGGAGTATGAACCATGAGTACGGGAACTACAGTTGAGTCCGATATTATGTCACACAATGATATTTTACAAATGTCATTAATGTCACACGTATAAATCATCGATGTTTTAAAATCAATTTGTCATGCAGTGACAACATCAAAATGATCAATGCCTAGAATCATCACTCGATAGTGACCAAGACTGAATGAACGTGAACTGTGGCTTCGGTTGTGACATGGCAATGACAAGATGACAACATGCAATATGGATATACCAAAAATGGATATATGCAAAGTGAACACTGGTAGTCTTTACTTCAAACTAGGAATCGAATCCAGGACATCAAAATCTGAAAGCGAGTTTGAAGCAAACAGACCGAAATAATAATTAAAATAAACTTCAATTAGTTCACGTAATTATACTTTCAACTTACTCATACTGTTAAGAAACCGCTCCATACATACATACATAGATACATTAATTGCGGTAAAGGGAGCATTACAAAACAAATTGTCTGTAGCCGGCGCCCGCGCAGTAATTGCAATTGTAGCGAGCTTACAAAATGTCGCCAACACTAACGTGGCAAATGTTTTGCGTTTTATGTTATTACGTAGTGCTAATATTATAACATTGTTTGTGTAGGTCATAATATAGTTAATGTTTAGACACTGTGACTAATTACTAAGATTGTAAAAATAATTAAATCCCACTTTAAGCTTCTCATTTTTATGGGACCATCTTGGAACTAATAATAACCTATACAGGGTTATTTGTAATTTACCGGCAAAAAACGACAACGACGACGGTAATGCTTTATGAGATCAAAGCACTCATCAATATGAACAACTTTTACTATAGGACCAAACATAAAATCACGAAAAAAATTAAATCTTTTCATACCTTGCTCGATCAAAATTCAACAAAAAGAAAAAAATAGACAGAAAAAAAAGAGAAAAAAGAAAAGAAGAGAAAGAGAAAGGAAGAAAGTTTGCAACTTTTTTTCGCGATTTCATGTTTAGTCCCTTAGTAAAAATTGTTAATATTTACAAGTAATTTCATATACATCATCAAATTAAAAAAAGAATCATTCAAAACGGTTCAGAAATACTCCAAATACCTGAGATATAAAATATTAAAGCATCCATCAGAAAAAAAAATTGTTGAAATTTTAGTTCAGTCCTTATCCATTTTCCCATGACTAAACATGGTCCCACCATATTAGAACACGTCCACATACAAACCGTTATCTCTCACGTCTATATCGTTCTAATTAAGAGCAAGCCGCTACTGCTTCATTAGACGTCAAGTGACGTCGCTGATAAGACTCGTTATCAGTAATGCATGGCAGCTAGTATGTATAGGTACACAACTGATAACATCGCGTAATTGTCGGATTATATTGATGTAATCTCTAATTAAGTTAGCGAGCCTACCGCGGCTACCGGTAGAAGACCTGTGTTTGATTCGCCTGGTGAAACCCTGGTGAGGTGGCTCCTGCGGCCCCACATTTGTTGTGTAGTACCTAAGCTTGATTTATGAAAATAGTATCCATGGAGTTTCTTGCCGGTATCTTCTCCAGGACCAACCCACTTGGAACCGTGCGCCTAGAATCACGACGTTTTGAAAGTGCCTGCAAAGGCCCAGTTGAAATAAAAATCTTTGACTTTGACTTTGAAATAAAAATGGTTTTCTAGGTTGTTCGTACAGGGCATGATTCTGTTACTTGACCCGTAGCAAAGTGACCTATTGCGACATTGCAACATATCATTTATTTGTAAGAATGTAGTACTATAATTTATTTATTATAGGTGCTAGCGGGAGAGAGAAAGAGTTCAGAGCTCAGTTCAGGGCTCATAAAGATTTGCGAGTACTATCTAACGTTATCACATCCACCCCATGATTAAGAATACAATAAATTATATTTATTCAGCACGGACAGTGACAACAGACAAGAGAAAAATAAAATAAAAGATTTCATAAACCTTTAAACTATAAAAAACAGACACTTATGAGAACAAAATAAAAATAAAAGTAAAATAGTCATCATAAAATATTGCATTATATTGTCAAGTATACCCATGTCGAAAGGGTAGCAGGCTCAGCATTTGCTTACATTTGATTGCAACCCAACACATTGTCCACACCCTTTAGGCCTTTACAACCACATTAAACTTAGAGCCAGCTGGTCAGCTTGTAACTGCCATGGCAATCTTATTCAGAAGCAAATCATTATTATCCTTTCTTATTTTTTGTTCACATTAAATTACATTATTCTCGCAACTCTTACAAAATTTTACTTATCAAGACTGCAATCTATTATTTTAGTTTCTTCCTGGTTCTTCTCCATAGGACCTAGTATTTGGAACCGCGCACCTAGAGTCTCGACATTTCATAAGTGCCTATATCTGGTTTACATGTAATAAAGATCTATTCTATTCTAGAGTAGAATCAAAGTACCTCACATTACCATAGCTTGAAGCTGTGTCCACCCAAAAAAGGAAGCAAGCGTGAACTTATAAATTAACAGCCTACCGCTATTACCGATTTAAGGCTAGATACATACGAATGAACTCCCCGGGGCCCGCTATCGCATATTCTTAACTCTTGTTGTATCTCAATCATTTATCTATAAACTGGATGCATGCGAGATGCGCTGGGCTGGCTGGCTACCGTGTATCCGTAACCTATATCGTGACGACGCTGTTTAGCAGGTGTGGCAAACATTTTTTTATTGATTTTATATTATAAAAAAGCACTGTAGTGTAGATATCATCTTTACCAATTTTCAAAACTTTGTTTTACCGATGCGCAAGAGCTGACTGGAATTCACTAAAGTCTATTTTTTTATCCTAAATCGTCGCCTTAGTGCTTAATTGTTCAATCCAACATATGTTTCATTCTAAAGAACAAGGTATTTTTTGTGGCTCTATTTTGAAAACTAAACTTAATTTTTAAGATTTTTTAGCAAAATAATCAACTACTCCTATAAAATATAACCATTGGTGGATTGAACAAATAAGCACTGAAGCGACGAAATAGTAATTTGACAGATGTAAATGTCAAATCACGCCAAAATGAACTTTATTTAAAAATAGCTATGACCAATAAGACGTTTTAGAAGTGTCACTATCTTAAATTAAAAAACAAAGTGTAGGTCAGTTTATGGATGTGCATTTGCAAACATGCAGACTAAAATGCCTTTACAGCAATATGGATAAATGCGAGCATGAAGCTAAAATTCAACTAAGACTTTGAAATTTTGCCGAAGGTTTGTACTCTAGACAGTGAAAGAGAAAATATAGATACATATATGTATAGCTATACTTGTAATTGGAAACGTAAGATTTAATAGTATGGTAATTAAGTAGTTAAAGTGCACCATAATAAACATATATTAAGATGTTGCACTCTGTATGTAGGTAGAAGTCAGATATTATTGGCAATATATCAGTCGGATGCCTAATTTATTAGATAAGTCCGTAAGGGCTTTTAGCTTTAGTTTTAAAATATTATATCTAGAATATTTTATGTCGGTAATTAAAACCAATCATTAAAAAAACATTAAACAAGCATCCGAAACCTCCTGTTTCTGCTTTTAAGGAAATAAAATTTACTCCAATTTGAAGATTTTTTTTTTTTTTTTTGTGAATTAACGTTGCCCCTCGCTAGGATTTCTCCTGTATCGGGGGTAAAGTTTACAAACATACATGTGACATGCACATACAACCTTATCCATATTCTTATTTATATATCATTATATTCTTTATTGTACACCAGTAACACAAAATATACATATTAGAATTACACGAACATAAATTTTACAATGGGAGACCTTATCGCGCACGGCAATTTCTTCCAGATAACCTAGAAGAAAGTAAACTTGTTAATAAGATTCGTAATAATTGATACCCGTAAAATATACACCATGTCTTATAAAACCCAATAAATAAGATCTAAACCATAAACTTATTATACGTTTATGATCTAAACTCAAAGCCGCAAAACAAACAAAACAGGTGCAAAACAAAGAGATCGTCAACCGTTGGCCCATATCCAAACTAGTTCACAGCCGCGCCGCGATTGTCTGGAAGGCGCCACCGTCGACTCACTAATAAGCATAGCCCGCGCACCCGCTTGGCATACATTCCCTCCATTTATTAGCAATTCTGATATGCGAAAGCGATATTGTAGCCTCATAAGAGCACCAACATCGAGCGCACCATTTCATTCTATCACATAGATATTATTGCCGATAGCACATTTAATAGAATGCCAATATTACCTACCAATACAACGTTATTGGACACATAAACTCACTTGACGTAATAAGCTGCGAGTTTCATATATTTGTCGTACAAATCGGCCGTTTTCGCCGGATTATTACGCATATAGTCTCATTTGCATGTTAGATACTTTGCTTTTATTGTAAAATTTATATGGAAATTATCGTTTTACTTATTACAAAGTGTGCTTGAGTAAAGTATGTATGGAAATTTTGTTCGTTTAGAATGCCTATTATCTCAGAATTGTCGTATGAATGGGACACTGAAGTTATAATAATGTACTATTGAGTTTATTTCGTAACCTCGAAGTGAATTCTGAACGTAGGAAGAATTCTTACTGTCGTTCGAGATAAAGCGTTTAAAATCTATGCTCGATAAAGTTATTTCTATGTATAGTATTATTTCGTGCTTGTGTAATAGAGTAGGTGCGCTGTTTCGTAATATGGGTGCTACTTATTATTTAGCAGTCTTTATTTATCTTTGTAGGCTAGATTTAATATAAACCATCCCATATTTCACCTCGAGTGTCAGAAGCAATTATAACAAGTGCATGGGCAAGCACTAGCTTTTAGCAGAACGTACATTTATTGGTAGCATGGGATAACTTTGGCAAACCCATATATCTTAGAATCGTAAGATTAATCGTCATTGACTTTTCTTTAAAACATAGATACCATTATAATTGACTTCTCATGACTACGAGAACTGCCGATTTTATAACAAAAAAAAATTGTTATATAGAAAGATCCCAAAGTAACTGATTATCGTATTTACGTTATAAATCTGCACTTGCTCACACAAAATCAATTAAATGTGTAATCAACACATATACTAATTATTACCGCATTCAAACTTTCTCGCGATCAGCACGCAAGTCTCAAAACACATTAACGACCGCATGTTGGCAACCCCATCACGCGGATATTCATTAAGATTGGAAACGCAAAATGATTAGAACAACCCGTTAAGCGATTGATCAATAAAGAGATATGGACATATGCAGATGTGTACACGCCCTTACCAAATAGGGAAACGTCTAGGGCTTGTACACATGGATGACTTTACGCGAAGGAGTGGTGATAGCCTCAATGTTGAATGCTTGCCTTCTATACAAGAGAGTCTGAGCTCGATCTTAGCCCGCACTTCTGACTTTTCGAATTCATGTGCGGATCAGAATTCGATTATCAGTTGCATTAACGGTAGAAGAAAACATCGTGTGGAAACTTGCACACCTGAGAAGGTTCCAAAATGTTCTCTATAGTGAGTTGTCTGCCAACCCGCACTAGGCCAACGTGGGGACTGTCCCACTGCTGGGCACGAGCTTCTTTTCAGAATGAGAAAGTTTAGGAGAACTTTATGAGACAAGTGTGCAGGTTTTCTCACAATGTTTTCCTTCACCTTTAATGCAAGTGATAATCAAATTGCCATACGCACATAAATTCCAAAAAAAAATATGACTATCGCTTGTTTATTTTAATGTAGCAACAACAAACCTCTATTCCTTCTACTACACGATATATTATTTACGAGGACACTAAACATATCCGTTACGATAAATTTAAAGTTCGTATTGGCGTGATACTACGTAATAATCAAACTATAATAAGTAATTACACCGAACACCCTTATATTAATTAAAAGACATACAAAACTTGCGTGCGCATAGACAATACGGGTGTATTTACGTAATAAAGAATCAATAAGACTAAAACCATGTTAAATCAACATTGGGCGAAGCAAGCAAAGACAAGAAACGAATCCGGCAATTTATGGTAGCGATCGCGAAGACCTCGGAACGACTAGACAGCGCAAACGACTGTGAATTTTTCTTTGTCAGTGCACAGACGTCCGTGGAAATTGTTCTTTAGATAGTGATGTTTGTTGAAGTATGTAGTTCTACTATATATGTAGCGTTGGATTGTGATGCTATCTGCTTGAGGACATAAGAGCTTTGAGATGTTTCGTTCCTTTATTATTATTTTTTTGTAGAAATCAGAAATTGGCAGCTTTTTTATAATTATGTTTTTACAAATGCCCATAAATTATTTATAATTATTGGATCATTTCGATGGTGTTTCACATTGATAGTTTCACAAATATGTTATGTAAAGCTCTTACAAGACATAACTTTTTTACAGTTTGATAATGATTACTAAATCCTTCTACAGATTCCTACGTCTATAATCCCGAGCCTAATTTTATTAGGAACACGCCCGCACCCGAAAAAGGCACGAAACACACGCGATATAAAAAATGGCGCTGCGCGATTTGAATGCGTGAATTATTGTCTTTGGACCAGAAATAATACACCTTCGGAAAATAATATGGCAACACCAGCGAAATGTAATCGTGATAAATGGAGGTGTGGAAGCTTTTGTATAATAGGATCGGGGAGTTTTCTAATATGTAGATAGGTAGTGTTTGTATGAGATTTCAGAATGTATGTAATTTTGACGGTATGGTTGGCGTAGTGACTAAGCGATGGGTTTTCGAAACCGTATTGCATCACTGAATCTAGTGATACCGAGAACAGCTAGAGCCCGTGAAGATAGAGAAGATAGATCCTTATCAGAATGGGCGATTAAGAAATTGTACAAAGAACTCAATGTCTCAATGTGCCCTGAAAAACCGCCTGTTAGGAATGCTTCCAACTGATAATACAACCATCAATCACCCCCAAAGGTGCCCAAGATACAGGCCTAGCCTAGTTTGGGACCAATGGAAATTTTATATTGTAAATATTTATGGAAATAAATTAATTTAATTTAATTTAATTCAAATAAATATTTATTTAATCAATCTTTTTCTATAGAGTCGGTTCGAGCTATCAGATGAGAATCGCCTATTTCGTAGTGGAAATACTAGCCGGTCAGGAGTAGTAGTATCGAGGCTGACTGCCCAAGGTGCGCCAGATGACCTCATATTACGTCACTCGTAGAAGCTCTTTCCTATCACCCCATACAACTTCCCATAAATAGGTGTGGCACACATAATTGAAAACATTTTGAACTTAGAATAAGGTAGACATTATTAGTAATTATGAACATATTTTTGAATTTTTCTAAGATACTTTTTTAAATTTAGTGAGTGACAGAACAATTATATCGATAACTATGTCCTTAAGAATATCCTTCCACCTCTACCTTACCCTTCGAAAACCACTGGGATTTGTGAAGATTGGTAGATAGATCCATATCTGTGGTCACTACGTATTCTTCTGTAGCTACGTACGACTACATAATCCACGATAAAAAACCTCGTTATAAGCTTTTTGTATATCCTTGGCGGTTTCAGATCATTGGCTGGGTTGATGATGCCTCATTATCAGTTGTTGTCATTCACATAATGAGGTACTGCATTGTCAGTCTAGCTAGAACAAGCATTAATTTTGATGTAAGGAATAAAAAGTATAGGAAGTACAACTTTATTTCCTAGAAGGAAATTAGATCATGAAGTGAGAAGCAAAGACTCAACTTAATTTTTTTTTTTGTATATCCTCCGTTTTTTCGTTTCAGGACTATCAACGACAATATGTTATTATTTTCCACGGTCAAGCAAGCGTCTTCTTGAACCTATATTAGCTTGTCCCCTCCACGTTTCTCCAACCAAGTGAACGGAACTATTACCATACAATTAAATTCAAATTAATTAATTCTGTCATAAATATAATCAGATCTAACCCGCAACACCCACTTAATTTTAGCATAAAACTAGGCTATTAATTAGAACCTAGATCGAAACAGAACATACTTTGGTGGTAAACAAAATGGTGACATGACTCGATGCATGCAAATCTAAACGATTAGGTGGATTGAAATATAAGATTGGCGTCCTAGAATATGTTTTAACTGGCTTATAACAAGTTTGATTTTATTATCATAGGCATTAGAACTGGAATCGTACCAACTTATACATTGACTACAAGTCCATAAGTAATAATAAACTTTAAAAAAAGTAAAAACTGACTTTAAAGAACTAAAATGTATATGTTTTATTAAGATACAATTTTCTTAACAAAATAATACTATAAAATAAGTTTTTCTCTATTATAGTACACTTCGAATCCACCAAGGAGATTTAAATTCTATTTTTATAGTGGCTGCACATTGTCTATTGTGGCGCGCGATAGGGCGCACGCGCGGTGTCTTAGGTTTCGGCGCCATTATTGTGTTTGATTTACCTATTTTATAATTTGTTAAAATGAGTATAGATAAAGTAGTGTATGAAACTGCACATAACTAGGTATTAACACACTCATGGTTTAATACCCCCCTATTATGCAACAGATTCATAAACTACTATTTTATTTCTTCTATTTTCCAAAAAATATCATCGCCATCATAACACAGCGTTTGGGACGGACACACTGACTAATGACGTCAGTTAGTCCGTGCCGGCTTGTAACACGAGCTTTTGCTAATAAATCCGATGCTACACGACGACGCGATGACGTCACGACAATGCTTCGTTTTGGGCGCTTGTTTGGATATCGTTATTTTTAGTTGTACTTATTTAGGTACTTGTGTACAGTTGCCTATATTTAAATTTTGGAACAGTAAGCTAAATACCTTCACTATGAAAATTATAACACAATATAATTTTTATAAAAAAATATAGGTACAGATTATCATGAAACATAGCTAAGATGATACCCGATTAATCTAGCTTGCAATTTAAAAAACTGCATTGATATCGGTCGCTATAGACAGATACACATTACAGACTTATAACACTCCTCTTTTTTGTCGGAAGTTAAAAAGAATTCTACACATCCGAAGCTACTAACGGACTACGACTCACCTATATCCCACAAATGACCGGTATGATAAACAACAAGTACTTTCACTTTTTTTTACTTTCCTCGAGGAAAGTAACCACCAGACCTAGTCGAGCAGAGGAAGTCTAAATCTAAGCCTATTTCTACATATCATACTTATTAAGTACAGTATTTCGATGTTATTATTATAACAGTATTGTGATGGATGATGATAGAATTTGTTTCCGGTAGTCAAAGAGGAGATCTCTTGGAGGAGATGTCTTTAATGCGAATTTCCAAATAGTCCCACTATTTGGAAATTCGCATTAAAGACAATATTGCTTCCATGGTTTGAAATATAAGTATAGAAGCTAATATACAATATGAATTTTTGAATAAAGTGTCATAATTTTCAACATAGGTATGCGTTCTGACGAATAAATTATAACAAAAATATTTTCCTGCACATTGAAAAGAAATCCCACTCATAGAATCCTACTCATTGAGTCCACAGACATTTAATATTAGTATCTAATTGTTATTTTATATTATTATATTATTTTTTGGAACGTGTTTTTAAATTTTTACTTTTTTTTTTTGTCTTCATTTTTTTACTTTTTTTTTGTTTTAATTTTTTACTTTTTTATTTGTGTCGTAATTTGTGTAAAAATAAATTGCTTTTCTTTCTGTTTTCTTTTCTTTAAATAATTGTGCATTTGTTTCACCATTATTGTCGTATAATGTGACGGATTGAAAATTACTAGATCCCACGATATAGGGATTCCTAGTGTGGGGGTCTAGAGAATACAACTCTATAAGTGGCTTCTTTGAGACAGTAAATTTTTAAATTATATTAAACTAGCGACCCGTTCCCGGCGTCGCACAGGTGCAATTTCTCTACTATCTTTACATTAAATATAGAAAAAAAGAAAGAAAGAAAATCAATTTATCTTTTGCACACAGGACACCGAGCATGCACACATAACAAACATAAAAAATAAAAAAACCAGAAAATTACATAAAATAAAAACAATGAAAAATAAAGCATGGAAGTGTGTGTCCCTCATGTGCAAGAAAATGGGCATCGATCAGCTTGTTGTTATCAAAGTATTATACATATTAGAGGTCACCAAGTGCTCGAAATTCGACCGTCATTTTAGCTTTCTGCACTCCTTCTCCATATAAACTTTAATTAGGTATGCCAAATCTCACACTCCTCCCTGCGCGTAATATGCTAAAGGGGTACAAAGCTTTCCCTTCACGAATGAATATATAGATAAATCTTCCTTGAAAAATTATCTAACTGATGGTGCAAACCGCATCAAAATCCGTTGCGTGGTTTAGGAGGAGTTAGCGGATATACAGACAGACAGACGCGGAAAGCGATTTTATGTTATACTTTGTAGAGATTATTATTAAGTTACTGTTTATAAGTAAGAATCGAAGGTTTAATCTATTTACAGTTAAGATTGTGCTGCAGGCTACTCTTAAGTTAATCTTATCTGCCATGTATGTTATAACAATGCCATAAAATACTTCCACCTGAAACCATTTAGCGCTTGTTAGATAAATTTAAGGCGTATAAGGAATTTCTATTATAACGGCATTGTGCTGCAAGAGCTACGTATAAATAATATATTATATGAGACATTTAGTGCAGCCAGTATTCTGTAGATAAAAGGTATCGTTATCCAATATCCAATCAATTTCGATAATAAAGGTATACTTCGGTAGGTTTTTTTTAACAACATACTATACCCACGGTATAGGATAGATAGATGAGCTGCACGCATTGGTCGGTCATGCGCGCCGTGCACCGCCCTGCAAAGGTACTGGGGGACCTCTTTGCAGTCTCTCCCCCCCTCCCCCAAAAGTACACTAACAGGCATGGTGGGCATCGGCGCGGTCTTTTAAGAGTATCCAAAGTAGGCTTCGGATACTCTTAAAAGACCGAAAAAAACTTTAAAAGGTGCCCCTGTACTGTTTTCATATTGGCGCTTCAGCCATTTTGCTCTTCCAGTGCTGATATGCTCGGCTCACCTCAGCTACACTATTTCGTTTCGAATGAATATTCAAAATCTCGTAACAGCTAGAGGCATAAATAACCCGCTAAACAAAAGCAAACAAATGTCTTTTACAAATCTCGCGAGACTTAATGCCGACGCCACCCATATTTCCAATATAACGATGTTCTAGCGCAGAACACGGCCGCATTGCACTGCCATTCACATATCCAACTTACTAATTAAGTCAACAACCAAGAAGAAAGCTCTAACTTTGACAATGTTCAACATACGTAACAGTTCAAAAGATAACCAATATCGGAAGCTCCCCAAAACCTGCATTAGAAGTTCTGATATGAGATACAACGATAGGTCAAGTGATATTGGTTGGTGGTAAAAGCGAAGCCGCTAGCATAGATCTATGCTTATTTAGACACGTCCAAATGCGCACAGTAGCGCCACCATATAAAGTAAACAATAGAGCACCAATGACAATCGCGCGATCCCGCGGTGCCCTCATTATGGTCCATGTGTGACTTGACTTGCCTTTTGAAATTATGGATATGAATACGGCGTATATTCAATAGTGAATGCCCGGTATAATAAATTTTATTTTGCAAAATGAGGATTGGATTGTTAGGTTTTGAATTTATGTTTATATCTGAATGTCAAATAATGTTGTTGTTGGTATAAATATGGGAGTAATTATCGCAGTATGTTTGCTATTGTTGTGAAATGTAATAAATTAATTATTTATGTACAAAAATAGTACCTAAATAAAGACCGTGGTGTTAGTACTCTTAAAATAAAAACAACAATGTTCTTCTTCTTCTTTTACTTTTATGGCTCCATCGTAATTCGATGATTTTGCCAACGTCAAGGATGTTTAAATACTCGAAACGTGACAGCCTAGCAACTGACAGCTGGCATATACTTTTCTAATATCTTTATAGCTAAATAAAAAGATTCATAGAGATGTGAGTGTATTTCATGTAGTAGATTTTGTACGGAACAACAAACTTAAAAATCAAAGTCTAAAGTAATTTAACGTGTAATAGATTTAAGAGATACCCTTAGTTATAATCCTTAATTACGGTTTCTTATTCATTTGCTTAAAAAAACAAGAAAAAAAAGCAGAACTTTTACTATTACATAAATATTTCTACAATAGCCAAAACCCCTTACGTCGTCATTATCCTAGGAACTAAAGCGACATAGTACAGACACAGTGCTTTTGCTAACAACTTGATAGTGTATCTCATTAAGGAACGCTCGGCGACGGACGTTTTATGTCATTAAATATGTAAATAGTTGGAATACGGGCGTCCATTCATCTGACATGTCGCGACGGCGACTCTGGTAGACTTAGCGATCTATGGAGGTTGACTATTTTGTTTTATTATTATGTGTTAAAAAAAATCCTTATATATTGAAAAAACAATGAAACAGCGTAATTACATTAGAACCAACCAAACCTAAAAAATGGACCTGTGGTAAATTACAAATTACATTAAAAAAAGTAGATTCTGGCCATCCGAAAAGGCCTTGGTCTCGGATGGTCAGCAATGGGCTGGTGTCCGAAAAGATCACTTTACTAAGTGATAGGTACATACATAGCTAACAGACACCACGCTTATATTCCCCAAAGTTTCACAATCCGCAGCCGCTCTTACAACCACTGGATGATGAATGATCTATCACTCATTTTGCAATACAATACAATCTATATATATATTAATACGTGAGACACGGAGGAGTATGAGACTTGACATAGTTAAAGTTTATCTGGAGGAGTACAGAAATCAAAAATTTATAAAAAATATTACGATCGAGTTTTGACCACTGGGCGACCACTTTATTACACACCAGAAAGAGAAGAAAAGATAGAACAACTAGAAAAAGAAATGTATAAAGAACGATCTTATCGCTTTTGGCAATTTCTGCCCAACAACCTTGGGTGGGATGGACAGATTTGCAGATTTTCAATAATATTTTAAATTCTTGCAAGAAATGGTCGGCTTCCAGTCGAACCAGATACACCTTCCTCTTCGATTCTTTTCTTTATTAACTCCCCACAAAAAAGAGGGGTGTTATAAGTTTGTAGTGTGTATCTGTGCATCTGTGTATCTGCATATCTGTATATCTGTGGAATTGTGGATCTGTATATCTGTCTGTGGCATCGTAGCTCCAAAACGGATGGACCGATTTCAATGCAGTTTTTTTTAATTGAAAACTAATTTAATCGGGTATCATCTTAGCTATGTTTCATAAAAATCTGTTCACCCGTTCAAAAGTTACAACTCTTTTTCTAGTTGGAGTCAAGGGTTTTTAGACGGTTAGGTCATATCAATTCTAAATTATTACTCGCTCTATATCCCCTTGACTGTAATCGTCTGCAGCATTGACGTATGGAAAATAGTGGCAATATTATCAGATAAGTTGGGATTACTGCGCGCGAGTCACTTATGGCGTATGAAATCATTTGCCTTTAATCCGTGAGTTGGTAATTAAGTACAGTTTGTAAACTGGTCGATTAGCCTTGTTCAGCAGATTAAGTCAATAAACACTGTTTAATATACAGACAGAAAAACACATGTGTGCTAGATTAGAGCAATTTAATTTTGCCCTACACATCGTTGGCCAAGACAAGAGCTTCCTCTCAGGCAAAATATCATATATTATCACAGTGTTGTCAAAAAGTAGTTAAATAAGAATAAGTATGGCGTGACAAAAATCGTGTAAATCTACTGCTTACTTTGTACTAGATACGCAAAGACTTTTTATTATGAACAACTTTTAATATAGGACCAACCCTAAAATCGCGACAGAAAATCTGCTGTTCCATAAAAATGTATACAAATAAATAAACTTGAAGTGTCTGTTTGTAAGTCAAAATAACAGTTTTTTACTAAATTCAAATGAAAGTATATACGCTACAAATAACAAAAAACTTTTTTAAATTGGCACTTTTCTCCATATAATCTTTAACTAAGCCAAATCTCACACTCCTCCGTGCACGCAATATGCTTAAAAAGGGGTACAAAGTTTTGTCTTCACGTATTAATATATAGATAAAGCCAAAATACAGTGTTATGAAATATAACATTGACTGCAAGTCGTTTCTAACCAATGACACTTTCGAATCGTAGCAGACCTAGCGGATGTTGTAAATTAAAGGCACATAGCCTGCATTAGCCTGTCTCCTACATCTAGCCACGACACTTCTTAATTAGTGCCTGTACCGATGTGTAGATAACGGTCATGGTTTTTATCCTCAGATGAAGATTTTAAATACAGGATATTTTTTTATGAAGTGCGCAAAATTTGCAGAGTGATTCAGTGTCCGTTCACTAGAATTCACTCCAAAACAAAATAAAAATAAAAGTTTGTATGGCTAACGCTAGTAAATTAAGCGTGTCCCCCATATTAAGTCGAATTTTCGTTTTGTTTTAAAGTGTATCCCAATACTGCGGTTGCATTTAGGAACGGACACTGAATCACTACAAAATTATGCGCACTTCATAAAAAATCAATCACGCAGCCACTTGAACCAAATCATCGAGGTAAAAACTGATATTTAGACGCTCTTCGATTATTTGGCGTTGTAGAAATGGGCTTCGCAAAAATGTCTTTCTAAAATGAATACTAAACCTTTATTTAATTATTTTTATTAACACTTTCTCAGCTCATCTATAATATTATAATACATAATAGGGAGGTATTCGCTGTAGGTACAGTCATCTCTGACAGTTACCGCACGCAGCCTCCGTCACTTTGCCACGCAAATTGCTTTACTGAACGCTCGCGCCGCCTTGACGCTGGACATTTTTAGGGTACCGCAGACACTTCGAGAAATCCTTTTAATCGATTCATAATAAACGATATAGAGGAAGAGACAATTTGAATCGAGACATGCATCAATCGATTATCACTCTTCTACAGGATGCGCAGATATTTTTGTAAATTCAATTTTATATTGGTACGCTGCATTAAAACTATTAACAAAATACAGAGTTTTTGTTAAACTTGAGTCCCTGCAAAATCTTATCAGATGGAATGCCATCTGATAAGATTTTGCAGGGACTCAAACTGGAATGCCACTACTACCATGAAGTCCAGACCTCGATTCTAGAATTTTCCGACACCTGGATACCTTCAGTCTAACAGTACAGCTGCCATGACTGTTACAAAGTACAACAAGTAGTTGTTGTACAGGACAACCAATTTCACTTGATTGACAACACACTCTTAATTTAATATGCGAACAGTCGCCGGCGCCCGTTAAAAATATATTTTCTATTGTTTCTGATTTCGTGCCTATGGTTAGTAATTATTTGAAAGCTACGGAACCCAACCACGCTTGCAGTACACAAGCATCACATTTTTTCCATTCACCGCTAAAATTAGCCGACGGATTGTTATTGGTTAAATTATTCAGAAGGCGTTCGATGCCTTTAAGTGAATTTCGCGATCGGACCACCACAGTTTCTCTATTCTAGACATCGTACACAGTTGCTGGTAAAATGACAGTATTACCATCTAGTTAGTACTGTCTTGTTAAGAACCCGTTCGAAAGAATATCGAACGTGTTTTTTGCACGTAAAAAACAACTTTGCATGCTCCATCCGAACCAAGTTATTCGGTTGTAAATAGCGATAACTTATTTATTTCTAGCCGTTACGTTACTTCTGTACTATTCTGTATTTTTTTTATCATTGTTTTTCTAAAAACAATTTAGAAAAAAAACATGAAAAAATGTCGCTTAGAACAATTAATAGCCTTTCAGCCGTCGATATGTTAACTCTGCAGTTTCCATCCGAACCAAGTACTCTATTGTAAATAGCAATAACTTGTTTATATCTAGCCGTTACGTTTTTCAGTGTGAGTACTAAACTTTACTAAACAATAATTATTTATCGTGACAGAAAATATTAGTAACAATAAATGTGCTTCTGTATGCCCATCTTCCCCATAATGCTTATTTTAAAATAGAGGCTCGATACAATTCGTAAGTACCTAAATGTATGAGGGAGGCATAATTATTAATTAGATATACATATATGTCTGTTTATATCCCTTTATGTATTTTCACCGATTTCTCCGTCAATTGCGGAACGATACTTGAGTAAAGTTAAGCGAGCCGTTAAGTTCCCTTCATTGTGGTCGAGCTTGGCGACGCTGACGCATGCGTCATGCTCGTGAACGGGTGCCGTCTGTCGGAACTGGTCAGCTTGTAACTGCCATGGCAATCTTATTCACAGGCAATTCATTATTATCCTAGTCTTATTTTTATTCACATTAAATTACATTATTCTCGCAGCTCTTACCACAACATTGTACTGATAAAGATTATAATCTATTTTTTGAAAAGAGTTACCATGGAGTTTCTTGCCGGTTCTTCTCCATAGGGTCTACTATAATAGTAGACCCTATGGAGAAGAACCGGCAAAGACTCTAGGTGCACGGTTCCAAATAATTTGGAACCGTGCACCTAGAGTCTCGACATTTCATAAGTGCCTGTATCTGGTTTACATGAAATAAAGATCTATTCTAGTCTAGTAGTTACACAAATATTTAAAGCAATTCTTTTAACATATAAAGTTCATGTTTAGCTTTTTCAAAGAGGTTTATTTAGCTTACCGTCGTTAGACGAGAATGATAAATTAGTTTGTCTGTCTGTTTGAAGGTTTTTTTAATATTTTTTATCATAAACACTTTGACATTGTGATTTATTTTCTGCAGTAAGCCTGCGGTTAGTTCGCATGAATTTAGAACGTTGCCAAATTTTTGGTTTGTTTCTACTTTTATTAAACTGACTGCAAATAGTTTTTATTATTGCATGCAAATAGTTTTAAATATCGCTTCAAATGTGTTGTTTATTTCACGATTTGTATCAACTAATTATTCTTGGAACATTTAATAGGTACTTTTGAGTGAAAGTTTTTTGTTCTAGACCTTTTAAAATTGAATTTTCGGTTAGACAAAGACAAAATAGTTTTAAGGCCATCCTACAACATGGAGTCACATATCTGAATCAGCAAACTGTGAGAGAACAAATACACTTCACTTTTGCCCTTCGGACTCTTCTCTTCTTCTATCGAATCAGCATGATCTCACACTAAAATTGCTGATTCATATTTGAGCTAGCCAGTAAATTTAATAACGGGGATAACCGTATATGGTGCTCCGATAATACGCACGGCTATATATCAAACTATACATTTACAGTATAATCTGACCTCTTATTATACGGGAAGCCTATACTATGCGAGGTCCGCTTATACTGGAAATGGCATGTACTCATGACTTGGTATGTACCCATGTGTACAGTCGAAAAGCGATTCTTATACAGGGTTACCAGACATATATGAAGTCTTCTCAGGTAGCGGTAACTATATTATTATAAGTAACCATAATTCTTCGATACTTGTACCTACCCTAATTTATAGCGGTTTTCGGTCCCTGGTTCGCGGTACATAGCACGGAGATGGCTCTTAAGCTGACATTCAGAGACGACAGAAACGAGTCTAAGCGTGAACTTAAGCTTCCATCTGTCAAACTTACGAACAAATTTTAACAGATGGAAGCGTAAGTTCACGCTTAGACTCGTTTCTGTCGTCTCTGAATGTCAGCCTTATAGAGCGCTCCTTCGAGGACCCGGATCTATGCTTTTTGTACGCAATAATCTATATTTATAGCCGAACTCTTTACATGAACTACTTAGTCCAAACCACCAAATGTGTTTTAATAATAAAGCATTATGTTAGTGTAAAATATGGCACATAACATGATTTATTGGTACTACTTTCACTAAAATAACTATATTTTATCACCGGCAGCCAGGTTGAAGTGTGACACGTGTTTGATACGAATGTTAGGGACAGCTGATTTACATAGCAGGTACACAATGTTTGGCATATATTTTAGATCCGTAGCACGTGGTGAATAATTATAATAAGGCAAAACTGAGTAACTTTGCCTGACTCCTAACTTTGCAGTAAAACAGAGGTTGTGCATTTTTAAACTAACCTTTCTAAAAAACTTGGAATAATAAATTGTAGTTTAAAAAAACTAAAGAAAACGCTTTTGTCATCCAAACTAAACGTGTATGCAAAATTTCAGCTCAATCGGAAACCGGGAAGTGGGTCAAATTTAACTTCCAAGATTTTTTTACATAGTTAGATAATTACAAGTGAAGCTAATAAAAGCGTTTTAAAAATAATATAAGATACCATTCTAGTCCCTGAGGATATTTTTTTATATAGTGCGCATAGTTTGCAGAAAGATTCTGTATCCGTTCCCAAATGCAACCGAAGTCCTCAAATTCACACAAAAAAAAAAAAAACTTTATATGGCTTGCGCTAGTAAATTATGCGTGTCCTCCATACTAAGATGAATTTTCGTTTTGTTTTAAAATAAGTTCCAATACTGCGGTTGTATTTAGGAACATACACTGAATCACTCAGCAAATTATGCGCACTACATAAAAAGATATCCTGTATAAGCTGAATATCAAGTCTCAATCTTTCAGTGTAATTAGTGAAATTCATAGTATCATTAACCAGCCGGTTACAATTTCAAATTGAATTCTAATAACTACGAAATAAGAGTATTCTATTTGAAACGGCAGTATTGTCTTGTTTGTTATGGCGTTATTTTTGAGCCTACGTTTTGTTGTTGGTCTATCGATAAAAGATTTTAACTTGAATGTAAGTTCACCTACCTGTAAAAGTATATCACATTTATTTTTTATGTAATTTACTATGTCACACGGTCACTCCCTTCGCCCCGTTATAAATATACATCGGGACTTGTATATCAGCCGCTTTGAAATTCACTCCAGGGTCTATCACAGCCTGCCCTCTGACATATTGTATCGTTGACATCCAAAGAATATAATAATTTTGTAATTTTATGTAGTTAATTTCTATTGTATCTATTATTTTTATGTAATGTTACTGTGCTGATTGTACTATGGATTTTATCTGAATTGAATTGAATTACAGCATTTGAAACACAGTGTTTGTGCGTGCGTATTTTTATAAATACTGTTAATAATTGGTTACCTGGCATTAGCTAATCTAAAACATTGAGGAAATATTGAAAACAGGAAGAAAGAAAATGTGTTTAATGGCACATAGAATACAAAGAACAAAAATTTCCTACAATTAAAATATATTACAAAGTTTCATACATATGTAAATAACATTTTATTAGTACCTACCTAATTATTCTAATTACATGTTAGTACTACAAAAATGTAGATACTATATCATCTATTTACAAATAAAGAACTTCTTCCTAAGCATTGCTGCAGGGTATAGTTCCCAGAAGGCTGGCAGCGTTAGCTTATTGGATTGCTAGTCCAATGCTTTGGCAGAGGTAGCTGCCAGCTCACTCTGACAAGGTTTTATAAAAAATACATAATTGCTAGTATTGTAGTCGAAAACAATAAGTTGGTTTAAAAACAATGTTTTAAGTATATTTGAGTACAAAAGTGACTCACAAGTGACAGTATAATGTAACTGCGACACATTATTATCACTACAATCTTTCTCTACGTTTTGCTAAAAAACGAGCTCCAAACATACAACCAAAACTAAACTATTTTCTTCTCTAAAGTCTAAACTATCACTGTTCACCATCTGTTCAACCTCGTTGATGCTCGCCAAAACCTCGCGTGTTCCCGCTCGTAAACCTCGGCCGCGCATTACCAAAATACGTATCAGCACGTATCGTATGCGTGTGGCCGATAAATTATACTAGTTAATACCAAAACCCTTCCACTAGCGTTATTCGGCTGTAATTAATAACGAAACCATACGATACCATCTTTTAGTTAAGTCTTCGGCTCGACACGCACACCGATTTTTTAAGGTGTACGTATTAGGATACATTTTGTAATGTCTTCTAGACGTCTTGTTATCTAATTGAGCATCCCACAAACTGTTCTTGCTAGTAGATATAGTACGCAAATCTTTATGAGCCCTCTGAACTCTCTCCCTCTAGCACCTATAATAGTACGCTTATTATAGGCGATAGAGGGAGAGAGAGAGAGAGATTTCAGAGCTCAGTTCAGGGCTCATAAAGATTTGCGAGTACTATACAAACCCTTAATCAAAATACAAACTTCAAGGTTCAAGACGGTGTGATTCCAAAATCAGGTGCATCGTCCAGGCCATTTTTTAAACCCCGACAAAAAAGAGGGGTGTTATAAGTTTGTAAGTGTGCATCTGTGTAGCTATGTATCTGTATGTGGCATCGTAGCTCCAAAACGGATGGCCCGAATTCAATACAATTTAAATTGAAAGCTAGTTTAATCGGGTATCATCTTAGCTATGTTTCATGGAAATCTGTTCAGCCGTTCAAAAGTTACAGCTCTTTTTCTAGTTGGAGTCGGGGGTTTTTGACGGTTAGATCTAACGGGCCTTTAATCAATCCGTAGCCATTTACCATTTGTAAGGAATTACATAATGATGTGATGCCTCACAAATGGTAAAAAGCACTCCTTTCTAATGAAAAAGCAGTGCCGAAATATTAATAGTAGCTACGACAAGGCTAAAAATATAAAAAGCCGATAAACCCGGCCGGCCGGCCGGCCGGCTGTATGATGCCGTAAATATGTAAAGAGCATCATCATTAGGGTTTCGTACCCAAAAGGTAAAACGGGAACCCTATTACTAAGGCTCCGCTGTCCGTCCGTCTGTCTGTCTGTCTGTCCGTCTGTCATCAGGCTGTAACTCATGAACCGTGATAGTTAGACAGTTGACATTTTCACAGATGATGTATTTCTGTTGCCACTTTATCAAGACATACTAAAAAACAGAATGAAATAAATATTTAAGGGGGCTCCCATACAACAAACGTGATTTTTTTGCCGTTTTGATAGATAATGGTACGGATTCACGGAACCCTTCGTGCTCGAGTCCGACTCGCACTTGGCCGGTTTTTTTTATTATTTACATGCTGTACTGTCCATCATATCATCAAAGGTTGTCTGTAAGAATTGATCGACGATTACGATAAGACCACCCATTGTACAATCTTAATGTTATTAATTGTAATTATTATGTTTATTGCTCCTCTTTTATCAGGTGTACAATTCAATGAAATTCGACCGTAATTTTAACTTTCTGCACTCCTTCTCCATATAAACTTTAACTATGCCAAATCTCACACTCCTCCGTGTGCGCAATATGCTTAAAAAGGGGTACAAAGCTTTCCCTTCACGTATTAATATATAGATTTCTATTTCTATTCTATTCTAAATAATACACAATCTGCTATCACGAAACCGTCTGTCTTCTCTGTCTTCTTCTTCTGTCGAGACGGCATGAGCCCCATGGGAATCGCTCATGGGTTGGAATGATTAGCCATCGATTAGGTATCGAGGAACTACGCAAATTTTGTACTAGTCCTCCCAAAACCCCAATAAAGAGAAAATACTAGCACCAAAATATGTGATGTAGCCTCTCATTATGAACAAGTATTTCAGTAGCTCCAGACTAAGTTAATAGGTTACAACGAACACTGGCCGCCGTGTTCACACGTCCTGAAATTAAAGATTAATAGCCACGATAAAGTGACGCGTTTCGTTCTAAAATACAGTTGACAAAACGCCATCTGTTTCAGATTTCGTGTTTATTTTGTACGCAATTGTACCTTACAACATAATTTTTTTATCTTTGTAGGTGATCGAGAGAAATAAATTGGTATTTTGATGGTATTCATATTTTTGTTGTTGTGGTAGTTTTTAACGATTTAATTAGGTAAATAACTAAATAAATTAAACTGAAAATATGGTATTAAGTCACCGACATTGCTTGAATAACTGGCTTACTGAAATGTTAAAGGATATCAATATATATAAATAATATTAATAATCATTGGTTTTTAAAACAGGCCTTCCATGCTCCAGGAGCCCATTACTGTCTCACTGCTGGTTACGGGCCTCTTCTCAGAATGAGAAGGGTTAGGCCTTCGTCCACCACGCTGGCCTGGTGCGGGTTGCCGAACTACGCACACTATCGAGAGTTTTATGAGGCCCTCTCAGATGTGCAGGTTGCCTCACGATGTTTTCCTTCACCGTTATCGCAAGTGATAATACAATTCTAATCCGCACATGAATCTGAAAAGTCCGAGATGCAGGCCGGATTTGTACTCAGTCCGTTCAACCGCTAGGCTAAAAACATACGATTGTAGTGTCATATATTTAAAAAAAAAATACATACTGGTGACGATGTTACGACAATAAATAAAACCATGTATTTTTGGTATCACGTTCTGTGACTGTACACAAAAAATTAATGAAATTCAATCAATAGGTAGTCACAGGAATTAATTAAAAATTTCTTAATTTTATCTACACACATTAGGCGAAATTTGAAAAGTCTCACCTCAAAATAATTTTATATAAATAAAATGAGTTTCTACTTTTGAATAAGAGTAGAGTGAAATATGCATGTTAGTACTAAGTGGTAGATTTTCATGCTAAGTAAAATTCTGGCAAAACATGTAAGCTCCTTATTATAATTATTGTAAATTTGTAACACCATTTATACCACGTTTTATGCAAATAAAGACTTTATTTATTATTATAAAAATAATACGCGTGAAAATCGTTGATTTTTTATGTACGGCTTCTGACCGTGATACCAAATACGTGGTGTCATTTACTGTTTTAACATCGTCATCAGCCTGTATATGTAGATATATATACATATATGTATATGTATGTATACATACATTGAAACAAAAAATGTTATTACGACGCAAGAACCAAACCTCATTTTTCCACATTTCCATAAAAACACTAGGGTTCCGATCAATCGCTCCGATCTCATGTCGCTGGTCGATATCTGCGGTTTCAATATACTTAGTGATTGGCTTCAAAGTGGCGGAGTTTCACACGTACCCCGATGTGCGACCACAGACTATATTATTGTTTCTTTGAAATTTTACTTATAACAACTGCTTCTGTTTCATTCCATTTTTTTTTTTTTTGTTTATTTGTGGCGTGGTGGGTTTTTTGCGGTGGGAAGGCTATATTTGTTACTTTGGTTAGTATTTGCTTAGTAGGGAAGATAGTCTAGCTAATAGAGTAATGGACTGATCAAACTGAGGCGAATCAACAGCTTGGAATAACGACTCCTGATCTGCGTTCCTTAAGAAAAATGTCATCCCTGTCTTTAAACACAATTTGAACACTTTCATTCCTTATTTGTTCACTAAAAATACTGTTAATAGGCACTTCTTCTTAAATTACTTAATTTAATTCATAAATATCTTAAAAATATGTAATTATGTAATGTACAACAAAATAACATCTTAAAATATTGTCCGAACAACTTTCACAATAGGACCAACAATGAAATCGCGAAAATAATTACAGCTGTTGCATACAAATACTTCAATATTGCTCGACTTTTATGGAACAGCAGATATTTTCGCGATTTCAGGTTTGGTCCACTAGTAAAACTTGTCCATAATGATGAGTACTATACCCCTTAAAGGGATCGGGACTAGAAACCTAGTATCGTAAATACCTAATATTTTCATTATTTCTAACAACCAAGAGAATATTAAATATTACCAATCGAACGTTGCTACTTTTACGCAACATTATTTTTCATTCCTTTTTCTTTTCGTAAAGTTTCAAGCTGTTTTTAACTTGAAGTCCTAACGCTGCCGACAAGTTTGCATACGTAAGTGAAACTTCTTTCAGTAGCCTTAAAAGCGTTTCGACACTGTAAGACCGTTATACAATGCCAACGGCCGGTTTGGCTTCGATTGCCAAACATTTTTAATCCGAAGTCATGATTTAGGCTCAAAAATGTAATGGCAACTAGAGCCAAACATTCAGTGCTGCGTTCCATGCACAGTTGCAATATTATAGCTGATAATATTCTTCTTGTTACTCGCTTTAAAGGGTTATTTTACTTGTCCCTATAAAGAACTTTTACTATGGGACCTACCATGAAATCGCGGAAAAAAAGTTTGCTTTTACAAATAATTTAATGTTACTCGACTAAATGTATGGATGAAACAGCAGATTTTTTTTGGATTTCTATTTTGATCCCTAAGTAAAAGTTGTTCATAGAGATGAGTACAATAACTCCTTAAAATGTGTCCAATTTTTATGGGCACTCTGTATTAGGGCCATAGCACACTTTTTGACACTTTTTGCAACACAATCGCATGTTTTAGAGTTCGTTGGCTGACTTTTGCTAAAAAGTGAATAATAAACTCAAAAATGCGTGATTCTGCTGCAGAAAGTA
The DNA here is from genome assembly GCA_932294325.1 of Allophyes oxyacanthae. Taxonomy (NCBI): domain Eukaryota; kingdom Metazoa; phylum Arthropoda; class Insecta; order Lepidoptera; family Noctuidae; genus Allophyes; species Allophyes oxyacanthae. The sequence goes on from OW028625.1 coordinate 4,118,161, forward strand.
GCTAGTGTGCTATGACCCTTACTCGAATGAAACTTCATCTATGTTTAAAAAAGGGAAGAGAGAAGAACGGAGACTAATCATCTCTTTACCGTTTACTCTCTTGATTTTTTGTTTTGTCTTCTATTAAGAAGACATAGGGTGGATAAAACAGGATTTTCCACGGAAAAGTAGGCTACAAAACCATCTATTTACCGTTTTCTTTCTTGATTTTTCGTTTTATCTTCTGTCGAGGAGACAAGGGTGGAGAAAACAGGTTGGTCCACCGGCCGTGCCAGCTCTGCGGACATTTTTTTTTAAAGTAGGTCATTGCCCTCATTTTGATTTTTTCTATATCGAGGCTACAGATTACAAACATACATCTCACATGCACCCACACCCAAACCCGGAACAACTATTTGCAGATCACACAAATATTTGTTCCGTGCGGGGATCAAACCCGCAGCACGTAGCATCGAAAGCTAATCACTTAGCCACTGCGCCAACCGTGTCGTCAAAATTATAAGTTATCATTTTATTTATTTATTTTACTTTTATTAAAACGGTACGAAACCAATTACAATAATAAAAGATAGGCACATAGGTAATTAATTACACATATAAACAAAACAACACAGTCATACAACTCTCTCACAAAAAAGCAGACACTTTCGTACTACCGTACAACAAATAGGTATAACATATTCCTGTAATTCTGTGATCTCCTATTCATTAGATCATAGATATTTAAAGCGATAATTATGTAGGTACGCTGTACAAATAAAGATTTTAACATGAATCATATTTCATAGTGTCCAAACAAGCGGACGAACGCACACTCCGTCTTCCGTTCGACCGCAAATTTCCTGCAGCTTCCTATGATTGCAGGAATCACGCTCCACTCCCCACACCTGCCCATTGTGGCTTTCAAAGAAATGTATTTATATCTGGTTTGTACTTATATGTCTATTGGTTATTGTATTATCGGATACATTGATTTGCATATCAGAATAAGTTCAGTGGTTTTTTTTTTTTTAGTAGGTTCACTACCCAGTAAACCTACTAAAAAAAAAACCACTGAACTTGATAGATTTGAACTATAAATGAAATTATTAAGACCCCTTAATAATTTCATTTATAGTTCAAATCTATGCTAGTATGATCTTCATTTTATGTAACCAAATACAGGCACTTATGAAATGTCGAATAGTAGGTCCTATGGAGAAGAAGTGACAAGAAACTCCACGGAAACTCTTTTAAAATAATAGATTACAATCTTGATTAGTACAATGTTGAGGTAAGAGCTACGAGAATCAAGTAATTTAATGTGAATAAAAATAAAATGATCTTTATGAAGGCGATGTTATCACCAAATCATCTCTTTACAATAGTACCTAAAACATGAGGTTCGTCATTAGTGTATCTATCTTTTACCTTCCTGGAAGAAGAGAGAACTTTTCCCAATGTGTTTCCCACTCCTGGGAAAAGGCTTTTTGCACTTTCGCACTTATAATTAAAAAGGATTAAAAATCCGAAAGTAACTCTGTCTGTCAATCTGTTACCTTTTCACGACTAAACGGCTGAACCGATCTTGATCAAATTTGATAAGAAAATAGTGTGCATCATGAGGAAAGGATATACGGTATAAATTCTTTTTTAGAAATCTCTTCTTCCGTATTCCACGCGTTTGGAGTCGCGGACGCAGCTAGTGAATATATAAAATTGTGTCCCATTGCTAGGCAAAGTTCGTTATCACATGGATTGCATAAGAGCATTTACACAGATTAACAACACGTCACGATAGATCTGCGTAGGTCGCAGGGACAAAGGAGCTTAGGACCCTAGGTCTCTTCTAAATAATAATAACAACACGACTGACAGTTGCTAACATTACAAGCACTTCGGAGTACGAAGAATTTCAAAGTTAAAAGAACGGTCACTCATCAAAAAACGGGTCGCAGCAAACGCAGCGTTAACTCTCAGATCGATCAAGCTGCACGATTACCACTAGCCACAAGCTCCTCAGACGATTATGTCATGGTATAATTAAAAAAACTCAGTTTTACAGACGGCAGTCAATGTAACTGGCCAAAAACAACGGGTAAGGTATCGGCCGATTATCCACACCAACATAAACCACTGCGAACAGCCGTTTTTTGTCCACACGATGTAATTCTGTGGAAAATTACTGTTTTTCAACACAAACCTGGTTTTTATGCGTCGGAGGACGATCGTTAATTAATTATAGGAGATGTAATGATGACACGGGAATTAAACGGGTAACACCGTACCTACTGGGGAATTACATAATGCGTTGTAGAGTTATTAACTTATTATACAACGTGTATCAGAAATGCGTGGTCATATTTAAGGGTGTGGATCAGACCATCAAACTGAACAACTTTCTCTATGAGACCAACATCGTAATCACGAAAACAAATCTGCTGTCCCATACAAAACTTCAATACCTACTCCTCGACCCAAATGTATGGGACAACTTATAATTTTTTTTGCAATTAAACATAAAACGCGTGAGAGAAACCAAGGCAGCTATTAAAATATAAATAAAAATTTCTTTCTATTTTCTGCAAGTACAAAACTGCTATATAATATCCGTAACATCTCTTTGGGATATTATAGCCGTCATCGGTTTGTCTTGCCTTTATTATACGTATCTACGCCACGATAATAATAATAATAAATGAGAAAATAATATAAATAAAATATCAAAACAAAATGACACTAAAACGTTTAAAACTTCACTAAAACGAAGCAAACATAGCAGCTACACTACGCTTAAAAAACCAGTTTTTATATCTATGTCTAGACCTCGTGAAAGCCTAAACCGGTCTCACGGAATACCTGAAACTAATCTAGATAACCGTGCAATTTTCCCAAATCTGGCTTTTAAAACTTTTCGATGCGTTTCGGTAGGTTTCGGTGCCTTGCCGATCCCATACTAAGTGTAGATTGTTTTTATTTTTACTATTTTTTGTATTTTTTTTTTTACTATTTTATCCACTCTATGTAATTACTTTGTCCAGGTTTTATTTTTATTATAGTTAATTACTTGCATCATTTACTTTTGAAACGAAAGTTAATTTTGTAGTTTTCAGATTTTTTCTATCTAGTTAATTACTCGGACATTTTTATTTCATACAATGGTTACAGAAGTGATGATTTAATATTTATTTGTTTTGTAAGTTTAGGTAATCGGTGATTTCAGATTAATTTGATGATTACTTAAAATCGTTGCTAAACTTCTTATTTTGTAAAGCGTGAACTAGATTTACAACTCTATGTCAAAATACATAGACTAAAATAGTTATTTTACTCTAATTACTTTGACATTATATTTAAAGATACTTACTTTTACTTTTACTTGGTTAGTTAACCAACTACTAGCAATAAGTATCTATGTAATAAGTAGATATCTATATAAAGTCCTACCTTTTTAGTCCCGATCCCTTTATGGGATTATTGTCCCTATTCATCATTATGAACAACTTTTATTATGGGACCGACGCTGAAATCGCGACAAAAATATCAGCTGTTCATTTAGTCGAATAATATTGAATTATCAGTATGGAACAGCTGGTTGTTTTTCGTGATTTCAGGGTAGGTCCTTAAAGGGAGTTGTTCATACTGATGAGTACAATAATCTCTTACTTAAAGGGATCTGGACTAGAACGGTAGAACCTTGTTTAAGCTAATAGGCTGAATGAAAACTGTCTATAGATACCTACAATATATGGCCCAACATTAAATCTTATACCTACTGCTGTGATACTTATGGAATCTTAAATGAATCATGTATCTAGACACGTAAATATTATAAATCATTCATAATAATAGATAATATATTTAACACTTAAAAAAAACTATCTGTTTTACGAGGTCGCAAGAATAAAAATATGAAATCCCGTGGTAGCGTCGCGTCCGTCCGTCGGCGACATAACTGGCAGAAAGCATGTTTCCTTTGCCGGTATTCGTACAAATTTTTACATCTGCACAATGCAGCCAACCATGTGGAACTTTTATTACTTTTTGTAAATGCGCTGCCGTTTCTTACGAGTTTTCACGTTTAGTTAAATGTTAGGTGGGAGGTTGTATTTATCTTTACGACGCTAGGCTATATGTGATTATCCCGTAACTGTGTAACCGTGTATTTTAATATTTAGTTTATCATTAAGATGCCATAAATAAACATAGAAAAAGAAAACAGAAAAAATTCACGAATAAAAATCCCAAATAAATATATGACTTTCAAATGTTCGCGCCAAAACACAGTCACGTGGCATGACGTCTTTGCATCCAATCCTTCATAGTGTGTGAATATGCTTATCACGAAAACACGATGAAATAACGTCATAAACTCGATGATGGTGGTTGAAGTTAACGTTCCGTTTTACGTAATTTATATTAAAGATAATTTATAAAAAAGCTATATTTTTTTAATTAGTAGGTATTTCACTATTTACAATTTTATTGTTGATTTTTAACATAGTATTATAATCGATAGTATATCAATCGATTACCTAAAATTCAGTTATGAAAATCGATGATTTCTATTAATGATTATGTAATTTCTTCCAATAGTAGGTTGAATCTATGTTTTATTATAGGCACTTATTTCCTCGTCACCACTGAATACAATTACTTCACAAATGATGAAAAATTCCATCCGATTTGGTAGGTTATCTTAATAAATACATTTACGTAGTACAGTCACGTGCAAAAAGAACAGTTGAATAAATAATTGCAGGAAAATATTACTTGAACTAGGTATATTGAAATCTTAAATTCAGTTAATATCTGCGAATACATATATTATCTACGAATACATAATATATTAACTATATAGTTTCTCGAAATATTTCAAAGTTGTAATAAGTAGATACTTATGCAGAAAATCTGACAAAATTCTTTCTCCCCCCTTTCTTTTCCTTTTTTTCGTCTTTTCCTTTAGTCAAAAGTAGTTTCGCCTGATCTATTAAGACAAAGGTAGTTTTGAACAAGAAACTGTAAGATAATGTAATATATTTTCGTATGCGATTGTACCGAAAAAATATATTTTAATCGCTTAATTTTTAGTCAAAACTTTCACAAATGATGACCAACCTTTTTTTTTTATAATTTGTCTACATATTTAAGTTTATTTATTATGATTGTAAATAGTTTGATGTTCGTTAATAAAAAGTTTAATATATGTTTAAATATAATTCATCCAACTGTTTAGATTTCTAAACTATACCTACACTTACAATTTGAATAAACGATTTATTACACGGTTTTAATGGTTACGTATGTTGTCACTGCGTTTCTACTCATTTTTATTATTTCTAGAACGATACGCTTGGACTATCCTTCTTTTCTCTTTTAAACAACAAGACTTATCTCGACGTAATAAGGTTGGAAATAGCTTGGTTTTTAGAGCTGTTTGCTTTGATTTTTTTAATTAATTGCCCGCTTTTTGCTATGGTCAGCAATGTTTTCATGAAACCCGTAACCAGGTTAATGACACGAATATAAACGTTTGGGCTGACTACGGTTAGTTCATAGAATAACTATCAGAGCGAATAGTGTCCACGCATCTTTATTAACAGGCTTTTATTAGCTTTACCTGTAACTAACTATCTAACTTTGTAAATAATCTTAGAAGTTAAATTTGACCCACTTCCCGGTTACCGATTAAGCTAAAATTTTGAATACACGTTTAGTTTGGAGGTCAAAAGCGTGTTTTTTTTTTTTTTTTAACTATGTTATCTTACTTTTGTATATAAACAAGTGTATTTAGAAACAGAAGAATAACCCCCTTATTCATAAAAGCTCCTAAGTCTATTCATTGGTACATAAAAGACTATGAATAATTTAATCAGTATTTAAATAAAAATATAAATTATATTAAAAATAAAAGTCTATGAATAAGAATATTTCCATAAAATTGCAGTACACACAATAAACTCTCAAGTATCATACCTCAGCACCAAAACAAACATACATCCAGTACCCTACGACATCAAAGAGGTCCTAATCCAAAAAATAAACCTCCCGAAATCCCTTAATACAGAAAAGGGGCCTACATACGAAGGTGTAATAAAGGTACCTACACGCGGACGCCTCAAGAATTAAAAAAAAGAAAAACTCGAGGGCGCCCAAAGTCTACAATGTCAAAAAAGTCTCCGTCAACAAACAAAGTAAAAAAAAAAACTCCATATTCTTAATTTAACTTGAGTCACTCTTACATCCCTACTTCAACGTAACAATTAATGAAAGACCCCTCCCGCCCCCTTTCTTTTTCACATTATAGGTGTCACAGGAGAGTTTAAAGGGAATCGTAAATGCCAAGTTATGTTGGACGCGTGACACGAATAGGGAGGTAAAAGTAAGCAAGCTCCCCATTTCTTAAGGCAATACAGGGTGTTATATGTATGTGATACTTAGCCGATTCTGTTCGGGGCTCACCTTAACACGCCGTTTGCGGTAACTTATACGAAGAAGGAAAAACTGGCCTATTTATTATATTTATATTTTTTTCTTTACCCCAATTTCGAGGTAAGAAGTTGAATTTTAAATAAGATAAGGAAGTTTTGATTCAATGAAAGAAAATAAGATGTGTTCTATACTGTTATATTGTAAGAAAATATAAGTAATAAATGTCTTCTTGTTTCGTGTCGGCTATGAACTGTCACTTGTGATGGTGAATGCTCATGCCGCAGTGGAAAGATTAGCCAGTTATAGTTCGACCGCCACCGCGCCGTAAGCGCAGCATAAAAACAACAATATCAAGTAGGTTAAAGTATTTTATTTATCACTAGACATTATCAATTTAATTTATTCATAACAATTTAGCATTGTGTTGAAAATACGTATTAAAATTACATTTAAAAATTATACATTATTCGCACACATATCATTAGTTATTATAATCACATACAACAAAAACAGTCAAAACAAAAGTTCATAATAATTTGTCAAGAATCAATTAGATGTCAATTACACATTATATACCTTGTATATCCGTGCACACCCGCCGCCCCGCATCCCGCAAATCATCAGAAAGGTCGCGCTTACTCGGTCGGGAGGGTCGCATACAGTGGCCGGCCTATACCAAGGGTAACAGTGCTGGACTGTCCAAGGCAGCGCGGACGTGCGTCCTGTCGTCTTCTGAAACTGAGGGTCTATCTTGAGTAATAAATCTAATAAAACATTTCGAGCTGCAATTACAAAAATAACCTAAGTCAACGTCACCATGTTGAATAAGAATCTTTCGAAATTCATGCAATTAAGTACAGTTGTTCTCGATACTTATGAAATAGTAGGTATATACCTAATATTTTAGAAAAAATATTACAATTACTCATACCCCAGTGAACAGCTAACCAACCAAGGAATACTAGAGCTTGACATATTATAATATACTGTGCTAGACCCCAGAGTTCAGTGCTGGCACAGAATACATAATAGTAGTATTGTTTTTATTGTTATATAATTTTGCTGTAATAATTTTTTTAAATAAGGCATTTTTTGTAACGACCAAACGCCCAAAAACCTCCAAAAAATACTCTCAACTGGCATAACTCAAAAAGTTATCAAATACTCATTTTTCCTACGTAGCAGACAGAGATCATGCAAACGCAAAAGAAAATCTAATTAAAAAGCTCATAAAAATTCTCCTAGAGTGCCACGATCGATACCCAAAAAAGTCCCTAATCTCCGTCCCTTATCAAGTTGTCACAAACTTAAGTTACCCTCCCCCACACATGTACACACGCACACACCCACATGCACACTACTCATTATAAGGGTAACTAATCACTGAGCTGTGGAGAGAAAAAAATGGGAATTTTTTTATTCATTAACCACCCTCTTCTTAGGCTGATGTCCCTGAGGGATAGAGAAAGGCATTGAGACGAAGTGTATTACAGTATTTTTTGGTCTGCTCTGGTCTGTTCATGAAAAAGATTTCGGCAGACAAGTAATGAACATGAATTGCTAACTTAATTACTTATTAAACTTATAGGACCTTGTCAACTGAAAAAAAATATTAGTCATCTTATGTGAATTGTTGAGAGAGTCGCTGCAAGCCTATCTAAATAAAACAAAATATGTAAGCAATGATAGCCTAGCGCTTGAGCGCTTGCCTTCCATGCTGGAGGGTCTCGGTTCAATCGGTCAATGGACATTAGGTCCGCGCTCAAAAGTATCCGAGCCAAAACAGCACCAAACCGAAAAAAGAGTTCCAATCGTGCGCCAGTCTTTGTTTTGTCAACCGACAGAATACACGTCTTTGTACTGGATTGTGAAAAAGTTGAATAGGCTGATAAATTGTCGCAAGTAAAATTAAGCTGTTTACTAATGACGATACGGTTCGAATTATTAAGATTTTATAGTTTTATATATTTCTTTAAATGTACCTACGCTTATAAAGGTTGACTCGGGATACATTTTTCGTGAATTTTGTTCTAGACCTGCCGTCCATTGTAGGTCAATGAGACAGATGATTTTTTTTTTAAGTTTCCAAAATCTTTCCATAAGAAATCTGTCTCTATTCCTTATCTGTGCCATCTCTGCATACGGCGCACACTCGCCGGCGTACTAAAGCATGAATTTGCATATTTGCTCGCTCACTAAGTGCAATAGCTTGTTGTACGCACTTCATACATTCTTCCATCTAACATTCGACGATTCCTTAATTAATACCGTTTTTCAATTTGTTCGGAATAAACAATTGTTTTGTTAAAGACGTTTGGTGTACAGTCAACAACAGTGTTGTTGAATTTTCCTTAATAAATTGGTGAATAATTTTTTCCTGTTATTTCGGCGCCCGTGTTCACATATTACAGAATATAGGATTCCTCTCCGTACTTCATCTTTATATTTCATTATGACCTACTTTTACTATGGGAAAAAAGGTGAAATCGCGAAAAAAACTATGTGCCTTATTGTGTAATATTGAATTATTTGTATGGAACAGCTGTTTTTTTTAATAAATTACCAAAAAAATATAAAAGACTGTAGCTGTTGATGTTTTTAAAAAGAGATTAATGGTGTACTTAATTTTTAATATTAATTAATACATGATATTTTTTAACTATTGTGTAACTATAGTAGATCGAACTCATCTTTGTACTTACTTATATTAATTTTAACAATTTAGTTTAGTTTCATAAATTAAGTGAGTGTAATGTTCTTTTGGGAAAAAAATTCTTTAAACCAAAAAAAAGTCCCACCAAACACTCACTGGCTTCTCGAAGGAATTCTAAAATTTTTGATTCCTACCGGTATTTTTTCCCCGTTGAATATAACCGATAAACTTTATTTCGGTAATATTTAGGGTTTCCCGGATCATCGTTTTGAAATTAATTACCAGATAGGAATTCAATTCAACGAATCAACCAGCCTAATTTTTAGTCTTCCCAAAAACGTTGTTACTTAGATTTTTTTTGTAAGTTAGATGGTTTTCATCTACCAACTTCTAATCTCTAGTTTCTATCTTTTTTGGTATTGGTTTGTTGATTTTACATCAATCTATGTGATTCTCATTTTTGATGTTGTAATTTATGATTAGATGTTTACAGCATAGATTATCTGATAATGGTGTCAATTCTACTGCGCATGTTGACAGGACTAAACTAACCTAAGGGCGTCTGTCTTTTTAACTCCAGTAAAAAAAAATGGGTGTTATAAGTTTGTAGTCTGTGGCATCGTAGCTCCAAAACGGATGAACCGGTTTCAAAGCAATTTTGTTTTCATTAAAAGCTATGTTTAATCGGCTATCATCTTAGCTATGTTCAGCCGTTCAAAATTTACAGCTCTTTTTCCAGTCGGAGTCGGGGGTTTCTGACGGTTAGATTATTCCGTTTCAATAGAAAAATAAAGTGACAGATGCGTTTAGACTAGTAGTACAGTCAAAATGACAACAGAATCGACACCATGGAAGATATTTGGTTCTATAACTATTAAAAAATTGGATGGTTAACAAATGGTAGGTATAAAAATACCTACTGTTGTAAGACAGCTTTAGTTTCACCGATGATACTGAATTCTTTTTCATATTACGGCATACTTTCATTCTTATTACCTGAAGTTTGTAATAAACTTTAATAAACGCGAGACGCGCGTCATTTAGGAGATAAAATCAAAGAAAAAATATCTCGCCGTATAAAAGCCGTTATAGGACGCCCGTCAAACAAACGCTTTTCTTAAGCAAAGCAGCGCCTAATTTCAATATCCGAACGGAACGTGGACGGTTCGGAAACTCTCCTCGGGGAATAAATTACTCCGTCTATTCAATATTTCATCAGGCCGAGAGGCCGACTCTGAATATTCAAAACTAGAGGAGACACGTAAAAGCACGCGCAAGCCATTTTTCGCGCCTATCATCTCGGTAACAAAACGCACTCGTAATTACCCCCTCCCCGCGACTGCCCCCCTTCCCGCGGATTCCCACCCCCTCACCCCGCGCCAGGGAGAGGGGGCCGCCCAGTGACAATTATTGATCAAAAATTCTCTCTCTTCTTTCGCAAAAGAAAACTTGGACGGGTTATGTGTGAACCGGTATAGTTTGATATTTGTAATTAGATATTTTAATTAAAATATTTTTTTATTTAATTATTTTTACCAATCTTGACAAGCGTAGTTAAGATTATTTGATCAACCCATTTGAGAGTGCAAATAAATTAACATTAAACACTAAAAATAAAGACCATATCTTATTTATTTTAAATTGTATTGAAACCCATTCCTTCTATGCCAATCGATTTGTCAAGCATGGTGATGATCCTTCCTTTCCTTCGACCTTAGGAAGCTCATTTTATGAAATAGAGGTTTAAAGCCTAATATCAATACTAACAAGTCCACAACCTATTTTGTAATGAGTGCTAAAACTCCACCTTAAGAGTTGGATGATAAGTTTCTGATTATAGCACTGAATCACTGCGACGCGACGCGACGTTAGTAATATAACATTTTCAGCCCATGTAAAGCCGGGTTTGTTACGCTATAAAACTAACAAAATAATATTTTTGCGTGTTTTTGTATGGCCAAACAGTTAAGCCGCGCCCCCATTTTGCTAGAAAAACATTTTAGGACCTATTTCTAACAAAAATAAGATCGTAAGAGACCCCGGCTTTAAATTTTGTTATGAATAAGAAGACAGAGAACTAAAAGTAATCTAAGATTCTTAATCATAAATAAATACTTTCCTTACATTTACCTTTACTTGAACTATTCAACAACATCACCCGACACGAGCCTGCCACGCATCGCAAAATCTATCAGGGTAGCCTGATACCGTCGATTATTGTTGTTGTACTTCTTTGTTGTTTATGTCTTATCCTTTATGTGCGTAATTTTTATTAGATTTTTTGCGTTTATGTTTTTATAATGTCTGGTATGTATAATAAATGTATTTTCTTTCTTTCTTTCAACATACAAACACATAACGATTTGAAAAAAAATATAAAAAACATCCTCCAAGTATCAATTCAACTCGGTCGGAGTACACGCGGCCGCCTCGGCATATTAATTGCACGCGGCGCTACCGGCGGGTGGCAAGACATGGGGAGGCGCGGCCGCGAGGTCAACCGTCGCCTTGCCATTGTTTTGTGCGTGTGACTGTACTTTCTAAGCGGTATCTATACATTTTGTTCACCGGTTTCTTAAATACAAAATGGGGTAAAGAGTTTTGTACATGTATTTATTTTATATTACATTTGGTAATGGAAGAGAAACAGAGGCAGTTTGGGGGTTGAGTAAGAAGGGTTTGGTTTTTGGTATGAATTATACAAGGATTTGGTTGTAATCAAATTTTAAGAATTCAATTCATAAATAAAATCTAAGAATTAAGATACTAACCATGGTTTTGTGGTGCTGAGTAAGTTGTAATCATAATACCAGCGAATGATTTATATCAATTATTCTAAAAGCGAGTTCTACATGATGAATGGCTAACCATAATGTATTTTGTATCTTAAAGATTCAGTAACGCCACATGGACGAGACTTCGGCGATTCTAAATTCCTATAATGTATTTATTTTGTACAACCTAAGTACCCTTGAGAGTAGCTGAGGATCAAACTAAACAGCGGGCGACTGGAGACGCTATAGGCTGATGACGATGCTGAAGCTCATAAGAAATCTTCTAAAGTGATGGTACCACGGTTATTAGATATTACCCCTTGCTAATTATTTTTCGTCATTTGGCCCTTGACATCCATAAAAACATTGTATATTACCCATAAAGTTATTATTAGTAATAATAACTTTATGATATTACCCAACTGAGTAAGTCAAATTAGAGTTAAATATCTATAACCAGAATTGTTTTAACTATTAACATGATGGACACAATATTCGAGACTTCCACAATTTTCCTCTGAAGCTCTGAAGTATTTGCTGTAAGAAATAGTTTTGTTTACCAAAAGCTACAAAAACAAAACACAACTGTTTCAAACATTTTTATATCTAGGACATGTTTTTCTTGGCTTTCAGCAGACTTTTCAAGCAATAACGTTATTTTGTAAAACTCGTTCAAAAGTTAATAATTGTCTTTTTGTTAGAAATTTTTAGCCACTTTTTAGGACAAACAAAATTTGAATCCTAACAGAACAGGAATATATGAACTTTTTATGTAGTCTTATAGAATAGGGAATAAGTCTATTGCAATCTACCGAGCACAATTCCAAACCCCATACTGCTACTGAGAATTTCTTTAGAATAGAATAGAATTACAGAAAACCAAACAAAATACACTACACTATACTACTTTTATAATAACCCTGTATATTTATTAATTTTGTATGTAAGTGTTATATTAAATTAATGCATAATAACTATCTGTTTATAATAAATTATGTATAAATGGTACACCGCAAAATACCCATTTTCTATTTCTTCCGAGTCATGTCCATCCAAAGGTTGTCTGGAAGACATCGCTTTTAGCAATAAGACCACCCATTGTACATGTTTATTTTAATGTATCTCTATTATTTCTGATGTACAATAAAGTTTATTGTATTGTATTGTAAAAAAAATCCCGACTTTTGCATCGAACCGGTACGTCACATTCAGCCGTCGCGCTATGTGGCAGGAGCAAGTTTTCAGTCATGTCATAGATAAAAATAATACTGAAAAGCCATTTCAAGAAACGGGACTTAATCATTCGTTTACTTTATAAATATCTGCTACTCATATAAATATCAGTCCTACAGACCTAAGAGAGAATAATAAAAAGTACGTATGCTCGTATATCCAGCTGAAAGCATAATGTATTCATATTCCCATCCCAGTCCGTGGGAGCGGATTGTTTTCGCTCCGACCTGCCCATTATGCAGGAGCTCGCGTTGCAGTCCGCCGCATAAAGCAAATCGGAAAACCGATCGCTTCCTTCGATTTTCCGCGCCTCTGTCCATTATTGTGTTTGTGAGCTCACCACGTATGTAAATCATTCAATCCGCACACACAAATATACCCTATCTCCCTCACACGTATGAACAAGGCGGAGGATAGAGAAGGACGGCAACAACCGAATTGGTGTTAATTTACAGTTGGCAATTATAATTTTCGTATTCATGTCCCTTTCTTGCGTTGAATTTTTTTGTTGTCCGTCTCTTTTGCGGCGGGGGGTTAAGATAAAGCGGTGAAGACGCGAGATATGTAGAATTTTTAATAAAAACCGCGCTTCTGTGTGCGCTAAGTGATATGCCTTGTTCTTTTTAATTTCGTTGCGAATGCGAGCGCAGTCGGGATCATCTATCAAGGATTTTTTTTTATTTCTCTCTCTGTGCCTCCACACGGCGCGTTATAAAGATTTCGAAGATTTCGCATGGGATATGAATATTGATTGTTTCGTTCCCGACTAATGAAAGCTTGATTGGTGTGCAATGTTGATGTGTAATGAACCCGCTGGGGAATAGGGAAGCGTAAAAGGTTTTTTCAACGCGTTAGTTAGCGAGATTTTTTATTGGAATGATTCTTTTAATTGTGAATGGCGGACTCGGCAGCTTGCTATAAATATTAATTGCACCATTTCCACTATATACCGATTCTCATTTTATTATAGTGCAGTACTTACTTTGAATATAGCATGGAACTAGTTTAAGGAAATGAATAAACTCATTAATAACATAATTATGTTATAAGAAGAAGATCAGATAAAAGATATAATTAATTATATATCCTCCTATCCATACAGATTTTTAAGAACACCAACCCCTATCAAAATCAAATCATAAAGTGAAACCATTCCCTCTACAATTATAAAATCTTCAACGTATAGTTTTTCGTAGCGGCGTAGGTGCGCATACGCTGCTACACGCTACACGCGTGCGTAGGCGTCTACATGTGTGTAGAAGAATTCAACGCACATACACGATCCGTGCTACGAAAGGTGTTCGTAGTTTATGAATACTATTTCAACGATTATTTGTGTGTTATTTTGTTGGACCGTACGTACAGTATAAAGAGATAAATCAAATAGATTGTTATTATAAAGTGAATATAGCCTAGCAGTGGGACAGTTTAAGCTGATAAATAAATAAAATAATAATACCCAGAAATTAGACGGTTGTCTTATAGAGCGAAGTGGATAAGAAATATTCAGAAGGCTGAGCCTACCACCGTGTGGCAAAATTATTTATTTAATTAATGAACTGTATTACGATGGGATGCCTTACTCTAAATACGAATGGCACGGTTGGCACAGTGGCTAAGCGATTTGCTTTCTGCATTACGTGCCACGGGTTCGTTCCCCGCACGTATCAAATATTTGTATGGACTATAAATAGTTGTTCTCGGTCTGGGTGTGTGTGCACGTGACATGTATTTTTGTAAACTGTACCCACCATACACGAGAAATCCTGGTGTGGGGCAACGTTTTTAAAGAAGAAGAAATACATAATTCTTAGATTATTGATTGGTTGTCGCAGCCGCGGCCACGACAACCAATCAATAATCTAAGACATAATTGTTATTTTTTTTTTTAACTTATTTAAGTTAATATTAATAATTCTAAACTTTCATGAAACCTTAATTATTCAAAAGCACATTGCAACAGGCGGCTTTAGTTGAATTACAATACGATTCAAACGGCTTACGCTGAAATGAACCTTTTTGGTGCAGCTGTGAGGCCCACATAATTGTGGGATAATGCCTACATACTTTATATATATATTTATCTATGTGATTATTTTAATTTTTGTTTTTCATGTTGTTGTTTTTTTTTTATGTGCTCAATTTTGTAACCAAATAAATTATTTTTCTTTCTTTCCTTTTTCGTATTACAAATGTCAAAATATTCACTTAACTAACAACTTGTAATATTATTCGCGTTAGATACATAATCAACAAACATCTGTTTGATAATTATTATGGAGATTCTTAGATGAAATTGCTTGATCTAAGTCTCCAGATAATCCGAACATTTCATAACTATATCCTGTCTATTTTCGAAGGGTTTCGTATATACTCTCGATATTTATGGCTTAACCCCGTCTAGACAATACTTAATGGATTCTGAGTATCAAACATGCGCACAAATTGTAAGATGAAAAATTTCCAATCGTTGCTATTGATTTTTTTTTACAATTTTTTTTTATTGGACTAAGGTGGAGAAGGAAATTATGACGGTATATAAATAAAACTGAAGGAAGTGAATAAACTATTAAATATCTGTAGCTACTTATAGCGCTATAATAACAAATTATTTAGCAAGCTAAGTACAATTAGTGTAGACAGTACGAATTCGACCAATCAGATTACAAAGCCTGCATCACGCAAGTAAAAAGATTATCGTATCTAACACATACAACTGTCTGATATCAACTGCCGGACTTCGGCCCACCAGGCAATTTCCCCTCAGGTCGGAGGATCTATTTATTTAAAAATTTATGTACACACAGAAAGAAGAATAATTACAATTAAATAGGAAAGACGACTGAAAGGTACTGCTTATTTCGTAAGAAATCTCTTCCAGCGGCTTCTTTTTATTCTCTCCTCTCGCAGGTCTGCTGGAAGAGATTTCTTTAGAAATAAGCAGTACCTTTGTACTTTAAGCTCCTACTTCATATTTCTCATGTATTTTGTGTGCATTAATAGTTAAATAAATAAATCTAGAAAGATATAGAATTATCTTGTTTATACCTTTCATGAAATTAACAAACAACGAATCATTTTCACATTGAAATAATCAGTTAGAGACTTGTGCCTACACAAATATATTTATAAATGTAGGCCTTTTCACCATTACGTAGATTCGTCTATACATATATTTTAAATAAGTAAAACTTTGTTCCTTGTAACAAAGTTCATAATGAAAGCATAATTTAGTTGTAACTTCAGTACGCCTGCCAAAATGAAGCCCTTCAAGCCTTTACAAAGTAAAAATTTAATTTTAGATTCGTTCCGTTCCTTAATTTCTCATTAAAATTCTGTTTTCTATAGGTATTACATAAATATAGGGTGGGTGTGGACCATGAGACATGCGAATCACATGTTAGAGGCATCCACAGCATTGAAATCAAAGAAGACTTTGTTGCTATACAATAAGCTTTTAAATTATAGTTTAAAAAAAAAACAAAAAACACGCTTCTGAAACTGCCTGCAAAGGCCCAGTTGAAATAAAAATCTTTGACTTCGACTTTGACTTTGACTTTGACTTTGACTGAACCTTACAGAATAATGATATCCAAGATCCTCCATACACTATCATCACACATTTCTCCAATCACTTCGTGTCGTAACTAATCCTGTATGTCGGATCACCTATTGGGGCGGAACGCATCTGTACGATGACGCTGCTGTTCAGCTCACCCCCCAGCAGTCGCGCGTGAAGGAACGAACCGAGATTGGAAATGGTTTAACACTACTTCTTGACCCCACAAAGGAATTCACACCTTAGTATCTATTAGATGGAGTTGAAAATTATATTGCCTTAGATGTAAAGTCTAGGAGTTCGTTGTCATTTGAATTTCAGTTCTATTGGCTTAAAAATAAGGTAAGTATTTGTTTGGTTTTAAGAGTGTTAGTTTGAAGAATGGTCAGTGTATTTAAAGGCATCGTTCTGGTCTGCGTGTTGCGAGTCGAATCGTCTTCCGGCGTCAGACGTGATTTCTTGAAGAAAGTCGAATCAATGGACGCAGTGGACATTGGCCCCCGATTGTATTAGGATTTTGTCCACAAAACCAGCGGGACCTTCACTTGAATGGGACAGTCTGTCTTCGCTAACGGTAGTTGATTACGGCAAATGACGGTTACAAAATAGGTATTAGAGTTATCGTTTAAACTTTAGAATAATAACTTTACTATTTAGAGGCAAATAACAAGGCAGAGGTAAATATTGTTTTGGCTTGGCAACCATTATTATTGTACTGTCTCTCAAGTCTCATTATAGACACTCTTGAACGTCTGCTCCATACATTTCAATAAGTTTCAGTAAACTATCAGTAAAAATTTATCTGCCTAAGCAGTGCAGCAGTGTTAAGTCCATCCAAAATTTAAGTGCTAAGCACTTGTCGGTGTAGCAATTTCCATTCGGTCCTATCTAATGCCAAATCTTTAAAATCTTTATATGTTTGTATATTCGCTTTTTCTTTCAGCTGATCAATGTAGTTTCTTCTTGGTCTTCCTCTTTTTCTTTTTGCCTCTATTTTTCCTTCTATAATGTTGGTAATGAACTTATCGTGCCTAATCAAGTGACCAATCATGTTTCCTCGTCTTTTTTCTATGTGTTTCAATATTTGTCTTTTCTCATTTACTCTTCTTAGTATCTCTTCGTTGGTCACTTTTTCTGTCCAGGACACTTTCTCCATTCGACGCCAACACCACATTTCAAAAGCTTCTAACCTTTCTCGATCTCTTTTAGTGAGGGTCCATGTTTCACAAGCGTATAGGGCTATGCTCCATATATATGTCTTAATTAATTTTTTCCGGATGCTTTTATTAATTTTAGCTGTATAACAGTAAAAATTGCTTTAAAATCCCCTATTTTTGCTCCGCAAAATATTTTGAAGGCGGTGTCCAAACTGTTTTGTAATTCTATTAGATGTTTTGAAATTTTTGTGTTCTAAAATAAGGGTCCATAGTACGGTCAACATCAAAGTATGATAAGTCGAATTTCATCATTGCTAAACAATGACATTTTACAAATAGACGGGCCATACACCAACATTAATGCACTACAAAATGGCGTAAACTTTACTATAGCTACATAGCAGTACATATAATTATACAGTGCGCGAAGAAAGGGAAAGAAAATGATAGCCATCATGTGCCATATCGGTTGTTAGAAAAAGATGAATATAGACGTTTAGTTACGTGGCATTAGCTGTTGTCGGTGCAGGGCATTTACCTTGCATTTATCTTGGCAATAAAGAGCGCGGGCAGAGCGTCTATTTGCAAAATGTCATTGTTGCTAATCTATTAACACATATTATACCAATTTTGTCATCCGACTGTTCTTCGCTTACTTTTAAGACGAGTGTACAACGCCAACAATTTTTTATTTAATTCCTCATTGGTCAAAATCGCTGGTTTCATGCCCACCTCTTGTTAGTCAACGTGGCGGTGAATTGAAACTTCTTTACCTTACAGAGACGAAAATCGACCATAATAGGCTGCTTTGATATCTACTTTCATAATCCTTATTTCCGTAGCGGCTTGAGAATTTAAGAAAATTAGAATGAGGGTGATTCATGCGGAGCGACGGCCGCTGGTGTTACGGCGTATCTTGGGAAGGCCTATGTCCAGCAGTGGACTGCGATAGGTTTGTTTTATTGTCTGCCATCTATCCCCAATAGTCAGGAAACAAACTTTTCGTGATACACGAAGGCGCTTGTGGCTAGATTACGACTTTATAGATTGATCAATCTGAACGGTTAAGCAGCGCTTGCTGAGGTGAATCCTTGGATGAGTGTGATGATTACTATGCGATCATTGAAGAATATTTTTAAATACAGAAATAATTTATGTTTATTATTTCAAGTGTAACAAATCACTTAAATAAACAGGAAAATCCCACAAATCGCTGGCAAAACTATCATATTCTTATTTTAAACAAGTAAAACGACTAAATGCTTTTTTTATAATATTATGCGGGGTTCTGTGGTTCCATTTTTAAAAGTGCAAAGTGCCAGTAACCTCGGTGCTCCTTTAATTTCAATAGTGGGGTCGCGCTCAAGGTCACCGCCCGCGAGGGGACACTCCACGATCAGCTGATATTCTGTTATAATATTTGCCGCGTTTTTTAATCTGAGCAGATTTATATTTAGAACACTATAATTTTAATTTTAAATAGTTTTTTTCTTCATTCGACTTGTAATCCAATAGTGCTGGGTAAATTTAGGCAAAAGCCATGATCATCGCCAGATGTGTAGGTACAATAAAAAACAAACCGTTTTACAGAAGGAAAGTTCATGTTAAACGGCTGTTTTTATTTCAAACTTCTATTTATTTGTAGACTTCTCCGTAAGTTCATAGTTTTACACAATTTAATAGCTAAACATTTATTGAAACTGAACCATTGACACCTTATGTGCCATGTACGAGTATTTACATGAAGTACAAATAAATTAATACAAAACCTACTACCGAGATTAGCACAATCAATAAATACGGCAATTTGTGTTATCTAAAGCTGTTACGTAGGCAAATAGTTGCCAATAAATTACGTAACCCCCAAAACCAAGCCAAATATTCCTAAATCATAACGACCAAACTTCCAAACTTTTTAACGTTCGCAACTCAAAACTACCAGTTGCATCTGAAGTTTAGGGGCTCGATAAAAGTAGCAATAAACCACGAGCTTGGGCAGAGGGCAGCGAGGGGGTGGCGGTGTGACGGGGTGGGGGGTGCCGGTCATCTCCCCCTTTTTATCTCCGCAAGTCAAGGGCGCGTGGGGCAGGTTCGGCCGGCCGCCGGCTATTGACATTCTGTTTTCAAATTTACCTACTTTTTTTTCATTGTCCGTAACTTTTTAATATGGCGGGGTCGACGAACTGAATGGCCAGTGCGGCCTATTATGTAATCCGTTTTGTAATGTTGCCTTTTTTACAAATTTTGTTTTGTTTTTAATTGGCCGTTTAGAATATTGACAGTTTTACGTAATTCATTTTTTTGTTTGTGTTTTGTAGTCGAGCTGTTAATCGTTTCGATGATTGCGCAGGATTGATTGCGCGATACGTGCAATGTACATACATACGTCATACCATTTGTCGGCAAAACTACAAAGTTTTAGCCGCAAATGACAATTTCATCCATTACAGGTACAACAAAACAAATTCATCAGCCCTAATTATAATTAGATAGTTATTTCAGACATAATAATGCAAATGTCCATTAAAACTTTGGCGGCATATACCAAACTAAAATTAATTTACATAATGACATAAGTAATGGTCGTTAGTCTTTCGGCGACTTCAAAAGAATATCGTTTGGACACTAGCTAAACTGATCAATAATTTGCAATTTGCGCGGTACATGTCTTTAATCTGTGTTATGCTTATCACCATAATTATATGACTGGGCGAGTTTCGTCACCCAACTCTAACTGCCAACTAATAGCTTTTTTTTGTTACATATCTCTCCTAATTGGCTCAGGGAGCCTGTTTAACCGGACTATGGCCCAGGCGCAGATACAGAGGGGGGCAATAGGTACATTTGCCCCCCTTTGCTCCGACTCCGCGGGTCTACCGCATAACTAAAATTGTAATGAACATCGACATTGGTATTAAACTTCAATACGATCGTGAGAGCCTAAACTTTGAGCTAACTTGTAAAAAAAATACCTATCATATAGTTGGGACTCCTATCTTCATGATCGATAAAGAAAATACTAGTTAGCTCAAAGTTTAGGCTCTCACGATCGTATTGAAGTTTAATACCAATGTCGATGTTCATTACAATTTTAGTTACGCGGTAGACCCGCTGACCAAACACATTATTATGACCATCTTCGCTAGGAGCGCTTGTTTTTTCTCCATACAAAAAACAAGTAATGAAACGTTATCCGGTTTCCGTAATTAATCAAATATAAGTATTACATTAATAACAAATAAAAGTTGATGAATTTGGTAAAATCACACATAAATTCACTTCATTCATTCAGCTATTCGAATTGGTGTGCTAAATGGCATGCCTCGTTGTAGGTCTGGCTGAATCAAACCTCTCTGATCAGCCTTTAAGTTTGGATCATCATTACCTATGGTCAGAAAAAAACTTAAACACAATAGAAGAGTTATATTCTTACAAAAGGTTTACTCCTATAGGACTTTTTGCACCGTATCCATCCTAACAATTGTCAGTAAGTTAATTAACATTTTACAAGTTGATTAGCGGTGTTAAAACCGTGTTCAAAACACACAGTATCGGCCAGGTTATGATCGTCAGAGATGCGAGCCGCGATATCTGTCATCTTCCACAACTTAATATCACCAATACTATCGATATATCCATCTGTTGCAGGCAAACTAGGCTGCTTAGTAAATGGGCGTTTCGGGAAATGTCTCATTTTGACAGAATGATAATCATGACTAAGTTATTTCGTCACAAGGGTAGCAAATAACAACGAAATATACAATAATATTATATATTAGACAATTCCAATTGGGATTTATTCCCGGAAAATCAATAAACACTGGTATCACAAGCAGTACCTACCTACGTATAAAAAAGTAGACTGCTTGCAGATCCAACGTGCGTTAACATCCAACTTAGCAAAATAATGCTTATGCTAGGAGCAGTTGTATCTGCGATGCATTGTCATTTAGTAATTGTAATAATTATAACCATCTAACTAGAATCCAACAAGAAGTAATTTGTAAAAATATTTGATTTTCCTTTAGTTTTTCTTCATCTTATTTGAATATTTTAGGCATTCTTAGAACTCCCGCTATTCCAACTTTACCAGCAACATATCGATATATCGACGGGCACACAAAAACTCCAAAAAGTTTGAGTGACAGGACCGCCGTAGAAACACGATGTCGATAGTCGATAGTGCAACAAAGCACCCGCCAGCCCATCTCTATTGACAGGACGGCTAGAGCGTGTGCTACGTGTGAATGTTATCGATAATATCGAGATGTGTTCATGTCGATAGCTTGACCATTACGTGCACGTAAAAATACCTTGGGAACCGAAATGAGACCGATTTAATCGATCGATACGCTTTTGTGAAGTGTATGAGCCGGAAAGTACCTACGTGCGATTGTTTTTTTTTTTTTGAGTAAATACTGCAAATAGATACTTGGTTTAATAGTTGGGATTCTGTTTTCAGCCATTATGTTGTTGATGGAGAAACCAATCGGTGTGGAAAATCCGTCGGGTAAACAAAGATTTATAACAGGAACAGTGAACACACCAATTTCTATAAAAATAAGCTCTTAAGTGATTCCATGTACCAAACGAACGAAGAAAATGGACACAAATCAGAAGCCGCAATGAAAAGGAGCCAGTAACATCGGAGCGCAAAACTACCAGAAACAAGGTAAACAGATCGCTTGCTACCACAAAAAAGATTGTATTCTACAATGCGACAGACAAAACGTGTTCGTTGACCTCCGGAGCGGCGCGTGCGACGAGCAGACAGATGTGCCAGTCACTTCATAATCATAATGGCGGATAAAATACAAAGCCAAATCAAATCTATGAGATATCTCGACAGGATTACGTTACAAATTTTAACTACAATTATGTTACTGTTAAATCGACGCAGCCGTGTAATGAACTTCAATCTGATCAAATACTAGACAATACATTAACGTTTCAACTTACGTGAAAACGATCCTTACGAAACGTAAACATCGGTGACGGAAGATAAAGACTAAATGAAAATCAATTTAGAAATCGCGCGACGCAATCGAGACGCTTCGATTGACGATTTCGTCTCGGACGGTGGGCGTGTGTAGTCAATGAAAAAAACATATCACTCCCACTCCGACCGGTTACACAACAACAATTTTAACGAAACGCTAATTTAGCACAAAATGAACTCTTTATCCAACATAATAAGAGTCACAATGCACGAACAGTTATGATTGTGGAATCGCACTGGCCACACCACGCCTCGACACCCGTCATTGGCAGAAATAAAAACGGCGACCACGCGTAACTCGTCACGTCTCGCCGGACAGTGAAATCGTGCGACCGGTGACAATGTGTCACTTTGCCAATTCTTCGAGACCTGCCCTGCCCCTGCTACTGTTTCACGCACAGGTGTCGACACAAGGGTTGCGAACACCACTAGGGGTCAGCGGTGGCTGGACGCGTTATTGTGGGCCGCATTCGTGCCGTTGCGTCGCCGTGCCTTATGAAATGACAGTTGAAGCTTCAATGCGCAGACGTTTACCCGCAAAAGGAAATTTCATCGATCACGCTCACAAATTGCTACGTAACTATCGAGATGTAAATCGCTTATGGCTACCGTTATTTTGAAAAATCGATTCTTGATAATCGATTCGTTACAGTTGCGTTCCGTTTACGCAGTGGACTGTCCCACGGTCGAGCTGTGTGCGACAAAGCCTCAAGGCGACACTGTGCGACTCTGCGACCCGTGTGACTGCACCGTGTCGACCTATCGTGCGACTACGAAATAATCAAGTGTTAAATCGTATTTGAAGGACTATTAAAACATGATTAACCTATTGCCACACACTAAAATTTTCTAAAAACCTTCAATTGCAAGAGGTTTATTATCCAATATATTTCTTTGAGCCAAAATCATTGCAATGTCTTATTCTCAGAAGAGTTTCAGATTTTAGCAAAATCTACCACATTTAGGTATACTCGATTTGCACCGAATAGTCGTATCAGTTTCAAGATTACTTAAAATTCGTTAGTAACTGGAGCCAGGGTACAGACGTTCAATTTATGTCTGTGGAGTGACCTGAAAAATTTCTATGGATCATTAAAAGATTACGATATAATTACATCAAACTAAACTGATACCGATAACAAACCATTAGGATTTGAAGTCCGAGAAGAAGCTGATCAGAACTACGGTATTTGAAAGAAAGCTCAAAACATATCGAATAAGATTGTCTAAAATACTTAACTTTGAATCGCATAAAAACTTCCTTAATCCACTACAAACTTTCGCTAAATATTAACATAAACAAACTAACATTAAACACCTATTAATCTAAACTGCTAGTAACTGTCAGCCCTAATAAGTGGAACATCATAAAACCAAGTTTGGTTTGAAGTAAAAAGTATTACAATAAAATGGAAACTTTTTCATACGTGACTTCCCTAGGCAAAGGGACTTTATTAGTGAAAACTTATTGGCATTTTCCAAAATCGACTTAATAATCCCCTTCGAAATATTAACATTTCTTTGTGCTGGGCAAACATTAGCAGTCATACAGGCACACGTGAAGACAGCCGGCAATTATACAGGGTGGGTAGAGTACGGCCTGGTACCGGCCCGAATTTGCGCCGAGTACTCTACATACAGGTTGTTTCACTTAGTGATAATTACGAATTAACAAAAATGATAATTTGTACTAAAATATTTTTTCAGTGTACTACAATAGTTTTATTGAATCTTTGGATCTGTAGTATGATTAATTCAACAACGAGTTTATGAACACGAGTATGAGTTTACACGGTACAAGAAGAGAGCTTCCAAAAGTATTCACAAAATTGAAAACAATATCGTTTTAGCCATCTAAAATAGACAATAACCTACCAAGTCTACGTACGCGCGAGATAACATTGTTAATAGGTACAGTAAACAGTTAGTTTGTATCAATATCCATAGTAACAATCTAACAGTAACTTTTCCGCAATCAACAAAACTTTTAAGACTCCAGAGACCTTAGTGTGTTCTTTTCTTTTACCAATCTCATATTTACGCAGGTACCGCGTTAGACGCTCCGATTGGTGAAGAACTCGAAGCGGGCCAATCAGCACGCGTGAAGGTCGATCGATGTATTAAATCGAGATTGCTATAAGAAACTTACACTGCCTCTGGAGAATAATTGCAACTTACTGTAATATCAACAAAATGCAAAACACAATCCTCATACACCCAGCAACCACACTCAACAAATTCCACATTTAATATTCAACACTCACAAATTCACATTAAACTGTGCTATTAATTATAATTGCCCGTATAATTGCAATCACCCTATAACGAGTTAATATGAAAGCTTATTCATTTGCATTTGTCGTGGCGAGCACGTGTGGCAGCTCGCGTGCCGCCGATGTATTACGAAAAACGAATATTGCCCGTACATCCTGTATATACGACACCGAGTAAGTTTTGCAGACTGGGAAATAGGCATAAAACGGAGTTTAAGGTGTAATTGGAGACCACACATAAGATATGATACAAAGAGTGGTGGGCACTGAAGATCCATCTTCATCTTCATCCATCCACAGCTTTCATGCTTGTTAACTTTTGATGCTATGGTAAACGACAAAATGGGACAGACGAATTTCCTTAATAAATTTCTCCGCAAAATCGGACAATAGAATTCCTCTGAAAAGTCCTTCTCAGTAAACTAAACATTTATTTTTGTCAAATTACTCGGGAAAGATCAAGCGCAATGTGTGGAAAAATGTCTCCAAAGCCTTTCGTGACCTCAGGGTATCTTAGGAAATTAATATTATGTTAGCTGGTTGCTAGTCCCACGGCTCATTTTAGGTGGGAACATGATGCACAAATATAGCGGTTTCCGTACATTTTAATTGTCACCCGGCGGCAGCATCAGACGAAGACTTTTTTTTTTTTTTTTTTTTTTTAGTTCATGATCTATCGCATTCGGCTGACAATACCTATATATAATATGACCACTCTACCTGCCCAACTTAATCTATACCCCAAAAGCGATTGTTGGACTGTATGAGCGAACGATGTATCGCCCTTAATGAATCACAACCCCAAAACAGTTGGGTAACTCGCTCATTAATAGGAATTGTGTGATCGATATCACGGTCGGTACCTGGCGCTGATACTGTGGTGATAATATATTATGACATTTGTGATGGAATACGGACGGTTCAGCCAATGGTATGAGACGTATGTAGATGCGATTGATCGTAAAATTTTCGATATCGAATGGGTGACTTTAGGTAGGATTTGTGTATTGAGAACGGTAATTTTAGAAAGAAAGTACATACATTTATTAGACAACAGAAAAACCAACACACTATAGTAAAATAAAACATCATTAGAAATAAGCACAAAGAAAGGAAATGACACAAAAATGAGAAAGAAAAAAAAAGAAACAAAAGAAGTAGTTGACGCACACAATATTATAAACTCCCTCGCCATCCACCTAGAGGCAGGAGATACGAGATACGTTTTTTAAAAAAATACTTAGGTATATTTGCGAATGTCGTATTCTGATCTCCTCGGTTGCATCAAAACATTGATAATAATAAAACAAACCTTAAGCATAATTAGACTAACTAAATGACTCACTGATATCAGCACCTAGACACTTGTAATTTGGAAAGTACAGAAGTTTTAAGAGTTAGTTACTTGAACGATTATTTCTATCCATCATACAAAAAAAATATGAATCTGCTTTATGGTGCAGTTCATAGGAATTCAAGTCTGTGCCTGCTACCTAACTGTAAGCTGCTTATGGGTGTTAAAATAAATTACCATAAACCATACACTTAAAATCACTTTCCCCTTGAAAAAAAACACTTTTAGAAGAAACAATTTGAAACAAATTACACTGTTACTTATGAACCCCTTTCGAAGTGAATTGTTTGCTCAGGTACAGTCGGGGCCATAAACATTACCTACGTGAACATTGTTGATTGTTCCCATGTCTGTCTGTCGGCACGTTTGTACTAAATATGTTACCGGGCATTCCCAATATTATTTTAAACAATATACTTTTTATAATAACACGGGGATAGTGCCTGTAAAAATTATATTGCTTTTTACAAAAGAAAAGTCCATTTAGTAAAAAAATTGTACCGAAACAACGATTAGTTAAGGATTTACTTTGGTTTTTAGAAATCAGGTTTTATGGGGTGTTTTTATTTTCTAGTCTGTAAACGTGTTTATTTAGACGCATTTACTCAAAAAAAAGTCGTTTGGTCCCGACTTGTAGCTTGTAGTACCTATAATATGAGGGGATATACAAAGGTGGATCCGTATGCATATTCCGAGATTTCCTCGGCCTCGACCGTAGTTACCGTAAAGCCAAAAAGGTATGAAAACAATAGGTATGCGCGCGTTTTCGATATAAGTTCACTAAAATGCGCGCGTACATTGTTTTCATACATTTTACCGGTCGAAATCAAGGAAAACCCACACTTAGGGTAACGGATGGTAACAATTCACCAAAGAAACGCTGTAAACAAATGGTCAACATTGACGTCATCGAGATCACCAACAAAATGTCTTATTATCAATCCCCATTCTTATTATTTTAACGCAATATTCCCCTTCATCAAACAAAATTAGCAATACGTAACCTTTATAAATAAATCTTCGAAAACAAGTCCTTTTATAAAAACACTCTCAAAATCACGTTTCCTTGCAAACTCTTTAACGTAACATCCCTTACCGAACAAAAGTGTTCTATTTATATTTTTACCCCAATGGACGCTAAATTTATTTCAAAAAGTTTCCAAGGCAAAGTAAGAAATAAACACGTAATAAACAAGTCAATAGAGCGGTTACTCACGTTAATTACAAGGTACGACCGTCAATCTCTTGTTATTATAAAATAAACATGTTTTTTAGCCTGACTGTACGCCCATTCTCGTGACAAATAACGGCCTATTTCAAGCAATTTTAAAAATAGAAATACGAAGTTTTTGATGTAAGTAAATTAATGTTTTCGTAATTTTGTTATAAGCCAGTATTGGACCTGCTTACAAGATATCGACACCTTCTTTTTGAACAGGCTTTATATTATTTTAGCAAGGATAAATTGGAGATAATGTCTAAATATAGTATTAATGCATGTACAGAGAAACAGTGGACGACTTGACAGACTGTTTTCCTTGCCGGAAAATCCCTTTAATTGGCACAATTTTTGTCTTGTATTATATACGATAATTATCTTAATAATAATAAGTACCTACTCTTTATTAATATTGTTTTAAACCTATGATAAATATAAGGCCTTATTACATTGGCGATTTGCGAGCGTGTTTCCAGCGAAGTGAACAGTGAACATGCTTGCAACAAGCTCACTACGGGGGCGCAGCGAACATGCCGCGGGTTCGCAGGGACACCGCGACGCGATCCTCCCAAATCCGTCGTTTTATCCGCTGTCGGTTACCTACATAAAGGTCTTCAGCTCGTTGCGTACACGTGGTGAATACGATGCGCACACGAGGAGAGCCCGCTAGCAGTGGCGCACTCCATAAAAACAAAAATACACTGCCTACCCTAATAAATTAAGTATTAATTAATACCATCGTTTAATATGTATGTAATATCATTTAATTTAAGTCTTAGGGTGAGGTGGTCAATTACAAACATCATTTAACTTGACAATACAACACTATGTTGTACGCCACTACCCGCTAGGCACACGCGGCCGGCACGTTGACCAATCGCTTCGCTGAAGACACGTTCACAAATCGCTCGTGTGATAGCATTCTAAAATCAATATCAAATGGTAAACCTACTAGATTAGATATAATTTTTTTTACAAGTCTTCAAACGGTTGTTCTTAAAAATACCACCTTTTCTCCTCAAACTTAACAATTAAACAACTTCTTTATCAGAGCACCATCAATTAATCACGAGGGCCAACCAATTACTGGCAACATTAACCGGGGGTTAACTATAGTTAACCGTAGTTTGGACGATAGTTTAATCGCTGCGCATAACTCGACTGATGTTTATGATAGTTGAGTGTTGTGGTATGGGCCAACAATTAATTTTGGCTTTTGATAGAACAAGATGTATAGGGTTAAAAACGGGGATAAATCGCAATATTTTCATAAATATGCATTCTTCATTTAATGAAAATTTAACAAATAAACTTGTTTGTCAAAATAAGGATCAT
Organism: Allophyes oxyacanthae; assembly: GCA_932294325.1. Classification (NCBI taxonomy): domain Eukaryota; kingdom Metazoa; phylum Arthropoda; class Insecta; order Lepidoptera; family Noctuidae; genus Allophyes; species Allophyes oxyacanthae. The sequence goes on from OW028625.1 coordinate 4,147,128, forward strand.
CAAAATTGATTTAGTATCTAGTTTTTTGAAAAATTAGGAAAAGTTCTTATATACTATATACACATGGGAGAGAGATATAGATGTCAAGGTGACATGAGAAAAACTTTAACACATATAGGAAAATAAGATCCAATTGATGGACAAAATGATTCAGAGTTTTGTATACCTGATAAGTGATAACCATAGAAATAGTATAGGTACTATGTATTATCTCTATGGTGATAACATAATAGTGACAGTATATTATTTATTACCAAAGAGGATGGCAAAACTTGACCACGAACGCTCCAAACATACGCATAAACAAAGGCAAAACATGACAATATGAAATGGGTTACCTGACATTTATTTTTTTCTTCTAACAAAACTTTCTTTCACTTGCCCTTATCCTACTTATAAGTCTTGCGTGTGACCACCCAACATTAACACATGACCTCAAAGACATACGACCAACATGCTATCGAAAAATGCTAATGCTTCGATCTTAATCGCAGCCTTTACGCGTGAGCCGGACCACGCATACTTGACTAAATGTAACCCTTGAACTATCTGATAACACCTTTAGATTGCCACCAGCCAACCAAGACCTTCCTACCCCTTCTAACTTCAAATTTTAAGATGGTTCAAGATAATTTGTTAAGCAGGTGAAAGGTCTTGTTATACTGGGTGTTGCCAGCATGCGACGTTGAAATATGTGTTGTGACGTCACATTTATGTCAGCCAATCCATTAATGTCCTTATCTGGACTTCCGAATTCGTGTGTTTCTTTGAGGAAAGTGTGTGGGGTTTATTGACGCAAGACATGACACGGCAGGTTTGTAAGGACTAGGAGTGTCTTTGCGATGGAAAATGTAGGTTACTTGTTCAAAAAAAAATAGATTACCTAGCTTGTTAATCTTTATTTGGTCTTTTATATCAAAATATGTAAGCGGTAACCTTTTCTTTTGTAAGGTGTCTAGTCTACATAAAATATTCTATTATTGTTTTAAGGCCACTTTTAAATGAAAGGGACCGTTTTATAAATAGACCAGATTTTTAGATTTGTTGTACCTATCCTTTTTCTGGAGCTTATAGTTTCTTACTAGGTGATAATGAAACTCATAAGTGCCTCGTCTTATATCAACTCTTCTTATTATAACATTGGGCTACAATCTTCCACGAGTGACGAAACCTGATACCATGTTTCCTTGTGTGTACATAAATAAATAAATAAACCCGAGATCGTCTGGTGCTCCCTGGATTAGCCTCGATACTCCATTGCTGACTGGTTAATCTTCCAACTTCGGTATCACCATCACCATGTGATAGAATAGAATAGAATTAATACTCTTTATTGTACACCTAATAAAAAAGGAACAATTAACATAATAATTTTAGAAGCAGTGATAGCCTAGCGATTGAACGCTTGCCTGCCGTGCAGGAGGGTCTGAGTTCGAACCCGGCCCGCACCTCTGACTTTTCGGATTCATGTGCGGATTAGAATTTAATTATGACTTGCGATAACGGTGAAGGAAAAACATCGTGAGGAAACCTGCACACCTGAGAGGGCCTCATAAAGTTCTCGATGGTGTGTGTAGTCCGCCAATCCGCACTAGGCCAGCGTGGTGGATTAAGGCCTAACCCTTCTCATTCTGAGAAGAGGCCCGTGCCCAGCAGTGGGACAGTAATGGGCTGGATTTATAATTAACATAATAATTACAATGAATAATTTTAAGATTGTACAATGGGGGGCCTTATCGCAATCGGAGATTTCTTACAGACAACCTTTGATGGACAGTACAGCATGCAAAAAATCACGAGGGTAGCTCGCGGTGGAGCATAAACTCATTATCTTTAAAGTAAACAAATATTCTATGACTGACACGACACGACAGAAGAATTAGTGTTCGCAGTCGCGCATATTTATCCTTACCAAAATTGTTACGCAAACCCATTACTGAAGGTCGTGCCTCAGCCACTAGATTTTTCCATTCCACTTGATCTTCGGCTTTTCTCAGAGCGGTAGTGCCGGGGAGGCCTATGAGGAGTCTTAAGCTGGTCATACCATGTGTGACCGACAACGAGATCGGTTTCCTACAACCTCACCCACAACAACGAGCTTCTAGATGTTCCACGCGAACCCACACATAGGTACCCAGAAATAATCCCGTTAGAGCTTAAAAAATTCTTAGAAAATTTGTTCGTATTATGCATGTGTTGTTAAACTACCCTTTTGTGCGTATTTTGGTATTTCCAAACGCTAATTCTAAGAAATGTTCAGTTCACACATAGTCAGGTAGAAGCATTGTTTTTCCATATTTGCGTCTAAAAAAATAGACGTCGTCATATATTCTTTTGTTATGGTATTACTGGGATAAATGAGGATACTTTGCCATCCATATTTGTTGTGTCGAAGTACCTATGTGTAAAAAAGTTGAAACATTGTTAGAGTACTTAAAAAAGTGTTATTCAATAGAGAAATTTAATCTTAAGGTGATTCATATCCACTGAATGGAGTGTTAATATTATTGTATGATGAAATAATCAAAAATAACTGGTGTAAAAAGACCCTTCACGAAGTGGAGAGCCACGTTTTCTTTCCATAAACAATAAGATTTTTTTGCATACCTGGGAATGATATTGAAGGACAAAATCACTATCTATATGTTTCCACCGTTTTCGGTTTGAACGTACTAATATTTCTTACGCGCGTATTTATACTGCCATACCCACCCGTCCAGTTCTAAAGACATAGTACACTCTGTTGCACGTTACATTGGAGCTACAGAAAATTGCTTAATTTTAATAGCTAAAACTGCTTTTTCGCAATGGTATTTATTTATTCGGTTTCGACTTCATAAATATTTTTTTTACAATATACAGGATATTTGATAAAACTGATTCATAAAAGAATATAATAAAATAAACGACACTTTCTTAAATCATAAACTTGTTCGATAAAGTTTAAAAGTGCTACGATCCTTGAAAATCTCTTCTGCACTTTACCAACTATATAAAAAACAAACATTACGCACACTTTGTTCAAAAGAAATCACTTATCAAACAAAGATAAACGCAACCATTTCGTAAAAAAAATATTCTAAACCCTTTAATAAAAAGGCATCATTATCATACTCTTTTACGTACAAAATCCGAACGTATCGGAACACCAGTAAGTTTAATAACTCGTTGAAGTAGTAGCAACACAAAACGAAGCCGACATTGGACTAACTATATACCAGTAATAGCGAAAAATAAGCAAAAAGTCACGTGTAGGGCGCGCAAGCTTCAACCTGCTATGCCTTGTTACAAGAACATTCATGTACGAAACGAGGAGTGAACGAATATAATTTTAAATATTATTCTTATAGGCTAGTGTAAGTGTTTTTTAAAAACCTCGATTTTACGCTTCGCCCGCGTTTGGCGCTCTGTGGCTAATTCACGTAACTAAAGAAGTGCAGTTGCCGCGCAGTTGCAGAAAAATTTTGATCAAAACAACACATTAATGGTATTCTCATAACTTTAGTGAGATACGCTCGCATCAAGTTAGAGTGTCACTGCAATATGATCGGCGCATCGTAAAATTACGTGAATTAGCCCTCTGATTGGTTAAGGCTGCGCATGGCGATTTTCCATCAAACGTAGAAAGGTAATAACTTCACTATTAAAGGCCCAAAACTTAGTATGATATCGATTTGTCTTGTCATTATCTAGGATTAATGCTAAATAAAACAGTAAAAAAACATAGAAACAACAAAGAGTTTCATAAAGAAAGTTGTTGAAGTTGATGGTCTGGTCCTCACCACTAGATATGAGATATGCATTTCGTATACCATGTTGTATAATATTCAAGAACAGATTTTTTTGGTGATATGTAGTTTCATTTTCTCAGTAAATCTGCTCAATAATTTCGTGCATCTACAAAGCTCTCAGAACTTTCAAACTTAGCTGTTGAAGCGAGAATTACCAACCACTTTTAAAAAATCAAACACTTGACTGGTTTCAGAACGCAAATTCACTATCCAAATACTCCTTTTATATTGTTCTTTTTTATATTACCTCATCCAACTTAATTCAGACCTCTGAGAGTTATAAACACGTGTGCTATGCAGGTACACGGAAAGCTAACCAGTTAAAACTGTAGGGGAAAACATTGAAAATTTCGGCGCTTATCAGCCAACGTTCTAACTTTTATTTTTGGCGCCCGAGGCACGGTCCGTGTGTGCACGAATTGTTAGCAGACCTTTGTAAAGTATAGACAGGACTTTGTTTATTATTTTTGGATGAACGTACTGACTCTTCTTCATAGGAGCAACAATTTTCGAAACGTGCAATTAAATTCTTAACCTCTCATGAGTATAAGTATAGGTAGGTACTTATGGTAAGAAACAATCTTTCACATTTCTTCAATCTTTCCTTGTGTGCTTTAGATTATTTTAGCTATTGATTAGACTATTATTGACTTATATATAATACGCTGTATTTCTCTCCTTTTCTCACATGAGTGATGTAACCTTTATGGCATCAGAGACAAAAGAAAGTTAAAGTTTGTTGTACAAAAAACACATCTGCTCAACCCATCCCAACTATGTTGGGTCAGCTACCAGTCTATAAATGGGGATGAATACCAGTACTAATTACATGGATCGATTGCGTCTGATCTCTACAATCCAAATACTGGAAGATACCGATACCGAAAGTTTAGACCAGTTGTCAGAATTTTTATACAAAAAATACCAACAAAACATTTTTACCTGCCACTTCTACTCCATATGAGCATAATGTGCAAGCGCACGCGAGCCAGTATTTACGGCCGTTATTTCGGCCGTGTGTTCTCACACGTCGTGCGATACACATCTGATTCATTACCGAGCTACACTGTCTATACTCGCCTTAACTGTAAAGCAAGGCTTTGATTTAGATGCGGGCTTGCAGATTTTCGAATAGATTTCGGTTCTAATGAGAAATTATTGTCAAAGCTTAGGAGCAGACGGTGGTAAAATGGCTGTTATGATGGAGTAAATTCGAAAAAGTACTTCGATGTCTTAACCTGATTCTTCGCCTCGTTAGTATAGGGGTAGTCAGCACCGCAAAAAGATTCGAGAGTAACAAAAACTGATACCATGGATTCAGTACATGATTCTGGACACCTAAGCGTTAGAATTGACGACACGGTTGGCGCAGTAGCTAAGCAATTAGCTTTCTGCGCTACGTGCCGCGGGTTCGATCCCCGCACGGAACAAATATTTGTATGATCTACAGATAGTTGTTTCGGGTCTGGTTGTGTGTGCATGTGACTTGTATGTTTGTAAACAGTACCCTCGATACAGGAGAAATCCTAGTGAGGGGCAAAGTTTTAGAAAGAAAAAAAGAAAGAAAGAATTATGCGTCGGACTTATCAAAATTTTTACCATTTTGTTCGCAGTTTTTACAACTAACTTAATAATATGCGAACAAAAACGTTTTTTTTTTAAAAGGACGACTTAATGTTCTCTCTCTCTGGTTTCCAGAATCACGTTCTGAATCCGTTTTCTTTACGATATCAATTACACCCTGTATATTTTTTTGTTGATAAGTGATCGGAAGGAACTGGGATAGGAGGTTTTTATTTTTATTGAAGCTCATCTCGTCCTACTGCGAAGCGGAGGCCTCCCGTTCCTTCTTCCATTTTTGAAAACGATTTATTTTTTTATTTTTGTACAGTAAGACATACCTACACTACGTTACAAAAGAAATAGACCACGATCGTTATCACGTCTGTCTAATTACGTCATAATTGCAAGTCGATGACAGCAATGACATGTGAAAGTACGGAAGCGACCGTTAACAATGACATTCCATATCCTATGAATCATATAACTTGGGTATATCGGTGATTTATACTTGCTGATACGCTGAAGGAACTATAGTGACTTTCTACGAAAATATTGAACTGGAGAGCTATTCTGTAAGAACATGTCACATCTCGATTCTAATTCATTAATAAAATATACAATCACTATAGATTTTATCATAATTTCATTTATAAGACATACTACATTTTATTATAATTTTATTTATATTTTAGTTTTTTTCTCCCTTATATGAAGGGTGAGTTAAAACCTATCGTGCAGGTCTTAGCCAAGCCCGACAGGTTTAAAGTGTGAGGCCGGTGAATGTGAGTGGTGACGATGATGAGGTGGCGTATTATAATCTATATATTAATACGTGAAGAGAAAATTTTGTACCTCTTTTTAAGCATATTGCGCGCACGGAGTAGTGTGGGATTTGGCATAGTTAAAGTTTATACGGAGAAAAGGTGCAGAAAGATAAAATTACGGTCGAATTTCAACCTCTAGGCAACCACTAGTTAATAATACTGTGCTCTAGAAGTTACGAAAGTTTAACCAAAAATATCCAGCTATTGTAATTACACGTGTATCAATGTTGACTTTTCAATAGATTAACGGTCAATCCGGGGCTATCGTTCTACAAATAGTAAAACTAATTTAATTTGTTGTGGCACAGCGTTAATTTAGTGTCGTCTGTCCCGACCCTAACTGTGTTTTATTGTTAACAGAAAATGTCAAACAGAGATTTATTTATGTTTCACACGACTTGATTTTACAAAAAGAAAATGCTTCATATAGTGAAATAAGAAAATAGTAGGTAACTATTCAATTAAATTCTCAAATGAAATAATCTTGCAATTTTTTTATTGAATATTTGCTCATGATGGGTTTCACCTAGTTTATTTTTTTCGGACATATAGTTCATTTTGACGTAATTTGACATTTGCACCGACAAATTACTATCCCGGTTTAGAAAATAGACTATACCTAATATATTTTGTTTAGATGTATTAGAAAGATCCCGAATATGTAGGATACATACGACATACAACAAACCATACCATACTACATAGTAAAGATGGCAACCCTATTGTGACGTCACACTGTGACTGCATCTCATAATATCAAACATGAACCATACAGCCCAACTTCGAATAAAAAAGAAAGAACACCTAAGTTGAGCAAAGTGAACACGACTAGAAGTACGGTACGAGTTGGAAACTAATCTAAGTGGCGAGTACAAGTTGGCAGACAAGTGCCGACGTGGACGGGCCTTGTCTTTTTACTTTTCACCCTTCAGCCAACTGCTCCGAGTGATATGAGCATCGCATGCATGGAAGAACTACAGAGTAGGTGAGAACAGAGAATATATTTCAATTAAGAATGACGAAGATGATTCGTGAATTGACATGACAGGTAACTGAACGAATAGATGATAGAGAAGCTAACGCATGTCATGCTCCTGAACGGGTGCCGTCTGTCGGTATTGGTCAGTTTGTAACTGCCATGGCAATCTTATTCAGAGGTGAATCATTATTAGCCTATTCTTATTTTTTATTCACATTAAACTACATTATTCTCGCAGCTCTAACCACAACATTGTAGATACTAATCAATATTGTAATTTTTTTTAAGAGTATACCTGATTTTGTTTTTGCGATTTAAGAGTTGGTCCCATAGTAAAAGATGTTCATAATGATGAGTACAATACCCTCCTTCAATGTTTCCCTCGTTCAACCAGTCACCCTGTATAATATTATTTTTAATAATAATCCCATGCCCACGTCTCGTAATTTCGAGAGAAGAACTAGATCAGAATTTGATTTTAAATTGAATCCTTTATGTAACACGGTAACCGCGATAAAAATACAAAAACACTTCTCAATGCTATATCAACCATCTAGCCGGACTTCCACTGCGAAAGGATAATGACCAAGTAATAGCTGGACGAAACGGACCCAAAATAGCTAAAATAGGTTTTACCTTCCATTAAGAAAGAGTTTTGACAATTGCCTTCCACTGCAAAAGAGAAATGAAGAAAGAGTTCGTTATTAATAGTTATTTGTTATACAAGAGTGCAAAGTTGCTTTTTAACCGCGTGTTCAATTTTGATGACCGAGCAAGCGAAGGATTCTAAAAATTAGAATCCTGAGCGTTAGCGAGGGAATCAAAAGAGCACGAGGTGAAAAATCTTTGCACTCGAGTGCAACACGTAACTTTTCATTCCACCTCAGCGAGGAAATGACTAAATGCAAAAAAAAAACGTTTAATTCACAAACTTAGTGCACACGATGTTCTAAATTCAATTTACTTTATCCTCTAGAGAATAAAAACGGCTTTTCCACTCAGATATTGAAGATTAAAAATACTCTTTCCGAGATGGTGGGATGAAAATTTACTTTATCCTCTAGAGAATAAAAACGGCTTTTCCACTCAGATATTGAAGATTAAAAATACTCTTTCCGAGATGGTGGGATGAAAAAGTTTTTACTCATTCAGTCCTCTCCGCTCGACTCTTTGTTGGTAGAAGCACTTCTATGAAGTTTACCGTTGCGAATCAAACGGAGTCGGTACGGAGCCCGCTCCACTGTCAGTGGTAGCCCGGCTTTATTGTGCAAAAGCTTTCAAATATAATGGCAAGAACGTGCTGCTAAAAAGGTTATGATAAAAAAAAGAGATTTACAAACTAAACCTTATAAGTATCACCCACCTCAAACTGAGTCCACAAAAACTAACAAACATAACACAAAAAAATTCCATAGCTTTTGATAAACTTAAAAATAACTATTGTTCACATCCTAAAACAGTAAGAGTCATGTTCACCGACGATATAACAGCTGTTTAAAATGAAATCGGCCGATCATCCATACAAAAACTCTTTTTTAAACGGCTGATTTAGCTCTAATCGACAGTTATGTTATCGGTGAACTTGTGCCTAAGGATCATGTGCATTGACATTATAATAGACATTTAAATCAAAAACGGCCGTTTACCAATTAAAAAATGTGTTATTTTGTCAGTGAGATTGGCTTGAAATCGGTAGCCTCTGCACCAAACTGCTCTATGGCATGCCTTCGAAGACGTCTAGAAGGTACGTGCTGCCAAAATATTCATTTCTTCCGCCTCGCCGCCGCTCGCTGAGCGCTTGAACTCGCCTTGATTTATACGGAACCAGTACACCTTGTTATCGTCACATATGTCTTACTTACGGAGGCTTGAACTACGATCTTCAGTTCGAGAGATGGAGTGGTCTAGCCTCTTGAGATGTCTCGAGAAGTTTCTTTCTGAACAACTCTATCAGAACTATGAATAGGAAAAGGTCTGTGTCGCTTGATATGGTAGGAAGTGGAAAACTGATGTTCAGTATTGGACCTTAGATAATCCTTGATGATTGGTATAGACAGAATCAGTCAGGATCTAACAAAAATTGTTTAAAGCCCTTGAACGACTCGCCCTACTGTTTATATATGTAGAGACCCATACCTAATAGGTTTATTTCGATTCAGTAAAAAAATATTGAAATCGAACTGTCTGTTGCATTTGATGACCGTTACCGATATTCTAACGCTCCGCGCGGGTCATCGAACAGTCAAGCGATGGTAACAATGATTCGTTTTTGAAATATAAGTGTGTTTACACTATCGATTTTTTAAAATTATTCTAAGAAGTGTCTATATGGGCAATAGGGATTTGCACGATTTCTGTGACATCCCGTACCAGTAAATGGAGTACGGTACGCCTTCTGTGAGGTCAAGAGTTCAACTTCTTTTACCTGGAGATGATTACACCCAGGCCAGACAACAATGCTATTTTCAGTCTACCACAATTTGCAGTCCACTGCTGGACAATTTCGTCACTAGCCTTCTAGACATAAAGACCACTTGCGGTCAATGAGCACCAGACCTGTTCATTGCATGAAAACATTTCTGACATTTTCAAACTCACGCAAAACACGAACAATCGTTACACCCCCATATGACGTAACCCTTAACGGTACCATGAAACTAACCCATATCCAGACCAATAAATCACAGTAAATTATAAAGAAAACCGTTCGCAATGGCATGTTCCTTTTATGAAGTGAGGTCAGATGCTATCGGTACACATACTGCTTACACACGTAATGGTGATTCTATGATGTATGGGCACGCAGGGGAGGGTTGACTTGAGGGTACGTTCGTGACTTCTTGCGTTGAAAATTGGTGGTTTAATAGGTGCGTGTGTGAACGTATGGGTTGTAATGTTTTGTGTTCGTATGGACTGAAGAACCAGATGCGATTTTTAAATGCGGATACTAACTTTATTTTTTACCAAATTAGCCGATTTTGTAGACCCAATCCTGGAATTTGAAAGTTACATAACGTTAGAGTTACAAACAAAGTAAAAAACATCTAAGCGCCATCAGTAATTTGACTCACTCCAAAAGAAGGAATCCTGTCCCTGACCGAGAAGGTCTAGCGACTGAAAAATTATGCAAAATCTACATCCATGGGCTTTGGTTGTCTGTAAGATAAGAAATCGCCGATTGCGATAAGACCGCTCATCTTAAAAAGTAATACTATGAATAGAATCTATTGTATTGTATTGTAAAGCATAGGCTTATAAAGTAAAGTAAGTAAGTAGACTGATTCTAACGCCGTAATCACCACACTTGACAAACTACGAGTAAATGGTGACAAACTAAGTGCTGATAATTAAGACATAATGATTTTCCGACTTAATTCCTTAGTTAGCAATTACGATACTCACAATTACCGCAAGCTTGGCAGACATACCACATCCATCTAAAATCTCAGAACCCATCATTGCATCAACCATTCATTCTCTACAATTACACAGTATTCCGTCATCTTAAATCAGAAAATAAGTTTCCCATATCCGCGGTGCGACCATTCACAAAGTCCATTCATTTTTTATCTCCAGCGTTATGGGTTCAACAGCCGGGAAAGTGACGGATGCTTTCACGCCTCCGCTCCTCAATGAAACCTTTTTACTCATTTATCTGAACTATTTCAGTCCCACGATTATTAAAAACATGAAATGGTCGTGTGGTTACGCAAAGAATAGGTCGTTGGTTTCTTCCCGAGAATATCGTAAAAGGAGACTACACACACAGACAGCTTTTACAAGCCAAGATGCTTATGCTAATACCTACCACACACGTAACTGCATACTTGTGCTAGTCTTAACTGTAACTTGCCCAAAGAAACCGCAACGTATGTCGCCATAAGGGATCAATTTCATATGGGCTGCAGAATTCTCCTATTTACTTATTTAAAGTTAAATATACAATAGTGGTGCATCAATCAATCATTCCACTCAGCATATCGCAGTCCACTGCTAGACATAGGCCTCTCCTAAGTTGCACCATAACACCCGCCTTCCTTATCCAATCTGCCCCAGCTACCCTTCTCAGGTACTCGGTCAACCAGCCGGACTAACATGAGCGCCGCGACGTAGTTTTGTCGTCGTATTATCTCGTGCGGAAACACCATCTCGTCTTCCCATGACGACAAAATTTTGTCACGGTGTGCACATGCGCACCGTGTGGGACGCCCCTCAGCCAACTAGGCTAACATTAGCCTAGTTGGCTGAGGGGCATCCCACACTACGTTTACTGCTTCGTGGTCTCTACGCAGGGACTCGTCTGCTTCAGCGGCTATCGGTTCTTACGCAGACATGACCAGCCCACTGCCACTTCAACTTGCTAATTCTACAGCTATGTCGATGACTCCATTTCTTCTCCGGATGATCTCACTATGGATCTTATCCTTCAAAGAAACTCCAAGCATAGCTGGCTCCATAGTTCGCTGAGCAACTTTAAATTTGTGGACGATGGTGGTACATAAGGCGGACTTAATGCCATGAGGTATATTCTCTGCTAGTCAAGCTTTGGGTGAAAAATGAAAAGCTACGAAACAGGTACAGAAATAGAATCAATTCAGATATTATGTTAGGTTAGCTAGAACAGGGATAGCGAATCAATGGCACGTGACAAGAAATTAAGAGTACGGCATTAATCTTTTCTAATTAAACTTAGATTGATGGCACATTACAGCCACAATTGAAAAAAAAAGAATTGGCATCGTAGATGTATAAAGGTTTGCCATCCCTGCCATTCCCTGCTAGGACTACAGTCACCAATCCCTTTGACAAAGGACAGTTCAATGATATGATATGGGGGGCCCATAATATTTCAATTTAATTTCAATTTATTTCCATAAATATTATATTTAGAATAAAATACTTTCCATTGGTCCCAAACTAGTCTAGGCCTGTATCTGGGGCACCTTTAGTGGTAGTTGAAGAAACATATATAAATAGAAGTTAAATACAAACTTGTGTTAGCAAATAAGGCTTAGGACTATGTTACTAGCAGTTCACTTTGCACTATATGTCTTTGTGCTAAACTAATATGAAAAACTGTTGTTTTATAGCAGTAGGGAAATAAGGAGTTTGATGTAAAAATGGATTTGACTTGCCCTTGAGAATGTCGAACGAAATAGTTCAGAACTTCGAAGGTTAGATCAACTGAAGAGAGGCCTGAAGGTCACTTAAAGAGTAAGTACTACTGAATAATAATAATCAGTATGTTTTTCTAGATTGTTCAAACGTTCTTGTTTAATAAATACATAGTACTGTTTATTTGTTCCCAAAATGTATCAAGTACCTATTAATATTAACATATTAATATCTAGTTCTGGTTATTTTAATAAAAAAATATGTTATTTTTATTAGCACTTTCGTTCATATATTATACTTACATATCCGAAGTGAACAAAAATGCAAAACAAAATTAAAATAAATAAATACAATAAAAAACTACCAACTACTTACATAGCTCTAAGTAGGTATTTACCTACTACTTACTATTAGGTTCTACTAAGGTTAAGTACTATAACCTCACGTAATATTAAGTATTCTCTTCACGTATTAATATAGGTATATAGATTGTGCATTTACCATGTTTTTATTTTTGTCTCTGCATCATCCTAAGCTTGTCTGGCAGAGAATGCCTTAGGGCTTAGGCATTAAGACCGCTTTTGTACATTTTTATATGAGAAGCATTAAAAAACAAAAACTACACATCGTGTCCCTTAAACTGTGGAACATCTTATCAAAATTTCTAGTACGCACGGCTACGGCTACACCAAGCTATACACTTTCAGTATAAGCTGACCTCTCATTAAACGGAAAGCTTCTACGATGCGAGGTCAACTTATACTAGAAATGTATAGCTTGATATTAGTCGTGTGTACAATGAGAAGTCTTGAAGTAATGTTGTACCGCCACCTTTTGCAAATGGATTGGTGATCCTAAAATATTTTTTATAAAACATATAGGTACATATTGCTGCCCATTATTTATCATAACTGCTTGGTCACTTTATGATAACCACGGGAAGGCCGTGGCCCGCTCTTTGCCTGACATAAAAGCAAAATAAAAATGCTATTTTATTCAATGATCTTTTCATATGATGTTATCGTAAGAACAAATCGCCAAGTAACTGCCCACTTATGTTCTAACTAAATGTTAAATCCATTCCTTACACATCGCCACGCGATCCGCTGATTAACTTAGTACAAATGTTTATTAATACGAGTTTAATAAGAACTTCGTTAAAACACTACGAAGTTCCTAATGAAATAATGTTTTATTTTAAATTAATGATTGTCAAAAGTAGCTGTACGTGTGACAGCAGTGGTAGCCCTGTGGTTGCATCCCGGGAATGATGAGTCGTAGGTTGTGGTTCGCATTCAGGAGAGCGCACACTAATCAGTCAGATGTCTCCATGATTTTGGGCCATATTAGCATATAAGCTCCTTTCTACAGAATAGCGCGTTTTCGCGTTCCTTGGCTGCCTTTTGCTGTCAAAAAGTGAATAACAAATATGAAAACTCGCGATTCTGCACTTTATTCAAAGTCAAAGTTTTTTATTTCAACTGGGCCTTTGGAGGCACTTTCAAAACGTGATTCTAGGTGCACGGTTCCAAGTGGGTTGGTCCTGGAGAAAATACCGGCAAGAAACTCCATTCATTCATCTCCTCTAATCTAACGGTGAAGGAATACACCGCGAGGAAATCGGTGAAAATGTACTAGAACCTTGTTTTTTCAAGATTTGTGACATTTAATACCTGCCATCGAGAAAGAGTCAGTATTTTTTTTTATATATACTCTTGAAACAAGCACGCATTTAATATTAAAATATTTTTTTATCATGCCTTTTCGCAGCACGTAAGGAAAAACTTCCTATAATGCGAATTAAGTCATAGGTATTATGATATATTAAAATATAATTGGCAATGCTTTGACACGTAAATATTATGGCATACAGGAATAAGGTATTGCAATAATGAGACATTATCGACGGATAAGCGACATTAATTAATCCGATAATCCACCAAATCAGCGGATTATAGATCATTATGTTACCAGTATAACGAGTTTACTTTAAAAAAATGATATTAATCATGTATGAGTGTACATTTTAATAATAACTTACTGGATTTTTTTAGCTTTCTACAATATAAAATTATGAATAGGTAAGGCAAATGGTAAAATGTTCTGTATATCGAATTGTTGCACTACACTACCACAGCACAGGGGACTAATTCTCGTTTCCTTCGATATCATCTCGAAATCGAGTTTGTAGGTACTTCGAGCGCTTTTTCGATGATAAAATCTCGCAAATCGCAATTGTTTACTTGAATCCCGTATTACACTAAGCACTTGAAGTTAATTTAGATTAATACTAAGAATACGAGGTTCAAGTAAACAATTGCAATTTGCGAGATTTTGTAGTAGAAAAAGCGCCCGAAGCGCAAACTCGATTTCGAGATGATCTCGCAGGAAACGAGAATTGGCCTCCTGGTTCTAATGCATATGTATAGCACATGTATATATAAGCTATAATAAAATAAAATAATATAGATTTGTATACAGACTACTGGATAAAAATTGTTATTATATATTATTATTGTCCGTGCAAAAGTGGTCTATGTGTCATTGTGTCATTTTGATGTTGGTTTATAGAACACTTTAATTCCAGGCTAGTCAGTTGTCTTTAAAATATACCGGTATATTATAACCACTTACATAATATTAGCCACTGACTGTGCCACGGATATTTGTGTCTTGAAAGTAAGCTGCGAATATGTTGTGCGTATTATACAGTCACAATGACGCAATAGAGTTTTTATTATTTAGGTACTATAAATTTTATGTACCTATCTCCTGTAAAACTATACCTCCCCCGTTCCCCGGCTCGATGCCTTTCGTCTCTTACGACTGTTTCAAGCTTAGTGCGCAGCGATTTATTGCTAACTTCAGAGACAAAAATCCGTGGCACGTATTGTACTTATTATACAGGTATAAGGAAAGGAAGTACACTGAAACAATAGGTCAGACGCCATTGTATCCAAACTTTACCTGTCCGTCGGTAACAGGGTATCACCTATCTTTTTGTACCTTCGTTAAATGACGTTAGCTATGTTTATCACCGTCTCTTTATTTTAAGGTAAAAGAAATGGTAATGAACGGGCTACCTAATATCGGCAGTATGTGATATTTGTGTTTATCGTCAGAGAATTGTGTAGGTACTTATGGTGTAATATTTTTATCCACGAGTATCTAGGTACTAATTGCTCTGCCCGAACGCCAAACTACACTCCATTGCTACGTCCTTTTAAGGGAATTTTAGGTGGACTGGCAAATAAACTTTATTTATTTTTATAAAGTTTTAGATTCTATTATGTCTTTAGTCCATTTGTACAAAAAGTATTATGTAAACGATACAGTTATAATTACATATTTGAAATTATTAAGATATCAGTTAACTCATTAGTAATACATTTTCTACCAGCTTATCCAGTTGTCAGAACAATTCCAAGGAATTTATTACGGACTACGCGTAATACATAAAATGGGATTATTTTTAAAACATTGCAACTTCATAAACCTTCTGTCTACATACAACAAAAGGTTTACAATCGGCCAGGAACGGTAATTAAACATTGTCATGATTTTAGTAGAACTTCATTCACGAGCCGCATTGGCCCCAAATATGTAGGTACTGGTTGAAAAAGTTGAAACCTTCAATGCAAAAGCGACACGCTAGTCGAAAGAAGAATAATTTTAAAATTTGTTTTCGAAAATAGAACGCATAAAGAAAATCGTCTAATGCCTCTATGGCATTAAGTCCGCTTTTGTGCACTGTTTTTTTTTTACCTGTGCATAAAGCATTAAATTAAATAAATAAATAAAATCGTAACTGTTGAGTGTATAATTATCTTTTTGATGTCGTTCTGTTTACAATCTTTAGAATAATTATTATTTTAGCAAAATAACATTTAAATAATTTACCACTACTTACGTCAATGATATCTAATTTATTTAAATAAAAATACATGCCAATTCGTGTTTTTTGTATTTAATTAAAGACATACGATTGTGATTGAATTTCAATCTAGAAAATAACTTGTTTCGAACCACCCAACTTACTGTCACTGTCCATTGTCAGGTAACAAATACGTCATTGCTTTTTTGAAGAATTCATTCTCCTGGATTAAAGAAGTCTTCAAAATACACCACCAAAATATACCCACAATATAGGTACCTACCTACCTACTGAATTACAAACACATTTTCTTACTGAATCACTTAAAATGTGCTGTGAAAGATACAAAAGTCCTCAAAACTCAGATTTTTGTACTACGTATAAAAATACGTTAAGAGTTCGAAAACAGTGGTAATACCTTCTAGTTACCTTACATATTACCTACTGAATAATTCCAGCATTCAATTATTTTATGAATTTTTATTTATTAAACCATAATCTGAAATAAATCATAGGGTGTACCAAAAACAAATAGTTTGTAGCTAAGTAGGTAGGTAGAGGTACGACATTTGAATATTCTGAACCAAAAATAATATTCAAATTATGTTAGTCTAATAGGTACCTACCTACATTAATATTATCTGTCTATCCTTATCCCAATTACTTCCTTAAAATAAACCTCTGTAATAATATATTTGTTCATGATTTGTGTAGTACTACCATCCGTCCGCGTTATCTCGGACATGTCCTAATTTTCGCTCGACCTCGGCTCGACTGGGGGCGCGCGACGACGCCGCATTTAGGATGCAAAAAAGTTACGATCTTAAATTCTTCATTTAAATAACGAATACTCCCGAACTGCTAGTACCAGTACGGCTAGTACAACTAGGCCAGTACTTATCTGATATTCCAGCGTAACTTTATTTTGTTGCGTACGCTTTAAAAAGTTGGAAAATAATCTTACAGGATAATGTTCTTTGTCGAAAACTGTCAGCCGCCAATCGAAAGATAAATAGAATGTAGGTATCCGAAAAGTATATAATATTGTGAGGGAGGCGTCACATGTGTGTAGGTATTCAAGTAATGTGACACATGTGTGGCGGCTGGTACGGGCGCGCGGGGGAGGCGTGCTCGCATCGCGCCGTACGAGTGTGTGTGTGCAGGGCGGGGCCGGGGGCGGGCCCCACACCGGCGCGGGCGGCCAGTGCCCGCCGACCGCACGCCGAGCCGATATTCGGCATTCGCGCGACACCGCCGTACCGCGCGCTCGTCTCGTTAGTTCACTCCGCGTTCGCAAGCCACCCGCGACACACGTACGTGCCGTCCTTGCTCCCGTCACCACCCTCGACGACAGCGCGCTGCCACAGCGACGCGAACCGTGCAGTGCTACCAAACTTTTCGGTGACTCAGTGCTTTCGGACACGACTGTTATTGAAAAAAAATCTGTGTAAACTCGAACGGAGTAGTGCAATGCGAAGATTGCGGTCCGGCGGGAAGGCGATTCTTTGAGCGACGAAAGGGTTGGGGAGTGCGGGGTGCGAAGCGGGCGGAGGGCGGCGCGAAGCCGCGCACGCGCCCGCTGCTGGACCGCACCGCGGCTCCGACACACGCGTTGACACCGGCGCGCGCGATGGACGACAAGACAACCGCCACCGGCGGCATCGGAGAGGAACATTACAGTCTGCGCTGGAACAACCATCAAGCGCATCTTTTACGCTCCTTCGAAGCGCTGCTGCATGCTGAGACCCTAGTGGACGTGACACTGGTCTGCGCCGAACGCCGAGTGCGCGCTCATAAGGTGCTGCTGGGCGCATGCAGTCCGCTGTTTCGCCGGATATTTAGCGAGAACCCGTGCAAGCACCCGGTGATCGTGTTGAAAGACTTCCAAGGATGGGAGGTTCAGGCAGTTGTAGACTTTATGTACCGTGGAGAGGTGTCTGTGGCGCAAGAGCAGCTTGGCACAGTGATACGGGCTGGAGAATCGCTCCAAGTTCGAGGACTGGCTGATCAGGACCGTGAGGAACATGCAAGGTCCCCGCCGCCAACACCGTTGGCTCGAAGCCCGGTTCAGACAACACCACCAGCGCCTTCACCACCAGTGAGCCCAGCGAGTCCTCAGCCAAGACGGAAACAAGCGCGGCCTCGTCGCCGCTCAGGAGAGTCAGATACACCAGAAAACTTGTCGATGCGTCGTTCTCCGAGCGGAGGGCTGAAGGCAGTACGGCTTTCGAGGCCTCGATCACCACCAAAGCAGGAGCAGGAGGAGCCAGAGGCGGAGGTTCCGCCACCACCACGCATGTTCGCGCCACATCAGGATATGTTCCCACCAGTACCACCCGCAGCCGTCTCCGCGCTATCATTAACACCACCGCACAGTAAGTACACATAATTATAAAATATTACATCAAAATTCGCCATTTTTTAGTCTGAGTAAAGTGAAACATTTTTTAAATTAGGTTGACAATATTTTTAGACTTTGTCAGGATTTATTTTGTTAACCGTTGAATTGAACGTTCGTAAAAAATTCTAATGGATATAACAATAAAATTTAGGTTATCAAATGGGTAGGTGTACAAAATCATAGATATGTTAAAAAACAAAGGCCGATCATTATTATCAATATCGTTATGGATGAACAATTACTGAGTAAACAAATAATTTCTGGTAAAAACTGACCTCGATCACTTATTGTCAACATCTCCAAAACCAATCTCAAGAGTCAAGATCTTTTTGCTTAGTATTTGTACCATACTTAATCAAGTATTAGATATTTATTAAATCGACCTACAAACTTTTTACTAAAATGATATCATCAATTCTATGGTCAAATCTGTTATGAAGTGCTCCTAAATAATATTCTCATACCAATTTCTAATTATAATCCAATGAGATGTGATCTATGTTACGAACACTTAAATTAAACGGCCGATGTGAATAAATCTAAAAGTCTAATTAAACTCGAATCATCAAAGGATCCGTTATCGTTGAAGCGTTATCGATTTCATAAATCGCATGCAGGTTACCGGTGATTCGATTAGCGACCG
This sequence comes from Allophyes oxyacanthae, assembly GCA_932294325.1. Lineage (NCBI taxonomy): Eukaryota > Metazoa > Arthropoda > Insecta > Lepidoptera > Noctuidae > Allophyes > Allophyes oxyacanthae. Next base: position 4,166,318 of record OW028625.1, read on the forward strand.
ATACCGAGTGTTAACCGGAACGGTTCACAGATAAATTAAGATCACCTATTCATATGTCGGGTGCATTATCTCTAAGATCGCGTGAAAGGTTTTAACTATATAAAGTCCATTAAGTGAGCATGTCGCAAACATTCGCCGTAAAATATCATTATAAATGGACAGACAGTGGTGTTCGAGTCCGGCGATCGTGTATGGTACCCATAAAGGTATGTCAGTGTAAATTTTACACCTCAATAATTATTGCTTGTGAGTCTCCTTATGCGTATACAAGAGGAAGCAATTCCAGCAGTCATCTTGTTTTACGAGCCCTTTTCGATTTCTAAACGTGTTTATGTTGGGAATTCTCTGATTGTCATAATCTAATTTAGGAATCGTATTTTAATCTCGTCTGATTCTCTTTATTGTTGTTAAAGATTTTATTATCTACTGTATAAAATAAAAGATGAAAGGTTTAATAAACGCAGTGAATAGATTTTGATTTGTATGAACATAATTATCAGTTTGACGAGCTATCTTCTTAAAATACGAACTTTGGCAATAATCGGTGAGCAGCTGGACTTTAATTTGATACAGGAGACATCAATTTCGTCAATTAAAGTACACCACCCAATCTATTTGAAAGCAAAATCATAAATTATAGAACTAATATATTTTACACAACAAATCTTAGAGGCTCAGACTGGAATTAGTCCAACGAGTGGTTTTATACGTCAATTTTGTTTTATTGTTTCCTTAGTTTCGCGTATGTGCCGAGTGCTTGATTGCGCCATAATAGTCGTAGGTTGTAATGAAGGGTTGCACGCACTCGCCTCTCGCCGCCGACGTGCGTGGGGATACTAAACATCGAGGGGAGTTTGAACGTTTCCGCACTTGTCATTCTGTTTCGAAAATCAAATTTTAAATTGCCCCAACTTAAAATGTTTATTCGTGTTTACATTTTCGTATCTGGCAATTCGAACGTTTGGTAGACAATACTTTTTCGTTGTAGGTATTTTATTTTGTTTTTTATTGGGTTGCCGAATTTAGCGATAAAAGGTTTTTGTTCAGTTTCTTTTTGGCTGGTCAGCTACTGTGGCGGTATATTGCAAATGTACATTTTATTGTATCCATCTCCGTGTGTGATGAGCTTGATTACAGTTAATGGTGGTGCGTAAATGTAATAAGGGGTTGGCGGGGACTGCTGGCAATCACAGAGCGTCGGCGAGCCTTCCTGATTGGAGTCAAGCAAATCCAAATTTTCTCGCTCATTCTTTCATTAGTGTTTTACTGCTGTATTATTTATATTATTATATTGTACCTAAATGGGTTAATTTAAAGAAACTTCCATCGTTTGGAAATCATGCTGAGAAATGCGGTTATCTTCTTGTGTGGTTTGTTATAGAAAAATTGCTTAATTTCTTATTAAAGATCTGCGAGAGTTACGAGTTTAAATAATTATCATAAAACATTATCGTACCGATGTAGCTTTAAGAAAAGTTCGAAGTAATTTAGGTCATTATAAAGAATTAGAAATAAGAGTAGGTTTTAAGGCTAAAGCTAAATTACTAACAAGTAAAAACAATCTTTATTTAATTCTATGTTGAAAAGCAAAAGTAGGTTAGTTTTTATTCCACACAAATAGGATGTAAAGATTTTTTCCCCTAAATTGGTTGCTTAGGGTGTAATGCAATATGACACAATACCGACAAGTTCGACAAAATGTGTCTCAATGAATTAAAAAAAAACGAGAACTACATGATAAATGTTTTATTCGGAGGTTTTAATTCAAGTTACAAAATAATTATTTATTTGTATCAAAACCAGAAAAAAATAACTTTTCTAAGTCATGTCAATCCTGATTCCAACTCATAGACGTAGAATGTTCCAACTGTACCTATTTAAAAATCAAAATCAAAATTCTTTATTTGACACAAACAAAAAAATCTGCAGACGACATTATTCTCACGGTACAAATGCAGAAACAAATATTTTGTTTTTTTATTTTTTATAAATGGACACCTACGTCAAGGTACAGCATTGGCCGAAATAAAAAAAGGTGGTTACTTTCGTAGTTACTTTTCTGTAAACTTTTTACCTAGCTGTCAAAAGGGGTTTTGAAAAGTGTTACATTTACATTGCAATTCATTGATGATAAACCGATCTACCTATCACATACACATATATACGAATAGGTAGATATACATATAAAATTATTGTCTTTCATTGTTCAAGATCCTCGCAAACTGAACCGGTTTGAAAAATGTCTCGTTTATAACATACGTGTTTGTATCACGCTAACCCAATTAAAGTTTATAAAAGAATATTAAAAATAGCTACTTCGTTGTAACATAGATATTAATACCAATGTTTCTTAAAAAAAACTTCTTTGACCTCCATTAGGAATAAATTTAAAAAAATAATCCATGGCAATATATCTCCCACAATTTCAATTTTTACTTCAAATACCCACTTTGTAAGGAGTCATTTGTTTACATTAATTCATCACCTGACACGCGAGGTTTTACATCAGGTACACGACCTTCAAGGGTGGCAAAAAAAATAGAGAAAAAACTGCGCAAACGACGACATTGGCACGAAGCGCTAGATACCGTGCGCACACGCAAGGGCGGCTACGGTCGCTATGCGTCACTGCGGTACGGGACAATCTACTGTTTGTGTCACTTCATACAGACGTAACTTGGCATTCACACTGAGTAATAATGGTTTCCGAAAAAAAAAACATGGCTGTGGTTTTTTTTTTTGTAATAATTTGTATTAAACTATTTGGTACGTTAATTTGAATCTTTAAGGGGTAATCCAGTTTGCAGGTCAACTCAGATAAAGGTCAATTATGAAGATGGCTTGCAATTACAATACAGATATCAGATCAGTTACAGACTTCTTTCTCGTTATACTCGTACCTACATGTTAAAGAGAACATTAATGTTGTTCCATGTCTCATAAAATACTGCGTAACTAGAGCTTTGTTGATATTTACTTGATAAGAGAAAGTGTTCTCCGCAAGTGAAGTTGAACCTGTGACCGCGTATTACGACGTCATAATTTATGGGTATTAAATACATAATATTTACTACTATATGACCGACCAAAAGATTACGTGTCATTAGTAAGAAATACTGTTCAGTTTCTAATTAGTCATTCTGTCTATTCCAATAATTTTATACATATAATACATTCCAATAAATTACTGTTGACACATTGTTGTATGCTACTACATGTACAAATAGTTAGTTATTGTAATTTAACTGATATATTAAAATTAATGGCTGTAGGTATATCAAAATAAAAATTTGAGGACACACCGTTGTTTGAATTAGGTAGGTACCAATTTTTAATTATCATCCTTTGCTATTTATGGGATTTGACTCAGAGTTCAGAATGTTTGTCATATTTCAATTGTTATATGATATTTGTAACTACGTATAAATAAAGTTAACTAGGTACCTATAGGCTTTCTTACTCATCACAATGGCCAGTTCAATAATTTTCGAATCATAATATTTTTAAATGTTTTGGGCACGGAAAATAAATTGTATTTATAACTGTAAAATTGAAGTGTCTGTTTTTAATGTCTAAATAACACCTTTTTACTAGTTTCTTATGAAAGTATATACGGTAGGTAGGTATCTACTTATAACAATCATAAATATAATTAATTTATATTGGAAGAATGCGTTACGTTACGCCTGCGTAGCGAATTTAACAATGTTTTGTGATATTTTGTTTTTTGGCGGAATAATTAGGCGCTGAGAGTGGGGGTCGCGGTAGCTCGGTTGGAAAGAGCGGCTGGTGTACTGAACCAGAAGGTCGCAGGTTCGAGATTGAAAACTTGATAAATATAATTAATTTTAACTTTACAAAATAAACTATTCCAAAGGGTCCATAACAAAAAATAATGGTGTATAATGTATCCGTAAAGCTATATCAAACCAACAATATCAACTATTTAGAAAAACATACATTTCATTGATGAATAAAAATATTCAACAACAAAGGATGAAAATCAAATATGTCCTGTTTATCACTAAAAGCGTGCGCATCCTACAGAAGGATGAGCGCGCGATGCGCGGGCAGCGCTTGCGCATTTACATTCAATCGACACCGCAACTGCCCGGTGACCTACTTGTACTTTACGTTTCAGTGCTAAAGACGAAGTTTAACGTGAAAAAGAAATATTGTATTTCTCTATAAGTAGAAAATACTGTCATCATTTTTTTTGTCACGTTATCCCACTTTCCCACAGGTGAACTCGGAGATAATATCTGAGATGAATGCAAGTAAAATTAATTGCGCCGAATCCAAATAAAATGACCCAGGAGGGTGATGATCAACTTACAAAAAAAGTCCATAAAACGAACCCTGTTGCTATATGGATATTGCAAATTATTATTACTGGCATGGAGACTTTAAATAATAATAAAAAAAAGTTGCTCAGAAAAACGTTTACAATTTGTATAAAGCACACACGCAGCTTTAACTTTCTCACTAACAAAAAAGCATATGTAATGAAATAGGGGACAAAACATACGTAAGGAAAACATACTTCAAAAGACACAAATAAAACTTACTCTTTTGAAGTCTGTTAAAAAAAACGAGATAAATTCGAATCTTTAGAAGTTCGTATAAAAAATAAGGCCTACAAAAAGACTAAGACCCAAACTCGATCATTGCCCGAGGGGAGACTAAGAAGCAGGCAGCAGGTCAGTTAGTGGGCATAGCAACACCTGCCCGTCCACAACGGCGTGTCACTGACCTAGCACAACGAAATGACCAAAACACTGAAACCAGTTTTAAGAAATAAGAAAAAAAAGATGCGAATCATTTTGTAGTTCAGACCACGAAAGAGTATGCGAGTGTCTTCCATAAATATTTTTTGGACTGTATACAGTTCAAAGAGATTCTGTTGAAGAAGTACCTCTATGTTCATATCATAGCTCCAAAGATTAATCAAATCCATATAGGTATAATAGATACTATATTTACCTACATACTTGTTCTCAGAATTAAAATTAAGGTTACTATCACCATTCTTGCAAATGAACGGCCAGTCCTTAAATCTGAACGTGAGAATCCTCGTAAACCGCTATAATTACATACACGATCGCTTCTTCATTCTACTCTACAAATACAATTTAATATCAACTTATTATATTTTGTTGTATTTCAAAATATGAATATAAAATTCTTTTGTCTGATTCAGCATGTCAAACTGAAAGAGTCGTTTTATTTTAGGTCATCGATGTCTATAGATATGCTTAGTGAACTCAAAAAGTGAGACGTGTCAGGTACTCCATTTTCAGAAAAATGGAGTAGTTGATCATCAGTCAACTGTCAACTATCACTGCGTGCGGTTATAATTGTGTATATTTTAAATAATCGAAAATCGAACAAAAATGCCCGCTTGTGTATTTAAAAAATGCAAAAATAGACAACAAAAATTTAAAAAACAAGATGGAATAACTTACCATACGTAAGCACTCTTAGTACATACAAATTTAACAATTTTATGTTATCCAAATTTTGCTCAATATTTATAGGCGCCATTTTAACTTTGAACATAAAAAGTCATCGGAGTAGCCTTATGTTTTTTTTTTTGTAGGTACTTTAGAATTAATGTTTTTCCGTTTTAAAATAAATTAATATGTTTTATGCAATTAAATAGTTGAACCATCCATCCAAAATTTAAGTGCTAAGCACTTGTCGGTGTAGCAATTTCCATTCGGTCCTATCTAATGCCAAATCTTTTAAATCTTTATATGTTTGTATATTTTTATTTTGTGTTTTTCTTGCACATGAGGGACACACACTTCCATGCTTTATTTTTCATTGTTTTTATTTTATGTAATTTTCTGGTTTTTTTTATTTTTTTTGTTTGTTATGTGTGCATGCTCGGTGTTCTGTGTGCAAAAAATAAATTGATTTTCTTTCTTTCTTCTTTCTTCTATTCGCTTTTTCTTTCAGCTGATCAATGTAGTTTCTTCTTGGTCTTCCTCTTTTTCTTTTTGCCTCTATTTTTCCTTCTATAATGTTGGTAATGAACTTATCGTGCCTAATCAAGTGACCAATCATGTTTCCTCGTCTTTTTTCTATGTGTTTCAATATTTGTCTTTTCTCATTTACTCTTCTGAGTATCTCTTCGTTGGTCACTTTTCCTGTCCAGGACACTTTCTCCATTCGACGCCAACACCACATTTCAAAAGCTTCTAACCTTTCTCGATCTCTTTTAGTGAGGGTCCATGTTTCACAAGCGTATAGGGCTATGCTCCATATATATGTCTTAATTAACATAATACCTAAGTAGTAAATAGTTGAACATAATACCAATTAAATATATTTAGGTACGCCATATTTATTATAACCCAATATAAGTTTTGCTGATGGGATAAGGACTATAAATATACCTAATACTATTTATAATATTTCAAGGTTTCCCGTCGATGAATTTCGGAAGCATAGTTGGATAAAAACTGTCCGCGAAGAAAGAAATGATGAATTCTGGGTGTCCACTCGCTCAAGTATAGTGTGTAGTTTACACTTTAATGAACAAGATTTCTACTATACTAAGAACGGCCTCCGAAAAATTAAAATAAACGCTAACCCTCGTTTCCTAGTATGTACCTACCAAATTTCCTTTACTTGAATGTCTACTGGGGGGTTACTACGAACTCTTACAGCAGGGCCGCCGCCGCCGCTGTCGCTTCACTCTCCGCTGTGACTGAGAACTCGGCCTTACAGTTACAGTTAAATTACAGTTACTAACCTAAAAAGTAATTAAATTAATAAAATCCCGACATAAAATTTGCCTAGAATAACTGATATTTACCCATGATGCTGTTTACAAAAATAATTATTATGAATTAATGTATTAAAAAAATATATAATAACAATAGCTATTCCATTAGTGCATGTATCGCTGTTCTACTTAAATCTAATTCGAATACTTTTGAATTTAGAATTTGACATCTTCAAAAAATATGTCTCATTTTTTTAGCTTCCCTTTGTATGACAGAGCGTATCTATAGACATCGATGTTTTAGGTTATGGGCCCAGACCCGTGTAAAATATAATTCTTCACGATAATGTCCTTGTAATCAGTGGTGATAAACAATAGGTTTTGCGTTTTACTATCAGGCTTCTGAAGAGAAGTAAAACTGTGCAAATCTTGCGAATATTAGTTCGAAACTGTGTTCGTGTGTTTTATCCGTGATGGCTACTAGCTCAAACTATTTAGTCAGTGTACCTAAACTGAAAGGTCGCGAAAACTATAGCGAGTGGTGTTTCGCCGTAGAGAATTTTCTGGTGTTGGAAGGTATGGTCCACTGTATGAATCCAGACGCAGGAAAAACGCCAGAATCTACAGATGATGCGAAAACAAAAGCCAAGCTGATTTTGACAATCGACCCATCTATCTACGTTCATATAAAAAGCGTCAGAACATCGAAGGAGTTGTGGCAAACGTTGAAGACGTTATTTGATGACTCAGGATTCTCCAGAAGAATCAGTCTGCTGAGAAATCTTATATCTATTCGACTGGAAGACTGCACATCGATGACGTCTTATGTAACACAGATTGTTCAAGCTGGTCAAAAATTGGCAGGAACAGGGTTTGGCATCAGCGATGAGTGGATCGGTTCGATCATGTTGGCTGGGCTTACTGAAAAATATATGCCCATGATCATGGCGATTGAGCACTCAGGAATCTCAATCACGACCGATGCTATAAAGTCGAAATTGATGGACATTGAACCAGAAGACTCTGATGTGAATAATGCTTTGGCATGTTTCCGTAAACAGAATAAAAGACATCAAAACTCTTTGGTTGGAAAAGATGGTCCGAGTGGGCAGAAATTGACAACTGTCGAAAATAAAGAAAAACGAACTGTCAAATGTTACAGATGTAAACAGTTGGGTCACTATCGCAATAAGTGCAAAAATGAAAATGTTTCTTCACAGAATAAACACGAAAATGAAAAGAAACATACTAATGCATTTAGTGCCGTGTTTTATAGTGGTAACTTTTACAAGAGTGACTGGTATGTTGACTCGGGGGCCTGTTCACATCTAACAGCAAACCAACATTGGGTGATCAACCAATGTTATGACGGTTTCACTAAAGAAATTATGGTTGCTAATAAAGAAAAAATACCTGTACTATGTAGCGGAAACGTAAAGCTTACGACTTTAGCTAAAGAGTGTGAATATGAGGTCATGGTAGAAAAAGTACTCTGTGTTCCCAGTTTGACTACTAATCTCTTATCAGTCAGTCAATTGATACGTCAAGGAAATACGGTGTTATTTACGAGTAACGGATGTGAAATCTTCAACAAGATAAATACGTTAGTAGCTACAGCTTCACTCGTAAATGGAGTTTACAAGCTGGATATACCAAGTTGCTTAATAGCTGCGGTGGCGGAGTCTCCAGATGTATGGCACCGAAGACTGGGACATGTGAACAGTTACTCTCTTAATAACATGTTGTCTAAGAATGCTGTGGAAGCAGATATTAGTAAGATGAATTGTGTTGTGTGCTGTGAGGGCAAGCAAAGCCGATTGCCGTTCCCTCATGAAGGCAAAAGGTGTAATGAACTACTGAACATAATACACACTGACATCTGTGGGCCAATGGAAACTGTATCTCTTGGAGGTTCAAGGTACTTTCTTCTTTTTATTGATGATCACAGCCGCATGACATATGTTTATTTTTTAAAGAATAAAAATGAGGCTTTGCAGTGTTTCAAAGAGTATATGGCGAAGGTTGAGAATTTGACTTCGAAGAAAATTAAGATTTTGCGAAGCGATAATGGGCGTGAATTTTGTAACAATGTTTTTGATAATTATTTAAAGAAAATGGGAATAATTCATCAAAAATCGAATGCCTATACGCCAGAACAAAACGGGCTTTGTGAGCGTATGAATAGGACGATCATAGAGAAAGCCAGATGTCTTTTGTTTGAAGCAAAACTGGATAAGAAATTCTGGGCGGAAGCCATTAACACCGCTGTTTATTTACAGAATCGTATTGTGAAAACTGCATTGAATAATCGTACCCCGTATGAGCTGTGGACGAACAAAAAACCAAATCTTAGTCACATTAGAATTTTTGGCAGTACCGTTTTGAAGCATATCCCGAAGGAGAAAAGACGTAAGTGGGACAAGAAGTCTGAAAAATGTATTCTGTTAGGTTATCCTGAGGATGTCAAAGGATACAGAGTGTATAACCCAACAACTAAGGCAATCACAACCAGTCGAGATGTTATTATTGTAGAAGAAAATAATTTACATCAGGAGAGTTTGATTGAAGTTGTAGAGACAGAGAGTGCAGCATCAGGGAGTCAGGATCCAGTGGGGGATGTACGAGGAGACGATAGTCAGCTTGATGATTCTTTTATTTCTACAGAAAACCCTGATGAAACGTATGTACCAAATGAAGAATCGATGGCAGCTGATGAAAGTTCTGATATGGAAATAAATTCAAGGTCTTTACCACCTAGAGAAAGAAAAAAACCTGATAGATATGGTTTTATGTGCACAGAGAATAGTGTTGATGTCGAAGATCTGTCATTAGAAGAGGCATTACAGGGACCTGAGAAGGAGCATTGGCAGGAAGCTGTTAAAGATGAGTTGAAAAGCTTTGAAGACAACAAAGCTTGGGAAGTCGTAGACGCTCCGAGAGGTTCGACTGTCGTAAAATGCAAGTGGGTTCTTAGAAAGAAGTTTGAGGATGACAACACTGTGCGATTTCGGGCAAGACTTGTCGCTAAGGGGTGTTCACAAAAGTATGGTGTAGATTATGACGAGACATTCTCCCCGGTAGTAAGGCATACTACATTGAGATTATTGTTTTCATTGTCTGTTCAGTTGAATTTAGATATTGTTCATCTAGATGTCAAGACAGCTTTTTTAAATGGGGATCTGGATGAGACTATATACATGCAAAAACCACCTGGTTTTGTATGTACAGATGATAAAAAAGTTCTCAAGTTAAAAAAGGCTGTGTATGGTCTCAAACAGGCTGCCCGTGCTTGGCATAAGAAGGTAGATAACTGTATGTTAGCAGATGGCTATTATAAATCTAAATTGGAACCATGTTTGTATACAAAATTTGTTGGTAGCAATCGAACAATTGTTACTTTGTATGTTGACGATTTTTTTGTATTTTCAAACAGTGTAAATGAAATGAAACATCTTAAAGAAATGTTGAGTAATAATTTTAAAATTAAAGACTTAGGACGTGTGAAGCAATGTCTTGGAATGTCAGTTAATTTTGATAGAGAAAAAAGTATTGTAACTTTGAGTCAGGAAAATTACATTGACAAGTTGTTAAGTAGGTTTAACATGGCAGATTGTAAACCAGCTGTTACTCCAATGGAGACCAAGTTGACTGTAAACAAAAAGGAAGGTTGTCAAAGTCAAAATCCTTATCAACAGCTTATAGGTAGTTTAGTGTATTTGGCTGTTCTCACACGACCTGATATAGCTTATTCAGTGTCTTATCTTAGTCAATTTAATAACTGTCATAGTGAAGAGCATTGGATTTATGCTAAGAGGTTATTAAGATATTTAAAGAAAACTAAGAGTATTGGTTTGAAGTATTGTAAGAATGACAATATTCAGATAGAAGGTTTTGTAGATGCTGACTGGGCTAATGATCTGAATGATAGAAGGTCATACACAGGTTATTGTTTCATGTTGTCGGGTTCTGCAATATCTTGGAGTTGTAGTAAACAAAAATGCATTGCGCTTTCTAGCACAGAAGCAGAATATGTAGCAATTTCAGAGGCCTGTAAAGAAGCAGTGTATTTGAGAAACTTGCAATATGAAATGACCAAAGTGATGTACAAAATAACTTTATATAATGATAATCAAAGTGCACATAAGTTGTTAGCTAATCCTGTATTTCATAATAGGACTAAACACATTGATGTTCGATATCATTATTGTAGAGAGATGATAAATAATAAAATTGTTTTGGTTAAGTATTTATGTACATCAGATATGCCAGCAGATTTATTAACAAAAAGTTTAAATTCTGTTAAGCATTATAAGTTTATGAATACATTAGGTATTGTTAATGTTTCGTGTGTATAAAGTACCTAATGTTCAATGATTTTTATAAGAGATATTTTGAGAGGGGGTGTTGTATTTCAAAATATGAATATAAAATTCTTTTGTCTGATTCAGCATGTCAAACTGAAAGAGTCGTTTTATTTTATATTTAAATATAGATGGTTATTTAAAAAACAAACTCTTAAACCGAGATTAATATCAAAATAATTTCATTAGCGTTTCCCATAAGCGTTTGCCTTACGGCGAGCAATTACTATGGCCATAAAAACTAGTCATAAAACAGACACACATTACTAATCCGTCAATTATGAGCCACGTAACATGATGCGTGTACGGCGTGTAGCGAGCGAATACAATTAACATTCTAATCAAGCATTGTATTACTTGCGCTAAGTGAACAAAAAAGCGAGCAAGCAAAAGTGTGATTCGCATGTACCTGTAATTTGAATTAACTCATTAAAAAAAACTGACATTACATACAAGAATTTTATGAGATTTTTAAATTAAATTATATTAATGGTTTTGTTTGTCGCTGGTATCAATAAAAATACAGTACATGCATTATTCTATTCTTCTAATACTGTATTCGCCTTCGTGTTTGAAACGAGAACAAACGTCGTCATCATCATCATCTGCCTAGCCTTTTCCGGCTTTGTCGGCTCCTAGTCTAACCAAATCCAGCTGAATATCAGCATTATAAAATCTGCTATTGAATGTGTTTATAAATTTAAGAGTTTTACTATTTTCGGTGTAGCATTTTCCACTATTGTGTCTTTTCTTTTAAGGTAAATAAAACAAAATTAATAAATTCACATTATAATTACCATCATTACGCTAAGTCCTAAAGATATTGTTTTATTACCAAAATTTCTAATTTATCGCAATTACGGATCTCTGAATGTTGATGTAATTTTTTTGCGGGGCCAGTTTGCTCCCGCACTTTGTCGATACACGTGTTTAATTAATTTATTGTTTTTTTTATATTATGTAGAACTAATATTGATCATGTTGCTTTAACAAAATTGAATTGATTAGTATTGTTTGATACAAAAAAATTAAAGAAAAACGTTAGAACACGTTATTTATTGTTTCATTCTGGACCGATACATTATTCAGGTGAAAGCCGTCCGGGGCGGGATCATTAATATTTCTGCAGTTTTTTTTGCATTTTTACAGTTAACATTAGGTAAGAGAATATATTATAATTTTGATGTTAGCAATACACATTTATAGGTAGATATATCTATATATAAATTCAAATTATTGTTTTCCTTTAAAATAGCATTGTTAGTGTTGTGATAGTTTTCGTGTAATGTATGCAAAATTACTAAAAAAATACTACTTTACAAATGGTGTACACCATACAATGGGTCATACAATGGGTATGAATTTAGAAGATGTTAACAGCATATTAAGTATAGATCAAAAATTACTATGTTGTATAATTATTCACACAAACATCAAAATGATTAGAAAACTAAATCTAAAATCTACTCAAAAACTTCTTTTACATAATATGCAAAATAGTAAAAATCTGGAAAAATATCGATTATCCCGCCACAAGCTGGACAATCCCTCCAAGAGGTTTCCGGACCACCATCTCTTTTTCCGTGGACGTCACCCGCGCCGTCGTGAAAAGTTTAATATTGTGGATAAAGATTTTTTGTTCACTTTATTTTCAAGTGTCATTGACAAATGTCGTGTTACATTTATTATTACAATAACATGTTATAACTCGTAATAAATAATTTCTCATTTCCGGCAAATTTAATAAAAACGCTATTGAAAAAAAAGAATCAATTTGACTCTTTCCTTCGAACTGCATATAATTTTGTAAACCTATTAAAAATTCAATCTCCACGCACATTAGATCTAATTATAGAGCGAAAAAATATAGTAATACAACATTCAATTAGTGGGGACAAACTAACATAAAAATCGTTTAGAAAACATTACTATTTGAAACTTTAACATAAAAAATAATATGTGTTTACATTTCCGATATGGGAAATTGAATATAATATTCCAGAAGAAAATCAATGGTTCGTATTGTATTGCATCCTTTTGTACATTCATTAATAGCAAGTTATTAATTCTGATTTCATGGATCTTTGTTTACAACTTTTACAAGCAACGAGATAGGTAAAATGTGTACCAAATACAAGATACACTTTCTACGAACAGAACAAGTGAGGCAAACGGTGTCTTGAACGTTGATAATTTCAATATAGCCAAAGGAGCTTTTTACACCGAATTTCAGACCTACTATGAATAATTATTGATACGTTTAAGGAGAAGCATAAGCGAAAATATAGTTTATTTATTTATTATTTATTTTATTTATTTATGTACACACAAGGAAACATGGTAATAAAAATGTTACAGACAAATGAGCACAATGGAACTACTTATTTCTAAAGAAATTTCTTCCAGTAGTCCCGCGATTGGAAATAAGGATGATAGACACGTAGACACAGTGTGTAAAAATTACAAAGTAACTACTTTAGACTACTTAAACTTATGGTATACTAAACTAAATCAATAACTAAAACAACTGTAACTTGTAATAACTAATAGTTATGTACATCCCGTTCTTTGTTTCCCATAGTTGTGTAACAATAAATCTCATCATTAGTCACTCTTTTCCTTTCAATACTTACCTGAAAATCAGAAGGGTGTTAAAGTTTGTAGTGTGTATCTGTGTGTCGTAGCTGCAAAACGGATGGACCGATTTCAATGCAGTTTGTTTAATTGAAAGCTAGTTTAATCGGAAATCATCTTAGCTATGTTTCATGAAAATCTGTTCAGCCGTTCAAAAGTTACAGCTCTTTTTCTAGTTGGAGTCGGGGGTTTTTGACGGTTAGGTTATGAATACATTTATATTTCTATTATTGAAAATGAAAAAAAAAATGAGAGAATTGGAACTGGTCTTTGCCCAGTAGGAGGATCACGGCTGAATAATAATGTCTTTTTTTTATTTGCTATAAATTGATCAGCTAAATACATAAAATGATTCCGGGTTGGAGGCCCTTCTGGGCTCACCTCTGATCGGTTTAGCAGCTAAAGATAAATGCGAGATAAAAAATTAAAATAAACTTTAACACAATACTAACACCATAGCATAGAAGTACAGTCGGGTCAATAATTTACGTGTACTATCTATCAGGCGCAATTTATTCAGCAGGTGACCATTTCGTGAAAGTTGAGAGTTGTTGCAACGATACACGGACCCACGACCGACTTGAATAAGCGATATCGCGAATTTCTGCAATTCACGTTTACATGTAAAGCTGTTTACTAACGCGCTCTAGTTACGAGAAAAATAGCTGGAGTTTGACTAGAAATTGAATAAGATACCTATAGTAACTAGTTAAATATTAGAGGATTTTTATATAAAGACATTATGTGTGAAGTAAGTAAGGTGACACGAAAGGACAAGTCAAAAAAGTTTTTTTTTCTACCACTTATACCTGAACCCTGGTAGGATGATATAAAAATAAGATAGGTTTAAAAAAGCCCTAGTGTCAATACGAGCAAATTTTATTAAAAAAATACCTAATTTAAAAAAAAAAAACAGTCACTTATTTAAGAAAAAAAAGGGTTATCTTCTAAGTAGAAAGTGTTTATTTGCATAAAATAGGTTGTACAAGATCATATTCTATATTATCTTTTTCCTAATTTATTTATATTTATGTCCTATGCATAGGAAGCCAGGGGTTCGGAATTAGGATAGGAGAATACAAAAAGAGGTTTTCTTTTTATATCTCAGCTTACATAATCACAACGCTTCCACATAATATAATATGCAAAACAGCCCTAATCAAGTCCGCAAAAACCGTTACAACGTTAAGTATCCTACATTCTAACCCACCAGGTTAACAAGTGCAGTGACAGCCACCTAAATCACAACGAATTTAATACCCAAGATAATGTGCACCGGACACATAATTACGAAGCTAATATATTACTAATAAAAAACATTAAAAGGCCACGCGTAGGCACTAGATTAAAATTTTATGTATTAATTAAAGCGTACCTATACATAACACATTCCCTTATTAATTGATTATAACGTACCTAACGTAGCAATATAAAGCGAATCCAACCCAACCGTTAAAATCCGACTCCAACTAGAAAAAGAGTTGTGTATTCCCGACTAAACTAGCTTTTAGCAATTAAAAAAAGACTAAATTGAAGTCGGTGCATCCGTTTTGGAGCTACAGACAGACACACAGATACACACTACTAACACTCCTCTTTTTTGTCGGGGGTTAAAAATAAGAAACTGGTAATGATACTTATGACAACTTGAAGTAATAAGCCAAGCAAATTCGAGTACATCTAAGGTGTAGCAAACTACTTATAGCTCTTAACAATAAAGGAACGAATTTTTTTTTGTTATAAAATAAATACATTATGTATTTTATTTTTTATCAAAAACTCATAAGTCATTTAAGTATTTTAGAACAAAAATACATTTATGTTCGAAAATAGAATTGAATCATCATGGTATTGTTTCCAAAAATGCTTTTTTTTCCTACAATGTACAATTTTTTTTTTTTTTTAAATTGTTAGTGTTCCGTGACTTAAAAAGTTTAAGAACCGCTGTCATAGAGAATAACGACCCTGTTTATGGTGGTCCGTAATTACGGAAAAGCATCACGCGTAAATCACTAAACTATTTTTACGGAAATACTACGGAAACTAGTTCTATTGTTTACGAATATTACAATTGTCAGATGTGCAAATAAGAGGCATAAATTAAAATTAAATTATTTAATGCTTGAGGCTGGCTGTACACACGTCTACATAACAAGCTATACATTTCCAGTATAAGCTGACCTTGTATTGAATAGGCTTTCCGTACAATGAGAGGTCAACTTATACTCATCATGTATAGCTTGATATTAGCCATGTGTACTTGTCAACACTACCTCTATACAAGTGTATACACAAACGCCAGCAAAATGTACAGTATTGACATAAGCTGAAGAATAATCACGTGATTCGAATTGTCTGTTTTACTGGCGTTTTATCTAGCGATTGTTGATTGCAACTGACTAGGCTGTTGTTCTCAACTTTAAGAAAAAGAAAGAAAGAAAAATAATTTATTTGATTGCAAAATTAAGGCACCAAATTCAATAATATAAAATAAAAACTAAAATCAACAAGAAAAACTAAAATTTAAATAATAACAGATATACAGGCCAAGTGTAAGTCCCAACACTTGATTATTATTAAAATTATGGATATATTTCTTGTAAAATGACCTGGGCTTATGTAGGGGTTCTCAAAAAGTGTCCGGGAGAAACCCGGACGCCTGTCACGTTGGCAATTTCGTACGTTAACTATTCCAGCACAGCACACACACACCCACGTATATGCCTTGGGTGAAAAAGAAGTTCCTAATTTTATTTCTTCAATAGAGTACATACGATATAATTTGTGATGTTGGAGTTCATTGGTTTTAAAGTGTTAATTTGTTTATGTGTCTTACAAGACAGCAATGTGCAGACAAATAAAAAATAATATTTTGGCTATATTAATACATACTAGTGGTCGCCTTGTGGTCGAATTTCGACCGTAAATTTCGCATTCTGCACTCCTTCTCCATATAACTTTAACTATGCCAAATCTGGCACTGCTCCGTCCGCGCAATATGGTTAAAAGAGAAAACTTTGTACCCCACAAAGTTTTCTCTTCATTTATTAATATATAGATTATGTAGTGTTGTTATTGATATCTTATTTGAAGAATGAATTAGACTCTTTGAATCACTAGCTGAATCCAATCAACTGCCTGTCAATACTGTGGTCAATACTATATCAATACAACATAGTAGACATCGGTGCATGGTATATGTTATTAAATGATTCATCCTCAATTTAAATGTTTGTCATCATCGTGATTTGTGAACATGAAATTAAGTTTCCTAATAATTTATAATATTTGCCATTACATTTTGCAATTAAGTTTAATATTTACAATATTTGCCCTTCCACTTATAAATCTATTTTCGGATCCTGAAAATGATAAATTCCTTGTACAGTAAACATCAAAAGTAACTAATGATTAGTCGAATTACAAAATTGCTAAACTATTAATTAATTTTAAAGTAGGTAGATATTATAATCATTTAAATCAATTTTGACATCGAACTGATCATCACTTCATTTTGGTGCTGACTATACTGCAATGGCCTCTGGAAAAAAAAATAACCCCCGACAAAAAAGAGGGGTATTATAAGTTTGTAGTATCTGTCTGTGGCATCGTAGCTCCAAAACGGATGGACCAATTTCAAAGCAGTTTTTTTAATTGAAAGCTTTTTTCCGGTAAAGAGTTACAGTTCTTTTTCAAGTTGAAGTCGGGGGATTTTGACGGTTAGGTTATTAATTCATTAGACACTAACTACAATGACCAGTTGGAAATAAATAATAATGTACGTATTATTAAATAATACGTTATTGTTTGACGTCATACGATTATTACGCACTTACTAAGCCTAAACCACAGCGAAATGTGACGTCAAAAAACTGTTGTTTAGGTGGCTAAGTACATCTATACTAATATTATAAAGAGGTAAATTTTATTTGTTTGTATGTAGGAGGTAATTCCTGGAACTACAGAACCGATTCTAATAACTTTTCCACTACAAGCTACACTATCTCTTAGTGATATAGACTGTTTTATTTTGATAAAACCAAAACGCGCAGGTGATACCTTGGGCATCAGCTAGTATGGTGATATCAATACACTATCCCCCGGTTTTGCTGAAACGTATTCAAATCTATGATCAGTAAGTCTGCTAACAAACTCATGTTTACAGTGTTGACCCAATAAATGGACCTATTAGCAGGAAATTTGACAATCAATAATCATTTCAACGGATTGTTGATGTATTATATGTTAATGTTAACCAATCACAATTTATAACAAGAAATTTGATAGCAGATTAACTGATCAGTGATTTGTTTAGGCAGCTTAAAATAGACTTCTCATCTCAGTAGGTGCAATTAGTCTCTTCAGAGGGTAGCCTGTTGATCTGTAACACAGGTTTTACCTATCACAGACACCAGTCTCTATTTAAATGTTATTTACTGTGACTGTATCTATAATGTGATGATGAGAAAATAAACATTTACTTTACTTTACTTCTAGAAACCGGGGATCAGTCTTTAAATCGAAGTTATATCTTTAAAGCAAAGCTTAAAGCCCACGCAGTGATAAACAATTAATCTCAAATCGGCTGCATACAAAAACATGCGCGCGGGCTTGTTCTTCTGCGTATTGCGCCAAAACAGTATATTTTGAAGTTTAAAATAAAAACTATTGTTAATTTTATAAAATTCAATTAACATAATATTAAAATGTGTGTTTAGAATAATCTATACCAAAAATTTTGAGGGATAAATCGGTCTCATTTCCCTGTAGAAAGAAAACCTCTATTTTTAAAAAGCAGCTTAATATATATTTTTATCTACTCTAAAAGTTTATCGATCATGTAAACCAATTACCGAAATGATGTCAAAGACATGATAACTGATGTACATAAATATCAGTACCAATTGTTTTGTAATTGCTGAGAAAAATTGAGTTCCCTACCGCCAACATTTTCAATTGATTGCCACGCGGCAGACAATAGAAAATCTATGTCTTTCGTCGCGGGTAAATGATATGGTGCTCGAAGGGTTAAGCACACTTACCACATTAGCCATTTTGCTTTCAAAAAATAAACAAAGAACGCGAAATCGCCATTTTCAGCTGGCAAGTCTACTTGGGCTCTAAGACAGGTTTTCCTAAACCGCAGGTCTACCGCGTAACTAAAATGGTAATGAACATCGACTCTCGTAATAAACTTCAATACGATAGTGAGAGGCTAAACTGTGAGCTACCTTGAATTTTTTTTACCGATCATGAAGACAGGAGTCCCGACTTCATGATCAGTAATTTTTAAAACGCTTTTATTAGCTTCACTTGTAACTAACTAACTATGTAAAAAAATCTTGGAAGTTAAATTTGACCCACTTCCCGGTTTCGGAGCTGAAATTTTGCATACACGTTTAGTTTGGATGACAAAAGCGTTTTCTTTAGTTTTTTTTTAAAACTATTTTCAAGTTAGCTCGAAGTTTAATCTCTCACGATCTTATTGAAATTTAATAGCAGTGTCGATGTTCATTAATTTACAATTTTAGTTACGCGGTTAACCCGCCGTTCTTATGGTGTAAGAAAAAAAAATGCAGCTAAGGCGTTCTTATAAGTCTAGTTACTTAGTTTAGTTTAAGTGGTAATCAAGGACTAGTACACTTAACGTTTAAGACTATGAATTTACGAGTGCAATCCTTAATTGTTTCCTGTGTTATACGGTAAATATCGCTAATTATATTAATTTGGCCTATCGACAATCAATAATTATAGTAGAACGACTAACTATGCATCGAATATCCTATAGCTGTATTTATAACACCTATCTTTTTTCTGATGTTCAAATAAATATTTTCTAACAAATATTCGATATTTGAACATACTGTTAGCTTGTCGCATTCCACAGCTGGGCAAAGGCTTCCCCCTTTGATTTCCATGCTGTTCGATTATGTTCCAATGAAGAGCAGTCTTTGTTGAATGTGTCGTTCTGATTGAATTTTCGTCCTGACACCTCCATCCCCCCAATATTTGAACATGGGCGTCCTAAATTCCGAATAGACCTCCACAATGATTGCTCGTAGCACGCTTATAAAACCGATTGGTGGACGCAAATCGTTGCTGTCAATTCTAGGGGCTTAGGTACTACAAGCTCTTATAGTACAGCAAAAATTGAACTGCCCAGATAAATCCTGTACGAACTGACATCGCATTGTATAGGCTTTTCGTACAATGAAAGGTCAGCTTATACTGGAAATTTCTGGGCAATTCAATTTCTGCTCTTATGACGTCGTAGTAAGCCGCCTGTTGACATAAAGACACTTACGGGAAGTGACGAGGTGCACTTTTCTTTAAGTAACCACTTATTATGTACCAAGTAATTATGTTATTACTCAAAATTAAATAACTAATGATATTCAGCCCCTTTGTTAACACTGCAAGGCGACAAAATACTAGGGACACACAATGTAATTTAATGTAAATGTAATTTTGTTCCAAATAAACTTTTAATTTAATTTTAATTTTAATTTAATGATTTGTCAATTTTTATAATACTCCTAAACTTTTAAAACCTCGGAGGATTAGATGCAGAGGCAGCGCGGGCGCCTCCAGTCAATACCAGATCGTTAGTCACGTGCATTGACAAATACTCGCAGTTAATTGGATGAAAACGCGCACTCGCCGCCGTACGCGCAGTAAATAACGCGCTTTACGACGACGCTCTATTATCAATAACCCCGTATTGAAAGCTGTTTCGTTTATAAGCTTGCTTTTTGATCGCTTCAGTTATATTCGCATATCCGCTTCATATGTCATTTCTGTGGAGTTTCTAGGAAGGAATTAAGTTGTCGGTGCGACTGTACTCGCGGACACATAAAAGGGGTTTCTTTGTATGTTATCCTTAACAGTACCGTTTTTCAGGATCGAAACTCGTCACATTAATGGTAATCATGAATGGCCAGAAATATGGTATTTTCCTTATTTCCGGCAGTCCAGCATGCTGTGACTAACGCCGTGACATGGGATCTACGTCCACTTCAACATTACACTGCTGCGTCATTCATCAACATCAGTATTGTTTGCGCTCTGCTACGTAAGACGCACAACCCGCGTCTTAGCTTTTGGATGGGAAAACCCGCTTGATACTCCACAATTACGTTCTAACTGTTTACCAGCACATTCAAAACAATAAATAATAATAACCTGTAATCATTACTTAGTAAAACAACGTCATTAAGATAATCAAATGCTTAACCTACGTTTAATAATAATTATAGAAATGTTGATAACTATCTCCGTAAGTACGGGAGCATCAAAATTGTATGTAAATCATTGCCATTTTAAAACACAGATTTGTTTGTTAGAAAATCTCATAGACAACTGTTATTCGGGTTCCCATCACGAAACCGGAACTGAAATCACACATTAGATTTAATTTTATACGAATTTAATAACAAGTGAGATGCGCGCCGTCCATTGTGTGCTCCGTGACCATGAGAAAAAAGCACTGCTCGATTTTTTTGTTGCCGATAAAGAGGTGCCGACGTACAATTCGGAGCAAGATTGATGCGCATGCATGATCGTATCTGCCCGCTGTGAGCGCCGCGGTAATAATTAATATTCCATAATCCATTCATCCCTACATTACGCGGCGACTCCTTTCACCGCGTCCGCGTCTCCCTGCCAGAGTGCCCGCGCGCTCGCCGGCTTGCGCGCGCCCTCCACCGGTAGCAATACCTACGTAATCGTCACACATCCGTAATTGATTCTGTCCGTAAAATTCGAAATTTGAATGAGCCCTCGCTGAATGAGAACCGAAATAAGATCACGAGTGTAGTGCGCTCGGAAACGCTGACGAGTCTCGGCGAACCTCTCACTGAGCGGCACAATGACCGCGGCGCTCGCAGCCAGATCTCTCTCTTGATAAATACATAAAAAACGTAACGAAAAAACTACATGTCATGCATCTACGTGTGCTAGTCAATTTCACAGCGACCGTCATGGGAATCGAGCGACGAATGGACTTTAGAAAGCAATTAAAATCTGTGCCCACGAAAAGGAACGCGACCAAAAAGTGCGATCGACACATGAAATCGGCGAACACGTCGGACTTTGTCCTCGAATCTTTAGATAGACTGCGCTCGACAGCCGCGATGCACGATGCCCGGCGTCATGCCCGGCCTGCCGAATACTTCTCGGAACTCAATGATTTTGACAAAAAACGTACCTACAACGCACTCCGGTAACGAGACATAAAGTAGACAGGAAAAAGAAAATCAAAGAATGATCTCGTCTACTTCAGTCGGCGCAAATTGGTTATTACTTTAAATAGGCAAAGCGGTGAATAACTGTTCAACAGTTTAACGATTTTTACCTTGGCGCCACAAGTTTTATTTTGTCCTAAATCAAGGGAAATACCTTTGCAAACAACTCTTAAACTTTGTGTACATTTTACTTTATGAAGGGGAACTACTTAAAGGCCGAAAGTGGACTTTACTTTTTTATCGCCACAAAAAGGTCGGTATGAAATCGAAATCAGATTACGGATCCTGCGATTATAAAGTTTCGGCCGCGCACAAAGGGACGGTAACCACAATTTGGTTGTCGACCACACGACCATGCATTATGGAGATACGTTAGGGAACGTACGTGTTATTTTGGACGTGACTTCCGAGATTGAAAACGATGACAAAAACGCGATTGGAAAACCGTTTCCGTGCCGTTTTTGGGTTCAACCGTTTTCAAAGAGAAACTGACCGCAGAATTTAGTACCTGTGTTAGTTGTTATAAAATATGTTTGCGGGTCATTTCATTGATCATGTATCAAAGCTCATTCGCAGTGTTATTCAAACACATTCAAAAGTAGGTAATCTAATCAATCTTGTAGACGAACATTCGTTTCCTCCGCTCATTTTCGCTACAATAATGAGAACCAACTCCCGGTAGGTTAAATCAGGTCTCAATTAGATAAGCGCAACTGTGTATTAATCACACCCAAACAATTTGGTGCTACAAACAATTGAAGTAATTAATTAATAAACAATTAACCTAGGTACGACCTAGTGTAATATGTTTCATAAATACATTAATTTAATTTATTTATTTTGTAACAAATTAGTTAAAAACGTTACTCAGAAATAATGGATGTCATTGCATTATTCTCAGTAATTTAATTACAAATTATACAGGTCTATTTATCTGCGTACGAGTGAGTCACTCATGTGAGTAATAATGGCGGGGCGCAAGCGCCGGTTGGCGGTGTTGCCAGGTAAAGAGGATTTGCCCATTTTAGGGGGCTTTGAATAATTGCTTCGAATGTTTGTGGGATAAAGGGATGGGTGTTTGAAACGCATTACGTGTAGAATAGAATACTAGAATAGAAATATTACTTTGTGAAACCATCGTGTTTTTATAGTATGTTTACGAAACGGTGGTATAGGTACTTAATTATTATTATAGTTATATAAATGTGGATTTATAATCAATCTGTAATATATTTATTTCAAAGTTACTATGGCATTTTTCATTAATTTTTTGTGCATTTTTTTATGTACGTGTAATTTCTAATGTTTGCATGCTGAATGGCCGTTTATGGTGATACCTACCTTAATTATGTGTAACAACATGTAAAATCCATATTCGCAAATAAATATATTGAATTGAATTGAAGTTGAAATTTATAAGGTATACAAATAGTATAATGTCTTCTGGGATAATAAATAAGGTATTTTAAAATCGTTAACTGGTAACCCCGGCTTGCAGCAAATCATTTGCGCGGTCAACCGCACTTGTAAATAACAATTTTGAAATCAATCTAAACTTTTTCTATAGCACCAATATCAATAAACTTTCATTCTATGCATGATCACTATCAATGGGAAAGCAAAATGCTTAAACGCAAAACATTCAACTTATCACTAATTCTATGATTAAAAAATACCTACTTATGAATGATTTTGCGCTCTATCACATACATACGTAGGTACATACATGTCATACATACTTATACCTATTATTAATGACGTAATTATCAAAGTTAGCAAACAAAATACCTTTTCATCCCACCATCTCGGAAAGAGTATTTTTAATCTTCAATATCTGAGTGGAAAAGCCGTTTTTATTCTCTAGAGGATAAAGTAAATTTTCATCCCACCATCTCGGAAAGAGTATTTTTAATCTTCAATATCTGAGTGGAAAAGCCGTTTTTATTCTCTAGAGGATAAAGTAAATTGAATTTAGAACATCGTGTGCACTAAGTTTGTGAATTAAACTTTTTTTTTTGCATTTAGTCATTTCCTCGCTGAGGTGGAATGAAAAGTTACGTGTTGCACTCGAGTGCAAAGATTTTTCACCTCGTGCTCTTTTGATTCCCTCGCTAACGCTCAGGATTCTAATTTTGATTTCGCTTGCTCGGTCATCAAAATTGAACACGCGGTTAAAAAGCAACTTTGCACTCTTGTATAACAAATAACTATTTCTTAAAAAATGATAATTCTTAAAAAATAAAAGGTAATCAAAATTTTATTAATGTCACATGAATAGCGATTCAAATGAAATGCCACTGTATGTTACAAAAATTATAAATGTCCCACAAATATTTTTTGAATCGTGACGTGATGCAATTTATACGGGTCAGCAGTAGCATCCTTGCGCTTATGACTGGACCAGCTGCAACCGCGATTCCGTTCGAGAAGGATAAGGACAACGTGATTCTTGAAAAAAAAAATTGCCCATGATACACACTATTTCCTTGTCAAGTTTCATCAACATCGGGTCAGCCGTCTAGTCTTAAAAAGATAACAAACAGAGACAGAGCTACTTTCGCTTTTATAATATTAGGTATCTATATATTGATACGTGAATAGAATTATAGATATAGAATAGAACTTTGTACTTGTGAGATTTGGCATGGTCAAAGTTTATATGGAGAAGGAGTGCAGAAAGCTAAAATTACGGTCGAATTTCGACCACTGGGCAACCACTAGTTATGATAAATTTATCACCCAACCAGTTTGTCAAATGTGATGCCTATTGCACATGAACACTCATTGTAGACGGTAAAGAAACCCATACCTCGTCAAAAATGGACATTTACAACATTTGTTGACCAGTTGATGACGCGAAACGACGCTGCTAACACGAAAACAATTCAATATCTAACGCACAACATACCTACGCACACAATTAATAAAATAATTTTCCTGCGCACTTACGTTGGTATCCGAATCTCCAATATGAATAACATTCACTCTTTTGTACCTACAACATCATTTGTTGGGTCGGTAACATAACAAAAGGTACTTAATTTATAATTGCACCCACTTTCCATTACGCTAACATAATTTATGTAACGTTTGCTTTGTAAAAGAAATAATTTGACACTTGTATTTATACCTAATGAAAAACACGAACATGTCCAAAGCTATAATGGACTTGGGATTATCTTGATTGAATTGTGTGAAGTCTAGATAGGCGTTTTTGTTGTATAAATTGAGTACCTACCTTTAGAGAAAATAAAAGTCTTGCCTAAGAATGAGCTATACATAACTGCTCTCATGAGAATAGGTAGCAACTCACAACATCTGAGTGTTTGTTAACAATCATCGTCAGCCTAACGTTTTCTCATCTATATTTGGCTCAGCTTCCAGTTTAGATAGATAAGGATTAGATGTAATATACAAGGTGGTATCGACGTTACGACATTAAATGAAACAGCGATTTGGTATCATTTATTTATTATTTATTTATCATATTCTGAAGCCGTACACAAGAAATCAACGATTTTCATGCAAGTTATTTTTGCATAATATTTCTTTCTACACTCATTCGCCTAGGCAAGTCAGAAACTTACGTCGTCTTTATGTATTCTATACGTGTAAATAAAAATTATTTTGGTAAGAACAGCAGGTCTACCGCGTAACTAAAATTGTATGAACATCGACATCGGTATTAAACTTCAATACGATCGTGAGAGCCTAAACTTTGAGCTAACTTGTATTTTTTTTACCGATCATGAAGATAAGTGTCCCAACTATATGATAGGTAATTTTTTTACAAGTTAGCTCAAAGTTTAGGCTCTCACTATCGAATTGAAGTTTAATACCGATGTCGATGTTCATACAATTTTAGTTACGCGGTAGGGGTGCTGGTTGAGTTTTCAAATATCGCCTAGAAATCGATTTATTTGTAAAATTAAGAAAATTTTAATTCGTTCCTGTGGCTAAACTACTGATTGGATTTGATTGATTTTTGTGTACGGTCACAGAACATGATACCAAATTCGTGGTGTCATTTAATGTCGTAACGTAGTGTACACACTGTATACTGAGCGATCAGCAACTGACATCTACAACACAGCAACTAATTCACTGGATAGGTAGGATTGCCAACCGTACCTACTCTAAAACAGAGTATTGTGTTCTATTTTATATGTAGGAGTACTTAATAATCTATAACACTAATAAAGTACGCTAAAATACTCTATTTACATTAACTCTGACTTTTTGGCACATAGTACACTAGTGCCAGCCTGCCAGCAATAAAACAAAAAAAAACAGATTCAAAAAGAAACGATACTTAAATAATAGGTAGGTACTGATTATTTACACTCTGAAAAAAAAATCTTTATTACCTACTTACTTCTAAAAAAAGTTGGCAACCCTAAATACCTATAGGTATACCGATATGTTAGAAGCCGGAAATTGCCGAAACAAGGCATTCCAACTTTAGCCTTAGCTCGGCAACGTATAATCCCTGTCCGTAATCATTAGGTTAGATGTTCACGAGCGACTATGATAGCTTACCATCAGAGGCCTTGTGTTAGTTTTTTAACTATTTCGTTTTACGCATCAACCTCGTTCTGCGTGCAGATTGGCCGGCTCCAAGATTCACCAACCGGAGCGCCAAATACGACCGATGCGTAAAATCGAAATGGTAAAAAAATCTTACGCAAGGCCTCTGATGACCCCTTAACTCGTTTGCCCTTAATCATATAAAAGGCCGTTTGTCAAACATTTGAGCTTCTGATTTTTAATAACGACGTGTGACATCCGATTCTGTAGCATAAATATTTTATGAAAATCACCATTTTGCCCGCCAATCATCAGTGATCAGACTCAGTCAAGCGCAATCATTTAGCCAGGCTTGATCTCTCATTTCAGTGGCCTCTTTCATTTAAACAAACTAGAACAGAGACCAGTAAAATGACAATGATAGAAATATTTTATGAAATGATGAAATTTAAATTTTTATATTCTCTGTTCCGCTCTGCCTGAATGGAGTGTCGGCCATATTTGTTTGTATAACTGCGCTACTGGTACACGAGTTACCATATCGAAAACAAATATTATTTTTCCTGTAAACACGAGCTAATCAACATTATTGTAAGTACTCTAAGTTAGAAACTTACGCAATGTGCGTCAAAAATACGTTAAATAGAAATGCATTGTTTTTGTTTTTATTGATTGAAGAATGACGCACTAAAGTAACCTTTGCGTAAATTCACACTATCGTTGACAATGACTCTGACTAAACAACTAGCTTTATAAATATTTTTGATGATATTTCTACGTTAGTTTAAATTGAGTCAACGATGGAAGATTGTTCAACTCCACAAAATTAGGTCTTGATTAAAAGTTAATAAACTATCAATCACGATCCTAGCTATTCGAACGGCAATCCGCAAAATCGATAGTAATAAAACGAGTTTATTGTAGCCTTCCTCTGGTACTTTACTTTAATCTAACTTCACTGTGTTCTAATCCATACAACATGGTTCAATTTATTGACGTCCCACATTATAAGAAAAGATTGTCGGCAGCCTCCAAGCAAACAAAACAGTAATTTTATATTAATTTTCCGTTAACAAAGCTAATAATGAAACGCCGACACATTCTATTAATATCGAATTCTAAAATTACGCAACAAACTAATTTCATATAAATTACAATGTACTTTTTGTTAAGTTCACAGAGAAAGTCGCTAACACTTGATTATAAACCGTATCGATTTTTTATTTACTCGTATCGTTTTAGCCACTCTAAATCGATTCTCTCGAACGACCGCAATCGTTTTGGATATCATTCCACATGGTAGATTACATACGCAACGGAAGCGAATAACAACCGCAAAATGTATCATGGGAAACGGACTTCCATTAGCAAAGATGAAACATTTAAAATTAACTTTTATATATCGTGCACCGTAAACAAGTTTAACTGCAATATTTAATCAATTACAGAAAAGTAATGAGTATGACAGTGAAGGCTGTATGACAAATTACATTTGCTTATAACAATAATTTTATGATTCATACATAACCTCAATAAAAACCCTTCGACTGCGATGTGGTCTCAAAAGTACACGTGTATTTCTCGGTGTCATAGATATAAGTCGCAAATCTCTTCAAATGTGACATGTGATAGTAGAATATCTAGAACCGTATACCGGGTGAATATACCTACACGGAACTTTGAAAGGACTGAAAGTTATAGTGTACTTAAACATAACGTACGGTGAAAGTATTTTAAGATTTAGCTGTTAACCGCATTATTTATTCATGGCTCGCAGTAAACATAAATCGCGTTTTAAACAAGTGCATTAAAGACTAAGCTTTGAAAAACTACTATAAGTAAATTACGATACTAAACTTCATCTCATGATCTACACTTTATGCTTCTTTTATTATATGAACTTTATTTCGGTACTTGGCATGTGCTGTGTGTAATTTATACTTAGAAATCTTTGCGCGTCTGTAAATGTTTATTAGGATACGTCTATGGTTTCTAAATGGTCCCTTCATCCGTGGAAAATGTATATAATTATGTTAATTGCATAATGATCAACATCCACGAGTGATTGGTATTGTAGAAAACCTACATTTGTTAACAAACACACGAATTATAGCGTTTGTTTTTTAGACCTAATCATTGTATTCGAGATTGTTTTGTATCTTTGAAATTGGGTCGATTGGATTGGAGCGAGATGGTAAAAGAAAAACAAGGTAAAGAGCATAATGAAATGGTTTCCCTTCAAAATCAATCACACATGTAATTAGATGACTCGGCCAATTTCAATACAACAATAGCCGATTTCACGTTGTAGTGTGAATGCCGTGTGGTCCACAAATCGAGCATAGAAAAATGAGATGTCTGGTATTAAAGCCTCATCTATGGTAGGTATTCCGTGCGCATAGACAATGAGCGACTCATTTTGGAAGCTCGTTCGGAAACAATAGAAAGCGGGGCCTCCTACAACTTCACACGGGACGCGCAACCAGTGGAAAGTTAACGAAAATACATTTCAATAGCTAAAAGCAAAATTGGATGAGTGAGCTTACGAAATTATCGCGTTAGCCGTAATTCATTTGTAAGAACTCTCCCAGGCGTCGTGTGACCGTGTGTGATCACACTAATGTGTTCTTGTTATAACACCTATTGCGCCTAATTTTGAAATCGCTCCGTCATTGTGCAGCTTAATTACGATTCACACATGGAACAAATGTTCACGAAATTTTTGATATAAATTATGAACCAGTTCCATTTTATAAAACACGAGATTACATAAAATATCGTTAGAAGTAAGCGGCCATTGTTTTATCAGTGATAATCAAACGGTACTCAAGGCCTACCACTCTTATAAATATTAAGTTGCCTTTATGAGCATTCGCGGGTATTTACACCCCATATTATTTATGTAATGGGGACTTATATTGGACACGCGATCTTCTCGAACAATGCAAGGAGACACTGCCCATCATAATCGACCTAGACTTCTTTCCTCTTTAATTGTTCCTCACATCGATTATAACGTATATTTCACTGAAACAATAGATTAACCCAGTTGCGGCATGTTCTATAATAGTTATGGCGTTTCTCGTCCCGCGATATTATTGCTTTCGTATCCTTGGCGTGAGCGGCTATCTATCATGTGATCTATTGTACGTACAGTCGACATCGGTATTAGATTAAAGCGATAATTAATGCTGATTCCATACGACCTAGATTCGGGCCCGCTCGATAAAGTTAATTTACAGTTATAGTTGTAAATCTCGTTGCAAAATAAACGCCGAGCACGCGCGCCTGCCTGACCGTAGACAACACGCGGAGACTCCCACACACACCTCGATACGTCAGCGACCCTCCGTCCGCGCACCGTATGTGCCCACTGCCCACGAAACAGCGTGAATGGAACCCTTCCCGAGCCGTAAACATCACGTCACGTGACATGCGCTTATAACCCGACCCGAACAAAATACACCTTCGTACGAGCCCTTCAGTACGCAACAAGGCCTTTTTCACCCCGCCGGGTTTCAGGGATAACGCACGCATGTGTGTCGAGACAGGCGAAACAACACACGTGCGTGACCCATGCGCGAAAGAGAGGGTGCGTCAACTTTTGTCTGAATGAACGGGGTGAAGTTTGACAAGTTGTGTACACATGGCCGCGAAAGGGTTGAGCCGAGTTGCGAACTAAGTTTGTAAACGCTTTCGATTTCTACGCGTGTTGCATATGGGACGAACGTCGATCGATCGTAAACTTTGTTGTTGGATTAGTTCACTGGGTTTCGTTTAAATCAGATTAATAGATACGTCAAAAACTTTCCTAAAGACCAGAATGTTGCGAAAAACTGTTAAGATATTGTTGTGAAAATTGGTGGAAAAAATTACGGATCGAATCGTAGTGCTAACGTATTGCGAGTGTCTAGTTATCGGGTGTGTTTCGTAAATCATTGTTTATGGTCGAATAGTTCTCTGAAGGGGTCCGAGAGACCGGAATTAGAAAGCGTCAAGCGCACCGACGCGACGCGACTCCGCTGCGACTAATTGACCGCAAGGTTTACCTACGCGATTCTGCTAGAAATTGTGATGTAATAATAACTAGTAATATTGAAAATGACAGACGAATTATTTGTTATACTTACCTAGGTAAAAATCTAGGTACTAAAATTTATTTTTTAGAACATCGTAACCCAGTCCTGTCTGAAAGTTTCAAATTCATTACCTACGTAAGCAGATAATAATTTTTTTTACAATTTCTATTTTAAAATTGACGTTAAATTGGTTTAAAATTTTCGCAACTTTCACGTTATTTCGCTTTTATTTGGGAATCGATATTTCGCTTAATTCTATGACTGAATTGATTTTAGATTATATTAAATTTAAAACGTGATGGTGCCGTATAATCTGAAATAGATTTAGCTATAATGTTCAGAGAAGAAAATGACGACATAAAAAATGTCACGTATAGGAACCTATCTACAACATTTTTCTAGCATTTGCGATTCTGATGTAGATACCTACCTACACAATTTATATTACCATCTAATATCGATATTCGCATTTTCATATAAAAACTGATTTAGCCAACTGTACAATGTTTTCTAAGACACTAACCTTGTACCTGCGTCATAAAAATAAAACAATATCTAATAATGACTCAATATAATAGGTAATTGATTAATTATATCTAATCCTATATTTTTTTATTTAACACCGACACATAAACTATAAAAAGCAAGCAATTAAAACTACCCAGTGTGTTTACGTATCTAGATTTGTCTACTTTTTTTAGGGTACCGCAAAAAATAAGAGCGTTTTTTACCGTGTTTAATTAGTAGGTTATAATTATAGTTACTTGAACCTCAAACAAGTAGATAACGATCTTACTTTTACAGAGTAGGTTTTACCTACTAAAAATATGTAATATTGAAAACATGTACCTAAATGTTAGCTTAGATTTATAGAACTTCTACCATATGAAAAACGATTGACTTAAAAATTACAATAGGTTCTGAAATGTGTTCATGTAGTACAAACAAAGGATTGTAAGAAAGATTTTTGTTTCGATTTTAATACCTACCCTTAACAACAGGGTGGTCCACAACTGGAACAAACTCCCAGAAGATATGTTACTGCCACTTCTATAAATTCATTCAAGAACTTAATCAAGAACTCCCTATGGTCAAATAAACTTTCGTTAAAAGAGCTATGAACAATAAAAGATACATTTTCAACACTGTGTGATATAAACACATCAGCAAAGTTGCCGCTCGTCTATAATAATTTTATTTATTTATTTATTATAATTAAAACGGCCCTAGGCCAATTATAAATAAACTAGTGGTCGAAATTCGACCGTAATTTTAGCTTTCTGCACTCCTTCTCCATATAAACTTTAACTATGCCAAATCTCACACTCCTCCGTGCGCGCAATATACTAAAATAGGGGTACAAAGTTTTCTCTTCACGTATTAATAGATAGATAATACAACACCAATGTCCAAATTGTTATCACCATTATCCAGCCAAGCACTAAACTGTACATGGGTGGGTATTTTTATCTAACCATTAAATTAGGTATTACTCATTCACACGATTTCTCCTTCGCCACCAACCACCTACAATATTTACTAGTGCGTTCTATTAATTCAATATTCTATTACGAACTACAGTAAACCAATAATTCCAAAGGTATAAACCGCAATTAACTGCATTAGGATATTAATTTTATACGCAAATAAAATACAGACCAGCAATGGTGTGCAGAACCAATTTTCAACATCAACGCATGCACTTGGAAATTTATTTTTAAGACTTCTACCCGATTCGAATGTGGGCTTATTGATTGTCGGTAATTATGCAAAATAACGAGTCGCGGACTGGCTCGCTGCTCTAACTAGTGACGTGTATTAACGGTTCGTTAGGACCGTCAGCAGTAAAAGTTAAAGCCGACGTTACAAAGCCACAGCGTGCGGAAAACTGAATTAATTCTACACACCATAACTATAAACGAAATGTATAATCAAATATACTTTTAAATGTTGAATATAATATTTTAAAATATCTATATAATTTTGTGCTTTAATGGTTCCTAGATTATACTAACCGTACACATTATGGTGGGTAATAAAATGGCCGTCTCTGTGCACACATATCGTTGCAATGCACCTATCCGCAGTTTACCTAATTAGACGCGCCGACGTTTAGTGTAGTAATGCGAAGGAGATAACATGGGATTATGGCATAAATGAACAGTTACATATAACTGTGAAGAAAGTTGCTTTTAGAAGCAAAAGCTTTGCCGGCTTGATTAGATTTCCATATGAGTGAATGTCAACTAGAGATGTCTTGGACATAAAATATATGCATTCAGCATATTCAGCGAGTAAATTATTGAATGACACTATAATATTATTAATGATAAATTTTATTGATCGAATGCATTATGCATTTGACATTACTGTCTGTGTATCGCGTATCTTGAAAAGCAATCGGTGGTTAAATGTTTAATTGTAAGGGCCATGTTCACCGGCGATATAACAGATGTTTAAAACGAAATTCCCCATACAAAAATTCATGTTTAAACGGCAGATTTTGATCTGATCACCTGTTACGTTGTCGGGGAACTTGGGTCTTACATGTGGTGGTATATTTTAAGATTGGTGTAATGAAGCACAGGATATTTTAATGCGCATTTTAATTTATAATAGACACCAGTTCTTAGTTGGAGTGGCCCAAACTAAGAACCGGTAATTATCATATTGACTAAGTAATGGATATGACAGATATGACATTATGTTTAGGAGAATAAGTAACAGCCACGTATAAACTTCTTGCCTGTTTGAACACCGCGAAAACAATCTTGTTGTAATTTCAAAAGTTATTATTATGAAGCATTTAGTATACTTGAATATCAGTATTTTACACGGATCGACTGCCATCTGACCTCCGCCACTTAATTACTGAGAGACACACAATAAGTAAATAATTGGATAGTACCTTTAAATTAAAATTAACAAAGTTGCCAGTCATAATAATGTTAAAAATAATACTGAAGATGGTAGAATAGAATAATGAATTTAAAACAAAAATTAGCACCTCAATTGACTATTGTTTATAAAACACACTGCGCATTTAAGGGTTTCTTACTTTTTGGGCTGCTGACTGCCCGTAACGACTGACAGAAGCATTTG
Organism: Allophyes oxyacanthae; assembly: GCA_932294325.1. NCBI lineage: Eukaryota > Metazoa > Arthropoda > Insecta > Lepidoptera > Noctuidae > Allophyes > Allophyes oxyacanthae. The sequence continues at coordinate 4,199,997 of OW028625.1, forward strand.
CATGAATTTTGTTTAAGAAAATACCGCTGCAAATATATTATTTTCCTAAGCAGAAGTAAGAACCATATTGATACGACGCTACACAATAATCCTCGAGTTCTATACATCTTTGTCAGATACGAGAGGTGTCTCTCAGTAACAGCGCGACCAATATCGATTCGTCGCACAATACGTACTTACTATAACTCCTTGAATCTAACTTTATCTGGAGACGAAGATAAAAATTCATAGATACGTACGTCAGTTTATTTTTTTAAATGCAGCTTCGATGTTTTCTTTGCATTTGATTATTTATAATTCACCAGCAGTGTTATAAGGGGTGGAAGTAACTACTCATCAATATGGACAACTTTTACTATGGAACCAACACTGAAATCGCGAATAATCTTTTCATACATTTTGGTCGAGCAAGCAACCTTATAAGTACCTAGATTTTTTTATTTTTTACTTCGCAGTTTCTTGTTTGATCCCGTAGTAAAAATTGTTCATATTAATGAGTATTTCCAACCCCCCCTTAAACTTTGAAGCACTGCTGGCGAATTACAAATAACCCTGTATATTGGTCCCACGATTACTAGAAGCCATTTAGATCTCTGGTAAAAAATTAGACTGAAGTCTCAAGGTAAGTAATTTATGATTGGTTGTTGAATGATTTTATAATTTTGTTCAACCAATCAAAACTTTTGACAGCAGATTAACCGAATCCAGAGAGTGTGATCAGTGTAATCCTTCTGCCTAATCAACAAAGTAACTAAGGAAAGTAAATGTATATTTTTAACCCCCGACAAAAAGAGGGGTGTTATAAGTTTGTCGTGTGTACCTATCTGTGGATCTGTGTATCTGCCTGTGGTATCGTAGCTCCAAAACATATGGACCGATTTCAATGCAGTATTTAAATTGAAAGCTGGTTTAATCAGGTATCATCTTAGCTATGTTTCTTGAAAATCTGTTCAGCTGTTCAAAAGTTACAGCTCTTTTTCTAATTGGAGTCGGCGGTTCTTGACGGTTAGATTATCTCATCTTCACATTACAGAGTCACAGTAAATAACAATTTAAATAGAGACTGGTGTCTGTGATAGGTAAAACCTATGTTACAGATCACCAAGGTACCCTCTGAATAGACTAATTGCACCTACAGAGATCCTCGATGTGACATCGTAAATATACTGTTTACTAACGATCCCATGATAGGTACGCTAGACACAACAGACACAACTAAAAGTACTAGGCACACATAAAACGTAGCAGTACAAAACAAAAGATTCGCAATCAAGCAGCGAACAGCGAGCGATCGATTTGTCGCATTCGATTAGCGGGCGACGACATTGGGCGAGATGTTATTTACATCTTACTGACTTGACTTGTTATCGTCCATTTTACGAAGCTATTCCAAGTTCTATAAAGATACGATGAAATAATTATTGTAATTAATGAGGATTTAGAAGAGCGGAGCACCTATTAAACCCTTATTCTATAGATCTTTTGAAATTATTCCTAATACTCTTTGTATTATTTTATAGGTATGTAGGTACTTAGATATATTTATTTATTTTATCTTTTTTACCCATACTTACTACAAATATGATTTAGATTATTTTTAAGTAGGTTTCGGTCTATTAAAAATAAATTAAAATCTACATGAAACCTCTTGAGCCTAGTTTACGTGTACTACATTCATAATTATAACAACTAAACATAATCATTACAAGAATCTGTCAGCCATGTCAATAAAATATCGATATCGATAACTAAAAACATCTCAGTCCAACCATATTGATTAATATTCTCTTCATTAATAAAGTAAACAACCTATATAACTTTCAGACAATTTCATTGTGGGGTAGACTGGTATAATTTTATTTACGTTGTTGTGTTAGTATACTACTAACGCCATCTCGTGTCGAGTAGACGCAACATTCGTTGTAAATAACGAGATCTCTAGCTACCTAGCACTTAGCACCAATTCTTGAAGAAAGCATTGAAGTGTAAAATGAATGGATGGGTAGCTGAACTTTTTTATATTCTATAGGTCACCGCGTTTACCTTGCAGAGTGCGCAACCAAAATTCTAATTTTAACCTGCCTACTTTATATACCTATATTTTTTTAGTATAAAGATTTTATGCGTTGATCTGAAAGACAATGAAATATTCAACAACATTTCACAAGAGAACTAAAAACAAGTTGATATATGAAAGCTGTTCACCGTTCATACAGGCTGTGACATGGTAACGAAAACTGATACCATGGATGTAGTAGGTACATGAAACTGTACCTAGGTACGTCTAAAAGAGCTGAATGATTACATTCTTACAACTTAAAATTTGGGAAAAATTTGTTATAAAATGGAATTTTACTACGGAGCGTCTAGCGTGGAAAATCACAATAGGTACTACTACAGGTTTCTACGATGAATCTTACAAAGCAAGTCAATATTCTGAATTCAAAAGCGTAACATGGAGTTTTAGCCCGTTCTTCTCCATAGGAAATTATTATAACGTGGCAACTAAAGTCTGTTTATTCATAGTACCTCTACCTACCTGGAACGGGTATATACAGGTTGATAAGATAAAACTAAAATGTTCTTTTGTTTGTTACAGTGTTCGGCATGGACTCTCCGCTGGGGCTGTTCCCGCCGGGCATGGAGCACAAGATGTACCCACTGATGGACGTGGACCACCGCACGCCGCTTGACGCACAGCTTTTTACCAACGTTAAAAAGAAATGTAAGTTTCTATAAATACCTTCCTAGAATGCGCGACTTGTTTTAGACTCAGTTCCCCCTTACCATGAGCTTTCCGCGCGGTATGGTCGCAAGAAGAACCAATCACACATCAGCAATTATCTACCTATGTGGAAAGGTTACCCTTTTACCCTTCTATTTTTAAATTTAAACATGCATTATTTTTAAATTTGCGCTCTCCTAGGTACCTATTTATTGGTAGGTTCATTATACCGATTACAGTATAGGTAAATCCACCTTACAGACATCTAAACTTGTTAGATCAATAAAAAATCTGCTATGTACGATGCTCATAAGAATACCATACTAATATGATACTTATCAGCTGTCAGATCCAACTAACGATTGAAAATCGTCCAATTACGGTAGATCTATCTGCCAAGATAAACCAAGTGCATGCTTACAATTCCGACTGCCGGATTTTTGCGATCCATCTTTCACGCATAACGTACACGTTCGAAATGATCTAGAAGTTCTGATCAAGTTTAAACCTCAAATCTTATTTGATCAAGAACGCGAAATACAGCCTGTTTTACTTCACACAAACGAAACTGAACGCCTATTTGCAAAGTCTTTGAATGACTCACATACGTATTCAACTTATCTGGAAACAATGGAGCAAGTACACTCATATCACGAATGGGAGAGGCGTGCCAGTAGTACAACAAAGGATCGAAGCGCAATAATGCACAAACTGCATCCTCGTACCCCATCACACATCGAGCGGGCCGCAATCTCACCGCGCGAATGTTAAACACCCATTGTTTCTGAGCAAATGTTTATTAAGACAATCTGATAGCGTATCTCATAGGGGAACAGACGCCGAGTCTAACGTATGCTTTGAATACGCTCCGTGGCTGGTCGCCGACGATTCCACAGACCCGGCCGGCATACAATAGTCGGCGATCGATTAGCGCCCATCGCCCGAGACAGGCACACGTGTACCGCGCTGCTCCCCCGTTAACGAGCTACAAATAGAAAACATCCTTTTAATTTTCGAAACTCGCGTGACCCCCGACGACTATTAAAAGAAAAACTAATTTCCATAATAAAATATCATTTCTCCGACGTTCCGAAATGTTCCTCGAATTATCTGATCGGAATCGACTTAACGTGCTCCGTTGAAATTATAAAACTATAAAGTTAGGGGCGACGTCGCCGGCGTATGCATGTCCGCGTTTCTTTTTGACAAACCGCCGTAATAGTCGCGTGCTCGCATCGAATTAATGACAAATCGCCGCCAACAAAATGTCGCCGCAACCCGCTCATTTCGCTCGCTCGCTCCGTACACAGTTATTGCTCAGCCAAAACATGGTTATTAGATAATGGTGCATTCGCGTAATGCCGTCGCGGTGGCGCGGCACACGGCACATGTCGTGCCGCGGAGCCTGCACTTCGCCGCTCGTAAAACACAGAACTCCGCGCTCGCGGTTGTTTCGTTATGTAATTAGTTAGCTAAACATTTCTGTTTCGTTGACACGAAACCTCAAACCGCATTACTAATACTATCTATCTTCCGCAGGGCGACCGAAGGGTCAGCACAGCGCGCCGCGCGGCGGTCCACCTCGATCGTGGACAAACGCCGAGCTGACGGAGGCGCTGCAGCACGTGTGGAACAAGAAAATGACGACAAGCCAAGCCTCCAGAATCTTCGGCATCCCGTACAACTCGCTGCTCATGTACGTGCGCGGGAAGTACGGGAAGAGCCTAAAGCTTGAGCAACTAAGGAAAGACTGTATCGGCGGTCCACTGGACATGCTAAATCTTAACTCCGGCAACAACAACAATAATCAACCTTCAGGCAAACACCACGACAAAGACGACCACCAGAATTCAGGCCGACCGTCGAGCTCCGAGCCAGACATCGCCTCCAATCCCATGTTCAATCCATTCCAGCAAGGGTTTTACCCAGAGTTCCCGCCAGGATTCCCGATGCCGCTTAACATGCTGCATCTACTCCCGCCAAACGACAAAGCGAGGGAACTGTACCAGTCGATGCCGATGGCTCTGGACTCGCTGTCAGGAGTAACGAAAGAGGAGGATTGTAAGAGCGACAGGTCAAAGGAGAACTCAGCCGATGAGGAAGGAGACTCGTACCGCGCGCCCTCACACCCCTCGCATCCACCCGATAACCGCACGCTTCTGCATCACAACGGACAGGACTAAGTCCTAATCTCTTCCAACGTCATGTCTTCGATATGCACTGTACCTTCAACTGTTAGACAAACGATTAGGTGTATTTATGAGCGGGCTCCGAATGTTGCAGCCGCTGTTGCAGCTTCACATCACAAGGAACTCGCTTATTGTATCTGTTGACGGACTAAAACTGGAATTTAGTTAGTGTATTAATAAGTCTCGTAAAGAATCATAATTACGTGTTTTAGAAATTAATTTTATATCTTGTGGTCGATTACTGGCGACGGAATTTCAAGTTGGTGTGCTTAGTGGTACTATAGTGAAACTTTTAACAACTTTTTAAATGCCATGCCATAATGGTGAGGTGACACGTTATTTAAATTGGTGTAAATCGCAGAAGTATCAAAAATTTATACGGTATTCTGCTGAAGTCATTTTTCGTATTTCTGCGGTGTAAGCTATTTCTTGTTATTACTTTTGTAGAGGTATCACTCGCGAGGAATACTAAGGGTCTGGCGAGTCGGCCACGTAGTGTAATATTTCGATTGGAACCTAAAACTCGCTTAAATAACTTCGACGGTAGCTAAACGCCGTGTATAATTGCTATTGTTTTTAATGTGCAATACTAAATTGAAACTTACTATGAATACACTAGAAAGGTTTCAGTTTTACGGATTAAAATAATTTGTATTAGGGTGTATTAATTGTGAAATCTCCGGGGATCGCGACCGGCGACGTCCACATTAAAATTAGTTAAATTTATATTTAAAAGATGTGTTAATATTGTAAATGTATATTAATATCGCGTACTAAGTGATAGGCGATAATTTATTTTGAAGGAGTGCAATAAGTGTGAATGGTGTTGTGATTGTTATCGTTAAGACATTCCGAATTTCATTATTGTTAACACATTCCGTTACATTCCCTATTTTTAGATAATGTACTATAATTTCTTACGATTTCTATTGAATATAATGCATTGATTTCTTCATTCATAGTGAACCTTTGTAGATATAATACGTTATACGTGCGAATTCACTGCGAATGTATTTCACCAAAGTTTGTAAAATATTTCGTAATAATAGTTATAATTCGATGATAAACAACTTTTAATTGTAAATAGTTATTGATAAAAAATTAATGGGATATAAATTTTTGAATTAACCAGTAAATAAGGTGGACATTTATATGTGTCTAAAATGGTAAATAGTAGTGTATTTGTAATTGTTGTAGTGTTAGTGATGTGAATCAGTGAGCTGGGCCGAGTGGGGGACGCTGACGTCACAGGGGGCCGCGACGCACTAGTCACACACAATCCACTCACAAAACTATCCAAACGTTCCAATTTCAAATGACACAAAATTCTACAGACTACCCACAATACAGCACTAACTGGCGCAAAACAAAAACGAATGTCCAATAGTAAACAATAAAACATTTATTTCAATCTAGTACAATATTTTTAATATAGAGGTGAAGGAACTACATGCAATTATTAGATTCTCAAATTAATTAATATCAAAAATTAATAAGGCTCTTATATTCATGATAAAAAATTCGTTAAATGCAATGATGATTATAAGAGGCCGCTAATAATTGCTAGAACAACTCCTTCACCAAGAGTTTCTAGAAATTTCCACAGAGAAAATGACAGTGCGCGCCACGTTTAGACAAATAATGTATCTGCACTCAATGTTCAAATAAAAAGGAGCTTTCAAGATTTTAGTAAATAATGAAAGTTAGAATAAAAGGTTCAATACTATCTGGCTTTAGATAAATGTATACAGTGATCACTAGAGTACCGTGTGGTTAGTTAGATTACATTTTACCTGTTGTAAATATTATTTGTATAATAATGAACTATATCTGTTGAATATATCGTTTCCTTTATACGCTATACCCAAATCTAACAGTATTTACGTTTATGACAGTTTAATTCCTCTAAATATCAATGTTTCCGCGGGTTATCGTGAAAATAACATTGGCGTAGAAACACATTAACTCAGGTCAGCGCTCAAAAATGTCCGGACCGAATGTAGTCTAAAACGCGATAAAGTAGACTAATCGCGCGTCACTTCATTTAGGCGAGCGAGCAACTACACGTCAATGTGTCAGTGGGGTGCAATCGAATCTTCGTAAGGTGAAAAATTGTTGCAAGCTAAATTAGGCATTGTGTTGACGACATAGGATTTAAATTAGTATGTTGGTATTTCTAAGTTTATAATGTAAACTGAGATCACTTTTTCGTGAATTTTGTACTAGACCTTAGTCCATGTGTTTCTACATCAATGGAAACTAATAATAATTTCATCCAAATTAAGTAACTATAGTCGTCGAAACATTAAAATCTCTCAACAGAAGACTGAACACTATTTACGATTCTATTTTATAAAAAATATTGTACATTTCACATAACAGTACAGCAACAAATGCAACAATGGAATCCTCATACCTACATACAGTAGTTACACATAGTGTCACTTCATAATAACAATATTATCATTACAGGGATTTTATATATTAAACGATTAAATATGATTAAAATATTGTAATAGTTTTAACAGATTTTATATTGCTTTTTTTCTGATTCCGTTTTCGCTGGCTACATAGGAAAATGCAAAACAGCACTTTTGTATTTAAATGTAACGGATTCACATGTAGATAATAACATAAGGTCATGTATTGAATAAATAAACAATTGTCTGTATGAAACGTAAATACATGTGCCAAAAATTGTAATGAAATTATTTCTCGAGCAGTGATGGCGTTGTTTTACTGATCCTAATAATTTCTCATACTGCATTGTGTTGTGACTTGTGACCATAGATTACGTTCAATATTTACCTAATTCGTACAAATTCAGCAGTATTAGAGTGATTTTGTTAAAGTTTTAATTGAGAAGTTTTTTTTGTAATTAAGTTTTGTTATTTGTTAATGTGTAAGTCCTGCGATTGACGAAATGGTTATGATAAAAGAATGTTTTTAAAGTTCAAACGGAATATGTTTTGTAAGTATATGTCTATATATTTATGGTTCCGTGGTTTACCTTACTGCTTTAACAAAATTGTTATATAGTAAATTCTGGTATTATTCTTGACTCTTCTATGCCGCTAGACACATTCTTATAAAACTACGTTCAGCTTTTCAGCACTGTTCTCATTAAGCATAGGTGACATCAGGAGCCAAATGTAATAACGTAAAGAATTAATAGATAATATATTGTACGACATTGAGTACTTATTTTTAGTTGATAAAATGTGATTGTATTAATTTTAGTAAAAATTCAAAATATTTTAGTTCCTTCAATTTTTGTTACGAGTATTTATAAATTGTAATTGCAATGATTTTTAGCTTTTAGATAATTGTTCTCTCCGATAAAGAGTATAATTAATTGTAAGTTTTTTTTGTAATTTAATTTGTTGTATTTTGCTTAATATAATGACAAATTAAATTAAATGATATCGTTACATTAGGGTGTAAAAAAGATTATCTATTTGATCTTAAATAAAATACGAAAAAATATTTATGTTCTAGTATCATTCTAACGTGTAATTCAAATCGAAAGATGGAGCGTTGTAGTAAAATTCATTTACGGTCACCGACGTAAAGTGTAAAAAATAAAAATATGAAATACCAATTTGTCGTTTCATTTTATATTATAACACTCAACACTGGTACACCTACACAATTTGTTCACGTATTGTATTTATTACATCTTCGTTCCCGTTTTCCTCAAGGCGAGTTCCTATAATACTCTTAGCAATATGAACAAAATAAGTAGGTACTTTCCTGTCACGCAAGCGCGATTAAAGAGGTTAGTAGTCAAGTCCTCAACTGCAGTCGCCCTTGTCATCAATGATCCATTAACTCTTTGGAGTCCATTGAGTAACACAGACATTCGTATTTATTGCCTTCGGTCGCAGACGTACAGAAGTAAAAAATCTACAAATCTACATTATTGTCACTTATGGCATCTTATAGGTACAATGGGATATTAAGTCTCCAGTCTTCGCTTGGGGGGAAAGACTCGTACAAGCTATACTCACTGCATGGGTCCGCTTTCGGCACCTGATGGCGAACTACGGGAACTACCGTAACTACATTTCTTCTTCTTCGATTTATGGCGCAATTTCAATAGTCGATAAGGCCCGCATGCCGGGTGCGAGAGATTTCTGGAACGCGTGCCACAGGGCCCGCATTCGGGGAACCGTTTTCTTAGGGTAGTCTCCAAAAGCCCATCCGTCTTCGTGGCTTCGTTTAGTATTGAACCTAATAAATCTGAAAGCCAAAGCCAACACATTCGAAGAAAGCCGTAAGGTGCCATAAGGATAGCAAGGAATAAAACAAAGTTGTCGATATCACATGAAATCATACCCTTTTATTTTCAGTTTTATTAAATATGATTTTATAAATACAAAATTATACATTTAATCGAACGGTGGATACTGTGAGCGCTTACAAATATCTCAGATACTCGACATTGAGCAAATGCAAGCAATTTCATAGTTTTACATACATTTTATAAACACCTGTCTTACAAATTTATATTCTTTATGAACAGTTCTATCTATTGAAATTAATATATAATTTATTTGTTTAACCTGTGATTTCAGAGAAAATAAATACTTACATAATTCATTCGAGTTTTATATCATCAATACACGCCTAATATTTTTTTACAAAAGATACGTACACATCGGCAAATTACGAGTGCAACTGTCTTTTATCGTCAACTTTTGAATTCTAGCATTAATAAAATGGACACATTCGATGTATACTCCACAATACACTACACAATTTTATATTTAGTTTTTGCTTCAATGAATGAGCTCATTTGAACAACTCAAATAATTAAAGTACAATTTTGGGACTTTCCACACGAATCAAAAACAACACAATCTTCAGAAAAGACTGATAATATTATATAATAATAAAGCAATTACAAAAAATACTAATTAATACACAAGGTCCAACCTTTCCAGTCCCGATCCCTTTAAGGGGTTGTTGTACTCGTTATTATGAACAACTTTTATTTTTACAAATTCAATATGAATCGACTAAATGTATGGAACAGGGGGCCTAAAATGGCCACATTGAGCAATTCATCTAATGATCTGCTTAGTAGCTGTCAAACAGATGATTACTGAATATGAACCTTATGTGGATGACATTAAGAGTCGTCAATTAAGTAGATATTTTGACATTTGTAATATGAATCATATTATGATTCGTCTAAAGCGGCCTTTTTAGCCCCCCAGTTGATTTCTTTTCGCGATTTCAGGCTTGGTTCCATAGTAAAAGTTGTTAATAATGATGAGAACAAAAACCCCTTAAAGGGATCGGGACTAGAAAGGTAAGTAGTTCACAGGTTAAACAAAAAATCCCTCCCCCTTTACTGATACGCATTATCAAACTCCACTTCATATTCTATAATTCTATACCAAACAGTGAAATATTTGCACACAAGTAAAGGGGGAACGTAGAAAGTTTTGAGGTAACTATCAGTTAAACATATCGGCTATATGTTGCGTTTATTCCATCAATATCACACTGCTTTGTATCAATTATTATTCGATATATATTATATTTATATACATTACTGAAGAGAGATTATATTATAAGTTATATCATGTATTTTAAGTACCAATATAAATTTCCTCCTTACTTATAAGTTAGGCAGAATTTAGCGCATCTTATAACTTCATAAGGTAAGACTATTAACACGTAGGTATACGCTTGTCAAAAATATACAGGTAGTTTTATTTAAACGGAGATAAAACCACGGGGCCTACCACCAACTCTTAAAGCAATATATATATATACAGTGGTGGTCATATAATTAGAAACACAGAGTCACTTGGTAGTGTTAATTACTTTTTATGTTATTATTGCAATTAATTGGAGGAAAAAGATTCGTTTACCACATTAAAATGTACACTCGTAACTCTAGTTTAAAAAATATCATTAACATTCTGTTAATTAAATAAAAAATAGAAATAATATATAACTTTGAAAAAAATTATCAATTTCTTTAGTACTGGCAGTCGGACAACTAATTAGAAACAAAGTGTAACTTATTTTCTGGAATTTAATTTTGAAACTACAAAACATCTTCATATTGTCATCACATTAAGCAGTTTGCCGCCTTTTCTTATTTATTAAGTTAGGTTACATTCTGAGTGATTCAATTATTAAAAATGGGTAAAAACAAGAGCTGTGATGTAGTAACAAGAAAAAATATTGTGAATTTTCATTTCAAACGCAAATGAGCTCACAGAAAAATAGTCGCTCACTTAGAGTGTTCCGTAAAGGTGTTATTTAACGCCATAGCACATTACAAACAGCATGGAACATCGGATAATGTGCCTAAAAAAGTTCGGCTAAGGAAGATCACAATTCAAGAACACAAGCTTATGATTTGTTTAGCTAACACTGACCCCTTCCAAGGTTCTAATGTTATTCGAAAAGAAGTATTTTTACAGGAGGACCCTCGAAACGAGTCCGCAAGACTAGTCCGTAGGCGGTTGGTTGAAGGGAAATTGTTTGGAAGACTTGTTACGAACGTACCACTTCTGACCAGGCAACATAGAGAAAATTGTCTAGCCTTCGCTAGAAAATATGGCAGTTGGACTGTTCATCAATGGAAAAATGTTTTATATTCAGATGAAACTAAAATAAATTTGGTAAATTCTGACGGAAAACGATATGTACGACGACCGATTAACGAGGCTTTAAATAATAAGTACATCAAAAAGACAGTTAAGCACTGCGGTGGAAATGTTAAAGTGTGGGGATGTTTTTCGGGATATGGGTTTGGTCCCGTGAGAAAGATTGAAGGGCATTAGGATCAGTATCAGTACAGAGACATCTTAGAGGAAACAAGGACCCCATATTCCGATAAAAATTTGGCAGTGACTTGGATATTTCAAGGCGTTAATGATCCAAGCATACAGCAAACAGCTTAAAAGTGTTTCTCAGATAATAATCGGTCACAATGTTGGAGTGGCCTGTTAATAGTCCGGATTTAAATCCGATAGTGAATTTGTGGCACATCAGGAAGAAAACACTGTCGGACAAACATATCACTAACGTGAACCAGCTTTACGACGCATTTATTGAAGTTTTGAGAGGTATTCCATTAGGAACGAGTAAAAAATTGATAGAGCCAATGCCACGTCGTTGTAAAGCAGTAATCGACAACAGAGGTTACCCAACCAAGTACTAATCGGTTATGAATAAGGTATTCGATAGTATCCATTTCACGATTAATCCAAATTATTGGAGTTTTGTTTAAGTTTTTAGGTTTGATGTCTTGTGTTTCTAATTAGTTGTCCGACTGCCACTACGAAAGATATTGATAATTTTTTTCCAAGTCATATACTTTTATTTTTTATTAAGTAGTGAACAGAATGATAATGATAGTTTTTAAACTAGAGTTACTAGTGTACGTTTTATGTGGTAAATGAATCTTTTACCTCCGATTAATTGCAATAAAAACATGAAAAGTAATTAACACTACCAAGTGACTCTGTGTTTCTAATTATATGACCACCACTGTATATATATATATATATATATTATAAATATTATCATTATTATATAAATCAGTGTGGGAAAAAGATGAAGCTCTACAGGACGTATAGCTTCATCTCTTTCCCGCACTGAAGTAATATTAAAATAATACTGCTTTTGAGCTAGTGGTAGGCCCCCAGGCATAATAACATTTTTGGTTGAGCGTGAAATTATAATATAAATGAGAATAGTTGGCCAAAAAAACTTTTTTACTCCTATTGATTCAATTTCATGTAAGGACATCTGTTTGTCTTTTGTTCTACAACTATGCAAATAATTTAACTCACTATCGATTATAATCCATTATACTAATAAATTTATTTGTCAAATAAGAATTCTCTTATAAATTGATAAAATTGACTTAAATTTTAATTATTAATAGAAATGCTGCATACCACAAAACTATGGCAAAGTATGACGAGTGTAATTAATGTATTATCTTTAAGAACTTATTTTATGTACTACGCTTGAAGCAAATAAATATCATTTCATTTCATAGTACCTATTATTAATTTTTATTGTTCTTTTTTAGACGACCATATACTTAAGAAACAACTTATTTCATATTTACATGATAAAACCGGTAAAACGATACTTTAATTTATAAGTAAGGAGACTTTAATAAATTTTGTCAGAGGCCAAAAATAGCAGTTATAATTTAACAGTTCTTAACAAGTAGGTTTACGGTTAATGTGGAGTGATCAGGGGGCCTACCACTAGCTCAAAAGCAGTATTATTTTAATATTACTTCAGTGTTTCCCACACTGATTTAATATTATATATTATATTAAAATAATATTGCTTTAAGAATTGGTGGTAGGCCCCCAGTATTATAAGTACAAAATAATTTTAAAACGTGCTTGTCAAAAGTAAATTATATGTAAAAAACTGTAACTGCTATTTTAACACCTAATGTAATGGAAATAAAAGTCAATTTAATATTTATTATCAAGATTCATACCAGAAACATTAATTTAATATTCGTATATGACCGAGACATCGGACTTACGTCTAAGATAAATAACTTTCCCTGTCTTAAATACAGAATTTGATTTGTATACAGAATTTAGAATCTTATTACGAAGAACATAAGGATGGACCGGATTCCACCCGACCCCGCTTTAAAATAAATGTTTTGAGATACGTTCATGCTACAATAGTATGAAACTTACATAATTAAGAGGTAATTATATTAATTCGTTATCGTTTTAATAAAATACACATACGCGTCTCCTACGCCCACATTAGCTTATTATTGGTTATCATATATATAAATAAATAAACACGAAAAACAATGCAGAGTTTAATTGCAGTATACAAACCAAATCTGCCACAATTCATTTTCAATTAACTCCACTAAGTTTACCAATTTTATGCATTATTTTAATTAGGTTATGTTTTGAACAATCTCATCCGCTGACCGGAAAACGGACGTAGCTTTTATGAAGTATCGCTCCTTAGTCCATTTAAACAGATCAGAATAGGGAACCTGCATCTAAAATATAATGAAAAGTTATGTTAAAAATAACATTTTGTAGTGAAAGATTCATTCAAAAATTATGGTGTTTTTTACAAACGTAAAACGGAACGTTATTTCAAACACTATCATCGAGTTTATGACGTCACTCCTTCGTGTTTCCTTGGTAACCATATTTACACGCTATGAACGAGAGATGAAATGACGTTAAGTCACGTGACTCTGTTTTGGCGCGAACATTTGATAGTCATATTTCATATTTATGATATTTTAATTATTCATACATATTTGAATTTTTTCGTTTTTCTAATAAAAATACATGCAAGTTCCCTACTACTAGCGCCCTAAACTGCATTGATGACATGAAATGCGCCAACAGTCCAGTCTAATTCGCCAATTTATAACCAATCGACTATTTATAAACCCCTTACTAATAAACGATGATTAAACGTTATTTAACTAAACTAGATCTTAAGTCTATTGCCATACAAATTCATCGGCATACAAATGACAAGGATATAATGTAATCAGTGTTTAAAAATTACTAGTTTTTTATTAGTAAGGGGTAAAGTCAGTAACATTCACATCTTAAATATCTCCTATCTAAATAACACCATTATTCCAATTAATTTTTCGATCGAAAATCGACCCTTAAATTCAGATGGACACAATTCCCTAACAACGTCACAGAACGAATAATAATTTAAATTAAAAAAATTGTTAAACATTAAAGAAAAATTTATTTAAATTCTAAACGTTACGATATATTAATGTTAGTACAACCTTATTCTAGTGTAAGCAAGATACGTTAGTTCAGCTTATTTGGTAATAATAAAACGCAAATCAGTGCATAATTTGTTTTCACGCCTAAAAAGCCAAATTGTTTTATAATTTTGATACTAACGGACTATGAATTTTATTCTCAAAGGCAATTTTTACTGAACATACCGTTATGCACACGGCCTATTTAATTGATGATTTTAATCACAAAGTAAAATAAAAACGGAGTTTTTTATATATTTCACATGCACGACCTTTTGTACTACAGATAATTCTGATTTATTTCCAAAACATACAAAAGTAAAAATACCCAACGAGTTGTTGCCCGCGGTTTTACCCGCGCGTTTTATATTATCAAAATAAAATATAGTTCATAATTACTCAGGGATAGTGTAGCTCTCGACTGGTAATATTTTAATTACTTCCAGAGATAACCCCTTACATAGAAACAAACGAATTTTACCTCTATAATATTATTATAGATTTATAACTTAGGATTCAGTTCATATAATTTTTCCTTTTCAGTTGGGCCAACCAAAAAGGCCAATGTGAAGAAAGAAAGAAGAAAGCAAAACGATTTATTTTTTAAACAAATAAAAAAAAGAAGTAAAAAATGAAGACAAAAAATAAAAAGTAAAAAATTAAAAACACGATCCAAAAAGAAAATAAAAGTAACAATTTTTAATAATAAAAGTCTGTGGACTCAATGAGTAGGGATTCTTGTATGCGCATAAAGTTCAGAACGAGCGCGCATCTATCATAAACAAAGCAAATAGTGACGTATATACATGTAATATAAACCTCCTGTATATATATTATCACAGACCAGCGGGCAATTTACTTGTTTAGTTTTAAACCTAACCTATGAGTCTGATTGGAATGCTATTGAAAATTACTAGATTACTGTTAGTAATTATTATTATTTCTTCATTTTCTGCTCGGAATACCGATAACCGGTTATCATGAACGCTCTGTGATGGTTAAACGACCAGCGTTCCGAACCATCGGGTTCAAACAGAAAGGCCGATCTATGTCCAGTGTCCAGCAGATTTATAGCAAATATTATTTGTTATTAAGTTTGCTTGGATTTTTTTAGAACAGCGCCATCTCTTGTCGAGTAGTTTGAAACATGAATGCTAACTACGACTTATATGGCAGTGTTGGAAAGATTAATATAATGTAGTTTGAAACATGAATGCTAACTACGACTTATATGGCAGTGTTGGAAAGATTAATATAATTTAACTTAAGTTGTTCGAAATACTTCTCTCTTATTGTGTAAAACATGAAGTGTGAGTTCTAATTAAATAATACTGATGTATGCCTTACGAGACATGACGCCATGACGTACCGCAATACTAAAAGATTTAAAAAACACTATACTCCATTTAAAAACATTAGACATTTTAACAAACTGAGATTTTGACTTCTATTCCGTAGGTATAAGGATGGAATTAAAAGCAAAAAAGTATTTACAATACTAACTGTTTACTGCAGCTGTCATTTGTCATGTCACTATCGCAATAGAAGTCAAAATCGGTTAAACGGACTGTAATAAGGAACTGTTAAACTTTCTAATGTTATTTGAAATGGAGTATAGTATAGGTATATAAATTACATCAATACATGTATGGGGGAATGCCATACATGCATCGATGTAATTTATATACTATCTGATGCCTTCCATCTGATCAAGGCCTTAGAATCATTCGCTTCTATCGAAATAGACTTAGCTAAACGACACAAATGCTAAGCCATCTACTATAACTACTAACTAGAAAACGCAGATTCAACCGATTTAAACGTAACCAATAGCATTTCAATCAGACATTAAATATTGGTAATCTCACTCACAATTTGGCTCATTAGGAATGGTTAATGATTAATATTCGACTACAATTAGAGTGCCGCAAACCTGACAAAGCCCATCTTCTATAACAAAATATAATAAACCTTGTCAACAAATAAATAAGGTCCATAATAAAAAAACATACTGCACGAAGAAACTAGCATAATCGAGAATTCTCGTGCAATTAGTAACGAGACCGTTTTCGACCTTATTTTAAGGGAACAATGTTCATTATAACTTGGCATTGGAAGAGTTTGTTGTCAGGTTTGCAGAGACCCTCGTCAACCGACTCTCGATATATTATAATTATCGCAAGCCCAAGTAGGCAGTGATCGGTAACTGTCCATTATATAGGACCACAACCCTCATGTTTTAAAGTATCGAAGTAAGGGCAGACACAGGCGGACGGCGAAAAAAGTGCTGCCGCAGTCCGTCTGTGTTCGCCCTTAGATATGATCAGATTCATATAAACGTGGAATGTAATATTCCAAAATTGTATCTATTACCGCCATACCAGTTAATACATTTTCTAAATCGTTACTTGAAATAGCATCGATTTTTGTAATCGATATTATTTTGAAGTATTGATAGTCTCATTTATATCGATATCCACTTCGATGTTCCAGATAATAACCACTTATACGTATTAATTTTAAAATTAAGATAGTTCTCAAGTACGTTCTGATACACAGAGCTTGGAGGCGTATGAAGCCGTATTTTTGTTATATGTCATGCCTTTGATAGCTTTACACACAAAATTTATCCAGTTTACATTTAGTATACGTTATAAGAATAAAACTCGTCACTCGCATCGATACTTTTCGTTTACAACCGGCCTAATCTTTGCGAGGCGAGTTCTTACATTTTCCACCAAAACGCAACCTCATTGTATATGTGACATTTACAAACAAATCCTAACACGTGAGACGATTCCTTTTCCAATATTTCCGGTTACAGTCCGATGGTAAAACTTTAAAATATGAGTACTATCCAACCCAAACTACGCATTTGTACATAGACCAGGCTTACCACGAATTTGAAATGATAAACATAACTGTTAACTTTACTTACAATTTCACAACTTTGCTCCAGTCGGCCATCTTGAATCTTCACTTCTTCGCGTGTTGCAGGTACCTCGCTACGGTCACGTGGAGTTCTTGCGGTAACTTTGTTCTGTCGTACTTTGTGGAGTACGCTTGGACTGTGCGCGTGAGCTGGGCGTGCAGATCGAGGATCGCTTCGAGCCCGATCGTCCGTAATGCCTTCGCGTTCTTATATACAACGTTATCTAACTCAGTCTTGTTTATCAGTACTTTCTCTGTATCTGGAAAGAGAACGATTCTGTTAGGCTCGACGGTCTCGACAAGAGCATATGTGTAAGTAGTTGGGTCATTCCAAAATCATTGACCGGTTGATACTAAGACCAAGGTGGCCTATACTCAGCAGTAGACTGATACGATGATGATCCTATTCTAATAATTGCTTACTACTCTATGAAATGCAAACAACCATCCACCATTCTAAAGAGGCAGTAAGTATATCTTACTCCATACAGTTGATCAACGCAGGAGGGTCGTAGTGTTACCAGATCCAGTTAACGCCCGTTACTCGTATTCGAATAGAATTTCGGGAATCTATGAGGAATATTGTAAATCAAAACTGATTTTATGGAAACGGTGAGTAAGGGGCTTTTGTTTTCACCATTAAAATAATGTTTTCTTTGAAGATCATTGACAAAATACAAATTAATGTGTACGATCTGTAACACCCGTTACATAGAATGACTCAGTTGTAACTGTGACTGGTTTTCTAGTCGCGCGAAATGCCGGCAGCACAGATTCTCGCTCCAAACTGCGCCGCTTACCAAAGCTTACCAAAAACCTATCGTACCGTACTATCGTTTGGTAAATGGCGCCGCGGCGGTTTGTCCCACAAAATCATGGCAAAACCAAAGACATAGATTGAAAACCATACACACCTCCAGCCGAAATGTCATGGCCTGAATTCCTCTTCTTTGGTGATGTCTTTGATGGCGTTTTTTCTGACGATTTCGCTG
The DNA here is from genome assembly GCA_932294325.1 of Allophyes oxyacanthae. Lineage (NCBI taxonomy): Eukaryota > Metazoa > Arthropoda > Insecta > Lepidoptera > Noctuidae > Allophyes > Allophyes oxyacanthae. The sequence goes on from OW028625.1 coordinate 4,218,609, forward strand.
GACTGAAAAAAAGGCATTTAATTAATTAATTGTTGATATTCGATCTATGTTGACGATATCTCTTAGTTCACCATATCCCATGCATTTGTAGCAATAGATTTTAACGTATGACCGTTTGGCGTATACAGACTGTGTATAATGACGTCATCACTGAATGCCATACCTTTCTAACACATGGTTGTTGACCACAGTCTGCGCCGTAATATTGAACATGGTATCATTGGAGTCCTGAGGTCGTCGCAGAGGCGCGTCATCATCTGACGCTGATGACGTAGTCACTTCACCGTTGGGCAGGGGAGTCGATGTGATGGGCTTGTTCTCTTTGGATTCCTCGTCTGTTATCGCCAGGCTCGAGTCTTTGAAGTTCTGCAAAGGTTTAAGGATATATTGTAGGTTATTAAGTGATGGAATTATTAAAAATAATCTTTTGCCGAGGATTCGGCCAGCAGAGGCTGAAAATAGTTATGAATCTTCTTGATTTAAAGCTTGATAATTAAATTAATGAGAAAAAGATACGACCTCATCAAAAAAATTAAAATATTCGATCCGCCGCTGATCACTTATGATATAATTAATATAACAGTTGCTGCCGGAAATAAACGTTGTATTCCGTATCCTCTTATGAAAACGTCTATAAGCGAGAAAGGGATGTATTGTTTGTTGGTGGCTATGGCCATCAGATTTTTCTTACGTAATCAAAGCGCAGTTCTACGAAGTCATACTCAAACAATATACACTACATACCCTGGACGTCCGCTGTCGTTTGACAACCAGTCCTTTAGACCACGCGTTCATCCGTCTGCGCTTGCGCTTCACACACTGTGGGTCACTCTTGTCACCATTCTGAGGCGTCCGGGACTTTTCACTCACGATCGAGTCGAAGTGATCTGCAAGTGGAAATAAAAAACAATATGCATTATACTTTAAGATTTATCAAAATCAAAAACCAAAATTTCTTTATTTAGGACAACAAAAGATCCATAATTTATGAAATGATAAATATCATACAATTTTGTAAAGATAATGTGGTCCCACAAGAACCTAATATAAAAGAATCACAGTTACGGAACCATTTGGGTCTATGGAGAAACGAGATAGTGTTCCTCAATCGGAAAGGAACGATCCTCCGACCAGGCGAGGTGATGTTGCCTGTAGGGCCGAAGCCGGACAGTTGTACATGTGTTAGATACGATAATCTTTTTTGTGTGACGCAATCTTCCTAATCGATTAGTCGAATTCATATTGTATGGTGTGATTGCGAGCGCTGTACCGCTATACGCACGGTGCAAATAACGCGTGTTACCGCTGCGAACGTCGTCGAAGGCGACATGATATACTAGCCCCGTAATTACCGATGTAGCAGACAGTTTGCGACAGGTATAAATCGCGCGGTAGCTGCTGTCAAAAATCACTTTAGTATTACGTATATGCCGATAGCGACGCGACAGCCACCACTTACGGGTTTGCCCTCTGGCGGACCATAAACGAACTAAAAAGTGCATACTTGGCGCTGCACACGCGACAGGCAGCCACAGGCGAACGAATGCCGTACTTGATACGAATTTGTTTGACAGTTCGCGACCGATCTGCTGTCACGTGACTGTCGGGTCGCTATCAGGTGACTTTTACGTAATTAGGATGTAGAGAGCTGCTTTGCTCTCGCGTCTCGCTCGCGGTCAGACTATAGCTGGCTTGCTACGTTGTAATGTAGTTATTTCATGTAACACTAGATGTCGCTACAGGTCCATTTCAGATATCGTATGCCTGTTTACGTGTATAATGCTTCGTAAACCAGGATCTGTTGTAAAAGGAAGGATATTCTTTGGCTGTTTTAAGAATTTGAATCAGAATAAAATATAAAGAAAAGAAAGAAAGAAAAATATTATTTCTGCAAAACACGACACACATACAATACAAATAGCAATATCCATACCAAATATTTGCCATACCATAAAAAGCCATAAAAGTTTTTATTTGAAATTGAACATTTTGAAACGATAACGATTGTAGATGCACTGTTAAAAAAAAGTTAGTCCTATGGAGAAGTACTTACGTAAATTGGAAGCAGTACAAATAAAGTCAGGCAGATCGTTATCAGCCATGCTGCCTTCCTCCTGTCGCCTCTTGGCGATCTCCTGACATTCGAGCTCGAAGTCACTGTCCATCTCGACGTCGATCAACGCGTGCGCATGATCACGTAACGAACATGCCTCGTGACGTATCTGTTTGTCTGATGACGTTCTAAATTTGAAAAAGAATGTTGTTTTTAATGGTTTTGCGTTAGCTGGTAAGTTCGCAGTTTGATTATCTCAAATGTAGTTTTGGAAGACATATTCAGTATATTCAACATTTATTATTAGGATTAGAAAGTGCTGTATTTAACTACTAACTCACTCAACTATTTTAGTCTTAGGGGTGAGGACTCCACGGTATGTATTTTTGCTAGTCAGTTTAGTTTAGGACAGGAACATGGAATCAATAATTCAAGGTTATTCCGTTAAAAATACTAAGATTATCTACGCAAGATTAGTGATAATTTTTACATTTCTTCTTATTGGCTTTATCAAATCTTGGTCTATTTTATTGAACAATAAACAACAGCTCCACAATACTATCATAGCAGGTTATTTTTTATGTAAAATATTTTTATAGCTCTTAGGATTTAATAATAGAAATATTTTAGAAATCGCTATCCGCTGTAACCTTATAATATGCTTTGTTGGTTACACTGCTAAATTATTTAGGATACGCGTAACTATTTGATAAAATGACACTAATTTTACAACCGTTACAATAATAATTGGTTTCCTTGTCAATGTATTAAGAATCCAGTCGGATGTTTCTACTCTTTTTATGGGGAATTTAACGTTTCAATCGTTTTAAAAATGTTACTTACAACATGGCAGTTTTTTTTGTTTTTCTATGCAATCTTATAGCAGTAAGCTTTTATGCATACGGCGGCAAAATATTTATCTTACACTACTAGCTAAAAGGCGGAAGACGATGTGATGGTGTAACTTGGGAGAGGCATATTTCCAGCAAGGATTGTGATAGGCTGACTTGATTGTCTAACTAACTAAAACTAAAAACAAGTCCAAATTTTTTCGTAAAATTAGTTTTATAATACTTACAAGAACTAAATGTATCATCTAAGCTTATGTTTACTTAGTGGTAATCTATTAATAAGTTAGTCACTATCTAAACTACACAACATGCTATATCGCACTACATGCAGCTTGTCCGAAATATTATAATTAGCGGACAAAAGGTTAGAGGTTGTACTATACACACAGAAGTTTTAAGGGTTTTAGCAGTGGCATGCACTCCCTAGAGTCAAAAAAAGAATGCTCATCTTGATAAATTACACATAAACCTATTTAATAGATCACAGTTATAAATGTAAAAGTAACTCGTGTCTCTTTGTCCGTTTGTTACCTTTTCACGATAAAACGGCTGAACCGACATTGATTCAATTTGACAAGGAAATAGTGTGAATCATGAGAAAGGAGAGAAAGGATGTAAGCTATTATTTTAATTTATTTTTAAAATCGCAGCGCCCAATGTTCACGCGGACGGAGTCGCAAGCACAGCTAGTAATCTATAAAATAGGTTTATGTATAATTTATGAGGGTAAGCACTGTCTTTTTGTCTCTATAGAGTTCACGTCAATGGGTTTTAAAGCTGTGGTACACTTACGCCATACGATGAGTATCGATTAATTCAAATATTATTATCGTCTCCTGAGAATTTTGTCAATATTTTATATAATAATTATATAAAATATTAATATTATATTAATATTAATATTAATTATTATTATTAATATTAATTATTATTATTAATATATAAAATACACAATTTGTATATTTCATAGTTGGTAAGTTTATTCAAAAACATGGTTTATACAAAAGATGGTTTAAAGCAAATCTAGTAAAACCCAGGTTTAAAATATATCCGTCACGCTGTATAAGTTCGTTAATTATACCTCATAGAGTTAGTGCACCACATTTATAAAACCACTAAAAAGTCTGGGTGTATATTTATATACCATATTTATTATAATCAGCAATATACTTAAATGGATAATAATATGAACTATTGTAATAATGTGCTATTAATAATAATTGTTATTTACAAAGCGTTGGTTTTGCTCATACCTAAACATCCCTCTAGCCCTTTGATTGGCGCCGGGGGAATGTGGAAAGAAAACACGTTAACGTAAATTATAATGTAATGGCGTATACACAATGGTATAAGTTGGTCTATGTTCATTGTACAGTGGCAGAATAGACAATGTCTTTATCTATCGGAATCTCGGAACTATCGATTTAATTTGCTCGGTCACTCGGTGTTGCCACTTCATTAATTTAAATAAGTTTTTGTTTAGCAGAACAATGATTATGTTTTAGTATTATGTGGTCTTGATGTAAGGTTATAATTAAGTTTCGTGCGTCTTATGGGCGTAAAAGTAAAAACTTTTTCTTTCTTTCTTTTTTTTCTTTATCGTTTTGTGGACAGCAGTTTTTTGGTGATACGCTGAATGATGTCGGTAGATATACTAGCTTCTTAACATCTCCACTGTCGGATGAAGCCGGAATGGTAGGCAAATTGCTCTTGTTATGCGGAAGGATGTAATAAGGATGCAAGGGTGAAAGGATGTGATGAGTCATACTTGTGTAGTATGTCATGTATGTTTAGTCTCATATATTAGAATACCAAGTTGATTTTTTGATTTTTTGTAGATTTTACGGGGGTGACATGTTCATTTTGACAAAACCCCCGTTATAATAAATAAAGAAAAAACCATATAACTTTTTGTGGATAGAAAAATTCGACCGCGAGCAGGACTGAACCAGAAGTTCGTAGGTTCACCTACGAACTTCTGGTTCATTACACAAGCTGGAGATCTACCGCAACAAAATGGTAATGAACATCAGATTCTGGTAATAAACTTCAATACCATCGTGACGAGCCTAAACTTCGAGCTACCTTGTAAAAAAAATACCGATCATGAAGTCGGGACTCCTCAAGCCAGCGAAAGCCGGTGGCGGAAGCTAGTATTCCATATATTAATAACTTCTTCTATCGTGTCGATGGCACGCTTCTATCGTGTCGATGGCACGTTTTATATCTGTCCGGTCTAATATGTTGCCACACGGAGGCTCTTTCTATAGTATAACTATGGAAGTTAAAGAACCGCAATGCTTAAACTTCAATTAAAAAAGTGTCATTTAAATGAATAAATAGACGTTGTATTGCTACAAACTTATACCATTGTGTAGGAGCCTTAAAATGAAGGGAAATATGAGATCAAGTTGGGGGTAAAATAAAAAGGCGGTGAGAAATTATTAAGCAAAGAAGTAATTTACTTCGCGTGCTTAGATTGTGAGAATATGTACTTATAAAAACACCTATCGTAATACCAATCCGTTAGGTGCCTCTTTTATATTTACATGTCGTCAGTGGAAAGCCAAAACTACTAAAGCGCCAATTCGTTGCCAAACTAATTTAAACTTTACAGGGGCACATTTTAAAGTTTAAGTTAGTTTGGCAACGAATTGGCGCTTTAGTAGTTTTGGCTTTCCACTGACGATGTCGAATCTCACAAATAAACATTTATAATGAGAATACATTATTTCATGTCCAAAAATTACTAGCAATGTAGTTGCATGTGCAACTACATTACTTATGCATTTCACCCAATATTCCTGTGGTAGGAGTCAATATTGCAACGCATGAGAATCGAACTCCACTAACGTTGACATCGTGACTATTATACCACTCCATACAGTAGTTCAACGCTTATTCTCCCCCCCCCCCCCCCCTCCTTGTACTCCACTCCAGCGATTATGCTAAGCGCCCGCCATGAGCAACTGTATGAAATAACCTATGAATAGATTTAATAGACCACAATTCTCCCAACAACAGCCGTCTTCACCGATGACGTCATAATACATTACCTGTCCGGGTTATATTCCAGTGCGTTTGCGCATATGAGATCGATATCGTCCAGAAACTCTTTGGCGCAGTTGTATTTGTGCAAGTCCACTTTAGTCATCATTGTTTCTAGATCCATTGGCTGTTTGATAATGTCTAGGTAATCTGTGACCTAGAAATAAGAAAGTTTTGTAAATACAGGATGACAAAATGATGATGAAGTAATTATGTGCATCACCATTAATATTTATTTATTGAAGTGAAATGTCAATGCCTAATTTAGCCTGCAACAATTTTTCACAATACGAAGATTCGATTTTACCGCACTGACACATTGACGTGTAGTCGCTCGCTCACCTAAATGAAGAATGACGCGCGATTAGTGCCTAGCGCATTTTTGAGCCTGGAGCTGAGGTCCATATGTTTCTACGTCAATGCTTTTTATAGTCAGCTTTGAAAGTGTGTATTTTTTTGAGAATATTTGAATTCTCAAGAAAATACCATCAGGCTGGCAGCAATAACAACTCTGGATATGGGTGCACGAAAAGAGCACTGAGTGGCGATATCTAAGTACGTCCTGTGCACCCCTCTGAGCAGTCAGCCCAGATGGCTAACCTTCTTAACACGGCTTGAGCGACTCGTACGAATATAGCTAAAGGCGACACGACTGAAGGAGACTGTAATATAATTTGAATATCCAACTAGTCCTTACCTCTTCCAAATCCACAGGCTTAGTGAACTTATAGAAGCGCCTGTTGGAGGCCAGCTTGCGACAGATGTCCCGCAGGAATATCCTCAGCTCGCGCAGCTTGTAGTCCTCCTTGCGCTTGCGACGCGTCACCTCCTCCGCCGACTCGCGGGGGGGAGGGGGCGGCGGCGCTGACAAGTGGAAACACACTGCTTTCAAAATATGCTAACGCACACAAGAAGTGACACTATAGAAGGTAAACTAAAACCGCGTTACCATGTGTCTTGCATACAAGGTGTCAGTTGCATGTAGCTTGAGTGGTGGAAACATCCGCGTTCATGCAAGTTACAGCTTCGGAGCGGTATATTTTGAATTTGCACGCAAACGTGACGTCATACCTGCACGCAAGATCTTACACAGTGAAACGTGGATGTTGGCAGGGTTTGATTGGTAATCGGGTGGAGGGGGTGAGGGGGGGAAGGTCAAATAATGCAGTGGCCTAGTGGGGATCACAGGACGCATTGTACGAGATACACTTACAAAATGGCGTCTGCCTGAAAGTTTTCTTATTTACTTAAAACACTTAACTGCTTAATAATCAAGCTGTTATTAAGTCTCATGCCGTCACTATCATTCTGAAGTGGACGATATGTCTAGCGGTTGAGTGCGATTGATAAGACTTACCTCTCGGTAATGGAGGCGGAGGCTCGTTGCTCTCAATAGGCGTCGGCTCTAACAGCGCATCAGCGAGTACGGGCTTCAAGAAGCTTATCACTTCCGACGCGCTCGGCTCGCGCACCTTATAGACGCAGTCTTTGTATACTGGGAACAACTCTTGTAGCTGAAAAGGAAGTAATAAAGTTAGAAAAAAAAAAAAAAAAAAAGGTAGGTTTCATTGTTGTTTTTTTAAATGTAGACAAGTGAAACTTCAGCCGGAATTACACTTGTAATACGTCACGCCACGCAACGCGAATAACGCGTGCTCATTGACTGTATTCCATCATGTCGGGCTGAATTTTGCGAGGCAGCCAATAACTATGCGTAGGTTGGCATCGGGTGTGATAAGTGTGTCCACCCCTTCATAGAACAGCAATGTCGAGGCCGCCTGATATTAAAGAAACATTAGGCGGAGCGACAGGGAAAGATAAACAGAGATCCGGCACTTATTTATGTTAATATAAATCGTAGTGAATCACGTGGGGGTCACCACTGTAGAAATGAGATTGCTATATTAATTAATAGAGAGGATTCCGAATCAGGCAAGGATGTTATTCTCTAGTGGGTCGAAGCCCGAGGGTTTCTGTCGATCTACACAAGTTTCGGTAAACTCTCATAACGATATACAGGATTAGTGTCGTCATCAGCGGATGGAAAATTGTCTTCGTGTGCCTAAAGATGTCACTAATTGCTATAACTCTAAATTTGTAAGTCGCTACGTGTACAGTGCCACAAACTTATCTGATCTGGTCACGGCGTCGCTGCAGTCGCTTTTACCAATCTCATCTCCCTACAAAAATGACATTTTGAAGTCATTTTTATTCTGTAGCGACATTAGTTCCAATTTTGGTCACCGGGTCAGATAAGTTTGTGGCACTATAATTTTGAACGTAAGTAAACTTGGGTACGAACGAGACTTATAGATTCTTTAATGTTAAGACATACTATACTACAAACGAGTACTTGACAGATAGTAATATTTAATTAGTTATTATTAGTTTTTATTTTTTTGACATTCTGGTGAATATTTAATAAGTTTTAACAAGTTTATTAGTTAAATAACATGTGAGCTAACATTTTATTGTACACAAAGATAAAACTAGCTTCAACACAATTATTTATGGGTCGTGGAGTCCTGTGTACCGTAAAAACACGTAAAGAGACGAAAAGTCAGACATCAGTCACACAGACGTGCGGGGACCCTAGTCGCGCGTACGGGGCGCGGGAGAAGGGGGCGCGCCGCGGTTCTAGAATGTTCTTCCCACCGATTGAGCGAGTCAGAGCGGTCGGCGGTCCGGCGCGGGGGGCGCGGATCGGCGGGAGTGGCGCGGTGCGCTCCAATTTTAGGCCACGTTATATCCTCCCCCTCCGAGTCACTATAACGTCTCGGTGGTGGCTCGGCACAGACAGAAAGACGGGGCCGTCCACGAAGGCGCCGGGGCTGTACCGGAGCTGAGACCTGATCAGACCTATGACAATACGGCTTCAAATCCGAAGCATGGAATTTCCCCAAAACCTTTGAATTTAGGTCAGTAACCTCGTAGGTGGTGGGAGAAACTAATTTGGTGATGCAATAGGGTCCATCGCGTTTTGGCATGAATTTTCGGGTCCTGCCTTTAGCAGCGTCACTTAACAAATGCGTGGTGACGAAAACTAAATCACCTACTTTATAGTCGACAGTCTGCCGGGTTTTGTCAGCGTGTACTTTCCTATCATCCTGTTGACGTTCAGCCCTATCTCTAATAACATCCCAGTTGTCTAAAAACCTACGGAGATACGGGGTGATTTGAGGAAGAAAATTCTCTTTATCTAAAATAGCTCTTAAATCGCGCTGAGTGTCGAATGGAGTTCGCATCTCTCTGGCAAACATAACCTGAGCGGGACTGGCCCCCGTAGTAGAACACGTGGCACTATTCATGGCAAATCGCACAGAGGACAAGAATCTTGGCTACATACGGTGTTCGTTTCTTACTAAAATCGAGAGCTGGGTACGCAGATCCCGGTTCTTCCGTTCGGCAGGGTTTGCTTCCGGGTGACATAACGGTATGAGGTTTTGTTTGATGCCGAAAACAAACATACATTGTTGCATGAGGGCTGAAATAAATTGGACACCATTGTCTGAAACGATACGGCGTGGGAAACCGTATCTAAGAAAATATTCATTAATGAGTACGGGCGCACATATCTCGGCGGTAGCTTCTGTCAAGGCAAACAACTCGACCCACCTTGTGGCAGTATCTTCCACTAAAAGGACCCATTTCTCTCCATGTTGACCTTCCGGTAAGGGTCCAAATAGATCAATGGCGAGTACCTCCCCACGCTGATTCAGGACTGGTGTCTGTAAGAGTCCAGCGGGCTTCTGATTGGACGCCTTATAACGCTGGCACTCTTCACAATTCTTCATGTAATCTGTAATATACTTACGCATCCCAACAAAATAATAATTTTGACTGATCCGGTTGAAGGTCCGTTCTTCCCCTTGATGACCGGCTGTAGGAGCATCATGAAATTCCTTCAAGATCGTCTCACGCATAGTGAGCGGCACGACGAGCTGTGGCTGTTCACTGTCCGTATCTGGAAGGTAACGATATAGAACACCTTGGTTCATAATGTAACCCCTATCTAGCCATTGAATGTCGACGGCTTCAGTGTCCTCGAGGCTATTGATGATCTTGGCAACCTCGGGATCTTCAAGCTGCTCCTTACGAATGTCAGCTGAACTTACACGTGGTAAGTCAACTATAACACCGCAGACATCACAACTGTCAATGTTGGTATCGTCGCACTGAGGACGGCTTAGGGTATCAGCCAACACATTGGACTTACCTGGCGTATATTCGAAACGAATATCAAAGGCTTGCAATTTCATAGCCCATCTAATGAGACGCCCGCTAGGCGTTTTGAGAGTTAAGAGCCACTTAAGCGGCTGGTGGTCACTTTTGACAATGACAGGGTGACCATCTAGATATCCACGGAACTTATCCGTTGCCCAAACAACTGCTAAAGCTTCCTTTTCAGTTGTGGAATAGTTTTTCTCAGCAGAAGTTAGCAACCGACTAGCGTATTCGATTGGCCTCTCTTCTAGCCCTTCTCCCTGTAATAAAACAGCCCCTAAAGCGTAGTTGCTGGCGTCTGTTCGCAACACAAAAGCTTTAGAATAATCGGCTTGGACCAGTATAGGTGCCGAAGTTAACTTATCTTTCAAGCACTGGAACGCCTCTTGCTGCTGACTATCCCATCTCCATGTCTCATTCTTACGAGTGAGCATCGACAAGGGTTGAGCTACCTGAGAAAAATTTGGAACAAACTTCCTGAACCAAGAGCAAGTCTGTAAAAAAGATTTTAAATGCTTTAAGTTCTTCGGACTGGTCATCTGCAGGACAGCGTCGACCTTCGAGGGATCCGGCTTGATACCTTCAGGAGTTATCACATGTCCAAGGTAATTAATCTCTGGGCGAGCAAAGAAACATTTCGCTCGATTTGCCTGTAAGCCGAATAAACGCAACCTGTCAAATACCTTTTGTAGGTCTTCTAGATGGCTTGTAAAATCCTCAGAAATAATGAGTAAATCATCTAAATATGCCAGCAAAACGACACCTTGTAAACTAGCGCCAGAACGGAAACGATCCATCAGCCGTTGGAATGTGGATGGAGCGTTCTTTAATCCGAACGGCATGCGGTTAAAACGGTAAGTTCCGAACGGTGTTACAAAGGCAGTTTTATCGCGATCAGCTGGTTGGACACGAACCTGCCAATAGCCAGCTTTCAAATCAATTGAAGACATAAAACAATGGCGTTTAGTTAATTGGAGAAGCTCATCTATGAGCGGAAGTGGGTAACTATCAGTTTTAGTGATAGCGTTCAATTTTCGGTAATCTACGCAAAATCGAATGCTATTATCCTTTTTAGGAACTAAAACCGCTGGAGAGGTCCATGCAGACTCACATTCCTCAATAACACCATCCTTGAGCATTTTATCGAGTTCAGTTTTCATTAACTGCTTTTTTGCAGGTGTGAGGCGATACGGCGGGACCGATATGGGTAAATGATCTCCAGTATCAATATGATGTTCAGCATACGGTGTAGGTTCTCCCCCTGGTTGGAAGACATCCTCGTTATGCTGTAAAAGAGAAGCTAAACTCTCACGTTCGGGAGGGCTCAACATCGTTCCCTCATCTTCTCTCAGAAACTCGGCAACAGAACAAGACGCAAGGCTGCTTGGGTACTCATATTCCAATGGGTACACTTTTTCAGAGTCATGAAAGCGCCATGTGGAAGTTGCGAAATTAATTTCCAACCCAGCTGCTGTTAAAAAATCCATACCTAACAATGTATCATTATTAGCAGCATCTGGAAACACAAAAAATTCTATGTTGATACTCTTACCTTGTATCTTGACTTCCAGTGACGTTGACAGCATTTGGTGTGTCGGTGCTGAACCGTCAGCAAGCCTTACACGCATAGAACTAGGAGTGAAGGGTTGATTATGCTGTTGCAGCAATGCGTAGAGTGAAGATCCTGCGATAGTTCCCTTGGCTCCGGTGTCGATTAAACCCCTTCCTCGGATTCCTAAAATCTCGATACCTAAAATAGGTCGTCGCGGTATACCATCATGTAGAGAACTTATCGACGAACAGATAATAAATCCCTCATTCTCGGATTTTGTGATCACCTTACCCGACATAACATTTTCCGGATTTTGTCCCGAAAAATTCATGGTCGCCCTACTGGGAAACCTTGTTTCCAGAATATGTCCCGACAAATTCATGGTCGCCCTACTTTGCGAAGGACACTGACAAGAGCACACCATAATGTTATTGTGACGTTTACAATTCAGTTTGGAATGTGACAAATCACAATCCTTACATGTAAAATTATTTATAACGCACTGATTATTATCAATAGATTCCCTAGGAAGTACTGACTTAAATTCACTATTTATGTGAGTACTATCCGTACTTGGGTGAGATAAAGACGTAAACAACGAATTATCATCGTATGAGCGCGCGAAATTTAAACTTTCCTGCTCAAGTTTACAAGGAAAATTAACGTTATGTTCAAATATCAAATTATTTACTGGGGGTGTACTTGCATTATTATGTGAAATATAACTCTGTTCTGTAGTGGTAAGCGTTGTGTTTACATTTACACAATTCGAGCTCTTAGAGTTGACACTACGAGAATGAGAACATAAATCAGATACAGCCCCGGTACAGACCATAGGTAAATCTTTAACATTACTCACCTGCGGGAACGGCTTACCGTCAGCTGATGCACCCGGGGTCATTGACATACGCGATTTAGTTATCGGTACAAAATCGGCCGAGCTAAAATTTGAATTACATTTCGCGCAATTTGAACGCAACACACCGCTCTCGCCGCATCCGTAACACCTAAGTAAAGCTCGCGTATCATTATCGTTTGCTTTTAGTTTATTACACTCATCACGATTGTGTCCATGCCGCTTGCAATACCAACAAAACTTTTTGTTTGATGATGAAGCAGTGCCGTCGCTCGCAGGTCGTGCCACGGAGTCACGCGTAGCAGGACGTGCAGGGGCACCGGTGCTGTTGCAAGGCGCGCTGCCGCCGGCGCTCGACGCATGTTGTCCGCGAGGCTCCCGCGGCGTCGTCGGCGCGATGCATGGCGGCGTCGTCTTCCTGGTCGGCGTTTCGCCTGCTGTTGCAGACGATGACTGCGGCGTCCTAAGGCGCCGACGCTGGTACTCGTTGGTGCCTTCGTCGGTCGCGTCTTCAACGTGCCTCGCCTTTTGTAGTAACACGTCGTACGACGTTATTTCATCACGACGTAGACGTTCGCGGACACGATGGTGTAGGAGGCCGTACAGCATATCTAGTTGTACCTTCTCATTAACATCGCCGGCTGGAAGTCGAGCGAATAGGGCTCGTGCTTTGGCGACGAATATCTCAGTCTTCTCACGATGACCTTGGGACATACTAAATAGTTCCAAGTAGATTCGATGCGGCGGACGTGTGTCACCGAAGGCGCTTCGTATTGATGACACGGCTTCGGTCCAGCAGCTGATGGTGGATTTGATGCCCTGCCACCAGATTGCTGCATCTCCAGTCAACAGCATTGATAAGCCTCGTAGGGCGTTGTCGTCTCCTACGTGGGCACATTCCTTATATGCTTCCATGGCGTCGACGAAACCGTCAAGCGATTCACCAGGCGCTCCGCTGAACCGCGCTGTACATTTAGCGAAGTTTCCTGGAAGGGGAGCGGGCGCGGACGCCGCGGCCGGCTGTAGCGCCGCCGCCAGCGACGTCGATAGCGAGTCGCGACGAGTTTCATGGTCGAGAACACGGTCGAGTAGGCGTTCGAATGCTGCCGTTTGGGTCTGCTGTAGCGTCGTCATGATAGACGCCATATCGTCGGCGGTGAAACTTGGCCTCACCGACGGTTGTGTGGGAGCCGTTTCTTCCGCATCGTCGGCATCTTGAAAGTCGGATTGTCGACGTGATTGCCGGCGTGTACGTGTCATAGTTTCCGTGGAATTCACAATGAATTCCACTGAAGTTCACGGTCACAGGCCCCACGTTGGGCGCCAATTTAACAAGTTTATTAGTTAAATAACATTTGAGCTAACATTTTATTGTACACAAAGATAAAACTAGCTTCAACACAATTATTTATGGGTCGTGGAGTCCTGTGTACCGTAAGAACACGTAAAGAGACGAAAAGTCAGACATCAGTCACACAGACGTGCGGGGACCCTAGTCGCGCGTACGGGGCGCGGGAGAAGGGGGCGCGCCGCGGTTCTAGAATGTTCTTCCCACCGATTGAGCGAGACAGAGCGGTCGGCGGTCCGGCGCGGGGGGCGCGGATCGGCGGGAGTGGCGCGGTGCGCTCCAATTTTAGGCCACGTTATAAAGTCCAATTTAAATAAATTGATTGTTGTGACATCTTAAATAATTATATTAATATTTTATAATTGTGTACCCCATTTAATGTTGCATGCCTTAACTGGTAGAACATAGTGAACTGCGCATTCACCCAACATCTAGCAATGTACTAAACTGTACCTGTGTTCAGCAATAAAGATTTGATTTGATTTGAATATTTAAAGGTTGATCTAACGCGGCTACCTCAGCAGGCAGCTGGTCGTGTCGGCAGTCGGCGGTGGCCAGCAGCAGCGTGTTGTGGCCGGCGGCCCGCGCGCGGCACAGCTGGCGCAGCAGCGTGGCCAGCGCGGCCCACACCTGCACCTAATGTGGATACCTCAGCAGGCAGCTGGTCGTGTCGGCAGTCGGCGGTGGCCAGCAGCAGCGTGTTGTGGCCGGCGGCCCGCGCGCGGCACAGCTGGCGCAGCAGCGTGGCCAGCGCGGCCCACACCTGCACCTAATGTGGATACCTCAGCAGGCAGCTGGTCGTGTCGGCAGTCGGCGGTGGCCAGCAGCAGCGTGTTGTGGCCGGCGGCCCGCGCGCGGCACAGCTGGCGCAGCAGCGTGGCCAGCGCGGCCCACACCTGCACCTAATGTGGATACCTCAGCAGGCAGCTGGTCGTGTCGGCAGTCGGCGGTGGCCAGCAGCAGCGTGTTGTGGCCGGCGGCCCGCGCGCGGCACAGCTGGCGCAGCAGCGTGGCCAGCGCGGCCCACACCTGCACCTAATGTGGATACCTCAGCAGGCAGCTGGTCGTGTCGGCAGTCGGCGGTGGCCAGCAGCAGCGTGTTGTGGCCGGCGGCCCGCGCGCGGCACAGCTGGCGCAGCAGCGTGGCCAGCGCGGCCCACACCTGCACCTAATGTGGATACCTCAGCAGGCAGCTGGTCGTGTCGGCAGTCGGCGGTGGCCAGCAGCAGCGTGTTGTGGCCGGCGGCCCGCGCGCGGCACAGCTGGCGCAGCAGCGTGGCCAGCGCGGCCCACACCTGCACCTAATGTGGATACCTCAGCAGGCAGCTGGTCGTGTCGGCAGTCGGCGGTGGCCAGCAGCAGCGTGTTGTGGCCGGCGGCCCGCGCGCGGCACAGCTGGCGCAGCAGCGTGGCCAGCGCGGCCCACACCTGCACCTAATGTGGATACCTCAGCAGGCAGCTGGTCGTGTCGGCAGTCGGCGGTGGCCAGCAGCAGCGTGTTGTGGCCGGCGGCCCGCGCGCGGCACAGCTGGCGCAGCAGCGTGGCCAGCGCGGCCCACACCTGCACCTAATGTGGATACCTCAGCAGGCAGCTGGTCGTGTCGGCAGTCGGCGGTGGCCAGCAGCAGCGTGTTGTGGCCGGCGGCCCGCGCGCGGCACAGCTGGCGCAGCAGCGTGGCCAGCGCGGCCCACACCAGCACCACGTCGCGGATGAACAGCACGCAGCCGCGGTCCGCGCGCCGGCACTCGGAGAATACCTGCACAGTTAAAAATGTCGACCACACATACAATAAATATAGAGTTTGACTCTTTTTGGTAGTTTTAAGCCAGGCTGCGGGCTTGCAGCGGAGCGGGCTCCGTACGGACTCCGATTAACTCGCAACTATAAACTTCATAGAAATGCTTCCACCAACAAAGAGTCTAGCGGAGAGGACTGAACTAGTAAAAATAGTTAATAACGAACTCGTTTTTCATTTCTCTGTTGCAGTGGAAGGCAATTGTCTGAACTATTTTTAATGGAAGGAAAAACTATTTTAGCCAGTCGGAGTCCGTTCCGTCTAGCTATAACTTGCTCATTGCCTATTCGTAGTGGAAGCCGGGCTTTATTCATGATGGCCTTTTCCAAAGGGTGGTGGATCATTAATATCCTGATACCAGAAACAGCACGCTCTGAAAACCACCGATGGTGGATATAGTGGATATGAATACCACACACCTTCCCTCCCTTTAGAACGGCAGTCCTTAGGTTTACCCCACGAAAATATAAAAGACCTTCCGTCCACTCCTATGAGCTGCTTTTAACCTTTGTGGATTCGTACTTCATACTGACCGAAATAAGCGCCTGTTCTTGTGTGAAGGTGTGTGCTGAATGTAGGGTAGACATGCTGAGCTCCTTCACAGTACAGTGCTCTAGCTGGGCGAGCAGGGCGGGCGCTATGTGTGTCTCGGAACATTCGCCCGTGATGAGAAGTACGCTTTGTGAAAGGGACGGGTCGCAGATCCTGGAGAAAGAGAATATAAAACTAGAATACGTTACGTATTGTTTAACCACTTTAAAACAGTATCTGGGGCCATTTTATAACAATGCAGGAGCGGCCCCAGATAAATAAATCCAGCCCATTACCATCCCACTGCTGGGCACGGGCCTCTTCTCAGAATGAGAAGCTAACCCTTCTCATTCTGAGAAGAGGCCCGTGCCCAGCAGCCTTAGTCCACTACGCTGGTCTGGTGCGGGTTGGCGGACTACACATACCATCAATAACTTTATGAGGCCCTCTCAGGTGTGCAGGTTTCCTCGCGATGTTTTCCTTCACCGTTAATGCAAGTGATAATCAAATTACGGCCCCAGATATTATTGTAAATTTATTTTATGAAAAGAGTATCCATGGAGTTTCTTGCGGCATCTTCTCCAGGACCAACCCACTTGGAACCGTGCACCTAGAATCACGACGTTTTGAAAGTGCCTGCAAAGGCCCAGTTGAAATAAAAAACTTTCGACTTTGACAGATTTAACTAACTGGGCAATGCGTCCGACAGATCATTGTTTGGAATGATTACAGAACTCACGCGCACGTAGCGATACTTCGATACTTACAGGACGTGATGCAACGTGCTCAGCTAAGATGTAGCCTCACTATTGTACACAAGTACGCGCGACGCAATTTCTCCTTATCACATCGCTTACTTTCATCGTTATGTGTCGATCCTATGACTATGCGTGGAAAAGACAGGGATCAGATTATATCTACTAGTGGTCGGACCATAATTTTAGCTTTCTGCACTCCTTCTCCATATAAACTATAACTATGCCAAATCTCACAGTCCTCCGAGCGCGCAATGTGTTTAAAAAGGGGTACAAAGTTTTCTCTTCACGTATTAATATGTAACAGATAACAGTTACCTCGCTTCCGTGACGGAGTGTAGCGGGAACACGTTGTGCAACATGTTGCAGGCGGCCTGTACTTGCGCTTGTAACAGCGGTATACAGTGCGCAGGTAAGCGCTTGGCTGCGACAGGGCTGGTGCGAGCCCCCGCAGCTACTAAGGAGTTCATCGCCTCGAGGAGATCTGGCCTGGTAACTTCTACCTATGGGTGTAAAGAAATTGGGTAATTTGGTAGGTACATTTTACTTTCTGGTAATGTTTTGAAGGCAAACCTAATTAAATGGAGTTCGAACGATAATATTTAATATATTTTACTCCTAGCCATTGTTTTTTTCCCTCAAACATACGTAAAAATATTGGTGTGACAAGTTTATCGTACAAAGTACATAATATAAGGTACAACCTTTCTAGTGCCGAGCTCTTTAAGGGGTTATTGTACTCATCATTATAAACAACTTTTATTATGGTACCAACTTAGAAAAATCTGCTGTTCCATACAAATAATTCAATCTTACTCGATTAAATGTATGGAACAGCAGATTTTTGGGAGTTTTCAGGGTTGGTCCCATACTAAAAGTTGTTATACGGATGAGTCTGATAACCCCTTAAAGGGATCGGGCCTAAAAAGGTAATAATAATGTAACCTTGAATATTATAAGGACAGGATTTGTAACAAGTGAACATTCCTGAAATATATTTGGAATATACTTTTTTAAAAACATGGAAGAAAGCTCCAGTCAATTATATACTACACTTACATTTTTGGCATCGATCATCAACGCATGTTCACTTTCGTAAACTTGTGGGTATACTCGCCGCAGCGCTTTCAGTACTGCTTCCGAACACAGTGCTTTTAGATCCGAGCCTAAAAGAAAAACCAAATAACATTTAATTATTTGGTAACACAATCATGTTGACGTGTGGTCTTCACCTAAAAACCTCGAGCAACATAATGATGCAGAGCAGCAAATGCTGCATGTGACACACATAGGACACAGGCGGCGCGGCGATTGTTTGATATTTCCATACTGTCCATGTAGGACAAAGCTCGAGTGTCATTAAAGGCAACTGAGGGATTATTTCAGATGGACGAGAACACCTTTCAAAATTCTCTTTCCCTGAATGTTACCGAGTTCAGTCGACTGTCAGGCTTACATTCAGAGACGACAGAAACGAGTCTAAGCGTGAACTTACGCTTCCATCTGTCAAAATTTGTTCGTAAAATTGACATATGGAAGCGTAAGTTCACGCTTAGACTCGTTTCTGTCGTCTCTGAATGTAAGCCTTAGTTCCCGTAGAATCAGCCAAATTATGAATGTTCTGTGATTAATTTGTATCGCATCCGATTGTTTCCTGAAGTTGACGCTAGCGCAGGAAACAAATTGAAAAAAAAGTACAACACGTCCCATTAAAGTTTGCGGTACGCGGAATGCTGGCTCCCTCCCGAGCCACTTCCCCCACCGCTGTGCTCTTAGTATCGTTAAAAACATCAATAGAAAAATATTGACTAGAGTATTATTTTACATTGTCCGCAAATCCTATTGGAATGTACTTTACCTATTTTTGGTACTCATTTATTTTAATAGCACTTAAAATGACTCATAACTTTAATAACTTTTGTATACTACAATAGTGGCAGAAAGTAGAGGCACTTACAATATTTTATCTTACTGTAACAACTCGCCTATATTCACAAAATATATATTTCTTTACTTTTTTGCTGAAGATACCGTTTGAGTGACGTCACAGCGTCAACAGCAAACGTGAGTTGAGACGGCGCCTTAATTACGTAAGAAAAATCAGACAGACACAGCGACCAACAAAGCAACTTTCTCGCTTATAGACGTTTTCATAAGAGGATACGGAATAGAACGTTTATTTGCGACAGCAACTGACATATTTCTCATACGTAATCAGGCGGCCCGTTGTACTACAGTACAAATCCTCACCTCCGTACCCGCCAGTCACTTCAGCGAGATAATCCAGCGTGTCCTCACTGGGCTTCGGTTGCCACTCTTTAGTATAAATATTCAGTATATCCCTCCTAGCGACGGCATGCGGTGGCGGGAAATGTAACTCGCGGTCGAAGCGCCCCGCGCGACGTAAGGCGGGGTCGACAGCGTCCAGGCGATTGGTAGCACCGATTATCACCACTTCGCCTCTGGAAATAAAGGTGGATTTTGAATGTCAACTTTTATATGAATGACAGTCACCACATCACTAATTAATGCTTTGGAAAATAGAGTCCGTTCCGTGACACTTGTATCATTTTACCTGTCACAGAGTCCATCCATCTCAGCCAGTAGTGTGCCAACAACACTCGTGTGCACTTGTTCTTGTCGTACGCTTCGCACCGGCGCAAGCGCGTCGATCTCGTCGAAGAATATTATTGATGGCTTCATTTTGTTCGCCTGTATATGAAAATATCATATATTATCATCATTCTAAGCAGTGGATCGACTGACATTCTGGTACTTTAGTTGAAATATGGAAAACTATACTGTTTTCTTATAAGTTTATTTTTTGCAACCATGTGCAGAAATAAACGAACCGTGATTGCGTCGCATCCACAGCGGCCGAACGAGCGCGAACGAAGCCATCTCTCAAACGGGAGCGAAAGAGTCGTTTCCATTTGAGCGAAAGAGAGAGAGATGCCTTTGTTCGCGCTCGCTAGGCCGGTGTAGATCCGGCAGCAATCCAGGTTTCACAAAAAAATAAAAAAGGCGACGTACTATGGGCGTAACAATTGATTTTATTTAATTGATATTAATTGAAAATATCTTGTGTTAAAAAAGGTTTGACAATGAAATTACAATCTTCAAGAAAAAATACCTCTTATAATTCAATGAAAAGCAAATCACTCAAAAGTAGCCTGGTAAACCATTTTTCACCCCCTATTCTTAGTTCAAAACAAGACTTGGACTAAGAGCTTTTTTTATCCATTACTAGAATAGGCCCGTACCTAAGCAGGAATAAAAAGTGGGACAGTAATGGGCTGATATATACAAACAAAATTAATAAAATCTAACATCAAATCACCTGTTGAAACAGCAGTTTCAAATGCCTCTCGCTCTCTCCGACCCACTTCTTCAGGCAATCAGCTCCCTTCCTCATAAAGAAAGCCACCTTCCTCCCTCCGACTAACGTGCATTCGTTCGCCAAAGCTCTGGCCAACAAAGTCTTGCCCGTTCCCGGCGGGCCGTGGAATAGGACTCCTTTAGCCGGCCGGGTCTTGAACTTTTGGAACAAATCTGGATACATAAGGGGAAAGAGGACCATTTCTCGTAAACATTTTATGTGCTCTTCTAGGCCGCCGACCTGAAATTTACAAAATAATATAGACCTTAATTTGGCAAAGTCCATCATACTGTACACAAATATTTCCAGTCACTTTATACAATATTGGATAATGTCCAGCATACTTCACAGGCACTTTCAAGAACTCTAGACAAAAAGCTCCCTAATGGGAGAACCAGGAAAAAAAATAAAAAAATCTCTAAATAAATAAATATTGGTTACCTATGTGTTTTTGGTATGATTACCAAAAACATATAATTAATATTTATTTTCAAAAATAAATTGCCTTGCCAAATTAAGGGCGGCAAGGGAATTTCTTTTTGTTGGTGTTGTGTCCAATTCCCAAAATATCGAATGGTTTCAGAACGTGAAATTCCTAAAATAGCCAACTATTGAATAGACTATAGTTCCAATGAACACAGGGGTAATTTCCGTACTTTTAATAGACCACAATTTCCAGTGTCCAATTTCTGTATTTTCATATTCTCAGAAGGTCGAATTATCGTTTTATCCAATGCTCAAGGGAGCATTGGATAAAACGTCTACATGTTAGTACCGATTTAAAATCCACAACTATGATAATCTGCATAGTTTGGAAATCAGCTCAGAAAGTTAGCAGGAACTGTTACAAAACCTTGAAAATAAAATTATCCTTTTTCTAAAAGCCACTGGCTTAGAAAAATTAGCTTATTAGTATACTAAGCTTATCACTACATAGTATAAAACAAAGTCGCTTCCTTCTGTCTGTCCCTATGTATGCTTAGATCTTTAAAAATACGCAACGGATTTTGATGCGGTTTTTTTTAATAGATAGAGTGATTCAAGAGGAAGGTTTTTATGTATAATACTTTCATATTTAATGTAAGGATATTAGAGAAACTGCATCCGTGCGAAGTCGGGGACGGGTCGCTAGTAATTTATAACTCACCGAGGTAAATCTGACGCTTCCATCAACTTCAACTGGTTGTATGTCTCTCAGCGCCCTGTCTGTTTTCTTGTCTTCCATCGATTTCGACTTTTGTCTACAAATATAATAAGCATTCAAAATTCTATTAGATATACCTCCAAATATACTTTTTTTTTTATTACCAGAATTCTACACACCATCTCTGAAATCGAGATAATAAAAGTTGTTCCATATAAAAGTCGATACCTAACTGGATCAAAATGTATGGAGCAGACGATTTTTATTTCACAGTTTCAGAATTGGTTCTATAATAAAACTTATGTAGACAGATGAGCAGAGATTGAGATGAGAGAGATTCTAGTGACTTATGATGATACACTCACGAGATAGCAGTGGACTATGATGTTTTAAAGATGGTATTCATACAGTTCAACTCACCTCCCCTTGGTCTTATTTTTCATAGAAACATTAAGGTCCTCTTCAGTGTCCGAACTAGACGTACTACTGCTCGTACTGGACGGCGATTGTGCTGCAAATAAAAACCCAATGTAGCTGACCTCTCATTGTACGGAAAGCTTATACAATGCGAGGTCAGCTTTTACTGGAAATGTAAATGTTTCTGTCCTTATATGTAGCCGTGTATAGTAATGAAATATAAACGTTATTCTAAAGAACAAAAAGCTTACATCTGATTGTCTTCCTGCGCAATATTTTAGGTTTCCTCTCTCTCAAACAGTACGGTTTCTTTCGAATTGTGAATGTTTTTGCTGTAAAGGACAAAATTGGAAAATCAAAGGTGTGAGTATTCCTATACATTAGACCAGTATAATGCAAAAAGAAACAATAGCAAGAGGGCTGAATACATATATTTGGGGACCTTGTGCCGTTCAGCAATTCAAAAGAAGGCCATTCTCATTGACCTTTTTAAACGTCTTCGAATGACTTGATATTTCAGTGCTTTATACTTTAAAACACAAAAATGTGCCGTGAACAAACGCACTTAGGCCCAAATTTCTATTACGTGTTCTTCATCTTACCTCTGGAGCGCGTCTCGTCCTGCGCAATCTGCACGAAGGCTGGCTTGGGTTTGCGCGTGCGCTTAGAGCGGCGCGGCTGCCGGCTCAGCGTCAACTCGCTGCCTGACTCCGATGACGATGACTCTGGCGATGGAAGACGACATCAATCGGTTTTAGTAATTATCTTCTTCGAAAAATCAGTAAAAGAGACGAGGCGAGTAAGTAAGTCACACATTCTCCCATCTCATATTGTGAATCTTCTTTGTTTTATTTTATTTCATAGCATAGTAACTTTACTTTGATCTTTTAACAAGGGTTTCGAAATTTTACTAGTATATACGTTGTTCTGGGGGGGGGGGGGGGCTGGTAATCTGTGTGACAGGGTTTCCTGGTGCAGATACCAGTCTCCCACAAAGAATTAAATTTATTCAATTTATTGTAAAAAATATATTTTTAAGATACCTTTGTGGAAGGAAAATTAAAAATCACTTACGAGTATTATTATTTTATATTATTATAAGTAGCATGGATCCCGTCAAAATTCCTCGGAACTATCGCAATGTGAATAATTAAGTGACATAATGAGCATTGGGCAAAAAGAACCACACAGTGGGACCCAAGTAGCAGGAAACGGTAACGCGGTAAGCCCAGAAGGAGATGGCGTAATGAGCTGGACTCCATCTAAAGGGTTGGCCACAAATTACAATATCCGAGAAATATGGAAGGAGGGAATTCCAGGCCTTTGCCCTACATGGGACTCAAGCTCAAGCTTTGGTCAAGTACCTATGTATATAAATATCTATACATCACCTCCTGTTTATTTTCGTAAAAACTATGTTACATCAATGAAATTCAAGGTGTGTAAGTTTCAAGCTACCTTCTCAGTCTAAACACCTTTTGGCATGAATATACTCAGACAATTATTTGAAAATCTCACAAAAATATTCGCGCGTTATATTAAAATGTTGTAAGTACCACCACATGCGCTACCACCCAACTTTAGTCTGTTTTCATTGCCTACGCTAAGAATTTAGTAAAAAAATATATTAAGCGCATAATTTCAGTAAACACATCACTAAGACATCACTAACAATATTATCAAACAAATAATTTACAATACAAACAATAACAAACTGTTGACAGTGGCATCTGTCATGAACTTCGTAATAGACATCTTCTTTTTTCAGAGAAGATTGGTATAGTGAAGCCTCATTTCACATTTGGCCGATATCTCATAGCAAACTTAAACTTAACTGTACTTCTGTATAATAAGTTTCTGTAGCAAACAGATTTTTTTATTAAATATGCTTGAAATTATGGATTATTGAATAGAATAGAATAGATATTTATTTCATGTAAACCAGATACAGGCACTTATGAAATGTCGAGACTCTAGGTGCACGGTTCCAAATAGTAGATCCTATGGAGAAGAACCGGCAAGAAACTCCATGGAAACTCTTTTCAAATAAATAATAGATCTTGACAATCTTTATCAGTACAATGTTGTGGTAAGATCTGCGAGAATAATGCAATTCAATGCGAATATAAATAAAACTAGGATAATAATGAATTGCCTCTGAATAAGATTGCCATGGCAGTTACGAGCTGACCAGTTCCGACAGACGGCACCCGTTCACGAGCATGACGCATGTGTCAGCCTCGCCAAGCTCGACCACAATGAAGGGAACTCAACGACCCGACACACAACGCCACCATCAGCGAGACATTTTAGTGAGCATGACAGACTCATAGTACCAGACAACATGTAGGTAGGTATTTAGTAAATATATCTATAACATTATTACTTACATCATGCTCACAGTTTACAAGTTTTTGTATGCATTTGAATTTACAATTATATAAGATTAGGTATTAAAATAAAACACTTGGTACACCAAAAATAATTTCAAAATATAAAAATTAATAGGGACATTATACATTGATAACATTATATCACACACGGTGATATCGGTACTGATGGCAATACAATATCCTTCATTTTACGTGACCCGACACAATATTTGATCACAACTCCTCATACCGCTGTCGTCTTGTTACTTTTAAAATAACTCAATGACACTGTTGTCATATGAGTTATTTCAGAAAGTGATTCTTTCCTAGTTGACAAGGAATTAATGAATGTTAATTACCTGTTTCTTGTTGACTGTCCTCCTTCTTCGGTCTGGCTCGAGCCTTCCTTCTACTTCTCGTGAGAGCTTGATTACTGAATACAAAAACAGCTTTTTAATCTCGCGCTGTTACAAAGACACAGACAGTATGCTAGAATATATTGCAGAGCATAGGAGACGTTGCAAGTGGACAGATCAAGAATGAGCGGGCAAAATGTCTTTTGTGCCATCAGAAATAATGGTTAGGCTGTTTCTTTTCCGGTCTACATTATGTACAGTCAAGGACAAAAACATGTATACACTTAGCAAAATACTAAGCGCATTTTAGGAAAACTAGTGATTGAAATCTTATAAAAAAAAAATGTCTTCATATTCTGTGTTTAATTTCACAAGATTTCAAAGAATTATTTTTTCTAAAATTTACTTTTGAATTTCGGTAAGTGTAGGTGTCATACCTTTTGATCTTTTGACCCTGGCTGTACTTTCCTAAACGCAACGCTCTAGCTTTGACCACTCAATGAACGTATGAGGTGCGCAGAGGGGAGGTAACATCTATCAATGGACGATCGATGACTGGCGACGCCGACGTCTAGTATTAAATCTGTGTTTGTACCTTGTGAAAAAATTACCTATCATGTAGTTGGGACTCATATCTTGATGATCGGTAAAAAAATTACACTGTAGTTCAAAGTTTAGTCTCTCACGATCGTATTGAAGTTTATTACCAGAGTCGATGTTCATTACCATTTTAGTTACGCGTTAGGGTACGTCCAGATCTGGCGAATGCGACGCGCATGCTAGGTACCGTGCGCGAGCGGCGCATTCGCCAGATCTGGACGTACCCTTAGACCTGCGGCATGAGTAAGAAATAGGAAAAGGGGGAATATTTATGCAAAGTAATATTATTTAAATAATATTGACCTACCTCTGGCTATCCTGCCCCTGCGCAGACTGCTCCCTTTCCGTCTTGACTTCTTTGTCATCCTCTTTCTCTTTAGCAGGAACATCTACTTCCATCTTCTCTTTAACCTCTTCTTCTTTCTTGTTGTCTGTGGCCGGTTGCTTCTCGATGACCGTCTGGTTGTTATCGTCATCCGTATCCGACTCAGTAGCATCCTGGACATTGCGATAGAAACAATGTGGATTGGACTTTTTATACTGTTTAACTCTAATTTTGTACTGTAATAAAAATATCTTTACCTTTAGCTACTCCAAATTAGACAAATGTGTAGTCCCAATGATTCAATGGTTTATGGTATTATTTATAATGTTACGTTAAAAAGGAGCTAGCAAGATTTTTGTACATACAATACAGATACTCAGTTAATTCCCCAAAAAATATACTTTTCTAAGCCTGGAGGGCAATACATATGTCGTGACCGCTCCGATCAATTAAGGTTCGATCGGAATACAAACATCATAGATTTCTCAGAATCGGCACTCAAAGAGAAAAAAAAAAGGGCATAAAAAGGGTAAGTATTTAAATATATTTTGGTCATTATTATGCCATACCGGGAGGGCAATTTTTCCAGTCGACCTAAAATCTTATGCGCCCGGCGTCCAAACGCAGAGTTACTAACTCTAAGCGGGCCGCATTTGTTCAAAGCATTTTGTTTATGAAATGTACCACCGCAACATATCGTGAATGTGTCTGGCGCAGTATGCTAAAAATCTATCCGATCGACAACGCAATGAACGTTCTTGAACTGTCCAAATTGAATCGATTATAATTACGAGCGTGTATCGTAATTATCCTACCGGTATGGCATAACACCTAGTGACCAAAACAGACCCTTTTAAGACCTTTTGGTTCCGAGGAACTGTAAGTACGTACGGCTACGTATTAAGCTATACATTTTCAGTGTAAGCTGACTTCTCACTGTACGGAAAGCCTATAAAATGCGAGGTCAGCTTATACTGGAAATATGTAGCTTGATATGTAGCTGTGTGTACACAGTACGGTAAAACTATCACGTAAATTTTTATCATTTGCATTTTATTATTTTTATGTATTATAAACAGGTAAGAACTTACATTCGTTTTTTTATTATTGAATCTTGCAGAAGTCCTCCGCTGTCGAGACAGTTGTGTGTCTTCGTCGGTGTTTGTAGGGGGATGGCCACGAGTCTGTAAAATAAAAACATAGTAGGTGAAAAACATAGTACCATATTTCAGGCAAATAAAGAGTTCTATTCTATTCTGAGTCTGGGTTATGCAAACAGGATCACATCCACATTTTAGGAGAGGTAGGGGGCATAGCGGTACTTTCCGCTAAAAATTGGAGCTGCCCGACTGGGGAAATACCTCCACCTTGCAGAATATCGTAGCCAAATAACACTAGAGATAAACTACGATAACATGCCGCCCCTCCTAAATTCAAAACGTTTGAAAGTATGTATTTACAAAGCGTCAACAAGACTCATAACGCATTTGTGCGTACAGAGACGGCCGTGAAACAAAAATAAATCCAAGTATTTGTTGCTCTTACCAAGGAGATGTGACTAGAAACATTGAAACAGTAATTTGGGGGGGCGCCATGTTATCATGGTTTTCACCATCAGTTCATAATTCTTCACGGAAGGGTAAGAAATGTCTGTGCATACAGACATTTTTTTTTTTTTTTAAACCTTGCCCCTCTCTAGGATTTCTCCTGTATCGAGGGTACAGTTTACAAACATACATGTCACATGCACACACAACCAGACCCGAAACAACTATCTGTAGATCATACAAATATATGTTCCGTGCGGGGATCGAACCCGCGGCACGTAGCGCAGAAAGCTAATCGCTTAGCCACTGCGCCAACCGTGTCGTCACTACATATATATTTACATATACATATATTTCTTACAGGGTACGCAAAAACAACTTACTTGTTGTAGGTATTGTCCAGTTAAATGATTTTTGTGATAGGCCACCTAACTCTAAGACTTAAATTAACTGATATTATAACAATTACTGTTTGTATTATTTAATACTTAATTTTTTAAGATAGGCAGTCTTTTTGTCTTTACGGAGTGCACGCCACTGTAATACTTTGATATTTAATGTAAGGATAGTAGAGAAATTGCACCCTTGCGAAGCCGTGGACGGATCGCTAGTTAATATCATAAAGCGTAAGGCGCCCTTTTAACGTTTGTGTGTATTTAAAGCGATAAAACACGGTCACCTGATATGCGAGTCAAGCAGGGAAATTACCATTGAACAGTCATCGTCATGTGTCTTTCCCTTCCCCAATGATAATGAGATCGATTTCCAGTAAAGCCAGATGAGGCTAAATACCAGTCGACAAGCATAGCCGTCGTGCCGCCAGGTTGCGCAGGAAGCAATTTTGCTATGAGTCCTGTGGGGCCTGTGGCGTGCCACCATTAAAAAGTACTTACCAATTTCTTGTTTGCCACTCTGGCTTCATCAGCCGAAGAGAATTCGTCTGAGGAGCTAGAGCCGGGGAATCCGTACAGGTCAGGATAGCCCTTGACCTTCAGCTCGTTGGTGATCCAGCTCTCGTTGAAGTTATGATGGAGGAGCTTGCGCTTGCGACAGCTTCGACGTACATCTGCACAGGTGTAAGGAATTCGTATGAAAATTATTATTGTACAAGGTCCTACCTTTCTATTCCCGATTCCTTTAAGGGGATAATTGTACTCATCATTATGAACAATTTTTACTAGAAGAAACCAGAAATAACGAGAAAAATATTCTATGTTCCATACAATTCAGTATTTTTTTGACAATGGTGTATTTCATCATTCTCCTGCCCTTATCCCATTTTATTTGTGGTCGGCGCAATGTCTTTTTTTTCCATTCATCTCTATCAGACGTCATTTCCGGATTTAGTTCCTACGAATTTATGTCATGTTTCACTCAATCCATCATGATTCGAGACGATGGTGTATTTATTAGACAAAGTCTATTTTAAATGTCTCTCAATATTTTATTTATTTGGTTTGCATTTTAGCGTTAGAAGCCAATAAGTAGTTGGAGTGTAACATTACGATATAAATACTTACTCTCCTGTATAGGCTTGTCCTCACTATCTTCCATGTAGTTCTTCCTGGGACCTCGACTGCGCCGTATCTTGACGCTCCTATTAGTGGAGTTATTGTTATCTGCGAAGAACACTCGCACTTGCCTGGATCTAGACATATCATATAAATATTAATAGTGTATTCCCTCGATAGGCTAAAACCTTCAGATCTTCAGAGTTTTTAAACATAAATGTATCTCTTTTGTAATAGTTAAATTGTATAAATTCATAGTTATTGACAGTAAATTGTTGTCGTTGCGCAGCATGGTGGTAACACCAACAAAGTATTAAAATATTAATTTAATTATTCTGTGTTGACAACACTAGATAAATAGATCTGTCTCTGTCACTCTCACTAAAAGCTGCATCCATGTTGTAAAGTGCCGATTGTTTGCCTTATTTCATTACAAGTTTATTAAAAGAAGTTTGGTTGTTTTTATTCAACGCGCCACACCACAGCTGTATTTTACATATAAAACGAGAACATTTGTACATTTTGATAATCGTAAGGGACTTTTGTAGTAATTTGGCCGTCATATACAATTCGGGCTAACTTCATGCCGGTTCTGACCGGAAATTCGGACCGCGTGTGACCGAAATTAGGCCTTGAGGGCAGACCGCATCCGGTGACCGAAGCTCCTATCAAAACAAATGGCGGAGTAGTATCGCGGTGTGCACATGTATTGGTCTTTGATAGTTACCGTCTAGAATATTTCTCTGGTTCTGTATCACTTTCGGGGAACACAATTCGAGGCATCTTAATTGTCCGAAGACGGCGGCTATCTGTAAATATGAAACCGTTTTACACACTGGTACGACTTTCGAGAATTCGAACAATAATGATTAATATCATATTTATCAGAGAATAATAATATGCCATACCTTCTAAGACTATTAACCTGGGTAAAGCATGCAATTGCAATGCCCATAAAATTTTATTCTATAAGAATCATCAAACATAATATAATAATCCAAGAAATTTTAAGGTGTCTCGTATTGTTACGGACGTTCTATACGTAATTCTATTAGCTTAGTAGATCCTGAGCCAGTGTCGTAAACTCGTATTATACTTAAACTTTAAGTATATTCTTTCTACTGGATTGCAAGACGACCATTTTCAAACATTATTTACAAGGTTTTAACCCCCGACAAAAAAGAGGGGTGTTGTAAGTTTGCAGTGTGTATCTGTGTGTCTGTCTGTAGCATCGTAGCTCTAAAACGGATGGACTAATTTCAATGCAGATATTTTTTATTGTTTCATGAAAATCTGTTCAGCCGTTCAAAAATTACAGCTGTTTTCCTAGTTGGAGTCGGGGGTTTCTGACGGTTAGGCTATTGATATAGGAATGATTAGGAATAATGATGGAAAACTATTGACAATCTTGAATTACATATTTCCATGATTTTACTGATCAAGTACTCACATTTAGTGGGCCAATGTTGTATTTTCCTAGTCACTTTATACTGGCTACTCCTCAACTCACGCGGTGTCCAATTAGGTGCCTTTGGTCCCTAAAATTGAAAATGAGTTATTACTTTTATGTAAACTGATGCTAGTATAGTTCCGTGAATAAGTATAAAAAATACTAAATTTTTTTTTAAATATATTATGAGCATAAACATTACTCTTGTGGTCCCGAAAGAAAACTGTAGTCATACACCCAGTTCAACTAGCAGTATTAGCACAAAATAGATAGGTACAGAAGACCAGCTCCATATAACGAATACACAGGCACACACACGAATAGATGCGTACGTACGGAAATATCAACTCTGGGGGTCTACCGCGTAACTAAAATGGTAATAAACATCGATTAAGGTAATAAACTTCAATAAGATCCTGAGAGATTAAACTTCGAGCTACCTTGTAAAAAAAATACCGATCATGAAGTTAGGGGGAGTCCTAATCCTAACTAATCTTCATGATCGGTAAAACAATTAAAAGGTAGCTCAAAGTTCAGTCTCTCACGATCGTATTGAAGTTTATTACCAGAGTCGATGTTCATTACCATTTACGTTACGCCGTAGACCTGCTGGTCAAACGAAAATTCGTTTCTCTTGGTTTGAAATAACCTTCGTACGCTCTGTGTGTGCGTGCACTTATTATCACTCAAGCTGGCCTTCTGTACTTATATATTTTGTGGTATTAGGTTACAGGAAATAGGGGACCAGTATATAGTAGTGCAACATGAATAAATAAAATACCACATATATCTGGGATTTATGTTAATAGGGAAGCCTATTTACACTTTTAGTCCAGAGCCAGAATGGAGTATATTGGTAGACATTGACTTTTTGAAATATATTAAAGCATTGTAGCTTCCATTAAATATTGGAAATGGGTAGGTGAAACTCTAGTACTAGCGGCACCATTAATTACTTATTGTAAGGATAATATATATTGAAGTAAAATATACTAGTACAAAACTTATGATAAGTGCTACACATAATAATTCACTACTCAAAATTATAACATAATAATATATGTATTTGAACCACATACACCCCATGCGGACATTATCCAAACATTTAAAATTATTTTTATATCAATCCTATAAATATAAGATTATCACATTATAAGGAAACTTAGTAATATGTTAAGGAACTAAGTAAAGGAATATTCTATAGATTTCATTATAATATGTGTAGAGCTTCTCAATTTTATACAATTTACTATAGAGGAATGAGGTATGGTGTTTCAAAAAGGAGGATCCTCCGACCAGGCGAGCTGATATTGCCTGGCGGACCAAAACCTGAAGGTTGATATTGGTCAGACATATACTTTATATGTTAAGATTCGCTGAATGCTTTTATAGTGCGATGTAGGATCCAAGTTGCCGCTATATTCTGATAGGCGGCGCTGGCGTAGTATCTCGTCATGTAGCTAGCTTGTAACATGGATCATTGTACTGCTAGATGTAGCTACATTACGTTAAACTGTTTTGAAGATAGATAAATAGGAAAAATACCACATTATAGATCCCTTCTTCTTAAGATTCCACTTACACTAGTAGTGACTCTAGTAGTAGTGATCAGTGCAAGCCAGGCCTAGAGACTAGTGATGTAACAACGTAACATAGACTGATAGTCTTCCCATATTAACCTGTCAAGTGATGCAAATCTATTCCCATGTGCCCATTGCATTGGTGCCCATTCACAACTTGAAGAATTATGTCACTTAATTACCTTAAATTGAAGTAATATTTTGTTGAAATAAAAATAGACATTAGACAAGATTATTATTTTTAACAGAAAGCTATGACTTAGATTAAACATGTGTTTTAATTTGTTTATTTTGATATTATAATTAATATTTTGACATTTAATTCATATACTTAGTATTCTGACATTGTAATTAATTTAATTCTTAAGTTAGTCTATGTTTTAAATTGTAATCCGTAATCTTAATCAAATGCTAAATTGAATATAATGATGTCATTTATTTTTGTAATGCATAGTTTATTTAATATTTCTATACCAGCAATGGTAGTATAATATGTGAATCAATGTTTAAATGTAAGACCTCAATGTACCATAATATAGGTACTGAGAAATAAATACTAATCTATGAATTCTATTATTCTCAATCAGTGGACAAAACGCTCTGCTTGTACAATAACATTTTTAGTTTAATACTAATATTGGAAGAATGCACTACGACTGCATAGTGAATTTATAAATTTGTTGTGGATACCATGTTTTTTAGTTTATTTATGGTTAATTTGACAGCAGT
This sequence comes from Allophyes oxyacanthae, assembly GCA_932294325.1. NCBI lineage: Eukaryota > Metazoa > Arthropoda > Insecta > Lepidoptera > Noctuidae > Allophyes > Allophyes oxyacanthae. The sequence continues at coordinate 4,251,033 of OW028625.1, forward strand.
TAGCGCAGTGGCTTAGCGATCGGCTATTTGCACTAAGTATCACGGCGTCGATTCTCGCATAGATCAAATATGTGTATGGCCTACAGATATTTGCTGCGGGTCTGGGTATAGATGTATATGCAATGTATGTTTGTAAACTGTTACCACAATACAACATTAATCCTAGTATGAGGGAAAATTTTGATGTCATGTAGGTATACAATTCTATTTGACCTAAAGACATACCTCGGACTGATGGGTGTAACGTCCAGCATAAATAAGATTAACCATTTCAAGAATGGGAGAAGCCTGTTTGCTCTGTATAGTTAATAAAACATGATTTATTTTTTAAATGCCTATAAGTTCTGGTGAAAACAGATGTTGGTTATCCTTACTAATAGTATAAATGCGAAAGTAGATCTGTCACTCTGTCTGTTACCTTTTCACAACTAAACAGCTGAACCAATCTTGTTGAAATTTGGCAAGGAAATACGGGGCATCATGGAGAAGGAAATAGGCTAGTTACTTTTTATTTTTTTATTTGTGCACCCAATCTCTTTTAGGACAGTGTTGCAGTCACAAAAATAGTTTGCATGGAATGGAGAACTGGTGTTAAATTAAATAATTATTTTTGGAAATGTTTGTGTCCAATTTTGTTTTATTTCATGACAAACTTATACTTAATGAATCCATGTGTGTAACATAGAAAATATTCATTTTTCATTCATTTTAAGAGGACTTAATGTATATAAAAAGAATTCAAATATCATCTAGAGTTCATCATTCATTAAATACTTCAATACAGTCTGCAGTATTGATATAACATAATACCTATGTTGCATCACTGTTGACACAGAAAGTGTAAATTAGCTATGTATGTATCTTCTATATTTCAATAAACATGTATAATATTCATATTTATATATCATACTTATGAAATCTGACATCATAGCTATACAAAATCATACATTGATCTATTTCACATTGAGACTGTTTAGAGGTTTGTCTAAGCACTCACAAAAAGGAGAACTACTGAGGCCACTAAGAATCCCCAACTTTTATTCACAATAACAATATATTTCTAACATTAAGCACTAAAAGCGCATGCATCGACGTGCACTTGCGACATTTATGTAGGTACCTACAAGGAAACAAGGACAGGAAGTTGAGAACAGTGTACTAATCAAAGCCTTCATACCAAACCACTGCACAACAAACTAAGGGCTTAATCAACGTCACCTTCTCATCCAACACGCTGCCCACGTCGTTCATAGCGTAATTCCCTTCGTCAACCTCCCCGTTTTCTCCATTACTGCGACGGGTTTTCACCATTGCAGTAGCTGTGTCGTAACTTTACATACGAGACCCAAAATCCGTTATGTAACAGACGTAAGACGTTACAAACACACGCAACTCATAAATCATTAACAACACAAATGTTTTACACTCAAAATAGAAAACTAGCACGACAAAGGACGAGCGTTATCACCCGCACATGTCGTTACACAGCGCCATGTTATATGAACAATGTAGTTCCGTTCCCAGCGACTTTTAGAATTGTTAACTCACCAATCAAACGCACCGTTTTCTTTAATACACTTTTGATAAAATTATTAAACTATTTCAATAACGAAAAGCATGAAAAATCAATGAATTCAACTGATACGAAATGAAATCCACAACTCACGATGTTTTTATTGACAACTGTCAAAAATTCCCGCAAATTTGTCATTTTTCAAATTGTTAAAAGTAAACAAAGTTTTAAGCATCGCTATATGTCGGTACTCTTCGTACATGCAGAAAAACATATTGCGAATTTCTGTAACATTTATGCAAAAAATTGTACATACATCAACCAAATTGAAGAGTTCTAAAAAGAATATTCGTAGGTTTAGTCCAGTTGAGTAATAATATTAGAGAGAGAAATGATTTTTATTGATTATTAAATTTTTAAAAAATCTTCAAATGATGATTAGATGATGATAGAGGTCAGCGATGACTGATGACGGGGGCTAAATTAAAATTAAATGCTGTTTATGCATAAAAGAGAGAAGTCATGATAAAAAGAAAACAATATGCAATCTATAAAATGCATAAACATACTATAATAAGTTTATGATAAAATAGGAAAAATTAACCTTAGTTGTTAAAAGAACTTAAGTTCGTTAAATCTAAAACTTCCATTTGACAGCTAGTTAATTATTTGGACTATCTATCTATACTATACTCGAATCACGCTAAGAAAGCGTTCTAACAGCTGCAGTAAAATGTTAAAAAGATGATTACAAACATTTCCACTTCAGTATAATCGGCTATCAGCTACAATCTTACGTTCAAGAAACTAACATATAAGCATAAAGTTATTATTACTAGATAACTCATATTATGCAATGACTAAAGAATCCTCTCTTCAATATGTATGTAGAATTTACGGTTCCCCAAATAATCATTAATCTGAGAGCTGTAAAAGGGTATTTTTTACATTTGAAGATCAGTAGGTAGCAATTTATGTGGACCTCTCCTATATTATTGAACTATTCCGATAGTGTTGTACGCTATTTGATATTTAAGTAACGGTTTATGGTATTAATGGTAATGGTAGTATTAATGGTAGCCGTAGCTGGCCGTAGCTCTATCGTTTACGGTATACCTCTGTAAACGATAGAGCTAAGCTACCATTAGCATTGTCAATACCAAAAGTGAACAAACGCAGTACATAAATTACTACCTCTGAGACTCAAAAATTAATAATATTATACCTCTCTATGCTGACACTAAACTATGGTGGTTTGAGTTTGAAAGCAGATTCATTTGACCCTTCAGTTTAAATATTTCAGCATTTTATATTTTTATGAGTTGTCCCCTCGCTATCATTTTATCTAAAATATATTGTTTATTTGAATTTAGTATATCTATGGAATATCGGTATTCGAATCATGGTCTTACAGGCATCTGCGCTTAAGACGCATCACTAAACGTCAAATTTCTATTTTCTATAAAGTTGATTGAGATTCTGAGATCTTTATTTTCTTTCAATGTTTAGAAATAAAATTCATATTGGATTACAAAACAAAGATTTCTACCAAATCGTGTTTAATTTTTATAGTATTAAACATTAAAAACGCTCATTTGTAAATATCGCTAGTACCACTAATTGTGAGAGTACTTAGCTTAGTGCAAAGGTATTTGTTCATCGCGTGATTTACCTTGTTTTATCTGGTTTACTGATAAGCATTATCCAAAACTACTGAGACAATAAATAACACGAAATTTCAGACTTCATAATGGCCGAGAATCCAGACCCAATGTCTCCATCAAGAGAACGTAAAGATCTGTTAAATCATTCTTCAAGCAAACAACAACAAGGAGAGATTGACCTCGATGAGGAAATATCAGCAAGAATGACGGCATCATACAGCGAGATATCATTCCACTCTGACCAGGGCCAAGCTGAGGAACAGGAGAAAGCACCAGGCCCATCAAGACCTTACGACTTACCATCAGAAAACCGGAAACAAGAAAAAGTCCCTCTAGATATTGATGGACATGTCAGATACGAAGGGGATATGACACACTATGTAGCAGATGACTTAGAATTTAAAATTAAACTATCTAGCCCAGTCGCAAAGAGAGGTGAAACACCTGTATTTGGTAGTTCAAGTGCATCTCGCTCTAGCACTCCTTCAGGGAAACTGTATAGACAAATATTAGCACCACAGATAGGACAGATAGACATTACAGTATTAAATGATCTGGAATATGAAGCACAAAGAATTGCACAGTCAGTAGATAATTTAATTGAAAACCTATCCAGTATTTTGCACTCAAATTCTTCACTTACTGCAGAAAATATGGAGGTATATAAGGATGCAGTGGGCAAAACTTGTGATGCAATGGATAATAACATAAAGAGTATGTACACTATACTAGCGAAGGGTGAAGAAGTCTCTCAAGCAATGATCCCAGTGCAGGCACAAGCCGCAAGAATAGCAGAGATAAAAAGGCTCCTTCAATTATTTGAGAATAACTTCTAGATATGTTCTAAACTGACTACTTAGATTATTGATTGGTCTCTGCTGCTGCTCCACTGGAGACCAATTAATAATCTAAGGCTGACTAGTTTAATGTGTATTATATTATTATATAAGTATTTAAATAATAATTTATGAATTACACCTAACTGTGTCATGTTTCTTCTATACCAGAAAGTACTTTTATAGATCATGAGCCATGACTCCCAGGCTTTTATATTTGAGGGCTCAATATTGTTGTGATAGAATAAACCAGTATTCATCATCATTTTAGTGTGATCTGTTTGATAAATTAAGAATGGCATATTCCATGGGAATAGGCCTGGTACGGCCTAGTATATTCACAATTTTTTTTATTAATTGTCTACGGATTATAATTATATTTACGGTCCAGCCGTGATCCAGCCCTTGGTTCTTCATCTGAGGAGGTCCAGCCATGCGAGGATCGAAATAATCTATTTGTTTTATTTTATAATCGGTTTTTGGACGAAATAGTTAATCTAAGGCTAAGTGTACACAATTTCATTAAACTTTAATTCTCATTCTGTATTCTAATTTTTAAAACTCATCTACCCTAAAACTTAGTAATTTTTGGATTTGGATTTAATAGATCAATATTCTTGCTCTGCTGGACATAATATTCTCTTTTTCATCAGCAGCCTATTAATTTGTGTTCTCACGGGAGTATGGCCTCTTTAATATTCCTCTCTGTGAGAAAATCTAGCTTAGTGGTCGTCAAACTGCGGTCCGCGGGCCGCATGCTGATACAGCCCATGGCCGATATCTGTACGGCCCGCGACAGCAAAAAGTTATTTTAGACTATGACGACCAAAATTGATTTTGCATACAAAGTTTAATACAAGTATGCGGGAATATACTCAAAGGGGAATATGCAAAGCAAGTGAGCGGGTGGTAGGAGGGGCTTATTTATGAGACTGCGCACAATTTATTTTGTGGATATTCCCACCAACATAAAGCTTAATTTTCGAAATCGAACTTCTTAGAAAACAAATATAAAGTCCTAGAAGAATTGTGTAAAATAGTACTACATAGTACAACATTTCTATTAATTTAACCATTTCATAAGTTTGCGGCCCACAGTACTACCCTACATTGTCCTATGTAGCCCTTGACCAGAAAAGTACGATAACCGTTGGTCTAGCCGTACGAACCCACGGATTCAGTAGGGCAATGCGGTTTGGCCATAAAGTTATTATTACTTTACCACTAGTAATAATAACTTTATGGGTTTGGCGGATATTTTAATGTGTGCTTTTACGATGTGTACACAGCGCTATGTTTTTTTTAAGTGGCCACCCTCACGCGCTGTCGTGCAGACGCGCGAAGACTGTCAGTTTGACATCAGTTGTCACATTCATTCCGTCATATTGCATCGACCGAGGTGGTTGTAAAATTAAAAAGAGAAAAATGTGTTATAAATCTAGAAAAATGTAAATTGAATTACTAACATGAATGTTAACATCTTTATAAGATTAAGCGTGCAGTTGTTGGTCTCATGACCATTTAACATTCAGCTGCCACACAGATATAACGTATAAATGGGTGACGTTCTAAGCTTATTTTCTGTGATAATAATGAAATTTAAATCTAAGTTCAATGAAAGTAAGATTTATTTCCACTATGATCTTCCGTGGGAGAAGCTGAAGTCGGTGAAATGGATGAATGAGAAGGCCACATCGAACAGGGCTTATGTGCCCACGACGGTGAGTGGATGTTTGTCTTTAGCTATTAATAGACAAGATTATTAGAATATTTTATTGTAACCGATCCGAAAGCTTATTAATTTCCATGTGTTGGGGAATTAAAAAAATGGAGATCTATCTTCTTGTGTTACAAAACCTACAACTTTAATTTTTGCTAAGGTAGGTACAGAGTAGGTCTGTCTGACTATATTTATAAATAATTTTAAATAACATTAATTATTTATTGATAAACTTAACATTATATTCTATAAAATCTATCTCATGCTACTCATTCCCATTGTGGGATAAAAATATTATATAGGTACTCTTATTCAGTTAAAATATCGAATGTTTTGAAGTGCTATACTTACATACTATATACATTAATCCACCTACTCTAACTGCTCAGTCAGCTCTTACAACGCCCATGGAAAAAAAATATCCATGCGATAATTAATAATACTCATATAATCTTCTAAAAATTACAAAATTGTGTGTCTTACCTTAATACCCACTTTATTAGACACTAATTAAATGTATGTTAATGTTTTCATTTATAATAATACAATGTAAATTTTAAATAATTATACACAATTAACATTTACATATTTTATTTATTTATTACATCCATAACAATAAAGATTGGCCATTCTCAATGAATACTAATTGAATTTTGTAATACATATTAAGAAATTCAACATGCTGTAATGATATACCATGTAGCGGTAATAATAGTTTCACAAAGACTAAGTTTCCAAACTATCCTATGATACTTTAATATTTGGATAATTCCTTAGTTATCTCATTCAACCATGGACTTTCTTGGCAAATAATATTTTTTTTGGTGCAAGGAAACAGCCTATGAATGACGAAACCCTCCCTGTTGGTCCTGTCAGTTGTCTGGCGTACCCTAAGGCAATAAGCCTCAATACTTCTTAGGCTGACATTCAGAGACGACAGAAACGAGTCTAAGCATGAACTTACGCTTCCATCTGTCAAAATTTGTTCGTAAGTTTGACATATGGAAGCGTAAGTTCACGCTTAGACACGTTTCTGTCGTCTCTGAATGTCAGCCTTATTGACTGGCTAATCTGTCCACTTAAGAATGAGCATCCTTGTAAAAGCTCACACAATAGAAGAAGAAGGCCATATTTATACTGTTTTGGACCACCTATCCTCTTATTTGGAACTCAATAAGTAACACCCAATATCTTACTTCAGAATTGGGGATCAGGATTTTTTTTTAAATATCTATGGCACCATTGTTTTGATGATGATTCTGCCAATGTCAAGGGTGAATAGAACAGATGATACGTTGAGTGGAGATTGGAAGGGATTAGGTTAGATATTTAATAAACCACTCAAAGTTACTGAAAGTGTTTGGAAGATAGTAGGTCGGTAGTTTGGAAGGTAGGCCCCAAAAGTCAATGAAAGTTAAGACACATCACGAATTTCATAGTTATCAAAAAGAGACTTGTCGTAAATGAAAGCCTTCCACATTTCAAGCACGCATCTAACATGTTATTAACAGTGCTACTAACATACGTAATCAAACAATAAAAAAAATGCTTTGTTAGTCTTTCTGATAAACATAATTTATTTACAAACACTTGAAATTCGTAATAGATAACTAGCGACGCCGATGGCAACGATTGTGTAGGTAACATATGTTTACATACAAAATTAATTATCGCGCCGCTGATATGTAACGAAACGTAAATAACATGCAATCTGAAACAAATAACATGCAACTGGAAGAGTGTTAATAGGCAAAAAAAAACTTGACTTAAAAAAATAAAATATATATATATTGGTATACCTAGCTATAGAAGAAATCAATAGGTGTACCTACTTATTCAAAGAAAAAGAGACGACGGAGGCGCCGCAGTCGAACCAAACCCCGGTTTCAGTCATGTTGTTCTCACTAAAGGCTAACATTCTTACTTCTCACTCAATCTACGAGAGAAAAGAGAAGAATGAAGAGAGATTAAACAACTGAATCCTTGGCCAACAAACAAGAACTCGCCATTTCCTTGCCAAACGTGTGATGATCGCAATATTCCGTCGCGAACACAGGCGAAGTGTACTTTATAAAGGTGTGACTGTTTTTCCTAAGAGATTACTGCCACCAGTGCCAGCTGACCCAAAGCAAGAGGTCAAATACTTTCAGATAAAAATCAGAAACTCTCCATATCAGCCTGGTTTTGCATTTCCTAATGAGAGCACCTACGACCACCTAATCATCAAAAAAATACGAAAAAAATCCCCTGATAGTTATTGCTAATAGCAGCACTTGAAAGTCTCGGATATGTCATAATAAGAAGCGACGTTGTTTGAGGATAGGTGCCACATTGGCATCTAGAATCTGGAATGTGCATAACATCAAATTCTCCTCTTCATCTTAACTTTATGGCACTCTAAAATTATCAGAGGTGACCGAATATTTACACAGCCCAGACGTGAAAAGAAAAGTAGCGTATAAATATATTATGTAACACATGTTTACATACAAAATTATCTGTGTTAGTATCTGTCGCGTTGATATGAAGTATGACCGTGCAATCGGGAAACACGAGTCACGCGATGAGGGGATGTTCATGTTACACGCTTATTATTTACGATCGTCGATCATATACACCGGTTTTATCGTAAATATTCACATTAACATTCAGTGTATTGATTGTTTCGTTTTTCCAATTCCATGTTCTGTATTGTTCATTCATGTGAGTCGCCATTCAATCGTTATGTCGTGTAAATGGTTTCGATGTCTGTTTATCTTTATGGTCGCGTAAATCTCGAAAATTGCTGGAACGAAGTGGAGTTTTCATCGAACGAGATTCAACGCTTTATTTTAGAGTTGCATTGACGTCGTTTTCCAGAAAGTTGGGATCGTAAAAAAATTAAACTACGAGATACATTCGTACGGAGAGAATATGTTGTGGATACGACTGTTTTTTATTATAAAAGTTTCTTATATACTTAACATAATAATATACATTATAATAATTAAACATCCAAATAAAATCTTTGAGAATCTTGTTGCTGGTAAGGGTTTATAGTTCACGACCACTATAATTATTATAATATGATTAGGAATCCGAAAAAGAAACTAAATTATAATAATACCACCTAGCTGCCCCAATTACTATACTTAATACCAGTATACGCATGTAACAATTTATTCATAGTAACCACATAATTGCCATAACCTAAGTCACGGCAACTACGAGTAAGTTGTATAGCCTTGAGCATAAACATGGTGTTGCTTAATATTTATCTAGTTTTCATAAATTAATCTAGAATCTAGTTCTACCTTAAAGACAAGACCTAATAGTAAAAGGTGGTCAATTCTTAAACGTACTACTGCTGGATTTGGTTTTAAATGTCGGAAGTACATAAACGTTTAACTGTATTGCTATTTGAAAGTAAGGTCAACGGATCATTGAGTATTTTCAAATTACTGTCCATAGGTCTTAATTGATAGAGATTAAGGGCCATGATCACGGACAATATAACAGATGTTTAAGATTAAATCGGCCGATTACCCATACAAAAATTGATGTTTAAACGACTGATTTTGCCCTAATCATCTGTTATGTTGCCATTGAACTTGGGCCTTAGAATGACTCACGTCAATCAGGACGCTGCTATGAGCTAGGCGAAAACTTTTGAAAACAACCGTATTTGCCATTTTCGTGTCCCACCCTTAGCGTACAAACAAGAAAACTTTCCTATATAACATTTGAGTAGGTACGATAAACAACTAAAGCGTGGGTGGCCCATATACGGCCGGTCGACGACATTAGAAATATTACAGGTCACATGTGGTACATTAATGGCTGAGCGGGAAAGTGACCCGGACCAAGGGAGGCCGATACTGCACTAGATAGATAGGCAAGGTGACTGTATCCTCATGAGTATTATAGTATTAAAACTAGGCTGATTTGGTTACTTCGGTACAATAAGCGTGTCTTGTGCATTTAATAGATTTATACCGTATAGATGACATTAATAATCTCCCAGGTTGATTATTATATTTATGAGTTTTCTCGCGCAAAGCGTGAAGCACCAATGGAACGATTCCTATTTCAAGAGTGATTTAGCAAGAATTGTGGCTTAGCTTAACCCATTAAAGGTCAGATATAATAGTCCTATGATAATACGATTTCCACAAAACGATGAGTTGCCCCAACTGTTTTATTTATTTAGTCCAAAAGAAAATAAAGCAGAGGGACGTTACTCCAATATTTTCAGTAGAAACATGTTAGAATACTGTGCAATTTCTTGAACACTTTCTTGCTTTTATTATGAAGAAGCAAGGGAATTTTTAATACAACTAAAGAATAACTAGTTCTTTAGAAGCCATCTAACACGCGCTTACAAGTTGATTCAATGTATCTCACTTATCCAATTTGAGGAGGTACTCCACTATCTATCTATTATGGTAATTTTCATTCAACGAACTGGAGACGTTCAGCAAACTGATACTTATGTCACGACAAACGATATTGGAAATGCAGTAAAAAAAAATTTTTTGTGCATTAACAATAAGCAGGCTATATGACATTGTATCATAATTTTATATTTTTTCGACCTAAAAGAAATAAAATTTTGATAATAAAGAGTGTTAAAAAAGTTAGTGATAAAAAACGTCGTTAAAACACACGTCCTTCCACAAAGGCAAAATTGAACTAGAGGTATAAAGTTCATAATAATTATTATATAATGTTTGGTAGCTGGTTTACTACAATGAATTAAGGTTACATAATAAAAAACCAAATTTCCGGCTCGGTTAAATCTTTCAATTATTCTAGATATCACTGTGGTGTACAGGGAAACTGACCAACGACTCTTTACCCAAAGATGACGGGATAAAAATCCAATTAAGTAGCTAGAATACCCTAAGCTTGGTAGGTAGGTGACGTGCAAAAGTCGTACAGGTGCGAGAGGATTGGCTGTGTCCCCGTCACTTTTGCCAATAGTTATAACTATGGGCCTTTGTCTCGATGATTGCGGCATTCAAAGGTTACAGAAAGGGAGAGATATCCAGGACGGTCCTGCATAGGCAGTTTAGTAGTTCTCAATATGCTCTCGTTTGTCACCAGGTTGAGAATTTAGCGAACGTGTGCACGCACGCGCTATGCGTTGCGCCTGCGTCGCTGGGCGCGCGGGAGCTGCTCACGCGTTCCATCAACGCGCCGCAAGCCATTGCCGCCGTCGTCTATGGTTTAGCACTATGCCTTCTGTTCGCGGTGTCTACCACATTCCACTCGGTGTGTTGCTGCAAATCTGAAACGTGAGTAAGAACTAAGAAATATTTAAAAGGGTAGTTTTCACCACTCGTTCGAGAAACGCTGAGCGTCATTGCTCTGTGTTTTCGTTACAGAAAGTTGTTAGTAGTGGGAATGTAGGAAGGGCTGTCTTAAAATAACTTTAGATACCAGATTTTATCTGTCAGATTGATCAATTGATATTATAAGTAACATTTTATGTCGGATTATCAGAATTTATATCGGCGAGTGGTGAAACAGGCTCTAAAGAACTAGTACCTAATTGATTTATTTCTTCCGCTTAGATAAAATGTCCTAAAACCACGTTAACTAACACTAAAGTTGCAAACATCGAGATCTCGAGATAGGACGATTTCGTTTACAATGTTCTGAGGCGTTGAATTTTTGCGAAATATAATTTGCAATTGATTTTGAAGCTAAAGTACATTCAATTCATTGTTATCTCATGAAAATGTCCCATTAAGATCTTAAAGATAGTCGTAAGTACTTTGTAACTTGACAAATTGACTGATAAGCTACTTCAGGACCCTTTTGAAATTATAGTTATATGACTTTTTGGAAACCTGACGTTCTCAAAGGGGGTTTATTAAGATTTGCTATAGATTGACCAAATTTGTTATTTCTTGCTATTGGTAGCTAAGATCGGTACTCCAAATAATTAGTTCTATTGAAAGTAACTTAAAAAATTGAAATTTTGCACAACCTTCGGATATTGCGCTGGAGTGTTTATCAGTGAAACAGCAGATGGCCACGCCATCGCTACGCCACGAAGTAACAGCTTCGGCCTCATTACATTTAATATCGCAATGACCATTTTTACCATTCACGTCCCTAATGTGGGGCAGACTTCGATTATCATCGATCGAATATTTTTTCTGCACCGAATGACCTGGGAATACTCTGTATAATCAACTAGGGTATATCTAAATATCTACACTCCTAGTTAACTTTGTCTATAAGCGTCTCGCATGCCAATATCTTGAAGCGAGTAAAGGCAGTATATGCAAACCCCCTTAGGCCCTGATGTCACATCTGTTTTCTGCAGAGGTGTAGGTACTACAGAACGTCTACAGTTCGTCAATGATTGTATTTGGTCCCATAAGGAACGGTCCTAGCCACAGTTCTAACCTTAGACCACTGAGACTAAAAATGATACAGAGGAAGTAAAAGAAGAACTCAGTTACAATATGCCTGCAAAAGGAATCGATGCTTCACAGCTGCATCTGCAACCAATATCCAATCTGTTGATTTGTATAAAGAGCCGCTACATTTTTTTATTTATTGAGCTATAAACTCCACGAATGCGAGATCGTGATGGGGATGAATGTGGTCTCACTAATTAGGCCAAGGTCACATCGAAATGCAAGGAATGCTTATAATGTTCACAAACAATTCTCTTGCCGGCAATCAGCGGAATGATGGTATTTACACAGTGGAACCTCTAAAATACAACCTTTGTGAACTTGGTAACTCATTAAGTTAATTAGCCTTTAATAAGTCAAGCGCTACATTTTGGCACAAACTTCTGAAATTACTAAAGAGTGTTGAATGACGTCATTACTGTTAGTGCCGTTGTTTTTAATTATGACTTCAAAAAAGAAACGAAAGGCTTTCAGTTGCTTTCCCGTCAGACAACTGAAGTAGAAAATAAGCATAATTACACTTTCTTTTGTAGATATTTTTGCTCTGTGTGTAACCCAAGAATATATATCTATAACATTCTTGGTGTAAGCCCATTTAAATAAATCTTAAGCTAGTACAAATTGGAAGTACTCTGAGAAAGGAACATCTTTAATGACGACATAATTTGTACTTTAACTCATTACCTAACGAAAACTGTGACCGAGAACAATACTAAGGTCTGGGGTTCTACCGCGTAACTAAAATGGTAATGAACATCAACTCTGGTAATAAACTTCAATACGATCGTGAGAGACTAAAGTTTGAGCTACCATTTTTGTTACGCGGTAGACCCGCTGCTTTTAGGCAGAATAAATATAATAATAGAATATGTTGTTATTTTTTAATTTATTCATCGAAGGTGGCACAAACTAACGTTAGCTGGAATGCTCGATGTCAAATCCATCCTAAACATACCCATCTTATTTAATAATATGATAGAACGATCTGGACGGCTAGATGCCGATATTCACCAGCAGTTGCCTATATATGGCGCGTACCTACGTGTTACCCACAGCATCACAATGACAAGTCGCCTCTTGTATACGGATGTCGGGCTCCGCCAGACATGTAAGTGATTTATTGCCACTTACACGTATCCTTGTTGCTGCTCCTGACAGCTAACTAGATTAAAAAATAGTCCGTCTTCTATCAACACGAGAACTGGTTATTGCGCCAATATTCTGCTTTGAATACGTAATAGGATTACGTATGTATTTTTTTTGCTTCAATAAATACGTAAATCTTATTGGCACTATACACAATGTCTTGACGTCCGATGTCGTTGTTATTGAATGAACGCTTTTATTCAAGAAAAAAACTGGATTAAGTATTCTGAGGCCTACAGTAGATCAGATACCCATCATTCAACATTTTTCTCATACAATGTTATTCAACTTTTTCTTCCAGTGATTTATTTAATCAATTATTAAATTCTTTCCCGCAATCTGAAAGCGGTTCAGCTTAGGAGCCAAGGCTGTACGGAAACGTTATGAAATCGTAGTAGTTGCAAACTATACTTCAATGTAATTCGCCCTAATAGGCTTGGCAAAATTACGCAATAATCCCCTGGGTGTCGTTAGCTGCGAAGGCATCTTGGAAGCTTATTTTGACATTAGCGTAGTGAGAACTTTGGGAATTCTCCCAAAATCTTTTATAATCTCAACTTTAGTACACAATAGGGACAACTTTATGAGAATAGTAAGATGACTTAATTTGCAGTTCTTAAAAACGGTTTCAGTAAACTAGCTAATACCCGCGGCTTTGGTCGCGTAGAAGTAATAATAGATCATTGGTCCACAAAGAATTGAAGAAGACACAGCCTCAAAAAAACTGTGTAAGCTGTGTTTTGCAATGCATTCAAGGTTTCAATTGGACTGCACCTATTTTACTCCTACAGAATTTAGTCTTAAAATTGTGTCCTCTGTGGCCTCGCCGATTATATTATATTCACAAAATACTTTGCCTAAAATCACTTTTAATTTAAGTAGGGACCTACGTCCTACATGTTATAGCAATCTACAAAACAAACAGCTACTCTAATCGTTACAAAAACCTAATGAACACGCAATATTTGGAATTAACCTTCACCTAATAACGTAAACAACGGGATATTTCAATAACATTTACCAAGTACGTGCTGCAATTCAGTAATGTTTTTCACTCCACACGCTTTTCCAAATTGATTCGGCGAATTATTTATTTATTAGTTGGTCTGGCCCTTTCTTGGCACAAAGACGGACTATTATTAAATTCGGAAACCAAACTTTATTAGGATACTTTGAACAATTTACAATTATTTATGAAATATGATGAAGTTTTGTAACAAACAACATTTTAACTACTTGCACTGGGATAAGACCTTTACAGGCGGTATTAATATTGTTACATTTTGTTCCGTCTCATAAGAGTTAATTTCTTTTAAATGAAAACTGTCAGGTACAGGCGGCCTTTATACCCAGTGAGCGAAAGGGGCCGCGCAGTGAAGCAAAAGGGTTGCATCTGGCTCGGGGACACCTCAAAGAGATTAATGCTGGTATAGACTATACAGATGGGAGTGATATTAGGGATCTTAAGTAGGCCTACAGTATCCCGTTCTATCTATAGCGTTTACAAAGGAAGGGATATTAATTTTGGATCACTGTAGGATTAAGATAAAATATACAAAACATTCCGAATTTGAAAAGTCCAATTTAGCATTTCTTGATAAAATTAAAGTAAAACTTCTTATGTATAAACATTACTAAACGAAGGCTGAAAATGATAACTCTTAATCAACTTACTTAAATTGCTCGATAAATAAAATAAAATACTCAGTAAAAAAAATCCTTCAGAAAGTTTACAAATGTCAGGGATTCATATTGAATGATAAATTAATTACATTACAGTGTAGTTTCAATAAACGATGCCGATTGTAAAGTAAACTAATATACAATTTGTCGGCAAGCACATGGTCGTAACCGGTGACTAACGACATGAATTCAATTATAGTTTTATTGACATCCTCATTTTTATCGCTTACAACGATAATTTGTCATTAAACTTCAATAATATATCATCAGTTATATCGTGCCACGGATCGCAGTAAAAAATCCTGACGAGCTAAATTGCTTACTGGCACCTTATCATGAATGATGTTTTAATATTGATACATATTGTCTGTTTCGTTGAGACATTTGATTATCCATCAAGATGTTTATTATTTGGAATGTCGCTTCCTTATCATCATATCATCGTCATTATTCAGTTCATTGACCCTTGTCGGTGTAGCAATTCCAATAATTATCGTTCTTGTCCATCCTTTACTTCTTTATACGTCGCTCGTTACATGTAACTTACCCTTCCCTTCCTTTTTTTCCTTCAATTAACATTTCATTTGTAGCTATAATAATTTGGTAACTGATTGCTTGTTATAAAATACTTTTGCTTGTGGTTTCTTTAGTACCAGCAAAAGCTGTGAAGTGATTCAAACAATATTTGACCGCCACTGAAAATTTGAAGAAAAATGTTTATTTACAAAAAAAAAATGATAAGCATGTTTAATATAGTGCATAGGGTTTTCAAAGATATCCTAGGCGGATATTAATGTTCGCTGCTGATAGGTTTCGAGGTAAAAATGGATCATAACGACTTTTGCTGTATATCTTCAGTGCCTCCTACAAGGCCGGAAGCTTTTACCAACAATTTCAGCTGAGCTAAATTATTTTATTACAAGCAGCTATAGCAGTTATTAAGAAATCAGTTCTTACGAGAAAAGTTTATATCCTCAGCTTTACGAATTTTGTTGATTCAGTAGCAAAGTATTGCTTATTTAGGATCCTACGTTTAATTCCCAGGTCAAATAAGAATAATTGAGCCGAGGATTGTACCAGATAAATGATAATATTATAGATCTAGGTTCAGCCTCGCTGTTCTGGGACCTAATAACTTTATCGGTTCTTTATTAAGGATCACAGAGGACGCGGTTGCGTGTGTATTAGTACAATGTACCTTATAAATTAATAAATATCAGCTGACTCGCTAGTCACTTGAAGGGCGTATTATATAAATAGAAACAGTCCTTATGTAAGGCTTCATGTTTGTGCACGAGAAGCAAGGTCGGGCACAGGAAGTAGTTCGTTACGTTTAAGACCACGCTTGAGCGTTTGGGCTATGAGAAATGGCATGACTTGTCGGCCTAAATTAGTGTTTGGTGTGGGCTTTGATTATGCGAAGATTACGGTGTACCTAAAATTAGGTTTCAACTTCTTACTCCAGCCGTTTTTTGTGGAGGATTTAGAAGTTACTAAAAAATACTGACTAAAAAATATGGGGTGGTGTCTTGTTCAGTGTGTTGTGGCACACGGCGAGCAGAAATATTTATAACCCTCTCCGTAGTCGGGTAAAAACAAATTTGTCCATGATTTCAGACCATAAACTTATTATACGTTTATGTTTCAGACGTAATGATAGCTTGAGTTTAAATGTATCCAGCAGGCCACGTCAATATTTAAACCATATCTACAATGCTGAGAGGGATCGAATGGTCCAAATCTTATTCGTATTTCAATAACCTGTCCCAATCCAGACCCATACTATTTGACATTTCCATTATTCGTACCCTTAGGCCATCATTTATTAACAATTTGGTAACTTGAGAAATTAGATCAGAATTCCATCTTCTATTATCTATGTGTTATGAAGAGTGGAACACAGGAGATTAAGTATGAACAAATAAAAGAAAGAAAGAATGTATTCAATATTCAGCGCCGGACTAATAGTTTGATATAAAAAATATATTTTATCCAACAAAAACATACATGTACTTACATCGTAAAGTGCATAAAATATGTGTATACAAAAAATACGCTGATATGTTACATGCTCAAAATACTCATGCCCAAAGGTTGCCGCTTGCGGCGCACCCAGTCCTCAGTTGTTCTATCCGCTAAATGTGTGTATCTGTATAATTCAGGTCGATTGGTTGCAGCGGGTCAACAAGGCTGAAGATAGATTACACAACCTACTCAATCGACCATTGTCTTTTATCTTTAAATATTCATAGAAGAGTAGGTACAGCGAATTCGTATCATATCTCTTTTTAAGTATGGTTTCATTATTGTTAAGCTACCTAAGTGGATGTTGCTGCCCATCTTTTACATCATTATACATTTTAGAAACTTTTGTCGGTGTAAAAATTACCTTTCAAATGACTTTTTCGCCAGTGCCCTCTATATAAAAAAATATATGGAGTGACCTCTTTTCAGTTGTCTGTCTCTCACTGGTCTATAATAAGCAAGCAAGATGATACGACTACTTTGCAGGTAGATGAAGCACCAGGTTACTAGGTTGCGGC
The DNA here is from genome assembly GCA_932294325.1 of Allophyes oxyacanthae. Lineage (NCBI taxonomy): Eukaryota > Metazoa > Arthropoda > Insecta > Lepidoptera > Noctuidae > Allophyes > Allophyes oxyacanthae. The sequence goes on from OW028625.1 coordinate 4,268,551, forward strand.
AGCCAAGCCAACAAACCTTGACTTGTAGGCACGTCTAATAGGCTAACGGTAAGCTGCCTGTGCAGTCCCACTGACTAGCGTATTATGTAGACATCTAAATCCTTTGTATTTAATGAGAATATTGTTATTACCCATAGCAGTATTTTCATTAGATCGTCGACTGTCCAAATACGAATACTTTAGTTCTTCCTACACGTAATCGGAACGAGGATTCAATGGGGGGTATAGACTACAAGGTCCTACCTTTCTATTCCCGATCCCTTTAAGGGGTGATTGTACTCATCATTAGAAACAACTTTTAAAGGAATCGAGAGTATAAAGGTTGAGCCTTGTATATTAGGAACTAGTCTTATTTTTATTCACATTAAATTACATTATTCTCGCAGCTCTTACCACAACATTGTACTGATAAAGATTATAATCTATTTTTTGAAAAGAGTTACCATGGATTTTCTTGCTGGTTCTTCTCCATAGGGTTTACTATTTAGAACCGCGCACCTAGAGTCTCGACATTTCATAAGTGCCTGTATCTGGTTTACATGAAATAAAGATCTATTCTATTCTAGAAATGTTTTCTCGGCTTTTTAAGTGCAACAGAAAGACACAACAGAGCACTAATGTTTGTGATCTCTCATCTTTTCCCTTGCTTCCTTCATTTTCATATCTGAGTAGATTTGTAGGCAGACGAACTTCAACAAACGCCTTTGCCTATCGCTGAAGCTGTGAAGCATTAATAAACGCTAGACAATATTGGATCTTTAAAGCGCAAAATGAACTTGGATTTTAATTAAAAGGCTTTCCTTGTGTACTTTATTATGATGAGGCTCATCCCTGCTTAATAAGCTTCGGGATTTATAGAAAATTTTCATAAAACATGCCTCCGAGATTATGGGAGATAATCTGTAGGTTTGTACGGATATAGTCTACAACACCTTTCAAGGGCGTATTCCAATATGATCTTCCATGGAATACCGTGTGATGATATTTCACCATAAATGCCGTATTTTAACAACTTTAACATTACGGTAAATATTCATACAATATTTATGGAATATTGTGTTGCGAAACTTGTTAAATGAAAGTTAAGGCATTATCTTATTGAGTATGCAAATAAAATTTCAGATGAAAAAATAGGTAGGTAACCGAGAAAACTAAAAATAAATTTTCAACTTTAAACATACGATACCTACATGTACTTTGTAGTCTCTTTTTTAACTTTTTTTTCTGTCTTTTTCAGCTCTAATAAGGTCCATTTTGCTCAAAAATCTGGTTTGATAATGCGCTCATTCACATGCGTAGGTAGTGTACTAGCGGTTGATTCATCCGTCATTGTATGAACTTGACCTCCGCTATCAAACCGGGTTTTTGCTATATGATCCCATCGTGTTACTATGTCAAGTTTCCTTTTTACACTCTTCACAAACGAAAGGTGCATCTTCTTAGTCGAGGAAGACAGGCCAACGATGTATTGTCTTTGGCGTTGGTAAAATCTTTGTCGCTGTCAGTCGGCAACTAAAACAATAGTCTTTAAAGGCCAGATTATGAAATGAACGAGGTGTCTTGAGCTAAGGTTAAAAGAATTTGCGACTTAATTCGACTCTGTTATGCTTTGTCAAATTCGTTTGATGAAGGTCTATATTTGCAACTTTAGTGTTAATATCGTTAATGCTCACTTCTGCTCAAACATCCATTAAGTAATTAATTGATCAGCTTGCTGTACCATAAAATCTAGCGACTAATATAAATCCTGTACTAAACTGTATGTGCTAAATGCGAACTAAATTTCACAGTAAAATGAAACACTTCCTGCACCGTTGCGACCGGGCAATGATTTACATATTCATCGCGAGTTCCTACTTCCCCTGGCTGACTGTGGGCACGCTGTCATGTTGGATGCTCAGGGAGCTTCGGTGGGTGATCTGGCTGCTGGCAGTCCTCGGCATCACGTACCAGCAAATCTTCCACGAGCGATACAAGATGCTGGAGCTGCTGCTCTATCTGGTCATGGGGCTAGGTCCGGCGGCCATCATTGTCACATCTAACGTATGTCCACAGCTTAAAACATGATATTTTCGGCACAGTAACTGTTTTGAGGATAATATTCGTAAATATTAGACGCAATAACTACCTATTGGATTTCTAATTATTTCCATATCGCGGTTAATTAGGTCATCGCATTAAATTAGTCAAATGAAATGTAATAAATCTTCAAGTGTAATCTTATTACATATCCGATTTTCTGACCGTTCCACATACGAGACACGAATTATTAGTGTCGGGTCAGTTGTATTCAGTAACCAGTGACTGTGAAATCGCGATCTTTTATCGCTTGCGGTCAGCTGTCTGTGAATCGTAGGGCGAAGTAACGTGACATTTTTATAAAGTTCTGTTGCGGTGCTGAAAATATCACTTGTGAATAAGGCCTGTCTGTTTGCACGTGCTTGTACCTTGTATATTAGTAAAATTGTTCTTGTGCTTAGCGCTCACAGCTTCACAGGTTACGGTTCTTGTGTGTTGCGCTCACACAGACAGATGGCGTATAAGCGTTCTGCGGTACGTATTTGTTCTTTTCCTGTTCAAAAGTCTGTCCTCGACCAATAAGAACGTAGAACGCTTGACCGCACTCTTTCAGCGCGATTTTTGAACTGCTTTCTGTCCCAACTACAAACTAGCTGAAAATACAGTTTGGTTTCAGTTAAGATCGTACAGTCTCTCTTTTAAGTTAGCGCAGATTTATTGCTTGCAGTTGAAATGTGGTTATACCGAATGCATTTAGAATGCTGTCCGTCTGCATTCACGTTTATTTCTTCGCTTCTCGCACGTGTATGTACGTCTGGTTGCGTGACGCAATAATTACGTTTTGTATGTTTATGTGTGGTACATTAAGTTGATTGAAGTGTCGCTTACTATGTAACAGTTTATTTGCGAAATGTGTTTGTAGCAATTTATATGATATAACGCTGGGAACAGGTATGCTGGGGGTTTTAATATACATACTATTACTGCAAATAGAGGATGAACCGAATATTGTATAACAAAACTAGTACGAATATAATTCTCTTTTGTGCTATTATAAAAGCACTCCACTGTGTGATAAAAAAATGCCAGAGTGTAAAAAATGTAGTAGATATCTATTTACGGCACAGTAAGTAATTACTTTTTTGTACTACTTACGGGTATAAAGTTCATGGCAACCTTATCACACAACCCACATACAGCCTAGGACACGTAGAAGTCACGTAACAAAAGTATTCAACAAGTTATTAAGTATTATTCACCGTTGTTAGGACCTCTTATCTATGAATGTTTGAGCGACGTGCAAAACCTCTTAGTAGGTATAATGCTAGCTGCAAAAACACCTCTACGACCTTTGTTAAAAAAGTATGCACATAAAGTTTTTATTAACTTCATATACATGCACATTACTTTGTGTACTTTTTAAAATGCGGTATATTTGCATACAATTAAATAATTATGCCACTACTTAGCTATTACACGTAATATGGGTCCGTAAACGTCCACTGTTGAATTTGGACCTCCAAAACGAACGGTACAATAATCGCGTAACAAAAATACAAAAAAATTTACATACAGTCGAATTGAGAACCTCTTCCTTTTTGGAAGTCGGTTAAAAAGAAGGATAGCTTTGATGGCGCCACTATTAAAATCAATAGGCTCCGCAAATGAACCGGTGATAACAGTACCTATGCTGCGCGCTCAAGAGTAAATTACTGCCTAATATCTTGAAATAACCCTTCAGTCGTCTTTTACGACACCCACTGAAAAAAAATGTCGTAATTTCTTTGCCGGAACTACACTGCCAAGAATATGTTCGGTTTATTAATAGTCTTTTGTTTATACGCTGGGCCGACACTGAATGAGATCATTGATAGTACATATCTATCTAGATCAGCTGTCGTAAATGTCAGCTAAGAGAAATTGCTGGCTCTTCGTGCATATGGGACAACTGTTTAGTAATATGTCAACTGTTCTGTTGCAATATTAAATCTGGTGCATCCGTTTTAAATATGTCCTATAGTAAAATTTAAAGATAAAATTATATTTCAATAAAAGTTAGGTACATTCTTATAGAAGCCTACGGTGTCCCACTACAGAACAAGTAGGTAACTCCCTTACATTTTTCACTTATCGCTGCCTGTTTAGTATTTTTTCGAAAGTATACCAATATCTATTTCGATAAAAAATCTGGTTCTGCAAAAAATCACAGGTAACATGGCAAACGAAGTATCACAATAAGTGCAGTGCAAATGCATAAAGAACAAATACATTATATGTGTAGTAAGCATACGATATGTTACATTAGAATTCGCATATTCCACCCGCTTGGATGTAGGGAGTTATCGAACTAAAATGTTGCGTGACCAACTAACTGGTCTTCAATACGGTCAAGTTATAATGAAACGGAGCTATGTTCTTATCCATTGACAGTTTGAGCGTGAAATTGTAAAGGATTACTACGGCATTATAGTATGCTGTAGAATAATGTGTAAGCGGCATATATTGTTTTCTAAAAGAATCTTTAAAAAAATGCTAATGAGTTTCGGTCAGGTCGGCCCTGGATTGTTAAAAATTAAAATAATAAAAAACGTAATAGGTAATGCGTATGATACTGGATTTCTAAAAATGTAAAAGCTTACTCACAGTAAATATTTGATGATTAAACGAACTTACCAAGTGAAGTTCTATCATAATTATACGAAGCACCTCGTATTGTATTTTTGTACCTATAATTCTAATCTGAAACCATAATTAATGTTACTGTTTTAATGGAATGACAATGTGTAGGTATATGTTGATGACATTTTTATAATATTCGAATGCAATCAATCCAATACAATGCAATATCTGAGCTCCGATATGGTTTAGAGAAGTGTGTCCATAATAACTTTTATTTGTTTTAAACTGGTCTTTCATAATATACAACTTCCATTAGTGACTGCAAAATTTTAGAACGACGCCAACTTTACCCAAAACCCTTTATCAACACAACCAACAAACACAGGCCAAAGATCAGCTCGAAATACATTTGTTTTGAACACAACTTGTTATTAAAAGAAATATGACTATTTTGTGCATCGATAGACATCGATTATTTTGTTGTGTGTGTAGTACACACATAACAAAATAAAAATAATACACACTGTGTACACCAACCATACTTTCAATGCGGTGAGCCGTGAGACAGTCCATAGATCGGCTCGAAATGTATTTGTTTAAAACGTCACTTAGGTACATACCTCCGGAACTTTTTGAATCGGTTTCACTAGAAGATGATTTATTTTGGTTTAATTTCTTTTTCAACTTTTTAATTTGATCACTAATATAATCAAAACCTTTAATATGCTTACGTTATGGGATGACAAAAATATTTATTTTTTAAGAAATATAAATACGAGTCTAACGGTTAGCACTAAAAGCGAATGACAATGAGGGAACAGTATTGCCAAAAGGAAGGGGTGAGCAGAGATTTAAAAAAATAAAAATACTTTCAACTTAGTGATCGAACGGTAGCAACGAGGCGTTACTATGTTGTGAATAATAAATAATTTATTTGAGGATACTTATCTCGAGGACGAGGTTCGAGTATAATTAGAATATAAATTATATATTTACTGTACTGTTCCTCTATCAATTTGAGGAATTTAATGCAGCCATTATAAACTTTTTAATTAGTGCTTTATCAGAATTTATGTTCTATTAAATCATTGTTAGCATTTAGTTAGATTTTTCTAACATTTTGTACGTGTTTTTGTAACAACGTGCCAAAAAACAATGACAAATAAATAACGGTATTTTTACATATTTGCATAAACTGGTAAGTATGAGAGACGATTATAACTTGACCTTGTTAGTACATAATTATTACCTGACCATACTGTATACGTAGGTACCTGAATATACATATTTATGAATAATTAGAAGTCGCCTCAAATGAATATGGTTTTTCTTGCGACTCCGTTCAGTGGTATCATCGATTAAGTACCTGGCATACGTATTGTACTTAAAATTAATGTGGGCCCCAACATTGACCCCTGCGAATCCGTACTAGAACAGAGAAACAAACAGTTAATGGTTTTATTATGTATAATTAATCTATTATCCTCTAGTTAGAAGATTAGGTTGGATTTATGTTCGCACAGTTTTGGAGCGCAAAATATTTTCTATGACGTTTGCCTTGACTCGGCTTTAAAAGTAGAAAGTAACATGCGTGCAGTGCCTCTTAAAAATACCTATATAGAACCTTATTTATATCTTAGAAAAGTACATTTTAATGGATGTTTTAGTGAAAATACTTAACCTTAGTTTGATTCAAACGTGACGAAACGGTTGCTATTAAAATAACATTTTAATAGGTAGCAAAATTTTTGCCAATTATATGGACTTTACTATGTAAAGCGAAATATATTTTTCTACTATATACTTGTAAAACATCTTGTTTTAAAGATAAGTACGACTGTTGCAAGCTGTGTCTATTAATGAGTTATCCAGTGACAAGGTCATTAATGCAATGATACAACATTCAATCATTATAAATAGGTAGGTATATCTCCTTCCGCTCTTTGCGTGTCTCTCTGATATGCAACTACAGTGTTTTCGCATGAAACGATTTGTTTGATGAAATAAAAATGTAAATAAATCAAAGTTACACTGCCAAACAAAAGAACACTTATCTTAAACCTAAAGGCCGCCTATAAATTGATTGTTTATAGGGAGTAAAACAACTCAAAATGATACATTATCTATGCATTATGAATTAGTTTTAAAATAACGTGCAGGATTTTTGTTGACTTGATTAAAAATAATCACATAATTGTCTTACATTTAAATGGTTACTTGCTAAAAGCCCGTCACTCAAAATGTTCCCACAATACTTGTTTTAAATCAGCTCTTTATAAATTACTACCATAGAATCTTAAATAATTAACATTTCCATTAAGTGATAAAACGATTTAATTGCTGAAAATATCATCATAGTAGGAGTTAAGTATAAGTTCTCTTAACATATGCCAGAAGTAGAAAGGATCAACAATAGGATTAGTGAGCAGTAGACACTAGACTTTAATCATTTATTAAGTTACTGCTGACGCATTAAACTGAATCCATCTTGAAACTAGGCTTACTGGCTCTGTCAAGTCCAAGGCAGTCCACTCAGTCACTAACTGTACCCCATTCTGTTCGGAAATCGCAAGAAGTATATTTTTCTCCCTTGTACATCATAAGCTCACAATAGGATTGTCTGTAGGGTTGAATAACTGAAGTAGTTTTTACTCTCGGTATAAATATCTTAGAAAATAAATTCACTTGAAGTTGTAGAGCCTGCTTCCGTAGAACTGAAGGCGGAAGCTGCCGTCAACATGTCACTCACTTGATTTCAAAGACGCCTGAAGCATTCGGGTCGGGAAAATTCGGTCTATATCTACTCGTAGGCATTGGCGTAGTTAGAGAGTTTGCCTAGACGGGGCAGCCCGCCAGCTCATCAGCAACCGCAAGTTTTGTAAGTAATATTAGCGTTCTCAGAAACTGGCTCGTGACGATTTCTATAATATTTGATATAACTATAATTCTCCTGAAAATAGTGCTGATTTTGTAGTTTCGAAACTAAACTAAAGTCTCACTATTTATCTCTTTGTAACAAAAAACATGAGAAAAGGATGGAAGATAATATATGAAGATGGAATCCTGCCAAATTAGTCCACTTGCTTGTTATCAACGTGAATTTTATCGCTATCGCCATAGGTCGCGTCTAATTCCCTGTTAATTACAAGGGCATTGACTAATTTGACAGTTCTAAATATTTTCTGTCCTTTTCAATCATGTGCGTGAGAAAGAGATACAGTGTGATTAAAATTTGTTTAGTGCGCTGTGCAACAGAATCTGAACCAATATCTCTTAATCGCGTTTGAGACATCCACGCGAAAAGAAGGAGTGGCTTATTTATTGCCTGATATATTTCGCCAATAAAACTTTATTTCGCTTCAAATAAATTACATTTCGTATTGTGTGTTCAGCAGATTGAAATGTTGTTAACCCGGTCACATTCCCAGTGGAGACTTGTGACTTTGAGCTCTATACACTTCGATACATTTATTTACATTGGTGTCGATTCTGTTACGCACTTTGAGAGAGCTAAGATAAACTAAGGGCGTTTATCTCTTTCTGTGTCAATAGAAAAAGAAAATGACAGAAGCGTTTAGTCTAGTTCAGTACTGTCAAAACGCACAACAGAATCGACACCGTTGTTCAACTTAAACCTAATTTAGAAGGCAGCTCGATATCTCATGCATTATTAGAATCGTAGTCGTTCCCAATACGTTAGCGTTTTCAGTGACCTAATTAAGTAATAGACGTGTATAATTAAATATTGTAATTTGTAGCTACACTAATATTATATTTAGTTTCTATTGCGTGTACTCTATGGGTATTTTAGACTACTATTTGGTGCTACGCAGCTTCGGTAGGTAGTAAATATTTAATAAATCTGTCATTATGGGTGGTTATGTATATCTTTCATATCATTATTTTTGTTGTCATTTTTATTGATGTTTCAGAGCGTAGCAATTTGGAGTAATTATCATTTCCGATGTCGAAATATTTAATCCGTGCGGCGATGGGTGAAATTATGGAACAGTTCAATTATTATTGTTGCTAGAGATTTTAGTGTCAGGATTTCAGTTTTTTTACACATGTATTATTTCCTCTGAAGAATACCTTTTATGGAGTTCCATTACATAAAAATAATAAACGGTCCCCCCCGCGCAGTAGGCCAAGTCGCATGGACTCGACGATTTTATGCGACTTTTTCCTCCAGTCTCCACCTCGCACTTTATTATTATTATTAATAGCCCGTAGTGTCCCACTGCAGTCCAGCTCATCACGCCATCTCCTTCTGGGCCTGCCGCGTTGCCATTTCTTGCTATTTGGGACCCAGACTGTGTAGTTGCTTTTGCCCAAAGCTCCTCCGGCATGCGGAGCATCTTGGTCAATGACAATTTGCATTGAACATCCGGTCTATTCAGACGAGTCTCGGTCTACTACTGCGCGAAAGGGATTACCTAGACTCTCAAAATTTGTGTGTGAACCAAACAAATGTTGACACTTCGCAACTACACCATCGTTATTTTTGTATCTTTGTATTTATTTATAAATACTTCATGCCCGATTTCGTTCACGAGTTGAATAGCACTGTTGGTACCGTCACTGAGCGTTGGCACAATTCAAATCCACGTGTATCCGTTAGCTTAGCATTCCTAATTATTCTAAACATAAAATATTCAAACTCTTGCCATTATCACATTTTGTTTTTAGTAAATATGGCTCTTATTCAGTAAGGCACCGAATTCGTATTTTTTTTCTGTCAGGTAAAACAAGAACGAGAGGTTTTAAAGCTGTCAAACTTAGACTAAATTAAAATTTCAATACGTCAGACGAACCCTTAGAAATGACGTTCAAAAACATGCCAATGTTTCACATCAGTATCCTGTTATCCGTATCCCATTTTATTTGGGGTCACGCAATATGTAGGTATTTCTCTTTCATTCCTATCAAACATCGTCTCAGACTTCACTTTATTGTCAGTCATGTCATATTTCACTGGTCTGTCTTAACTGTCAATATTTCCACGTATCAACTTATTTGGCAGCTCTTTTCTTCCGTCTCATTCTTGATTTGCCTGTTAGAAAAAGATAAAAAAAAAAATTTAGTTGGTCTTACTGAATCGGCGCCAAATTAATGTATAGGTAGTATTTTTATTTAGTTGGTGACTTATAGGATTGGCACTAAATGAATTAATCTTTATTTATAATTAATTCTTGTTCTGTTGGTTGTCCAAATTTTATCGAGACTAGAATAGATATAGATATATAAACTGGGGCTGTTTGATGTATATTTGCTTTGCACAACTATTCCCAGCTAGATGTTGTTTGTCTGAGCGTAATTTGCGTTTGTTTAATTAGGACTGATTGTAACGAGTTTTATTATTTATTATGTAATGTTTACTATTTGAATGTAGCTATTATGTATATACTTGATAAAGTATTTAATGTGATCTTGGCGAATGCATGTAACGTAGAGGCCTGATTTGCATAATTATACTTAAAACATGTGTTGCAGTAAGATAGCAAAACCAGGGATTTAGTTAAACTATCCGATCAACAAAATCCTAATATAAGACTTCGCTACCTTATAACAACCTTTCTACTTCAATGTCCTTTTTATAAAAAAATTGACGTTGTTTATTTTTTTTCCAGCACCAGTTCCCGGCGATGTATGACCTGAAGCTTGGCGGCATTCTCTACCTGACCGGCGTGTTCTTCTTCAAGTCGGACGGCCGCATCCCCTTCGCCCACGCCATATGGCATATATTCGTCGCGCTGGCCGCCACAGTACACTACCTAGCGATCCTACGCCATCTCTTCCCAGAACTTAAATCTTATTGAAGACTGCCCGTTTAACCTATTGAATCTCCATTATTAGAGCTCTCTAAAGCTATTTTTGTATCCTAACTCGACAACAAGGCCGCAGATTAAATAATTCAGCCGACAATCGTCTGAGACGGACGATCGACGCTGTTGCAGCTGCGATTACTATGGCTTTGTTAAGTCACTTACTTCGTAATGTGTGTGTGAATCTTTCATGTAGTGATTTGGAATAGATAAAATAGAGTTGTACGTTCTTTGCTGTTGGCCGGGACTGATCGTAATGTTTACCAGTTTGTCTGACGAGCGAGACTGTCATAAGCGACATATAATAACCGGTACACGTGATTTTTTCGGTAGGGTGAGCCCCTTAATCGAGGCCATCAAAATGAATGCTTTTGGCATCATATATTTGGGTTGCCTTGGATTATTACGACACTTACATTAGGTTTCGTTTAATCCATTAGTTACCTCCAGCAAGTTATTAAATCCATTTACTGATGGAAAATGAAAAGAGATTCAATCCTCTATTTCTCGTTTTCGGAACTCTTTTCCGACGTGTAGGATAACAGTTTTACTTAGCTGCGAGACATAATGTCGCCTAAGTGGTTTGGTATGCCAGCTGATTATTATACTGTATAAGACCGCTCCAGTCGCTCGGGTAGTGGATGTAGTGCCCCATAGTTACGTGAGCTTCCGGCCTCTCCGCGCGCCATACTGCAATCAATATTGTCATATCAAGGTTATACCGACTAGTATTTATAATGGATACGTTAACATTAAGGCTCGTATTAATAAACCGCTCTTTGGGATTGGTCTTGAGTGATGATCTGACACTTCAGAAGCACTCTTATTGCAGGTTGATAAACGTATTGATACGTGTTACATTTTGTCGGTGAATCAGGTGCTGGTTCACGAGAGCGGTTATTATTACGGGCTTCAGCGTTCCACACAAATTAATGCCGATTACCTACATGTTTATAAAAATATCTGTTGAGTTTCCGTAGCAGTTGCAATTTACGCTACGCGTGGAGCTTACACGTCAGTTAATCGACTAATCGATCGATAATTTGGACCGGAAATTGCGAAGGAAGTTTATAGTTACCGCACGCCCACATTCGAAGCTATTGGACGGCCCGTAAGTCATTTACTAAAGGACCAAAGGCCGCGTAACTCAGTACAAACTTCTGAAAACTTTACAATCGATTCGCTACGCCCCGCTTCCATTCTTGGATATTATTTATAGACAAATCTTTGTTCGTATTGACCATCGTTGTCCTATCACGAAAGCGATAATTACTGTGTGGGAGTTTCATCGAAATTTAAACCAATTTAAAAGTTTGAATAGGGCAAATGTTTTGGGCTGTTCATCAATTTAAATTAGATACGCCTTCGTAGTTTCCAGATACCTTGAATAATTTAAATAACATAAACAAAAAAAAAAATACCTTTACGCAGTGGATAGGTTTGTTATGAAAATGTTTGTTGGGTATTTTGTATGAAATCCCATTGGGCTAAGCGTTGATGGCACGTATTTGTCGTCTGTTTACAATGTACCTGTAGTCCGCCTCATCGAAACCGATGAGGAGGACTATACAAATGCACGTAATGTGGTCGTCTTATGAACAGATTGTATACATAGTTGTAAACGCGCGTCAGCCGCTTACCATCTGAACTTATCCATATATCGTATAACTCTTGAGTATGGCGGTATCTCGTTCGTATTATAGTAGTGCAGTATGGTCCGTTCACTCGTTGATCGGTGTTCTAAATAGATACGAGTATATTTATTAGATTTAAAGCAATTAGCAGCAAGAACCACGTTCGGCCAAACTTACTACAAAATGATGGTAAAAATGTGTATATTTTGTAAAATATTGTTGAAATTATTGTACTATTGTTGTAGTGTTTGTAGTCGTATCTCAGAATCTCGAGACCAATCCAACCCTTTTTAGAGTAACTATTTAAAAAAATCGTATTGAGGGTTTTTAGAAACATTTATACCTATTAACTTATTATACTTATATGAAATCCAGTTTTTCAGCGAAATCTTTTATACACCTCAATGTGACTTTTCCTTAGTATTAGTTCATTATAGTGTAGCTAGTTGAATGTATATACCATCTCGTGTCTATGGAATAGGATTTGAAACGTTTTAACACCTCCAAACATATTTATTTCATTTAAATTATTTATTTATATGTCCCCAACTTAGATTTTTTAAGGATTGCTCAATCGTTCGTGTGACTAGGTAATATTTTGCTAGACTTCCAATCGTTTCACTGGTATCTCGATTTTATAGAGAGTACACGGCTTAAAGTAGTAATTAAAGTTCCGTGCGCATCTGAATAGTGAGGTGTGATGACATCGACACACGTAGTTATCACGCATATCGGCACCCGCCGAGCAATGTTCACTGTGGTCGACTTACGATAGCTAAACAATCGAGTCTGTTTGAAACTAGGACGATACCGCACGTCCATACTTAGTGTTGCGTGCTCACACAATGGATAGAGGGAATTGAATTGAAATAAACTTCAGACCTTTAACCTATTTAGACTTCAAAATACTCCTGTAAAAGCGGTAGCATTAGTATATTTTAAAATGCATGCATTAATTTGTAAATCTTTCAATTGAATATCCAATCGAGGATTTTTATGTCACATGAATTAAGTGCTATATTTTGATTTTATAATAATTCTAGTCATTGTATTTGCTACAAACAATTAAAATGTAGTAGAAATTAATTAATTTTATGCAGTGTACATACAGTCGCGCAGAAAAAGATCAAAATCCGACTCAGTTGGACAGTAACTGTTTACATTTAGGCTAATAGCAATAGGTATACGCGGCTTATGAAATGATTAGGCTCCTTTGTCGCGATCGCAGTGGGACACCTTAGACAAGATAAAATCCTCCGATCACTAGAAATAGGAACGCCATCAAAATGTACCAATATCATAAGCCGTCGTACGATTATGTGATTCCTAAATATCCATCTCATACATTTTGTTGTCGTTGCTATTCTCTGGTCATCGAAGATTTTTATTTTGTTTTAGTGACTGTTTCTTTTCGTTTTATGCGAGCGCCTCGCTACTCGCGCCGCGGTGGTGACAAATCAGCCTCAGGGCCATGTTCTCCAACAATATAACGGATGTTTAAAATGATAACGGCCGTTTTCTCATACAAAAAGTTCCTGTGAAAAAGATGATTTTGAATCGTATGTTATATTTTCGGTGAATTTTGGCTTTTGTTATTTGGTTGAGAGTAGAATCACGAGAACCGGTTAGCCAAGGTTATCACAGGGTAATAATCAAATATTACACGATTGCACAAAAACTAAAATTATAAATTCATTTAACGTAATTATGTCACTACGATTAGCTGAAATAATATCAAAGTTATTTTAAAATTAGGAAAAAGGTATTTTTCTTTTAGAGTAGGCACGAAGCCGTATCAAGTAGAAACTGTAATGATACCTAGTTCTATATCATAGACGAAAATTCCTCTAAAGTGCAAAGTATTTGTAAGTAGGGAAGGGTAGCGTCAGGTCGTGTTTTAACTGTAATGTTTCGGGTATTATTAGGGTCCTATTATAATACGTACGATGGAGACAATTTTCTGTAGTCAATATTATAATCTAAACTTGTGATGGCGACAGTACTGATATGAAATACTTGTCCCTTTGAATGTACCTATCCAAATGCATGTTCAATATTCTCCTATGACGATTGTATGATGTTAACGGTCGCTTTAAACGTTAATATTGGTGAGCAACTGCGTGTCTCAAGTCTTCCAAGTGTCATTGGTAGGTCTTCTAAATCAAATTAACATTCCTTATTTATTCCATACTTATGAAAGTAATTAAACTTTCTTACGGCCGTCTTCCTTTGGTGTTTATTTTTTATTTTTCAACCACCTTGTGTAGCAAAGTCCTCAAAACTTAATAATTATACAGATAAAATAAATTTTATATAAATTATGTTTTATTATTCATATTTAAAGGAAATTTCAACCGCGGATCTTATTAAGTTAAATACCTCTACATCCTGTATATTTTAACAGAGCACCTGCTTTAACGGATGTACTCGTAAGTCAAGTAATATTTAATTATTTGTATGGAACAACAGATTTATTTTTATTCGCGATTCCAGGGTTGGTCCCGTAGTAAAAGTTGTTCATAATGATGAGTACAACACCCTACTTACAGCAGGTGTCCTTTTTGAAATATACACCTGTATACTTTATAGATTACTATAAAATTTGTCTGTCCGCTAGTTCGTTTAAATTAATAATCTCATACAGTTGGAAAATTGTGCCCATTTAATATTAACTTATTCAAGAATATCGTGACGTCAATATCACAAATACTAGATGTTGATGTATTATTAGTGGAAATAATCATTTTGTTATAAATGCTTTCGCAAAAGCGTCGGACGATTCAATCAATATAAATATTTCCGTATCATGTAGTCAATAGCTGATTGTAAGCTTGGACAGTTATATCATTTAAATATACTTACGTGTTACGAATGAATTGTTTTAAGATTAATCTCGACGGCTGAATGATTGGCGCGGTTATTGTATCAGTGGACGCTTGTGCGAAGGTAACTTGTTGTCTGTACGATGTATAATGTGATGTAACGTGAATTGTTCTAGATGGTAAGATAATACAAGCATCAGATAACATATTAAGGCAGGTCGTCAGCTAGACGGCAGCTAATGTAATGTATTGTGGGTCGGATTGCGTAAAGGTACCTACAGATTTGCTCGATTTGTCGATATATCACCTCAGCCTATCGCAGTCCACTGCTGGACATAGGCTTCTCCCAAGTTGCTCCATAACACTCGCTTCTCCGCCGTCCGCCGCCAGTCTGACCCAGCTACCCTCCTCAGGTCGTCGATCCTCCTGACTAGGGGGCGTCCCACACTACGTTTACCGATTCGCGGTCTCCACTCAAGGATTCACCTGCTCCAACGGCCATCGGTCTTTCGACAGACATGGCCAGCCCACTACTATTTCCACAAGCTAGCAATAATTGCTTAAAAGGCTATG
The DNA here is from genome assembly GCA_932294325.1 of Allophyes oxyacanthae. NCBI lineage: Eukaryota > Metazoa > Arthropoda > Insecta > Lepidoptera > Noctuidae > Allophyes > Allophyes oxyacanthae. The sequence goes on from OW028625.1 coordinate 4,284,043, forward strand.
TCTAGGCCAATCAAATAAACAACATTGGTGTCGATTCAATTTCACATCTCACTAAACAAAATTTTGATCTCACTAGATCTCTTTCTTACAAAGTTAATTAAAAAAGGTCGCGTCGTATTTTCCTTAAATGATAAGGGTATAATTTTATAGTTCTAAATATTTTGTCCTTTTTCAATTAACTTTGTAAGATTGAGATGTACTGAGATTAAATTTAGTGCGATGTGCTTGCGAATCAGCACCAATGGGTGTGTTCAGTTATTACGGCGGACGACGCTCGACGACGACGCACCGATCGTCCGGGCGATCACACCAAACCGTTCAGTTATTTGAGCGGGCGTCGTCGGGCGTTGGCAACGGTCACCCCGTAAAATAGTAGGGTGAAATTCGCACTGCTGTTGGTCAGCTGACAGGAGTGCGACAGGTATTTTGAGGTCGTTCAATTGGTCACTCGCTAAACGCAGCTGTCGGTGCCTAAACGTCGCGAGAAGCCGTTCAACTATTCCCAATGAGCGAGCGACATTCGCACGGGTGACTTTCACACCGAAAAACGAATTACTGAACGTAGACATTGTCGTTGAATAAAGTCGATTGTTTGTTCCGGATACAGCTATACATATATAAAATAGGGCAAATCTGTAGGCGCCTTTAAGTGACTGGTGCAGCAGTTGTATGTATTGAATCTGACTGGCGAGCTGCTAGTGTCTACTTAGTATGCTACCTGCCTTAAACTAAAGCCCAGTGACTATTCTATATAATTTTTCTAACATAATTATAGTATTATGAACAAGAATGTTACCATTGATATCGGACCCTGGTATAGTTTTGTAGAGGTTTTTGGGAACTCAATAAATAAAAAATTTACAAACACGGTTCTGTCTTATTATTTAATGTATAAACCTTAAGGCAATGCAATTATATTATTACTGGTATAAATAAAATTAAGACTGATGTGCCTAAAACTAGAGTCCCTACTTTGAGTAGTTACATTTTACCCACTGTTTTGATTCCTAAAATATCAAAGCATTTTTCCATGACTCTGGCAGTGACTTCGCATAGCATTAGTCTTTCGTAGATTATCTTCACTATCTTCCCTTCTTTGTCTTTCTCAACACAGTAACATTTGTCATAGAACTCTGTGAATGCTGATGATATTTCATATAAATACTCGCATAAAGTGTGTAGATAGAGATCATTTGCTACTTTCAGTATAATTTCTGGGAACCTGAGTAGCACTTTTCCAAGTTTCCATTCAGCTTCATGGCCAAACTTGAAGCCAGTTTTTTCAACCTGTGCTAACAGTTGGTCAAGTGAGATCTGTGCTGTCCTGGCTATTGACCTGATACGAGTCAATGCATACAAAAGATAGACAGCTGTGTTACCCTTGTCATCTAACATTTTGTCAAAGGAGAACACATAGTCGTTAATCCTGTTGTGTGAGAGATCAGCATACTTGATGCATCCATATGCAACTGCTTCTTGGGCTTTTTTCAACTCTTCTGGGGTCAAGATCTTGTCTCGTCCTTTCTCAACCAATTTATCAAGAGATCTCTTTAGCCCTTCATCAAGTAAATCAATAAGTTTGATGGTGTCACCGGACCTTGTCTTAAATTTCTTCTTATCCTCTCCTAATACTACACCAAAGCCAATAAAATCCAACCTCTGAGTCTTATTAAGAATACCAGCTCTTTGGGCACAAGCTTCTATGGTTATGAAATGAGTAGCTTGACCAGCATCTACTACGTAAATAAATCGATTACCCTTTTCTTCTTCTACCCTCTGTTTTATAGCTGCCATGTCAGATGTATCATATGTGTAACCACCATCAGACTTTACAACTGTTAGGGGTATACCATCACGTTTTTCAGGGTTGCCCCACATGATGAGCCTGCCCTCATCTTCCTCCAAATAGCCACCATCTTTTAGCTGTTTAACTACACCATCCATTCTATCCTGATAGAAAGACTCTCCTCGGTCAATGATGGCAACATCAAGGCGGTCATAAATCTTCTGGAACTCGTGTCTAGACACCTCACATATCAGTTTCCAGGCGGCAATGTAATCTGGCAGATGTGACTGCAACTGCACTACACAGGCATAAGCTCGCTTTTTGAACTCCTCATCTTCATCAAACCGTTTCTTAGACTCTTTATAGAATGCCTGCAAGTCTGATATGGGTGGAGAATGTGTCTTATAGTTAGGAAATTTGTCCTGTAAATGTGCAATCAACATACCAAACTGTGTTCCCCAGTCTCCTAAGTGGTTCAACCGCAAGACATCATGACCCAAGTATTCCAGTATCCTGCAAATAGTGTCTCCAATTATTGTAGACCTCAAGTGTCCCACATGCATCTCCTTGGCAATGTTTGGTGAAGAGAAATCAACTATTATCTTTTCCTTCTTCACTGGAGGTGGTTTTACCCCAAACCTTAGTATGCAGTTCAAGATATGTTCTGCCATCAATTTGTTAATGTATATGTTTAAGAACCCAGCGCCTGCTACTTCAATTCTCTCAATGAATGGTGATGTTGGAGTTTTATTCAGGATGTTGTTAGCTACTTCTCGGGGGTTTGTCTTAACATTCTTAGCCTTAAGCAGTTGTGAGATAGCCATAGCTGAATTGCACTGATAGTCCCCGAATTTTGGATTGTTGCCAGAGAGGGAGATTACAATTGGTGGGTCCTCTAGGTCAGGATATGCTGATGTAATAGCAACTTCAAATATATTTTTCAGTTCGTCCACTAGACATATGTTGCCTTCCACCGAGTTTACGTCGATGATCAGGGTGGGACGTTTCTTAGACTCCTTTTTGACAGCTGGCGCCTGAGACCCGGAGCTTTCGGCTTTGATCGCATTTTCTAAAATAACCAGGCGATGTTTGAGTTTCTCGTTTTCAGTTAACAATTTCTCTAGCCGCGGGTCACCGATATATCCAAGGTCTCCGTTAGAGATCTTGTCCAGCTCCTCTTCAATCGCCTTTACTTCCCTCTCCGCTTTGATCGTTCGTTCCTCCAACTTCCTCTGATCTTGATCAGCCATCCTGCCAATATTATATACTTCGGCAAACGGATATCAGTTTTAAAAAGAGTATTCCTTCTGTTTTGATGTATTTCACATAAAACTTGATATAAATAGACACGTTTTAGGTTATTGCCACCGCTACAAACACGCTGACATTGACATATTCTATTTTACCTGACACTCCTGACAGTGACGTAAAAGATTTCGTTTGAAAATAATTTTTTTTTTAGGTGCAACCAAGGTCATTAATCTTTACATAATCAGGCTAAAGTAAAATATTTCAATGAAATTATATGATACATAAAAATTTGAATACTGTTAAACAACTTTGCTGATGCAATCGATGGCAATATTTATCGAAACAATAAAGGATAATATAAAGACTTGAAATCTTGAAATGCAATAGAAATCAAAGAACGTTTTGTAACTATAGCAACCAAGGTCAAACAAACAGCGGCAAAAATATGTTTCAAAAGAGGCAAGTGTGACCGAAGATTAAATTATCAATAATAGTTATAAAAAGCGTTCTAATTAATTATTTAAATTGTGTTTACGTAGATCTGGCTATAATAAATTATTTCAATTCCACTTATCGATTTGGTGACTCGTGAGTGATATAATGAGTTTAAAATTCAATAGATTTATTTATTCTCTTCAAAGATAACAATAATCTCATGGCTCAAGGATGGCACATCAACAAAATGGGCTTGACTACACAAACAAGGACAGGGACCTACCATACTGGCTCGAAAACCTTACCAAGTGAGTTCGATTTTTTCTTTAGGCATGCAGAATGATTAATGAACTTCCGTAGGTACGTCTCACCTACATAGTGCTAAGACGTCAATATGGAAATTTTTGGTACAATGCAAGCTATAACTCCCGTGTCAAGGCTGTGCCAAGCCAACACTTCGGTTACAAAATATTAATGATGTAGGTAGTTAGGTGCTGTAAGGTGTACGTTCACCTTCCTCAAACAGCTCATTTTTTTCAGGGAGATGAAAGAGACGCATATTCGGAACAGCAGTAGTGAAACTGCTCCAATTTTGGAAGATCCAAAATATTTTGAAAATTCTAAATTGGAGGGTCGCAGGTGAGCCTAAATTACATCTATACCTTTGAAAACTGGGGCATTATTATTGTGCATTTTTATATACCTAGGTGTTATGATCTGGTTATTTCTAGATTAACGCGCAGAACATCATTAGATACAACGATGGATATTTTGATGAAACCACAAATGGGTACAGTAGCTCACTCTGCTGGTACCATGCGTCAACCGAAAGGTATACATGACATCCAAGTAGTTAACAATTTCTTTGTATTGGTATGCCTATTACCTACTTAGCATTGTTTCTTTAATTCTAGCGTACAGTCAAAACGGGCGTCGATTATACAACGTTAGGGGTAAACTAGATTGGGGAGACTCATCAAACGCAAGCTCTAACGACTTTCTATCAGACTTACTGCCACATTACGTCACGCCGAGACACAGACGTGCGAATAACGTTACTGATGATGACTTTCATGATGTCATCTTAGGTCCGAGTAAGTAGATAAATACTTAAAAATATTTTTTGTAAAAAAGTTTTCGACTGACCATAAAGTTCTGGAGATAAGATTTGGGTGGATTAACGACTGACAATTCTTATTCTAGGACCTCAGGAGCTTAAAACTCGTAAAAAGCTCATTTCGAAAGAAGGTTCCATTAATTTACAACAAACAAATTGTATAAAAAGACCTGGCCCAAAAAATCCGACTAAGAAACCTGCATCATTGAGTTCGGTACCAACTAAGAATGGACAAAAAGACAAAGTCAAGCAAGAGTTTGTTATACCGGAACTGCCTGAAGGAAGACTGTTGGAACTGAAGATATATTCCAATTGGGGAGATAAGTACTTAGTTGGCCTAAACGGGCTTGAACTGTTCGATTCAAATGGCGATGCTGTTATCGTCGAAAAGGTAAGTGCAAACTGGTCGGTGAGATTAAGACCGCCTACACTAGTCTACGCGTTGATATTACCTACAGACAGTTTATTGTTAGAACTTCTGACAGAGTTCAAGCATCTACTTGTCTCATAACTCGTGCGATCAGCAATCGAGTGAAATCGCATTATGTAGGTCCCCCCTAAAGATTGTTTTCACCTGAGTATGCTATCGGCCTAGAATTTAGATTCCTTATTTCTGCCATTATCAGATGGCACATCTGACTCAGGTCTTAAACTAATCTCGGATTTACCGATCCGAGGATAAATGCATTACATGAGATAGTGGTCAAACACATGCCTATCTAAAAGAGAGAAAGATCAAATAAACTTTACGAAGATTGATCGCTTGACCAGCTTTTTATATTACATTCTTCCCTAGGTATGGACCGACTCAGACACAGGGGACCAGTCAAAGCATGGTCGTGCAGAGAACATAATAGACGGCGTGGTGCGCACGCGCGATGAACGACATGCGTGGACCGTGCCAGCACCGCGCGGTAACCCTATAGCACTCACTGTGTTGTTGGCTGGAAGCGTCAAATTAGCTTTGATGAGGTTATGGGTAAGTAAAGATGAAAATGAGATAAGAGGTTTTGTATACCTACTTGTGAGTTTACTTGGAACTTCACACTGAACGGACCGCAGCAGTGCTGCCAGGTTAATCTCTGGAAGCGTCAAATTTCCTCCCACGAAGACAAGTATTGAATGGAGGTGAAAAAGAGAAGGAAATTGTATTTTGTAATTTGATACAGTAGCGCCAATTACCTACCCTGCCTGCGTCTCAGTTTACGCCTCGGCTAAGAGCAGTCTTACGCACAGGTGATGATTGTGTTTTTTCATTTATTTTTTCAGAATTATAACAAATCGCGAATATATTCCGCACGCGGCGTGAAGTTGGTACAAATGAAGCTGGATGACCAAGTCATATTCCACGGGGAGATAGCGAGGTCTAGCGGCGAGCTGAAAGGACAGCTGCCTACGTTTGGCGACGTAAGTATCGTTCGTAGTAACTAACGTACCTAGGTAGGTATGACATACCTACATTAAAGTCGGCGTGACTTCTTATTATTAAGTCCCACGGGCTAGAGGACGAAGTTATTTCTCTTTTTCGTCGGGGGTTAAAAAAATGTGGTTTCCTAAAATTTGTGTAGGTAGATCAGATGGTAATCGCTTTGCGTGATGAATGATACAATTGAGCATAGAAATAGGTAGCTGTAGGTACCTACATGAACTTTCAATAGCGGACTGAAAACCGAATTTTGACAATAAACTTAAAAAAGGGAATGGCGGATGTAACTCCATCTTTGAGGTATTGACGAAACCCAACGTAAAACTACAACTCGGTTCAATAATTCCAGACAATCCTCTTCACCAAAGACCCAATGATCCTCGAGTCCATAATGCTAAACGACAAGAACTTCCAAGCGTTGCTCAAGGACAACGAACCTATGACCGACTACTCCAATCTCATCGACAAACGACCCACGACCGCTAACGACAGCAACCATAACATGAGCCCTACGGCTCTGTTAGAAAGTTTTGATGTTGAGGACAAGGAAATCAAGTATGTGGCCAAGAAAGTCAAGCTGACGCTCATGTCTGATTGGGGGCAACGGCATTTGATTGGACTCACAGGTACGAGAAGGTTTAATGTTATAGTTAATTTTATATCGGAGTATGAACCTGGTAAACGACAATACGCTCCTTACTACAAGCAAAAGAAAATATCGGAGTATATACCTACAGGATATTTTTTTATGTAGTGCGCATTTGCAGAGTGATTTGGTGTCCTTTCCCAAATGCAACCGCAGTACTAAAATTCACTCAAAAACAAAATAAAAATTTGATTTTGTATGGCTTGCGCTAGGAAAATAAGAGTGTCCCCCATACTAAGTCGAGTTTTCGTTTTGTTTTAAAGTAATAGTGAAATAAAATAAATAAAATAATTTTAAATAATAACCCAATAGTGCGGTTGCATTGAGGAACAGAGACTGAATCACTCTACAAATTATGCGCACTACATAAAAAAAAATCCTGTATAGAACACCACGAGTCCTTTCGTTAGTGGTTTTTCAGAAAGATCCTACGTCGACAGCTGACCATTACCTTTTCAGTTTCAACTAATTAAATGTTTTGTCCAATTGTAATCTATGAAAATGTAGATTTTAGATCTTGTTTGGATTGCTTCCAAAAAACGTATCATTTGCAACATTATCATATGTTAGATACTTTCTACCCCACAGGCATAGAACTCCTATTTTACAATGACCCGATCAAGGTCCACCGCGCATACGCCTACACGGCATTCATCACGGAAGACCAAGCGCCAGAACACAACAGCCTCATAGAGTGCAAGAGTTTGTTCAATGGACGCAACATCACGACTGAGTTCGAGGACATGTGGTGCACAAACTTCGCGACAGGGACCAAGTTCTGTCATATTGTCATGGAACTGTTGGAGCCTACTGAGATTACTAGTAAGTATGGAGTCTAAGGCTCAATTCACAGCGAGATGGAAGCGGTCGACAGCGAAGAGGCGAGCAATTTTAGTGCCAGAAATAGAAGGGCACAAAAGGGTCGCGCGGGCGCCCTCTGCGTCGCTCGCAATCTAGCTGCCACAAGCAACTGCCGATCTAAAAAGGCCACATTGAGCAATTCATCTACGAATCTCCATAGTAACTGTCAAACAGTTGATTTTTGAATATGAACCTTACACAAATGATATTAAGAGTTATCAATTATGTATATATTTTGGCGTTTGTAATGTGAATCATATTATGATTCATCTAAAGGGGCTTTTTAGATCCCCATGTATTGTACCCATTCACAAACGCTAGGTTCCGCGACTGCCGCTCATCGTTCCCTCTCGCTGCCATCTCGGTGTGAATTGACCCAATAGAGTGCAAGAGTTTGTTCATAGGACGCAATATCGCAATTGAGGAGCTGGCGAACAGAACCGGAGTAGTCCGCTATAAATTCAAAAGCATTATTTCTCTAATCGTGATGTCTAAGACCCGTTGCGTTGATCCCTGTTAATATTTTCAATCAAAACCAACTCTTAGTTGGCCGACGAAAACGAAACTGGATCAGTCCGATATCCAACTTAAAGATTTTAAAAACTTCATTTTAGTTTTTAGCCAGTGTAAAATTTATTTTTGCGGACTAATCCGGTTCTGTTCGCCAGCTCCTCAATTGATTTCCAGGAGGAAAAATATTTGGTCTTCAAGAAAGATTGTTATAAACTGGTGTTCTTTGGCCAGGTATCCGCATCTGGAACTACAACGCGAACATGGAGCTGTCGTACATCGGCGCCAAACACGCGCGCATCTCACTGGACGGCGCGGCGCTGCACTACCGACCCCTCCTGCTGCGGAGGGCCCCCGGGGACACCTGCTACGACTACGTGCAGCAGATTGAACTGCTCGCTATAGACGACCGGTAAACGAGAACAACTTACATCAATTAAGGAACTTCAAACTACACTTTATTAACTCGGCCTATTGAAAGCAACCTTTTAACAAAGAATAGTAGGAATCTCCCGAAAGAAGTACTACGATGCTGTGATAGATATTGCTATACTATAGTGGCACTGTGAACCATTGACACGTTAGAAGAATATCTTGGATGACTGCAAGTAGATCTAGTTATCTCCCACTTGCCGCTACTGCTAACCATCGGGTAAAACCGTGTACCTACAGTCATAAATATGACATATTATATCACTCACTAAAGTTACAATAGTAAATTGATGTGTTGTCATGACAGAGTTGGTTAGCAGTAAGACCTAGTTCAATTTCTTGCATATTTTCATTTACCTACACTAGCTTCAGACTTCAATAAACTATTGTACTTACATGTTTTGTTAAGACTTGTATATTTTCCCCCTCAGGTTAGAAGACGCGAAGGATTCAGACAGCTTCCGCATGGACTGCCTGGTGTACGGCTCCAGCCTGGACATGGGCGCGCCCACGGGCTTCGTGCTGCAGCTGAACATATTCTCCACGTGGGGCGACCCGTACTACGTGGGCCTCACCGGCGTCGAGCTGTACGACCCGCACGGGAACATGATACCACTCACCGAGACAAGTATGTCCGAGGATTCCAATTACCTATTTTAATTTTTAAACACCATATTGTAAAATACATGCTTTGCTAATAAACGCGAAATAAAGTTACTTCAAACTTCTACATTAAAAATATAAATTTTCTCACAATAAACTGTTCCTAGCTGCACGAACAACTTTTTCACCCCACCTACTCTATGTATGGTTGAACTCGCACTTGGTAGGTCTAATTATATGATTAGTGATGAGACCAGCACCATCGTATCCCGTGTACTGTGAGAATGCCTCGCTCCCTCGCTAAGTGGATAGTATTGTGTACAGATGTGTGCGCGCACCCGGCGAGTGTGAACGTGCTGGACGCGCGCGCGCAGGACGTGCGCACGCCGGACAAGCTGCTGGACGGGCACAACGCGCGCGCCGGCGACGCCGCGCACTCGTGGCTCGCGCCCGTGCTGCCCGCCACGCTCAACAGGTGCGCCGGGGCATAGCCCTGAACTATACCAGGGCCCTAATTCTGCTATTTCAATCGTGTCAGAATGGTCTCGTAAAATTTGCTTTTTACAATGTCGTTCAACCGATTTTGACTTCTATTGCGTAGGCAATAGTAATCAAAATCTATAGAACGACACTTAATAACTGGCAAATAACCAAATTTTACTTCTATTACCTACGCAATAGAAGTCAAAATAGGTTGAACGATACTACAAAAACCAACAATTACGAGACCATTCTGACACGATTGAAATAGCAAAATTAGGGCTCAGTAGACATTTGCTAATTTTTAAATGCCCCAGACATGTAGGTATTTCAATGTATTCTAATATCGATCTCAACATCTACAGGGTGTACTTCGTATTCGACGTCCCGGTGTCAGTGTACGGTATAAAGATATGGAACTACGGGAAAACTCCAACGAGAGGCGTCAAAGAGTTTGGAGTAAGTTAAGCTGAATATTCATTTTAGTCCACTTGAGTACTTCGTTAACGAAACAACCTATTCGAACCAATGACATTTTACAAATAGACGGGCCATACACCAACATTAATTCACTACAAAATGGCGTAAACCTTACTATAGCTACATAGCAGTACATATAATTATACAGTGCGCGAAGAAAGGGAAAGAAAATTAAAGCCACCATACGCCATGTCGGTTGTTAGAAAAAGATGAATATAGACGTTTAGTTACGTGGCATTAGCTGCTGCATGCTCATTCTCTCAATCGGTGCAGGGCATTTACCTTGCCAATATAGAGCGCGGGCAACGCATCTATTTGTAAAATATCATTGATTCGAACAGTGCATTATATTAATGGTGTTATTGCCAGTTCCAAAAATATATCTACCAGCGGCGTATCTCCGCTTCCCTAATATTAATATTAAAGTTTATTTTTTTTCTCTGGTGGGGCGAATTGCCATTTGAATTATTAGGTACCAGCGGTATTTAATTGAAATTGCGAAACCATTAACTTTATATCGTTCCTTTAGGTTCTGATGGACGACCTGCTGTTGTACAACGGTACTTTGGATTGTGCCAAAAACGAAGAAATCCTCAACCCGCAGTGGTTCTGCTTGCAAAACTTGGACGTTTCTGACACATTGACGCCTTCGTGAGTACCGACTTTGATTTATTGGTGACTTGTGTTAGTGGCCATTATTGTGAAGCCTGGTCTGAGATGAAAGTTACTTGTATTCTGAACTAAACGAATTATTTGCAGTTCATCAGACTTGAGCCAGCGCACCACAACGAGCGGCTCCAGCGCGTCAGCCGACCCTAACGCGCGGCCGCACACCAGCGTGCACGTTTTCCACAAACATAGGCAATAATCATCATTATGGATGTATGTAATCTTGTAACCGTGGCTCCTACGTACTCTCTGTTAAATTCTCGTGCTAATTTATTTAACGAAATTATGTAATTTACGTTTTCAGCAATGGATATAAAAGTCATATGAAAGATTTTGAAAGATTGCCACTTTTGTTCGTTACGGCAACGATATAATGTAGGTAACAAATATTACTTGAAAATGTTGTGATACAACGAATTTGCCCCATTTAAGGAAATATATACGATTTGGTGTAATGAGTAGATCGCATTTTTTTATATTATAGGATAGAAAATGTCTTGGTACAAGAAAATTTCTGAATGTGCTAGGCGAAGCTTGAAATTACCTATATAAAAAAATTCGACTATTTAGATTAAGATGGACCTCATTTGAAATGACGTAGTTTAGCCACTCGAGCACTTGATTTCATTAAGAATTTATAGGAAATGCAGGCATGTAGTAATTTTGTAGACTGTGCACTCGCCAAAATATTTCTACTTATTTATATTCACTTTTACTCGTTGTACCTCATAACGTTATAAAAACCGTAAAAATAAAAAAGCTTGGACGTGAAAATTATTAGAAATATAACATAAGTACATAAATTAAAGTGTGTCCGTCTAAGGTTAGTGTCGTGAGGCCTCTGATGGTGATGTTGCTAGTCTGAAATTGTTGTAATTAGTTACGTGACCGTGTAACGAGAATTTTTGTACTACAAATAAATAATAATTTTTATTTGGGATCTTTTATTTTATTCCATCTTGCAATACCCAGAAGCATACAATACCCAGCTTCCCAAACCTTACCTGGCATAGATAAAGTAAACCTCTGGATGAAGTGACAGTGTAACAGGTTTTATATCGGTGTTTAATTTGTGCATGTGTGTGTGAATGTTACCAGATTGAACCCAATTTACCCATAAATAAAACTGAGATGTATCGAATAGTTTATTTTTTAATATTCATCAATTTTATGCATTATAAACTTTAAAAAAAATATTGGCGACATTGATGTCTTCCAGGCTCTTCAACCTATATGTTAATGACCTCATAGTCGATCTTAGCAGCATGAGTGTTCGATGTCGGGTTGGTGGTGTTTGTATTATCAGTTTTAACTCCGCAGACAACATGCCGCTGCTGGGCCCGACTGCAGGATCCATTAGAGAGCTGTTGAAAGCATAGACAATTAAGTTTTTGCATAAGATACATTTTTCATGATCGGAATAAAATCGACTAAAAGGGAAATAATGTATAAAATTTAAAATTTACTGAATTTTGTTAACAATTCTGTCTAGTTTATAGATTTTTATTTATTAGAAAATTCGAAAGTCCATTCAGATTTCCCTAATTAGTTGTACTTATTCATTATGTGTTCTTAATAGGGCGACATAATCGCTAAGCGACAAAGACCAAAAAGAAAGAAAAAAAAACAGATTTCCCGTATTTAGGGGTATTTCAAAGGCGATAAACTGAGCACACTGAATGACTTTTGATCTAGAGGTTATGGAATCAATTATTACCTATTATTTCTTAATAATTGGTAATATCGACATAATTGAATTGTATTAGTAATTTTATGTGTATAACGGACATTCACCTAATCACAAACAAAGCAATTTTTGCATATAATTACAGTAAAACGTACCTGTGAAACGTAACATTCCCGGCAGCTCTTTTTGTACGGTTTTTGCAACCCCTCACACTGCAGACCGCCATATTCACAATGATAATTTATTTCTACGATTATATTAACAGAATAACACCCACAAACAATAATACAAGCTGCTAAAATTAATTATTTTATTAATTTTCGTCGAACAATAACAATGCTACGTCAATTTTGTCTCCCGATTGTCAAAATGACAAGGTGAAGACGGCAAAAAAGTTGTTACACGATTATAGTCTTTCTCGCTCTTTCTACAGACTAATGTATAGGTTCGCCACCCTCTCACACTAACGATGTGTGCGTGTAGCTTGATCTTTAGGTTTATATAATCTAAGTTACCTGGGCATTGTGGTTGACTAACCACCGACAGATGGCGGAATAAACTAGCCCCAAGTTGTTATTCTGAGCTATTTGGTCACTACCAGATAAATAACTAAGCGGCTTGTTCAGCTAAGGTACTCGCTCCTTCAATGCGGTAAATGATTTCTCCCAGTATATAAATATAAAAAAAACGTGTATCCTGCTAACAGATCTAATGAACAAAACACTAACATCATCATATTTTTTAAATATAACACTGATTTTTCACCGATTTTTTTCTAAAGGGATTTATCACTAAAACAATATATTAATTTCAACTTAATTTATTGTTCAACTACTAACAATCACAGTTTGTATGTTGCTTTGCATAATATTGCAACTAGATAACACGACAAAGTGGAATTTATCAACTTTGCCAATATTTGGTTCACTAACTATGTTAATTTATATTTAACGAATACATTGGACGAAGGATCTAAAATTATGTATCCGTTTCTTTAACCAAATAAATTATTTAATATTAACACAGCAATTGTTTTGTACTCTACAAGAGTAAACTAAACTATTCGAGTTATTTGCACGCAAATCGAATACAAAGTTATGAACTTTTAAAAGTGTTAATATGTACCAAGTACGATAGTCGATCAACATTGTGATGAGCAAATTATTAGGTATCTATTAATGGCAGTAATATGGCAGTTTATAAATTCAATATAGTAATGATTCAATATATACAGGCTGCCGCAGCTGTTATCACATTAAATGAAACCTGGCACCCTGTAGAATATAATACTTACATAATTATTATAAAACAAAATAATTATTGTGAAGTATGAACAATTCAATTCTTGTTGAAATCGCATTACCCTTGGCAGCTTTCGAATAGGCAGTGAGTCGAAATTGTAAAAGTATTTGTCCTCAGTATTTCGAAGGAATTTCCGTGCAAACAACTAGATTCGTAACTATGTTAATAAAAATTTGTGACAATAATATGAACTAAACAAATCCGTCTCGATAAATCAATGGAAGAAGAAATATAAGAATGTACGAAATTAGCAGTGTTACCAGTAGTTACAGCTAATAGAAAATTACAAAAGACCTACAATATGCGTACAAGCATCACACGTTAACTTCAGTCTCTCAATAGTTCCTCTCATGACTTAGTTTTGGAAGATGACGTCTCCTTCAACCACACCTCATACCTTCAACGTCGATCATTTACGCCATATTAAGTATTCCAATTATACCAGACGAATCCCAGTCTAGTTCTTCGTCAATTACCTACTAACTTTTATCCAAACATTAGTATTTGAGTTCAAAACGGAGTATTTACCAATACTTTTTTTTATATTGGAAGTTCAAAATTATCTATAAACTTGGTAAATACCCCGTTTTGAACTCTATAATAGTGACCATGGGGGCTAAAAAGGCAGCTTTAGATGAATCACAATATGATTCATATTACAAATGTCAAAATATCTACATAATTGACAACTCCGCATAAGGTTCATATGCAGTAATCATCTGTTTAACAGTGACTATGCAGATCAGTAGATGAATTGCTCAATGTGGCCTTTTTAGGCCCCAGGACAGTTTAAAATCTTTTATCCAAACATGTTTTCGGGCTACATTTAACAGCTGAAAATCGTACCATCATAGCTATTCTGTAAGAACATTTCGCAGTTCGATTCGGATCTCACTCTTACTGTCGGTTGATATTTGACGAGTTGACATACGATCATAAACGTGTAACTTACTAACAGGAGCTGTGAACATGACTAGCGCATGTTCACAGCTCCGATATTAAGTAAGCTCCCCATGGCTAAAATAGAACTGGCAACAAAAGCTCCTGGAAGTCCACCAATCATATTCCGTCAATTCCTTTTATTTTTTTGTCTTTCATCCATTTATGCATCTATCGCATCGAGTAATTAAGTAAATCAGCCAAACAAGTGTCCCACCTCTAGCAATTCTAACTGCTGCCTCTTGCAAAACATTAAGATTCGAAATTAAGTAGATTTAAAATTCAGGCGTATACCTGTATTTGGAATTATTTATAGAGACTTAAGTGCTTAAATTATATTTTCTTGCGCTAGAGTTACGACCTATATAAAGTTATTGAGGTAGGGAACCCTAAAATACATTTCGTAATTCATTTGGTCAGTGATAAATACTCATTTTTCATCACATTCGACTGCACTCGTACTAAAAGGCGATATATCAACTAAAGATATGAATCCTTGTGGCATTTAACTGAAGAAGTAGACAGATTTGAGTACGCTATTTAGGTCGAAGTCTCCTTTACTGGGCACCTTTTGTAGAAGGTTGTTGACGCGTTTCTTGTTAGCTGCGCCTACGCTTCGGTCCTCAATTTCACTGGAAACAAAGGTATACTCTATGAGTTTTCAAGTACCCTAAGTTTGGTAAGGAAATACAAAAGTTTGGGATTCTAGTACTTACCCTTGATTTTGTGTTTGTAACCTTGATTTTTTAACAGAGTTGCATTCTGAGTTATGAAGTTATTGTTACATTTAGAAATAACTCACCTTTCTTGGTAACTGTATCGTTTGACGAGAAAGTCGGATAAATCCTCTAAGATTGGTTGTGAGTGTAGAGCGACGAACTGCTCACGGCAGATCTGAAACAAAATAAAGATGCGAATTTTACTTTCATTTTTTATACTATATTTTTGACCATCAAATCAAGTAGAAAACGTACACGATTACGCACACGGTGTGGGCCTTTCGCTGACCCACAGATGGCTTCATGTACTCATAACTATAGAGGTAACCACAAAAGGAGTAGCCTATGGCCAGCAGTGGATAATTAGATAAACATTTTAGACCAGTATTTTTTTTATAAACAAAAAATTGAAAAATCTTGAAAAAAAAAAACATAACTGAACAATAAACATAATTGAAAATAAAACCTGGACTGCGATATGTTAGGTTTAAATAAACTTTATTCTCAATAAAAATATATGTCACTTACTTGACACCAAACAACAAAACAAAACATACCTAAAATTACAAAAGTAAGTTCGCCATCGTCAGTTACAAACTTGTTATTTAGATTATTCATCCAATTATTATTTCTCGAAAGTGATCGATTTGCGATTATATACTGACTAAGATGAGTTTTGAATGCATTAAATGAGTTTACATTTCTTAAATATGTGAACATACCTTGTTCATCGGGTCGACGGTGTGCGGATGTGTCCAGAAGCAGTCGTGCACCGACACGAAGGTGACGCCGGCCGCCTCGCAGTGCAGGCCGGTCAGCATCATGTGCGACGAGTCCAGCGAGTGGATGAAGTTCGGCGGGAAGGCGTTGCGCTGCTTCATAGTGCAGGGACGTCTGTGGAAACATCACAGGACATTTAATACAATGGACAGTATGCTATTGTAGCGGATGTCTTAAATCTATTCTTTGACAAGTGAGGTGTTTATATCAATGTTCACACTCCGCAAACTACAACCGACCGCGCATAACGCTTCTCTCACAAAATTATTATAATAAGTGTACTACATTTTATTACTGCTGTAATTTACCTTTATATTATATAGTTTAACTTATTAGTTTAATTCATAAACAATGTTTCCTAAAAAATCACTAAAGGTAAGGTTTATTTTTGTCTGATAACATAATTATGACCCACTTTACTATAAGTGTTAGCGATGGCGACGTGAAAGAAGAAACGACTCTGAGCATCCATAGAGTGGGTCACACCTCCCACTACCCGCGCCCACTACCCGCGCTGTATATAAGTAGCATTAAACGCCAAAAAAAATATCGTCTCCGAATCTGAAATTCTCTGATCATGTTAAATCTGCTGTTAGCTTTGTTATTGGTTGTCCAACATCAATAAGCAATCATATCACTTGATATGAGATTTGAAGGCTGTTTCAACTAGGGGTTATTCCACTTCACTTGAATACATTTTTGATGAGCCGAAGATGATTCGTCGTCCTAGATGTTTCGATCGATTTGAACATCGTAGCCGGGGGTCTAAAAAGGCCGCTTTAAATGAATCATAATATATTATGATTCATATTACAAATGTCAAAATGTATTCATTATTAATTGATGACTCTTATTATTATACGCGTAAGGCTCATATGCAGCAATCATCTGTTTGACAGTTATCATAGAAATTCGTAGGTGAATTGCCAAATGTGGCCTTTTGAGGCCCCCTGTTCCAGTTTAGCTGACGTTGGCTGTATCCTGAGAAGCGGGAGTAACAGTCAAGCAGCCGCTTGATATAAGCCTTCCAAGTTACTGTTCTAAGACAGTCGTCTACGATAACCTGATAAGATTGACGTCACTCACTGGTGTTGGTCCAGCGGCGGCCGGTACTGTGCAGTGCTGGGCCCAGCGCGCCGGTAATATGGCTGCACGACAGGGAGTCCTAACGGCGTCACCCATTCGACGCTCTCTCCGCATACCGCCGATATTACCCTGAGGATTTAAATTTTTTTTTATTCACGAGTTAAAAGTAAAAATAAAATGAACCAAAAATGGAAAAACAGCTCGAACTTCCTTTGTTGAACAACGTAATAATATGTTACTCACTTGGCGCAGTCGGTGAACCAGTCCTGTATGAGCTTGGTGGAGGTGAACATCTCTCGCAGGCTGTCGAACGTCTTCGCTGTCAAGTACTGCGAGCAGGTCCACACGTGCTCCTTGGGGAACTCGTCTATGTCTGTTGGATAATATGAACGTTACTATTTATAACAAAACGTACGAAGTACTCAACCATACACACACACACAACTGGACGTAGTTAAACGAAAAGGATCCAACCCAGCTTCTATTATTTATATATTCTATTTGTTTGTTTCAGCGTTTAGGGGGCCTAAAAAGGCCACATTGAGCAATTCATCTAATGATCTGCATAGTAACTGTCAAACAGATGATTACTGAATATGAACCTTATGCGGATGACATTAAGAGTCGTCAATTATGTAGATATTTTGACATTCGTAATATGAATCATATTGTGATTCATCTAAAGCGGCCTTTTTAGCCCCCCAGATTTCCAGCAAATCTAGTTTTGAAATATTTCATCTAATAATGTCATATAAAATATGAAAGCAAACCTAACACATTTTAATTAATAACTAAAAAGTTTGCCCTTCAATTCCAATAAAACAGCACTGCATCAATGAAGAATTACGATGTAGATTTCAAAATTAAATATCTCAGCAGAATGTGGGTTGGATCCTTTTCGTGTAATTACGTCAAACTAATTTTTTGACAAACGCAAACCCGAATGCTTGAATATGAATAGATCCAATAACCATTTTCTACTTGAATTTATCGAAACTATAGGTTCAAGTCCAGGTCCAAAAACATTATTACTTATTATTGATTTTATAAGATAATTTACTGCTTTGATAAACATTGTGTATGCTAATGCATTGTCTTTTGAACTGTTTCTAATTCCTATTTACCTTTCAACTGTTTGGCTATCTGCAGTCTAGCGCCGAACTTGGTGACTCCGTACACCGTGGTCATGACGGTCTGCTTGATAACTTTGCGTCGCACGAAGCTTTCGAGTATGATTGCAGCGGGAACGCCAGCGGCAGCATCTCGAACTCGCATCTCTTCCACCTGTTAGAATATCAGATTATAAGTTTGCCTTTACTTTGTAGTTACACTCGCCCCCCGCGTCGCCCCCCAGCGCCGCGTAGTGCTGCAGGTGATGTCAGTACACATACCAGTGCGGCCACAGCGCTGTACACGTCCTGCGGCGCGGTGCGCGGCGCCAGGTTGACGGCGGCGGCGCCGGCCGCGTCGCCCCCCGCGTCGCCCCCCAGCGCCGCGTAGTGCTGCAGGTGATGTCAGTACACATACCAGTGCGGCCACAGCGCTGTACACGTCCTGCGGCGCGGTGCGCGGCGCCAGGTTGACGGCGGCGGCGCCGGCCGCGTCGCCCCCCGCGTCGCCCCCCAGCGCCGCGTAGTGCTGCAGGTGATGTCAGTACACATACCAGTGCGGCCACAGCGCTGTACACGTCCTGCGGCGCGGTGCGCGGCGCCAGGTTGACGGCGGCGGCGCCGGCCGCGTCGCCCCCCGCGTCGCCCCCCAGCGCCGCGTAGTGCTGCAGGTGATGTCAGTACACATACCAGTGCGGCCACAGCGCTGTACACGTCCTGCGGCGCGGTGCGCGGCGCCAGGTTGACGGCGGCGGCGCCGGCCGCGTCGCCCCCCGCGTCGCCCCCCAGCGCCGCGTAGTGCTGCAGGTGATGTCAGTACACATACCAGTGCGGCCACAGCGCTGTACACGTCCTGCGGCGCGGTGCGCGGCGCCAGGTTGACGGCGGCGGCGCCGGCCGCGTCGCCCCCCGCGTCGCCCCCCAGCGCCGCGTAGTGCTGCAGGTGATGTCAGTACACATACCAGTGCGGCCACAGCGCTGTACACGTCCTGCGGCGCGGTGCGCGGCGCCAGGTTGACGGCGGCGGCGCCGGCCGCGTCGCCCCCCGCGTCGCCCCCCAGCGCCGCGTAGTGCTGCAGGTGATGTCAGTACACATACCAGTGCGGCCACAGCGCTGTACACGTCCTGCGGCGCGGTGCGCGGCGCCAGGTTGACGGCGGCGGCGCCGGCCGCGTCGCCCCCCGCGTCGCCCCCCAGCGCCGCGTAGTGCTGCAGGTGATGTCAGTACACATACCAGTGCGGCCACAGCGCTGTACACGTCCTGCGGCGCGGTGCGCGGCGCCAGGTTGACGGCGGCGGCGCCGGCCGCGTCGCCCCCCGCGTCGCCCCCCAGCGCCGCGTAGTGCTGCAGGTGATGTCAGTACACATACCAGTGCGGCCACAGCGCTGTACACGTCCTGCGGCGCGGTGCGCGGCGCCAGGTTGACGGCGGCGGCGCCGGCCGCGTCGCCCCCCGCGTCGCCCCCCAGCGCCGCGTAGTGCTGCAGGTGATGTCAGTACACATACCAGTGCGGCCACAGCGCTGTACACGTCCTGCGGCGCGGTGCGCGGCGCCAGGTTGACGGCGGCGGCGCCGGCCGCGTCGCCCCCCGCGTCGCCCCCCAGCGCCGCGTAGTGCTGCAGGTGATGTCAGTACACATACCAGTGCGGCCACAGCGCTGTACACGTCCTGCGGCGCGGTGCGCGGCGCCAGGTTGACGGCGGCGGCGCCGGCCGCGTCGCCCCCCGCGTCGCCCCCCAGCGCCGCGTAGTGCTGCAGGTGATGTCAGTACACATACCAGTGCGGCCACAGCGCTGTACACGTCCTGCGGCGCGGTGCGCGGCGCCAGGTTGACGGCGGCGGCGCCGGCCGCGTCGCCCCCCGCGTCGCCCCCCAGCGCCGCGTAGTGCTGCAGGTGATGTCAGTACACATACCAGTGCGGCCACAGCGCTGTACACGTCCTGCGGCGCGGTGCGCGGCGCCAGGTTGACGGCGGCGGCGCCGGCCGCGTCGCCCCCCGCGTCGCCCCCCAGCGCCGCGTAGTGCTGCAGGTGATGTCAGTACACATACCAGTGCGGCCACAGCGCTGTACACGTCCTGCGGCGCGGTGCGCGGCGCCAGGTTGACGGCGGCGGCGCCGGCCGCGTCGCCCCCCGCGTCGCCCCCCAGCGCCGCGTAGTGCTGCAGGTGATGTCAGTACACATACCAGTGCGGCCACAGCGCTGTACACGTCCTGCGGCGCGGTGCGCGGCGCCAGGTTGACGGCGGCGGCGCCGGCCGCGTCGCCCCCCGCGTCGCCCCCCAGCGCCGCGTAGTGCTGCAGGTGATGTCAGTACACATACCAGTGCGGCCACAGCGCTGTACACGTCCTGCGGCGCGGTGCGCGGCGCCAGGTTGACGGCGGCGGCGCCGGCCGCGTCGCCCCCGAGCGCCGCATAGTGCTGCAGACCGTTGCAGGACCCATCCTGGTGCACCGGGAACCCGCACAAGTACTCTGCCGACCAACACCCGCTTGCGGTCATACACATACAATTAACGCTAGCTTCCACACTATGATGCAGCCATGCGACGGGACGAGGGAGTCATCTGATAGAACCCCGAGAAACCTCGAAATTGACACCCATATTATTTTAAAAAAACGAGTGTCCGCCATCTTGGATTTCAAAATGGATGCCATTTTCATAATCAGCACCCCGCGAAATCTCGGAATTGACACCCATATCAGTTTATCAAAAAATTATGTCCGCCATCTTGGATTTGAAAATGGATGCCATTTTCACTTCGAAATCGACACCCATATAATTTAATAAAATAATTAATATCCGCCATCTTCCATTTGACAATGGATGTCATTATCGAAATAACCTTCCCGAGAAACCTCGAAATCGACAAACATATAATTTTATTTTTTTTAAACACCGCCATCTTGGATTTGAAAATAGATGCCATTTTCATAATCAAGAAACCTTTTGCACCCCGAGAAACTTCGAAACACTCTTGCCCTGCGACTGCTACTCGTATTTTTACGTCCACCATTTTGTTTATGCGAGGGTTGACGACTTGCAATCTCTCACAGCACACGTAGTATGCACCATTTTCATTATGCACAAATTAAAACAAACACGCGTTAGCCCTGAATGTTGTGTCCCGAGCTACTAATACGTATAGCGTAGGCAGCTCGGGTTCTCCCTACCCGCGTCACGCTCCTCACGCCCCGCATGATTGCCCTGTCTAGACGTCTTCGTTGGACGATTGTATGGTTCTTGGACTGTGCCCGTGTGCCCCTGGTATTGCAGGGATCCATAAGTTACGGTAACCAATTACCATCACGTGGACCATATGCTTATTTGCCACCTTACATTTAAGCTTAATAGCATATATATAAAAAAATTGCGCATGACAGAAGTCCGACGTCTAGGACAACGGGAGACGCGGGAACCTCGTTAAATGTGTCGAGTAGTACCGTCTTATATCTATCAAATTACCTTCAGGGTTGGGTGATCGCACCGCGTTAGCGATCTCCATACAGCAAGCGAGCGTCTGCCAGGGCTCTTCGGACTCTGCCCACCAACGTTTACCTTCTAACGGTCGGTCCGCCGAGTCCAGGATTTTGTCCATTATACTGTTTGCGTACGCCAACCTGGGAAGATCGAACAGTAGCGTATTATATCCAGCAACATTACTTGACTACCAAGCACTGGGAGTCTTCATATTGTAATTGGGGAAGCAACTTCAACGGCGCCGCAAGTTGTCAATCTGTATTATATCATACAAATACTACTGGACGGATTTTAATGGGATTTGCACTGTGATCATACTTAGGGTGCCCAGTTTAAAGAATAGGATGCATTTAATAGCTGGGGTATACTGGATGCGGAAGGCGAAAGCCGAAAGACCAAGAGTTGTTGCGCAACTTTCTAGAGGTTTATGTCCGGCAGTGTACTGCTGTATGTTGAACGATTGATACATTTTATCCAGGAAGGCACCACGTGGAGAGCTGCGAGTAAAACAGTAATCAATATAAGCTACCTCTCATCGACAGTACTCTTCTTCATAGTGCCGGTCAGGTTGATGGCGTGCAGCTGCAGCCAGCGCAGGCCGGCCGGGCCGAGCGGGCGCGCGGCGGCGAAGCGCAGCAGGGCGCGCTGTGCGTCCGCGCCCAGCGCCGACACGTGCGGCCCGCACGCGTACACGCGCCCGCGGAAGTCCAGGTTGTGCGGCAGCCAGAATATCGACTCTCTGCGGGAAAACTATTTGCTGTAGGAAACTTCATTCTTACACTCGTACAATCTCGTATAGGCTGCGCGGCCCATGACGTCGTTGGCATGACTCATTTACATTTAAATTTTTTGTTTTTTTTTTTTTTTTTTTTTACATTTTTATTAATTTTTATTCTCACCATTTTTTTTTTTATTATATTCCTTTTATTTAATTTTTAACATATTTTTATATATTTTTAAATAATTTTATTCCTGAATTATTATATTTATTATTAAGCCCCCCGCCATTATTTGCATTTTTAAAAATCATCCGATTCGGCTATAATTATTTTTAGCGCGCGTCTACGGGCCCATCGTAAACTTTTTTTCATCATTTTCACGCTTTTACTAACGGCGAGTTACTACAAGCCAATAACATGTACCTACTTCGTATAAAAATCGTATGCTCAAGCTACACACGTATTGTATGACTTTTTCTATAAAAATTGAGAAACAAGATAAAATTATCTCTCATATTATACCTATAATGATTGGCGAGTGACAGTTTATACAGCGCATCACACCATAGTGAATGCATCTCGGCTCTAGCGCGGTTGATCGCGATTCGTCTCTTGAACGCAGCGGCCGCGTCTGTTCCGCTCTCAAACTGTGACGTGTCTAGTTTCGAAGATGGCGGCGCGATGTCTAGTTTCTTGTTACCACCGTCCCTGTGGATCAAATAGTGACGTCAGTTAACCAAGTTTATAGATATCCACCACTAGATGTTGCTTTATTGCGAGTTAATAATATACTTTAAGTAAAAATGAAAAAAAAAAACAATTTAACAATTTTTACAACATTTAAAATAATGTGATACAAGAAAATGGCTGTTATAGTTTCGAAATGCACAGATAACAATCAACCTCATCAATCACAGGTTGATGAAAACTTTCTGAAGCCGACCTTACCTGAATATCTGTATCTGCAGGTCCAGTATGGGCTGGTTGATGACCCACGGCACCTCGCCCAGTTGGTTGAGACTGTCCAGTACGGGGTACAGTGACTCCTTTGGCGCGGATTCAAGCCGCTTCCACTGACTCATTATGTAGAACGGCATCCTAGTAGAAAAAACAACAAGACATCAGTACAGAAAGAAACCATTTTAGGATTTAAATGTGGCTTATTTTAAATAAGTTAAAAATTTGCCAGGAAAAGATTGATGAGGTGATTCTTGGGTTCTTGGTAAATGAGATTAATGGCACTGTTCTAACGTGGGCGTGACACTCACCTGACGAGCGGCGTGGGCGTGATGAGATAGGCTCCCTTGGCGGTGTCGGCCCAGGGAGCGGGCGGCGCCGCGGTGGGCGTGACACTCACCTGACGAGCGGCGTGGGCGTGATGAGATAGGCTCCCTTGGCGGTGTCGGCCCAGGGAGCGGGCGGCGCCGCGGTGGGCGTGACACTCACCTGACGAGCGGCGTGGGCGTGATGAGATAGGCTCCCTTGGCGGTGTCGGCCCAGGGAGCGGGCGACGCCGCGGTGGGCGTGACACTCACCTGACGAGCGGCGTGGGCGTGATGAGATAGGCTCCCTTGGCGGTGTCGGCCCAGGGAGCGGGCGGCGCCGCGGTGGGCGTGACACTCACCTGACGAGCGGCGTGGGCGTGATGAGATAGGCTCCCTTGGCGGTGTCGGCCCAGGGAGCGGGCGGCGCCGCGGTGGGCGTGACACTCACCTGACGAGCGGCGTGGGCGTGATGAGATAGGCTCCCTTGGCGGTGTCGGCCCAGGGAGCGGGCGGCGCCGCGGTGGGCGTGACACTCACCTGACGAGCGGCGTGGGCGTGATGAGATTAGGCTCCCTTGGCGGTGTCGGCCCAGGGAGCGGGCGGCGCCGCGGTGGGCGTGACACTCACCTGACGAGCGGCGTGGGCGTGATGAGATAGGCTCCCTTGGCGGTGTCGGCCCAGGGAGCGGGCGGCGCCGCGGTGGGCGTGACACTCACCTGACGAGCGGCGTGGGCGTGATGAGATAGGCTCCCTTGGCGGTGTCGGCCCAGGGAGCGGGCGGCGCCGCGGTGGGCGTGACACTCACCTGACGAGCGGCGTGGGCGTGATGAGATAGGCTCCCTTGGCGGTGTCGGCCCAGGGAGCGGGCGGCGCCGCGGTGGGCGTGACACTCACCTGACGAGCGGCGTGGGCGTGATGAGATAGGCTCCCTTGGCGGTGTCGGCCCAGGGAGCGGGCGGCGCCGCGGTGGGCGTGACACTCACCTGACGAGCGGCGTGGGCGTGATGAGATAGGCTCCCTTGGCGGTGTCGGCCCAGGGAGCGGGCGGCGCCGCGGTGGGCGTGACACTCACCTGACGAGCGGCGTGGGCGTGATGAGATAGGCTCCCTTGGCGGTGTCGGCCCAGGGAGCGGGCGGCGCCGCCGTGGGCGTGACACTCACCTGACGAGCGGCGTGGGCGTGATGAGATAGGCTCCCTTGGCGGTGTCGGCCCAGGGAGCGGGCGGCGCCGCGGTGGGCGTGACACTCACCTGACGAGCGGCGTGGGCGTGATGAGATAGGCTCCCTTGGCGGTGTCGGCCCAGGGAGCGGGCGGCGCCGCGGTGGGCGTGACACTCACCTGACGAGCGGCGTGGGCGTGATGAGATAGGCTCCCTTGGCGGTGTCGGCCCAGGGAGCGGGCGGCGCCGCGGTGGGCGTGACACTCACCTGACGAGCGGCGTGGGCGTGATGAGATAGGCTCCCTTGGCGGTGTCGGCCCAGGGAGCGGGCGGCGCCGCGGTGGGCGTGACACTCACCTGACGAGCGGCGTGGGCGTGATGAGATAGGCTCCCTTGGCGGTGTCGGCCCAGGGAGCGGGCGGCGCCGCGGTGGGCGTGACACTCACCTGACGAGCGGCGTGGGCGTGATGAGATAGGCTCCCTTGGCGGTGTCGGCCCAGGGAGCGGGCGGCGCCGCGGTGGGCGTGACACTCACCTGACGAGCGGCGTGGGCGTGATGAGATAGGCTCCCTTGGCGGTGTCGGCCCAGGGAGCGGGCGGCGCCGCGGTGGGCGTGACACTCACCTGACGAGCGGCGTGGGCGTGATGAGATAGGCTCCCTTGGCGGTGTCGGCCCAGGGAGCGGGCGGCGCCGCGGTGGGCGTGACACTCACCTGACGAGCGGCGTGGGCGTGATGAGATAGGCTCCCTTGGCGGTGTCGGCCCAGGGCGCGGGCGGCGCCGCGGTGGGCGTGAGCGCGGCGCGCATGCGCAGGCCGGGCGACGCCGCGCCCGCCCACAGGCGCGCTAGTACCGGGTGCGGCTTCAGCTCCAGCCGCACCATGCGGCCCCACGGACGGTGCACCTTGTATACGGCGGGGAGCTTCTTCCTGTTGAAGACATGCGTCGGTTATTGGAGACCAGTAGGCTAATAATTCACGTAAATAAAGAAGTGCAGTTTCGCGCAGTTGCAGTGTAATTTTGATCTAAACAACACATTTAGTATTCTCTTAGCTTCAGTGAGATATGCTCGCATCAAGTTCTAGCGTCACTGCAATAAGATCGGCCCGTCATAAAATTACGCGCATAAGCTCAGGAAAACAGAGACAGTGTAGACGCCCAGAGCGGGAGTAATATACATCATTATTTTATAATATTATGGACATCACGGAATTACAAATTGAACCAGAATAAATCAATAAAAATATGGCCCGATTAGCCTACGAATCTTATTTTCGGGTTCAGTACCGCTGAAAAGCACGAAAACGACAACCATGATGAACCCTTTCCTGTACAGATGAACTGTATTTTTCCGAATTATCTATTCCTCCCACGGTTAATAATCTACTATTTGACACTCTATTTTCAGCTGAACTTAAAATTTCTCGGATTGCTTCATATTTTCACTTTTGATGGTTATAATGATGAATTTACAGCATATTTATTATATTTTACTTTTAATAAACACCTTATAAAGGCTTCAATTAAGTTTTTATGTATATCATTGTATAACTTTAACAACAAGGAAACAGCATAACTTATTCAAAAGGTAAATAATATGAACATATTACTTACTCTTTAGCAGCTTTACTCTTGAACATATTGACGTCAATTTTCACATCATTTATAATAATATTGTAGAGGAACTTTCCAACATTCTGTCGCATTTCCATCGGCCATGGCGTCTCTTCAATATCCTAAACCAAACAACAATCACTTTATAAAAAAATCTAATTATAGGTACATCCATCCAAAATTTAAGTGCTAAGCACTTGTCGGTGTAGCAATTTCCATTCGGTCCTATCTAATGCCAAATCTTTTAAATCTTTATATGTTTGTATATTCGCTATCGCTAGCGAATAATTATAGGTACCGGAAAATAATTTGAGTACTGTCTGCGTAGTAGTAGATTTTTAGGTCCCCGAAAACGTTCAGTAAAAACTGGTTATAACAAGACAGATAGCGATTCTAACTAAAAGCGGGATTTTACAATGTCATTTACACATACAGACTAAGAAAACCGTATTTCAAATAGTATAGCAATTTTATGGAGGACGAAGATAATTATCAAGATATCTATAGTACACTTACCAAACTGGCGCCATCTCTGTTCATATGCACGAGCGCTTGCCACGCCTGTCGTCCGTTGTAAGGTAACCCAGTACCATCGACTGATTGGCGGTTTACGTACCACTCGCAGTACTTCTCGTAGATGCGCTCGATCTTACGTAAGGTGCCGTTACGACGGTACTGCTCAATTTGATACCTAAAGTAATAAGGATAATAATTATTCAGAGCTAAATCTTTGCTTGTGTCCGAAAATTTTTTACTGTTTAATGTTGTGTTGTAAAGAAGACTTTTAGCATTGATTTATTCCTAATTCTTCTCAATATGGCTTTCTGAAATCTAGAATAGAATAGAAATATTCTTTATAGTTTAGGTCAAACAAAACCAGTTGCTTCAGAAGCTGACCACAATACATGCTGGATAATGCCGTGCGTTTGTTTATGAACGTGAACTTAGGAATCTATAGTAGGCCAGATATAACTTCAAAATTAAGTATAAAAATATTAAATTTTATTTGGTTTTATTTATTTAATACAACACCAACCAGTTAATTTTACTATATATAATATACTAACATTCCCTTTTTATTATAAAGTTGTCAAATCATGTAAAATATAAGCTTGTATGGCTTGTTTTGTTACAGAGGGACACTGACTCCGAAGACACAGGGAAATACACCTAGTTTAGGAGTCAGGGTACTCACAGTACCCTGACTCCTAAACTAGGAGGAGTTTTTGTTTTTTATAGTCACTTTTGACTAAACATCATGCGTCCTCGAAGAATCCTGGATATAATGTATAAACTTACTTGTGATACACTTGCGTGCCTAGATCTCTCTGCAATAGTTTGAGCGTAGGGCTGTATGTCTCGCTGCCGTCCACTAGCTTGCTTAGTTCGCCCATGATTAGCTCTACAAATTGATCTACCTGTAACAAAAAAATAAAAACGAATTTATACTTAACTTTGTAATAAGAACCTAAAAAGAGAGAAAGAATGCGTTTTTCAAATTGTAATGTATTCTAAAGTTATACAAAAGGCGTACATTTCCTTGTCTGCTACACTACGATTTGATAGGGCTCGACTTCTGTGGGTTGATAACTATACTCTATCCAGAATACGAAAATATAAAAGTCAAACAAAAGCCAGAGAGAAAGAACACGGTGGGTGTAATCCGACCAAATTAAGAAACACTCCTTGCCATGTAAAATAGTCACTTTTGTAGTACACTTTAAATTGTTAGGATTTCTACGATTTGTTTACAATGTATTTTTTTCGTATCCTGGATAGAATACAAATAGAACCCTCTATATCCGTAAACCATTTATTTTCATTCAGTGTATTCTATACATTGAGGAGTACAAAAGGTATGCTTGTTTATAATAATAATAATACATAACCGATACATAGATTTCTTGTAAGTGAAACAGGTTTATTGGAAAACAACCAGAAAATCAGTGGAGCAGAGAACACTTACCCCCAAAACCGTAAGATAAGGATACAACGTGATGGCTGTGTGCGACGCAGAACTCTGCGACTTGAGCGTGCCGAGGTTACGTGCAAACGACTCGCGGATCACGTCACGCCATTCATTCTCCGTTTCTGATAGCTTCTTCCTCTGTTGGAACAAATAAATAATACTCATGACTTTAGTCTAGGTGCAAGCCACCCTATTGACACTCATTTCATTCTGGAAAACCTCTAGCCAGCGTTCATTTTTGTCTCAAGGTACCACCATTCGGCAGCATGGTTTCCGACAAAATTGTCCCTCACCACCCATGGGCGTCATTAAGAGCGACTTAGGGCTTGATTATATATCAAGAGAGCTTAATAGAGACAACGTTTTATTAGGTTACAAAAAATAACGTTGACAAGCATACATACACACATCTCACATACACACAAACTCAGACCTGGAACAACTATATGTAGGCTATACAAATACTTCATTCCTTGCGGGGATCGAACCCGCGACACGTAGCGCTAAAACTAAAGTGCTCAGTCACTGCGCCAACCGTTTCGGTGCCGTGAAACCCTGCTGCGAGGCATGGTGACTAAGACAATATGAATATTATTATGGTATTATATTCAGCAGTAAATGTTTATGCACTGAATTAAGTGAAGAAACTCTA
The DNA here is from genome assembly GCA_932294325.1 of Allophyes oxyacanthae. Taxonomy (NCBI): domain Eukaryota; kingdom Metazoa; phylum Arthropoda; class Insecta; order Lepidoptera; family Noctuidae; genus Allophyes; species Allophyes oxyacanthae. Next base: position 4,313,220 of record OW028625.1, read on the forward strand.
CACATAAATACTCACACAAAACTTTACAGGTTCAGACTGCTCATCCTTGACACCAATATTCTGTATTTCCACTTCCCCTTTGATCTCAATGTCCAACTGTTCTTTACCCTTCTGTATCATCTCCTCCAGAGAGAGTAAACCTTCCGCTGGTGACGTCATCAGACCCTGTCTGTTCTCCACTTTTTCGAGAGTGATCTTGTCTAATAAAGCACAGTTGTAGTCGATTACCGGCGGTGTGTATTGAGGTAGGAAGTCGGGCTGTATCCTTTGGATCGCTTGTAAGACAACCTCGCGTTGGTCGTATAAGAATTTTGTTTTGTTTAGTAAGTCGTTTAGTGCTATATTCTGGAAGAACAGTTATTATAAATCAGGGTTGCGAAGGATAATTATCATTGATAATTATTAATTATCTTGACAATAACAATTTTGTCTGCTTGTAATACTGTATCACACGGCCGCGGCGCAGCGTCACGTCGATAGCGTGTGTCCGAACGCGGGCAATGTCAACCAGCGACGAGGGGATTCCCCTGTGCTTTTTTGCTTATGGCAAGTCAAATGACAAACATAAACTTCGTAACCCGAAAATCTAGGCATCGTCGTCATTGTTTTATATGTGTGCTGTGCGAACTTGCGAAGATAAATAGGTATCAAAAAGATAAAATATAATGCCGAGAAATAAAGATCCACAGTAGTCTAAGTTTGAGTATATTAAAACAAAAAATTGTGGTCTATGGGCTCGAATAATTATCGGATAGTTATCAATGAACATAATTATTTGTTATAAATTACGTATTTAGTTCTGATGGAATCATTCTAAATATTTTAAATATAGTAAGTCAGATGGCAACACTAGCATTTTTTTCTTATGGCAACAAAATCTTAGCAGATTGATACAGTATTTTTCTGGGGCCTCTCTGAAAGGGAGAAACTGTCTACAACCTACATTGCTTGTAATCTTTTTTTTTATGTATAATACATACCTTCTGGTCCATCTGCTCTTTATAATGCTCAAGCAGCGCCAACTTGTCATCCACAGTGCTCCTCTCTATACACTCGAACACGGCCGCAAAGGTCTGAGGGTTTGCCTCCACACCATCTTCAGACATATTCGATAGCAGCTGTTTTGAATGATCCAACATTCCCTGGGAAAAAATTAAGGTCTTCATTTTTCTTCCATGGGTCGGCCTGCATTTGTTCTCACTTTGTGTGCATACACGATAGCCGTAGATCAAGTGAGATAGAGGTCACACGCAAGCCTATCTACAGTAAAAAAGGACCTCCATATCGGCTATAATACTGTGAAATTTATTTCGTACAAAGTTTCGAAGTCAGAGGCAGTGAATATTAAACTTACAGTATGCGCATATCCATGTAAAAGCGTGTTGTATACTCTGACGTCATTAATTTTTGGATGATTCAAGATCCTCGTACCTCTTTGTCTATAATACTGTAATACTTGATCTGCCTGTAACAAAGAATATTAATGTAAATATCGAGCTCACGTTCTAAAAGCTGACGCTGTGTCAAGTCTTGTAAAATTCAGATTTAAGATAGCCCCGTCTCTTTTTGTTATATGACGTTAGAAAGTGACGGATATATTTAAAATCTTGGTTTTACTAGACTTGCCTTGCCATTATTGCACACTAACAAAAAAACAAAGAAGTATAATGTGAAATAACAAGCAGACAGATCTATTAAGAATTAATATCCATACTCTATACTACATTAACTGTGCCCGAGACTTGGTCAGGGAGGAAAACAAAACAAGCGATAAAAAAGAATTGTCTATGTCCTTCCTCATGATGCACACTATTTCCTTGTCAAATTTCATCAAGATCGGTTCAGCCGTTTAGTCGTGAAAAGATAACAAACAGACAGAGACAGTTACATTTATATTTTTAATTGCATTTATAATTATAATATAAACGTGATGCAAAATAACTGATAAAATAATTAATAAATATAATTTTGGGGTCATACATAATATTTGGCGAGATTCTCACATCTGCTTAAAAGAATGCTATCAGCTTATCGGATTTGGCGGCTGCCGCGGTCGCTGACTTTATTGATAAGATAACAGAGATTTAGCATAAGAAGTAGGTTAACAAACGACAATGACTTGTTTTGATGCGTAATTTTTATAAATAAGTTGCATTATATCACGAGCGCACGTGAACATTTCAATTTGAACCTTATGTCTGTATCTATAGAAGTCATACGACGCGCCATACGATAGTATAATTAAGAAAACTCCCGATTATCGAAAACAGTGAATTACCGAGACAAAAAGCCGTGACCTACATACAATCGTCATGCAAAGACTTGGTACTGCGAGGATGCTAATTGACACACTACTGTCGAAGTACCGTGTCGATGACCACTACAAATAGTAAACATAAATAAATAGTTGTACTTTCAGTAAAATACTATTTTATTTTGACAATAATTTAGAATCATTTGAAGTTTCCATTTTAACTAACCAAAATTAAATGCAATAAAATAAAAGCTGAACTACTTTTACTAATATTATAAAAAGGTAAACCGATTCTTAAAATGCTTTTACTTATAGCTAATAGCTAGCTACACTATCCCCGAGTGATATAGGCTTTATTATATTTTGATAAAAATAAAATGCGCGGGTGAACCGCAGGCACCAGCTGGTTACTTTACTGGCTACTGGTTACATTTTAATAATTACGTATTATGTATTTGCATCTTTGGGAAAGTTATTACATGTTCTTCACTTAGTTGCGTTAATTTTGTACCTCTTGTATCATGTTAAGTGAGCAGAGCAGCTGTAGATGTGCAGTGAGCACTCGATGTAAGGACTCTTGCTTGCCGCGCCGCTCCACCACCCTCATGTCTTGTTTCATGCTCAACTCTTGCTTGGCTCGACGCTTCTCGCGTTTCGCCTTTTTCTTATCTCGTATTGCTTTTTTCCTGCAAACCAGAAATATTTGTATGATATAAATGAGATTTTTAAATAATAATCCATCCTTTTTTAGGGTTAAAGCAGGCTTAACTATGGCCAAGCAACAGTCCCATCAAACTCCTTTCCACTACAGCATAAGCAATTTTTTTCTCTTTAATGAAGAAGTTACTTTATTAGATGGACTGCCAACATCCTAGATAAATGTATTATCTCAGCCAGATTATTTGCAGTAAATGGTGGTGATACAATAGTTAACAAAAGAGCTATTTTCATAATAAATGTTATTTCAGTCTATTATTGTACATATAGAAATAGAAAGGATGTTGTAAATACGAAAATGTCAGCAATGAGCCACATTACTGAATACACTGCATGCAGAACATGCACTAAAATGCAAATTATAATTTTACTCTGACAAATAATATTATGCTAATTTATGGAATGAGCAGATGGCTGTGCAAGAGCTCTTCTTGTTAATTTAATTAATCTATTCTGCATACATACGAGTACAAGTGTAAGTCCCTGCAGGGCATGATCTGGCATTTCCACCTTCATTTAGGCTATAAATTTCTTTCGTTAATCACCTCTCATTCGTCAAATCTGTCTATTGTTCATGTAATATTATAAATGACACTTACACCTGTTTGATATTCAGGCTCCTGGCAGGAGCTGTTTCATTATGGTCCAAGTCTAAATCTTCTCTGCTGGCAACTATTTCATGGTGTAGAGCTGGGTCATCATAGATGTCCTCTATTGCTGGGTGGGCAAGACCTTGAGTCCTGAAATAATATATTTTTTTATATTAATTTTGTATTTAATTAATATATGTACTTACAATTTACTTTCATCATTATATACATACTAATTATAATTAACATTTTTGCTTAAATTAAAACAGAATTTTTGTGATAATTACAGTTAGGAAAAGATTGTTTTCAAATCATTTTCTTAAATTTATAGTTCCTAAAATATAATAAAACAAAACAAAACAATTACAATTTACTTACTGCATATTTGTTATATGGGTCATTAGTTCTTGGTCATAGCTATCTAATTGATTATCTACAAACAGTTCTCTAAACACGGCATGGGGACCCTTTGGCAGAGTATGGAAGTGGTCTTCCGACATCAGGTCCATGTTGTTAGAACTTTCATTCAAGTTAAATTCCTGAGTCACACCCTCATTTATTGCATACCTGAGGTCTTGTAACTTTTGATCATAAAGTGTGGCTTTTCTAAAATCATAATAACTCTCTTTTACCATATCTATGTACTGTTTTGTCTTAAATCTGTCCTCTATATTTGTAAGTGGATGACTAGTGTATATAAGTGCACATTTGTCGTCTTCTAATACTATTCCTGATATTTTAGACTTTCCAATAACTGGTGTTGCAGATGCTTTGGCAGCTGTTTTCTTTAGGATTTTATCCCTGACGGTTTTTAGTAACTCTGGGTCTACCTCAGCTACTTTTAAGTTTTTGGCAGGCTTAGTAGTAAGTTGATGTAACTGGCCAAGGGAGACTGGACTAGAAGCTAATTTTGAGAGGTGTACCGCTCGTAATTTGCTTATCGACACCTTTGTTTCAGTCATGGCCTGAGCACCAACTGCAAAATAGTTTAATACGATTTTTATAAACAGTTTGTTTGTGTATACTGACCGCATTACTAATGTAAACAAACATACCTTCGAGTAATTCTCCATATTTTTTATAACTTTTATGTTTAGATTTTTTTCTCAACGAACTCAGCAAGTTAGCCGTTTTCGTAGATTGATGTCTTGCAGTGTAAAAGTTTTCTGAAGAAAAAATTGAATGTTATGCAACTTGATAACCTATGTTTATGAGTCAAAGTAGTTTTATATGACATAAAATGTCCAAATTGAACATAAAATAGTTATTTTATAACATCATTACCTGCACCGAGACGGCCTAATAAAATTCTTCGGCAAAAAGAGCATTTTATTTCCGTAATTGACGTACTTTTGAGCGAATTGTTCAGAGGCAGCGAAACTCCATGGAAAGAACTCTGATATAAATTCCTAGCAGATGCAAGTCGATGCATTATCGCTAATTTAATTCAAAAATACCAGATATTTGTGTAAAACATGCCGAAATGTGTAAAACCACGTGAAAATTGTAAGACAAATCGCAGAATCAAAATAATATTCTAGAGATGTCCATGGGTTTAGCTGTCAAACTGGGAAATCAAGAAAGACTAGTGTGATTTTTACGTTTTTAGTCGAATCAACATTATTCAACATAACTAATGTTGCCAGTTATAAATAATTGTCAATTCGAATACATCAAAACAAATCGCCAACTTGTCACATTTTCGTATCAATTTTTATTTATATACACAAACAAATTAATTTAATTTGATTATTTCTCAATAATAAATTATAAAAATAACTACTAATCTGAATTATTAATATGGAGGATAAAACATTCGTATGTAAGTAGTAGAGATTGAAGAACGTATCCACAATTCCGCGCTTATCTACATTATATTCACAAGAATTCAATATCTTTTGATATTTCAGGGACTTCTGAACTCAATAGAAGATTGTTTAAACTGCGTTTCGAAAATGACTGGCTTTTTAAAAGTAAAAAGCAGCCGTGGGGGTGAGAAACATTCAAATATTTAGCTCTATGTAGAGTTTGTGTTGTTATTCAATATATATCCAATAGCTTTGATATTCTTATTTATGCATGTTCTGTGTAGGTTTCTACTTGGTACATAGTATATGTGAGTCGTCTAAAGGTTATTCTAGGTTCAGAGTGGTTGCTCGTACACTCTACCATTGGTTTCCCTCCATAAAATCATTTATTTGAGTAAACTTCATTCCATAATCTATTGTATGTTAATTTTATTAAGAATAATAAGGGTGAATGTTGAATCATAAGCTAACCAGGAAATTGCTAATCGCAATTTTGTATAAAATTTTATTTTATAGTTTATTCTTTTTGAATTGTTAGAATACATTAATTGATTTGGCAATTATTGCTTTATTCTTGTTTATTAAAAGGGAATGCTGGGATTAAAAAAACAAAATAGTTATGGCTGTAGAGTATGTCCTGGGTTTGATTTGAATAATTATTATTATTTAATTATGGATGAGCAGAAGGCGCATTGATGTGTCCGCATCACAGTAACGGAATAAAGTATATTTCACACATTTTAGTTCAATGCAGATTTTTTTTTTATCATTTAATATAGAGTCTTTTCCCATCACAAGTTATCAGGTTTTTGTATCATTAATGTTCAGTATTTATCAATAGGTCTGTCCTCTGTTCTATCTATTTATCTTAGCCATTAGCATCCTACTGCTAGATTTCCCAAATAATTCTTTTACATCCTATCTAGGGACTTAATACTGTCATTTAATTCACATAAATGTTATGTTTACAGAGAGTTCCACAAATTACTACTTGAAAATGGATTCCCCAGTGAAATGTCTATTGACCATGTTAGAAAGAAATGGTCATACACTTATGATGTAAGTTTCTTATTATCATTTTTAGAACAGACTTATGAGAATGTTAATCAGAAACAGTTCCCTTGTTGCAAAAAATATTATAAGGTTGATATTTTGTCATCAAACACAATGTGATACAGGAAAATGGCTCTTATTGTTATGTGATGTTGAAACAACAATCATACTTAGTGATCAACAGATTCAAATGCACAAAGACTAATGATCTAGAGGTTGTGTTTATATCCTCACTTCTTGCACTTATACTGGACTCGAGCCCAGTATAAGTGCTAACTCCTAGCACTGGCAATATTTAGTGTAGTTTCTAATGTACAATTAGAATGTATTTTAAATAGCCAAGTACTCAGTATGTTATGTACTATGCAAGCTCAGTGATGTCATTAATTTCTAGTACTTTTTTTATACAGAATGTAAAATTCTATGAAATTGATTTTTGATTGCGAAAATTCCTGTTAGGTATTTACACTGTGCAAGTACAAAAGTAAATAAACATATCGGCCGTATGTCTCGCATTCAAAACATGTGTTAAAACGAATGTTATAATAAACAGTATTTCTTGTAACCATTTAATAATAATTACAGATGTATAAAATTGCCAAGAAAACCAATAACAGAAGTTGGAAGTTTTACAAATTGTTTAACAAACATTTTGGTAAAAATGAAATATTGGACAAATATGAATCTTGTAAGTTGTTTTTATGTGATAGAGATTAGCTGTAGCCTGTAGTAGAAACAGCTCTTACTTGGCTCTTATCGAAACCCGTCGCCGTCACGGGCTGGAGAACTGTTCAATCACGCTACTCTAATTTTGGTAAGACTTCATACCTATTTGTAATGTCTCTACGTTTCCGGCTACGAACCAATCGCCTGCACCGATATCGTATAGTGTGTTTCTTGTAAATTACACCAAGCAACCGCCGCGACTGCAACCGTTACCCCCGCTGCTTTCCCCGTGATGCCTGCAATCTGGTGCAACAATATACAATAATAACAATAATAAGGGTCAAACACAGAAATCGCGAAAAAAAAGTATTGTTTCATACAAATACTGCAATATTATTTGACTGTAAATGTATGGAACAGCTGATTATTTTTTCGCGATTTCAGGATTGGACCCATAGTAAAAGATGTTCATAATGATGAACTTACAATACCCTCCTTCGATATTTCCATTGTTCAACCAGCCACCCTGTATATTGTATTAAAAAGTTTATCTATGTGTCCTATAAAATATATTTGGATAAACTTTTTAATTTAATATCGACGACCATATTATCGTTAAATTACGAAATATTTTTATATTTCGTAATTTAACGATAATATGGTCGTCGACGTTACACAGGAAGATGTTGCAAAATGAGTGCTATCTCATCTGTGCGCGCGCGGGCTGGTTACGTTCGACAGAGACGGCAACAATTATTTAGTAGGTACTCTCAAATAAATAGCTACGCGACCACGGGGTTTGTGGAAAAACTCCTCCCGCCTACCCGGTACGCGTTGGATGGATCGCAAACGTCAGTGGCCACTGAAAGAGACGCTACAAAGTTTTCAAACTTTATAATGTTGTTTTGAGAGTGTAACATTGGCATCTGTTTACCTTACATGTTTAAGTATGGGTTTTCTTGCAGGGAATGATGAATGGCGACTGAAGTTAATCATATGTGTGTCAGAGGCTAAAGACATAAAACTTGATATTCTGACACTTTGGAGGTAATTTAGAAGTTTTACTACTAACTTTATGTCCAAGTAACCATAGAACTAATATGCTATTTATACCTCAATGCGGTTTCTGCAATAATGCATTTATTTAATAATACAAACAAGTTGGTTGTATTGTATCCAATCATCAGGGGTCTAAAAGGCCGCTTTAAATGAATCATGATAATGATTCATATTACAAATGTCAAAATGTCAACTTAATTGATGACTCTTATTATCATTCGCATAAGGCTCATATTCAGCAATCATCTGCTTGACAGTTACCATGGAGATTCGTAGGTGAATTGCTAAATGTGGCTTTTTAGGCCGCCAGTCCTCCAGGCACCAATTTGGACGTAGCCTCCCTTCTTCGCTCTTTCAGATAGGCATGTTTGGCAGTGAACTTTGATGCACCGGTCTAAATACTAAGTGAGCACATAATTATGGCTTATGTACCTGTGTTTGTACTACAGGACAGTGGAAAGAGCTATGAGATGTCAGGACCTGCCCCTTGACTGCTGCGTGCAAGACATGAAGGGGTTGTGGCACCACATAAGGACTACCTTCAATGTAAGCTATACATTTTACTATCTCTTCTCTACATAATATAAAATAAAGTCGCTTTCCGCGTCTGTCTGTATATCCGCTAACTCTTTCTAAACCACGCAACGGATTTTGATGCGGTTTTCCCCATCCGTTAGATATTTTTTCACAGAAGGTTTATATGTATAATACTTTCATATTTGATGTAAGGATAGTAGAGAAATTGCACCCGTGAAAAGCCAGGGGCGGGTCGCTAGTTATAAATAACACAATTCTGCGCAAATAAACTGACTACTACTTTTTTAAATGGTGAATTCAAATCTCACTCTCCTATAGATTCTATATATCAGTAGATAATGCTCATAACTTTGTTATTTCTTTTTTTATCGAATAACTTCAGTGCCCTGTTTGTATCTGACATGTTAGTGTACCTAGCCTAAAAGAAAATGAATATTATCTATCGAAGGGTTTCAAATCACCCGTACTATAGATTCTATCGATTTTTAAATTACTTTTACTTTTGCAATATAAATCTTCCCCCTTCTTGTAGAGAAAACATCGCATAAAAATAAAGCGGGGTACGGAACTAAGTGAGTGGCCGCTATACGACGCTATGTTAAGCTATTACCAGAAGTTCGAGCCTGACTACTTGGTCAGCTTGGAGACACAACCGCCGTGCGTCTTCGTCAACAGACTTAAGAACCCAAACTCCAAATATTCCAAGTATGGAAAAAAGAATATTGACAAGAACGACAATGAAAATGAGTTTCAATGTAAGTTTTCTTATGCCAATAATTAAAACCTGAGGTACCTACTACGATGTTTATTTATTAGCTCCACAAAAAAGGTTATTTAACTTTAGTTCGTTTCGCATGCATTAATGCGTTATACAATATTAGAATATTTTTACCTACTATTTTTTTTTTTATCTGTATTTTAGCTTTTAGCCTCATGAAAATCATATTTCACGTTATTTTATAAACACACTATTTGAGACAAAGACAAACTATGTAATAGATACATGCTAATCCTAATATGATTAAATTAAATTTAAAATTTTCAGTGTCAAGCTTGATTAATTTACATGTTTCAGTTTAGAATAGAATTAGAAATGACGTGCAATGATTGTTAACGTTATTTGGTTCTCGCTCACACACATTAATTGCGAGCGAGAGGCAGACAGTAGAGCCCCATTTTCTAATCCCATTCTTAAAGTAAATGTGTTGTTCAATAAAATTATTTACTGACAGGGTCTAAGGACATCACAGAGACGTTTATCCAGATCAGGTTGCAGCACGACTGGTTGTTTAGACAGAAGAAATGGGCTTGGAAGTAAGATTATTCACTATACAATACAATACACTTTATTGCACACCAGAAAAAGAAGAACAGATACATTAAATAGAAAAAGATATGTACACAGGGTGGTCTTATCGCACTTGCACTATAAATCACTAGTCTTGTTTTTTTAAAGCGATGCCACTAGGATTGTTCCTGTATCGTGGGTACAGTTTATAGACATAAATCTCACATTCACACACACCCAAATCCGGAACAAGTATCTGCATGTCATACAAACATTTGTTCCGAGCGGGAATCTAACCCGCGACACGTGGCTGTTCCAACCGTGCAGTCTATACTTACCCTTTATTCTTTGGAACTTGATACCCATAAAAATCGATCAATATAAAGGCGAGTAACTTCATAGTATCAGCTATGAATCTTAAGCTACGTTCGGTCTGAAGAGTGAGACATCGTGAGTTCGAACCCCCCTCTTATAGTAATATTGACGTAGAATAACGATCTACTATCACAAGTGTGACGAAATGCGTATCCGTCGTGTTGCGTGTCTGCCGAACTGCGTGTCTGTCGAGTTCTGATTCTGACAAGTTGCGAGTCTATCCTGAGAGATGACGAAATGCGTATTTGACCACTTGCATTCCTGACGACATGCTAGAGATCCGTGTATTCAGATTAGAGGGAGGGGTAAACAGGAGCTTAATTTTTAATTTTTATTAATTAATTTCTCTATTTTATTGTTTGTGCAGTGAGATGGCAAAGATCATGATAAACGAGTATGGATTTCCTAAAACATTGACATCCAGGGAACTCGGCAGGAAATGGGCTGCGACGTTTTCAGTAAGTGATAATTATGTACTCCGTACCTCTGTGAATCTATCTGTGGACCTATCATTACCACTCTCTATCCGCCCAGGGTGACGACAACCTCCTATCGCCAAGAAAAATAACCTAAAATGAGATGTTATGATATTTTAGAATCACGTGGCCGCTCGACAGCTTTGCCATCGCTGTTGGCGATCGGAAATTTTCAACTTAGTTAAGATCCGAGATCCACAGTATATATTGCCGCCAAGTGATACTTAATTATACAACTTTTTATTTATCGACATAGCCTATAGGATTTAAGCGGGTTGAAGTGGCAATAGGCTGGTAATATAAGCCAAAGAACCGAGGATCGTTGGGGTAAACGAGTTCCAGAGTGGCGACCCCGAGTAGGTAGACGTAGTGTGCGGCGCCTCCCGGCCAGGTGGAGCAACGACTTGCGGAAGCTGATAAGTCGATCCGGAGAGCCTAAATCCGGGTTCAGTGGCGCTTACTTTGAGAGGCCTTTATCCAGCAGTGGACGAATGTGGGCTGGTGATAGAACTTAATTACTTGGCAGTCCGATATTATATTTTTGTTTATTTTATTACCAGGAATATCAAAAGGCGAAGGCAACAAACAATAAGAGCTGGGTGTATCACCACTTGTTTGAACTGTATTTGGGTGAATCATCTACTCTCAGTTTAAATCCTATCGTTGATTGTAAGTACAAAGATTCTCCAGTTACTAATTTAGAAATATTATATATACTTCGTCTAAACTTTTCTTGGTTTCGTATAATTTGAATTTAAACTGTAATAAATTATACTGAATAGCGGCTGCCGCAGCTCTCGAATCATTTCATGAACGTAAAATTCCTTTCTAAGTGCCGTACAGTACGTAATCGGCGCTTTCACTGTCTTAACGACATCGATTTAAAAGGGCAGTTTATTAGCATTGCTCTAACTAACTGACATTGCGATATCATGCATATTCTACTAGCCATCCATCGCTCGCCTCCCTACAAGATAAGTTTGGGCAACTTAGTAGTAGCCGGAAAAAATAAGCAAAATGTTTCTGGACCCCTCTAAAATACTAAAAATATGGGATTTTTCTAACAGGGCAAGAAGAATGGGTCTTCAACTTTATCAGCGCCAGAACAGATGTCGAACATTTGTTTAAATCATCATTAAAGGATCCAAAACGTGGATGGCGGTATGTAAGATAAGATCAGTGACCATAATTGAATTTACCTACGTTTTTTTTCTTTAAATATTATAAAATAATCAAATATTTTCTTATTTCTATTTAGCGAGGTTGAGAAGAGATTGAGGGTTATTGGCATTCCATTGGACCACAGTTTGTTAGATTTGCAGGAAATCTGGGTTCATCTGCTGAAAACATTTAGGGTAACGTTCTTTGTCAATCTTTTATTACCTACATATTTTAACAATAAGAAACTAATAGAAACTAAACTGTGATATGATTTGCATCGAGTTCAAATATTAAATTTCAAAATAAACCACTGCACTTATATTATGTTAAGTCCTTTTGAAACGATCTTTATAAAATCAAAAAAATAATTGTAAAATTTTCTTTTTTTTAAATTACCTTTATATGCTTCAATATAACTTATCTCAAAATGCATTTAAATTACTCTTGTCATAGATAAAAATAATATGCTTTGCATTTTTAGTGGAAAACGAAATTCGCAAATAAAGGCATTTTGAACGAACAATGGCCGTACTTCGAGGCTATGAGTCGATATTCCGAAATACAAGAAAAACACGCGATCAAAAAACAAAAGGTGCATGACACTCAGGATCATTACGCTGACTTAGCCAATGATGACGATTACGAAGATGATATGAAGTTATTAGATCTAAAGCAAAGATTACAGCTTCAAGTGAAACCTAAGTTTGAAGCAGATTCTGATCAATGCAGATCGTGTTCCAATTTAGAAGCTTGCGTGGACTTATTCAAACAAGAAGCTGACGATGATTTCGATGTGGCCTACAAGCTGAAACTTATAGGAGGGATTGAGGTAAGACTATTAAATAAGGCTTCACCTTTTACTGATGACAAAAAAATACATTTAAATAAAACATTTCCAAGTCACTTACAATTGTGTGTTGTTGTCGCAGGTAGAAAAATCTGATAATTTACCATCACGAATATGTTTAAACTGTCTCCGAGAGATAGAGAACGCTTACAAATTCAGGCGGAAATGTCAAGACGTCGACAAACAACTCCGCTGTACGCGGAAGCAAATCAAAGTCGAAATAATAGACCAACACGAACAAACCGAAACGCAAGATGATCCTAAGGAAGAACACGATATTCACGATGCAGACGAGATTGAAGTCACTGTTGAACCAGACACTAGCGAAACAGTTGAAGAAAGTCAGAAAAACAAATCAAAACTTAAAGTGAAGAAAGAGAAAATCATAGCAAGAAGGAAAAGGATCCGCAAATTGAAATACGACTATTGGAAAATTTGCGAAGTGTGTGGGAAACATACACGAAATCTCGTGAGTCACTTAGACACACACGCTACAGACAAACTATACTCCTGCGACGTTTGCGACAAAAAGTTTAAATTTAAGAGTGGTTTGGTTATACATAAAGCTGTCCACGATCCCACGCCAAGAAAGACTTGTGAAGTTTGTGGAAAGACGTTCCATATCTTAGCGCAGTACAGACGTCACTTCGTCTACCATGCTAATGAACGAAAATATGGATGTGAGACATGTGGAAAAAGATTTAATACTTTAGACATTTTAAAGGTTCATTATAGAACACATACGGACGAAAGACCCTTCAGTTGTCAAGAGTGCGGCAAAACGTTCAGAACGGCCGGGTGTGTAAGTAGACATAAGCGAATTGTACATAGAAATGTTAAAAAAGTTCAATAAATTTAATATGGGAGTCGGCCTTGTTTGTTTGATTTGCTCTTTCGACCCCTTTATCGAATGTATTGCTCACTCGGAGATATCGATATCATTTCTTAATTTCTCACTGAATCTTGTTATCATTATACCGTTGTATTATAGTTTCCTTGAAATGACTTCACTATTTAATTAAACTTTAACACATGGGACATAAATTAAGGAATTTTGCGAAGGAGTGAAATTTTATTGTCTTGTAACGGGGGTAATAAAATATAACCGCATAGTTCTTCAAATCAACACTTATGTTGACTTAACCGAAATTAAGAGAGCAACGTCCTAAGATACTAAACCTGTGTTTACGATGGTCTCATCAACGGAAGTGATTTGACTTAATTATAGAACAAAAAAACATTGATTGTAAATAACTTTAACGTGACCGGTGTCTGTGAACAGTTTATCCTTAATAGGAGATTTACGAACTGTGCGTTGATTGACCGATAGTGTCCAAAAATACAGGCTCTCAACCCTTGGAATGTTGATCGAAATGTACTTCAATAAGTGATTATAAGCAGGCGCATTGACGGCCCTGTAGCGGCGCCGGCGCAGCTCTATAAAGTTCATCGTCAGTTCGCAGCGGACAGCGCGCGCGGACGCAGTCTCGCACTCTCTAGCTAATTTAGAATCATCACCGCGCACGACCCAGTGCTAAACTAAAACGAACAAAGGGTGCTTCCTAGTTTAATTTAGAATTAAAAGGGCGCCATGGCGGGATATAGTCTGGTGAGTTTGATTTATTATTAATTTTTTGGTGGTGTCATTTTAACAGAGATGCGATTATAATAACTTTAATCGAACGTGTCGCTCATGATTACCATTTTAAATTAGATGCTATAATAAAATGACACAGGTACACGATAGTCGTTCATAGGCATTAGTTAATTAACTACATTCGTTCATCCATGCATGGGAATATGTAGACTTCCTTCTTCTTAAGATGTTTCACAATTTAATTTAAGATTTCCGTTAATTAATATGGATATAAAAATATTTCCTGTATGCGCATTTACATGTGCGACGTTCCAACTGTTAAAAACAGGAACCAAAATATGCTCCGTAAGTTACATTACGTAAGGAAGCTAAATGGAACTTGAGCCATAGGATAAAAAAAGCATGGTTGAATAGAAATTGTTGATTGAAGTTACAGTAGTCTACCTATTTAGTAGCCAAATAAATAAACTGTAGCAATAATTAAAAAATATGTAAATACGTAATTGGATGTAATAATCAAGCTGAACTTTGTTACAATAGGTATGTAAACTATAATCGGATCAAATTAAGTCAAAGCAATTTATTAGCGCAACCATTTGTTTATCGCTTGAATTGCTTATTAAAAAACAAAGTAGACGATATAGAGTTTAATAACTCTTCAAAGTGAACTGCGTACTGTTTTCACACTTGTGACATTATTGCCCAGGAGCCATCAATACGAAAGTTTATTGCCCTAAGGTGTTGCATTAACGCGTGCTTTTCGCACCTTCTCAAGCACGTTTTGCGCACGCGCATATTTAACGACAACTTAGTTTGTTTTGCGACAGCGATAATTGGACCAGAAACGGGGCTTTGTTGCTTTTAAAATTTCCTCATTGAGTACCGTGGTACTGTTTGTTTGTGAATCTTCAGCAACAAATATAATCATAAACCTAAGTGTAGGTACCTACTATTTGCGCCTGTTGTTTTGTTTTGTGTAAATAATAAAACTGAATAGATTTAGATAGAGTCGTATCCAATATAAAAATAATGGGTACCTAATCAAAAATTACACAATGAAACCGGAAATATTGGACCTAATATTTTATGTTATTTAAGTACAATTTATTATTATAGATAACTACAAATTTTAGGCCAGTATTCCCTACGTTATTTGTAGGTACATAAGTAAGAATCATTATTTTAAATAACATCACCCCGTGAACTTCCTGCTGAACATTGGGTAGATATTAGTATTATTTCAACAAAGATAATGTGAACAAAACAGCGGAAAATATATGACACAGGACCGGCTAATGAATTACATAGCTCATTAGGAACTTATCCGTCTACATGACTTGCCTGGATCCCGGCCAAGGTCTCCACACGCCATTTCAGAGCTTAGACTCCTTTCGCTTTGTGACACGTTTACTTCGAAATAGGATTACGCATAAGAACCCAATGCCCCGAACAATAACATTTGTCAAAAATTCGCATGTCTCAGAGGCAAGGTTTGGATAAATTTATTTATTAACAATGTAGAAAAGGTTTCTTTGTCCCAGTTTCATAGAAAAACGACTCATGATATTCATATGAAAGCTTTAGACACTATCCGATAAACCTCGGTATGTAAAATTGAAAATTAACAATGGAAATACGGAAATAAAGGATTATTACAGAGGGTTCATAAAAAATAGTGAGCGTAATTTAACTGAAAGCCGTAAAATGAACGTGAAAGTGACTAATTATGCATTACAAGAGTAAATTTCTAAATTGACGTGTAATTTCAATTCATTGCAGAAAGCGCACATAATTAAGAATTTAAGTGGGATGCTTTGTAGATTCCAGAATTGTAGATATCCAGAGATGCATCTCGATCGCGGATATCTATGATCTCGATCGATCGTCGACAGAATTTATAATCAAAGTCAAAGATTTTTATTTCAACTGGCCTTTTGCAGGCATTTTCAAAACGTCGTGATTCTAGGTGCACGATTCCAAGTGGGTTGGTCCTGGAGAAGATACCGGCAAGAAACTCCATGGATACTCTTTTCATAAACCAACTTTTCCGATTGAAAATTAGGCTGTTTTTTAACCAGAAGATTTGTTACCCAAGAATGGAAAAAACAAGTGCGTCCCAATTAAGTGCAGGGTCGAAGATGGTTTGCAAAAGCTGTGGGTTTGCACTAAGCATTACCTGTGTAACCGTAGAGCTACAGCTGGTATAATAGTTCTTTGACATAGCTTCACCAAACGTGATACTTACCTATATGCAGGCTGTACGAGGGGCGTCCTGCCACTAACCGACCGACATTGCCGACCGATAAATAGATTCCTTAGATTGTGGGATTTTTCTGCCTTCGGGAATCTTCCGCGTCATATTGTGAACTTCATATTAAACGGATTTGGTTTTATGGGCTTTTAATGTCCAAAACCGTAACTGACTCTATTAATTCAATTTTTGATGAAATATTTTGGATACGATACCTACTGGGGTTATATCAGAAGCTAGAACCCTGTCGTCTGCAATTTTCCCTGTCACTATACCTTCAGCGGTTGGGAAAGCTGTAAATGAACAAGAAATAGAGTATAGGGTCCATCACACTTGCCTGTGGGACAGCTTGGATCTTGCGTAACCGAGTTAATTTCTCCTGGCTTAACAAGGAAGGAATTCTCATGAATGTATGATCTTACGAAGAGAATAGATAGCGGGTAACAGGTAGAAGCTTTCTTTTTTACAGTGGTCCATCATGCCATACTCAATTAAACGCTTGAGAGGTGTCCAGAGAGAGAGCGTATGACATTATAAAGTTTCCCAAAGACTTGCTTTTTCTACGTCGTTGTTAGTCCAATTCCTTTCTTCCACTCTTGCGACTCTTGGTTACTAAGGGCACTACCTTCGTCTCAGTAAAAGCCTTTGTGTAGCTCTAAACCTAGATAGGCTATTGATAGATTTTCGTAGTTCATAAACAGATACAGAGTAGGAAATGTTTTATCAAAGTCTGAATCATTTGTGTTATCGATGAAATGACTATTACACATGGTCTCAAGCGTGTTTATCATTGGGTTAAATAAGCATTTTCACTTGCCGCTGTAAGCGATAAGCATTAGCAAGTTCATTTGGCAGCAGTCATGCCTTGGATAAATGATAGTTCTTCACAATTTCATGTCTGTCGGTGGTAGTGTGGTGGTTAGTCGTCATTGCATATTCATCATACAAATGACTACCCACAAAACCACGGGTATCTATGCACAGAACAATGAAAATAGAGTTTCTATGAATTTCTATGATAGTCGTTACGAGTAGTCAGAAGCCCAATAAAATTAAAAGTCTGAAAATCGGCTGGTAGACCGGTTGTTAAGAGTTTCGGGCTAGTCAGCTAAATCATAGGGATTATAAGTAATTGAATTGCGAGGGTCGGATGGCGCTAAATTATAGTATATCTTAGTATTCAGTTGCATCGGGTTAGACTAGCCGTGCCCAAAATAGTTGGGAAAAAAGGCTAAGAGATGACAATTAAGTAAGGAGATAAATTTAATCTCTACAAACCAACTAATGTCCAACCACAGAACATAGAATAGTTCTGTGTTCTGTGTGTCCAACATAATGTTGATAATTTTGGGTAGGTACTTATTTTCAGAGCTTCAGCTGTGATTAGATACTCATAATATAGTACAGTGCGCGCAGGAGTTCATCTTGTGTCTGCATAGCAAGTATATCTAATCATGACGTTATCCAGGTGCATTAGCATTAGTTTTATAGATCTTCTAACCTGTTCATAAATACCTTCTATCTGACTTCTATCTTATAATGAAACCATGCTGACTTGGTAACCCTTTCTACATGGGCATGCTCGACAGCACATTTAGGTATCTATATTTACCAATGTGATGTCCTATGTGGAATATTTTTTTTCTTCTTTTCTTTCTTTCAAACCTAAACACATGTAGGGTAGGTAGGTCATGTAGAATAAGTAGAGTTCGTATTGTTGTAGGCAGGTCTTGTTGTGCCTACTGTACACTCAGTTCCCTGAAGACTGTATTAATGTAAATGTGCCTTCAGCCCTAGAAACTATCTAATCGAGTCAAGCCTAACGTTCAACTTAAATTAATACTTCGATAGATACACACAAACATTGTGCATTGATCATCACATTCATATTTCTTTATTTATTTTTCTCCTTGTCGAAACTATTTATAACTAATAACCGAAATCGATGGCAATCTATAACATTCACTGGTTACGTCCATCAATTGCCTCATACATCATACAACCAAGTACACTTGAACGAAGAAAAATGGTTATTTTATTGGTCGCTTACAACATCCCGCAGTTCCATTGACATGATTGAAGTTCTATGGCCAAAATCATTAGAACCCCCATAACGAATTGACAGCATAGAATCGAAGGTCTCAAGTAATTGAAGCTGATTGGTAAGCTCATAACAGTTGTCCCTAATCTGTGTGCCCACAACAGGTTCATATCGAGTCCACGCTTCGAATGTAGTCATTGAAATGTAATCGAGAGATACGGCACAATATTGTAGGTACCCTTATTGGGTCAAGTTAATGCTAAACAATACCTATTTGCTTAGTAGATACAGTAGACAGATAATATTGAATGACTGTGTTGACTGCGTTGATTTATCTCTCGCTAATGTCGTTTCGCGGTACTGCTTGCTGTTATCATGTTTTCCCGTGGGAATTAGATAATGTAAACCTGTCTACTTTTTCATCACTTAGTGTTTTCTTTGTCTATCACGTCTGTTATGCTCGAAGAGCCTGTCTGAAAATAAATTGGGTTTTCTATTGGAATTAGATACCTTATGGTTTTTAATTACTTTTTATGAATGAGTTTTCATTTTAACTAGGTATTTATTAGAGCAGTTTAAAACGCAACTTTCGCCTGGAGTTAGTGCAGCAGACTCGTTCGGAAATACGTGCTCGGGAATTCATTTCCTTCCATTCTTCACTTTATTTAATAGCCAAGTCTCGAGAGCTCAGACCTATGAACGAAAGTTATAGCAGTCGTAAGAATGGACTCATAGAAACAGGCCTGTAATTAACAGTGTCCATTATGGTGGTAAGTAATGTACTCTTATTTTATTATCTACTCATCATTTAATAAGACAACTAGGGGAAGGGCGGGCAAGTTGCATATGAATCTTTTCAAATCATCATAGCTTGTTCATTTTAAAGAATTAACGGATCTTCTTTTAATGAAATAATCAAGTATTTAATAGTATTTAATTATCCATACGCATAAAAAATCTATCTCATATAATTAGACGATAATGGCACTATAAATAAAAAGTGGTATTTATCCATCTTGCCCGCTATACGCATATATGTATATGTATATATATACATTTCCTAGCTAGTGCGTAACTACTTGGTTATTATGGTAATAAATTCATTTAGTCGAAGAAATTACATCATGTATTTATGATATCTACATGGTATCTAGATACCTACAAGTAATTTGAGATAAAGATCATTAGAATAGGTAGGTGTTACCATGTATTGATATGACAAAATATTCAGCTATTAAATATTTATTGCTCATTAAGTCAAAGCATTTCTATTATATGCAAGAATTTAAATTGAAGGTAGTTATTAGAATGTTCAAAAGCCTATAAAGCATTTATTGCTGGTAATAAACCGCTAGTTAGACACATTAATTCATAGCAGGTCTTCAACTCTACATTGGATGGGGTCACCGGCTACGCTCCATCCAATAACTACTACTTACCTACCTACGTGTCAATAAATTGATCGAGTTTTAAAATATCAATATATCGAATGTCGCCTATTATTATCATTAGAATTTTTAAATGTACATTCTAATGTTATGATTGTACAAGCACTACTAAAGGTTCGCGAGCACAGTCACAAAGCTCGAAGTGTCTAGAAAACTAAAATAGATAAAGCCACTAACACGGGGCACATAACAGATAAGAGTTTGAACTGGTTTTCGTTCGTACATCACATATAAGAATACACTTAAACCAGAACTTCCTTATCATATGAAGTCAACAAAACGCTACAAAATTAACGATTGTTTAAACATTAACATTAAACTTGGACATGTTTTTAAGCGGCGCCGATGTAAACTAGGAAGTTGCCAAAAGCGCCTAAGTTCAAATCCTAATAAAAAAGAGTGTGCTGTGCATGTGCATAGACTCTTACCGTTGTGTTACCGTAGCAATCTACAATGTTCGTGTTCGCTTTTGTGTTCGCATACGATGACTTTGTGTGAGAGGACAGAAGCCTCGGCACGTGCTCAAAATATCAATGCCATCCATCTGTGCATGAACGCACCCGGTTCCGGCAGAGTCCAGCAGTGCAGACCACATGCGTAAATACCTGCAGACAGTGTAGTGCGCTAGAGATACAAGAGTGCGGTACAACTTAGCTACCGACTGACTCACAAGATCGTGAGGTTCTAAAAGCAGACAAATCGGCGAGATAGCCATCCAACAAAGCTGAAGTTACTACCGTTTCATCCATACTTCTTAGTAATAATAGGTAAACGGCACGATAACGCAATGGCCAAGACATTGGCTCCCTGCACTACGTGTCGCGGGTTCCATTCCTACACGGAAAAAATATTTGTAGGTATGGATGTTCCAGTTCAGGGTGTGTCTGCATGTGAGTCGTATATTTGTAAAACTGCACCCACGATACAAGAGTAACCCTAGTACCTTTGAGACAAAATAAAATAACCGATTCGTCAACCTAAATTGTGCAGTCGTAGTAGGTAGTTTAATAATATGCCTCCTGATGTTGCTAGAAAGTGAATACCTAGGCACCTATCACTAATTCACACCTCCATATTTATCTGTAAGTTTTTCATTTCGGTACAACTTCCGAAAGTTCGCAGAATGACAAAAAATCTAGTCAAATAATATTTGTTATGAAATCGATTCTCATTGCTAACCTCATCTGAATAGAGCATAAAATAACGATTCATAAGTGGTCTCCCGCTAAATAGACCATTCCTAATCGTGACGTTAGTGTAATGTGTATTCTAAGTGCCATCGCAAATCGTATCTAGTTATTGGGGAGTCAATAGCGAGGCACGGGGCTTAGGCCCCTTAGGATACTTAGGTATATAATGGTAGAACCAGAGTCCACTCCCATCCTAGAGTTTGAACTGTTTGTACCTAAGCAAAGTTGTAAATATTTTCTCAAAGCGAGAGCTAGGTTTCAAATATATCCGTCACTTTCCAACGTCATAGGTATACGTATCAATAAATATTATAGTTTAAAAAAAACTAAAGAAAACGCTTTTGTCATCGAAACTAAACGTGTATGCAAAATTTCAGCTCAATCGGAAATCGGGAAGTGGGTCAAAAACTTCCAAGATTTTTTTACATCTTTTGTTATGTTTTTGTTAGTTAGTTACAGGTGAAGCTAATAAAAGCGTTTTAAAAAGAGGAGGCTTTCTTACAACCTGGGTTTTTCACTTTTAAATCATTTGATTTACAAAACTTGCTCATAACCATCTTTTATAATAAGACAAAGCAACATCAAAATGTCTCCAAATGAAAATAAGTGACCAACTTGCATTACCTAGTTCATAAAAAAATTTAATACCGAGAACTTCATCCATCCGAATGCAGGAGACAGCCATGTAGATAAAATTATGTAAACTGTAATATAGATACAGCCTATACTTAAATACCTATGTCTTTAACTTAAAGGTCCATCTAATGATCTAAGTGTAAGGTCGGTGCATTTGTGCTGTCAATCCCGCAATTTATGTGTCCTGATAATGTGATCTAATGCACTCAAGCCGACTAACGATCTCGTTTAAGATATACGAAGATAGATCTAACTATATATTAATCCGTACAACTAAGTAAGAAGTACTTAGGTACTTACTTACTATGTATACACGATACCAGATACTATAGCAAATATCACGATTTTCTTTTTTCTTTTAATACCAAATGGTTTTGACACATGGTAGGTCGGTACATACATATTCCTAAGAATTATTAATTCCTAAAGAATAATTACTTAGGTATTATTTTAGTCTGAGATGCCTCGCCAGAACTTATTCAGAAGTAGGATAGGAATTAATTGAAGTTCCAGAACCACTAGGTATGTATCAGTAGCGAAGGGTGACCGTTTTAAAAGGGCCGTCCCAAAAATGCCCTCTAATAATAGCTGCTAGACAAAAAACCATACCGTCATATCTGGAAGAGCTCAACCTAACTCAATAACAGACCATATTACGTTGGTCTATGCACTAACCAATTCCGAAAGGGAAGCCGATGGGAATCGGGTTGTATGGACTCTTCGCCACTGCTAGGTAGGTACCTACATCGTTTAGCGTCGATTTTACAACTAAAATAAATCTGCTCAGTCAGTTTGCTAATAAAAATCTATCAATTCCTATTAACTGAGGCCTGAGGATTCCTATTAGCTGGCAAATCACGATATAATATATCATTGAACTGTCCAATCATATGAATAAAACCCCATGAACCCACCATGATCTGTGAGCTCATGGTTACTCATAGTCACGACTCGGTTTAGGCGTTGGATATATTCAAGTTATTAAAGTTGGCGCTTGTCCCCAGAGACTATGGTGGGTCGCTGTCGCGCTGCTGGTATGGAGTCCACACACACACTGCCGAGAATTCACGTAAGTATACTGTTTTCTCATGTATGTAGTAGTGCTTATGTAACTAACTAGCATTTCCTTCTATTTGAACCTCCACAATGCGCCAATGGAGCTCGCGCATTCATGCTTTGAGACAGCCGCATAGAGTCGCATTGCGGGGTCCTATACCTGTTACCGCATAAATTCTTTAAAATTAATCATGAACAATAATTGAGATATTTAGAAGGGCATAAATAATCATAAGAAAGGAACGCGTATATTCAATAAAAGCAACTTACACAAGGGAAAAACTTCGGCAGCTAACAAAGACTGTGCAGAAATATTTTCTTTGTGTTCTGCAAAAATTTCTTTGTATTCAGCGGCCAATATAACGAAAACATTTCCAAAATTTTACAGTCCATAAATATTTTAAAATTAGTCTTTGGACTGTAAAATAAACAGACGCGAAACTGTTTACGAGGCAATCGACGTTTTGCGTAGAGCTGGCGTTTTGCGGTCGGAACTAATTTTAGGTACACACTATTTGTAAGGTGCTGAGGACAGCTGTTAAAGCGGTCGACGGATTATGAAATAATTACTACAGAATTCTATGAACACTTCTATTTATAAGAGGTTTAATTTTAATAAATATATGAAGTTGCTGCGAGTATCGAGACACATACATCAAAGCATTTTCTACTGAAGTTCTTTTTATGCCTTCCAAAGCATAAATGTAGCTGAAACTTTAAAATATGAAAAAAAGACTTGTGTTCTTTCATAATTCGTATCTATAGTAGACATTTAATGTCTGATGAAATCCAATGACGGCGTTCGTATATCTTCAAATAATATTTATATCTATCTCTAACCGAAGTGCATCGTCAGATAATGCATGGAAACCCATAAATCTTCATTAAACGGTTTGTTAGGAAGGCCAACATGAAACCGTTTCTATTTAGGTACTGATTGATGTTTCATAAATAGAGTTTACTAAATTAAAAATTTATTTAGTCGACATGCGTACCTACATTGATCTTTTAACGATGCCGATGTAGATAGTTCGATATTTATGACATTCAATAACAACTAAAATTAACCTGATTTTGTTTTGTTTAGACCGATGATTCGCGTAATTTTTATAGTATTGGCGTTTACTTATCCTCATACCTTATAGCTACTACATCCTGCACCTGCTAATTAAATAAAAACATCGTCTATTGTTTTTAATTTTAATTAGGCAGTACCGATAATAAGTATAAACATCGCAACCGCAGCCCGACCTTTCATCCTATTCTATGATGCGTAAATTATTCCATACACCAAAGTGCTTATTGTAATGCCAGCTGGAATGCATTATTCTGCAGTGCAGTTTAGTAACTAGAACTTGAGCTAATAATATACACTGCGCCAGTTCTGTTTTCTGCATTTCTTTGTATTTTAGGCGTACAGTTACCTGCCTCAAAATAGCTGCGACATCTCGACTTGCGTTTTATGGACTGTGACATAGAACGTGTTGGTAATATGAGTGGGCTAATTGATTCTGTACCTTTTTTATGATTATTATTTTAAACATTAATATCTATAATTATGCATACGTATGTATTATTATGTTTTTTGTCCTCTTTTATCAGGTGTACAATAAAGAGTATTTCTATTCGATTCTAACGATAAAGGCTTTTCACATTAAATTTTTTAACATCTTTAATCTCATCTAACTAGTTACTTAGTCGCAGTCATTTGTCTTCGCCCACTCCTAAATCTACGTAGTAATCCGTTAGCATTGCAATTTCAAAATGTAATAGAGGTAATAGATACCTATATCCAATATGATTTAAACTAACTTGGTCTATTTTTCCAATCTCGAAATAAATAGGCACTATAAAATCTTACAAAGAACCTATGTATTTTTATTTTCCTAATAAGTCCATCATCGAGGTTAATGTGATGCCAATACCTATAAGCACGTCTTAAATTAGTCATGTCTAACCAAACTAAACGTTAAGTGTGCCTAAACATCGCAAACAAATTCAATATTTGGATACTAACAGCAATTGTAACGGTATTTTGATCCTGATTGTTCATAGCCTCCATATTTCACGGCTCACCATTAGGAGTCTACGCCTATGTACATCTATTTCTTTCTTTGACAATAAAGCGTTTAATCATAAAATTAGAACCTATTTGACTCATCATCGTCAAATAACAGTTCTTCTACTAATCTCGGTTTATGTACCATCACGCTGTTAGACTTGAAAGGATAGGTAGAGATGTTATTGCATACAGGTACGACTGGTACAAAGTTCTCTGGCAATAGATATTTGTTTACCAGCCACGTAGTTACTAACGTTTCCTATTTGAAATCTAGGGATCGAACTTAAGACCTGCAAAGAGGGAGCGACTGTACATTCTCCAATTAGGCAAATTCTCTATTGTAATCGGTTTTACCCCCTTATTACTGGACATAGTAGCTGTATCCATAAATAATGTACGTTCTTTGAATTGGAAATCGATTTGTAAATTAAATATAGACCGTTTAGCTCACAGAAGGTAAACAGCACAATTTGTAACTGTAACTACAAACGTAATAACTGGAGCAATTATAAGAATCGGCCAGATCACTATATCTAGGGACCTATTCGAAGAGCATGTGGAATTAGATCAATATGATAAACAGACCTGCATTGAATAAATATGGAAATTAGGTACCTTTTTTCTATTTTTGAATTCATTTCCGAGATGTCGATTTATAAACAAACAGACGAGTCATTCGATTTATCATTATTAGCTATTAAGTACACTGGCAAGATAATATATGGATATGACATTAATAAGCATGTTGCAAATCCTGGATAAGAATTGCTAATGTCGTGTAGTCGGTTAACAAAAGCTGCGGACGACAAACTTCCAGCCGCTGAAACTTCCCAAATTCCAAGGTCCCCCGATTGATGACCACCACAATTTTATTAAAACACAACAGAACGTTGCTGCCTATTTACTTGGACAAGTACCTATTTAATGCATAACTCCCAGCTTGATCATATAAAATATAATATGTTTGTCACCTCAGCATTTTAACTTTAACCACAATCTATTTAGGCACGAAGACATCAGAGAAGCAATGCTGTCGCTAGTCCACATGATCCGGATGTCCGAAGACAAGCTGGAGAGGCACGAATTCAGAGAAAAGGCCCTCGGCGAACAACTCAAGAAAATGCTGAGCGGCCTCGACAAGAAACACAGAGCTTTGGAACCTTTGAAAGGCATGATCTCAAGGCTAGATGAACGGTTATCGAACGTAGAAACCATACTGTTACAGGTTTGTATTTTATAGATCGATAGTCTGATTCGTGAATGTAGATATCGTTTGTAATAGAAAATGGCCACAACGCTGTCGCATAATGTACGATTGATAGGAATGAATGAGTGGAATCTGGTTCCTACATCAATGTCACGGTGGTAACGAGTTGCGCTATTAGAATTTTTCTTAAAGGACCAGAAATCTAACATTATTATCCTGATCTTATTTCCAAACCTGTATTCAATTGAAGAGATTTTGAGAGTTCATTATACTTTATTTGCAGAAAGAAGAACGAGAGAAGTCATCCCAGACCAAAATCAATGAAGCACTTGAAAGTATACAAAAAGCTCTGGTCGCAATGACGCCGGTGGTGGCGCCCCCTGCGGATCTGGACAACAACTTGTCGGCTAATGATGATGCCCTTCAGAGGAGGCTGGACGCCACTGACGCTAAAATTGACGCTGTCAAGAAAGAAATCAAAGGCTTGAAGAGCAGTTTAAGTCCGGTGAGTCCATGAAGTGACTAATACAATACGGCAGTTTTGTTCTGGATCAAGAGTTACAACAGTCCCTCATGTCACGTCACTTACATTAAAAAAAAATACTTTTTCCTCTAGTTGTTCTCCTGTATCGTGGGTACAGTTTACAAACATACATATTACATGCAGACCCGGAACATCTATCTGTAGGCCATATAAATAGTTATTTGTTTCGTGTGGGGATCGAATCCGCGACATGTAGCGCAGAAAGCCATTCGCTTAGCCACTGCGCCAACCGTGCCGTTAATTAATTGCTTGGTCTCAAAACTCCATACTTTCCAGGATCTGCTTCGCTCTATGTGTTTAGAAGTAGCTTCAGACATGAACCCGTTTGAGAGACACATAACCGAAGCAGAGAAACTTCTGAATAAGTACGAGATGAAGTTGATTGAGTACAATGGAACCAAAGTGCAGACAGACTTCGTGCCGCTGAACGATGTGTCGCTCGCTGATGAAGCGTGGCACAGCAAGATGAGTGAAGGTTAATTTACTTCGATTTCGTTTCTTTAATTTCGTGTTGATCGTGGTTTAGTGGCCTACGCGCCATTTCATCAGTTTGTGCGTTCATATTCAATTTATATCATGTACTTTTTTTTATTCCAAAATGGTAGGTTAACTTAACTGTTAACTGGTTTTATCACCCTCAATACAAAATTTTGTCCCTAGACATATGTTCGAGTATTTTTATAAGAATTGATGAACATTTTTGCTTGGACCCTTTTGCGTAGCCAACAAGACTCGAGATTTTAATTGCTTTTGAATAATGTATGCTATAGGAGTCATGCATAAATCCTTTCTCATTATCATAATGAATACGTTTCCACGTTTAAGTGTTTAATTTCCCAGTGATGGAGCGCCAAGAGACGGAAATAAAGAAGATTCAGCGGTTACTGTCTGATGCGGAGAGCATGTGGAAGGATCTGCCGAGGCTCGCCGACTTGCATCGCTCCACCAATCAGACTCTCGAAACTGTCTCCAACGCCACGGAAACCATGCTTATTAACAATGAAATGGGTAAGTTCCATTCGTCAGCTTAATATTTCAATAGAATTGGACTTTATGCTATCAGAAATAAATTGGTCTCTAGTCTACCAGTGTAACTAAGTTTTCCTATTAGCAAAAAATGTAAAGCTTCATCATCTAGTAAGGGTGTTTGATGTTTCTAACCAAAAACTTTCGTGGTTTCCTAGCTGTAGTCAGTAGCGACACAACATTGTTGATTCTTTCAGAAATAACGGTTATTTGTTTTGTGGATTATCGAAGTAGGTACTATACCTACTGAAGAATGTTGAAGTTGTGCAGTTTTCTGATTTTCATTATGTCGGTGTGCTCGATTGTGCTGTCGTAACTCTTGGTAAAGAAGCAATAACTAAGACTCAATTATCGAATGCCACTTAGGTATATCGATTACGAAACTTGGTGCGTGCATCCGACGCCCGACTTATACAAATTTAAATATCAAACAATAAGTTTGTAATAAGTTATTTGGGCAGCAAATCTTTAAAGTAAAAGGATGTCCTATCTATAGGTACCTATAGGACGGTGTCTCTGTGGTGTCCGTCCTAGAATTAGGGCCTCGTACCTATAAAATTGATATGGACGGCACCGTTGACACGGTCGTAAGCGATTGGCTTTTTCTTCTGTTGTTCAAATTGCCAATCGGAGCGATTTTTAAAGCATACTGCGCAATGTACATTGTTGAACTGTCAAAATTGACTTAAGTCCGATTACGAGCGTGTATAGTGTTTACCCTCCGGGTCGTGGGTTCGATTCCCGCACGGAACATTTGTATATTGGCGTCGATTCTGTTACGGATTTTGACAGTACAAAACTAGACTAAAGGCATTTCACTCTCTTTTTCTATTGATACAGAAAGAGACAAACTCCCTTAGTTTTGTCAGAGTGCGCAACAGAATTGTCGATAATGATAGTTGTTCCGGGTCTGGGGGTGTGCATGTGAGATGTACCTAAGTACGAAAACCGTAACCACGATACAGATCGTCCGATTATGTAGGTACCGCGTAAGTACAAAAAAAATTTTGAGCTTTCGCGTCTATTAGGTAATTGCCATTCACGATGGCTATCTACCTGAAACAGACGCGAAAAATCAATTTTGATTTTTGTAGTACCTACATACATGGTTTTTAACTATGTTAGTTACGCGGTATGGGACTATCAACGACAAGATATTTAAACCAAGGTCAACGCACCGATAGCTCTTTTTAAAAAAAACTCAATGCGGTGGTGAATGATTAATATTTCAGCTGTGAGTAAAATCGTGTCGAAACTGCGTGAGATGGGCGACCGGCTGGTGGCGACTAACGAAGACATCCAGCGAAGTCTTACGCAGAGCAACACCATGACAGAACGCGCCTACAACGACATCTCAAGGAGCTACGAAACGTTGCGCACTGAGGTGATACAGCTTTGAAATATTGTAGTAGAGTTCGATACTATCAACCTAATCCACTGCTAATGCAGAAGCAGTGGTGGCCCAGTGTTCGTTGCCCCATCATTCGTGTCCAGTAGGACAGATTTATTCATGAGTGCACAAATAATCTAAGACTTGTGACATTCACAGGACCGCACTGAACTTGCGTAATGGATAACGGCTGTCCCTCTCAAAGAGGAGGTCTGACACTCGGCAATAGGAACACTGAGAGGCTTACTTATAATGAAAATTATGTACTACGTGCTACAAATAAACACGTCTTCTTTTTTGCTATCGTCCGCCTGGCTTTGGCGGAGGGGTGTGCCGGATTCCTACGGGCTAAACTTCAGAGCAATACGGATAAACTCGCTACGGTGGTCCGCTTTCGGCACTATAGAATAGAATGGAATTCTTCTAGTTAAGGGGGGGGGGGGGGATTCAGGTTTAGGTTTTTCCTAGTTCTTTAGATGATGGACTTCGGGAATAAGCCCACCTGTTAGGGCATAACTCGGGGCTAGACTATAAAGAGATACTGTAAGAGATAGAGGTAGGGGGACCCCCAGGCACAAATAAACACCCTATTCTATCTCCGCATATACAGGTTCAACTGCTGTCGAAGAGCGAGCAAGTGATCTTGGATACGGCTGACAACGTAGTGGCCACCAAGAAACGCATCGAGTATGGCGTGCACCAGATACTGATGGAGGTCAGCGAACTCATCAAAATGCAGCACAAGAATATGAACAAGACTGTCAGCGTCAAGTGAGTTAATATCCGTTACTTTGTATGAATAATTCAAACTTTTAGAAAATATAAAATGCATATTTGACAATATGAAAACGTAGAATGGACTACTGTCAATTTGAGCGCCAAAGACTCCAATTTAATAAAGCACACTCTAACCGGGATATAAGTAGGTAAAAGGAAAAAGACAAACTATTGTGTGAGGTAGGTAAATTACGCCCAATAGTTCGATAATTACACATAGTATTTGAAAGGTTAGAAATAAATACCTGGACTGCCTCATTGGTTCAGTGGCGGCAAGCGCAGCTGTTGAACGTGGGGTCCTGGATTCAATTCTCAGGTCGAGGGTTTTATTATTAGGAAATTCTCAATAGTAGCCCGAAATTGTGCCCGGTGGATGGCAATCGGCTCGACGCCCCCTATTACATGGGAGTGAGTGATTTATAAAACCTACACCTACACTTCTGCCTTACCCTTAGGGAACTACAAGCGTGAATTATATAACGTTAAAAATATAATAATTGTTACTGTTTAGACTGGACCACATTGAAACTGCGATAACCAACAACCAGACCACGGCGCTGAACGACTTGGGCTCCAAGCTCGAGGCGGAGATGTCGCAGGTGTGGCGGCAGATCGGCATCATGCACCAACAGATCATGATGAGCCAGCAAGCCTTGAACAAACTATCTGTGAGTATCTACTTAAAATAATCATGTTGAGAAATTGCTTAAAAACTTGAATGTCATTGCACATGATAAAACCACAGGGTCTATTTTCGCTCATAAGACCAATGATCTATAGTTTCTAATGACATTAACATCAAACCTCAACCATAGCGCAATTTTCTTTAAGTAGGAGCTTTAACCTAAATTGATAAACCACTTTCTTGGTCGACTATACATATATACGCAAAAGGCACCATTAAACAGACAACAGACGACCATCTACAATACGCGTATGTGTACGTAATTTTTACCCCAAACAAACGTGAGGCTTGTCGGCCATTCAAAGAATACTCTTTACTCTAAAAATGCTGATGTTATTAGTTGCCAGCATACTCGTCTCTTGTCGGTCAAAAATAACAAAAACTGTTTGATCTTAGAATTGAACTCATATTATCAACGCTAGAAACCAATCGTCTATGAAGCAATATTAAAATTGTACTTACCCTTGTTTCTTGTTCATATTCTTCACTCGTTATCATAATGTCCTCATCTTCATCTGGTCTCTTTTAACGGGGTTGGAAAATTCTCTATAAGCTAACGCTAACCAGCATTCGATAAGTCAGTATAGGGGACAAACATTGGGTAGTACCCAGAAATTACTTCATACAGGGTATAAGGGACATCGTAACGAAAACTGATACCATGGATTCTGTACATGAATCTGAACACCTGAGCATAAGAATTATGCGTCGATCTTTTCAAAATTTTTCTCACAAATTTTTTAGGTAGGTATAAAAACTGCGAACAAAATCGTAAAATTTTTGAAAAGACTAACGCAAAATTCTTATGCCCTGGTGTTCAGATTCATGTGCTGAATCCATGGTATCAGTTTTCGTTACGATGTCACTTACAGCCTGTATATTGGGGGTAAGAGTATAACTAATATTTGCGTAGTGTAGCCAATGTACATAATGTTTAGTTCCAGTGTAAACTAGGTTTCATTTTATCGGTCTCAGAGGAACACCGGCACGTTATACCTATGCGTGTTTTTTTTTCTATTTAATTGCTTTGGAGCATCAATTTCATGTTATGGTATAAACTTAATTACTCGTTTTGTTAAATTGGAAAAAAAACTAACACATATTTACATTCACAGGAATTCTCCGAGCAATACGTTAATAGCAGTACGGTAACAATGGACAAAGTTAGAAAAGAGGTAAGGTAACGACCTTTTATATAACGACGGTGCAATGAGCTCTATGTTAGCTTCATTAAACTATTGTTTTCGGTCCCAGGTGAACGGCATTACAACACGCATCGAGGAGTTGGGAGTAAACCTGAACTTCGCGCTCGGAGAACTGTCTGTGGCCACCCATGATTTCAGACATATGGCCTCCGGACTGACAAAGGCTTTGGATAATGCTAATAAGAACGCTACCGCTGTACCCACGATCGAAGGTAACTAATTGCATTAATTGGGCCAACTATTACTCCGACGATAAAAGGTACAAG
This sequence comes from Allophyes oxyacanthae, assembly GCA_932294325.1. Classification (NCBI taxonomy): domain Eukaryota; kingdom Metazoa; phylum Arthropoda; class Insecta; order Lepidoptera; family Noctuidae; genus Allophyes; species Allophyes oxyacanthae. The sequence goes on from OW028625.1 coordinate 4,345,432, forward strand.
ACAATTGCATAATTTGCTCATGCATTTACGGTTCCGTTATTTATTATTTAGCATTGCGTCGCCTAATGATCCCACGATAAACCCCTGTTTCAGACGCCGGCCCCGGACCTCACAAGATCGCGAGCGAAGAGGCAACAACATAAATGATACCAAATAACATAGACATAGTTAATAGATAATTAACAATTTAGATAAGTTCTTACCGCGTAGATTTATCGTAAGACGACTGAAGTAAGGTGTTTGTATGAAAATGAAATAAAACTCGTACAATATTAACTTTTGCAAATATTTAATCTCTTTTATAATTGTGGATCTATATATTTGTATTGTACAAGTTATATGATACAATCAAATTTTATCGTGACAGATATCCCAAGGTCACGTATACGAGTGAGCTCATAAAACCAACAATATACAACTGACGAGGATCCTCTAAGAAAAACGTGAATTAATCAACTGTACAATCATAATATTGATATAATATTTATTATTGATCTTAAATAATATACACACAAATTATTTGTCTTCCTTTTTGGTTATTTATTTTTATTAATCCTGAATACAACCCCTATGTGCAATTAATATTAAAATTGTAACAAATTAATGTCGCTTACTGATTTTCTAAATACGTAAATAATTTGATACAAATACGTGCTCTTATTTATTGAACTGTTACATTTATTACATATGATCTGTGACAACAGAATACATGATAGTTATATCAGAGAACAAATAAACACTTGATACGTAAGAGTAAATTCGGCTAATTGTGTCTGATAACTGCGGTTACGTATCGGTACAATTCGGTCCTGTATTGTGTGGGATATAGTTTATTGTATATCTTACGACTCGGAATTGGTGAATTGGGAGTCCACTTAAATGTACAAAACACTAGACACATTCGTTGTTAGTGAACAGTGAACAACCTAATTTGGGACATCTCTAGCCTACGTTATCACGGTACAACTGAACATGCCCCGGGACAGGAATGCTTAATGATAAACAAAGGAATGCCAGTTATTACTACGCGAACCAGTCGCTCCTCACACTTTTTTGAAACTTATCTACTAGGTAGGATTTTTTCGGTTTACTATCAATCTATTGTATGCACTTTATTCATTTTATAATTATAATGATAATAAAAAGAAAACTCAAATTGAACATTAAAACCAACATAACAAAGAGGCAAATCTTCATGGCAGTGACATACATAACACCCATACACAAATAGCACTTGAACATTTTTACATTATGAATCATTATGTACATGGATAAATGTACATGTACACTATATTAATGCAAAAAATATTTACATTTCCTTAATTAATTATGTGTTAAAAAGCACTTACTAGCCAACCCTTTGCACACACCCCCGAGAACAATCCAAAAAGTTATATAAAGCAATAAATAATTACATATAAGCAGTAAAAGAAACATAACACGCAAAACTATCAAATTGTTACAAAGTACATTGATCATGCATAGTAGATAAAGTTTTATATTGATAACTAATAAACAATATAGTCAATAGAAGCATAATTAAGCTTTATAAAGCTGTTTAGATAATTCCAAAAACATTTCCTATGTCTATTATGATCAAAAAAAAACTTAAAAAATCGTAAAGTTTAACGTGAATCTATCAAAAGCCCGAATATGAACGTACAACAAGCTCCCTAAGTGAAGTAAGTCTAAGTCGTCCATGAGATGAACCGTACGTACCAGCAATGTGGTACATCTACACTTTGTACAATGCGGTATCAAAACAACGTGTGCGCGGCGTGACGCGGCGGTCGCGTGTCGCGTGCTTCGTCAACACCGCTTTATATTTACTTAACGCAACTTACGCAACGGTACCCTACTATTTATAATTTATTAACTCCTAACTAAGTTTCAAGTGTAAAATTGTGCCACACAAGCGATCTCGATGGACATCTAAAGCCGAACGCAACGAAACGGTCGCAAGCGCGCCGCGAGCGAGACGTGCCCGAGACGACGACTACAGACTCCCGCTGGTGATGGAATGTCGAACATGGAATGAATATTATAAATTCCTGTAAAACGACAAGGTTCTCAACCCTGTAAAAATTTGTGAACCAATTACATTTTGTAATTTCCACTACGACTCGTATCATATAAAACACCCGCTACTGATTACTCCACCTGATAACTATGTATAATAATGACTATCCTCAAGTTTAGATTTAATTTGGAGACCCTATCGCGATAATATCATTACATTATCTAATTTATATAGATGTGGCCGGATATAAAGGTGATGTTTGTATACCCTAATACCGCTCACACTGAGATACATTATTCCGACACGTTACGCTAAACTTGTTCTTATATTGTGATGGAACTTACATAGGAAGACATGCAGCTATACACATACGCCTTTATAGACATCGCAAAATTAACTTTTATTTTGGTACATTTCGTAATTAAGGAAATTATTGCATTCGTAATATAAACCACGTAATCATATGGAAACGTTGCAACTAATGAGTGGATAACTGGAAACGGAACACGTAGGAGCATTAGCGAGCGCGGCGTGCGAGGATCGACTCGCACGCCCACGCCGCTGCTGTGGTTCAGTCTGACGCGACGCACAAACCAATTCTCGGAAACGAGTCTGCAAATTATACATGACCACCCCATAAATCCGAGGCACTTACATGATCTTAAGATAATGATATACAACTACAACTAGTGGTACCAAATGTTAGCTCTGGTCATCCCGCGAAGGACCCGTTGATACAACGGGTGTGACACAATTAAAGCTATGGACATGTTCCACGTACTAATCGTTAATAAAGTCTAACCTAACACGGAGAGAGAAGGGAGCTATTGTACACGTACGAAGTACTTATCTATTATATACCTACTTCCAGCTCTTACGACTTACACGAACTGACCGTTAACCAGTGCGATTACATACAAAATTGGTGTAGTAAAATGAGTGTCCGAATCCATAAAAATATCTAACGTGCTGCCATGTTAAAAAATATAGTGTCTCCCAGTGTACGTTGAAAAAATTTGAACGAGTGCAGTAGTGAAAAATATTCGATCCATTCAAATCATTACTCCTTATCTCATATTTTGTCCTAACGTAGTGTATGATTAATAATGGTAAAAGTAGGTGCCACACGAACCTCTCCATCGACCGAACCGAACCTACGAAGCGGAATGTCACAACGTCCACGCGTGATCTATGTACAGTATATTGACAAGTTGCAATAACAAAACAACAATGATTACTTTAAGTATACTTTAAAACCATTGCACATAATGTTTATGTACAAGTTCAATGGGTTCAGTATTCAATTTGACTGAACGTAACATCAATAGGGTTCAGTGATCGCGCGGCACGTCACCTCGGGACGCGGCTATACGAGCTACTCGACGCCGGAGCGCCTTCAATTCCTATAACGCTATATTACAAATAGGAGCTCGGCTTCGCGCGGCGAACGGCCGGGCAGAGCATCCGTGAGGCGTCCCGAGCGAGGTGGCCCGCGAAACGTTACAAAATATTAATCTTATGTACATATTGTCGCTCGAAGATAAGATAAGAACTATTTCTATTTTAGGTGCGGGATATAAAAGGTGTCGGCGCGGGGTTTACCTCCGCGTGCTCTTGGAGGAGGGGCGCGAGTGGGAGTGAGTGTGGGGGGTCGCGCCCCCCCCCCCTCTCCTAACTGGAGCACGACGCGGCCGATACAGGCGACAGTGGAGAGTCGCGGGGGCACCCCGACAGCGTCACCACCACCTGCATAACATACACACTATTAGCACAACGGGTGTAAGGACACAACAGCAAGCAACCATAAACCTCGACTTCAATAGCATGCAGAGCATCCTGCTATTAATGATGAAGCTCTGGTTACTGGCAGATTGTGTTTTCTGTATTGTGTTGATTGCTGTATCACTTGCCTGATAGAATACTGAACACTGTCACAGGTGTTTTCTGGTTAATAATGATGATGACTTTTGCACACGTTTGAAGAGCTATCACTAGGATAATAATTTATTTTATTATCCCACTTTGTCGATAAGCTGGACCTATTGACCTTCCACATAGCTGCTTGATGGAAGTTGCAACAGTATAATAATGATATAGGGATTGGCGACAAATCCATGTATCTATCATAATAATCCAAACTGCGAGTTACTAGCCTGTAATGTCCCACTGCAGGGCAAAGGCCTCCCTATCCATACCGGTAGTTCATAGATGTTAAAATCTTTCTAAATGGATAAATGCAACAACATAAACAGGTCAGAAAATAAGGATATGATTTCCCTTCCTATGACCAATAACAGTTGAAAGAACTGTTATTCTTTCATTAATTAATACAAATAAATATCACCTTTCGGCTGCCAGCGTGATTCCTATGCTCACAGAGCCAAACCCCTTGCCAGGTGCCCAGGTTGAGCTTGCCATCTGTGATTGGGATTGTCAGCGAGGACCCGAGGAAGCAAGCCTTTACATGGGCTGGCTGTATGACAAGAAAATCAAACATTAGATTTCTTATTTGGTACACCATAAGTATAAGTACGGCTGCAATGCTCATGATGATGATTTGATGAGTATAAGTAGTTTTATTTATTTAACAAGTTATGCACACAAATAAAATATAACAGTTAGAAGTAGGAGTGTTTAGTACAAAGTTACTGCTTTATTTCAAAGAAATATTTTCCAGCAGACCTGTGAGAATAGTTTGAAAAAGTAGAGAAAAAAGTGTGAATACTTATTTATGTATACAGCATGACAAAATCTTAATGGTTATGATAGAAAGCCACATTATAGCTATAAACAAACCACAAATCTACTGTTTTGACCTCCCTTATCAGTGAATAATACCACAAGGTTATTGTTGCATACCTTTATCATCCCATCTTTAGCACTGATATATATAAATATAGAGTTTACTCTAGTACTTTGATGTAGAGACATCAGAAAGCCTGCTTCTCATCAATAATTAATAATAATAATAAATTCATAATTCAAGAACTACTGTCTAATCTGCTAGTTATAGTGAATTAGCCTATACTAAGTACTGTTTCATTTGTTTTAAGGTTTCATTGAAAGATATAACATCACAAACAAACAAATGAATACTGAATACTCTAAATTCAAATTATAAATGTTGCACAGATATGCATGTCATTGATCAGAATGTTAGTGAGTGATTAGCACAACAAACACTCACCATGTCGTCGGGACCTTCGCACGAGTGTCGGTAAGGCAAGCCCTCTGGCACTATTTTGTTGAGCATCATCTCCATATCGTCCCTGACGTCGGGGTCCCAGCTCTCGTTGAGCGCGAGACTCGCCGAAGTGTGCATTACTGAAAACAACATCCATTGATCAGCTGGCTGCCGCGCGTCTATCACGTTGCTAGGATTTCACAACACTTGCTCATTGCACTTCACTATGTACGCACTATGAAACAGCGCGAGATTATATTATGTAGGGTAAATATGACAGTCGGCAGGGATGCAGCAACGGCGGCAAGACAAGAACGCTGTCAGGGTAGCGGATACTCACTCTGAATATGGCAGAGGCCGACCGCGAACTGCGAGAGCTCCGGAACCTGCTTGAGGATCTCCTCAGTGACGAGGTGCACACCCCGGTGCTGCGGCCTCAAGTTCAGCTTCCGTTGAAACCACGCGGAGCCGATCTGAATTCCTCGGTTCGAGGCCATGTTTAATTTTTTAAAACGCTACAGAGTGACCGCAAGAACACAAACGATCTTACACAACATCACTTAGAACAACCTTTACATGAATTATTCCACAATTATCATAAAAGATTCATCTTCGATCTTTAAATAGTAATAAATATAACGGAGGTTATAGGACAGATTCGACACCCTATTTTCTGCGGGAAAGTGAAATAGTCTTCAAACGAAAGAGAAAAACGAATAAAATGTTGTCAATGTTAAAAAATATAACTAAACCACCATGGATTTCATTCATAAATAGTGAAGATGGACGCTGCCGACTCAAAAATTTAATTTAGTAAAGTCAATATACCATTCTAATCATTCTAATATACGCACTAACATAATAAATTATACCTATTGGCCAGTGAAGTACAGTATATTTAAAAAACAACAACGTATTTATAATTTATTACAACTTTTCATTTCACTTCCATTTCTTTTTAATCCATTTTTCTACGTGAAAACATTTGAAGATCAAAAAAAGAAAATAGAGAAAATAAAAGACAGCTAAATAAAAAATATACCTTGGCCCCATTATTATATAAAAAATAGTGATCAAATTTTAAAGAGAGACTACGATACCCGACAGTGGTATTCTTTTATATATTTTATATACGCTGATAAGCTGACAACAGAGGAACGTGTAAATCAAGTGTAAATACATTAAATTTAATATAATATGGTAACATTCATCACAACTGATGCAACTGTACGAACTTGTACCTAGCTATCGGGGTTGGGGCGGCGAAATAGGCGCGGGATGTTCAAATTTTATAACATTTTACAAGATTATTTTTGTTGTTATTTATTATAACTAAAATTATAAACACATACTACTAAAACTATGGACGTTGAAAGAATGTAAAATAATACAATTAGCAGACTTGGCAATTATGTTGTATGGGAGTGCCGAGGGGTGATATTTCCATCGGATATTTCTAGGTGTGGCATGCAACCACTCCTTGGAATTGAAACAATTAGTTCCCACCTTAATCGGAATCATTGCGGACACGTTCTTGATAATTTCGTATCCATTTGAGACAAATTAGACACATAGATCCGCTCATGGGTATGTTAGACAATTCTGAAGAGCCCGAGTGGCTCGAAAGGACAGTGGCGGGTGATCTACGGCTCTGGCAAATAATGTTTCTGTGTTTAGCTAGTCTTGCTTCTCTCAGTAAGTAAACACATACAATCCTGTAGCCTAACATGACAAACCCATGATAAAATGACTTCGTATTCTAATTTTATTTCCAGTTGTGATTGTGTGCTGCTGTTTCCGGTTCCGTATTCCTCGGACGAAGCAACAGATCGAAGCAGACTATCAAAGGCGGAAGATCACCACCAAGTTCCGTCATCAGCTGGAGACTATACAAGATGCTAAGATGGATGCAATGTCGTTAAAAGATGGTAACTTGCTTGCTTTTGTATTACCGATGTACAATAGAATAGTAAAATTATGAGTTAGAGCATGGTTAGGAAATGCTAACTACCATAGTAACGTACTGGACTAATGCTACCCAGAATATGAATAGAAGTAATGGTCCGCTATGTAAAAATCAAATTAATTTTATATTAATCAATGTTGCCGATACCGGTAGGCTACTACCACTACTCTTTTATATTTTTAAATGTTTTTATATTATTTTTTTTGCAAAAATATTTATAAATTTAAAAAAGTATGTGTAAATAATTACATATTAATCATTTATTAATATTATTTTATTTACTTTACCTATATTAGTCATGTTACCGAATGTACCATTCATTTTGCACGAGAATAAGTAGATAGTTAGTAATCATGAAACAAACGTATGAATTTTTATAATCAGAAACCAAATAATTTGTTATAATCTCAGCAAAATTCAACACATTCTTTTTTTATTTGCACTATATTCATCTCTTGATAAGATAACGTAGGTACATTCACTCATTTTTCCGATGCGATATTGTTACACGCTGCAGCTTTGGACCTACTTCACGAACAAACTAATATTCAAATGGAGGGAGAAAACCAGCAAGGATCACAGCCCAGCTCTATCATGTCGCCGCAACAAAGTAAGATATTTTGATAATTTTTTTATCTACTCACAATACTTCCATCAAATTACCCTGCCTATTGCAATCCACTATACTGGACATAGGTTCTTCCAAAATGCGCCAAGACACCTGGAACCCTTAGAGCATTTAACATCTGGAACCTCATGATCCGCATACTGGTGTCCACCCATAGGAAAACAATCAATTAAAATACGAACCAACTACCTATGTACTATTAGGAAAAAAAAAAAAACAAAATTATAGACTGTCGTCTCTATAATAGCTATTTCCCAAGATGAGTGAGATGCTTTCTGTAGTGAATTACAAAATTGTAGTAAACGATTGTTTCGCCGACGATCTATTTATTCCCTTTCTTTATTTTGACATAATTGTAACTTGATTTCAGCGTGCACGGCAGTGCACAATACAGCATATAAAAAAAAATATATAAAAAAAAATTGTTTCCGGCAGTTTCATTGGATGCGTCGTTCCAGCCTGAAGGCGGCCAGAAGTCGGAGCCGCAAGAGTCGGGCCTGAGCTTCGTCAAGTTTGCGTCCAAAGTAGCCACGCTCTCCAAACTAGGACAACCCAAGTCACCGACCTCGCCCACACCCACCGGGAACAAAATGGATTTCTAAATGGATATCTGATTAAAAATATGTACTAATGTTATTATTATAAATATACCAAATATTTATAATACCTACATCAAATATAACTGATTTGTAAATAAGGAATGTAGAGTTTTAGATGTGTATAAATCAAATAAAATTTAAAATGCAGTAAGTTTTCTTTAATCTAGAAAATAAAAAATACAGTATAAACGGATTTTAAATCACAAGAATAATTACATATTCACAAATAACTTCGGTATTCTGCGCTGTTTACATAATCTCGCATTAAAACTGACAGTAAAAACAATCTTCCAATGAAAGCGATAACTTTAAAGCAACATTTAACTTACATTTTATAATACATAAATAATACATCTTGCAAATAAAAATTACATAAATTCAAGTTAGCTAAGTTTTTTTCATTAAATAGTTAAATCGTTCTACATACTTGTATTACGTTCCATCTGAACCATATTTATATTCAATGTTGCTTTGAGAACCTGCATGTTAATTCAGGTTTAATGTCACTAACTTTCCATTTATTTGACTTAGTGAATTATATTAAAATTTTATTGTAATCCCTCTGACTCGACACACTTTAGACAGCCTATCTCTCAGTCCATGACTCAATATAACTTTTAGCACAATCTCATTAAACACAGATAATAATTTATCGTATCTTACACACTAGACATCGCATCTACTCCCATAATGTACGCGTTGTTCTATTGTTTCCTTCTGACATCTCAGCTCCTTGTTGTTCGCAATACTTTGAGCAATTTATTGTTTTTTGGTGCATATGACACGAACACAATAAATACTTGCATCGAATGAGAAGTGTTTGGCTACGGGACGAAACTAACTACGTTAAAAATAGTCTCAAAACGTGAAATAAATTTTGCTAGAATATATTTTATAGAGTTTTTATTCTCTGTCTAAAACTAAAAATGCAATTTGGAATAAATGAATGTGGTGGAATTGAATTGCACTTAAACGTTAGATACATAGTGTATCGTGTTCTAAACTAGCGACTCTATCGAACCGAAGCTCCGACGGCTCCATAAACAGAGTATACTGAACTCAATCTTCATCATAAATAAGGCCATTATGATTAATTCATCGAGTTCCTCTTGACTATGGAAGAATCTATTGAGAAATACTATACACTTTCACTTACATTATAATTGAATCGGACCTACCTAAAACGTAAGGGTGAAACACTTAATAAAATTATTGTTCGTATATATTGCGTAGCATTATTTAACTAAACATAGGAGCGGCGAAAAGTTAATAATTGAATATAATTCGTACGAGTTTTGTGCATGATACCTGTCTCGATATTTCAGTGATATACATTTTTACAACTTTGTCAACCGAAACGGTAAGTATAGGCTAGACTTTATAATACACTTTACCCTACTTGAGGATTGGTAATTGTATAACTTACAACAAAATTACGTAAGCTACAAGATAAGTTCGCTCTCGATGGACACTACGTTAACTATCGCGTAACTTTGTAATGAGGGTGTATACTAGAGTTTAGGAACCCAAGTTTTGGATGTCGCAGTGCCACCGCTATAAATACAACTCTCATAATAATAATAAAGCATAATTTTGTTATCAACAAGTACTACGGCAACATTATTTATTGACTTTAACGCTATGCTTGAAGACTTGACAATAAATATTTATGATAAATACAATGTGCACATTTCTTTAGCTAATATAAAACGGCGTTGGGCAGTACACAAAAGGTTGAGCATAACTGTGATTATTTGGCAATTTTATTTAATTAGAAATGGCATCGAGATGATTAAGAATAAGTACTTTGTGACGTTTGAATGAAACACAAACAATGTATTTTAATAAATAATTATCGTGTATGTCATTTCATTTAAACTTGGATAGGTATATGAAATACGCACATTGTCGGAGTTTCTTCGTGAATAACGCGTCCACTCGAATAATATCTCTGAGTATCGTGCGGGATACACGTTATATGTAGATACAATACGTGAACTGTGGGTGGTATGTAATGACTTAAGCTTAGTTCTCCCGGAGGTGGTGCGTCCGTGGTGACTGGTGGGCGGGAGATGTTACCGGAGTGGCGGCGTTAGCAGAGAACGTAACGGAACGGGTCACAGCTGAGCTGACGTCGGCGCCTACGTCCCGCCGGCTCGCAACACTCAATCTCGCCTCACAAATGTTCTTCCCCTGTGCAGACCAAATAGAACACGTTACTTACTATATTACTATGGAGATTTGAATTAATTGAATCCTGTAGTATTCGTATTCTAAGACAGTATTCATAAAATTAATTTGGATCATAATATATCACGTGGTCAACAGCACTCACTCAGAGATCCAAAGCTCGAAACTATTTTGAAATGCTATTGAATTTGCTACATAAGGACAAGCACATTCTCAATTTAATTAAAACCTAATTACCCTCAGCGGTAATCTGTCGTGATAATCCAGGCTATCCTAAGAATTAAAATAAATAAATATTTTTCACGAAGGTGGATTAGTCAATTCAATTTGAACCTTATGTAACCGAAATAAAAGTCACATCACCTGCCTTCTTGTGATAGAATAAGTAATACTAACGTGATAGTCTTGCGTTCCGTGGGGCGGTTGGTGTTCTGCGGGCGCGCGCGGTTGAGCACCTTGAGCAGGTCGCCGGCCTTGGCGCGCATGCGCGAGTGCACGTACACCTTGGAGCACTTGATGTGGTAGTGCAGGTAGTTGCGGAACATGTGCAGCAGGTCGATCGTGTTGTCGCGCGCCGCCGAGCACGTGTGCCGCGGGAATAACACTAACACAAAACGTTTACAATTATACTTTTGTCAAAATATCACAGTCCACAGCTGGCCATAAGCTTTTCTAAAATGATAAATTGCTATTTTTGACAGTTGCAGGATTTAGTGTTAAAATATCTTGGCTCTGCAGTACCGTCCATCTAGATATTGTTTTCAAACTGATATTTAACCGGAACAAAATGTGTTATGAGTACTTACCAAACGTGACGTAACTGATATTGTCGCCTACTCTCGCGTCCGTGTCCATTAGTTCTAAGGGCGGTTCCTTGTGTGAAAACAATACCTGAAGAAAAATTATAGAACATTAATTAACCATTTATAACAGGTTAATAGGCAATAAGATTCTTGATGAGGTTGACTGCCCAGGATGCATTGAATATACTTGGTTTCGTTACTTGGGGTACTTCTGTGTACCCGCTTGTCTGCTGACTGTGTAGAAATCACGTGAACTCTCTAGGTCAACAAGAAAGAATACTGTTATATTATGATGTACATCAGGGAGTTTGTTCCTTCGTGTTGTGGACGAACGAGTGCTCTGTGATATAAATTAGACCTCCGAAAAGAATTAGTAGACTTTGAATAAACGAGTTTAAATTAGATTCGTACTTGTGGCGCGGTGTGCGAGGCTCTCCGGCCCTCCTTGAGCTCCTGCATGAACACCTTGCCGATGACCATGTCGTCCTCGTGCCGGAACACAGTGGAGAACACCACCGTCACGCGGTCCTCTTGCGCTTCCACGTATCTGGAACACCAAACATTATTGTAAGACTCTTATAGTGTCATCAAAGCAAAATAATATAGAATCTTCAGTATGGTACCTATGTCTCCGAAGTCGATGTCTATTATAAGTAGTCATCGGAATAGCTAGGTCTAATTTACCTAAAGTTGGCGACAAGTTAAACAAGTGACTTTTTTTTAAATGATTCTCGCAGTTTTTACACAACACTGTACTAATCAAGATTGTAATCTATTATTTTAAAAGAGTTTCCATGGAGTTTCTGTCCGGTTCTTCTCCATACGACCTACTATTTGAAATCGCATACCTAAAGTCTTGATATTTCATAACTGCCTGCATCTGATTTACATGAAATAATGATCTATTCTATTCTAGAGATAAAACAAAATTATGATACTAACAGCGTCTCATCCTGCCGGTAGTTGATGACGGCGCGTTTGTGGCCAACGTCACCGTCCTCCTGCAGTCGGAAGTAGCGCTCGAACACCGACGCGAAGCAGTTCCTCTTCAGCAGACCGACCTTTTTGACGACGTCCTCCCAGTCGTCCGGAATGTTCTCCAGGTCCAGCAGTAAGGAAATGTTGTAGCCTGCCGATTTCAATGTTTCACGATTCAAATAGATAAAGAAAATCCATTAATGCGCTGACCAGGGGGGCTAAAAAGGCCGCTTTAGATGAATCACAATAATATGATTCATATTACAAATGTCAAAATATCTACTCAATTGACAACTCTTAATGACATCCGCATAAGGTTCATATTCAGTAATCATCTGTTTGACAGTTACTATGCAGATCAGTAGATGAATTGCTCAATGTGGCCTTTTTAGGCTCCCAGACGGTGTACTTTTTGTCGGGCGGACTGCCGCGGACAAGAATGACCGTGGTTGGTGGTCATTGCTAGTGAGGACACTAGAATTCTAACGACAACTCCGACCAAAATGACAGTCGTGTGCGTCGAGTCTGGCCCACTTTTCATGCCCGCGGCAATTTTTTGTCGTGAAAATACTTGATCGATTGATTCTTGAAAATGGATTTAATAATGTTACTAATATTATAAATGTGAAAGTTTGTGAAGATGTTTTTAAACGGATAGGATGAAATTGGGCACATATACTGATCTAGGGTTGCCAAATGTACTATATAATACAGTATCTTACTATATTTTGGGCCAAGATACTATATAGCGTTGGAAAAATATAATAGTAGCCAAATCTACTATATTTTAGCCAGTCAGTAAGCAATGAAGCAACACTAAACAAATTCCCGTTTATCATACATATTGGTTGTGTGAATGAAACTAGGCTGTATAGAAAAAAAATTGTTTAAGTTAGGAAAGGCCTACCGATTGGGTGAATACTAAAAACAACTCAATTTCAATAGCTGTTTGAACTTTTTTGAAAAATAATTTTAGATACTTATATTTTTTTAATGTCTTTTGGCACCCGAAATTGAAATCTCCTACATTCCTATTGTTTTTTTTTTGGCAACCCTGTATAGTTCATACCCTAGATTATCAGGATACTTTTTACGTGGGTACATTAAGTAGTTCCTCTAGGGAGTAGGATGCGAGTAAAATCGCGGGCAACAGCCAGCATACTACATTTTGCTGATTGTAGTAACTTTTGCCCAAGAGATTAGTTATGACATGGGTGTGTCAGTTTATGAGTAATCAATACGCAACTTCAAAGTCTCATATAATTGGTCAGTGAATGGTATATATTAATAAATTGTCATATCAAAAGGGACTGCCTAAATAACAGTGTTGATTGAAAGGACCCGCAAAATAAAATTGGGTTCATTTGTAGCATACTATTCTGAAGTAACTATAGATCTGAAATTATTATTGAACAAATTTCAAGTCAAGATTAATTTTCGATAATTCTGTATATTGTTGAATATTGTTGAATAACTATATTTAGTGGTGAAAAGAAATTCCAATTGAAGTGTAAAATACAGCTATAAGATAAGCCACAAGTTTCAGATTAACACTTATCTATTTCGTGTTTCACACTTGCCAACACAATCTTATCAAATATGTTTTCAATATGCATGTGTAAACATAAACATTTATATTTTGGTCTCAATACATCAGTTGCAAAGACAAATAAAATGTTAGTAAAGCACACAGTCTATAATTTGTTGTCCTATAAAAGTATTTCTCATTGAGATAAGTTGATGACCTAGACACAAATAGATCTAACCAACTAAGTTATTGTACGGGTTTACACTCATGCTGTATCTCTATGAACATATTAATTATTGGTTTCTATAATAGAAATATACAAACATATCAGTCAGGTATTATCTCAGTTTGCCTTTCAAAAGGAATAAGCTATTGACACTAGAATGCTTATCAAATAGATAAGAGATAAGCAAAAGTAATTTGGGTGTAGCAAAGAACTGCCCTTTTTATCTTGAATTGGATTTCCAAAATATTTGATGGACTACTTAAGAAGACAGACATAAAGTTATTCCTCTGACAAGTCCCTACAAATACTGCTAAATCTTTTTCAAAACTGCTATTGAAAACAAATGTTATGTGCTCTTTTAATATTAAAACTAGTTAGGTAATATTTATAAAAAAATATGACTCACTACAAGGAAGACATTATTTTAACATGTGTGTACCTATAATCATCAATATATTTTCCTTAATGCTAAGGAAAACAACTAATATTAGATATATTTAACAAGTGTATGAACTGGAACAATGCCTGCTCCAGTGAACACTGGTAATTATGCAATGTATAAAAACAGGCTCACATGCTTGCTTTCATTTTTATGTAACTGATGAACATCTAGTTATCGTGCAACATTGGAAATGGTGCACATTACTAAGATGATTAAATTAATTGTACAATTATAAATGAGTAATTGGGTCATTCCATGGAAGATGACACCTGACAAGTAAAAAGTAAACTTGCTATATTCAATTACTTGTTAGGCTCAAAGTATAGTATAAGGATCATAGCTGATGGAACAATATGAATTATCATTAATAAAACTCTCAATATATATTTTTTTCTTAACTGAACATTGACACTCAACCCACAATTATGTCATGTTTATTTAAACGAAATTGGCAACTCTTTTTTGGCTATTTTGTTTACAGCAATCATTCTAATGTGTAATATTAGTATAGATACATTATTCATCTTGTGTTTGAAGCAGAAAAAATCAATAAAAGTATAACATTTTTTAAATTATTGCTACTTGAAGTGATCAATGTCTTCTGTCCCACCCGTCCCATGAAAACATGCATTAGTTTAATTAAACCAAAAACTATAAAAGCTATCAATTAATTACTTTCCAGAAGTAACAATTAACCTTAAACCTAACCATTAAAATTATTTTTGACACCTAATTCAATCATTTAACCGAGTTATTAAGCTTTGAATTGCTGTCCCACCCGTCACTGGAAGGGTGTTAAAATTCATAAAAGTTAAATAAAACCTTTTTTTAGTATATAATATACTAGAATCTGGATTTTACCTAGTTTGCAATATAAAAAGCTTTTAATAAATTGAAACAACAATGTGTAAATGCCTTAATAAAAACAAAAAAGTATGTTTAAGTCAGATTATCCTATTATTTACGTTATTTTTCTAACTGTGCAGTGTCATTATTTTAATTTCTGTTTTAAGTTGCATGTTATGGATGAGAGACGTAAGTCTTGTTAAAAAATGATTTATAGCCCCATAAAAGAGGACAACTAATACGAAAAACCAAGGTCGAAAGAGAAATTAAAGTGAACAAAGATGAATTACAAAAGATGTTTACTAGAGATCTGTGGACAGACAGAAATGGGCTAAAATGAAGGTCTTGATTTGAAAAGAATAGAATTTACAGTTAAAATAGCTTAGAAAAACTTCTATTCATTAGTTTTAGAGATATGGTGTACCAAGTTATCAATAAGTTGGCTGCATACCATATGTTCCTAGAAAACCGCACAAATAACTTTGTCAAAAATCTTTGTACTGAAATAAATTATGATTTTTCCATTTCTTTGATAACTATTATATTCAAACAATATTATAATGACTGCACAAGACGAGCATTTGCTTTTTCCGATACACATTTGGCAGTTTATTCATTGAATTGCTTACTCGTCCCACCGGTCACAAATCCATGTCCCACCCGTCACAATTTTGAAGGCTCATAAAAAAATATAGACTTGAATTTTTACATATTTCTTTCGAAATATTAATAGCAACATTATTCAACTATCGTACTAATCCAAAATAAAGGCTGAGATTAGCCTGGTTGATCTGAATTTCATTGACAACCACATGTATCTAATGATGGTAGGGATTTTCGTGTACCACCCGTCACAGTTAGAAATCAGTGATTTTAACTACCTTAAAGGCAAAATCTTAGATTTTTAACTGCACTATCATATGAAACAGTTATCTGGGAATACTATCACACACTACATAATGTAATATATACTTTGGTAACGCCTAGAAATATAAAAGTGTATCAAAAAATGGGTCAAAATGTCCCACCCGTCACTATGGAATGACCCTATTGAAAATAATTATACAATGTATATTAGGGAAATTACAATTTTTCCTTATTAAACATAGGTGTGTAAGCTATGTATGTATAGCTTATTTTATAGAGTTCAATTTCATTCCTGTTATTACATGCAATCATGGTGATATATTAAATTCAAGTTAATGTCTTACCCGACTCTGCCTCAGTGAGGAGTGGCCCATATACTCTTTTGAGCAGTTCATCTGCCCCATGTTCTTCTAACTGCTTGTAGAACTTCAGTGATATACTAACCTACAATTATTTGCATATTATAGTCATAGCTTATTATCATTTTCTCTAAATACAGTCAAAACTTTGTATTCAATTTGTAAATTTGAAATGAAAATCATATCAAATATGACTTGAAGTTACTAAACAACTTTTATTCAAATCAACTTGTATAGCAGTCCACTACTGGAAATAGGTCTCTCTCTCTCTCAAGGCCACAAAACCAGTCCACTGTCTTTCCCATCCAGATATATTTATAAAAAGTATATGCACATTAGACTTCTTCAATTGCTTATTCAGAGTAATTATGAATATGTCTGAATAATTGTTTACAGTGTAGTAATAAACACATAATTATTATTGAATGAGTAGCTGAGAAGGTATGTCATAGGAAATGTTATATTGGATGTTTAGGCTTTAAAATTGAAGAACAGTTTTGAGCTTCGGTATTTTAGTGAACAATTATGATGAATGTCTGTTTGTTTACAATATTTAGTTTATTATAGTTGAGTAATAGTCGGTTGCTAGTAACATACCCTAACTTTGGTTTTATCTCCATTGACATTGGATATATGGAAGAGTACTCCATCAAAATCCGCAACTTTCACATCTATTGACTCTGGCTTTAAGCTGGAAACAAAACATCAATATCTAAGTATTTGTGGGATGACAAATCAACACCAAATTACTCATATCCTGGGGCATGTCAAAGCATTATTATCATGGCATTCCTTCACTACAACAAATTGATAGTATCACATATCAGATTCATTACATTGTTTACCACTACTGGAATCCAAAAACATTATGGGACGTATCCGCACGCACACTAGAGCACCAATAAACAACTGATATGACTCATCCATGCTGAGATAGCCACTATCACGTCATATTCACTACGTGACATAATACCAATCAAATCACTGTACGTCCTGTTTCTATACATTTATATGGACCTGCTGTGAAGCGGCGGTCAACGTGGGCCCACCCCAGGAATTTGACACTTGTCAAGTTACTTCCGAAAAGGGGTTATGGCCAGGAATCAACCCCCCGTAGACAGCTCCGCAGGAACAACCGTATGGCAAATCTCATGTATATGGGCTGCATGCTCGTTAAACACATCACAATTATGAAAAAACAGTACACTTTCTAAGCGTAACGTACTCACCGCGCCAGTGCATTTTTATATTTAACTGTTAGAGTATCTTCTATAATTCTATTATTGATCTCGAGTAAGATCATTATTTAACAATTTATAACCTACAGCTTTTTCATAAAATCAACGCCTATAGCACCTTCATTTAATAATTTATACGGAAATCTTCAACGATGACCGCCCGTATATAGATATCCATAAACGACAGAAAGAAAAGGAAGCTCCAAATGAATGAAATATCGGCCATGTAACCATAGAGCATCGTTTACTTTATTAGGTCGTATACTCACTAGAAAATAATTGTATGAATTAAAATGTGTGCAAACATTGGCTTTGAGTATCAAACCGAAAAGACATTCAACTAACTCCTGGAAACTTGTTAGTTACAACCACTTTCAACTTTATCAAGAATGTAAGACACTAGTCAAAGTCTATACAAAACACATGTATAAAACCGTAACTTACTAAAACTGTAAATACGACTACATCCCTAATGACAACTTCGAAATGTAAAAGTTACTTTTTTAGTCTATGGCCATATTCTGAGCCTCACGGAACAATCCCACTTTGTTTATTTATAAATTGCATTGGAAAAAACGTGCGATAATTAATGCGTATTGAATCGCACGTGCATGATGAAATAAAACAAAACAGAGATGTCGAATCAAGTAGGTGCATTCGTTGCGGGGCTGAAGTCCCGCAATGTGGACGTTCAGATCAAGACGGCTCGGGAGCTCTATCACTTCGCGAAGACAGAGCTCCGAGAGGTCCCGCAAGAGGAACTCACACAGTTCCTCGATGAATTCAATCATCAAATCTTTGAGATGGTTTCGAGTAACGATGTCCATGAAAAGAAAGGAGGTGTTCTAGCTATAGGTAAATGATTACAAATGTTTATGTTATGATAAACTAGTATGTACTTTTCCATATTATTATTACAATTTTATTAAAAGATTAACAATTTGACGAAGTATGTAAACTAAATACTACACATTTCAATTTTTAGTATGCCTCATCGGTGGCGACTGTGACACAACTAAAACGCGAATTACCAGATTCGCTAACTATCTTCGCAACCTCCTACCTTCATCTGATGTGGGCGTGATGGAACTGGCTGCTAAAACAGTCGGTCGTCTAGCCACAGTGTCAGGTGTCAAACGAGCTGAATATGTCGAGTTTGAAGTCAAAAGAGCATTTGAATGGTTGTCTGAAGAGCGGAATGAAGGCAGACGTCACTCCGCAGTTTTGCTGTTAAAAGAACTAGCTATAGCCATGCCTACATACTTCTATCAACAAGTATCAGGATTCTTTGATCACATCCTTGTAGCATTGAAGGATCCTAAGCCACAAATTCGTGAGGCTGCTGCAAAGGCACTGAGAGCAGGCTTAGTGGTCACAGCTCAAAGGGAGACAGCAAAACAGTCAACTGCCAAACCTCAGTGGTACATGCAATGCTATGAAGAGGCTATGTTATCATTTGAAGATATTCCTTTGAAGGAGAAAGGCATGTCCAAAGAGGACAGAGTCCATGGAGGCATATTAATCCTAAACGAGTTACTAAGATGCTCAAATGCTGTGTGGGAGAAGAAATATTCATATTTAATGCAAAGTTTAGATACACAAAAGGATATAACAGTATCGGATGATATTATCTTTATAAGCACGAAGTTACACAGTCCATCAATGAAGAGAGGGTACCTGTGCGATGGGTTCATGACTGAAAATGTGACATATCCAGTTCCTATATATGAATCTGAAGTCTGTAACAAACTATTGACTGAGAAATTTGAGAGAATTTGTAAAGGTAATATATTAATTCAGCAACCTACATAACCCCGTCTCAGGGCCGTCAATAATATATTCTATATTGTGTGTACTTTAGGCTGCATAAAGGGTTATAAACTTATAATACAAATACTACAGTTAGGTATTCAGTGAGTTGGATATAAGCTTTAAAAGCAAATGTACCCATTTGCTAACATTTATGATAATATCTCAGCCTTTTTCCTATTACATGGGCCAGTGTAAACAGATGAAACTGGTGGTAGTTGACCCTCATAACACATGTGCTCATTTTGCCGTGGATTTGTGTTACTTCATTACTTTTATTTTCCAACATTTTATTTTCAGATGTTATGAGCCAGCGTATACTCAAAACACAAGGAGTGCCACAAATACTTTTGGTCATAATCCCAAGACTGGCTGCTTTCAATAAAGAATTTTTCCTAAAGAAATACCTCACTTCTACTATGAACTACTTGCTCTCCTGTCTTAGGAGCAGAGAGAAAGATAGGAACATGGCGTTCACAACATTAGGCCTCATGGCTGCTGCCATAGAAAACGACATCAAAAACTATATCCCTAGCATAATGGATGTCATTAAACAAACACTGCCAATTAGAGATACTCAAACTAAAAAAAGGGGGTGGATAGATCCTTCTATTTTTGCTTGCATCACATTACTAGGGGGTGCTGTTAAAGATCTAGTTATCACTGATATAAAGGAGTTGCTTGATGCCATGTTTGCCACAGGCCTGAGTCCATCCCTGACTATCTGCTTAAGAGAGTTGAGCCATAACCTGCCTTCCCTAAGGACAGAAATCTCAGAAGGACTCCTGAATATGCTTTCACTAGTATTGAGAAATAAACCATTTTTACATCCAGGTGTTCCAAGGAGTTTGGAGCAGCAAATGAGTACCATGAGTTTAGTGATGGAACCTCAGGACACTGCTAGCATTGTTCTAGCTTTAAGAACTCTTGGGACATTTAACTTTGAGGGCCAACACAGCTTACTCACGTTTGTCAGGAGATGTGCAGATCACTTCTTGCAAAGTGAGCAACAGGAGATCAGATTAGAGGCTGTGAAGACTGCTGCGAAACTTTTAGCTGATTCTACTGTCCGAACAATGAAAACCCCTTCAAGGACTCTCACACTTTTAACTGCAGAAGTAATTGGCAAGTTACTGGTTGTAACAGTTACTGATCCAGATTACGAAGTTCGTTACTGGGTCCTAGAATCTCTATACAACATATTTGACATCCACTTAGCCCAAATTGAGAACTTGAGTTTCCTTTTCATGGCAATGAATGATGAGCACTTGGCTATCAGAGAATTAGCTATTTGCACTGTTGGTCGGTTGAGCGTAGTCAACCCTGCTTACGTCATGCCGGGACTTAGAAAGACCTTGATACAATTTTTGACAGAGTTGGAGCATTCTGGAATGAGTAGAAATAAAGAACAGGCAGCTAGAATGTTGGACAACCTTATACTCCATGCTCCAAAGCTTGTAAAGCCATATATGGAGACAATTCTCAATGTCCTTGTACCAAAACTAAAAGAATCTGATTCAAACCCTGGTGTAGTCATCAGCGTATTGAAAGCTGTCGGTGATTTAGCCGACGTACACGGCGATAACAGTGGCCTCAAGAAATGGTTGCCAGAACTGCTTAGCATTCTTCTAGAACTGTTGTCAGATGCAAGTGCGACAGAGAAGAGAAGTATTGCGCTCTGGGCGTTTGGACAACTGGTCAGCGCTACAGGATATGTAGTTGCTCCTTACACCGAGTATCCAACTCTTATGGACGTCCTATTGAATTTCCTCAAAACTGAACAACAACCTAAAGACCGAAGGGAGACCATTCGCGTTTTGGGTCTGCTAGGAGCTTTGGATCCTTATAAGCACAAGATAACTAGAGGACTGATTGGCGAAAAGCCAGATTCTAGTTTAGTCCCAGTAGCTGATAATAAAGCAGATGAGAACAACTTTGATATGACGACGAGTGAGATGTTGGTAAACATGTCAACTCCTGTCTTAGACGAATATTATCCAGCGATAGTTATATCAACACTAATGAGGATATTAAGAGATCCTACCCTCCAGCAACATCACACAAGTGTGGTCCAGGCAGTTACCTTCATCTTTCAGTCCTTAGGGATAAAATGCGTGCCATATATATCTCGAGTCACACCAAGCCTTCTCTACGTGGCGAGAGCTACTGACAACAATAATTTCAGAGAATTTCTATTCACTCAACTAGCCAGATTGATCGCTATTGTGAAACAGCATATCCGCAATTATTTGGACAAAATATTTGACTTGATCAAAGAGTTTTGGACGCCAAACAGTCCTTTTCAACCAACTTTAATCTTGTTAGTTGAATACATCGCTGTGGCTCTCGGGTCAGAATTTAAGGTGTACTTACCTCAGCTCATGCCTCAAATTTTGCGAGTTCTAGCACACGATACGAGCAAGGAGAGAATGGTAACCGAAAAGCTGCTGTTCGCCTTACAAAAGTTTGAAGACAATTTAGATGATTACATGCACTTGGTTATACCTTCAATCGTCAAGTTGTTTGACGCGTCGGACTGTCCAATCAATGTAGCGAAAGTAGCCATGGAGACTGTTGATTATCTCTCAGATTCTTTGAACTACAGTGAACTGGTTTCCAGAATAATTCATCCTTTAGTTAGAAGCTTGGACACTTGTGCTGCCTTGCGACCTACTGCAATGGACACGTTATGTGCTCTGATTGTTCAACTGGGACGCAAGTTCACAGATTTCATACCCCTGGTACAAAAGGTGGTTGTCAGGCATAAAATCCAGCATCAAAATTACGAACAATTGCTCTCTCGAATGCAATCTAGTCAAACTTTGGCTATGGACGAGTTCTTACAAAGCACAAGGCGTCGGCCAAGGAACAATAATCAAGAGGTAATTTGATTTTTAATCATATTTCATATCCACGTTCTGAACACAATAATTTATCTCCCAATAATAAATTATTTACTTTAGTTATTCAATCACGCAGTAGCGACTGAACGGGTTCGATTGAGATTTAGTTCTGAGCTAAAATGAAAATAGTAAAACGGTGCATTATACTTCCGTCAGGCTCGCATCGGCTACACATGCGACACTGCGCAGTCGATTCGCAAGCTGTGTGTGAACGCGCACAGCTTGAAGCTCGCGTGGACGGTTAGCAGCCGCGTGTCCAAGGACGACTGGCTCGAGTGGCTCCGGAGGTTCAGCATCGGCCTGCTGACTGAGTCACATAGTCCTGCTCTGAGGTCAGTATAGATCTTAATTTATGTTTATTTGAACGTGTAAGATTCTTCGTAATCATTTGTTCTGTCAGTGTTAAATTTTGGCGTTTGTCAGTAAGGTGCTAGGATGTTTAAGTGTCCTTTTTGCAAAAAGGACACTAAAGCTTAAAATTAAAGAAAAATTGCGTTTGCTACCCTCTGTAAAAAGTGTAAACAAGTTTTAAATATTATTACAAATTTAATGATAATACTTCTACAGGGCAAATATTCCTTTTACAGGGCATGTCTGGCCTTAGCACACAACTACTCCCAACTTCTCCGAGACTTGTTCAACGCAGCCTTCGTATCATGTTGGACGGAACTCGATAACACTTCGCGTACCGAACTCTCGAACGCTCTAGAACAGGCCCTCACTGCCCCCGACGCGCCGGAACTGGCTCATACTGTGCTAAACCTGGCCGAGTTCATGGAACACTGTGAAGGAGGCACCATACCGATATCCACGCATTTACTGGGTGAACGAGCTATGCATTGCAGAGCGTATGCCAAAGCATTGCATTATAAGGTAAGAGGCACTTCAATACCTTGATTTAAAAATCATATCAGCACACTCATATTTAAAATATACTCGATAAAATGTTCGACAACTTTTTGGAAATTAGAAATTTCTTTTAAGAAATAAAAAAAAGTTCACATTTATGCCCTTGATCACAATGCTCATGGTAATTTTTTATTATTATACAGGAAGAAGAATTCCGTAACGGTGCGACGTCTCAAGTCGTAGAAGCTCTGATCCACATCAACAACAAGCTGCAACAGAAAGAGGCAGCGGAAGGTCTACTAGAAAGAGTTATGGCACAGCGCGAAGCTGGCGATGCCAACCTAAAAGTTCAAATAAGATGGTACGAGAAACTACACAACTGGGAAAAAGCACTCGACCTCTACGGTGAGAAGTTAAATGTAGACGTGACTGATATAGACTCGTATTTAGGTGAGTTACGCTGTTTCGAAGCTTTAGGAGAATGGGTAGAATTGTATAACACAGTCTCTAAAAAATGGGTCAAAATGACTGACGAAGAGAAGTTCAAAGCGGCGAGACTAGCCGCTGCTGCCGCTTGGGGCCTCAGCGAATGGGATTCTATGGCGAAATATGTCAGTTTCTTACCAGAAAATACTCAGGACGGAGCATTCTATAGAGCTGTTCTGAACATCCACAATGGAGAATTTATTTTGTCGAGACAGTTTATCGATCAAGCTCGGTCTTTGTTAGACTCTGAATTGACCGCTGTAGCTGGTGAAAGCTACCAAAGAGCTTACGGTGCTTTAGTAAACGCTCAGCTATTAGCAGAGTTAGAAGAAGTTATTATGTACAAATCGGTTATGGAGAGAAGGGAAACTATTAGACAAGCATGGTGGACAAGACTTCAAGGCGGGCAAAGATTGGTAGAGGACTGGCGTAGGATACTTCAGGTCCGAAGTCTGGTTCTGACGCCTCAAGAAGACATGGCTACATGGCTCAAGTTCGCTTCCCTCTGCAGAAAAAGTGGTGCGCCGCGCCAAGCTCACAAAACATTGGTAATGTTATTAGGAACTGATCCGAGTCAGAATAGAGACATGCCACTTCCTACACACGAGCCAAGGCTGACGTTAGCATATGCCAAACATTTGTGGGTAGCTGGTGACAAACAGTTGGCGTACGATCAACTGCAACGGTACGTAGATACCACTGAAACAGGTGATGCAGAACATTGTAGGTTACTAGCTCGGAGTCACTTAAAACTAGGATCCTGGTGTGAATCCCTCCTCGGAATTAACGAGCTCTCTATTCCTGAAATTCTGCGAAACTATGCAGCCGCTACCGAATTGTCTTCCGACTGGTACAAAGCTTGGCACGCGTGGGCTTACATGAACTTTGAAACGGTTCTGTTCTATAAGCATCAGGATACGAATATCACTGGTGGAGTCGCAGGGGAAAGGCGACCTTCGCCTGAGTGTATTCAACAGCATACAGTGCCAGCGGTGGAAGGATTCTTCAAATCTATTAAGTTGTCTCACGGAAGTTCGCTTCAAGATACTTTGAGGTTGCTTACGTTGTGGTTTGACTACGGACATTACCCAGCCGTACATGAAGCGCTCGTAGAAGGCATTAGAACTATTGAAATCAATGTCTGGCTTCAAGTAATACCTCAGTTGATAGCTAGGATTGACACGCCGAGAGCTCTAGTCGGCAAGTTAATTCATTCTCTCTTAATCGACATTGGAAAATCTCATCCTCAAGCTCTTGTTTATCCTTTGACGGTAGCTTCGAAGTCATCGTTCGTTGCTCGAAAGAATGCTGCCAATCAGATTCTGAAGTCAATGTGTACTCACTCTAACAACTTAGTCAACCAGGCTGCTATGATATCCGAAGAGCTGATCAGAGTGGCTATATTATGGCATGAACAGTGGCATGAAGCCTTAGAAGAGGCTTCAAGGTTATATTTCAGTGAGAATGACGTGAATGCGATGTTCAAGACATTGGAACCTTTGCATGCAATGTTGGAACGAGGCCCGCAGACACTGAAGGAAGTGTCGTTCAGTCAGGCGTACGGAAGAGATCTGAATGAAGCACAGGAGTGGTGTAACCGATACAAGGTAAGTTTCAATATTTTGTTACTTTTTCGATAATTTTACTTGGACTCTTGACTTGAGGCAACTCTTTATTTAGCTTATCGCAATCAGTGAATCCATTTTCCTCAATTCTGAATCGAAATATTCAATGACGTTTTATATTTTGGCTGGTAAGTTGGATAGTGTTTTAGCCATCCAACCGTCGCTGAAACTTTGTTGATCAGCCTCCAAAGTTAAATAACTATGAGGTTCACGCTTCGCGAAGCTGGATGTTATCACAGTTCCCTTACAAATTGGTTACTTTATATTTGAAGTTAGTACAATAAATCGTTTAATATCTGCAGGAATCAGGACTAGTGCGCGATCTGAACCAAGCGTGGGACTTGTACTATCACGTGTTCCGACGTATCAGCCGACAACTGCCGCAGCTGACGTCCCTGGAGCTGCAGTACGTGAGCCCGCGCCTGCTCAACTGCCGCGACCTGGAGCTGGCCGTGCCCGGCTCCTACGTGCCCGACCAGGACCTCATCCGCATCGCGCACATACAGAGCAGTCTGCAGGTAATTACACCTCAACTCGACTGCCGCGACCTAGACTCGACTTACTACAGGTACAGCCTATGTGAAATAATCTCCCGAGCTGTTTTATTGTATATCGAGATGACGAGTTGGCGTATGGTATAAGCTCTCATAAACGATGTCTTCTTCAGAAAGAGTACACGAGTAAACTTCAACAATTTACCACATAGCAGTTATTAAATCTTAGTAAAAAAATTACTAAATTACTTTAAACTTGTCCACAGGTCATCACCTCAAAACAGCGACCGCGCCGCCTCTGCATTCGCGGTTCCAACGGCAAAGATTACATCTTCCTTCTCAAAGGCCACGAGGACCTACGTCAGGACGAGAGAGTCATGCAACTGTTCGGTCTAGTCAACACTTTACTCCAAGCCGATCCTGACACCTTCAGAAGAGACTTGGCTATACAAAGATACGCTGTGATTCCGTTATCCACAAATTCTGGGCTGATTGGATGGGTACCACATTGTGACACCCTGCATTCGCTTATAAGGGATTATAGGGAGAAGAGGAAGTGTCTGTTGAATATAGAACACAGGATCATGCAGAGGATGGCGTCGGATTTGGATAAGCTGATGTTGATGCAAAAGGTTGGTACTGTTCTTTGACTTTTTGGTCGTCTCATTGTGCCCTTACCAAAAAAAAAATATTTAGCATAAGCATTACACCTTAAATAGAGGAAAATAATATGTTTAATTTTGTTTGGCTTTTGCGTTACAATGCTTCAGTATAAAGCATTTTCCATGACGTTAACTATTACGCAATTCTGTGACGGTCGAAAAATCACTTAATTTTGAGTGGCAGTGGTGTCTAATTGTATATAATATATTTTCCTAGGTGGAAGTCTTCGAACACGCCCTAGAACACACTGCTGGCGATGACCTAGCCAAGCTCCTCTGGCTGAAGAGTCCGTCTTCAGAAGTGTGGTTCGAGCGGCGCACCAACTACACGCGGTCGCTGGCCGTCATGAGCATGGTGGGCTACATCCTGGGCCTCGGAGACCGCCACCCCTCCAACATCATGCTCGACAGAGTCACTGGGAAGTTCTTGCACATTGACTTCGGCGATTGCTTTGAAGTAGCCGTCACCAGAGACAAGTTCCCAGAGAAGATTCCTTTCAGATTGACGAGGATGCTCATCAATGCTATGGAGGTAAGATTAATAAGAAATAACTAGAAATGGTCTGAGTGATGATTTTTCGATATCAAGGACTACATGACAACGACAAAAAAATATTGATGACGGAAACAATGACAAAATCATCAATATACGAATCAAACGATAGATATATCCCTAGAAATAGTAACCTAGATATTCCAAGCGTTACAGTGCCGTTAGCGAGTTGATTAGCAAGTAATCATCAAATCGACAAGATTCTTACAGATTATTAAAGTCGATAAGCGGTATTACGATTTAATTCTAAAGATAGGAAATTACAGACAGATTGCTTTTAAACCCAAACTATCAAAGATAAAAATATTATGCATAATTGGAAGAAATCCTTTAATACCTAGTGCAAAATATACCTAACTATATTTAGAAATATAGATATAAAAGGGAAAATCCGCAACATTAAGAACTTTCATAACATCATACAATTTGGTAATATAAAAGTGCAAATAGTCACCGTCTTACACTAGACGACTATGTCGTTTGCATTAGATTTAGTCGCAAATGACTTGCTCCTATCGAAATGTCTGTCTCACAATCGATTTGCTTTGAATCTAGTTTCGAATACACACTCAACTAAAAGAAATCACACTTATAAAATACTTTGACTTTGATCGTAATGCAGTCATTAGAAATCATAATATAATATAATTGGAGTTCCTCAGGGAAGTATCCTGGGCCCGCTTTAAATTATTTTATAACTCGTGTTCTTTTGGTGTTGATGGCTACTTTATATTTATCCAGCCGCCGAACTCGACGGCTCTTTGATTGGCCTCTATTAGGTCTTTCACATTACAAGAGACAGAACAGTCAGGTTTATAATTTATATAAATAAATGATCTTCTAAGTGGCAATATTCTCATACTTTACTATCTCTTTATCTAACTCCATTTAATTATTAAATAAAACTTGTCGTTGAAGAGTGTATAGTAAAGACGCGTACAATTTATAGTGGGTACTGAAATTATTAGTTCCTTAGTCCATGTGTTTCTACGTCAATGGTTACAAACATTTAAAATCTGTTGACTGTATGTTTTATAACGTACGTATCGTTTAATATCTATGACAAATGCAATGCCATTCAAAGTACAATGGTGCATACAAATTACGACGCATTGTATATTTTGTCCATTTTATCCTGTCTAATCCAATCTATACTAGCATGCGTTTTTTAGCTAGCGCCAAAGATTCGAGATAATCCATAATAGTGTCAAAAGAGCAAGCTTGTGGTGACAAATATTTTACGCGTTAAAAATAATAATCTTACCATTAATATCTATTATAATTTTCCTAGGTAACTGGCATCGAAGGCACATACCGTCGGACATGCGAATCAGTGATGGAAGTGCTCCACCGACACAAGGACAGCGTCATGGCTGTGCTAGAGGCATTCGTATACGACCCTCTACTCAACTGGAGGCTCATAGATGCCAGCCGCAGATCCCGAGATGCCGAAGTCTGTTCCACATCAGACCCCGCGTCCTCTCCGCAGCCGAGCCGAAGCCGGATTCACATAGGACTGAATGATGCGCTCGATCAACCAGCGGAGACGAACCTCAACAAACGCGCGTTAGCCATCGTGAACCGTGTGAGAGACAAGTTGACCGGCCGCGACTTCCCGCATATCGATGAGATCGTGTCGGTGCAGAAGCAAGTAGATCTGCTCATACAACAAGCTACTAGTAATGAGAACTTGTGCCAATGTTACGTAGGATGGTGCCCGTTCTGGTAGATACCAAAGAAGACACGTTAGAAGGAGACACATTTTAAAATATAATAATAATGTTTATATTATTATGATTAAATTCATCAGTCACTCAAGGTATGCTGATGACTTAACTAAGCCTAGAGAAACATTTATAATCATATCATACTACACGTCATTGTATGCATTATGTTTAGGGGATTTAATTTATATCAACCAATGGTTATATTGTAGCTTACGATAAAATCTTCATAAATACAGTCACCTCGCATTCCTTCATGGCAGCTAAGGTTGCTCGTTTACGCACAGACTTTGTCTTTGTCGTTGGAGCTGAGGAGTGCACTCAGTACGTACTCGATCCACCTATTAGCCTAATAGGTAATTAAACGTTCGTTTCTCTCCCGCACATCACTATCTAGGTGAGTTTCTAGATATTCTAGGGATAATTATTTTAAGTACTCAACTTTTTCTACTGTGTGAGCGAGATGGAATATAGTGAGCATACTAGATTTAACTACTAAGGGCCATTTTCATCGACAAAATAACAGATGGTTAAAATGAAATCGGCCGAATATCCATGCAAGAAGTCATGTTTAAACGGCTGATTTTGCTCTGTGATCACCTGTTATGTTGTCGGTGAACTTGGGCCTTAATTATAAACATTTGGCACATATAATTTTCTATAAGTACTGTTATGCATTTATGTGTAATTTAGCTGCAGCATTTAGTTATAATTCATTTATTAATAAGTATATTATTTAGCACAGAAACCCAGAAATGACGTTGTGAAGTAAACTATGTCCTAACTGTGTAGCGCGTAACATTGCGTCGCATCACATCGCGTCATAAACTCAATCGTCGTACTACTTGATTTCTTGTTAGTAAATCGGCGCATTGGTCTTAAAATGTAGTTTGTTATCCAGTTGGGATAAAGGGTAAGATTGTGTCCAGCCAGCCATATCATTCACGGTTGACGGCTATTTTTTAATGGTTGCGGTCAGACGTAGGTAATTAATCTACACGTGTAGTCTGCTCATTAGCGGCATGACTGAAAATGCGCAGATTTGCGCTTGAGGGTGAGGTCGGTCTGGGGGAATACCGCGTAACAAAATGAAAAAAAAAATATCATGAAGATAGGATTCCCAACTTCATGATCAGTAATTTTTTTTACAAGGTAGCTCGAAGTTTAGGCTCTCACGATCGTATTGAAGTTTAATACCAGTATCGATGATCATTACCATTTTAGTTACGCGGTAGACCCGCTGATCATGGATAGCCCCAATAGCTACGGTTTCGTATGCGGAGTGGTTGTGACAAAATTGGTCCCCAATCAATACCGTTCTTAATTGACATCTCTGAAGCGTTCTCTTACGAAATCGTATTTTAACTTTGAGTCCTCTCTGTTATTGACTGCGAATCGGCTGTAGGTTAAGTTAAAATATTATTATATTTTTCTTTGGGCGGTTATCACATGGAAGTTAGTAGGCATGCCCAGAACCCCAATTAAAGGTCGATAGATTGATTTTAAATTGTATACTTTAGTTAAATTCAAAATCTGA
The DNA here is from genome assembly GCA_932294325.1 of Allophyes oxyacanthae. Classification (NCBI taxonomy): domain Eukaryota; kingdom Metazoa; phylum Arthropoda; class Insecta; order Lepidoptera; family Noctuidae; genus Allophyes; species Allophyes oxyacanthae. The sequence continues at coordinate 4,375,948 of OW028625.1, forward strand.
TAGCCTTTGAAGCTGTAAAAGTTTCGTCAAGATCGGTTCAGTAGTTTGGAGTCTAAATGTGATATTGTGATGTGCAAACAAACACACATAACTTTTGTAAATTTCGTTTGTATTAATTTACTAGTGTTTCCCCGCAGCTTCGTCCGCGTGGACCTATACACTTGTACAAGGTTTTGGACGGGGCGTCATACATTTTGTAAATGTCTCCTTTGTAGGAATGCAATGTATCGATCGTGAGTGACTCGCACTTGAACGATTTTCGGGTGGCCATGACCAAAACCTTTTTTGAGGGCCGGATCTGCGCCGCGCTTGGTAGAGAAAAGAATAGCCGGACTTGGGTATCGTCACTCTGGCACCAGGTTTTTATATGGGTGACATACTTTAGTTTGGTTTTTTATTAGGTATATTAAAAATGAATAAACGCGATTTATACTTTTAAGAAAATATAAAATTGTGCCTCTATTGTGATAACATCTTTCATGGTAATCCTATTATGGATTATGGGAAAGATAATTCACGCTACTTGTAAATAAGCTATGTTTATTGTGTCATAAAATAGATTATACTTTGTTTTCCACTGAATAAATGTTTTGTTGTTATCTTATTGTATTTTTTACTACCTAGTTTTTCCTTCCAATTCAATGATTGAGACGGAAGGTACCTAGGTGTACGTGTCTTTTTTAACAGTTGAGTTGGAACGTTTGCGACAAAGTTAAAAACACATTAAACAACATTTACCAATAAAGCATAGGTAGATACCTAATAGTTACCTATCTAGTACCTACCTAAAACACCTGTTCAAATTCCATTTGTTCTCAATATATCGATATCTAACAATTTTAATCATAGGTACTGCTGTAAATTGGTAAGTACTTAGTTAGGATTCAGTACAAGATTCAGAATCATTAAGCGAGAGAATATTGCGTCTATCATTAAAAAAAAAAAAAATCTCTTTTATTTAATTTAGTTATAAAAACTCCGAACAAAATAGTAAATTTTTAAGAAACACCGACGCTTTTTCTTACATTGAGGGGTCTTGAATCTTGTACTGAATTGAGGGTTTCAGTTTTCGTTATGTCACTTACACACCAATACAGACAACAACTTAATCACAGCAATATAAGATTTTGATAGTATCTACCTAACTCGTGATAATTATATAAAAGATTCATATTCATATTTTTTATTGTACTTACCTATGTAAATAATTATGTACATAAAGTCACATAATATAGGCATAATAAAAATATAAACAACATTAACATAGTAGGATTGCATTAGGTGATAAAGATTAAAAAATAGTTCAACGAGGAGGGCTATAAATGGTTTCCGATATGTTAAAGATATTACAAAGACTTATTATGAAACGAAATCAAAGTGTGACTTGGCATTGCAATATAATAAGGCCGAGGTCAGAGCCAGTCACAGGTAAATTGCAAATACATTAATGTTTTCGCGATCATGAAAACCACACGCTTATATAACATGCGACTTTTCTCGCAGTCTGCGTCAATTATCTGCGAAAGGACACGACCTATTCATGGTTGACTGTCGTAAGAAACGATAAATATTGTAAGTAATGCATAAGGAAATAATCAAAAAGATATTGCTCTTGCAGTAAATACTTACACGTGCCTGCACTTTCACTAGTAGAGCACAAGTGGGAACTTAAAAATATGTTACGGGAATTCACGCGCTTGACGTTTTTGTCAGGTTCTACTGATCGTGGTCACAAGCAGACTGAAGTAGCAGTATTACTCCGTTGGTCATGTATATTTGTCCTTAAGTACCCTCGTTGTTCTAATAAAAAAGAAAACACGGTTTCTTTTTTATTAGAACCGCGATTCAATGGTTATTCGGGTTATTTCCCATAACATATTTATAAGTGCCCTACTTGCGCTCTTAATTATATAACTATCATGTAAAGCATTAGTTTTAAAGTTAATAGGTAAGTGGGTAGGTATTTATTTTGTTTATTTAGATAAAATAAAATGTTAGCTAATGATGTAAAAATCCTGTGTATAAAAAAACCAAGCCCGACTCCGGACCTGCCAGGGGCGTCCTACCATATACCTACCTATAGATAGATTATCTACTGCCGTTTTTATATTTTTTTTTCGTTGTCTTATTTATGTTGTCCGTCTGTTAAATTTTCGGTGAACATGTGGCCTTTAGATAGGTAGATACCTACTCTTAGTAGATAAACCGCGTGGTATGTAAGTACTTTCTACTCCCATCACTTGTGACTATAAGAAATTACTCTGAGATCATAAAAAATGGATATTAGGTTATGGACATAGGACACTTTGTCCATTTCTGAACATGTGACTCATACCTAGCACACCCGCTACAAAGAGCGGTCGATATCGCCACAATCATCAGGCCTGGCAAACTGATTTATGATCGCAGTAGGTCCCAAAGTTGTTTTTTTATTTATTAAAAACGGACGAGTAGGTACTTGGATTTCTGCTTTATCGTGGGTACAGTTTACAGACAAACCTCACACACTCACCCAGACCCGGAACAACTAGGTAGGTATCTGTAGGCCATTCAAATATTTGTTTCATGCAAGGATCAAACCCGCGACACGTAGCTCAGAAAGCCATCCGCTTAGCCACTGCGGCAATCCTGTCGTCGAATTATTACAAATTTGGGTGCTGCCGCAAATCTTCAAATAATCCCTTAGTTACGACTACCACATGAAGAGAGGAGTTTTATTCTTTACCGGGAATCACATGCTTTGACTAAATATTCAGTGTTTGACAAAGAAGTGAGAGGACGATGGCGATACAATATTTAATCAAACTTTAAATCCCATTATAGCGATTTTCCTGTGTAAAATGCACTGTATCGGTTGCCCAAATCAAATATTTTTAAATTGGAGAACCGTTTCAAAACATATCTACCAATAAACACGGACATCATTTACAATATTTAAATAAGTAAGTGCTATTAACAAACCTATAACGCTCGTTAAGGATTCTGCAACACAAACGCAATCTTCTCATGCGTGGAGAAAGTACCTATTACTTATTGTTTCGAGTATATATGCGCGCACGAGTCATTTGAAACAAAAACACCGTGCTGTTTGTCACAAGGGATATTCAATCATAAAGCACTATCTAATCAACGATCGTTTGCCTTAATCAGTTGGCCGGTGACCGCAGAGAGCGCTGGGCGCCTATTTAACTGCTTCGTACGATTTGCAACGCGAACGCGCGCACATGGATAATTTCGAAATTGTTGACTTCAGCTCTTTGAGTAAGTGTTGTAATATTTTTTTCGCTAGACATACCTACGAATTTTTATAATATGTTATTACTTTGTGTATTTTGTCCCACTTTCCAAAACAACCATCTAATGTTTACTTTTTTTAAATAATGCAATGTTGTGATTAGCCAATAAGCTATTTCTGTATGACTCTACCTAAATGGCCTAGATTCTAAACAATAGGTGCAAATACTATAACAAATATTTTTAGTGACTAGATATTGGCAATATATACCTAGATATTAGAATTGCGGCGGCAAACTAGTTATCCTTCGAATCGACTCAAGAGCAGATACCTACGTGGATGTTAGATCAATACGGAAGACTCGCTGTTTCCTTATTAACCATCGGGTAAATTTAATTTATAATTAATCAACAAATGCGCAGGGTCGTTATCGTAATAGAATTACCTACTTAAAATATTAAATCGACAATAACTAAGATTTTTTTGTCGTGAATTTACCGGTAAAGAATTAGCAACCACACTGTAGGTACTCGCAGTAGATAGTCATAAAAGTTGACTGCCCCGAGTTATTATATCAAGAGGGTGGGCACTGGGCAGCAGTGTCTCCTGTGTCCTAATAACAACATTATACAGCAAAACTTACACCTGCCAAGCAAAGCGATTATGGAAATAATATCACTATAATTATGTCACCCTATATACAGGGGTCAATTGGAGACCAATTTTCAAAAAGGCGTAAGATCTAAAATAAAACATTTTATTAAATTTATCTGTCAAAGAAACCGATACCTAAATCTTTATCAATAATTCAGCATGCCTAGGTAAATTTTAATGGGTTATGAAATGCGTTGCAACTACATGAACTACACTTGAATATTAATTAACACACGTCTTCATTGTATTATATTTTTTTCGTAGTTTACATAATATTATGTTTTATACCGTTTGGTCATTATTAGGTGAGATAGGTAGATACCAGTAAAGGCAATCTGTTTTAAAAATTACGCAACCTTTTGTGTCTAAACACACCTCCCTGTCGTAAACGTCGACAAAGGGATGATGTCCAAAGGATACATAGATCCACAGAAAAACAGCTTCACAGAATTATGTGATCATTAATTCGTCTACCAGCTATGGTTTGGAAATAATTCCCCGGTTTCCTTTTTAATTATTTTATTTTCATAAGAAATATACCCAGTTCATTATTTTTGCCACCCTCGCGCGGCCTGTCGATTTCGCAGCCTATTTCGAGTTAGGCTTTATTTGTGGCTGAACTCTAACGGAAAATACTGTGTAATTTATGTAAATTGTCCACAAAGAATATAGGTAATAATTATTGTCCATCGTGATTCGTCCCTGTATGTCAAAATTTTAAGTAATTCATGGTTACAATAAAATCGTTCAACTAATCACCTTCTTTATCGACGCTGTTTATAACGATAGCGAAATAATAAAGATAACTGAATAATTTTTTATCGGTTTCCAGGTGAACCTGTACAAAACTTGCTGAAAGCAGCGACAGAAGCAAGAAAGAGAGCCTACTGTCCATACTCCAACTTCGCCGTGGGGTGTACGATATTTACTGAGGAAGATGGCAAAGTTTACACAGGATGCAATATAGAGAATTCGACGTTCTCGCCGTCGATATGCGCGGAACGCACGGCACTTGCGAAGGCAGTGAGCGACGGATACTTAAAGTTCAAGACAGTGGCCATTGTTGCACACCAACATGAATTCACCGCACCGTGCGGGGTTTGCAGACAGACGCTTAGTGAATTTCGCGGTTCAGATGGAGATATTGAAATATTCCTAAGCAAACCAACGTTGGACAAAGTGCTGTGCACCAAGTTATCCAAACTGTTGCCTCTGTCGTATATCAGCTTTAAGACGGATAGTATTGTAACTTAACATTAAAATGAGATTTTGAGAGACATGATATTTATATTATAGACTTTTAAATGGAAAGTGAAATTAAAAAGTCAAAAAGCTTTAACAATTTTATTGCGCATTGTACCTATTTACAAACTTATAACTAATAGGTATGGGTCCAATATACAGCGTAATGGCAACGCGTTTTATACTAAATAAGGTATTTACAATAACAGAACCAACAACGAACGTTCGCTTTGGATAATAACAAATGCAATCAAAGTTTAAAACAAAATACCGAAACAAAGTAAATGTCGTGTTATTCATATGGCGCGGGCGTTCATAAACCTTTTCAACACGACTTGTGGTCACAAGTAGTGATTAAGCGTTGCAAAGGACCATTTCAAAGGGCAGTCTTCGTGTATATGTTGGACATACAATATATTATTGTATAATTAGGGCTGATTTTTTAATCGTCAGATAATATTTTATCCGACGAATAAATTTAACGCTTGACAGATTTTGTATAGGTATCTGTCAAAAATTATTTATTCCCTTGGATCAAGTTATCTGCCGAATGAAAAATCAGCCCTTAGACGATTATAATCAAGGGCCAAGCCTGTATTTTCCAAGTGGATGTTCCACTAATACCCGTAGTTGGCGACAGGCGTACACTTGTCTTTGAACTATTATTCGGTGGTAAACAAAGATAAAAAAATACTGAAGTAGTCGAGTAAAGGCTAATAAGTTTATATTAATTATGATAAATGATTATAATGTGTGGGGAAAATCATTTATTTAACACTATCTGTTGAGATAAGTATGCATAAATAATGTTATTCGTGGGCGGACTGAGAAAGCACATTTTGCATAATACTAACTCAAAATTAACATAAACGAAATATAACAGACTTATAAGTATAACTCAATTTTCTTAATAAATATTAATATCATAAACATAAATAGAATATTTAGCCTTATTTAAGTGACTATATTTTTTACATTATAAACATGGTTATATATTATTAGGTAAGGTGCAAATACAGATAAAAACTAATAATCGTCATAGTTAATAAAACTATGTTAACACCTGACATAACACAAGTATTTACACAGTACATTATGTAACGCTTATATAATACGTTAAGAAATAAATAGTTAATGTTCAACTCACGATTACCAGTAGGGACACCAGCCGATGTAACACTGACACAAATTCTCATTGTTCGTCGCCTGTTTGATCAGCAAGTCCACTTGTTTAGGAACGCTCACAACTGCCTCTACTTGAGGGAAGTCTCTTCCAGTTAGCTTGTCTCTTATCCTGTTAAGGATGGATAGCGCTCGCTTGTTTAGGTTGGCTTCAGGGGGAATTTCGAGAGATTCGTAATGTAAGTGGTTGCGGCTTCGGCTGGGGAGGGTGTAGGAAGAGTCAATGTCTGATGAGAAGGAGGATTCCGTCAAGGAATGGTGTTCGTTGTCGACGAGTCTCCAGTTGAGCAGCGGGTCGTAGACGAAGGCCTCGAGCACGGCCATGACGCTGTCGCGGTGCTTGTGCAGCACGTGCATCACGGACTCGCACGTCGAACGGTACGTGCCCTCGATGCCCGTCACCTACGAACATATTGTTGTTTGTAACGGGATTGAAGTATATTATCATAAATTAATACTTGCATGGACAATATCAATCTCATTATCAGTGATGGGAGTAAAAGATGATTAAATTACAAGTTCCATGAGTTTACAGATTTAGCCTAAGATTTATCAATAGAATAATATTCTTATAATTTCATCTGAAACATCTTCTAGGTAGGTATTGAGTGTAAATAAAATATTTTATCTATCCTCATATCGTAAAGTTCTAATTACGAATACACACACACACACGACGACACACGAATAAACACGATTGTAATACTATTAAAAATTCCGCCTGCGGCTCGATTTTTAAACACACTCGTGTTTTAATGCCCCCTATTATGCAACATGTGCATAAAGTCTGTCATTATAGTTCTATTTTTCAATTCATAAATAGAACTTTACGATATGAGAGTAGATAAAATTATTTATGGTACGTTGAATTGTGAACATCTAAAGGGTTACATGCCATTTTAAATTATCCATTGTTAAAATATCAGAATAGCCTTTTTATTTACTGATAATCATTATAGTGCTTCCACAATACTTCTAAGGATCCTCGGGGAATTACATAAAACACGCCACTTAGGCGTGATCTTTAAGTAAACAGACACTATTTCATTCGCGTATGAATTTTATATACTTACCGTGTGTATTAAATTTCATTGTATACCTACTGAAGTACTTTCACGCTAGATTGACTCGAATACAAAAACACGTATAATAAAAACGAGTACCTAGACTACCATTAAAATATAAAAGTGTTGCACTTTGTGTTAGTCTGCGAATAAGTTTGGTTTGGGCTGGCTTAAAGTACAAAGTAAGCGACGCGGCACGATCGCTACCGCTACGAATCATCCCCTAGATGCGAGTACACACTACGACGGCCTGCCTATATTTGGCTTACCTATCCCTCTGATGACAATACTAGCAAACTTGTCTTATTCCTACTCAAAAACATCGTGTCGGTTGACGCTGTGGAAACCTACAACATTAGCGGCTGATACTCCATAAACAATTGATTAAATAGTTCAGAATGTAGTATGACCCATTTGCGCTTAGCTCGAGGTCGGGCAGATCAAATGGATTTAGTAAACGACGCAACTGCCAATTTAATGTGTGTCATACTTTTAATTATACTCCCGTAACTTTATTACGCACTTACGCAAAATTACGACGATACTAAATGCTGGCAATAAAAATTCTTGATAGATGACAATTGCTATCATGTCATGATTCAAATGAAATGCATAATATACTACCCATTTTCGATTATTAATAGGTAACGAAGAAGCAAGTACAGAGAGATAATTAAATAATGTTCATTTATTTTTATATTAGGTAGTTGGCATTTCCGATGCTATCACGCAATTATTTCTATAACTATTACATTACAGGAGAACTAGGTGAAAAAAAAAAGAAAAAAAAACCATTTTGCATGGTCGGGATCTAATACCGTAAGATCGTAAAGCCATTTTGAGCTTGCATTCAGTGCGCATTCAATTTATCACAAATATACAGAGAAAATAATTTCTTAGCTGGATTTTTATCGCAAAAAGGATAGATTATGCTGATGTCACGTCTTACATTTCAAAGTGATCGGGTCATGGGAAGGTTAATTATACCGGTTGCTGTTATCCTTTAGTATTAGTTACAATAATCATATTATAAATAGATAAATATTCCTGACTTATGATTGAACTGAGTATCAATCAATTAAGTCCACCTATCTCAGTCCACTGCTGGCCTCTCCCAATTGAGTATAAAATGTCAAAACTCAGTTATGGTATCAGCGTCGTAATGCTTTGTAAAACACACAACAACAACTGAATAATTGCTACAAGCAAAGCCGAGTATTACCTCCATAGCACTGATGAGCATCCTCGTCAGTCTGAAAGGTATCTTCTCCGGGAACTTATCTCTAGACTGGGTAACTTCGAAGCAGTCTCCGAAGTCTATATGCAGGACTTTTCCCGTAACTCTATGGAGCATGATGTTGGAGGGGTGACGGTCTCCGAGGCCCAGGATGTAGCCCACCATGCTCATGACGCCCAGCGAGCGCGTGTAGTTGGTGCGCCGCTCGAACCACGCCTCCGCTGACGGACTCTTCAGCCAGAGGAGCCGTGATAAGTCGTTGCCGGGCGTCTGCGAGAGGGTGTATTCGAAGACTTCCACCTGGTTGTGGAACAGAATAATAAATATTAGTGGTCGTCCAGTGGTCGAAAATCGACTGTAATTTTAGCTTTCTGCACTTCTTCATATAAAGGGGATTGTCCAATTTCTATAGGACTTTGGCCACTCATAAACAAACAGTTCAGCTAATAATATGTGATTGATTTAATAGCTTATATCAGTAAGAATGGGGATATAAACCTAGTTTTGTATCAAGATGAATATTTAGATATTTTTTTAACATTTAATTGAAACAAGTTATGTATGAAATAAAACTTGTAAGTAAGTACTAAGTATGCCAAATCTCACACTCTTCTGTGCGTACAATACGCTTAAAAAGTGGTCCAAAATTTTCTCTTTACATATTAATATATAGATATAGGTATGATACTAATAAGCATCAGTTGTGGATGACTACATATAAGTCCAGCCTAACGTGATCGAAGACACAAAGCTACGACTTATCGTCAAGGTTAAAGCAGTGATAATAAAACAATATGTAAACAACATTAATTATGTTAGTATTGACTAACCTTATGCTTCAACATGAGCTTCTGATAATCAGACGCCATCCGCAGCATGATCTGTTGCTCAGTATTCAGAGCCATCTTATTCGATTTCTTATCTCTATAATCACTAATGAGGTTGTACAGCGTATCACATTGGGGCACCCAGCCGATGAGGCCGGAGTTGGGCGACAGGGGAATCACGGCGTACCGTTGTATGGCCAGGTCGTGTCGGTATGTGTTCGTGTCGGCCTGTAGTAATGTGTTGACCAGGCCGAACAGCTGCATCACTCGCTCATCTTGTCTCAAGTCCTCGTGGCCCTTCAGGAGGAACATGTACTGTTTGCCGTCAGAGCCTTGGATTGTGAGACGGCGCGGACGCTGCTTTGATTTTATTACCTGTAAATTAAAAATATGCAAGGTTATCGGAAAAAGTAAATAAACCAGGAGGCTTAATATAAACTCTTATAGCAGAGCTGAAATTGAACTGCCCAAACATTTCCAGTAAGAGCTGACCTCGCACTGTATAGGCTTTTGGTACAATGAAAGGTCAGCGTACTCATCATTATGAACATCTTTAACAATTCGACGAAGCTTGAAATCGAGAAAAAAATAACCGCTGTACCATACATTTACTCGAGTAATATAAAATTATTTGTATGGAAAAGCAGATATTTTTTCGCGATTTTAATGTAAGTTAGGTTTATTTCAAAAAAAAAAATGTACTAAACAGCTAGATTATTACTGACACTGCACCAGCGACGCTGTCGTGTGACTACTTAAGAATAAGCGCTGTAATTGCATTTTGCCAGATTTTTTTGTCTAGAAAATCCCGAAATACTTACAAAAACTTCTAGTCTTAAAAAGTTTAGAAGAGGATCTTTATCTATCTGATAAAGAGGATAAAACATTAATACAATAAAGAAATACTAACTTGTAAATGGCTATGTATATGCGATATCCTGATGACCTTCTCGTTGGGTACGTAAGAGCCGGGCACTGCCAACTCGTAGTCTTTGCAGGAGTGAAGTCGTTTGCTGACGTACTGCAGCTCCAGTGACGTCAGAGAGCGGAACTGTGACGCGATGCGACGCACCACGTGGTGGTACAGGTCCCACGCCTCGTTCAGGTAGCGGATCTCACCAGTCTCCTGACAGAAGAGTATTTGGTAAAGAGAGATCAGTGAAGTCTTCGTAGTTGGGACGATTAATGACTATAATATATCCGGCTGTCAGAATAGGTCACCCCTAACCCTCCAGTGTAGTAAACGATGATAAAGTGATACTTATGGTACTATAGTCCTCGTATATGCATATAACTAATACTAAGGGGTCATTCATAAAGTACGTCACACTAATTTCGTGATTTTTTTACCCCTCCCCCGTCCTTGTCACAGTTGATCACATTAGTGAGAACCCCTCCTTAGTGTGACGTCACATATTTTGCAATTTTACATCTAGAAATGATTAAATTAAAACAGCAGTTCCGAGATTAGTTTTATTTCCATTTAAATTAATTTTTATGTGATTTTGAAATGTGACGTCACGAAACTTAAGACCTCTCCCACCCCTTATCACATAATGTCATACTTTGTCGACCCCCTCCCCCCGCCCCTTAACGTGTGACGTACATTATGGATGGTCCCTAAGATTAAATCATTAAGATCACCAATTCGCCTGTCGAGCGTGGTAACTATAGCAATATTTACTGCGACCTGTCTCAGGTCACTGTAGCGGTTATTAGGAGGTCCGGGAGTTGCAGTGGATTGACGGCTATGTTCCAAAATTCAAGTGTCATACATCAAGTATTCATGATTTTTTCGTTTAGTAACAAATTAGGTACCTATAAGAACAAGGTACAGAATATAATTTAAATGAATTCGTAGCAGATATGATCACAAGCACGACATATTCAATGTATAAAAGGCAAAATAATCCTTACTACTTTATCCATCGGTCTGTAGATATGATGAAGCCTTACCTTATAAAGTTCCAACCAGCGGTGCGCCTCCTGCATGTCTCGGCCATACATCTGCAGGAAGGACACCTCTTTCAACGTCTCCGGCGGCCGGTCGAGCATCGCGTGCATCTTGTCCAACGTCTTGAACATGCCGCGGTAGTCCTTTTCACTAAAATATAATCTAAAACATATCAAAATTACCATTTAGTTGAAATAAGTTACTAAACTCATGGACCAAGCGGGCTGCAACCGTGGGTACTCGAACACCATATTTTTCTCGAGATGCCTTAGCCATCGTAGGAGGCGACTAAGAGGAACATAATATCTGATGCTTGTGTAGTAGCATATGATCCAGTTGCTCAATAATGAATACCAATTGAGCGATGATGATGAATACAAAGTTTCAAACAAACTTCAGAATACGAAAGATTAAACAATTACCAAAATTATCATTGACTTTTTGCGCTGTATTATAAGCTCATGACGAATTTTAGTGGCCAAAACTGTAGTAATAATAGTTTGAAGATAAAGAACTAAATAAAATAACATTTACCTAGAAGCCTCGTCCAGCGCAATGAATACTTGATCATGCCACAAAATGGCAACCTTTATCAGTTCTTCCGATATGACAGCTGCTTCATTCACTAGGTTTTGTGAATGGGCGCACATAGTTTTCAAAATATAGTGGGCAGCGTTCTTCCTAGTCACAAAGGAGGACTTCGTGGCCACCGTCAAAGGATAGACCAACGCTTGTGGGTGTAATTTGCCGATGTCTATAAGAAGTATGTGTACTAGTTTGGCTACTAAACTCCTTGGAGAATCTATGCGTGCTATAAGCTGCGGTATGACTTGCAGCCATATCTTCACATCGATCTGTCTTATACCCTCAAACAGCGCATCGTATATCGCAGGATGATGGCCATGGTCGAACCACAACGTAAGAAGCCTTAACGTATCCTGCAACGCACTCCCATTCAACAAGCTTATAGATTTGAAGAACCCTTCAATAGCTGGTATCGTATGAGAGTTTATGAAGTCCGCTCTTGAAACTTTCTTCTCTCCAGAACCCCCCGCTAAACTGCTCTCGGAAATATTGTCTTGTTGTTTGTAAAATAGTACTGTTTCGAAGTTCATACAAGCCCAAGCATGGCACGCCTTATACCAGTCTGAGGCCAGAATTGTTGCTGCTGAGTAGTTCCTTAGTATTTCGGGAATAGACAGCTCATTGATTTCTTGAAGAGATTCACACCAAGACCCTAATTTCAGGTGACAACGCGCTAACAACCTGCAATGTTCATCGTTATCCGGTTCGGAATTGTCCACAAATCTCTGCAGAACATCATAGGCGTATCGTTTGTTCCCAGCATCCCACAAGTTTTTACTATAAGCTAACACAATTCGCGGGTCTTGCATGCGGAGTAGCACGTCAGGGTTAGTGATAGGGTCGCATCCTAATATCGAAAGAACTATTTTGTGAGCTTGGTTAATGGCGCCGGTTTTTCTACATAATGACGCGAATTTAAGCCAAGTTTGGAAGTCTTCCCGTGGTGACATAACTAGACTACGTATTTGTAGCATTTTCCTCCAATCCTCCACCAACCGCTGTCCACCCTGCAGTCTCAGCCACCAACATTTGCGAATAGGATTCCTTCGCTCTTCCACCAGTTTATAAGTCAAAACTTCTTCTAATTCCGTCAAAAGTTGTGCATTAACGAGAGCGCCGTAAGCTCGTTGGTAACTTTCTCCAACCACAGCAGTTAACTCAACATCTAGCACGCTTCTAGCGGAGTCAATGTAATGCCTCGATTCCGGCCACTGTCCTTCATGAATAGCTAAAATAGCTCTATAAAAGGCTCCTTCTTGGCTATCTTCTGAGATAGACGCGACAAATTTCCGCATAGACTCCCATTCCTGCAAGCCCCAAGATGCCGCGGCGGCTATTTTAGCAGATTTCTTCCTTGTCTCGTCAGATGCGTTGTCCCATTCCTCAGAAGTGTGGTTGTATATCTTCCTCCATTCCCCCAAAGCCTCCAAACACCTCATCATTCCTAACCGAGAGTCCTCGTCTTGCGGCTCTATTTCTAACTTCTTATTGTAGAGTTCCAGAGCTTGGTCCCAGTTGTGCAGTTTTTCGTACCACCTGACGTGCACATTTAGGGAAGTATCTCCGTTTTTCTTTTGCATGATTACTTTCTCAAGTAGACCATTACTCGCCTCTTTTCTTTGAAGTTTATTATTTATATGTATGAGTGCCTCAATGACTTGTTTAGAGGGATTTCTTTTGTATTCTTGTTCCTGTAAAAAGTTTAACAATAGTAAGTCTAGAGTTCTAGACACTAACTAATAGACAATGTAATAACACGGCAGTTGTTTTAGCGTTACTCTTTAATCTTACCTTATAATATAATGCTTTGGCATAAGCTCTGCAGTTGATAGCTGTATCGCCGAGTAACTTGATCGGTATAGGCAAGGCGCCCTTCTCGCAATGCTCTAAGAATTCGGCCAGGTTAAGGACCGCTAGTGCCAGTTCGGGGGCGTCGGGCACAGTGAGAGCGTGCTCTAGAGCTAGAACCAGTTCCTTTCGGGACTTGTCGTCAAGTTCCGTCCAACACGACATGAACGCTGCGTTGAACAACTCGCTCGCTAGCTGCGGGTAGTTCTGTGCTAACGTCGAACACGCTCTGAAAATCAACAAATCAGAATCAAGGATTCAAGCTGATAATTAAGCTTTACTGTTTCAAATTAAATCTACTATTCCTTTCAAATGTTTAAATACCCTCTATTTTCCAGATAAAGAAGGTCCTTAAAAAGTTATAGGTGTTTTTTTGTCAAGTTTGTTTACCTTATAGCAGGGCTATTAGACTCAGTTAAAAGGCAGACGCTCAACTGTCTCAGCCACTCCATCCAATCCTCTTTGGAGACAATATTTTTCACAGACCAACATTTCCGTAAGTTGGATACATTCAATGATAACTTTTGAATAGTTTGGATATCACCTGGACCTACCACCTGAAAAATAATAAATGAATATAAGGTACACCAAGCTCAAATTTTTTAACTGTAAGTGAATTATTAGTTTTAAAAGGGTGGGTACTCACATCAGTCTTTTGGTTCCTCAATCGTAGTCGAGTTTCATCTAAATAATCATCGTCAGATGCCAATGTGGAGATAGCTTGCAATCTCGTTACTAAAACGATGTAGTTAGGACATTGTATTTTATGCTTTATCAGTATTCTGTCCACAGAAGGTATGTAGTCAATATATTCACGACCCAGCTGAACAATCAGCGCGCAGAGTGTATTCATTGCTGTTTGTCGTAACACTGGATTGTTATCCAAAACTTTTGCGAGAGCTTGTATTATTACCGCCGAATATGGCCTGAAGTATAAATACATGGACAAGTGTTCCATTGTTTCCATTGCAAGCTTTGAAATAGACATTGGAATATTTCTGCCTTCGAACAGTCCGGTTATGGCCGGCACTATCGACAAGAGCACGTCATCCAAATTATTTTCGAACTTCTGTATGGTCAGCAACAGCTTTTCAGTTAAAACTTTATCCTTGCTGCTGTCGTACTTAAGAACCCTTAGAATATTCGGCAGAATCTTCCGGAGGTAAACTTTGAACTCTGGTCCGATCGCAACAGTTATGTGTTCTACTAACATTATAAGCGTAGGCTGCAACTGACTGTTTGGTGTCCAGTATTCCTTGATTATATCAAATATATCCTCTAAATAATTTCTAATTTGGATTTTAACTACGGAAATGAGTTGCGCCAATTGAGTCAACAGAAACTCGCGAAAGATGCTATTGTCCGTTGTTCGTATGACATACAAAAGGCTCGGCGTTACTCGAGATATGTAGGGCACACACTTAATGCCCAGAGATTGGAAAATGAATGTGACTGAATGCACAACGCTAGTGTGATGTTGTGTCAACATCGGGTCGCGGAGCATTCGCATCAGTGAAGTGAGAACAATGGCCGGGTAAAATTCATCAAGAATGAGCGGTGACATAGTAACTACCATGTCACTGATATTCAAGTCAATATTTTCATTGGTAGTGTCCGAGACGGGTATCAAAGTGGACACAGTTTGAAAGTCGATTAAACCCTGATTAACCTTGTGTTTGTAAGGATCAAGTGCTCCTAGTAAGCCTAAGACGCGAATAGTTTCTCTTCTGTCTCTTGTCTGCTGTTCTGTCTTCAAAAAGGTTAGCATCATGTCCATTAGATGAGGATATTCCATATAGGGTGTAACCACGTGACCTGTAGCGCTGACTACTTGACCGAACGACCACAGGGCTACGCTTCTCTTTTCTTGTTGATTAGGGTCCGAAAGGATGTCAATCTGAATGGACATCAGTTCTGGCAACCATTGGATAAGAGCATTGCCTCCTCCATTCACTTCAGCTAAATCCCCTATTGCCTTCAATATTGTAGTAACCATGGTGGGATTATCAGCTTCTGCTTTTAGTTTTGGTACAAGAACATTAAGTATTGTGTCCACAAATTGACGTGTTATCCTTGGCGCGTGTGAAATTATGTTGTTCACCATTCTTAGGGCTAGTTCTTTATTTCGCGTGGATTCTGAATGTTGCAGTTCCATCAAAACTTGTACGAAAAGTTGACGTAGTGTCGGTATAGTGTAACTAGGGTTAATGTTGCTCAGCCTTCCAACTAAGCACAGTGCTAATTCACTTACGTCGTTATTAGAATCATTAATTGCGACAAAAAGACAATTTAAATGTTCTTCAACAGCTAAATATCTGTCGAAGACGGGATTGGTAAATATTTCTAGCACTCTGTATCGAACTTCATGATCGAAATCTGATCGGCCTACGGATAATAATTTCCCAAGAGACTCATCAACTATTACATTCAACGTCCTCGAATTGGTCTGGGCACATCTTTCAACCGCTTTTATAAGTAATTTTGATGCAGTTTTCACGGATTCTATTCTTATATCATGCTGTTCACTTAAGAGGTAATGGTCAGTACATCTCCTGATAAAAGACATCAAGGTATTGTTCCATTCAAAGTCAAATGAGCCCAGTGTGCGAAGAGCTAGTACTAACTTAGTAGCATCATGAGGCTCTACCAACAAGGCTGTTGTGAACATGTGAACTATTTGATTCTCCCCATTACTCGGAGCATAGGGTTTTTTCCGCAATATTAATGATAGCATGTTAAGCAGCCTGTCTGTTATATCTTTCTTTAGAGATGGCAGATTTTGACTGAGTTCTTTAAAACACGTAGTGAGCTGTGGACTCAAGCCAGTTGCGCACATTGGGTCCAGCAGCTCTTTCACTTCATTAGCAACATCTTCTTTCATGGCAAAACCTAATAACGTAACGCAATTAAATAACGGCGTGTCGGAGCCGTTACGCTTTTTGGGCGTGTCTTTAAGTGGTAAAGTTAATTTAATAATTTCTATAATTCTACTCAAGTACTGCTGGACATCAGACTCTACTGCTACACAAATAAGACCTAGTGTGGTGAATGCCATAGCTTTCTCCTTTTCTCGTCCACGCAAAAAGGTTATTAGATGATTGATAGTAGACTTCAGGTGTCTCCTAGCAAATGCTTCTCTATTAAAAGCAGCCAGCCTGGGTATCATTAACAAGAGCATTTGGTGAACATTGTGTGCTCTTGATATCTGTTGAGCCATCACATCTGGAAATAAATAGACATTATTCAACAAATATACCTTGTGATTATGATTTTGTATACATAATCTGAGAACAGAAATATCTTGAGGTAATATATTATTTATGCAATCTACACATTATTGCAAATGTTGTTATTTTTCTGTGAGTGACATTTCTCGAGAAAGTGTGGGGGACACGAATATTTGTGTATTGTTTAGTTCAAGTTATAATGTACATAATCAACAACCTTATTGAAACTTCTGCCAAATAATGTTCCTTTTATTTATTCCTGTATAATGTAACATAAAAAAAAAAAAAATGTTACATGATTTTTCGAACATGAGCTACTATTTATTAGGGAAAATATATACTTAACTAGTTTCAATCCAATAAACATAAGAAGCATCATATTATAGAATTTGTACATTATTTTATAGAAACTCACCTGAGCAAATCTTCTCATATTTCTCTGCTATCAGCTTCTTACAAATACTTGATTCATAAACAACAGTATGTTGACTTTTATCTTCAGGAAAGTGCTGCATTGTCCAAGAGTTTTGAACTTTTGAGTTCAAAGAGGTCATCTCATCTGATGTATCTTGCTCTGAGTCATGTTTCTGCATCAATGTTGTATACTTCTTCTCCCATGATGCATTTGAACATCTCAGTAGTTCATTTAGTATTAACAGTGCTCCATGAACATGGTCATCTCTGCTCAAGCCCCTCTCTCGTCCTGTTTGGTCCGCAAATGATAACATGGACTGTTCATAACATTGTATGTACCAGTGGGCCTTGTTACTCTGTTCAGGTATCTCTCTCTGAGATGTTATGACTAAAGCAGCTCTGACTGCCTTTGCTGCAGCTTCCCTGATTTGCTCCTTTGGGTCCCGTAGAGGTATCATAATGTGATTGAAAAAGCCATTTATATGTTGAAAGAAATATGAAGGCATAGAAATAGCCAGTTCTCTGAGTATCAGTACTGCTGAAAGCCTCTTTCCTTCATTTCTCTCTTCAGCCAGCCACTCGTAAGACCTCTTTATTTCAGACTCCACGTATTCTCCTCTCTTTATGCCGAGTGTGACTGCAAGTTTACCCATAGTCTTAGCTCCTAATTCTAAGACATTCAAATCAGTTGAAGGGAAGACATTTCTGAGGTAGTATGCATAGCGAATGTTTCTTGTTTTTGTTGTTTCTGTATCTCCACCAATCAGGCAGACTACAAAATAAAAAAATATAGCATGTATTTAATAATTTGATCTAACTTTTACAAAACAATTTGTTTACTCACTATAAATGTGGATCCACGATTATAAATAATTAAACTATGATTGAGTTGTATAGTCCATAATTTAACTTAATTCAAAGTAATCGATTATGTAATAAAAACACAAGGATAACATTTTAATATCCTTGTTTCCATTCTGATTGATTGATAATATAGATCATACTAAATAACCTATAAAGTACACACCTATGGTAAGAATTCCTGCTTTCTTTTCATTGTTGTCATAGCTGGAGGTGAGCGCATGTATCTGTTGGTTGAAGTCATCGAGCACTTGCGTTAGAGACTCTTGGGACATCTCCCGAAGGTCTGTTTTGGTGAAGTGTAACAATTCTCGAATGGCTTTATGTCTTGTCTCCGCATGGCGAGACTTCAGCCCGGCAACCAGATCGGACACTTGAAAACTTGTCATTTTGTCAAATACTTATCACAAACCCAAACCACCAAAGGAATTATGAGATATTTCTACGTTTTATAGAATTACATTCTTGACTGACATTATTTGCATTTCACATTATTACATCTAATAAATTTCTTCCACTATTAGCACAAACCATAAAGATATAATTATTTTACGTTTATTTTATCTCTTCACCGAAAAATGCAAATACTAATACAGCAATTTTAAAACAATCCAAACGTAAACAAATTAACAATACATGCGGCCATTGACCACATAACTTTCGTTCTGAAAGTGAAATTAAGATTCTTATTATTTCTTATTTATGAAAGTTTATTTGTTTAAATCAATTTTCCTTTAAAAAAATGATTAAAATATCAATAAAAATGACTTATTTGAAAGATTTTTGTCTTTTTATACCAATAGATGAATTCGCTTAATGGAAAAATATTTTGAAAAATATAGACTTGCATATTGGTTTTAGAACGAATCATGTTTTTATTAAGATTTCTAAGGTTTTTCCGTTTTTTCCAATCAGAAAAATAATAATATTTGCATATCGTTCGTTTATACATAATTCTAAAACAAAACTATTTGAAAGTTCTATTATTATTTGCTCAGTGATAAATAGAGTCTTTGTATTAATTAATTAATAAGATTAACGTAAAACCGAATACACCTCAGTATACATACCTCAACATAAACAAACATGTCTATAGGCAATACACTATTCGCTATCTCTTTCTTTTACGTGTGAATTGATATTGAACGAAAGAGATAGATAAAATTAAGCTTTTGTTGGGACTGGAGTTCGGATCGGACAAGGATGACGCGTGTATTTTCAATACTTTCTCGTCATTGTACCAACCACAAACGTCAAACAGCTGAGCGAGGTGACTGACTCGCCGTTGTGTGGCTTGCTCTTCTTTCTTAGCCAAAATTTTGAAACTAAATTCAAAGGAATAGTGGTTTCAATAGTTATTGCTCAACGTGCAGAATATTAATCTTTCATCATGAGTGAGCTGAGTCAAGAAGAGGTAAGTAAGAAATTTGTTTTGTAAACGAACCTTGGCGTAATGCGTATGGCCAATCTAATTTCGTAACAAAACAAAGCGTTGGTGTTTGACGTTGGCGCGCGCATAGGGTTCAGACACGTGCTGCAGGACCTCATATCGGTTGGTTGCAGATACGGAAACGCCGTCTGGCGCGCCTCGCCGCGCTCAGTGGCGCAGGCTCGGCGCCATCGCCAGCCAGCCCTCCGGTCACACCAGGCGCGTCAATGCCTTCGCCAGATGTTCAGACCTCATCACAAGCACGCTTCTCCCCCGCACCAGTTCCTCGTGGTTCCACAGAACCCACTACCCCTGATGTCCCCAACACAGACAAAGAACCAAACTATTCAGACGGAGTTCAAAGTGAAGTAGATGACCAGACAAAGATACCAGCTGATGGGTTAATTGTTACTGAAAAAACAGACAATAACCTGTTAGATGAAATGCCTGATACTAAAATGACAGATCTGTCACAAACACGACAGTACAACAGCTTTGATTCCATGGGTGATGACACATTGTTGAGTTGTGGATCAGTGAGAGTGGCCAGCCTACCACAGTCTACAGTGGGTGGTACAGACGTGGCTCCAACGAGAGAAGACAGCACATCAAGGTCAATATCCCCTGCACAGTTCGCAGAGCCATCACCAGTGCGGCCGCGGCCCAGTAATGCCTCGCCCAGTTGTTCTCGACGGTCACTTTCCATGGAGGTTGATGATGTGTCAGAGAGAAATTCACAATCAGAACAACAGCAGGAACCAATGGAGGTTAGTAACTTACATAATGATACAAACCCAATAACCTTACCCACGGCTTATAAAAATAATATGTATTGTTATGTTGTTTTTTATGCTTTCCTCTGTTTACAATTTCATGTTCGTTCCTTAGTTGCACATTCATTCCATCGAAACAGTTTGTCATAATAATAGTGCAATTTTTTATTATTATTGTTGAATGTCATTATAATGCTAATATTACCTAGGCAGTGGTGAACTTTGTAGTGCACATATAGCATTCAGTATTACCGAAAGTGTACAAATATTAATTTCCATGATAAAGATGATGATGGAGTGAGCAGATGACCAGGCAAAATTTGAAGCTTCACACTGCTACGAAGAGTTTTATGGTTACTTATAAATAGCGGCGGGCTTATAAATAGCTGTCAACCTATTCTCTGCCACCAAAGCATCATTGTTTTTGTACTGGTAACTTTAAGGCATCACTTTTGGCAGCCACTGAGGGTGGGCACTTCTTTCCTCATCCCATTACTTAAATAAATATTCCACTTTTCACCCTATATAAAAGCCATAATGCATACTATACAAGTACCTATCCAATCTAAACAATATTCAATTCAACTTGGGGTGTGCAAGGAAAGAGCTCCCATGAGTGATGAAACTTATGATTATCTTGCATACTCTGGGCTCTGAGCCTGGAACTACTATTACCTACAGGCTTATATTTCCACTATGTAATTCCCATGTGATAGCAAAACAGAAGAACACCTTATTCTTACCAAATATTATTAATCAATTTCTCTCAACCTCTCCGTTCGATTAAGGTAGATTAAATTGATAACATAATAAATTTCCAGGAACTGGTGGTCAAAGGGTTAATTCAGTCAATACTATTTTATTTGCTAGTTGAGGTTCAAATATAATATAGACAATCCGAATTATTATTATCAAGAGTAAGGAGTATTTATTTTGCTAATTACTATTATGTATATTTACTAAAATTTTCAAACCCAAAAAATTATAAATAACTGCCACTAATATTACGAGGGTCATTCAATAAATACTTAGCCTACAAAAAGTAAACGAAAATTTTGGAAAAGTGGGAATTTATTTTTCAACATAGTCTCCTTTTAGTTCGATACACTTAGCCCAGCGATGCTCCAACTTTTTTAATCCGTCCGAAAAATTGTTTTTGTCAAACTCTGCAAAATAGGCCTCCGTGGCGGCGATGACCTCCTCATTCGATCCATATCTATTCCCGGCGAGTGATTTTTTCAGATTAGGAAACAGAAAGAAGTCACAACGGGCCAAATCTGGAGAATACGGTGGATGGGGCAGCAATTCGTAGCGTAATTCGACCAATTTGGCCATGGCAACGGCAGACGTGTGAACCGGTGCGTTGTCGTGGTGAAACAGCACTTTTTTCTTCGCCAGATGGGGTCGTTTTTTCTTTAATTCGGCGTCGAATCGGCCCAATAAATCGGCATAGTAAAGCCCTGTAATTGTTTTACCCTTCTCGAGGTAATCGATGTAGATCACACCTTGTGAATCCCAGAAAACGGTGGCCATAACTTTTCCGGCCGATTTTACAGTTTTCGCCTTCTTTGGAGCACGTTCCCCGGTCTGGATCCATTGTTTTGATTGCTCCTTGGTCTCTGGTGTGTACCAGTGGATCCAGGTTTCATCGACGGTCACAAAACGACGCAAAAACTCCGCTGGATTCCGCTTAAACAGCGCCAAACACGTCTCCGATGTGGTCTCACGGTTGCGCTTGTTTTCTGGTGTGAGTAAACGCGGCACCCATCGCGCCGACAGCTTTCTCATGCCGAGTTCCTCGTGAAGAATATGATGCACTGTTCCTTCTGAAATCCCTACAGTCTCAGCTAGCTCCCGAACCTTCAATCGGCGATCTGCCAATACGAGATCATGGATTTTTTTAATGTTTTCCTCCGTAGCAGCTGTTTTCGGTGCACCTGGACGTGGTTCATCAAAAACCGACGTACGGCCACGTGCAAACTCGTTGAACCTTGACGGTGGCCATCGATGGAGAAGAGTCACCGTACACAGCATCCAAGCGCTCTTTGATTTCGATGCGCGTTTTCCCTTCCAAAAATAGGAATCGAATCACCGAACGATATTGCTCTTTTTCCATTTTTGTAAAACCGATCGACACGTTGGCTTCCATAAGTTGTCAAATTAAAACAAATGAAGGGATTGGAATGAAAATTTGAAAAAAGAATTTAAAAAGAATGTGCTACACTGTGGTAAAACTCTTTTGAAACTACAGCGCCCTCTGGCGATGAGGCTAGGTACTTATTGAATGCACCTCGTATATTCATGGAAACTATTTTAACTTAATTTTATATACTTAGTCTTACTTAGCCAATCAATATTTTACCTAAGTTATTATTGAATGACTAAAGTTAAGTCGAAACACAGTGTGTGCCTGAGGATGGGCGTCGTCACCGCAGGCCTAGGAAGCGACAGCGTGACTACTTAGATGTCTGTTCCAAAAATCTACAGGTGAAGAAATAATAATAAAAGATTATGAAGATTCTGGGAAACACCTTTGCTCAGCAATGGGACAACATGTTCAGAGAAAATGATTTAAATATAAGATCTTTAAAAAAAACACATAAATTAGAGATTTCTAAATACGTAAATACATCTACCATTATGACTATTGTGGCATTGAGATTGACGGTTCTCGAAAAGTTAAATTCAAAATTTTATTTAAAATCCTACATTTAATCTCGTTGTCGTCCCTTCAGTATTTTCGATTGGGGAAAAATATACTTCTTTACATAAAATAGCATCGCCCTGAAGGGTTAGGCAGACGAGTATCATTGTACACCCACATGTCGGCGATGCCGTTCCAAAGTTCCACGTAATTGAGAACGTGTGTATCGCCATTTACTGAGCACAATCCCAAACAAAGGGCTACAACTGAGAATTTCCTAATACAAAAATCCAATAACACTTCGTATCACTTTGTATCTGGGTATCTAACACTCACAGCCTTGCTTGCGACTACAGGATCAATGAAGCATTTACTACATACTTCACTAAACAAGGCGTCACCACGCCTTAGCAAATTCTTCAAAATATAGCTAAACTAAGAATGAATACTTTATACTAGGTGGATGACAATGACAACCCGACAGCATCACCGGCACGCAAGATACACCGATCGCGCACAGTGAGCTGCACGGAGCTAACAGAGGAACAACTGAGGAATATCGTCGCCAAGATCCTACAGGTGTCATGGTCAGAAGACAGTGCAGGTTTGTGTTATATGTCGACATACACAGCTCATGAACTCATTTGTTAATTCCAGGGGCAGTCCTTTTCGATATAGGTACTCAATGAAATAACAATCTCAGTCTCAATTTAAACTAAAACTCAAAATAATATAGGTCTACACAGTTTTCCATAAAAATGTTCGTTGCAGGTGGAATTTTCGTACCGTCAGTCGCGGCATCACTCCTTGATAATCCTAAACTAAGTTTAGATGAGCTGGCGTCAGAAGCCTTGATTGACGTTATCACCCAGATAGCGGACGGCTCAGATCCACTGAATCAAAAACTAATTGCGATTACCGAAACCACAAAGAGGCCTAGTGAAGACTGTGGGGATGACATGTTGACGAGTGGACAACTTAGTTCAGAGACAGAAGTTGATAAAGCAGATTGCCCCGCACCATCACTGCCGCTACCCAAAACTATACCCACGCAAGGTCTAGCTGTTAGCTACATTGTAAGATTTTACACAAATATCAACTCTTATGAACGGGAATACTCGAAGAAGAGTTCGGAGCCGCCATTGAGTGATTTGCTTCAGAGCTTAAGGACTTTACTAGTGAACCACTTAGTGCTAGTGCTTCAGGGCGGATTCGAGCTGGAGAAGTGCCGGAAGTCCGCTTTGCTGCCCTACATGTTGGTGGTGTCCCCACCAACTGGACTCATTCCTGAGCTGCTACTTGCTACCTATAATGATAAGGAAGTTTTCGAGGAGGTGAGTCATATATTATTATGAATAAATCCATACTTTGATCGTCCTTAACATTATTATAACTTATTTTTCTTAAAGTTTTCTCTTTCTACATATGAGGAGTAAATTAAAACGAAGAGTGACCAATACTGATTGGATTTGAGAAGCTTTCTGAAATTACTTGACTTGTCTAATCTATCAAAAGAACATCCTAATCAGAGGGCTTTGGTAACACTATTCACGTCCTAGATTCCTAACACGAACGATGTAGCGGAGGATGGGACGACCTCTTACTAGATAAATGGATGACGCGCTGATGGTTGTGGTGAGCTGTTGGAGCCAAGCATCTCAAAATCGCTTCATGTGGAAGTTTCAAGTCCAGCAATGGACGTGTATGTGAGGTCGATATGATCGGTAACAATGTGTGGGCAGGTGTTCATCCCGCTGGTGATGGGCATCCGCGAGGAGATGCGGCGCGCGGTGTCGCCGCTGGGCGGGCGCGGCGCGTGCGGCGGCGGCGGCGCGCTGCGGGCGCTGCGCGCGCTGTGCGAGCTGCGCGCCGGCCCGCGCCACGCGCGCCGCCCGCTGGCCGAGCTGCTGGCGCGCCTGCCCAGCCTCTGCCCCGACCCCGTCACCACTGCGCCGGGGAGGGAGATCGCGCGCGTCAGCTTCCTTGGACCATTCTTTGCGGTTAGTACACTTTTTAGTTGTTTGGTATGGTTTACTATCAAATAATACAGCCGAGATGTACGCGCGTAATATGTGCGGAAACTGTGTATGCAAGAGACGGTTTTCTATCAAAACATCATCATAAAATAATAGTGATTATTACGTCTTAAATAAAAGAGTAAGTTCTAGTCTATATTATACATAATTTATGATATTATACTAGGATTCGTCTACGGTAGATTTGACTTTTTACTTTTCTTCGACACGACTACACGAGACATGATCATTGCACTTTAATTTTATGAAGAAACGTAATGTCTACCAACCATATCAGTCATTCAACTATAACAACCAGTCAATAAGACAACAATAAATTCCTCCAGATATCACTGTTCGCCGAAGAAAACCCACGTTTGGCGGAGCGTTTGTTCGCGACGGGGTCGGGCGACCGCAGTCTCGCGTTCGCGCTGCAACGCGAGGTGGAGGCGAGCCGCAACACGTTGCACAACATCTGCCACAACATCCTCCTGTGCCCTGACGCCAGGGAGCCACTGCTCAACTACTTCGCTGCGTTGTTACAACGGAACGAGAGGAGAGCGCAACTACAAACTGATGAGAGATCTCTAGCCGGTGAGTTGAATGAAAGAAAGAAATAAAAATAATTTATTTGGCTGCAGACATTACATGCAACAGTTAAAAAATAAAACTTACAGTATAATACACTGTAGATTTTGTTGGGGTTGGCTTCCAGTCTGACCTGTTTCGGTTGGATATTATTGCAGACGGCAGTCGCGCGATGAGACACACCCTAATCTTGCGACTGCCGTCTAGCCTCCGCTATTCATAATGCCTTGTATGAGCACAAATTATAGAATACTAGCGACCTGTCCCGGCTTCGCACGGGTGGACATTTATTTATATTAAACACCTCGGGTTACATTATTGAAGTTTTCGTAAACCCCAAATTTAAAAAAGATGAAATATAGCCTTTTTTTCTCAGTGTTAATATAGCATTCTACTGGTGAAATAATTTTTAAAATTGGTCCAGTAGGTTTTGAGTTTATTCATTACAAACAAAAATATATTTTATTTTCTCTTTATATATTATATTTTAAGTGTAGAGGAGCTTATGTCTGCAACTGATTCTGCTATTCGCGTGGCGGAATACTGGGCCAAGTACATTTAATTTGCCATCGACACGCTAAGAAGAAGAAGTGTAGGTAGAAAATCTCACGAACGTGACCAAGATTTTACTTTGTGGAATTTCCAATAAAAAAATTAATTGCGATTGTAGCCGCATATTTATTCAATGTAAACGTCATATTAATTAATTTAATACATACTCTTTTCATAATACTAACCAAATTTACAAGGTTACATCCAAGATCGGCCCCCAAAAACTACGTCAATAATCCCAGTGTCACTCCAAGGTCTTCGATTCCATAGATGTTTTATACCTCAACAAAACATGAGTCGCTTGTGTAATGGAGAACTGCAATGAATAAACGATACTTACTTTCTTTGTTCTTTAAATTAAGATGATGAGAACAACAACAACTTAAACAATAATGAAATTTATAAAATATTGGTTAAAATTGTCTCGGAGCGGGAGAAATTATACGCACAATCATAAAACTTATAATGTACACTTTTAATCGGTAGGTAGTCAATAAATAAGACAATACACACAAAGCATCCTATCCCAAGCACAATGTACAGAGTTTGGTTCATGACTGCGTAAATTCATTTGTGTATTTTAGTACACCAACTGCATACACATTTCGCGTTTAAAATTACTTTGTTCTTTTATTTATAATTTAACCTCGTCGATACGCGCGAGTATGTTGCTCCTTATAACTAATTAATAAAGACATTACTGCGTTTATCAGAAGTCGGACAACGAAAATAAATAAGAAGTGTTAGTTATTGTGCGTAGTTGGTCCCTGCTCGTAATGACTGGCGAAAATAGACCACATATTTTGTACAAATGTCGCTCACCTCGCGTTTGTCTATTAGACGAATTTGTATTGGCAATCGTCCAAATAATTTACTTTCCAAGATTCGGATCGAATCATTAAGCAGTACTTGTTGACTGCCTTCAGTAAATATTTATGTTTTTAATGTTGTCAGGTGTTCGAGACAAACAGATTTCGGTCGCAAACAAGACGCGAATTATATTACGAGTGATTGATTGTTATATTTGTGTCAGATACGGCTATACGCCTTTAGACCTTGATGTTTACAAAACAAAACGCAATGATACAGCGATTCATATTGCGATGCACACCACCTCATTCTGAAAACATCTTTCGCGTTGATTATTCCAAGTACTGTCAAATAGTACAAAAATATAACAAAACGTAAATACACTGAAGGAAAACAGAGACATTAACTGTATGAATTCTATGAACAACAAAGACAACATAAATCCTAATTTCTGTGAAATAAATAAGTCGCATGTTTCCGTGTATGGAGTGAATTTCGATTAGAATTATTCAACCCTGTAGTTATCAAACTGTCAGGCCCTTATGAAGAAAAACCATAATCAGTTCCCAGCCACCACAGCAGTCATTATCCAACCACCCTCGGCTAGCATACATCAGGGCCCCAAGTCTGATAATTTCTGTTATCTCAATCGTGTCAGAATGCTCTCGTAATTGTTGCTTTTTACAATGTCGTTCAACCGATATTGACCTCTATTGCATAGGAAATAGTACTCAAAATCTATAGAACGACACTTAATAATTGGTAAATAACCGACTTTTACTTCTATTACCTACGCAATAGAAGTCAAAATAGCTTGAACCAACCAAAACCAAACAAAAAACATCAACATTTATGAAACCATTCTGACGCGATTGAGATAGCAGAAATTAGCAGAATTGAGGCCCCTGTTCACAGTGTTCACCCATGTTTTCTCAAATATAAGGTCCTACTTTACTAGCGGAGGTCTTTTAAGGGGTGAATATACTGAAAGTGGAAAATCATTAGTGCCTAAAAATAAAATTAAATGTTTTTTTTTATAAATGTAAATTTAATAGGTACCATAAAATTGAAGTATTAGTTTACTGGATTCCTCTCGGATTTTCATACGGACAGCGGGTTCATTCATCTTTATTGTTGCCGCGCTCGACTGTTTTTTTTAATCCGAGAGGAAACCAGTAAATCTATAATTTTTATGCTATTAATGTTACGTCTTTTATTCACTTTATATTAAATGGACCTCTGCTAATAAAGTAGGAACTTATATACTTGAGACTTGTTAAAAAGATACGTAGGTAAGTGGTAGGTGGGCATGAAAACAGGTGCACAAATGACCACACCAGTAATTCAATCCAAGCGATCGCAGTGTTGTAAGTCGGGGAAGCAACTGACAGATATCAGGAACACCATACACATATACCAACTCGCTATAAATACTATAAGCAGGTGACAAGCAGGAGTAAACACCTATACGAACTAATTAACTCTACCAACCCTCTTGTCTATCTCTCATTTAGAAACAACCTGAAATGCGCTCAGCTGAATAGAAAATTTAAGTCATTTATATATTTTTCCAGGCGACGGGTTTATGCTGAACGTGTGCTCAGTGCTACAACTGTTGTCTGTCCGCATCAAGTTGGAGCGAGTGTACCCGCTGTACACGTTCCAGCCCGACTCGTGGGTCAACGTGCGCGACGAGACAAGATTGTACTTCACTGCGCAGGAGTCGCAGGATTGGCTCGACTCACTCAGTAAGTAAACACGTATTTTAGATATAATTACCTATACTAAAGCTTTAGTATTACTCTTAGGTAACTAAAGAGTCATCAGTTGGCGATTTGACATATAATTGCTTCTATTAGGGTTATGGGACATGAAACATTTTCGTATTTCATAGTTCATGGCCAATAAAAACTACTTCATATTATCAAAATCGGGCACTTAATTATTAGTGAATATATTTATGGGTCTTCAAGCAATATTTTTCCTCTATGGACATCTGTTGAATTCAGCGTATCAATTTGAACTACCTCCATTCTTATTACTATCTTTTTTTTTTGTAACAATAGATAAAGACCCGAACCACAAATGGCCAGAAGCGAAGTTCCAGACAGTGTGCTGGTTCTTAACACTGCACATGCACCACGTGGCACTGATCCCAGCTCTGCACACGCATCAGCGACGCATTCGGTGAGTGACGTTCCTGTACATCGTACATACATGTCCTGCTGATAGTCCTCCACCACTAAATACAGGATTCTCTAGGTACCCACCTAGATTACTCGTATTTATCACACTGGCCAGCTAATTGTAATCATTGCTACTTTTCGAGTAGATTCTGCTGCCCACCAGACATTATTTTACATCACACGCGATACTGGAAACGATGTACCTAAAGGTGGATTCACGATTACGTTGGTTTTTGACCATACATCATATACCTAGTTAAAAAAATGAGAAAATTATTTACTACAAGATTTATGAGCACGCCAAATTTTAATACAAGATATTGTTAATTTGTTGTTTCAGAGCATTCCGCGATTTGCAGAAAGTGATTGAAGAGTTAATGGCAGCTGAGCCGCAGTGGCGCAACAGTTTCTCCGCGTTGCGCAACCGGGAACTGTTGCGCAGGTGGCGCCGGCAGATTAAGAGACTACACAGGTAATTTCATTGAAAATACATTGACGGTTTAATATTTAGAAATAAATTTTGCAACTTAATGTTACTGATTGCACAAAAGTTTCTCAATTTTTCAATCCTAAAAGTTACCGCTTTCAACGCGAATGTAAACTTGTACGTATATCCAGCATAGGACTGCGATAGGTCGAATTTATTGATTAATAAATTCTTATAAAAACGTAGTAGTTTTAATAGAAATGTTAACTACCTAACGTTTATTACGGGTGTAGGATTCATAAGCTTTCTTTTTTTTTTTCAATTCGTTTTCAAGTCTTTGTTATGTAGCAGCTTTATCACCCAAGGATTCAAAATTATAATCAATGACCGAACAAAGCAGCCATTAACTATTTTCTTGATGCCCACATGTTTTCAGGTCGAAACAATGTGCCGAGACAGCGCTTCTAGAAGGCGAGCTGATGCGGCGCAGCCTGCAGTTCTACGCGTCGGTGTGCGCGCTGCTGACGCAGCAGCTGGAGGCGGCGCGCGGGGCGGGCGGGGGGGGCGGCGCGCTGGCCGACGCCTTCTGCGCCACGCCCGAGTGGTACGTCGAGGACATCGCAGAGTTCATGCTCTTCGCCGTGCAGTGAGTATCATCCTTGTGTCCATATACAAGTACACACAGAGATGCACCTGCGCTTGCCAGTGGAGTAGGAGAGCCTAAATGGTAGTAATCCCACTGGCAAGCGCCTTTATACCCACGGTAATAGAGGTACTGGCCCTACTGCTCTTCTTTGTCCGGGTGCATTAAGACTGGCAATTTGGTTGATTAAACCTGCTGATGTCGGTCATAGAGCCTCATTGGACAGTAGCAATGTCTCCTAGGATGACCTTTTTCGAAGCTGGTGCGGATCAACGTTTTCCTCAATATTTGGACTCAATAACTGTCACATCCAAAAGTATTGTAGTCACTAAGTTTTGGGTATCTGCTATAAAAATAATCGTAATAAAATTCAATTTTCAGATACGTACCACAAGTCGTAGCTGACTACATAGAGGACCCAATCATAACATGGCTGCTAAGCGCGATATGCCACTCCCGTCTCTTCAAAAACCCGTACCTAGTCGCCAAAATAGTGGAAGTACTGTTCGTGATCAACTTATCTGTACCGCTTAAGTTGAAGAACGTGTACGAGAAGTTCATGGACCACCCGATGTCCCAGACCGCGCTGCCGAGTGCCCTGATGAAGTTCTACACGGATATAGAAACCACTGGACAGAGCACGGAGTTCTACGACAAGTTCACCATCCGATTCCATATCAGTATCATATTGAAAGGCATGTGGGAGAGACCTATTCATAAACAGGTGAGAGTTTCGTTTAGTTTGTGAGTGTCACGTACTTATTTGTAGATATTGTTTTATATTTGTGAACTCTAACATATTTATATATTTACTCTGATTTTATTATTTGTATTTTTTTACTGTTACAATGCCGTGTTATATTGCCATTAACCTAAATTTGGATTGAATTGGAATGCGCCACGTGCAAAAAGAAAAATTAAAAAAGGAAACAAAAAAAATAACAAGAACAAAAATTTTAAGATAAATAAACAAAAATTTATATTATCACATAGGTATTATATAAAGTATATATGTAGGATATACCACAATCATGTGGGCCTCACGGCTGCACTAAAAAAATACCTGAATTATTGGTTTTTTATGTTGCCAACCAGTAATATTCTTAGGCTGTGCGGTTGCGGCGATGGGTTGGCTGACACACTTGTTAACTGAAGATGTTTCCGAACTGATATTAAAACAATAATATATTTTCGTCCGCAGGCTATAGTAAAAGAGTCCCGCTCGGGTCGGCAGTTCGTCAAGTTCATCAACATGTTGATGAACGACACCACATTCCTGCTCGACGAGTGTCTCACGGTTAGCACTCACACTGTCCAGTTTTATTAATTTAATGTGTTTATTGATATAATGTATTAATTATAAACATATTGTTATAGTACCTGAAGCGCATCCACGAAGCACAAGAGGGCGCGGCGAGCGGCTCCGGCAGCGGAGAGGCGCGCGCGCGGGCGCTGGCGCAGGACGAGCGACAGTGCCGCTCATATCTCACACTTGCCAGGTAACTATACTTGTATGATTATATGCATATATTAATTAGGTTTAAAGAAACTTTATTCTCAATAAAAACATATGTCACTTACTTGTGAACAATACTAAACATAGGTACTTAAAATTACAAAAGTTCGCCATCGTCAGTTACAAACTTGTTAGTTAGATTATTCATCCAATGCATTCATTTCTCTAACTAAAGTGATCGATTTGCGATTATATACTGACTATATATTATTAGACTATGTTTAGATGTCTTCCGTGAATTTAAAAAAAATTCACGCAGCATGCCATTCAAAAATACTATTGTAAATAAGCTAGCAGCCAGTGAGTCGCCAGTCGTAGACTGTAACTATTATTACAAATTATTACAAGCACGTCTTGTATAACCTAGGGTATAAGATAGCCCCGTTTCTTTTTGTTATATGACGTTAGAAAGTGATGTATATATTTAAAACCTGGATTTTACTGGACTTATCCAAACCATCTTTTGTAATAAGGGGATTACCCCCTTATTAGTTCAGCGACAGCTTGCGACTGACAACCGATAACTATTGTTTATTAATTCTGCAGGGAAACGGTGGACATGCTGGAATATCTAACAGTGGAAATTAAGGAACCGTTCCTCAGAGCTGAGCTGGTGGACCGACTCGCGTCCATGCTCAACTTCAACCTGCAGCAACTCTGCGGGCCCAAGTGCAAAAATCTGAAAGTAAGATCAATGGGACTCTTTTAAAAACCTACTAGTACACACCCGAATCGCAAGCATTCCGTGAATACACGTACCATTATTGGCGGAAAGCTTTAGAAAAGCAGGCTTCCTAAAAAAATTGCATTTCGCGCTCAACATAAAATAATCAAACTCGCCAAGTTCGCAATGCGCTAATGTAACGCGAGCCCTTTGTTGCGTCTATCGCTATTTATTGAACATAAATCTTCCTGAAATAACCTACGGTCAAAAACCTCGACTCATCTAGAAAAAGAGCTGTAACTTTTGAACGGCTGAACAAATTTTCATGACACATAGCTAAGATGATATCCGATTAACCTAGCTTTCGATTAAAAAAACTGCATTGAAATCGGACCATCCGTTTTGGAGCTACGATGCCACAGACAGGTACACACATACACACTATAAACTCTTTTTTTTTCGGTGGTTAAAAAAGTTGTAGCTTATATATTTATTGTTACACTGGATTTTCTTTATACGATTTTATATAATATCTCACCAAAGACGCAAAAACGGTTTGTTTTACTAAAAGATTGTTGTCACATGAGGCGATTTGGGTGAAACATATGTGTGGTTACTGTAACTCTGAAAACTCTTCTTGCTACGAGCATGAGTCTTACGTAGGTACCGTATGTTTGCAGGTCCGACGGCCAGAGAAGTACGGCTGGGAACCACGGCGGCTGCTCAGTCAGCTCGTGGACATCTACCTGCACCTGGACTCGCCGCAGTTCCATGCAGCACTCGCCGCCGACGAGGTACACGAAAAACGATTTTATATGATAGCAGATAGGCGGTACTTTACGTGGTCGCATTGAGTAATAAACAAATGGAGTGCAGATATATACACTGATAATTGTGAAAATCGCTGTTTGACGTCCGCGATCTTCCCAATCTAACACGTTTCGAAATTCCCGCTCACCTCTCAAATTATTAGGCTCTAGCCAATACCGAAACTGTCGGATATGGAATAACAAACATTTATTACTAAACACTATCACAATTTTATTATCTTTTCCGTCACCGATATCGATAAGGCTGCAGGGCATGTCAGTTTCGTAGTTGGTTATACTCGCTGAGTGGGTTCGATTCTAGAATGTAATATACGTATTATCTCTTCATTAATTTACTACTCCATGCCTGTTGCAGAAACATATTTTTATCATGTATGATGTAACATTAATTGATGGATATTTATTTATTTATAGTAATAAGCACACCAACAATATAACTACTACAATAATTCAAATAAAAAATAACAACCAAAAATACATTCTAGCAGTCATACAAATAACAGATGTGCATGACATTGACCATGAGAACATTAATAGAGACATAAAAAAAGAAAACAATACATAGTTACTTAAATTTAAATTAAACAAACTAAGTTGTACTCGATGCGCACTGCTCGCTTCCTTGAATTAGGGAGCGTCTGAATGATAAGAAACTCATAGAGAAAATATCGATGAGGTAATCTGTCTCAATGGACCTTGCATTATATAGCCTTGCCATTCGTGTTAGGGGACTATTAAATGTGGTATTTAAAGTGGATATAGGCATTTCAAAGATACGATGATTATCTGATGCGCTGCTATACTTTTGTATACGAACGATGTGATAAAGAAAGAGTTATATTTACTGAAAACTGATTCTTTTAATTTCCAGAGATCATTCCGCAAAGAGTTATTCGAAGAGGCATCAGTGAGATTAGCCAAGTCGTGCATCAAGACGCCTACAGAAATAGAGCGATTCAAGTCGCTCGCAGACAGTGCATATCAAATCGCAAGTATGTATCATTGTACAGCTTTTCGATACTAATTACGACACGGTTGAATGTGTTACGAATTTAATTTAGATCAGAGTAGCTTGTCGCTTGTAAAAAGTGGTTTCAAATGGTGTTTATAATACACTTACTTAGATTGAAACTGCAGCCACCAATTCTTCTAGAAAAAAATATGATTACGTTTCGCGATATATTTCGCTATGCACTACTATATCGTCAAAACCGAGGTTGTAACCACATCCGCCTCTACAATTTTTAAAGCGGGTGTTTAAATGAGATTTTGATTGCGACAGAACATTGTAAATAAATAAAATAACATGTATTTCACTTGTAATATTAATTCCCAGCAAATATCTTATTACTAAACACTAATAAAATATAATGTTTAAAGTTTTCATGTAAGCTTACATTTATTGCTTGATGATTATAAACTCAATATAATCAATGAAGCCGTATTTTTAGCGATTACAATTTATTTCAAGCTGCAAGGGGTCCTCACATCACAGCTCTGTCGAAAAGACTTAGTTCTGTGGCATTTACAGTTAGAAAAATTAGGCAGTTAACTGATACCTACGGCCAGATTAGTGTACTTCACATATTTTTATAGCATTATGTCTTATGACATTCTGTTATGGGGATCAGCAGCTGATAAAGATTAATCTTTATACAACGTGTAATACGAAATAATTATAATTATTCAACGAATACGAATCATATCAGCATTTTATTTGTTACAGTATCCAATCAACAAAAAAGCGATGAGTTCGCTGATGCTCCTGAGGAGTTCAGAGATCCGCTCATGGACACACTTATGACCGACCCAGTTTTATTACCGTCTGGGAAAGTGAGTTCTTTTATAGTTGCTATATACCAAGGATTTATAACTCTTAAGGAGACTTATAAAATCATGGCTGTCGCGCCTTTGGTGATCATAATTAGCAGTTGGGCTAGAACTAAACCTTGGTGGTCGCAGTCGGCAGGACAATGTCGCCGCGATGCCATGGCGACGGTTTGGAGTCCAATATAAAATATCGGAATACCTATAGATATCATAATTGCGATATCAATATCTATTATTATTCAGCCGTGGTCGTCCCACTGCCGAGCTTGCTTGAGAGCAAAGGCCTCCCTACCCCCGTTCGACTCCATATCAATCTCCAAGTGAATATAATATTATAATAGTGAGAACTCATTTTAAATCCATTCTTTTCCAGATTATGGACCGATCGGTGATTCTACGTCATTTGTTGAACAGTGCCACCGACCCCTTCAACCGACAACCTCTTTCCGAGGACCAACTGCGTCCAGGTAAAATACTACTTACCATTATTTTACCATACCTTGAGGAAAAATTTATCAAGCCTTTATGCTGTAGCTTGTAAATTATATAACATGAGCTTCTTTCGTTTCAGCAACTGAACTCAAAGAGAAGATCAGCCAATGGCAGCGCGAGAAGAAAGCGCCGACGTCATAAAGTCCGAAGCCAACACTAAAGTCTGATGTATATAACGTAACCCATATATAAAGACTCCTGGACGGATTTTTCCGCCTTTGATGGACTATTGTCCGTATGCATGAATGTGAGATTATTCCATGTATGTTATTCAGTGCGAATGTTTCGTGAAGTTGAAACTACGAGTCATTGTAACGTTTCCGATCGAACGGATCATTTTTAATTTACATACAGGTGTTAATTTAATCATAAAATTATTTTTAACTGTCACAAAATTGTTCTTCCATTAGTAACCACTGTGACAAGAACCAAATCTCTTAAACCACCTTCAGATTTATACATTTTATTATACCTAAAGTAAAGCTTTAACGTCTTCACGAAATATTGAACTTGGCATCTATTATTTATCATTAACACAAACTATGCACATGAGTCTCGAAATTCTTTATCACTTCCTACATGAAATTTATTTAATTCGAATAATAAAAAACTTAAATTAACATCTGTATCCTTTGACCTATGAAGTTTGGCGTTGTGGAGCGCTAAATACGTATGTTTAATTTAACATCACATGTAGATATAAAGGCCTAAATTATAAGATAATCGACATGACATTTCCTGAGTAAGACAAGTGCTTTTGTCTCGACCCCAAAACGTTTTATGTATGAAACATCAGCACAACAGAGTATTTAGTGTGAAACATGGAAGCTAGACGTCTTCATGTATTTTATAGGAAATCTGTTACGAAAATCTTGTGCAAGTAATTTCAATTTTAGATTGGTTAGTCCCGCATTAGTTTAACTAATGGTTATACATTAGGATATAAATATATAATACATATAGGAATTGTATGGAATGTTGAAGACTTCTTATTTTTGTGCAAAAATTAGAAAAATGTATTTAATTATATTATGGATTGATTACTATTTGATTATAGTGATATTATGTTTAGTCTTTGTTAGCAAACATGATTTTTGTATTATCATTTAATACATTGTGATTTGTTCCTTTATTACTTTAGTTATGAATAGCATCATTAGTATAACATTAGCATAATTCAAAATATAGAATCAAAAAGCAGTAACAGCCTATCAATGTCCTATAAGTCGAAGAACTCTCAATGATGTTATGTCCATCAGGCTTAAGTATCTGTGATTAGAAAACTTGCAACATGCATAGAATTCATAATATGGCCGTTTCTCTAGTTCTAATAACGACTTCAAGTGTTGGACCGGCACAGTGACTAGGCGCCGCTGCATCTGAATATATAGTATGTTTTACATGTATCTCAAGTATATCATATTTCTCCAGTCACTGCCAATATATTCAATGTAGTTAACAGAACAGGCATTCCTGAATGAAATCCATTTCTTTAAATTACATGGTCTCACTTGTATGATAATTTGACTTGTAATTTATCATTATATTATAAAGATTCTATATTATAGAGGTCTCCTACGTTGATTATTATATCAATAAAATTAAATAAATGGAAATAATAATTGTTTTTATCATCACAATAATAAACTGGTATTCACTTTTTCATAAATTATATTTGACTAAATTTTATTATCTATCTAGCTAAATAAATAAATTATTGTCAATTAACAATCAAGAGATTTCATTGTATTAAAATACAAAATTACTACAACCACATACATGAGTCAATAATCTCCAATTTATAGATCTTACACATTATAAGAGGTAGATACCTAGTATTCTGAAAAAGTGTATAATGTAACATAATATATAAGCGATTGCATTTCTTTAACAATATATAACATTCAAATTCAGACTTCATGCTAATGTATGCACATGCTTAGGTTAGGCCATGCCACTTTTGTATTCATTACAAGTACAATTTAGCATTTGTATGAGTAAAGGGTCTTTGTCAGTAACCTATCCTATACATTATAAACATGACTATGCTGCTGCTAGTTTCGCATAACAAAGCCACTTACAAGTATAAGGTGACAAAAGAATAACAAAAATAATAATAGCAGACCTTGGTACTTAGCTGACTCTACATCCGTTCACATTCAATGGAAAACATAATTAACTATTTTATTTCCAGAAAAATATTAAGCCCATCACACACATAGCTATATTACGATATATTTTCCATAGTAATCTTCGAGCGACCTCAGACACAGCTATAATATACATTTCTATTAAGTCATCAAAATATGTTATAGTATAGCTACTACTGTGGTACTGTATATTAATACATATTATAGCTATGTGTGTGACAGGCTTTATGTATCTTCTGTCATTGTACCTCATAGAGGTTGAATCCTGGCCATAAGAATATAATAATAGGCATCTATAATAAATGGTTTTCAGAAAATATGTAATCACAGTAAGTTGTTATTAGAACAAAATGAGGTTGCTATACTATTGCCCATTTTCTATAAAATACATAGTCATTGAGTCTACTTGCTAACCATCACCAATTCTACATTTGTGGGACTCCAATAAGGTTCCAATCCTAGACAATTTGTGATTGTGAAAGGTCTTAGGCCTGGAAACAGATCCAGAAACAAGTTTGAAAAATGATTAAATTAAATTGTAACTTCATTTTCTCATGTCAAATCAAATAAAATACAAAAATATACAAATTTTATATCATGATTTACATCACTGGTCAGTCCAATCACCCAACAATATTTCAAAAGGCTATACTTGTACATCAAATTCATAAGCTCAAGAGAGTAGATGAAGAATTGTTTCATTTTAACAAACAATTAAACATTTCATCTAAGAAGGAATGGAAGACGATAAGCAAACAAACAGGAGATCACATACAACATGCCAAAATAAAAATTTAATCTGGCTGTTTGTCTCGGTACATATCTCATACTCTCAGGGCTTCTAAACCTCCTTTCAATTTCAAAGGCTCTTGGTAATGTCAGCATTGGAATTAAAAACCACAAAGAACAGCGTACAGATGCCACTACAAACATAATATAAGGAGTAAATAGTAAAAATGCATACAACAGGTAAGATGCAGTTCTACCAATTAATATAGCTAAGGTGACAATTTCTGCTTTGCAGTCTGTCTCAAGGTCCCTTGTGTTATTACTATGTAATATAGCTTCTGTATTTAGGGCGAGTGGAATTGCATAGTAAATTATTGGCCAGTCCACCCTGCCAGTCTGTGCTAAGAAGGCAAAAACAACCGACACTGGTCCAAATATAACTAAAACTAAAATGTCACCAAGAGCTATATACTTCAGTCCTATACCACCAGTGTACAAAAACGATGATGATAGTCCACCAAAATATACAAGAGCCAAATGCTCCATACGGGCTGGGGACAAAATCACCAGTGGTACAAATGAGGCACACCCAGCTAGATACAATATAGCACCCAGGGAGACCACTTCATCTTTACTTAAAATATGATCAACAAGAGTTCTGTCGTCAGATTTACGGTTATCTATCCCTTTAACAAAATCAAAGTATGTATTAACAACATTGCCTGCACCGTGAACTGGAATAACTGTACATAGAGTCAATAATAAAGTGCACCAGCTAAAGCCGCTATCACCGGGCAGGCGGTACGCGAGCGCGGCCCCTAGCAGAGTCGGCAGCAGACTCGCACTCAGCGACCACGGACGCAAAGCAACCACATAAGTCCGCACTTTCATAAGCGGATTTCGAGCTGGCAAGGTTTTCTCTTTCGGTTGCTCCAAAAGATTTCCTTCGACGGGTGGAATGTCCATGTCTTCAGTTTTTTTATTACAATCCATTTTCAAAGATTTAATATAAAAATTTACCGATGATCACAGTACACTTTATATAATTATTTATAAATGAGATTCTCTGTATTATTCATCACCAAACTAGGTTCATTTCGATCAAAACTGTTTGCACACTATCCCGTTAATATACCGGCGATGACCGGTATCCAAAGAGAATAATCATAAAATAAAATATTCTAAAACCGAGTCTCGGTTTACATTCGCAAGTTGATCTATCAATGTCAAAATTGTCAAATGTCCACCGCGGCACCGCCTGTCAGTCAGTTGTCATTATTCCTTGCGGTCCGAATTGCGATAAAAATATAATATCGCGAATCCGACCTTTAATATTCACAAAATAGTAGATAATTTATTGAGAAAAGAAAATTTAACATACATCTATAACAAATATATAAATGCGTGTGTTGCCTACGCAAGCTCTTATAAGGGCTCGGATACGTCTGCCCATGCTCCTTAAGACACTTCCTATAATTTCCAAGGGCTAATAAAATTATCTGACTCTTCAACCAGCGCTTTTAACTTCTCAACATTCCTAGAAGTTGGATTCCGTTCTCGCACACTTTGTCCAATTAAGTCCCAGACATGTTCTATTGGAAATTTGGAATCATGTCTGTTGAACCCTGAACCAAAAAGGCAATTAGGAACAACTTTTGAAAACTGTTTATTTAACTAAAACTTAAAAATGACACCATTTTAAATTTTTTTCACCAACGCTGGAATTTGCCTAGGGTATAGGTTGATACTAGTTAGACACGACCCAGCTAAGTCTCCTCGAAGGGTTGAACGCAGACGTCAATTTATTCGTATTCTTGTCAGCAAACCCTATAATTTCATATTAATATTATAGGAGTGCGTAAAAAGTAACTAGTCCGCCATATTCGATATAGAGTGAAGTTATTTTATTTTTCGTATTCTTCACAGCAAACCCTTTCATTTGATATCCATATCATAGGACTGCATAAAAAATAACTGGTCCGCCATCTTGGAACATCCGCCATATTGGATTTAGAATGACGTCACTACATTGGACGTCACTTAACTAACCATGCATTGTTATCCAAACTAAACGTGTATGCAAAATTTCATCTCAATCGGTTGGGGATAACTGCTTTAAAATTCAGTTGTAAGATTTGACCTGAACATACAAACATTGCACGATAATCCCTCATCTCATCTGACTAAACCTTGACTAAACCCAGACTTTCGTAATACTCAAAGTCCACCACGGCCGCTTGTGAATAAAAGAGTATAAAAAAGAGAAGCAAACTTAGAATAAGTAGAACTAGAGGGAAATGAGTTTTATAATCAACTTTTTACCCTCCGTCTATGTTTATTAGTATGGCTATGGCTTTGGTATAATCCAAGAATCTTAAAAATCATATTTCTATGGGTTTAATTTAAAGCTTGGTTTTTGACATTATAGTCATAGACTTAGGATTTCGCTTACGATTTTAGTATTATTTTTAGTGTTGTACCTATATATTCATTGAACCATTCTTCGTTAAAATTACGGTCTCCTAGCATAGCCTTAGGCTTACATTCAGAGACGACAGAAACGAGTCTAAGCGTGAACTTACGCTTCCATATGTCAATTTTACGAACAAATTTTGACAGATGGAAGCGTAACTTCACGCTTAGACTCGTTTCTGTCGTCTCTGAATGTCAGCCTTAGAGCATTTATAATTCACAGCATAGCATAGACATATGCAGCATAGTATTCATTTAGCTTTTGTAGCAATAACCCTTTTCAGACTAATTCAGAAAAACCAATTGTTTATACAAGGTAGGTACATTTTCATATATTACCTATTTATTCAACCAGTCACAAATTGCCCATTTACAAGTTTGAAAGAGTCCAGTAACTTGGTCATCGCTTCCTCACTCTTTGCTCACTAGGTACTATACTGAGCAAGGAATATAAGTTTTGATAATTATAAGCAATTATAAGTTACTGAGTATCTCGAACACATTAAACCCGTTTTTCCACGATATGTGGTCTTCCGAGCTGTGGACTGCTTTGTATACATGCTGCCTCCGACAGCCTACGCCTGACCATCTTACCGGGGCTCACTGCCATAAACGCTTTTCTTTTTCTATTCCGGCCCAGTATCAGTGAACAAAATAAAATCTTCCAATTTATACATACTCGACATTACCTATCTTTGTCGAACTTGAGTGGAATAGCCCGGTAGGTGCCTACTTGTGTACAAAGATAACATTGCTTTGCACTAATTAATTTTAACCACATGGAACTAAGGAAACAACATGAAATATTACAAGGTCGTTATTAAAGGCCTGTTCACACGGACGTCACTTATGGTCTAGCCTAGATTATAATTTATTATCACGAGGTATATTTTAGTCAAGAGTAACTCTAAAAACTACCAAACTCCACAGTTTTTAACCTTTCGCTTCATTCGTTTTGGATTGTATTTTCTGCCTTGCTTGATAAACTTGCCTTTGGTTCGACTGAAAATGTATGTAAATTATAATTTACATTGAACAATGAGTAGATCTTAGATTAATGATCGGTTTCCGCCATAGATTATACACTAATACTGGTTTCCGCTGCCGCTCCAACAGAGACTAATCAATAACCTAAGGACTAGGTAAAGCATTCCTGAAAATATATCTGATGAATGCTTTAATAATTATACAGTTATGTTATATTATTAGGTAATAAACGTTATCTATATCGCAACGCGTGTCAATGGCAAGTTGGAAACGCGTCACGAGGTTGGCGAATAATTTGTCACGCACGTCATCATTCATCACAAGACAATGTGGGGCGAGGGGTTCTTTAATGGATCGCTTCCTAATAAAAGTCTGTAATATTTTATGAGACCTCAACATTAGTCAAAATGCTATATTGTAGACAATAAAAAATCTGATTCTATACCGTCCAGTCATTGTTTTCCGGGTGTGTATTTACGTATTATGTGTAAATGTATTAAAAATCTGCTACGTATATAACATCAGGCATACGCTGCTGGCAGGCTCATGAGTGACGGATTTTCGGCGCGCGATTTCATGCAGTCATTCTTTTGCTTTTGTCAAATTATGTAAAGTAGTTAGTTTTGTTTGAATAATAAAGCATTAAAAAATCAATAATTATTCAGGTTTCTTTTTATTTGAATGAAGTTGAGCTTCTATTAGTTTAACCCAGCTTTCGTATTGTTCGTTATCTTCTTCATTTAATTCATCGCAAAACTTGTCAATGTCCTCGTCTTTGACGTCTTCTTCATTTTCTTGGGGTAATTCTTCTTGCTTATTTCGTTGTCTATTATCTGCTGGGCTTGTATCCTCAACAGGCTCATCATTGTCATTGTTAAATATTATTTTTTTGGTTTTCTTTGCATCATCTGATTTAGTTGCTTTTGATTTATTTTTCTTTTGAGTTTTGACTTTTTCGTCTTCTGATTCCGTAATTAATTCAACTGGTTTAGGTTCATCCGTTTCATCTTCAAGCATTAACTTTTTATTCTTTTTGCTTTCACGGTTCAAGTCCTCCCCAGCAGTGCTATGTGCTTTCCTTCTTTTACCCATTTTGCTGGAAAGAAAGCAAAATATACATAACTTAATTGATTTTTGAGTAAATAGGTATCATTTGAAACCTGAATAGAAAACTAAAAGCCTGAGCTGGTGTCGCTGGTCGTGTTATAATATCAATTTATAGTTTAACTTGGAACATGGCTAGTGGCTACATCCAGCAGTAAATGCGAGTTGATTAGCTCAACTAATAATTTGATTGCTTCAATAGTCTAAGGCTAACGACTACATCAATAGCAACAGCCAGGGCCAATATCCAGTCACATTCTCAGGGTGCATTTCTACTGAAGCGGAGTGGGACAGAGAGGAGAAAAAGTAACCAACAGAATACGAGTATTACGCGTCACTTAGATAAGCGGAAAAAATACTGGAATCTTATTGGTTATTTTGTCACCCCCGCTCCGCTCAGATTCAGTGGAAATACGGCCTTATAAACAAAATACAGTCTATCCTGTTCTATTA
This sequence comes from Allophyes oxyacanthae, assembly GCA_932294325.1. Taxonomy (NCBI): domain Eukaryota; kingdom Metazoa; phylum Arthropoda; class Insecta; order Lepidoptera; family Noctuidae; genus Allophyes; species Allophyes oxyacanthae. The sequence goes on from OW028625.1 coordinate 4,419,572, forward strand.
TACAGTTTTTATAATATTCCTAAACGCTAAAAATAAATAGATCACGTGATTAATTTTGGGTTAAAGCCTAGAATTCATATGGGTTAAAGTCGTGTTAAAGTAGATATAAATATTTGTCACACATTCGAGAAATTGATTTGACACATGTTAAATGAAAAATATCTTGATGACAGCCCGGATTACAATTACGTCTCTCAGCTGAGTAGAGTATGCTTCAAATATTTTAGCAACATTATACAGGAGTCTGTTTTGTGTGTATCATGGTACAATTCTCAGCAGATTGATAAAATATTTATGCCAATCAAAGAAAATTACATAAAATGCACAAGTGTATACATTGATAGCAAAATACATCAATTTGGACATGTTATCGTAAAACTAATACCTATCAACTGAAGTTATTTATTACATAAAAAAGTCAGTGAATCGTTGAAGTGTTTGATAAACACACTGGCAATATCAGATATACAAACACTACCTTTACGTAATAACTAACGCGAGTCGGATGCGGGCGCATTGCCACCAGACGAGTCCACCCGCCACCCACTTCTCATGCGGGCTGCCGTGATCGAGTAATCGAAACATATAACCGCGTGGATTGTGTCGTCTCACTGCTACATTAGTTTTGTATATTTTCTAACGTAAAATCTATTGTGTTCTTTCAAGTGCAAAATGACTGAGAGGAGTTACATTTTGGGTATGGACATTGGAACAACTTCAGTAAAAGTTTGTGTATATGATCCTAACACGAAAGAAATAGTGGCTAAACAGAATAAAGATACAGCAGCGAATATACCAAGTGACCAGGGTATTGAAGGTAATAAGCAAGATGTGCCAAAAATAGTATCGGCTGTTCACTATTGTATCTCCCGTCTACCAAGAGACGTATTGCGAAATGTTGAAAAAATTGGGGTATGTGGACAAATGCACGGAGTTGTATTATGGAAAAACGGGTATGTCAATAATTTATGTTATTAGCATTTAATTTTATTGCCAGGTGATTAATACTTTTATTATAAAATTCATTTTTGTTGGTGTTGTAGTGCCTGGGAAAAAATAGAAAAGGATGGAGTGGTAATGCGATTTGAAGCTAAAAGAGAAAATATGTCGGCGTTGTACACATGGCAAGATATAAGATGCAAACCAGAATTTTTGAAATCATTGCCTAAACCTGATTCCCATCTTAATTGTTATTCTGGATATGGGTGTGCGACACTTTTGTGGATGCTGAAGCATAAGCCAGAAAAACTGAAAAATTTTCAATATTCAGGAACAGTTCAAGATTTTGTTGTAACTATGCTTTGCGATTTGGAGACGCCAGTAATGTCTGACCAAAATGCTACAAGTTGGGGTTATTTTAACACTGAAAAGAATGAATGGAATATCGATATTCTAAAATCTGTTGATTTTCCAGTGAATCTTTTACCTAAGATAAATAAAAGTGGAGAATTAGCCGGGAAATTAAGAGTTTCCTGGAATGGAATTCGAGAAGGAACACCAGTAAGCGTTGCCATGGGCGATCTACAGTGTTCTATCATTGCTACACTCGAAAGTCAACAAGACGCTGTACTAAACATATCAACTTCTGCTCAACTGGCATTTGTTGTGAATAATATATCTGATTTAGGCTGTAAAACAGTCGAACACTTGCCGTATTTTAATAACACATACTTGGTTGTTGCTGCATCCTTAAATGGCGGAAATGTACTAGCCACGTTTGTGAAAATGCTTCAACAATGGATGCTTGAACTAGGATTCCCTACGCCTCAGTCTAAAGTATGGGAAAAACTAATTGCTCTGGGTTTAGCAGCACAAGCAACATCAAATATGAAAATAACTCCTCATTTATTAGGTGAAAGACATTCACCAACTGCCAAAGCTTCAGTAGAAAACATAGATCTCTCTAACATACAGCTGGGTAGTGTATTTAAATCTCTCTGTGATAGTTTAATAGAGAATTTACATAACATGATGCCTAAAGAAATATTGCGCAATGCAAATGTAAAAAGAATTGTCGGAAACGGTTCAGGATTATCTAGGAATGCTGTATTGCAAAGAGCTGTGGAACATTATTACAGTTTGCCCTTGGAATTCACATCAGGAGGAGATGCGGCGAAAGGTGCTGCTATTGCAATTATATAGCATTAATGTGATGTTATCGTTTTGCCAATGTCATAATAATGTGTTATGACTAATCAGCCTATAAATAATTAATGCATATAGGTATTTTAGAGGACAAAAGTCGTGTTATGGAATATTCATAGATGTAATGTAATAATATACTGACGCAGTAAATAATTATTACATCTATGGTAATATTAGTAATGTTGTTAATGTTATCGTGGTAGATCTTATAAATGCGTACAATAATTTATAGATTAGAATAAGGAAACACTTGAGTTGGCGTTTATATTATTAAAACCCAATAACTATATTCGAATTCGAACCTTATTATAAGGAATACGCAATTCAACAACTGAAAAAATATAAAACTGTCTGATGTTTTTGCTATTAGGACTGTCAGTTTCAAAATATCAATTTTATTCTTCAAAATGCGAAGCTTCTGTGACAGTGTTTTTAATTTAATTTAATTCCCGTTACTAATTTATTAAATTAATCTCCATAAATATTGCATTTTTAAGAACAACTAGTGTAAGTACAAACTTAAACTGACAGACTTAATAGCAAAAAAATGGCTTATACTTACCTAATTTTGACAACTTTATGGGTAGGTATTAATAGTTTAGAATTTCGGTATTTTATGAGACAGACCATTCCATTTCATTAAATTATTTCGCGATCGTAACCTAAGCTAAAAGTATGTTATTGTGCTAAAGTAATTCAGTAATAATAATTAGGTCCATACTCAATCCACCATGTGACTAGTACAGTAGTAGACAAGTAAATCTTTATAATTAATTTTAAAGTATTTTAATTATTACAAAATCTTTGTCTTCTATCAAGATTCCAAGTTTATTAATCTTAAGTTATGTTTTGTAAACATAAATCACTTTTTAATAAAACATCTACATATGAAATAAATGTGGCTGTTCGTCATTGCGTTACCCAATCCTTTAGACCTATTTTTAGATGCACATTCGTCAGACGCGTTTCTTTGAAATCTGTGTTAGATTAGATAGATATTAATAATCATAAAGGTAGGTCTAAACTGAAAATACTAGTATTTTAACTATGATGGGTGCATTTATTATTTCAGTTTTCTGTATACATTTTTAAAGTAGCACGCCTTCGATGCTCTGATTTTAAATTAGGACGTCGAGCGCATTCAGATCTGAGTAACTTGACGAAGCAAAAGAGTGTCCGTATGGATTGAGGAGCCACATGTGATTTTTAAACGGGAATACTATCTTTATTTAGTAGGATATGAGCCGATTTTGTAGACCCAATCCTGGAATTTGTAGGAAAACCCTTAAAAAGTTACATGACGTTAAAGGTGGCTCCTCAATCCAGACGTTTGAACTGAGGAGCCACTATAGAACTCGAAAAGTAGACGATGGATGTTTTTGAAAATTATGTAGGATTTAGTAGGCATTATGTACAATATGTACGAAAAATTTGAGTTTTGTAGTTCTTAATTTGACATAACTACAATACTTTGATTGTGGCTCCTCAATCTAAACGTTGGCCTATTAATGCAATGCGTTGTTTTTCATAAACTAAGCGGCTAATCAAAACATATTTTTAGTATCATTTAGTAGTACATTTATCCTAATTTGTAGTATAAAAATACGATCTTAAAACGATCTAAATTTGGTTATAAAACACATTTTATCTGGCTCCTCAATCCTGACGTTTCTTTATGAAAATATGTCCATAACTGCCAAAGCTGTTAATGGAATCGAAAAACAATAACACGGCCATTTAGTAGAAATTTCTACTAAATATACGTGCAATCCAACATTGTACATAATCAGTATTTCTAAAGATATCAATTATTTGAAAATTCCTTAGCAATTTGGTGTGTAGGGTGACCATAAATAACTTAAACCAGGATAATAAAAGGAATTTTAATTGCAGCTACTTAAATTATTCGTGATATACCTATTCAAAGACCTATATATACTTACACAACCATCGTTATAATATAATAAATTAATAAGAAGTTCCAGTAAAATAAATAAGTAACAAAAAATTCACATAAAGCGCGCCATGTATTTTTTCATATTTTTTTTTTATTCTATCGAGCATCTGTTTCTATGGCATACAGCCAAAAAAATATTAATACCTCTTTACACATCGAAATTGTTTACGTAAACGTATCTAACAAAATCTCTTTCCGTATATAGAAAAGAAATATCAAATAACATGACAAATAAGGATTTTCATAAGAAATTGCCGGTGTGATAATGATAAAATCCAATAAAATCCCAAAAAAAACATCTATCAAAATAAGGAAGCAAACGCGCCAAACGTTAAGCGTCTATTAAAATATGATAAATAAACATCTCATTGCATTAAATTATTTATTTTTGTCAACAAATTAACATAAATTTCTACAATTAACAGAAAGAAAAAAGTATTCCGTTTATTAACTTCTAATATTAGGCTGTTTGATGGTATCGCTGTTGCCTCTCCTTCCACCTGCGCGCGCATAGCTAACGCAACCACCAATAGACACGGCGCGCGAAAAATGAAATCGTAAAATAAAATAATGAAATTTTATTGGATTTCATCATTATCACACCGGCAACTTCCTATGAAAATCCCTATTTGTCATGTTATTTGATATTTCTATATACGGAAAGAGATTTTGTTAGATACGTTTACGTAAGCAATTTCAATGTGTAAAGAGGTATTAATATTTTTTTGGCTGTATGCCATAGAAACAGATGCTCGAAAGAATAAAAAAAAATATGAAAAAATACATGGCGCGCTTTATGTGAATTTTTTGTTACTTATTTATTTTACTGGAACTTCTTATTAATTTATTATATTATAACGATGGTTGTGTAAGTATATATAGGTCTTTGAATAGGTATATCACGAATAATTTAAGTAGCTGCAATTAAAATTCCTTTTATTATCCTGGTTTGAGTTATTTATGGTCACCCTACACACCAAATTGCTAAGGAATTTTCAAATAATTGATATCTTTAGAAATACTGATTATGTACAATGTAGGATTGCACGTATATTTAGTAGAAATTTCTACTAAATGGCCGTGTTATTGTTTTTCGATTCCATTAACAGCTTTGGCAGTTATGGACATATTTTCATAAAGAAACGTCAGGATTGAGGAGCCAGATAAAATGTGTTTTATAACCAAATTTAGATCGTTTTACGATCGTATTTTTATACTACAAATTAGGATAAATGTACTACTAAATGATACTAAAAATATGTTTTGATTAGCCGCTTAGTTTATGAAAAACAACACATTGCATGAATAGGCCAACGTTTAGATTGAGGAGCCACAATCAAAGTATTGTAGTTATGTCAAATTAAGAACTACAAAACTCAAATTTTTCGTACATATTGTACATAATGCCTACTAAATCCTACATAATTTTCAAAAACATCCATCGTCTACTTTTCGAGTTCTATAGTGGCTCCTCAGTTCAAACGTCTGGATTGAGGAGCCACCTTTAACGTCATGTAACTTTTTAAGGGTTTTCCTACAAATTCCAGGATTGGGTCTACAAAATCGGCTCATATCCTACTAAATAAAGATAGTATTCGCGTTTAAAAATCACATGTGGCTCCTCAATCCATACGGACACAGCAAAAGACGTATGTAATCACATAAAATTTGAAAACGAAGTTTTTATCAATGAAATTGTTTTCTAAAGAGTATTTAAGAACATTTATTGTAGCAGTTAAAAATGTCTAGAACCGTAAAAAAAACAGTATGAAACCAAGCATGAAAATAAAATTGTTATTCACGTGAGAGAACGTGTCTGTCCGGTTAGTTTAACGCTTAATTTAGAATGAAAGGAAAAAACAGAGGAAATCATCTATACGTACATTCAAGAAGACGAAAACAATAGACATAATGGTAGGTAGGTATCTATGATAGTCAAAATACTACAAGATTCAAGAAGTAATATCTAGTTACCTTGATCGTGCTATTCAGATATTTTTGTGAAAATAGATTTAGAAACTTAAATTCATGTATGTTGGATATTTTTGTTCTCAAAATTAATAATTGCTGTGTACTTCCAACAACATCATCCTTTATTTATCGTTTATCAAAAAATATGTATACTATAGTAATAAAAACGAAATAAAAAACAACAAATCAGCTTTCATTAATTTTAAAAATCTACAGAATTTCCAGTATTCTGGAAGGGCTGAATGATCTGCATATTCCCAATCAATCAAATCGGCTCATAGGCCATTTAGACCAGGGCCAATAATTTTTGAAACAAAAATTTTTTTTGCAGTATGTTGATGGCCGGAAAATTTTGGGTACCTAAATTAAGAAAAATCAAGCAGACTGGGTAAAAGTTCCGGTGAGGGGGCTAAATATACGTTTTGACGGTTTTATACTAGTTTTGTGTGGCTAAAATATGCATCTTATCGAAAAAGTTTAATGTAAAAGATGTAGATATTAAGAAACCATTTTGTTTTTATTTATCATTTTTTAACATAACCCCAAAATAGGTATATATTTTTATAACCCGCTATTATTTTAATTTTTTTATATTACTCAATGAAAACTCTCCTTTTTATGTTTTAAATAAGCGGTAATTTTTTCAAAACAAATTATTTAGTTTTCGATTAAAATTCATCTGTTCATCTACTAACTCTTCGATTTCTTTTATGTTTAAAATTTGTACATGACATGATATTACATGAAAGCTAATCATTTTCATCAATATTTACAACAAAAAATAAAAATTTCTCAAAATTAATTGAAAAACGATTATGAAAAGGTAGATTTTTTGTTTTTTGCATTTTTAACGATATTTTTCCATACGAACAATTTTTTTTTTCATACCATTATAAAATAGAGGTTTCAACGAAGAAACTGAGTATTCATAAAGTTTAAAAATCGAAAATTTTATAACCAACTTTTTCGATTGAAATTAGGCTGTTTTTTTAATTTTAACTCGTAAAAAATCGAAAACTAAATAATTTGTTTTGATAATATTACCGCTTAATTAAAACATAAATAGCAAAATTTTATACCGAGAAATATAAAAAATTACGGGTTATAAAAATAAAAAACCAGGATACGGTTTTTAGCGTTTTTCTCGATAATTTTGGGGTTATGTTGAAAAATGATAAATACAAAAGTTTTAGATTTCTTAATTATCATCTTTTATATTTAACTTTTTTCTATAAGATGCTTATTTTAGCCATAAATCGTAAAAAACCAGTATAAAACCGTCAAAACGTATATTTAGCCACCCGAACTTTTACCGAGTCTTGATTTTTCTTAAATTATCTTAAAATTAACCCTAAATTTTCCGACCATCCACATACTGCTAAGATTTTTTTTAAATTCGGATATTTAAAATCAGTATGGCCCTGGGTCTAATTGCAGTTTACAACAATTACTTTAGTGTATTATGTAAATAAGCCCTATGATAAGCCCTAGCTTCCGAAAATCGTTTTAGGCGCAGGCAAAGGTTTAAAAATATTTTTGGACAAATAAATGACATCGATGATTATATTAAAATGCACCTACTTCATCTACTGATAATAATTTCAATCATTCAGGAAAAATAATTCTGGTCTTTTATAGATATTAAAACATTTTATACCTTTTTTCTTGGTTTGAAGCAATGATGTTAAAATGAAGTAGTTTATTCGTTGTAGTACAATATTTATTACCATTCGATGTGCTAATGACATTGACTTTTATTGAATGTTTATGTAGCTTACCTAACCACAATATTATAAACTAAACTATGTTACTGCTGATAAAATCTAATGTTTACCAACTCATCTTACTCATCTAACCTCAAAATTATAAATATGTCGAAATTCAAAGACTTTTTTTTTTTTTTTGTTTCTTTTGTCCCCTATGGGACAGGCAAAGGGAGCTGAGCCCATACAGCCAGAAATTCATAGACATAGAACAACTCGAAATTAAAATTATAAACCAAAAGTAAACATCAATAGAGACGTGACAGACAATTTATTAAAACTAAGACCTAAATGCTATATGAATCGACTAATTCTTTATTTAAACCGTACACAGAAACGTAAGAGGTAGGGTTTAAATACCGGTGCACCCCGGTATATTTTAATATCATCTAACGAATGATCAAAGAAGCCTCTCTTCGCCTAACGCTAATGCGGAATGCCTCAACCATAGATAAGACGTGGCTGAGTGACTCCGTTTGACTCGTTACTGTCTGTTACTGTCAGTTGTCACATTTGTCACTGTCAAGTCGTGCACCTTTGATCGGGAATGTTTTGGTTTTGCAAAGTGGAAGTTCCCACGTGCATATTTTTATAACGTTAAAATATTTTAATGTGCCACATAAATTTGTACCAACATGACGAGATTTGCAAGAGCTAAAGGCTCAAAATCTTCAAATGAAAGAGCTCCTGAAGACAGTACACCATGGGAGGTTATGAAAGAACAGTTGTTGCAAGCTAAGAAGGAGAGTGATGACTCCAAGAAGAGGCAAGAGGTTTGTACCACATGTATAGTCTTCATGTCCGTACATAAATGTGACTTCTGTAATCAGAGAATGTGACAGTTTATTCAGAATAGGTACTGATTTCCTAGCAACTCAATTTCTGGTACGACTACACCATATATTTTTTCAGTGATGATCTATCGAATTCATGTTTTGTTTATCCTATCCTAGGCTGAAAAGCAACGTATAGAAAACTACGAGAACTTCCTCAAGGAACACAAAGTTCAGAAAAGGAAAGCAACCTGGTGTGATTTTCCAGAAGCTGACAATAATAAGGTAGCAACCAATTTATCACAGACTGGACCGCCTGCCAAAAATAAGAAGAAAAATAAAAAAAATGTTGCAACTGGACCAGAGCAGTCTGAAGCTACCAAAAGCACCAATCCACAAAATCATGTCTCTGATAATGCTGAGAGTTTAGTGAAGAAACCTAAAAAGAAAAAGAATAAAACCCAGGTAACTACCGAGTTACAAAATGAAGCAAATTCAACAGATGTGCCAGAAACTGTACAATGCAATAAGAAGAGTAAAAAGAAAAATAAGAATAAACAAAATGTTAACTCAGCTGAAACTTCTTCAGAGGTCCCTAAACCTAATAATGATAATTCCACATCAGAAGGTAATGCGAAAAATAATAACATTCCTAAATGTAATAACAACAAAGAAGCAAAAGCCAAAAAGATAAAAAAGCTGGTTGATGGCAAACCTGTACGCAGGAAGGAGATAAATGACCATAGCTTCCAACTCATTGTACATGGCAAGGAAATAGAATTGGTGCGATTTGATGGCTTCCCTGTTATGAAAAAAGATGCTGAAAGACTCCAAGAGTTGAAGACTAACATGATTAAAAAAGGGATACCGAAGAGTGAGGTTCAAAGAACAATGAAATTGGAACGAAGAAGGGCCGAAAAAGCACTGGCTAGGATGAAGAGGGAAGTATGCTATAACTGTAGGAAAGGTGGTCATGTGCTGTCTGATTGTCCAGAGTTGAAGTCTAAGATACCAGGAGCTGATGCAGCGGAAGGAGTTTGCTTCAAGTGTGGTTCTACAGAACACAGGCAGTTTGAATGTAAAGTACAAAGAGATAAGGAGTTCAGATTTGCTACATGCTTCATTTGTAAGGAGCCTGTAAGTATAGATTTGTCAACTTTTATACATATCAACCCTGGAAAAGCAAAATAACTAAAGCACCACACAATTTAAAGTTTTATTTTTGTAAAATGTTATTCTAGCACTTAAAACATAATTTATGACTTCTTAGAAATATATGTTTTACAGAAAATTATCCATTAGTTAAATTTATATGAATATTGTTGTAAAAAAAAAGTTTAAAATGTGCTCCTGTAAAGTTAACGTAAGTTATCTCTGCTCAGTGTAATTAACAACTGATAATTTGTGATTACAGGGTCATATAGCTAGACAGTGTCCTGATAATCCTAAAGGCCTGTACCCCAATGGTGGTTCCTGCAAACTGTGTGGTGATGTCACACATTTGAGAAAAGATTGCCCTACTGTAAGTATTTTTTAATTAAATTAATAATAACTGCCAGTTAGAAAGATATTTATATATATCAATCTAAAAATAATACTGTTTGAACCTATCTACTGTTAGTGATACAGATAGAAATTCTATATTTCTCTTGGTATAGTTTGTGTCCAAATTCTATTTATTATTTATTTCCACACTGCAAACATCTAAACCAAGGTGAAGTGCAAACCAATGATGGATATAATGTTGTGTCTAAATGTGTTTTTGACTCATAAGAAATAATTATTTATATTCTATTCAAAAATCTAAAATTTTACTATTCACTTTTCACAGGTGTTGGATAAAAAAGAAGAGTCCAATGTAAAACTCCACACATTAGACAGCTCTGAAAACATTGAAGATGTAGGACAGCAAAATAATAAGCTCACATATGCAGAACCCAATAAAAAACCCAAGAAAATCAAATTCTAACATGTACATACTGTAGTGTGTAAATGTAAGTAATGTGAAATAAAACAATAATGAAATATATTTTTTATAGTATTTATTAAGAGAATTTTAAGAGATCATTATGATTATGTCTTTTTACAGCTACTTGCTAAAATGTTAGAAGGAACTACATATCAAATATTACATACTTAGGTCCTATGTGACCAAATCAAGGCCGCAAGGATTAATTGTCTAAAAATGTCATTAACAGGTACTAGGTAGTGTGATCATGGTGACTATGATTTCTACTAGGAACAATCATACCAAGATTTCTAGAGATCAAAATGTGTCAAAAAAATCTTATAAAACATGGAAATGAATAAAAATACACACCTACATGATAAAAACTGCACAACACCACATGTTTATGTATAATATTTTTGTATTTTTTTTCTGTCTACAAGCATTCAAGGCTAGATTTAAGTTGTTCCATAGACTGCTGTGCAATTTGTCCAGTGATGCCTTCGGGGCTCTGCGGGTCTTCCCTCATCAGAATTCGCGCGGCTTCTGCTAAACATTGAATTGGCTCTTGCAACCTTTCTTTCAATTTCTCTTGAGTGATGAGGCCGGCCCCGAATTCGCTTCTTGCTAAGAACATCAGCGGTGCGTGTAACTCGTATAACATCATACCTGTAAGAGAAATGAAGTTGTACACTAAACTACCTATGAGACTAAACTATGAGATTGTATGAGGGTTAATTCCGAATGCTGCGACATTATCGTCTGCCGACTTGACCGCAGACCGGCAATACGTTTTTGAAAATTATAAACATGATTTTTCGGAATCCGAGGAAGAAAAGATAAGCGGGCGACGGACGCGTAGCTGTATTTGGAATCATATCAACTGCAGACTGCAGCGACACTGTCGTTGGCCCCTGCCACCTGCACCTGCGGTCGATCGTTGTCGCCGGTTTCGGCATTGTACCTTTAAGTTCTCGATCAACGAAAACAAGTTTAATTAAGTCATATTTATGCTCATAGTAGTCACCTCGCATCCGGCTCTCTCCAGGGGTGATAACGTCCAGCGTGCTAATTACGAGCCGACAGAACTCGGCCTTCCTCTCCAGCATGAGGTCGGGCAACTCGTCGATGGTGTATCCTTCTATCCGCCCGTACAGCTGCGCCAACGAGTGCTTGACGGAGAGCAGCAGAGAATGCCGCGGGTGGAATACCGATTTGTACTGTTAAAAAAGTGTTAGAAATTAATCCTAATATTTTGTATTTTTTCATCACCGCACTAGGATCTGTGAAATGTCTAAAACTGGAAGTCTTTCGGCAGACGTAGATAGTTAGATACATACTGGTACATAGGACTATAAGGTGCTTCTGGAATAGCTTCCGTCCTAGCTAGCTCCAGTTCAAGAGATAATAGTTGGCGCTATTATCTATGGGCGCAACACTTTGAATGAGAGTGGGCAGCCACCTTTGAGCGTTACTACATTGCATTACGCTAGGCTGACTCTTACAAATGTTGCGGGATGATCGGTGGTGGCAGGCAAGCTGATTAGCCACCGTAAGATTTGTAAGTAATATTAGCGTTCTCGGAAACGGCTGTGATGATTTTGATAATATTTGGTAAACGAGGGTTTTTAGAGATAATAAAATAAATTTATGAAGAATGGTAGATATTTAATGTTTTTCTCAAGATAAAAATAATGAAAACGGTGCATATATTTCTTCAATATACTGTAGATTTTTCTAAGTTGGGCAGTGCCCATACTTGGCACGTCCGGGTTATTCCTATGGGGATGATACTCTGGTTTTCTCGTATTCTCATTCGCACATCCTGTATCAGGTACAGTAGGTACGTAAATCAGGAAACAACTGTAGAGTTTAAGATACCTTATTAATAGTAGCCTCCCTCTGCTCAATGGCGGCAGGTCCCGGCTCCAATGCATCGAGCTGGTCGATCTCTGCTTGCACCACTGCCAGCATCTTGCGCATCGCTGCTCCGGACGTCTTAAACCCACAGTTTTTGTCCGTACACGTCCATGGGGCGTCGTCATCTGGAAATAAAAGTAGCTTGACATATCATCATCAGCCAGTAAACATTTACTACATACAGCAGGGTAATCACGATACGCGCTCGTAATCGCAATCGATTCATTTTTGAAATTTTGACACTTCAAGAATTTTCATAATAAATAGGTAGGTAGGTTTTTAGCGTAAACGGGTTCTTCATCTTAGTATTATACAAACTACTGTATGTGTTACGAGCAAGGGCTAACCTACTTTAGCAAAACTGTCGTAATAAAATAACCGTGACAGTAGAATTAACTCCGCGCTCTCAAATCTTAATTGACAAGAAAAAATTATTAAAAGAATTGTTCATAAAACTATTTCTAAATTAAAAACTTTATGCAATCGAATTATGATCACTCTATCAATCGACTCAGGCCTCTGCCAAGTTGCCATAACACCTGGAGCAGATGAGTCCTTCATGATGAGATCACGAATTCCTCTCCAAGCAGATGGGCTGACGACCTGAAGAAGGTAGATGGGACAGACTGGATGTTGAAGGTGGAGAACCGGGTGATATCTATAGCGCAAGCTCACATTCGTTAAATAGGTACTTGGTTATGTTAAAGTTATATTTAATGTTCATTAATTACCCAGAGGATTGGATGCCAGTATAACTCCATTATCACATTTACTGCACTTGAGTGTGCTCAGATGTGTGCCAAGTTCGGTTGGGTCGGCGCAGCGTGGGCAGTCGCAGTGGAAGAACTTCGACTCCGCCAGGAAGTCCCGTCGCATCAAAGTGGGAGAGAGAGAGTGTGTGTAACAGAGATGGAGAGTATCGCCCGCTTTTATTGATACTGCTGCTCTTACTTGCACCCTGGAAAATAGACAAAGTGGCTCAACGAACGGATATGAAAAAAAAATTAGGTAGAGATACCTCTGGTTATCACTGTCACTCTCAGTGTGGTCAAAGGTGCAACTGGTCATTGAGTGAGTATGAGTTTCTTTAAAAGCTTTATGAGATTGATAGATACCTAGATTTTAGAAAAATCAATTCTGGATCCGCAACTGTTTCAACTAATATCGTTTTGAACCCTAAACAATGGTTCTACTTACTGGTTATCATTCTGCAGTATCGTGTGAACGATGTTGGGGACACAGCTGTGTGCAGCTATGGCTAGCCGAGGATAGAGGGCTCGCACACTAAAACCACCTCGGGACGGAATCTCCACGGAATTCACCTAAGCAAAATAATCATCATGTTTTATAAATAGAATAAATTACTCTACAGTTGCCATTCATAAAAAAAAATTAAAATATAAGCTCTAAAATTTTGATTAATAGGTATTGTTATGTTATTGGTGTGTATATTGTAGATACTGTTATCAAACAAGTTAAATCTTGAGGTACGCTATTACTTATTAGATACTTAATTATCTTCAAGATACTCATAGGCATAGGTCTCTTATGTGCTTATGATAAATAGAAGCATTCGATGAACTTTTTTGCAAAAGTCCTTCTGTATTGTTTTACACGAATTCCAAGGGGCTTCCTTGGATATCGACTAATGAAACAACTAGAGAGCGGATGACCTATTAATTTCAGATGGAATAAAAATGGGCTCATTATTAAACACCAACCACTTACCTCAAGTATGCCGCAGACTTGTTGCACCAAATCCTTATCAAATCTCTTGCTAAGTTTGCAGTGATCGACGAGGAAGTCGGCTATATTGACTTGGTCGGCGCCCCACGTAGGTCTCTGCTTCCGCTCCTCTGTGTGTGTCTCCATCAGCTCAACTTCGCGCTTCCATCGCTCTGGATCTTTTTCTTTCGCCAGGAGTACTCTGAACCACATTAACTCGGCATTATAAAAACTTAGGTATAGGTAGATACGTTTAATAAAGTGTTAAAATTATATTGTTCGGCAAATAAGCGTTATTTGTTTTTAATTCAGTGTCAAGAACTATAATTTACTAGGTATGTCGGTAGGTATAGTTATAACGTGGTTATAACAGACCGCTCTTAAATAACAATAAAATTACCTACTTAATATTATTATTTATTTATCAGGCAGGCAGTTGAGACAACTGGTAAGTGCCTGTATCCTGCTGTTCCCCACTTGGTTTTATTCTTGCAGTTGAGAATATTTGTCAAGTCGATTCTTGAAGTGATTTATATTTTGGGCTGAGACTACGTCTTCTGGGAGCTTATTCCACATTATTACTTAGCCTTCTAATATCTATATATTATATTATTGAATTTTCGTAGTAAGGTAGGTACTATTCAATCATCTATGTGTTGGTCCCTCTCACGGGCTCCTCCATGATCCCTCTTCATCGATATGAGAAAAATATCATCAGAAGTCTCCTACACCACACTTATCATCCTACACCATATACATAAGTATAATATTAAAGAACTACGTAACTATTACAGCTCTGCATCTATTCCAAAATTTTCCATTTTTTTACTTATTTCAAGGTATCTCTAGCCAAATCTTTATATTATGTCGAACTTCGCTTAAAGCTAAACTAAAGCTTAAAGCTAAAAAGGTATAGATATTTGGGTACCTCAAAGGTGTAATACAATCAAGCTGCGGCGAGCTTGCAGTCCAGTCCTCCACGGGTTGGAACCGCACCCGCGCAATTTTGAAGACACCGCATTCACCTGAGTGGTTTGGAGACTTCTCGCATTCTTCATTGCAGACTGGCCAGCCGCAACACGAACATAAGGTGTTCTCCACCGGGTAGTAGCAACTCAGACATAAAGGTGGAGTATCTATAAACAAACATGCAATGAAAGTCATATTACCAAACTAACCGTCGCTCAAGTATTTCTGTGTGTGCACGACAGGGTCGATGGGATCAGCTTCTTTTAACGTCTAGACCAATGCAGCTGAACAGACTTCACGCTTGCATTCAGAGGGGTAAGCTGAAGCGTTAACCCACATTTTGCGGATAAAAACATTAAAAGTCTCATGTAGTGGTCGAGCCTCATGGTTACCGGGTACAATTCCAAACATGGACTGTAGACTAATTACAGCAAAAATTTTCTAACAGAAAAACCTAATAACGGTTGGGCAAAGCGTTGTTAGGTTTACAGGTAACCCAACCTGGGAATTGAACGACGCTGGGCACTCTGCAGCCATCACGCCCACAGCGACCACTATATACCGAGTCTTTACTAGTAGATACACTTGAAGTCATCATTTAACGGTATCTCGTATTGAAACTGTTAAATAAGGGTGTAATTGTAATTACGTAATTTCATACAGAATGATATTATGAATGAATTTTAAACACATTGCGTGACGATGACGATCTGCACGCTTGTTGTACGGGAGTAGGCGTGAAATAGTAGGTAGGTAGCTACTAAATTACCTCTTTACGTAACATTTGTGAATATTCACCTTACTACTTTGTTTATATTAAAAAATGAAAATAAATCCAGCCCATTACCCCACGGCTGGGGCCTCTTCTTAGAATGAGAATGGTTATGCCTTAGTCCACCACGCTAGCCTATTCATCAATTTTATGAGGCCCTCTCAGGCGTACAAGTTTTCTCACGATATTATCGCAAATGATTACGATCCGAACATATATTTAAAATTCAGCCCGTGTGGGCCGGCTTCAGGTACTTACCTATAGGTATTAACCGCGCTAGGCTACATTATTTGTAAAATAAATGAGGGACGGTCCCTACTACGACGTAGAAACTACATAATACTCATCAATCGACAAATTGTCTACCTACATATCTGCCTATGCCAATTCCTTCAGGGCTTCAGTAAATACAAACGTATAATATAAAAATCCATATTGGATGTTTTTGAATTCGTTCACTGAAAGGCTAACAACAACGTCCACTAAAGTGTTCCCATTATCTAGGGTTGAAACTCTTGAAACACGACACAAACATATTTTTAACTAAGATTTACTCAAAAATAACACCAGTCAGTGAGTACGTCAAGCTAACAGGGATATCATCAGCATTTTTTTACTATAGAGTTACAATTCTTCTCCCCTGAGTATTATATTATTTTTTATACCTATAGAATGAGTTTAACCATGGGCCAAGGTCCATGCCGATTCATTTCCCGTAGACAGATCCTAATTTAAATATTTTATTACCTAAACTAACACTCAATCAAACTAACTACAGTCAATTCATGCTGCTTTCTAACTGTGATCCTATTTTAAACAAGATGTAGGAACTTGCCTGGTTTTGGTCCAACGGCGAAAGGTGTGTCTGTTAAAATTATTTCGCCACCTGCTAAATCCTTATTCGCAATCAAATAACGCCCGTATTTATCGTTTTGTTGTATATCGTAATGACACTCGTCGTCACCCATTGTGGTTGTACACTAGCGCTCCTCGGATTGATCGAGTAGAGATTGATGTGTCCGTCGTCTGAAACTTTTTGCCGACTGAACAAGATTAGCGTCTATATTAAGCTTTGCGCCATTCGAGAATTGGGCCGCTCGAACTTTCGGAACGTTTCCATATGATACGATATAAGTTTACATTCAATAAACACGTATTGTCTTCTCTATTTATATATATAGGTAAGTGACTAGGTCCACTACTAAAAATATCTGGCGTCCGAGTCAAGTCAATATCGTGCGGATCGGGGAGAGTAGAAACCTACCGGAAATGCAAAAATTTTTTTACGAGAACTAAGAATTTTCTTGTAAAATTTGGAAACCATATACCTAGCTTTCTCCTCTATTCGGTATAATAAATGTTGTACTTCGAGTTATTAGTAAGAAGTCAAGTCTCATTCAATCAACAAACGAATTAGGGGGGGGGGGAGAAATTGCAGTTACAAGTTACAAGAACATAGCATGGATCTTCAATAGCTATGAGTAGGTTATCCATGCCCGGAGACACTAAGCAGATGCTCGATCGGGCACGTATGGAACTATGCCAATAAGAGTGGTATTCTATCTAATGACTAAAGCTAAAGTGGTTTCCTAAAGAGAACGGCGATGTGAATATTTTCAGACGCGCAGTAGCGTAATAGCTAGCTTCTTACTTTTTAAATACCTATACCCAGTAGTCAATACAGTTCATTGGTTTCTACCAGAGAATTACATGGAGATGTGAACTGTATTGACTACTGGCCAAGATTTACATTTCTGGGTATTGACTGTCTACATACGCTCGCTGAATCACAAACAATATAAATTTTCACAGCTTTTATAACAATCAAAGCTGCCGATCGGTGCCGTTATCAAACGGCATCGTTCTCTCAGGAAACCGTAGTTTAAATACGGAAAGGTGATCCAGGTCATTCACACTTTAGATGTAAACCTATCTAGGTATACTTATTCTAGTCTCCGTACATCAAACTATAGGCTTTAATGATCTATGTATAGGTACTCAATACAATATGTCATCATAATATACTTATTTGTTCAGCTCGTAGCTCTTATATAGTAAATTTTAATGATGTTTCCTTCGGGGAACGCATAAAATAAGTTCTTACCGTTTTATGGATTGAAAGAATGCGGAAGGCAGAGAATGGACCCAGATGGTGTGATGTAACTTGGGCGGAGGCCTAGGCCGAGTTTAAGGAAGTTCGAATTTAAACCTCTTTTGATAAAGTGTTGAGTTGGTTGATAAGTAGTTGCTAAAGTTTCATAAAATTGCAAGGTGTGTTCAGTATATGCTTTAAATGAATATTTTCCCTATACGGATTACCGTGTAGAAACGGTATTATTACAACCGTATAGGAAAAATATTCTGTCAATTGGATCATCAGTATACACCACCATCCAACTACCAGCTGATTTTGAACTACTGAAACTTTGATTGCTGATTTTCCCTAGGATCTTATCTTGAAGCGGTCTATTGAGGAGGCCTATTTTCAGCAGTAAGTTAGAGGTTTTACTGATGAGATCTTATATAAATAGGACACTTTTATGATGATGCTAACATTATACAACCAAATAGATTAACATAATTCAAAATTCCTATCGATCTAGTCGTACCCTCTTGTCAATATAGTTATATTTTTCGTTATCATAATATTATTGTAATTAAATGATTTTTTCTTAATTATGTCAATTTTTGAATATTTATTTGATTTCGCAAATGGTAGCATAGTCGTTGACTGTTGGCGAAACGTAAAATTTCCCCTAGCAAGTGCAGCAATTTTTCGAGAGTCTATACCATGTACGCGAGATGTGAGTCGATTCATCGTTCATATTATTTTATAATTATTTTCATCTTAGCTATACCCTCGTACCTCATAAAATTGATATAAATAAGACATGGAAATTATAAAGGAATCACGTTTAGACTCTGATAATATCTAACAATAAAGCAACCGTCTGTTGATTCGTCAGTTAGGTATGAAAATTAATGCGTTTTGTATTCAATCAGGATGGGTCACAGAGTGAAAGAGTGGTCTGTAAAGATGAATATGGAGAACTTGTAGATTGTCCATACGATGTGGATGACCTAGAAGAAGTTGAAAAAACATGTGGATTTATGTGCTTCATGGAAGGGTTTGGAGAGGTAAGAATTTTTTTTTGTGTTAAAACGATTTTTTCTATGTTAAAAGTAAATAATAGATTCCTCGCGATTATTATTTTTTTGATATTACACTCAGCAACAAAGAATAAAAATGTGTGCTGGACCTTTGCTAGTCACAGTAGAAATAGTCTTTGGTAGAAGTGAAACTCCAACGGACAATATATCGTCTACCCCTCCACGCCGCCGCGCCGTAATGCTTTTTCGTGACGGATAAATTCTAATACGCGTTTAAATAGAAGTTTCACTTCAATAAAATAATTAAGTACCTACCTACTATGGCACAGCTTCACGGCTAACGCTTACATAATATTTATTTATTTATTAATTACATAATAAATAAAGCTTACATATTTTATTGAAGATAAATAATTAAATGTATAGCCCCAAGCCACAGCCACATCTAATAAGTTGCATTTGATATTGAGTAAGTAGTTTTTGATAGCGCAGCACGAAACCAAACCGTTTCAAAATGAGCGCATAAGCAAATAAGAAGTTACAACTTACAACTATATACCTGATCGAACAATCAATGGCAGTCGCGCGCTTAGATAATTACAACATAATATTGCGCTAGCGTAAAGATATTTTTTTACTGCAGTAAGTATTATTAAACATTCGTGGTCTTGAAGTTGCACTCGGTTAGGAAGTAATCGGTTTAACGAAGTTTGCCGATGTGACTTCTTATTTGTGTCGTACTATACGGTAGGGTAAATTCGAATGATGTCATATTTGTACATAGATAAATGTTATATACAGAAATGTTTTGAATGGTTCTACATAAATTCATAAATATATTTTATTGCCTTTCAAGTATAATGAACTTACAATGATATGAAAATAAAATATTAAAAGTATTTCAATTCACATGCAGTATCTTTAGTATTTTACGTCACGTACGTCACTGTCAGCCTTCTGAATCAAAACCTAACTAATAAATATAAACTACAGTTTTAAATCGCAATGATGACTAAAAGTTAGACTAAAAAGTATTAAATAATTAATTAAATGTGGTTATTTAAAGACTATCAGTACTCAATTTAATTTGCATGACCAATATCTAAGATAATCTAAAGTGAACCGAATATCAATAACGCCAGTTCCGGAATTTGCGCCCTCTGTCGACTTTTTGTCAAAATTGAAATTGTCTTGTGGTGTGGTAGTGTAGGAGGTCTTGTTCTCGCCAAAATTGTCTGGAATTCACAGTGAAATAGTTCCAATTTGTGAATAAATCTAAACCGCAGTAAGTATTCCTCAAACCCTTGATATATTGATAGGCTTTCAGTGGAAATTGGAAGAATTTCATAGCTTTATATTTAGGTTACATTTTGCAGCCCGAGCCGGTTATAACGGGGAAGTATCTACGTCATATTCCAATTTTATCCATTTTTCGCCCTCTCCTTCAATTAAAAAGGGTGTAACAATCATTTATAGTCCAAGGTTACTCTTTCCATGTAAATGTATGCAATGACTCCCTGTTTGCTGAACTGAAACGTCAGCGGGGAGTATAGGCTAAACTGACGCATGTGATTTCAACATTCGAGATGCAACTTCGACCCTCTTTTCGAAGGTCAAGTTTACGGTCTTACAAAAATACTCTATCGCAAATATTCATGTTCATGGTCTTTCATAGTACTGGAACAGTAGCTATACAGCTTTAGTCTAATACATTGATGTTATGTAATACCTTACGTACAAGTGGCTTGTAAATAAGTCACCAAGCCGATCTCGACCCTGACACAGCTGGCACTGATTGTAATTTCGCGTCTTTGCTAAACGTGTTATGCTTCACCTTGGGTCATGTGATAAAGGGTCTATAGCTGGGTTTTCTAATAATGATACTATTTATTAAAGGTTATTGAACCCGTCATTGAATTTCGTAGGTATCCTTCTAGTACAATACATAGGTATCTCCAATGCATAATTTAATTTTCCTTAGGGAATGGCTCCCCCATATTATGCTGATCTTGGAAAGAAGGCCAACGATGTCTTCAGCAAAGGCTACCACTTTGGTGTGTTCAAACTTGACCTGAAGACCAAGAGTGAATCCGGTGTTGAATTCGCCAGCGGAATCACCTCAAACCAAGAAAGTGGAAAGGTAAGTAAGGTAACGAGATGAAATAATGATTGTGTAGCTACACTCATTTAAAAGTGAAACAATGAGCCAACTAATTATCTACAATGTAGCAATGATCATTTATAATCATCTCTCATAAAATAAATCTCTGAGATAGGTATTTTTCTATAGTTATTTATTCTGTAGTCTAACTTCCAATTTTAATTTATTTAAAAACTAAACAATCATTCATACTAGTAACCTGTGTAATAGTAAATACCTACTGTGACTTATATTTTTTCAAATAAAATTCTTTACTTTGTAATAAGGAAAATAATTGCTAGTGTTATCAAAGTAATTTTAAATTATGTGTCCTATAGGAAAAATGTCCCAATAATTTTGTAGGTACGATATGACCGCATTTCTCATAAATCATTTATTTCAGGTGTTTGGTAGCCTTTCATCAAAATACGCTGTGAAGGATTATGGCCTCACATTCACTGAGAAATGGAACACTGACAACACACTTGCCACAGACATTACCATCCAGGACAAAATTGCCGCTGGACTTAAAGTCACACTTGAAGGAACCTTTGCACCACAGACTGGGTAAAAATTTGTTCAGTCTTGGTTCCTATTGCCATGCTCAGTTTGTACATGCTTTTTTGACATGTCAATATAATTTATTTGGAACTGCTATCATCTTTATCTTCCAGCTATAAATAATTATCTCTACAAGTTCTTTTTTTAAGCAGTGAACTTACTTTTGCAGAAGCAAGACTGGTAAACTCAGGACCTCCTTTGTCAATGACACTGTGGCCGTGAACACCAACTTGGACTTGGACCTTGCTGGTCCTATTGTTGATGTAGCTGCCGTCCTCAACTACCAGGGCTGGCTCGCTGGTGTGCATGGACAGTTTGACTCACAGAAGGCTAAGTTCTCCAAGAACAACTTCGCCCTTGGTTACCAGTCAAAGGACTTCAGCCTACACACCAATGTGTAAGTTTTAAGAACTTTTCCAATAGTATACTTTATAATAATTGATGAATCATTAATTTATTTGACTTCATTTAAAATTATGAATAAAAATGCATTTTGGACTTTATCACACATGCAAGCCTACTGCTCTGATGTACTAATGTTTCTACAAACTTTAATTACATGGGTATTAATAATACCCACTATAATAATTCAATAACTTAGAAAAAGTACTTTAGTGGGAGGGGCAATATCTTAAGCAAACTTATGTATAAAAAAATCGATTAAGCTCAATCTAGGTTTTATAATAGGGCACTTATAACTACAGCTCGAGTCACTTATTGATTTTATTTATGATTGCATAACACATGGCCTAGTTAGGTTTAGCAAGGATGTCATCTCTCTTGTTATGTAAACCAGTTAAACCTAAGTAGACACTAGACAGACAGTCATTGACCCAAATGTGACTTCACTTGTTCCTCTAAGACAGATTTGTTATCATTATCTATTGTTACTTGTGATTTATATATTAGCACAAGCAAGTTTTCAGATTCAATTGTTCTTGAATCTTTTATGTCTTTATTTAGCATACCAGTATAATAATATTTACATAGCTAGTTCTACAAAACAATCTGAGTGGTTCATAATAGAGCTCATTATACCTACTTTGTTTCAACAATGTAACAGGGTAGATATTTAAAACAAAACTCAAATCTTAGTTTTTATGGCGTAGCTAAGATGCGGAAGGGGGGAAAAGCACTTGCCTTGCTGTTTGCGAATGATTACTAATTCACTATTTGACCGAGTTTGTTTGCCATGGACAAAATCCTGGTTGACTGATGCTACGCCCAAGTTGTATTTTTTTAAATATCGGCCATTTCAGATTCTACTTAGTAATAAAATGTTATTTATTATTTAGTGACAATGGAAAGGACTTTGGAGGTTCCATCTACCAGAAGGTGTCGGAAAAGATTGACTGCGGTATCAGCATGAAGTGGACCGCAGGCTCTGCCGACACACTGTTCGGTGTCGGCGCTAAGTTCGCGCTAGACGCGGACGCGTCGCTTCACGCCAAGATCAACAACAAATCTCTCATCGGTCTTGGATACCAACAGAAACTTCGCCCAGGTGAGACCAAATTCATATTGAAGAAATAAAAAATAATTGCAGTTACTTCAGTTTTATGAGCTGTGCTTTATAATCAATAACATTTATTAAAGGGAACATAATTTCAGTTATCAATGTGATACTGATAATATTATGCTTTTCAAGTAGTAATGAAATGATTATGTTCAGCACTACTGCACATGCATACTACAACTTTTAATTGACTATTATTTCAGGTAAAACATTGTATTGCTATTCATTAATGAATAATTGAAACAACAGATTGTTTCATTGTTCTGTGATGTCAGATCATATGATCCATAATCTTTGTCCCGTTACTTTCGTGTGTCACATGCGTTATCTATAACTTATCACAACAAAAGTATTGTGAACCGTGTAAGTGTAATGCAGATTTTATTATTATATAATGTTATCTTTATTTGCAGGCGTGACTCTGACGCTGTCGGCGGCCATCGACGGCCAGAACTTCAACGCTGGCGGACACAAAGTCGGTGTCGCCCTCGAGCTCGAACCCTAAGCACTCGGAGGCACTTCGGCTTTTAGTCTTGTAGATAATACATAATGCCACATTGACTGTTATATAATAATAACAGAAAAGAAAGCGTAACTAGAAAAATCAATTTATTAAACAGTATCCTCAAACGTTCTCTGTATAGTGTATTCGAGCGTTCAAAACGCAGCAATATAATTGTCATACACCTAACTACTTTGTCTATTTCGCAAATGCGAGTCAGCGCCGTCAGTCAATATTATCATGTCTATTTCCAGACGGCGGTCGCGCTTTTTTCCTCCAAATGTTATTATTAGAGTTCTAATGTATTATGTATTAGCACGCGGCGTATAAGCATCCCTGTTTTGCTAAATAATTATGAACCTACATAACGTCACTCACGCCACTTGTCTTGTAAATAAGCACCTATGGTGTATTATCCTATTGATTGAATGGTATTAAAAACGAATAGTCTGTTGGAATCAGCGCTTTTTTGTTTTATTAGACCTAGACATACCCCAACATGTATTATAATTCTTACCCCTGTGCAAGTCGCATATCGTTCGGTTACGAAATTAGATGTGATTCAAATGAAATAAAATAAAGTAATTTCGTAGCGGCTTGTTCTATTAACCTTTTCACCGCCAGCGTACAAATAATTCTAAGAATATTGGGGAATTCAAGATAGTATAATTAATGTAATTTCAGTTTCAAGTTTTTGAAATACATTTGTAGGCATGTCATTGAGGAAAAATCTGTTATATTAAAAAGGGATATATTTGAACAATTTTCACACGTGTATTACAACTAAATTACTACTGGATCATTTCCTCCTCCATAAGCTTGGCCATCCACTCTGGCTCGGCAGCCGCTATCTTCTCAATCAAGCTGTTCACCTGGTAACACAGGCTTTGAATTTGTTTGTCCCATTGCGGAAGGATCTCACGGGCTGTAACAAAACATATTATTCAGCAATGGACGGAGACTGAGGGTTTGTCGCCAACACTTGAAAATCTATAAAAAGGAATATAAGATTTTCAAATAACGCCTGTCTTAACATAACATAACTTTTAAGATAGACATAAGGGTCGATAACACGAGGACACGACAGACGTGCTGTGTCATTCGCTATAGGATAGATTTTTTGGTTACGCGTTTTGTGGCATACATAGCATAGATTTTTGTAGTTCGACGTTGAATACACGCAGTCGGGTGGTTTGTTGAGGAATTTCCCCTATGGGTTTACAAAGGTTAAATAAAAAATAAATAAATATAAAATGCATGTGCGACATGATGAACAATCTAGTCGAAAGATAAAAAACTGGAAAAAAATTATGTGATGTTTGTAAGTCTCAGAAGAAGAACCCGCTTTACGCTAATTGTAAGTAGGTATTGTCTTTTCTTAAATAGTAAGATAGTAGCATATAGCCAATTAAATGAAGCCTTTTTACTCCCATAACCATCCATCATCTATTTCTGTATCACTAAGTCTTAATCTCAACGGATTTACAGAAAACTTGTTTGTTAACATTACTCAAGTGAAAATAATATCAAGAGTGTAATCTTATCAAAGAAATTTGATGTGCATACGTTTGATTTGATCGATTATGTACCTATTTACATGTGTATATATGTCTTACAGTAGTATATTCAGTTTTTTTTTAATCAATAACGGGGCCGATTATTACAAGTGGCAGCCGCCTGCCACCCGCTCCCCGCGCGAGCCCCGCTATGGCCATCGCGCGTCCCTGCATGTAACGTCGCGAGTGAGGACAGGTATCCGGCCGAATTATAGATACAAGCAGTCATGGTAGATTTACCGTTTAAAAACATGGGAAAAGGATAAAAGATACTTATTTAGTCCTGTATAACCTAACCGTCAAAAACCCCCGACTCCAACTAGAAAAAGAGCTGTAACTTTTAATCGGCTGAACAGATTTTCATGAAACATGGCTAAGAACACTCGGGATAATATTATCTATGATACAAAAAATACTAAACGAAAATCGGTTCATCCGTTTGGGAGCTACGATACCACAGACAGACACGTTAAACTTATAACACCCCTTTTTTTTGTCGGGGGTTAAAAAACCACGATCAAAGATAGAATTTGTCATCTCTACGGCCACAGATAATATAATACTATAGCAATGGCCAAAATTCAGACATTTTCGTAACCTTTGGCAGTTGGCCGAAGCTAAGTGATCATGATTTAATATACTATCCTATAATTTAAGTCTTGATACCCTAACAGATACGCACTCCCGAGTGCGGGCGACGTAGAAGGCGCGACGGTGCTACAGCCGAAACCCTTCGACACGTGAACTTAACCTGTCGCATTATGGATAACTTTATACCGTTACCATGTCAAGTATCAATTTGGTCAATAGGCCTACTTGTATGTTCAGCACAAAAAGTTAATTCAATGATACTTACTTTCAAAATGTACCACGGAGCTGATCTGGTCGATGTATCCGTTCATCCGTCCCTCACTGATCATGTGGCTGGCAATCCTCTCGGCTTTGGCTGGCGGAGTCTCGAGCAACGCGCCCAGCTCTTCAAATGTTATGTTGTTATATAGTTTGCTAGCAGACAGCAGGTTGTGTTCGAAGACTGCACGGTCCAGGATAGTCGTGCCATCAGATGTGGTGGCCTAAGGTTAAAAAATATGTTTAAATTACTGTTCCTTGTGTGAAATCATAACCAAAAGTTAATTAATTGTCCTAAAATGAAAGTTCAAAAGTTCCTGATAGATGTTAGAACTACAGACTGCTAATCCAGCAGCTAGGAGGACAAATAATCACTGGAAAATGTAGCACAAAAGTAAGGATGCTAGATGCAGTGGGTAGAAAAAGGCTATCAAAAATTATGATAATGATGCTAGTAGTTTATCGAGAGAAACGTCTTTTTAATAGTGCGCTTTCTAAGAAAAGATGCTGAAAAATCGCTTTGCCGAGCCGTCTCTTCAGTATGCGTCTGGGTAACCGTACCGCGCAATGCCTTATGATCTTAAGCTTTTAAAAAAAGCCAATAACTGTTGAAAGATACCTTCTGGTGAGTCTGCATAAGAGCTTCAAATTCGTGTAATTCTGACCGTCTAATAATTCGGTCTAAATACATTTTTTCTAAAATTGAATATGCAGGCAACTGTTGACATCTTTCATCTTTGAAGAGAGTTGCTAACATTCGGGAACGTTGTTGACCTGTAACAATATTATCATGAGAAAAAAGTCCCCAATCCTGGGACTCGGAGCTCAGAGCGGATTTGGGTTTATTTAATTCACAACACGGGACTAAGTCATTCTTTGTTTAACTTTGGAACAAACTCTCTTGTTACAATGGTATAAATCAGCCAAACTGCGTAATAGTTTGACGGCAGGATTAGCGCCCCACCCACGGATCCCACCCTATAATTTTCCCATATCGTGGACACAGTTTACAATCATACATGTCGCATGCACACACACCCAGACCCGGAACAACTATTTTAAGCCATAAAAACTGTTGTTTCACGTATGAAACAACTATTTTATTTTATTCCTACGGGAATTGACGACACGGTTGGCGCAGTGGCTAAGCGATTAGCCTTCTGCGCTACGTGCCGCGGGTTCGATCCCCGCACGGAACAAATATTTGTATGATCTACAGATAGTTGTTTCGGGTCTGGTTGTCTGTGCATGTGACATGTATGTTTGTAAACTGTACCCTCGATACAGGAGAAATCCTAGTGAGGGGGGCAATGTAAAAAAAAATAAAAATAAAAAAATCGAACCTGCTGCACGTAGCACAGCACATAGCGGACGGCTTAGCCACTGCGCCAAACGTGCTGTCGTTAGAATTGGTATAATTAAAGCAGTATTAGGTTTGTTGCCAATAACAATATACTGCAATAGCCAATAGGGTTGCCAAGCATGGTGTTATGGTAATATCCCCTCAGATAATTAATTTTTAATGGTCACTAAGGGTCATATTTAGCAGTAAACTATAACCCGACCATTTACAACCACTGCCTCTGGCATTTCCATAAGAAATTTACGCGCGCAGTGCTGTAAATGGCCCTTTGTAAAAAGTAAACAAGCGCAACAGTATTCCGTTCGCAGTGGGTTTTAGTTGCATCTGACGCGCGTCAACTGCGGACGAAACTGTCGTGTGCAAATGCTCTTATGCTTCAGGCATCGGCCAATAAATAGGATTGCAATTTCAGTAACTATGCATTTGTTACCTGCTGACGCCAGCACAGTACAGATGAGGGCATTCCTGAGGCACGTCATTCTTTCGTCTTCGTGTATTATGTTGCGGTATGACAGCTCGTTGTACCTCTGAGCTGCCTCTATGAATTTCCTATATTAACAAATTAAACATTTCATTGCTGTTTTATACTACCCTAGGTTAGGGCGCTTTCAATTTAAACGTTTCGTGTCGGACCGCTGCCGCACGTTTACCGTGCCGCTGGTTATAACCCGCTGCCGGGCCGCTTCAGTACGGTAGCAGTCCGATACCAAACGCCTAAATTGAAAGCGAATCTGACTGCCGTGCGTTTGTATGCTAGTGATGTTTTAGATATATTTGACAGCAGTTAAGCCATGGACTCTGACGAAGAAACATTACTGTTAGTGCTCTTGTTGAAAAACATCAAACAGAAACAAAACGACGCCCCCGTAAAAGAGCGTGTCCGATGTATTCGTTAACATGTAATTTTGGTGATTTCCATAATCTTTACCCTAGATTAAAACAACATCCAAACTATTTTTTTAATTACCTAAGAATGTCTAGAGAATGTTTCTACGAATTACTTGAATTAGTTTAAAAATTTTAAATTCGTCCACGTTTATATCATCCATTTTAAGCAAATAAATAAATGAAAATTCGATGAAATTAGCTCTCACGTCTAATCACCGCACTATTCAACAGCGAAATGAATACGTGGAGTTTGCGACGTCGCCGTCCTGTTGTCGAGCGTTCGCGGTACCGACGCCGCACTGTTGCCGCACCGCGCGCTTTGTATGAAAACAAACGACCGTCCGTGCGCAATTCGACAAACGCACCGCTTCGGCACCGCAGCGGTCCGACACGAAACGTCTAAATTGAAAGCGCCCTTAGGCGCACAATTTGGAAGCCAACAGCAAGTGGCATACCGTACGGTATATTAAAAAATGTTTATCTTCTTGGTATAAGTAGTGCATGCCACAATGCCTACAGCAGTACATAATATGAATACACTCCCCTACCACAATCCCTCATTCTGTCCTATTATTACACTGATTCAATAGATATCATTATAATGATTCAACAAATATTATTAAAAGCATTGTGCTGTACTTTTAGTATCTCCAATTAAGTGAATATTATATAAAGTACCTTCTGTAATCCAACACTCTGGCATAGCAGACTTTGTAGTAGATCTGCAGCTGTTCATTGGTAGTCTCCGCCTGTAGGAGGGAGGCTCTGTTCACATATGCCTCAGCCTGCACTGGGTCATCTACCTCCAAGTACAGCCGTGCAATCTTCAGATAGGTTTCTAGCTTATAATCTACAGAGTATTGCCTGAAAACAATTAAATCACAAGCATTTCATTACTTCTGGAGTTTAACTAGGTAGTCCTTTTTGCTTGAAGAAATTGTTTGTGCAGGCAGCCTCATTCATAAATCTGCTCTAGAAGTGGGCAATTATGACAGAAATTTTAACTATAAGTAAGTAAGTTTAGAAATATGACATTTCTTAAATGGAGCTTATGTCAAATTTCTATCTCTATTGTAAGAAATTACCATTATATGGGGTGTGTTCAGTTATTACGCCGGACGACGCTCGACGACGCGGGCGATCACACTAAACCGTTCAGTTATTTGAGCGAGCGTCGTCGGACGATCGCTCTGGTCACTCCGTGAAATAGGAGGGTGAAAGTCGCACTCGGTCGCACTGCTAACAACCGACCAATGACTGTAGTCATAGGATACAGCAGCAGATAATTTGAGATCGTTCGATTGGTCCGGATTGGTCACTCGCGTAACGCAGTTGTGGATCGTTCAATTATTCCCGATGAGCGAGCGACATTCGCTCGAGTGACTTTCGCACCGAAAACTGAATTACTGAACGTAGCCATGGGTTATTGAAATGGGCCAAGTCTTTAATCAGTAACAGAATGCAGAAAACAATAATTATTTTATGGCAACATCATTTGTTTCCATAAAATATTGTTTTCTGTGTATGGCAATGTGTTAAATTATGTCTGTCTGAAAGTATTTATTTAAATAAAAGTAACATACTTTTGTCCAGTTTCCAATGGTATTCCAACCAGCACATTGGCAGCTTCTTTCCAATTTTGGTTTCTCTCATAAATGTCTGCTAAATGTTGTCTGATACTGGCCACCTAGAGATAGTAAATTTATAGTATTAAGTTTATTTTTGGCAATTTCACTTTAGTTAATTTATTAGCATTTTGTAACTAGTTCCATATCTATCAGACAATCAACCCATAGCAAAGTTATTGTATTAAATGTTGTGATCTCTATGATTTTAATATATACAAGAACTTTAACAAAATTATACACAAAATTTAATTAGGTGTAGGATAAGGGGGTATGCTCTCTTCTAATAACATTTGGAAAGAAAAAATGAATTACCTGTTCTTCAAAAGAAATGACTCTAGGTTGTATAACATCTAGTGCAAAGTGAGACACCTCTTGTGAGACATGATCAGCTAGCAGAGCCAAGTGGGTGCTCACATCTGTCAGCAGCTGCCGAGATATTACTAGGCTCACATTCTCATTCACAACTGTAAAATTAATATACATTGTTTACCATCAAATACTCATTTTAAGTATCACACTGACAAAATAGTCACTTTAAGATGGACTATAGTTTAGAAATAGTAACTAAGTAACACTCGCTGGTGTAGCAATTTCCATCTTGTTCTATCCGATGCTAAATCTTTTAATGTGTCTCTTCAATTGTAGAATAATAACAGATAACATTAAATGCCTGATGTCTTTCTATCTATGATACATATTTTTCCACACCAAGAAGGTTCTTTTGTTCTGTCTTGTTCTTTAAAGTTAAGCCAATGAGTGAATCAGAAACAGAATGCTTTTTTTGTAAACATAGGTGAATTGGTGCCAATAATATTTCCTGAAGAATTCAGACTATTTATATTTATTGTTGAATTCTCCTATGTGTAGATAAGTTTGGCATTGCAATATCAATCAACAATATTGTGATAAACCCATCAAGTGATGAAATATAGACATTTGTTCTGCCTGCAGGAAGCCTCTCACTACTTAGTGAACCATACCATTAGTGTATCACAATACACTGTAGCCAGATGGCTACAGTGTATTGTGAAAGAGGTACAGGTACAGGGTATTTGTGGAAGAGACAATCATGGATATACATATATTGTAGATGCTGGTAATTCCATGTATAGGTAATCTGTACAAAATATGCAGTGGTAATAATTATTATGACTACATATTCATTTGCATAATGTGGTCACTACAAATATATTATTATATTATCTTAACGAAAGGCAATACATACTTGCTTCCACAAATGCTTTTAGAGATTCTGGCAACTCGGTTTCAGCACTTTTCAGTATTTCCATGAGGACATTACGGTACCTGGTGGGAGCAACAGAATGATAATAAAACAATAATTTTAATTGATAAGTATGTGTTTAACAGTGCCGGTCTAGATTAGGACCTTTCATCTCGTGAATGTCTAAATAGGCACTAGAGGACAAGAGACTGGGCAGCAGCCTCCACTTGTGCACTGATAACTACCAACAAATCATACTGCGATCACCACACCAATCTGCTAGCAAAGCGAGAGGTTATGATATTGCCCAACAAGTGTTTATTGCAGAGGTCCTATAGGAATGAGTAGAATTGTAATACAATGGTGTTTTATCTGAACTATTGGGCTTGAGGACTTACTTTTCCGCCTGATCTTTATGCAAACCTCCAGAATTTCTTAGTTCACTCAGGTATTGACGTACGCCTTGTATATTCAAAGGCATTTTAAAGCACTTCAAAGTTCAAATTATACACACACAAACTAAATGATGAGTAAAAATAAAAAGCCGTTTTCTGTTTTTGACAGTTTTTGACATTGACAGACAATACACTTATTTTTAATTTTTTTTTACGTATTTTTTATTAAGCCTGGAACAGACCAGAGACATGTCACGCGACAGTACCGTAAAGTTAAATTCGAATAACGATGGAGCAATTAACTTAAATTGGCAAGTTAAATATAAAAGTGGAGCTATCACTCTCCAATACAATACCTAACTGAAATCGACCTTGACCACCTTTGAGTATTGAAAATTTAAAATTTAACACTACTTTTGAGTAGTGTTAAATTTGTTTTATCTATTTATATATATATGTTAAATTTGTTGTTGTATCTAACTCTTTCTATGTGTAACTACTTAGAAAGAGACAGATACACCTTTGAAAGCGTGGACCGTAGACAGAGACGTGGACGGAGTAATAATTTGAAAGCGACCTTGAGGTTTCAGTTACGTCATCGTCAGTGCAAGCTATATATTATTACACACGGTGCAAGCCATGAAGTTTCATAAAAAAGTGAAGCTTTCACTAGGCTTGTTGAAAAAATATCGATATTATTTGTTCAACGTATCGATATTTCTGAGCGATATTTACTTCTCCGATATATCGATATTATCGGATATCGATAGTATCGATAATTCTGAGCTATAAATACTGTTCCGATATATCGATATTATTTGTTCAATGTATCGATAATTCTGATCGATAATTACTGTCTCGATTCCGATCGATTTATCGATATAAAATTACAACTATCGTAAAGGTATAAAAAATCATTTCTTTTAACAAATTCAAATTACATTTTATGGTTTGATTGTTTATGGTCGAATCTGTTGTCTTTTGTCTTTGAGAGGAAGCAACAAAAAATCTTACTTGATTTTATGCTTGATTTATTGGAAATTATGTCTGTTGAATGGTATTATCCTAGTAATGTAAGATGATTGATGTACAGGCAAAATATAGTACTTTTTAGAGCACCAATGTTCTCTTTGAAATCGTACCGATATATCGATATTTTTGACACCTATACAGGTGGGTTTCGGGTACTCTTAAAAGACCGCCCGAAGCCCACCTCGGTGTTACGCCTGTTGGAGCACTTCACAGGGAGGAAGACTGTAAAGAGGGCCCCCTCCCAAGCACGTCTAGGGGGAGACGGTAAAGAGGTGTCCGGTACCCTCGCTGTACGGTGCACGGCGCGCAGTATTGACCTGTTCGTCCCGTCTTCTTGAGGGTCGCTTCGGTGAGAGCGCAACAGAGTCCCCACTCTATGCGCTCGCGACCCCGGAGGCCCCCCGCCAGGTGATGAGCGGCGGGGGGTTAAGGCGTACGCATCCAGGTGGTTGCTCCTCGGCGCCTACTTCTCCAAGCCGGATCGGCCCTCTCCCGATCTTCTCTTTCTGGAGCATAACGACATCACAGAAAGAGACCACTGCCCTCCAATTTTCCCTGGTCTGCCAGCATAGCCGATACTATGGCTGGCAGACGGAGATCATACCCAATCTGGTTGACCAGGATCTGCCGCTCCGCATTCCACGCAGGGCATGTCTCGAGCGTGTGCTGTGCAGACCACAGTGGTGGCAATTTACCGTGGCCTCGCGTCCTATTCAGGTACTCACTCTAGTAATAATGTTCCTTGCACCGAAGCAACGGAAGGTAACGTGCCGGGTCTTCTTGAGCCAGGTTTCGAAGTGCGGCAATATTTTATTCGACAACGATGATGATGATTACCCTGGCGGATGCCGTTCTCAAGGGCCGTTTCTACGGCCGATTAAAAAACTTATAAAAACAAATACAGTACCAACAATATTGCAGTGTTATTAACTTTATTATTCTATGAAAACTATGAAAAGCATTAATTAAAAAGTTACTAAATTATGTCATATTAAAATGCACAGAATCGACTTAAAATTTAATCGATTAAAAATTTATTTCTTATGTTGGCTACATGTGACATCAAAAAATTGAAAGAAGCGCCATTAGAACTTTTCTCTCATAAAATGCATTTTATTAGAAAATTGCTGGTATTATTCACTTTTCATGCATCACAAACTGAAGAATAATGTGTGTTTTATGTTTTTAAGTGATAGTTATTGAGTGCGCGGAAGAATTTTGTCGTCTAATATTAATAAATGTTTGTGTCGATTTGTTTTCAACCGTGGCGACATGAGAGACTTCGGGGGGCTTGTCGGAGGAATTTGACAACTTAAAATGGCGGCCTCTTTTGAACTCAAAAATGATAAAAGATTTATCTTTGTGTAGTACTTTGGACATATTACTGTGCGTATAAAGTATTGTGTGAAATCTTCAAGTCAAAAGCTTCATAATGGATCACAATTTGGGAGACCCTCTCAACTTGGAAAGTGCTATGGGGAGTGTAAGTAGTGAATAAAGATTTTCTTTGGAGTTCTCTGTTTATTTCACATTATTCTGCTTTATTTTAATTTATTACTTCCAATTCCTTCTTTTTCAAGTCCCGATTTCAATTTAGCCTTTATATCTTGTGGTTGTTTTGTATGACTATAACTACTAACAATGGGACTTCTACCTGGTGGAATGTACTATTTTTCAAGTAATTATTCTTTTCAAACTATTTCTTCCTACCTATGTTACAGAAATAAAAAGGCCATAGAATCATTTTAAATGTAATTTGTTGATACAAAATCAATAACTCATAGTGCTCCTAAGCATATACTCCCTACACTCTGTCCCTAAGATGACACTTACCATGTTTTGAATTCAAAATAATTTAAAACTTGTATTCAAAATAATTTAAAGTTGGTAAATACATTGCACATAATATTACAACTTTGCCTCTGAAGTGTGCAACAAGTGGCTCCGCAGTAGTCGCTTTGTAGCTGTAATTGGGTTACAGGGACACGGCCTGAGTGCATACAAAATCGGTCACCAATTGGTCACAATTGCATAGGTATGGCTAACGTCAGAGCGCCAAAGTTATATTACATGCATATTATAACTTTACCACTCTCTCTCTCTTTCGCTTTATACAGTCCCTTTGGGATATTATTAGCCATCTTTGATGTATAAGTCAAACCAAACTTGTGCTAAAACTTAGCAACTAATACAAGAAAGAATCATTGTTTTTTAACATTATTACAGACTATAAAAATATTATATTATAAATCATTATTATTGAAAAAATGAATGTCATACCTCTTTGGATAATAAACTAAATTAAATGATTTTAAAGACGAAATTTATTTCTTACACAAAATTCAACAAGATCTGTGACAAATATTTCATTAGTCCTGCGGATGGAAAGTAATGTCCACATCAAGCTTATCAAACTGTTATAGAAAAGGTTCTTTTGGTAATTTGGCCAAAAAGCTCAAATCGTACCAAGATAGATGAAAATGTTTTAAGATGGGTCATGTTGGATTTGGCTTTCCTCATTAATTTAATTATTTGTTGTTTTCCTATTAGTTATATCTGCACTCATTATTTCAGGAGAGCACTGCATGCAGTGCTCTCCTGAAATAATGGGGCACTTAGACCTAAGTTTGAAATGAATAATTGTATATGTAGCGGTGTAATCATTGTTAAGGAGCCAAATTGATAAATAAATGATCAAAAATTTAACTTTTTAATTCTTACCACCTGTTTACCACAGATGGACTTTGACCACTCTGGTGTGGTGGTGAGTCAAGAGGACATCTCTCTGGAGACAACCGGCCATGAAGCTGATATACCCATGGAATTTGAGCACATTGAGGAGCAACAAATGCTTATGGACACTGGGAGTGAAGAAATTATAGGTGATTCACAATTTAATTGTTACATAAGGCAAATAATTATTTTGCAACAAAAATAGTAGGTTTATAAAAACAAATTAAATAAACAATATTTCTGTAAAGTTATACTGAGCGTCTCAAATTACTTTTAATTTTAAATGCTGCTTTCGGCATAAACTTAAAATTAATTCATAATTAGTGTATCAAATAGCTTTCATTCTTTGAATAATATGTTTCTATCAATACTTGAGGAAATTTCTAGTACAATAAAATGCATCATCTAATGATGTTATACAGTTACTATTAGCTATTTCACTATTGAGCAGAGGCTCCATGCAGTTACAAAAAAGGTAATTACATACTTTTTATCAGTTTCAGACTTCATGAATGATGAGTACACACTGCAAGAATATTCTGTTCAACATGATCCAGGTCCAGAAACAAGTGGAATGGTTGAGACCAATGTAAGTACATAGAGCTTCCTTTAAAATTATTCTCAATTAGCTGAGCCTGCGACTTCATCCGCTTGGATTTCCTAGAAAAAGTATTCTATGATCTCCGTCTAGTGAGCTGATCCACTGCATCATTTCCTCGGGAGCCACTGTGTCTTTTGAGTCATTGAATGGTTACATTGCCTACCTGAGTTAGTTTTTGGTGACACTTTTAGATTAGCTCTCGAGTTAACTGTGAAGCTTTTGAGGGCTTGTACTACTGCCACACTGTCAGAGAGTACTGGATGGGGTAATCCTTAACTTCCTGCATCATGAGCATGACTGCTGAAGCGGCTAATATAGCCATGGATCTTTTTATTTTCATTATGCAAATAATAAATATATTGTGTACCCATTACTGAATTCAGTACTGATTGAGACCAAGAATATTCTGAACGAATGAGAAATAAAATAACCAGATTTGCTGACAGCTAGAATATGCAGTTAGCTGAAGTAAAGCTGTGTGTGCCGAAGGATCTATGGCCGAATGAGTAGACGATTTCTTGAGTGGAGCCGAAGACCCAGCGGGATGGAGTCAAGAGCTGAAGGTAGCTGTGAAACTGGATGGGAGAAATGTAGAACCTGGTTTTGTGTTGTTACTTGGGAGAGTCCTATGTAAGATGGTAGACTGAGGTGATTGAATAAATTATCATTTTAGGATTCACTTCTTTAATTGAATTATTCAATTCTGCTTCAGTTCCCTAGGCAGTTCTAGATACTCAAAGCCTCCTCATTTGGAAATAAATAATTAAATGGTGGTATCCTCAAATAAAGAAAAGAAGAAAGCGCGATATTATGATAGGCAAATAAAAGGGAAAATTAATGGAATGCAAGATGACGCCACATGAAAAGAATCTGCACCGATTAAAATTACTTTCACATTCTAGAAAGTACAAGCAGAAACTGTACGAAGAAGCAATGTCTAAAGCAGTACAGTTGACGATAGAGAAAAAAAAAAAAAGCTGTTGAAAATGTTGAAATAATAACAGTTTTCGTAAAAAAACTTGTGATAAAATACGCCTTAAAAAGTAAAAGATCCCTTGTACTCTGTTCTCCCATTTCATGTATTGTCTTCTCATGTGTACCTAAATAAATGATTAAATAAATAAAAATCAGGGTTTTGGGGTCCTATCCAGTCACGTAAGCATTAGAAGCTTGCGAAATTCTTCCAGTTTTTAAGGTGATTTCATTTATGAGTAAGAAAAAATAAGGTATAATAAAAATGACCATATACCACACCTAATACTTGCCAAACTTACTTTGTGTCTTGCAAATTGACCCTAATTCGGCTATTTGTTTCTATACAAGTTGTTGGGACCTATTAGGTGTTGATTTGTCACTAATTATGCATGACTAGTCCGTACTCGCGACAATTCCTGGAATATAGCTCTTACATTTTTATAAATTATTTTTATTTATTATTTACATTGTAATATATGATTATTATTTATTTTTTATAAATTTTGTGTAAATACCCTGTGTTAAACAAGGATTATAACATTCTATTATTCAGATTGAGTAACAAACATCCATCCAAATATTCACATTATATTATTAATAATATTATATTATTATTTATTATTTCCTTTATTTAATTTTTAACATACTTTTATATATCTTTAAATAATTTTACAATTAAATAAAAAAAAAAGATTATAAAAACATTTAAAAATATAAAAGAGTAGTAGGCCACCGGCATCGGGAACAGGGTCCAAGCTACCGGTGGTCAGGGCTCTAGAGAGAGAAACCTCCTGACAATGCGCGCAGTGTCAAGGAGTACTGCTTTCTGAATCAAGCCCTTGATCCAGCCACCTAGCGAGAGCCTCTCGAGGTGTTGGTCGAGACTCTTGGCAATTAAGCCATTAGCCGTTATTTATTATTATTATTATTGCTATAAAGTATGTTCTTCTTGTTAACAGGAACTAAATGTGATGTCGGCACAAAGTGAGTCTATGATAGACTTGCAGTTTGATGCAGAGATATCTCACAGTGTTGCTCAGGAGGTTACTACACCACCTAAATATATTTCTGTCAAGGTAATTGTTTGATTAATCAAATACATGATGCATGTTAATAATGTCCAAACGATATGCTCACTCTCGGAATATTCGGAAAGTCTTTTTATATGTATAGATAGTTAGGAACAACACAATATTTTTATTAAATTAAACTAACAGTTTCGAACCAAGGTCAAATAATTTGTGGCTGCTTTATTTAAGCTCGATGCACTTTAATTATTTGTATGACAGTGTTTATATAACTTAAACTATCTTTTCCAGGCAGCGCCACTGCGCAAGAAGAATGAGACTATAGTTACAAGTAATCCGCCGCGGCAGGTGGCGATAGCTCCCAAACCCCCGAAGTTGGTTCCCACGCTTCCCGCAGTTCCCAGTGTGTCCACCGGCTACGTGCCGGGCAAGCAGTACGCGATAGCGCCCAAGCCGGTCGCGCTGATGTCTGCCAAGGGAGCCAGCCTCGTGAAGAAAGTGTCCCTGGCAGGCGTTATACAGGGCGGCACCAAAGCTGGCAACACCTTGTTAAGTATGTGATTGTGATTGCTTTTTTTTTTAAAACGTCCCTCATTTGTTTCTCGTATCGTGGGTGCAGTTTACATAATGTACACACACACCCAGACCCGGAACGACTATTTGTAGGCCGAACAAATATTTTTTCCGTGCGGGCATCGAATCCGCGACACGTAGTCTAAACAGCCATTCGCTTGGCATGTAAGCCCTGACGATTTATCCATGAAGGCCCCTTATGTTTGCTTGGTGCAAACGCTCATTTTGATCAAATGTATACAGTTATGAGTTAGATGAAGATAGGATAGCAAAAGTAAAATGGTTGTTATTATTATTATTTTCTTATAAAAAATCTTAAAATTTCAGCTCAAATAGGGAAGCAACTTGTTATGATGCCAGCAGGTGGTGGTCAGAAATTAAAACTGGTTACATCCAGTTCAGGGATGTCTACGTTGCAATATGTACGAACAACAAATGATCAGGTAATAATCCTACTATACATAACATACAACTCGAAAAAAAAAACATTTCATGTCCCACTTCCACAGTTCCCAATCTGCTCTTGCACATCAGCAGCATTGGCCAAATAAGATTTATAATAAAAATCTGCATAATGATAAAGTTTACTATATTAATTAAATAAATAATAAGAAAAATAAGAGCAATTAAAAAAAAAATACTGTGATTAAAAAATTAAGAGGAAAAAGAATTCAAGCAGAAAATTTTGTGTCAAATTCACATTCAAAAGGTTTAACATTTTTCACACTGTAGTGTGTATGAGTTGCATACTTTATCAATTTTACGGGCGACCAACTTGCGACGTATGTGGAAGTGGGAGACGCGGGGTGACTCGTTATAGTTGTCGAGTAGTAGAATATTATATTCTGATGGTGTTTTAATGAGTTTATTTTACAAAGTTGTGTATGTTTCCAGGCTGAACTGATCAAAAACGTTGGCAGCAGTAATACACAAAAGCCTATGTTGGCGAAAGTTATTGTGCAAGGTAATTGAGTTAGTTAAGCATTATTTTTATTATTACGGCTTTAAAAAAATCTAAGTTATTTTGAAAAATTCAATGTGATGCCTTCTATATTGCGAGTGATTAAAACTCACATCTTGTATAGTAATAATAACTCCTGCAATTTACGCTAAAATGCGCCTTACAGTTTGGTGTGATAAGCAGTGATATAGCGGAATAGGTGGTGCTAATTCACCTAAACTTCAAGACACAGAGACTTAAAAGTGGAGACTTCCTTACGACAATATTTTTCCTGGGACAAAAATTGTCCCAGGTTTCGGAACATCACTTAAGTACATTAATAATATATATAACTTTGCTCACTTTGTAACTTGTTACATTACGTTCAAATGATACAGGTCAGTCGCCGCCTTAAGCGTTTACGCACAAACATAGACAGCTAGTTAAATATTATATCAACATTTTTACGTATATCTGTATGACTGTACTCAGCAGGTCAGCCAAACATGGAGTCACTCGGGCAGTCGGCAGTGATCACCAAGCTGCTCCCGTCGGCGTCGTCCACAGCTCCACATACGCGATACGTCATGCAACAGAAAACTGTACCCATCTCTATAGCATCTAATAAGGTAGGAAGCTGTATTTGCCAACATCTTGCAATGTACTAAACTGTACCTACCTGTGTTCAGCAATAAAGATTTGATTTGATTTGTGTACGGACACATGTGGCCGAGAATAATACGAATGTCTGTGTTTCGTTACTCTATGAATTAATATTGAATATTCCAGGTGTTACTGGCGTCTCCAACTAAGCAAGGGGTAAAGTTCGCCAAGAAACAAATAATAGCGATAAAGTCGCCGACGAGTAAGTTGATGCCGGTGTCATCGCACGGTAAATAGATGTTTTTATTATAGTTTTATCTCACAAAGGCTGTGACTTTTATTGCAGTGATATAAGGTTCAAATTGATTTGGCTCTTCCTTCGTGAGATACAATACCTAGAATTATGTTTGGTTGCCTTTTTCTTGTCCCAAAGATTGTCTTGTATGGATGCTTCGCATGGAGTGACTTTAGTCGGCGTAATAACATGCATGAAGTTGACGGTAATAAAAATTAAATTAGCCCGTATACTGTACCGCTTTCGATGCTTCAGTGCGATCAATCTTCTTGGCAGCTTTTAATGTAGCCGCGTACCGATTCCCAGCACATGTTTGAGCGGGACGTACGTACGTTGTAGAGGATCACTTGGCGGTAAACGGCTACATTCAGAGCCGCCAAGAATATTGACGCGGGTTATACCCACCTTTTTGTAGCTTTATTCATAGAAAATGAATTGTGTGCACATGCTTTAAATGTTGCATTTAAATAGTAAAGACTCGCTCCAAAAACATTGAGCTGCAATAAAATATAACGATATTGTGTTACAGGTGCTAATACCAAAAAGGTAGTAATAACGGCGAATACAAATCAAAACGTCATATTGAAAACCACTGCACCTCCTAAATCTGCACAGGTATGCACTAAATACAATGTAATATTAATACATTTTCAAATCAATATAACTTACAATTGTATTGTTTTGTATCAGATATCTAAGGACGGCAATGTGGTGATACAAGGGCAGAGATCACAACTTCACCAGATAAACGTACCAGGCAAAGGTGTAAGTATGACAACACTGGACCGTGTCCACGGGCGAGTGACCCAACATTAGTCTCGTTGCCACTAAATTCAATAATAACATTAGTAATTCTACAAGCTAATCTCAACTCGGCGACATCTTCGCTGCGATTCGACGAGTAACAGTCGATAAATCGTGTAGATTACTCGATAATAGTATGACAGATCCGGCGACTCCCTTATTTTAAAACGAGACGGAAAGGTAGAAAATATAAGAATTTAATTTTATGTATGCGAACGTTTTTTTGCTTACTACCGTCTATCATGATAATATCAGCCCTTTAACACCCACTGGTGCACATAAGCCTCCCCATCCCCCCTCCCCAAGACAATAACATTGATTAATGAAGATTTTCTTAAATGTTGGTGACAATAAAAATTTGGTAACTTTTTGTTGTAGATCCAATACATTCGCCTGATAACGAACCCGTCTCCTGCGCCGCAGAAGGTGGCGACAAAGCTTCAAGCAACCTCGCTGCCTACTTCTAAAAGTTTTGTTTTGACTGACAATAAAGGTAATGCCCATTTTACTTGTTCTTTAAGCTTGCTAATGTGATGCGTCGGCGAGCCTTAACCATCATCTGAAATATAAAAAAGAACGAGAGGTGTGCATCTGTTTATCAATTCGTTTTCCCCGCGGGTCACGCACGACGTACCATTGGCTTGCAATCTCTGTGGTAAGAGCTTTTAGATAGCTAAACGCTGAATCATTACGAATTTTTGTGCATTCTGTAATAATAATTTTATGTGTTTTTCAGGTAATGTAATTCAAATGACAGACAAAATGACCAGTGATCAACCACCTCCTTTAGTATTAACTGGAAATGTTGGCGGAGCTGCCAAAAGTAAGATAATTTTTTTTTATAAAGTAGTTTGGTAGAAATATTTTTAA
Organism: Allophyes oxyacanthae; assembly: GCA_932294325.1. Classification (NCBI taxonomy): domain Eukaryota; kingdom Metazoa; phylum Arthropoda; class Insecta; order Lepidoptera; family Noctuidae; genus Allophyes; species Allophyes oxyacanthae. Next base: position 4,461,700 of record OW028625.1, read on the forward strand.
CTGTACCTAATCTATCGAAATTAACGAAGTCCACACTTTAACTTTTTCACTGTGTGACACTTGTAAAATATTAATTTTAGAAAATGGAAAACGGAAATTTCAAATAATATTGACACGCAACTCTAATTACGAAATGTTTCTCTATTTGAAACTTTAATTTGAAAATATTAAACATGGAACTAACTTTGGAATAATTTAAAATTATAAAAGTCAGTTGTCAGTATAAGTTTGTGTGGTTTGCTAAATGGTAAAGAGCTAATATAATTTATTATTGTATTTGTTGTGCAGTGACCACTAAGGCTCCGAAAAAGTTAGTGCGGATTGCGCCCGTGGCCATGAAACCTACGCAACCCGTACAGGTAAGTGGGAGCAGTGCTTGTAATACAATACTGATAGATTTGTAACATGTCGCGTTAAAAACTCCATAGAATTGAATTTACAGTTTTATATTAACATTTCAATACCACCAATAATACCAACTTAACGTGTTTATTATTAATCTAAATAAAATGTGAAAAAGTATCTAATAGAAACTTTCAACTAAAAATCAATTTGGTGATTATATATCATTGCGCAGAAGCCTCAATCTAACGTTCCATTTATAGGTTAGTGGCTGCTTTCCTATTTCGAATCACACGCTTTCCATGAAACACGACCACGTGCACTCGCACCCCACAACATATTTAAGTGTCTGTTTGTAATGTTAAAATAACAGCTTTTTATTAAATGTATATGAAAGTATATACGGTATTAAAAACAAAAAACTATTTTTAAAATTTTCGTCTGTCTGTTTGTTCCGGCTAATCTCCGAAACGGCTAGACCGATTTTGAAGGGACTTCCACTGGAAGATAATAAGGAGTAACATAGGCTTATAAAGAATTAGGGTTCCGCGGAAGAAGTCGCGGGCACAGCTAGCTAAATAATAACTTTTGACTTTATTATCGGCAGCAACAACCAACCCGTTCGGCGCAAAGTCTGCTCGCGCCGCTCTCACCCATGGCGGAGACCAACTTACAGGAAGTGTCGGAGCTACTCGAAAGTAGCAGTAGTCAAGAGGTGGCGGATGTGACGGAGGTAGAACCGGAAGTGGATCGGGATGATGATGATGATAGGGAGTCTAAGGCGGCGTTGAGGGCACTGATAGCTGATACAGTTGCTGACGACTCGCAAGATGGCCACGGAATGCACGAGGTAGAAGTGGACTTTGAGAGGCAGGAGGTATGCAAAATTTATTCATAATATCGTGTTTCCCCCTTTTTGATTTTTGTTGTTATCAATATAATTTTTCTCAGCCAATCGATCAATCTTCTATTATTTACTAGGTAAAATTGTAGTGGTCGAAAAGTCTGTACATTGAGAATATTCCGCAAAAATAGTCTGGAAGACTAGAAATAAGCAATACAACAAGACTGAATCATTTTTAGAATTTTTGTCTTTGTGTCTTTTAGTCTAACTAAGCAACTGAGGTATATTTTATCCCAATCGGTTGAGTAGATCCAGAGATAAACCTTGAGCCCTCTATTGTAAGGAGTCCCGTACAAAGCAGAGGTCGCGATTGATTGGTTACTTAAAATAATGTTATATTGGCCCGATTTTGATGGGACTCACTGTTGCGCATTTAAACATGTATTTTCAAAAACAAAATTTAAGCACCCGATCTCTACGCGAACGAAGTTGCGGGCACTGCTGGCTTATTTGACATGAATTATTTTTCGTCCACAGACTCCAGTAGAGGACGAGAATACCAACAGTATGGACCAGCACGACAGCAGCACTCGATCGGATGAACACCCACTCATTGTTATACCTTCTAACTATGGCAAGCATCAGAACAAAACGAGGGTAAGGACAAACATAAAAACAGCATTAATTTGGACTAAGGAATCCAACATATAAAGGCTCGTTGGATTGGATTCGTCGATGGGTGTTTTTAGAATAACGATGCCAGTCATCGATGCGACTTACAGATGCCGATGTCGGATGCTGTCATGTGGAAAATGAATGCCGGTTACATATTTGTTGTAGATGTAGCTGGTTTTGGTTGGGTCCGTTGTCAACAATATCAGCATCGTATCGCTGTTGACGGTACGAAAATTAAAAAAGTAGGCATCGATGCCAATAATATCGATGCTGATATCGGATGCCGCATCTTTGATATCGATGCGCATTGATAACAAAAATATCCAAAAACGCCCATGTCTAATATCGTCTTTCTGGTATTACACAACAGTGATTACATATTTCCTTTACGAATTGTGCGGTATAATAAACAACTTACATAATTACTCTATATCTCTATACCTCTATACCTTCGAATGAGTTGAAGGCTAAGTTACCTTTGTGTTAGAACGAGGTGCACATTCTTTGGTTAACATAACGTTTAATTTCAGGACGACAATAACGATGACTACTCTAACATGGAGCAAGAACAAGGCTTGCCATACCTCTCACCAAAGGCGTCACAAGCTCTCTCCGAATCTGGTAAGTTAATATTTAACAGTGCAGGAAAGAAATTGATGAACAAACAAAGCTTTACATCTGTATTCCCTGAAGGTAGAGGGGTAGATTTGTTTAAAGATGGCAAAAAAAAAAATTGCTGTTCCATACAAATAATGCAATATTACTCAACTAAATGTATGGAGCAGCAGATGTTTTTTTCGCGATTCCGAAGTTGGTTCCTTAGTAAAACTTGTTCAAAATGATGAGTACAACTATTGTAGCAAAATGTCATTAAAATAATTCCATAAAGCCTGGATGCTGACGTCACAGGCAGCGTTACGCTGTGCACATCTCGTGAACCAATGACGCATAGTGTCGTCAAGGCTTAGAGCAAAAAAAAACTAGTATGGTGGCGCTGGGCTATTGTTCGAGTGCCGAGTGCGAGGCGGTGAATGGGTTAAAACCAATGTAATAGGGGCGAGCCTATTGTCATTTACCGGCCACAATAACTCCGAGCTGTAACTGACCGACCGGCGCCGGCGGGTCTACCGCGTAACCAAAATGGTAAGAAACATCGACTCTGGTAATCTGGTAATGTACTTCAATACGATCGTGCGAGTCTAAACTTCGAGCTACCTTAATTTTTTTATACCGATCATGAATTTGGGATTCCCATCTTCATGATCGGTAATTTTTTTATAAGGTAGATTTAAGTTTAGTCTCTCACGATCGTATTGAAGTTTATTACCAGAGTCGATGTTCATTACCATTTCAGTTACGCGGTAGACGACCCCCTGAATTAAACCCAGGGCCTTGAGCTCAACTGCCGTGCTTGAAAGCCAGCCATACGCAGGAGTCGCCACACACACACATGCACATTTACACATACACATTCACACCCATACGTGTGCGATCGTATGCTGATGATATTCTTTGGTTATCTCTTTCTCTTATTGTTTTTCATCTATTCATTCAAACATGAGGTTTCTTTTCAATAGCTTAATATTGGTTACACGAACTCGTGAAAGAGCGGATTGTCCTATTTATCACAAGCATTCTCCTTGCTTAAAAGGACATCCTACTGAGTTTACTGTACAGTACAGTCATATATTACGTATGACTGTACACTAAACTTAAGTTACTGAAATAAAATGTATTTTTTTGCAACTAATATAGCAATGTAGGCGGTAGTCTGATATCGCAATTAATTTAATAATTAACGTAAATCAATTTCTTTCTCGGATGAAACCTGCAGTGGAGCTGCACCCCCAACTAGAATTCATAGATGTTGCTAACAATGGAAGAGGTTTGTTTCAAGTAGATTATAATGTATGGAATGTAGTGTTATCATGCATCTCCAAATTACATTATCTTGTAGAATGGGCAGCGGTTACCGGTCCTTTTGTAAAGTGTGTTGATAATTACGTTTTTATTTTGTTTAAGAAAACCCTGCCTCTCACTTGGTTCTCCCGTATCGTGGGAACTGTTTACAAACATACATGTCACATATGCACACACACACACATACACACCACCCGTCACAGAACAATTATATTTAGGCCACATTATTTCCTACACAGGGTTATTGATTACAACCTCTTTAAGGCAACTTCTGTACATCATAACCAACAACATTTTGTTTTATGACAAATATAAAAAGTAAACTATTTTTTTTTTAAGTTTTTGTTGTATTGTCTGACACTTTTTAACTCTGTATCTCGTAGTATGGCGGCCGTAGTGATACAAAGGCGGGTGGCGCGCTTGCTCTGCGCATGTCACGGGCCGCGCTGCCGGTAGAGTTATTACTATTTAGATCGGTCGATATTTATTTTGAATTTTTATATGGTAGATATTTTTTTATTATTAAAGGCCGTTGAGCAGTTTTGCTGGTTATGATGTACAGAAGTCGCCACTAAGAGGTAAATAGCTAATTAACTATGACCCTGTATACTCAGTAGTGACAGAGCACATGAGAGTGCTTCAAGCGTTCCGCAACGCACGCACTCAAGCGCGGGGTACACTTACACTGCACCCTAAATAATCTGTACCACTGACTGACTACCATGCGTGTGTGTTTGCGGTTCGCTTTCTCAGTCTATCTCTCAAATTCAATTTAGAGTGTGCTCCGGATACCTACGCGCGGCCGTAGTCAGTACTACAGAAACACGGTGGATTATAAGTGAGCGCAAGTGCTGCCATCAGTCTGCCGCGAACTGTAGTCAAAATTATATGCAACACAATAGACACAAATATCTTGTATTGTCTACAGACTTGGTAACTGGCGACCTGGGGGGCCTCAGGCCTCGCAAGGCGTGCAACTGTACCAAGTCGCAGTGCCTCAAGCTGTATTGCGACTGTTTCGCCAACGGCGAGTTCTGTAACCGATGCAACTGCAACAACTGCCATAACAACCTGGAGAATGAGGAGCTGAGGCAGAAGGCTATTAGGGCGTGTCTGGATAGGAATCCAAATGCATTCAGGTAATACTAAATAATAAAATATTATAGTTTAAAAAATAACTATAGAACACGCTTTAGTCATCCAAACTGAACGTGTATGCAAAATTTTAGCTCAATCGGAATCCGGGAAGTGGGTCAAAGTAAACTTCCAAGATTTTCTTACATAGTTAGTTAGTTACAAGTGAAGCCAATAAAAGCGTGATAAAAATGAATTATACTTAATTATTCCAATGCAAACACAGATGCGTCATCCACCGTTGCTGAGGTCAACAGTATCTTGCATGAGAAATATCTCAATTTTTAATAGAGATCTATCAAAAGCACTGAATTCCGATCGGCCAGGAATAATAGACAATAATACCAATAATTTAAAATAAAATATGACACGATATATTTATCTTTACAGGCCGAAGATTGGTAAAGCAAAAAGTGGGGGTCCAGACATAATAAGAAGGCATAATAAAGGATGTAACTGTAAAAGGAGTGGCTGTCTCAAAAACTACTGTGAATGTTATGAGGTAAGTTATTACGTATATTTTAGCTAAAGTAAAACCCATTCCACATATTGCAATATACCTAGTACTTTGAGTCAATCAAAAGTTATATTTTTGTCCAGACTTCTATTTATGGGGAAATTGTCATGCTTGCTCTATTATTTAAGTGCGTAGATATTATGTGTGTGTTATAAAAAGTTCTCAAATTTCAGATTTCTATTCCATGTTTATATTTTTCTTTCAGGCGAAGATAGCGTGTACATCGATGTGCAAGTGTGTCGGTTGTCGAAACGTAGAGGAGACGCTGGAGCGACGGCGCGACGCCATGCGGCTCAGGGACAAACTGGCAGACCCTATGTTCAGGCCGCCGCCCGTCGGACAAGTCAAGTACGTACAAACTGCCGGTATTTTGACATCCCACACCCGAGCACTTCCATTGTGAATGAGCCTTCCGTGATTGAGGTTCCATTTAACCAGATACGGCTAGACATCAACATTTACAATATCTCATCACCATTTAAACATTTATTTATTTATATAGCAAACTTTACAGCTTTTAAGTTCGAAAACCTAATCTTATAACTATAAACTTATGTAGCCCATTACAAAGTTTGGCACATCAAAATTCATATAAGGCGATTACATCGCATTGACATACAATAATAATAAAAAGAAGTTAATAAAAAATTGGTGTAAAGTATTACCAAGTGTGTTTGGAGGGTGTATGAAGGTGTGAGGGGGTAACATAACTTATTGTTTAATTTTGCAGACAACCGTGCAGCTTCATGACTTCGGAAGTGATCGAGGCGGTGTGCCAGTGCCTCGTGGCGGCGGGCGCGGAGGCCGGCGCCGACCCCGCGCCCCCCGCGCCGCCCGCGCCCGACGCGCTGCGTGACGTCATCGAGGAGTTCGCGCGCTGTCTGCAGGACATCATCAGCGCCTCGCACCAGTCCACCTCGCTATCCGTGCTCGATGACGTATGTAACACTATTATGAACTAACCCTAATATAAGATCGAGCATTACAAAAAAATTACAATTCGATTGATCGATCGAATGATGTCTTGCCACGCATGACTAATAGTTTGAGGCTCGCACTGGAAAATGCGGTGGTCATATTTCTGCCTTCATCTATTAGTCGATTTAGGTTCTGTCCACACAATGCGTTGCGGCGCCGGAATGCAAAAGTTGTCACAGAGACGCGGAAGACGAGGGGAGAAGTCGCGTTTAACGCCCATACGGGCGGTACGACGTCGCAACGTCGTTGCTACGGCGCTGCGCCGCACCCACACCGCACCGTGTGGCATATCATAGATATTTTTAAGTAGGAGTCCTTAGTGGCACCGGTCGGACGCCGCGCCGCCGTCGCTACGCATCGTGTGAACAGACACATAATGTGCAACAGAATTTATGTATATAATATAGTAGTTTTATTATAGATATCATAATTATGTTACATTGTATTTTTCATTTATTTCAGGGGCCAGCATAGCATTCGAGAAAAAAATAAAGAACAGTGATTTTAAATTGATCATGACTGTGGTTATCTAGTGACGAGTTATTATCTAGTGACAACATGAAGGCGCTGGCACGTTCACGTTGGCGCAGCGTAGACAGTTATCAAACGTGCGGGAACTGCGAACACAACGCATACGCAATGTTACCTGATAGACGCTGACAAGATAATCCGCCTAAGCTGCGCTTACGGCCATGTATTAGCGCCCTCATGGTATGATTCCATTGTGTACGAATGACTTAGATTCATGTGATGAATAAAATACAGCAATAAATAATTATAATGTATATTAATGTTAACTATAATAACTAGCTCACTTGTGTCGCTTGAGAAGACTGTTGTAAATAAATAATATTTGCGATTATGGACGTTTTTGTAATGTAATGTTTTCCATTATTATAATGGAATAAAAACTACAATAATTTAAGTGATTTTCAGATTTTTATAAATTGTTTTTTATAGACATGTACATAAAGTTGTTGTAAATAAAATAGTTTACTAGTCATAAGGTTACCTTTCAAATAAGGTAGAAATTGCTGTAAATAGCAATAAATAAAATGCAATTTTTCTTTACACTAATGCCTTTTCATTTATGCCATGTATGGCTCATTTTAGATACACTACATGAAAGCAACAAACAGAAATTAGATCACTGCATAAAACAAGCAATAAAGCTGTTTTATAGCGAATATATATAACAATAGCTACACAACAAAGCATCGATTGTCACAATTTCGCATTGTGGAAGAGTTATGTTGCTATAAATAGCGCACTACAGCTATAAATAAGGCGAGTCTGCTCGTTAGTCTCTCGCGCACGTGTGAGGAAGCCGGTCGGTCTACCTGGCCTGTTACGTCATCAACATGACTGCACCGCAGCCCGCGCGATACGAAGTGCAGACCTCTGAGATACTCGGCAGGTGTGTCTACATAACTTTAAAGAGAACTTAATTTATTATAATGATGACTTTTTTATAGGAAACTTACCACTTTTGAGTAACAAAGTTATATTTTTTGATCAGTGAGCCGTGCTTTTGTAATACCTAGAGCTATTGAAATTCGATCAACACTGACCTATCCCGGAACTCTGAGGTATATGTACCCGTAAAAGTGCTATTTAGTTCACGTACAGTCGATGACAAAATGTTCTAAAACAATACGTTAAACGTTTTAGGAGCAGGTGTTAGTTTACATGAGTGCAGAACTCGGCATATCAATTAGGCTGAACCATAGAAATCTAAATAATAAGGTACCTAATTATTTAGGTTGCCTTATTAGGTATTTAGATTTCTGTGAGCTGTACCTACACTGTAGGGTATAGGTCGCTCTCAACATGCGCCACAGCACTGCGTTTGATGAAAAAAATAGCTATAATCTTGAATGTTTGTCGAGACTTTTCATCAAGGTTAATTTTTTTAACGGTTAGCATAAATGTGCACATGGAATGTAATGGGTAATTAAAGTATAATTACTAGCGGTGTTTACGACTCCGTCCAAGAAGACTTCGGATGCTGTGATTTTTGTTAAAAATAAAGCCTATGTCCCTCATGATGCACACTCATTTTCTTGTCAAATGTCATCAAGATCGGTTGAGCCATTTAGTCGTGAAAAGGTAACAAACAGACAGAGCTTTCGCATTTATAATATTAGTATGGCTGATTATGAGACTCGTTGTACTATATTTGAAGCCTATAAGTTATATTTTGAGGCGAAGATAATGCGTAGGTACCTGATATGTTTAGCTCTAATAGAACACCTTAGCTGTTCCAGTGTATCTGATGCTGACTGTACCTACCTTATTATTTTCTTATAGATATCTCGTAGCCGCTAAAGATCTGAAGGCGGGTGAGAAAATCCTGTCAGATGAACCATTCGTTCTGGGTCCGAACAGCGACACGACGCTCGTTTGTTTCAACTGCTACCTGCCTTTGATGAGCAAGTTTGTAGTGTGTAAGAAATGTGCGGTGGCCCCGATATGTCCCGGGGAGGGGTGCCCTGAACACAAGAGTAAGTAAAGACCCAACAAATAATAGTACAAATTATTATATTGTATATAACTTACAGATTTTTGTTCATGGTCTAGGTGGGCTTAATGTGGGGCATGAATTTTATAATTTATAAAAATAGCTTTATGAAAATTTTCTATTGTTTATGCATATGTAATCTAAATATATGTATAAGGCTGCGTTTTCACCAGAGCTATACGAGATAGCCAAGCGGTGCGCGAGGAATAACACCACTAATAAGATTACGTCATTCTGTAACATTACTACCTCGCACTGCTCTGGTGGACACACAGCTTAATGGGCTGTTGCACTTTCTTTTCAGAATGGCACACTGATAACGAATGCGACTTCTTTAGGAGTGTGAAACTGGCCAATGGTCTACATCCCATGACCATGGTCCAAAACGTAGGATCCCTGCTGGCTCTTCGCGTTTTTATGAAAAGGACGGTGGATCCTCAGGCTTGGAAGGAGTTCATGCAACTGGAAACTCATTTGGAGGAAAGAAAAGGCACCAGTGTTTGGAAATTATCTGAAGACACGGTGAAGGTAAAAACTTTGTTATGATACAGCCTTTAATATTTAAGCTTACCTACGTTCGCACTTTGCGGAAGTGGTGCGATAATTGTTCATGGTGATTTGGAAAAGATAACTATTTTATTACCCCTTAAAACAAATTATTGCCGAGGGGTCGGAGCTGTGAGATTTCACTATAGTTTAATGGGGTGTTATTTACACTTACAAGCCTTCACCAATCAGGACCTAGTCGCTGGCTTGTTGATGTTGCGTTTCGTTAACATTACAGTTTGTTATTCCAGTTCATCCAATCTCTAAGTATTATGGACGATATACCAGATGAAGTCGTGATCCAAAAGATCTGCGCGGCTATAGACGTGAACAGCTTCGAAGTGCGCGGCCCGCCTCTCCCTGCGATCGGATGCGCTGAAGTCTTGCGCGGGGTGTACTTGAAAGCCGCACTCTTGGCTCACGACTGTGTGGGCAATACGCACATGTCTATAAACGATAATAATCTGTTGGTGTGTCATGCGAGCACTGATATTAAGAAGGGACAGCCTTTATTTTATAATTACACGGATCCTCTGAAGGTAAGTTTAATTATAATACAGGGTGTAAGTGACATCATAACGATAACTGATGCCATGGCTTCAATAGATGATTCTGGAAAACTAAGAGACGGAAAATGGGTTATTAAAATTTTTTCATTTAAAAAAAAATTACAATTATGTCCGCACATTATTTAGATAATTGTAAAAACTGCGAACAAAATCGTTAATTTTTAGAAAAGACCTACGGAAAATTTTAACGCTAAGGTGTCCCGAATCATATACGTATCAAATCCATGCATGGTCAGTTTTTGTTACGATGTTACTTACATCCTGTATATCAGTTGCTTAAACGTAGTGCTCTCAGGCAGTTCCCTGGGGCACACCAAGCTTTATTGGGCTGTGTTTTCAATGGGGTGGCAGGATAGTAGATTGGCTGGATTCATAATGTGGGTTAAGAAAACTACTGATCTCCTCAATAGTTCAGTTTATAATGGTGTAACGCGTAGGCATATTTTTGTTAGTCTATGTAACTATATTATGATAAACCATGACGTAATTCGTATAAGATTAGTATTGTAGGTACTGTAGTGTATTTAGTTATTAATATAATAATAAAACATTATAAATAACAACCACATTTTATTAGGTAAAATGCATGACAAAGAATAAAACAAAAGAGAAACAAAAAGTAACAATTGTGAGTGGCCAGTAACATTTTAATACCATGTAGGCATTCAACCTACATGATACAACACCTTCACCCTTAAATCTTTAAATAACTATTTACAAACTTAAACTAGAATTACAATTTTTTTTTAAATGGGTATATAAAAATAATTTTAAGAAAACACAAATAAAATTTAAACATGTTATTAGAACAAAGTTCTAATCAATTTCAAACCCATACCTTTTAACAGGGTTCCTTTGTCTAAAAGGATATCGTCGAACAGAAACTGACTCAGCTTCTGAGTGGGGTTCAACCTCAACCGGTATATCAATCTGCTCATTACTATTAACTGCTGTTCTACTACCAGACTGAGTGCAAGGGTCATCAACATTAGTTTGCCGAGTATGGTCCGGATCTAACACCGACTCGTCACGCGCGACCCCAGCCTCACGCTCTACATGTGCTGGCGTTGAACCGGTTGGAGTCTCCAAGTCGCAAGGGTAGACACATGAGGAGCGCCTTGGAAACCTTTTTAGTTGGTCAATGTGCCTGTGTTGTACAGAACCCTCTGCCGAGTCAACATTATAATTGTTCTTGCCTAAACGCTTAGATATTTGCCCCGACAACCATTTACCATCAGAATTATAATTTCTATAAAACACTGAGTCACCCTCTTTAAATTGCCTATCTACAGATCTGCAAGGTTTGATCATATTTCTTTGCTTTTCGGTCACTAAAATATTAGCGTCTGGTCTCAAAGCATCCAACCTAGTCCTGAGCGCCCTACCTTGTAATAACTTTGCCGGACTTTCACCTGTAGTAGAATGTGGAGTATTATGGTAACTCATTAAAAACCTTAAAATAGCAGTCTCAATGTCCAAATTTGCACGTTTAGCTTTAATAATAACCCCCTTAATAATTTTCACAGCGTTCTCAGCTGCGCCATTGGAGGCTGGATGATAAGGTGGGGCGAATATATGTTTGACACCATTGCGTTTTAAAAATTCATTAAACTCCGAACTAGAAAAAGGAGGACCGTTGTCCGATACTAACTGCTTAGGAATTCCCCAACGTGACCAGGATTCTCTAAGCTTTTTAATTGTACTCTCAGCATTAGTACGAGACATTCTAAAAACCTCAATCCATTTAGATTTAGCGTCAATAGAAACTAGATAAGTGTGTCCGTCAATAGGACCTAAGAAATCTATATGTATCCTCTCATAAGGACGACTAGGCCAGCGCCACGGTGACGGAGGAGCAGCTGGTGGAGCTGCTGAATTTTCTGCGCAGATAGTACAACTCTTACAACAAGCCTCCAACTGCTCATCGATTCCTGGCCACCAAACGTAGCTACGCGCCATCGCCTTAGTCTTAACTATTCCCATGTGAGGCTCGTGAAGTTCACGGAGCACCTCCTGTTGACATTTCGCCGGAATAACCACACGATGTCCCCACATAACACATCCTAACTCCGTGTATAACTCATCGCGCCTATTCCAATAAGGGCGCAAACTTTCAATATCCAAGGTCTGAGGCCACCCATTAATTACATAATTATAAACTCTACTCATTATCGGATCATGTCTAGTTTTGACCTTAACATCCTCACTGTCTAGCAAAAGAGACGATGATGCAAAATGTAAATAAGATTGCTCAGCTGGGCTATTTTCACGCACACAATCCTCATTATTATCAACAGGCAATCTTGATAATGCATCAGCGCCATTAAGGTTTGACCTAACGTACTCAATATTAAATCGGTAGGCAGACAAAATAAGAGCCCACCGTTGCATCCTGCTAGCTGCCATACACGGTATTCCTTTCTGTGGACCAAATATACTAACTAACGGTTTGTGATCAGTCCTCAGTGTAAAATAATTACCATATAAATATTGATGGAATTTCTTAACACAATAAACAATAGCTAGTGCTTCACGATGTATTTGGGAATACATTTTCTCCGCGTTATTAAGCTTTCTAGAAATGTAAGCCACCGCACGTTCGGCACCAAACTGATCTATTTGCGATAATACGCCTCCGACTCCATACGAACTAGCATCGCATGTCAATATTAGAGAAAGACTTGGATTATAATGTGCTAAAACATCACTACATAATAGCATTTCTTTAATTTTCCTGAAAGCTTGAGCACATTCAGAATTCCAAAACCAGCGACGCCTTTTTTTTAATAACTCATATAGAGGAAATAAATAATCACTTATATTACGCACAAACTTTGCATAAAAATTGACCATACCAAGGAACGATTTCAAGTCCGACACATTATTTGGAGTCGGCATATTCTTAATACACTCTAATTTACTAGGGTCTGGTCTGATTCCTTGCTTGTTAATAATAAAACCTAAATATTTAATCTCATTCGCTAAAAATTCACACTTACTACTTTTAACCTTTAAACCAAAATCTCGTAAACGCTTAAATACTGCTTCTAAATTCCGCAAATGACTGCTTTCGTCTACCCCCGTAACAATAATATCATCTAAAAATGCTTGAGTATTAGGAATATTTTTTATTAAATTACTTATTATCCTCTGAAAAATACCACAGCTAGATGATAACCCATAAACCAGTCGATTATAACGGAACAACCCACGATGAGTATTAATTACAGTAAATGGTTTCGACTCCTCAGACAAGACCACTTGGTTATACGCCTGGGAGAGATCAATTTTTGAAAATTGAGCCCCTCCCGCTAATTCTGCGAAAATATCCTGAATCCTCGGCAAAGGATATCTGTCGACCAGCAAGACAGGGTTCAAAGTTACCTTAAAATCAGCACACACCCTCAAACCTCCGTCTTTCTTGTGAACGGGGACTAGTGGTGTCGCCCAATCGGAACAATCAACCGGCTCAATGACGCCCTCGTGCAGCATCGCGTCGAGCTCTGCGTCTACACGCTCACGTAGAGCGTACGGCAGGGGGCGCGCGCGGCAGAACACCGGCCTCGCGTCTGGCCTTACACGCAAAGTAGCCGTACCACCCGTGTAACGACCCAAACCCTCTTCAAATACTTCTTTATATCTGTCAAGTATACCAGTTAAGGCTTTGTTAACTGCAACATTACCACATAAAACATCATTATTACAACGGTTTTCGTTGATATAACATTTATTACGTGAAAACCTAGGTATCAAGACATTAAACTCCGTTAACCATTGCCTTCCAATCAAACTAGTCATGCCGTTATCTACCACATACATATCAAGAGTTTTTTTAATATTTTTAAATTGAACATCTGCTGTAATTATACCTAGAGGACTAATTTTGTCACCGTTGTATGATTTAAAACAAGTTTTTACCTTCTGTAAGGGAAGATCATTAAAAAACGTTTCATAAGTTGTTTTACTAATACAGGACGCAGGCGTGCCGGTATCTATTTCCATGCTGAGCGGTTTGCCGTTAATCAACAGTATTAAACTCACCGGCTTGTACTTGCTTAAAGACATTTGGAAAACCGGCTCCACATCTTCCTCCTGTTGTTCTTCCTCTTCATTAAAATTAGTAAAAAAGTTATTGCGCTGACCACCTCTCCTGGCATGCTGACTGCCTCGATTCCTTTCCTGATTCATTTCTCGTCTCAGTGGTAAGGAACACATACGCTTTAAATGTCCCTTCTTTTGACAATTATCACACATGCAGTTTCGATAGTGACATTTTATCGAATCATGCCCGCGATAACCACACACAGTACACGTCTGGTTTAACTCCTGCTTATTTGACAAACTGCGTACATTTTTAACCAACTTGGGTAACGTAGAGTTGGAAGTTAGAGCATTGACAGACGGACTTTGATTACCTATTGTGCTATTTTTGTTCACAATATGAGATTGGGAGGCTTCCACCGACGCAGAATCCCTTTCCGCTGCTTCTAACAAAATAGCCAAATCCGTAGCTTTGACGAAAGTCAAACTTCCCTCAGTAAATAATCTTTGACGAACTAAATCATTTGACAAACCGCACACAAACTGATCTCGCAAATTATCGTCTAAAGCGCTGCCGAATTCGCAGTATCTGGACAGATTTTTTAAGTCAGCAATATAGTGTGCAATGTTTTCGTTATTCATTTGTCTCCGCTGTCTGAAGCGAAAACGTTCTGCCAGAATAGACGGCCGTGGGTGCAAATGTGAGCTAACAATACTCACTAACTCATCATAAGTACAGCCACTAGGTTTTTTAGGGCTCACTAAGTTCACCATAAGCTCATAAACATGCTCACCCGCTAACGAAATTAATGTAGGTAATTTCAATTCCTCTTTGATTCCATTTGCTTTGAAAAATAATTCCACTCTTTCACAATATAAAGTCCAGTTTCCATTGTGAACATCAAATTCCTTTATTTTTCCAATCGACATTATTTTCGTTGTTATTTTTTTATCCTCGTCGCCACTGTAGTGTATTTAGTTATTAATATAATAATAAAACATTATAAATAACAACCACATTTTATTAGGTAAAATGCATGACAAAGAATAAAACAAAAGAGAAACAAAAAGTAACAATTGTGAGTGGCCAGTAACATTTTAATACCATGTAGGCATTCAACCTACATGATACAACAGGTACTTAAACTAGCAACCACTGTACTTAGTTAGTTATCCAATAAATCTCATACTGGGAATACGTTTTTCATTGCCGTCTTTCTGATTGACTATACTCACACCCACAGCGACAAAACGGGATAATGCCATGCTCAACTGATCGCTTCACTTTAAGGGTCAATATTGCTGCCCCTCTTCGTTATTTAATACATTAAAGATCTTTCTTATCTTATTCCAGGGCACTTCCATCCGCCAGCAGCATTTATTGATCGGCAAGTACTTCAAATGCACGTGTGACCGGTGTTTAGATATCACGGAAAAAGGCACTTATATGAGTTCCGCTATTTGCCTTGAATGCAAGACTGGCTATGTGTCTCAGACAACTCCTGAGGAGTGGAAATGCAATAACTGTGAGAAAACGTTTACGGAAACTAATATTGGGAGAAAGGTGCAATGTTGTATGGATAAGTTTCGACACATAAGTAAGTATACGATTTTTGCGTTAAAAGCTTAACATAATGACTAAAACAAACAATATTAGATATAGGGAAAATTAAATAATCCATAGAGAGAGAAGTAGTAGAATATTTAAGTCCACTGTCCCATAAGGTTTCCTCAATAGCCACTGCCACTGCTGGGTACGGGCTCAGAATGTTCCTTCTCAGAATTTTCCCTTAGTCCACCACACTGGCCTGGTGCGGGTGTACTGGTGTACTGGTACTGGTTAAAGTTTTTTGAAGTCAATAAAGGCTAATCTATAATAACTAATCCATTCTATTCTCCTCAGACAAAAAAGATGAAAAGGAACTCGAAGAATACATCAGAAATGTATCACTAATTCTTGCTCCCAACCATTACTTGCTGCTGGACGCTAAACAACGCCTGGCGGGTGTTCTCAGAGACACTATTAACAGGGAGCCCCGCCCCACCAAGAAGCTGATGAGACGTAAAATGGAACTGTGCAAGGAAATACTTCCTGTACTTGAAACACTTTGTCCAGGAATATCTAGAACCAAAGGTATGCTAAGTTGATTACTATTTTGGCAATTCATCTTTTTGCAATTTAACTTGAATCAAAATTGAGTTCATATTCATACTGTCTCTAAAATACTTTATTTCAGCAATAACATTGTATGAATTACATGTTGCAATGGTCCAGTTGGCGAAAAAGCTCTTTGATGGGCGCGAAATGACAGGATCTGCCTATATGGTAAGATTGCTATTCCCTATATTTCGTGTCGGTACAAACTATCACAATGGTGATTGCTCATGTCTTAGTGGATAGATTAGCCAGCCAGCAATGGTGGTATCGAGGCTGACTGCCCAGGGGGCACCAGACGAACACAGAATTTTGACAAAGATTACTTGAAATATGTGGGTGTTAGCTTAGGTACCAAAATAAAAAGCTTTTATCGACCGTCTGTTTTATTTGCAGGATGAATTAATGTCTGCTGAGAAATATTTGAAACGATCTTTAGAAATGTTATTTATCGAACCTGGCAACTCCCCCGAAGGAGAACTATGCGCTAAGGCTCTTGAGGAGTACCGAGCTTTGAAGACAACTATGAGTAGTGTATTAGATGCAATACACGCCAAAGGAAAATCTTATGTTTATGCAGAAGAAGCAAATGCCGCTGAAAAACAATAAATGTGTTTATAATACGTTTTTTTTTATGTCGTTAAAGATATGAACGCCATTCTCTCAAGCCCGTTCCCTTTGCTTTGGTCTGTGCCATGTCTATGCTGTGCTAGAGAGTAGTCCTTGGGAGATGGGTCAGTGGCATCAGTGGTTTAGCTTCCTGCCTACCCCTCGAAAATATTCGTTTAAAAACGTACAGATTTTAAACATTAATCAATTATATTTTTGTTTTAACAAATACCTTTCTAAGAATAAAACGAAGTAAGATAAAATAGGTACGTTTTATGAATTGATTAAGTTAGGTAAAAAGATTTAAAAAAAAATATAAGCATTTTAGTAAAAAGAAATAGAAATTAATGTTAAATCCGTTGACAGTTACATCTCAACTTTGTTGTTTCTGAACTAAAGAACAGCTGTCAAATGTAATGTCAATGTCATAATGCTGTTCTATTTGTGCGAAATCGAAATCTCGATAATTTACGACTATTCATTATTTTAGCCGGTGTTTCATATCCAACACGCATATGAAGTAAATAAATAAAACGATTGAGTCTTGTGTTTACCATAAAATATAAATATTCATTCATCATACCGCTAATCGTTAGTGTCCATTTGGATTTGTGGAGGTAAATTGACCGTAATTATTAATAGTTGCGGTTTGCCTATTATTTAATTATGTCTTTATCTCATGCTATTTCCGCAGTCCGGCTATGGCGGATCAGTCATCAGTTTTGGCATTGGTTATACTGGCAGTTGGAGTCACAGTGCACTTCTCTTTACACAAAGTCGAGGAGGGTCATGTCGGCGTATATTACCGCGTAAGTAACACCTACTCACAGTACGTTATACTATATTGTAGCACGAAAAGTAATGCTCAGGTGTAGAATCTTTAGAAAGTCAACTTGGCACTTCGCCAGAACGGTACAGATGGACACAAAGAAACATAATTTTATCCAAAATAATGTATAAAAGTATTGCAGAGTTTATATAGACAGACAGCTAAAATATCTTCAGCATACATTGCTCCATGTAATCTCATTACCAATTAAATGATTTTTCTTTATTTGGCTATCAAATGCAATACTTGATTTACTTGCTATTCAATATATTGTAGGGTTCTGTAAAAGTGTAGTTTATATTTCTATAATACACATGTCTATTTAACCTCCTATTTAATCCTTGCCCATTATGGAACTCTCTTCCTTTTCAAAACATGACCTATGTTATAAAATTAAGCCTCTAGTATCAAAAATAATTATAAATTCCAAATTACTTGGATAAGGATAAAAAGACAAGGATAAGCTATTGTTTGTTGATGACTAATTAACACTACTGTTTGTTATTCTAATGTTATCCTTTTTCCAGGGAGGGGCTTTGCTTCCAGTGACTAGCCAGCCAGGCTTTCACATGATGGTCCCACTGCTAACATCTTATAAAGCAATACAGGTATATTTTAGTCATTTTATGAATGAAAAGAGAAATCTCAAATGTATTCCAATTTCAAAGTTCCAGCTGGGCAAATATATTCCTAAAATTATGAAAAATGTTTCTGTGTATGATGGGGGTGATAAATGGCTAGCACAATATTCTTTTAGCAGAGAGCTTTTGTAACATTTTTCCATTTTTGATTTCTAGACAACTCTTCAAACTGATGAAGTGAAGAATGTGCCATGTGGTACAAGCGGAGGTGTCATGATATACTTTGAACGGATTGAAGTTGTGAACAAACTGGAACCATTTAGTGGTAAGTTAGTGTACAATTCAAAAGGTTTTCTTTATTTTCTTGGCATGAATGACAACAGTATGTAAATCATTTCATAATAACTTTCTATATCACCTGTTCTATTCAACCTTGGCGTTGGTAGAATCATCGTTAAAACGATGGAGCCATAAACCTAAAATTTGAATTGAATTTTCAAGTTCCTAATATTTTAAATATGCAGCATGGCATATTACATTTTAAAATGTATGTTTTTCAGTGCTAGACATGGTGCGTAACTTCACAGCAGACTATGACAAAACACTAATATTCAACAAGGTGCATCATGAACTTAACCAGTTCTGCAGTGCTCACTCTCTACATGAAGTTTATATCGATCTTTTTGATCAAATTGATGAGAACTTACGGACAGTAAGTGTTTTGTTTACAATCTATATAAAAACTTTGATAGCAATAATGTGGGCAGTAACAATCTAACTAAACCATTTCTAATGAAATATAATGGAATTATTTTTCAACTGGAATTACTGTATAACTGTTCTAAGTCATAGCCCTTTCTGGCACATGACTTAGGGACCCATAGATATATTGTTAACTTATCTGCTATTTCTAAAGGCACTACAAAAAGATTTGAACGAAATGGCGCCGGGGCTGAGGGTGCAAGCAGTTAGAGTAACGAAACCAAAGATCCCAGAGACAATCCGCAAGAATTATGAGCTCATGGAAGCAGAGAAGTCAAAACTACTTATTGCTGCCCAACATCAAAAAGTAAGTGAAACCAACTTTACAATAAAATTCCACTAAGTTCTTCATGATATTATAAAATACATTGTTAACCATTTTCTAAATATTACTTTTGTGTGCAGGTCGTCGAAAAAGAGGCAGAAACAGCAAGACGTAAGGCTGTTATTGAAGCCGAAAAGGAGGCTCAAGTCGCGAAAATTCAATATGAACAGAAAATTATGGAGAAAGAATCTTTACAGAAGATTGAGCTCATAGAAGACAGTATTCACAAAGCGAAACAGACAACAAAAGCAGAAGCAGACTACTATCATCTAAAGAAGCAAGCAGAGGCTAACAAACTGTTGTTAACAAGAGAATACTTAGAACTAAAGAGATATGAAGCTCTTGCACTAAACAATAAGATATACTTTGGCAGTGATATTCCAAATATGTTCCTGCAGGCTAATGTTGGTGACAGTGTTCCTATACCTAAGAGTGTGCATGTTGAATGAGTGTTAATTACTCTGAAACACCTGCTAGTCATTGAATAGGGGTCACAGTGAACCAATAACATGGTATCAGCAATGGATCTGAATGTTCTTTGGCCCTTATCTGGTTTTGACATGTGATAAAGCAAGGACTGGTTAGAGCTTGTTCATCACTGTTTTGTTACCTGCTGTTCAAACTGCTTTTATTTACTTCGTTTTCTAAATGCTTTTCTACTGGTAAGTGTACACTGCTAGAGTAGGGAATCACTGGTCTTCAAGCACATCAGTTTTTATGTGTACGCACTGTATACAACACAAGTATTACCATCTATGCATATTTATGACATTTTTCATGTTCCCAGAATTACATAATCTCAATGCAATGTGTGGTTGTTTTTATGGTATGCAATAACTTTTTTACTGTTCAAGAATTGTGATATTTTTATTGAATGTATTTCAAATAATTCAAAAGACACTGTTCTGTAGTAGGGTATGAACAAATTAAGCATTCTTAATTAATTATGAAATGTATCACATTGGCTGAACTCTGTTTATTTGACTGACTAATATTATTTTGGTATTAGTTAGATTTATATGTATGTAAATAGCTGTTTTTTTATGAGAAATAAAAGAAAATATATGTGAAAAAAAAATGATTTTATTCAATATTGAACTTAAAAATTAAACTGGCTCCACATCTTAGATTTTGTTGAATGCGGCAATATCTACAGACTGGACGAAGTCTTCAAACTCTTGAATTGTTTCAGTCAAAAGGTCTACAGAGACTTTTTCATCTTCAATGACACACATAATCTGCAGTTTGTTGATACCATAGCCAACAGGTACAAATTTGGAGGCACCCCAGAGGAGACCATCCATTACAATGGTGCGAACCTGTTTCTCCATTTCCTTCATGTCTGTTTCATCATCCCATGGCTTAACGTCAAGGAGTATAGATGATTTGGCAATAAGGGTAGGTTTCTTAGATTTCTTGTCAGCATAGGCTTTGAGGCGTTCCTCACGGACTCGCGCCGCTTCCGCATCCTGTAAGACAAGAAATACATGAGTATTATTAAACTTTTTCCTAATGAATATGCTACTGAACTGTATATGAATGGTTACTGACCTCTTCCTCATCACCAGAGCCGAATAGGTCGACGTCATCATCGTCGTCGTCCTTAGCGGCAGGTGCGGGTGCCGTGGTGGTCTTGCCGCCGGCGGTCAGGGGGCTCGCTCCCGCAGCCCAAGACTTGCGCTCGGCGGGTTTGTAGGAGGCGATGTGATTGTACCACCGGAGGGCGTGGGCCAAATTGGCGCTCGGGGCTTTGCCTACTTGTTCGAAGACTTGAACATCGGCTTGAGTTGGTGTGTAGCTATAAATAACCAATAAATTGTTAATCGATGATTATAAAAACTAAATATCTCACAGCTGGTTTTCAAGGTCATCTTGGTCAAGAGCATGATGAAGATAACGCAAGTTGTATTTCCATCAATATTCATGATTTTGAGGTTATAATAATCTGTGTCAGGTTGACGTGGAACTCTTTTATCTTCATAAAACAACTTACCCTGACACATAACTCCTTTCAGCCAAGTAGGTGTTTAGGTCATTGAGGCCTTGTGCGGTTTTAACATCTCCTACTGCCATTTTTGCGTATAAAAAGTTAAATTTTTCTAGCAACAACCACACGCCCCGGTACAATGTGAGCGAGAAGGAAAGAAAAGAGAGGTGATAATTTGACAGATGAAAGTGAACGATTGAATGAATGAATAATTCTAGTGTAGTGATGACAGATTTATTTAATTTTTAATAAAAACCGTAATTCGACGTGTCTAATCGACTAAAATTTGTTTAACTATAGACAAAACCGTTAACCGTAAGTGAGTACATGGCTTAATTGATAACAGTATGTTATAGGATGCCCTCAAAAAGAATACGCAGATATAACGTGTAAAATAAATATTTATAATTATTAACAATGGTTACATTTGAGTGTAAAAACAGAACTAGACAGAAAAGATATTTTCACTGCCAATTGTGACTCTGAAGTGGTGTCACAGCCGTTGTTTTTTCTCAAGAAGATTTTCCAAGTTCTAAATTATAAAAAGAACATTATTGGCTGTGTAACAACCAGCCAGCACATTAGAGATTCCTATGTTACCTGTCGGAACTCTTTCGTTCACTCTAACACTCCTCCTTAACATAGTAACTCTCACTCTGACTAATTCAACACCACTCACACGCATCTATCACAAGTCACCTAAACACAGACATGCAACTCAAACCTACTTCATACCTAAACCCTTAACACAGAAATCAAACTTTCCACGAGGTAAAGGCTTAGTCATGATGTCAGCCACCATAGCACTTGTCTCAAGATATTTAAGTGCAATTACACCATCTTGTAACACCGACTGTATGAAGTGCAGTTTCAGATCTATGTGCTTAGTGCGCTTGTGTGCTCCAGTAGGATTCTGAGCAATTGCAATAGCTGACTGACTGTCACAATGAACAGTTATTGTCCTTTGTTGACCAGTTATTTCTTTTAAAAGTCTTCTCAGAAAAACTGCTTCTCTTGCAGCACTTGATAGACTAATGTATTCAGCTTCTGCACTAGAGAGTGCAACAACATTTTGTTTCTTGCTCTCCCAACTCACTGGTGCGGATCCAAATTTGAAAACAAATCCTGAGTATGACCTTCTGTCTGTGATGTCACCTCCATGATCAGCATCAACAAAACCTGTCATCTCTTGTCCGCTTCTCTTAAAAAATAAGCCAAGTCCTTTGGTACCCTTCAGATACCGGAGAACTCTCTTTGCTGCTTGCCAGTGTTCCTCTTGATAGCAATTGTTGAATTGACTCAAGTAACTTGTTGCATTGGCAATGTCCGCTCTGGTACACACTGCTAGGTACATGAGTGACCCAATCAGCTCTTGGTATGGAATGTTCTTTGGTGGAACATAATCTTGTTTGTCTGGCTTCGACAATCTATGTCCTGGTACAAGGGGCGTGGCAACTGGTTTGCAGTCCTCCATGTTGAACCTTGTCAGAACCTTTTCAATATAGGCTTCCTGATCGAGGGTAATACTATCTTCCGACTGTTTGAGTCTCATGCCCAAGAACAACTCCGCCTTTCCAAGATCTCTCATTTCAAAAGAATCTTTGAGTTGTTTCTTGACTAAGAGCATCTCCATTTTATTATTCCAGAATAATAGGATATCATCCACGTAAACGGCAATGATTAGCATCCTATGCTCACTCCTCCTCAAGTAGATACATGATTCGCTTTCAAGTTGTAAAAAATTTAAATTTTTCAAAGTTGTGTCCAGCCTTTCGTTCCAGGCTCTCGGAGCTTGCTTGAGTCCGTATAAGGATTTCTTGAGCTGACACACATGATTTTCTTTGCCTGCTTCTTCAAATCCTTCTGGTTGCTTCATAAAGACAGACTCGGTCAAGTGACCATTTAGGAACGCTGTCTTGACATCCATTTGATCGATGCATAACTTGTGTTCCACGGCTAAAGCTAACAGTAGCCGCAGTGAGCAGTGCCTGACTACTGGAGAATAAGTGTCGAAGTAGTCAATCCCTTCACGCTGTTTGAAGCCTCTTGCTACAAGCCTTGCTTTGAACCTCTTCTTATTCCCCACCTCTGTTTTGATTCTAAGAATCCATTTAGAATCAATGACATTTTGTCCATGTGCAGGTTCAATAAGTTTCCAGGTCTTATTTTTCTTTAAGGCGTCCAGCTCCTCCTGAATTGCCTTCTGCCATTCTATTTTATTCTTCCCTTGAAGAGCTTCCTTAATAGTCAATGGTTCTCCAGCTTCACAATCTTCTGCAGCTTGATACAGAATAAAGTCTGGATATTCTTTCGGCTTCCTTTCCCTTAAGGGATACCGCCTCGTAGCTCCTGATGTATTATCCTCCGATATTGTAACATCATCAGCTAAGTTGCTGTTGATCAAACCTTCTGGTTCAGGATCATCAGCTATGTTGTCTTCGATCATAACTTCTGGTTCAGGTTCAGGATCGCAGTCAACAAAAATTTCGACATCTCTCCCTTCAAATGATTCCTCTGGATTCATTACAGGTGTCAAATTATCATTTATTTGAACAATTTCTCTGTTCTGTTCTTCTCCAAGAACATCAGTCAATGGAACAACTTCATTGGGTTTGTCTTCCGAGATCTTGACTTCAGGTTTGTCTTCTGAGATCTTGACTTCATTCTCCAAGATGGGTAACTTTTCAAAAAATGTTACATCTCTTGCCTTATAAAGCTTCTTGGTTGCAGGATCATAAAGTCGATATGCCTTGGAGTCTTCACAAAAACCAACATGTATCAGCTCCTTGCTCTTTGCATCCCACTTGGTGCGTTGTGCATTTGGAATATGCATAAAGGCTTTGCATCCAAAAACTTTTATCAAGCTTAAGTCCTGCTTCCTTCCAGTCCAAGCTTCTTCTGGAGTAATGTTTTTGACAGCAATCGTTGGAGATCTATTTTTCAAATAAACAGCCGTATTGACGGCTTCAGCCCAGAATGGCTTCGCCAAGCCAGCTTCTTGAAGCATACACCTGGCTTTTTCGACAATGGTTCTGTTGGCACGTTCTGCAACTCCATTCTGTTCCGGAGTGTACTCCACAGTCAGCTGATGTCGAATGCCGTTACTTCTCATGAAGTCATTCATGTGTTTATTTACATACTCCTTGCCGTTGTCCGATCGCAAGATCTTCAACTTCTTTCCGGTTTGTGTCTCTGCAAACACCTTGAAATCTTTAAATTTCTCAGTTACCTCGCTTTTATTTTTCAGAAAGAACACAAATGTTTTTCTTGTGAAGTCGTCGATAAACGTTAAAAAATATCTGCAGCCGCTAAGTGACTCTTCACTCATAGGTCCACAAACGTCAGAGTGCACTAGCTCTAGTACCTCCTTGGCCCTCGTTGCATTTTTCTTCGGAAAAGGCTGCCTTGTTTGTTTTCCTTTTAAACACGATATGCACTCCAATTTTTCTACGTTATTTTTGAAGTTGATTCCTGTTGCCATCTTGTCTCTCAACAGCTTCAGGTTTCCTAAACCTAGATGCCCCATCTTTCTGTGCCACAAAAATACGTCGTCATCAAGCGCTGCAAGGGATTTTTCTTTAGTACAGTCTCTCTGAAAGTTTAATTTATGCATTAGTTTATAAACACCATTACTTTCTTTAACTATACCTACTATGCGATCACCTGACATGATCTTACACCCTTCTCTTCCAAACAAAACATTCATACCTCTTTTGACTATAGTACTGACACTGAGTAAATTGGTGTTCAAACCAGGTACATACATCACACCTCTTACATTCACATTTAGTTCGTTACTTACGACATCTCCCACCCCTTCACCAAACACTTTATTTCCATTCGCACAAACAATAGGAGTCTTTCGATGCTGGCGATAATTACACAGCCAATCCTTGCGGTTCGTCATGTGTGATGTCGCTCCGGAATCCAGGATCCACTCAGGATTGCTTCCAGACGTCGCGAGCGCCGAGTTCTGCGACTTCTTCTTGTTTGTATTTTTCGGACAGTTAAATGCTTTATGGTTATCTCCACAAATAAAGCATTTTACGATCTTATTCTTTGTTTTCTTATTTTTCGAAAATAGGGCGGCGTTTGTAGGTGCGCTTTCACGTACTATTCTAGTGTCATCTAAACCTAGTAATTTAGTTTTTACGTAATCCGTAGTCAAAATAATATTAGAATTTTCGATGGCAAGACGCAAGGGAGTGTATTCCTTGGTTAAGCCCTGTAATAGCAGCGCTGCCAAGAGTTCGTCATCTATTTCTTTTCCAATGTCACGTAGACTCTGCGCGGCTGACATGACCTCGGTGACATAATTTCTGACATTCGCAAAATATTCTAATTTTATGCTAACTAGTTTTGTTAGTAATCGGCATCTATTGTTTACGCCTGCGTCCTCGAAAGCGTCTTTTAGGGCTTTCCAGGCTTCTTTGGCCGTAGAAGTCTGCCTGATGTGCACCAAGCAATCTTTTTCTAACATAAGCCCTATCTTGGCACGAGCTCTCTCATCGCGCCTTAGTTCTGTTTCATCTGTCATACCTGGTGTTTGGATTGTATATTTCCACAATCCATCATGGATCAGGTACAGCTCCATTTGAAATTTCCAGGTGGCATAATTTTCTTGCCCCCGCAATTTCTCAAATGATGGTAGGTTGCCTCCGCCACTACCACCACTTCCGCTACCACGTATATCACCACTCGCCATATTCACGAAGTACCACAATAATAGTTACGTAATTATTATAGTGCTGGGCCCATAACCTGTTATAGGATGCCCTCAAAAAGAATACGCAGATATAACGTGTAAAATAAATATTTATAATTATTAACAATGGTTACATTTGAGTGTAAAAACAGAACTAGACAGAAAAGATATTTTCACTGCCAATTGTGACTCTGAAGTGGTGTCACAGCCGTTGTTTTTTCTCAAGAAGATTTTCCAAGTTCTAAATTATAAAAAGAACATTATTGGCTGTGTAACAACCAGCCAGCACATTAGAGATTCCTATGTTACCTGTCGGAACTCTTTCGTTCACTCTAACACAGTAGTCTGTGGACTTGACATTTTGACAGTTCTTGTATCTGTCACTTCTAAAGATTTTCGAAACATATTTTTAGGTACGAATTTAACGAAAATACGACGTAAATCACAATAAGTAATAATTTTACTGTGTTACTAGACGTTTATTTAAACGATAGAACGTAGATGAACTTTCAGATTTAATTATATTTATTTAGGTTAGGTGTTCATTCTTATGTAATAATAACAGAAGAATTGCTTGTAATTAGTGTGTTTTGAGTGATATTTCTCTTTAAATTAAGATTCTATACCTTTCGAGATACATATAAAATAGATATTGTTTGCGAACGCCTGTGATAAGGGCGATATGTTTAACAATTTGCGTGACATTAGTCGAATACGTCTTTGGTGTTTGCTGCAGAAAATGCTGCGCCAGCCGCTGTCTCGGGCGCTTACGCTGAACTCGCCGGTGCGTGCCGCGCCGCTGGCGGCTCGTTCCTACGCCGCACAGGCGCCCCCTCCGCCTGAGAAGTTCGAAGTCTTCATTGATGACAAACCTGTGCAAGTAGCACCTGGTACCACCATCTTACAAGTTAGTACAGTGATAACTACAGCTCAATGATTCCAGATTATAATCTACACCTACAACATTATTTTAATCATCATTAATATAGTGTATTTTACTTATTTTTAAAAGTGTAGGTTCACCTAACATTCTCTTTAATTTTAATTCCTTTTACTTCTTTTAATTCTTTCAATTCCTATCAAAACAAAAATACAGCTTATTCAATAAATCAATTACTTTATATATGAATCAGATTAAATTTGACTGAGCTTACTCTTGTAAGCTATATACATTTAAGCTTTGTTTTATGTTTATAATAATTGAGAACCAATATGTATGTGTAGTGAGCAAATTCATCATATGAATTCCTTGAAAAAAAATCGAAAGGTATGAGGAACTGTAGATTTATGTCTATAGATCTGTTGTTTTAATTTTGTTTTAAACTAATTAAATTTTCTATCAGATTGTAAAATTTTGCTATGTCTGTATCAACTTGTGCATATTTTATTTTATCTTTATTCATATTTTTCTACTTTATCTTCACAGGCAGCTGCCCAAGTAGGTGTTGAAATCCCCCGTTTCTGCTACCATGAGCGTCTTGCCGTTGCTGGTAATTGTCGTATGTGTCTGGTAGAAGTTGAGAAGTCTCCCAAACCAGCGGCTGCTTGCGCTATGCCTGTTATGAAGGGAATGAGGATCAAGACAAATTCAGATCTAACGAGGAAAGCCCGTGAGGGTGTAATGGAGTTCCTACTTGTGAACCATCCCTTGGATTGCCCCATCTGTGACCAGGGTGGTGAATGTGACTTGCAAGATCAGTCTATGGCTTTTGGCTCTGACAGGAGTCGCTTCACTGATATTCATTTCTCAGGCAAACGGTAAGTGAACACCTTTGCAAGAAGTTGGCAGAAATATCCCAGCCAGCGATGATTTACTGGATTAGTTTTTCGTATTTTTATATAGCTTAACAAAGTAAATCAATATTATGTTTTTTATAAGTATGTAGGTATCTATGTATTTATCCCTGTACCTAAAGTTTTTAAAGTTATCAATTTTTATCAGTTTATTTTGTGTACTATGTTTTGTGTACTATGTTTTGTGTCTGCAAGTCTGCATCACCCTAAGGTTGACTGGCAGAACATGCCTATGGCATCAAGTCTGTCTTTGTGCAGTTTTTTTAATTTTGCATCAAGCATATTAAGTAAATAAATAATAAATAAAATAAAAAAGTGTGCATTTAAAGATTTTAAATTTTTAGTAAAAGTTTCATGTAAATCAAACACAAACTATTTAATTATTGCTTTCATGTGTACAAATTACAGATGTTATATTTTATAAGTAGGTTTCAACATGAAACCCTGTAAATGGTTCAATTAGTAAAATATGATTATGTGCATCATGTCAATACTAATATTGAATATAATTTTTATAATTGTATTAAAAAAAATTGTGGCTACCTCTTCCAGTGCTGTTGAGGACAAAGATGTGGGCCCCCTGATTAAGACCATTATGACCCGTTGCATCCACTGCACGCGTTGCATTCGGTTCGCGTCTGAAGTAGCTGGCGTGGATGACTTCGGTACTACTGGCAGAGGCACAGAAATGCAGGTTATTATTTTGATTATTTAAAATAGTTACACATATTGCGAGGCATGCACTCCTTAATTTATGAAGCATGCGCCTTCGTGGTGCACACATTGTATGTAATGTATTATACATAGCTTATTTATGTTTTAGGTATAAAAGCAAGGCTATGAAGAAATGATAACGTAACATAGTAGAGATACTAAAATAAGGAATTTCTAACCATAAGAAAAATTAAATTAACTACTAACAAAAGTTCGCGAATCTATCTAGTATCAAGACTGGTGCCAATAACCCTCAACGTATCATAGTGAGCTAATTATTGAATATTTTATTTCGATAGGTTGGAACATACGTCGAGAAGATGTTCCTGTCGGAACTGTCCGGCAACATTATTGACTTGTGTCCGGTGGGCGCCCTCACTTCGAAACCCTACAGCTTCGCCGCACGACCCTGGGAAACCAGGAGGGTAAGTTATATACTACGCCGCTATGTGGGCGGGGGCCATACAATGCTTTGAGGATGACATCCATTGCTAAACAATTATAGATATGTAATAATAAAAAAGAAAACGAAGTTTTTAAAATGTTGACACAAACATAAGCGCTTAGAAAGCATTCAAAAGAAATTTATTAGGTACCTAAATTACCGCACTAAAACTGATTACCATGATTACACAAAATCATGTGAAAGGCATCATTTTCTGCAACTCCGCAAACGTCGTGAGATTGCGGATATTTTGTTCCTTTCACGAATTCTCACATCATCTTCCAGCCACTGTCCAGAATTACTAAATAAAATTAATATTTATACTCCAAGACATTCGTTGCGCCGCCCACCCTTTTTCGCCATTCCCTTGGTTGCTACTAACTATCGTCAGAACAGTTTCTTGTACCGCTCTTGTAACAATTATAACAAACTAATACGTAATCATGACCTTGATATAACTACTAGTAGCATATCTTCAATGAGAAAATTACTCAGTAAAATCATTGTTTAAATTAATTTGGTGCTAATTGACAGGTGACAATTTGATACGGAGCTAATCGACAGTTTTTATTTGTTCTTTCTATATAAGTACAAATATAGATTATATTTTGTTTTTCTTTTACCTATTATTTAGTGTGTATTCAGTTGCTGTACTTGGATTTAAGGGCTTTCGTTTCTTTTTTTACTTTGTTACTATCTGTGGAGACTTTTTAATGGCTTTTTATTAACCATTTAAGTTTTTATTTTTTATGTAATTAGCTGATAGTCTTCCTAAAAGTTATAAATAAAATAAAATAAATAAAATAAACATTTTGTTTCAGATTGATTCCGTAGATGTTTTGGACCCTCTGGGTAGCAATATCGTGGTTGCAACGCGTACGAATGAAGTGCTGCGTATTCTCCCGAGAACCAATGAGGTAAGATCTTTCTGAGAAAATATATAAGTTGTCTTTGTTCAGCAAGTAGGTACCCATGCCTGGCAAATGTATACCCCTTTAACATAAAAAAGGCCTCATTTAAATAATTTTACAGTATAATAAAACTCCCTTATAATCGTCATCGTTATCGTATCGTATCTTTGTCGTTTTAAATAAACAATTTCAATTTCAATTTAAATCGTAATTGGAAAGTAAAGAGTGTCAGATTTTTATGGTTATAATGTTACTGCCATATAATTAAATAAATATCTTCAAATAATGAGTTCTGAACATAATTGATCATTACAGGAGATTAACGAAGAATGGTTATCGGACAAGTCTCGCTTCGCGTGCGACGGGCTGAAACGTCAGCGACTGGTGACGCCCATGATGACGGACAGCCGCGGCAACCTCACGCCCGTGGAGTGGGAGGACGCCATTATAGCTACTGCGCGTGCGCTCAGAGACTGCCCGCCTAACAAGGTACTGCATCAAGTTAAACAATAGATATATAATTATTTATATACTAGCTTCCGCCAGCGGCTTCGTCCGCGTGATACCTTTATAAATTATAGCATATGTTACTCACTGATAATGAAGCATTCTGCTGGTGAAAGAATTTTTAAAATCGATCCAGTAGTTTTTGAGTTTATCCATTACAAACAAACAAACATACAAAAAATAAAATCAACAAAATTACAAGAATAATCATAATTATAGCGTACAAATAAAATAATGAATGAGTGATGAGTTAAAGTCTTAATAAGCTGGGATCCACCATACTTCAACTCCTACATACGGTGACCACTGCCACTGGCTTTTAGGCCCAATCATAGTCATATGGCGAAATAACTATCTTATTAAAGTTGCCAAAATACCCCAGAGGCCCAGACCCATAACGTATCAGTCAGTTACCATTTTGTATCATTAGTATCATCAATGTTTTGTCTATACACCGCGGCATGGGCATTTCAAATATTATATCCTATGCCAACATGATTTAAGTTGTGTTTCTGTGCAATAGAATCGGCACCATTGTTGTTCAGTGTTGTTGTCAGTGGTATCTAACTCGTAAAATGTTTCTTGTCTCCAGTTGTTGGCCGTTGCTGGTGACATGGCTGACGCAGAGTCCCTGATCGCACTCAAGGACTTGGTGAACAAACTGGGCTCAGAGAACACCTGCACCGAGCAGTACTTCCCACTAGAGGGCGCTGGTATCGACCTGCGCTCCTCATATTTGTTCAACACTAAGATCGCGAGTGAGTTACCTGTTACACGTCAACTACTAAATGACTGTAAAAGTTGAGGTTAAGAGCATTACACGACCGATCTTGTAACGAAGCAGTTCTTTGCAACGTGTATCCACCCAATTACAATGGAAACTTGAACGCAGTAGCACGCCATACTTGCGTTTACAGTGAACGAGCGTTTGAAGAAGAAGCTTCTGGAGACATAATACAAGAGCAGCCGCGCTTGCGTCTCGCTTTCATTGTCGGTTGCGTTAGCGATTAAGAGAACGCAAGGGTGAAAAAGCAATGGTTTCGTGACAATATTGCAACGGGTGGGATTCGGACTCACAACTTCGAACGCCAGTCCGACGCCTTAGCCTTTGGGCTATTACTGGTTTGACAAAGTAACACCTGAAATTATCTTTAATAACCTCTCTTTTATCATTTACCCTACAGATGTGGAGGAGGCCGACTTCGTGCTTCTAATCGGGACCAACGTACGTTTCGAAGCGCCGCTGTTGAACGCACGCATACGCAAGGCGTTCGTACACAAGGATACCGATGTCGCGCTCATCGGACCTAAAGTCGACCTCACCTATGATTACTTGGTAAGTTATTAAGTTATCAATAAGTTACTTTGTTATTTGATTATGGGTTAGTTGAAGAGCTAAATAGAAAGAGCTGCCTTATTGGCTCGGTTATACAGCCTGACAAGTTGGATGGATATCGTGCCATCTGTCGGTCAATAATAATCCATAATATAACGTAGCGTCACGCTTGTATTCCTCGAAGGATTGAGCAGAGATGTACACTTGACAGATTTTGCCGATTACCTTTTATATCCAATAGTGGGGCAAAGTTAAAAAATAAAACTTGGTTTTTATCAAGCAAAGATTCCAACATCTGGGATCTGTCAATATCCTACCAGAAAATTTTTGTTCAATAAAACGACCCGTTGATCTAACATGAGCGCCACTATATAATTTTGTTGTCGCATTATCTCGTGCGGAAACAGGTTTTTAGAGGCATTATCTCGTCTTGTTATAACGACAAACTTCTGTCCTGGCGCGCATGTTAGCCTAGCTGGGAACCGATCTCATTGGATCTCAGACGCGACATTCGCGTTTGCAGTCTCCAAACAAATAAGGATGTGATTGATGCATATAATTGATGAATATTTATTTATCTCCCAGCACGTGGGCGACTCAGCATCTGTAGTAAAGGACCTCGCGGCCGGATCGTCCTCGCACGAGGTCATGAAACGTTTGGAGACTGCCAAGCGGCCCATCGTGATCCTGGGAGCCGACCAGCTGAAGACGCCCGAGGGATCAGCCCTGCTTGCGTACACGCAGGAGCTCTCGCTCAGGTTGCAGGACAAGCTAGAGGATAAGAACTGGAAGGTATGTTTTTTTTTAAATATTCCTAGCAGTGTAAGTTGCATATGACTGGTATTCCTATAAGCAGGCTAAACATGCTGGCGGTAAGAGTGGTTGCACGTTAATAGCCAGGGAACACGCCGGGAGTTCGAACTGTAAGCTTTTATGTAGTTAACGGCCTTATTGCCGCTTCAAAAGTGTCTAGCAGTGTAGTATTAACAGCTTTTATTGTCTCGGACGGTACTCTTTTTTGGATAAGGAGAAGTGGTTTGATTTTTCTTTTGTTTTTGGATGTCGATACGTAATATTTTTATGATCCACAAATCCAATATTTAAAAATCACGAATGTAAAACGTTGTCTGGAACATGAATTGATAAAATTAACTGTCTATCAATATTTACATCTCCAGGTGTTGAACGTGCTGCAGCGCACTGCGTCACAGGTGGCGGCGTTAGACCTCGGCTACCAACCCGGTGTGGGCAAGGCTTTGGAAGGCGGACCCCAAGTGGTGTACCTGCTGGGAGCCGACAGCGGAGTGGTGTCACGGGACCAGCTGCCCAAAGGCGCTGTTGTTATCTACCAAGGTTAATAGAAATGTACCACTGACTACATCAATTTATAAATATCTATTCTATACATCTTCATATGAATTGCTTTTTCAACAAAGAAACCCAACATATTTTTGTAGTGACTTGCAGTGTCGTAACTAGAGTGGGTGGCATCCGGAGCGAATAAACACGGTGTCACCTTCTTAAGATAAGTAGGCGAACAATGGTAATTAGTATTTTCTTAAATTTAGGTTTAATTTTTGCAACAGTTTGCATTGCATAATTCTCCGTTTGGACTGTTTCTGGCAATATGGGGTAGGTTTGCTAATTGTAGCAGTCTTTGCCCATTATGTTCGTAGCAAAATATCATCGTTATTTCGGAATATCTCTACCTGTCGTTCCCCACTTAGGTCCAAATATGAGTATCCGAAAGTACTGTTCAGTATTCTTTTACCAAATTAGCAGGTTCTTGCTATCTGGCTGGTGACAAAAACTTTCATGTCTCAAACTTGACATAATTAATACGAAAGCATGCTAATGAATGGTCAGGATTTATAATTACTCAACTAATCAACTGCGCGATGATTTATTTAATTAATAAGTCGGTATTCATTTTTTTATTTATTTTTTACTTTTTTTTTACTTTTTATATTGGTAAGGCTTTTACATAAATAGGTCGTATTACCCAGGTCACCACGGCGACGTGGGCGCGGCGATGGCCGACATCGTGCTGCCCGGCGCCGCCTACACAGAGAAGCGCGCGACCTACGTGAACGCCGAGGGACGCGCGCAGCAGACGCTGGTAGCGGTCACACCGCCCGGCAAGGCCAGGGAGGACTGGAAGATCATCAGGTAACTCCCGCAGTCTGTCCAGCGGTGGGCTGCGATGTGCTGGGCCTGACGTCTTTGAGATCTGGGGAGCTATTCTGTTCGACCGTAATTCGTTAAATTTCGCATGAAATACTTAAGAAATAGAAAGATTTTTTTTTTACTAATATTTATTGTTAGTAATATGTAGTTGGAAAAAACAATTATAGCTTGTAATTGTGCATCTGTTTTTTAACTGTTTCTAACATCAAATTTTAGCTTTCTGCACTTTTCCTCCATATAAATTTTAACTATGCCAAATCTCACACTGCTCTGTTCGCGCAATATGTTAAGAGGTACAAAGTTTTCTCTTCACGTATTAATATATAGTTTTATAGGAAACAACCGATAAATTTTCGCGATATCAGTTTTGGTCCCATAGTAAAAGTAAGTCATAATGAGTACAATAACACACACAGTTTTTCGGATTTATATACGCTTTCAAATTAACAGTGTATTATAAATGATAATATTGTCGTCCACAGGGCTCTATCAGAGGTAATAGGCGAGCGTCTCCCGTACGACGACCTGGACGAGATCCGCGACCGCCTCAGTCAGATCAGCCCCGCGCTCGTGGCGTACGGCGACGTTCAGGACAACAACTACTTCGCGCAGGCGCGGGCACTCGCACAGGTATGTACTACAACTACAATGATGCCAACATTAAATGGCTTACGGATGTAAGGCAAAAATTCTGTGCTGCTAAAATTTGTCATATTGATTTGGCGTCAATACACGTGATGCCTGCACACACAGAATGACACGATAATAATAATAAAAAAAAAAAAAAATGTACATAAAGAAAAAACACGATACAGAGCACATGTATACGGCAGGTTGTACAACAGAGTCTTAGTATATAATTGTCTCATTTCCGGCCCCTAAAGTACGATGTAAAGAGAGACTGCGCTGCAATTACTCTTACACGCTAGTGTATTATAGGGGCTCAGATAACGGAAAGCGGAGCGCAAAGCGGCGCGCAACGCAGAGAAAGGCTCGTATCTCCGTTCATGGAGAGCGAGCGAGAGAGCGACACAGCAGTGTTAAATATTTGAAATAATCAACTTATACAAATTACTTATTTTTCAGAGCCTCCAGAAACCGGTATCAGGCAAACTTGACGTTAAGCTGAAGCAACTAGAAGACTTTTTCATGACCGACACGATCAGCCGCGCTTCACCTACCATGGCCAAGTGCGTGCAGGCCGTACTTAAACAAAAACAGTCGCAGTACTAAATGACACGTCTAGAAGCATAACACACTTATTCCTAATTTAAAACGAATTCTTAAAATGGAGATAATCTCCTTTATATTGATCCGGTAATTACCTTATTCATACAAATACGTATTATAATGCTTATAAATATTGGGTATTCAGGGAATTTGTGTGTTGTACATTATATTAAATCTTTAAGAATATATTCCCAACTTTTGGCGCTTGAGTTTTGTGTACTACCGACATTTTTTGTATCGGTACAGTTTAACAAAAACTATATATTTTGGTCGGCTATTAGTGCAGAAAACTCAAGTGATTAAGGTTGATTTTAGGGTAATTATAAAATTTCTATTTTGCCTTTCTGCAATCATTTTTACGAAGAAAATACTATAGAGATGCAGTGTGTAGTCGAGCCAAGTTACCTTCGTACCTCAACAGATATAATAATTAAAAAATTACGTTCGACTGCACATACTTTGTGATTTGTAGCTATTTATTTTGTTATTTAATAGATAAGCATAACAGTGTTTACAACAACTAAATATCAATGTATTAAATTATTCAGTACTCATTAGTAGAGGGAATGAAGATGTGAAAACCGATGGAAACTTGAATGTAAGGACAGATGTTTGTAAATAGTAATGTTCGTAGCTTAAAATAAAATGTAGTATAATGATTGTCGAATTTGCTTTTTATTTCTAACCCAAAATTTATATATAAATAGAAAATTTTCAATAGTAATGGGGAATGGGTAATGTAGCAGCGTTCAATCCGTTGTATTTCCTGTATTCCTGAAATAAGTGGAAAAGCATATTAATAAATATTTATTGATTAAAAATTTTATGCGGCGGCGCTATTATTAAGAATCACGCACATCGACAAAGAAAATGGTAAGTTAATTTTATGTATGATACCAACATCAACAACTTTCCTCCCTGGCATTTTGTACTTGCATTCTCTCAGAATGTCATCAGCGTTCCGCTTGAACAGCTCGTGTGCTGCGCCCGCGCCGGTCCAAGGCGTCGGTTCCTTCTCACGTCGTTTCAGCGCTGCGACCAACTTGTTGCAGGGACCGAAGAATGGTGGTCGTACTTCTGCTTCTAGTGAATAACAATACTGGTGCATGTGGTGTATAGGTATATTGTTTTTATTTATTTTTATAATTTTAAGAACCACCGAACCTCCTAACAATATTTTGTTATACTCTGGATCATTGAAATCATGACATTTAATTTAAATAAATAAATTATCGCTGTCACTCATCATAGCTTACGCCTGTTCCTACTTCTGAGAATCGGCCCTTCTCTCTGATAGAGAGACGGGGCTTTGGTCCGCCACGTTGGCCGAGTATGGATTGGTAGAAGTCTTCGAATGTTTTGTTCTAGGATTTTCCGGTTTTCTTCACGATGTTTTCTTTTACCGATAATAATATAATAAGTAAATAAATCCAGCCCATTACTGTCCCACTATTGGGCACGGGCCTCTTCTCGGAATGAGAAGGGCTAGGCCTTAGTTCACGACGCTGGTCTGCTGCGGGTTGGCGGACTACACACACTAACTAGGACTTTATGAGGCCCTCCCAGGTGTGCTGGTTGGATCAAGATGTTTTTCCTTCACTGTTAATGCAAGTGATAATTAAATTGTGATCCGCACATCAATTCGAAAAGACGAGGTGCGGGTCGGTTACGAACTCAGACCCTCCTGCATGGAAGGCAAGCGTTCAACCGCTAACCTATAAGAAATCTATAATATTATGAGTTCTAAAATATACGTTACCTTCTGTCTTAGTTTCAATGTCATCTTTTCCTTTCTTTACCTTTCCTTCTCTATCAGATTTAACAATGAAGCTTTGTCGGTCGCAGAAGCATTTGTTGGAGCATTGTCTTAGGCGCACGTATTCAGCCAAAGTTTTGTTGATCTCTGCTGTTGACACTTTTTTATCACGGTCTTGTCGTTCTTTTTCTATAGATCTTCTTTCTCTCTTAGCAGCTCTGAAAAGTCGAGCAAACGGCTTTGATTTTCTTTTGAAGCCTACTTTTTAAATATTTTTGGTCTAGGAGTCTAGGATGATTTACCACTTGGCTTCACGTAGCCGTACTTTGTCGTAAAATAAAATAAGAAACAAAAGGCAACATAAGTAGCAATTAATACCTACACCGTTTTTCTTACTTTCATGCAGGGTAATCACGATGCACGCTCGTAATCGTAATCGACTCGATTTTGAAACTACAAAAATGTTCATTGCGTTGTTCTAATTGTCGGGTGGAGTGATTATAAAAGCTTACCGCGCAATGTAGTGCGTTGGACTGTCAAAATTGAATCGATTCCGATTGCGAGTGTGTATCGTGATTAACCTGCAGGTCTGTGTAAAAGTGTCTACGAACGGCACAATTTGGCTCACGATCAGTAGGACAGATCTACCTTATTACAAAAGATGGTTTAAAGCAAGTTTAGTAAAACCCAAGTTTTAAACATAGCCGTAACTTTCTAACGTCATATAATAAAAAGAGTCGGGACTATATTAAAACCTGGGTTTTATAAGACTCGTGTTATACCATCTTTTGCAATAAGACAGGACAACACAGTTGACAACACAGTTGTTGCAGTGTTCGTTGTGCATGAGCTTGTATTGTTATCAAAATGTGATCTTTATTCCAAATAGTCAGCAATGCCACTATTATAAAGATAATTTTATTATATCTTAACCTTTCTTCTCCTTTCTTATTACTCTTTTCGATGAAGGTATCGTAACGTCTCTTTTCTTCTTCTTGGCTTTGTTTAAGTATATCGTAATTCTTTTTTGTTATTACTGGATCCTGTGTTGCCTTGTTGATCTGCACCAAAGACATTAAATTATAGGTAGGTTTAATCTCTTTGATCTGCACCAAAAGATTTGTATGGATTAGAAAATTGTGATTGTGCACTAGCTGTGCCCGCGACTTCGTCCACGTAGAATAAAAAAATAAGTAACCTAAGTTACTGTTTATAACATCAGCTACCTGCCAGTGAAAGTCCAGTCAAAATCGGCCCAGCCGTTTCGGAGATTAGTCGGAAGAAACAGACAAACATTTTTTTTTAATTGTCTTTTTGGTATAAATACGTTTTATATGCATTTAGTAAAAAGTTGTTATTTTGACATTACAAACACTTAAATTTTATTTATTGTATATTTGAATCATAAAGTTATTATTCTAGTAATAATAACTTTATGATTTGAATAGACATAGATTTGGAAGTTACATAAGCAACAAGGAGAATGTTTCATAAATCCCCTGATATTTCAAATACGGTCATTTTTGACCAAAGATACTGAAGCTTGTCGGTAGGTAGTAGGTAATATAGACTAAAGGAAATGAAGGATGAAAGCCAGTGCGATGGATCGCGAATATGAATGAGGAGTTCACGACAGCTAAAAATCGAGACGCATGGACTTCCCATGAGAAAACCATACCCAACAAAGGTCAAAACACAGATGTTTAAAAATTTATTGACGAAGAAGAATGTAACTAAGTATTATAATAAACAATACTGAAATGAAATGACAATAATTATATTATCAATGCTTTCTATACTTAACTTACCCGTTGAAGAACTTTTTTAATTTTACACTTTAATGTCTCTTGCTCCTTACGACATTCTTCTATTTTAGCACAGTATTCTGCTTCCCACTTAGCTCGTTCTTGTTTCGTCTTTTTGTGATCAGCTGCATATTGTTCTAGGGCTTGTTTTTCTAACCGCTTAATATTATTCTGTGGAACAACGGACGGTAGTCTTACTACCTTTACAATCTTGCACTTCTTGAGGATTCTCAGGATTGACAAGATTTCTTGGTTTGGGATCAATTTTGGTATCTGGGAGTACATTACAGACATTTGCCTTTTAAAAAAAAAAAATCATGTATCAAATTCTAGTAGTGGCTTATTGAGAGCAATATTGTCCTTGGCTGTTCTGTATTAGCTTCTCTTGTTTATTTAACTTTAGCTGATTAACAACCATAACGTTGTAAAAGTTCTATCTATTACGAAGTTCCCCTGGCTTTTACCATCTCATCCAAAACGAGAAACCTTTAACATAGCTTTACCTCCGCCTCCTGTTCACGATCAAGCAGAGATTTCATGAGTTGTGCATCTTCAAGATCTGCCAGCTTTTCTTGTTCTTTGGCTTTCGCTTCATCTTCTTTTTGCTTTTCATACCTAGGAACAGGTTTTATTAAGATAAACTCATGAAATTCTATCAAATCGAATGATTCCAGTCGTTTTCCGGCCAGACAAGTAAAACCAAGAACGATATTTAATCAGTCTAAGCCGCTATTTGTGTTTTGAACGACTTGTTTCGTAGTAGAAATACATGAATTGTTAAGTAAGTACCTATCTACAATAGTTTACTTACATTGCTTTATTTTCTTTTGAATTTTGCACTCTCAAACATTTCTGTTCCTCTTCCTTAGCTTCTTCATTTTTGTCTAAGTCGAATGAACAAAACGTCACGGTCTTTTTCTGTTTCTGTTCTGTTTCAGCTCCCTTCTCTTGTATTTCTTTCTTGAATTGGATTTGAGCATCTCTTTCTTCTAACGCCTTGGATTCAAGGAGGGCACTGTAAAATTGAACCCGTCAGTCAAGTGACGAAACGTAGGTAGACATTCGTATTGTTCAGAATTATGGATTTTTGTGAACCTTGGAGCATTGGTATGTTTATGGAATATTATTTATGGTCCTACTTTATTAGCGAAGGCTATTTCAGAGGTTATTATAGTACTTATCATAAGAACAACTTTTACTCTGGGACCAAAATAGAAATCGCGAAAAAAGAAATTTGCTGTTCCATACATTTTGTCGAGTAGGTACTTAATAATATTAAATAATTTTTATGGTTCGGCAGATATTTTCGCGATTTCATTGTTGGTCCCATAGTAATAGTTGTTGATAATGATGAGTACTATATATACCCCAAAGGACCTCCGCTAGTAAAGTGGACCCTATTTTATGGAATATAATTACCAACATATTCTACTACTTACTATTGTTCGCTGAATAAAGTAATGTAATAAAAATATAATGCTTAAAATGCCATTATATAATTATAATATCGATTTATGCAAGAGGTTATTCTTTAAAAAGGAGCTATAAAAAGTAGCTAACATGGACCATTCGTTACAGTCAGTATGGGATATTAAAATATTATTAAATACGACTTTGTTTCTTTGTTTGGAAAATACCTTAACAGTTTTTTGCCATAGCAGCTTTCATCAAAGATCCTCTGTTTCGCCTTTTGTATGGTTTCTGTGGTGTTACTATTTACTTTCTCCTTCACAAATGCTTTGACTGCAGCTATATCATTGGCGCGTTGTTCTTCTTTTTGTTTTTTTATTTGTGCTACACAACCCTGAATGTTATACATATAATATGTACATATTCATAATGTTATTTTTATTTAAATACGTGTGTATTTCAGATACCTAACTACTTATACGTTGCCGAGAAAAATAATATCGTCAACTGAATTCTGTTATGTTTCAGAATTCAATGCCTCAGCTCGGTATGTCCCAATGTTCCTGTATGTACAGGGTGTAAGTGACCATCGTAACCAAAACTGATACAATGGATTCAGTACATGATTCTGGCCCAATAAGCGAGAAAATCTTGCGTCGGTCTTTTAATAGTTTTATGACGGTATTTTTATTTAGTTAGCCATAAAAACTGCGAATATAATTGTAAAATTTATATTTTTATTCTTGTGCTACATACTTGTTCAGTATCCGGCCAAGTTCTGATCCATGCCTGTGACTTCTCTATCATCGATTTAATGTGTTCATTGTCCTGCTGCGAAGGTTCTTCTGGGGGACCCGCTTGCTTCTTTAGTCGGTTCCATTCGCTTCTGGGAAGAACTAATTTGCTAGGACCTCCTGTAGGATTTCTATAAAAATGCATTTTTATTTATGTTTTGAGTGAAGGTTATCGTGGCTACGAGATTGTCCTGTTTCGATTTTTAAAAGTTTGTTTAGGAATTACCTACTCAGTAACTATAGCAGACCGGGTTTATAATAACTGTTCCCGGTACCTATATGGTTACAGGCTCGCCCTCTAGTGGTACTAGAGTAGTAATAACCTAGTACCTACCTATCTACCTATCTATGATTATTGTTACACCGTAAACTACCCCTCTCTTTTAACCTGCAAATCTATCCATCCCAAGATTATCTGGCAGAAATTGCCAAATGCGATAAGACGGGCGGACCATCTCTTTTTCTATTTATTGTATCTTTTCTGCTCTTTCTCGTGTACAATAAAGTTTATTGGATTATATTATAATAATATAGATGGTCTAAATAATACATTAAGTGACGAAATATAGACTTTAGTAATGTTCTCGGCCGCAGGTGTCCGGTTGTGATTACAAAGGTACTTAGCCAAAAAACACTCGGCACATAATATTTTATGGTGGAGGCGTGCTTGCCTTCTATCAGCTATTAATGTGGTGTGCGAGTGCGACGCGACGCGGTATGCTTTTGATTACCTCTTGAGAGGCGTGTAATAATTTTATTGGCTTACCTCATTTGATAATTTTATATTTATCAAGTAGAACATATCAAATTGGCAGAGTTCTAAGAAATCGATTGTTTTGTCTGCAATATTCTAACCCTTTAGGCCATTTGGACAATGAATTGGAATTGGAACTCATGCATTATAAACGACGAACTGATAGACGCTAGCCTGACACACACGAATAATTGTTTCGGTGTTTATTTGAATTTATGTAACTGGACTCGAGAAAACTGGGAAGTCGTGAAAAACCCAGTAATATTTTCTATGTGGTCTCGGTTACAAATCGTCTGTCCCGGTAATGTCCCGTGGGTATCGTAGAAGCCAATAGGTGTCATCAGTATCAGCCACCTGTAATAAAGTGGTCGATCAGGCTACCAAGCGTAGTAGATATTTATCATGACCAGACACTACTCCCTCAGGACCATTGTTGCTGTGGCTATTTGTGGGGAAAGGTGATATTTAATCAAAAAGAATCTGTTTTAATAATGACTCTAGGTTTTCTCCTGTGATTGACCTCGCGAACAAGTATCATAAGTACACTACTATTTGTTTTGTGCAGGAATCGAATCGGCGACGCGTAGTGCAGAAAACCAATCGCTTAGCCAAATCGCGAATCAAGCCGTCAATTGTATGAACTAGTTAGCTTCGAAGTTAGTTAATGTCAAACATTACAAAATATCCTTCGTTTTTATATATTCGGTATTTTTTGCGCTTCCCGATTGCCTGTAAAGTAACAGCCTCGTAGCAATAGGTATATGGGTACACCCGAACATTTACTTACCTACAGACAAACCACAGTCTCATTTAGGTCGACATCAAATGAAGATTATTCTTTCATGTGGTTATTTAGGTAAACATTTAGCTCTTTGATACTAAGTTTTATTTCGAGCCGGATGGCGTTAATTAGATTAAATAACCGCTATGGAGTGGGATAGGAAATTGAGCGGCGCGGTGGACGGGCACCATTGGAGGCGCCGCGCCGTGTCGGACTCATTCGTCACTGTCACCCCACAGCGCTGTTTGCAGTATATTTTTGCATAAAAATAACTTATAACACTACGAAGTGCTGTGGAAATGATAAATTGTTCAAAGTCCTTGTATGCGCGAAATGTGATTATGCTGTAGGTAGGTACCTACCTACAGAGTTTAGAGTAGGTACTACTGGGTAGGTATATTATTTTGTTCAGTTATTGGTAGTAAACATTTAACGGGATGTTAAACGAACATAAATAACGACAGTTTAACGTTTATGTCTACTTTCATAGTATCTTAGATACATGATAAATGGTAAGTACCTACCTACTGGTACTACTGGTACTTGAAGATTATAATTTATTGTTTTTAGGATTCCTGGTTCTATGAACTTAATTTGACCCACCCATCCACCGGAACATTGTACGCAATCTCTATCCCCTTCATTCTCCGTTCAAATTGTTTCTTTACCTCCTGACATGTAGGTACTCGTAATAAAGGCGGTATGCACGTGTTGATATCTCTAAAGCGATTGTGGAAACGCGTCGAGTGGGACAGATAGACGACACATAAACAAAACGCTCGCCCCTCGCGATTCGACACATGTGAGCTTCGCCCGTCACTTTGTAACTGTCCAAACTTTTTATGCATGCCTGGTACCCGATCAACTATATTTCAATTGCAGTATTTGTGTAGACATTGGTTTATAAATGAGTAATGCGCTGATGTGTGGTCTTGG
Source organism: Allophyes oxyacanthae (assembly GCA_932294325.1). Lineage (NCBI taxonomy): Eukaryota > Metazoa > Arthropoda > Insecta > Lepidoptera > Noctuidae > Allophyes > Allophyes oxyacanthae. The sequence goes on from OW028625.1 coordinate 4,505,100, forward strand.
AATAGGCCCACCCTTTACTTGCCGTTAAATGATTATTATGAGAAGGATGAGCCTGCAGCAATGTTGAAATTTATGTTCAGAAAGCTATTGTGAGATCACTGTTCTAGGTAGGTAGATGTGTGGTCTGATTATGAAAATACAAAGCTTTTTAACCGATTTTAAAAAACGAGGAGGGTCTGAATTCGACTTTGTTTTTTTTTAATATAATATATATTTGTTTACCGATATATTGGCTAATTGTAAACCGATTTTAATTATTCTTATTTTGTTTAGTAAAAACGAGTATTCTCCAGAGGTAGTCCCATTTAAATTTGGTGAAGATCTGATGAAAACCTTCGGAGATATACAATGGAACTCTTCAATGGATAACAGCAAATCACTTGCGATATCTGTAATCGCATTTTTATGTAGGTATTTTTCTATTGTTTATTCCACTCAAAATTGTAAAAACCGACTTTAAAAAAAAATGCATAAAATAATTTTCCTAAAAACTTAACAGCTTCAGAAGACGGGGTCTTTAATTTCACCAAAACACCTTAGCTTGGCAGGGGCACCGACTTCAGAAGCTGTTATGTTTTTTAAGACAATTATTTTACCAATACTTATTAGAACTGTTTGGTGTTTCTGTAGCGATTTTTACTTTTCATGTAAGAACCTATTGCCTGGTACCAACCAGGATTTTAATACGTGAGTATGCATTGCTGTGTGGTCTTAGTTACGAATAGGACGTCCTTTCTTGCAGTGAACGTCATAAAAAAGCAGTAAAGCAACAAGAGGATCCGAAGCAGCGTTACCTGAAAACTATAAAATATACTTTAGGGAATCTGAAAAGCCAATTGATATCTGATAATTAGGAAACACCAATCACAGCCTTCAAAGATTGATAAATAGGTAGGTAGATAGTTATGGTTAGAGCAATGACATTTTACAAAGCCAAATGAACTTGATAAGTTGTACCTACCTTAGAGTAAGGACCTTACCAAAGTAACTATTACTCTAAGGTACCTACAGTCCGTTCATTGTAAAAAGTCCTTTCGATCAGGAGTTGGTAGAACTGAAATTGTATTGAGTTATATTGAAATGTTGAGATTTAATTCACTACAAGTTATCCTGTATAATATCTTAATGCTCATTATTTTTAGAAAAATGGCCCTGTGAAAGTAATTTTTTAAATTCATTGCTATTTCAGGCCTAAGGATTCGACTTTTTACAGAAGACGGACTGTATAGTGGACGGTGGATTTTTGTATGGCGGATGATGGTGATGTAACTCATAATCGCACGTGTCAGTAGAAGACGGATGCATAATGCAAATAACAATTTGATAGAATAAAGCCGAGGGGTTTTCACATCCGTCAGGTGCACACAACTCTTATTTGAAAACACGTCTAAAGAATGCATTGCTTCGAAATAGAAACGAATAGAAGTGAAATACACATCGAATTGAACGCCGTTTCCTAATAAGTCCTGGATGTTGTGTTAGTAGATCGAGAAACTCGAGGCAATTGTAGTGCTAATGCCGCTAACAGCTAGCACCATTAATAAAATTGTTAGTTGCTTGTGCTACTAATAATGGATTTACATTGGATGTCCTAATTAACGATATTTTGGGAGAAGCCTACCAGTTCTTTACTACAATCAAATTTGGGTTTTTTTTTTTTAAAAGGTTTTATGTAATGTAAGTAATTACGACGATAAGTTACTCAAGCTGGTAAGCTCTGGTGATTCCCTGTCCTTGCTACACTTGTTTTCAATACTTATTTAGAAAACTAATGTGTCCCACGCAAATCGTAGAAGCTAGCTGAGAGAAACGGTCTACTATGTAACAAAATACTTCCCCTACAAACTCAACTGAACTACAACATAAAAATTACGCTTCAGTATATTATTTTTTCCGAAAGGTTTCTGCCCTTCAAAGAATACGCAGATTAAACTTTAAAATAAATAGTTATCGGTTATCGGTGTCGGTTATAGGTATCCAACTGTTATATAGAACTGAAATGAAAAAATGTGTACACCATAGAAATAATAAGTAGGTATTCCCCTATTAATAAGTCTATGGTGTACACAACAAAGTTTTGAATCTGAAGTAGTGTCACAGCCGCTCTTTTTCTCATGAAGATTTTCCCTCAGGATTTTCCTGCGAAAAAGAACATTATTGGGTGTGTAACAAGTTAACAACCAGCCAGCAATTAGAGATTCCTATGATACCTGTCAGAACTCTTTCGTTCACTCTAACAGTTTCAAATAAGTACTTTAATATAAAGCAACCAGCAACATACTGCCGCATGCCGCTGCTGTGTTTGCTTGAAGTTAATTTTAAAAAAGTGGACGTTATGTACGATCCTTAGACACAACTATGAAAAAGAAATAGCCGCTCTATAAAATAATACATAACATTTTTGAATGATTTCTTATTAGCTTTACATTTGAAAATGCAGTAGGTAGACGGCATCTAAGCTTAGGTATGTAGTCGGTAGCTTCAGTGCGCTCTATCGGAAAGCCGTGAGATACGTCTTCGTGACTGGCATGTAAATTTATTCATGAAAGTGTGTTCCTATGCATTGATACAGATCTTCGCAATAAAAATAAAAATGTCTTTGTACATCATGTATTAATGCATGAACACATGTTATGTAGGTCAAAGTTGCAGGAGCGCCAATTTATGTGCTTTGTGCTACAGTGTTATCAATTTTATTTAGTGTTAGTAAATATTATAGTGTTTTGTAAAACACTGTCTAGATATAATAAATATTATTTTGTTAACTCTACTTATAAGAAACAGTGGTATTGCCTTCAAAAAATAAAATTAGGATACAGTCGCGATTAGATACATAGAGAATCTTCTTGAATAGAACCAAAAACCCTCAGGACTAATAAATAAGCTAAAAACAAGTCTGAGCTAAAACCAAGCATAACTGCAATAATTTGTAAAGTAGGTAGGTACCTAATCAAAGCAAATTAATTTGAATTCAGAAAATATGAACATCCCATCAACATTGTCTTTAATTCAAATCAACGTGTTATGATTTTAAACAAGAGTAGTGTTAAATTAAAGCTCCCACAGACAAAAAATAAAACCCATAATATTCTTTTTTAAATTTAAGTTTAGTTTCGTGTAACTAGTGAAGCGTAGTGTATTGCCTGGCGCCACTCCTCTCCACTGGCTCAAGTGGAGTCGTTCTGTCCGTTTGTTCCACGTTCATTCGTTCGTAGCACTTGACTTTCAGCAGGTAGCCGATGCTAACAAGGATCGTGGGCATTCTTCAGTTGAGTTTGAAAGAACACGGATTTATTGGTAGAATTATTTATTATTCGTTCTTTTGACTCCGTAACTTATCAAGATATTATGACTAATGTAAAATAATATTTTTATTAAAATATTTTACGGAGAAACTATTTTAGTATTTTTTTATATTCATACTAAATTCAATTTTAATTTGCTTTATTATGAAACTAGCTACTTAGTTAGTCTCTATACTAGAACTCCAACATTATTAGACGTACAAAATCATAAATCCCATAAGAAAACACTTTAAAAAAAAACCGCGTAGCAGTTTATTACCGCTCTGTAGCTGAACAAAATTGGTCACATCTGTGCACTGTTTAAATTAAAAGTAATTTTCTTATGCAGAATTAATTAATGACTAACGAGCTCAATAGGGTTCATCAGGCGGAAGCGTTGGACAGAGATAGCTGTATACACTTGAACGTACGAGGAACGAAGACGGAATGTGTAGAAGCTGAGTTGAATGAATTTATGCCGGTCTATTTAGTAACGCGTCAATTTGGCGCGAGAAAGGTTGTGGGGGAGGTTACACTGGAGAACTAATGAAAAGCGCGCGAATTTTATATCGCGTATAGTGAAAGTTGAAAATTAAAAGTGAAATAAAAAATATTTTTGGTTTTAGTGTATTTCCGCAGAAGGTTGACTGGTGATGCGAAATTAGTGTTGTGTTGTGATGATATTTTAGTTATCTAAAATGCAGAAGACAGATTAGGAACAAACAATAGAGATAAGACATATCCGGGAGTACGTTTTGAAGACACGTGAGATGAAACGGGCTGAAAATAACCTGCACAAGCACATATCAGAAATAACAACACTAGGCTGATATCAGTAGGTACTTACACACTTCATAATATTTTTTAATCACATACCTACCTACCTATTTTTTCTGACTAATAAATGTAATGTACTCATATAATTTTATCAAAAGAAACTGAAAATAGATAGCTGCAATCTTCAAGTTTTCTGAATAATTTTATTAATATTTCATAAAATCTTAAAAAAATACACGAGTATACTTGTCTGCTTCCTTGTGATTTAATTATCTAAAGAAAATTTTGCTTTGAAGTTTTTAATGACAAAAATTTCGTAATAAATCATAGAAACATATGTTAGATCTAAGATTTCTTAATTCGTCAATTCTGAAAAATATTGCTTTATGTCGTATCATAAATGTTTTCGGTTATTCCAGTTCTGTTAATGAGTCAGCGACTAGGGCAATTTAATTTAAAAAATAGTAGTACCTATATTTTGTCGTTTGTTGATAAAGCTTTTATTTTATCTTTTCTACATTTTATTGACCCCAAAAATATAAAAAAGTTCAATGGACAGTTGAAATTCCTCTTATACAAATATTTGTGCAGATTGCATCAATCTAATAAAATTAGCGATTACATAATGTTTTACTTTGTATTCAAAAACTTTTATGAGACAATATAAATACGCATATAATTATATTTTTTTCTCTTATCTAATTAACATACTTATTTTCACGCTTACTTGTTTCTTTGGAAGGCAATCGTATTAGTTGCGTCTCAGGGAGCAATAAAAAGTAAAGTTTAAGATCGTTATAATGTGCAAGCAGTGGATTTTTTGTCCATTGTCTATGATACCTAAAATATTTCTATTATTATGAAAAGGTATCGTTAGCTAGCTCAGTAGAGTGTAAATCGCTTTAGATATTCAAATTCTAAATTTGAAAAAAATTCTTGCCGTTACTTATGCTTTCTTCTACTTGAGAATATCCTAAAACTAATAAAGAATGGTTTCAAATAGCAATTAAAATTAAAAATAATAATATAAAAAAGTAAAAATGGACTTTAAAAATCTAAAACATATATATAAAATAATTAACAGCTTCTGAAGGCTTTCAATTCTTCAATGCACCTTAGCTTGGCAGTGGCACCGACTTCAGTTTTAGTATTTCGACGTCGATTTTTTCTTTTTTTAGGTTTATTATTTTACTTTTGTATTTTGAGTGCCATAAAAAATACAAAAACAAGTGATTACAGCAATCGCGAGTGATATGCTGTTATCTATTGAAGGGTTCCATTATCTATCTCCGAAGGTCTACATCGGACCTTCTCCAAATTTAAATGGGACCGCCTATGGAGCCTCTTTAAAAAAAAAAACATTAAAATCGGTGCAAAAATCGCAGACATCGTCGAAAAAAAAACATACAGTCCAATTGAGAACCTCCTCATTTTTTGAAGGCGGTTAAAAATGTCTAATATCGTTTGACATGACACGGCACAGACTACTAATCTCTACATGAACCCACCAGCCAAAGGCATAAACTTTTTAATTTGCATTAGGGAAATCCAAGTTTAAATTCCTTCGCAAATATTTATGCGGGTTGCTTTAATATTCTCAAAGACAAACTTCTAGACAACACTTTACAGCGTAAAAGCCTAAGTTTACTTGAAGTTTGAGTCCGTGTAGAGCGATAAAGCATTTTTATTTTAGTTTGGTGGATTCACACGGTCCGCCGGCTTGTGTTTGATTTGTGCGAAAAGTTCGGCGGACGAATGTGAACGCAAATGTTGCACGTAGCACACATTAATGCGAGCACATGTTATTGTGGCCGCTTACATGTGTTTTTGTACATTTGCTACAGTCATACGTTTTTGATACGCCGACAATTTAATTAGATTTTGAAAATGTAGGTCGCGCTCGTAGGCAATGCTGGCTGATTAAATTAAAAGGAACACGGGTAAAAAAAATAAGAAAAAGAAAATATAACGCGGCCCGTGTTCTTTTTTCAAAGGCTGTCGCTGGCGGGAAAATGAAAATATTTTTCAGTCAGTGATCATTAATTTACTAATGATTCTGTTATCCGGTTTGGTCCTTGATGTCATTTACGGTCTGTTTCTTTCTTCCGCTCTTTTTTAACACCTACACTTTTACCGAAATTAAATACAGAAAAACGGACAGCTTCATTTTGTGTCTTGATTGTGACTTACAAATTGGATTAATTAAAGGTAATTATTTCATAAAAATTCTCATGAAATCCTCTTACAAGTTGACATCATTCTGTACAAGTTTTTACAGTCTAATAAAATGTTCAATTACGCGTGTCGATGTAAACTACCGAATATTTCTGTGCTTTATTACATTTAATCAAGTGCAACGTTCGGCCGTGTCGTACTTGTAAACGAGAACGCGCGCTAATTAGTCCCAACACGGCGATAAAGGCGGTAATGTGATAAATTAACGACTGTTCCTCACACCGACTTTGATATCAAAAGCTTACGTTACACGCTGTAGGCTCATAAAATACTATGTTTAGACACTAATATGATTTGTTAACGGCCTACAAAATCTGAAGGGTTAATTATTTTTCATGTTGATTTTGATTGCGGTAATAACAATTTTGTCGTAGACTGTATGTTTTGTTAAAAATAAAAGTATCACTTTGCGTAGTACATGCGAGTGTATCTACTTAATCGGGTATCAGTCATATGCTTGGTGATTGCTTGATTTATTGATACTATTGATTTTAAAGACGGATCGATTGGCGATGACTCATCTAGACGTACAGTAGTCAAAGTAGGTGGCTCTACCAATTTATTACAGTAATGAATGTATATTTTATAGTCTGTTTACAATTTATCTTTACTTGTAAAAGATAAAGGATATACCTACTAAAAACACTAATACTTGTACACTTGTACCTACAGAACGAGAAAATATTGTACTTTTTAAGTATCTAAGTACCTAAACCAAGCAAGAATACTTTTAGGAATCACTAAAAATTCGTAAAAATATTCAAAAATAGAAAGATATTTTATGTGTAAAGCTAATTTATAGACTACTTAAAGTTAGTTGTTATATAATTACACATACATTGCTGTTAGACATATTTTTTTCTTTTACCGTATAACTGAAAAGGTAAAATATTTCCTGAAAAAAGTATAATGTCGACAAATACTTATATTTTTTTTTACATAAAACTTATGTCTTTTCCTACTCGTCTATGCAGAATGTTTATATATTTTCCGTTTTTGTTTTGGCAGATGTAGCAGAATATTGTAACAGTGATTTGGAAAATATGGAGGCCATTAAAAGTTGTAGCAGATTTCGTCGAAGGCACGAAGATATGCTGAAATCCATTATTTTATTCGTCGTAGTCACACTGGCCTGTGTAAATTCGCAAGGTAAGAAAAATTGTGTATTTCCTATAAAATGCACGTCCATAGAATATTATGTTAGTCAAGGTAAAGGTATACCTATCAAGTTTTTTCAGTAGTTTTAGCTTGCATACTGAACTTACATATATTGAAAAGTTGAAGTTATTCATGTCTGTTTTTCTATAAACAGTATTTCTATACTGTTTATAGAAAATTAGGCACTATCTTCCACTATTTATGAATATTTTCATTCTTTACGTTCAATTCAATTCAATTCACGCTCATTCAATGTTACATTAATCTAAGTTAGATTTTTGAGCCGTAGAGTAAGTAGACTCAGCTCTATATGCAACAAGAATCAATCTAGTAAATTACTCTAAGTAACACCAAAACATTGAAAAAACGTCATTACTTTTTTTCAATGTTTTGGTGTTACTTAGCCGTTGCTAGAAATAAACAAGTTCTTGGTTTGAATGGAATCTGAAAAGTTAAAATATCTAGGTACACTGAAACAATGTAATGGCTGGAAATAAACAAGTTATTGCTATTTACAACCGAGTTACTTGGTTCGGATGGAGCCTACAAACTTAGTTTCTTACGTGTACTTACGTTGTTAATATTACTGTTCAAAAATGATAAGAAAATAATTGGTATTCCGTCTAATAATAAGTTAAAATTACTAAACAAGTCCGTTGAATGATTTGAAATACCTGAAAGTGTGGGAACAGATGAACATATAACATACATACCGGTCAAACATATAATCCTCTCCGTAGTGGGGTAAAAAGCAGTATTTTATTTCAATAGAGCACAATTACCTTTTAAAAACTTTAAAAAGAACGCTATATGTTTAAATTACGTCACATTGAAACGACATAAGTTCCGCGGAAAAGTAGCGCCAAACTGCACTATTCAACTGCACTTTACCCGGTACAGTGATTCAACTTTTCACATAATTCCAAACGTCTCATTTGAAGTTCGATCAGTAAATATCCTTATCGCGTTCCTGGCATGGCAGAGGAAATTATTATTAGCCTTTTACAACACTATGTTTTGCGTGGAGTGGCAGTATCAAGTTATAAGTTGTTAGTATGTAGGTTATAGTCAGTAAAGACGCTAAATAGTCTTATATTATAAGTGTAAAGACATTTTATGAATATGACGCGATTTTCCGGTTTAGCGACATCATAATCATAGTCTGGACTATCCTCCCCCTAATGGCGTGTGTACACTATCGTCGAGGTTTTGATAACGCTCTGTTTCTGAGAAGCGGCAGGAAAATAGCCATTAATCAAGGACTTGAGCTGTCTAAACATAGAATGCAGCTACAGATAAATCGTAACCTAAAGCTTCTTAATAAAATTATAGCTGTGACAGTGGTTCTGTTTGTGTAAGAACTTAAAATTAAAAGTTCTTTGTTTTCTGAGAGGAATTGAACGCTACGGGTATCCAGGATAACTTTTTAGGATCCAAACTAACTAGTTCAACTGTTCTACGTGATTGGTATTGCTTACACAGTTTTATCCAGGCACCCGACAGTTTTAAATTCTATTAGGTACTTACTATACTTATATTAATTCACAATCTTCATTGCAACCGTTGCAGGCCTTGAAACAATGAGTAGCAAAAGCAAAATATTTGTTAACAAAAATGCTACACATCATTTGTTTACAGAAATGCTCAGAACTAGAAATCACATAAAACAGAATAGAGACGTCCGATTCGAAATCTGATTACAGTCTGTTCAAATATTTGTGTTACTGAGATTTCGAGTCCGATGGTGTAGATCTAGCTTAGCTATAGTACGACTACGTTCTAGGTACGCCAGATCTGGTCTACTTCCTATAATTTGGTTCCAACAAAATCGGGCTCTAGGGGATTGGCATATTAAACAGGTTAGCCAACAACTTCGTAAACACCTACGGCTTTCTCCGATCTTATTGAAAGTAATTACTTTGGTATCATGCAAAATATAGTCTACAGCATTATGTTTAAGATGCAATTAAAATTAATTACTTTGATAATTTCATAAACTTAGTTACGTATTTGTTTGTTTAATAAGTACTTACTTTGGTTTCGGTTGGTTTGTTACTACGAGAGCAGTACCAAAAATATTTTTTATGGTTTAAAAATAAATCATTCAGAAGTTTTTTAATAATAAATTCGTGGTTAAAGCAGACGTGTCTGTAAAGAATGAAAAATGATGAAATGAATGTCAAATCTTTTTGTTATTTTGAAAGAAACCTACAAAAAAAGATATATAGCATTAATATTGTTTTACTAAAACATTAAATAGCAATATATTTAATCAACATGAGTGACTCACACTTTCAGGTCAAGAACGTCAATTACTTTGTAGTTGGTATTCATCTCGATATCTAAATCGTGCAATAACAGGAGTGATATGAATAAAAGCGGTCGTTAGAGGAAATAGATCAAAAGCTTTATGCCGTCATCTGTAACTGTCACAGCTACTTTATTGTGGTCTGGCACCGGCTGTTGTGTTCAGCCGACTGATCCCTTGCTATACAAATAACTTGGATGCTATAAAACATTGTGTATTAATGTCTCTTGTTTTGTTCTAGACATAACAGCGTGCTGTGACAAGGCGGAGGGTACGTGTCGCAATGTATGTGACAAAGTAAGTAATCTTCATCACTTGACCGCATTTCCCAGTGTCGTAGCTCTGCATGTAAAGCTCCGATCTAATCGATCGCATTTTCCCATGTGCCGATATGTGGCGCTGACCGTGTCATATCAGGCACGTTTCGCTTGAGCATCTAGGAATCCTCCGTGAACACGAACATTCCACAAAGTACCTACGTTCCGTCTTGAACCACTTAATCTTAATCGTAACCCAAAGATTTCCAATCAAAGTTTTCAGTGGAAAGCTAAATTGACTAATTAAGTAGATTTATTGCTTCCCCAAAAGTTTTCGGTCGTCGTATATTTTTATCCGCGTCCACCGAGGTCATTCAATATTTTGTTCAACATAATGGTGGTACACAAACCACAAAAGCAACGCGAGTCTTTGAAATGTTTGAATTCCTTTTATAGAGTCCGTCCGCGTCTTTGATGTATACGTTTCATCTAAAACAAATAAAGAATACGTTGACATCTACAAAATCATCTATGATTTCCTTGCTGGTGTATCTTCCTGCGTACCTACCTATTTGAAATATTATGCTAAGGAAATTATTCGAGTCGCTGCGTCGATCCTAATCAAGAATCGCGTCACAGCGCGGTCCGTTCTGAGAAAGCGCGTCGAGTGAATAAAAGTTAAATTATTAAAACGCGTAAGAAGAGACGAACGCCGTGCACTAATACATTCGTATTTAATTCCGTCTTGTTAGGGAACACCGCGTGACGGCCGCTTCCTCCCCGCGACACTGTTTGAATAAGTTACGCGCGACCATCGATACTTTGTTACATTCATAAACGTAGTCAATAAACTTTTATATGATATGCAGGCTTAAGATCTTCAATACGATAATGTAATAGACACTTAAAAATGCCCGTAACATTACTTTGTAACATTACCTTTACTCCTAATTTAAGTTATCTCGTTTCTAGTTACACTTTTCCACGATTCCATAAAATAGTCAACATTTTCGTATCATATCTGATAATCGACACGGTAATGATGCCACAACCGTATTTATCCGGTAATTTTGAACGTCACAGCTCAGCGGGGTCGCGACGGAGACAATCTAAATAAAGTGGCTCCTCGTTAAACCAGCTATTAAACGTACTTAACCCTTTGTAAAGGGCCTTTGAGAATTAATTGAACCGATATGATATACCATGTGTTTTCTATGAATAGAAAAATGATTAAAGGACAGATAGCCTATAGACTATAATTTGATGTACATACATTGAAATGTTATTGTTTACTACGTATAGGAATGTAATTGGTAGTAGATGACAAGGCAGCGATATCCAGTGTAATGGCTTAATGGTGGCGTCAGCCATTTTGCTGTGGGGTGGACAGGGTAATGACATCAAAAAGTAGCCGTAATAAAAGCTATGCAGTATTTCATGGGGTTTTTCCCTGAAACAGTGAGCACATTCAACGTTAATGTTATGAACCTATAAACTTTTATGTAAATAACAACACTATCTGTTGACAACGAAAAGGATTTTATTAGCTACAAAAGAAGTTTACGAAATTTATGGAGACTTTCTAAACTGTCTTAGAACAGTGTGAGGTAATTCTTTTCGTGTTAGTTCAAAATCATTTTAAATTCTTCAGAAATATTTCTAGAAAATGGCGTTTTATTCATCTCTTGAAAAAACAAATTCCCTATTTCTGTGATTTGAGGTTCCCTAGTATTTTGGAACACTCAAAATAATTTATGACGACACTTCATCCGGTGTCTACAGGATATCACTATTAGGAGGAATATAAAACAAATTATTCACTGGAATTTTATTAAACTGTTGATAACGTCGTGTTGAACATCTGTAGGGTTTAATAAGAAGTAACAATCTTATAAATTGTTGTGGAATTTATTGCGTGGCAGTGATGAATCTAGCGAGCATGTGTGGAGTGTGACAGGCAATGAGCTGAGAAAAACATACACTAAAATGATATCAAATTCCTTTGTTAGCAGCCGCGATTTCATTAAGAAAATTGGGTCAACCGATTTGTACTGCGAAGTACGCGTACATACAATAATATTATGCATAGGGCAGAGACCATTACGATGTGACAACCCTATTGGCGTAATGGTGTACTCGCAACGTAAGTGAACAAGCTTATTTATTAGATACACGAAGCGCAATCTTGTACTTGTTACTGTTCATATTCATTGAAACTGATATTGTTTATGGCCCTCCTACTGTACTGAGCATTGACCGAATCAAAAACATTTTTATTAATATTTTCAGCTGTAAATAGCCGGCTGTACAGTTTTAGCCGAATAGATCAAAGACAGCGGCTTCTTTGATTCGCAGCGAATGACCCAGGTTGTCACTCCCGTTTTTAAATATGTTTGTTACACCATAAATATTTTGACGACATGCGCGAAAATGATAATGAAACAGAAAAATAATTTATCACCGAAATAAAACTGTCACCAAGTTGTCGGCCCTGGATTACGTCAATGCGAATTGATGGTAAGGGCACATGGAGGCAGACAGCCGGCTAATATAAAAAAAAATATCCTTGTATTCAGTAATGGTGTTATGGAATGTGTTGTTCTGACAATGACCTATTATACCATAGTCATAATACCTATGTTTCAAATCAGATGATTGATTGATACTAATAGTAGGAATTTATAATAGAGGTTCTTCAAATTTCAGATCGGACCAATACAAAAATTTTAATGACCCTCTTTATGAATTCTAACGATTACATTTCGAAGTCAGCTCGTCGAAATTTACATGGTGTATAGGGATTGGGATGCACGTGACATTTCGTTACAGGGATCGTCAACCGTGACAATCACGGCGCGGTCTCGTCGTATCGGGAATTTGTTAAGCGTGATCGGGATGCCGAGGCCGACGCCGAATCTATTGGATGCCGAGCACGTACCCCCAACTTTAGTGGCGTTTACCCGACATTCACGTTGGTTGCCCACTCGAATGATTTGTATGTAACATGACCAAATAAATAAGTATCGATGTATCTTTGTAAACTAAGGTGATTCCTATTATTATTTTATGTCGGTGTCTCAATTTTAAAGTAATTAGATGGTACTTTAATGTGTTTGATGACTGACTTGTAAAGAACCTTCTCCAATTATTTTTTATTAACAATTAACATGCCCGTATGACTAAAGAAGTTTCCAGAATTAGCTTCCAACTGCAGTCGTAAACTTAGCGCTTAACTACCAAACTAAAAATGATTATGACGCGTAATAAATTACGAAATAAATTTGTTCTAAAGTAATATCATAATCCGTCGCACATTCCCCTTCAACTTGAAAGTTGCGAATACAAACAAACAAATACGTATGTTGGTTCAAAGCGGGTGAAAATAGACTCGTCTGAAATCCTTTCATGTCTGTCCGTCCGTCCCACGTCCGCGACACCGCGACTCTCGGAACACGATACGTAATATCTTATTAAAATTGACACTTACTTTTAAGTAGTTAAAGTCAGTCAGCACTTGCAATTAAACCTACGTTCTGTGTGCCTTGACGAAAAACTTATGCTCCATTTTAATGAAATTCTCGCGGAAATCATAACTTCAAAGTTCGCCGGGACCCACACCTGCCAATATTTTATTTGGCTCACGAACACAAGCGCAGGAGTCCCAATTAAAACTGTGGAAACTAGGCAAACTTATTTTCTGCGACAATTCCATTTTAAAATCTATTAGACGCTCTGACACGGCCGAAATTGCGACGGGAAACAAATTAGTGCCGTCGTCGGTATAAAAAATAAGCGGTTTCTAACTTAATTATGTTCATTTTGAGGATCTTGACTCCAAAAGATTTTTAAACCTGGTGGCAATTTTATGTAAAGTGTAATGGGAAAACGGAAGGGTTATTGAAAATGGGGCCTACCGCATTATTATTGTGTCAGACAAGAACATCTCCGGGGGAGAATAGGCTGGGAGAGGAAGGGGAATAGAATGTCACCAGCTCGTTAATCACGGCTCTGTCGCCGCTCTCGCCGCTCTCGTGACGTCTCCAACGATTTGGCCAAACTTTATTGCTTCTCCGACAAAAGAGTTTAGTGAAAAAGACACACGTTTCAACTCGTAAATGTCGCCACAGTTTTAAAATAAGAACTCACAAATAAAACATACACATTACGTTCTATGTCTTCGCCTTGCTTGGATATTTTAATAACAAACACGAATTCTTCTGAAGTTCGAAAATTCTTCACTTCGAATATTATGTTTACAAACCGTCTTGGTGGAAAATCACTGATAGTTGGCGCGTTTGAAATACTCGATTCAAAGTCAGTTATTTCCAAAGGAACCGTGTAGCTTGGTATGTAAATCAACCCATAGGAATGGAATCAAAACAAATTTACAAAGAAACATCAAAGCTGTAATGGTGCCGCCGCACAGTGGGCCCATACTGAAAATTAGTGGACTTAGGCAACAAAGTTACCATATCGATGCCATTTTTTTTTGTATGACGTGTTATAATATTCCTGACAACTTTTATTCTTATAAAATTTCTTCTAAACTTGATAGTTTGTCTTGAAAAAAAATTATTAGATTTTTTTGTATGGAGCGAATCACGTTATATTTTTTTTCTTCAATTGTACTAATATGTTGGGTGTGTGGCGTGAGTATATGATAGCTAGGGTCATTCTCTATCCACGAAAAAAAAATCAGCGCCGGCCATCTGCGGCAGCGCGAGTAATCATTCGGTAAAAAAATAATAATTTGGAAGATTTTTTTTGTCATTTAAAATAAATTCAAAGCATATTTTTTGTCTCATTTGGCTGTTTTCACCTTCTTTTTAGTTAAATAAATAGTTTTAATAGCGCATACGTACTTAGAACTAGTAATTCTGGTAGAGATTTAGTTATTATTGCATGTTATCGGTACAAATGAGTCATCAATCACAATGCAGGTGCTCTGCATTGTGATTGATGACTCATTTGTTTGTGCGCGCATAACTAATGAGTCATCGAAAAATTGAGTTGAGCAAGGTGTGGGGTTCTCCCAAACTAGATTTTCATTCCCAGATGATGGCCTAGTAGACACTAGCCGAAGAGGGACGATGCTTATCATGACTACTGATGAATCATCGAACTCTGTAGCTGTGTTTGACGTTTTCTGTTTATAGTTACTCTGCGACGAAGAACCATCAAGTCCCCATTTCCAGGTCAACTTGAGTTCTTCATTTTGAGACCTATCAACAGTATTTATATCAAGTAATATCCTCTCCACAGTGTGGTCCAATAGCGCTTGCAATTTAATGTGAGCTCCGTTTTCGGTAATCTCCATACTCTCTTGTGGTGGGTAACATCTTTTCTTGGCATTTACAAGCTTTGGATAAGATGGAAAGGCAGCACAGTTTTCTTCTTTCAGAAATTGTCGAAGAGCTAAGTACTTCCATTTCGAGAGCGCAACTGATGTATAAAGAGCTAAACACTTATCTTCAGAGACAGTACTTAAGCTCTGCTTTTTGAATAGTCTCTCTTCTACTTCGGATAGCGCATCTGGATTACTGGAAAGGTATTCGACCACTTTTGCCAGATTCGTTTTGCCGTTGTCTTTCAATTTTGTTATGTACCAGTGCTGCAACTCTTCCTCGGAATTTTCTTCTACTATGGAAGTAGAACGTCTTTTCTTTTGCTTATTACTTAACTCTTCGAACGGTTTTCTGTGCTCCTTTTCTGTAGATGTTCCCGCTTCCGCAGTACATACTGCAAGAGTAGGAACATGGCAATCTATATCCACAAGCTCAGATAAGGCTGCGTCCGAAAAGCCCATCACACTTCTCAGATCAACACTGTCACAAACAGGCCAGTTGATGTTTTTTTCCAACCACTTGCGATTAATTACACGATTCATAAAAGTTTTTTGATTTCTACTTGACTCTATCCACTTTTTATTTAAATTTACACAAAAAAGTCGACAGAACTCCTTGATTCGGTTCTTGTCTTCTTCAGAAACTTCGGTAGTCAAGACAGAAATGATACTTTCATACAGAAACATATGATTTTTCAGATCACCGCCACTTCTTAATTTCACAAAAAGATCTTGGTTGGTACAAAATCCAGCCATAGTTCTAATGTAAATATAAAAATACAAGTATTTCACTGTGTTCACAAACAAGCGACAAGAGCGAAACTAGATGGACTTAATGAATGTCTTTATATTTATAGTTAGTGTTAATTACTCAAGTAGTGGACATAACAGTGAGTGAAAATTATTCAGCCAATCAGAGACGAGCATTTTTCGATGACTCATTAGTTATGCGCTTAGCCGAGTGCACAAACAAATGAGTCATCAATCACAATGCAGGTGCTACCGGTAACATGCAATAATAACTAAATCTCTACCAGAATTACTAGTTATAAGTACGTATGCGCTATTAAAACTATTTATTTAACTAAAAAGAAGGTGAAAACAGCCAAATGAGACAAAAAATATGCTTTGAATTTATTTTAAATGACAAAAAAAATCTTCCAAATCATTTTTTTTTACCGAATGATTACTCGCGCTGCCGCAGATGGCCGGCGCTGATTTTTTTTTCATGGATAGAGAATGACCCTAGCTATCATATACTCACGCCACACACTCAACATATTAGTACAATTGAAGAAAAAAAATTAAACGTGATTCGCTCCATACAAAAAAATTTAATTAATTTTTTTCAAGACAAACTATCAACTTTAGAAGAAATTTTATAAGAATAAAAGTTGTCAGGAATAATATCACACGTCATATAAAAAAAAATCGCATCGATATAGGAACTTTGTTGCCTAAGTCCACTAATTTTCAGTATGGGCCCACTGTGCGCCGTTTTGATTCCGTCCTTTGATTACTGGTCGAGTTTGTCCCGGTTTTGCTATTTTGGTGCTGTTTGTTGTAGCGTGACGCTGATAAATTGGAACAATACGAAACAAAAAAATTCGGAATACTGGAAACGGTTTTAATACATTGATGAACATGGCCGAGCTATTGAAACATATGCCTTGCCAACTTGCCAATTGCATTTGTGACAGCCCTGCGGCACATCAGTAGCCGTGGTAGCCGGTCGCCACGCGCCGTCGGCTTCCCCGTGGCAATAATTACAGGCGGCTAGTTGCTAAACTATTTAGGGCGTCGTTCAGTGTAGGTACGCTGCGTGCGTCGTTTTATTCTGTCAACTGAAAACCCTTTGTGTTTTAATTAGTCTCGAAATGGCATTCGAGATCTTTATTAGGTGTTGCAGAGTTTTAAGATGTCATTAGCTGGGAGTTGATTTATTGGCATATTAAATTGAGCTATTGATTAAACTATAACATTTATAAATTACCATTAGGGATAGTGTTAAAAGATTTAATACAACTGTTTTTCTTCAGATTGCCTTAAATTCTTATGTATCATTTGCTGATGATTCCAGGCCCTGTACGTTTACAAATACAATCAAGCCTCAATCACAGTGATGTATGCTTGATACCCGACGTAGGTACCTAGGCATGCGTTGCGGTAATTCACACAATCACAGGTGGCGCTGCCTACCGCTGTTCTCAGGCTATTTCACGCGATACATTTTATTCTTTGATTTTATTATAATGTGATGTTTGCTACAAAACCTCATTATACATGAATGTATTATATAATTCGTACCTATAATTTCATTGAAATACGAAATTCAAGAAATAACAATTTTCCGCGAAAAACAAAATAATAAGTGGATTGATCAAGTCGATCTTCCGCCTTATTTAAATGTCTTTGTTCCTATGTATAACTTTCAGCGAAACAGTACGGATTAATTAAAGATTTATCTTAAGAACGGACTTCGTACAATGTCACTTGATTCTGCAAATAAAATTATTCCGAGATTTTCAGTAAAAGCGTGAACACTTGAATAGCCTTCTGAAAACTGCTTTTTAACCCTCGAAAAAAAAGAGGGGTATTATAAGTTTGTAGTGTGTATCTGTGGATCTGTGTATATGTGTATCTGTGTATCTGGCTGTGGCATCGTAGCTGCAAAATGGACGGACCAATTTCAATGCAGTTTTTTAAATAGTTTTAGCCAGTTTAAATAGTTTAATCAGGTATTATCTTACCTAAGTTTCATGAAAATCTGTTTAGCCGACCGCTCTAGCGGAAACGTGGGACAGTCAGCAGGGTTCGTAATGACGATGACTGTACACAGTGGACCGTGGGCCGTGGTAGGTAGGTATCGAAACACAGGGAGGCTTTTTAAGTTAACCAGAAATTTATCTAAAAGGTAGGGTACCTCTTCTCTCGTTTTTAAATCGGTCCCTCATTGTTGAGGATCGTGACCCCTTGTTTGTTTTGTCCTGGACACCTTATGCACTTGTATTGTTTACTCATGTTTTACAAAATAAATATATCTTTATCTGGACAAGTTTGAGCCATGTAATTCGGTCTTTTGCACGTCTCGTGGCCCCATAAAACGCAATCATGTCCGACGTCTCCCGAATAAGGTCTATCCAACAATTTAGTCCCGGCCTCGGCCTCGTGGTCTCTTTGCTGGTCATTTGCCAGTTATTAGGTATAAATATTTTGCCTGTGAATATTAGGTAGGTGGGTAGACCTACCTAATATTCACAGGCAAAATATTTATATGAGTACGTCAGGTAGTCATGATTTTTGTGTTGGAGCACAAAAAGCGCATGCACATTAACCGGGAGACACCTAGAAAACACTGAACAATTGAAAACGACCTGGGTAATGCGCGAATTCACCGCGAAATGCACCGGAGAACAGTAAAATTTTATTGGACCTATTATTATTACGTTGTATGCAGAATGGTTCTCGTGCGTGCGTTCCGAATTCTAATAGATTCATTGTCTGCGCGGTTCCCTGAATGGTGCTATTTGACACAAACCGTCGGTCGAGGACCTCGCTGTTATCACCACTTCATCTGTGATCATGTGGGACATGCTACCGGATTTTGTATGAACGTTGAGTATTAGGGCCTAAGTACACTAGCCACTTTTTACAGCAAACGCGCGTTTTTGCGTTCGTTTGGTGATTTTTAGTATCAAACGCTCGTCTGCTGCTTTAGGTGTTAGTAGATATACAGGGTGACTGGTAGAACGAGGCAAACATTGAAGAAGGATATTGTACTTTTCATTATGAACAACTTTTACTATAGGATCAACCCTGAAATCGCGAATAAAAAATCTGCTATTCAATACAAATAATTCAATATTACTCGACTAAAATCGGAACAGCTGATTTTATTTTCGCGATTTCATGTTTGGTCCCATAGTAAAATTTGTTCATGATGATATGTACAATACCCTCCTTCAATATTTCCCTCGTTAAACCAGTCAGCCTGTATTTATGTAGTCTGTAGAATGAGTTAACGAAGGGCCATTTTTGTATCAAAAGGCCATTTTCACTGACAAGATAACGGACGATTATGAAAAAAAAAAGTCGTGTATTAATTAATTTCTGTACTATTATACGACTGATTTCAGTTTAAACATCTGTTATGTCGTCGGTGAACATGGCCCTTAGAATTACAAAGTACACTGTGAAGTGAAAGGTGACAACTCCTGTTTACAAGGTATTTCTTTGATTTATGACCATGATGCAACGGTATCATGGCCTGTAGATACCGATGAGTTGTGGTTGCTGTTTTGTCTCCTAAGCTGAGAATACAAAGTATTATCATAATGGTCTTCGCTTAGGTGACAGATTTATGATCGTAAAATAACACACACGTCCACAAATCCTCAAGAATAATATAAGTATTGACGTTTCCATGCACATGAAATAAATAAAACCAACAACAAATTATTGAAACGGATTCAACGAATCTATTTCAGCTGTATATCAAATGAATCACGTCTAACTTTTAGTGTTAAAGTAAATACCCAGGAAGTGTAGGTGATGATTTAATACTTGCATAAAACTAAAATTCTGGCCACGTATGTCACAGGACGTGTCAGCTGTCATGGCGTCAATGCCAGCGCAATGATGTCAACCACATCCGATTGTCCCCATGCTAATACCATGGGAGACCACCTTCGTATCATTGTGATACAAGCGAGTACTTTTTATTCTCTGTCAGCATTGACAAATGTTTGCTGCGGATTGAATATTAACTTTGTTTTTTGACAGCATTATAATTTATTTTATGATTATTATTTCGGTGGATCATTTGCTTGTCTGTCCTCTGCATTTCCGCAGCTATATTTTCGAGTCGGTATTCGAAGGCATTTAATTATTGTCGTATGACGTCATGGTACGATTAATTCTCTTAATTTGTACTGTTTGCTCGTGGCATGCCAATGCGAACATATATCTGACTTAGACTGACTTCAAAGAATTTGGTCTTTAATTAGAGTGCGATCTATCAAGTTCAATTGCAGTTTTGGATCGAATCAAACATTATCTAACTATTATATAAAGAAAAGTATATCAAAAACAGATTTTTACTTTTATTAGGATTGAAAATAACGAAAATGTGTACGTGAGTCTTTCTCTACGTGTGTTTAATTGTGTCTTTCACATTAGGAAGTTATATTGGAGTACGGCGGTGAATGCTGCCAACACTCATAGTATGTCGGTTAGAAGTTTGTCTGCCGAGTCGTGACTCATGCCGGCCACGATCCACACTTAAAAATAACGTTACGTTTATACTGTTTAATTAATTTTATAGCTAACAAACTATAATCATTTTTATTGGTTAAATGAACAAAAATTGGCATGACAATGAAACGCCATGGCGTCAAACTCTAATGGTCATCATTTCATCACATTATTCGCGTGGATGTAGAATTAACTGTAATATGGATTTGATTGACACGAATCGAATCCATTTAGACGATACAACTATACGGATAAAACTCATAAAACGTCTCTAACGTTGTAGTAGGAACCTCGAAGAAGCAGATTCTTAAGTGTGCGTTTACATTATAAAATCGCTGACGCTAAGAAGGAAAGGCCCTTAATTTGAATTGGCATAGTAATGAGTTAGAACCGGAATTAATTAATAAAACTGTGCAAACCTTTCTCCTTATTTACGAGAGCTGCGCAGTCTGGGTATTTTTTTTATAAGTCCCTCTAATTTGGCAAAAAAGCATACGGTTCGCCTGGTGGTAAGCGGTGACCGCAACATATGGATACTTGAAACATCAGGGGCATTACTCGCGTTTATAATCTGAGACCGAATCGCAATAGGGGTCCTTCCCCAAGGAGCGCTGGCGACCTTGCTCACTGTTAGGAACATAGAACTGCGTAAGAGCAGTGTTATTTGGTTACAATATTCTGCAAGGTGGAGGTACTTCCCCAGTTGAGCTGCTCCAATTTTGAGCAGAAAGTCCCGCTATGCCCTACCTGTCTCTACTGATTAGAATAGGGATTTATAAGTTGAAGTTAAGTATCAATTTGCAATTCGTCGATTGTCGAAGTATATAACACCGTGATTGCAGTGTGGGTCGAATTATTCTTGTTGGCACCATCTGATTTGTATACAATGATCATTGTTCATCGCTTCGACACTTAACGTTAACGCTCGAAGCCCAAAGGTTAATCGATGACATTATGTTCATACTCTCACAACTTAATATTTACTTTGTGATCTTATTGTGACAGCTTAATAGCAAAGAAAAATTATGCATACCATTTTATTTTATGGTCGTGTCTTCGTGTTTGTATTTTTAAATTCTCTCGACTTTGCCTTTCGTCACTTAGGAAAATATCGTAAATTATGCACTCGAAAATGTCAGCATAGGCGATTAAATTCTAAATGATGTCTGTTTTTTTTTCTGCGTAATATTTGTCGCATAATAATTATTGTTATTATAACTTTAACGTTCTTTATGATATTGCTCTTAAAAATTATTGTATTATAGCGAAATTGTTTTGAAATAAGAAAATATTTATATAAATACACTACGCACTCGATGTTATAACATTGCGGACTCCAGTCCATAAAGTATGAAATAAAAATAATACTACTAGTTCCAACCAGGTGGTGTTATTTCATAATTATTATCTATTATTAAAAAAATAGGTAATCATTTATGTATTTAAATATAAACCACATCGTTTGTTTGACTTGGTTTGAAATCGCACGTTTACGTAAGTAATATCTAATATTGATTGATTTGACATCAACGTTTGAAAGCAACAAACATACGTTTCGACTGTTTTCAACATACACATACCTAATATACTTACTAAGTACTTATATTTCCATGGTTTTCAACGATAAATCATTCACCTTCCACGAACTCGACGAAGAATGTAGAAGATTTTTACTAAGAAAAAATAATTAGGCACTTTTTATCAGCAGCCAGTCATTGTGTGTGTATATGAAATGTGTGTTCACCTCTATAACACTGCTGATAACCCTCTAGCGCCGTCTGACTGATAAGGCGACCTACCAGATGCACATCTCAGTTATTTATGCATATTATATTGTGATTTCGTAAGCTTCGTAGGGTTATCTAACAAATGTGATTGCTTCCATAAATATCATAACTTTAGATGCGTTTTCGTCGAATTAAGTGGGCGAATGGTGCTGTTTGTTGATGTGTCAAAATTGGGAATTGATGGTATAACGGAATGGAACATAATTTTAAACTCATATTTTATGCCTCGTGAAGATTATTTATGAAAGCAATAATATCGTAACATTGGACGACTAATTTTAAATTCGAATACCTACCTACTAGCGAAAATAACTTCAACGTTCTAAACGCCTATGTATTATTAGGTCAACATTATTAACACTATAGAGTATAGACGGTACCTGCTATAAGTCAGAAAACAAAGAAACAAAAGGCAATCATCCAAATTGATGAGTGAATGCCAAACATTTACTTATGTGTGAATGTCATCAAAAAAAGATCATACAAATTATACAATACACCTAGAACATTTGAGTCAGCTTATTGCCATTTGTCCGGCACAATTCCAAAATCCGGGCTGCTACTACGAATTACATTATCTGAGCTGAGCATCGAACCTAGGACCTCACGATTGACAGCCGCACTTGTAAAACCTGACAATGGGGCAATTTAAGTTAATTTAACTAATAAAACAAAATCATTTATAATCCATCCTTAATCTAATGCAGTTGTGTTTCAACTTATTCTTTACTTTAATAAAATACAAATGCATCGTGACGAATCTATAACAGCGAAGCCCAAATCTTAATTAATTGAAGAAACGAGAGACATCTAAATTGATAACGTAACTGGATACTTTGAAAGGGACGTCGCTGTCACAGTTGTATGTTGGGCAACATGTAGCGTGTGTCCGGACATCAATTAATATCATTAAGCGGGTGTAATGCGTCCTGACATAGAATAAATATGTACAGAAGGTGAACACCATGCAAGGCGCGATAGAGCTCACGTACGCATAGACGTCATAAATAGGCAATAGCTTAAAAAGCGAGGTCTGGATAGGCAAAGTCAAGCAAGGAAAGCTTTTCTCACTTTCTCACACGTGTAACACCTTCCAGTGTTTATGCATGGGGGGGATGCAAGTTGGATGACTATCCCGTCATAAACTTTACATTACACATCTATGTTAATACATTATATTGTTTAGCTTATATACCTGCATTTTGCTGATCTGATTAGAAATTGAATAAAATGCAGAGCAGTCATCCTTAATCGGAGGAACAAAATTGAAACATCCTAAAACAAAAAGCCCTATAAGAGTAAGCATTCTGTGCGTTCCTATTCGGTGGTAACGCTAGCCATGGGGAACACGTGTTTATTTACCAATAACATGTTCCCCGGCAGTTGCGCAACTTTTATTACAACTTATTTGGGTGTTAGTATTCAATGTAGTAATTACGAGGATGTGGGAATCATTTGCGCGATGTTGTTGGGTGTTTATGATTTGTTTGCTTGCTTGTTGGCGAAGAGCAGATGTTGAGTTAAATATTGAGGTTGTTAAAAATGCTTTAAGTAGTTTCATTTGGTAAGCCTGGATCAATTCACTTTATCTCCTCTTTATGGGAAAGAAAAAGGCCATGAACAAAATATATTATGTGCAAAATTACGTGAATATAATATTCTTACTTCCTAATTGTTTTTGTTTCAGATGTCGTTAGTAGAGATAGCTTCGAACACGTCCACTTTTGAGCAATGGGTTCCGAATATCTACAGATTCTGTACACCACGTTTAGTAAGTAGACTCACACGATTGATTAAATAATTGCAGTTTAAGTTTCTGGAAACACCTTTTAAAATTATTATTGTAGTGAGCAAAGAAAAAGAAACAACTGATAATTTAATACGGTTAGCAACAATGTTTCTGGTTTATGAGATGACGCCAAACCACTTCAAACTACTTACCGAACTAAATCATGAATACTTAAATGTTAAGCAAGTGCCCGATCGTAGGCGGTAAGCCGATATCATCCATTGAAGACAATCACATTTAGTCCTGTATTGAGTGCGCTCTGAAATAAATCTTCATTCATTTTCGTCAATAAACCGCCTATCGGCATTGTATTGTAATTGGGGTGGGTTTAGAGTTTCCTGCTCTAACAAAGCACCTCGCCGATGTATAGAGTTACTTCAAACAATGGCGGACGAGAAAACGACAGATAAAAGACGTAATTTGATTTACAAATGATAGGTATGTGCTGTAATTTCTGTCTTATTTTTCGTTGCAGATCGAATTTTGGATTTGCATGAACAAGACGATTCAAGGTAATATTTCTTTATTACCTAATATCATTAAAAATAATTTACATTTTCTGGATTTGTATTTAAAATAAGCTTCCGTTAAATTAGGTGTAGGCGGACTGCGACCGATAAGCAACGGTGAATTATTTGTGTTTTATAAGATTGAAATTTGATGATGTGCTACACGATGGGTTTTCTACGAAGTCATAGTTAGAAATCGTCAGGTCCCATCTCAACAATTCTAAATAGAGATCTTCTAACTCTCCCTATTTGTAGTTTCCGCTCTTCACGACTCTAAGTTGCCTCTATAGTTTATCAAAACTACGTCATATGTATTCCACTGATTGACATCCCATTAATTTAAAATTCCATTTTAAGCAGAAGTGGTGTCAGGCTCCGGTTGGTGGGGTCGTGCGTGTTGTTCGCTGGGACGGTTGACGACATGCAGGCATGCATGCGCGATGGCTGCTAATGAAAGCGCACTCGTCGGCGCGGGCGCATGCCGCAGGTCTGACGAGATCGCCTTCTTCGATTGTGTGCAACGGCAAGAGGAAGCCCAGCACTGCTGTTGTAAGTATTGGCTTAAAAATTTTATTAAAAGGAAAAATTATGATGAAAACCGATGAGGAAATAAATAAAAGGTTATGATAGGAGTTGCTCTTTCAGTGCACTCCCGGTATTTAAATGTATAAATAAACGTTTATTCTTGTTTCGTGTTTCCGCAGCGCAGACCCAATCGATGACTTGTCACGAAGAGTGCCAGAAAACATTATGGCGTCTGGGACAGTCACGCGTTGACCTGCAGGCCAGAGCTACAGCGTTGCAGGCGTGTGAAGAATCACCTGACTTGATGAGGTGCCTTAGAGAACTCACCGACTCTGTTGTTTCTACTGACACTTTTAAATGTACGTACAAATGAAGGCTTTTCCGTAAGTTCTAGAAGGTTTTGATGTATGCAGCGTAGTATGCGTTTCAGTCATGTGAGGTGGCCCTCGACCTATTGGACAGCATTTTGAGGAGACTCTAAAAACATTTTATAGAAACCGTCAACGACAATTTTTTTTTTGCATTGTATTCCTTCTCTTTAGATTTATCCTGCTGCCGCGAGTCAAACAGACAAGAATGCCAGCCGACTTGCGAGCGAGTGCTCCGGAGCACCGGCGTGTTGCAGGAGATCGTGGAGGCTTTGGAGGACGACTGCGGAGCGCCCGCCATACATGACGGCTTCTGGCAATGTTTCCTAAAGAAAGATGCACCGCCCGAACCCAAGGATCTGATCCCACATGATATCTCTAAACTACATTGCTGTCAAAAGGTGAGAGAGACATTATTTGATTACGAAGTATTTCAATGTAACCTATCTGATTTTATTCATTAACCGACAAAAAACAGGATAAGATTGTAGTGTGTATCTCTGTATCTGTCTGTGGCATCGTAGCTCCAAAACGGATGGACCGATTTCAATGCAGTTTTTTTAAATTGAAAGCTAGTTTAATCGGGTATCATCGTGTGTCATGAAAATCTGTTCAGTCGTTCTAAAGTTACAGCCCTCTTTCTAGTCGGGAGTCGGGGTTTTTTGACGGTTAGGCTATTTAACTTTTTACAACATTATTTTAGTCCTAAATAATTTATGAAAAATTATTAGGTAGGTACCTTATCTTGAGTTTAAGACACAGCTTAGGGACTCGGGATTCAGAATAAATATTGCTTGTATTGACCGAAAACCGTGTCGGAGATCCACCAGGGAATCAAAGTTATTTCCCTCTGCGAAGTCCTTAAATAAAGTTATGAGTTCTTCAGCAAATCCCGAAGTCCCAAATGGTATTGCGAAAAGTGAAAAAGTCCGAACTTATTTTCAGGCAGTGACAATAAACTGCCGACGACTGTGTTTCGAGACCTTCAACACTGGCTGGCAGACCAACTGGCAGAAGTTCTACTCGGAGTGTCTTGGTGATCCACAGGAGATCACACTCTCGGAGTGTATGGATGATGGTACGAGGCATTTCTTAATTTCTTACTATAGAACGCTGAATTCAGCGTTTGTATAACTTTCGTTTTACTGTACCCCTTTTTGAGTATATTGCGCGCACGGAGGAGTGTGAGATTTTGCATACCTAGTTAAAGTTTATACGGAGAAGGAGTGCAGAAAGCTAAAATTACGGTCGAATTGCGACCATCGGGCGACCACTAGTTATGATAATTTTGGCTACAGTAAAACGGCAGTACAATTATAAAGGAATATTATATTCCTTATGACTTCTTGAATACAGTGATTACAAATGTTGACAACAAAATACCTGTATGTGCTATTATATTGTGATATGTCTCAAGCTTTTGACTACGTGGACCACAATATATTGCTCAGCAAAATAGAAGCCTATGGCATAAGGGGAAACATACTGCAGTTATTAGAGTCATATTTAAAAAATAGAAAACAGTACGTAGAAATTTCTAACATAGATCGTCACAGTAAATATGAGCAAAAATTTCGGTCAAACTTCAGGACAGTTACTTACGGTGTACCGCAAGGAAGTGTACTGGGCCCGCTCCTCTTTCTGATTTACATCAATGATTTACCTACAGTAACAAAATATCACATGTCATTATTTGCTGATGACAGTACTATCACTATCAATTGCACGAACAAAATAAATTACGAAAATGAAATAAATAGTACTGTTCAATCGGTAATTAAATGGTTGGACAATAATAATCTTAAGATAAATGTTGATAAAACAAAAGTAATGCACTTCAGTCAACGTCCCAAGGAAGCAAATAACATAGCCGTATACCATGGTCACAAAAGTATAGAACATGTAAACACGTCCAAATTTCTGGGATTGGTAATTGATGGAAGACTTGATTGGAAGGTACACACAGAGGAGTTACAAAAACGGATTAGTAAATCCGCGTTTGCCTTATTTAAATTAGCACCAATCTTGGGTATTGACGCTCTGCTTGCGGCCTATCATGGCGTTGTTGGCTCTATTTTGAGGTATGGCGTTATCTTTTGGGGAAACTCGTGCAATAGGGAATTAGTTTTTAAAGGGCAAAAGAGATGCATCAGGGCAATGTTCGGATTAGATTCTACGGACTCATGTAAGCCATATTTTGGTAAACACAGAATTTTGACACTCCCCTCATTATATATATATGAAGTGGCTATTTTTGTTAAGACTAATTCTACATTATTTAGCAAACTATCGGAAACAAATACCCGCAGTAGAAGGGATAATAGTAGGTTGTGTGTAACGAAGTCTAATACGGCACTTATGCATAGGAGCGTTTTTTGTCTGGCTCCATTAATATATAACCACATACCGCAGCCTATCAAAGAGTTGAATATCAACCTGTTTAAAAAACAATTAAAATCTTTTCTCTTAAACAAGTGCTATTATAATATTTCGGATTTTCTTGGTGATAAACAGTAACTGCGATTGCTTACCTTTGCTAGCTTAAATTAGTTCTGTACCTTTACCTTTTGACATATATTGTATAATTATCCTAATTATGTACTTAAATTTGCACAGAATTGTATAATTATTAATAATGGCTTAAATATTGACATTGAATTTTTAAATTAGTTGAACTGAATTGACATTGAATTTGTATTGAAAATTAAATTATTATTAGTAATTGAATCAAATGCCTAATGAGATAATAATATATAATATAATATACCTAATGTGAACTAAAATATTTTGCACACCAGTCATCTGGTAGAGTATGACGGAACTTATTGCTAACAGTGTCAACTTATTATACTTACTCATATTCCTGCAAATAAATAATTCTTATTCTTATTCTTCTTATTCTTATTCTTGGTTGTCTTACAGGCCATCTTCATGTTTAATATGCGGTTAGAAAAACATGTCGTAATGCCCACAGAACTATGTCCATCCATATTTATGCGGCAACTAGCATTCCAGTGCGTTGATGAGACGATGCGCCGACCATGCAGATTAGAGTTACACTAGAATTTGCTATTCTAATAGACCCTTTGTAGTCTCGGCGAATCTTTTTGCAATGTGTTACGATGAGCTTAAGCGGCACTACCTGATTAACAGTCGCCATATGGTCATAAAATAACATCATGACAGTATGTGAATTTCCATTGCAAAACATGGAATTTACCCACAAACGAGTAATGATATTGTAGACATAGCGACCCGTCCCGGGTTCGCACGGATGGACATTTTCACACCTTGGGTTACATTATTGGAGTTTTCGTAGAGATCACATGTTATGCCTATGTTACTCAGTGATAATATAGCATTCTACTGATGAAAGAATTTTTCATATCGGTTCAGTAGTTTTTGAGTTAATTAATTACAACCAAAAAACTTTTCTCTTTATTAGTGTAGATAGATTTAGCAATTTTTCTGATGAATAGAATCCCATTCTCAAGTTTTTCTTGAAGAATATGTCCTTAAGTTTGAGACCTTGGAAATTATGACCGCTGACTCCAAGTGCTTCTAGCGTACCTACTGTATATAGAAGAAAGGAGAGCAAGGCCTTTGTCCTACAATGTGACAATATATGCGAAAAATAATGATAATTTTCTCAAGTTTGACAAAGTTTTTCGTACTTTTTAGTGGACGCGCCATGCTCTCTCGGTTGCGCTGGACTAACGTACTGCAGCCAGCTGAACAGTCGGCCCACCGCACTGTTCAGGTCGTGTACCGCGCAGGCCGACCTCGAGGCACATCTGGCGGTGGCTGAGCAGAAGGGAAGTGGGTAAGATGGGATTTCTATAGCTTTGTTACTGTTTTTGTTTTGCTTTAGGGATTCATGAGCTGAAATTAGAATGCTATGAAAGTGTGACCAGATAGTAGTAGCTCAGTACCAATCTTGAATCTCGCCATTAGGAATGCGTATTAATGAATACTACCTTGACTATAGCTAAGTCAAAGCTAGGACAAGAAGATAAAGACTAGGATGCCCGTTATCTGTTTCTTTTATCTCAAGTCCATCCAAAGGTTGTGTGCAATAGGAAGGCCCTTTGGACATAGAAGCAAGTTATTCACTTGTTTTATTACCTGATGTCCAAAAAAAAGTAAATATAAATACAGGGAAAAATAGTAACACCGCGTTAAGTGGAGAAAGTAGATGGAAAAAGAAGAAAATGGAAAAAGAGGAAACTCTAAAATAAAATTATTTGTTACAGAGTTTTGATCATATCCGGTATGGAGTTACCTCTAAAGAACTCAACTCAATGTCCGATTGATATTTGGAAAAGCGTCGCGTGCGCTTTACACGTTAAACCCTGCACTGCTAAAGTGAGTAACTGATTGTAAGATGGTATAACTAACTATGTCTGACAAACCTTCGTAGAGTTCAAAGCAATGATTTTTTGAGTCATGCTAGATGTATATGCTATACTCTTCTTCTCACAAAAACCTTTTGGTTCATTTGCATTTTGAACAGCTGTTAAATGTTTCTTGTTTGTCACTTGTCAGGGTCACAGTAGCCTGCTTTGTGCGGAAGAATGCGCGAGCCTGGTCTCTTCGTGCGTGGAGTGGTCGCGAGCGCCGCACACGCTGACTGCGCGCGCTCTGTGCGCCAGGCTGACTCCTCCGGACACCAACGCGCCTTGCGTGCCTCTGCACCAGTTCATGTCACCAAGTAAGTAATCATCATCAACAGCCCATCATTCTACTGCAGGTTAAAGTAAAAGGACATGTAGTCATCTGGCTAGATGTCTATTGGTGGAGCTATCCCTCTCGCATCGATAATGTTGCCACCATTAATGTCCAGGGGAATTTAAGCGACAACACGGTTGGCGCAGTGGCTAAGCGATTAGCTTTCTGCGCTACGTGCCGCGGGTTCGAACTCCGCACGGAACCAATATTTGTATGATCTACAGATAGTTGTTTCGGATCTGGTTATGTGTGCATGTGACATGTATGTTTGTAAACTGTACCCTCGATACAGGAGAAATCCAAGTGACAGGTAATGTTATTTAAAAAAAAAGACAAGAAAAGAAAAAAGAAGCTGGCAAGTAAGAAGTCTATCCTATGATATGTCGGTCGGCACTGGTACATTATGAGGTGGACGTTCTGAGAAACGGGATAGATTTGGATACTTTTGGAACCTACGAAGAACTAACTTATTAAATTTTATCACCTGTGTCTCAGGTACGGAGCAACCACTGCTGTCAGCGAAAGAAGTAGTGACGTCACCATGTTCTGGGTCGCCGTGCAACTCTTCACAAACTTGCGTCATCAACAGGAACTGTCTCCGCGGCGGCACCTGTCCGCGATACTACTGCGTCGATGGATGCCCGCTCGGTAAGGAGAATAGCAAATAAACGGGAAGAATTCTACCAAAAAGGCTAAAATCACAATTGATACTACGGTAAACAAGCGGATTGGGTCCATCAAAAGCTATTGCTTTCTCGCCAGTGACGCTGCTGAGCTTCATTGGCTAGAAGATTTTGAGTTGGCAAGTTGGAGGTAGATTTTCTCTGGTCCTGTTAGGCAAAATAATTGGAGAACCTGGACCAAAAAGTTTACTAAACGTGATTTGAATTTACAGGAGACAGTTCCTCACAAATGGTACCGATTGGGTCGTGGGTACGAGTACCAATGGCGTCGTCGCTACACAAAGCGTGCTTTAAGATCTGTCGGTGTGGTAACAAGGGACTGATTGACTGTCAGCCGCTGCCTTGCGTCGAATTGGAGAATTGCCAGCTGCATGACAGAAAAGTGATGCAAGGTAAGAGATACTTTATCCTAATAGAAACACCATTATCACTGTGCCGGGAGTCAAGCCCAAGAACTGATGCTCTTGAAGCAGCCAGATCCCCCTCTCCCCCCGCTCCGCTCCCCGCGGTCTGTCTCGGGCACAGCTAGTGGAAAATATTATCATGATGCTGCGATAAAAAATTATTGTTGCCTATGTCCTTTCTCTTGATGCGCACTATTTCCTTGTCAAGTTTCATCAAGATCGATACAGGGTTTAGTCGTGAAAATGTAACAAACAGACAGAGAGGCAGTTACTTTCGCACATATAATATTAGTAAGGAATAAGGATCCACATCCAAAAATACTGCCATATTGCAAAGTTAAAGTTTTTTTTGCCTTTGCAGGCACTTCAAAACGTCGTTTTAGGTGCACAGTTCCAAGTGGGTTGGTTCTATGGGGAAGTTACCGGCAACAAACTCGAATGGACAAACATGGACTGCACCTAAGTAGTCCATGAAATTTCTTGCCAGTATCCGGTAGCTTCCCTAGAAGCTCCTGGAGTGGTGTGTGGGTTCGTCAGCTGACATTTCCCAGTTGCCAGGTAGTTTAAAGATTGAAGCGTAATATTGGATTCGTTTCTCGTGTCCAGGTGAGAAGTACTACATGGAATGTAACGCGTGCGCGTGCCGCGGCGGAGAGCGCGTGTGTGCGCGGCGCGCGTGCGGGCGCGGGGGGGCGGCGCTGCCGTGCTACTGCCCGCCGCACCACCTGCCCGTGCGCGCGCGCCACACGCCCTACCCTAACGCCTGCTTGGCCAAGTGAGTACTACATGGAGTGTAACGCGTGCGTGGAAAAATGTGACAGCCACAGCGACCAACAAACAATGCATCCCTTTCTCGCTTATAGACGTTTTTATAAGAAGATACGGAATAGGACGTTTATTTGCGGCAGCAACTGTCGTATTTATCATACGTAATCAAGCGGCGGATATCTAATAAGGATG
Organism: Allophyes oxyacanthae; assembly: GCA_932294325.1. NCBI lineage: Eukaryota > Metazoa > Arthropoda > Insecta > Lepidoptera > Noctuidae > Allophyes > Allophyes oxyacanthae. The sequence continues at coordinate 4,537,469 of OW028625.1, forward strand.
AGATTAGCATAACACTTTGAGTGGTCTATAATCTAAAGTGGGCGGGTCCGGATGTGGATGATGATGATTACGACAGGACATTTAGCCTCTCTTAGTTAGGGGAAATAAATTATTTTTATATTAGGGCCCATCCACACTCGATACTGTTAGCAGCTGAATCGCGGGTTTTCACGTTCGTTGGCTGCCTTTTGCTTACAAAAAGTCGATCGAGTGTGAACGGGTCCTTAGACGGCACACGATCTTGCGGTTCACATGGTGGTGAGCGATCACCACTGTCTATGAATTTCTTTCTTCGTTCGATAAAATAGTAGGTAGTAATATTCCAATTTTCCAGATGTGCGGGCGCATCGGACGGCGAGATCGAGTTCGGTGCTAGTTCTCCATGCGCAGGCGCCAGCTGTGGCCGAAGACACATCTGCATGCCTGCACCCAACGTCTGTCTGTCACGACTGCAAACCTCCTGTCCTCAGCATTATTGCGGTACGTTTAAACTTTTATTGATGTTTTTTATTATTTCAGTTTGTTGCCACATAGTGAATCACACTTATAAAATAATTAGTGGTGCATTTAAGATTTCTCAATATGGACCGCCAGTTTGGTTAATCTGGTTTAATCATAGCGGATCATAGCATTAGCCTAAAAAAATCGTGCAGACTAGTCGGAAACAAAAGACTAAACAATCATTTGACGCCATGTTATTGAATATAGAACACTCTTACAAAAGAAAATCATTCAATTTGTTTGTTTTTCAGTAAGCACAGTGAACTGCAATACTCAGCCGGGTATGCCAGTATGCGACACTGATGGCAGGACTCACGCCAATCCTTGCCACCTCGTCATGAGTGGTAGGAAGTTCGGCTACTGGGGCGTGTGCCTCGAAGGATGCTCTGCTGTGAGTATACAAAAAACAATTCATTTTCAATAGCCACGAGTAACCTTCGGTCCAGCACGTAGTCTATAGAAAACTCATGTTTTTTAAGTTGAAATTGATCAACAAATAGTTCAAGATGAAATAAATACGTAGACGTAGGTTTGAGACGTAGAGGTAAAACAATACTGCCTTTTATTCTTGATACAGTTTAACTCAATTTCCATATTCTTATTTCAGGCTGGCCCAGTATGCGGCGTGAACGGCGTCTCATACATATCAGAGTGCGCCGCTTGGGCGGAGTACGTGAGCGTGGACTACGCAGGTCCTTGCCTCGCCGTAGGACCCATATCGGATCTCATGGAACCAAAGTGCGCCTTCGACAGAATCATCTGTCCTCCACTGAAGAAACCATACTGCCTAGGATTCACTGCTCCAGGGGCTTGCTGTCCAAAATGTGGGGGAGCTCTGAGAATCCTCTATTCAAAGAAACAAATCGACAGAGCGCTATACGGAACGAATATTTCTGCCACAGTCATAAATCTAAACAATATTTTGAAAGCACTAGAAAGACATGTCAAGATAGCTGAGTGCGCTCTCAGAGGGTACCTCACTATAGAAATGGAAATATTCGTTACAGTAGAAACAATGCTAGACAACCCAACAGAGTTACAACTGAATGTGTGTATTCTAGAAGCTGAGAAGATAGCAGATATGATAAACAGAGAGAGTGTGTTGATTACTAGTGATTTAGGGTTAAGTTCTTTAGCGTATGCGTTGACTGTTCATACGTATCCGACGCAAGGTGCAAATAGTATAAGTCTATCTATAGGTGCTCTATTAGCAAGTTTAAGTATATACGTTCTAAGGTAGAATTTAGGAATAGTAATTTAATCGTGTATATTTGTAAAGTAGTTGTAAATATTGAATGTTATAAATAGTAATTTAGTGCCGTCGCCATCGTTAGAAACGTATACAAAGAAAACAGAGATTATGCTTTGGTTTGCTTTAAAATCAGGCGCAAATTATTTAGTCATGTTCATCACGTGAGTTCGTTGTGCCATTGTAGTTGTAATGAGATTTATGTCTTTGACTTATACAAATATTTTACGATAGACTGCAACAAGCATTTTTATAACTTTTTTACAAAAAGACATTTTTATAAAATAATCGTAGTCCCTAAACCAAATATGTATTACAATTATTACTTTGTTATAAATTTTTAGATGTTTAGCAATTTTGAAAATATATTGTTTATGGAGCTTAAAGATTATTGAAATAAAATTTACCATTATAATATGATTTTATTTTTCACATAACACCGAACAATCGAGGAATATAACATTATAATGTGAATATTAATATATCACAAATAATTGATCACTTATAATTAAGTTCAGATAAGTCTTTTTTATCGAAAAATATATTGATTCTATCGAGTAGTTGTGGATCGGTGACAGTTTTGGCCAGTTGCACGAACCCACTCTGAAGCACTGGATGGATTAGTTGAAACCTTTCCAGTGAAAACGTCAGGACCAATTCCAGATATGCCATTAAAATATTTTGGAAGCAATTTCGTTGCACTTCAGTATCCTGGAAAAGGTAAACAGATTAAATGTAATTTTACACAAATGACTTTGGCTAGACACAGGGCTAGTAATAGAGTTAGGCGCTACACATAATTTCTCACCTTACTAATACTTAAAGTCCGCTGCTGTTCTATTTCAGGTGGTACTGGTTGGGGTGGTAATATTGGTTCGACAATTTTGGCTTTTTCATATACAGGTCCATCACATATCGTAATATTCACTTTACGCGTATCTATATTATGATTTTCAATAATATCAGGCACACTCCCTTTCTTTTCCTTTATAGGAATCTCTTTACTTATTTCTATTTCTTTTGTGAATGTTCCATTCAAAGGTGGATCATCACTATCGGATTGTTGGTCATTAACTACATCAGTTTCAGGTGTATCAGAGCTTTCGACGTGTGTACTGTCGACTTCATTAATCGGTGGAATATTTTCAGCATGAACCTCAACAGTCACAGAACCTTGAGTATTTGCTTTGAAATCAGCGAATGTGAATGGCTTTGGTTTTTCAATACCCTCTTCTGGAGTAATACTGAATTCTTGGTTGATTACAGGCGGTTCGTCAGTATTATCAGTCGGTTCTTGTGCGTAGTACTGTTCGTAATGGTTTGAAGAATTATCACTTTCTACTGAACTACAAGACATTCGTTCTTTAATTTCATGATCATCAAAGTCTGATACATTTATCAGATGTTTTACGTAATTGTGACATAGCAATTCCCACGTATGTTTGAGATCAAATATTTTAGTCACAAATTGATCATATTCCAGGGTCAAATTCAAGGTTGTTGTATAATTGTGTAATATTATCGAGATATCGGTCGATTTTAATTTAAATCGGTGAATATCGTTGAAGAATATTTCAGTCAGAGCAATTATTTTGATGAGCCAAGACGATGTGGTTTGTTTGTAGAGATTGGCAGCGTGATCTAAGTTGGACACTTTTTGAACGAGAAACTTCAATCCTGGCCTTGAATCAAATTGCATGGCTCTTGTAAATGATAGTTCTAAACTTCTGAGTAATAAGTCTGTGTTGTCACTGTTAAGGAAGAATTTGTGATTGCAAACATTTGAACCCGTTTTAAGACTTTCCAGTAAAATACTGTTAATACCTTGAAAGACATCTGACGATGCTTGGATGAGCACTGTGGCTATTATTTGTATGAGTATTTGATGTGCTAACAGGCCAACCACTAGTCCTCTATGAGGAATTCTTATAGTGTAAAACTCTGGATTCAGAGAATTAACTGACTCTTGGAGATATATGAGAAATATATAACTCCTGTCATCGATCAACATTAGGTTCTGTGAAGAATTTTTAGGAGTTACTTTAATATTTCCATCTCCTTTCAATTGTTCAGTTAGGAACACTTGTTGCGCCATTGCATGCAGTCTTACATTATCATTTACAGAACAATCCCGCCTTGCAGCTACTTTAACTATAGCTAAATCTCCATAAAAACTATTTGAGTTTTCTTTGAACGCATAAGTAAGTTGCTTTAGTGGTGTCAAACTTACATTGCAAGCTCTGTGTAGACTTGTGCAGACAATTTCCCATTGGTTGTCAGTTAAAAGATGCCCTGAAGTTAGAATTATATGTCTTATACATGACGCTCCTAATCTCGCAATTGGTTCTTGTGGTTGAGCGATACATTCAACGAGAATTAGCATGATTTGCTTCAAAGCAAACGTTGCTTCTACACTTTCAATCGGTTCTATTTCTTCACCATCATTGTTTGCATCGACTGTTGCTCGTTCAACATTTATTTGTTGCAAGTGATGTAAATATATGACAATAGTATCAGTGGTCATACCACAGCATTGTTTGAAGTTTGGCATTACGCTATCCCAGTGAGTATGGACATTTGCAATTTGACGGAGCCAGTTTTGTACTGTTGGCAAAAGAAGATGGTTGATGCAATGAAGACCAAAATGCGTACCTGGTACTTCAACTGTATTCCTTAACAGTTTAAACAATGTTTCCATGGCTGCCGGTTGATTTTTTTTCGAACATACAACTGTAGCTGATATCAAACCTTCGATTAGAACATACCATACTTTAAGTATGTTACTTGGTTTATCAAGTTTCAATAGACAGTTATTAGTTGTATTTGTAGGAGGAAGACTGGTTGATAATTTTCTATATGAAATGAGATCTTCTTCATAATGTTCGTTAGAAATGAATTTAGTAATATCTAGGGAACTGCTAGGTATTATTGGATCTACAACACATAAAGGCATATCTCCTTTGATTCTGTTTCCAGTATTGAAGATGGGACATTTGGGCATATTGTACATCATCGTTAAGATATCTGCGCAACTTTCTAAATGGTATAACGCTTCTCTACACATATCTACTATCACTTTTTCAGATTTTTCTTCATTGAGGGGGATGAACTTGCTATTTTTGGAGAATTTGAGACTAAGACTAGGTTTAGGTTGTGTTGGTGTGGTCGCTTTCTTTTGTTTAACTTCAGTTGCTTGTACTTCTTCATAGTGAAGTCCTTTGATATGACTTAAAAGGCAGAGTATACAATCAAGAGCAGCGTTAGCGAAGACCAGTGTGTTGTCTGTGCTGAGAAATACTTTGAATATTTCCAAAATGGCGGAGTATTGATTGGAATTATTTGCGGCTCTCAATGTATTGAACAGTGGTCGCCAGCCTGATCTTATTTCCATTCTATTTGTTTCTACGAATTCGCAGATGCAGGAGATGATTTGTTCCTGACGAAAAAATATGCTTTCAGTAATTTTAAAACTTCTTTTTATTGATTGAAAAAGTAAATGCTAAGATTTTTGTTACCTGTATATCGTCATCGCATAATTCCAAGCACAGAAGGTTCTCGAATGGTTTTAGTAGAGCCTCGTTGAAGTGAAAGTGAGGCAATTCAACCTGTTGGTTGAGTAGTGCTGTGGCGCAGTCATGCAGACACTGGATCGCAAGGCTCGCGATCTGGATGTCTTTGTGACAGGCAGCCTGTAAAATGAATCAATAAAAGATAATTTCCATAACAAATTCATAAGAAAAGTATCCTCTGTTCCAATTTCCAGCTCCACTTCCAATTTCAGTTGAGTTACAATCTAAATCGAAAAACATTTATAATAATTATGTGTTTAGTATGTCACCTGCATAAAGTGTGGTCCCACGACGGTCCAAATGGCCATTCGATGTGCGAGCGGGCGCGCCGCGCGCAGGCAGCGCAGCGCCACGTCCCCCGCGCGGCACAGCGCGCGCGCCGCCTCGCCCGCCGCCCCCCGCGCGCCCGCCCCGCCGCCCGCTCCTCGCCGCCACCACCACACGTTGTTGTTGGCCACGTCTTGTTCCCACGAGCAGAACAACTGTGTGGAGAAGAACTCGTCAGTATGTGCAATTTTCAAAGCTACTGATGAGTTCTTCCCCGATTAAATTTAATAAATTATTTGTGTAACTTGATGTGATTGTGGTTTACTCGGAAAGAGTTGAATATTTTGTTTGCCATAATAATATACAGTGTACAAGATACTGGCAAATTTTGATTAGTTTGAAAAATATTTAAGGATATCACGAAAATGGTCTTAATACCGCTAATATACTTAAGAGCTTTCATGAAAAAATTGTAAGAATTAAATTAATGATGTATATTGATTTACTAATCGATGTTGATGTGCGACGAGTCTTTGCAGCGCCGCCTTGAGCGTGGGTAGTGTAGTAGTGGCAGCTAGCCGCGTGAACAGAGTGTCAGCTGCTGCTGTCAGTGCGCAGCATACCCGGGCCGCTCCCGATCCGGATATTACATTGCCTCCCTGAGTATATAAAATTAGAAATAGTGAATGGTAGTTATTTTATGACGCTATGATTGATGACAATTCGATTAAAAATATAACATGCAATAGAACAGGGTAAAAGGACGACCGGCTCAAGAGAGAGAGAGTTTACCTTACAGAGGCTTGACAAAAGCTTCGAATGACGTTGATGACTTGTATTTAATTATGTAATCCGAAATGAAACATTCCAAGAAAAAAATCATTACATTTGAATTTGTCCCACAATGTAAAATGCACCCTGTACAAACTACAGTTTAGTTAGATAAGATAAGATAAGATTCTTTATTTGTGGAAACATGAGTTTACATGAATTTTGCATGCAAGATGTACAAAAGTATAAAAAGAGCAGTCATGTTTAGCTTTAGTGGCGTACAAATATTACATAATATATGAATTTTTCAAATAATTTGTCTCTTCGTTAATTTGTTAGATTTAGAACATCTAATTTTAGAAATAAAGGTAATGACGATAAGACCGTTGAAACTTACCTCTTGTCTACACGTTTCTACAATTTTCGCAACAGACATATCGTTGTTTATATTGTTCTCGAAAACGGGCTGCAGAAAATTGAAGACGTCCACACTGTGGAAAAATATTATCAAAGATTTAACGGCAGAAATAAATTGCAATATGCAATCAGCAACAATGGCACAACAAAATAAGCTTAATAATGTTAATAAAATGATGCAGAAAGCATCATATAAAGTTTCACCGCCATTGAAAAATTAATAATGAACACAAATTTATTCTTCAACAAACGAAACTCACCAAGTTTCATCACTACTCCCGTCTAATCCTAATTTAGCATCCGCCTGCAGTATAGAAACGGTTTTGTTTCTGCCAGTTTGCATTGTCACTATTGGCGTTGCGTTGTTCCCTTGATGTCCAAACAAAGAGTGCTCGAAACTCGATACGTATTGGCAACCCGCAAATATGTGCTCCCAACATTCTGGAGCTTTAGAACCGAGTTCTAATCCACCTAAAAATATAAAGTATAGATATCTTCTATGGTTTCTGTTCATTTTCTTATACAAAATCATTGTTGGATTGAGTCATCAAATAATTGGCGCCCAGCGTGGGACTCATAAATATAGTCAAATCCCGAAAGATTTATCTGTGGACCTCCTCATTCCTCAACTTGCCTATTGATTGGATGAATGCGGCCAAATGACAGGCTCACCGATATTTTGGCAGGTTTTCATGATATTAAGTACATAATTATGTTATTAAGTACTTTTAGGGAAATGTTACAATTTGAAAATAGCATCGAATTTACCTGTAATCAATATATCTAGCGACAGAGCATGCGTGGATAATATCTTGCCGTTAGGAGGCTGTGAGATGGCGGAATTAGCCAATAGAGCCAGTATACTGCTGCAACGGTTTTGTAAGCTTAATGTGTTGCTTACTCTGGCCGCCTGAAATTTTACAGAATATAATTATATAAATAACAATATTTTTGATCACGCTGCTATGTCAAAATGGGGCAGGCGAGACGTGTCTAGAGTTAAGGCCGTGGCCTTACCACAAATATTATTTGCAAGCAATACCTTATGAAGTCCTTCCAGACATTGGATAGTTAATCCCTCCCAAGCAATTCGCTTCCTCTTTCCAAAAGTATTTATTTTCTTTGATATTATTCCGTGCAATTTTTGTTTTCTGTTTCTATATCCGGTGAGCGGCACGCTTAAAACTGTTACCATAGAGTCCCATATGCAAGTTAATATCCTGAAAGAAATGACCATACATGGAAAATAACAGTAATCAAGATAACGCGGAATAAATAAGTTTTCTTTTAATTTACCTTCTTGCCCAACGTAAGCTGGCATCATGCTGTGGTGACTCGATGGTGTTATTATACAAACAAGACACCTCTTTCAACTTCTGCCAATCTGACATGACTGGACTTTGATCCAAACCGCCAAGATCTGTTGAATAAAAGACAAATTATTATTATGATGTCATCAAAGTACACAAATAATTATTGCAAAAAGTAACTATCGCTAATCGATTTCCCCGGTTTTCGACTAAAATTGAGTAAGTTTAGAGTTTAGTTAAATTAATGTATTTTGACGATTACAAAATAATATTAGTACTAACTGTACATAGATATAAAAGAAAGATATTAGACTTATTTGATAATAACCAATGTCCAAGTCAACTTTTACCATGTAGTCTTATGTATTTTACAAGCTATTATTTATCCTTAATGTATTTTTGTTATTCAGTTATAAATTACTAAATAAGTACGTAAATATTATTTACCTGATAGTAAATGTATAAGAGGATGGTCAGTTGTAGGAACTTCTTTCAGTAGATCAGTGGAGAGAACTTGCTGATATAACTCCCTCAGCCAAGTTGCTGATAAATATACGAGAACGCCACTGCCTTGTACTTCATCTACAAACTCGTCTTCTGTTAGAGATACTTGGACCTTCTATGGAAAAAGGTTTTTTTATAATTAACTCATAATAGATACATATTTTCATGGTAAAAAATATTAATAGCCGGTTGCATCAAAATAAAAGATTTTACAAATTCGTATACTAGGTAACCAGATCTTAAACCAGTAAAAGTATACATTATACTGTAAATTTTGGGTGACTTCAAAATAAGTTTTGTTATGAATAATATGTTAAGTATGTATTCATGATTTCATGTACGTAATGTAGTAGTATAAGATAAAAAAATTATAAAGTTTCATGCAACTAGCCGTAAGTATCTTTTTTAACCGTTTAATGTTAACAAGGAAGAAGATAAAGTTCTCGTAATTTGAATAAGCAATGCAGGTCTAAAACCCTTTGTTAAATAACCAAAATATCAAATAGCAATCAAATTGCATGATGAAATTAATAACTTCTTTCTTTCCTACGGTAATATTGATTTATTGATACTTATAAAAAAGTATGAAATCTCACACTCTGTTGATTGTAGTAATTAGTTCTCCGTTGCTTCAGTGTCAGTAGCAAGGCAGCATACGTAGCAAGATATACGCCGTCTGCGTTCATTATACAAGCGGTGGCCGGCGGCTGAGCTGCGTTGTGCTGGCAGCACTTTGATGCGAACTCTTGCATCGCTTCATCCACCTATACCATAAAATCTTATATACCTCAGTCCTCAATACTTTTGTGCTACGTGAATGATTGTACTAAATAATAATATTATTTTAGATTTTGTGACCATTTTAAACAATTCAAATTGGATGTATTTCTACTTACTTCTATACAAGTTCGTAGATTCAGTAATTTTGGCAGCAGTGAATTTTGGAGAGTTTTGATGAACTGCCTCGCATTATGTCTTTCTAAATCCACGTTGCATTCTGTTATTGTGCATCTGGAAGGGAATAATCAAAGATTCATATTAAACACTCACAATTTTTGGATCAGTCGATTCTACATTTGTAGAACAGATGTACATTTGCCTTGGATTATTTGGGCATATGAGTAACTATTTTCTTATAAATATTACGCTTAAATTCTATTGAGGTAAAGTGCAGAAAATATAACGAATTCTGTGTCACCGCTGCCCTACAGTATACTGTTACCAATATCCATGTTAAGATAGGGAAAGATGCCCTAAAACAAGCTTTTATTTCGAATAATCGCGGTGTAGTTTAGTTATTCAAAGCTAGGGTCAATTTTTTTATGAAATGACGATATGTTCTTCCCTTTTACTCCTTTATCTTACCTTCCAAGATTCAATGTTTTCGGTACTGCCTTAGGTTTGTCATTGATAGCGCCTTTATCTGAATCGTTTGGTGTAGGATTACTAGCGCGAGATGGTAGGAATACGTTGTCAGCGTCAGAATCTGCTTCGCCATCGCTGCCTGAAGTTACGTTTTCTGGACCAGATGTGTCTGAACAGAAACACACGTATTTATGTCTTTATCTGTACAAAGATGGTGCATTTCAGAGATATATTTTGGCTTTTTGGTGATAAAGTGGATTCTACAAACATCGAAACAAAGAGTCTGAGATTGCACAGTTTTGCGTGGTCAGAGTTTTTACTCACGATGCGATGAGAACTTTAGTTAATATTCTCAAAGAATTGAGAAAAAGCATACCTGACGAGTCATTTTCCTTTGTTTCAGTACTTTGTAGAACAGCTACAACGTCTCTGAAACATTTATTTGGAAACTGTAGAATCAGGTTGATATAGGTAGTCACATTATTTGAGTTTATAAAAAAAAAGGATTTCTCAAAGAAAAAAGTTACTATTACCTATATGGGCTGGGTAGTCTAGCTAACGTCTGATAAGTCAGAGGTCCGGTATAGTCAGCGTCGTGTAGCTTCGGCCAGTGTCCTAGCATGAGCGTTGCTACTTCAAGAGACAAGAATTCGGTAGATCCGGAACATAGCTTCTCTAGCGCATCTAGCAAAGAGACCACGCATTCAACTGCTGCGGCCACTACCTCTGGGTTTCCGCTCCTACCACATTCTTCTATGCCGTCCATTATTCTAGAAAGACCAAACTTGGGAGTATAGTTTTACAAAAGGGTAGTAAAAACAAGATTTCTAAAACCGAAAATATATCGTACATATTTAAAACAAAAAAACTGCCCACATATCTTCAATTACTTACAATCTCACAATCGCCATATCATCACAATGTCGTTCGTGATGGTCGATCTTCTTCAGTAGCACTAGTTGGCATAGCCTCTTGGGATTTTGCAGCAGTTCTCTAGTGCTTCGTAAGGGTTCCACTCGGTGTGACACCGGAGGGTAGAGAAGCATCCTGTGGTAGAGAGCTTCCAGGACTGGTCGCAGGTTCGAGGTGGAACCCACGAGGCGGACCAGCTGGTTTGCTATGCTGGAATGTTTAGCAGCATGTTTTTATGATGTTGAAAATTATTAATATTATAAAACACGCGCAATACAAAATGGTTGGATTTGCTAAAATCTTTAGATTCCTATCCAGTCAATTTCAAAGTCTTTCAAAAATAACTTGAGTCTATCAAATTAAAGGGGGAAATTTTAGTTTCGTTTTAAGGTAAGCATACTACTTCATATCTACTTATTTCAAACTGTACCTACCTGTAAATAGCTTTCGCTTGTTTGCTGTTAAAGCTGGGCGCAGAGTTCAAAGCGCCAGATCCTCTGCCGGAGTCATCTACTAAGTGGCCATCGTGCTCTCTGAACAAAATAAGAACAATATTATAAGTAAGAGTAGTAGGTTACACTATACAAGGTATACAAAAATGCTTGATTAAGGTAATATAAAATGAACTAATTAGTATTAAATTCATCTGTCTTGTACTCCATAACATAATTACTTTAAATCAAGTTCCAGAAGCCATAAAACAAGTTGTATTGGAAACGAACTTTATATGATACCTACAAACTTAAAAAAACAGATGCTATCTATAGCCATGTAGGTACAATCGGCAATTTTTCCGGTCGTCCGGCGTCCAAACGCAGAGTTACCAACTCTAAGCGGGCCGAAGTCGTTCAAAGCATTTTGTTTGCGAAATGTATCACCGGAACGTGTTATAACTGAACGTACCTTGATTTAATATTCTTGTCGACTCGCGGTGTTCCCAAGAACAAGATGAGCGATGGGCAGAACTTCTGCCACAGAAAAGTGGTGAAATGCGAGTTGCCGCTCACTCGCTCTGACAGGCTCGACATCAGTGTCAACAGGCAGTCTAAGAAGAATAATGCCAGAGGATTCTGTTTCGGTATTCTGTGGATAGAGAAGTATTGTATATAGTATCAGTTGTTTTAATAAGTGAAAATTGCAGCAAATCCATTACTGCGCAACATTATTTGTATATATTAACATTATTGTATTCTAGCAATATTTTGCTCATTGCAAGGGTCGCTTTGCTTTAATTTAAGTATCTTTCCTTCTTCATGTTCTACTCTTCCTTGTTTTGTGCCAATTGCATCTGAACAATTGATAGTCTTACCTTTCCTATCCCTTTGATATCCCTTTAGATATCCCTTTGAGATCATGAAGTTCATGAAGAGTATTTGGTAATTATTGGCAGTATATAGATTAGATAGATATTAGATAAGGAATTGAGGATAGACTCACAGTTGAGTCTCAGACAGTCGGCTGCAAAGGTACTGTATAACTGGTATCACTTCGCTGTAGCAGCCCACCGCAACTATGTGATTCCTGCCCAGAGGAGAGCCCTCTGATAGAAGCTCCTGGCACTCTTCATCTAAATAATATGAAGTTGTTTTAGTATGTACGAAGTACATGATATTTTTATTTGCTGCGCTAGATATCGGTTATATTCTAGATAGTAAATTGGCTAGCGCAACAAGTAACTCGAATTAAAATTCGATTGAAGGTCAGGCCTACCCGGCAGATATCTGTAACGCCAGTGCATGAGCCACGATCGTTATACTGAGGGAGGATCCAAAGTGAGACCAAGGCAGACTTAATAATACTGACCTAATTGTGCGCAGTATGCTCTAAGCGCCTGAGCAGCAGCAGCTCGAGCTGCAGCAGCGACGTGCGGCTGCGCGGCCGCAGCTTCTCCGCAGCGCCCGCACGCCCACACACACAGTCGCCCGTTGAGCGTACGCCGAGGAGATAACGCCAGCGATAAGTACATGCGGAATATTTGTACCTGGTAAATAGCAAGGGAGCATTCAGGCCAGGCCTACTTTTTCTGTAGGGTTTATAATGTGGATTCAATTAGCATAGAAATGTCACAAGCAAAGAGTGGGTAAACTCAGCAGAAGGTAGATTCAAGTAGTTGATGAGTTGATGATGATGCAGATGTGGACGTCTTTTCTTAACCCTTCTTTGGGGAACGCCTATGCCCTGCATTTGTCTGCGACAGACTGAATAGATGAATATATATGACGTTTACCTGTGTATCAGGCAAGTGGTACATAACCGAAGCAGTGGCGCAGAGCAGTTGCGAAGGCATCCACAACGAGTCATCTTCGGGCTCGATGCCGCGATGGAACCTGTCATCGCGCAGGATTTTCTGGAATAAGAAGAAATTAATGGACAAGGCAATTAAGATTAAATTAAGTAATTCAATAATAACAACGTGAAGTTGATAGATTAGCAAGTCTACTGGAGAGTGTCGAGATGGCGGGAAGCAACTGTGTGGTGGCTCACGGGCATTATAGGAGTGGATCCAAATAACCCCACTGCTAAACCAACCTGCGCGTAATATGCGTGTACTTCCACATCGACAGTCCATGTTTTCCAGTTTGTTCGAGCTATCATTATGTAGTCCAGACAAGCGCGAAGTAGAAAAAATATGCTAAAAAGTATATTAATCAAATCACAGTTTTCCGATTACGGTCGTTACATATTTAAGGGTTTGTACTTACATGGAAGCCCTGGAGCGCGTAGGTGACGAGGCGCGGGCGCTTGGACTCTAACGCGGTCTGCAGGGGCAGGAGGCATGCACGGCGCAGCTCGTGCGACGGCCGGCGCGCATTGCTCTCTTGCATGCACAGTATTTCTACACAAAAGTGCAGCTTCGTTAACATCTACATGAGTAGGTTAGGTACATGATACTCAGTTACCCGAATCCAAGCATTATCATTGGTGTCAATGTTGATTGCGTAAGTACTTTGGAGTCTTTGGACATACGAGTAGGTAGGTATCTAATCTTTTGGCAAGACACATAAATTGAACAATACCTATAATGAACGGTCATGATATTGCCATAATTACGTATACTCTGTTTTTTCTAACTTGTCTTATTTAATAAACAATCTCCGCTCATTTATAAAATGCAACAAATCACACACATGAAGACCACTTGAAGACTTAGTAAAAAATGATTAATAACAATTTAAAGACAAGTTATATACATGATTTTCATATTAATCAATAATGTTTTTCGTTATAAAGACATGTGGAAATTCTATACTAAATGAGACAACTAAGAAAAAACAGAGTATACATTTATTTATCTACCATTCTTCCTTTGTCGAGTCAGCACAAGCTATCACATGGGAATCCCTTACCTATATTATCATTATCTATGATTGTTAATCAGCGTAGTGAAATAATTTGTGCTCGGAGGATGCTGCTGACCTCCTGACATAATCTTAATATCGACGATAACAACACCCTTGGGACGAAAGGAACACAGACAAGACGTGGTTTATTATAAGTAGGTACATATTTCATTCAGCACATTTAAAATTGTAAAGTTACTTCTAATAGACCAGGTATCTATTATGTTGACGTTTTGCTTAACCATATGGTAATAAAGTAAACATTCAATTCAATATAAAGTCAAATGCCTAAAGGCGAGGAAGCTAAGGCGGATACTGCATCTACTTTTGGCGCGATGGTGGCCATTATGCAAGTATCGATTGATGCCTCAACTGCACAATGGTACTTATAGGTACCTACTTGTATATTTTTTATACATATGTAGAATACTCTAAGCATATATACATATATGTACAGCCAGCTATGTACTAATATTTCACGAGAATACTAGCATTTATCACGAAATTGTCGTATATTACTAAAATATGCATTACCTAGTGCATCCTGACATGATTTCCTGAGAGCTGTGAACTTGACTCCGGTTGCCTCCTTGAATATGTCTTGGAGGAGTTCCTCCATTTTCGCATTAACAAAACATATGACTCACTTTCCTACATTTACTTCACACAATTCGTTTACATTCTTCGCAAACTAATCAACACAGTACTGGCACAGTACTCAAACTGATAAAAGTTTAGTAAAACAGGAATATATGCGGAATAGCGTTATTTCAGTGGGTGTCAGTGTATCTTATCTGAGTTGTACGTAAGCACAGCGACGGAGCATGCTCAGTACGGAAAATCAATACTCCGGAACGACGTAGTTAATGTTTGCGAAAAAACTTTACCAACAGGTGGTTGGACGGTATTTAATAAGGAAAAAAGGAAAAAGTTAAGTTTTTCTAAAAAGGTAAAGTTTTCTTCCCTCCTTCGCTCCTATATGTACCTAATTCTGAAAATAATATCATTTAAGGGCGCATTATAGGCGAATACATTAAAGACATCAAGCTTTATCTCGGGTTTTACTTAAACCTTAGACTTTATTTATGTTCACAGCATGCTCTGCACTGCAAGTGCCTGGTTCTTTTAAACTGTTTAAAATAAAACACATTTCGATGGAGCTTTCTAGCTTTCTCCTCTTGAACTCGATTGAAATATGTCCAGCAAATCACAAGTGAATACACGATTCCTTAAAAAAATATTGAAAGAAAATACAAAAGTAGGTACAGCGAATGGCGGCTGCTCTTTGTTTTAAATTCATTTTTGTACGAAACGTCTCAGTATGTCTTCGTTTAGGTAGGTACCTAGTACCTATTATACCTACAGTCGGCCAAAGAATTGATCTAGGTACTAACAATTTGTTGGTACACCATAAAACAAAAACGTCTATATTGTCTAGTCAAAATAATGAAGCTTCAACTTTAGTAATATTTTTAATTTGAAAGCCAGTTCTGTTAAAATCTTTTTTTCTGTGAAAAGACTGTGATTATTTTATAAAATTGACTTTTTTTAGTTTTCGCGGGTTTTATACGTCAATATTGATAGGTAGGTACTTGATTGTACTCTTAGATTATATAAATTGTACTTGATTATTCAAGTGACAGTTAAGCTGAACAGATAGCAAAAATCATTTAAGTAATCTAAAGATAATTTTGTTGGTGGTAACACTTTTATGAAAAGAGTTTTTATTTTTGTCCAGGGATTTGGGAACATTAAATTCTACTTTTACTGGGAAAAGCAATTGAAAATGTAGGTATTTAATTTGGTAAAATACTAAAGCTTATTATCAATAATGTATGTACTGAAAAATAGTAAGTACATAAAATAAATTGATCATTTTTATTGTGAATATGATTTTCAAGCATTTTGTACACTGTGTGAATTTGCAAGCTAAAATCGTATTGTAAGTATTTGTAAGTAGCGTATAAAAATATTTCTCATTATTAAACTGCGAAGAAACTGGTCCGAGAAAGCAGTAACTAATTTATTTTTATTTTATTACATGGCAGCACTTGATTGAAATTGTCAAAATAGTCCTGATAAAAAATGGTGTCTTGGAGTGCTTTAGGCCGATCTTTCGGCATAAACTTGTTGAAAAACCACGTTAAATCACCATGTACAACCCAAAATGTGACCTTTTCAACAAGTAAAATATTAAATGCAGGCCACGGACACAAAACTTTTGTGTTACAACCTTCCAGGTAAAGATCGTTTTCAGTGATTACCTAACCAATTTTTTGGATCATTGTTTGTTATTCTAAAAATGTTTTGTTACAGTGTTAAAATCCATGTTTCGAATCTACAAATAGCCATAATTTTAATACATTTGAAGCTTATTAAATTATTTTAATTTTGCACCTAACCTATTGGGTGTTCACAGATGGCAATGGCACAAGTTCAAGGATATGTTCCACTTCTACGCTATGGTGGGCTTGATACCCGTTGGTGCCATTATCTTCTACACCAACGTGTTCATCGGGCCTGCCCAGCTGACTCCCATCCCTGAGGGATACCAACCCAAACACTGGGAGTACCACCGTCATCCAATTACGAGATTCATCGCTCAATATGTTCATCACTCTCCTCAACAGGTAACCATATAAGTTATAGAGAGTTTCTTTATTTGTTAGAATCACATTTAACACATTTACACTTACTGATATACTTATTATGTACCTATATCAGTAGTATCTGGCAATATAGTTAACACTTGAATTGAATGATAAAATATTATTCAGTGGGCTGTCTGTCATAGAAACTCTTATGATAGTTCTTTTGGCCAGTCAGAGTAAAAGGATTGACATCTGGTTTACCAATAATAATTGGGTTCTTCTTTTTCTGTTGAGTTGACATGAGCTATCATGTTGAAACTGCTCATGCCGTATTTGAAAAATTAACCAGCCAGCAATGCCATTATTGAGGCCGACTGCCCAGGTTGCACCAGATAATCTCATGTTCCATCACTCGCAGAGGCTCTATCCTTGCACCGTTGGTTGCACCGTTGGTTGCACCGGGGTTGTTGAAGTCAGATTGCTGCACTGATATTAAGGCTTTAATATGCCAGATTTTTAATACTTTGTTATGCTATTCATATTATAATGTGCTAGGGTTAATGATGATTGACGGACCTAGCAGCCCAGTTTTAACAATTTATTTAAAAAATGCTTGCGCCACATACAACATTACAGTGCCTGTGTAGCAGTGTATAGGTGTTTGTTAGTTGCCTATATACTCTTATGCCATGTGTATTGGGAGTAGGTACTGTACGCTATAAGGTCAACATATACCTTCCAGAGGGTGCAGTAAAAGGTTACTAAGACATTTTATCAAGATGATGGCCAGTGCCATCTTCTGGTACACTATTCGCAATATACTGTGATCACTAAGCCATGCTACGCATAATAATTATTGCAATATTCCCTTTCCTTAAATCAGTTCTTTAATGCATTATTAAGTAGTCCGTTTTAAACAGTGGAGGAGAATGGGTTAATGTGATGAGAATTTAATTTATTTTGGTATATCTTTCCTATTCCAGGACTATGAAAAATTTATGCACTTTCTCGATGAAGAAAAACAGAAGCAGAAGCTTCGTAAGTTGGAGTCGGAAATAATTAAGAAAATGTCGGAGCGCAATGATTACCAGGCCTACTACTACAAGCCCATGGTCAACAAATATCTGCGCATTAACAAGAAGACTGGTGAAGAACTTTACGACCGTGTAGGTGATGACTACAAGGATTAGAACTCTTTTAAAACGTATGCTGACGGTAGAATATTATTAGTAATCAAGTGTATTGTTACATATTTCAATGTAGATAAATAAACCTATTAATTGTTTCTAAACAATTTTATTTAAACAATTGGAATTATTACATCTGGCAACCCAGGAGTGTTACAATCTATGTCACGTTTTATAAGCGTTTTGTTGTTATTTATTTACCTACATTTATGCACCCAAGAATGTCTTTCTAATATTAGTTTAACTGTAATGTACTAAAGATATTTTGGGTATAAATAAAAGAGTAAGGCTTATGGTAACATTGTTATTTATTTTACAGGAAAATTCTAACGATTGACAATAATAAATTCCGACTTCAGGAACCCTTACAAAATTAATGTCAACACTTACCTAGCAGTATGCTAAATGCCTGATATGATGCTACTTATTTTATTTTAATGCAGGTTCATTTTTTTTTAATAATGTTACTGTGGTCATATGTATTCTGTAGAAATAGGAAGGATTTATCTTTATTAAGGAAAACTATTCTGAATAGATGGGATTAGTTATTTTGAATCATGAAGATTTCAAATCATTCAAGGTAGCTTAGTTTTAGGATATCAGATCTAGCATTTATTTATTAAATTTTAAATTTCGGTGTTAAGAACTCATTCTGAAATTAGTAATCAATTCTAATATAAGCTTCATCTACAGACAAACTAAGTACGACAAACTCTACATAATAAATAAATTCTTCGGCGGTGCTGTATGCACGAAGCTCTTATTATATTGTTACACAATTAAATTACAAAACGATATGATTTCATTAACCCGTTCTTTCAGTCTTCGCAGTTTGTAGAGTTCCAACTATGACCCAACAACTATGTACTTAGATTGCTTCTCATAATAACATTTTTTTTGACTTTAAAAATATTTACAACATTCCTAATTAAATAACAATTTCGATTTGAAATTGCAACTAAGCTAAATAATTATAACAAAATTGTATAATAAATCAGTATCAAAGCGTATAACACAATCAACATTCCGATCGAAGTAAAAAAATAAAATTTAAACTAACAGTATCTAATTTACCGTAAGTAAGTAATATGGACTACAATAGACTGTTAGATATACGCTATTTAAAATTGTTTTTACGATTTCTCAATGATAACAATTTTCAAATCTAAATTTTAAGACGGCTACGAGTTTCTACATTGTAAAATTTAAACGTTATAACTCTATTTGTTTTTTTCTTTCTCAGCTTGCGCCGCGAGCTTCGCTTCCTTTTTGGCCTTTTTCTTTTCCTCCTTTGCTTTTAGTTTGGCTTGTTTTTCTTCCTCTTTAGCTAATAGTTTAGCTTGTCTTTCCTCTTCCTTCGCTTGAAGCTTAGCTTCCTTTTTCGCCTCTTTCTTCGCTTCTTTTTCCGCCTTAAGTCTTAGTTTTTCTTCCTTCTTTCTTTCTGCTCTTTCATTTTTTCTATTGTCAGTACTTTCATCTTTTTTGCTCTTGTCATCTTGGTTTGTGTTCTCGTCATCCTTTTTCTTTTTGTCATCTTTCTTCTTTGATTTGGGGTTATCGTTATTCCGTTCAGTCTCTTTGCTGTGATCTCTGGATGTGGGCGGGTCGTCTTTGTTTGAAGGTTTTAGTGGCCGGAAGAAGTGCTGTTTGTCTTTTTCTGGCGACGTTTCTAGTTGCGTAACAATTTTCTGGGCACACCTGTAAATAAGAACACATTTTTAATTTTTGGTAGAACCTATTTACCTAGTTTGGGTATTACTTAGTCATCGGAGGGTAAGTTATTAGGTACTGCTTAATTACTCATGTAGGATAATAGGGTTAGTAAGCTTGACTTGTGGTATTTGGCATTTCATTGTTTCTGCGTCGATGAATTTACCTTATTCTAGTAGATGCGGAGGCAGCGGCGGCACTCTCTCTTCGTCCCTCGCGGAATTCCCGCTGGAACTCCCTGATGGGAGGCAGGCGACCCGAAGGCTCCCCGGCCGCCGGCCCTCCTGTGTAACTGTTGATTTGGTAATCTTGTAGCCGGGCCTAGGCAAAAAGATTAATTAGATTAATATTTTTTGTTTAGTAAAATCGCGTTATAATGCCTCTACGCATTATTCTGAGCTTTCGCGATACCCCCGCGATACTCGTTCATACGAAGACATTATGTTAGCCAGCAGAAGTCTTTTAGTAAAGTTAGATGTTGCGGTCTTTTACTAGTAATTTCTTATTAATCACCTTCATACTATGATGTTGCGAGCGTCTCAGCGAGTTTGAGGCCGGTTGCCTGGCGCGCGGCGGCACCGACGCTCTCGGCACGGCGCCCAGGCACGCGCCCCCACACTTGTCGCCGCCGCATAGCTTCGTCGAACAGCTGTTGGTGACGTTACCTCCACTGTTCGACGATACGGAAGACACGCCTGGAATATAAGGAACAAATTCTTAATGAACTCTAAGGAATCTTGAATCAGCGTGGTAACTAACGTAACGTCACGTGGAGGTTTTGCGGGGTGAGGCAGAAGTGTTGCATACTCACATGCTGTTAATTAAGTCCCAACGGCGAGTCTATAGTGTATTTTATTTAACTGGCTAAAAGAGCGAGGTAAAGAATAGGCTTTGGCCTCTTTAGTCATGGATTAGGTAAAGTTCTATTAAGACATTGTATCAGTTTCCTCCCACATTGGCGATGCTGCTGTCCCTTGCCAGTCTTAGTACTTTAACTGGGAACCGGGTAACTCTCCAAGGTAAGTAGTTGGAAGTTTGGGAGGTGAGATTGATATTTGAAGCAATTTGAGTTAATGTACCGGAGAGGGAAGACTCCCCGCTGGTGACGGAGTAGAGCGAGGCCGAGGCGGGCACGGAGCGCGCGCCCACCGAGTAGCTGGACACAGAGCCCGGCACGCCCCACGACTTCGCGCTACCGCTTGACACCTGGAATTATAAGCATAAGGTCAATATAATACTGTGTAACTTGTAAGTAACTTCGTATGCATTTGGTCTGCTAGTGACTGTACACTACAGTATACATTCACTATCTAAAATTAATTAGATATTATTCAGAAAAATATTATAAGGATAAGGTCAATAAAATACCTACTGTGTAAATTATTTGTAACTTTATAATTATGAATTTGGTCTGCGAGTGTCTGTTGATCTGTACTCTATAGTGTACAGTCATTATCTAAAATTAATTAGGGAATTAGGTACAGTCTCAGTACCTAACATAGGTGACAATAAAAGTGTGTAAACAGGGTGCTAGAAACCCTGTGTCAATACCACCCAGGATAGTCAGGACGCCTTGTCAGTTGTCCTGCGCCACCAAAATATGGGTTTATCGTGGTACTGACACTATTAGTAGTAGTTGCAGAATAACTGTGATCTAACCTGCCAGCTCTTGCTGGTGACGAGCCGCGGCGCCTGTCGCAGCCGCAGGATCTTGGCGCGGCAGATGACGCATCGCAGCGGCAGTTGTCGCTGGCTCACTGCCATCTGAATGGTCTTCACGAAGCACCGGCGACACACAACCCGGTGCCCGCATGGCGACGTTTGCATCGACGCCTTCGCGTTCACGCATATTACACACTGGAAACAACCAATGAAAAAATAAATGTATTTTAGGAAACGTACTAGACGTACCTAAATAGCAGTCTGTAATTTTTTTTTTTCGCGGACCAGGTAGGTACCCTGAGGCAAAGGTTTGTCGTCAAAGAACACTAGAAGATTTTTGGCCTATTTACAATTTTAGCTAGATACCTACCTAAGTAATATGAGTTAAGGAACGAGTTTGGTGCTAAGTGCTGATGATGATTTAAATTGATCATTTATAATCGCATCGACAATTTTCTATTTGAAGTCTGTTATTTAAAATAGAATGCTTTGTTTGACGTTGAAACATTCCTCTGGGTGACATTTTCGTGGTCGTAGTGAACGTTATAAATTGTATTGGAATATCAAGGGTGTCTAGTTGGAAAGGAATCTAGAATTCATTTGGTTGATCTAGATTGAATTGATTGATTTGTTATTCAATTGATTTAGAATACAAAATTGCAAAATGCGTCTAGTAGCTTACGTGACAACAGAAGCGTGCCCTTCATTTATTATGACTTGTTTTATGTTTAAAATGTTTGGTGTCCCGTCCAAATTATTTTCAAATTTTGGACTAACTGCGGCTTTTTTTGTAATCCAAATATTTTTTGTTTTGGTCTCTTGCTGTGCTTTCAGAAAGTTATTGTGCTTATCGGGCCTAAAATGAAGTTGTATAAATGTAGGTTCGTTGATCGTTCCCATTTATTATTAGGAGGTAGGGTACTTTCTGTAGTCACCACGCTGGGCCAGTTGGTTAGTGACCACAGGGCTAGGTCTTTCGAATCGGAGATGCTGCTACCTGTCGCAAGCTTGGGGTACCTATTTGATTTGGCTTGATGGATACTGGACAGGTATCTCATCATCGGCCCTCAAAGCCTCGTCGCCTGCGTTCGCCGTTCCGATTGTTAAAGAGCTTGAAGCGGCACGCAGAACGGGATCGATGCGTTAATACGAAATTGTTAAAATAAACTTACACGAGGGCCTCCGAGCGTTGTGCATTTCCTCCTAACACCATAAATGTAGGTAATAGGTACCTATTCATACTCAAAAGTAACAGGAAAATAGGTACATATTCAATTAAAGATTTTTAATAGATTTGGATACCTAGGTAATTAATTATAAGTAGAAAACCTTCAAATTATTCCTTTCATTTATTATAAATATAATTATGAATACCTAGTTTTAAAATTACGCAATTATTCTAGTAGGTATGTAATTGTGTCCACTAGATTTTAATTTCAGAGTCTTGATCTGTACTAAGGTCTGGCCGCTGGCTGCGCCGGAACAAGTCGGTACCTATTGTTTATCGTTTTTAACTTTCACTTAGGTAAGTAATTTCTGATTACATATAAGTATCTATCTATATATGGATATAAAAGATTTGTCCTGACTGACAGACTAACGCAAAGGCTAAACTAAAGGTTTCTAGCCCAAGGGCTAGAAACTTTTAATTATGACAGTAGGTTCCTTTTATCAGGTAGGCATCCACTAAGAAGGGATTTTTGGAAATTTCACTTCAAGGGGGTAAAAAAGAAGATGAAAATCCGTCATTTATAAAGTTAAATTCATAAAAATTGGTATTGGCGTTTCAGTTACAAATTAACAAACGCGTGTTCCAGGATTTTCGAAAATTCTTTTATTTAGGTTTTAAAATAGGGGACTGAAGTTTGTTTAAATTTCTGTAATATTGACTTACACGCGAGCGAAGCCGCGGGCAACAGCTAGATAAGTATAATGTTATCCAGCGCAGCCGCATTACTGTCCTATAGCCAGAGAAGGGAATCTCAGAATTAAAAAGGTTGAGGCCTTAGCCATAGTCTACCACGCTCGCGCCCACAGAACAGAAAAGAGATGAAAACCTCTTTCTGTGTTCTGTGCGGGGTACACACTTTACACAAAATCGAGTTTTTTTTTGGGGCCTCATTACATTTACTGCAAGTTATTATACCTACCTCATCAATTATAGATGAATATCGAAAAGTCGGTGCGGGCCGGAATCGTATCTATTTATCCTGCATGAATTGTTTGAAAATATACAACCTGTAACAGAATAAACGCAAGACCTGAAAGTTGTTTGTTCAGAATCGGCTTCTGAATCGATTTCCATCATAATTTATATATGTTAATTTTTCCCTAAAAAATCTTTTATTTATCTTAAATTAGAACCACCGCGTCGTAACAAGTTAATAAAATCTTTGCTTTAAGAAAATTTAAGCCTTATTCCAAAGTAATAAAGCCTTCTTGAATGCACGAGCGAATTTGTAGTTCGTTCATAGATATCCATACACACACGTAAATAATATCAATGCATTTTACATTTGAGGTAGTGTGCATTAAATAAAATAGTTAATTTAAGGAAATTTAACCCTTATTACCAACCAATAAGGCTTATTTAAATGCACGACAGAATTTGTAGTTCGCATTTCACAAAGTTTTGTTGAGAAATGCCAAAATGTTTTTTGCAATAGTAAGAATAATGTGAAAGAGCGAGATGCATTCTTCTTCTTCTTCTTCTTTCGATATGGCAATTGAGCCGATGTCGATTTACCAGCTACCCCTTTGACGTTTGACATGTTTGACATGTTTCAGTGGTTGTGTTTCGTTGTTGTTGTCACATTTTATTGTTTACGCGCGCGATGGCTTTCCGTTATACCAATATCCAGTACACGGAGATGGTGAGGACACTGGCTCGTTGTGACGATAATGTCGAGTTAGCTTGTCGAGTGATGAATGAACGATATGGCACCAGAGTGAGCGCCAGGACGATGCTAAGTGCAACTCAGCGTCTGAGGGACTCCGGGACGTTTCGTCCTAACACGGCCTTGGATAGAGGGACAAATGTGCGCAGTACTCGTTTGCAAGCAAACATTCTCGATTATTTCGACGAGCATCCAGAGAGTAGCACGAGAGAGGCAGCGCCATTGTTCGACTGCAGTCACATGTACGTGTGGCGAACATTACATGCTGATGGAGAACACCCGTTCCACCTACGACGTTGTCAGGAGCTAACGCCGAGCGACTACTTGCCACGTCTAGAGTTTTGTAGATGGGTGTTGGAGAACTGGCAACAAAATATTATTTGGACCGACGAGAGTACATTCACTCGTGTTGGGATGTACAACCAACATAATCAACATTTGTGGAGGCACGAGAATCCACATGCATGCCGTGTGGATTCATTCCAGCACAGATTCTCTGTAAACGTGTGGGCGGGCGTCATCGGTACACACGTACTCGGCCCCGTTTTTCTACCGAGGTTGACTGGAGATACCTACCTACAGTTCTTGCAGGAGACATTGCCGGTGTTATTAGACGACGTCCCTCTCGTACTTTTACGACAAATCTTTTACCAACACGATGGTGCTCCCGCGCATTTCACGTGGACCGTTCGACGGCATCTTGATGCGGAATATGGCACGCGTTGGATTGGTCGTGGGGGACCTGTACAGTGGCCTCCCAGATCGGCTGACCTAACGCCGTTAGACTTTTATTTGTGGGGTCGAATAAAATCCCTTGTGTATGTAAACGAGGCAACAAGTGTCGATGACCTCAAACAAAAAATCGAACACGCATTTGTGATAGTGAAAAATGACACTGAGGTTCTTAGCAAACTAAAATTCAATTTAAGAAAGCGTGCTACAAAGTGCATCGAACAAGGCGGTGGTCATTTTGAAAGTTTAATGAAAATGGGACGAAGAAGTAGTGTAAATTAGTGTAAATTCTGTAAGTACCTATTAATACGATTTTATTTTAATTACTGTAAATATTATGATTCAAATCTTTTAAACACCGGACTTTGAATATTTTTTACACGTAATAAACGGTAAACACGACTTATCAGGGTTTAGAGGGTAATGTCGCGAAAGTTACGCGTCTGAGATAAAAAAGTTCTGCGTTCCCCGGTGTCCGATGATAGTACCTACCTACACGTGTCAGCGCGGCGGCCGGCGGCGCGCGGCGGGGGGCGCGCGGTTGGCGGCGCGGGCGCCGCCGCCCGGGTGCTCCGCCCTACTTTACTGATACATCACAGTCGGGCAAAATGTCGCTTGGTTTAAAAATACATCCCCGTTACTAAGCCTAATATCTTAGATTCGTATTCCTAATGTAGATTATTTAATACAATCGTAAAATTAAATTAAATTATTCAAAACCGCCAGTCCAAAGCCTGTGAAAGTGTGATGGAAAGATGGAATCATAATTTTCGGTCATTGAACTGACGTACCTAGTGACTACACTTGCAGTGCTTAGCCAGCTGATGGCGGGCGAACTGGTGTGCGCTGGTGTGCGCTCGCCGCTATAAACATTGCTATGAGTGTGTGCGTAGAGAATAGTATGCTCAAACGTTTTACGTTTAGTCAGGACAACTATTTTATATTATGTGATTTGGTTTGGTTTAACTAAATTAAATTACAGATGTTATTTTAGTTTTATAATTTAATATTCTAATTGGCGTGTCTGAGGTCTTGCGTTTATTCCGTTACATGTTGTAGAATAATAGGTAGTAACTTAATTATTTTTTTGTGAATATGGCAGTTGATATTTTTATACCAATCTAGATTATTGGCATACATAAATATCAATAAGTAGTGCCTAATCTATGTATGCCCCGGGGCGGCTTGATAATAAGGTGCACGAACAAAGAGAAAATGAAAATGGAACGCTACAGACCCAGCACTATGAAATTAAAAAGTTAATGAAACCCGAAAATGCTGCTAATTTAGGTTTAATCAACTTAATCTTGCTGCATTAATGAACATCATTCCCGCGGAATTAGAGAGTTGATTATGGAATCTTTTTTGTTTTGGCTACCTGAAATTTCTGTTTTTCATCTTTGTATATTTTAACATTATTTAGAAAATATTAATGTCTGTAAAGAAATACCTAGTAGAGAAGTGTTTCAAGGTATTAAAATCCTTCTTCGCTTGCAACCCGCAATAAAGTATCTACCATTTAGCCAGTTTTCAGTTTTGGTTCGCTATTAATTTTACGTGGTATTATTATTTATTCTGCGGTTTCGTTGTGATAAAAAGAAGTTGTTACCAATAATATTCATAATATAAATGAATAAGACAATTCAAGATTGGTGGGCGCCAATAAAGCGCTGAGCAGACGACGGAGTTATTATTTGGTGTACTGCCGTGGATACGAATGACCGTGGTTGGCAGTTGTTGATAGTGAGGACACTAGAGTTCTAACGACAATTATGATCAACTCGTGGGAGTGGAGTTCGTATACCGAATTTTCTTGTCCGCGGCAATATTTGTCATAAAAATCCTTCTTCGGTCCGCCTTCTCAGTCCGTCGTCTGCTCAGCGCCTGAATCACCCTTAGCAATTGTCTATTCTTTCTTGACTGACTGTACTTAAGCTCGACAGCGACAAAGGTGCAAACAGACTAGTGACGTGAGGCCACGTACCTAATAATAACATGTTTGAAAGTGTCAGCGACATCATAAATATATGACAAATCTGTTTCTATGCTATTTCCATAGACTTATTATCTAGGGGGGAGCCCTACTTATTATTTCTATGGCTATTTCTATATACAGGAAAGCTAATATGACGTTATGTCCTGGACATAACGTCACGTTTTTTTTAATGTTTGGGTCTCTGTCACTCCGTGTCTGCCGTTTTCAACTACTTTGACCTTCTGTCGGCCGCAGAATTTATATCGATGGTGGAAAAGTAAAATGACTAACGCACCAATTCGTAAACTTTACAGGAGCACATTTTAAAGTATTTTTACGACAAAATTCATATAAATTTATCTGATGGATAATTTTCTTTAAAACGTACATTTCTGATAAATCATAATGATTTAAGTATGTACTAGAATATACGTTTCACAGAAATATAAATAAAACATTAAAATGTCATCCTGTAAAGTTTACGAATTGGCGCGTTAGTCATTTTACTTTTTCAGTGTCGATATAGTGTGTACTTAACACACACTGTATAGTTACTCAATATGAACGCCAAGTGACAAGTTATCGTTGTTAAGTAGTAGGTACCTATTTGTTACTTTGTAGGTATACGTACTTCCTCATCGGGCGAAGTGGCCTGTTCCGGTTCATTTTCTTCAAGCTTATTGAGCAATTTGTCCTGTAACAAGAGAGATGGGCTTTAAAAATACGCCTGCTTCATGAAATATGTACGAGTATCTTCCTTAAAACTTTGCTTCCTTTGAGACGCAAAAAGAACATCAAAACATTTTTTACGTGTTTTAAACTGTTACTTTTAGGTATAAGCAACTTAAAACTTCAGGTAAAGTCTGTTTAAAAATTCACTTTATTGTAAAATGTTTAAAAATATAAAACTGATTGTAAAGGCTTCAAAGTGCCTTCAAAGTCAAACCATTAAAATGTGAACAAGAAAGTACCTATTCTCTATGAGATCCTGAGGAGAAGAATTGAAAAATAGTCTTAATTTTTATCAGCAATTACAAAACATTCGGAACTCATATTTATGAACTTTATTTGTCATGTCAGTTTCACATGATTGGTTGACTTTTACAGCAGAGAATAAATATTGAATATTGCTCTTAAAACAGATATTTCATCATTATATTATAAAGGGAGACGAGACCAATTTAAATTCGAAATACACACTTTAATATGATAAATAATTATTAGATTTAATCAAATTAACGCTAGTTTTTGTTTTAAATAACAAAATATACTGTTTTGACGTAATACGCACAAGCTAGCTCGAGCGTTCTTTGGTAGGCAGGCGATTTTTTTTTCAATTAAGAGGAAATGCTCTCAGGATCCAACATATGCATTCATTTGAAATATTAATTGCTGCATAAAATTAAACCATAGTACCTATTTATCATTTTTCCTGGAAATTACTGCAGGGCACATTATTATTATTTAGAACAGGTAGGGTCCTAAGGCTGACATTCAGAGACGACAGAAACGAGTCTAAGCGTGAACTTACGCTTCCATCTGTCAAACTTACGAACAATTTTTGACAGATGGAAGCGTAAGTTCACGCTTAGACTCGTTTCTGTCGTCTCTGAATGTCAGCCTAAGTCCCTTTGTCTCTACGTGTATCTACAGTGACAAAGGGGCTTAGGACCAGGGCACATACGGATGCATTTATATTTTAATTATAAATTATTCACACAGCCTTGGAGCCTTGTCAACTGGAATCTAATTACGTCTATGTCTGCAATTATTTTCTTTTCGTTGTGTTTATTAAGCTATGATGTACCTATTATGGCGGATCCGTAATTTTATCTCAAAAGTCGTCGTTATCTTTATGTAAATCTTGTCATGTTTAGAATTTTAATGAGAATTATTTCCTTAATATTTTATTGTTTAGCTAATGTTTTTAAACGGTCAATTACTGTAATTTAAACTTTGTAGGTACTTAATATTCCAGTACCTACTTTATATTGGTAGGGAATTCACAGTCATTTTTAGATAGTTAGGATTAATTATATTAAATTAGGTCAAAATGTTAATTAATTTTACTTGAAAATTATTTGGGTCAGTATGTTCTATAACTGTTCCAAATTTTAAGTTAAAAGCTTTAATAGTTTCGTAGATATCATGGTCATTGGACAGCAAAGTCTCAAGGGTTCCTTTCTTACCATTTTAGTAAGGAACCCTAAAAATCATAACTTTAATAATTAACTATCTAGAGTTGTTCACACCCACAAACGTGTACGGCCACAAGAAGCTAGTAGTAGGGTCTGCAACGCGCAGTGATGCCCCTGGTGTTGCAAGGGTCCATAGGTTACGGTAATCGCTTCATCAGTCTGGCCGTATGCTAGTTGGCCAACAGAGCGGTATAAAAATAATAATTATAAGTATATATTTTGTATTACGTAGGTACCTAGCTTGCCGGTATTATCTCTTGAGCATTGTATGCTAATCTATTTCACATACTCGTACTTACCTACCTAAGTAAATATTCACAGATAAAATGAAAATTAAATTAAACGATATATCCTTTAAATTACTTATGTTAATAACATCTATTCTGAAATGCATTTACGTCAATTGTACCTGCTTCCTAGTATGAATAACATAGCAAATAGTTTATTTATCTCCAGGAGCTTGATTTCTTGGCTTGTTACCATTAGCACGTAAATATTAAACTGCTAAACATGTGACCTCCTTCAAGCATCACAACCACTAATTGTAGGTACCTTGGCTTATAATTAGCAGTCAATGTACATAGGCTCAATATAAGAATTAACATTCAATAAAATAAATAGGTAAGTAGCTAATCAACTTTCATGTCAATCAAAACGTTCGTCCAAAATACCTTTCTGTTGGTAAGAATAAAGGATCAAAATATTATAGTTTAAAAAAAACTAACGAAAACGCTTTTATCATCCAAACTAAACGTGTATGCAAAATTTCAGTTCAATTGGAAACCGGGAAGTGGGTCAAAAACTTCCAAGATTTTTTTACATAGTTAGTTAGTTACAGATGAAGCTAATAAAAGCGTTTTAAAAAGGAATTACCCAATGCAAGTGACTTGATTAGGTACTCTTTGCCAAAAAGTAATCAATGTCACTTGGAGTCCTACTTGGTGTTTTGTAGCCTACCCATTAGAAGTGTGGCGTGATATTATGGTAGATATGTACGAGTATGTTAGTATATACAACTATATATTTTAAATTAAAATTCCTTTTAGGACTACATGATTGTGAACATAGCTGAACCTCCAAATGTAGGAATGCTTGACAGTGATTTATTTCATGATTTATGCCTGCCAAGGTTTTTTTTTTTTTTTTTTTTTTTTTAATTGTTTTCATATATGTCACTCTGAATTTATATAAAATAAAAGGGCACTGCTATTTGATACGGTGCCCCGCCTGCCAAGGTTAGGTTTATTACGTACAGGACGGTGCACTAGTTGTCGCGGCTTATGAGTCATAGCTCGTGGTTTCTTATCCAGGCATTCCAGGCAGGTGCCAAGCAATGGGTCAGACTAGCTTAGTGCCCGCGGCTTCGTCCGCGTGGATCCCTGGAAAACAGTTATTTTCCGGGATAAAAAGTATCGTTATGTCCTTCACGTTTTATTTTCATACAATAATCACATTCAACACACACAAGTTCTTTTATAATTGTTATTTATTTAATTCATATTCAATTAATATATTTTCTGTACACGTAGGCACACATAACGTCACTCGATGTGGCTCCCGCTGAAAACCAGCGCTGTCGGGCTGCTCGCAGCGCGTCAGCTTAAGCTGAGCGGAAGCCTTTTTGACACAGCTGCGACGTACAACCCATTTGTTATTCAAGATAAATATTTTTTTTTTTCTTTTACATGTTTTATTCTTTTATTTTTTGTTACTTTATCTTTAAAATTGTTTTTGTGCTGTGTCAAATAAATACTTTTTTCTTTCTTTCTTTCTTTCTTTTCGAGGTTGTATTTAAGTTTTATGCCAATTTTTATTAAAATCGGTTCTGTAGTTAGAGGCATCAAGAAAAAACAAACACAAACCTTGGTTTTCTCTAGAGACTACAGCAAGGGGTTCTTCTAAAAGAGCTTTAAATATTATAATTCTTTTTTTTTTATTAATAATTATATTATTTTATTTTTATGTAATATTTGTATGACACTAGCATCTAGTCGGTCAATGAATTATGTAAGTATGAGCTACAGTAAATAATTATTCATTTATAATTACAAGCACATTCACGGCCATGATCATCATGATCTTGCATAAGGAATATAAAGTGTGAGATCAGCAAATGATTAATAAATTTGCAGATTTTATGTAGATTAGAATAAATAGGTAAGTATGTATAAGTGGAAGTTTATATTATAACAATACTTTTTGCACAGTTCATGTGAAGATGTATTTAAAAATTCTTTGTCTTTATCCTTTATCTTTATGGGTGGTGGTGTGCCAAATACTCCTGGCAGATGACAGTCAGCAGTTTCATGGGTGTGAGTTTGGAGGAGTCATCAGTCCAGCTAGGGAATAAGCCATCGCGTCACCGCGTAGTAGAGACGCGTAGTAGTATGACGATACATAACTGCTTGTAGTTGTCCACTGCCTGATAACGGACCACCTAGATCCCTTTCATGAATGTAATTTATTTTTATTTTTTTAATTTAACAATTGATGAACATACAGAAAAATAATAATTACAATTAAATAGGAAAGACGACACAATGGTATTTATAGGTAGGTTTAAAGGTAGGCTTATTTCTCAAGAATCTCTTATATTGGTAAATTGTTGGAATAAGGGATAATAGTTATTTGTTATACAAGAGTGCAAAGTTGCTTTTTAACCGCGTGTTCAATTTTGATGACCGAGCAAGCGAGGGAATCAAAAGAGCACGAGGTGAAAAATCTTTGCACTCGAGTGCAACACGTAACTTTTCATTCCACCTCAGCGAGGAAATGACTAAATGCAAAAAAAAAACGTTTAATTCACAAACTTAGTGCACACGATGTTCTAAATTCAATTTACTTTATCCTCTAGAGAATAAAAACGGCTTTTCCACTCAGATATTGAAGATTAAAAATACTCTTTCCGAGATGGTGGGATGAAAAGTATATTTTCTTATACTTCTGTGGTGGCAAACAAGCGTACTACCACCTGATGGTAAGCGGTTACCGTAACCTATGGGCGCTTGCAACACCAGGAGCATTACTCGCACGATGTACGCCCAATACGACGCTACTATACTAGCGTCGTATTGGCTTTGGCAGTAGGATTCTATTGCCAATACGCCTCCCCAAGGAGCTCTGGCGACCTTACTCAGTTAGGAATAGAACACTGTAGTATAGCAGTATTACTTGTCTACGATATTCTGTAAGGTGGAGGTACTTCCCCAGTCAGGCAGCTCCAATTTTGAGCGGAAAGTCCCGCTATGCCCTAACTCTCTTCTCTTTATTTATATCCAAGTTGGATGAAGATCCGTGTAACTCCGGCCTAAAATGGAACAGGATAATATCAAATTGTGACAAATGACTCCGACCCTTAATTAGAACTTGGCCCCAGTTCAAGCCCATTAGGGGATATATATATATTAAAATTAATATTCCTTTCGCGCTTTATATTCATTCTAGTTTTAATTGCACTAAAAATTTATTATTCGTCTTGCAACTTTTCCTTTAACAAGTCTCATTTTAATGTTGAGCACGTAAAATGGATCTGTCAGAGATATAAATACTTCTTTGAGATAATACAATTACTTATAATGACATATGTATACCTATAACGCTTTTCTTTAGAAGAGGCAGGCAGAAGAAAACCTTTGTACCTATTGCACTTAGGTATCCATGATTAGGTTTTGATGGTTTTTCCAGCACTATCTGGATCTCAGGTAAAAAAAATTGTATGAAAATCCTCAACTTACGCTAGTGGCGAGGCTGACACATGCGTCATGCTCGTGAACGGGCGCCGTCTGTCGGAACTGGTCAGCTCGTAACTGCCATGGCAATCTTATTCAGAGGCAATTCATTATTATCCTAGTCTTATTTGTATTCGCATTGAATTGCATTATTCTCGCAGCTCTTACCACAACATTTTACTGATGAAGATTGTCAAGATCTATTATTTATTTGAAAAGAGTTTCCATGGAGTTTCTTGCCGGTTCTTCTCCATAGGATCTACTATTTGGAACCGCGCACCTAGAGTCTCGACATTTCATAAGTGCCTGTATCTGGTTTACATGAAATAAAGATCTATTCTATTCTATTCTAGTGCAGGGATGTATATTGTATACATGTCGTGCCAATTTTTTTCAAAGAAATGTTTTAAGTGCCAACTACTATTAATTATTATACTAATTATTGTATCTTTTCTTCTATTACTGTTGTGCAATAAAGTGTATTGTATTGTATTGTACTATTACTATCTACTATGTATTTGCCAACTAGCAATGATTGCTTATTAGGAAAAATCATTAAAATTCTAATTTCTTCTTTCTTCTTTCTTTTTATCTTGATGTATATAGTTAGCGCCAAATTGATCAGGGCTTGAAAAATGGTCAAAACGAAGAGAGAGGATGGTGGTAAATTTTATGTCATATTTATACAGAATGTATATTTAAACAGGACACCTGTTTTAAGAGGTTATTGTACTCATAATTATGAATAGCTTTTACTATCTATGGGATCAATCCTGATATCGCATGTTTCATACATTTAGTCGAATATTATTTAATTATTTGTATGGAACAGCAGATTTATTATCGCGGTTTCAGGGTTTGTTCCATAATAAAAATTGTTCATAATATTGAGTATATTAACCCTTTAAAGCAGGTGTGCTGTATAAATAAACAGCCTGTATATCTTCTTCTTATTAAATCGGCAGAATCACAAAAGATTTCTATTGTATATCCGAAGCATAGTTATTAAACTCTGCGCCGCTAAGCCTCGCTCCAACCACGATTTAATTAAGGTATTAATTTCGCTCCTGTTCGTCTTTTAATAGAGTTACGTTGTAGGTTTCTGATGCACTATGGATGTTTGTAATAAACTCTTCATATCATAAACAAATAATGCTCAATTAGAAGCAGTTTTCTCCAGGAAAATCCCCACATGGAATAATGCACCTACAATCACGACGTTTTGAAAGTGCCTGCAAAGGCCCAGTTGAAATAAAAAACTTTGACTTTGATCATTACAGAAATTAAGTTCTTTATGAATAATTAATCTTTATTAAAATAAAATAATTACATGCAAGGTTGCGATGCAATGTTTAAATTATAGCATTTATAATTTTCCGATACACTTGGCCTGTTGACGTCTAATTATTATTAATCTTCGTCGGGTATAAAATTGAGAAATTGTGGATCGTGGTTGAGTATTATTCCTATCTAATGTATTTTAAAATATCTGTGATGTAAGGATAAGAAATGTATAATACTGGTTTTAAATTTGTTATATGGCTTGCAATGTGTCTTGACAAAAAAGGATAATAAAACATAATTATAATATATATTATTATATTACATAAAATTTATTACGAATGGAGTTTTTAGTTATCATATTATGCTGTCATACCTATGCACATAAATTATAATAAATAATTAAATTAGTGACTGTAATTTAAAACAAAATATAATCATTGTTTTTTTGTTTGAAGAGGTAGGGTACTAAGCCCCTTTGTCACTGCGACCTGCGAAGATCTATTGTGACGCTAAATATAATCATAGGTAGGAAGGAAAAACCTAGCTCAAAGTTAGTAAGTAGGTATGTTACTACATAAATATTTTATTTTGTATTTGTTGCGAAAAACAGCACCCTCTTGGGTCATGGGTAGCTCTTCTTTAATCTTCTGGGTGGTAAAGGATAAATGACAGGAGGAAAAAAAAAAAAGACATCGTTTCATTACCTACCTAACATGCTTTCGTTGCAAATAGTAATTGTTGTTCAAAGTTTTCTTGGATATAGTTCAATAAATAAGTTTCTATGAAGTTGCCACTTTCACTTTTTTTTCAGTTTGAAAAATATAATTATAAACTGAATTGGCACAACTTGCTCAAATAGACTTTATTATGAAATTCATCTCTAGTACTAGTCTTTAACACTATTTAGAACCTTATTTAAAATTGATTATCTATTGGATTCATAGTAATTTTACTCAGTGAAATCAATTCGATGGACTAGATAATTTCGTAGCGTTTTTATCTTACAGAATCGGTTGCGTAAGCATGGCTGCCATTGGTATCTGCGGTCTAATTTTAGTAAAACAACTAAACAGTTAGCAAATTGCCTTCGGTGTCGACAGTTCTAATATCAAGTAGCGACCTCTTTGCATAACGCTATACAAAACTAAATTCGAACGGATGTGGACGAATGCGCGTACGACCGTCGCATAGGAAGCGTTTAAAAAAATAACGTCTCATATATGCGAGTGTATTTCCGTGTATTGTTACAGTAGCCTGTAATACCTAATAAGCTCCGGTTCTGCAGTTAATCGGGAAGTTCTTCAGTAAAAAAAGTTTTATAACGAGTTCTGAAGCATTGTGTAGGGTCTATTGTGCTGTGAAAACCGTCTCGGCTGGCGCTGCGGGAAAATGGTTGGTGTTCTGAGATGACGGTTTTCAGTACTGAAGTGTGTTTTTAATCAGTGTTGTTGTAAATTAACTGTTCCCGGAATATGGTGGTGAATGCTACATCGTGTCATCTAGCGTCGTTTTTTATTGGTAAGTTTTTTTAGTGAAAAAGGTTTTACTTTTGATTTCATACAAAGTAAATGAAAATTATAGCACGTATTAAAGATAATTGCATAACTAGTCTATGTATATATAATATATATGTACAGTTCTTATTAGAAAAACGTACTGTTTTAGGATCATCAACAGTCTACCCATACCGAGATATGTAATATAAATGAAAAATGAACATTACAATGATTTGTAATGTTCAATAATAATATTCAATAATCCACTCAAATTATTTTTTACCAAAATACTCATAATTTTTAAATTTCGTTTTTTCTATATTTCCATTTAATTCCTTTATAGCTGATGGTAACTGATTATATACAAGAATAGTAATATAAGACGTACTCTTATAATAAATCATATTGTTAATAATAGGTATGTAAGTTAAGTTATCCTATTTATATTGTTTGCGAATGTTTCTTTTTGAA
Source organism: Allophyes oxyacanthae (assembly GCA_932294325.1). Classification (NCBI taxonomy): domain Eukaryota; kingdom Metazoa; phylum Arthropoda; class Insecta; order Lepidoptera; family Noctuidae; genus Allophyes; species Allophyes oxyacanthae. The sequence goes on from OW028625.1 coordinate 4,573,606, forward strand.
TCAGATTTGAAATTAAAATTATTGCATATTATTTATTTATTTTATTATTCTGGATATAGGGGACAGATGTAGGTATCAGCTAACTAGCTAGGTCACAGATATTTTGCGATACTTATGTCTAGTTACCACTTATCATATTCTTTAGTATTTCCTACACGCAGTGCAAACTGCATCATTTAGATACAATTATGCGTCAGTAAATCTACTGACAATGTGCTAATTTAGTAGTTGTTCCGCGGTATAGAATAATATCGATTACTCAGGATACATTTACAGCTAAATTTGGAGGTCAGCAGCATTTAAGTTTTCATCTAAAAAAATAGGTACTTACGCATTTCGAAATTTGAAAAGTACGAGCAAAAAACATAAAATGAGATTTCACGCAAATTTCAAAAAAATGGTAGGTACTCTATATTTTTATACTAATAACTAATTGGTTGATTTTGATAATACTGATCTTTTTTTAACTATTGTAAACCAACCAATCTGTTTTTCGCTCTAAGTGAACGAAGAAAACAACACTCGTTGTTGTTTTGTTCTCACAAGATTGTAATCTAGTATTTAAAAAGAGTTTTCATGGAGTTTCTTGCCGGTTCTTGTCCATAGGACCTACTATTTAGAACCGCGCGCCTAGAGTCTCTACAATTCATAAGTGCCTCTGTCATAGTTTACATGATATAAAAATTTATTCTATTCTATTCTACAAATCCGGACGAATGGTAACCCTGTACAGTATTCTATCATTGATTATGTATAACCCTGTGTTAATTAAGAAACGGAAAGAAAACAACGTTAAAGCGAAGCCCCACTGTGCAAGTTACAAGTTAACTGCAGGAAATAAGCTAGGTAATACTTTTCCGTAGTAAAACCGGGCTTCAGTTACTACTAGAGCACTAGACTACTTCACTAGCTACAAGTAGTTTGTTGTATTGCATATGAGGAGAGTTTAAATATAATGTCGTATGTGGATACGGCTTCGAAACACTAAAAACCTACTAATTAATACAAATAATGAGAAAATATGAATAGTTATTAGAATTATCCTTGTATGATAATTTATTATTTTACAGTTTAATTATTAACAAGTTTTTGCTTATAATCTTATAATTAACAGAATATAATTTAAAATAACATCTACGAGAGAAATCGTGATAATCAATAAACAAAATAACGAAAAAGTCCATAGATATTATCCACTTTTAGTTTTGAAATGCACTCACCGATTTTAACGTAAAAAGCACTTTACCCAGTGCTCCAAATACTCCGTAATCGACGCATTATTATAGGTAGGAAAGAATTGCAGTGTTGTAATGTTTAAAACTGTGCTTTTCGTATACCTTCTATACCTACATAACGGTTTTTAAACAAACATTGCTACGAAAAATCTTTAAGATCATCAATTTGATATTAATTCCGTTATTGAGGGTCCGTTACAGGGTTGCCCCGTAAGAAATAAATGTTATGGAAACCAAATCTATTCAAATGGCAATACCAAGTAGGTACGGCTGAAACAGACTTTTTAAAATAACTTATCAGAGGGTCAAACAGGAATATTTTTTAACGAATATTGAATGAAAAATACAATAATTCAGTCGCACTTTTGTTTAATTTTATGCAACGTACCCACTTGTTTCATGAAAAAGAAAAAATAATGATTGTATTTTGAAAAAAATACCCTGCATCAACGTGTATTTTTATTCAAAATTTGCTTATGTTAACACCACGATAGGTCAAAATTCGTGCTTAGCTCACTGAAGGCATAGAGGTGAGGAATGATGCCTGAAGATTAGCACCCATAAGGTTGACTATTGAAGTATGGAGTACATTCATGCCCATTACTATACAGTAGCCATGGCATTAGGTAACATCATTATGTTACCCACGGTTACCCACCATACCAGATACCACATAACCACAGATAACATTTTATCTATGGTTCTTCGCTCCACTTTCAAGTTTACGACAATTGCTACTCATATTTACGGATACATGTTATTGTGATATTTACAATGTTACATAATATGCAAATTACTTTTACTTTTTACAATGCTCAACCATTATTTGCTTTAGATTTTACTTTCCATACTGTCTGTCAGTAAATAATTGTTTGTTGCATATTCGTGTCTATAATTGCAAAAGTAGTAAAAAAATTCAATGAACAAGGAACAATGGAATACTGGAGCTGTAAGCAACACATCTCTGATATAGATACAAATAGAGCCATCACCATCAGCACTGGCAACATTGTTGGAACTTAGGCTGACATTTATAGATCGTATTTAGCACAAACTATATAGATTTTGCTCAGACTTTGCTTTGGAATTAGATACTTTTTTATTGCCTTTTGGACTTTGTTTATTGACTTCGTCGATCTTAGCGTGTGCTAAGCACAATTTTAGCGTGTTAAGATTATAAATTCCAAAACAAAAGTCCAAGTAGGCGCTATAGATCTCAGCCTGAGAGAGGGATTGGGCTGCTATTCTATGCGGATTGGTGGATGACAAAAGGAACAAACTACACATGAACACATGGACGTAGGCGTTATTAAGGCACAGGGCACATATTAAATAATAGTTAATAAGTAAGGACACTATCGAGAATACCATACACCCATAGTTCAGCAGTTTTAATTTTATAGTAGACTATCAAAGTTTAATATGAAATAATATGTGCATATGAAGTACTAGCTGCTGTCCGCGGTTTTGTTCGCGTGGAAATCGATATTACGGATTTAATTAAAACATGACAGAATACAAACAAACTTTCATTCCCTATTTTACCCCCTTAGGGGTGTAGTATTCGAAAATCCCTTCTTAGTGGATGCCTACGTCATAAAAGGAACCTACTGTCAAAATTCAAGTTTTCAGCCCCAGCATGGCCCCAGCGGTTTTGCCGTGTGTTGATAGATCAGTCAGTCCGTCAGGCAAGACAAGTCGTTTTATAGGCATAGAAGATAATAATAAAATATATATAATATAGGATATAGATAGATAGAAGATGTGCAAAGATGTCGCTCGACGGATACTACGAATTAATTTTCAAAGAGAATATATTCATACGATGCCTCAGCGAGAATGGATGGATCTGCCTGTTGAAAATTAATGTAAAAATATTGGTGCTGGTAGCAATATGGCTTTTTATATTAGTTTAATGTGGTTGTTTAAATTTTCTTAATGTGGTTGTTTAAGATTGTTTAGTGTAAGTAGTTGTTTTTGGTTGTTTAAATTGGTTTAATGTGGTTGTTGAAATTTATTCAGTGTGGTTGTTTAAAACACACTTTTTTCATTTATGCCTGTAAAGAGCTGAACATGGACCTCAATGATGCTTCAAAGTGGACTATCTTCGGGTTCTGACCAGGAATACTTGGAATACGGGAATAAAATAATATACGTCATATCATGCTCAAGACATATAATGAATGACGACAGACTACACAGACAGGGTTGCCACATACTTATTTATACATTACACAAAGAAAATCGTAATAATTACAAAGCGTGACAAACACTTTAGTGATCGCTATATGTTATTATTAGCATAGGAGAAGGCTGCTAACCACCTTCTTGTTATAAATCGCTGAGATACCTTTTAGGACCCCTACGACTGGACACTCTCGAGACGTGGGTGTCCTATTAGGCTGCCTGTAGACTGAAGCGGGGCGGACTGGACTGGTGATAAAATCACCAGTTAATTCCAGTAATTTCTTCGTTCATATAAGGGACGTGGTAATATACGTTTTATTGGTTACATTTTCTTTATTCCGCTCCACTCTGCTTAAGTAGACAAGCAGCCTTAGGATCCCCCCCCTCAAAAAGGAGGTATCCTGTTTTTTGAAGGTATGAAGAAAACCAAACGGCCAGTGTCTAAAGAGTAAAAATGTTTAATCAGAAAATAAAGAAAGTTTACTGAAACAAAAAAATCTGAAAACCTTTGAAGCAATATTTGTATTATCCAATTTGCCTGAACAATTTGCAAGAGAAACAAACAAACAAGTAGGTACCACAATAGAAATGATTGCAATTTGTAACTCGTTACGTTGTTACCCTTGTGTTACGTGTGTGCGTGCAACTAATGCTCTAACATGACATACGTAATTTAGTCAACCTTTTTTAGGTACCTACATTTGCTTGTCATTTTTTAAGCCTTATTTTATTTCGACCTTTATCGGTAAAAAGCATGTAAAAAGCTATTGAGGATGCCTGCCTACGTTGCCTGCTCACTGTGGTACAATGTTGCCACTGCTTTCGGACAAAAGTGGTCTATTCAAAACAAAAATCAGTACCTAACTCTCATATTTACCGATATCTCAAAATGGTTAAGAAGAGGTGTTTAATCCTGTGAATCGTCGTCTGCAGCTGCGGACCCCAAAACGTTGCAATCTATGAGAAAAACTCAATTTGAGAAAAACGGTTTCCAAAGTTTTAATTTTTATCTCGTTACAATTAATGCAATCCCCGCAACCCGCAACAAGTTATTTTGACATAAATTAATATAGTTTAAAAAAAACTATAGAACACGCTTTAGTCATCCAAACTTAACGTGTATGCAAAATTTCAGCTCAATCGGAAACCGGGAAGTGGGTCAAATTTAACTTCAAATATTTTCTTACATAGTTAGTTAGTTACAGGTGAAGCTAATAAAAGCGTGTTAAAAACATGGCATACTATGCTATGTTATGTATGTTATACTCACATAGGATGTGCAGGTGAACGTCTACCCTGCGTCACGACTCGTCTCCTTATTACGGTAATATTATTGCAATCTAGCGGACATCGTTTTGCAAAAGTATTTGATCAAAATTCAGGCTACAGTGAAATGTAATATCGAATATTCTGGTTTAAAAGTCTAGATAAAATAAAATAACATTAGTTTGACTTACCGGAATTATGTATTGAACTGAGGATCGAATAAGTACCAAGCTTATCAACTCATCAACTAGAATCCCAACCAAAACATTAAATGTAAAAAAATGCCAAGTCTCTCGATGCAGTCTTTCCATCGTAAAAAGTTTTGAGATCTCATAGAAGCCAAGTCCTATTCAAATTATTTAGTAGTTATAAATCAACATTTAGTAATTGTATCAATAGTTTTCTTTATATTATAATTATAGTGACTTGGCAATGAGCACAAGAAGAAACAAATAAAACGGCATATTTGAAGGAGTTGAAAGTCACACACCGCATGCGTAAACATTAATATCACAAAATTAATTTTCTTTTGGTTTATCCGTGTCGTCCCAACCGAATTTCGGCAACGGCAGTCAGTCTCATCCAAGACTAGTAAACTGCGCAGGATAATCTGATCACAGGTCTCGTCAGTAACATTTGCACATAATTCCAGGCAGCAAGCAGCTTTTAATTTGTGCTCATTGCCAAGTCACTATAATTATAATATAAAGAAAACTATTGATACAATTACTAAATGTTGATTTATAACTACACAATAATTTGAATAGGACTTGGCTTCTATGAGATCTCAAAACTTTTTACGATGGAAAGACTGCATCGAGAGACTTGGCATTTTTTTACATTTAATGTTTTGGTTGGGATCTCATTTATTTTTTGTAAGTGTATTTCTTTCTTTTTTTTTAGGTGACCTCATAATTTCTTGGACTTCAGCTACTGCTTTGCTTAGAACCCATTCTCTATCTCTATCTCTTTTGTTTCTTTTCTGAGGCTTCGTTACTTCTAAGGTAGACAAGTCTGGGCGATATATACTTCGGAGTCGATTATATTCAGCTATTGCTATCTCCTGAGCTTTGATACTACTAAAATTCACATTTATTAAATGTAATCCACCCAAACTAGTCACTCTTGAAAGGGCCACGTATGCTTGACCACAGTTTATATTATTCTTTTCTATTCTATGTATTTATTCATCCAATTGAATACTTAAACAACGAACAAAGTTAACAATGCAGTCAAAATCCATACACAATGTTCTTGCCCAACCGCAAATATAAAATTGTTTTCTATGGTATATTATTTTTTAATGTTTTTATAAAAAAAAAAAATGTTTTTTAATTTTTCCTTTATATGTGGCTAATGACGTATCTTGGTGCAAAATTTGAAGTTTCTAAGTCTGCTAGAAGTACCTTAGATCTTTGATGATCGGTCAGTGAGTCAGTGAGTCAGTGAGTGACAAAATGGTGTAACTTTGATCGACCGTAACTCCTAAACTATTAATTCAATTGGCATGTAATTTCGAACTTAAGCTTGTTCTAATGCCTACTATTATTCACCGAAAACCTAAACTCGTAGCTTTGTCCACGTCGAAGATATAGGGGGGGGCGAAACAGCCGCGAATCGCATCGAGAAAAGATGGTACGGCCGTGCCCGTTTTGCTCGAGACTTGGCTGGGGCACTGCCGTGCCCCCAGATATTTTACATTATAATCATAAAGGTTATCATAAAACGCTGTAATCCGGGTTGCAGTGTTTTGTCATTGCAACCATTTGATGAAGGCGGTTCATTCAAGAGAAATTCGTCAAAGGTCATTGAAGTCTGACCGACATAGTACCGGAACTAGATCGTGATGACAATGGCATATTTTTACTTTTTGTGACACAAAAATCACTAAGAATAGTACTACCTACGATTTTTTGTAATCGTTGCTCCGTGACTGAGTAAAAGTAAGCAATAAAAGTTTCATCATGGTTGTATATTTTTGGGAGCTAAGTACTAGTAGTGATAAGTAAGTAGTTAGTTTGCGTAATTGAATAATAATGCGTTAGAAAGAAGAAAGAAAAACCGTTTAAAAATAATTTATTTCTACACTACATACTGACAATACATTATGCGTCTATACGCGTAATGTTGGCAACCCTAAGGTTCCCAGGCTCTAAATTACAAAAACTGGACTCAGCACTATATTAGGCCGGACATGTTACCCTAAAAACCGGATATATCCTTTTTAAAAGCTAGACATAACTAAGTTTATAAAAGCAAGACTTACTTTTTGAAACTGGGCGTGAGGACAAGGACATATCTTTTGAATAGAAAGCCTCGGTAACGTATTTTAAATGTTTATGAAGCACAAATGAATTCGATATTCCTCATTACTTCGCTCATTCTGCAGGAGCTGCGTGCAACTGATAAAAGCCTAACAAAGGCCGGACAGGCCGTACGCGTAAATATTTGGCCGGAGACGACCGTAAAAATTAAAACAAACCGGACGCCTGGCATCCCTATACCCGTACGATAATTCCTAAGGGATTATTATGGTACTAACTACTACTTCAGCTTTTCAGTGAATATACCAAACCACCAACCAACCAATACCGATACCAATACCAACCAACCAATGACTAATACCCAACCGATTGGTATCTAATAATTGGTGGGTACGCGAATTAAATCCAATAAAACGAATTGAATAGAATTTTTCACTATGGAGGTTCTATCGTGAAAAAAAGCTTTCGGGCTAGATGGCGCAGTTTTTCGCAAGCATAACGTAGCCATTAATCTTGTTGCAGGTATAGCAGAAATATGTTTCATGACAGCGCCAGTTGGCCAGTGCGACTACTGCTGCCCAAGAGATGACGCCATCGATATACAGTATAAGTTATTTACTAGGTATGTAAATCTTTCATGATAAACCTATTAATTTAATGCTTCTCTGAGAGAGGCACTGGGTTGTTAACGACCACGAGAGCCCTGTGTTTATTTGTGCATAATGCAGAAATCCAATACGTCAGTATAACATCACCTATTTAACTATGATCTTTTATTTTTTAACCGACTTCAAAAATAAGGAGGAGGTTCTCAATTCGCCGCGTATGTCTTTATTTATTTTTATTTACTCATTGGCATACCAACTAAACACACTGGTATATTTATATATAAGTTTTTAAATTTTTGATGTCGTTTGCATTAAAATTAAAGGAGCTATGCTTTCCTTGTATTATATTGATGTGTACGTGAGCAGTTAGTTTTAAAGTTGTTTTGTAGTATACATTCCTATTACACAAACAAAATAGGACGAGTCTCAAGAAACTAAAATAAATATTTTTATATTTTAAAAATGACAATTCACTAATGCGAATTTTGAAAGGATTATTCTCTCATACTGTTATTCTGAGATTTTGACGGATTGGTAAGCCCGATACCATTTTATATGAGCTCAGCTCTCGTCAGTGGAGCAATTGCCATTGCTCGCTATCCTCTGCGTTCTTTTTGCCTTTTGATACGACTCGACTCCTACTTTCTCCTTCACCATTTTATTGTTTCTCTGCTTAAATTCTCTTACGACGTGCATGATGTCGACTCTTATTGTCAGTTGATATTTGGCGAATTGACTTACGATAACTTGATAACCGAGCTATGAACATGCGCTAGTCATGTTCATAGCTCCTGTTATTAACTTACACGTTATCGTACGTCAATTCGCCAAATATTAACCGATAATAAGAGTAAGATTCGAATCGAGACGCCAGATATTCTTACGGAATAGCTCCCCTGGAGTGATCTATTCGTAGCCGAGATCAAATAAATCAGGTGAACACTTACAAAAATATGTTTAAGTTGGCACTATAACTCCGTGTAACTAAGTTGTTTAATGCTAGAAAGATAAGTAACTAGACCATCTGTGTAAGCTGTAACCTATTTCGTGTATTGAGATGACGCAACAGTAGTGTCCGCTTTTCAGCTCAGGGCCACGGGCCCAATTTCCGTAGCGAGACCGAAACATGTACGAACTACAAATACTATTTGTTATGAGTCTGGCAGAGTGGCAGGCTGGATGTAACTTCACATTTGTATTTATAAAGTAATTTAAATTTATTATGGCAGTTTGTTTGTATTAATTTTCATGGCATGCTAAGAAAGGAAATAAAATTTTAATAAAAAATAAAACCTGGTTAAATAAAAGCATTGAAATGACTAGATCTACATATAAATCACAAAACCATATCACGTCCTTGAGGATGTGATATGGTTTTGTGATTTATATAGGTATATATGGTATTGAGAGCTTGCTTTGTCAAATATTCAAAGAGCTGACAAGCAAGCTCTCGGCTATCATCTTATCAGCCCATTAATTTACCCTACTGAAAACGGTTGTTTTTATGCCATGAGTGGTGATTTTGGAAACATCCTCTACGTTTTCAAAATCACCACTTTGACTGGCGAATTGGTGTTTGCAATAGGTATGCTGTTCTTACCAAGCAAGATGCTGCCCGTCCTAAATTCTGAGTCACTTTTTTACGACTTTCATCTGTGGACAACGAGTGATACTCACATAGATATTCTTTTGTTCTATGAAGTGAAACCACAGATTTCTTCCCATAATATGTAACTAAGAAGCAACTAAACACAATAACTAAAGTACAATTAAAACACTACCATACCTACATATGACCGAGCAGGTTCAATCGCAAGGCTGCAGCGCATGCAACCTTTCAGTTGACGTGTGCCGTAATTGCTGTAACCTTTCCTTAGGCCAACATCATGCCTGCACGAAATAGGCACGTTTATTAGCGCAACTCGTTATGACGAAGGCTGGACTCAACAAAACGAGGGTTTGGGTGTGACGTCAAATGTTCGAGACAGCTCTTTGATATCCTTGTATGAAGAATGAGTTACATGGTTACATGGCTAAATGCTAAATAAACGAAACTGCGTTTTATTTGTTTACCGTGTTTTTGATAAAATTTGTCTTTTTCCACCATTGAACTGTAATACCTAAGAGCCAGGGCTAAAGTCATATTTATTCCTTCATAATTAGATCGGTGACCAATACAGTACAATACAATCACGAGATTCACTAGAAAAAAAAATGGGTGGACTAGGCAAGAAAAAGCAATTTTCAAAAATTGCTTTTTCTTGCACATATAAAGGGTCAAATAGGGTGGTTTTATAGAAATAAAACCACCCCTATTTGACCCCTTATGTGTCGTAAGATGCAGCTAAGGGGATTTCTTCAAAAGATAAGATACCATGCACTTGTATACAGTGCGTTTATCTTCACACCTGTCGAAGTTCGTATGTCAATGCGGTAACGATTATTTTTGCTCGACTCACGCGTCAGTTTATAGTAAACGGCGAGTAATAAGAGTCTATAGCATTATATTCCGATTATTAATCCGCCTGGCAACAGTGATTTTCCGTATAATTATATTATTTCAAAAAAGTTTTAATTAACTAAACCTTTTGACAACTTGTCTTTTGTCCTTTCTAACTTTTCACAAACTTTTTCCTAATTCTGATAACGCAAATTAGCATTTTTTTGTTTACTTATAGGTCAAATCCAACGACATTTCAAATTATACCGCCGAATGATGTGGATGGATTGCGTGCGACTTCGTTTGATTTCTCCAATCCTACTGTCATTTACCTGATGGGGTTCTCCGAGTCTACTGGTGGAGTGGGGACCACTACTGTTAGAGATGGTAAGGAAACTCTTAGTTATGTTATAAAGCGAACGTGTAATTTATCTTTGTATGTGTTAGTCTCCCAAAATCAACTTCAATCAATACGACGACATGTTCTACCAAATTAAGGGCCATTAACCGATATTATAATAGATGTTTATGTTAGTTGTAAACGGTCGTTTACCCAGGGCCGGCCCAAGCAAACTCGGCGCCTTAGGCGAACGATTTGAATGGCGCCCGTTTAAACAAATATTTTAATGATTATAAAAATCCAATATTCGGGGCTTAGTCCGCTACTTTGCCTATATGGACAGGTCGGACCTGCGTTTAACCTGCGGTTTAAACCATACAAAAAAATTAAGTTTAACGATTTTGATTAATGATTTTGTCTCAAACGTCTGTTCTATTGTTGGTGAACTTGGGCTTAAATTGAATTTCTAGATCAAAAATCATGGAAAAGAGTATCGCTCTTAAATGCCAAAGACAATGTTGGTGCTTGCATTGCAATTGCTATACGATTTTCGCGATTTTAGGTTTGTTCCCATAGTCAAAGTTGTTCATAATGATGAGTAAAATAAACCTTTAAAGGGATCGGAACTAGAGAGATAGGACCTTGTATATTTAGTGTGTGCAACATAGGTTCTTAATGTGTTGTTATACCGTAACACTGAGGAAAAGGGTTACGCAGTTTATTTCATAAATAAGTGGTTGCTTTGGAACCAGATTTGAAATTGATTTATTTTTCTTCGTAATATCATATCGTTTCTGTGCGTAATGAAAGTTGTCAACAAGCATAATAAATAAAAGTATCGCTAATAAAATATCATTTTGGTAATTTTAAAATAATATTCTTAAAATAAATTATTCTTCGACGCGGCACTGTAGTTTACACTGCATGTCGTGACCACTTGTCGTAGCAACGTTACGAGGCGTCTACGGCGTAGCACGTCTCATGTGTGAAGGGTTAAAAGCTTCATACTACATTTAAACCGTCAATAAAAGTGCCTTCACGTGTTAATTATTCACAATTTATAATTAACACTTTACCCTAATAAATTACCAAACTACCCGTGCCTACGGAAGATTCAATTCGACCGAAATGTCTGAAATGAATAAAGGATAGCGAAAGCAGAAGGCTTGTATCTCAGTTTTTATAATAGAATGTACAAATCTTGATTTTAAAATGGGATCAAATATAATGACCACCAAAATATACTTTGAGACTCCATACTGCCCTATCAATAAATAATTGTGAACACCAAATTAATTAAATGATCACCAAAAATAATTTCACACGAACTCTATCATAGTAGGTTACCCCTAAGCCGCGAGTTTCGGTATTCATTCACAAGTTTGGGTAAACAATGCTTTATTTAGAGTCATTTACTATTTACGATGGATAACAATTTAAATTCGGTTAAAATTTTGGTGATCATTTGCTAGTATTGGCAATAAAAAGTTTGGCCGTTTAAAATAATTTCTGTGACTATATTGATATGACAGCGAAGCGTCTACGGCGTAGCACAACTCACGTGTAGAGGATAACTAATACCTATTTGCTATATTTTGAGCGCTACTAATATAAGTGGCTATACCTGTTAGCCATTCAATTTATGTCACTATATCTATGTATACCTACTGAATGTGAGATTTTGACTCGAGGATATTGTTAACGAGGCGTCTACGGCGTAGCACATCTGCGTAGGGTTACTCAGCTTCGCGTTATACAATGTCCTACCATTCAAGCCCCGATCCCTATCAGGGATATACGTGTACAAAACTGAAACCGCGAAAAAAAAAAATTGCTGTTCCATACATTTAGGCGAGTATTAAATAAATTGTACAAAACAGCTGCTTATTTTTTTGTGGTTTCAACGTTGGTTCTATAGTAAAAGTTGTTCATGATGATTAGTACTATAACCCCTTAAAGGGATCGGGACTAGAAAGGTAGGACCTCATATTTCACAGCATCAATAATGGTAAGATAGCCTGGTTGAGATTAAATGTGAAAAAAAATTAAAAAAATCGATGTGAAAATATTTTTCTTATGCTGCGTTGTTCACTACCATGAGTACAAAGTAAAAGGTTTTTATTTCAACTGGGCCTTTGCAGGCACTTTCAAAACGTCGTGATTCTGTGTGCACGGTTCCAAGTGGGTTGGTCCTGGAGAAGATACCGGCAAGAAACTTCATGGATACTCTTTTCATACAAGAATTTACACAATATTACAAAAAAAATAAAAAAAGAACAGCAAAGATCATATTAAGTACCACTACAATTTAAACAGTACTAGTAGTTGCATACTTAACACTCAAGCCACCTAGTTTCCAAAACAAGGGAAGCGTTATTAAAATTAGCTTGCACAATCATTCGTTAACGTATCCGAAACGACTTGAATTACAACGTGTATAGATAAGTATTGAATATTGATAAAGAGGCATCCGCCACGTAGCACTTTTCATGCCCTTGGCATATCTTATATAATAAGTATTGTTCTGATCTGGTAAAAAGGCGACTTTATTTAGTAGCATGTCTAAAATACCATGCAACGTTCATGCAAGCGTTTATTTTTAAACTATAATAATGCTGCATCAATATCAAACAAATGCATCGTTAAAATCTATTAGCGCAGTATTAATAGCTATCGTGTGGCAATAGATCACATCGGTTACAGCCTTGAACACTTGTATTTTATCGATGTATGAATCATATTAGAAAATATATATTGCAGAAGGTTGCCCGTTTAAAATTAGAATTAAAAAATAAGACGTATTTTTTGTCGTTTTTTTATTTGAGCAAGGGTTTAGCGATAATGGTATCGTACTTTTTTTTTGTAATATTTATCGTTCTACTACATTTTACATATATCGGTTCACTGTTGGACATACCCCTTTTACATATATATCGGTCCACTGTTGGACATACCCCCAAATTTGTTTTACACCAGTTGCGGTTCGGACAAAGATGTGAACCGCCCAAGTGCTCTTTTTGAATAGGGCTTTTCGGACCAACAAAATTTACCCTCACCCTATAATAATTATGTCAATCAGATTTAATGGATCTAGTACACGTTCATTGATGGTTGTCTGATAGTTAATAACTTATGGAGACCAAATATGGTGGCAATGGTGTAATAAAAACGATTTTATCGCCCTAGTATGACAATAACACTATTTTTATGGTGTAGTCAATTATCAAATGGTTAGTGGTCGTTCTATGAAGCTATTGATATGGTAAATAAGGAAGGGCTGCGGGAGATATTGTTTATTCTGGCTAATAAAAAACAGCTGTTTCATACAAAAGTGGTTTAAATATTATTTGCACTGATGAATTAACGATTCTATTGTGATACACTTTTGGTCCACTGTGTATCACTCTTTTATTGAATCGGTGCAAATATTTCCAAAACTTTACCTATGAAAATGTATGGAGCAGAAGATTTATGGTCACGATTTCAGAGTTGTTCCATACTAAAAGTTGTGAAGAAAGATAAATAGAAATAGAATAGAAAGAAATAGAAAACGTTTATTCGATACAGGATATACATTGTTGGTATATAAAAAATAACAATTGTTACGTATAGAGTACCACGCCACGGCGCGAATATCTTTTGATCCATTCCTTCAAGTAGTTTCAGCTCATCTTGATTGACTGTTAAAGTTCACTACACTATAGGTACTGTATTGAATCCTGCCAGAAACAAACATGTTGTATTTTTCTATACATTTCCTTATTAAAATGGTTCTTAATTGTCTATTCGTTTTATGATACTAACCACGAAAGAATATTCTCAAATGATAAAGTAATTTGAAATGATAAAAATAAGTTACAAACAAACAAAAACAAAAATTATACCACTATTGTGCCAAACTTTCCTTCCTACGGCCCGGCTTATGATAAGCGGTTACCGTAGCCTATAGACGCTTGCAACACCAGGGGCATCACTCGCGCATTGCCGACTCTGTAAAAATCTTTTCACTCCCTTTTTGAAGAACAATATGCTTTATGCAGTCTCTTGGGAAAACCTCGGTGGGGCGTTGAGAAACTCGTCTGAAACCGCACGGTACAAGACCAGTGTGGCTTTAGTCTCTCTATATAAACTATTTGTTTTTGTTTTCAGCCCACTTATCGGCAGGCAACTACAACTTCATCGCAGTCGATTGGTCGCGGCTCATCGTCTTTCCTTGGTAATTACACTCATTATATTGTGATTGATATGATTAGGTAGTTACATCCACGATCATACAACAACAACCACATGACAATCATTTCAAATTAATAGACTGCTTTAACTATTCTTGATACTTAGCTGATATATTGGTGATCGCAGATGGATATGGCTGGTCAAGCTCCTGATATAATTTCTTAAACTCACGTTAATAAAAGTACCAATAATCTACTATCACCGAACATGATACTGCTTCAACGAACTATTTTTGATACTTAACTGACGGATTGGTGATTGCAGATGGAGATTGCTGGTTAAACTCCTGATATAATTTCTTGGTTGACTTTAAGACCCTCACGTTAAAAGTATCAATAATCTTTAGCACCGAACATAAGGGCAGTTATCAGCCAGTAAACATCCATTTCAGAACATGGACTCTTACATTGAAAAGCCTTAGACGTTGCCTATCCTCTTGTATGTATAAGTCACATTTTGCAAAACCGTATGAAGAAAAGTCGTGGCGTTTTATTACCTACGAAACACTACTTCCAAGTCCAACCTATACGGATCAAATACCCCGAATATACATACAAATACAACACAATACGGACAAATTATTGTGGTCGAATAAACGGGTAACATTAAGCGAATACAGTTGTATCAGCGTTTAACATGTACTGAAACATTATGGTTCCGCATATATGTAAAGCTGGATTCACATGAGCGAACATCAGTGTGAACCTTCGAATTCACCGAACACTAACAAAGGCCGCTATCTCAATTGTTATTCGTTGCATACAGCACAACATTTTCAATTTCATAATAATACGGTTTATTTGGTGTTGTAATTGTAATTAGTGAAAAAATGTCGAAACTGCTGATGATGAATGATTTTCTGGGTCTTGTGGCCTTGTGAACTTCTACCTGTAAGTAACTTTACTTTGTAACGACAAACACCTGTTGTAACGTAACATATTTGTTCGAAACACTGTTCGTGTTCGATCGTGTGAATTCGGCTTAATCGAGTGAATGCGACGCAATATTTTCCCTAGAGGAAAACGTTATAGGTCTCTTATTTATTACGCAGTGGCTCCCAGCCAACGGCATTTGACTAGATTTATATGGTGTTCTCACATTTGGGGGGTTACAATAGTCGGATCGGTTTTTTCTCGGTCTTTTTTTTTCTTGTAATTAATTACAGGATTTGGTTAGATGTTTAATGGTAAATCATTGGAGTTAACTGGAGAACGTTTATTTTAAATGCAAGCCTTATGGGGTCAATGTTACGAAAAATATTTGATGTAAAAAAACCACTTTATATAAAATATAGACAGAAATGCAGTGAGTTGATCAGCTGAAACATATAATAATATTAGTCGACGTAAAACACTTAATGATTCACTTTATGTTGTGTCTTTTATTTTTAGCCTTTTGTAAACCAAAAACTTATTCCCGCTTATTACAAAAGATGTTTTAACGCAAGTCTAGTAAAACCCAGGTTTTAAATATATCCGTCACTTTCTAACGTCATATAACAAAAAGAAACGGGCTTAACTTAGAACCTTGTGTTAAACCGTCTTTGGTAATAAGAGAGATTAAGTTGTTTAATATTCAATAGAAGTAAATAGTTCCATTATGCTCATATTTCTGTAAAATTTTTATTACTAAACTTTCTGGTGTGTACATAAATAAAAATTAAATTAAAAATATTATAATGTAAAAAAAAAACTATAGAACACGCTTTAGTCTTCCAAAGTGAACGTGTATGCAAAATTTCAGTTCAATCGGAAACCGGGAAGTGGGTCAAATTTAACTTCCAAGATTTTCTTACATATTTAGTTAGTTAGTTACAGGTGAAGCTACTAAAAGCGTATTAAAATACCACCATCTCCAGCGTAATAGTATCCTTTCAACAAAATCCCTTACATTGCCCAGGTATGTGTCCGCAGTAAGAAATTCGCGCTACATGGGCAGGCGTTTAGCCAACTTTATCCAATTCCTGGATTCCGTCGGAGTTCCAGCCTCGTCTATCCACGTGGTCGGCTTCTCCCTAGGCGCTGAAGCCGCGGGGTTCGCTGGCAAGAACTTGCGGTCGAAAGGTCTGACGCTTGGAAGGATTACTGGTGAGTTACGCAGCTATTTGAACGGAGATTTCAGGAGGATGTAAGAATTGGTAGCAATTGGAAGTAGTTACACGAAAAAAGGATCCAACCCACATTGAACTGAAATATTTAATTTTAAAGTAGACAATAATGTAATGTACATTGTAGTATTTTAATTATTACTAGATAATAGATATCTATCACAGTAAATACCGTGTATATCGGTGCATAACCGCTGCCCCGCGTCCCGCGAACCATCGGGAGGGTTACACTTATGTCCTGTGATGAATAAATGTTTTCTGTTCCATTCTATTCTATACTTGCAGCGGTCAAGCTATAAATATTTAACTCAAGTTTAATGACAGAAAATAGTTCTTGGAATCAAACCTAAGTGCTGAAAGTTCTCACGGTGCCTCGAAACCAGTATATGTCTGATAAATATATGATGAAAACTTAAAGACTCATCAAAGCTAGTTACGTTAAATATTGATCGACCGTCGGTGCATTGCGTTTAATGTCCGACTGTTCGATAAACCTACTTGTATGGTGAATTATTAAATAATTTGACTGACTTCCATACTGTATACTTTAATTACATGCAGTATAAACTATGTCTGCTAGAATGAAATATTATTTGATCTCGTCTGAAATTTTATTAAATACTAGCAAGATTCGATTCAGTCGTAAAATAATTTGCGGAATAAATTAGGAATTTATGTCGCATATAATATTACGTAGAAATGTGCTAGTAGTGGTAGAATTCAGCGGCTCGCAATTTTATGAGTTGTGATTCGTGTTTTTTTCGTCGGGTTATTATTACTGTACCTCCTATATTTAAGGAATGAAAAAACTAAATGTAAACAACATTTAGTTTTTTCGTATCTAATAAAAGGAGTTTCTAAAAATCATTTCAACAATTCTTCAAAACGTAAGTTTACAATTTTTACACAACAAAACTTTGAGTATCTAGCAACAAAAGGACATGTAAGAATGTTTATATTTTGCTTTTTCGTCCTTGAGTAGGGTCATGGACATACATTATTTCTCTCTGTTGATCTGTAATACAGGTTCTACCCACATCAGACACCAGTCTGTATTTTATGTGTATTTCTGTTAATAATGTATCTTTCTGTGATGATGAAAAAAATAAATGAAATACTTACTTACTTATTTACTATTGGTATTAAGATCTTTTTCGTATTTACCTGTGACAAACAAAAATAACAAATGCAACATATAAAACGCGACTCACAACTCACAAACATTGATTGACACAAACAGTGATATTAACATAAATTCGAAAAGTCAGAGGGGGTTCGAACTCAGCTTATTATCTTTAATTTATATTCCAGGATTAGACCCAGCGTACCCTGGCTACAGTTTATCGAACAACGACGGCCATCTGTCCAAAGGCGATGCTGCCTTCGTGGACGTGCTTCACACGAACCCCGGTATCTTTGGGTTTCTCAGAGCGATCGGTGACGTGGACTTCTACGCGAATCCCGGCAGTTGGGTCCAGCCGGGATGCTGGGTAGACGAACTTATAAAGAACCGGGAGTTTCGGTTTGTATGTAAGTATTTTTAAGTTAACCCTGTACAGCGTGAGTGTTTTTCTGTAACTTTCAGTGAGATCAATAAGACCTCAATTACGTGAGCAATTTTTCAACGCTCATTAGTAATAAAGCGCTATACAGAGCTTGTTTTAAGTAGGGTACTAGATATTTTTAAAGCCATCGCCAGCGCTTATCCGTGATTGAGTCCTAAACGAATGCGGAACGACGGATTTGATAAAAAAAAAACTAAACAACATAGTGGCAGAACATTTTTGAGGCTTATTTCCTTTGGTTGGCAAAAGTGTATTAAAAAGAAAGAAAACTGGATGAGCATGATTCGTCGAAAGGAAAAACTTTTTCCTCTTGCTTGATCTCTATTCCTATAATTTGACGGAATATTTATGCTGCAGATGTTATTTACTGCTTCACTGAGCATACTCTTCTACCGATGTGTATCGTGCAGGTATACAATATACATAGGCCTGTGTTTTAGAATAATTCTAAGCGTATCTTTGAGTCTATCATTTCATACAAAAACGTCCCTCCAACGCTTCTCGACCGTCATTCTAAAACACGATATGATACGAATATGATAATATGATGATGATGATACACTATTCGAAGCTACTAAAAGTATGTTTTACTGTGTGTGTATGTAAAAGTAAAAGTATGTATTTACAATTATTTAGTGTTTAAGAAGACGCCATTGAACGTGGCATCTATCTCATAAACTCGTAATAGCGTTTCAATATGTTGTTGAACGGGCAATTCACACACTGTAGATGTCTAAGGGTTGTTAAGGATCGAATTTGTGTTTAATCGACTGGAGGAAGAAAGTTACGTTACGAGTATACGATGGATGTAAAATAATATGACAAATTACAACTATCTTTCGTAAGAAACTTCTTTGTTAAAGTTATCTGGATCTCTTGTATTGTTTATAAAAAAAGTTTCTTGCGTAATCACTCTTTTTCCCGTTCAATTCTAATTAATATCTTTACGAATAAATATTGCAATAAACAAGGATTGTTGTCATTTCGTGAAAACAAGCGACAAGTTTCGATTTCGATTCATTTCTTGGAAATGCCTTGACATTCGCAGCTAAATGGACACATTGCTTAAGTAAGCATAAATTAACCGTGACTAAAAGTGATCGATTCGAAATTTGAAAAGACGCGTTCGCTGTGCTTTTTTCTGACACGTTCTGAGGTTCGCTTCGTCGCTCACTTCATAGCCCGTTTAAAAACAAACAAAGTAGGCACTAAGTTACGTAACCTTTTTAAGGAGGGATTTTTCGACATTGACTTTTACAGGGTTGATAAATGTTTCAGCAAATAACATCGTGCAGTTGTCAAGGTGTGAAACGCCATTAATATCTATTGTTGCTATACCAAATTTCTTTTTAACTGACAATTTGCGTGCTATAACGAACAGATACAATTTCGTATTAGGTAGATTGTGCATAAACGAAGCCGCAATAAACAATTTAGTCTACACTAAACCAATTTCCCGTCAAATTTATCGCGTTAGCTGATGATGTTGCAACCCTAACAACCGCACATTTCGGTGGGAAGAGGGAGCGATCGATACTCTGACGTCACTCGCGGATGCTGCAGGGTGGGGGTTGACGAAGGACGAGGCTAGGGGGTACTAGTACGCCAACTCCGATTATTTGCCTTTCAAAAAGCTATTATGAACGTTCGTATTTTCTGCAAAAATTAAATTACAAGGTATTTTTTTTGTGAATGTTATCCGCCTGTCGTTTGAAGCTCGCCCTCTACAATTTTGGGTTATCATCCTAGCTTCATTCCCTTTTTGCCACGGTTCGATTATATAAAGCCTTACATTGTCAGTCTGCCGTAATTTAAAATTCTGAACAGAGCTGCACTATATTATTATCTAACAATAGCCGTAGGGACTTTGTAAATGTAAAAGTAAGTATACAGAGAAAAATAATTAAGGTTTACAAAGGTAACAATCTTTGTAATAAGCAATGCGCAAGAATATCTACAATAACTATGAATGTAAGGAACACCAATTAAAATTCTCTCCGAAAGTTTTCATTAGGTGCTTTTACGGACATTGAAATCTGCATACCTATAATTATTAATTTCTATTCACACGTACAGTCGGCAATTTTTCCGGTTAACCATCCTTAATGCTAATATCGTTTGCACCCGGCATTCAAACGTAGAGTTACTAAACGGGCCTCAGTCGTTCAAAGTATTTTTTTTGCGAAATGTATCTCCGAGAATTATCGTCACTGTACCTACGCAAAAACTTACGAACCGTGTTCCATTGAACGGCAAGCTGTTGGCACTTGGTGACTTTGGTGAAAGAAAAACGAGGAGTATGTCAGCATCGTCCAAGATACTTGTGCAGGACTTGCAAGTAGTTGAAGCTGTAAGGGCCATTATCCACCAAAGCGGAGGTGAGCGGAGAAGTGTCTCAACCAATAGGATATAGTAATTTTTGCATATCTCCGCTAAGCTTCAATAACAAAATCCTAGTGATTATCACGAGTGTTACGACACATCTTCGCTCATCTCCGCTTAGGTGGATAGTGGCCCTAAGAATCCACTAGCGATAAAGAGTTACTTGTACGTCTGAGCCCTTCTTGATAGGTGCTTGTGCTTGAGATCCTTCAGTAGTTGAGTTTCTTTCATACGGGGTTTCAGTTTTGATTTTATAAATAGATGTCGATATAAACTATGTCGATCCACTTGTGCTTAGAAAATATTTCTATGCACCCGCATGGGAAATACCTCATCATGGTGTAGATCGTCAGGACGTGGTCTTGACCATGGCGGGGAGCGACGGACAGCGGTGGCCGCGGCGCAGTGGCTCCATACAAAATATGTTCTGTTTGCGTATTTGTATGGAGACACCGCCCCGCCGCCGCCGCCGGTGCTGTCGCCTCACTCCCAGCTGTGGTTGAGATCGCGCCCTCAAGGGCAGAAGTGGAACATCCGCAATTGCAGGGTCCATGTGAAGTAGGGGAAAAAATAGAAATTCATAAAAAAAAATCTGTCTTTTCTTTCATACAAAAACATAAAAAATGTCTTAACGGAATATATACCTACCGATTACCGATTGTTTGAGCTGGTAATTAAACCCTACAACTCACAATCAGACGCCTTCGTAAACAGTTACATATCTCTTCAAATGCCTGCATATTTCACCAAAACATTCTCCAAACAAAGTTCATACGTCACTCAGATTTTTAATCTCATTTCTCTTCGCCCTTTGTACGATTATGGTACGGCTCACATCAAACCACGTTTTACAGGCCGTAACAAGTACCTTGTTCGTTATAAAAATCGGAATAACGTACAATGGAATGCTCCATAAAGCTACCATGCGTACTGGCCTTTATGTTGGTCCATAAACGAACATTAATTAAATAGTGATAATGTGAAATTATTTGGGGCAACCACTGCTTTTGACATGAAATTAATGATTGTATAACATAGTATCATGCTTGTATTTCACGACGGGTAGATAGAGGCATAAGTATTTGTCCACCATACATTTCGCCGATGTCGTAATTAAGTCCAAAATAATAGTCATTAATTAAAATTAGTGTTAAATTAATATCTCTGGGGTCAGTTCCAAACCTCCACTAACCATACATGAAACTGCTTCGGAGAATTTCACAGATCTGTTTAGCGAATTGTATTAAAAAAAATATTTACCATTTTTGTCATTTATCGTAGTGTTGCAATATTATAGTTTTATATAAAAACTTATCACTAATTGACTAAATATATATTTTTTTTTATCTAATTTTCCATTTTTGTTAATTATTATTTACTTGATTTCAGTCATTTGCACGACATGCAATGCAATTTTATTTTACTTATTTTCTGCCTGTTTCTACAATATAAGTAGGTATGAAAAATCGTAAAAAATAACGACAATTCTCTTCTCCCTTTCCGGATGAATACATCTGTCTGCAAACTGCAAAACATTTTTTATTTCCTCCGTTCCATATAAATATGTAAGTAAAGACGGAATACAATTTCGCGGAGATTTGTCGAGGCATTTTGCATTCTGCATTTTGATAAGACCTCGGCATATTTTGTTGGCATGAAGAATTTATAGGAAGTAATATTTCACAAAATTCTATTATATTTTATGAAGGATATTTTGGTAACGTTGTACCAAACGTTAGGTGCGAATAGAGAGCTGCTCCGTGCCTTTCCCATTTGTGTCACAATCAAAGGGTGGTGCCAAGAACAGAAATCACAAAAAATACGGGCGGTTTGCCCTGCTAGCGATTTTTTTTTTATAAATACAATATAAACACCAATAGTATTAAAAAGTATCTACCGGCTAATTTGTACCCGAACGAAGTCGGGACGGGCCGCTAGTACAATATAAACCAATAGTCAAATTTCTGTCTCATATGTAAACCACCGACGGATAAGAGAAGGAGATACGTTGGATATCTACTGTCATACCTACTAATACCACTAACAATCTACTGACCACATGTCATTACAGAATTATGCAGGATATTTTTTTATGGAGTGCGCATAATGTGTAGATTTATTCAGTCTCTGTTCCTAAATACAACCACAGTATTGGGATACACTTTAAAACAAAACGAAAACTCTACTTAGTATGGAGCATAATTTACTAGAGCAAGCCAAAAATATTTTTTTCATTTTGTTTTCGAGTGAATTCTATTACTTCGGTTGCATTTGGGAACAGACACTGAATAAATCTGCAAATCTTGCGCACTACATACTTAACAAAATATCCGGTTTACCTTTTAATCTTTCCGTAGCGGTCCAAGGGGTTTGTGTTCAGTAGCAGACATACTTTATGGGAAGACAAGCCCCTGGAGTCGCTTACGAGTAATAATTATGTCTGACTTGGCGTAGATAAATATGCCATACCTTAAGTCAATTTTACTTTCGTTTATGTTGAACTCAAAATATTTTTTCGATATAAGGTCCAACCTTTCTAGTCCCTAGTCCCTAGTCTAGCCTTTAAGGGGTTATTGTACTCATCATCATGAACAACTTTTATTTTGGGACCAACCCAAAAATCACGAAAATAAATCTACTGTTCCATACAAATAATTATATATTTTTGCGCGATTTCTGAGTTGTTCCCATATAAATGTTGTTCATAATCTGAAGTATAATAACCCCTTAAGGGAATCGGGTCTAGAAAGGTAGGACCTCGTATAAAGTGAATAATAGAAAAGTGTATTTATGCGACATACGATCTCCGTCATTTGAAAAGAAATCTTTTCTTTTTTTTTTCTTTTTTAAAAAAACGTTGCCCCTCACTAGGATTTCTCCTGTATCGAGGGTACTGTTTACAAACATACATGTCACATGCACACACCACCCAGACCCGAAACAAGTATCTGTAGATCATACAAATACTTGTTCCGTGCGGGGATCGAACCCGCGGCACGTAGCGTAGAAGGCTAATCGCTTAGCCACTGCGCCAACCGTGTCGTCAAAAACCACAAATCCACACACCGTCAACACACAAATCGTCACGTGAACGTCAAATGAAGTCACAATAATATTATAGTTTAAAAAAAAACTAAAGAAAACGCTTTTGTCATCCAAACTAAAAGTGTATGCATAATTTCAGCTCAATCGGAAACCGGGAAGTGGGTCAAATTTTACTTCCAAGATTTTTTTACATAGTTAGTTAGTTAGTTACAAGTGAAGCTAATAAAAGCGTTTTAAAAAAGGAACAGTATCTTTTATTTCTTTGCAATACGGGCACGAAAGTTTATTGACACAATCTTCATCTTGATCAACGGAACATTTGAGAATTTTAAAGCTCGATGAATTTCTCCAAATTCCTATTCATTTATCAATCAATACAGTTCGTTCCACCCTGTACATTCGATAAGCTCATATTTTATCTAGTCGCGTCGTAGGTACAACTTGGCTTACGTCCAAAGATTGATCGTTAAGGCAAAATGTCAATAGCAGATTAGTTATAGGCAGACCTTACTTCGACCTCTCTTTACAAAATATACAATAGAATTAAATGCTAGTAGGTTGCGAGCGAAATACATATTATGTAGGTCAGTCCTCGAATGTGTATTTAGGTGCCTTAAATAACAATAATGGATCCTGGTAGGTTCTTGTACAAAATATACGAACACGTTTTGTTTTTGGCTGATCTGAGAAAGGAAAACAAAGGGAGGAGATAAACAGATAAACACAGTGTGTTTTACAGCCATTTGTAGCTGTTCATCTTGTCGTGCGGGATGTAGAAATTAACTGAACGTGTGGGTGCTTAATGGTACTTGTGAGACAGCGACTCGATAACATTTTGTTTTATCAGATATCTTTTGGTGTTCTTTGGCTTCTTTTAAGTGCAAATGCCAGAGTTGGATGGCAATTTCAGCTATTTTCAGGTTGAGAATAATATTATTAATTATTAATATTCTGATATAAATCAGAATAGATAAGATTGTACATACGATCGCGCGACGGTCCAGTCGATCGTGGCAAGGCTATGACAATATTAAGTTTAATATACATATTCATTTAAAATTCCAAGAAGTATGTAATTAGTAGATTATACAGTTGGGTCTAATCAGGTTGGCCTCCCCTGCCATAGATGAAAAAATAAGTAATATCGGTGAATTAAGAGTTTGGAGTTACCTATAAGCTTTTGAAATTTCTTTACGAGACAACCATCTTTTTCCCGCAAAAACACATCTGTTACAAAAGCCGTCATTTTCGCACATGTCCTTATGTACTGACTCTCAATATAGCACCGACTCAAATCTAATTGAAAACTAGACTTCACGTATCGTCACAAAACAGGGTCGTTGTTAAACCGTGTATGAAATAGTCACAATTTACTATGACGTCACAAGTCAGTAATGCCATCTCAGTCTAATAAGCAATTTAAAATGCTCTATTGTATGAGGTAAATGACTAATACGTTTCTTACTAGAGTGGATGTAACCTTAAAGAAATCTTCACAGATGGTTGCAGCCACGTCCGCGCTTGGCGTCTTTACTCCGAGAGTCTGAGTAACCCTCGAGGCTTCCCCGCAACCCTGTGCGCGGACTGGACGTCTGCGACAAGGCCATGCAGCTTCGTAGTACATGGCTACATGGGCATCGCAGCCGCGTCACCGTAAGCTGTCACCGTAATTTCAGGCCTACTATCGCCTATATGTAATTCCACAACATAGGTAATATTTATTTTGCTCGCATCGGCCGATGTAACGCATGCGCTATTATTGCGAAAATGTGGCCTATGGGGACAAGACCCTAGCGAATATACCCTAGCCCCTGAGTAATTAATTGTATATTCAGAACAACATTCCGTCGGTTAGGTATTATCTGGCCCGCTGAAAATTTTGTCCGTGGCCCAGTTAATAACTTTCCAAATTAGTAGGCATCAAATGGCCCAAATCAGTTTTAGAATTGGGCCAAAACAACAAGACAAAACGCAGTTAATTCCAGTAAATTGTGTAGATGTTAGCTTTGGTATGGTGACCAGTACGCCAGAACCAATTTTTTTTATTAAAATTTACTAGTGGTCGCCCAGTAGTCGAAATACCACCGTAATTTTTAAATTTCTGCCCTCATTCTCCATATAAACTTTAACTGTGCCAAATCTCACAAACCCCGTGCGCGCAATATGCTTAAAAAGGGGTACAAAGTTTTATTAGATAGATTAATTGGGCCGCGGACAAAATTTTTAATGGGCCAGATTTTACCTAACCCCATTCCATTCGTTTCCGCAATTATCGAATCATAGACTACTACTAAGTGCTAAGTTATTCACACTAGTAGCATGTACTTCTGTATATCACCTCTGTGAAATTATAGTGCGATATCCAGTACGCCTTGTCAAGCAAAATGGTTATGGCAGTACCTCGCTTCGGTCATGGTAGCGGGTTTAAGAGGGTCCCATATTCAGTGATAAACATTTATGGGTTGTCTAAGTATGCTATAACTGACCTATTTTTCCGCAACCCCCGCATAAAATTACCTATACTTGATACATAATGAAACAGAATATGTGTCAAGCCTCTGTTTCGACTGAAGGATAATAATTTTTTGTATTATATTATTATTTATCTTCTCTACATAGTATAAAATAAAGTCACTTTCCGCGTCTGTCTGTCTGCCTGTATATCCGCTAACTCCTCCTCAATCACGCAACGCCTTTTGGTGCGGTTTTCACCATCAGTTAGATCATTTTTCACGGAACGTTTATATGTATAATACTTTGATATTTAATGTAAGGATAGTAGAGAAATTGCACCCTTGCGAAGCCGGGGACGGGTCGCCAGTACCTACTTGTTAAAACTATTATAACTTTATGTTATTCACTTATATTTATTTACTAAAAAAATCTATAGGACTTTGTATCATGCTGACATCATAAATAATATACAGACTAGATAATAAATAGACCTTATCTTTTGAAAATCCGTCACACTGTCGTACATACGGCTACATTATAGTTATATATTTCCAGTATAACCTGACCTCGCATTGTATAGTCTTTCCGTACAATAAGAGCTCAGCTTATACTGAAAATTTACAGCTTGATAGCTTGATAGCTGTGCGTACCCTGTTATAAGTTCCAGGCGTACACATCAATAGGCCTCCCCAACTTGACCTTTAGTTCTAAACTACATCACATCATCCATTTTACCAAGACCCGTTATAGACCTTTTAGGGATTTTCTGTTACAATTGACTGATTCCAGTGATTGAAACGGGCGAGGGTCTCGTAACACTGGCTGAGTCAATATTTGAAGGGCTTTTACGACTGCAGCCTACAAAGCACGTCTGTCGTATGGATCTAATTGTGTATAGCCCAAGCAGAATAAGGACTTCTATAACAAGATTTTGTTCTCGTGCCGCACAGACATTGTGACCGATATCAAGTATTATTTTCATGGCTCTAGATGAACGGAATTAACATATTATTTCATTTTATGCGGGTTGGTCGGATGAAATGAAGACTTCGTTTCTCCCCGGCCTTTATAGGCTTATATTTTTCATTTTAAAAAAGGAACATTGGTATTTATATTTTTTCTTGATTCGCTTTTTTTACTTTCTTTCAGGATGACGGGGAAAATGTATTTCAAAACAAATGCCAGTCCACCGTTCGCAAGAAACGGACCTTAGATCTAATGTTAGGAGCTATTTGTTACAAGTGATAAATTAAACCATTGCGTATTATAATGAAGCTTCTTTTATTTTAACTTCAACTTTTAGTGTGACTTTACTATTTTTTTTAATTTACAGTTTTATACTAAACTTGGATTCCATACAACTTTTCTCAGACAGCAACAAAAAACTTATTACTAACGCAAACTCTCGTGCTGCGATTTCAGTCTTGCACAGCCTTTACATTTAAGACTGTATTATGAATTTGACCCGTCTGTGACTGGCAAAATTCGGAGCAGCCGTAACAGTTTTTATAAATTACAAAGGAAAAAAAAGAGAACGGTTAAAAAGCGCTCGGCTTTGAAAACAGTGCGCGGTGGCATTCACAGTATTCCATTAATAGTACAATGGGTAACTATATCTTCTCCAATATAATTTCTAGGTCAAATACTTCGCACAATCGTCCAAGCGGTCATAATGTCTTGGAGCCTGGAAGCATTTCTTCATCGTCACGAGGCCCTTCGCACATTCGCGTTTAAGGAGTGATTCGTGCCATTCCATTGCCATGTCCTCATTGGATACCACTTTACACAGAGCTAAGTCCAACAATTCTAGTTCAAAAGAGTTCAGCTTGCCGGGAATGCCGAGCTTTTTGCAAACGCCTTTATGGTTTATAAGCACGTCCATTGCGAGGTATCTGTGTCGTGATAAAGAAAATGGATAAATAACTACTGATTCTATAAATTAGAAGATAAGAAGGTAAATTCAGTTTCGTGTTACATTCTATGTCTTAATTTTAGGTGTACAGAAAACAACTTAACACAATTGTTGTGGTATTGTTGGACGGCGGTTCCTAAACTAAGCGTTCGCCTGTTTCTTGGGAGTCAGAAAGGTGTTGAATACTTTTTGAATACCAGCTACGTAATTATGTAATAGGTAAATAATAGAATCTTATATTTATTGCTCTAACCGCCGAATACTGAAACATAACATAAATTTAAGACGCTCATAAAAGTCATTCTGTCGCTACTGTCTACCTTAAAATGAGAATGACAGCACGAGAGTTAATGACAACTTAAACTTGAGATGTGTTTGAGTATTTGGGGGTTAATAAAATACTAACAATAAAAAGACAAAAATTAAGGAAAAAACAACATTTTATTTTATCAAAACAATAAATTGTATACTTGCACTTTATTAAATTGATTTCGATTACACCAAACATACACAAGAATTTAGTAAACACCCACAATATCACAAATTTGCGTACGCGCAGTCGTCAAATCTATCAAAAGGCTTGGGGGTGAAGAATTGGAACTGGCAAGCGTCCAGCCTGTTCGATGAGATGAAGTATTTGCTATACCAGTCTTCAACCAGTCTCTGTTTGTAAGTTAGGTCGTTCAAAGCCAGGTTCACCATGGTAGTCTCCGATTCAGACATCTTCGGCAGGCCAAGGTTCCTTATGATGCCACTGCCGCCAATGTCCACAGTGCTTGCGATGAATCTGGAGGCAGAAGACTTCGTTGTATTCTTCATTTAATGTCCAAGAAATCACGTAACACTGAACAAAATTCCAGTAGCAAAATGATCGTCTTTAGATGGTACGGTAGTATTTTGATATTGTAATAAAATTTTACGGTGATCGTATTATAGACTAGGAGAGCGGGAATGTAAAACTTTTACGAGCATATACGATTTATACAATGCGAGGTGAACATGTAACCAAGTGCAGGTACGTTTTTATTTATTTATTTTAAGACGATTTTATTATTAGTGTAGATAATATAATCGTTTTCCTATTCAATGGAACCAGATCAAGGAGGTTATGAGTATTTTACAAAGAGCGGCACTTCATACAAAATTTCAGCTCAATCGGAAACCGGGAAGTGGGTCAAATTTAACTTCCAAGATTTTCTTACATAGTTAGTTAGTTAGTTACAGGTGAAGCAAATAAAAGCGTATTAAAAAGCGGTTCGAAATCTATGTCATTAAAGCGAATAAATGTACAGATGAAGGTATATTGTCTTTAGGGAGTCGAAGCAAGGACCTCATATCAAATCTAGAGGGAGTTTTAAAATGACTGGTTTCTTTGTTCGTAGCGCTCACGCTCTATTACATAAACTCCTTGGATAGGTAGCTCTGTTTTCCCGGCCATTTTTTTTTCTGTTTATTAGATTTTTTCAAACCCTAAGTCCTGTTAGTTGCGGTAATGGCACTACAGAAAATCGTTTCTAACGCCAACCTTTTGGGCATGGCGTTGATGAATGAGTCAATCAATCAAGTCACCACTGCCCTTTGGGTGCTGGCTGGCGAACTGGCGAGTTACGTAACTTATGTTGTGGAGTCTTGTACCTACTTGCCATTTTAGATTACGACAGAGCTCCGTAAAATTTCGGAAATAAAGTTATGAAGGTTATAGACTTAAAAAACGTTAAGGCCGGGTACAAAAATTAGTTGAACAGTCTGATTCTGATCCGAGTATCTGAAGGTGTCTGAAGATCGATTTTTTAAAGAATATACAACATGTCCCAAAATTCAACGATAAGCGGGCACCAGGGGGTTGACATGCTCATGACTACTCGAGAAAAAAAAAATGAAAAAAAGAATTCTCAATTTTGAAGAAGTTACATAAAAAATATGAAATCCTTCAAAAATTTACACCCCTTAAGATATTTTTAATTACCATGACCACAATGTTCAAATATTTCTGAATTTCTTTTTGTACCGGAAACCTAAGTAGCCCTGCTATCCACCACAATCCTTGAAAATCCCAGAATGCCTGTAGATTTGACACAAAAATCAATCAAAATTATATTTCAACCTAAAATTTTGAAAGGTTTTTACTTTCGGTCCACTTTAACTCATCGTGGTGTAAAAAAAAAGTATGGACACTACCATGGCAAGTTTTTTTTAAAATTGACGCAACTATCCAAGATTCCAAAATAGTATAATACTCTAGGAAATCTAGCCACAAAAAAAAGATATGAGTTATATTTCTGAACAAGAACCAAATTTCATAACTTTTACTATGTGCCCAAAATAGGTTTTTTGTTGGAAATTCTTCGAATTTGAATGGTACATGAGCGTAGTCAATAAAATTTAGAAGTTAGAGAGAGATTATACGTTAGTGAGAGATAGATAGATAGTATGTAAAGAAGGAAATAAAACGTTTTTAATAATTATACCTCGTTTCTCCACAACTACAAACAGTCTGCTAGTACATCTGTGGCGTGATAAACGCTAAACAGTCCAAAATACGCTAAAAGTTTATAAAAACAGCAACTTCTCTACCTATCTTATTGTTACTCACAGCGAAAATCTACAGCCAAATCCTAAGTCTAGTCTGTGGACAGATGACAGGTGATAGTACGCCACAGACGTACTAGCAGGCTCTTGTAGTTGTGGAGAAACGAGGTTTATTTTTTAAAAACGTTTTTTTCCTTTTTTACATACTATTTATCTATCTCTCTCTAACGTATAATCACTCTCTAACTTCTAAATTTTATTGACTACGCACATGTACCATTCAAATTCGAAGAATTTCCAACAAAAAACCTATTTTGGGCACATAGTAAAAGTTATGAAATTTGGTTCTTGTTCAGAAATAGTACTCATATCTTTTTTTTGTGGCTAGATTTCCTAGAGTATTATACTATTTTGGAATCTTGGATAGTTGCGTCAATTTTTAAAAAAACTTGCCTTGGTAGTGTCCATACTTTTTTTTTACACCACGATGAGTTAAAGTGGACTGAAAGTAAAAATCTTTCAAAATTTTAGGGTGAAAAATAATTTTGATTGATTTTTGTGTCAAATCTAAAGGCATTCTGGGATTTTTAAGGATTGTAGTGGATAGCAGGGCTACTTAGGTTGCCAGTACAAAAAGAAATTTAGAAATGTTTGAAACATTGTGGTCATGGTAATTAAAAATATATTGAGGGGTGTAAATTTTTAAAGGATTTAATTTTTTTTATGTAACTTCTTCAAAATTGAGATTTTATTTTTTAATTATTTTTTTCTCGAATAGTCATGAGCAGGTCAACCCTCTGGTGCCCGCTTATCGTTGAATTTTGGGACATGGTGTATATATTCATGCCACATTCCAATAAGGCTATCGGTATCGGATTGGATGTATGAGTCGGATGCAAGCAGCTGAGCCTGAAAATATCTAAACAGCTGTACCTACGATCTGTGTATAGTTGTTCCGATCTGATAGTCGGACCGGAAATATGGGCCTGGCTTGAAATTTGATCTCGAACGAGTCACAGATTTATTGGTCAAAACAATCTACGAAATCGGCCATTTAAAACAAAAAGACAAAATGTGAAGTTAGTTACTCCATTTCAAAAGGCCAAACTAAAACAACTTAATCTATATAAGTAAGTGATAAAGATATTAACTTGGCAGGGGAAATCACTTGTCCTAAGTCAGTTTCAACGAAGCCCGTTACTCTTGGTATGTCTTGGCACAGCAATGCGTGGGCTACGGTCGTGACCAAGCCGGCGAGCGCATGCGCCTCGCTAAGGTCCCCAGCCCTCGTGCAAGGTCCATCGTGCCTCGTCACTGCTACAGGAGCAGTTCGCACCGCATCCGTCATCATCATAGCATTGTGCTGGGAACGGAACAGTCAATATTAGGATTGGATTAGAGGAATTAAAGAAGATAATCCGAGGAGTTATCGGATTAGGTTCCGATAGGATAGCGGACTTGTTGATCGACGCGACGCTGTAGGGATTCATTGACTTTTAAAATCGGATTTAGTATAATTACCGGAAAATACAATTCGATTGGTTTGAGTAGAATAGTTTATCTGATTTGATAGTTATATTATTCGGAATGTTACTGAAAAGTGTTTGTTGACGTAGGTATTCTCGAGATTCTTTCTAACATTAGTCTTGATGAAAATATCAATATTGTAATATGAATCTTCATGCCTTGGAATAGAGCTACATCAAACTAATTCTGTGTTCATAGCATCGGTGACTTAGGATAAAAAATATATCTACTAAATAAATACATACCTACACTATCGTGACTTATTGTTCTACCTTAGCAAAATCGAAGTACTCAACAGCCTTAGAGAACAAAGGCACCAGAGACTCGCCCTCCGTGCCTCCAACGCAGGGCACCCTTGTGTACCGGGGCTCCAGACACAGCGCACGTGCAGCGAGCGTACTCGCGCGCATTTCTGGCACCGCTAGCGAGCCCAGCAACTTGCTCGGGTCATACCAGCCTGTTTCTTTTAACGTCTGCAGGGAAATGAAGGAAGGAATTTAAATGGGAAACGGTGAAGATATGGTGGCACGGCCTTGAGTAAAAAGCTTTGTGTGTAATATTTATTTGTCCACAAATTAATACATTGTGGATCAAACAAGCAAATAAATCAGCCCATTGCAATTCAGTAGATATAAACTCAGGAAGTTTTGGACGATTTTAAGGAAAAATAAAGTAAGACTTTTCTTCTGAAAATCATAAATACTAATATCAAACATAATCTCCCCTACGCACCCTCCAATATTTTCAGGATTGTCAACAAAATTAAATTAAAAATGTGGGCAAACATTGTGTTAATATTTACTGTGTCGACAGAATTCACAAAATCAATGTTGTTTGACCCAAAAACCGAACGAGACCAGCTAAAGATAAGCGAAATTTTAGATTAACGATAAAATAAATAAAGTTGCGTGACGAAACGGTGCTTACTCATTATTTTGTTAATCAGCCACTCACAGCTGTTATACAGAAACGTAAAAACGGCAATAATGAAGCCACAAAACATTATAAGATATTGTGGGGAAATGAAACTAAAAGAATTCGCGAAGGAAGTTCCAATATCCGAAAGTTTTTCTTGCAAACAGTTCTGGGCCAAGATTGCAAGAAGTCATGCTTTTTTTTACCGCAAGAGAGGCGCTGTTACGTCAGCGATGGACGAACAAAAACAATAGAGCTGCGCCTGACTTACTGCGAGACGAAGTAAACAAAAAACTAATCTACTAATATTGAAGTTTCGGAACGGTTATTTAATGTTACTTCTATTTTTTGTTTGGTATGTTTTGTTCAAACATTTGTGTTTACCAATCAAGTCGTATACAATGTCAAAGTAACTTAAATCAATTTTCAATTAGCAATTACAAGTTTGCTTTTTGTACCGCATGGTCTATGTGAGAAGAATTTTGTCGTATACCTACTAAAGTTGAACTATTGCAAATGTAATGATGTTACAAAATTAGATTACCTAATAGCTATTAGATTTTCAGATATTTCGAAATATATAAGTCTTGGCAAATACTCCAACGAATTTTTTCTTATTAACATAGGTATAAAGGCAGACGGAATGTCTGCGCGACGTTAAAGGGAGAGATAATTCGGTTGAATTATTACAAATTGTTCTATTTGATCGTCAAAGGCTTAAACAGAAATTAGACCCATATCAGCAGAAAAATGTCTGTTAATGATATAGCTATAGGTTGCCGCAAGCTTATCTGAAACCTTATAAAACTTAATGTTCGGATAATCTTCAGAACTTAGTGATGACCACTACCACTGTGATGTTCATATTAGCTACTCTTGATATTCACCGAAATACTTAGATTATATAAACCTAAAGATCAAGCTACACGCACACATCGTTAGTGTGAGAGGGTGGCGAACCTATACATTAGTCTGTAGAAAGAGCGAGAAAGACTATAATGAACGTCGTGTAACAACTTTTTTGCCGTCTTCACCTTGTCACTTTGACAACCGGGAGACAAAATTGACGTAGCATTGTTATTGTTCGACGAAAATTAATAAAATAATTAATTTTAGCAGCTTGTATTATTGTTTGTGGGTGTTATTCTGTTAATATAATCGTAGAAATAAATTATCATTGTGAATATGGCGGTCTGCAGTGTGAGGGGTTGCAATAACCGTACAAAAAGAGCTGCCGGGAATGTTACGTATCACAGGTACGTTTTACTGTAATTATATGCTAAAATTGCTTTGTTTGTGATTAGGTGAATGTCCGTTAAACACATAAAATTACTAATACAATTCAATTATGTCGATATTACTAAGAAATAATAGGTAATAAT
Organism: Allophyes oxyacanthae; assembly: GCA_932294325.1. Taxonomy (NCBI): domain Eukaryota; kingdom Metazoa; phylum Arthropoda; class Insecta; order Lepidoptera; family Noctuidae; genus Allophyes; species Allophyes oxyacanthae. The sequence goes on from OW028625.1 coordinate 4,607,997, forward strand.
TGTTTCCATAACCTCTAGATCAAAAGTCATTCAGTGTGCTCAGTTTATCGCCTTTGAAATACCCCTAAATACGGGAAATCTGTTTTTTTTTCTTTCTTTTTGGTCTTTGTCGCTTAGCGATGATGTCGCCCTATTAAGAACACAGTCATAATGAATAAGTACAACTATTTAGGGAAATCTGAATTGACTTTCGAATTTTTTATTAAATAAAAAACTATAATCTTTAGTCAGAATTGTTAACAAAATACAGTAATTTTTTCATTTTATAGATTTCCCTTTTAAATCGATTTTTTCCCGGCCCTGAAAAATGTATCTTATGCAAAAACTTAATTGTGTGCTTTCAACAGCTCTCTAATGGATCCTGCAGTCGGGCCCAGCAGCGCCATGTTGTCTGCGTAGTTAAAGCTGATAATACAAACACCACCAACCCGACATCGAACACTCATGCTGCTAAGATCGACTATGAGGTCATTAACATATAGGTTGAAGAGCCTGAAGACTTAAAAGTTTATAATGCATAAAATTGATGAATATTAAAAAATAAACTATTCGATACATCTCAGTTTTATTTATGGGTAAATTGGGTTCAATCTGGTAACATTCACACACACATGCACAAATTAAACACCGATACAAAACCTGTTACACTGTCACTTCATCCAGAGGTTTACTTTATCTATGCCGAAATATTAATTTAGAATCGGAAAAAGTCTTTAAAAAAATAGAATTCGCCTATTTAGTTCCCTAGAATCGAAAAGCTTATTGTAATAGAAACCAAGAAAGAGTACTTCAATCTGAAGGTCATCAGGTCATCTATCCCTTCCTAGCAAAATAAACGGATAAACTAGACTTCAGAACTTTTGGACGCATTGTCGTCGCAGTTTACAAGTCATGTTTCTATGACAAATACCACTTTTGTTTCAAATGGGAATTGTGAGAACAACGCAATTCAACTCGAGATTGAGAATGTTCTCCCTCAAGGGACAGCGTACAATACTTATTTATTAGGTACATTTCTGCCGGTGATTGTACGAATTTATTTTGAAACAAAATGGACAACAACTTTGAAGTAGTTCGATATTTTATACTCGGCCTAGTTTATTTTCCTTGTTGAAATAGGCGAGTATTGGAAAATAGGTGAAGGACTTCTGTGTAAATCGGCTAATGTTTACAATATTTCAGGGAACGTTGGTTATTGGATGATAACTCATCACGCTACAAATGATAATTAAAGTTCGAGACTTGAGAATATCCTTTTGTAGAATCAAGTTGTTCAACAAGAGAACAACTACTTAATAATAGGATACATACGAACCAGCGGGTTTACCGCGTAACTAAAATGGTAATGAACATCGACACTGGTAATAAACTTCAATACGATCGTGAGAGACTAAACTTTGAGTTACCTTGTAAATTTTTTACCGATCATAAAGATAAGTTTTTTTTTCACAAGGTAGTTCAAAGTTGTCACATTAAGCTTCAAAATGCTTGAGCAATTTTCATTGATAAATTAATAATGAACTAAACCAGAACTAAATACAACATAGCGGGCAAGAGATAATTCCCTGTGGAGTGTGTTCGCGTATTCTCCTTGCGGTCACGGGGGCAGTCGCACATCGCGCGTCGTTGCTTGCGACCAACTCACCACCGCACTGTGTGATTTGTAAAAGAAATGGACGAGAAAAATCAGGATATTCAGGCGTTCGTTGGCCGCCGAGTTTACGCGGCGGATTTTGGGCTTTACTCTCAGTTTGCCTTTCCGAGAGCGAAGAGTATATTATTTTTTCTAACAATGACAGTTGTTATTCACACATTATTCCTAATTTGTTAGTGAATTAAAATGTATATTTTACAACAGGAAGAGGGGGGTATAATTAAATACAAAGCGGAAGTAGATAACTCTTGTATCAGTCAATCTTAATGGTTCATATCTTAATCAATAAATTGTCGTTGTCTGACATTATTGGCCCATAAAACGTTTAATGCTGTTCAAAAATTGCAATACGACGATAAAGTAACTTTATGACTAATAATACGCCAATAATGGGTCTTAAGCAACTGACATTGTTAGTTCAGCAATGTTTATGATAGCTTGCTGCTTTGCAGAAAGAGAGCTGTCACTTAACCAGGACGTAGTGACTGTAAGGACCAAGCTGTTTCTCACAGTATGGTCCTAAACAGTATTTCGGAATGACTTTTTAAATAAAAAAGGTTTTATGAGAAATCCTTGCTAGTGTTGTGGCTATAGACATGTTGACAATAGACAGAGAATACGACGCCTATGAAATTGAAAACAAATACAACAGAAACTGCCATCATAGCCGAAATGTAGGTCTCTACCTTGCCGATTTCGGCTATGGTGTAGGTATATAATAGATGGTACCAATCTCACCATGACATGCGACATTCTGAAATGGTCTTATGGTTAGGGCAAAGAGAACTACAAGATCTTAATAAAAAGAAATCTGTACCCCGTTAGTTGAGACTTAAAAGAGCATAAAACTTAAAAAGCAAACTTAATACCAAGCATAAAACTTAAAGCATATTAAATATAATTTGACGGCACGGTTGGCGCAGTGGCTAAGCTATTGGCTTTCTGTGCTACGTGTTCGATCCCTGCACGGATCAAATATTTGGATGGCCTACCGGATAGTTGTCTCGGGTCTAAGTATGTGTGCATGTGAGATTTATGTCTGTACCTAAACTGTACCCACGATACAGGAGTGAAACCTTGTCGATTGTCGAAAAAAGTTTGTCGTCATGACAAGACTCGGATAATGCCTCTAAAAACTTGATTCCGCATGACTTATTACGAAGATAAAATTATGTCGCGGCGATCATGTTAGCCCCGCTGGTTTATACGAAGTGAGTGCGCTGGCGCTAGTCCTGCAGACAAGCCAGCGATGGGACTGGCACCAGCGTACTGGCTTATTATAAACCAGGTTTTATGTTATTAAAAAAAAGTATTTAGGAAAGAAAAGGTCAAGGGAGAAAGTACTATTGATTTCACATTTTGACCAGCAGGCCTAATGTCTATTGCTAAAACCTTCGCGATTATTATCTCGTTGGCTATTCAGGTGCTATTGTAGCGAAAATATGTACCAATTTGTGTTGTTTATGTTCTTCTAGGTGTATTAGTAACTGTTATGAGAACACAAGATACGTATCTTCCTACGTACAATCTAAATACATTATCATAACAAACATTTTGTTTATAGGACAATATCGTTTGTTATACAGCCTTGTAACTGTTTTCACTTGCCCATTCCTAATCGGGACAAACATTTGATATATTGTGTCCCAAATCCCAATTCGTGTTTATGTTATGTTGTGAAATAGCCATTGTTTGCTTTTTGGTTGCAAATTGCCAAGATTGTCTTTTTGAGAAATAGTTTGGCAAATATTTGATGACAATTAGGTACTTATCACAAAATTTTACTCAAAGTTACAAAAGATTTTCAGGAAGTTTGCTTTCATGCAGTACCTACTGGAAAATTATAATTGTTAAGACTATGCTATACTATCATCCGTGACTACGTACGTGTGTACTATCGACCTTTAGCATTTCTAATAAGGTCTTATACATGTAGTATTAGGTATACTTATAAGATGAATTAACAATTTTTCACACTGCGCTCCAAAACGCAAATCATTGACGTAGCTCGAAAAGCCGCTAAGCTAAAAAGCTCTGGTCACGTCTGTCGTATGCCGTCTGAAGTATGGGCTAAATAACCACGCAGTGGAGCCTTGGCACAATACGACGCTACGGCAAACCTTGAAAGAGATGGCGGCGCCGGCGGAACCAATTAGACACATCTCATTAAATAATGAAATTATCAGTTATAAAATACAACAAATCGTTTACCCATAGTAATAATAACTTTATGCGTTTACCACATGTAGATTTGATAAAAAGTAAATAATTATCAAAGACAGTTAAATTTAACAAGATTTTCATATTTTTAAATAACGTTTTTCGTTAAAAAACATATTAAAACTGTTTAATAAATAAGACAAGTAAGAAAAAACAGAGTATACATTGTAACATTTGCGAACTAAACGCGATCTTCCGAAATATCGTAGAGGCCACATGTGGCGCGGAACATTAATCTTCTCTAGAAATAAACCATATTTTGCGGTGCTAAGAATGTGCTTAACGGTGGAGCTTAAGTGTTAGTATAATAAAGATAACTATCTTCATTTTCACTGTCAATACCAAGGGTCAGGGTTCAGGTGGTCTCTCCTATAAGGGATTATAACAAGAGGGTTAAGGGCAATACAGATATTGCGATCACTGATGGTGATCCCTTGCAAAGGGTGGTTATATGGCAATATCCCTTCGCGACCGTTCTTTGTAGAGGTCTTTTGGAAGGCATGCGTTCGGAAATCGACGATAACAGGCCGATAGGTACGTTATGAAATTTCGTCGTAGAATTCTATCTAGTGTAAATAATATAATGGTAGGTATACCTCAGCTATTAAAGGCACCATGCAGTCTATAGGCGTAGCACACACTATAATAAAGGCCTTAGGACACTCGTTGGCGATGGCATCAGCATAGCACTTTACTATAGGTGCCTGGTAAAGGAACCTCTTCTCGAAGGGCATGTCAACGTTCAGGTACCCGCTCTCCAGCATTAGAACTATGTCTGTGTTCTGTGGGAAAGGGAGTTAGGGTTTAATTATGGAGACGCGAGGCGTTCCGTGTCGTGCAGTTAATTCAAACGTGTGGTCATTTATGTAGCGTTGATCGCAGCGGAGCACGCAGAGTGTACGCGTTGTCGCAGGGAAAGGTGCGACCAGTAGAATTCTGCTTGTACCTCGCATAGCCCCGCGTCTTCGTAAACGAGGCAACATATCACCATATGTTTGTTGTTGCTCGTGTGAGGCCGCGGGCACGGACGCGGGCTTCGCCGCCCGTATCGCCATACTTCGCAAGCCAACTCTCCATGAACGAAGAAGCGTTACGCGACGCTTAACTACACGCAAGCGCAACGCCCCGCATCTCCATATTTGATCACTTAGAAAATGTTAGGCCGCGTTATCGTGACCGCGGCGCGTACGGGACGCGTCGCTGTCGTGTGCTGCGTGCAGTGACAGCAGATTCTGTCATGTCTTCCTATACAATACGAAGCTGAACGTAGCACGTTGCGCGGTCGCTATAATGCGGGCTAAGACTAGTGATAGTGTAATTAAGAATCAATAAAAATAATGATACTAAACATAGGCATATCAAACTTATTTTCTACTGAGAGATGACGCAAGTACAGAACTAGAAATGAGAAAGAAGACTGCATTTTAATCTAGAAGCTATCAAGCTAGATTACCTAGTTCATCTGTTACCTTCAAATATCAAATTCCACTTTTCGCGGAAAAGGGAATTGCTTGCGCAGTTATTTCTTTTTCATAAATATAATAAGAGAATAATTGTAAATAAAGAGAATAAATACCTTTGTACTTTATGCTCCTAATTCATATTTCTCATGTATTTTACGTGTGCATTAATTGTTAAATAAATTAAACTTATCTAGTATCGCCATTTATTTAGTTATTTTGATACAAATCACATGTTGTAGTTATTAAATATCCATTTTAAGTGCTAACTTATTCATCATGTAATTATGATAGGCAAATATGTAACAGTGACAAATGATGGAGTGTAGTAATTTATTTCATGAAGAGCCACTGTATTCGGTGAAAGTAATTTGTTACTTAAAAAGTGATTAGCAAAGAACTTAAGTGAAGTCTTAACAAAGACGGCTGGTTAGCATGGCTGGGTTTCAAAATCATATTAATGTTTATTTTTAGTTTATATCTAATATGATATACAGTGATACAGCACAGACAGCCTATCGGTTAAACGCTTGCCTTCCATGCAGAAGGGTCTGAGTTCGAAACTCACCCGCTCCTTACTTTTTGTAGGATCAGAATTTGATTATCACTTGCGCTAACGGTGAAGGAAAACATCGTGAGGAAACCTGCATATCTGAGAGGGCCACATAAAGTTCTCGCTGGTGTGTGTACTCCTCTAACCCGCACTAGACCAGCGTGGTGGACTAAGGCCTAACCCTTCTCATTCTGAGAAGAGGCCCGTTCCCAGTAGTGGGATTGTAATGGGCTGGATTTATTTTATTTTTATATCTAAAGACCTAATCTAATATAGTTATCTTAAAAACCTTGGGTTTTATTGTCACTTATGGTGCATGGATAAAAAGGTGGCTTTTTTAACGCAGGTGATAAAAGTGCCTACTGACGGGACCTACTGCCGCTTGCGCTGACCATGCTTGCTGTCTATGTTATCGAAACTTATTGTTGTACACGGGAGAAAAAGTACGTCTCGGCAGAAAACTTACCTACTTGAATCGCCTGTTAATGTTTTATTAAAATATCTAGATTTTATATAACGTAGCCAATCTTTCTGGCACAGGAACGTGCGCAGATAAAACGACTTTGCAGGCTCCATCCGAACCAAGCTATTCGGTTGTAAATAGCAATACCTTGTTTATTCTAACCGTTACTTTATTTCAATGCAGGTATGTTTTCTTTGCAGGCTCTATCTCGGTTGTAAATAGCCGTACCTTGTTTATTTCTAGCCGTTACGTTTTTTCAGTGTGGAGCCTGGCACAATCAAAGAGAGGTCTACGAAACAAAGGAAGAATAAAGAAAAGCAAATTAATTCAGCCAGTCACAAAAGGGACTACCTAATTTAAATTTAAAAAATAAATAAAATATGAGCTTACAAAACATACATTGTTTGCTTCACGGCTGCGCTAAATAGGCCTAATTCAGCAAAAATGCCATACCACTAGTACCTGATGCTGGTTTTCAAAACAGCCTTTAATGAGCAACTATGCCCAGCGGTGGGTGAAGTCGGGCTGTGGATGAAAGTGACGACTCTCCCTTTCATCCGTACATACCGAATAGCTACCTGCCGTTTATCATTCTGGTATACTTTATAAAACTCAAACGAGGGAATCAATCAACTCCAAAAAGTCTTTATTGCACTGTCTAATCTTAGTTCTGAGCTCGACATTTTTGTACGTGGATCGAGGCCGTTATAATAAGTGTACGCCGTATTTTACCCTTTGAGGAAAGAATGTGGAAGAGTGGAACGTGGAAAAAATATTTATGTTGTTTGTCGTGCGCGTCTTTTAATATCTTGTGTATATAGGGTCGGAATGTTTGTACACATGTCCATACGTCTTCACAGATTGATGGTGATTTTTTTTTGTTACTCAGGACTTTGATTGAATTGTTTGACAAATATAAATATTGCCTTTGGGACGTCCGCGACGTACGTTACCTAAATCAGTATTGATTCCATGCCCAAAAATGTCATTAAAACAAGGCATATACTGGAGGCTATCGTAAGATTTATTTATTGTCGTACCTTTATAATCCCGCTCCCTTTAAAGGGTTATTATACTCATCATTACGAACAACTTTTAATATGGTATCAATCGTGAAATGCTTTATACATCAGATTTATTTTTCGCTATTTCACCTTTGTTCAAAGGTAGGACCTTGTATATGAGCCAATCAGAACCGTGAAAGCAGGCTGAACTCTTTACCTTATCAGTTTTCATATAAAAAAGTGTACATTAAAGAGTATAAAGAATAGTATAATCGGTGTAGTGGGTCGAATGCTATTGATTGGCAAGGTGAGGTCAACGCCACCCCCAACCTACTCGCGAATACTATGCATGGGCGGCGAAAGAAATCGAATAAAAAATACTTGTACCATTGATTCGAGCGCTATTGTAGCTCTAGATTGGTTTTATTTTTAGTCTGTGGATGAGATGTTTTCTCTAATCAAACGACCTTTGTTTGCGTGAAAAAATAACAGTCCATTACTGTCCCACTGCTGGGCATGGGCCTCTTCTCAGAATAAGAAAGGCCTTAGTCCACCACGCTACTACGATACGCTATACTTTTTAATAATTTTTAATTAACTATGTATATCCATAATTTATTGATTAAAATTATTATTTTTTAATAATTGCTGACGTATTTATATTGTTACGACCCTGTAGGAAAATATCTTTAGTTGTTGTTTTTGCAAAGCAAACAACAAATTCAAAAATTATATAATATTTACGACTCTACCGTTTGTCTTAGTTATGATATGCACAGAGCAATTACGAGTATAAGTAGCTAAAGTTCTGCCTTTCCCTTTGTAAGACCAGAAAAATATACAACAAAACTTTGTACTTTATACATAAACACAAAAGTTTATTCGCTTCAGTCTCGCTTCGTAGCGACCGGATGCCCCTTCAAGCCAGAAATCCGGCCTGGAAACTTGGGCCTCGTCTGACTACGAGAAACAAACTGTAATTAAAAGTTCAATGTCCATACCTTTAATTAAAGCTAGGTAGGTAGGTTAGGTTTTGTTTGTTTTACTCTTTAACTATGTTCTCATTTGCATAGCTGTAGAAAGTGCATTGTATCACGTTCAACGTGATATACAATGTATTAAGTAGTGATCATGGCTGAGAATAATTTACGTTGCCCCAAATGACATACGCCTGAAAAAATCTTTGAAAACTAAGAAAGCCTGTGAAAATCTGTAGAAGAAGTAAGAGATCGTAATGTTTTTACCCCAAGAAACCAACAGTGGAAATACACACTATTTTGCATGATAGTTTTAATTACCCTTTATGACCGCAACTTGGAAGGCGCGGCTTTCCGAACACACGAAACACCAAGTCATAATTAAAACCCTCACGAACAATCTACGTTTAATTTTGTTCAGAAATATTTGGTCCTTTTAGGGAAAACCAAAAATGTGCCACAGTCTAAAAAAAAACTTTCATACAGTCTAATAGTTTCTCAACATCATCCACTCCAATATTTTGAATGGACGAATATTTCGCCTTTAGGAGTATTTATTGAAGTTTAGCAAGCGAAGTTGGTAGCAATACCGGCCAAGTTCTCTCGTAGTTCGACATTAGCGCTGAGGCCGTCTGTGCCTTGCGATATGCTAATGTCAAATGTTTGGGAAGAACTAGTGCCAACTGGATTTGTTAGACTGCCTATTGCACTTCTGTGGGAATTATAAATTGCGAATGTTATGGTTGTAAGAATGCTTATGGTTAAGGCATCTTTTGAATCTGAGCGTAAATCGTTAGGTTTCTTGCTGATTATTTTGCCAGATACCAAGTTTTCTCCTAGGTTTGACTTTGATTCTAATGTTTTGTTACGAGTCGCCAACTGAGTAATGGTAGACTTTGACCTATTGGACTTCTGTTTTGGAGTGATAAATGACGAATGTTGGTTGCAAGATATACAAGTATTTCTACTGTACTACGGAGTTAAGAAAACCAACTCTGTTCTGTTGAGTATGAACATAAGAATTTACTCTATGAACTTACATAACATTACAGTTGAAAGAAAATTACGTCAACATAGGTAAATTGGATTAATCCAATTTACCTATGTTGACGTAATTTTCTTTAATAATAACTCCTTTAAAATGACAAAATACAAAAGATACCTACGACGTATGATTTCATAGGTACTAAATACCGCTACAATACGATTCAAATTCAATAACCTGTAAACACCGTTCGAGATCATAACAAGCGCAGCTGAAAGCTTGCACAAGACAATTTGTATTGATATGCTGCAGGTCCTGGACTACTGAGCATAAATCCCGGTTGCAGCCCTGAGAGTCCTTCGCTTCGTATAGACGCAACCTGAAATCGGATTAGGATTCAATAAAGGAATAAGGATAAAGGTACTGAAGAGGAAATATCGGAATCCAATATTCTGAGAGGATGGATAAACTAGTGAAAAGTATGAGCGTCGGAAGTTTAGGGTTGATCGGACCAACTCTAAACTTGCAGCAGAGGCTCAAGTAATTTTAATACTGTACTCAAATCATATTGATACTAAGGGTAACGACCCATAGAAACGAAATTCAATATTCAATAGAAGATTCAATCAAAATTCAATAGATAATTATTAATATTGTTATTTGATACTTCGATGTCTTTTGATTATTACGAGTATAATTATTCACCTCATACTATATATTCGTATTTTTTTATATTTTTTCATTCCACTAAGGTGGCAATCAAGCATACAGGCCGCCTGACGGTAAGGCGCTGAGCAGACAACAGATTTTTCCTCCGGCGGACTGCCGCTGACATGAATGACCGTGTTGGTAGTTGTTGTTACTGAGGACACTTGAGTTCCAACGACAACTATGTATAAAATGACGGTCGTTTGCGTTGAGTCCGTGTCTAATTTTCTTGCTCGCGGCAATTCTTTGTCGTAAAAATTAATGCCCGCGGGAAATTCTTTGTCGTAAAAATTAATGTCCGCGACTGTCGGGCAAAAAGTTCGCCGTCTGTTCAGCACCTAAGTGGTTACCATATCATACGGACACTTGCAAGTGCAACACCAGGGGCATCAATCGCGCGTTGCCGACCATGTAAAAATATTTTCACTCTCTTTTTGATCAACCAAACGAAATACCACTTTCACCGATGACCACTTTATCATAATTTCTAAATTCTACTCAGATAAGAACAAAAAGTATCAAATCCTGTAAATGCTCGCATGTATCGAACGGAACAACCCTAAATGCTAGCTCTAGGTAGTTCGTGACTTACTGGAAGTAAACCTATTCGTCTATTTAGTGGTCAGTGCCGAAATACAAACACGAAATGTATAGCCCACGAGCGCCGCGCCGGTTTACTTTACACCAGAGAAGTGACCTAAATCTTCTCATGTCTTTAAACTCTCGTAATTAATTTATAATATGACTGAAAGTTGACCGAACTGAGATTATATTATGAATTGACAAAAAGTCATGTATTCTACTCCTCTTAAAGTTCAGTCCGATTCCAGTATGATTTGGATTCAATCTTCTTACAAACTCATTTCAATCTCATTTTTGACGTTTGTGTATAGACGAGAGTGTCGATTTTATTATCTCTGTCAGTTCAAAATGTTAGCAGAATACCGATTTGCCTTTTATTCAACTTTCGATCTCATTACAATATAATGTCACGTTTGACGTTGTTTGGTAGGGTAGGAGAATACCATTTGTGACATTTATGACATTGGTAGTAGATCGGAGTGAGATCCGAACTATATTTTGAACATTTTTAATTACGAGAATTGGGCCTCTGAAGTATACACTCGACGATTAGGTAAGGAATGTATCAATTGGGTGCTGCAGAGTAGTTTAAGAAAAGTCCAGTGCGTTTTTGCAATTATTGAGCCGAGTGATTTTTAAACCACCTACTGCGCATTGTACAGTCGGCCAAAGAATTGGTGTAAGTACCACCATAAGAGTGCAATTTTTTTGGAGGTCAAAATAATAAATGTCAAATTAATCAATTCTCTCGTCAAAATAATGAAGTTTCAACTTTAGTGATATTTTCATTTGATAGGACAGTTCTGTTAAAATTGATAATAAAACACTTTTTTGGCCGACCGTAAATTGTTTAACTGTCAAAATGAATCGAATCTGATTATGACTGTGCATCATGATTGACCATGCAGGTGTAAAATGTTGATGATTTTGTGTTTGTTTGCTAGTTACAAGTTCTGAAGTAAGGACTCGAGTTATAAATTCGAACAGAAATGTATTATTTTATATCCATTCCATGTAAAACGGGGTGGGGTTTCATGTATCATGACTATGAATAATTACGTCATTGTTTATTATTTCCGTCTATGTTTAAATTTGTGTAAATACAATTATTGTTATAGCTTGTTCACACGAGCGTTAGCATAGCAGCGCTCCCTAAATGTCACATTTTGTATAAAAATTCAACACGCCCAATCACGGCGTCAGCGCTCACGTGTATAATATTGAGCGATTTCATACTTGACGTATCTGAGGCAATATTAGCGTTATAGCCAACGATGGCGCTGGTGGGTTAAGATTTAAAAATATTAAGTAGAAAGATATTATTATCACTGTCGGATTTTGTAAAAAAAACAACTAATTCAATTAAAGCAAGTATCCAATTCCTATTATACACTAAACAAAATGTATAATCCAATGAAATACGTAATAAGGAATTAGATCTTCAAGGAAAATTATATTTTCCACCAAATCAATCTTACATTTCCCATCAGTAATACAATACGGTTTATGTATTGCTTGTTGCTTGTATTGTTTCCAGAAACATGATTGGATCGAAAAGAAAAGCTTTATATTTTGTTTCGTTAGAGAGTAAATTATGATTCGCTTTTCGCGTTCTCAGAAGGCCGAGAAAAAAGTTCTGTGGATCTGAAATTACATATTTGCCCAAAATGTAACTCCGTGTTGTTTATGGATTTATACGATTCTCGTACAGAACAAATATTTTGTATGGTCTACAAATATATAATTAATGTAACGTAGTTTTATTCCAAAACATAATGTTTATAATGAATTATTTCTTAATTATAATGAATCTATATTAATAGGTGAAGAGAAAACTTTGTAGGTACGTGCCGCGGGTTCGATCCCCGCACGGAACAAATATTTGTATGATCTACAGATAGTTGTTTCGGGTCTGGGTGTGTGTGCATGTGACATGTATGTTTGTAAACTGTACCCTCGATACAGGAGAAATCCTAGAGAGGGTCAATGTTTAAAAAAAAAAAAAAACTTCTTTTTAAGAATATTGCGCGCACGGTGGCTTTTCGGATTTGGCATAGTTAAGTTTATATAGAGAAGGATTGCAGTAAGCTAAAATTTAAATTTAATATGTGGTCGAATTCTGACCACTGGGCGATCATTAGTTACCTATTTCTTAATGTGCTTGTGTGCGTGTGTGCTGGTGTTATAACCTGAACGAAATTTATTTAAATATGTTCTGGGTGTGGATATGTATGATGTCAGTAAATTGTAATCACGTTACAGAAGATCCATAGTCATCTTGAAAATGTGGAACAATTTCCAGTTTCTTATCAAATCAAGATTGTAATATTACTTTAAGAGTTTCCATGGATTTTCTTGCCGATTCTTCTCCATAGGACCTACTATTTGGAACCGCGCAACAGAGATTCGACATTTCATAAGTGCCTGTAACTGGTTTACATGAAATAAATATATATTTTATTCTATTCTAACATTGACGTATGTGTTTCTACGTCAATGATTATCTACAGTGCTTTTACGATAACAATAAAGCATAAAATGCAAACAAAACCTATTAAGCCTCAAATGAAAGAAAGAACTGGGTTTTCTAGCAATAAAAATCTTGTGATAAAGCTTGCGAGCCGCGGTAGTCACGGCCACGACATAAAATCTTGCCTTCTTTTATATCGTTGGCTGAATGATCCATATATTATGGCATGTATAAGGCAACTAAGGCCCAAGTTCACCGACAGTGTAACAGACAGTTAAGACACAAATCAGCCGTTTAAAATAAGCATTTATGCAGGGTTATTTTTGAAAGGGTATGGAGCTAAATTTTTGGAGCTATTTTACTCTTAACTTTTACAACGGGAAAATGAAGAAATCGCGAAAAAATATCTGCAGTTCCATACAAATAATTCTATATTGGGTACTTGACTACATGTATGGAACAATAGGTATTTCCTACTTATTATAAATTTTACAATGGGACAAAAGCAGAAATCGCGATACAAAATCCGCTGTTCCATGCAAATATTAAATATTAGGTACTCGACTACATGTATGGTACAGCAGGTTTTTTCCTGAATTCAGTGTTGGTCGCATAGTAAAAGTTGTTCAATAACCTCTGAAAATTTAGCTACTCTTTTAAAAATAACCCTGTATACGTATAGGTAATCGGTGGTTTTCATTTTAAACATCTCTTATATTTTCGGTGAACATGTCCCTAAAACTTGTGTACTTGCTAAATGCCTCGTACCTACATTTCTAGCTGGCATGGTGTGAATATATGATGGTTCAATCATGATATGAGTCCATGTTTATTAGTGTTTCATAAGATGTAACAGATCAAAGCGAATAGTCATTGTTGTTCTGGAACTAAAAATTATGACTGAAAAACATAGATGTGATGTTTACTTATTAATTTTTTTGAGTTGGACCTTCTTTCCATATTTTAGGTTATGTAAAATTTCCAAAATAACTATTATTCGTGTGAGATCATTGATTTAGAGTCCACCTTTAAAATACAATGTTCTTAATGTTAAGTTCATCCGATTTAGTAGCGGAAACAATAATTTATCCAATAACACTCATATCTTTCGTATCATTAAAAGCGGTGCCAGAATGGGATTCGGTAATAAAACGGTAGTGTCCAGACATCAAGAGCAGCTCCCATAGGACCGGATTCATGAGCCGTGCCTTACGGCCAGTTGTACGTCGTTCCTTATTTTACGACCCAAGCGCTATTAAACACTACAGAACAGAAATAGCCAAGAGTCGTATTGTGTAAATTAAATTGTGTAAAAAAACAATGGAGTTGCATAATTGTCCACTTGGGTATTGCATTCCAGTAAAATTGCTTTTTTAAATTATCAATCATTGTTTTAGTGACGCTATTTCTTTTTCTGGCGATGGAAAATATCTTTTGTCGAATTAGATATTGAATTTTCTGCTAAGAGAAAAATGGCAGTGGATATTTTTTTCATTTTTTTCATCGTTATTGATATTTACAAGATAGAATATTAGATATCTACTGTTACTGAAATCCCGACATTACTCTAAAATTAGAACAGGAGCTCTAAGGCAAAGAAAGTTGAATTATCGATCATACGTCACCATTCATATGTGATTCATAATTCATCCACATCTCAACATTAATGCTAAAATCTGACTCCGATACCGTGAACGATAAATTTAGACCAGGCGGGCCGTTGCGTATAAAGTCGTGTTGTGACATCGGCGAGACGAACGGTCCCTCAGGGCCGGCGATTACGTGAACCGTAAAGGCACAAAATAAGAAATATAGAAGGCCTGCTCCTGAAAACGTGCAAAAAAGACTCTTATTACAACAGATATTAACTAAATGTAGTCTTTTCCGAAAAGGGCTGTTTTGTCGTTGTCATGACAATTTGTGGGGCTTCCACTGCGAGCGGAGCGGGCCCCGTACGGACTCCGTTTAACTCGCAACGATAAACTGCATAGAAGCACTTCCACCAATAAAGAGTCTAGCGGAAAGGACTAAGCGAGTAAAAATAGTTAACAACCAGCACGTTTCGTTTAAGTAAACGGATCGGTATGCGGAGCGGATTCCCTTCGACTAGCAATCGAAAATTAATTGGTCACTGCAGAATTATTCCTAGGTGCTCTTACACCTGGATGGTCACCACAGAGCTATTCCTCGGTGCCCTAGCAACTGGGTCATTGGCATTGATTATTATTAAGCTGGCTGATTGTTTGGTCACCTTCAGTCGTCGGTAGCCAGTAATTGTCAGAGCCTCGACGGTTGACTTTTAGGCAAACTGTAAGCAGAGCTCTTTTCTCATCTTACCAACGCTCAACTCACGAAATCGCAGTCCATCGCTTCTTCCTTAAAATCCCCAAAACATTGGCCATCTGAACTATGTATGTATATAATTATTTTGTGTTGTGTCTATGTGTGCGTAAGCTTGCTACACGTAGGACCTTCTGAATCTATTATTTTTGGGGCGCGTATCTTGAGGGTTGGTGACGTCATGGCCGGCTGGCCAACAGATTGTCCATAAACTATTTAGTATTTTGTATCCGCGGTGTGCAGACGAAGGTATTTTAGCTTCAACTTGGATTTGATTCAATTTAGTCTATGATAACGAGTGTTTGATTGACGAGTTAGCAGGTCGAAGTTTGAATTATCTAACGAATGAATCATGCAAAACTGGCTTTATCAATAATAGGGAGCCGAGTATTGCAAGTGTGATTTCTGAACGCAACTTTTTTAGTTTTTTTATACCTATTTATTACCGAGATTAGTTCCTACTTTATAAGCAGAGATCCTTTCGAGAGATCCTTTTGAGGTGAACTTTGGAATTAACCATGAAAGCGCGAAAAATACATCAGCTATTCCATACATTTAGACGAGTAGGTAATATTGAATTATTTGTATGGAACAGCTGATGTTTTTTCCGCGATTTTAGGTTTGATCCCATAGTAAATGATGTTTATAATGATTAGTACTAATAAGCTATTGACGCGTCAAGGTTGTATGAACTCTTGTATACGAACCGAGGCGTCAAGAACCTAATTTTTATAAAACAAAAAAATTCTACCTATGTGGAAGGAACAGGGTAAGTATTGGCCTAAAAACTTAATTAAGCAAACCTTTTAATTGCACATTAGGTAAATGAAACTAGAGAGGTCATTAGCTCGGGACCTATTGTGGGATTACTACAATTAGGTCAAGAGGGAAGCAATAGACCGTACAGTTGTTTAAATTAGAATTTATACGGTACGTGGAAACATTGAACTTTGCTCATGTAAGCTATTCATTGGAAATAAGTTACATACATGGCCTGAAACAATGTTTGAAATGAAATTAGTTGGAAAATCGTTGGTTTGAGCCTTATAAAACCCCGTGGCCTTGACTATTGTAATGTAATATAAGGTTTTACTTTATTAGCGGCGGTCCTTTTAAAGGATACTTATCATTATATTCCAATAATGAAATCACGAAAAAAAATCTGCTGTCAACATTTAGTCGAGTAATATTGAATTATTTGTATGGAACGTTGTTCGGAAAAGTTGTTCATGATGATGAGTACAGTAATCCCTTAAAAGGACTTCGGCTAATAAAGTGGATCTTAAATAGGTAACAATTTTTAACAAAACGTTCGTCGTCACAAAGCCTTGATACGAGAGAACTGAAATCATCTCAACCCTTGTTTGGGGGGCTAATCCTCCAAAAAAGGATTTGTTCTGAAACAAAACGAAGGCTCATCCGGACTGTCAATAACCCGAGACTACACTAGGAAGTTCATCGCAATTTAAACTTTACAAAAGAGGACATAAAACTCACTTTTTAATACAGGAACACTGTTTGAGCAGTAACGCAACGTACTGTCCTATGGCAGTGTCTGCGCCAAGCACTGATACCTGGACGCCAGGCCGAGGCGCCGGCATCGGAGGCAGTTTCTTTTTCGGTGGTGACAGCGCCTTTTGTTCTTTCGGTTCCTTCTGTTTTTCGCAAACTTCTGGCTTGCAGTCGAGGCGCCGAAATGGTGCTGGGTGTATTAACGATAATTTAATCACGTAAGAAGTGGAAGATAAAATGAAATGGTTAACAAAACCTTAGAGAAAGTGCAGTGCTCAATGACTATCATGGTTCAAAGGGCACGGCTTCCGCCTTCATTGTTGGGGAGCTAAATTACTTCCTGAATCCATTTGAGTGGAGCGGGGAACATTAAATAAGGTCGAGGCTTGTGCAAGTTTCTACAATTTCTGAATTTTACTTCTTCAAGACAACTTACTTCCAAAGTTTGTTCCACCTTCGATCACCTTCAGTTTGATCTTATGTAGGATCCCTTCCTTCTTCTTCCTCCTCACACAAGTTTGAGGACAAATCGGATCAGCATCAGGAGACAGGTCTACAAAAGCTTTACTGCAACCATCATCCTTCGCCTTCTTCGCATAATTTCGGAGAAAATTCCAATCTGTCTTTTGATTTAAATTTTTTGAGGCATCAATTAAATTTGACCAGAAACCTCGTGTTCTGGACAACATATTTAATGGAATCTTTGTTAATTTTTTTATTAATTTTATAAAATATTTAACGATGTGGGTGCTTCTTGTTGCTGTTGTGAAATTTGATTATTAAATAAATGACATTTCTGTTTACGTTATTTATTCTTTTGTCGAGAAAGTTGTCAGAATCTGGTCTAGAATTTATGGGTCAAAGGAGAATGCATAGATATTGTATTTTTTTATAAAGAAGAATATTCTAACAAGATGGCCAATAAGCTTATAATCAGGATACAAAAGCCGTTATACTACCTTGTGATTACAGCAGTCATTATCAACAATAGCTGTTAAAATCTCATTGATCAATCCTAGTTAGTACCTAATCACATAAACCCAAAAGTAATTATCCGTTCTACCCATTTCTGGCATCAAATCAATCATTTCATTCATTAACACGAAGATATCTCCGTTCATTCACAACTCGTTAATTAATACCACTTTACTTTGTCCAATATAAAGCCTTCACATATTTATAGTCCAGCTCGTTGAGAGGGAAAGCGGACGTCAACGGTCTGCCTTGACACTGCAGTATTTATAGTCTACTCTCGGTTGTTATTGGCCTATTTCCTCACTAGCATTTCTAAAATAGTCTCATTCAATCAGTGCACCTTTGTTTACTGTTGCTTTGTTCGACTTGAGATGGAACTTCGCGTTAACTCTTTGACCACCAGTTCCTGGAAATCTATTATGTTATCAATTTAATCGGACCTTAAACGAGCGAAGAGGTTGATGAGTTTTTTTGCCAAATATAAATGCACTGGTACATGTATTAGAATATCTACGCCATATAGGAGTTTAGTTTATAATATTGTAGGTAGCTCTAGTAGTCTTGTACCTTTTGTAGAGGATAAAGGGAAATAATTCCTATTTAGGAGAGGTGTTTGCACACTGCACAGCAGTAGACATAAATTGTGTGGATTGATGGATTGAAATTATGAACCGCTCGAAATATCGATGAGTTCTGGACAGAAGAGGCAAGTTAAACACAAGAAGTTACTAACTAAAAGTTAAATTAAAGTTATTGCAGTTACCTTGATCAATGTACTATAAACAGAACTGCCTAATTAGTAATCAAGTAATTAAAAGAGTCTTGTAACTTCTGTTTGAGTTGAAAACTAAAACCAAAGTCGTAGCAAGACTAATTTGCAAGAAATTTTAATTAAAACCGTATTGGAGTACATCAATTTCTATCTGAACATAATAAATTAAATGCCAACAAGGGTCAATTTGATATCGAATTAAAAAGTTTCGCCTGAGCATTAAAAAACAGCTAACGTCGAAGTTTGGTTGGCGTAATCGAGGAACCAATTATAGAATTTAGCTGAGCAGGCATAGCCACCTCGCCCGTATAATCTGATAATATGGAGTTTGTACTGCATTCAGAATTGGTTCCTCGAAATTAGGACATTCATCTGTTCCAGATAATTGCTTCTTAATTCATTAAGTGACGAAACAGGGACCTATGTAGTGTTCTCGGTTACAGGTGTAAGCTTGTTAGCTAATGAGTTAAAGTTGATAACGATATTATTGTTTATTATTAGGGGTTGAATTGACTTTGAGTATTAGATACTTTAGATATCGCAACTTCTGGTATAAAAATACCTGGAAATAAAAAAAATACCAATGACTAGCGGGTCTACCGCGTAACTAGAATGTTAATGAACATCGACTCTGGTAATAAACTTCAATACTTCTTCAATACGATCGTGAGAGAACAAACGTTGAGTTACCTTGTAAAAAAATCCGATCATGAAGTTGGGAGTCCAAACTTTATGTTCGGTAAAATACGTGGAAGACTACATGGAGTGAACGTTTACACACTGAGTTTTCTTTTTATTTGTATCAGCTCCGTATTGCTCTGCACAGAAGAAAATCTAACTACATCTATTTAAATAACTATAAATTACAATACCTATAAACAAATCCACCAGTGGCCTTGACAAAAAAACAACTGAATTAAACTTTCAAAAATCTAACAAAAGTAAATTCATACCACAATCCTTAAGTGAACCATTTAGCAATACCAGCATAACAACCACGAGTGCCTGCTAACGCGAACAAAATCACCCAATTTTATGTTAATACTACTAATCGAAGTGATCCATCATGATGTCTAACCAAGGAAATTGCGTGACGGACGCGAATCTTGGTCACCGAACTACGTTCGTGATATTTAGTATTAGAAGTCAGCTGGCCACCGTATTGTACCATAAACTAGGGCTCTTTTAGGCTCTTGACCTTTTAAAAGAACATTTATGTATGAAATCCTAGCACTTTGGCATTTATTTGGTAGTCGTCTGGTCCTTTGTTTGTGGATACTCGTATATTTATTCGGAGCTGATGCTAAGGTTGGCGATTCTGTGTTTATGTTCTTCTCGATGTAATAAAATCTTTTATGTATGGTAGTGATAGTGTCCGTTCTTACTTGTTTTTGTAAACAAAAAAGCTATTCTATTAGATTATCTGTGCTTTACTTTTGTAAACATATTTTCCATACCAGAAACTTGCAGAAAATAATTGTATTCTTTTATGTGCCTATGAACAGCTTTTTAGTGTCATTAGCAGCTTGTAGCTATTTTCATTCTTGTCTCTTTTCCGCGAGTTCTTTCTCTTGTTGTAAATCATATTTTTAAGTGTTGGTACCAAACAATATTTCTGGACAAACGGGGAAAATTCCTTGAGAACAGCTGATTAGACTCGCCTTTTCCCACTGAATCTTTTCTGATTCTTTCCAGGTAGAAGAATACCAAACCGTAACCAATTTACAAGCGTTGCACACTTTTGACTACCTTTGTAAGTATTTAAATTCTGGACAATACGAATGATATTCATGACAATACGTTGCAGCAGCAAATACGTTGAATTTTTTGCCTCAACAATGCCTAAAAATAAACCAGGTTTGGATTTCCATTTAAATGTTTTAACACTATTTTTTGCCGCCGCGCCCTTTACTCTGTCCGCAGTGAAATCACTAAAAGGAATTTTTTTGATCACTGTTTGTTAGTCGCTAAATAAAATTGTAGTAACTACCGTGTACTGTACTGTGGCCTTAAGTAAATATATGTAAATCTATTCAGTGATATGGGGGTTCAAGGTGACGCAAAAAGATATGTTTAGAGATATTCTAATTAAAATTCGGAAACCTTGTTTGCATTTGACGATGATAGATAGTGACATCCTATGAATTGTGTAGCCTTTGTAACATTTAGATATTGTTTTGCAATTGTTGAAAATGGCGCTATTGTTTAAATATAGGATCGTGTAGCTATACCTATGTTAATAAAAATTAAAGAGAAGTTCTTTAGTAAACTTAAAAAATTGATAGTTTAAAAAATGTCATTTTTAAGGATGATGCAATGTAGAAAGAGTAATAACTGCTGAAGATGAACATCTCTTGGAAGAAACAAGACTAACACCTATTAATATCTAATAAAATAGAAAATCAATACGCTTCTTTTGGGCTCCACCGAAGTCGGGTAAAAAGAATGCAGATTGAAGAAGATACGTTATCATTATCACACCTCCACCCTGTTCTAACCTCTCACCCTGTTTATTGTAGCTTGTGTATATTTTATGTACCTATATCTAGTATTTATTTTGTAGTAAGTATACCTATATATTGATAGTTTCGAGCGTATGGCACTCGTGGGTTGCAGCTGAAAACCAGCGTCAGGTGGCCAATATCTCTGCCTCCTGACATTATGCTGAGCTGCGGCCTTTTGGCACAATAACTCATTTTATGTTTTCTTTGATTTGTTTTATTTATTTTTTATTGTGCTAATAAACTCTTTTTCTTTCTTTCTTTCTTTTCTTTCACACTCGTACTAAACTGAGATGATAATATAAATGTATAAGCTTGTGAAGATGTTTGGATGATTGTTACTAAATCACGTATAAACGGCTCAACGGATTTGGATGAAATTTAGTTCACAGATGAACCATGTCCTGTATTAACACATAGGATACGTTTTATCCGGGTATATTAAGTATTTCACGGCTAGTGATAACATAAAAGTTAACTATGATTCATGAGCTGACATCAACATTTACATGTAACATTTGCTATAGTATTCTAAATACCCTGTCTATATGAGTACTATGAATTTCCTGGGAATAGTTGAGTCATGGGGAAGCCATTGTGTTCGTCATATCGCGTGTGGCACACCCAGTCTGACGGCGTGTGTCGACAGTACCAAATTCTAGCCTTTTTCTACCACTGACCTTTGCAAAATGACTTGATTTATAAGCCGAGCTTTTGAATTCCGAATTCCGATGATTTTACAGGTGTTTTACAGTTGAGGTCATGGGAGGTAGTTGAAGAAGAAGGAGAAAGAAGTAATAAGATTTGTTGGTCAACGCAATACATGGTTAAATCACACCATATACAATATGGAAACACAAAAACTGGCAGTGACATAGCAGTTGCATATTGCAGCAGGCTTACTTTGGCACATAATTAGTAGTTGGGTAGCTTTCAGTCCTTCAACTGAAAGCTATTTTAGATTATCTACTTGTAACGTGTAGCCCGGATCCCTGGTAACACCTCTTACTAAGCTAAGTTTGCTTGCGATAGGAGTAAGCCTAGGCAGTCACGGGGAGTGGGTTCGTTTCAATACTGTAATGTTTGGGCATCGAAATCAGAACTTCTCGATCAAAAGTCCTACGCCTTAGTCATTGGACTGTCACCGATTTTAATGTATCTTAGTCGCCCTGAAAATTATTACGTCCATTTAAAAATGACAGAGTCGTAGCAATACCACATAAATTCAAAAAGTTATTTAGTCTAACTTTTCCTTATATACGGAAATTTTGTTCGGATAAACAAAGGAAATCAGATTTATGAGTTACAGTTTCCTCCACTTGGATAAGTCGTGTAACTCTTCACGAAGGGTTAACAAGCAAGTTCTACTAAGTGTTTATCTTCAAAGTTTTCACTGATGTGTTTTTAAGAGAAGCGGCTCCTTTTAAGAGCTTTATCTTTTCTCCCTGATGCACTTTTCTCTTTTGTTTTTTTTTTCTGTCAGTGTTGTTAAAAGCGACCAATGTAATAATCTGCGATGGATGCTAACTTTCACAAATCAAATGTTGGAAAAAAACAAACAATGTAATCCATCGATTGACCATGAAAATCTGAAATAGCAAACCATTTTGTTTTCTTTTACAATAACGTAGTGCAAATCATGAATAAATAGTAGAACTAAATGCAGTTCCAATTTGTTCCAATCATTGAAATGACACCATAAAAACTTCTTACAATAATTTGACAAAAAAAGTAGACGAAATAAAGAGGACAGTCGGTATCAAAAGTTCTATAAAAAACATTTGAATATAAAGTAGTTCCATTCTTAAAACACTTTGTTCTATTTTTAATTAACATAACATGATTATACATAAGTAGCGTAATGAACATGACATGACGTGTCAAACTGGAATAAAATATTCTTACAACGACGGTAAAAGTTCGTTTACCGACCATGTGAAATAACTCGAATCCAAAAGGTAGTGCATTTACACACCCAATACGTTAGCTACGTGTTATTTTATGCTTTTTTATGATACTCCCGACTCTTCACGGTTCCGCCATAAAAATACATCACGCGCCGACGTTTAGTATAGTATGCTTTTCATCGCCTGTTTCTTTGGACGTTACCAAGATTTATTTATTATGATGGAGTAATACCTATATTAAAATAACAGCTGTTTTTGATCAATCAATGTTAAAATATTGCTGTGTGTATTGTAATATTGAGCGCTGTTTCTATTTACTATTAAATATCTTTATTGGCTTAAAATAGAATAGAATAGAATGTAATAAATCAATTTTGCCCTTGGTTCAGGAGCAAGGCTAAGGATATCCTGTATTTCAGAGAGAAGTAATTTAATTTCCTGACGAGTTCAAGTTTGCTTTTAAGGCTAAAAAATCGTTAGAAGAGTAATTTTGGGAATACTTACGATTTTGGTGTTCAGGTGCATAAGCTCGCGCTCGGTGACTCGGCGCCGCGCGGTCTCCATTTGCTGCTGACGGTACTGGTTGTACTTATACAGCAAATACATTCCGGGCAGGGCCAAAACCACGAACGGTCGCATCAAGTTTGATGACGTCGGCGCGCGTTGCGGCATCTTCTTTTTAACATTATTTTATTTATTACACAGCTAAGCACTTCTGTCGTCGATTGTACGCTGAGAAGCGATAAGGCTTGAAAACTGTTGTTGTAATTGAAACTTTATGACTTCTATATAAGAAATCATTTTGATTGTTGTTTTAACAGTTACGGTCACGCCACATTTTACGTTAATGTTAAATTAAAATATGGAAGATTTAATTTTATTTGTAACAATAGAACTAGGTACGAACTATAGCTATATTAAGCACTTTTTAGAGCGTCTCTACGGGGTTTGCTACGTTTTTTAAACGGATTATTGCTTTAGTAATAGACCTAAGTAAGTATTTAATTTTATTTACACAGCGATCTCCTAATCTAGGACGTTCCTGGCATGGTTTCGATTCTGAAACAAACAGAGACAACGTTAATATCTAACATTAGTACAATTTAATAAGGCTAGTGCTACATACAAGGCTATTTATTTATTTATTGTTTTAATTATTAGGGTAATCACGATGCACGCTCGTAATCAGATAAGACAGATAAACAGTACATTGCGGAGTATGCTTTAAAAATAACCGTGATCGACAATTGGAACAACGCAATGTATATTCTTGAACTGTCAAAAAGGAATCGATCCCGATTACGAGTGTGTATCATGATTACCCTGCCGGAGACTGATGCTGATGCTACAAATAAATAATTTGGAAAGCATAATATACTGTACACATAAAAGTAAGTTAAAACCGCAGTGTAATCACGATGCACACTCGTAATCGGAATCGACTCAATTTTGACACTACAAAAATGTTCATTGCGTTGTTTCAATTGTCGGGTGGAGTGATGTCAATGGCATACCGCGCAATGTAGTTTGTTGGACTGTCAAAATTGAATCGATTCCGATTGCGAGTGTGTATCGTGATTACCCTGCTGGTCAGTGAATACAGGCTATTTGTATTAATGTATTATATTATAGGTATATATTTGTATTATTGTATACACTGACTTAATGTTCGTACATTATAAAGTTGGTAACTTCTCATTATATCAAGCGAAGTCAAAAGAGCGGCGGACCAAACTTATGTGCATATGAATTAGTTCACCTCGCCTTCCCGCGTGCCTGCATACTGTTTTACTAATTAAAACTACTACACGAATACCTACTAGCTTTCTGAGTACTCTGAATATTCTGCTATATGTAGAACATCTACTTGAGAAGCACAAACAGCAAAGGAATTTAATAAACTAGCGTCTATAGGTTTCGGTAAACGGTTACCATCAGGGGGTCCGTAGCTATACATGTTTGCTACCTTATTGGTATAAATTGTTTTATATCTATTTAATATAATTTCTAGTATCTAACAACATAATTAATAAAGCCTAAAATATCGCCCATTAAGGTCTCCAAAACTACCACATATACTAAACAATTTTCAATTACCGTCGCCAATGTACCAGGCAATCATAAATTAGGCGGTGGTAAGTCGATAATATTGCAAAAGCGAAGCTGCCGCTCGAAAACACCGCTAATAAGCGTGGGAGGCCAATGAGCCGATTGATAGCTTCCTCTAGGGAGCAATGTGGACAGTGTTATAGGTTATTTTCCTCGTATCGATGGCTATAAATGTTCGTAATACGGTATTTAATAGCTATCTGTAATCGGAGAAAAATGGACGATAGATGGGGGGCGTCGAATTTGAAAATGGAACACGAAGGCAAGATTTGGCAAAGAGATTTTTTATCAGTCATACTTTTATTTCTTTTCTGAAAGTTTTTGACGAGAAAGACAATGAAATAATTATGTACGTGGAATTATCATCAGCCTACTCTTTTCCTAACCATGTTGGGTGGATTCCAGTCTACCCAGATTTGAGTAGAGATCTAATCTTAACATCCCCCTATACAACTATAGGAATAATAGCTGTTACTCGCAGTTTCACTCGCATCTTCGGGGAACTACTTCATGTACCTACCCGGATAAAGAGTATCATAATTCTATCTGTTTGCCAAATTTCAACCAAATCCGTTTAGCCGTTTATTTTTGATTGAGTAACAAACATCCAAACATATTCACAAACTTTTAATATTAGTCTGATTTATGAAACTCCTGTGTAGACAAATAGGTACCAACTACCTTAAAGACATCTAACTCCGATAGGAATTTGCTATTATTTGAACTTGTTCTAAGGTGGAAATCTATTGTTACAACATTTTCAATTCAATACAATCGGAACCCCCTCTGCAGCTAAGATCAACAAACTGTAAATCTATTTACAAAAATCTTGTCGAGGATTCGAATTGATTATTTGTGGCGTTCACTTTGGTATCAAGGCACAAGCCAGACAATTTCAGGCTTCCGCTATTGAGTAGCCCGAATACGCACGAACATTCCCGATCTTCAAAATCTTGGGTGCTCGCTGACTGCATACCATTAACTCCTTACAATATACCAATGTAAATAGATATCGTTCGCGAATTTTCACTATGCTGTGGATTATTATGGAGTCATTGTACGGAATCGTACCACCACGTACACGTACCACGTCCAAGTCGAATTCTCAATAATCTTCTTTGTGTGTGTTAGCCATATTTTGTCTTCATAATATCTATGTACTGTCCAGTGTCCTGCAAGTTTCTAGAATTATCCATTGAGCTTCTATGTTGATATGTCAGTTTTATTATGAGATCGTTGCGACGATAGCTTTTGCTATATTCTCCGGCGTGGTATCTACTTTCAACTGAACAATTTTCCGGCGGAAATAAGACATGAACCAAAAAAAGTTGTTTTTAAAAGGAAATTATCCAAATACTATTTAAATAATATGTCGTATTCAGTGGTGGAATTGAGATCATCTTGTTAATAATCTCAATACCACTTACCACTTATTACCTACCACTACTTTGTTTACACTCAACTGATCCCACATTCAAACCGATTACACGGTTTTGTGGGACTATGCCAACTACCAGTAGTCTAATTCACGGAACTAATGAAGTGCATTGGTGCGCAGTTGCAGTAAAATTTTGATTTGATTTGAACACATTTGGTATTCTCTTAGCTTCAGTGAGATACGTTCACGTCAAGTTCGAGCGTCACTGCAATATGATCGGCGCGTCATAAAATTACGTGAGTTACCTCTGTACCTGTATTTAACAATAAATAAATAATAACTAAAAAAAAGTATCACATTTTTCGATAGAGATAAAAAGTATCCCAAACTTTAATCGGACCCTAAGCATTACCTCAGTGAAAGTCCTTTCAAATCCGTCAAGTTGTTTTTGCTCGAAGCGATTCGCCAATGGCGTAGCTATTCGGCAAAAGGCCAAAATACGATCCTTTACCCTTTTACTCATTCCCCATCCACGCACGAATACTTGATACAAATTCGTACCCAAACTGCGATCCCTTTCGCATTGATCAGTTACGTCACAAGTCGCAAACAATTGAAAGTATCGAGCGGCTCTTAAGATTCATAGTATCGGTATAAGCCGGTACCAGTCTACAATATCGACGATACCATCAAGACGACAGCGCACGAATCACTTTGATCGACAACCACGGCTTCTTGCCTTTGTATTGAATGGATTTCGGAGCCTTTGTTGGACTTAGTAATGAAAATGTTTTGGTCTGAAAAACGTAGCGAACTCTTTATTAAAGTATCCTTAATTTCTTTGCAATGGTTTTCGTACTTCGACTGATCTCTTGCGGTGTATGAAATGGAAATGTTTTAGATCTATCTCGATTCCTTTCTAGCTAAATCTCTTAAGGGTGAGTATTTTTGTTGTAACACTATTGATTATATTATTGTAGTGATTGCTGTGATTTTTTTGAACTGCTTTTGTTTTACTACTATGAGACAAAAAATCACTTTCTCATTCCTACTTGATCGTTAGGCCAATAGGTAAATTGTGAGGGAAGATTTTTTTTTTTATCTAAAAATCTTACAACTGTTGACTATTCTACCTATCACAATACTTAACATACCTACTAGAGTAGGTATGTTAAGTATTGTGATCAGTACAATTCGTATCAACTAACTAACTCTAAATGAATGAACAGCATTCGTCAAACAAAAATGTCTGAAAACCTTTGTTATTCCACCCCAACGACCTTCAGTCCAAGCGATCACGTAATTTGTATTCCGGGGAAACATTTCTATAGTTTACGTAATTACAATAAATCCGTAAAACGGATAATATAAGACGTGATCAACCGCTATCTTGCTTATTATCATAATGAGTTCGGAATATTCTGGTCGCTTCCCAATACGATATTTTTAATTTTGACGTGGTTACTTCAGAAGCCCAATTCTCGTAATTAATCTACACTATGACTGAAAGTTGACCAAACTGAGATTATAATTATGAACTGACAAAAAATCGGTATTCTACTACTCTTAAAGTTCTCAAGGTCATGAAAAATTCAAAAAAAAGAAAAAAATAATTAAACGCAAATTTTTTTTTTTACCTTCTCGTACGCACTACCAGCGGATAGTACCAGTATGTTTGGAAAGCAAAACAAAAATTCGCATGTCAAAGGTTTTTCCTTTTGTTAATGACGATACTTATATACTGCTGTAGACGTGCGGAGAATATCTCACTCCTTTACCGTCCTCCGGATGTGTGTGAAAATAAATTCAAAATGCAATTTCATACAGGAAATTTAGCATCAAATAAGCAAAATAATCCTTTGCAGACGTTCTCTCTCTGTTCAAACAGCTGGAAAGTTCTCGTGTGTGCCTCAAACGACCCATCGCGAAGTCGAGATGGCTTCCAATTGATTGAGCAGCTCGATAACAGGCGTATAACAAGCTTAAGCTGAAAACACCGCCGCCGACTGTTTTATGCAGACTCTACTATGTTACCGTGTGAAACTGGCCTTATAATTCCTCGTTAAGAGAATTCTGATGCTTTATTGGAGGATTTGGGCATCCAATTTCGAAGGGTTTTGGTGGAAAATAGGGCATTAATTTAGGCTTTAATAAAATTGACGTATCGTCAGAATTGGATTGCAGAATTAAAGCCTCGAAAAATGTCAAATCTTACAATGTTATGTAGTTTTAGTTGTTATTTGTACAAACAAATTACGTTAATGAGGTCAAAACAGCAAACTAACCCGGGAACAACAACAATAAAAATAAACAAAAGAAAGTTAACTTCTCAATTCAAATGCGAGCAAAAATTAACGTCATGTTTAAAACATGAACGCAGTTTTTCGACTTTAATCACGGACTTTCCGACATGTATAGGCACAAAGGCTGTTAATCAAAACTCACACAATTAATGTTCTCCATAAATCCCTAATGAGTGCGAAAGCTATAGTAAAATGAGATTTTTACGTAAAAAATTGGCTATTAATATGTAAATAGCATTTTTAATCATAGGAACAGTATTTCACGCGAATGTATGTTATGTAGGTCTGTAGGTTAAACTTTGGTCTTGTTACCGATAATTAGAACATTAAAACGGGTAATGACCTCACGCTTTGATTTAATGTTGATTAGATTTATTTATGTATGTATTTTCTTTTCTTTTATTTTATTTTGTTGTTCTTTTTTGATACGGAAATCATGCGATAGTTTTGACCGGCGACAGTTAAAATAAAATTATGGCTCATATGAAATATTGCTTTATTATTTACTATTAGGTACCTATAAAAAAAAACTGATAATCTACTGTTTGTCAATTGACTGTGATGATCGAATTTGTCGCACCATAATATGTAGAGCCACATTATCTGAGTTTTTAAATAGTAAGAAGATGACCTTATTTGTTACTATAAATTTGTACGTGATTCCATAAAATTGTCTACAACAGCATTATTTTTCAACACTCATAAAATAAAATCGTGGAATAAGGAAGCTTACTATAGTGCAGTGTGGCGAGAACCTTTATCGGGATCGAGAACAAGAAATATTTTTCCCAAAGCTTTGATGTCTTGTTTTCTCTATTTCCAACATAAACAAGATTTAAGAGATTTAAAAAAATCTCATGCCATAATAAAAACTCACATAAAGATGCAAATCTACACAGATTTTACACCAATAACAAACTATACTACCGACACCAATTCCTAATCCTCAAAGGCTAAGCTGATGAAAGGGTAGTGGTCTGAAACTTTTGAAAATACGCAGCGAGAGGATTCTTCAAAAGGCTAATCAGCTTAAAAGCTACTGGAGAGCCTTTGACTGCAAACCTGAATAGGAGCCAAATGACATTAGAGTATCCGTACCTACTTGTTTACCGAGTGAACGCCCAAAGCAGTTCTTGAAAAATAGTGCCTTGTGTCGTGAGCGTGACGTAAGATGTATGTTTTGCAAATGGAACGCGAAGTACAAATAAACTGGATGGGGAAAAACAAGATTTTGAGGTAATCTGAGTAAATCCAAAACTTGTCCATTTTCAATCGACGGCACGATTGGCGCAGTGGCTACGAGATTGGCTTTCTACGCTACGTGTCGCGGGTTCGATCCCCGCACGGATCAAATATTTATATGGACTGTAGGTACTTGTTCCGGGTCGGGGTGTGTGTGTATGTGAGATGTGTGTTTGTAAACTGTACCCAAAATTAACAATTCCAACCCTTCCTTGAGAATCTCTTTTCTAGAATCTTTGTTTAAATAATTTTATTGTCAAGTTTTTCATGACAACCCGAAGATATTGTGAATTCAGGACATCAAGATCATAGACATAGTTCAGTGGCATACACCGAAACTTACAGGGTAGGCAAAAACAACTTAACGTTGTACTTTCAAGTTAAATGATGTTTGTGATTGGCCACCTCACCCTAAATTAAATGATATTACAGAAATTTATATCACTTCATACTTAATTTATTAAGTCTTTTTTTCTTTATGAAGTGCACGCCACTGCTTGATGTCTGTCGTTTCTATACTATTACTAGTAGGTAACCCGAATATTCTATTTAAAAAAAAATGATATAAATTATTCTACCAACATCGTTTGCGTTGACGTTATAAATTACCCAACCATATGACTTCAGCACTACGTTTTCCATTTATTTTCTGGACATTTCCCACATTCATAGCTCCAACGTGGAATGGGTATCATAAAGGAACGTGACGTGGTTTCCTCAAAGTAGTGAGGTTCCTAGTGGCGCCCTCATGCGGAAAATGACAGGCAGTCTACAAGCCCGGCCTGCATCGCGCCGCCAACTTTTAATATTCTACTTTCCTTTTAAAAGATTTCTTCTTTCTTTTGTTATTTCAAAAGCTTAAGCTGTTTTTGAAGATGTTTATTTAGAACTCGGATTAGAATTTTGTTTCAAGTTTACTTCATGTTATTATACTTGTTTGGGTGTTAATAATGGTGATTTCTAGACGAAAGAGAGTGTAGGTGTCGCATGTTGCTCGCCATGAATCCGAAAATGAAAAAAACAATTTAAACTTACCTTTTGATCTATTTATCCGTGTTTGTATATTGTAATTCTAATTAATTATTTTTTTGTTTGCTTCTTGATTTCATAAGATATTACCTACTTAGCTTTTATATTGATATTGCTGTTATCTGCTCCATAAATAATGTAATATACAGTTATTGGGAATACACTGGCACCTGTAATACAGTTTGTACTAGCTCAGGGGCCAGGGAATTCATATAAATATGTAACATGCCTGACGCCTGTGTCAATAAAGATATTTCTAAACTCCTTATTGCGGTTGTACTTCACACAAGTATCAAAACTGTTTATATAGTCTAGTCTGTGAACCTATTTTAATTTGATTTTGTTGGTCTTCATCCACGGTTCTTTTGTTCCTCCTACATCTGAACATTTTTATTACGATGAGTTCGCAGCGAAACGGATTTTTTTATAAAAACTTTTATTGGGCCGAGAAAATTGTAGGTTATAGAAAGGTAAGTTAACAGTAAATACATGAAAAAGCTGTTTGAGTACTTCACTGACTGATTTACTATCAGTGTTTTACACAAAATCTTTTTCAATAAAGAAAATCATTTTCTGTGTTTCCATTCACTGACGTAAAATATAAAACTAAAACAAAATAATATAATAAGTAATATAAAACTGATTATAAAACTCTAGTACTAGAACTGAAAAAATGACAGCATGGAGAGGTTTCGATGTGTAAAGAACGGCCACCCATTAGACCCATCCGAGGCTAGCATAGCATCAACCGATCTGCATAGTAGCCAATAAGCAACGAACCAGTGTTGCCAGTGGACTCTAGTCAAAAGTTACTTGGATGTACCAAAAAAATAACATTTCTTAGAGAAAACTAACATGTTACATTTTTTTATATACATTGACTATGTCGAAGTAAAAAAACTGATGTTTTTTTTCCATCTTCGATCTATTATTTTGTACGACGGCAGATGGGTAAACCTAAAGACCAAAGAGTAGTTTGCCGCCAAAATAATAAACAATGCATCCACAAGTCCACAAATTCTCCTCTCTCTCTCGTATCAATGAATACTTAGTGTGTGTATGAGCATGTAAGAGAGAGATTATTGCGTTCCGTTTCACAAAATTATTTTATAACATGGCTGAGTCAAAAGTAACGTAAAATGTAACAAAAGTTACATTCTGGCAACGTTGACGCGAACCCTCACGATTCATAAAAGTATCAAAGATATTTACGTCTTGTAGCCTTACTTGTCTCATTGTCCTTCTTTCTATTCGACGAAGCGACAAAATTTTGTATGACAGTCGTCTCCACGCCTCTTTTGTTCTCTCATCGTGAACACTTTTATTATGACGCGAACTCGACGAAACGGAAATTCTCTGAGACGCCATTTTCTATAAACAAAATATTAAATTTCTTGAACGTGTGCAGTTACGTGTATCAAATTGACGTACGAATGCCTTTGATACAAAAGCGTGGAGATAACAACGAAGGGAGATTTACAAAGGAATTTCGTAACAATAATTGAGTTTGGGGGTGAAATATTCGACATGTTGAGATTGGAGATGTCAGGATGTGTCTGTTATCGGAAATGTGTTTAAAAAAATGTAGGTATATGGATTGGTAGTTGCTCATTTATTTCATCATTTTTTTTTTTTACCGCGTACTTCTATAATCTGGTAGTTTTTTTTTTTTTTTTTTTTAACATTGCCCCTCACTAATATTTCTCCTGTATTGAGGGTACAGTTTACAAACATACACGTCACACGCAACCAGACCCGAAACAACTATCTGTAGATCATACAAATATTTGTTCCGTGCGGGGATCGAACCCCGCACCGTGGGGGGAGTTCAAACGTTAGTGGATGATAATAATTAACAATAAGTTAATTATTATCTTCGTATAATATATATTCTTCGTATAATATTCTTTATATTTATATTATATTATTTATATTATTCGTATAATAATTATCTTCGTGATTTTGTGAACAATTTATCTTGGCGATAGACAAATAAAAGGTCATCAGAACTTATACAAGCTCATAAATGCTGAGCTGGCTACCCTTTCGGCATGGCATGCTTGACAGAATACGTATCTATATAACGCTATATATAGTGTCACAAACTTATCTGACCCGGTGACCAAAATTGGAACTAACGTCGCTACGGAATAAAAATGACATCAAAACATCAAAATGTCATATTTGTACGGAGATGACATTGGTAAAAGCGACGGCAGCGACGCCACGACCGGGTCAGATAAGTTTGTGGCACTAGAGGTTTACTTTATCTATGCACTATACCTATTTTAAAAATATTTTTTATTTCTTATTTGTCAACTTTTGAAGTGGTTTTTTTTTTTTACTTTATTCTTCTCTCTCTTATGTTGTCAATATGTCTGTGCCATAGAAATAGTGTACTATGTATTATCTCTATGGTCTGTGCTGAATATTTTTTTTCTTTCTTTCTTTCATACCAAATCGAACGAATAATCCAAATAGGTACGCATTTAAAAACGAAAAGCTAACAGAAAAACACAGAATAAACTTTTCATATTATTGTGTCACATTTATTATATTACACAATAAAAGGCATTGCGGCGTCTATACAGCGGCACCCCGCCTAGTGTTTGGGCTGTACAACAGAGGCCAAGGGGCGAGGAAACGATGACGTCACGACTCATGTCCGCAGCCGCCGGCCATGCCGCACCGCGCCAAAGCCCCGGACATTCCGACTGTCCGCCACAAGTTATTGTATTGTCAGACCCTGAGCACAGTGTTTTACGACCTTTATAGAACAAGCCGTTTCATTTGCCGCTATTTGTCTGGGAGGCCTTAACCGCACGCGGTTTCAATTAGTTTTT
Source organism: Allophyes oxyacanthae (assembly GCA_932294325.1). Taxonomy (NCBI): domain Eukaryota; kingdom Metazoa; phylum Arthropoda; class Insecta; order Lepidoptera; family Noctuidae; genus Allophyes; species Allophyes oxyacanthae. The sequence continues at coordinate 4,641,984 of OW028625.1, forward strand.
ATTTTTGCAGTGTGTATGTGTTAGTATGTATTACATTAAAGTTTACTTATAGAGTACCTACTCTTATATTATGTCAAAGGTCTAAAAAAATAATATAACAGACCATTAATTTGTTTATGTACAACCGGCGGGCCTACCGCGTAACTAAAAATATGCTGTAACAAAATGGTAATGAACATCGATTCTGGTAATAAACTTCTATACGATCGTGAGAGCCAAAACGTCAAGCGATCTTGTAAAAAAAATACCGATCATTAAGATGGGTTATGTTGATGATGATCCATCTTCGTGATCGGTATTTTTTTTACAAGGTAGAAGTTTATAGAAAGAAAAGAATTTTATTCTGATGGACTCGCCAGAAACAAATGATGAACAAATGCTCGGGACATGGGGTCCGATTGCAGCGTCTCCTTTTCAGAGATATTGCAAAACGATTGGTCGACGCTACGCGTGACCTGAGGGCTGGCCTGTTCTTGCCATTGCCATGCCATTCAACGTAGCAATGCTGCCAGTCTTCTGGGCACGCTACCAATTGACAGTGATGAGGAGGAGTACTTTGACTCCTAGGTGCTCAGTTTTATATTTTTATTTTATGTTTTATATAATTAATAATAATTAGGCTGTGTATATATTTAATTTCGCCTTAATTCTGAATATTTATAGAACTTTAATCACTCCTTTAAATTCTTTTATAATCACCAGTGTTCATTCAGTATTATTTTTTTGTGGAAACGCGATTTAAACTCGCAGCGACACATTTTTCCATAACAAAACAAAACGACAGAACACCCCAAGCGATTTCAGGGATATTTGGTTCACACTTCCGAGCCTACGTTTTCGTATTCTTGATTCATGAACGGCAAACATTGCTTGCGTGCACACGCAGCAGATTTTACTTGTACGAAGACAGATGTAGATTTGCCGTTTCGACGTGAAAAGATAGTTCCATTAAGTCTGTGGTCGGTGGTCCTAGTAAATGCACTTTGGTAATAAGATCTCGGGAGTAAATTGCGGCGTCAAATAATAACGTCGACGTTGCAATTCGTTGGGAGATGAGTAATGAATGAATTAAAATATATTATTTAGATACAGTACATTTAGGTATATTTACCAATATAAAATTTTACTTTTGTGTTATTTTCTTGTAACTGTTGTGTTGTCGTATGTGGAATAAATTATATAATACCTTTCTTTCTTAGTTACGATTCCCGGCGTGACATGTAAAAAAGGAAATATAAAAAAATAATTAAAAAAACAATTATTTCAGGTTAAACCCATATAGCATAAAAATTTAATGCGTTTTTTATAGATAAAATTGTAATAAATTAAATTAAAATATAAAAACAGTTAAAATAAGCGAATAAATAAAACCACATTAAATTATATCATAGTCAAATTAAATCGTAACGAAATTAAAATTGTCATAATTAAATAGAAGTTTTAATAACTTGTTAGAATTAAAATGTATCAAATAATAAAATTGGTATTGGTAGATATGTATTAAGAGCTTTGAAGTCAAAGGCTGTATGTATAATGTATGTATAATTCTGTTCTGAAATTAAAGAGTTATACAAAATTCTAGAGGGAAATGGCATTACAATCTATGTATGAGTTCTTATATCTATTTCTATTCATTGATCTATTCTCAGATTCATTAGATGAAATATTTCTTTCATTCATATGTAAATGTGTCTGAAACGATCCATGACTGTTTGTTATTTATTCGGTCCAAACACTCGAAACCATGACTCAAAAAGAACAACTGTCTACATATCTATCTGTTCATGTATAAAGCTACAGGAAAACAAGAGGTATTTTGCCTATATATAGGTACATACATATATACACTTATAACAAGAGTACTACGAACAATAACACTAGTTTCAGTTGGTGCATCACGTATTACGTCACGCCACTCATCGTCTCTACAAACACGTCACTCAAATTCTCTACGAGAGCTTTGGTTCGTGATATATCATAAAGATTTTCAACGAAAATGTGTTTTGCGCAGTCGTTACGTGATATTAGAAAAATGTATACTACGTATTTTCCGAGTGTGATGCATCTGTTTATGCCAAGTCACTCGTCGTCTCTTCAAACACGTTATTTTTACTACCAGTTGCTTTGTTCTGCTCTATCATCAACTTCGTATGTAGTGACGATGTCAGGTTAACATTCTAGTCGTAAATATTACGATATCACGCCACTCTCTCCAAACACGCCACTTATCATGTTTTCTACGAGTAGCTTTGTTCCGAGATGTATTACAGAGATTACAAATGAAAACGTTTGTGCAGTCATTAGGTGTTATTAGAAGAAAGAGAGCTTTGAATTTAATTTCAACTGTACTGCTTTATCCCAAGTATTTCAAAAGATTAATTTGTTTAAATAGAAGATTACTCTTGGGAATAAACTAATAGAGCCTGTGTGAGTTGCAGCAAGATCTTTTGGTACATCTGTGTAAACACGTTAGGTCACTCGTCGTCTCTTCAACTACCAGTCGCTTTGTTCTGCACTATGACCAACTACGTAGTACAATTTGTGGCGCTATGCAGCTTGAGATTCCAGTTCGTATTACGATATCGGAGGACCGAGAATATTATTGTTCATCCTCTTGATATATCTACTTAGTAGGAGGCCCTCAACTTTTCTCTATCGGAACTTAAACACAGCTATATTTAGTGTAGTGAAAATAATAAAAAGCAGGTTCATTCAGACGCTGCATCTGTTTATGTGTCGTCACGTCACTCGTCTCTGCTAACACGTCGTAATTTTTACAACGAGCAGCCATGTTTTTCTCTGTATCATAGATAAGGCAGATACATTTTGTGTAGTCATTAGGTAGAGTGTCGTTTTAAAAAATGGGAGCTGGTGTTTTTATTTTGACATTCTAGAGATGAATTCTATAAGCACAAACAAAACTAGTAAATTGTTATATCTTGCATTTTTCATGGTTTTATCCAGAACATTTTCTGCTGGAAGAAACAATCATTCAGTCAATAGTTAGGTTTTTGATCCACCAAAGTACATGTCCTATGGGGACCGAATGACCACTGAAATACTACGTTACGAAAAAAAATCAGAACGATAAGTTTATTTCATGACGTGAAGACTTTTGTGAAAGTTATTTAAATGATCTCACTAGGTATTTACAAACATTTGGTTACAGGAACTTTTAAACACATTTCGTGTCACAAACTTTTATAAACTTTTAATAAGTTTATAAATGTTGACAAACAGACAACCGCTCATTCTTGACCGTACCTAATCACACGTCAAAACCAAAAACAGTCAATGACGCAAAGCTTTACGTTGACAAATATGATGACGTAACGAGTTATATGTATTCTTTATTTAAAATTCTGACGTCACTAGTCACGTGGCAGGTCATACGGTGACACAGTTAGAACGGGTAGTTGCTGAATATTTCATCTATGGTGCCGGTACGTCTAACATAATTATATGTCCTACCTTCAACCGAAGGCTTAGTATTGTTACCGATGCATTTTTTTGCTAATAAGACTTAAGACCTTCGGTGTGTCATTATAGATTTTTTAATAAAAGAACTAAACTAAAGTGGCAAACAAGCATACGGCTCGCCTGATGGTAAGCGGTTACCGTAATCATGGACGCTTGAAACAACGGGGCATCACCCGCGCGTTGCCGACCCTACTACCAGCGTCGAGTTAGCAGTAGGCGTAACACTGCCAACCGCTGCCAACACTACTCTTCCCCAAGGAGCATTGGCAACCTTGCTCACCGTTAGGAACACAAGACTACAAAAGAGCAGTGTTATTTGGTTACGATATTCTGCAAGGTGGAGGTACTTCCCCAGTCGGGCAAAAAGTGTATAAATAGTGATGGTAAAATAGAAAAAAACCAGTCTTTTTTTTAAATTACCTTTAGGAAGGAAGAAAAAAAATTAAAAATTATTTAAGTTACTAACTGGGGATAAGCGACAACAATTGCCGATAGACAGCAAAACAACATTTATTCTGGACTCTCACAGATAACAAAAAATAAAATAGTGTAAACAACAGAAAATAAAACATAAATAGATAAGGTAATGTACGAGAGAAATGCCAGTTGAGCGAAATTACAAAGCTTTTACTTACATATTTTAACCCTATTAACATTTCAATACTGCTACGTTGATATTTCTCTAAATAGGCAACACGTTTAAAAATAGTTAATAAAAGGACTATTATTACGTTTCCACGGAAAAATGTGAACGCGACAATAATTATTAACATCAAGGAAATTCCTAGTATAATAAAAACAATGTATTTTATCTATAAAAGTTTCTGCATTTTTTTCAGGGAATTGGATAATAATGTCCGCTTATACGAAGAATTGAAATTCACAGAATATTCATATAATAATTGTATGCTAGCGAACATCACCGATATCCTATGTTCATCATTTTGTGAAATACATCATCAGCCTTCTTGTAGTCAGCTACAATAAGAGATAGTGAGAATGTATCTTTATTTTAAGTTTACTATTAATTATTTTATATTAAAGGGGGCAAACCATAAAGTTATTATTACTAGTGGTAATAGAGGAACACTGTCTTCATTATCGCGAGACCAAAAAATAAATACGTATGTTAGCGCATTTGACATGTGTGTGAAGTTTAGGGATGTGACTTTGACGTCTCCGCATTATCGATATGGCCGTGTTATTGTGAAATTATAATATCACCGAATTGACAATATCCCTGCAATATCGATATCAAAATCGGCTATACTAATAAGGAGTGGAATATCATTTAGAATCTGCTAGGCTAAATTATGTACCTAACTTATAATCTTTTAAAATTACCAATTAAATCTTTCAAATGTTCTTTATACTAAAATACCATATTTGGCATATTTAATCTGTCATTTTAAAATATTAAAAGTTACGTAATAGAGGTTTATATTAGGATGGCAAAATTATTAACGTCACGAAAGTGACGAATAGGTAAGTAAAAAGAAAATTTATTGTAAACATTATGTAATCATTCATTATCATATTCATTATTTCTTGACGTCAGACGTTTCGGTTTTGATGTTGAAGGTTTTGGTGATAGGTCCCTGTATTTGTACACTGACACAGGCCGAGAAATGTGGTCCGGAAACTTGGAAGTTATGAAGTTAGCCAGTCAATATAATGAAGTTATTTTTTTCACCAGGCTACTCTTTGTCTGGAAATAACGCTATTTTATGCATTTTAATGTGCGACAGAATCAGAATCTTCGGAATCGTAAGTTTGCTTCTTGTAGAAGCGGACGTACGATTCGGAAAATTCTGTCATCTGTGGGGCTAGTACAAAATGCGGGTATGGGCTATGTACGTACTATTAAAATGTTGTATTTTGTTTGTCTTTGTCTTTTCAGCCACTAACAACTTCCTTCAGTAATTGTCAGACGGTCTCACCTAATTCCGTCTTCACGTGACTCTGGCAGAATAGCCGACATCGGCCAAGTTGCCATAAAAAAAAAAAAAAAAGTTGTAATAGTACAAACATGGTGTGAATAGTGTCGAGTGCCCTCCAGTGCGTCAGAAATATTCCGACTATGATTTTCTGACAATGTGCGGGGCCGGACTAAATCAATCTTTCAATATACAAATAAGCAAGGTTTAACAATAACTCTCAAGTTATGCAATGGACGAAGCTAGGTAGTACGAAAAATTAATTTGGAAATATCGACATATCGATAGATTTTGTACACACAACCTATGCCAAACGGTTTAATTTTCACATTTTCACGAACACAATATTTTTTTATCTTACACATAATTATTTAAAATAATATATTATTTAGAAAATAGAGGGCTTACTGCATGTTATAAACGTATTATTACTAAATAATTTTAGGAATATTTTCTATGGAAATATGCACTCTGATAGTAATATTGCACTGTACGGTATTTACCTGTAAAAGGTCTCTTTATTTGCATTATTGCTGTAAGTTACACTGCAGTCTAACACAGGACACGAAACCTTTTCGATTATTGATATTTATCCAATAAAATACAGAACGATTGTGAAGAAAATCATAAAATAATACGAGATCTTATTTTGACAGGTACCTAATAGTTCATGAATTGTTTCAAATCGGTCCTACGAACATTTAATTGTGTCTCTTTCTCGCACGTAGGATTTTCGTAAAGATCGGTTTCTCACTCGCACACTGTGTTCCTCTATTACCACTATTATTAACTTTATGGGGCAAACGATCTTGCGTTCCACCTGATGGTAAGTGATCACCGCTGCCCATGAACAACAACACCAGAGGAGTCACCGATGCGTTGCCGACTTTTTAGGATGGTGTTAGGAAAAAGGGGAGGAAAGGAGAACGAAGTATCTTTTTTATTTTTTTTAAAACCTTGCCCCTTACTAGGTTTTCTCCTGTATCGAGGGTACAGTTTACAAACATACATGGCACATACACACACAACCAGACCCGAAACAACTATCTGTAGATCATACAAATATTTGTTCCGTGCGGGGATCGAACCCGCGGCACGTAGCGCAGAAAGCTAAACGCTTAGCCACTGCGCCAACCGTGTCGTCAAATATAGTAGTATAATGTACATTTGGCAATCTTTTCCCAATATTTTACATTTGAAGTAAAAACCTTTAAAAATCCTGGTTCTTTTTCTTGTCTCGTATCGGCAGGAGCTAACACATGGGAATCGCTCAAGCCCATGCTAGTGGAAAGGTTAGCCAGTCGGTAATGGTGGTATCGAGGCTGATTGCCCAAGATGCGCCAGATGATCTCAGGATTCGTCTCGCGTGGATCCTTTTTCCTTGCACCCTCTATCTAAGGGCATACTTATAAACAGATAGACGCGGTTACCACTTTGGTATAGCTATAAAAAATTGATTTACAACTTTCCCGCTAAAACCTCCGATAGCAACTCCTCTCGAAGCAAAAACTAAAAAAAAACAACTACCAGCAATAGTTGAAACTAAAACAACTTTGAGCTCTGATTAAACCAACTTCGGTATACAACATCGCATAGACAAGGCTCGCAGTCAATTTGTACAAGCCATTCTAACCTCTAAATACACGTATTGCGGGCTACATTCGTATGTTGGGAATCGACGTTGTGGCTTGATAGTAGACCTAATAAACTTGCGAAAAGATTTTCAAATAACGTTCTATTCGATGTGGAGGCGGGAACTGGATACAAACATTTAACTTAACTGTATTCGTCGGTCGCTCTATGTTGTCTATGCTTTGGATTAAGTTTTGTGACAAATGTGGAACACCCAATTCTATTGTGAGTTCGGAGATGGAATTGTAAACAAAGAGTAACATTATTGTTGTTAGATAGAAAAATTGTTAGCGTTATGAGCTAACTTAATTTTAAAACGTAAACTCTTTTCGTATAGATTGATATTTTTAAGTATTTTTATTATATTTTTAGATTAGGCAGTCTACTTACATAGTTAAGTTTAGGATAGATTACGTATAAGGTATTAATAACATATTATTAATTTATTAAACTAATGGAAATAGAGTAAATATCATGTTGATTTAACAAATAAAGTCATCTTCATTGGTCTCAATATATTCTGATAACTAACATAGCTGGTACTCGCTACTCTTTGAGAACTGACAACATGGTTGGCGCAGTGGCTAAGCGATTAGCTTTCTGCGCTACGTGCTTGCGTGTTCGATCCCCGCACGGAACAAATATTTGTATGATCTACAGATAGTTGTTTTGGGTCTGGTTGTGTGTACATGTGTGCATGTGACATGTATGTTTGTAAACTGTACCCTCGATACAGGAGAAATCCTAGAGAGGGGCAACGTTTCAAAATAAAAAAAAACTCTTTCTAGACGTGGAGGTTATTACATACTAGCGGTCAGAAGTTTCTTGTTAATCCCTAGACTTGTTTGCTACGTGTGGTGAGTTTGAATAAGCTCAATACTCGCAGGATCGATCGTTTGAAAGGTAGGAAAGACTAAAGGTGCTTTTCCACCGACGGACGAGGCGAGACGACACGAGGCGAGAATCAAAAGTTTTATGGCAAAATTTAAATTCTCTCCCAGTGCGTCTTCGGTGGAAATAGTCTGGATTCACGAGGATATCCGAGACGAGAATTGAATTCGTTGATATAATATTATATTAGTATAATAGAATATACCTACCCTCTCATTTAAGTTTGTTTTTTGGTGCATCTACCTTCATTGTCTCTGCATCAGCCTAAGGTTGTCTGGTAGAGAATGACTACGGCATTAAGACCGCCTTTGTACATTGTATATGAAGCATTTTAAATAAATAAATGAATATTGAACCGAATTGATGCACATTTAGATTGTTGAGCTCGCGTAACATCGCTAGAGCTCGTTATGGAAATTTTTGGTAGACATGGGCCAGCGAGATTTCAATTGTCTCTTATCCAATCCTTGCCTTGCATCCCCAGTGGAGAACCACCTTAATGCTTAGCCGTGGGTACAACAACCTTATATGGTAGCATTGGAAGTCTAGGCTTGATAATGGAGTTTTGTAACCTTTACAAAGGTAATTGACTTCTATAAGCATGCCAAAGTTACATAAACTCAGATCAAAGAAAAAACAAATCACACGTCTATTTTAAAATTCAAATACGCCTCTCACAGAACTCAACAATTAAACATAATTATTAACTGAACTTAATCCAGTCAGGAATTACAATGTACATGGAAATTACCACAAAAACTGGTATCCATTTCTCGTATGACAAAGGGTAGCAAAGCCCTGTCAGTCCTCTTGTCTCATTAATCATTCCCTTTGGCAAATCCTTTTAGTCGGCGACCTTTCGCTACTGAGGGGAATCGGAATAAGCCGCTCACAATACGTGTTTGTGTATTAAGCTGGTCGGGAGTTGTCGAGTCGTTTAAAATAGTAACCGTGAGCTTTAGCTGTGTAATTATTACCCAGCCTTGTCTTCTAAGCATGCGGGGTCGAATAAGCTTTAGCTGTGCAATTATATTACCTAGCCGTGCGTTCTATGCAGGAAAATCTAAGTTCTATCTATCTTCTGGCTATCAACAGGCTGAATTTGAAGAATAATCTGTATATCGGAAAATATTGGCAATTTTATATCAAACTGCCATATTTATGTCCATCTCCATTATACTCGTGGCTTTGCACAGTATGCAGGGCGTCAGTTATTCACCATTCGTGTCATTGCGATATCCAAATCCATTATTCTGAACACGGTTCAGGCGTTTCCGTTGCCCGGCTTTGGTACTTCTAGGAAAAATATTGCTTTTCCAGGAACAAATGCGATGTATGGGGTGTTTACCCTTCAACAAAGGACTTGAAGTAGTGCAAATGGTTCGTGGAATTTGTTTTGCATAAATGTTATAGTTATTTTGAGAGTCCGTTTCTTTGGAACTGATCGGAGGTCAAAATTTTGAATCGATATTTTACTTGGCTATGTAGTTTTTCTTATGTTACTCCGATGTCAAATAATAGAATAGAATAGAATAGACAAACTTTAATTCGAGAACAAGGCTCATAGGGTTAGTAAGGATTTTCTTATACCTACCTAAGTATTAGTAAAAGTACTTATATTTTCTCGTACTCCATGATCAAAGTCTTCACCAAATGTAGGTAAATGGGATCATTTCAAAAGAAAATTCTTTATATACATATGGAGTTATGCCCGAAAATTCATAAAACAAATATTATAATTATACAGACGAATTGAGAACCTCCTCCTTTTTGAAGTCGGTTAAAAAATTGCTACCTTAATTAAACTACGGATTCCGTAGGTGATTTTATAAAAAGGAGCAGGTGAACAAAAGCTACGTTGAGCTTTTAGATCCAACAGTGAGCTCGTAAATCTTTATATTGCGTTTGGACCGACTGAACAAGAACACAAAAAAAAGAAATGTTTACTGAAATGTGAATTGTTTTAAACTCGTTAATAATTATTGAATGAATTTGTTATTTAAATTAAATTGTTGTTATCTCTTATTGTGCATTGACTTAAAACTGTTAGCAATAAGGGGTCATTTATAGATGGTCATTTATGGATGATACGTCACACTAATTTCGTGATTTTTTTACCCCTCCCCCGTCCTTATCACAGTTGATCACATTTGTGAGACGGGGCCCTCCCAAATGTGTCACATATTTTGCAATTTTACATCTAGAAATTATTAAATTAAAACAGTAGTTCCGAAATTAGTTTCATTTCCATTTAAATTATTTTAAATATAATTTTGAAATGTGACATCACGAAACATAGGACCCCTCCCACCCCTTGTCACAAATGTCACACTTCGTTGACCCCCCCCCCCCCCCCCTTAACGTGTGACGTACTTTATGGATGGTCCCTAAGATGTCTGTGTAATAAATAAATAAATAACAAAATTCTCCCTGTATTTCTTGAACACCAACATTCACCTTGATTCTTTCGGCTTCAAACACGTTTGGTAGGCATTTTTTTACAGAGGATGACCACAGTGAATTTTGAACACTGGAAAGCAGTGAACAGGATAAAACCTTGATGCCCTCTGCAGTCGAAGCTGGAATGTTGGTCTTGGTATTACCTCTACAGCGGGGATTTCGATCTTAGAAATAGAAACTGGTAGTAACAAGAACTAATTTATATATCGGCCAAACCCCAATTTCTCCGCAGGAGCCAATTCATACCACATCGGGAAACTTTAGTAATAATTGGTATTGCTTCGATTTGAAATTCCACGAAGTCAAATCGATTTTGGTCCGTTCATTAATTATGATAGATACAATCCAATCTTTGAGACTGACTAATTGGTGTATACTAAGATAATCATAATACTCTAGAACACAAAACGCACGCTATGCAGCTGGAAAGCAAATGTCTAGATTAGGCAGGAAAAATAGTTTTCTGCATACCATATCAAATATCAAGGAACGAACGCTTGCTTTTCATGCAGGAGGGTCTGAGTACGAAACAGACCCGCACCTCTGACTTTTTGAAATTATGTGCGGATCGTAATTTGTTTATCACTTGCGTTTACTGTGAAGGAAAACATCGTGAGGTAACCTGCACACCTCATGAAGTCCTCAATGGTTTGTGTAGTCCGCTAACTCTCACTAGGCCAGCGTAGTGGACTAAAGACTAACCCATCTCATTCTGCGAAGAGGCCCGTACCTAGTAGTGGGCTGGTTTTATATTTTTAAATCATAATCGAGAAACCAAAGACCATTAGCTCCCTATATTTAACCTGACTACAGACAGCTGCGGTTGGAAACCACAATACTAAGTGACGTACCTGAAAATACTTAATGAGATACATTAGTATTATGCTAACATTGAAACGCACTTAAAGGTGAAGAACTATCGACTGCTTGGTCTGAACGCATAATTATATTGACACCTTCGCGAATACAACGTGTATCAGAAATGCGGGTGATGCGGGTCTTATTTAGGGGGTGGATCGGACCATCTAACTGAACAACTTTCCCTACAGGTAATCGTAATCGCAAAAAAAAAATCTGTTGTCCCCTAAGTCGGTATTGAAGTTTTGTATGGCTGAAATCGCGAAAACGATATCTGCTGTTCTGCACATTTTAGTCGAGTAATATTGAATTGTGTGTATGGATCAGCTGATATATTTTTCGCGATTTGAGGGTTGGTATAGTAAAAGTTGCTCATAATGATAAGTACCATACGGGATTAGAACGGTAGAACCTTATATAATCATCCGATTCTCTGAATATTGTGTCCTTGATAGTTCGTCCTTTATTCTTGTTTGTAACTAACTATTGCAGCACTGGTTAACTACTCCATCGTTACGAAATTACAGACTTCACTGTGTTCACGAGTGTTTGATTGCCAACTGTTTTATGAGTCATAATTTTATTCCGGCGTACACGCGCAATTCTGCAAGATTCATTATACAGCCCACACATCATTCAACCAATTTATAAACCGACATCTAAACAATTTTATTGTTGGCTCCAGCGCTTATCGTATCAAATCTCTGGCATGAAAAAACCTTCAGCAAAATGTGGCAGCAATTTTCTGAATGATTCCACTTCATGTGAGTCACGCGAACATTTTGCCACAAAAGGTATGTGGTATATACATGTGTACTTGCCATTACCAAGGGCAAGCTTCGACCTTAAACCGGGTAAGAACTCACCTTATCAAAACAACGACACTTTTAACAGTCAATCACGCCTGCACTAACGGAAGACACTACGGGCAGCTAACATTACTATAACACACACAGTAACACCTAAATTGACAGGTTAAAGACAACACACACGGTTAATACACTTCAGGGCATTATTTTTATTGATAAAAATGGTATTCGGTGACCGGTTAGGGCTTTTGGGCGAGCGGCAGGCGAGCGCGCTAGCCGGCGCGCCGCCTTACTTTGACTCAAATACGCGCTCGCGAACTGTTTTTTGCGCAGGCGTAGTACAACGCAGGATCGGCCGAAATTCACCCTTACAAACCTTCATGAAACAGTTGAACCACCTTATCTGTACTAAGGAATAACGCACTTTATTCATAAAAGTTCAAAGTTCATTTTCAAATGATCATAAATTCGCTGTTGCATCGTTTCAGGCAGGCCGTTGCGTGTGCCGCACTGCACACGATGGTAATTAAATATGTGTTTGACAATAGTATCGAGGCTCCGGCGGCTGTGCTCTCCTGATGACGTCAATGTTCCAAACGCTCAGTCGAGACCGCTCGCGTGGAAACCGTTTTGTGAGAGCTTGCGAGCTATCCGCTGTCAAAGCGACCGAGAACGAAAAAAATGACGGTGATTTGCATTTGAAATTGGAATAAGCTTTTCCATTTAAATATTCGGTTTTAATTTCGGCCAACCGTATACCGTCCTATGCTAAATTCAGCAATATGAAATTGGGTGGATCAGCAATTTATTTGGAAGTCATGATTCAGTCGAATTTGAAGAGTTATTATGGTGTTTGTTTACATTGGGATAACTTTTTGTCAGAATTCATGAATTTAGCAGTTTAATTTGTTATTTATTACAGATCCTAGCTACTTAAAGCAATCGTCAGAGCCTTTCGCAACTCTTAACTAAGTTAACTGAGTTTACGATAAAGTTCATTGTGGTAGATTCTGACCCTAAATGCTCATTTTTAAAGAAGGCTAATTTTGGAGGCATGCTTTCGATCGAGGCGATGAATACTACGATAAGCTTCGTCATTATTAAGGTAAATATGGCAATATCCCTTATGACTGTTCATTGTAGAGGTCATTCGGAGACTTTTATTCAAAACTGTAAGTTTCAAGGCGCATAATTTGAAACACAGTAGCATTTTGAAGGAAACTGACGAGTGAAACTGAAACTGCTAAAGGTGGAACTACACAGCCGCGTAAAGGTCTATTCAAACCTGAGCGATATTCGCTGCCGCTGTGGGTAGAGGTACATACCGCGCGGGTTTCGCTCAGGTATTTAGTATCAAGTACCGCGGCTAGGGCGACCTGAGCGATATTCGCTGCCGCTGTGGGTAGAGGTACATACCGCGCGGGTTTCGCTCAGGTATTTAGTATCAAGTACCGCGGCTAGGGCGACCTGAGCGATATTCGCTGCCGCTGTGGGTAGAGGTACATACCGCGCGGGTTTCGCTCAGGTATTTAGTATCAAGTACCGCGGCTAGGGCGACCTGAGCGATATTCGCTGCCGCTGTGGGTAGAGGTACATACCGCGCGGGTTTCGCTCAGGTATTTAGTATCAAGTACCGCGGCTAGGGCGACCTGAGCGATATTCGCTGCCGCTGTGGGTAGAGGTACATACCGCGCGGGTTTCGCTCAGGTATTTAGTATCAAGTACCGCGGCTAGGGCGACCTGAGCGATATTCGCTGCCGCTGTGGGTAGAGGTACATACCGCGCGGGTTTCGCTCAGGTATTTAGTATGTACATATATTCTTTAGCGACTCAGAAATGACTAACTGGCGAAAATTTCTTACCTCTCTGAGCGAAACTCGACTACCGCGCGTTTATTCTACCAACAAGGATAGCGAAATCCGTTTTGGTGTGAACAGTAATATTACCGCATAGGTACCCACTGGGTTTTCTCTGCCCCAGACGGTAGCGAATACCGCTTAGGTCTGAACAGTAATATTACCGCATACCCACTGGGTTTTCTATGCCGCAGACGGTAGCGAATACCGCTTGGGTCTGAATAGGCCTTTATAACGCCGATATTATTGCTGCTATATTTTGTATTTAGTAGGTACATTTTGTATTAAGACGCATGCGATCTTACCCTACCCTACCCTACTGCGATAAACCGTTTTAATACAAAATGTACTAAAACAAACATCGCAATAATGCAGCGATATTATCAGCTGGCGAGAGAATGCGTTCCTGACAGTTCGTGATCGGACAGGCTGATTATTGCTCTCATAAAATATAAGTACGTTTGCCCGAAATAACGTACAAAATATTTTTTTTTAAAAATACGGGTGGCAAGCCTTATTGTGACAAACTTATGTGACCCGCGCCTTGATTACGTAAGAAACATCTGACATCTGACAGCCAGCGACCAACAAACAATGCATCCCTTTCTCGCTTATAGACGTTTTCATAAGAGAATACGGAATAGGACGTTTATGACAGCAACTGTTATATTCATCATACGTAATCAGGCGGCCGGTCATGGCGTCGTCGCTGCCGTCGCTTTTACCAATCATCTCATCATCATCAGTCATCTCCCCTACAAAAATGACATTTTGAAGTCATTTTTGTTCCGTAGCGACGTTAGTTCCAATTTTGGTCACCGGGTCAGATAAGTTTGTGGCACTGTACTTGTAAACATTATAACGTAGGTACCTAGTAATCTGACTGACGTTTCACTGATGCCCTATGAATCATTCTGTATAGCAACTGAACTTTGCTGACATTTACCGGTAAATGGGTAAATATAACGTTGTTATGCCACCCACTACATCATATTCCACGATGACGGAGCTATTGTCAACTGTGCTGTGCTACATTGAAGTAGTTTCATTAGGCTTTCTAGAAGTAATTCAGTATATTTATTGGTGTAGAAACTGCAAGTTTCCTCTTTACCATAAAAACTTAATAGTCCTAGAGCCGTTGTTGAAACATTTACTGGCTATTGCTATTGTTGCACTAAAAGTAATTAGGCATTATTGTTTGAATATGACTGTTTCATGATGTGTCGGCGAACGGCTACTTAATTTTTCCTAGAGCCGTGAAGTTTCAGAAGAGTTTCTATCCACGAACGCTCAGGTTATGGAATCAGCTCCCCATCGAAGTTTTTCAGCATGCTGTAGTCTCTTGGGAAAACCTCCGTGGGGTTCATCAAAAAGGGAGTGAAAACCTTTTTACAGGATCGGCAACGCGCGATTTATACCCTTCGTTTTGCAAGCGTCCATAAACTACGGTAACCGCTTACCATTAGCACAGTAAATATATATTATAAAATGTGCCATCAGGCGGGCCATAAGCTTGTTTGCCACTTTAGTAGTATTAAAAAAACATGATTTAGCCTAGGTACACAAGACATCACCTATTACGGGAACTAGCTGCCAAGAAGAAAGCTTTGATACGCGTGGGTTTAACCTAAGGCATTAAAAACCTTCGAAAATGTCACAAAATAATGTCCAACAACTTCGAACTTAGGTTAGAATCCAATTCAAATAAATATTTCAAATCGTATGGAGCACTCAATTTTTTTATCGCGATTTCACAGCTGGTCCCAGAATATGAGTATAGTCCAGAAAGTATACCAGGGACCGATAACCGATAGATATCGAAGAATTATGGTGACTTCTAAGAATACAGTTACCGCTATCTGGGTAACCAAGATAAATACCTCTACATTACCTCTAAATTTAGAGAACCATTTTAAGACCGGTAACCTAAAAATTACCGGTTATATACAAATCCCTACACACATAGGCGCTGCCAGCTTTTTGACTTTAAGCCTACGGCACATGTAAGATAGAGGTAATTTTTATTTCGGTAACCGGTATTAATACCGGTTGTATTCAATTTGATGAAACTACCTTAAAAATGAAGGTTACCTTTAAAAATAACTGTAAAAATAATAAAGGTTGTAAGTTTGTAACCGAGAAATATAGGTATTGGTCATACCGGTTTCGGTCCCTGATTTAAATTGCCACTGTCTTTCGTACAAAGGGATTCTTCGAGACTATTTCCGTTTGTTTATTTGCATTTAAATATAGTACCGATAGTACGGTCAGCGTTCTTGAACTGAGTCGTTTCCGACTCGGATATGGCGACAGTGGAAATAGATCGTATAGATCTGAATGTATAGTCAAGTCAGTTAAAAGACTTTACTGATCTTTTGTAGACCGGTCCCTCCCAGAGATGTTTTCAAATGTTTAGATGTAATGTAGGTATTAAGTACCAAAGGAAGTCTTTTTTAAATGTTTCGCGTTTGAGAAGAAAGAAAATATATAATTTATTCGGTAGCTTTGCGAGACACTACAGTTTTTTTAAATAGAACCATAAAATTAAGCACATGTACCTACAGCACAGGCTGTTTGGTAGGAAGTGTAGATTTTTTAAATTATTATTATCTTTATGTTTATAAACACACATAAAACTTTTTAAATATTTCTACTAAAAAGTTAAAAGAAATCATCGTATTGACATTTTTTTTTTAAATAAAGAAAAGAAGATTTTCCTGTAGTTATTATATTAGTTTTACTCATTAGCTAACGAGCGGTCACCTATGGCCGAGTACAAATACTAAACTCGGTGTTTCATAAGATTTCATAAAATTAAAAACTACCGTAATTGTGATGAGTGTGTAATAAACGCCTACAAAAATAAGAAAGCAAAGTATAGGGACTTCAACAAACTGCTTTGCACATTTTCTTTACAAATTGATAAAATTCTTATAATTATAATAATAACAGACCGAGAATGAGCATAAATAACAGCAAATATACACTAGAAACCACGATCCTGTTATGATAAAATTTCTGCAATTCCGCCATAAATATAATGCAGGAAATGGCACAGATCTAACAAAGTTATTGCAATGTTGGTCTGATATAAATTAATCATAGCACCGTTATTGTTATGTAAATTATGAAAGTATACATCTAATGAGTATTAAAATAACCGCAGATATTGGTATAGGTACAACCAAGTACTTCTCCTATAAGTACTTGATTTTTTTAAAATCCTAAATCACAACTTATGTCGCTGACTAACATAACTTATTTTAAAGCTAGATCACATTACCAACTTAACTAGGTACCACTTAATTATTGAATTTAAATACTTTTAGCCTTTTGCCTTCATGTAACTTATGTACCTACCAGATACCTAGATACCTGCTTTGCATGCAGCCTTAGGCTAATGTATGTACTTACCACTTGACTGAAAACTAAATGCATAAATGAAGTATAATTTTTGGAAATAATTTTTATTTTATTTTATAATAAGTACCTAATAAAAAATATAATAAAAAATAATTAAGTGTACTTTTTAATTTTAAAGTACAACCTAAATCTCGACCAAATTCACAACACAGGTTAGTAACTTATTTTACATGACATCAATGGCTTCATAACTGCAAGACAGTTTTTCAGTTCGGTACGTACAATTTGAATACATAAGTACAAACAGAATGTAATCTAAAATTTCGACACGGATCACAAGCCTTCGATAGCTCAGTTGGTAGAGCGGTGGACTGTAGAGTATTCGACATTGATATCCATAGGTCGCTGGTTCAAATCCGGCTCGAAGGAGTCTTTTTGCATTCTCAAAAATTTGTTATCTGCATTTACATAACGCGAGTCATTTTTTTAGTTATAATTTTTTTCATTTATTTTTTGAACTATAAATTATTTGTTTTCAAAAAAGGAACAAACACCCTTGGGGTTTTTTAACGAAAATCTCAGTATTTTCATACAAGTTCAAATTGCCAGATATCCCATTAGCGTTTTACAAATTTTAGTAGCTTCCAAAAGAAGTCGCTGCGGACAGGATTCGAACCTGTGCGGGTAGAACCCAATGGATTTCAAGTCCATCTCCTTAACCACTCGGACACCGCAGCTCATAGAAAATAAGTTGAAATTACAGTTGATATCTTAATAGCCCATTTGTATAGATATTACAGACAATGAAGTGAAATATTTTTTACTTAACGACAATCGAACCGATATAAATTTTACAGTTTTTCAATTACCTACCGGTTATCGTTGGATAAAAGATAATATTGAATACAATTGTTGAATATAGTAATTCTCCTTTGTGACTATAAACAAAATTTTATTAAAAGATTAACAAGGTTGCCAAGAAATAAAACGAAAATATGATAATAATATAAATAATTTTATTAATAGAAACATCCACTTCAATTTAACATAGACATGCTAAACGATAATGTAAGATAATATTATAACTTCAACTTTAAAATGTGATAAAATAAACCTAGTTATGAAAACCGATAGAAACTTGGAAGTTGTTACTTTGAAATATTTAGCTGCCATCTCGTGTATTATAATAACAACTTTAAACAAAAGTTTTAACTTACTAGTTATACTACTTCATACTAGATGGCATTATTTTAAAATATAATTTTACTTTATCTATTCGACAATAGATGTCGCTAGTTGTAAAAATTAGTGAATTAGTTTTATTTTATTTTGTGTTACCTGCAGGGCAAAACTACTCTAAAGACGAGAACTCGGAAGCTTCATTTGTTTGATAAGTTTTCAACCAAAATAGTTTTGTTATATGCACCTTATTTTTAAAACATCGTATTCATCTTCAAACAAAATAGATTGAACCTTGCCTGTACCCTAGCTATTTAAAGTTGTAAACAAAATTTTACCTTTACTTGTCACTTATTAGAAACCGCACGGTGGTCAATTATTCATCAAAGGTAGATGAAAAGGCATTTATGGTAGCCTGCAGGAAAGTAGAAACAGTTGTTTGTGAACACGCGCTGTAGTTAACACTTCTATTTACTTACTACCTACTAAATATAGGCGTTTGCTAGGGCCGTCAAAACACCTGCTAAACTAGGTAAAGTCGGAATCTTCCAGAAAATGTTCATTAAATTTTTAATTCTCAATAGTTAGGTACCAATATCTAGAATCCTATCCAAAGTAGGTACCTACGTACCCACCTACTTTCAAGTATTCATTCTTTTGTACCTACTGCGAATAGGTAATCCTCGCTTTTTAAGAGAGTTGATGGCAATCAATATATTCCTAAATATAATCAATTTATTTATTAGTATAAATAAGGTCAATCATTTGAGCATACAATAAAAAATTAAAAATCAAGATTCTTTTAGAGAACGTAGAATTAATATTTAACATAAAAAATTATAGATTTACTGCGTATCTCTCGGATTACCCAAACTGTAGGTACAGCGCAGCAATAGTAAAAGATGAATAAAGTCGCTGTTCGGACTAAACGTAGTGATTACATACTCTTTGGTTCGGACGGAAAAATCCGGGAGGAAGCCAAGTAATTTAATATGTAATTTTTATGGTAGGTATTAATTTTAAATAAAAAGAAACCATTTTTTTATTTTAAACTCATTATGATTTCCTTTCACTTATTATAATATTCAGCCCTTAAAAAAACTTATCATAATTTTTTTAAGATTCTTAATTAATTATACTTGACACTTCTCTAAAGAAAAGGTTTCTGATGAAAAAGTGTATTCCTCAAAATAATTATCATAAAAGCACCAAATGTATTTTACCATTTAACAAAATTAATAGACCCATAGAAAATTGGTTTACACTAATAAACTATAGTTCTCTCCCGGATTGTTCTCCGATGAGTTGGCAGCCCTGTCGTCTGTCAGGTGCACTTTCATAACGTTTTTAGATCGGCCACAGATAGTAGCGTACCTAGTAAACCATGACTTACCTATATGGAGTACACTGTTATTATTAGCCCAGTGAGTTTGTTTGTTTGTTTTCTTTAACTATATCTAGCAAGCCGGCTGGTATCAGTAATTGAATCAATTGGCTTGGATAAATGATGGCGTTCTATTATCTATACCTTTTAAATTTTACTTCTATTCCGTTTATTCATTTTAGTACATAATTTTATAAAATATACATTTAAAAACATAAAAAATAGGAATCAACCGGCATCGGGAACAGCGTCCAAGCTACCGGTGGCTTGGGCTCCAGAGAGAGGAACCTCCTCACAATGCGTGCCTTGTCGAGGAGTACCACCTCGACACTGTACTTACTTCTATTATTATTGTAGTAAAAATATAGGCTTTAATAAAATAGTTAATTACAAGTCAACACTAAAATGATCTGCATGTTTTTGTTTTTTCAATCACAATTATAACAAAGGAGATCGCAATCAAATCGTTTCGAGTATTGCCAGTTTGAATATTTCGGCATAACACTTAGCGATGATTCATATTAAGACACAGATTAAATGAATTATACCCTAATCGCTTCACAATAAGAGTTACATACATTATATTCAGGTACGTCTGTCCGTCGCAACTTCCTAAGACCGACACAAAAGAATTTGCGATGTGATTTGTTTTTTTTTGTTGTAAATTGCTCGCTACAATTTATATTCAGATTAAACGTTTATATCCTTGATAGATTGGCATCGGTTGAAGATTAATTGTAAAGTAAAAAAAACATCTTGAATGATCTTTCAATAAAAATTAGTAGTGCAATGTTTTTTAATTTTAATTAATAAAGAGTGATTAAACGTACCTACTTGTTAAAGTGGGTAAACTAACAAATAATAAACATGACAGATGTTTTTTATACCAATTATGTAAGCTTAACGTAAAGCAAACGAAAGCCTAAAAATGTGTTTTTTTATGGATTTGTGTGGAAATCAATTAGACACTTAGTTACGAAATCAATAATATCAACTCAAACTCAACTTCTGGTAATACTGGAAGTGAAAGGAAGAATCAATTAAGTACCTACTTAAATGGTGCATGATTTACGCAAAAAAATAAAAAAACATACAAGTCGAATATCCCACTTTTTTTAACTAGGTTAAAAACAGGTTGATGGTTGGAACTCTGACTAACCTTATCAATCGATATACCTACATACTTTCGATATTACATAATAGTAATTATGAGTTTAAATTAATTTGAGTTAATTTGTCGGGATCATTTAGTTTAAAACTGCTTTTTTTCGGATATAATAAAATTTGATTTTCCACCTACATCATACATTTATGATGTTACACAACAATCTTGTCTAACCAGTTTGCCCAGTTTTTTTGCGGCATCGTGTAAACAACGTGTATTGCGTTTGATTGCCGAAGAATGTAAAAGCAGTGAAACACTTCCATGGAGGCGACGCGCTCGATCGAACAAATTTCTTTTCTCCAATACGATTATACGACTTATTGCCAGTATGCAATAATTATGCATGTACCTACGATGATGGCTTAGAACCATTTAAAAAAAACCCCTTTCTATGATTTCTTCTGTATCGTGGGTATAGTTTACAAACATATATGTCACATTGTGTCACATGTACACACACCCCGACCCAGAACAACTATTGTATCTGCAAATCATAAATAGATTCAACGACAATACAAACTATAAAGTACTGATTTCAAAAATGGAATTAAAGTGTGGGGATCTAGAATAATAATATAATTCTTGTGCCAATCCAGAAAAGAAAATATATGAAAAATCAAAAATTCTAAAATCAAATCAACTTATTTAATTATTGCTCATCAATTTCCTGGGCAGAAGATTTAACTTTAATTAGAATAGAATAGATCTTTATTTCATGTAAACCAGATACAGGCACTTATGAAATGTCGAGACTCTAGGTGCACGGTTCCAAATAGTAGATCCTATGGAGAAGAACCGGCAAGAAATTAACAATTACTCCAAGGACTCGCTCTGAACAATACAATAATCGTCCTCACTAAATTCCCCACATAATTAAATAAGAACGTGTTCAGGCTACTAACGTTGACCACGTCCTTCCCAACGTGATTGTGGTTGTCACGGCATCTCGTGTAACTCCGTATTAAGATACTGCGCGGGCGCTGCTTAACCGCAATACCTCACGGGGATACGCAGGTGCTCGCAGGAATAATCGTGTGTTTACCTACTTAAATAATGTAGGAGTAACAGGTTAGTGGGTGGCATTGTGTAAAAAGAACCTAACGAAGCCGCGAAGCCGAAGTCTAATTGGACCCTGTTAAGCAGAAAAGATCCAACCAACATTTTTTGTAAAATTGAGTTAACTATAATACGTATCCATAATAATACTCATCAAACAGGGACCAGGGGGGTGAACTCGTCAGGGATGTTCGCAGATGCGCATGTAGATTGATGGGAAGAAAACGTGGCTCTCTGCTTCGTTATGTGTCTTTTTACACCGTTATACCCGATCTTGAGGGATTTGGTGACAATTTTAATGTTCACTACAATTATAGGTATGCAAACTGCTTTTGCTACTTGCAATGGAAGATGTTTGGGCTGTATTCAAATTTAAAAAAATATTGTTCGATCCCTATATAGCTAATGTAGATTGTAATTCAAACAAACCGTGCTACGTCCTTATATGGACGACCATTTGATTTACGCACCTGCTATACTTTTGATGACTTCTGTTTCTAGAAGTTGAGTTAGTCTTAGCTATGTTATTGGACCTACCAGGGCGCTAGGAAAAAAGACAATCAAAATAATGTTATCAACAACTTCTATACTAATATTAATTTATCGATTAGTCCTTATCGACACCGATCATTCAATGGTTTGCTATCGATTCGAGACACACGAGTTTCTGAGAAGGCTTTGTGCGTACGTGAGTGCGTCGACGCAAAGTTGCGCACGCGCCGATGAATAAACAAACGATAGCGAAGGAAGAGTTGAAGGAATTCCGTAAACATAAATATGCATTGATTGTGTATTTGTTCCTTGTTATAATAGATTTATTTGCGGACACAATGATAATGGTTATGTCTGAAGATATCATAATTGTTGGCAGTTCTAGAACTCATTAGTAAATTCTTTGAACTTGAACCCTGTGAATCATGGTGTAATCATGGTATGGTGGCGCGTGCGTGCTTTGTTTTAGCTGACATGTACTACAGAAAACGATAATTTTACCAATTTGTAATAAGAGTATATATAATATAGATTTTAAAATTACATTATAAAATGTGAAGGTTTATGAGGATTTTTGGATGTTTGTTACTCAATCACGTCTAAATGGCTGCGCTGATTTCCAAGAAATTTGGCACACTGATACACCACCATCTACATTAATACATAGGATACTTTTTGCTCGGGTACATGAATGTAGCTCCCCAAGGATGCAAGTGAAACCGCGGGGAACATCTACTATTCTACTATAAAAGTATAATTATAAGTACAAATAATTCTTATGACAGACATGTATTGGCAGTTTTTAGCGGGGAATGCGCTATTTTTTAAAAAGCTTTTATTAGCTTCACTTGTAACTAACTATGTAAAAAAATCTTGGAAGTTAAATTTGACCCACTTCCCGGTTTCCGATTGAGCTGAAATTTTGCATACACGTTTAGTTTGGATGTCAAAAGCGTTTTCTTTAGATTTTTTTTTAAACTTTTATATTTTTCTTTTCAGCCAGAGAAGCGGTGAAAGTTATAGTGTGTTGGGGGAATTTCAAAAAGAAATTCTATCTATTCGATTTGAACTAACGCACTTCTCTAGTTGTGACTTAGGAATGTATAAGAGAGGTAAATAGTGGGACTTTCCGCTCAAAATTGGCGCTGTCCGACTGGGGAAATACCTCACCTTGCAGAATATCGTAGCCAAATAACACTGCTCTTTTTGCAGTGTTGTGTTCCTAACGGTGAGTAAGGTCACCAGTGCTCCTTGGGGGAGCATCAAACATGACGCTAATAATAGTTCCTCCGGGTTTGTAAGCGTCCATAGGTTACGGTAACCGCCGTTCACCATCAGGCGGGCCGCTTGTTTGCTATATTAGTAGTACAAACAAAAAAAAGACCTGTATTTGATGACTCCTATGACTATCAGTAGACCCTAATACCCTTATAATCTTATCTATTGCATTTGTATTTCTTACCCAAAACGGTACAATACATTTGCGTTGGTGCCACTTTGAATTGAATACTATTCGGTGTTTATTTGTCTAGACTAGCCGCTTTCTATGTTTAGATAGCATTGTGTTTTCCTATTGAACCGAAATCTCGCATTCAAAACTGTTCAACCAAGGTTCAACCAATTCTGAGTAAAAGTAACAACGCAAAGCCTAATAAAAAAAAATAAAAAAAAATGCTTAATGAAAATGTTACAATTGCTCAGAACAAATGAAAAAAAATTACATTCCTCCATGGCGCCATCAGAAAATATTTTATCTGTAGATACCTATTGTATTGACGCATAGACTTAGGATTTCGTGTGTATTGACTCAAAACTATAATCAGAGCCTTTGCAAACATTAAAAAAGCTTCCAAAAACCGATAAAGGGTCCGACAAATTTATGACACACGACGACACTCCACGCGTGGTCACTGGCCGCTTGATAAAATCTAACCCGATACGATGAAGTAGAGCACCCATTATTATTGTCTCGTGGCGTGGCGTGTTACAAGTTTGTTTCCGACTATAAAGGACGCTTCAAACACAAATATTTTATCTCCCTATCTGTTTTACTTTTTAGGAAGGTTTTTAAATATTTTATGGTTGAAAACGTTGAAGGACAAATAGGAATTCAATAACTATAAAGTTTGTGAACTACGTATGGAGGTGTAATCACCTGGCTGCGACCCTTACGTGCATTTGAGACTTCGGATTGAATAAAAAGTATTATCGTCGATAAAAGTGTTCAAGTATCTATTTACTAATGGTCGCCCAGTGGTCGAAATTCGACCACATATTATTTATAAATTTTAGCTTTCTGCACTCTTTGTCCATATAAACTTTAACTATGCCAAATCCCTCACTCTTCCGTGCGCGCAATATGCTTAAAAGGGGTAAAAAAGTTTTTTCTTCACGTTTTTGTATGAACAGGCTTTCTTATTTATCTATAGGTCTGACAGTTTTCAAATATTCATATTTTCGTTTCTAAAAATAAATATTCCCGAATTTTAGCCCCGTTTTGGTCTCGCGCGCTCTATTGCTGTACCGTACGCTTACGTAAGAAAATAGATGCTGGTATTTATTTCTTATTATTAGGTCTTATCAGCGCCTTAATGCTCATGTAACATGCAATAATTAATATTTAATTAAAATGAACATAATATATCAATTTACAATAAAACTATTTAAGGTAAGTAATAAAGGTAGGGTTACTTACCTTAAATTGTTTACTTGAACTTTGACAGCCTGTTTCATAGGTTTTCAAAGAGCCTGATCAAGATGATACCATCTGGGGTACCCTATTGGTGTGTGGCAAAAAGGATAATATATTTTAAAGTCTACAAAAATATTATGTAAGTTGGATGGACTGCAATATAATACAATTATTTACAGATAGTTTTATACAAACATCTTAAAAAAATATATTGACAAAGATAAAGAGCAGGACTTGTGTGTTCAACTGTACTGTTTATGTTTAAGTAAGCACCGTCTAATGCAACTTTTACGATCCGTTATAGTACATGCTTTTGTTTTTATGTCTGTCTGTCCGTCTTGCCCTAACTGAGCCGTACTAAACTGAACGTCCACCATTTTTATTAGTTTCGTGACGTATTAAACGACTTAAAAGGATTCTATCTTAGGATAAGTTCTATTTATAGTGAAATTGTGTTGATTTTATTATTTGTTTGTGTAGAGATGTTAACAGCATGAGAGTTTATAAAAATAAAGTCAGTTAGCTTCTGGAACTTGGACTCGAGGGCTCCAATCACGTAGAATCGATATAATTCAACCGTGTGGCTCGTGGCAATGAAGGCCCACAGGTGGGGGATTCATTCATCAATATTGTAAAAGGCGACTAATGAACAATTTCGAACACAGAAAGAGGTCTCTCGAGGAACGAGGAACCTCTTTTCTGTGTTCTGTGGTCAAGAAGATGATTAACAGTTTACCTGCAGTCTCTGGTCTTATCGGGTGACCTGCCCTTCAAGGTCGACATACACTTATTAAAAGAAATTATATCCTGCTGGAAATAGACGTACTCTGGCTCTTTACCTGTTAATCAGTGGATCCCTTTTAAACACACTGCTATCTCCAATCCGTCATCAAACGTGATGAATAATAATAAATAAAAAATCCCAGCTGTGAATATTTCCAGGCTATAATTACATTAAATGCATACTATATTAGTATGAATTTAATGTAAAATTATTAAACCATACCGGTTCGAGCATTCACTTCGTAGGGTCTTAGAATTTCTTAGTAAATGTAGCTTGTAATGCTACGATCAAATATCATAATGTATTCGTAGGCATGTGAAATGCGATGCAGTATCGTTGACGTCATAAGCTGCGTATGAAGCGAAAATGCGTGTGTTGTTACAATAGAATTATTATTACAGATTCTTTGAATTTTGAACGAAAGGCTCTATACTTCTATATCAATATTTATATTGTTCGTTTGTTTTTGAAGTGAAACTTCTATATAGACGGAGGGTACTAGGATTTTTCGGTCACGAAAAAGCTTTACGGCCGCGTGGAGGGGATAGACGATATAATTATTGTCCGTTGAAGTTTCACTTCTACTATATTGTGTCCCAGCACACATTTAGTTTTCTATGTATTCAGGGGAAAACCTCTGAAACCACTGAACCAATTCAAAAAATTCTTTCACTAATAGAAAGCCACGCTATCCCTGCGTGATATAGGCTATATTTTATTTAGACAAAATGAAACGCCCGAGTGCAACCGCAGGCAACGACAAGTGTACAAATAAAGTAAATAAAAAAACAGAATTCTTGCAATTTGGGAAAGGCACTTGAACGTGGTCTAACGCAGTCAGTTGCTAGTCCTATGACAAGCAGACCAGATAGAACAATACCAAGTTCCTAACTGTATCATAATAATAATACTTTAATTATCCTTATATCTGTAGACAATTTATTGAAGCTATAACGGCAACTTGCCAACAAAAGAAGAATGGCCGACCGTGTAATTTCCAATCCCATTGAATTTAGTTTTCCAGAAAAACTGCGCCGATTTTCTTACTGATGTATTGACAATTGAGCTATTGGACCACGAACCGTGAAGGCTAAACTGGACTTCCTGGTAGCCGATACTTAATGAAAAACTGTCAAAATATCTAGGTAATTAAAGAAGTTGTAAATTATCTTTTTGCAGCACTAGGTCTATTGTTGTTACGATCGAATGTCGACTGAAAGTCCTTGATTTTAAGAACGAATGTTTGTTTGGTTTTATAATAATTATTATTGTAGCTGCATTTGTTACTTTGTTTTATTTTATGCTTCTTTTCCGTTTTCCTTATTGCAATTTATTATTGTGACCGCAGTATTTATCTGCTGTTCGAGTATACATGCAGACTGTTAAGAAATATCAGACTGCAAAAATTGTGTTTCCCTAAGGAAAAATCGGTGGAATAACAAAATGACACTCGGAAGCAATAAATCCGGGTCATTATTAAACCTTAATATCTCGGAAACTAAGAATGTTAGCTTAATCAAAAAAAAAAATTTATAGACTATTTAATACTACTCAAATAAAATTAATATAACTTCTTAGTTACTTTTTTTTACCTAATAAAGACACATAAATTAAAAATGCGTAAATTTTATAGCCGTTTTTTTTAAATATTCAATTTTTCACGCTTTTATCATTTTCTCACATTTTAATACTTTGTATTAGCTCCGTGTATTGTTAATACAGATGTCATGCGATTCGGTATATGGCACGATGTTGGGGAATATTTTCGCATTCAATTCTCAGCTCATTCGCTCAATTTTCATCTCTGTAGCGACTGCAAAGTGGTTTCGGTGTGCTGTTCACAGCAACACATAACCGACAAGTATTTAAACTATGATAACATCGACTTTCAAGCACCGATGCTTTACTATCAAGAGACAAAAGCTATAACACAAGCTTCACGGTTCTTTACGAAACACTTGGATACAATACATAAGTATTATTTGGGTCGGTATAACAAACAAAAGAAACGTTCAATTAATGTTTCAATGTTGTAATTGTAAGATTGATGTGTAGACAAAGGTGTGGACGTATGGGTGATGACTCCTAGGATATGTCAGTCAAATGTCAATGATAATGTCTGATGTGCCCGATAAGATAAAGTGGATGCATTTTATGGAAATGTAGCCATGATTAAGGTTGTTTTTTTTTTATCAATGTTTGTAGGAATGTTTTCTTTGGCATAGATCTCGAACTTACTGACTGACTTGCACTCAGACACCCTCAGCAAACAGAAATCTGTTTTCTTTTAACTTAATAGATCTTGAACATAATTGTTAAGTGTATGAGTAATCAAGATCAAGTTCATTTAATGTAGAAATAAAACTATCCTTTTCATTGTTTAATTTTAATTTTAGTGTTTACTGTCAGCTCGTAGTTCTCTGTATTCTTGTTATTGTATATGCTGTGTTTACCTATAAGTAGTTTTTACACTGTTACATTTTAAACTGTCCTAGTATAATATCATGATTGAAGTGTTAACAACTGTTGGTAAACCTATTAAAATAAAATAAAATAAAATTACGGCGAAATCAAGAAGAAAACCTGGATAGACTCAAGACTGTCACTATAACCCATGGTCATATTTTCGGACTTTAAATGTTGCAGCCAGGGACACAGATATAATTCTGCTGTAGGTCCTCTGAAGGAATTCACAATGGAAGCATTGCATAAAATATGTTACACAGAATAGTGCGATAGGACAAAATGTTAAGAACTTACTTATAATTAGAATAGATTGTAACTAGATTAGATTGTATGTTGTTAGATTAAGTTATAAGATACAACACTTTTGCATTAGGATAGTTTCTGTAAAAATTGTCGTAAGTTGGTAAAAAAAAAAAAAAAAAAAACATCTTTTCTGGTATTTCTTCTCCACTCTCACGTGTTGAACGAGAGATAGTAAGAAATGAGAAAATCTTTTATAATCCTGCTTGTTGAGTATGCGGCTTATTGTTAAAATTACTTACGCGATTTCGTCTTCTCCATATAATTCAATCAATTCAGCAGTGTAATCACGATACACGCTCGTAATCGGAATCGATTTAATTTTGATAGTTCAAGAATATTCATTGCGTTGTTCAAACTGTCGAACGGACAGATTTTAAAAGCACACTGCGCAATGTACATTTTTTAACTGTCAATTGAATCGATTTCAATTATGCGTTTATTTCGTGATTACCCTGCAGGCTATTGCAGTTCATAACACCAAAATATCTCCCTTTTGATAAGCTACCTTGTTTTTGACAGTTTAGTTTGTCGGTTCTTATAACCGGCTTTCACAAAACCCTGCCACCGTGTGAATTTACGTGCAACTGATGTAGTATTTTCACATCTTGTCAGAAAAAGGAAACGCTAGCAGCTACAACTATACTGCGTTTCAATTTCAAACTAAGTCAAGACCACTCTACTGGTTTGTACTTAACTGTAACTTACCTACAGTAAGTACTGCTTAGGTGTTTGGCAAGTTGTTAGGCTAGTCCACGGGGGCGTAACTTTATAGACGCGTATTCGTCATTATACGCTTGGTGTTCGTCTGCTTGCTGCTTACATACAGAACTACGAAACTGTTGACGGAGCTGCAACATCGCTATCGCGTCGCTTCATGCACGCTTTATGGCACCTATGGTATTAGTGTTATTGTATAAAGGCTGGGACGTTATACCTTCAAGCGCGTATAAGGCCAGATAAATGGAAATGGGAGGTCATTCATAGTAAAACATTTAATGCAATTAGGCAATGTTTGTCCTCAAATCAGGTTCCTGCACATTTCGATGGGAATGCCAAAATTATTTTTGCAGTATCACCCAGTGGTTTAGGAGCATCTTTATCGCAGATAGGTTCTGAGTTGACGGAGTACATCACACATACTATTGAGAACTTCAATTTTTATAGTTTTGACATTATTGTCAAAACTGGATAAAATCCCAAAGTAAGATATTTTTTATCGCAGGACTACGCGCGTCGGTCCATTTGACAGTGAATTTGGCTGATCGATCGTTATTATTTGTTTATTGTGACGATATAATTATAATTATCAACTTGTTATTTTTACTAGGTTTATAAGTACTAAAATCTATACCCTTTATGTACCTATTATGTGTTATCGTGGTCGTCCGTAGCATCACAACGGTCTCATCCGAAAACTCGCAGCATATAATTATGTGCTTTGATACCGGCCATAGGCCTCGTGCAGGATTTTTTTCTCTCTCCCTTTTTATCATATTGCAAGTCCGATTTTTTTTTTCTTTCTTTCTTTCTTATAATAACGCCGATATTATCGCAATGCGTCATTGCGATAATATCGCAATAACGCATGATGATGTGTTTTTTGCACACACTGCAACGATAATGCGTCTAAATACAAAATTAACTAAAATAGATAACGCATGCGATATTATCGTCTTATAATAACGCGGCTGTGTGGTCCAGCCTTAAGCCTTAAGCTTTCAATGTCACAAAAGTGCCGTGTCATTGACACTCGCCATTCACTCGATATTATCACGAAGCTTTCTAAGACAATGAGTAATTACTTACATTTTGTCTTCTAAACGAAGATCTAATGGAATATCTACTTCAGTAACTTACCAGTGGTAACTTTTTGTTGAATTCGAATTAATCTTACGTATCTTTATGGTCACATTACATTTGTTACCGGCCTCGCTGTAGATGGAAACCATTCCTGGTGCTCTTGGTGCTAGGGTAAAAGTGCTTTTTTATGGGAATGACAGAATATTAGAAAATATAAGGTATCTTGAAATAAAATCTATTTTTACTACTTTACTCGACATCTGTCCGTATGTCATAACAGGGATCCAGCCATAGAAATAGTACAACTATGTATTATCTCTATGGATCCAGCAGAATATCAGCGTCAGGTGTCAGCCTGGCACATGCTGAGCTGGACACCCATTTGCTACAGCTCACACACCGAATAGTCAAAATGTAATACTCAGGTTACCCACATATTATATTTTTTATTTAATTATTTTTTTCTACTTAGGTAATTTTACACTGTTGCCAACTTAAGAAAAAATCTTCTCAGTCTATGCATCTGTCCTCTTCTTATTACCTATGTCTATCATTCTTGTGTGTCTTGTTTTGTGGAAAATAAATGCTTTATCTTCCTTTCTTTCTTGTCTTATCGTTAATAACTTATTTTTCTTAACAAGCTGTGTTGTTTTTTTTTCCATCAGTAAAGTATTCTTATAGATAAATCTCATAATAATAGTACAGAAGTCACTGTTTTTATATTATAGAGTTGTCTCTGCATGTTTTTGAGATAGTTTCCTCGTCATGTGTGTTTTTACAAAATACAAGTCACATGCATAAGCACGCTGTTGTCTGTCGTGAACTCGTGATGCAATGTCATGGAGAGACTTAAATTCGCGACCGCGTGCATGGAAAGCAGACACTGTATCTAACTAACTAATTTTGGTCGGTAGGAACCATTGTTCTGTTCAAAGTACTTTATGTAAATAAGACTATTTAAAAAGACAGTGGTTATTCCGCGCTGATTTTTTGTGAACAGTAGCTATCGCGACATATTACAATACAATTCAGATTGTTAAACGGTTATACTATGGGGTCAATGACTCTATGTTTTGAGGTAAGCTTCCACTCAGGGATAGGCGAAAGTTTACATAGCTTACACAAATTTGGTGTCACTCAAGGGAGAAGCCAATTTATCAAACAAAAAACATGGGCCCTTTACACGTTAAGCGAATAGAGGCGAACACGAACGAGTGGCGCGCATATTTTGCTTGCACTCATCATGACGGATAGCGGACGAATGATGCCGAACATTGGTGAATGTCAACAAAACCAGGCAAATGTGCCCCCACACGTTCCTGTTCGCCTCAATATGGCCTCCATTCGCCTCTATTCGCCGAACGTGTAGAGGGGCCTTAGTATTCAAAGGCAATGTCGTTTTTACTCACAGTGTTCTTCTGTGTGACATACCTATGCTTAGTGTGCACTGATGATTCCAACTATCCGAAGCCTTACAGAAAGCATATTTTTAATTCTCCTGTGACTTATGTACTGAGTACATATTATATCTAGATCTGTCAAATTCGAGCCACACGCTCGGACTAGCTTCATGGAAAAAACGACTTTGCGGTCTCTATCCGAACCAAGTTATTCGGTTGTAAATAGCAATAACTTGTTTATTTCTAGCTGTTACGGTTTTTCAGTGTTGGGTCGCCATCCTCGATGAAGACGTGGAGGGCTATATTAAATCCAGATTCAGCTAGAGTGCTTGAGAATAACACATAAAGTATTGCTATAAAAACCATATAAGTAGTTTCTTCATAGCATCGCTTAACTATAACTGGAATATTGCCTAGCCCTTGGCACAGTATTTAAGTACTAAATTTGGAAGTCTGCCAGACATTAAGGCGAGCTGTTTGGCACGTTCGCGGGCACTTTGTATTGACTAGCCGCTAGCACGTATCTGGATCCAGTCTCTATGAGCCCTTGTTTTACCATATCGACATTTTTGTTAAACACTGTGGAAAATGAGGTTGAGAACTAGATATGAGGATGACAAAGACAGTAAAAGTACCTATAAGTGTATTTAAAAAAAGACGTAAATAAATATATTCTTTTCTTAGTATAAGTCCATAGATTTATTAATGCTTAATCTATATATTGATACGTGAAGAGAAAACTTTGTACCCCTTTTTAAGAATATTGCGCGCACGGAGGAGTGTGAGATTTGGCATAGTTAAAGTATATGTGGAGAAGGAGTGCAGAAAGCTACAATTTCGGTCGAATTTCGACCACTGGGCGACCACAAGTAATAATAATTTCGTACTTTTCTCAAAGTAAGTAATTCTTTTTGAAAAATAATTGTCTTTAAACCGTGGTATACCTACTTATTAATTATTACGCTTAAGAGGTAGATGAACTGTAGGGTAATTCACGTTAATTGACTAAAGAAGTGCAGTTGCCGCGCAGTTGCAGTAAAATCTTGATCAAAACAACACATTTGGTATTCTTTTAGCTTCAGTGAGATACGCTCACTTCAAGTTCGAGCGTCACTGCAATATAATCGGCGTGTTATGAAATTGCGTGAATTAGCCCTCTGGACTCGTATCTAAAGGATTGGCCCTAAATTATAATAGACCGGGAAATGGGGAAGGAGGGAAGGGATGTGACCTGCAGTGCGACTCAGTTATATGCTTCTAAAAAAGAGATATTTGGTAATCATCATCATTATGGTATATCTAGACACAAATGAATCGATCCTATAACTTAACATGGGATGCAAGAAAATAATCTGCATGAGTGACGCAACCTAAGATCGTCTGGCACACATTGGGCAGTCAGCCTCTGATTGGTTAATCTTTCCACAATGACATGAACTATTCCCATATGATAATTCGTGCAGATACGACGGAAGAAGATTCAAACATAATGCCATCACCATCAACAACTTAGGAACATTATTTTTAGGCGAAAAAATAAAAGGTATTCAAAATCCTAGATATCAGACAGAAGTACCTACTTTAGGAAATGCGCCACTTTTTATAAGATCATAAGCAAAAACCATACCGCGTCGCTTCACAAAATTAAACATTATTTCCACTTCAATGATTCGAGCAATTAAATCAATTAATTAATTTTAATCAGCAGAGTCATTGAGGCGAGGTAGTAAAAATTATTAATGATTCTCACATCGATGATGATGGTACAAAAACTACTGCTAATCATCAGTGGGATGGATGATCAATCATTTATAAACTATGGAACAGCTACTTAATTATGTAAGCAAACGTAGATAAACTGACATCGATTATGTGACAATGTAATGATGTCATTATTTAGAAAAAAAACGCAACAAAAAATAGTGCGTTCGAAAGATAAACTGAATGGGTTTTTGGGGGTTTGGCTAAAGGATCTCTGATGGGTCCATGAAACTGTTCTTATTTCAAATTAACAGCTAAAAGTTTATCAAATTCATATTAATGAGATTTTCAATCCAATCTTTCAAAGTTGTTTGTACAAACTCGTCATTGTTACTCGTTTCATACATTGAATCCTCCTTTTCCTGGAATGTAAACGCTGAAAGGCTTTTTCACGCATTTTGTAGTTCAGCCAAGACATTGAACAATTTCGAAATAGGGTTCCGACCGTGTCAATAAGCAATATTGGTTAAACTTTTAAGTAAATACTGATAACTAATATTTATAATCTACCCAATCCCTTCCGTATCGAATCCCGCATGACATAAGATCCCCCCTTGCAACAGGATACATGAATTAAGAGTATTTGAACACGGTACAAATTGTCGAGGGGTTACTTTTAACCTTTATGGGAATCGGATGTCATATTGACGTACATGTGTCAATGATGACTGAATGTTCGCACGCACAATATCCGCAAAAGAACAAGTAGGTATAGGTACCAGTGGCGAAGAGTCCATACAACCCGATTCCCATCGGCTTCCCTTTAGGAATTCGTTAGTGCATAGACCAACGTCATATTATATTATTTACTCATCCAACTGAAAAAAAAAAAGGCTTGTTATTCAGTTAGATCGAGCTCTTTCAGAAATGACTATACATAAATAGATTACAAGAGACAGTATGGATTTTTGTCTTGCAGCAATTTTTAGAGGGCATTTTTGGGACGGCTTCCCCTTTTAAAACTGTCACCCTTCGCCACTGATAGGTACCTAAGTATATCTAAGCGTAGACCGAGACAAATTGCACTCACGTCACGAGGGCACTATCGCTGTGATTCTTGTAAAGTCAAAGTCAAAGATTTTTATTTCAACTAGGCCTTTGCAGGCACTTTCAAAACGTCGTGATTCTAGGCGCACGGTTCCAAGTGGGTTGGTCCTGGAGAAGATACCGGCAAGAAACTCCATGGATACTCTTTTCATAAATCAAGCTGACTACACAACAAATGTGGGGCCACGGGGGCGGCCCCGGCTAAAATTCGACCTAAGATGTCACTCACTATAGCTTCTACTAAGGGCCATGTTCACGGACAATATAACAGATGTTTAAGATTAAATCAGACGATTACCAATACAAAAATTGATGTTTAAACAACTGATTATGCCCTAATCATCTGTTATGTTGTTGGTGAACTTGGGCTTAAGGCAACTGATCGCAGTCTTAATTGGAAGTCAGCAGTTACCTATTTGTAGAGCATTGCTGAAGAACTAGTATGTATGCAACGGCACATACAATTTTTTTAACTTACGGAATCATGCCTCTACGCAAAACAACAGGCGTAGCGTCACAGATAACCACCATAGAAACGGATTTTATCTACGAAAGAATAAAGAAAATGACAGATAATAAAAATATTTCAACTTTTCGGTAGGATTTGGTAAAATAACTACGTCACTATTTCCCCTTTTTCTACGTAGAAACGCGAGTCTAGATGTCGAGGTAGAAAGAGCTTTGTTTATTCTTGGAAGAATAGAAATGGTAATGCTACGGATGCAGAAGTTAATACTAGAGAAGCTACAACTGTTTATAACTTCCTAAAACTAAGTTACCTACTTCTTAATGTTGCTTGTTATAAAACGTGGTACAGAAAAAGTCGGTTGAATCTCAAATCTAAAAATAACTTTTAATGTGCATTGTTCTAACTTTAACCAGTATTAACAAACACTTCAAATTCATATCTCCAACGACCACTACAGTTAATTAAACCATATAGCACTAAAAGCTACTTAAAACAAACCATAACCAACAGATGATTAATCACACATTACATACACACAGCCCACGTGGTCTTGATACTTGTATGAATGTATGGCTGCATGCAATTAGCCAGTACTGTCTGTGGTACTGTCGTCCCACGGAGAGCGATGACCTAAAACAAGATGGTGTATTTAAGAAATATTCCAAGCGTGACGAACTATTCAATTTAATTAAAATTGGCATAGATATAAATGTAGTGTGCTATTCTGCGGTACGTGTATATCAGTATATTTATTCAGCAAATAGGATCGATAACTCTTTTACACTTTAAGTAAGTACTGTAAAGATTAATTTTAAGGATTGAGTCAACCTTCTTTAATTAAAGGTTGGTTGTAAATAAATATTGAATTTAATATTTTATGAGAGTAGAATGTGTGGACAACGTTAATCGATTGAAAATTGTAATCGACGTTCGGCATGCAAAACAAAATGAAATGAAGAACAAAAAATAATTAAAGTCGGTTCCTCGGTTTACGTCTTTTGTGATCTCCTGAGGTACTCACACCGGTCCTATATATAGTACTACGCTAGATGTCACCAGCGTTTTCTATTTAAATGACCTCTTGAGAAGACCTCTTTTTTTTTATTAAAATGACAGTGGGCAAATTGGCCCAACCAAGGTGCCCTTAAAGTCAACACATAGTACATTTGAAAATTTGAAAATATATTATTTTTTATTCTGGGAGTAAAAAATTGGTCCTGCAGGAAAAGATATTTTGACACGTAAAAAGTTATTTCGTCCATAGAAATTTGCCTATCCTCCTTTTGAATCATATTTTTTTTTAAACACATCTCGTCTTTTTACTTTTCTGGAAGTGACAGCGTACTAGCTTATTTTATTTGTATGGTCTGCGCTTCTACCATTGTTTCGAACCTAGGCTGCCTTTTTTGTAGAAATGTTTTACGATTCTTTTTAATTAACCTTCATTACACCTGAGTTTGGTACTCGTAGTTGTATTCGACAATAAATTTAGAGAAACAATGGTACAAGGCTCGCACTTTCTATAAGGCAAGATGCGTGATTGTTTTCTTACGTATATCCTGAAATAGCTAGGTATTCATGGGCCTTGTAGCCGTTTTTTTTAATTTAAGTAAATGTTCGCTATGCATATAAATATTCCAAACTCTTAGTTCAGCTAGAGCTTTGATTTATTTAAAGTCAACAATACAATATCTACCATACTGTCGATGTCGTAACCATGGTATTGTATTAATTTGTAGTATGATAATATTAGGTACGCATGGGCATGATGATGATGATGATGGCGGGATGAGCTAGACATTTATTTAATGGATTGGCCCCAAATCGCAATGGACCGGGAGAAATGGAAAGAGCGGAGGGAGGCCTTTGCCCTGCAGTGGGACATTACGGGCTTATAATAATAATAATGGGCATGACTATACGTATCAAGCTATATAATATTTTCAGAATTAGCTGACATCTCACTGTACGCAAAGCCTATATAGGATGGCGCAAAATTTTGGAGCATTAAAGACTACCCTTTCTGTTATAGTTAAAGAGCTCTGGCCAGAAATTTAAGGTGAAATTCACCTAAAGTTTCCTAAGACCGGTAGCCACCCTTAATTCCCCACAATTTTGCGCCAGCCTATATACAACGCGAGGTCAGGTTATACTGGAAATGTATAACTTGATATGTAGCCGTGTTTATATCATAAAGTTATTATTAGTGGTAACTAGTAATAATAACTTAATGGTTTATATAAATAGATTCTTATGTGTTTCTTCTAGAATTATCATTATGCCTTTTAGTTCGATTTATTTATGATTATGAAGTTTATATTAAATTTAACTTCTACCTTACCAAGTATTTTGATGAACTTCTCGAATAACATTGTAAGCGAAACTACTCTAATTTCAAACTAATTCATTCCATAGAGAACTGTTATTGAAGTAAACACAGACATGAAAACAATTTACGTAGTTTGATCAAAAAGATGGTTTGTTGAACCAAAACCTTCCATTATTTGTGAGGTCAACCACTTGTACCATGTCATTGCCACTGTAACAGCGTAATGAACTTTATTTTAACCTCTAAACTTTATAGTTAAAATACTTTTTAACTTCAAACCGTCTTTTACTGTAGTTCGATAGATAACAAGCAGATTTTTGTTTAAATTATGTAATTATGAGATCAGCCACTTGGCGGCAATCAAACGCAGTCAGTTTCGAACACAGTCAGTCTCAAACGCAGTCAGTTTCGAACACAGTCAGTCTCAAACACAGTCAGTTTCAAACACAGTCAGTCTCAATTTCATGAAAGAGGAAATAACATAGCTATTCTGTAAGAACATCTCCCATCTCGATTCGAACCTCACTCTTATTGTCGGTTGATACCTATTTGATGAATTGACATACCTAATAATATGATAACGTAATGAAGGTGCTGTGAACATGCTCTAGTCATGTTCACAGCTCCTGATATTAAGTTACACATTCATTATCGTACGTCAATTCGTCAAAATATTTCTTCATGAGAATTTAATTAACCGGAAAAAAACTTTAGGATAAGGAAATATGGAACTGTCGAACAAGCGTGAGGTGACTCCATGAGTGATACCCCCAGGACACAGAAAGAGGTGTTGTTGTTGTTGTTTTCTGTGTTCTATGGTGATACCTGAGATCGTCTGGTGCACCTTGGGCAGTTAGACTCGATACCACCACTGCAGACTGCCTAAACTTTCCACTATGATGCGGCATGCAAAGCGATTCCCATGTCCTAGCACGACAGACGATTTTACATGATTTGCGCTCAGTTTCATCGCCCAGTCAATATGTCGCACATTCGTAGAGTACTTGAGAATAATTGCTAAGTTAATAATTTTTTCTGACCATGCAACCTTGTCCCAATCTAAGTTCAAAGTGCTCAGTGTTACTTACGAGACATTTTTGTATACAAAACAAAAGTTTGGAATAGTACAATACCTATCTGGCGGCTGCTGACAAACACAAAGGACACGGTGTAATGGTACACTGAGCCAAATATTTACTGTAACCTTACTTCCGCGTGTGTTCGCATAATTTGCTTCTCTGCCGAGCACTGGAATTTTAACATTGACGCCTTCGTCCTTCATCTTAACTTCAAACAGATGTGAATATACAAGGTTCTACCTTTGTAGTCTCGATCCCTTTAAGGGGTTATTATACTCATCATTACGAACAACTTTTACTATGGCACAAAACATGAAATCGCGAAAAAAAAAACTTCTGTGCCATCCATTTAGTTGAATTATTTCCATGGGATAGCTGTTTTTTATTTTCCCATTTTATGTCCCATAGTAAAATTTGTATATAAACTACTCATTATAACTAATTAGTTTTATTTTAGAAGCCTTCAACGGCGACGTCGACCGGAACCAGAAAACGGAAAAAATGTAACATAATTAGAACTGTTGAAAAAAAATATGTAATAAGTAATAATCTATATAGGTACATACCTATATTTACTACAAAACTTTCGATATTGCAAAGAAGAGCAACTATCACAAAAAACACGATTTGTAAACTTTTTCACCAACTCCTACCCTGGGATTAAACGAAGGAAGTAAGAAATCAAAGAGTTGAGAACAAAGAATGAACGGTCACAAAACTGTAGTAGTAAATTACTTGGCCATTGAACCCGAAATTCAGCGAAATATCGTAAGAAAAATTATGTCTTTTACAACAAAAGTTACACGAATTTGCTCGTTTAAATAGTGCATATTTATAGTTATTGTAACACTTACTTAATTTAAATAATATATTATAACGTATAAATTATTTATAATGATCGCCGCAATTACCTGCTTAATAATTCTAATAAATACACTACAAGGCATAAAAACGTTTTTCATTTGTTTTTCTGTTTTATTAGTATGACGTCATTATGAACAAATAAAATCATATTTATTGCCTTGTAGTGAACGTATTAGAATAATAACTTGTATTCACTTATTAAATTAGGAATGCTAATCAAGATAGCTTTACACGGAAACTTAACCTAACCAGACGCTTTAGCGCGGTGCGCCTAAGTTGGTGAACATATTGTTCAGTGTTTATCAAGTGAATAGGGTTATTATTCTAATATCTACACTACAGTGGTGACCCGACGTGATTATATAGGTATGTATGTATACATACAATACATACATATTATGTCACTACAGCCTCAAACACTCTTAGGGCCGTATTAATAAACCGATCTCAGTTTTGAGTAGGCTCTTAAGTAACCACATAAGATGCTCGAACTATATGTATAGTTCAGCATCTTATATGGTTACTTAAGAGCCTACTCAGAACTGAGATTGGTTTATTAATACGGGCCTAAGCTTCGACTTCGATCAACATTCATCGAAGCTTATATGGCTAGGGGTTTTTCATTCTTGCAAAAGTTTTGACAATTCGAATT
This sequence comes from Allophyes oxyacanthae, assembly GCA_932294325.1. NCBI lineage: Eukaryota > Metazoa > Arthropoda > Insecta > Lepidoptera > Noctuidae > Allophyes > Allophyes oxyacanthae. Next base: position 4,682,192 of record OW028625.1, read on the forward strand.
TCGAACAAATAATCTGCTGTCACAAAATGACGCGACATTCAGAATTATACATGATTCATTAATTTGAAGTCGTTTACAGCTACCTCAATTTTTAAAACATTAAGTTGTGAGTAATTATAGTAATTTCATGGAAAGTAGTGTAATCTCACTTGACTCAAAGTAATTATATTGATAACCATCTTCACAAACAGTTTGCATTATTCTTTCAGTAATTTGATACTTTCGTCTCGTAAACACATTATGAAGATTGAAAGATAAACGACTTTGAACATTTTGGGGGTCAAGGGTGTCACAGAAAACTAAATACCAAGTTTTTATACTGTCTCTAGTTCCATTGCCGTTTCTCTATGATTGACTAACGCTATTAATTACAACAACAAAGCTGTCTTTATAAAAGTAACTTGAACCATCTTGTTTTTCTTTTTGGTTTCTAGGTGCTTCCGAGAATTGGGCATTTATTTTTCAAGAAATTATATGTGTGGGTTGTCCTTTTGTTTCAATGATGACCATATGTTGACAAGTCGGTGTCGTCTGTAACATTAGCTGATACAAATGGCAGTAAATTATTTGTACAAAATAAACAAATGTGTGTGGTCGGCCGAGACAGTTTTTTTATATTTATGTTCTAATGGATTTAAAGAAATAGCCTTTTTGGATAAATTATAATTCTCTATGGACAAAGAAATAATAGATAAGATAAAAAGATGTGCGATAATGACTTATTTTGAGCTTAATGCTAACTTTGAAAGCTACTATTAACCTTTCAGTACCTATGTAAAAATAGTAGCGGCAATTTTTATATTAACTCTCTACATTCTATGAAATTTCTTTTTTTTTCTTCTTGATTCTGAAAATGTATAATTATGTTAATATGTAGCCGTGCGTACAATGTATTCCAAATAAGTGGTAATTATTTTGATTATGCCATTAGCTAAGTGCCAAGTAGAGAGTATTTTCCCCATAATCGTTTGTTCTAGTGACCTATGGGGAAGGCCTCAGTTTAATATTGTATTCTTTCAGACTAATTTAATACTGGTATTTTACTATAATTTTTGAGTAAATTGCTGCACTTCCGAAAGTCATTTCATTGAATGAAATTATTACGATAATAAGCTCAGAAGCTAAATTACAGAAAGTTTTAACAGTTATAAGCTTTTTATGGTTATGCCAATTTTAGGAAATAGTTGTAAAATTATTTCTTTACCGGCTTTTAACTTTCTATGTAATGCCAATAATCATATATCACAGTATGTAATAAACCTTTCTAAAGTACCTATTTAAATTAATCAAAGGAAATGATAAAATTATAGCTTAATTACGACCGACAACGTCCCGTTAACAGTTTGATTAGAGCAAGTGATTAGTCTACGTACAATTGCGTAGGTTGCTATTAAAATGAAACAAGAACATACATACCTACATAAACATGGTATGCATTTGTTTATCCATACCAACTCCTACTTCATATTCATATCTCCTTTTTTTTAAGCGTGGGCACGGAGGTGTGTCAGGTTTGGCAAAGTTAAAGTTTATATGGAGAAGGAGTGCAGAAAGCTAAAATATATAATTTATTAAGTGGTCTAATTTCGACCACTGGGCTAATATTATAAAGAGTTAAGCTTTTATTTTTTGTGTGTTTGTTTGTAATGGATAAACTCAAAAACTACGGGACCGATTTTAAAAATTCTTTCACCAGCAGAATGCTGTATTATCTCTGAGGAACATAAGCTATAATTTATAAAAATATCAGGCGGGCGAATCCGCTGGCGGAAGGTAATAAATAAGGTATTACACATTGAATTTTTTGTCATATGGTTAAGGTCGATGTATTGTCGTACGAATTGTAAACATCTGTTTTTGAAAGTCAAGTCGCGCTCAAATCTACTCTCTAGAAGAAATCGACGCTTGGGCAGGCATCGCGTAAGAGTCATTTAAGTAAGATGGCCAAGCGTCAACTTTTTCAAACACATCAAATAAAACTTAAAAAAGTCAGAATTGAATGAAAAATACAGCTTCATTGTACAATTAAAATAAGATAAAATAATTGACTATATATATAAAGCTCGATTACCACTGACTCACTGACTGACTGACTGACTCATTGACACAATTGTTCTCCCAGAAGGAGCCGTGGGGGGTAAAAGTCATGTATGAGGGTCGTATAGAAGGGGGTCCAGTGAGTCCGGGAAAAATCCGAAATGACCTGAAAGTGGAACCCTGACCGGAACTGCCCTACGGATCTCGAAAATTACAAGTCGCACACCCATAGTGCTGGAACTAAAAATGTCAAGAACCCTGGGCCGTTTGACGAGCCGGTGAAAAAAAGATGGCGTCCATACAAAAAAAGATGGCGGCCATACAAAATTTAAACGCTCACCGTTCCGAAACCGTTGGAGATAGTGGGGGGGTGCTCGACCAAATGTCATAGAGGACGACGGGGGCTTTCCGGTGGGGGTCATAAAAATCCAAGATGGCGGATTCAAAATGGCGGCCAAAAAAAAAAATGGTCCGAGCCGGCTGAAAATTGGCGTCGGGGGGTTTTCGGGGGCACCGATTCATAATCCGGGATCAAATTTTTTTTTCCGCCATTTTCCAATATGGCCGCCATACAAGTGTTCATTTTGGATTTTCACCCAATTGTTCTCCCAGAAGGAGCCGTCGGGGGTAAAAGCGATGTATGGGAGTCGTATAGAGGGGGGTCCTGTGAGCTTAAGAAAAGTCCGAAATGACCTGAAAGTGGAACACTGACCGGAACTGCCCTACGGATCTCGAAAATTACAAGTCGCAGACATACAGTGCTGGAACTAAAAATGTCGAAGACCTTGGGCCGTTTGACGAGCCGATGAAAAAAAGATGGTTTCCATACAAAAAAAATGGCTGCCATACAAAATCAAATATCATATTTATTTTGAGTGATGTTACAAGCTCCACCTAAAAAGCCCTCGCGGGCCGCATGCGGCCCGCGCTCCCGCGCGACCTCTAGTTAAAATTATACAATTCAATGAAAACAATAGATTCTAAGATTTATTTATTTATTATACTCTTTATTGTACACCGGTAATAAATACAGGATTGAGATTGATTGATTTATTTATTTATTTAATGCTTTTCATACCAATATGTACAAAGGCGGTCTTAATACCAAAGGCATTCTCTGCCAGACAACCTTAGGGTGATGCAGAGACAAAAAAATGGTAGATGCACTAGTCATTATTATTAGGTGAGGATAATAATATACCTACTTATGTAGAACCTAAGCAATACAATACACATATACCTACTTACATAACCTACCATAACCAACCTCATAACCTTTACTTATTTATTACAATAAAAACAATTGTTAGTGATTTTTGTCTTTTCTAAGCCAGATAATTAACATTTATTATCTACATACTTCTGATATACCCCTTAATTAATTAACGATGATTAAACGTTATTTAAACCCATACAAGAAGAGAGGCCGTGGGATACTCCCTTCCCATGGAGTACAATAACTTACTTTAACTTTGTTAAATAACTTGGTTATTGTACTCCATGTCCCTTCCACATGGATGACGACTATCCGTAAGGATCTAAAACAAAGTAATATAACTGAGGAATCCGCTCAAAACTTGCCTTGTATTTAGAAAATTTACCAGAAAAGCTGACTCAAAATGACGGGATTAGGCCAAGGAAAAAAGAAGCCAATATTATAACACCTACAGCAAACTTCAGCCCCGCAGCGGAAGTGCCTGCGCGTGACGATAAGAACTCTAACAGAGTCTAACAGATTTGTAGTAGGTATCGGCCGATTATGTATTTATGTATTGTTATCCAACATTTGAAGGCAAATTGCTGTGAAGTGTCAAGGCTGTGATACTGACATTAACCTTGTCTAGGTACCACATTCGGTGTTACGATTGTATCGTTCCATATTCTTTTAAAGTTATTGTTCATAAAGATTTATGTGTTTTGCACAATGTAAATATTTCTTACAATTCCTACTATAAACTAGTACAGAATTGGTCTCGGGTCTTGTGTCCTAATAATTGTTTTCTATGACGAATAAAAATGGCTAGGCCTATTGTACCTAGGGTTGCTAAACATACTGTTAAAAACAGTGTTATACTTTATTTTCCTTTATAATACTGTTTACTGTCGTATAAAAATAAAACACCCAAAATACTGCTTTTGACCACCGTCCCTAAGACCCTGGTATCCATGCTCAGACCATTAAATTATTGGTCTGAGTATCCATGAATATAAATATAAAAATGGTCCATATCTTCTGTCCGTTCCAGTCACCTCGGCATTCACTAAAAGAGTCTTTTCCGTGATTGACTGTGTGGAATGCGAAGTGGCGTGACGACAGGAACAGATATTGTGGCGAAGCTTACGAAGGATTAAAAGATGATGCGAAACTATTTATTTACTGCAAAAAGCTCTTAAAAGTATGTATTTATTGTAACTGTTACTGTTAGCCTGCATCATCCCACTGCTGGGCAAAGGCCTCCCTGAAATATATTTAAAACAATAATAAAATAAAATGCAGATTTTTCTCCTAAGTACGTCTATTTTCTTTCTCCGAGCATAATCCACACCATCAGTGTAAATGATGTACGAGTATCTATCTAATCGCTTCACAAAACGTAATCATATAGTAATAATCTATACTTATAATAATCATTAATAACGGATAATCATCGTGGAGGTTCGGCAGCAGTCGGGTGTCATCGCACGTGGTTAGGAAGCGTTTATCTTCGGCCTTCACGGCGCACGCGCACTAATCTCCCAGCTTCCTGCTCCGGTTGTTACACTGCTCACTTCAGCTTGATAGCTAATGAATACACTTTTTGTTAATATTGCCGGGTTTTAATCAAAAGAAAGATGTATTTCAATTTAGTCTAAGCAATTTGCCAATTATAACTTTTATAGCAATTTGCTTCATGGGGTTCCGTTGTAGGTCAGTGCGATAGTGCGGAACAAAGTGGTCGCCCGGTGGTCGAACATCGAACGTAATTTTAGCTTTCTGCACTCCTTCTCCATACAAACTTTAACTATGCCAAATCCCACACTCCTCCGTGCGCGCAATGTGTTTAAAAAGGGGTACAATTACAAAGCTTTCCCTTCACGTATTAATTTATAGATTCTTTGAAGTTATACTTAGTAATGTAACAGTTGTTAGGTCGATTAGTAGGTAATTGTGCTTACATAAGTAATTGATAACACTAAAGCAGAAACGAGACTTTAAAAACCCAACAAAGCGGAGGATATGTCTTAGTATGTAATATGTCTTTTTCTTGCATTCATCTCTATCAGACGTCATTTCCGGATTCTCATTCTTCATATTCATGTCATGTTTCACACAGTCCATCCATCTTTTCTTTGGTCTCTCTTATCTCTGCTTCTTTGGTATTCTAATTTCTACAAGGAGTTTCTTGCCCGTTCTTCTCCATTGGAAGGTCAACTCTTTGGAACAAGGCAACTACAACTGACTTCATAAGTACCTAAAAAAGGGCTTACGTGAATATATTTGATTTGATTTTTTATCAGGATGATGAAAAAACTTACCATCCGTGTATTCCGCATATTGATAAGGATAACACTAAACTGTAGGTAATTACCACATCCAAGCGTTATTACAATAACACGAACACTTGATAATGCGTAGGCGTTGTAGCGATTCATGGGATAAGTACAATTTAATAGTGGGAAGTTTCCTGCCTGAAACAGCTTTATTATTATTTGTTTGAAGAGGTAGGGTACTAGGCCCCTTTGTCACTGCGACCTGCGAAGATCTATTGTGACGCCTCTTGTATTATTACAGCACTCCCTCTAGCCGTAAGTCAATAATAAAATTGACTATATTCTTGGGGTGGAGGGATTTAATCTCATCTGAATGAAACAGCTTATCGCCCAGAGTAAAATTATTACGGAAAAGATTACCAAAAAATCTCAAAGCATTCGACAATGTTTATTGTTACAGAGAATTTTAACCAATTTTTTGACACTTTCTTTGTACCAATAAACTTAATAAAGGTGACATTGAAGACAAGAGGGCACTTATCGTTTTAATATGCGCAGATAAAAATGAACCTTAAGATCATCAACACGTTCTGAAACAGACCTTACCTTAAATCAAGTCAGATGATCCTAATAATTATAAAGACCACAGTTCCTTGAATTGGTTCACGGAAGCCCGTATAAGAGGCGTTTATTTCTGGGTGTATCATCACGAGGAAATCATCGGAAGACTAATCATTTCCTCATGATTATTTTGTAATTATCTTCTGAGAAGTAGATATAATTTCTTTCAAGGTACTTATTTTATTTTAAAGTTCAAGTTTATGTATCAGTCAGTAGAACAGAACTAATGGTCTGATGGTTGAACTCAAAGGTCAGTAGCCCAATTTTTTTATTGTATAAAATTCATTGCTCAGTGTACCAACTTGTAAAAATTAAACAAAGTCTCGCTCAACTCAAGATGTACTGATTTTTATTCGAGTGTTTTGAGATCATTGGAGTCAATGTTTCTTAGAGCTGTTCATTTATTTTGTCGGCTCAGTTGAGCCGATTAACATAAACTTTTGTATGGGTAAACGTCTATTTTTATTTTAAACATTTGTTATGTTGTTTGTGAACTTGGCCCTTAGTCTTGTATAGATCTGCGTATCTGTGTATCTGCCTGTGGCATCGTATTTTCAAAACGGATGGACCGATTTCAATGCAGTTTTTTTTAATCGAAAGCTAGTTTAATCAGATATAGGTAAGTTTCATGAAAATCTGTTCAGCCTTTCTAGTTGGAGTTGGGGGTTTTTGACGGTTAGGAGGTCAATCAGTAGTTTAATAGAACATTAACTTTATGCTATAAGTCAACTCCTAAAGCGTTTAAAACCGTAGTTACTTAACGAGTTCACCCGAATTTGTCAATTTACCCCCATCAAATATAGGACGGTGATCTAATCATAAATCTACCAAAGTATTATAAACAAGCTTCCATTAATCTTGGTTGCTCTGGTTGCTCAACCGGCTATGCGGGTGTCGCGCAACCTCTTATCACTACTTTCACTGATAACGCCAAATTGCAACATTGTTAGCTACCGCGTCGTAATGTACAGAGATTGATTTATGCAGTTATCTACGAAAAATTACATCTCGGGTTTTTCGTCTCAATAAGAATAAGAATATTTATTTGCTGGAAACATGGTTTTAGGGATGTTACATTGGTTTAGTGCAGCATGTCTCACCGAACAATCGGCATGCAAAACTTACAAAATATTCATGATTTTGAAGAAAGCTCGTTCTCACAAAATATCTAAACAAAGCCAATAAAATAATGATGTCGTTATTACAATGTCAGTGAAGATATAATTATTAATAAAATGTCAAATTGAAAATAAAATAATGTTACATATTATACGAATGAGAAATAAAAATCATACATTAATATTTTTACATGTCATAAATTCTGTAATCGTGTAAAAAAAAAATCCATTAGCCATTTCTTAAGGGCTGGTTTGAAACGTGTAAGCGGCAGTGTCAAGTGTTTTGTTTGATTGTTTATCTGCGGCCTTGACTTGAATCTGATATAAATTATCGCTAATATACAAGATCCAACCTTTTCTATTACCGATTCCTTTAAGGGATTATTGTACTCGTTATTATGAACAACTTTTACTATAGGACCAACCCAGAAATAGCGAAAAAAAAACTACTTTTCCATACAAATAATTCAATATTAGGTTCTCGAATTGTACTCCATGGTTCTCGACTAAATGTATTAAACAGAATCAGATGATGTTTTTTCTCGATTTCACAGTTGGTCCCATAGTAAAAGTTGTTTATAATGATGAATACAATAACCCCTTAAAGGTATCGGGACTAGAAAGGTGGGACCTTGTATACAATCATGATTATTTTACTTATAAATGATGCAGACAATCTATAAAATATGACATTTAAAGAATAAGAATATTTATTTGCTGGAAACATGGTTAAGAAAAATGAAAAAAAGATGATGATGGTAAAGAATATTCTTTAGAAAAATTTACAGATTTATCTGAGATGTAGTAGTGTCTCAAATGCGGGCTCGAAAACAGAATACTAAATAATTCGATTTCTGTGGTTTCGAACCATTCGAATTTACGAATTTTTATACTGAAAACAAGTTTTGAAAAAGGGCTTGACGCTTGAGTGTACCTACATAAAGTTATTTTAAAAACTAATAAACATGAATTTTATTTCATAATAAAGCAGTTACCGGCTATAAAAACAGATTTTGCATAAATTATAGCTCATAACAAGTGCACTATGTATGTTTACTGCTATTTTTTCCTTATTACAAGAGTTATTGCCAATTTGTTTAGGTACCAGTTATCTAAGCTGGATGTCGTTATTTATTCAAATATTCTTGCACAACAAGTACTTGTGTGTTGTACTTAAGTTGCACTTGAGTAATGTCCGTTACATTTACTTTTAATATAACCGTGTTAGAGTTGGCAAACTATTACACATCTTAGTCAAATCTTATGAGTTGTATAACCCGACAAATCTGACTTATGACCTATTGGCTGATAACGGACTGTTTCAGTTACTGAAAAAAAGTGTTTCAGGTATCTAGGCCAAATACGAACCTCATTACAAATGCCAAAATAGGTAATCGAATGCATTATTAATAGATACCTGTATTGTACTTTTAAATTTCACTCATTAGCACAGTTACCAGAAATTGCCCGATTGAGGTTACTCAGTGTATCCTGCGTCAGCTCCGTGTAGTAGGTACTACACGGGGCCATATCAACTTTTCTTATATCATCTTTTCTCTGGCCCCGTTATAAATATGCTGACTTTTGTTTTTCAAGCAGTAGTTAATTTTTAACCCCCGACAAAAAAGAGGGGTTGTTATAAGTTTGTAGTGTGTATCTGTGTCTGTAGCATCGTAACTCCAAAACTGATGGACCGATTTCATTGCTGTTTTTGATAATAGAAAGCAACTTTAATTGGGTATCATCTTAGATATGAATGAAAATCTTTTTAGCCGTTCAAAAGTACCAGCTCTTTTTCTAGTGCGGATCGGGGGTTTTTGACGGTTATTAATAAATTACCAAACTTTTACTGCTGATGACGTCACGACAGACGAGACTGAGAATTTCTGAAGAAAAAAAAACTATGTGAAATGCAAGGCGCGGCGGCGCCATGCTTCGTTAAATGATTAGTTCGCCTTGCACTTTTCCCCTGTGGTCAAGCGTGAGCAAGTAGCATTGTTACTAGTCGTTTGCTTGCCTCATTAGCAACGCCATACTTTCTCAAAACTCTTCATTTAGAATCACCAGTTTTGATATGAGCTCATGTCTACTTAGGGCTATGTTCACCAACAACTTAACAGATGTTTAAAATTAAATCGGCCGATTACCCCATACAAAAATTCAAGTTTAAACGGTTGATTTTGTTCTAATCGTCTGTTATATTCTCGGTGAACTTGGACCTCAGTAAATGTCTGAGAAGTTTTTTATGAGTGTTTGTTTGCGATTTCAACTATGGTGAGATAATCAATATCTAATTTAATATTGGTGTTATCAATACAGACAAATATTGTAAGTTGTCATACGTGATATGTTATGGGCCACCGAGAATTTAACAGATGGTTAAGACAAAAATGGTCCTTTGTATAATAACGAATAAGTTGCGGTTAACCGAACTAATTGTTAAAGTGGTTGTTCGTCAGTTTTTATTCTTGTTTGCATAACTGAGTAAGTGCTGTTGTTTTATTTATTTTATTGACACTACGCGCATTATTACGAGGTTTTTCTCTCTAGAGCCCTGACCACCGGTAGTTTGGACCCTGTTCCCGATGTCGGTGACCTACTACTATTTTATATATATATATATATATATATATATATATTTCTTTTTTATTGTAAAATTATTGAAATATACCTATGTAAAAATAAAGTTTACCACCGCTCAGCAAAGGATAGTATTTACAACTAAATAAAATTGTAATTTATTCGAAACTTTATATGCATTTTTTTATCAACAGGCCTAAGCGCAATTAGCTTTCATTAAATAAATCTATCAAGTTACAACAAAAGTACTCTATTAAATAAGTAAACACAATAATGACACAACGTTTGTGGTTTAACATAAGAAAACTTTCTATAGCTACACGTTACGGTAACGCGTGATGTTATGTTTTACGCAAGTTACGAGCCAGGTGTTATGGAAACCAGAGCAAAAAGTTCACAGATTACACGATGTAATTGCTTAGTATCATTTGAATTGTAAATATGTTATTATATGGACGATCGTAACTAGAGAACTGGCAATTAACTATGTGTAATGTAACGTAATGTAAATAATGAAATACTTTGTCGGTTGGTCGATTAGTTCGATTTATGCCACATTCGCCCCACGCAGTTTCACCTTACATAAAAAAATCTTTGTTCGCAAAACAATTTATTCCTTTTTTGCCTCGAAAACTATTTTATTTATTATTTAAATCCTGTTTTGCCCCATTTTAAATCCCCGACAAAAAAGAGGGGTGTTATAAGTTTGTACTGTGTAGCTGTGTATCTGTGTTATGTCTGTGGCACCGTAGCTCCAAAACGGATAGACCGATTACAATGCATTTTTTTTTCTTGAAAGCTAGTTTTATCGGGTATCATCTTAGCTATTTTTCATGAAAATATGTTCAGCTGTTTAAAAGTTACAGCTCTTTCTAGTTGGAGTCGGGGGTTTTTGACGGTTGCCTCAAAGAATGATTGTCAGGATTAAATCGAATTTACTTTTTAATAGGTACGGACAATTCTTCGTCGCATCATCCTTGCACTTTGAAGAATTATACAAGGTCCTACTTTATTAGTGGAGGTTCTTAATAATATCTAGTATTCATCTTTATGAACAACTTTTACTACGAGAACAAACTTGAAATCGAGAACAAAAAAACTACTGTTCCGTATACATTTAGTCAAGTAATATTGAATTCTTTGAATGGTACCTAAGTACCTACAAGAGTATTTTTACCTAAGTATAACCCCTTAAAAGTTTGTGGGTTTGTACCTATAGAACATCATGTTTCTTGCAAATAAAATTATTTATTCTTTAGAATAGTGTAACTTAACTTTAACTTGTAATAGTTAAGAACAATAATTCTTTTCTGTGATAAATTAATTTTAAAATCACGTTACGTTCATCTTCTGATGTCGCTGACTGTACGCCAAGTGAAACGGTCGAGTGGCACAGGAGTGGTCTCGCTTAACTTAATAATTATCTTTAGTGTGTTAATAAATCGAATTAAAATGATTGAGAATTTAGGACAGTCAATTAAATGCAGGAAATATTAATTGCCAGCTTTTGTTGTCTTTTTGTGTCTGCTTATTTCATTAGCTGTTGCGTGGGTTATGTCTAGAACTCGATTACCTAACGGAATGCTTCATTTATTTTTATAATTATAAGCATCTTTACCTGTATTATTAGACACACTAATAAATCAATGTGAAATCTATGTACGTGAAGAGGAAACTTTGTACCCCTTTTGAAGCATATTGCGCGCACATAGGAGTGTGAGATTTGGCATAGTTAAAGTTTGTATGGAGGAGTGCAGAAAGATTTACCTATATACTTATAATATTTCTTCCGGAAATTTTATATAAATTAATAAGAAAAAAAAGATAAATTGCACCCGCTTGAAGACAGGGCGCCCTCCGCGCGTTGCTAGTATTTGATAAACAAATCACTCAACAGTATAATCCTAGTATCCAGTCTGTCCAGTGTCCATGCACGTCCATGATAATAGTTCAAACAGCACAAAGGAGTCGTCGAATAGGCAAGAGCTATCACATGAGAATTGCTCATGCTGTAAAAGATTACCCAGTCAACAATGGTAAATATCGAGGCTGACTTCCAAGGGTGCGCCAGATGATCTCATGTGTCATCACAGGCTTTTCCCTTGCATCCCATTCTTGCGTTTACAATAAACTAGCAACAAACTTGCATTTGCCAACTTTTCAATAATTAATCGTTCTGCTAACTATCGGAAACAAAAGGTGCAAGGCAGACGTATGGCACGTTCGTTAACAATAATATGATTCTGGGAAGCTCCTTTGTCAATAGTGTGTCCGGAGCCTTACGTCCGGTATTTGCGCCGTCCTGTGTGTGGCCGGTCACGATGTGCATTGGATAATTGGAATGACCATACAATTTATTCAAAAAAGCTTCTTCTCTACATAGTATAAAATAAAGTCACATTCTGCGTCTGTCTGTCTGTCTGTATATCCGCTAACTCCACCTTAACCACGCAACGGATTTTGATGCGGTTTACAGCATCGTTTTGAGAATTTCTTCCGGAAGGTTTATATGTATACAAAATTAATAATGCAAATAAAAAAAAATAAAAAAAAAATATATATATATAATGCTTTCATAATTAATGTATGGATAGTATGGGTCGCTAGTTATGTATAAAATGATTAAGTTTTTTTTTAATATGTGTTTATTTGGTAGAGTATAATTATCTATTATAGAAATATCTAATGAACAATCAATTTTGGGACGTCGGTGTTCGTAAGTTTTGACGGCAATCCCTAATCCCAATAAAGCTCCCGGTGAGCTTTGAGCACTAAAGTATAAAGCTCTTGATAAGCCCCAAATAATGACCTCGTAAATGGGGTGTAAAAATCGACGAAAGGATCAAGCTTTGCTGTTTTGTTATTACAGCGCATAAAGATTGGGATTTAGTACGAGCTTAATTTTAAGTTTCATTTGAAATTAGATATAAATTTTTAAGTAAGTAATACAATTTAACATAAAAAGTTATCTATACCTATATTAATACGTGAAGAGAAAACTTTGTACCCCTTTTTAAACATATTACGAGCCCGGAGAATTGTGGGATTTGGCATAGTTAAAATTTATATGAAGAAGGAGTGCAGAAAGCTAAAATTACAGTCGTATTTCGACCACCGGGCGACCGCTAGTATTTTTTATTTTTTTTTATTCAAAAATACTGAACATTTAAATGCTTGTCTTAAATTACATAGATTACTTTTTATAAAATAAAAGAAGCAGATAAAACCAGTAATTACTGGTTGAGTTGTACACTATTCTTATTCTACACGCTACAGCAGATATGTTTATATATAAAATGTAAATAAGCTCATCGATCAACCCAGGTGCGACACGTCGTTTACAATGTAACATGTTACATGTTCATTACACCTGCTATTTTACGTGTAAGCTTGTTCGTTTTATACTATGTACTTGTTATGTAGGGTCTTTGAGTAATTACGATGTTTACTAAATTAACAGTAATTAACAATTTCGGCTGAGCACCCCCACTAGTTAGATTTTTAATTACGACAAACAAACAAATTTTACCTTTTTACAATATTAGTAGGTAATTAGGTATACAAGGTCCTACCTTACTAGTAACGATCCCTTTAAGGGTTTATTGTACTCATCATTATGAACAACTTTTACTATGGGATTAACACTGAAATCGCGAAACAAAATCAGCTGGTCCGTACATTCAATGGAGTAACAGATTTGTTTTTGCGACTTCAGGGGTGGTCCCATAATAAAAGTTGTTTTAAATAATGACGAGTACAAGAACCTCTTAAAGGGATCGGGACTAGATAGATAGGAGCTTGTAGTTATAGGAACAAGTTGACTTGATTATAGAACAATCCGCATTTAGATATTTGTCTCAATTTTTTTTTTATACGGGTTAAATCACCGATTTCATATTTCTCGTAGTTTTAGATTTACCTCCTCTACCAAGAAAATAAATTAGGATTCTGCTAACGTGCCTTGCGACAGTGTTTCCAGTCCATTTATGTACAGTCGTGCACAGATCTATGTAACATTTATTATTTATAGCGAAGTTTATTTGTATACTGTCTAGAACTACCATAAATGAACTTTTAAGGGATTTAAGTAGTAGTATGTATTTTGAAAAAGTGAAATGACTTTAAAGATAACACTCTTAAATCTCAAATAATTACGTAAACAGCATCATTTACGAGATCGTGAAGGATTTCAAGTCTAAAAAATGTAATCAATTAAATTTAATGTCCATCATTCAATTCTATATTCTGTCTATATTCAATTCCTTTCAGGAAAACCTACCTCTATTATTGCAGCTTCTAACATAAACCAATTAAATAAATTCAATATCGTACTTAGTTTATGGTAGTGCGCTGTTGGGCAAAATCTTTTAAAAAAGGCGGGACATTTATCTAAATTACATTCCCTTTGCTCGTAGTGTTAAAAAAAAGAATAACATTCGTTTTTCAAATTCGCACTTTCAATTTTTATAAGTAACCGTCTCGGTTTATGTACACTGAGAACCGGTACGACAATGGCGGCCACGTCTCGTAAGGGCCGCGTGTGTTTATTTACGAGCGTGCACGTGGCACAACGACCTTCAAGGACGGCCGGTTCACTCCGTGTCCAACTTATTTCTAGGAAAAATACTTTACTTGAATTTTAATATGGATTTTTACATATTTTATTTTGTAAATATAGGCGTTTGTGATCTGCGAGACGTGTTGTGAAAATATGTTGTAGATCGGTTATAGAATCAACCTTTTATACACAATACTTACGTCTTCTTTGTTAGCAAAAATAATGCTAGGAGGAAAAATGGTTTAAAACTTACAATCATCACATAAGTAATGAATAAATGGAGCTTAATGCTAACTGCTGTAAACTCATCATGTTCATCAAAGATTTAGCCTATTATCATAGTTACGTGCAAATTATATTAATTTATCACCCCATTCTTGAATGTGGACGTTTTCACTGCTAAACATGGGTCTCCCAACGACCGCTAGTATGTACAGTCATATTGCCAACTGACATAATATCACCACGCTTGTCAGATTGGTGATCACTGATCACAGTAGTTATTCTTAGCATAGGAGGACTCTGCTGCCCAATTTTAAGACATATTAAGTCCTTAGTCACATTTTACGACATTCACTGCAGGAGGGTTAACACACTCAAAAAGGGAGACAGATAAATTCGGGACAAAACATCTCTTTACCGTTTTCTCCCTGGATTTATTAGTTTTGTCTTCTGTCAAGGAGACAAAGAGGGGAGAAAACGTTTTTGTCCTCAGAAAAATCGGGGTCAAAATCGTCTCATTACCGTTTTATCTCTCGATTTTTTTGTTTTTTCTTCTGTCAAGGAGACAAAGGATGGAGTAAACGGGTTTGTCTGCTCGCCGTGCTGGCCCTGCTGATGGAGAGATTGTGTCCACACGGTTTTCAGTAATTTCTGATGAATTGTAACTTCACACTTAGTAAATTGAAAAATCTGCCCTAAATCTTTATACTTAGGTAGGGCTAAAACATAAGGTACTAGGAGACAGGTAGAAGGCAGAAGGAGTGATGCACTCATTTCCTTTGTTAATACTTTTCAGGTTCATGGGAAACCTTCGAAGCTTCCAATGTAATGCATTATGCAATACATAAATTAAGGTTATAATTTGTAATGGCATTTTGATAATTGTTAAAAGCTCCATTAACTTTGTTCAAAAGCTTGTTCAAAGAAACTACGCCTAAGAGTTAAGTTATAGACAATGATATGATATCATGTCTATTCATAGATCATTGAATAACTATAAAATATATTATTATATTACGAGATACAAAGATGGGCGTGGTTCTTATCTATAGCCATTCTGCTTAATGGACAGAGTCTAATCACTTTGGCCATAAATTTTAGGCAATAAACAAATCAAAACAATGTCACCTGAATTTATTTGCGGTGCGCAGTTACCTGTGGAATTATTTTAATCAATAAGCTTAGTTAAGGATCATTTACATTTGTACGAAATATTTCAAGCCGATTCTATCTTGTTAAGGCAGAACCCCACAGACGTGTTGAAACATATCCTCTTAAAACATATTTTCTCTCTACAATGGTCATTATTTTGAACAACCTCCCATCATCAACCTTAACCTAATGCTAATACGATTGTGCTTTTTCTAAGTAAGAAAAGAAAGAATGAATGAAAATTATATTTATATGACACAGCACAAAAAACACATTAAAAATGATTACAAAAGCAGCCTGTCCCACTTGCGAAAAAAAATCAACTGCAAAGAGTGCTTAACTGTCAATTTCCTCACTACTTAGAACACCAACTTGTTCTATATTGACAAATACGTTGTCCACTCAAGTTTGTGCAACGGACAAGTATGAATAACCCTTTTACAACAAACAAGAATTATGAATATTAAAACAACCTTGGCTGAATGAGTTATATTGTTGTAGTGACATTCTTCAATTGTCATTATTTAATCTGACAGAAGATAAACTTATCAAAAATATAATTTAATTCGACCTTGTTATTTAAAGATCGATCTCATTAAGATATAAAATTTCATAATAAATAATTTAAATTATTAATAGGCGTAACATTTATTTGTGTACCTACCTATTGGTCAGACATCAAATATGTCCACAGTGGCATATTTGTTAAACTGAGGCTATAATTTGAATAATTTTAGTATTCTTCAAAGTTGGTATAACAGCTCAATTATCATAATTGAATGGTACTAACAATACATTTAAACCATATTGATACAGCGGGTCTACCGCGTAACTAAAATTGTAATGAACATCGACATCGGTATTAAACTTCAATACGATCGTGAGAGCCTAAACTTTGAGCTAACTTGTATAAAAATTACCTATCATATAGATGGGACTCCTATCTTCATGATCGGTAAAAAAAATACAAGTTAGCTCAAAGTTTAGGCTCTCACGATCGTATTGAAGTTTAATACCGATGTCGATGTTCATTACAATTTTAGTTACGCGGTAGACCCGCAGGATGTAAGTAACACCGTAATAAAAACTGATACCATGGATTCAGGACATGATTCTGAACCCATCAGCGAAAAAATTAGAGTCGGTTCTATAAGAAAAATTACGATTTTTTTCGCCGCATTTGTAACTAAGCTAAAAAAACTGCTAACAAAATCGTTTTTTTTTTAAAAGACCTAACCTATTTTCTTGCTCTGAGAGGTCCAGAATTATGTTCTGAATCCATGATATCGTTACGATATGTCACCCTGTATAAATCTAATTATAACTTGTGTAACTGTAATGTTTCAAAGCATCAACATACCAGACCGTCCATTAACAATCATGGGCTTCGTAGTACACTACACTAAAATGAATAGTCGTGAGTGGTGATCGTTGTATGTTGGTTATTACCATACTGCTGAGTGCTGGTCATCCTCTTGGATAATCCGTAAATCGGTTTTACTCAAAAAAAGAAGGTTCTGAATATGAAAAGTATGGAAACACACAGAAAAGTAGTTTGCTAAAATTGGCCTAGAAATTAAAGACCTTAAGAAACCACTTACATACTTACACATAAACAAGTAGAAATAACTATCAATAAAAAGTAAAACAATGCCAAGTTAATAATAAATACTTATTCCATAATCTTACACAGCATGACAATAATTCAACTGATCGCTGGCCTAATTTCAATAACACCGCCTAACGACCTAACCGCGTACGCAATCAAACACGCCCGATATACTAAGAATTCCGTTCAACTTATGTATTATGGAAACCACAATAATGATTTTCAAGTCCCAGTTTTCGAATGTCCCAGTGTAACGGGGCCTTAATGACATAATAACAGTGGAGCCGCCGTCGCGTGTGTAATTGCCCTAACTCAGGCGTCGGGGCAGAACATGCTTGGATTTATAGAGTTTGGAATAGAAGTCAATTCAATTCAATTCAATTCTTTATTGCATATCACAAGTATAAGTATGTATTATTTAGTTTCGGTAAGTATATTTAACAATATTAGCATAACGCTTTATCAAAAAATATTTGGCCGTGTGTTACCTGGTAAAAAATAGACCCCCCGTTTTTTGGCTGGGGTGCCGCCATGGCGCATGCCGCTGCAAACGCTTGGAGAATACAAAGACGCATAGACTGCTCCTCATTACAGTGAACGTTTACAAGCTGAATCTTGAATTCTTAAAATAAGTTTGACTTAATTAAAAATTTTTATATCACTGTAAGCGCTTGAAACAGGTATATCTATGGCTTAAAACTTCTTATACTCTCAAAAGTTAAATAGGCTGTGAAATTATTCACAAGGCTACAAATACCCACCACTTCTATTCCACGTTTGTTCATTCCAGAACAAATCACAGAACATTTCGCGTGACGATTTGGGGACCGAGCGACCGACACCGGTCGGGAGACGGGACAGTAATTCTATGTAATTCGGCCGCACATTAGTACCACCATCCACACAACCGAACGTAATCTAGTGTTGTATTGTATTGTGTGAACTAGGAAGTATGTAACTGTTCCTCAAATGTAGGTAATGTATGAAATCTGTTGTGACTCTTTCTTTGGTAACAAGTGCCTTGCTTGTTATTTATTATTTTGCTATAATGCTGTATACTGTTACCTGCCGGTGACACAGTCTTATCAATTCTAATGTGCCAATAGGTCACTCAAATTACACATGGAGGATTCATTCATCGAACATCGTGGGGGACTCGCAAACAGCCTTTTGACTACGTATTTACTTTACGATTCTTGAAGGGTTCTGCTGAAATTAGTCACATCTATCCTATCTAAAATTTAGGATGTTATCCTACGGATAGGCAGCAATATCTATGCAGCATCGTGTCGTCAGCATTTTGACCACTGTGCATTGATATTATTATGAACTTGATAAAAAATGCTTGACGGTTGTAGACCAAAGAGCGTGGCGACGGTGGGTCATTTTCGGCACTTGGTGGAGGACTTCAGGAACTCTTTAAGACCGCGCCGAAGCTCACCACGGTACCTCACCTGATAGGTTACATGTCGGAGGGGAGACTGTAAAGAGGTCCTGCCAGGCACGCCCCGCAGGAAACTCCCCCCCATGAGCAGTGCACGGCAACACATTTAAGACCAAAGGGGCTCCAGCCAGCTACGGGTAAAAACGCCCCTTAAAGAGACTCAGGCCTCGAGATTGCTGGGGGGACAATAAGAGGGCACTTGCTGAGCAAGGGTCAGGGTGAAGAGTTCTGTATGTGTACCCACGGTTTTCTTTTATCCAACATAAGATGTACCTAGTAACTAAATACGTGACTGCCTTATTGTCAGTACGCATTGATCATGGATTAAGTAAGTTCAAGACATAACATAAGTCACGGGAGAAAGTTCTTATATTATAGATACTAACTTACGCTTTCTAACTACTTTTTTCGTAATAAGTATCATGTCGTACGCTAACTTAATCTCTTTATAAATGGCTGTAAATACCAATTTATTCTAAGCGAAAGTATTTTGACAAGCAAGGTTCAACGACTTTTAAGTTTATGGAAATAATAAAAAAAAAACTTATGTTAATTCTCTATCACTGAGTAAATTATTTATCTCATGTGGTTAGTAGAAACATGGTGTAACATGTGGTCTGTACACTATGCTTTTTGTTGTGAAAAATATCTAAATTATATTGTACCTACGTTGTATGAAGGTACTTACTCAAGTTATTTTAGTGTGATATACTTTGAATAGATTTTAACCAGATTACCTACATTACCAATGATTGAATGCAAAAGATTATTCCCATTTACTTCATTTTTTTTTCCAAACGGCTCCTTTAGGAAATAAAAGTACTGATTGCATAAAAGTTTGTACCTACGTTAACAATGTTTATTTTTTTATTTTGATGAAACTTTAAATTAAGTTCAATATATTATTTTATTAATGTAGGTAAGCCACGAGCGTTTTATTTTGCTGATCATACTTACACAACTTATTTTGGAGCCGATAGGAACATAGTAGGTATTTATTTTATTATTTGTTTATTTTCTTCTCCAGATCTTGGTGTTCTTGGGAATGGGATGAAAATTTTATTACCAAAGAATAATAAATTTGGAAGAACTAGGAATAAGCTAATCCAAATAAGTACAAATCTGAACATTAAATAAATATCCTTAACATTTGTGATCTGGATAATTAAGAAGGAAATAGATAGACAACAATCTCAAAGATAAACAAAAGCTAACACCGAATAGAATATATTATTCAAAAATTCAAATAACGAACACCATGTGCTTCGTCTCCAAACAAACTCACCACAGAGTAGAGACCACGTGTGGATGTTTTTGCCGACGTTTTTGTTTCACATTCCATCTCCAACCGTTTCGAAAAAAAAAAAAAACGATTGTCTCATTGTAATCGAGATCACGTACGTAGGCGACCCAAGGACAATTTCGACGTGTCTCTCTGCTTATTATGTATTATAATTTTGAGTTTTTATTGCAGATATGCGTATTACATTAGTAACGAGTTTGACGCTGTATTTTTAGCTTTGTTTTTCTGCAAGAGTTTGGCTGGCGTGAAATCGTAAGGGAATATGCTGGAAATATTTTAGGTTTACGCTTGGAACAATATAAGTATAATATAACAATATACCTAAATTTTGAAAATAAACTGTGACCTAGTTTTATCCTCTACTGAACTTAGTAACTGTAGGGTTCTGTAGCTCTGGTGATTGTGTATGTACCGAGAATCATTATGTGTAGGAGAATACCATTTCTGACATTTATGACATTGATATAGATCGGAACTATAAGAACATTTTCAATTACGAGAATTGAGCTTCAGGTGTATACTCTATAAGCCCATATAAACCTAGTGGCAACATACTTCTCTTCGTTCCTAGAAAGAAAGAAAGAAAGAAAGAATAAATAAATATTTCCGCCAGCGCGGCGTCTCAATAATCACATTGAATTTCAATTAAAAGTTCTCCATTATAAAAAATATAAAAATGTTATTCAAAGTTTATTTTTTAACTTAAAGTTACGAATGCAGTTTATTTTCATTATATCATAATTTTTATTTTAAACCTTGTAGTCCCTGCACCGAACAAAAAAGTCCTAGTGGTCCTTGGTCAAAAAAAGGTTGGGAACCACTGATATACGGGATGGTCGATTCTTACAAGTAATGAATTAGGCATAGAGCCCACGACACATCAAGTAAATAATAAATCTTGCCCGTAAATATTTTAAACACTTGTAAAGCAATGACCTGTATAAACTGATACAACCTAGTGATCCATATTTTCCGCTGCTTCGCTCATTCATGGTTCACGGTTGAACATTAACCTTGTCTATACTTTTCTATTGTACGTGCAATGTCATCTGATGATCATGGCGCTCGGACGTGTTGCTTGTCACGCTTACTAGCCAATGATAGGAGTTATTACTTTTATATTAGATATGACTTCCTCCTATAGGTAATAAACTAGCCGTTTATTCAACAACTGGATAAATATCAAATAAGTTATTCCTCTGATAAAGTCAAACTGTTCCAATTAAAATTAACAGCAATTTTATTTCTGGCACTTGACTTATTTTTATAAAAAAAATATCCTTAGGATTTGTATTGTGGATACAGTTTACAAACATACATTAAATCAACATGCAAACACACCCGAACCCGGAACAACTATGTATAGGCCATAAAGACATTCGTTCCTCACGCGGATCGAACCCACGGCACGTAATGCAGAAAACCAATAGTTTAGTCACTCTGCCAACAGTGCCATCAAATTTTGTTTTAATGATAAGCTTGTCAGTCTCAAATCAAAGAGAATTCCCTTGACCTGCAAACAGTAACTAAAGCATTCTTAGTGTAATTATACGTAAGTAGTGTAGGATTCCATTAGGGTAAATTCAACTGGTAAAATAAATAATAATATATTATTTCTTGATAATATACAAATGAAATTACAGGATATTATCCCAGAATCCACCAACCAACCCGAACCCAGTAGGGCCCGTGCCCAGCAGTGGCACAGAATTGGGCTGAACTACAAGGGATACCTACTCATGAATTGTAAGTTCACACAGACGCACACACAGATTTACATTCCTTTATCTATACTACTACAACGAATCCAGTAAGGATATAAAGCAGTAGGCACAGAACACAGAATGAGAAATGTTATTTATAAATGACAATAAACCGCGGGAGACCAAATAAGATAAATCGATTAAAAGCGTTGACAGTTACCAGTTTAAAATCAGCATAAAAAGGATAGTCTACACAGCACAATAGCTTCCATGCGACAAAATTATTCTATTCTAGACACGTAATTAAAAACGAATAAATTTCCTTTTTTTAAAACGACAACACCAACTCCTTTGTCGAATAAATTTCAATTTCACTCAACAAAGGCTGCAAACAAAGTTGCCTTTGCCTGTTCACTTTCAACAAAAGCGAGATTAAAGACAGTTCTTAATTAACGAGTCGACGGGCTCGGTTTAACTTGACATTACAAAGGGGTTAACAGTCACGTCTGCTCCTGGGCAATTGGTGTGACAGACAAACAAACAGGCCAGACAGAATAAGACTAAAGGGTCTGTTGCGTTTGATTAATTACTGATGCGGAGGCTGATCTTTCTATTTGAGGACGGCGGCGGCGGTATTCTACAAGAGGATTATATTCTGAATAATTTTGTAGAAGTAGGTATGTAAAACGACGAAGCGCTTCGAGAAAAGGTAGGTAGTGCCCTTGCGTTTCGCTTGTCTCGTCTTGGCCGATACTACCGTGCCCTCATAATCTCTTTCCCGAAAGAGATGGCAGACGGGACGAGCTAGACACATTCAACAAGGACTGGTCATCATTGGCACATGATCGAACAGCATGGAAATCAAGGTCCCGGCTTTTGCAAAGCAGTGGGATGATACAGGCTAACAGTAACAGTATGTGTAATAATAATAAATAAATCTATTGCAAGTATCAAGACTCAGAGTATCAGTTACAGTTTACTTATAATCTATGTAATACATTGAATTGCCAGCCCTTTCAGATTCTTTATTTTGCTGACTTAGGGATTTAATTAAGACCCTAGCCGCCTCTATGTCTAGCGCCACTTTAAGCGGCTTTGACTATACAGCATAGTAGGTCCAATTTCAGAGTTTATATTCAAGTCGATGACTTCACACTTTTAAATCCAAACTCACAATAAAATCGAGAATGATTATGTTCTGATTTTCCTGTAACTTCGGTACCTATTGAGTGGGAATCGGAATTTGTATTTAAATAGCCTTTGAGATTCAAATGTTTACCAGTGAATTTCACACAAGTCACTTAGCAGTGCCAAAATTTGTGGAAATGCTACATTCAAAATATTAAACAGACTCTCTAGTATAAAGCAAATGTGGTTAGACAGGAGAGTTGTTTTGAAAATATGTCATGTGATTTATATGTTTGAAACCAGCAACGACGTAGCTCTGTGTCTCTGAAAATCCAGCGAAGCTTATTTGTAAAATTCTGTAAGTTGTGGATTTATCAGCAAACCATTGCAAAGATAAACAGACGCAATGAAGGTTCGCAGATTGGACGACGAATAGTAGTCTATTCGTCGTCCAATCTGCAATTTATCTTATTTATTGCGAAACTGACTGACTCAAGTCTGGGTCGTTAGGTAGAGAAGACGTCTATGTAAGACTACACTAACTAACTAGTCTTCACTGTAGTGAACGCTCGCTCTTAGACAATATCCAGCAGTTTAGGAATTAATCTGGCGAGACCATAGAATATTTTCGCTTCCATCCTAAATCTATGGGCGAGACAGACAATACATTGCGGTCGGTAGCTTTATAACATGAGTGAGCTCTACGCTATAACTTCTATGTAGCTCATTAGTTCTTTTAAACTTTAATTTATTATTATCAAAGAAGTAAACAATTGTATAAATAAAGTAAGTTGAAATAAAAATCTTTGACTTTGACTTTGACTTTGAATCATGGCTTTTACTGGTACTTCATTACAACATTCGAAACAGTGGGTATCATTAATGATTCACTAACACTTGTCGTCCATTAAATTATAAAATAAATAGACTAAAATTGATTAAATGTTACCAAGTGGCGCTGGTACAGAATAATGACTAACGTAAGATACGCAGTCTAAAAATATGTCTACGCGTGGACCGTCCCAGTCGGTCCTCTCCAGCATGGCTGGACTTTGAAATCCAAGACTAAGCTATACAAGCTTTTTTACACGATACATTACCAAGTTTCTCTACACTCGTCTACGTTCTCTCAGTGGTCAACAAGCGATGTACATGCATCATTTTGTAAACAACGTGTCAATTTAATTGTTTTTCAGTATTGGTTCGTATCAGTGGCCTAAATGTGTCACGCTGTGACTCAAGCCAACTGTCGCTGTTTGAAATGGTTTTCACAATGCAGATTTACAAAATATCTGTAGTATTTTTGCGCATGCACATGGCGTGTGTGTCACACACGATCTTTTCTTTTGGAAGGCATAAATAAACTGACTTTTAGTTTTATTAAACTCTTGGTTTATTTGGAAAGATAAATTAAAAAGTGATGATAAGCAGGCGGTTTGTGATGGTCAGCCAATCTTTTGCCACAAATAACGTCGTAGTGGAGGCAAAATTCTGAACTGATGAAATATAACCGAC
The DNA here is from genome assembly GCA_932294325.1 of Allophyes oxyacanthae. Classification (NCBI taxonomy): domain Eukaryota; kingdom Metazoa; phylum Arthropoda; class Insecta; order Lepidoptera; family Noctuidae; genus Allophyes; species Allophyes oxyacanthae. The sequence goes on from OW028625.1 coordinate 4,706,653, forward strand.
GTTCTGTCGACACGAAGAAGTAGAGCCAATCTTCTGCAGTGTAAAAGTCCTGAAACAAGAGAAAAATTAGTAAACCTTAAAAATATCTAGCAAAAAATATAGGAAATATTTAAACAACTAAATAAATGTCCTTTTCATAGACATCGAGTCTCGGTAGCGATAGCCCTGAGATAAGCCCCGAGACTTACAAACAATAAACTTTTACCCTTCCTTTACCCTATTCAAGGAAGGAAAAAACGAAATGTAAATAACACCTACATTACATCTTTTAACTTGTATCGTATACAACAATTATGATTATGAAACATTTCACTTTCTGTGAAATATTTCTTAACATTATTTCTAACAAAAAGAAATGTTTTGATGTTAATCTACTTCAAACTCTTCTTATTTAAGTAGTATTTTTCAATGCCTGGTTTCGTATTTCACCACAAAAGGACATAAATTAAGATTGTTTACACTTTGTCTCAAGGTCAGTTGAATAAAGTGTAAGTTCTAGATGCAACAAAATAATGTTTAAAACATAATGAAGCCATGTATTTGTCACATATTTAACTATACAAGGCCCTACCTTTCTAGTCAGGGGTCATTGTACTCATCACTAAGAACAACTTTTACTATAGGACCAAAGCTGAAATCGCGAAAAATATCAGGTGTTCTAAACATTTAGTCAAGTAATATTGAATTATTTGTATGACACACAGCTGCTTAATTTTCGCAATTTCACAGTTAGTCCCATAGTAAAAGTTGTTATTTTATTTAATTATTTTTATTTTTTAAAACGTTGCCCCTCTCTAGGATGTCTCCTGTATCGAGGGTACAGTTTACAAACATAAATCCCACATGCACACACGCCCAGACCAGGAACAACTATCTATAGATCATACAAATAATTGCTCCGTGCGGGGATGGAACCCGCGGCACGTAGCGTTGAAAGCTAATCGCTTAGCCACTGTGGCAACCGTGTCGTCGTGTTGTGTTAATAATGATGAGTACAATAAGCCCTTATAGGGGTCTGGACTAGAAAGGTTGGATCTGATATAAAATACAGGTGGCATGACTGTTGGCATATAACTTGCAACATCCAAAGGTGAGGCAGTTAATGAAGTCACGTCTAGTGATAATGTGCTGAGCTTAAAGATTGTTATCATGGATAAGTAGCTGGCAGGTTGGCCAATACACACATTATAATACAGGCTGTAATACTTAATCCTTCTCTAATCAAAGTAGTATTACCTAACTGAAGTATTAGAAGTATTTACAGCTTATGGAGTGAATTTTTACAAGAATATACAAGAACATCAATTTTCTTTTAGACACACCTTGCTTTCTTATATTATTTAATATTTAAGAGCCATGAAAAATGTATTTTTGTTTGTTGCATTATTTAATAAGAGGTGTCTTGTAGTTTATCATAGTAATATTATAAAGAGAGAAATCCTGATTGACTGACTGACTGACTGACTGACTGACTGACTGACTTATCATCAACGCACAGCCGAAACTACTGAAGCTAGAGTCACGAAATTTGGAGAGTAGGTCCCTTTTGTATTGTAGGCAAGCAATAAGAAGGGATTTTGGAAAATTCAGCCCCTAAAGGGGGGAAAAAGGGGGTGAAAGTTTGTATGGGAGTCCCTTAATTTTTGAAGTGAGAAAGATAAAAATTGGGATTTAGGCTTTTGGTTACAAACAAAGAAACACGTGATTCTTCGTTTTTGGAAATTCATCCCCTAAAGGGGCGAAATAGGGGTGAAAATTATTTTTGAAGTGTAAAACGTGAATATTGGGATTGTTTTTGAAGTGAGAAACGTGAGAATTGGTGTTTCGGCTTTTGGTTAGAAATAAAGAAACATGTGTTACCGCGTTATTGGAAATTCATCCCCTAAAGGGGCGAAATAGGGGTGAAAATTGTTTTTGAAGTGAGAAACGTGAAACTTGAGATTTAGGCTTTTGGTTACAAATAAAGAAACATGTGTTACCGCGTTTTTGGAAATTCATCCCCTAAAGGGGCGAAATAGGGGTAAAAATTGTTTTTGAAGTTAGAAACGTGAAAATTGATATTTAGGCTTTTGGTTAGAAATAAAGAAACACGTGATACCGCGTTTTTGGAAATTCATCCCCTAAAGGGGCGAAATAGGGGTGAAAATTGTTTTTGCAGTTAGAAACGTGAAAATTGAGATTTAGGCTTTTGGTTAGAAATAAAGAAACACGTGATACCGCGTTTTTGGAAATTCATCCCCTAAAGGGCCAAAATAGGGGTGAAAATTGTTTTTGAAGTGAGAAACGTGAAAATTGAGATTTAGGCTTTTGGTTATAAATAAAGAAACACGTGTTACCGCGTTATTGGAAATTCATCCCCTAAAGGGGCGAAATAGGGGTGAAAATTGTTTTTGAAGTGAGAAACGTGAAAATTGAGATTTAGGCTTTTGGTTACAAAAAAAGAAACACGTATTACCGCGTTTTTGGAAATTCATCCCCTAAAGGGGCGAAATAGGGGTAAAAATTGTTTATGAAGTTAGAAACGTGAAAATTGAGATTTAGGCTTTTGGTTAGGAATAAAGAAACACGTGACACCGCGTTTTTGAAAATTCATCCCCTAAAGGGGCGAAATAGGATCAAAAATTGTTTTTGAAGTGAGAGACGTGAAAATTGAGATTTAGGCTTTTGGTTAGAAATAAAGAAACACGTGATACCGCGTTTTTGGAAATTCATCCCCTAAAGGGCCAAAATAGGGGTGAAAATTGTTTTTGAAGTGAGAAACGTGAAAATTGAGATTTAGGCTTTTGGTTATAAATAAAGAAACACGTGTTACCGCGTTATTGGAAATTCATCCCCTAAAGGGGCGAAATAGGGGTGAAAATTGTTTTTGAAGTGAGAAACGTGAAAATTGAGATTTAGGCTTTTGGTTACAAAAAAACAAACACATATTACCGCGTTTTTGGAAATTCATCCCCTAAAGGGGCGAAATAGGGGTAAAAATTGTTTATGAAGTTAGAAACGTGAAAATTGAGATTTAGGCTTTTGGTTAGAAATAAAGAAACACGTGACACCGCGTTTTTGAAAATTCATCCCCTAAAGGGGCGAAATAGGATCAAAAATTGTTTTTGAAGTGAGAGACGTGAGAATTGGTGTTTCGGCTTTTGGTTAGAAATAAAGAAACACGTGATACCGCGTTTTTGGAAATTCATCCGCTAAAGGGTCGAAATAGGGGTGACAATTATTTTTGAAGTGCGAAACGTGAAAATTGAGATTTAGGCTTTTGATTAGAAATAAAGAAACACGTGTTACCGCGGTTTTGGAAATTCATCCCCTAAAGGGGCGAAATAGGGGTGAAAATTGTTTTTGAAGTGAATGACGTGAAAATTTGTATTTAAGCTTTTGTTTAAAATTAAAAAAAAAATCGGTTTCGTGTTTTTCGAAATTCAACCTCTAAGCGGATGAAATAGTTACATGAGAGTCCGTATTTTTTGAAGCCAAACGATTTGTAAGAGGTCAGGAATTGATGAAAATTAAAAAGTATCTACCGGCTAATTTGTACCCGAACGAAGTCGGGACGGGCCGCTAGTTTAAATAATAAAAAGGTTCATAGACGGAGGCGCCACATAAAACCGATATTTATTCATGCAAACAAAAATAATGTTATTCAAAAATGAACGAAATGAAAAAAGCGTTATAAAATGCCTACTACGAAAAACAATTTATACAAAAAGGAACCAAAATTAAAATTAAAAATATCCGTTAACGAGCATCGATTTATTTTTCTTATCATGAATCAGATCTACGATTCATGAAAGCGTCGAGTTCAATTATTTAAAATTTAAAACTTCCATTGTACTAACACCCACGCAATTAATATAAAGATTTATGTGTATGAGATCATAATCGTCACTAATTATACTCTTTGTAACCAATAAAATTTAATCAACCGGGAAATAGTTTTTTATTCAATGATCCTGTAGATGGGATGCGCTGATAACGAAATGTTTAATTTTCTTTATTGAATCTTTTAGAGATTTAAGGATACCTTAATGTTATTTTTAATTGAATGAGTGTAAGATCTAAAAATAAAAGATTAGTCATAATTTTCACACAAATTCCTTCGTTAAATAGGTAAGTAGGTAATTTTATTGTTTATAAAAAAAGATACTAACTTTTATTTCTTATACGATGTACCAAAGCTGAAACGCAGTATTTATACTATAAAAAAATAAGTGAGTTTGGTTTTATTTATTTATTTCATTTGGAAAACCAACAGCTTATAAAGGAAAATAAATAATAACAGTAAATGTAGCCGATTACCTACACGTTTTCACGAATAGCTACAGTAATTAAAACCCCAGAGACAACAGACAAACACGAATTACGGGTAACATTAGTCTATAAAATAAAATAAATACTTTATAGACTAATGTTACCCGTAATTCGTGTTTGTACTTATTTAATAAGTATGTAGGTATATATTATGTAATAATATGGTATATATGGTATATAATATGGTATGGTATGGTACAGGGTTGGATAAAGACTAATGCTAGTTAAGCACCTGCTTAACTAGCATTAGTCTTTAGAAAAATTATAGTGATTCTTCACGCTGTACATACCTATGTACAGCGTGAAGAATCACTATAATTTTTCTGTTGTTCGGATAAATGGTGAGTATTTTAATATTTCGTTCCCTTTTTCAATTCTTATTGATTATTTCTCGAACAAAGCATGATTCATCTGATTTATTTCTGATTGTTTACGATTGAACGAATTCGAAACTTTTACGGTCAAAGGAAATAAATCAATCATTTGACTTGTTTGTTCAAGAGCTTTAAATACCGCAGAGGTTGTTTCAAGTATAGAAATTTATCAGTCCTTATATTGGGGGCATGGGCAATTTGAATCATAATAAAAGCCTATCGCTATTCACATAATGAGAAGCAGTTTCAGTTGAAACAAATAACGAATAAAATGACTTAATATCGGTATTGTCAGTGGTATTTTTTTAAATTGTCTTCTTCCGCCGACTTTTTATTCTCAGATGGTAAAATTATAATATATATTATATAATTATAATTATATATAATAAATAATCTTTGATTAAATTATATTAAGATATTTTCGCTTCGACAGAATGTTGACAAACCCATAACTTATAACAAAAATATTGCGTTATTCTGTTTTACATAATATCCTCCTGGTATTAAAATTATTCTCAATTCCTTTTCCGTTTAATATGAAATAGAACCCAGATTGCCACTTAGCATTTCGCTCGGCAAGATTAAATATAAAATTCCTTTGCTTGTGGCAAAAAATCTCGTGATAAAAATGACATTTATTTATTTCGAACCTACTTTCTTTACCTTACTTTCTTCCGCGATTTATTATATCAATATCACAATGTCGAAAGCATGAATTGGCAATAATGAAATTTCGCTTTGTGGAGTATGCACTACGCAGTACGCACCCACTGGCGAACTTTTAGAAAGATAGTAGAACAAAAAGTATTGCCACACTTTGATTTATTAGCGAGACGCTTGTTATGAGGGAAAGTGCGGAGTTGTTATATTTCTATATTTTTGTTTGATACACACAGTCACGAGCACAAATATGTGTATATGTAGCGACATTCAAACGTGAATTTTAATTAATTCGAGCACCTCTGCGCCATGGGATTAGCATAGTTTTTATCAGTCACGTGATCCAATTATTTATCTGCAGGGGTAGGACAGCGGGTGAACAAACCTGTTTTCTCCACCCTTGGTCTCCTTGAGAGAGGACAAAACGAAAAATAGAGAAAGAAAACAGTAAAGAGATGGTTTTGTCCCCGATTTTTCTTTCCCCTTTTTTGGCATGCTGTTCCACTATAGTTAGCATTGACCTACAATGGAGATTGGGTTCGCGCTCAAAAGTGTCCGAGCCAAAAGAGTTCCAAAACGAAAAAAGACTTCCAATTGCGCGCTAATCTTTGTTTTGTCAACCGACAGACTACACGTCAAAAATGCCGTATTGTATTGTGAAGTTGAATAGGCTGATAAATTGTCGCAAGTAAAATTATTAAGCTGTTTACTAATGATGATACGGTTTGAATTAGGATGTTATAGTTTTTAGTATTGTGAATATAAACCACATTTTACTTTACGAACAGTTAAAAGCGCTTATTGTTTTGGTCTTCATTGTTGTAGAATTAATAATGACGCTTCCACAAGTGCCATTAGTTAGTAGTGTGATTGATTCCTAATGAAGTCGGTCAGAAAGTCATATTTTTTATGTGCGCATTAATTATGTAGAATTTGGGACAAATCCTAAAGCACGCGTCAAATAATGATCTGTTTAAAAATATCAATCAGCGTATTTTTTTAATATTGTTGATAGACGTAGATAAATGGAAAAAGTCCGAAGTTTCCGATGATTAATAGTCACAATGTAACGCTAACCTACATAAGGCCACGCCTATAATTACAGGGCACGCGTTATTTCGGTCACAGTACAAAATAATTATGATCTAGAACGTTGACCTTTTTTTTTTTTTTTTTATTCAAATTTTTATTGAGGGTTCAGTTCACCGTGGTGACTATGCCAGCCTCGTAAGGTCACTGCGATCGATATTACAGTACCTTAGAATGTAATTGGAGGAACAGATAAAAGAGTTATCAGTGTGGTAAAGGACATTTTTGTCGACACGGTTGGCGCAGTGGCTAAGCGATTAGCTTTCTGCGCTACGTGCCGCGGGTTCGATCCCCGCACGGAACAAATATTTGTATTGATAGTTGTTTAGGTTGTGTGTGTATGTGATATGTATGTTTGTAAACTGTACCCTCGATACAGGAGAAATCCTAGTGATGTTCTTGCTAGTATTAAAAAAAAATACCTTTTTATGTACAGCAAATTAACTTATTTTGTTATGTGAAGTTTTCACACGAGAAGGTCATTCCGACATGGAAAGATTAGGAAGTCAGCGAGATTTATAACGCGGCTTACTGTCCCTAAGTTATTAGGTACTTAAAATATTATTTTATTGTCCAGTGTCAATTTTTTCTATTACGAAGTTCATCCCATAGAGAAATTTATTCAGTTTAATGGTCTGATCCACACCCATAAATATGACCATGTATTTTTTTACACGAGGTAAAAGTTTGTTTGTTTGTTTGTATGTATGTAGGGGGTAATATCTGGTTCTCACTGAAACTACTGAACCTATTCTTAAAATTCTTTCACTAATACTTGTCCGTGCTGAATAAATGTATTTTCTTTCTTTCTTTCTAATAGATAGCTACACTATCCGTGAGTGATATAGCCTATATTTTATTTTAATAAAATAAAATGCGTCGTTGAAACCGCGGGTAAGCAGCTACTTATACATAACTATTACCATTATTTGAGGAGGCTCTTTCCAAATTAACAAAAACACCTAATATCCCGGGAACTAGTGCCTAACTACCATCCAGTACTAGAGTTGAGTTTATTAACAAATTAACTTGCAGAGCTTTACTCGAACTTGACTTTACTCCAAAACGTACCTACTATATTGTGTGCTTTTTTTAAATAATTTGTATTTTTGATTCTTTTTTACGTTTTTTACAGATGGCAAGACGCTGTTCTATCTATAAAAGTAAATTGTTTGCAAAGCGTACTAAATCAACATTCATTCGGAAAATATAATACATTACATACAATCAAGACGCTTCCAACGATATCTCATAATTGTCGAATTATGATAAGTAGTTTAGAAGTTATGAGGGAACAGATGAACATACATACATACCGATCAAACATAATATAACCCTCTACGTAGTCGGGTAAAAATATATATTTTCTTAACTTATCTCTTTTCTGTTTTAAGAATTTAAGTGCATTTTGGAATAGATCTAGCTTCTTTGTCCATCAAGTTATGATAATCCTGGGTAGTTTATTAACTAAATTATTACTCTGAATATTTCAGAAGTTTAAAACTTGTATTCGTGTAGGAACAGTACTTTTAACCAAAGTACTGCCCATTAAATACTTTGTAACATAATGGGGAGAAAGTGCTGTGAGCTTAGCCAGTGTTGTCACTTTCAATGCTTTGTTTCCTTTGCATTTGTTAATGGAAGATACACAAGAAGTGACACATTTAAAGTTCCCTTTGTAGATTTAAGGGTATAATTATATGGGTACCTACGTGATGCTTACAGCAACAGCAGCTATGGATATTGTCCACAAAATTCCATATATTTTCTGAACATCCAACTAAGTTCATACTCAGTATGTATGAGATTTTTCAACATTATCAAAAATGTAAACCTGGTTCAAAACCCGTATAAACCCGTGTCTCAAATTATTTTTATGACCTTACATTGCGTAAGTGCTACTCACATAATTTTGGTTCCATTACAAATATAACAACCGTATCTCACACTTATAACAACTACCAGTATGGCTTACGCTTTAATCTGCTTTAATCCTAATTTATTAACGAAGGGGACATATCTGAATAAGCAACTGGTATTAGTATACTGAAGGACAAATCTTACAACTCTAAAACGGATACTTCAAAAACTATTTTTTATTGGATTTTGAACTTTGCCACCTTGTTATACAGGTTATGTATGATAATTTGGGGTGTCTGGTCATATTGGTAATTTTTTTGTGAATGGAACAAAGTTATTCATCAGTGTTGAAATAAAACTCTGCGGTGGCTATAGACTAACCCTTTAGCGTTGGATGCTTCATGCATAATGATTAATATGTCCCGGAGACACCGAAATATATGTATAAATATTTTTGGACTGACTAACTTGTGTTCAATGCCACGAGACCTTCAGTTACCATATAAAGCTGTCGATGAATTTTAAAACTTTGTCTGTGGTTTCTAAATTAAGCATTCACAAGCTTTGAAAGGATGCCTAAAAATTCACGGCTTATGACTCCTGTCAAGGTTGTAAAGAAAATATTATTTACAAAAGAATATTCTTAATAGGTAGCCTAGCAGTTGAAAGGTTGCCTTCCATGCAGAAGGGTCTGAGATCGAACCCGGCCCGCATTTGTGACATTTCGAATTTATGTGCGGATTAGAATTTGATTATCTATCACTTGCGTTAACGGTGATGGAAAATATTGTGAGGATACCTGCACATCTGAGAGGGCGTCATAATGTTCTCGATGGTCTGGGTAGTCCGCTAACCCGTACTAGGCCAGCGTGGTGTACCTACTAAGGCCTAACCCTTCTCATTCTAAGTAGACGCCCGTGCCCAGTAGTGGGACAGTAATGGGCTGGATTTATTTAATAATAAATAAATATAATAATAATTATATAATATCTTTAACATTTATTTCCAGTTTGTAGCACGGAGACGTAGTCGTACCTGCAAGAAACTTTTGGTTTATCTAACATTTCAGAAATGCAATTTTATTTATATATTAGATTTTGAAAACTAACATAAGTAATCACAGCAAGTGTCATAAAGCCAATTTTCGAGATTCTGCTGCAAAAAGTATCGAGTGTGAACGAACGCTTAAGGCTAAGCATTCTTCGCCGTGGGTGTAATATAACGCTTAGATTTTTTTCAAACTTAAATCCAGTATTTGAAATTCACATAGAGCCACCAGGGGGCCTAAAAAGGCCACATTGAGCAATTCATCTACTGATCTGCATAGTAACTGTCAAACAGATGATTACTGAATATGAACCTTATGCGGATGACATTAAGAGTCGTCAATTAAGTAGATATTTTGACATTCGTAATTCGAATCATATTGTGATTCATCTAAAGCGGCCTTTTTAGCCCCCAAGATCAACGAATTCTTCAATAAAAGACACAAATACTTGCTCCATTTTTATGTTAGACCTTTTTTGCAGTAACTTAAGTTCAAACTTTTATTGCTCTAAACTCTAAAGGTCACAAATTAACATCACCAATAAAATGTAACATTAACGTGAGCATTCCAAAGGGGATGAAAATTTTATGACAACAAAAAATCCACATTCTGACGATTTTTAGAACATGTTTATTGTGTTTATTCCACTATAAAAGGGGACTTCGTTCCCAAGGACATAACTTTTATATTTGGACCTCGCCCCTCACCCGACGGATCACCAGGCACATGGAAGTTCAGTCAGTGTTTCTCAAAAACCAACTTTATTGAACTTAAAACAGGATTAACAATCCTGTGCAGGTGTTCCACAAACATCAAACTGTCACATGTGATAGAGGTCGACAAATCTTTCTCAGAAAACCTAAATCTGAAGATTATTTGTTTAGAAGCAAGATTGATGTTGGTGGAGGTGTGAAGTTCCTAATCGTCAAGTGCCTCTGTTCTAAGAAACGGTAATGATTATTAAAATGAACATTTTTCACGGTTCCTACATTGTTATAATAAACACGTGCATAAAGAGTAACTTGAAACGTTCAGTGTTTGCTTGGAATTAGATGCAGCTGCTGTACAGAGACTCTAGTGTACGTTTCTTTTAAACACTTCGATTTTACGCGACCGCGACCACGTTCATAGGGCCTAGCACGAATGATTTTGCCATATCGTAACATGTTCGTAAGCACGTTTAATCCAAGATATTTTTTAAAAATACATGCAAAATTTTTACATTTTCATGAAACTAGTGTGTATGTTGCGTAAAATTAAACAAAAATGCGATAGAATTATTGTATTTTAATGTGAATGTGAAGAGCTCGGAGTGGGCCAATGGGCACGCAATGTGATCGGTGCGTAAAATTTTGATTGTTACAAGATACTTACACTAGAGCCTCTGAGCTGTTTAAGAATAATAATAGCTAATTTGAGCATTTAATTATAGCACTGTTATACTTTATGGAAACCGTTATGACGTTGACTCCTTCCTTCGCATTTGATTATAACTTCACAATTTTCAAGACAAATAAAAATTTATGAGTATTTAATACTACCTACTAGTTAACAGATTCTATGATAATAAATTTGGCGATAGAAACTCTCTTATGAAAAGAAAAAAAGTAAATTTTAGATTTTATTTTATTCCTTATAGGCAGTTATAGGTATTCATTAACCCTGGAAACGATATTCGATTACAATCAAAAATTTCAATATCCCTATTCGATAAAATACAGTTAGAGTAGCGTATTCTAAAAAAAAACTATAGAAAACAGGTAGCCGATGAAACGCAGCCAAACGATTAGTATCAAAGTTTTTGTTTATATTTTTTGTAGTCTATGGATGATATAAGGTTCGTTATTTTTTTCTTTCTGGAGGACTTATATTGGTAGCCAGTCTCGTATGTCAACATTGATTATTATCTAAAAACCTTATCTGGTGTCAAAAAGACGGATTTCTTTTTTGACATGTTGTATACAAAGTTCAAATAACTGAGTGGTATTTTGGGATCCGTCCCTGCTGAAGTTTGAGACTTTTTTCTTTTTTCTTTACAATTTGACCAACCCAAAGTTATGTAGGTAACTATATTTTATGACTAAAGTTGGGTACATTTGACTACAGTTGTGATAACTCTTCAGTTATTAAAAGAATAACTAACACATTCACATTCAATGATTCAACCCCGCACCACTCAGAATAAATTATAATACAAAATAGACGATTAATAATATTCTATTGTCATTTATCTCATCCTGTCCCAACCGTTAAAATTTGATTACATAACATAATCAAGTTAAATTTTATTTTTCGGTAAATAAATTATTATGTCCAGTGCATTATCATTATAATAGGATAAAATATAGTTAGTCATAAACATCCCATTGTGAGCAGTTAAAGTTTTACGACTTAAAATTTAAGGACAGACGTTAAAAGGTAATAAAATGTTGCCACCCGCTAAACAGATTAAATGTTGCCCTAACAAATATTACTGACAGATGTGCAAAATAAGGATAAAAAATCGTTAAATTTATATTTATGTGAGAAATAATATGGAAAACAGGATTTAAATAAGTACCGGACGCTGATAACAATGTTAACCGTTGTTGATTTTATTATTTTGCAGCTAAATTGGTAACAGGGAAATAAAAGTATCAGCTATAATAATAATGTCGACCTAAATATACGATGATAAAAATTATTTCATATGAGTGCGTCATTAAATTTTACCTTTTCACAAAATTCAATCGTTTCTCATCTATTATAGCTAATATTATTATTTTCAGTAAAACTACTTAAGGTAGGTTACCTACCTAAGCAAACACCCGACTAATCTGTTAAAAATAATAATGATACTCTATTTATTTCTGTCTTTGATTCAGAATTTTGTTTATCCGTCACGAAACAACCATTTAAAATTTACAACACGTCTTTGGTCCGAAAATAAATCATGTTCCTATCTACCTGAATACATCAGTAGCTCATTCTCATTCCAACAAGATAATAGCTTGCTAAAATCCATTTTACACTTCATTGATCTCATATTAATGGTGACACACTTAACACACCCGACGCGACGCCAGCCAACGCGTGATCGCCGCTTCGCCAAAGCCCCACGCGTTGGAACATAACCATAGAACACAGAAAGGATATTGCTCTGGGAATATAACTAATGAGCACGCGTTATTCGAGTCGCGTGGTGTGTTACAAATCTGTTTCCGGCTTCAATGAACGGCCCGTCATGCGTCGGAAGGACGATCTGTCAATAAACCTGCCGAGCTGTACCGTGAAGACTTAAACACGTATCAAATCGGATTCGGATTTAGCCAATGATTACGGAGCAGAAAGATTAATTAGTTTGCATGATTTGCACATAGAACCAAAATAAAAGTCATTAGGATTAAAGAAACGATTAGATGCAAAATGATTTGGCAGTCGTTTGACACTAATTGCAAACTACTAACTGACAATAGTTATCTAATAATATCTAATACTTATGATTTTTTTTTATTTGCGTGTGATTTAGTTTTTATCAAACTATTACAGTTACCAAGAGTAGGCAAGGAAGAAAACGATACCATGTAAGTATCTATGTATAAGGATAGAAAGAAAACATTTATTTGTCCCAGAGGCATGAGACAACATCTTGAAATGATTTAAAATCAAACTACAAAGACTATGCGTGTCTCATGTCTGCGCCGAATAGGGGGCTTACTACGAACTCTTATAGCAGGACAGAAATTGAACTGCCCAGCAGTGGCGAAGGGTGACAGTTTTAAAGGGGAAGCCGGCCCAAAATTGCCCTCTAAAAATTGCTGCAATTAATGCTGCAAGACAAAAATCCATACCGTCTCTTGTAATCTATAATTATATAGTCATGTCTGGAAGAGCTCGACCTAACTGAATAACAAGCCATATTACGTTGGTCTATGCACTAACCAATTCCTAAAGGGAAGCCGATGGGAATCGGGTTGTATGGACTCTTCGCCACTGCTGCCCAGACATTTCTAGTATGAGCTAACCTCGCACTCCAGGCCCCTGCTCAATATTATGCCGGGTACCAGAGTTGCCGAGCGCTGGTTTTCGCCTGAAGCCCTTATAGTGACTCGCGGATATCAATCAGTGTAGAACATAAATAAAAAACAAATATACAGAATAATATTTTATGTAGTGCGCATTTGCAGGGTGATTCCGTATCCGTTCCCAAATGACACACAGTACTACACACAGTAGTATTCACAGTACTAAAATTCAGTCTAAAACAAACTGAAAATTTGATTTAATTATCTAATTAAATCTGTATTATGCGTGTCCCCATACTATTCCAGATACCTATGGAGCAGAATGGGAACAAACTAATAAGTATTTTTAAATAATAATAATTCCTTGGAGTAACTTGGGAAGTAATGTATGAGATTCTTATCTTTTTAGAACAAAATAATGGAGTACTTTGGGAATAAGCCACTAAATCGAATTTCCGTTTTGTTTTAAAATGTATCCCAATACTGTGGTTGCATTTAGGAACAGGGACTGAATCAATCTATAAATTATCCGCACTACATAAAAATATATCCTGTATACATATATCGTAAACAAATTTGAGTTGATTTGATTTTAAGGATGCATGGTGTTGATTGTAATGTAGGTAGGCATTATACCGAGACACTTTATAAAGTCTTTGTGAGTATAATAATCAATTTTAATAGATAACTAATATATGCATTGGCTAAGGCAGTACCAGTAAGTTTATTTGCTCATTCAATTCACAAATCGCAGTAGTCCAACCACAACGGAAGCCGTATTGACCTCCAACGTGGCGATAATTCACCGACAAATACGACGGTGGCGACTGGCGCCATAGATAACATGAACCCCTTTTGTTTTAGATACAGCCAAATGGACTGAAACACGATAATGTTCAGTCTAAATGATGGATGGACAAAAATAGAATATAAGAAATATTTGTACACTTGCACAAGCCGACTGACGCCTTTCACGTTCGGCGCCATATTTTTTTTCGTCGTGAACATAATATGGCGGCGATTGCAATAACAGAAGCATAGACAATAGTGTTTGCGTTTTCTTTTCTCGCATGTTTGTGAACAACGACGCGACGTGCCAAAATTGACACCGGAGACTTTTAGAGCATTGTTCTCAATTGATGAATGGAATGAGCCCATATTGAAATTAATGCGAGCGACGGGGAGCAAGTTTCGTTTAAACTGGTCCAAAAAAGTCTGCAGCAATAATAGTTCACCTAGCAGATTTTTATTTGCAACCGAAACTGGTGTAATCAAACCAAGGCAAGAAAAACTACTTATTACACCATCTAAGAAAAAAATCGTTTGATACCAGTTTTTATTGTAAAATACTAATAGAATTTAACAATACAAAATCGGAAATAGTGTCTTACATTTTTTTGGAGTATTAGGACAATACAAACTAAAATTCTATCGAGGCCTATTTTTTACAGAGGCGAAATTTGCTATGAACCTTGTAAATTAGGTAGATTCATAACAAAATGCCGGAAGCGTGGAAGGGAAAATGGAAACAAATTGATATGAGCAGGAAAAAATGTATGGAAATTCTTGAGTTATCTTATGTTGTAATGTTGTTGTGACGCATTATGTACTTAATTAACAAACTAGCGTAAATAACCAAACTGAAAATTAAAACCATCGACGCATTGAAATGTTAATTAAAATAACAAATACGAAACGATCTATATTCGTAAATTATATGACGTAAATAATAGTTAACAACGCACGTAAATACCTAACTAAAATAAAAATTGAAACATTTGACGAATTGGAATGTTGTGTATGAAATGATTTGAAATATGGGTAAAATAAATGACGTCCGACCTCAAGTCCTATGTCCGTTAGTTTTGAATCATGCAGGAAATAAACAAACAAAGAATTCTATTGACGCAGATTCGGAAATAGGTAGTAATGCGTTCTTCGCATCAAATGCTACCACCGTCATCTGCCTAGCCTTTTCTCAACTTTCTTTTCCATAGGATCTACTATTTGAAACCGCGCATCTAAAGTCTTGACATTTCATAAGTGCCTGTATTTTAATTTTTCTGCTTGTTATCTTTGTTTTTTGTTTCGAGCGTATGGCACCCTGGGTTGCAGCTGAAAACGAGCGTTGGGTAATCAGTATTAACGTACTGACACCCAACATTATGCTGAGCTGCTGGCCCGTTTGGCACTAAACTACTGATTTTATTACCCGACTACGGAGAGGGTTATATGTTTGACCAGTATGTACTCGTATATGTTCATTTTATTTTTATTTTCTGTGTTTTTAGCATGTATGTGCCAATAAACTATATTTCTTTCTGTATTTGGTTTACATGAAATAAAGATCTATTCTATTATTTTTCAACTACTTTGAGTTTAGCTTCCAATCTAACCAGATGCGGCTGAATATCAGTATTTTACATGGAGCGACTGCCATCTGACCTCCGCCTCCCAATTACTAGGAGACGCTGAACCTAAGGCTAATCTTAGGATATTAGTGTCTCCGGTCTCTGATCAGGTCTAAACCAGTTGTCTGACTTTTTGGGCTGCTGACTCCTGTAACGACAGTCATCGTATACGACCATACTATGCTGTATTTTCCTCGCCAGCTCGTAAACAACATGATCAAGCAATAGTTGTATATCAACATTGTCAACTAACCGAAACAAATTATGTACCCAGCGTGATCTTCCGGGTGGACATAACAATGTGTATTTTGTATTATTTCCCATGCAAATAACAAACATAGTTATGTATGCACGGTTTACTCACGAGACTAATACTATAAAATGTACATTATAACTGACCGAATTTTTACACTGCAGATGACAGAACATACGAGATATTAAGATATTAAGCCTGGGTTACACCATCTTCCTTTAACTATAACAAATATCGAATCTTCAGTTAAAGTACAGGTTTAAGCAAATTGCACCATTTGACAATTGTTAGCGAACGTCATAATTTTAACTGTAACCGTTAACCGCCCACGTTTCCGTGGTTAGTTATTGTTAGTGTTAACTATATAAAACTAATGTCGGACGCGCCGTATATGTATAACTTAGGTATATCTATAAAACGTCTTCTCACTTGTCAAACTTTTAACTTTAACTTTTGCATTTTACATGATGGTGCAGCAGTAGATAGTTAAATTCTAGTTAAAGTTAACTTTGACAGTTACAATAACGTAGCCCATGGTGCAACCAACCCTAAGTAATTTCTAACAAACTGTTCGGTCATCCCTGAAATTTCAGATGAAAGAGATAATGACAATAATAACAACGATTTAAAAATGGCTCGTTGCCATTTTTGCTACGTCATGTAATAACGGCTGAAACACTTGTAAAAATTGTTATCTATAACTTCCTAATTCAAATCGCTTCGCTTCGCATTTACTTCGCTCCTAAAGAGCCATAATAATATTTTATGTAAAAATATTTTTATACTCACAACTTAGGTATAGCATAAGCGATCATTTTGCGATTTGTCACGGTCAAGCGACACCCGAGGAGCCTTAGCACAAGGTTAACGTAACCAGACACTCAGGTATCATTAGTCACATCAATAGTTATGTAATGCCTGTAATGCTCATAAAAATAGGTTATTATTCGAGGTTAAAATCACGACAGAATTAGTCCTGTCAAAGCTACGTTACTTCGGTTGCTCGGACCACTTCGTAATTACGATTCATGGTAGTCCCATCCCACGGGACCATTTCTGAAATCGTGAAAAATAATCAGCAGCTGATTGTTTTTCACGATTTCAGGGTCAATCCCGTGTAAATCCACAATACACTGTATCTCGAAAACACCAGTTTTGAGAAAATAAGATATTTTAAACCATATTTTTTATGAAATACAAAAAATACAGTGTCTTTAGGATACTTATATCTTTGGGTCTATGTAGTTTATCGAGAAAATTTTACCATAAATGTATAGAGGACATTAAAAGGAAGCGATTGGGCTCTATTAAGCCAAAACACTGTAACTTGAGTTACAGTGTATTGGATTTACACGTCATCACTCAGTGTTTCTTACAATTGTACCGTTGTGGAGTAACTGTGTATCTATGTATATGCGGTATCCGTCGTAAACCTCGATACAGTAGTTGATGAATTTGAATATGAATTGAAGGGTATTCTATGCCTCTACTGTTTATCTGTAGCTTGTTGTGGCTATTTTAGTTTCTCGAATAAATTGCTGCCGTAAGTAGAAAAATAGTATTATTTTATAATTACCTGTCTCAGACGAATAAAGAAGTACCTACTTCTTTATTGGTCTGAGTTAGCTGTACCCGAAACTTTGCCCACCTGACAATACTTGACCTCAACGAAAAAGTGTCACACTTACAAAATATGATGAGAGATGGGAGATCCGCAAAATAATGCTGTATTTTTTACTTATCGTTCGAAATAACGTAGAATTTTATTATGGGATCACAGAACTGCGCATTGCTTTGCATTTGCTTGGAAGGATTATCATTACTACCCTTGAGACCCATTTGGACCTCAAATAACACGGTAGGTCGCGTTCACGACTTTAATTTAGAATGTCTAATATCGATCATAGTAGTAATTGTTTAATTGAATGTCTCATTCAACCTGTAACAATATTTGATTGATGTGCGTGAAAACAAACAAACATTGTGGCTGACAGACAGCAAAATCAGTAAATGCGGAAATAATGTTCATTTATTTTTATTTTCAGTAGTGTAGTAAAATAAAAAGAAACTACAAACATACCTTGATGTTGTTATGTTTTACTGTTATAGCCGTAAAAGAAGTAAATAGCTTCTGTATTGTTATTTTACATGTTAAATTGTTGAACGTTATATAAACAACTTACATAGTATTTATGTTATTTTATGATTATTGGACGATAAAGATTAGTTCTGATCTCGAATTCAGTCAAGGAAAATTGTATAATAGACACGTAGTGTTTTCCGCGTAAGATACATACAAATTAATAACCAATAGAACTAACGAATGAAAGGGTAACACAGTCAACTGTAACATAGGGGAAAATAACAAAATATCCTGCTTCCATAGATTCATTTTTATCATTACCCTTTCGCAGTGGAAGTCCGGCTTTAGGCTGTTGCTGCTATACACAGGGGCGTATTTACCATAGGGCCAAGGAGGCCATGGCCCGGGGCGGCAGGCAGCGAGGGGCGGTGAGGCCGTAAATATTTACCTTGTGAACAAAAGGTTAATTAATAGGATTTTTTTTTTCATTTATTATTTCACACCACAGGTACCTATGTCCAATAGTAGGTACCTATTACTATTGGACATAGGTACGGTAGGGATCAGAAATGCATGAGCAGTCTCACAAAGCAATAGATTGACGCTAATGGGTTGACTTACGACCTTCTTTTACGACGTAGTTTCTATTTCTATACTATAGACACTCACACACATGCACTGTTGTCTGCAACTGATTGTATTCCATAATTTCAATACAGCTAGTATATCTCAAGCCAGCTAAGTTGATAACGTTCCCTGGTATTCATTAGTGATTGGTGAACTGTAGGTTCAAACCTCACAGGCAGTGATAGTTTTTTTAAAGTTTTAATAATACTCATAAATCTTGAGGCATTTATTCATCAATGTTTAACGTAGTAGTTCGATAATAATAACAGGCCTACCTACCGCGATGTCTCGTTCATATAAAATGAAAAGTTAGCAGGTAGACAACAGAAATATGAATAAATTATTTAGATTTCTGTAAGGTAGACAGATGCAGTTACGACTCAAGTCATTTAGATCGAATAGAACGTTGTTAGTGTTGTTATTATTGGTTAGAATGGTTAGTGATGTGTGATTAAATCTATTAGCGGTGCTCGTAGTTATAATATTCAAAATGCAGGCTAATATAATCGAAGCGAGGGGGGAATATTATTGCACTGTCTAAAAGTGTACGATATGATTATAATACAAATTATATCTAATGAAACCGGACTGACTGTGAGTGTTATTCATGATCTTTAAATAAAACTAAAGAAAAAGATAAATCATTTTAAAGTTTATTTATTTAGATTAATGATAATAATAATGATGAATAATAAATTTATTCTAATAAATATATTCTTATTATTGTTTGGTTTCTTAATTAATATATAGAAGTATAATAAACATGTGTTAAATATATATAGATATAAGTAATATATAGATACGTATAATATATATATATATATATATTATACCATATATATAGTAATCAGTTTTAGTATTTTGCTTATAGATGTTTATTAGTATTTCTTTTTTTTGTTCTAGAGAAATACTATGAGGCGGTGGGTTATTAAGACCATGAATGAGGAAGAAAGTAGCCCTGGTAGTCGATGGTGAACGAATATGAAACAAGTGGTTACATAACAACGAAACATTTTGCATAATTATTCAACATTTCATTACTAACTGTTCGCCATGCACTCCACGCTGAAGGTTTCCATCACTGAAGACCAGCTAAAAACCCTTTTTGACAGAAAGACGTAAACAAGAACAGTTCACACGAAAATAGTTATTTATACTTACTTCAACTGGGACACTACTATATCTTCAGATGAAATAATGTTCAATCTAGCCAAAAGGGAAGACTTCATTTATGGTGTAAGGATAACACACGCTGTAGTGAATAAAACATAGTTATGTGGAAGTATTATATGATAATATGTCATGCTGCCTACTGTGCTCATCGTTTATCCAGCTGAAGAGTTTAGAGATATCTTCTGTCCAGGATAATTGTCCGATTCACCGGGCGAGAACCAAAATGTTATAGTCTTCTACTAAACGTGTCGACACTTACTTGAGTTAATTAATCACTCATGGTTTATTCGTAAGGGGTAAAAGATTTAAATTTGAGGTTTAGTTTCAATCCTCTTTTCGTGAAGAAAACGAATACTTAAACTATAACCTCAATATCTAAATAAGTGTTACCTACTGTATAATGCGTCAACACTTACTTGACTGTATTGAGAACAGCTGTGGAAGTTACAATAAATATTGGTAATTTTAAAATGTTATACCCCTTACTAATAAAAGCTTGTAATTTTTGTTCACTCATTGTCATTTTCATATCAAAGAAAAGAGATTACAATAAACATAACCATATGTTATTTACTGTCTGGTCATCGTTTATAGGTATAATATTTAAGCCATATTACATATAGGTCGTTAGTTCAAGAATTAAAGTTGGTCTAGTTTCAATCCTCTTTTCGTCAAGAAAATGATTAAGCTATAAACTCAATATCTAATAAGTGTAACTGTTTTGTTTTATAAAGATAGCTTAAAGCCCGTCACACACGTAGCTATAATATATATTATAGCAAGACATATTACGATATATTTTCCATAGTAATCGTTTTTTATTTATTTCCTATTTCTGCTTTATTTTATTTTATTTCTATTTCTTATTTGTATTTACTAAGTGCGAGTTTCTAATTACTTATTAAAACTGTATGTGTTACAAAAGATGGATTAAAGTAAGTCTTATAAAAAGGCCCCGTCTCTTTTTGATAAAAGATGTTAGAAAGTGACGTGACCTGGGTTTTATTAGACTTGCTTTGAACCATCTTTTGTAATAACTCGGTGTCCGTATCCGAACACGCTTGTACTTAAATGATAATTTGTTTCGGCACAAACTGACAGTTTTAGGATAATTTTATTGATATTATGCAAGGAATTTCGTTAGCTAACAACAAACGCGCAGTAATTGAGTTTACTGCAACCGTGTGGGTATTCGCAATTGTTCTGCAATTCGAGTGTATTTTAACTGCATTGCCCGTGACTCAGTTTAAAATGTTATAGTTAATTGGCTGATGGATCTTCGCAATTACTTCATTATAGGAGTACTTTGATGTAATTATTTGTAATCTTTGTTGGGATGGTTAAGCACATTTAGGTATATTTACCAATGTAGAATATTACTTTTGTGTTGTTAATTTCTTGTGACTGTTGTAGAATAGAATAGAATAGATCTTTATTTCATGTAAACCAGATACAGGCACTTATGAAATGTCGAGACTCTAGGTGCACGGTTCCAAATAGTAGACCCTACCAAAGAGTAGTAGGGTTCCAAAGAGTAGAGATTGTGTTGTCCTATGTGGAATAAATTATTTTTCTTTCTTTCTTTCTTCTTTCTTTACATTATTTACCTTTATTGGTTATTTTTTCGTCAATTGTCTTTCCTTCATCAGTGTTTTGATGATCCGAAACAAAATTAATCTCTAGGCTACATACATTTGCGCAATTTATAAAAGGAATACTTACCTACTAGCCCTAAGGGAATTAGGAATTATTTATTATTATATTATTAGGAATACTTACTAACCAAGTATTCCTAATGTGCAGCGTAACCATTTTTTTGACGAATTTTATAACTATATATACAGCGTATTGTTTTTTTATTGCGTCATTTATCTCCGACTATTAATTCCAGTTCACTCGCCCTTTTGGATCCCGTAGTCAACTATCAGATTGACGAATAACTCAAAAGCTTGTCAAGAAGAATTTTGATTACCTTATGTTTATAGCAACACTCAGCTTATAAACAAATCTATTAAGGCATATCGGTAATCACAAAACCTACAAATATAGCTATAAATCATTAAACTAAATATCCTCAATGATTACAGGCACCTTGACATGTCACCCAAACATGCTTCACCCACGCCATTCCTTCTTCATCCTAACCCTGTGGGATGGGAAGGCCAACTGCACATGGTATCAATTTATTATCAAAACTGCAAGCCTTTGTAGGCGGCCGACGGAATGCGTCACTGATTGGAAACTATCGGTGGATCGCATGAGACGGGTAATTGTTGGCCTTACGAATTTAATAAATTAATTTTCTGTGGTAAAGGAAAATAACTATAATATCATATTGATTGATATTGATCTATTGAAATAGGTCGAAACTAAATTTTTGACTAATTTCTAGTTCTATGCGAATAAGCTAATAATTTAGTTTTTAATAATAATAGTATTTTTGATTTAGTTACGTATTAATATTAGCACGTTTAGGTACGTTAAACCTTCCCAAAAAGTTAACAACAACCATTCATTTCATTTTTTCATTTTCATTTAATTTTTTTCTATAAAAACATTGCCCCTCACTAGGATTTCTCCTGTATCGAGGGTACAGTTTACAAACATACATGGCACATGCACACACAACCAGACCCGAAACAACTATCTGTAGTTCATACAAATATTTGTTTCGTGCGGGGATCCAACCCGCGGCACGTAGCGCAGAAAGCTAATCGCTTAGCCACTGCGCCAACCGTGTCGTCCATTAATCAACCTCAATTTAATATTAGCTAGCAAAATGTTTATTTCACAGTCGTAAGGGCCCTTTCGGGCTAACATGAACACCGCGACATAATTTCTCGTGCTGAAATTGTTTTTAGTGACATTACCTCGTCTTGTCACGGCGACAAAATTATGTCGTAGGGCGCATCTTAGACTACCTGGCTACGAATAAGCTTTCCTTTTTGGAAGTCATTATGGAGATTAAATAAAGTACATGGCTCCATCAGGTTTTCGAGTATCATTTTGATTTCAACTAAAACATACAAAAAGTTTTAATAAAAGTACGAAAAGCATAAACCAATGAAATAAAAAGAAATACAAAACTCATTACCGGTAACTGGTTGTCTTACCCGACTGAACATCGTATCATTGTCGCTATACTATTGGCGATATTAATATTATTATTGATTGGCAATTAAATCGATCACACAACTGTGCCGATGACGGTCAATGAACTCTCGTACATTCCTCAACAAACTATTAACTCGCGGTTATATTGTATGAGATAACGACGAGTAATTGTTCCTATACTTATTGATAATCTGAAGTTGTTTATGTTATATAATGTTAGCAAGATAACGTTTTCTGTTATAAATAAATACTTACTTAATTGTACAGAACTCGGAACATTGAGCTTTCATGTTCTAAGAGGCAAAGAATTAAATATAATATGCGGTGTCTGTTACCAAAGTTGTGAGGAAATATGTCTTATTTTGAAATATAGCGAAACGAAACGAGTTTATTTTTATAATATTTAGAACTTTGTCAGCAAAGTAGATAGCATTGATTGCCATAACTAGTTGTTAACAACGTTTGTCAAAATGTTATAAAAATTGAAATCACACAACTATAAAGGCGTAATATTATTGGTGCGATTCGTTTTGGTGCTCTAAATAGTATGTCTCTTTAAAATTCCATGTTTTCAACATCAATTTTCAAAAGACTACGGTGAAAAGATGAAAAGTTTATTCAAGATGCCTTAAAATATTTTAGATGACGAAATCCTCAGTAACATTATAGCGGAATTTGCATTTGATACTCAATTAGGTTAACAGCTGGTAATAAACATAAACACAGTGGTTTACGTAATTTACGTCAGTTTATTTTTGTTTCTACCATTTTTTATTTGTCTCAAGCCGCTTACTTTCTTTTGTTAGGTCCCATATCAATCAGTTGACCCCAATGTGGTCAAGCGTACTAGTGCTACAATATTCACTTTACTACCTACTTCAGCGAATAAGCTTGTTTGTAGGTTTTAGAGTCATTAGGAAAACCCTGTGAAATCCTTTGTCTCGTCTATACACTACATTATAGTAACTTTAAGTAGGTACCATCGTTTCCTACCTACGCATCGATTGTTAGGTCCAAGACCTTGAGTTATTGCCCATTGTTGCACTTGCATGAATGTGGCAACTCACATAATTGAGTAGGATCTTCATATCTTCATAAACTGACGACGCGTGGGCTTTCAATAGACATTGGATCACTCATGCGTGTTTTTGATTACCATTTTGTAAATTAAACTTGATGTAAAACAATCATAGTGATATCCAGAAAAAATATATTAATACATGAAGAGAAATCTTTGTACCCCTTTTTAAGCATATTGCGCGCACGGAGGAGTATGAGATTTATATGAAAGAGTGCAGAAAGCTAAAATTGCGGTCGGATTTTCAACACTGGGCGACCGCTAGTTTTTCTAAATCTTAGATCAGTACTGTGTATCTTGTTATTTCTTTCAAACTGGACACAGCTTTCAGAAATGAAGAAATGAAAAGAGACAAAAATACAGAAGATCTTGTAAAAAAATTGTGAAAAGTTTAATCAATCAGTTCATCATTCCATCGCAGTACATTGATATACGAATAACTGAAGACATGGTTACCTTGATGGAATAGATTTAATTAAAAATAATTTTCTCTCTAATAAACAATCATAAACAATAATTACATAAGACACATCAATCATTAAACAACTTACACAACAGAATCTCAACGTTATGCAAAAATCATCTTGATTAGATGATAAAACGCTACTCAGAGAATATATTATCGCTAACATACTAATTTACATGAATAAAAGTAAAATTGCACCAACCCGTCCATCCGGTAGACGGCGCGGCGCCGCACCTGCGCGTGCACACGTACAACTGGTTCCTATTGGCCAATCCGATGACAGTGATGACACGAAATAGAAGAATTCAGAAGGTTTAGTTAAAGGTTAAGGTTTAGGTACTAACAAGGTTATAGCAATTGCTACCCAGTTAAACAACAAAGGTCAGTCATGAATGACCCGGCTGACCCCTCCGTACCTCCATGAGCACGGTAAGCCTCCGCTCTGGCTGCTAAGCGAACATCAATAGAAGGTAGGCACTGCTGAGTGCTGGTAGTCAGGTTTTTTTTATACCACTAAGCTGGCTAACAAGAATATGACCCACCTGATGGTAAGCGGTTACCATACCCTATGGAAGCTTGCAACACCAGGGGCATAACTGGGGCATTGGCAACCCTGCAAAAATCTTTTCACTCGCTCTTTGAAGAACCCCATGCTGTAATCTCTTGGGAAAATTTCGGTGGCGAGCTGATCCCACAACCGTAGCATGCGTGAGACCAATTTGGGTCCCTCTAGGGTATGCGAATGAACTCTAAAAATGTCTACAGTAGTAAGAGCCTAAAAATGCCTACAGCCTGGTCTAACTGGCAAAAAAACAGACATATGAATACTCTAAGGTGATAATAATTCCCCAGAACAAAATCTCACCCACGTAAACGCCGACGGAACGTCAGCATTAGTTCGGTTCTGTTTCGCTTTATCAATACTGTAAGGACTATTTCAGTACAACATTAATGAGTCAGTTTAGTTCAGTTTAGAATTAACCTTCTGTATTTTGTTTCTATGATGATGACCGGTTTCCCGCAGGTATTTTCCCTTTAATGTGGTACAAATGTAAACAGAGCAAGTGACTAATGTTATGGATGGCACTACTTAAGTACTTTCTACGTGTTAGTCGGATGTGTAAGAGTTTGAAGAAAATGTTTATTTCCGTGAATAATTTGTCACGCTTTGCCCTTTTATGGAGTTTGACTGTATCAATACCAACTTTGTGATAGTGCGTGATCTATGATATTAAGCTCAGAGATAATAAGAGAATGCTGATATTTAAATAATAAGTCTGGGATCTATAGAGCGTACTTAGACTTTGCTCAGATTTAGCTTTGAAATTAGGTAATTTCTTTATTGAATTTTAAACTTTGTTTATTAACTTCGTCGATTTTAGCGTATGCTCAGCACATTTGCAACGTAATATGACAAAACATTCCAAATCAAAGTACTATAAGTAAGCTAAGCATTGATAAGCTTAGCAAAGTCTGAGCTAAATCAAAGTACGTATACCATTAATCCCGGCCTTAGACCACTCGGTTGGCCTCGTAGAGGATCGTGTCCCTGAGATTGTGGTTTTGGTGTCGTCTTATGCATAGCATGAGTTGATTTCCATTCAGGTAGATTATGAGACCCAAAAAAAAAAACCTTCAAACAGAATATTTATGCAAATGAACCTTGTGTACCTATCATCGTGACTATGACATTACTTATCATCATCAGATCATTGCTCTGTGTCTGTCAATGTCACAGTGCAATTTGTTAACATTGATTGATGGCTTGATTGATTTCAAATCAATCTTGTTTAAACTTTAAAGTCACGAGAATGTGATCGCAATGATAAGGAGTGTCTACACTTCGACAGGGTTCGTATACATTTATAAATAGCCGACAGTGCAGCTTTTTCATAGTGATATGTCAAAAAATTAGGTAATTAGGACAATTTGTTAGCGACGCACCTGTTTCCAGCAATTAATCGCTCAGCATTGGGTTTTTTTTCTAAATGTTACCTAATTTTGCGAGAAATTTAACTAATCTGTGACAAGTCCGTCTATGCCTATTATAAACACTGAAAAATAAATATATTTAATTACCTTTTGTAAGTTTTGCAAGAAAAATTCTGGTTTATTATGGTATGCCAGGGCAACCCCGGAATAAAAAGCTTCTGATGGAGAAAGATAAGGGCACAATACCCTGGAAAATACATGTTATTATAAATAATTAATCCAGCCCATTACTGTCCCACTGTTAGGCACGGGCCTCTTCTCAGAATAAGAAGGGTTAGTTAAGTTTTAGTCCACCACGCTGACCTGGTGCGATTTGGCGGACTACACACACCATCGAGGACTTTATGAGGCCTTCTCAGTTGTCCAGGTTTCGCCACGATGTTCTCTGACATATAGGTAATCAAATTGCGATTCGCGCATAATTTCAATAAGTTAGAGATGCGGGCCGGTTACGAAGTCAAACCCTCCTGCATGGAAGGCAAGCGTTCAACCGCCATCACTGGTTTTTTTCAATTCTTAATGTCCCGGGATACCCTGATAATAGATTTTCTATTTTGTCTACTTTACGCTACTTGAAGAGTTAAACCAATACCTTCTCGTTTTACGTAATAAGAACATCAAAAACTTTTAATACACAAAATCCGATTCAATCGAGTTGATTAATTAATGAAGTTATTATCTACTAATTAGTCAATTTGAATTAATGATACCTATAAATTTTAGTGAAATTAATTAAATTCGACAAATTATTGTTTCTTTTACGTAATACGCATTTTTACGTAACCAATAAGCTGTGCTATAATAAGTTTTGACGTATTTGTGATCATCTTATAACTTACATGAGTATCACTATACGTTTTTTTTTTCCAATTAGCTTCTGTGAGCTTTCACTTTTTCTATTTTTTATGACTTCCTTTGTTACAATTTAGAATACTGGTTGATTGACATTATTGACAACGATATAATATTGGTGTTATGTGTTCTCAGTCGGTAAAAATAATCGTCTTAAATACCCAGTATCTTCCACAGTTACAGTACCTATGCAGGTTGAAGTTGAATATCCATTATGGGGAACAGGTTATTTGTATTATTATTGTCTTTAAGCGGTTTCTTCATTTCTTCATCTGAGCTAATTGCTGCTTAATGTACCTAGTAATAAAAAAATAAATTAAAAAAATACAGCTTAAAATTCGAATGCCAAAGTTCGAAGCTACAGACAGTGTTCGAAATATGAATTAGGTAAATGGTTTGTAAGTAAATGGGGGAACCAGTCGAACTTCGGTTAATAACGAAGCAACGAAGAAGAATCAATCGCTGCATAGGTATAGTATGAAATAAAGCCGCCCGACATTTGTTTGTTCGCTAAATTATTTGAAAAGCTAAGCGCCTTTGTCATTGCGACCTGCGGAGATCTATTGTTCGCTAAATACTTCTTAACATTAAAAATAATAATCTGTAATAATAATTTTGTACACCAATTTTATTGGTAGGACGTAGAGTTTATTAAGTGTTTTGATTTGATTGACCATAAAACCAATTTTGATGCGGTTATGACCATCATTTTGAGGATTTCTTCCGGGAAGATTTATATAATTATGTATATATAATACTTTCATATTAAAAGAGAAATTGCAACCGTGTGAAGCCGAGAGTTGGTCGCTAGTGTAACTTAAATGAAATTATTCCATTTTAATGTTGATTAACATGTAGAGCTTTGAACTATGCCAGGGCGCCATTTAGCACGTTATAAGACCTGGATGGCTGTA
Source organism: Allophyes oxyacanthae (assembly GCA_932294325.1). Taxonomy (NCBI): domain Eukaryota; kingdom Metazoa; phylum Arthropoda; class Insecta; order Lepidoptera; family Noctuidae; genus Allophyes; species Allophyes oxyacanthae. The sequence goes on from OW028625.1 coordinate 4,734,962, forward strand.
CAGCCAAGCGAGCACGACTGTGGAATCAGTCCAAGCACGTCTGTTAACTTTTGGGACCTTCAGAACGACTGATACTTCTTGCAACAGCTTAGCCAATAAGACAGCTCCACATACCTCTAGTCGTTGAATAGAGACTTGCTTGATCGGCGCTACTCTTGTCTTAGAAGTTACAAGATGAACATGGACGATTCCAGTTTTATCTACAACGCGCATACAGACAGTAGCAGCATAGGCTTCATTAGATGCATCGCTGAATCCGTGGAGTTCTAAGATATCATCTTCTTTCTTGACGTTTATCCATCGTGGAAGTATACCTAAGTAAATATTATTCTGAATTGAACCTCCATTCATATAGCTATATGGTATAGTTCAATATTACTAGAGTATAGAAGATAGTGACCACAAGAGGTCGGTTTACCCGCATTGTGTTACTTGTGGCGGTCTAACAACACAGTGAATAATGTGTTTACTCAAGTAAGCGATAGGACGTTGAAAGTGTCGAGATACCTACCTCTACATAAATTAAGTAGGCATCTCGGTGACATACTTGTTAGGAAACTACATGTACACAATAATATGATCTCCCAGACAATGTGTCCACTTATCAGAGTGTAACTGAATGTTGTTCTGTGATTGTGATCTTCTAGGATGCACCTTGTATTGGTCAGCTTGTAACGTCCATGACAAACTTCTTCAGAGGCAAATCATTATAATCCTATTCTGGTTAGACTGCAATCTGTTTCCAACATTTGGGAAAGGCTGGAATCCTATAAAAAAATGGAATAGACTGAATAGAAGATGTATTTTTTTTTAAACCACATAGTAGGTAGCACGGAAATAAATCATACAAGAAGAGAGTGAGGGAGTTTCCAAGCTGAAGAATAATATTGAATATCTTGTTACGTCTTTACATGATCTGCCACTATCGCTCTAACTTTTGTCCCATAAAACAAAAAAAAACATTGAATCAATTACGACTAGTTTTTGCATGATTAAATATTAATAATACTATAATTATTACAAACTTGCAAAAAATATAAAAGGCTTGCGACCGCCTTTTGCGTTTTTGTTAGTGTCGTTGTTGTTTCTTGTCATATATTTTTTTCAAGGTTACAAGTACAGTACGGTTACAGTACGGTTACAGTACATGTATTTTATACTTTTTTCTATATCCTCTTGGTTTTCGGTATTAAAGTTAAAAGTATTAGACTTAACTTTGCGCACCGCACCACCTACCTCATCTTACTATTTTTTTTATTTTTTATCGTGGTAAAATCCTCAAATGAGTCCTGTCAGACTGTCAGACTTGTACTGACTAAAATCCACGGTGTTCCTTCAATAGCCCTTTACGTTCCGGGGTCACGGTAATGAGATAAGTCCCGCGACCACCTCATCTTACTTAAGAAAATCAAGTGTCTATTCAAAATATACCTTTATACTTTTACCTAAATATACCTTTGTGATGAATTACGAATCTTAGACTATTTACTAAGAGCATGTTTTATTCTCTATAGCTTCCGCCAGCGGCTTCGTCCGCGTGATAACTTTATAAACTATGGCCTATGTTACTCAGTGAAAAGAGCACCCTGCTGGTGAAAGAATTTTTAAAATCGGTCGAGTAGTTTTTTAGAATAGAATAGAATAGAAAGCATTTATTCGATAAAGGACATACATTGTCATTACCTACAAAAAAAAATTAAAATTGAAACAGAGATCACAAAGAAACAAAAAACATTTTTTGTACATACAAAAAATCTCATCTTTTCTCTTTATAATATTAGTTTAGAAAAATAACTTTATGTAAAAGTTTAAAGCCAAACAAGCCTCACTGCCAGTTAGAAACAAAATACAACTTGATCGAAACAAAGTGATCGATCGATCATATCCCGAAGGTCACGGTCATTTTGACAACGCAGCACGCATCCATCTTGTTTTATTAGTTGTATCTAACAATAATGCCGCAGCATGTCGGATTGAAATAACGTTAAAATGTTGTTTCTTTTCATTCTTATATGTCATAAGTGGTAAGATGGATATTAATAATGGACTAAGTACCATATATTGGAGTGACTGAAAAGAATTTCTCTCAGAAGAAAACCTTGCCCCCACTTCGATTTCTCCTGTATCGTGCGTACAGTTTACAAACATACATGTCACATGCACACACCAGACTCAAAACAACTATCTGTAGGCCACACAAATATTTGTTCCGTGCGGGGATCGAACCCGCGGCATTCACGTAGCGCACGGAAGATATCCCGGCGACGATAATCGTAGGTATAGTTGCAAACCGAGCCGGGCTGCCACTGCGAAAGGGTAAAGAACAAGTACCTAATAGCTGGACGGAACGGACCCCAAATAACGAAAATAAGTTTTACCTTCCATAGAGTTTTGACAATTGCCTTCCACTGCAAAAGAGAAATGAAGAAAGAGTTCGTTAATAACTATTTTTACTCGTTCAGTCCTCTCCGCAAGACTTTTTGTTGGAGGAAGCACTTCTATGAAGTTTACCGTTGCGAGTCAAGCGGAGGCCGTACGGAGTTCGCAGCTTAAAACAGTGTTTAATACCTATTTAGTATGAATATAAATTATCCACTGTTGCCTCCAAGTTAACGCCTTTTTTAAGGACACTGGACATGAGTTATGGTTGAAGTACTTATGGGCCCCACAATAGCGAATTCTTCGGTTCACCAGTCATTACATGACACCGCTTCTCGCAAAACAATGGGCAGGATTGGTTCAACACTGTTCGCGACTGTACCGTGATCCGTGACCAAAGTACCGATACGCACAATCAAAGTCATGACGCTGACGTCAAAACAATCTGGATTCCTGAATTTGTATTTCAGGCAGAACGTTACGCGAAAATTTTACACAAAAGACTTTAGTACGCGATTGTACCATACGTCATTTTCATTAAAATTTTGGGGGTTTAACAGAAGAATAGCTGATTTGTACTGGAGCCAATTAATTACGTATTTCTGGTATTCGTTTGTCCACAGCAACGATTTCTGATATAATTTTCGTGCTTCCGTGTTGTTCTCGTATTCTCACATATAAAACAAAGTCGCTATTCGTGTCTGTTTGTCTGTATATTTAAATATTAGGCAAAAAAATCGTCAAGATATACCAACTAATATTAGCAAATAAAAGTCGCCTTTCTTATCTATCAAGTAATGTCTTTTCATTTCCAGTTTTGGATAATTTGATACAGAATCAGCAATTATTTTCGCTATGGTTAATGTCCCGTACATTACTCCGTCGTCGCAATTATTGAAAGGAAGCAGTTTCCGATAAAAAGAGCAATTTGTTCGACGTTTAGATACTATACTAACATTAGGTTAGGTATAATAGTAAATAATTTAGATATACTAATGGCATCCTGAATATCAGTTATTATCTTTTTACAGTCGGACAAAGAGATAGAACATAAGAATAGAATAGAATAAACATTTATTTGGACACACCAGAATGAGATGAGTTTTTGTTACAAAGTTCAACTATCATATGTATGTCCATTATTTAAATAGGTAATAGATTCCTTACTGAAATACATCCATGGAAACCTAATTTCCAGAGAAAACTTTATTTACATCTGGCGAACCTGGGTACTTATTTCGTTGTTCGACTGTACGACGTACGTGTTGTCACCAAGATGTCTCGATTCTATTCTATTCTATTTTTCGTTATGGCAAGTGGTGCCGATGTCGACAATTCTGCCAATGTCAAAGGTAATGGAAAAACGTGTGATTATAATAAAAGTAAAAATTGCCAACTGAGATAAAGTTAAAAAATAAATAAAAAAACCTTCTTGATTGTATTGTGAAACTTGCTGGGATAATAATACGACACAGAATCAGATAAATACAAATATAAATCGAAATAATTAAATAAATGATAAAATTATTTACACCAATACCACACCAACAATGACAGACGAGTTCATAACATGTCTCGATTCGTTTGCTGCAAATCAACTCGAAATTATTTTATGTCTTGTAATCTGTTTTGTTTTTTGTTGAATTTATGTTGTCATATTATAGGCACTAACGAACTTTTTACTGAAAAGATGATTCCTAAAATTATGTGGTTCGACAAAAACGAGTTCAGCGTTTTGAAACTGTCATCAAGAATCATACAAAATCTGCTAACAATTCTATACCGTTATTATGTATGACCCAGTGTAGTTCTACTTACCGTTAAATGTAGCTTTGTCGAGTAGCACAAGATTTCAATAGGCCCACGTTGTTCGGCCTTATTTACTGTGAAGGGGCTTGTGATGTTTGATGACAGCTGTATGAAAGCTTAATAAGGAATATTATGCGGGTTGATTATGGTTATAAACTGCGCGACAGTTTTTTGAAACATTTATTTTATTTTTTATGCAATTTATTTGTTCTATTCAGTAATAAAGATCCATAGATATAATTAAAGTACCTCTCGGACATCGATAATCATATTACGATAGCCAGAGCCATGTTTACATACAGTCGCTAACTCGTGTGTATTCACTATTCAAGTAGCGGCCACAGAGTAATTGATAAATGAAGTGTTAATAGACGTAAACGGCACGAGAGCTATCTTCACGAACTATCGTGTATATCGCGGCGATGGTCTACAAATTGGAGCCAGAGAAGATATTGTTTGACGTGATGCCTCGATCTTCTAATGACAGACATTTTTCTGCTCCTCCCCTGCAGGGCTAGCACGGCGGGTGGTTAAACCCGTTTTCTCTACCCTTTGTCTGCTTGACAGTAGACAAAACCAAAATTCTGCCCTTTGCTAACATGGCGATGAGGGAAAAAATATCTATAAGACAGTAACGGTGGATTAAAGTCCCAATTTATTGACCTCGGGCGCTAGTACGAAATGAGAAAACAGGAAAGAGATCATTTTGTCCCCGATTTTTCTGTCCCCTTTTTCGCCATGCTAACTATGCTGGAACTTTACAATTATTATATTTATTATTCTAGAGTAGCCCCAGACTCTCCATTTACTGATTATTCCGTGATACTCCCTAAATGCAAGTTTAAGCCGGATGAATAGTCGGTAAATACCTATTTACTTATTTCGTCGTAAGTTTCTTTTAAAGGTTCAACTTTTATTTGTCAACTTTGGTGGGAGTTGTTCTCTCGTAATTCGTGACGACACAGTGTGGCCTCGGTTACAAATATGGTTTTCTCTATTACTTTCTATACTTAATAAATAATAATAGCTTCATCGAAGTTACAATATTTTTTAAATTAATTTTCATTAATATTGGCTCAATATTACTTAATACTTAATGGTTCGCGTCATACATAATAAATTTCAGAGTCACTCTACATTGAGCCGTGAACTTATCTCATTTTTATTAGGCAGCCGCTTGAACATACGCAGTTAGCGCGCATTAGCGCGAGCTACCCTCGTTATTTTTTACATGCTGTACTGTCCATCCAAAGGTTGTCTATAAGAAATTGCGATAAGACCGCCCATTGACAATCTTAAATGTTAATTGTAATTATAGTTTATTGCTCCTCTTTTATCAGGTGTACAATAAAGAGTTTCTATTCTATTTTATACGCTTTTTGGTGGCTTGTCTAACCAAAGCATGTGTGTCCAACAGTGGTCAATAAAACGATGTTTTACCGATTATGTCAACAATTAACATGCATTTTCAACACAGTTATTCTGCCGACCGGTTATGCTACAAAAATGTTACAAAATGCATCCGCATTATGAGTTTATTAGAAAACACAACAAATGTCTGGAGGTTGATACACGACTTTTTTCTCGTGACCGTATGTTTAAATATCTGATGCCAAGTGTCTGTTAGCACAGCGGATAACGCGCGAATCACGTATTGGTGTTTGAAGACCTTGTTTCAATATCACGACTTAGAATTTGGTTAGCTAATGTTATATGGTTCATTTTTGATACATATTAAATGTAAGAGATGATTTATTAGATGCTATGAGGTCAAAAAAGGTTGTGTATAGTACACATCAAGAGACGAAACCCAGATATTAGTATTGTTCAAGGTCTCATGTGGCAGGTTTTTGGAATATGTTAATATAAGTTGGTATATTAAAAGCCTTGTATGTACCTAACCACAGGTAAAGAATTAGGTGGGACACCGATCTCTACCCAATCTTGACAAAATATGGTTTTATAAGATGGAGGCACTTAATCATGTAGGTCAGAAAAATAAAAAAATAGTTTCTTAGAGAAACTATGATTGTTTCTGCCATGCAGGCTTTATGGAGGTCAGAACCAGACAAACTCAAAAATAATTTGATATAGTTATTTTTATAAATCTGGCACTATCTCATGACCACGAAAGGAAAGCACTTCACACACTTCTTTTAGAAGTTTTCAATATTTGCAACTATCTACTAACATTGTCACTGTAGGAATATCTTCTGTGATTAGTTGTTGAAATGAGTTCAACGCTGTTACAGACGCCATTGAGCCACCCAGCGATCATGGCGCTTCGGAGCTTATTTTAAAAACTAATTATGGAAGACATTATATCCTGTAAGCGCCAATAATGGTACAACTTAAAATATAGGTGATAGAGAAGTCCTTTTATTCAGTAGGTACCAGAATTAGTAAAATAATTAAAATTAATTATTTAAATTATAATTTTAATTATTGTTAAACAGTGTGATTTGTTATAAAAAAATATTTGCATGTCATAAAACGACAAAATGTATTTGGCTTATAATGAATGACATAGGTAGTCCATCTTTATATATCCTACATTTTGCGCAAATAAAGTATTCTATTCTATTCTTTTCTTTCTTCTAATAGTATACTAATACTTTTTGAAGTGTTTGTAAGTAGCCGGAAAACCCCATAGGTGAAAAGGAAAAACCACGTTAGGGGGTTAAAAATGAAAGTATTAGAATACTTTCTAGGAACGATTCGAATACAATGAACGTATCGTCTGAATTATGACGTCGTCCTTGCCAAGTGCGTCAACTTGACTTAAAGCTAAACATTTACGAAACTAGTACTTACAGTGAAGGTGAAATTAAAATTATAGCCGATAATTTTAGCTTCAAACATGTATGTGTAACACGAACAGGTGTATAATTTCTGTAATTAAATCGTTAGTATATTAATGGTAGTAATATCGACTCAAGGCACGCGTCGTAAAAACTAAAACACCGGACTATCCGGAGCAACAGGCTTGTACCTAGTAACATATAGTGTGAAATCTTAGTACCTACTTTAAAAATTTTAATGCTAGTATTACATACCTCCTAAGAACGGATCAAATTATTATCATTAGATATAACTTAACCGTCAAAGACCCTCGCCTCCAACTAGAAAAAGAGCTGTAACTTTTGAAAGGCTGAACAAATTTTCATGAAATATATCTAAGATGATACCCGATTAAACTAGCTTTCAATTAAAAAAACTGCATTGAAATAGGTCCATCCATTGCATTATTCTCGCAGATCTTACCACAACATTGTACTGATAAAGATTGTCAAGATCTATTATTTATTTGAAAAGAGTTTCCATGGAGTTTCTTGCCGGTTCTTCTCCATAGGATCTACTATTTGGAACCGTGCACCTAGAGTCTCGACATTTCATAAGTGCCTGTATCTGGTTTACATGAAATAAAGATCTATTCTATTCTATTCTATCCGTTTTGGAGCTACCATTATTATTTTATTATTATTTGTTTGAAGAGGTAGGGTACTAAGCCCCTTTGTCACTGCGACCTGCGAAGATCTATTGTGACGCCTCTTGTATTATTACAGCACTCCCTCTAGCCGTAAGTCAATAATAAAATTGACTATATTCTTGGGGTGGAGGGATTTAATCTCATCTGGTGAGATTAGGTGGCCCCCCAGGTGCTGGCTTCTAGACTTCTAGACTTCTGGAGCTACCATACACATACAGATACACAGATATACACTACAAACTTATAACACCCTTCTTTTTGTCGGGGGTTAAAAATATTGTGATCAAGTGCTCCAAGGAGTAGGTATCCAAGAAAAACAATTGCTATCGACTTACAGAATCAGCCAGCTTGAGTGCTATAGGGCTGGTCATTTTTATTGAAAGATCGAATAGCAGTAGACGAGGGTGGAGACAAACTATCAAAGGTAGTAGAGGAACGAGGAGTTATGGTATTCCTCCATTGAAAAGGAAGGATCCTCCGACCAGGCGATGTGATATTGCCTGGAGGGTCCAAGCCCCACGGTTGATGTTAGATGATCTTTTTACTTGCGTGATTCAGGCTCTGTAATCTGATTGGTCGAATTCGTATTGTCTACGCCCATTGTAGTTAGCTTGTTACGTAGTTTGTTATTATAATGCTAGATGTCGCTACAGGTACATTCCTCAAACGTTCCATTCCTACCACAGTCCTTAAGCAAAATCCTAAGTCTACAATCCTTACAGTCGGACAGATTGACAAATTACAAATAGCTTAGAAATAAATGTAGCCAGCAGAGGCCTGCAAAAAAAAAGATACTTGAATCCTTAAATTACTCGTAATTCGTGATACAAAATTCTACGCAAATGAACTTGCAGAGGTAAATAAACGTAAAAACATGTAAATATTTTGAACATACTTTCAACTTTATCAAACGTATGTATTACCTACCAGCTATCACTCGATGTAGTCAATCTACTTTGAGTGATAGTCTCTATCTACTCTTCTAGATAAGGCTTATCCTATCTAACACCGCCTCGATGGAGTGCCAAAAACATTGATATTACTTTTTCCTTATCATACTCTGTAGATTTTCCATATGGGAATATACTCGTACGTAAGTGCCTATACTTTATTGACCCATTCCCAGACCAAAGAATACACAACACTGAAGAGGATAAATACAAATACAAAAATATTGTGATAACAAGACTACCAGACTGACAGACAGTGTAATTCACGTACCTAATTTTATTAAGAGCCGATCATATTGCAGTGACACTCGAATTTGACGCGAGCGTATCTCACTGAAGCTAAGAGAATACCAAATGTGTTGTTTTGGTCAATACTTTACTGCACTACGCGGCAACTTCACTTCTTTAGTTACGTGAATTAGCCTACAGAACGCTTAGTAAGTTGCATCAACTAAACGTAAATACTCAACTACTTAATAATGAATATTCTATTTATAAATACATCCTTTGTGTTAACTTTACAAATATAATATTATTAATTACAACAACAAGGTAAAGTTTACTCTAAATGTTTATCGTTGTCACATATAGCTCGAGAATTTTTGTAATAACAATGAGATTTTTTTCTCGGTATAGCATGGCCAGTACGAGAAGACTGACTTTGCAGTATCCGACGTGGCAACGTCCACTTTTAAACTAACTCAACTCAGCATACCTAAGACTAACCGCCGAATACTCAAAGGCGGTTTTAAAAGTCATTCTGTGGCTGCAGGCCACCTTTAAGTGACAGTGAGATCGTGAGACTTAAAGTGTGCTTAAAAATGAGAAGTGTTTGAGTATTCGACAGTGAGTCGGGTAAGTAAAAATCAATCATATCTGTGTAAAGGGTAAGCGTTTTAGTAATGCTGTCTTATGCTGACGTCAAAACTGTACTACACTTTTAAATAAGAATGCATGGCAGTTACACGCTGACCAGGCCCGACAGACAGCACCCATTCACGAGCATAACTCATGCGGCAGCATGGCTAAGCTCAAGCATAATGTCCATAACCGGCCATAACCGTAATGTCAAATTATTATTGTCGTCCAATATTTTGATTTTACTGATTTCCTTGATTCTCCAACGGAATTGATGAAAAGAGATAACAAATACTTAGTAATTACTCATAACATGACGTCATAAAGGTCCTGGAGATGACTTTACAATCAAATATGATTGTGAAGTTTCCCGCTCATAACACATTGGGATTCCCTTTGAGGCATGGAATAAAATTTAATTGGCGTAGGTACTTTTGATTACTTTTACTTTAGGTCTTGAGTGACGTCAGAATGAATGTAAAACCGCAAGCTAACTGAGATAAGTAATATTTAGGCAGTATATGAATTCTGTCGCTTACACGGAAAAATACGACATTGCAGGCGCTATCCTAATCAAGTACTCGGTTGTAAATAGCAATAAATTGCTTATTTCTAGCCGTTACGCGTTTCAGTGTAGTTTTAGGTGATACCCTAAAAACGATTAATCTAAATTCGCAGGTTTATTAATCCTGTATTAGTTCAATACCCTTGATATGAATACATCGAAGTCGATTTGAAATACTTTAAAAAAAATACTAATTATAAACTCCTATTGTGACTAACCTGACCTGTGGTCCTCTTATAAAAGAATAAAAACAAAATCTCGCACAACAAAACAGCTAATCAAAACAATTGCAGCACGCAATTTGTGTTGGTCCTAAAGGTCGGTTCACACCGATAATGGAGACATGACATATTGAGGCCCGGCGCTGATAAACAGCTGATAATGAAAACTTATGTGCACTCTGACTTGTGTCTGCATTGTCTTGGGATGGACGACCAGACGGGTTGGCTGTCCACTAACTTAAGTTAGTAATGAGACTGGCCTTATTTGCCATTTTTATACGAAGAATTTTTGCGTTTCTTTTTCATTTACATATAATCTGGTGTCCCATTTTTGTATTGTAAACTCAGGTTGTTGTCGTTTATTTTTTTGTGAACAAATATTTCTATCTTATAAATAAAAAGCGTCCTTTTTACGACTTCTGAAAGGAGTATCTATTATATCAATCTACAAAACTATACTAAGATAGTTAATAAAGACAGGTAAGTAATTAGTGTTGGGAGAGACTCTCTCTTCTTCTTTCTTGAATAATCTAATATATAAAAATGAATATTTATTTGATTGTTCATCTTCTTTGCATTCCTATGCCATTCATCCGATTACCATGAAATTCTGATATTTTGTTACGCAATGCGCCTGCGAATGTTACTGATAATAATATTATAGTTTAAAAAAAACTAAAGAAAACGCTTTTGTCATCCAAACTAAACGTGTATGCAAAATTTCAGCTCAATCGGAAACTGGGAAGTGGGTCAAATTTAACTTCCAAGATTTTTTTACATAGTTAGTTAGTTACAACTGTTACAAGTGAAGCTAATAAAATCGTTTTAAAAAAGAGGCATTGCACAAAGAAATCGCGAAAAAAAATATTCTGTTAAATCGAGTAATATTGAATTATTTGTATGGAACAGCAGATATTTTTTTCGCGACTTCATTGTTGGTCCTATAGTAAAAGTTGTTCGTAATGATGAGTACTCTCCGCTAATAAAGTAGAACCAATTTAAGCAATTTATTCTTCTCTCATTGAGAAGGGTTAGGCTTTAGTCTACGATGTTGACCTGGTGTGGGTTGATAGACTACACACCATCGAAAAATTTATGGAGCTTAGTCTTCTGTGCAGGTATCCTCGCGATGTTTTCCTTCACCGTTGTTCTTCCTTGTTGAAGAATACGATAATTACCTCTATGGAATGTACTTATTAGGTGTTCATTTTCGAGCACATAATAGACATACAATAACGTTACATCAATAGTTTACCGTTTTCCGTAAACAAAAGAGCCACGTCCTTTGATCCGTATGACGTAACCCTTTTAGACGACAAACAATTAATTATAATAACAATACTATAAAATATCTATAGGATCATTCTCACTAATAGGAAATCTCTAAGGGGTGAACGGAATCTTTATGGACTTGGATTAGGTACTCTTTCAACTTTTATTTTGGTACGGCTTTTAGAAATAAGAAAGAAATGTTTTTATCTACCATCTATAAACTATCCGATCTTTTATTTTCTTCTAAAACTGGAAAAGAAAATTAAACTCGTTTATTGTAACGCGAGCATTCACCTTATACCATTAATACAAGTTTTCCGATTCACAAAATAAACACGAAATGCGAGCAAAATAACTTACAATAATATATATGTAGGTACCTACACGTTCACGTATAGGTAGGTACTTATAATGATAGGATTAAACGAACTTACCTTAAGTGAAGTTCTATCCTAATTATATGAATAATTAGTCCAAGGTAGGTAGGTTAACAAGTAGTACCGTCTTCTCTTGCTCTAGGTCACGCGAATCTTCAGAGTTATAAAAATAAAAATCTCCACCTGGCAACACTAACGTTACATATCATTAATTTTAGAGCAGTAATGAAATAGGGGAGAATTAACCATGTATACATGTGTTAATCTTGGGTGGGTGGGAAGTACCTACCTTGGACTAATTATTCATATAATTAGGATAGAACTTCACTTAAGGTAAGTTCGTTTAATCCTATCATTATATTCAAATTAGTCCAAGGTAGGTAGGTTAACAAGTAGATGTTCAGAGAACATAATATTATGTCATTTATCTTTTATAGTTCATTATTACTGAAGACTAAAAGATGTAATATGTCTACAAGGATTATGATCCGTAATTAATATTCTTTTCCAGTAGACTTAGGAACTTTATATATATAATAACAATTTTAAATGTTTAATAGAGAAATCTAACTTTAAAAAGTATACTATGAATAATTAGTATTTGAGATCTTATAGCAAACCCTAATCTTAAAAAACTGCACTGGCAAAACTATCTTCGTTAGCAGATTCATTTGGAAGGGGTCTATTGTAATGATTAGCAAAGGATGACTTTGCCAATTACCATAGGTAGATACTTATTTTAGCTCAGGCTTTTAGCATACTAAGCTATCAACCGTCAAACTTTGCCTATAATGCTTGGGATGACGACGCATGCAGAATTGAATGCGTAGCAAACACAGATATATCTCTAGGTATATCAGTTTGATAGGCAACTTTTTAAATTTTACTTATTGACTTACTTATTATGTCTTTATTGGACTGTCTATTTATCTGACTGTTAGAGTTCTTTCTAGATATTGTAGCGACTTTGCTAGAAATATTATTGACATATTGTTAAAAAATAGTAAAAACATTGAGTGAGATTTTACTTGAACATAGTCTTTAATACCTAAAGGTATCTGTTCTCATTATAATGACACCTAATTATCCAACTTTAAATTTGAATAAGGTCCAATAGCAAATGCTGCTATCAACTCTAAGCTCTTTCAAGCATAAGTATCAAATGGATACCAAGAACTTAAATGTGCTAATACCTTGATACATTATCGTGTTTTGATTTAACTGTAATTTAAAAATCCATACGTTTAATTAAACGTATGGATTTTTAAATTACAGTACCATAACATAACATAGTAACATAATTATGTTACCTAAGAGAGCGCCAACTAGTGATAATTGAGTGAAAGGTAAATGGTTATCATTCAATAAATTATAATTGTAGGTATATCAAACTATTCTAGGAATTCATATCTAGTAAATATATAACTAGTAATATGATCTTCTATAGGCCCACTGTTGGCGCAGATAACTATAAAATAGATTAATAAAATTTTGAGATAAAGAAGCTATCATGATGTCAATTTAATTCTTTGATATCATTCTCCTCTTGATGACCTTCCTGATAATGTACACCAGGGTGAATAAATCGCAGGGGTGTGTCATTCTGAAAGGAGATATTAAATTCGTCAGAAGGACCTAACGTTAACGCATCTGAATCAAATAGTGATTATAAATAGTTGTGAGACTATATTAGAAAAGCATTAAATATTAGAAATTTATTCCTGACTTTTGTCTCTTTTAGTATTTGTGAAGAACTTTTAAAAGTTGTTATTAATAACATACTGAATGTGGAAATTGCATAAAAAGAACTTCTCACTTCATTATAATTGTGAGTGTCTATGTACTAAGCAAAAAAGGGTCTCTATGCCCTGATAATCTACTTTGGACATTATGTTTTAATCAAGATGCAAAGAGGTTTATTTCCGTATTGCCTAATTTATCTATTAATAGCTTAAAAAAGACTTGTGTAAGATCCCATCACAGCAATCTATGATCCCATTCAGTATCTACTTATGTTAAAATTCCGAGATTCAAAATCTGCTTTTTTATTATCTTACCTTATAAGTAAGATTAAAAAGAAAAACCCATATAGGAAGTAGATATAATCCTATTTTCTCATCATTGCCAAAGTTTTGCATTATATATATATATATATCTATTTACTCCACCCATCTGGTTAATACTTTAATTATAATCAATGAGTTGATAATATATTTACAACTCCTTAATTGATCAGCATCATTTCTCAAGACAGAGTTAATAATAATTATTATATATTTAATTGTCTTTCCTTCTCTGACTATCTACCTCCTGTGTTCTGAACTTATCCAATGTGTTCCATATCCACTTATAGAGGCACCTGAGAAAATGTCTTAAATAAAGTTTATATTGTTTGATGCGGTTACACTTATTTATGATAATAATATTCTTCCTCCTTCAAAGTAAATCTCTCTTTATATTACTATTAATATCAAATATCTTTTCTTAATAATAACAAATTCTAGGTTTTCTAAAAATGTTCTTACTCTTGTTATTATAGTAAGCATTCCTAATAAGATGATACAAGGCATATTACTTAGGTCATGTAATATAGAATAGTAGACCGAATCTTATACCTTGCATTCTAAAATACTTAACAGCATCTTTCAGAATTTTTTTTTTTTTAATATAAAAGGAGCTCTTGATAAGCCAAATGGCAAGCAGCAACTCATAAACAGTATTATTAAATAATTGAATAATAATTATTAAATATCTCATCCATGAAACACAGGTTGAATAAACCTAGATCAGGCAGGTTGCTACATATAATTCTAATTCCTAGTGAACACTTCTTACATCTGAAATTCAATTATGTTTAAGTTATAATATAGCTCTTATTTAGGCACTAACAAAAACATTATAATAGGACTTTACTATTAAAACTACTGTGGCTATCTGTACATCTTCTTGTAAATGTTTTAAATAAATTTGATCTATTCATTATTATTTATAATTGCCACTAAATAGTATGCTTATTAATTTAAGGTCAACAATACAAGTATATAATCTTCACTCAAGACCAGTTTAAACAAGAGTCCTAGGTTCATAGATTTGTTAAAAAATCTTGTAAAAATCTGTGTGATCTGTCATCATAATATATTAAAATATTGAAGATAAGAATTGATCAGGTAGCGGTTGACATTAACTAATTGTCTAATTGTACCTAATGTAATAATTGACCAATTGTACCCAATCTTATAAGATTATCTCATTTCTTAGAATTTGTCCTCCAGTATTATTAAAAAATAAAGAATATTTCCTTATCTTGGCCGAGATAAGAGGGGAATAGAATATCTTTCTACCCACTCTACTATCACTGGATCATTCTGTAGTATCTTCCAATATTGGTAAAAATACTTGAGAATGTTATGGTCCCATAAAATCTGTCTCTATGGGTGTATGGCACAGCCTCAGCTAGATGAAGATTGTTGGTGGTTGTATTGTTTGTGAGGTGGATGGACCTGTTAGCCTGTTTGCATTCTGTGAAATTAACAAATGTGAACTTCCTTTTGCATTCCATTGCTTTGGCAGCACATGCTGTCGTACTTCCAGTTTCTTAGAATAAAATACAGAAATTCAGTCCCCTTATTAACCGACTTCCAAAAAGGAGGAGGTTATATTTTCCTTTGAACGTACACCGCGTTGTCCAGAAAGGGTGAATAAGTCTAATTCATAGACTGGTATATTAGACGACTAGATTTGACAACAGACTGGTGCCTTCTCCAAGCAATTTAATAACATAGTCTTGTTGTTATCTTTATTGCACACTTCATGTATTGCTTGATAGGTAGTGCCTATAGCTAGCCTCCAAGTCTGGCTAACAACCCCCTCTCAGGCTATATCTGGTTATTGCCGAGGCACTGGGGATTCCTTTTATATCATAATTAAGTCTTGGGACAGCAAATAAATGCATTGCATGCGTAGGGGTTAGTTAGTAAAGGTTGCCTTTTTGGTCCTATATGATAACCTTAACAGAATTTTTTCTATTATTAAAGAATAATGTTTAGGTGTATTTAATTGCTGTAATCCTCTTCAGCAATCTACTTTCCCCCAGGTATAAAATAATATTATCGGGTAATTCATCATTTAATACCCTATTTTAATTTACACTATGGTGTACATCTTCAGCCATATTAGAGTTGTACATATACTCTTCTCCACACTGACCATCAGCCAAAGAATAATGATTATTCTACACAATGGGATTTTCTGGCTCTGGCGCTAGAGAGTAAAAGTTATGGACTTTAAATACTGTGTGTATCGTGTGAATTCTATCTAGGTTTAGGTAGGCAGTATTCATGGTAATACCCCCTTCCGTTTAGAGCCTTGAATGTCAGGTTAAAATTAACCCTCTTTTCTCCCATAGCAGGGGAAGTGCACAACTGACACTCAGTATTGATTAGAATTGAGATCAATTATCTCCCAACCCAGCATATCACTTGTTCAATACTCTCCCCACGGGAGAGTTGCATATCGACACTCGAATATGCAGATTATTGTTTGGGTGTTTGGTCTGGTCCCAAGCTGGGATCGCCTGCGGGAAGGCAGGTGGCCGGCCGAGCGAGCGTCATGCGTCTCCGCATGTGTGGCATAATTATTATTGCCGCAAGAAGCTCCTCCATGACAATGGCATAAAATGTTACACATAATACTTACCAGTATCTTGATTAATTCCTGTTATGCAGATGTGTTATGTGCCTCCTTGGGGCATGGTTCAACAGTATCCCCTTTTCCACGAAAAGGGGGGTAAAATGTAACACATAATACCCTATCTTGTTTATTGCCTGTTAGGCAGAGTTCCTCGGTAGGTATAATTACTGTTGCGGGAAAAAGAACCTCTTCCACGAAGAGGTGGTAAAATGTCACACATAATACCACTATTTTGTGTTAGTTTCGATAAAACCAACAGAAAAGACTTTGTTCCGCGACCTTGTGAATGATTTACATCTCTCCAATTGTTTTAGTTTTCCTATCTTCCTTACGTCCTTCCTGTCTCCGTGTTGTTATTGTGCATGTTTATTAACAATTTTAAACACTTTAAACTAATCATAACACTTTGTTTCTGAAATTTGAAGAAAACAAAAAACTTTTTCGTGACGTCTCAACGAGCGCGAAAAAAACGAATGATATGTAACGTTAGTGTTGCCAGGTGGAGATTTTTATTTTTATAACTCTGAAGATTCGCGTGACCTAGAGCAAGAGAAGACGGTACTACTTGTTAACCTACCTACCTTGGACTAATTTGAATATAATATCGTAATCGCGAAGGAATAATCAGCTGTCCCATACAAAACGCCAATACTTATTTGACCCAAACGTATGGGACAGTTGCAATTTTCTTCGCGATTACGATGTTGGTACCATAGATAAAGTTGTTCAGTTTGATGGTCTGATCACACCCTTAAATATGAACACGCATTTCTGATACACGTTTTATTATATTATCAATTTCCAACATACATTAATTATTATCATTTATTTGTTTAAAGAAAGCCATACCTATTTGCAGCAGGATGTTTACCTAAGATAAAACCCAATTGGTCCACGACAATTTCCGTTCGTATTCGTGTTAAGGTTCTCCCAATGCCGATTCACATATTGTACGAATCTAATTAATTTATTAGCAATTTAAATTGAGGCCGATGATTCACTGAGTTTATTATTATCTACTGAATTGGGTTAATGTACTGTAATGCAGTTATCATTCCATTTGTGCGACCTTCTTGTGATAATAAAATGTGTGTGCAAATTGTTTAAGGTATTTAAGAAGTCTTTAGAATGTAAGGTACTGCATTCTAGTGTTAAAATGTTCCTGCATTATTTTAGTGTTGGATCAGCAGGGGCGTATTTACCGTAGGGCCAAGAGGGCCATGCCCCGGGGCGGCAGGCTGCGAGGGGCGGCAAAACCGCCCCTCGTGGCCTTCTCTGGGTGCCTTTTATTGTCAAGCTTACAACTAAAAAATAAATAATATCACGAAAATATCACGTCTTCGTATACTCTTATTCAAGTATTGCAAACACCATATATTCATAAGTTTTACATAACTCATTTATTGTTTATCGTCCAATAGACATTGCCAACATTTGGTGCATGTACAAATATTGGCCAAGCACCGCTCCTTCAACATGCGAACAAATCAAATAACTGACGCAACGCTATGCTTCCTTCAAATTATGTTGCCCTACTTAGTTGTAAATATTACAGATTACTAAAATATTATATTACTATCTTGTGGAGTAATGTGATTACTACGCGAGTATTGTCAATAGACGGGTCTTTTGACAATACTCGCGTAGTAATCATCAATCAATCATTCATCTTTTATGATATCTACGGCGTAGCACAGAGGCCTACGGAACTTTACCGGTAAAATTAACGAAAACATGCCAATTAATTTTTCCTTTCTTTTCAATTGACGACATGGTTGGCGCAGTGGCTAAGCGATTAGCTTTCTACGCTACGTGCCGCGGGTTCGATCCCCGCACGGAACAAATATTTGTATAATCTACAGATAGTTGTTTCGGGTCTGGTTGTGTGTGCATGTAAGATGTATGTTTGTAAACTGTACCCTCGATACAGGAGAAATCCTAGTGAGGGGCAACGTTATTTTAAAGACAAACAACAACAAACAATAATTTGGCGGGAACGTTTTTTTGTATAATGGTTAGAATGGTGCTAATTTTTCCATGTATACTGTTTCAGTATAGCAAATAAGAAAAATGAACAGTCCATATAGCGGTCCTTAAATGACAATAATTTTACAACTGTTGGCAAAACGTGAGCAAATAACATTTTAGGATTGAAGCTATCACTTATCCTTGACAGAACCGACAAACAACTCACTAACAACTGGTTCGACCGCAAAAGTTTAGTCACGCGAATATAGGCCTTTTGTATAAGGAAAAAGGGCCTGAAATTCCGTGTTATATGTATTACACTGTTGTACGTGCAAGGACAAACGTACTTCGGGGAAATTGCTATATTTACCGAAATAATCTGCGCCTACAGACGGTCAATACCTACCGCAAGAATATTAATTTACATTCTGAAGTAACAACTTATTGCCATTTATACAGGATGACTGGATGAACGAGGGAAATGTTGGAGGTATTGTACTCATCATTATGACCAACATTTACTAAGAGAAACATGGAAATCGTGAAAAAAAAATTTTTGCTGTTCCATATAAATAATTCAATATTAGGTACTAAATGTACGGAACATCTGATATTTGTTTGGCGATTTCAGGTTTGTTCCCAGTATAAAAGTTGTTCATAATCATGATACAATACCCTCCTTAAATGTTTCCCTCGTTCAACCAGTCACCTATACCTAAATTATAATACCTAATTATTTACATGCTGCTGCAAGTTTCTAAATGCATAATTATACCTACTTTAGTTTATTTTAATCCTTTCAAAGTCCAATTGTTCAGGGAAAATTTTTCCTCTTCAAGTTGCATGTCGAGTAAAATATTAATTCAATAAATATTTGTAAACTGCATGCGACTTTAAACAACTGCAACATTCAGAAATTAGGTACCTACGTTCATGTTTTTCAAACGGTAACGAGAGTGAAAGATTTACAGGTAAAAAAAAAAAACATTTTAATTAAGTAGGTAGTAAGCATTTATTATTCGTTTTTACTTTTTACGTTTACTTGTTTGCTTTTATGTGTGTGGTTTTGTGCTAAATAAGAAACATTTTCTTTCTTTCCTTTATCTGTAAAAGTAAATACAGGATATTTTTTTATGCAGTTAGTGCGCATAATTTGAAGAGTGATTCAGTGTTTTCGTAAAAGCAACTGCAGTATTGGGATACACTTTAAAACAAAACGAAAATTCCACATACATAGTATGGAGGACACGCATAAGTTACTAGCGCAAGCCATACAAAATCAATTTTTTATTTTATTTTGGAGTGAATTTTAGTAGTGCGGTTGCATTAGAGAACGGACACTGAATCAGACTGAAAATTTTGCGCAGTACATAAAAAATATCCTGTATAGAACAGTTTACTAACCTACAGCACTGTCAAAGTAGGTGTTGTGGATACTGCCAGTTATTACTTTCTATTCTCCATTGAATGTAGGTTTATAAACTGTTACTGTCATACGTGTCAACAATTTACAGCTACAAGTAAATTTCACGAGTCCACTGAACACAAGGAAACCAAAACCTTACCTCTTCACGACCTCGTTATGTTCCTCGACTATTGCAATGTCATTATCAATTAAAAAAACAATTTTACCGGTGAAATGTGGGTATTATTGCTTGCATTTTCAAAGTCTAGATAAAAAATATCGCAATACCTCAGTCCTTATTTTTTCAATCCACCAATTGGTTACATTTTATAAGAGATAGAAGGATTTTTGCTTTATTTTAAAAATAAAACTTTATTTCACAGTTTTTTGAACTTTTCGTATTACACGGGTGCCTAATAAATCAATAATGTAAAGTTTAAAAATCATTAAAATAAAGCTTTGTTTTTAATAAAGAGCAAAAAGTAACCAATGCTGGATTAAGCACTGAGGTGGCGGACGATATGGTAAAATTATTTCATCATGCTTTTAGTCTTTTTTTAAAAATGTTGCCCTTCACTAGGATTTCTCCTGTATCGAAGCTATAGTTTACAAACATTCATCTCACATGCACACACAGACCCGAACAACTATCTGTAGATCATACAAATAATTGCTCCGTGCGGGGATCGAACCTGCGGCACGTAGCGTAGGAAGCCGATAGCTTAGCCACTGCGCCAACCGTGTCGACAATTGAAGTGCAGCCATTATTAATTCCACCTCGGTACATTACAATTGGTGCCGACATTACATCTACACCGACATGAGTTTTCGGGAATAACCTGAAATAAAAGATGTGACGTGTGATGATTTTTAAATAGTTACTCATATTAATTTGTGGACCAAAACATCAACCAATAAAATATGGAAACTACGCGTCAGACTAATTCGTCACGAAAACAAGGCATTGCGTAAACTACTATTCAATATTATAGAATAGACGACAAACGATAAGTTAGTTTATTTCCTGCATACCGATCGTAGACATCATGTGAATAATTATTAGTTGTAGCTCAGGCAAAGGTATTATATTTATATGTACGGTCACAATAAACAATCGAGATGTGATGGCAAATAGCCCGCGACGACGTTTGAGGTACTGTCAACACGATAATTGTATGGGCGACGTTGAGCTGTTAGTTTAGGAGATAGATAATTATTAATACTAGTGGTCGCCCAGTGGTCGAAATTCGACCATAAAACATTAAATTTAGCTTTCTGCACTCCTTCTCCGTATAAACTTTAATTATGCGAAATCTCACACTCCTCCGTGCGCGCAATATGCTTAAAGGGGTACAAATTTTTCTCTTCACGTATTAATATATAGATATTATCTCAACTCATATGACCACGTTACGATAAGCACTTATGAGTTGTGACTCAGTGAGTGTAGTTCCAACTTACGACTCATAGATCATGGGTCAAATCCAAGCGGGCTTGATATCAATCTATCTTTATTCATGAGTTATGTGCACATTATTCATTACAGCTACTAATAGAACTAGAAGCAAAAATTCGTGAACTTGTCGCTTCCACCAATCCGTAGGGGATGCACGTTGTTTACGTACTAAAAAAAAGTACAGTGATCTGAAGCTTGCTACGGACCTTTGTTTGTGAAGTTACTACGAGACGCGTCTGTCCAGTAGGGATCGTGAATTTGGTCGTGCTTCTCGCTCCGACTCGTAGGGTTGTTTCGTTATTAGAACTTAAACTTCACAGACACTGAGATCCATGGCAAACACTGTAAAGTTCAGATTTGACGACACGGTTGGCGCAGTGGCTAAGCGATTAGCTTTTTACGCTACATGCCGCGGGTTCGATCCCCGCACGGAGCAATTATTTGTATGATCTATAGATAGTTGTTCCGGTTCTGGCTGTGTGTGCATGTGAGATGTATTTTTGTAAACTGTACCCTCGATACACGAGAAATCCTAGTGAGGGGCAAAGTATATAAAAAAAAGAAAATAAAGATTGGAAACTGTACCTAACTATGAGTGTATTCTGTTCGATAGGTCCGTGTTTTACAGTAGATATTATTATTATAAACCTAGACTAAATGCGCTAGGGTTGCTCGACAGGGTATACAAATCTAAACGAAATTCAAGTCTTCCAAGTCACATTTTATTTATGTACAGAAATCACGTTTGCCCGCATCGTCCTTAAAGTCAACCACGTAAAATACTTATCGACACATGATAAATAACACAGCGATATAAAGTCAATTCTCAGACTGATTTATTAGCAGAACCATCGATTTTAAATAAGGACATCATTTAGCACCTTAGCTCCTGCACTATACCATAGAGTATAAAATGAGTCCTACATTCCTTGGCGTTCTACACACATGAATTAACCATAGTGTTACGTAACGAGGCCTTGGTTGACCGCAGCTGGCTATGTTATAAGTATTAGCGAGGACTTTGACAAAATATTAAGAATATTTTAAAGCTAAAAACATGACAGGGATTTAAAAGCTTAAAGCATCGCGGACAGATATTTTTTTGAGATCAATTAAATGAAAGAAAGAAAGTAAACATTTATTTATCACAGAGACATGAGACACCATCTTGAAATTATATTAAAATACATAATTAAAATAACCTAACCGTCAAAAACCCCCGACTCCGACTAAAAAAAGAGCTGAAACTTTTGAACCGCTGAACAGAATATGTTCATGAAACACAGCTTAGATGACTTCCGAATAAACCAGCTTTAATTTTTTTTAAAACTGCATGGAGATCCTAGATCGATCTCAGGTATCATCGTTCGTGGAATTTTTATCCTTGCACCCCATAAGAGATAAGAGACTAACATGTAGTACAAGTTATTCCCAAAAACAGGTTTTCATGATGATCAGTGAATTAATTGCAAATCCGAACTTCAACCTGTGTAAATAGAATAGAATAGATGTTTTTTTTAATTACATAGTACCAGCAAGGAAATACATCATAGAAGAAGTTAAAAGACTAAAAGGTCTTGGACTCGGCATAATAGTTGGCAGAGCAACTACTGATATTCTGTCCAAGCCAGTCATGCGTTGAATAGAACACAATTTTTATAGGATAATAGTATAGTAAAAAAGCACTTAATAATTACGTCAATGTTTTAGGTAATTACTAATTCGTAATTACTAGGGCATTCGTGCAGACAGTCATGTCTACACTTATTTGATTGATGGACTCATATAACTTGATTCGTTTGTAATTAGTTGGGACATAAAAATTGAGTGGTTTGTGAGTAACTCCAAATTACCGGTTAAACGATCTAGTTGATCTAGTTTCATCACTTAGGGTCACTGGTTTATGTTATAACGTATTTTGGAATATTGGTATATTTACACCGACAAACTCCTAAAATATAACGTCGCCGATACCAATACTTCAAGTTGGTTTCGATACAGAATTAATGTCGGTATCGGGTCGGTATCGATATCGTATCAGCTAGAGAGAAAACATCTCAATGTTTGCACCTACATTGTAAATCTATCTGCAACATTGGTTTATATTCTTATTTCAAAAACATTAAACGTGTTCCTATTTCAAAAAAACATAAAAGGCATTTTATGAAAGTTGCAACACTTTCTTTATATCCGTTACAAAGGCTTCTTTATAAAATTGAGTACGAACAAAAATTGCCCAAGAGAAACATTGTAGTTGAATCGCTATAGTGTTGTCATTATCTCAATGAATGGGTGCAGCTGAGTGCAGACTAATTATAGCAGTGCTCTGACCTCTCGATAACCTTTTAGGAGAGTGGCAAGTGCTTGCTAACACGGCAAACTTTGTACAGCGTGGTTTTGATTAGCTTTTCATCCTTAAATGCAAATTTTTTGGCTTATACTTGCGTTACTGTTCAGTAACCATTATGATTATGACAGTTTAACCTAGTCCCAGAGCTCAGCTGTAGTTATGCGAAATATTGTAAGATTGTGGTAAATGAAAGATATATTTAAGAAAATATACTTGTAATAATAAAAAATGAACAATGAACAAAAGAACTTGACAGAGCAAGACTATTTTAGCGGGAGAACTTTTCAAGATAGAGACATTCCAAAGCGGTGTCAGACACTATGGTTGCGTACATAGTTGCGTACCAATTCTATCAAATATGATGATCCAGGCCCAACGTTCTAAATTCGAATTGTGATTTTGGAGGCACGAAGTGGCCAGTGATGAAGGGGAAATTGCCAGTAACAAATAATGCTGAAATGGAGGACTTTGTCACTATAGTGATCTTCTTTGTCGAGTCGGCACGAGCTCATCACATGGAAATCGCTCATATCGTAGTGGAAAGATTAACCAGTCAGGAGTGGTGGTACTTATGAGGCTGACCATCTCATACCCAGGGTGTGCCAGATTATCTCATGTTTCGTCACTCGGGGAGGCTTTTTTCTTACAATATACAAAAAAAAAACATCATACCACGAAAATAAAATTATTGGCACATCCTGTACTTAAGTCTAGTCGCGCCATGGTAACACGTGAATGCATTTATCTAATGCTAGATTTAATTAAGTGATCAATTAACGTAAAGTTAATATTAATACTAAAGACGATTATTGCGTCCGAAGTCATAACAAAACTATTTATAATTCCAAGAAATACGCGAAACATCTATTAGACAAGGAAATGCGGTAAATTTATTTTCAACAGATAAAATAAAAGGATGAGTTTTAAAAAAAATGTGGGTTGACACAATACAACTTCAAAAATATAATTATTTACACAGCCTAATTATTTAAAACATAAAATTTAAATAAAACTGAGCACTTAGGCGTCAAAGTACTCCTCCTCATCGCTTTAAATTGGTAGCGTGTCCAGAAGACTGGCAGCATTGCCACATTGAATGGTAATGCTTATTCTTTGACCAAAGAATAGGCCAGCCCTCGGGTCACACGTAGCGTCGACTAACCATTTTGCAATGTCTCTAAAAAGGAGACGTGCATTCGGCAGTGTACAATGTACATAGTTAAGTTTTGTATGAAAACTTAATATAATCAACTATTTACTTCGAGGTACTCATGAGTTGTGACTAGTGATGAGTGTGTACATATAGTGATGGTACGGTGCCTATTGATAACCTTATACAGTAAACTTGAATGAGAGTTCTGATCAATACTTTGTAAAATACTGATGCACTTTCTGATTCAACGTGTGACTCATGCCTGATGTAGGTCTTTGTCATCCCGTGCTTAAGAGCTGATTATAGTTAGGTCTTTGTCAACCCGTGCTTAAGAGCTGATTATAGTAAATATCTACATGTATTAGATGGCTACGTAGTATCAAGGTTGTTACAGAAACCTATCCTATTCCTATACTACCGTGGGGAAAGGTTTATTGAACAAAAAATACACGCAATATTCTTTTTTTCTTATACAAGGTCCTACTTTTCGAGTCCCGATCCATTCAAGGGGTTATGTAATCGTCATTAAACTATTTTTTAGTTCATTACTTAATGTCCTTTATAGGACGCCATATTAAAGTTCATGTGACGTCACATAGCCTATAACCAGCGGAAGGTCAAGACGCTTCCAACGATACTTCATTTGTCGAATCATGATAAGTAGTTTAGAAGTTATGAGGGAACAGATGAACACACATACATACATACATACCGGTCAAACATATAACCCTGTCCGTAGTCGGGTAAATAGAGCAATATTACTCTACTAACCCCCGAATACTCAAACAGAACTTAACTCTCGTGTTGTCACTGTTACTTTAAGGTGGACAGTAACAACAGAATGACCTTAAAGACCGTCGGTAAATGTATGGAACAGCAGATTTTTTATTGCGATTTCTGGTTTGGTCCCATAGTAACAGCTGTTCATAATGATGAGTATTACCCCTTAAAGGGATCGTCACTAGAACGATAGGACATCTACTGTCTTGTCCTTTGTGCCTCAACCTCTGCACCCTGATGGACCTCTGCTCTGTCACTAATAAAGCCGTACAAGTGTTCCGGGCTGGTGAAATTTTGTGATGTACCATCGACACGAAGAAGAACATACGAGAGATTGGTGAGATTCCAAACTTTAATGTGTTCAAGAGTAATATAAAAAAATTACTTATTGAAAAGTGTTACTACTCTGTTAGAGAATATCTGTTAGACAAATTATTGTAATTTTTATTTAATGTATGTCCCTTTGTTTGTAATAAATGTATCTTAATCTAATCTTATACATTTACATTTTTTATGAATTTTTGTGTATTTTTTTTTTTTATGTAGGTACGTGTAATTTCTAATGTTTGCATGCTGAATGGCCATTTATGGTGATACTTACCTTATTTATGTAACAACACGTAAAACCCATATTCGCAAATAAATGAATTGAAATTGAAATAGAGCCGTTATCGGTCATTAGCAAAGTTCACCGCGTGCATGTAATAGATTGATATTTTGTATTTAGCGCAGGCAACTGTAACTTATGTAAATTATCAAAGCTGAAAAATAGTTACACAATGAAGAAGGAAAACATATTAATAAGTATATTTATTGAATCCATTCAAAGCTTATCTAGCTACTGTTATGTTCCTAGCGATAAATAGTTAGCACCATTATATTTGCCATTGCATATGCGTTAAGGAAAATCTATTATAATAATAATTATTGTACAATATACTTTATAAATAAAAATAATATTTAAGTTCTAAAATAAGTTATGTAAGTCAATATAAATACATAGTTATTTACGTGTCATGAACATTATGTGTACTTCTATTTTATTGACACGCGTTAATGGATATATATGAAAAAGACTGTAAACTTTCGGAGGCCAATTTGATGACTTAGTAAGTAGGTATCAGTGGTGTGCACTCCATAAAGACTACAAGACCCTGACTACCCTAATAAATGAAGTAATACAAATGTCAATATGTCTGTAATATCAGTTAATTTAACTCTTAGGGTGCGGTGGCGGTGGCCAATCACAAACATCGTACCTTGACAATATAACACTAAGTTGTTATAGCCTGTAAGAAATGTCTGTGGACGCCACTGGTATGACTGGTAGGTAGCCTTCTACAGTCTACGAGGTTAAGGGGAGAGATATTCCGGATCAGGGACCTTAATATGAGCTTCAATTACTAATCGTGAGCTGTCATAACGATTTTTTCATAGAATTAAGACGCTGACAAATTGGGTTTAGTGATGAGACGCGTAGATACGTGCTGTTATGTCTATCAGAAGCCAGCTGTCGAAATAGTACAATTTAGAAACAGACTTGTCATAAGTGACGTCATATACTTAAGTCTCATATCGTGACACCAAAACGGATATAATTTAGTAGTCAATTCCGATTAGAACATGAACAGAACACATATATGCAAAAAAATGGTGTCAATGACGATTCGTTAATTAAGAGCAAAGCTAGTAGTTAAAATCTAACGAATAGGTTATTTACATAGTTGTTGATCTTCGTCCTACCATAGCTGTTATTTTGCGATATACTTCGGGTAATCCCTTATTTGTTTTTCCTAATAAAGTATGTATTTCATACGGTCATTAATATTGACATTTACTTACCATAAATAAATTAAGTTTATTTAACATAATGACGAAACTGATTTGTTAATTCTGAACGGACCGCCCACATTAACGTCTATAACAAACACTTTTAGAGGATAATGCCTAAATCAACAATTTATTACGTTGCGAGCATATTATTTCATATTATTTTGCTTGATACTGGAAAAAAGAAAGAAAAGAAAGAAAGAAAGAAAGAAAAATCATTTATTTGCCATAAAAACAAGACACACTAGAATGACAGATACATGTAATAAGAAGAGGACAGGTGCATAGACAGAGAAGACATTATTTTAGGATGGCAACAATGTAAAATTGAGTAGAAAAAATAATAATTTAAAAGAATAAAAGATATGTGGGTGTGTGGGTAAGAGACTAAGGAGCGGGCTGAAAACCAGTGTTGATCCGTGCTGTAGCCATGCTGCACACGGATCAACATCCGCTGAGCTCACTCCTATTGCCATACTACACAGTTTTAACTTTAAGACGTGTATTAGAGTTTTAAGTTTTCTTTGTTTTTGTTAATGTGGCAATAAACATTTTTTCTTTTTTTCTTTCTTTCAAAAATGCTATTACCGCGTATTCCTTTCTTTCAATTAATAATCCTTGGATTTAACACAGCAAAGCATGGTTTTATTGTGTATTTATCTGGCATATCGTCACGAATCGTGATCCTCCGAACATAGAACTTTGAACCGTAATTTGTAAATTTTTCAGAGATGCACCTCACGATTGACCTCGTAATGCATGTATGAACAAATGCTACGATCATGTTGTATGTAATTGCATTTACGGTTTGATCAATAATTAAGATAAATGCTTTGTTTTTGCATTTTATGGAACATGTTAGCTATGGGCATGCGCATGGCAAAAATCACGTTTATTCCTAAGATTTAGGAGTATGGTGTAATAATGAGTTTCGCAATCCAATCAAGTACTGCGGTGGGAATTTTATTTACTATTGAAGTGAGTCCTTCAATCATCCAATTGGTTCTTCCAATTTGTGGTTATCGTTATATTGTGTACCTATAGCTTCCGCCAGCGGCTTCGCCCGCGTGATATCTATATAAATTATAGCGTATGTTACTCGGTGATAATACATATAGCATTCTGCAAGTGAAAGATTTTTTAAATCGGTCCAGTAATTTTTGATTTTATCCATTACAAACAAACATACAAAAAATCAAATCTTTTCTCTTTAAAATATTAGTTTAGAAAACTAAGTATTGTGGCGCAA
This sequence comes from Allophyes oxyacanthae, assembly GCA_932294325.1. Classification (NCBI taxonomy): domain Eukaryota; kingdom Metazoa; phylum Arthropoda; class Insecta; order Lepidoptera; family Noctuidae; genus Allophyes; species Allophyes oxyacanthae. The sequence continues at coordinate 4,763,763 of OW028625.1, forward strand.
CGTGGGAGGCCCGTGATCAGCTGTGAACTGTGATAGACCAAGTTAATTGATTGATAACCTTTCTAATAAGATCAAATATTATTTTGAAATATAATTCGGGTCAATTTCAGGTACCCATGTGTAAAAGGCAGCTTTTTGACGTTTTATTGTTGGTCGTTGTTAGGTCATACCTATATTTTCCCAGTAATGGACAATCTTCCACTCCTACCGGGCTAACATGCGCGCCGCGACATAAGTTTTTCGTCGCATTATCTCGTGCGGAAACAGGTTTTTCGAGGCATTATCTCGTCTTGTCTCTGCATTATCTCGACGACAAACTTTTGTCGTGGTGCGTATGTTAGCCTAGCATGTCCGTAATCCATCTCCGCATCCGTCCCTGTCGTCCGCATCTCGTCTTTTCTGTATGCACCAAATTGTCACCTATATGGAATACTATCTACCTACATTCTTCCGAACGATTCTGCCATACGAATCATTATTTGAGAACAGAGTAAGCCGAACAATATGACTTTTTCAGGGCCTTTCTTAGACAAAGTAGACTAAAGTGAGTCACAGGCCGTTCTCCAAAAGGTCCTTGACTTTATCTTTAAAGACTCGAATTAACTTTACCACTGTCTCTTACCTTGTAACTACGTAACGATTCAAGTGACTCATCAGTGTTTGTTTATCTAGTTTTTTATACAGAAATGTTTTAAATCCGTTTTCGACGAACATGTTTACGAAATTGTGATGCGCAAGAAAATTTGTGATAGAACGTAATAGGTAGGTTTTGTGGTTGCGTATAGAATAGAAGACATTTTTTATTTCAAGATAAGTATTTCTAATAATATCTTAAGTATGGATTATTTTCAGAACATTATGTGATCTGAATGCTGCTTTATTAACATATTAGCGAATTCATGGGTGGATCAGAATTTGGTCATAATTTTCCGTTAAAGTTAAAGCAAAACATCGCATCATGAAGAAGACTGTAAGGTTCTCGGTAGTGGGTGTCTGGGAACCCGCACTAACCCAGCGTACTGGGCTAAGACCTAACCCTTCTCATTCTGAGAAGAGGCCCGTGCCCAACAGTTGGACAGGAATGAACTGAATTATTAATTATTATTAGCGAAAACAATTCAGGGTGCTTTTTCATTTAAAAAGCTTTGTCTGTAAGACATGTTAATCAATTTGTATCTATTCATGCAAATGTTTTGTCAAGATGTGACTTTGTTTACCTACAGCAAATTACAAAACAAAACAGCTTAGTAAATCGTCGGCACTATACCTACCATGCAGACGATTTGCTAAGCTGTTTTCAAACTGATAGTGCATCTAATACACAGTTCTAAATCGTCAGTTTGATCTATCGTTTATGCATTGGTATCAAAATATTGACATACTTTGCAAAAGAAACATCATCATTGTTTTCAGTCTAACCAGATGCCGCTGAATATAAGAATTTTGCACAGAGCGACTACCAACTCACCCCGCCCTTGTTTGCCAGCCCGGTTTGACCCCTTAGCCTAATAACCTGACAGTCAAAAACTCCCACTCCGACTAGAAAAAGAGCTGTAACTTTTAAACGGCTGAACAGATTTTCATGAAACATAGCTAAGATGATTCCCGATTAAACTAACTTTTAACTGCATTGAAATCGGTTCATCCGTTTTGGAGCTACGATGCCACAGGCAGACACACAGATACACACTTCAAACTACAAACTTATAATACCCCTCTTTTTTGTCGGGGGTTAAAAACAAGTCCTTTAATAATCATAACCAGATCCAACAACGTCCTAAGCCGATGTCTAAGTCCGAGGCACTATGGAATGCCCTTTAGCCGTGTTGTTGCTTAAATCCTTGCCCGGCTGGAGGCACACGGGAAAAGCCAAATGAAAATGTCCCAAAAACAAAAAAATTGTCATCTGGTTAGACATGAATGACCCGCGCGGAGCGTTAGGGTACGTCCAGATCTGGCGAATTCGCCGCTCGTGAGCGGCGTATTCCTATTATGGGCGTACCCTTAGAATGCCGTTAACGGTTAAGCGACGGTGACAGACGATAAGTTGGTGAATTTTTTTTTACAGCCTCTCAATTCGTCACCCAATATGAGCAGTGGAGCGATTTTTGTTACACGCTGTATAGTTCATTGTTTTTTCTTTATTAATTAAAATAAATAGATAATACTATAGGTACTAATGCTCGAATACCAATATTTTTTCTGAGAAACTTCGTGTAGGTATTTCTGGTGACCTGGTGGTACTATATACCTATCTCTGTTCAACTGTACTGTATGAGTGTGATAATTTAATGCAGTCTTTACATAAACATCTGTCATCTTTTAATGTCCATTCATGCTGCTGATCACATATTTAGATACGTAACATACGTGTCCATCCATAAATAGAGACGTTACACTGATAACCACTTTATTATGCTAATGTTAGGTTGCACATTAGTGCTCTGAGTGCCCTGAGGTCAGTCTGACTCACCCATGTTAATGCACGTATGTGTACTTAGTACTTACATTAATTATAGCGTGACATTTCTAATGGATGGTCCAGAGTTCAGGACGGGCAGGGGATGATTCCATTAGTAACGTTATCTTGTGGTTCAGAGTAAAGGTGAATGCGCATCTATATCAAGAAAGAAAGTACATTAAATTTGTGAGACATCACAAAATCCAACACCCACTAAAATAAAATAAAAAATCAAGAAAAATGACGCACACAGAAAGGAAAAGACATAAAAAACAAAAGAATTACAACAACAATAATCGAGGGTATCAGGCTACCCTGATTGTTTATGAGATGCGTGGTAGGGTCGGTGTGTTAATGCCTGTCTAATAGGCCTCAACTCAGCATATTGCTGCATGTAACTGCGGCGCTGATTTTCAGTTGAAGCCTACATATAACAAGTAGGCAGTGTCTTTTTGTCTTTATGGAGTTCACGCCACTGCGGTATACATACAGCATTTTACTGAAATGCAGCGCGTACGACGCGCTAAGGTGCGCAAGGATGCATATAATTTCATAAAAAATTCTAAAATTCGATACCTACGGCGCGGCGACGGAGGCGCTGGGCCTGCAGCACGATAGACGCGGGTAGGTGCGCGTTCAACATAAATGAAAATGGAAAGTGAAAATGTTAATGTGTAAATGAAATAGAAAGTGAAATGTTAGGTACCGTTTAATTTAGGTAGAGGTACTCTTATTTTCATGTCTGTCATTCTCGCAGGGACACTGCGGTGCATTTTCCTATATCATCATAATTATCATCAATTATTTCGTTACGATAGGTGGCAAATTCATGTTCGAGGACAAGCTTATGACCATTCATTAAACATTTAAATACAGTTCAATAAATTGTTAAGCTCCAAAGCTTAATAATGTCCAAACACTTTGGTAAAAAAATGAACTTACATAAGTAACAGAAGGAAATACCTGTGAAATCTTTTTAAATTAAGGTCATTGAGGCAACCCTACATCTCATACAATATCTGATTACCTCTCATACAAATCAGCGTGAAGATTCTTACCTAACAAACCGTAACATTTACGTCAAATATAGAACACAAGAGCCGCCCATACATTGCGCAGACGCACACTATACCGGCGCAGGCACAATATCACCTTAAACATGTCAGCTGCTTATAAGCTTCGTGAAAGTGTTACGTGATTTGTGACCTTTTAAGTTCTTTCGTCGCCCACTCGTCTAATGTAAGCTGTCCCAGCATCCCACTTTTACCCTTCATCTCAATATAAACTTTACACCTTTGTTATAAAGTTGAATTTCATTTGAAGTTTCACTGAGTTGTTATATAAGCTATTTGATCAACATAATGCAATGTGTGATTTTATTTAATTCACTCACTAGCCTATCAATTCACACGTCAACAATCAATTATGGTTTGTTCTACTTAGGTTAAGTACAGTAATTTGAATCATTTATGTCAACAACAGCACCTGCAAGATAATAAAATATGAATGATGATAAAATATTATGTGATATGATAATCGCGAAAAAGAATCAGCTGTTCCATCTACATATTAATACGTGAAGGGAAAGCTTTATACCCCTTTTTAAGCATATTGCGTGCACGGAGGCGTGTGAGATTTGGTATAATTAAAGTTTATATAGAGAAGGAGTGCAGAAAGCTAAAATTACGGAATTTCGACCACTTGGCGACCTCTAGTACAAATAATTACTCGACTAAATGTTTGGAACAGCAGATTTTTTTTCATAATATCTGTAACAGTTGTTCATTTTGATGAATACTATAACCGCTAATAAAGTAAAACCTTACATAGGAACACTATGAACTTAAATTTAAAAAAAAACAATTCAGCACCAAAAAGCATTAAACAATAAAGGTCCCGTCACAAGAAAGAAGAAATCAAACTTCTTCATGCATAAACTTATGAACCCATTCACAAACTTACAGAAGCTCTAAATCAAGGAAGCAGAATCCACTCGTAGCACAACTGGGACCACCCGCTGACCGACTATTCGTCACGTCACTGGAGGGTGAATGACGTGGGAACGTCATTTCACTAACCCTTCAATGACGAACAATGTAGAACGCACTTAAGGGTTAATAGCTGACGGGTGCATACCGCGCATAATTTTTACATGACTAATTTAACTATGACGTTACCAAAATGAGCTGGCGATTTCATTCTGTCATCTGCATCATGTGAATTGCATAAATTAAACTTTGTATAGAAGAAAATTTTTGAGACCTAGATAATAATATAAATATACAACGTGTATCAGAAATGCGTGGTCATATTTTAGGGTGTGGATCAGACCATCAAACTGAACAACTTTATCTATAGGAACAACATCGTAATCGAGAAAATATAATCAGCCCTCCCATACAAAAGTTCTAAACCTACTCAACCCAAACGTATGGGACAGATTATTTTTTCGCGATTACGATTGTAGTCCCATAGAGAAAATTGTTCAATTTGATGGTCCGAATATGACCACGCATTTCTGATACAAGTTGTATAGAGCTAAATTCAGGATAATAATTGAACCTCGACTCGGCCTTTAAAATCTGCGGTCTTTACTGGCGCCCAACAATCTTTCAAATTTTGAACACTCGTAAAATTATTAGTAATAATTTCATTTCATAAAAAAATTATTTACCTGATAGGTAGATACCAAATTCCATTATTTAAACATTATTTTACAGTATGTGGTTCAGTTTCCCCTAAATACCTTAAATACAATTGGCTCAATTCCGTTCTGATGTGTCAATCGGGTAAAAATTTCGTACGTTAATATTCAATGGATATTAAACGCTTTTTGCGAGAAAAATGATAAAGTTCAAGCGAAACATCGATGAGACCCGTATTTGAAGATCAATCGTCCGTAAGTAAATTATTATATTCTTTGTGCGATTAACAATTTTAGGGGAAATATACGTACCTATTTCTATAAGTTCATAGAAAAATTCCAAAAGGATGGATACTTAGAACAGAATAGTAGTTTATTGCTTTGAATATTACAGAAATTAGTAAATGAAATACAAGAAAAAATCTATAATACCAAAAGCAAAAGGTTCAAGAGTCAGAAGACACGCGTTTACAAAAATACAACCAAGTAGATATGTACAAGTTTTTTCTAGTCCTCCTGATCCCTATAAGGGGTTACTTTACTCATCATTAGGAACAAATTTTACCATGGGACCAAATATGAAATCGCGAAAAAAAATGTGATGTTCCATACAAAATTTGTATGGAACATCACATTTACTTGACTAAATGATAGCAAGATTTTTTCACTTTATCTTCATATTTCTGTTGTAATGTAGGTAACATTACAACAGAAATAAACACTGTATTTTTTTTTTATGACATTATTTGTTTTGCTCTTTGCAACATAATTATGAAAGCGATTAACTTTAACATAACTCTCAAAAACCTCCGACTCCCCTCGACCCTCGACTAGGAAAATAGCTGTCACTTTTGAAAGGCTGAACAGAGTTTCATGAAATATAACTAAGATGATACCCGATTAAACTAGCTTTCAATTAAACAAAACTGCATTGAAATCGGTTCATACGTTTTGGAGCTACGATGCCACCACAGACAGATTCACAGAAACACTCTACAAACTTGTAACACCCCTATTTTTGTCGGGGGTTAAAAATGGCAAACAAAGCTTTCCTATTCAATTCAATGAATCACAAAACTATATTTATTTAGAAAAGTATGTATCTATTTAAGTTAGTTTTACGTCTATTTTAGTTGTCCGATAGCACACCTCCTCCCACATTTACAGGAGCGGCCGGCCATGTCATGCGATCCGTGTCCTAATTACCAGAACATACTTACCTACATAAAGATTAAAATTACGAATAATTTAATTAACAGTGCAATTTGTTAACCGTACTTAATAAGTTCGAATCTGTCACAAATAATAATAATGCTACTAGTGGCCGCTTTTTTGGTTGAAATTCGACTAAATATTTTAAATAAATTTTAGCTTTCTGCACTTCTTTTCCATATAAACTTTAACAATGACAAATCTCACACTCCTCCGTGCGCGCAGTAGGTATGCTAACAAAGGGATAGGTACAAAGTTTTCTCTTCACGTAGGTATCAATATATGTATATTATTATTTATTTGAAGAGGTAGGATACTAAGCCCTTTCGATACTACATTCCACAACACAAATTACTGAAGCAGGCCACACAAATGGAACCGCATGCCGGAGGAGCTTTGGGCAAAAACAACCACACAATGGGTCCCAAATAGCAGGAAATGGCAACGCGGCAGGCCCAGTAGGTGATGGCGTGATGTGCCGGACTTCTATGTAAAGGATTAGCCCCAAATTGCCATAGACCGGGAAAATTGGAAAGAGGGAAGAGAGGCTTTTGCCCTGCAGTGGGATATTACAGGCTTGTAATGCTATGTATTTACCTACTTAAAAAAGCACCTTTCAATTTTTATAATGGCCTCGTCAGCTTAAATTTAAATGCGTTAGTAGGCAATGCCAGTTAGGACATTAAGATAAATAAAATGTATTAAACATTAGTTTTATAATATTAATGTTTCCCGTAAGATGTTCTTGAACTAAACCCAAGTGCAGTTTATTTAAACTAGAAAATATTACCGTGCATAATGTAGCTTTAGTTATGTACTTGGCTAAATAATTTAACTACATGAATAGTTAAATGAGACATACTCGTTATCCTTATCAAGATGTAAAAATGGCATTTTTTTAAATAAAATGTAAAATGGTAGGTAATCGTTGTCATTGAATTTATTTTTTTATTACAGTAAAAACTATGTAAGAAGATAATAAAAAAATATTTCTCTAGGTTTTGTATATTATGTAGGTATAAATAATGCAGTGAAAACCTTGAGAATTTTTGTTTATGAGAAACTTACTTTAATTTTAAAAGTAAAAGGAATGAGTTTATTTGTCGTTTTTAAAACGCTTTTATTAGTTTCACCTGTAACTAACTAACTATGTAAAAAAATCTTGGAAGTTAAAGACGGGGTTCCCGGTTTCCGATTGAGCTGAAATTTTGCATACACGTTTAGTTTGGATGACAAAAGCGTTTTCTTTAGTTTTTTTTTAAACTATAATATTTATTTTATGTTCTGGATACAGTTAGGTATACCGGAGCGCGAACTCAATCTCTGAAAACTGTGGCCCACTGGCTGAGCCCGAATATTTTTGACGTAGGTAATAGGTATATCGTAGCAGCAAATTTTGATTCAAAAATACACGTTTAATCCAAGATTTTTTTGAAAATACATTCAATATTTTTACGTTTTCATGTAATAAGTGTGTTTGTCGCGTAAAATTAAACAAAAATGCGATACATTAATTGTATTTTATAATTATAATTTGCTTACATTATCGTTACGATACCTCAAAAACATTCCTGACAATAAGTACATAAATATTACTCATCAGCATCCATAGATTAGCATGTACTGGGAGTCCAATGCCGAGCACGAACCATCTTTATCTAGCTAATCTTCTAGCGAATGTTCTGATAACATCGACGCAAGCGCAGGTTTATGCAATAACCGCAGTGCTTCTACTGTTGCACCCCTGCTTGCAAATCTTGCTGTTTCAATACCTATTGTTGGCTGAGAGATGTTTTGAATATTAAATTGGGGTTTTATCAGCGATCTATGGGAATTCTAAGAGATTAGATTGAAGTTAGGCACCGTTTGAATTTGCGATGCAATATCGGCAGTTTATTTTGGAGTGTTACCTCACCAGAATGCGATTTGGTAGCTACATCTATAAAAGTAAATTCGGGTCCTTTATTGGCAAATAACTTATTAGTAGGTAATATAATTAATCAATTATCTTCAACAGATATCAGATAGATAATGTTTCATCCTGGCCCTGTGTTACACTTCCCACGATCAACACCAACGTACAAGAAAACCTTCAGTAGGAAACGCTATAAGATTCATGACCCATGAAATAAATATTTGTTATTAGGTAGGTACTCTTGAGAAATTAACGAAATAAGACCACTATAGAACAATCTGAAACCTGGGCTCTCGATTGGTCATAGAGCGGGCAGGATTTTATCATTAACCTTATCATCATCATCATTATCAGCCTGCAGCAGTCCACTGCTGTTCATAGGCCTTTTCAATCACACGCCATCTCACTCGAGCCTCAGCTACTCTCATCCAGCTGCAAGGTAAAAAAACGACTTTGCAGGCTCCCTCCATCCGAACCAAGTTATTCGGTTATAAATAGCAATAACCTGTTTATTCCTAGGTATTACGTTTTTTTAGTGTGTTACGAGACACGGTAAAGATCGTTGCTCCACCTAGCCTGAGGGAGTCCTACCCGACGTTTGCCTATTCATGATCTCCACTCTAGAACAGGTCTACCCAATGGTCATCGTTTCTGCGGCTAATAGGGCCAGCTCATTGCCACTTCAGCTTACTAATTCTGTGGGTTATGTCGATTTCTCTGTTCTTTTGTCTGATCACCTCATTTTGCATTCGATCCTTCTGAGAGACATCAAGCATAGCTTTTTCCATAACTCGCTGCGTATCAGTGGCCACATCTCGGCTCCGTAAATTATTAAGCCTATGGGCCCTTGAAACCAATTTTTCAATTTTAAAAATAACTATGTACACCTCTATGCTTTCTACTTAATTAAATATTTTTACAATTGTATTTTGTGACTGAAAAATAACCAGCATTTTCGCTTTGAATAAAAATAAATAGTTTTTGGTACCTTGTTTAATTTTGTTTGGAACTTCAAACTAGAATAGAATGTTTGAAAGAAACGTCAATAACAACAATTGGATCTTCTATAGCTACTATAGTAACAAATTAATACTTTCCCGCTTGGATATCCTGCTGGGTCCAAAATGATGGATGTTATATGTTTATTCGAATGGTAAAATATTATTAATGGAGGGTGAGTCACGTATAGTTAAGTAGTGTAAATGTTTTCAAAAGTCCTTAGTGTAACTAACGATGAAAAATTTGAGGGGCATAATAATGTATTTGGACTTATTTCACTCTGAACGCTCGGCTGGGTACAAATCCGTTTTAAATTCATAGTACCAATGCTTTATCGACCAGTCAACGTCAATCACTTCAATATTCAATATCAACTTTAAATTGATTTCTAGAAAATCTTAATATTTGGTCTGGCCAAATTGTTCTATCAAGATTTCCAAATCAAAACTTTAGAAATCTTAAATATTCTCTTGATTAACTTGGATTTTAATCAGGATTCATAATTTCTTCATCAAATCTTATAAAATGAGTATTTAGGTACTTATTACACTCTAATAAGCCTTTGTCACGTATAACATGCTGCAGATTCGTCACGTTCACCTTCATCATCATAATTATTGACAGCCTTATTATCATTATTGACCCACTACACTGCTGAGTATAGGCCTCCTCCTTTTCATGTCATGTTTCCCTGGTCTGTGCCAATCGCATCCAGGTCTTTCCCGCGATTCTTTGCAGGTCATCTGTCCATCTGACTGCTGGTCTTCCAACACTTCTTCTACCGTCTATCGGTAGCCACGTCCACGTTAGTAGCAATTATTATTTAATGTGTGCCTTTGTCAACCGAATTCCATTCACAAAGAACCCTAATTCATAAGCACGCATTCAAGAAACAATACATCTACGGGAGATCGACATCCAACTGCTTAACACCCATTCGCCATTCAGCAGCATCTTACTGGCCCCAATGTCGCAACACAGTCTAAAACAGTTGCACGATCATATCGCATTGTTGCAAGCACGTAAGTAAGTACATGTTGGATTGGACGACTTTCGCAAACGCAACCAAACAATATAATTGACGATCGCGACTCTTACGCAGGAATAATTGTGGGTTATTAGACATTTGTTCACTCATTTGTTTGTTTGCTGCTGTAATTTGTAGCAAATTATGTGAGATTATGTGGTGGAAGCGTGATTGGGTTGGATTAAAAAAAAAGTATTGCATGCTACGCTTCGGCTTTCAAAATTTTGTGCAGTAACAAAAGATAATCCTGCAAGAAAAGTGGCATAACATCAATTCTTGGAAGATGATATTCTGTAAAGTGATAGGCATTGGTAAATAACACGGCGACACTGACATTAGTCACAAATCTCGACAATGACACTATCACTGGCGTCTTAACGGTAGCAATTTTTATGTCATTTATGCGAAACTTGGTGGTACCCACCATGACACCCAGTATTGACACTGATTGCGGACTGTAAACTTTGAAATTTTATTACATAACTGTGCCACTACTTTTCCTTTTCCTGCAATATTATGCTCAAAGTTTGTTTCTGGGACTCTAAAATACTGCATCACTTTCGCTCTTATACTTACAAAATTGTTTGTAATTGCCTTCACTTTCGCTCTCAAGTAATCAGGATACAAATTTGTAATAAATTATATAGACGCGAACATATAATTAATATTGCAACAATCTCCAACATAACCTATAGTTTTCCTAATAAAGCTGTTGCTACTTCCTTCACAATTAAAATTGTCGGTTGAATAGATAATACAGGGAAATTGAAAGGAAGGAATCGCTGTGTAATATATTCTGTATAATAATTAATTGTGTGCATTAGACGTCGCTCACACGTGAAGTGCTTGAATACTGTCATGCAAGTTCGTGATGTCTAATGTTAGATACGTAGAGGAACAATATGCATAGTAATTAGCAGATCACACCTTCACTTGATTGTTTCCTTACTTTGTAACATTGTCTTGATCTTGTCTAAAGATAGACTACTTTTCTTCTTTTCTTGAGTATTGTAGTATTACGAGATATTATCCTAACGAGGATCACTAGCATCAGTCAATGTTAGAAATAAAATTTGTGACTGGATTCAATATCAAAATCTTTCTTGCGTTGTTGTCTCATAAGACTGATGAGTTTGTAATGATATCGATGTTACGGCAAAACTTCTGTCAACAATACCTACGAGATTATTTTCGAGAAAATCTGATTTTCTGTGGAAGACGTTATTTTAATCCTCAAGTTTTAAGTAAAGCTGTACAAAATGGATTTCTCCTAACCTAAAAGAAAGGTGAACCGATCAAATCATCAGATAAGATAGATAAGTGTCAAGATAAAAGATAACACTGATGCAACTGTATATACTTTCACAGCTATGACGTCACCAGGATCAATCATCTCACTAGCTATCAATGACATTCAAAACGCAGATATAAAAGTGTAACTGAATGATACAAGGGCAGATAACAAATATCAATTTTTTGACAGCGGCGATAAAATTTCTTCGAAGAAATGATAATATCACAGAATCCTCTGATCACACTGATCCCGAAATTAAGATAAAAATGCATAGAGAGCCAATGATGGATATGTCGGCTACTCTCTTTCTGAGAGAGATAATATGCATAAAAAAATAAATTATAATTATAATGTCAGGAACAATAGATTGCAAGAAGCTTAGTTCGACGGTGCAAGGTATATCACTATTCACTATGATTTTGAAAAATAAAATAAAAGAGTCAATTGTTCTATTAAAAGTAGTGGGTTTTCATCTTAGTAGGAGTTCGAGGATATTGATGCTAATGGTGATGAAACGAAAGCCAACAACAGAAATATTCTGTCAAAAGTAGTTAAAAAACGACATCATTATCTTCAATAAACAGTAAATGTTAACAATCGTTTTGCGTAGCCAATCGCGTGTGCAGCCAAGGAAGCCACTATTACTGCTATACGTGACTTAGAAAGGAGAAGACTCCTTATTAACAAACAAAAATCGAGAACGTAATTTAATAAATGTCATGCTGTTTTTTTAGATCGTTATGTCGATTCACTGAACAATTTATATGGTTACGACCACTACAGCTATAACTTTTATATGAGTCACAAAAGAAACCTCATTGCAAGAAAAAGTTTTATTGGTGGATTACGTTATTTGATACACCGAAGTTAATAACGTAATTTTTATATTACACCGTGTAGAAAGTGTTAGTTAAATTATGGGAAAATATTTGATTTATATCAACAATAGTCATGCTCACGCGATCACTAGATGTAGGTAGTTTCATATTGCGCTTGCACCGCCCGTCTGTAAATTTTTCATAGATCATTAAATATCTGTACAGTTCGACCACGTTATCCGTGAACTGAGTGATGGCGCTGTTGGCTAAGAAAAAGCATTTTTGACAAGACTTCAACTGTCAAATCGTATGAATTTGTTGTAGTTCCATTTTCTGCCACTTCACAGATAAGTTGGTAGTACTGTACCATACAGTTTGTAGAAATTTTTATCTCAGCCCTTTTATAAAAGGTGGATTAAGATCAGTGTTGTCTTGATTGATATAATTTCACTTACCCGTTGTTTAGATATTTTATTGAAGAAATCTTAATTTTCATAATAATCATTATCATTAAAATTACCTACTTCCTCCTTCACTAAAAAGTAGTATTTATTAACTTTTGTAATGGTGGTTAAGTGGTTATCCTTGAAGAATTTTGTGATTAAGAAGTCTTACCTCATCGCATAGAATTTGAATTGAAGTGATATGTGTGTTAATTTTTTTTTACTGTGAAGTGATTCGTGGTTGTCGTCAAGCAGTAGATACATGATACTAGATCCTGCAAGCAGCTTTGGTAAGCGATTCATAAATTTAATATTAATTTATTAAGTTTCTCCGTAGCGCGTAGTAACCGACTCCTCTTGGCATTATCAACTCTAATAACTTTCATCATTTTGAAATAATATTTTCTCTTGTGGCGTTCAGCCCTATTGTATGTACATACTCCATGAAAAATGCATCACTTGTATATACTATATAGTCATGATTTAAGTTTTATTACTATTTGATACCACCGCAGATAATACAATACTATACTAGTAATATCACTAACACTTTAACATGAATTATGACCCGCGATCACATTATACTATGTGCACACAGCAAACTATATCTTTTAAAGTTTTAATAGACTTCTAATCATTTTTAACCCCACAGACGTCCAAAAATCTACCAATATTGTTTTATCTAATCAACAAACGGCATTAGACGTCGCGGTAGGTCTTACAGCGTCCACGGATTTCACGGTGATCGTTACAACGATTGACAGGCGAGGTGCGTCGGGACACAATGGGGAGGCCATTATACGAATGTCCTATTATCTCATAATACGGGTCGGGTTACGCCGGGTTACCCCATAATAGAACGTCTTTAAGATGAATTGATTTGGATTAGGAATGCAGGCGGAGCTTGACTGATGCAGGACGTTTAGGGACGTCGTACAGAATTTAGAATCTAACGTGACATACATTGTTGATCGACGGACGAGGGGTAACGTCTAGGGAATTATATCCATCGGTTACCAGTTCCTATAAAGAATTGAGTAAAAAATCAATGTACATGATTCAAGTTCTGCCAGTTAACGTGTTGACGTGTTGAGGTAGGACAGCGATGGATTTAATGTATCTTGATGATTCTAATTCAATCTAAGATTGACCTAATGCCAGATTGTGGTCTTGTAATAATAGAAAGAAGTATATCAGTGTATATTACTTTGTATGCCGTAATGGTTGTAAAAGATATTGGCAACTGAAACGTTCATAGACGATTAGCTAACATCCCGCAATAGTGTGCACATGGTGATATTTTATTATTGTTGACTTGCATAAGTGCAACTCCAAGTCGTATTCATGTCTCTCTTAGCCTATTGCAATCTATTATTGGACTGATGATAGGCATTCCTTTTGATTTTATTTCCTTAGTCATCACGCAGGGTAAACGGGTTAATGACCTTAGAGCCGTCTAGGTCTTTCAAATTGCTGATCCATACTGGAGTACTTAAGTGCTTGTAAGTTGAATGATATGAGATTGATGTTTGATGATGTACAATGTGCATATTATGTGCTCTTCCAAGAAACAGCACACATTGTTTACATGGGGGTAAGTATTTTAATTTGATCTCGTCTGGAATTCAGCTTATTTCGTATGAGCGTCATGAAATTCTTTTGAGAAAAAAAAGTTATTTAACCTAAATTTGTTCCACGCTTTGTCATCGATGTACATTCCAACGTTGAACTTGCATTTGACCATACCAAATCAACAGTCATCTAAAATTGGAGCTCGGTTTGTACCGAATGGTATCCAATGAATAGACAACTATTCATGTTGGCGACAAGCAAAGCTCAAAACATACAATAGTTATTTTTTCTTAGCAAAAAAATGTATGGCCAACTTTGGTATGTATCAGTGGCGCCAAACTTTCTTGAATACTCTTCTTATACCGCTATTGGCTCCAGCATTGGATCCAATAGGTGGAACTAACTTTCTTTCTGCGTAATTAGTTATAACAAAATGCCAACACAGGTATTTTTTATTACCATCCAGATATTAATATCGATATACTGACTGGAGAAAGTAAAGTAATTAGAAAAAGTTTAGCAATAAATGAGACGGAAGCTTACATAAGTTATTAAATGGTATGTTATAAAGTTGTAATCAAAGTAGCTATTTAAAGAAACCTGTCAAACCACAATTTTTTGTTCAAATTCCTTGAAGTCGTAATACAGAATCGCTACAATTTAGTTATTTCGAAGTAGGGCAAAGTGTAAAATCATGTTGTAAGATTAGATTATTTTAAAAAAATCCACGTCTTTGTCGTTTATAGTTTATCTATAGGATATCATTCCCAAGTCTTCTAGACCAGTCTAAAAAATAATCTCATACCAGTATCAATCAGTCGCCGTCTTCTATCTACCGTTGGACATACTCGTAGGTTTACGAAGTGGGGACCCAGTTACCCGAGCAAAGTAACTATGTATGTAATCTATGCCCAGGCCTAACGAATCCTAATAAATAAACGAATTCGACAATAGACCGCCGTTTAATATGAAGTTTTATATGGGCTGAGTTTATATTATTAACGGCCGTTTTCATTTTAAACATCTGTTATATTGTTGGTGAACATGTGCTCTAAGAATCCAAAGATAATTGCATATTAAATTTTAAGTAAGCTAAATGTAAAACTCGGGATGCTAGGAAGTAAGAAACATAATATTTGTATTAATGATGAAGGGAACCGGCTGCTCGACACATGTGCGAGTACTGATGGAAGCTGCCGATAAACAGTACTTAACGCGGACCGAATCAATGGCCTGATTCATGCGAGCTTTATCTGATCCAGCTTGCATACAGTACCGACATTACTGGGAACTGTCAAACGGTTTCCGATACTGTGGGTTTATTTGCTTCATTTCCCAAATGAAAAAAAAAAATGGATATAAATCTTGTATTATGTTATATCTACTGAAAAGGGCATATCGTCAATTGACTTTCTATTGATGCAAGTTATTTAGATACAATAAAAAATCTTAAAAAGGAATATTGTTAAGACTATTCGTGATTAATGATGATCAAAATTATCCATCTCAGAAAAAATATGTTAAACGAATTAGTAGTATTGTTCCCGACACATCTCAATAAGCAAGAAGCGACCGTTAAAGGAGCATCTATAATTCTATACCATCAGTTTTAAAAATAGAAAGACTTCAAAAAAGCTTCATTCATCTCTTGTCCAAAGATACCACCCCAAATACGTACAATGACATAGATAAAAGTGCAAAAGTAAACAAGAAAGTAAAGGCGTTATTAAAGCGACACGGTGACGATAAAAAACCGAATCATGGTAGGGGACATTCTAACAAAGGTCGGTTCTGAACCCGTGGGAATAATCGCAGTGAATTTGCATCGTCTATCCCGTACTACGAGTGCGTATAACTTAAAATAAGTATTGCTGTTTGTTAGATGGTAATGAAACGGAAATATTTGCCATTGTTGTAATTGTTAGAAGATATTTAGTGGTTGGTTAGTGGTAGAACCGGTTTTTAAATAACTACGATATTTATGATTGAAAAGTGAGGTTGGAATAATTTTCGATTTTTATCGCTTAGCCGTGGTAATTGAAGAGATGGTCTTGGTCGTATACTATTAAATAGTTGAAAGGTTTGAAGGTTACACTATCTCCAGCTTAGAAGGTTATTTGTATGAAATTTTAATCATAAGCACGAAATTGATTAGTATGCTCAAGTATTAAGTAACTTTTAATGTTATAATTGTCCTTACAGACATTGCTTAATACTATTTTTAAATCGTATACTCAGTAATGAATTTATGAATAATAAATTATTTTTAGTTAACAAAGTCTAACGAACCAAGTCATAATGCTGCAAAATGTATTAAAATGACCATAATGATAATGATGATAAGTAATGTCAAAATGATGAGCTTGCGTTTAAAGTTTTAACATGAACATTTCCTTTAGATAATATCTTTGTAAAGTTTAAGTCATTAAACTTAAGATTATCTCTAGAAATGGACTTTCACTATTTTTTATCTTTTTAAGAAATCTTTTTCTTTCAGCTATAATATTTTCTCTAGAGAAAACACTCCTTTTGTAGCAAGGTGACATTTGGATTTCATCTATTCAATAATAGTTTTTTTCTTTTAAATACAGTCTCTTACACTCACTTTAAATTGGGTAAAATTTATTACTTCACATAAAACCGATAAAAATTCTAAAACATAGCATTTTCGACGCGTCATCGGATCCTAACCAAATATTTAATGGTAATTACGAATGTGACCGACCAGCCGGTAATGATTGCAAACAACGGTAATGAGTGATTACCAAACAATACGACCGCCGCCGTATCTAAATGGTACCGATGTAGTGTTAGGTAAATACTGAGTTTTGTAACGAAGTAAATATCGGTGTGTAAGTATGCACTTCATTACCTTCTATTATACGGAATAATGTGCCAATTATCTTCTCTGGTGTTAATATTTGATCGTTTTGTTAATGTTTCGCCACACAAAGCGTGGGCCGTTTGGAATGAGACTTTAAATGAGTACAATAACAAGACAACCGTCGCGTCGCGTTGAAAATTACCAAAAGGTTTAGCAGAATGTTCCTAGTGTATAACTACTGATCGCAATAAGTACGAGGTACAAGTACCGCTTGATGGTGAGTAGAGATGAGTCCGATATCATGTCATATGTATAAATCATCGATATTAAATAATCATTTTGTCATGCAGTGACAACGACAAAATCATCAATGCCTAAAATCATTACTTCAAAATATTACAATACTTAATAATTTAAAAAACAAACTCGATATTGGCCAGGACTGAATTAACGTGAACTTCGGTTTCAACTGTGACATGACGATGACAATATGACAACATGCCATGTTTGAATGCGGTGACGGCTAGAAAAAATCATTGATGATTTTGTCATTGTTCCCGTCAACGATATTTTTTTGTCATTGTCATGTAATCATTGATGTCGAAAAATCTGCACTCAGCCCATTTCTAATGATGATACAATTACCTTACTTCGGTACAATTTGAAACCTGGTAACAATACAATTCGAAAATGGAACCAATAATGATCTGACTCTCAACAACTCAACAACCACGTTTTACGTGAACTAATAATTTTACACGGAAAATATGAGTTTGCAGTCTCCATCCGAACCAAGTTTGGTTGTAAATACCATAACTTGTTTATTTCCAGCCGGTATGTTATTTCACTGTAGATATGTTAACTTTGCAGACTTCATCCGAACCAAGTACTCGGTTATAGCAAAAACTTTCCAGCCGTTCGTTTTTTCAGTGTAAAGATTCCATGCAGATTAATTACGTGAAGCAACAACATCATCTGGTTCATCCCACGCAAATTGTTGGAGTAAACTCAGACAAATTAATTAATTTGCTATTCGTAATTGCTGGACTAGAGACCTATCTGTGTTTGTGCAATTTGTAGTCTTTACCATTTAAGACGAATCAAGGAATTTTAACACGATCTCAGTATCTTACGTTCTAAACTCTTATGTATGTTGCAAACTATAAAATAAAACTCAAACGGAATTTTAGTTTCTAATTTACAACATGCTATAAGTTTTTAAACTGTCATGGTCACTAACATTATTAGAGTTAAGAACGGGGTATTTACCGTACAAAATGTAACAGAAGGAGGGTAGACCGTTTTGACTGCTAATAAACATCCACCCGCAAATACTTTTAGTTTATCTGTGACCATAGCGCTTGCAACAGTGACGAAATATCGGAAGCACGCAACAAAGTATAAACATAATAAATACTCCAACATGTTTATGAATTTTGAACGTAAAACCAAGTCAACCAATGTATTCAACAATCCGCATTGAGCCCGCGTTCTTACTAATAGTGATTCCCGATAGATTTTCCTGTTTAGATTTCCCAAGTAACACAAATATCTGACTGGAAACACCAACAAGCAAGATCTTAAGATCTTTGCCAATCATCTCGGCTCCATGTCCGATAATAAATCTACTACCGACGTAAGATTACGTAAACAGCATTTAATATTACGGACATTTTATCAATCATCTAGAAATCAAGAGGTTTTTATCAATAAAATCTTTGATCTTGATAAGTAAACTTTCTCATTACATAACAATAAATTAAATTAAACATGATAGAAACAACATTATTCTTATCTTATACGAAAGTCGAAAGGGGTTTATTGTACTCATCATTATGAACAACTTTTACTATGATATCAAAACAGAAATGGCGAAAAGATGTTCAAATCAAATCAAAAAAATTTTTTGCACTAAACATGTGTGTTCCATACATTTAATCGAGTAATATTGAATTATTTATATGGAACAACTGGATATTTTTTTCGCGATTTCAGGGTTGGTCCCATACAGGGAATGACATCGATATTTTTAAAATATCGATATCCGTCTCTATAATATCGATATTTCACTTAAAAAGTCGATACTTTATTATAAACATCGGTATCTGCATTTATCGGTTAAATATCGTTACTAAATATCACTTTTTAAATACCGGTATTAACTTATCGTTACTCAATACCGATACCAATAGCTAAGCGGTGCCATAATAAAAGTTGTTCATAATTCAATTAATGTTACGTTTTATCTGCGGAAATCGCAGTTTAGGGTTCCGCTAGCAATTAAATGACTCAATAAACAATTATTCTATGAATATCATATTAGCAACGGTAATTAAAACGTCACGGACAATACAAAGGAGCATTTACCAGAAAGATAATAGTGCGGAAGTTATTTACTTTTTTTTTTTATTCTTTTTTTATACATATTATTTATATTTTTAAATATTTTTACAAAACTATATTAAAAAACATTTAAAAATATGAAAAAATAGTAGCCCACCGGTATCTAGAATAGGGTCCAAGCTACCGGCGGTCAGGGCTCCAGAGAAAGGAATCTCCTGACAATGCGTGCCGTGTCAAGAAGTACTGCTCTCTGAATCAGGCCCTTGATCCAACTGCCTAACGAGAGCCTCCTAAGGTGTCGGTCGAGACTCTCGGTAATTAAGCCATTGGCCGAAACGACTATCGGCACAATGATCGCTGAATCCACATCCCACATGTCGACAACCTCGCGAGCCAAATCAAGATATTTGATCTGTTTTTCTTTCTCGGCTTTCACGAGGTTCTCGTCATGCGGGACCGTTATGTCGACAATCATTGCGCGCCGCTCTGATCGATCCACCACCACTATATCAGGCCTATTGGCTACAATAGTCCTGTCAGTGATGATGGATTGATCCCAGTATAGTGTGATATGGCCTTTTTCAAGAACTGGGTCGGGCACATACCTGTAGTACGGCACTTCCGATTCCACAAGGTTGTATTTTAGAGCAATTTGCTGATGGATAATCCTGGCTACAAGGTTGTGTCTATGCAAATACTCTCCGTTAGCTAGACGAGAACACCCGGAGATAATGTGACGGATTGATTCGCCTGGACGGTGGCATGCCCGACATATGTCAACCGTGCCGTCCTTCACAATAAATCTCCGGTAGTTATTTGTCATCATAACTTCATCCATAATTGCACAAACAAAACCTTCGGTTTCTCCAAAGAGGTCCCCGGAACGTAGCCAGGCTACGGACGCTGAAAAGTCTACATCGGGCCCATGGAGGGCCCGGAAGAAGCGTCCGTGGAGCTCCTTGCTCTGCCATACCTCCCTGCGATCGTTAGTGTCAAGCACTACAGGTTTGCGCCAGTTCTCTTTAGCCAAGGAGAGCGGGGTGAGGCCCTTGTCCACCGCTACTACATCTCGATGCATCCCCACGTTGGCTTCTAGGAAATATTCCCTGAGATTGCATATCTCGCGATTGTGGATAGTCTTAGCGTTTAGAAAGCCTCGACCTCCACATCTCCGCGGGATATACAATCTCATAACCGAAGACCGTGGATGATGCATTCGATATGCCGTCAGCAATGTACGGACCTTCCTATCCAGGGCGTCAAGTTCTGTTTGAGTCCATTTGAGTATGCCAAAAGAGTACATCAAAACTGGCATGACCCAGCCGTTGAAGGCGCGCACCTTATTACCGCCTGATAAAAGACTATTAAATACTTTTTTCAGTCGGCCAAAGAAGCGTTCCCTCAACGACTGCTTCATGTCAACAACATTGATGCCCAACGCTTCGGACATACCCAAATACTTATAGGTTTCGGTTGCTGAGAGGGATCTAAGGTTTATGGAATCCGAGAGTTGGGTGCTCACAGATTCCACAATCTCTCCTCGCTTTACATGCATGACCGCACATTTGTCCACACCAAATTCCATCCTGATGGCGCTACTGAAGGTTTCAGTTACCTTCAGTAGTTTCATCAGCTGCAAATTGTTGGGAGCAAAGAGTTTCAGGTTATTTACTTTATTATTATGGAAGTATTTTATTTCCGAATTGATGGGAGAACGAAGATATTTCAATTCGTCGGCTTTCATGAGTGCCATAGTAGATCAGGCTTCTGTTCAGAACTAAAAGTCGGTTATTTGCTAGTTATCATCCGATTCGGCTATAATTTGTTTTTAGCGCCATCCGACGGACCTAAAGGTTAAGTGTCGTTCTATAGATTTTGACTACTATTAACTACGCTATAGAAGTCAAACTCGGTTGAACGACGCTCCAAAAACCAACAAGACTATTCTGACACAATTGAAATAGCAGAATTAGGGCTCAGACACCCTGTCAAAGGACGGTATAACAAGCTAATAAGCGTGCTTACTTCCATTAAACTCTAGTAACTAGAGCAATGGTCAATGCAATCAGTAATGGATTGTATCCATCAGATAAAAATAAAGCTCTAGATACACCTAGAGCTAATTTTGTTTGCAGTATAAGCTAAAATATTTGTCGAGAAATTGCCTCACCATGAGCTTTGCGCTTGAGTCACAGTCATAAATACTCACCCGTTGTGAGTATTTATGTACTTAGTTTCACAACAACCTTAGCATTGGTTCACCTCTGTGATATTATCTATCAATATGTTATCTAAAATCGTATAAAACTGTCGGATTTCAATTGCACATCGTGTATCTTAGGGTTGGTTTACACGGAACGGGCGAGAAACGGATCATCGATCAGAGATAATGTTATTACTGTTAGGGCTAATAAAGGGCTCAATTATGGGAGCGTCGCGTGGCGCGCAATGTCTCGATCGCTCTCCATGAACGGAGATACGAGTCTTTCTCCGCGTTGCGCGCTGATATGCGCGCCGCGCGACTTTCCGCGTCTCCATAATTGAGTCCTTATGAATTTACGCAATCAATGTGAACATCAATTTAATATTAAATAAAAATCGTAGGAATTTAAAAGAAGTGTAGTACTAAACAAGTAAGCACATTCCGATTGGCGGGTTAAATAAAATACACGCAGCGATTTTGTAACGCGCTTATGTCTTATATTTGGCAGGAAAGGGCAATATACAAAATTATTGAAGGTCTAGAAATCAACAAGAGAAACCTGTGCCATTCGGAACAGCATAATTAATTTATTATTATGCTAGGGAACTAAATCTAGCAGGCTCATATAACTTTATAAAGTTAAACTTAATTAAGTATATTTTATCCACTAGTAGTCTTGTTAATAAATCAAGATCAATCCTAAGATTAACGATCCAATATGATCCTAGGTGTAACTCTTGTTCACTCTCCGTCATTTGTTTCAGAGCGACAAAAGAAATCTCTCATCGTTATATGTATATTTTAAGAATTTTATATTTAATTTCTTATGATTGTGTCTTTTTTGTAGGTAGTGTTTTATTTTTTATCTTTATTCGTCTCTCTCGTGTTGTCAATATAATTATGTCCGCGCTGAATTAATGTTTTTTTTCTTTCTTTCTTTCTTATGCCAAGCTGTCACTTTAATTCAAATCACATTTTTTTATTAATAAGACGGTAAAAGTTTTATATCGTAAATTACTCAACAGTTGTTTGACTTATTTATAACTGACCTTTTTTAAATACCAAGCGTTTAATATAACTTTTATTCCCTTGTCTGATATTATCTAGATTAGTAGTCGGTGACATTATGTTAGTAACAATATGCCATGGTAAAATAATTGTTGACTCAATTATTTTTTGAAGTCGATTAATACATATACTCATTATCAGCCATATGGCGGCCATTGCTGGACATAGATCCATTCATAGACTTTCTTAGCGAATGTTTTTTTTTATGTCAATAACGGCTCCCCATTAACTATCATTCATGTGTTTGATTACAAAATATTTATCATTGCTAAATATAAAGTCACACCTTTTGACCACAGTCAGATGGTCCTTTCATATCACCCAGCAGAAGCAATACATTGTGTATAACTTGCACTAACGAGGCAGTGACATGTAAACCGTCCCATGCAAGTGAAAGTCCCAGCTGGCACACACTCATTCATCAAACGGCAACAACCGTGTAGGAGTGTGGTGCGACCACTAAATAGATAACTACAGAAGGTAAGGTACACAGAGACGCTGAAAGTGTCAATAGACTGAGTTGAAATCCGGCTCGAAGGACCAAAAATATTTTGGGGTAGGTTTTTAATTCTACTGAGTACTTGGTATTAGAATTATGTAGTAACTTATAATGTAAGGTATTTTTCATTTATGTCATATCATTAAAACTGCATAAACGTAGTCCACTTGGACATGAGCTGTTTTTGATATGTAAGTACATAATATCGACACCACTCTGCAAGCGCAGTTGCGATTGCAGATTGTATATCATAATAAATTCTGTCATGCGTAATGATAGGATCGATGAAATGCTAATAAAACAATTTCGAGTGTTGCTAATGGTCATCTTATTATTGGCGAATTAATCAATTGCCTATGCCATTGCCAATAAACTAAAACGGTGCATGCAAACTGCGACTGCAGTGATTCGAGCTACCGACAATGTAAGTTTCTTATGTTTAATTGTATTGAGTGGGTCTTTTGTGGCGTTAATTGTGGTACAACAAAAGTCCATTAAGCCGTCCATCTGTCCAACTACAGCATTAGATTCCATTATTCTGTAAACGGCCGCGGTGTTTCAATACGGAACCCACCCGCTTGGAATGTTTCGGACATATTTATGATGTTTGAGTGCGTGCTTAAAACAATCATTTTAGCGCGCATATGGTTTTAATACACACCTTAATATTTCAGCGTTTTTTTATAAATAATTTTATGAACGACGACACGTTTGGCGCAGTGGCTAAGCGATTGTCTTTCTGCGCTACGTGCTATGGGTTCGATCCCCGCACAGATATATTATTTGTGTAATCTACAGATTAATCTAATTGACTTTGACTTTGACTTTGAATTCTAATCAGTCGGTCTATTGCAGCAATCAAGAAATTGAAGGTAAAAATCCCATACTTTGCACTGTTAGAAGAAACCAACTCCGAGGCCAAGTATAATAAATTATGAGAATAAGTTTGAGTCACCAACATTACTAAAAAAAACTACTATAAGCTACAAATGCGTGAACATACTAATTACCTAATTAGTTTTTTTTTTTTGTAATTGATAAGGTAATTGGTGGTCATAGACGCAACAATAAAAAAAAAACAGGTGATAATAATTAACAAAGCAAATTACATTCCCTGATGTTATTTTAACAAAGTGATTTGGTAACATTCTTTTAGAATTTATTCTTGCGGAGAGCAGCAGAGCGTTTGTTATAAAAAATATTCATGCTCTACTATTCTTTATTATGACGTGTTTGCTGAAGACCTTGCGGCGCCTTAAGTGTTGGGTAATTTTTTCTCTGGTCTAAGTAAGCGTGTTTTAATTTGGCATAATAAAACGCACACAAAAATAAATATCCACCACCAAAAATTGCTGCCAAACACGGGTAAATGTTTACCAAAACTGATTTATGCTCACCAAATATTGTTTGACTAAAATTGTAAATTAAAAATACTAAAAGAATTTCAGCCAAAAACAAACTATGTTGGTTTAGGTGCGGCTAAGCTGCGAACTTGTATACACGCAAAAAAAAGTTATAGTTATAAGATATTTCGTCAACGCGATTTGGTGAACATTTACCTACCCGGTTTGGTAGCAATTTTTTGGTAGTCAGTATAATATACAATAATAATAACATTTCTGGAAAATTTTGGCCAACAGAATACAATGCGGCAACCGGACGACGGATAGGCTAGCGGCTAAACTGTTGTGGAATGAGCAAGCTATCGCGATGCTGTCGCGCATTTCTTGCTCTGCAATTTGTCGATCAAATCGAAAACACATAATTTATTCAAATGATACCTAACTCCAACGTGAAATAAGAAAAAAACAATTATTCAGCACGGACACACGTTGACAACACAAAAGAGAAAAGATAAAACACTACAAAAAGAGACAAAAAAAGAAATAAAATACAAACTTCTTAAAAATGCAATGAATGAAACGTGTCAAATTGATTCAGCTATGCTACTTTGTTAACCAACTTGGAGCTGTGAATATGACTAGAGCATGTTCACCGCTCCTGTTATTAAATTTCGTATGTCAATTCCTCAATAAACCGACAATAAGAGTAAGGTTCGAATCGAGATGCAAGTTGGTTTACACTTTACGAAATAGCCTAGTAGTTCAAATATCATAGGGACCAACACTCGCTAGATAAAGAAGGAAAAAGTACTAGCAAAACAAGGAATTAAATACACTACACTTATATTTGAACATCAGTAATGTAAGTATTAGAGTTCAAAACGGGGTATTTACCATGTTTATATCTTGTATTGAGTTCCCAGAGTTGAAGAGAGTTGAGTTGAGTTGTTTATATCTTGTATTGAGTTGAGTGTAAACATGGTAAATACCCCGTTTTGAACTCTAATACTAATGTTAGTGACCATGACAGTTTAAAAACTTATATCAGTAATGTATAATCAATTATTTATCAATTCTAATTTGACAAGCAGTTTCGTAATGGAACGAAGCTGCAAGCTCAGTGAGATGTGAATGATGTGAATTGAAAGTAAAAGCAAACGGGTTGACCTGCCAAGCCGCCATGTTAACCGTTTGTAATTATCGACGCCATTCATGACACAAACGATGCGCCAGCGCATCCCATCACTCTCACTTTCTGCATTGTAGACTTGAGCAGGTGTAGAGGAGATTTTGAAACTGCAGTTCGGATTATTCAGAATCAAGTTACATTTTTAAGATTTTAAAATCAATCTGAATAAAAGATTATACGTTTTTCCGTGAAACTCTAAAAACCTGTTAATACTTAAACATTTTATGCAGATGATTTCGATGATTCGACTATACATAGAGAAGGCACACAAAATTCGTGAATTTAATGAAAATTCAATTCAAGTTAAATTACTTTCGCAGTATTTAAGTCGCAGACCATTACCCTTAATACAATACAATTTATAAAAATACAAAAGATCATAAAAGAGAAAGCCGTATTTCGTAACTGGATATCACATTCGCACACAAAAAACCTTAACAAATGAGACAGATGAGGTGTATTCGCCTAATCGTTTTACCCATCAAGATCACAGTTATACTCATTTTTCAATTGAATCTAACCAGGCCGTTCTTTCTATACAATTTATCAATTATGTTCCAACGGTGAAGGAAACCCACATGTTTTCAAAAAGGAGTAATGATTAGAGGTAGGTAGGTAGATGTGGTTTTGGACAAACCAGTAAACTATACGTGATATTAGTAGATATACCTACTAGTAGTATTATTATAATGACATGGATGAGAATGACTCAGGACCGAATTTGAAGTGATCGAAGAAAATGTAAGTCATCTTAAATGTTTTTTTTTTTCTGTTGTTTTTTTCTACTGACTAGACACTAGACAACACATGCACAAACATTCGGACTAAACTCTAGTTCGAATAAATGTTTTGTGTTTCTGCTTCTTTCTTTCTTTCTAAGTAGATAAACAAAACGATATATTTCGCAATAAAAAATAAAAAAAATCAATCAAGCAATCTGTCGTATATGAAATTATCATTGCTAATAAATACTGTAATGTACCAATTATTATTTAGGATCTATCAGTACAGCACAATATACAAAGCGCGCCATGCATTTATCGCAACAAACTATGTACTAAAAAACAATACCGGCGAAATGTGTAAGAAACTGTTTATCTGTAAACTAACCAAACCGAAATCTGAAAAATGGATTCTGTCTCAAAAAAAATTCATAGCGAAAAAATATAAAACTCTCACAAACAGCTTACCAAATTAAAAGCTACTTTCAAATTTACTTATTGTCTATTCTAACCTATCTGTGGTCTGTGCGGGCCTACCACGATTGTTTGCGGTTGCTTTGTTTGGCTCCACTCTACGTCGTGACGGGCTTGCTCGTGAAAAAGCTGTACTTTCACGAATTGCGGTAGGGCTGTGAACTTTCAAGTAATATCGATTTGTAATCGATTTGAATGCGTTACAATGCAATGTAAGTAAATAATAATGTTTATGTTTTACGATGTGTTTACGTCAGCGGTTGGTTTTAGACGTGGCATTGTAGATATTTATGGGACATTACATTGTATTTTGAAGCAAACAAACAATAGACACATTATGTTACAGATTTATAACATTTATTTATTTATTTAATAATTTATGTACACACATGAAAAATAACACAGAACACATTAAATAGGAGAACAAAGTACAAGGGTAGGTACTGCTTATTTCATTAAAGAAATAATCTCTTCCAGCAGACCTGCGAGAGGAGAATTTAAAACACGAAATGTAGACAGCACATGTGATAATAGTATATCGCATTGTATGTATATAAATTGTTATTTCTTAAAAACATTTGGTTCAGTATAAATCCAGAAATAGGTATTATAAAAATTACACAAGGAACCAATTAAAACTGAAAAAAACTCTCAAGACAGCAGCCTTTATCTTTGTATTCGATTAACATTTCACCTGTGTCAATTCGAATAATATAATTCGATTAATCCCAATTACTATTTTAAATACTTTTAAGGCGACTGTGTAGAATCGATTAATTACTCGAATTGATTTTGATGAGCAGCCCTAATCCATGACTAATTGCTACCTTAACTGGTATTGTTCTTGTTATTATTTCGTTTTTACGCAACGGATCACAATCACAACTGGTACGAGTATGTTACACAATAGCAGCTACTTTTTAGAACCATGTGAATGAGTTTTCATTGATTCTCTTGTTACGTATACTACGTATGTTACAATGGCGGTTGTTATGTTTTTTAGTATGTGGGTTTTATTGTCAGTTTCAAAATTAATTTTCTCTTGTGTGACTTTTCTTGAGCACCTATGAGTAATTGTCTTGCGTTGGTAAATAAGAAGTTTTACTTTCTCTTGTACAATACAATAGACTTTATTGCACACCAGCAGGGCACGGCAAAATGGGGAGGAGAAAATCAGAGACAAACCATCTATTTAGCGTTTTCTGTCTCGATTTTTCGTTTTGTCTTCTATCGAGGAAACAAAAGATGGAGAAAACGGATTTGACGAAAGAAAAATCAGGGATAAATCATTTCTTTATCATTTTCTCACTCGATTTTTCGTTTTGACTTCTGTCAAGGAGACAAAGGGTGGAGAAAACGGGGTTGTCCTGCCCTTGCTAGCCCTACAAAAAGAGAAGAAAATATTATAATAAATAGAAAAAGAGATGTACAAAGGGCGGTCTTATCGCACTCGGCGATTTCTGTCAGAAAACCTTGGGATGGACAGATTTGCATGTAAACTCATGATTCCACGAATAAAAAATCTTATCGTATCTTATTTTGCAGGTTAAAAGAGAGGAGTACTGGACAATAGTATGCGCGATTGTTATGTGGTTAGGTAAAAAAGATAATTTGATATTGAAACGGTTTTTGTAAGGACTTATCAGAGGAAAAACTTCTATCAGAGGTTTGTCCAGTTATTGAAATGTAAATAATGGTTTAAAATTTGTATGCATTTATAACAAGGATGCATAAATACATCAACGTCCTTCACTGAAAAGGCCTACTAGTACAAGTAACAGCTGTTATTTACTGGTCTTATTACAATGTGAGTCAACCACTATTATCTGTTAACCAATCTGAATAGACCTCTATCCTATTATGCGACGTCCGCAAATTCTTTATATCTGTTCCAAATCTGAGTTTCGAAGGGTCAAGTTAAATTGGTGGACCTTTAGTGTCATCGTGAGTTAACGCAATTAGGCCGCTTACACACCTCTTTATAATAATTCTTAAATAGTATCGTAGTATGTTGTCTACTGTTTCATTGTTTACACATTACCGTGTTGTTGTTGTTGTTAGCCTATATCATCCCACTGCTTAGCAAAGGCCTCCCCCCATGACTTCCAGGTCTTCCATTACCGTGTGAGAAACTCAAAACCATGCTGATTTGCATTTGTGCTTGCGTACGACAGTATACGCTGATAACAGCTATCGTAGTATACTTCGATTGTGATTTCAGCAGCATACTGCATTCCTATTCGTACCCTTTCGATATGGGCGTGTTCGTCAATACCTACAGTAAAATTTTTTGTTCCTTTTTGTTCCAGTTTCTTATTTTTGTTTCATCTTTGTGTTCTCTTTATGTTTCAATTTTTATTTTTATGTGCTATCTACTACGTTTTTCAACATCATATATATTGTCAACAATGTTTTTTCTATTCTATTAAAAATCTACGTGTAAATGTGCGAGCGCAGCCGTGCAAGTGCCATTTAATTTCCTTAAGTTGGTCCGCAATGATTGTGGTCCTTTGTCTCGTGTGTAATTATAATATTTTTGTACGGCCGCTTGTTGTGTCATTGTTGGGCTGAACTGGCGGAAATCTGATCTTGGATAAATACTCGTATTATGAATAATTGCATATTATATATGTAGGTATGTATTATGTATGTTATGACTTTATTTGAGCGTAGATGTAAAAATGACAGAAGCCCATTCTTATTTAACGCTATCCAAAGATTCTAAAATATTACAATCTGAAATCATCATTGAAACATTACCTAGCCATTACTAATTGATGGCGTCGTGTGTAAGCTTCCATTGAAGTATTAGTGCTAGATTGAAATCAGAAGTCGGGAACTGATTGATTGGTAATCGAGTCAGTTTCACTGTATAGTTGTATAAGACCCGTATACAAGGACCAATACATAGTAAGCTTCGATTCACAGTAGACGAAATTTCGATCTAGTCACCTTCTTCGCTTTCCGTTCACTGAGTGAACAAATATACCTAAGAGATATTCTTGAATACGGTTGAACGAATGAACTTACAGACTATGCATATAAAAAGAATTGTTGTGATTTATTGGGACAGGGTTCTACTGAATTATCGAAGGTCCAAGTTCACTAACAACATAACGGATGATTAGAGCAAAATCAGCCGTTTAAAAACGTGAATTTTTGTATGGGTAATCGGCCGATTTCATTTAAACATCTGTTATATTGTCGGTGAACATGGCCCTAATTTAGCAAGGGGTGTAAGGAAAGAGTTTCCACGAGTGACGAAACCTGAGATTGTCTGGCGCACCCTGGGCAGTCAGCCTCGATACCAGTGGCGAAGGGTGAATATGGTGAATATTTTTATAAGAGAACCCGACCAAAAAATAGCTTGCTCAGGCGGTGTCACATGCTGTGCAGTATTAATTTACTTAACTGTGGCTTGAACTCATGAAGTAACTTACCTACCGTCACATATTTAATTATTTATTAATACATAATATTGATACTTACTGGTAATGGCCACGTTTAGAAAGGGAAGTCGATGGGAATGTGTTATATAGACCTTCGCCACTGCTCGATACCCTTGCTGATTCGCGAATCTTTCGACTAGCATAAGCGATTTCCATGTGATAGTTCATGCCGACTCGACAGACGATCTAAGTTCACACGAGTATATTTTCCAGGATTGGTATAGTACTGAAATACAACATTACGCCTATGGTAACCTAGTTTAAGACGAGATGTATCTTGTAGGAATATAAAACTAAGACTAGTCACCATAACTTACTTAGTCATCAAGATTCCGTACGTGATCTTGCAGTTGTCCGATAACTACTCCAAAACTAGACCACTAAGCGGCTCATACTGGTAACACTATCTCTAAGAAATTCAAACTAGATAAAACTGACAATATACCAGTATTATCTATGTTCCTAAATCGTTTACTTCGTGTAAATACGGTTGTTAAGATTTAATATTAGCTTAGTATATTTGTGCATACATCATTCAAATGACCCAATTAGTTAATAGCCAACATAATAAGTAAACGTATTTTTTTCAATATTTTGATAATTTTAAAATCATCATTATCAAAGATTTATTTTAAATATCCTGCTGATCTTTACAGTTACGCTATTTCATTATTTAATTGTTACAAAAATAAAATAATTGCCTAATTTTCATACATATACAATAATTTTGAAACCTTAAAAAAATTCAATAAATTTTGATGCTGGCTGTACCGAAGACTTTCCCTTGAAAACGAAATGCTTTTAGATACCGATACCGACATGCTCGTCAAGATGTCCATGAGAATGATTTTCATGTTTATGGTAATGTCTTATGATCATATGACATGCATGGAATTGATATAACTCACTTTGCGCTGCAGTGCAAGCGCAGAATAATAGAGTATAACGTACATGCGAGTCGGGTAAATGAAGGGCCGATAAAAGCGTCTGTGTAGCTCCTTACTCTGCCATACTTCCCTGCGATCATTAGTAGTAAGTATTTCAGGTTTGCGCCAGTTCTCTTTAGCCAATGAGGGCGGGGTGAGACCGTTGTCCACTGCGACCACACTTGGTGCATCCTCACGTCGCACAGTGGTTCGTCCCCATACAAGAGGTTGGACATAGGATTTTTAAAACAAAAACTGTTGAATTTCAAAAAACAAACTATGCCATTATATTGCTTTATTGAAGGGCAACAACTATTGTAGGAAGCATTTTTTGATTAGGCTTATAGTTTAGGAGTAAATATAAAAAAACCGTTTCCTCAGTATGGAGAGCACCACAAAAATGTCTATAACTTGTGATTCCCGTCCCTTTTCGTTTTGCGGTTTACATAACTTGTTTTTACTTATTAAATGCCACATTTTCTTCAAAGTAACATGGTGCACTAAACCTGCACTTTTTGAGATATGACCAATATGGATATTAAAAATTAAAATTCTACCTAAAACGAGTTTTTGACCTAATACTAGTACATGTAGGTACTGTACGGAAATAGGAAGAGAGGATAAGGTACTGAGGTAGCTGTTCTTGCAAAACGCGTGCCCTGATGATATTAATTTCGTCAGTAAAAGCCAAGGTACCGCTTTGGACAAAAATACTACTGATTATTATTATTATTATTTTAGAAGACGTATTCTCAGCCCTTTTTCTTTTTAATCACTACAACCCGCGAAGATCTATTGCATGACGCCTCTTGTGTAGTTACAGCACTCCCTATAGCTGTAAGTCAGTTATAAAATTGACTTTCGTTTTTGGATGGAGAGATTTAATCTCATCCGATGAGATTAGGTGGCCTCGGATGTGCTGGTTTCTTGTCACTGCTACGTCACACTCGCATAAAATATGTATGGGTGTCTCATCCTTCTCCCGACAGAATCTGCAAATTGTAGTGTCAGTAAGGCCCATTTTGCGCAGGTATTTGTTCAGTTTGCCAGTGAGGGTTCTCAGCAAGATTCTGATAGGGATCCTGTTCATGGAAAGCCTTGTTCCATAAACTTACTGTTGAAGCCTGTGAGAAGCGGTTTGGAGTGTTCTTGGCCTCATGACTCTTCCCAGAGCTTAATACTCTTTTTATATCCCCAGGACCTGAGATGGGTGGACGTAGTACATTTAGAAATTCCAAACATGGGTTCAGGGCTCATTATGAGGCTTTTTGTACTAGCTCTTGCTAGTTCATTAGCAGTTTCATTTCCACCGATGCCTCTGTGTCCAAGTACCCAGCTTAAAGCTACCGAGTTCGATGTTCCTAGTAAGTTAGTAAGGTAACTGGACACACTCCTTGATGAGTTTGGAGTTGATCTCCTCTGAGTTTAAAGCTTTTTTTACAGCTTGGCTATCAGAGAAGATAAAGATGTGCCTATTATGGTAGGTTTTTTGCACTGTCACGAACACATCCTATGATCGCGAGTAGTTCTACTTGAAATACAGTGGCGTATTGTCCAAGGTTAGCGAATTTCCTCACCATGGTTGTCCTCCGTGGAATCCAGCTCCAGCAAGACCCTCTATCTTTCTTCCATAGGTGAACCAAACGATGTCATTGGTCCGAGATTTGCAAGGAATGTTCGTATTCACCGAGAGTTTAGAGAATTACGTATTTATTTATTATTTATTTTTCAACACACTTGCTCATAAAATGGCTCTAATTTCACCGCAATTAGGCACATAATGACACCTGTAATCAAACTGTGACTTTTTCTTTACTATTATTCACAAGTGAGTTATAGGATTTTTTTTTTAAATTGGTTGAGTTGCTGTTCTTAAAAAAGTTTCGAAAAAAAAAAGATTCACCGCAATTAGGCACATAATGACACCTGTAATCAAACTGTAACTTTTTCTTTACTATTATTCACAGGTGAGTTATAGGTTTTTTTTTAAATTGGTTGAGTTGCTTTGTTTTTAGAAAAGTTTCGAAACAAAAAAGATCGTGTTCACAGTCAATTATAATTTTACCAACTGCACATTTACTAATTGTTTCTCTAAATAAACTTTTTACTCACTAAATAAAATGGCTTTTTAGTATTATTTTCTTCACAAGTGTGTTGAAAAACGTCGTATGATACATGTGTGTATTGATGATTACCGTCCTCGGCTCTCTTAAGACCCTCACCTAACGGCTCGGGTCTCAATGGCGCCTCAGCGGTAATCACCAACATTACACACTTGTACCATAATGTACTATTATACTTTACTTACTTACTTACTTTCCTTGTGCAATACGTACTAATAATAAGCACTTGCGTTTGTTATTATCTACATATTAGTATTGATGTTTATGTCCAATGCGGTGCCATGGCTTTTACTGACGAAATTAATACCTACTCAAATCAGAGGAGATCAACTCCAAACTCATCAAGGAGTGTGTCCAGTTACCTTACTAACTTACTAGGAACATCGAACTTGGTTGCTATAAGCTGGGTACCTGGACACAGAGGCATCGGTGGAAATGAAACCGCTAATGAACTAGCAAGAGCTAGTACAAAAAGCCTCATAATGAGCCCTGAACCCATGTGTGGAATTTCTAAATGTACCACGTCCACCCATCTCAGGTCCTGGGGATATAAAAAGAGTATTAAGCTCTGGGAAGAGTCATGAGGCCAAGAACACTCCAAACCGCTTCTCACAGGCTTCAACAGTAAGTTTATGGAACAAGGCTTTCCATGAACAGGATCCCTATCAAAATCTTGCTGAGAACCCTCACTGGCAAACTGAACAAATACCTGCGCAAAATGGGCCTTAGTGACACTACAATTTGCAGATTCTGTCGGGAGAAGGATGAGACACCCATACATATTTTATGCGAGTGTGACGTAGCAGTGACAAGAAACCAGCACATCCGAGGCCACCTAATCTCATCGGATGAGATTAAATCTCTCCATCCAAAAACGAAAGTCAATTTTATAACTGACTTACAGCTATAGGGAGTGCTGTAACTACACAAGAGGCGTCATGCAATAGATCTTCGCGGGTTGTAGTGATTAAAAAGAAAAAGGGCTGAGAATACGTCTTCTAAAATAATAATAATAATAATCAGTAGTATTTTTGTCCAAAGCGGTACCTTGGCTTTTACTGACGAAATTAATATCATCAGGGCGCGCGTTTTGCAAGAACAGCTACCTCAGTACCTTATCCTCTCTTCCTATTTCCGTACAGTACCTACATGTACTAGTATTAGGTCAAAAACTCGTTTTAGGTAGAATTTTAATTTTTAATATCCATATTGGTCATATCTCAAAAAGTGCAGGTTTAGTGCACCATGTTACTTTGAAGAAAATGTGGCATTTAATAAGTAAAAACAAGTTATGTAAACCGCAAAACGAAAAGGGACGGGAATCACAAGTTATAGACATTTTTGTGGTGCTCTCCATACTGAGGAAACGGTTTTTTTATATTTACTCCTAAACTATAAGCCTAATCAAAAAATGCTTCCTACAATAGTTGTTGCCCTTCAATAAAGCAATATAATGGCATAGTTTGTTTTTTGAAATTCAACAGTTTTTGTTTTAAAAATCCTATGTCCAACCTCTTGTATGGGGACGAACCACTGTGCGTAAGATTGTACACCTCACAATTGTGTAGGGTTTTCTTTATTTACAGTTTGTATTACAAGTATTTGCGTGCTTCGTCGATACAACATTAATTGTTTTAAATGTTTCAATTTTTATTATGCTTCCCAGACTTCCGCCTGAAATCATCGCCGTTGCGGCCAAAATCCAAACAAATTACATCATTACTGCAATAATTTGACTTCCATGACTCATATGACTCCTTCTTTAGCTCCTCAGCTGTACATGGGCTTATGTGCTCGTATTAGAAGCAGCCTAGGTTCACCTACACATGGATGATAAATTGAATATATTTCCGCGTAGACATCGTTGCGAAACTTTATGAAACCTACACAATTATTTTGAAACCATATTATTAATCTTCTTTATTAACATAAAGAAGATTAATAATTATAATAATTTGTACTATACCTGTAGGAATTATTTATTATGGCTCGTACTACGTTTTCAAGTCTCGGACAGTATAATATTACCTACAGTACGACAAAACTAAGAAGTCGCATCGGCAAACTTTGTAAAACCGATCACTTCCGAACTGAGTGCGACTTATAGACCACGAATATCTTATAAGTAGGTACTGCACGGTAAACTGAAGCATCAATAAAAATTTGAATAAAAAAAAATAACATGATCTTTGACGCAATAAATTGTAAAATTATCAGAGTGATTGCCATTGGTTGTTCGATCATCGATGTAACTTCTTAGTTGTGTCGTACTATAACTAGGTCTACAACATCTAATTCTGTAGTCGATTTCTACGGCTCTAGTTCAACGATGAGCAACCAATAAGTCATGTTTTCCTTTTAGGATCAGGATGGAACTTGGAAGTAATATTCGGTCACAGCTCACAGAAGCTGTCAAATTAGTATTACCAAGAATATTGTCACTTCTTCAAACCATTCTCTTTTATTAAGGTGACGCAGTGGTTAACAATTAATCTCAAATTGGCTGCATACAAAAACGCGAGCAAGCTTGCATCTGCATATTGCGTAAAAACAGTACTTATTTTGTCATTATAAATAAAAACAATCGTTCATTTTATAAAATTATATTAGGTACCTACCATATTCAAGTGTGTGTTTAGACCACGGATATCTATGGTTTAGACTAATCTATCAAGAAAATTAAGAGGCTTAAATCGGTCTCGTTTCCCTGTAGACTGAAAATCTCTGTTTATAAAGAACAGTTTTTGATTTTTTTTCTCTGCTGTAAAAGTGAAGAAATCACTTAAAGCAATCACCAAAATGATGTCAAAGACCTGATAAATGAAATACATTATAAAATATCAATTCCGAATGTTTAGTAGGTACTGCTAACATTTTCAATGAAATTTGTCAGTTCCTGTGAACGTTGTGTTAAAAACGTCGGTCGCGTAGACTTTATTTTCGTCCTCGTCTCAGTATTCCTAATGAGTAATCAAGAGGCGCCATGCGCCATGCCATCGACTGTCGCACGGGATTAATTTATCTCTGCCCGACCCCTTGAGTCATTGCCTTGAAAATATTTCTTTTTTAAAGTGACTCAAATATAAGTCATTGTTTGTTCCGACTGACTGGCTTGCTTGCATGATACCATTGAACGGGAATCATTGATATAAAAACTCAAGGAAGATGCACAAAATGTACATAGCGGCTCGAAAGCGTCCGAGAGTAAAACGAGTAAATACCTTCAAATGAATCTATTTTGTTGTCTTGCTTCAGCGGGCGGTCTGTAAGCAGTAACATGCCTAAGTTCTCATAAAAAGCCAACAAATAGATATTTACAGATGTAAAGACAGATTTTTTTACTGTCGTTTATAAGTTAACTATATTAAATTGTATATGTCTATTCTTATGAGCAACAGACGACGATTTTATAAAAATATATTTTTCATCCCACCATCTCGGAAAGAGTATTTTTAATCTTCAATATCTGAGTGGAAAAGCCGTTTTTATTCTCTAGAGGATAAAGTAAATTTTCATCCCACCATCTCGGAAAGAGTATTTTTAATCTTCAATATCTGAGTGGAAAAGCCGTTTTTATTCTCTAGAGGATAAAGTAAATTAAATTTAGAACATCGTGTGCACTAAGTTTGTGAATTAAACTTTTTTTTTTGCATTTAGTCATTTCCTCGCTGAGGTGGAATGAAAAGTTACGTGTTGCACTCGAGTGCAAAGATTTTTCACCTCGTGCTCTTTTGATTCCCTCGCTAACGCTCAGGATTCTAATTTTGAATCACTCGCTGCGCTCGTGATTCAATTTTAGAATCCTTCGCTTGCTCGGTCATCAAAATTGAACACGCGGTTAAAAAGCAACTTTGCACTCTTGTATAACAAATAACTATTTTAAGGCACCGTGTATCTCGAATTTTTATATCAATGACGGGCATGTATTTTTAGCAATTAATCGCAGCTATTTTAAGATAATTAAAATTGCTATGTCTGGTTACATCAGTAATCTGTTGTTAGTCCATCGTTTTACAGTATTTGTGTGCAACTGTGTAACTTGTTTTCATTGAAATGAAATAATTATTATCATGAGTATAATTAGGAATGAATTACGTTGTACTTGTGTTGTAACTTGTAACGAATTTATTTGAACTATGTAATTAATAATTATACCAAAGGAGATCAGTGGGCCAGTAATTGGTTTGTACTAGAAAAAACGCAGTCACTCTGTGAAAAATACTGACTTTAAGCCTCTGTAGATTGGCTTACATCCGATGCCGATGGTTAGATTGGAAGCCCATCCTAACATAGACGGGATAAACCAGCGCTGTAGTGTCACTGCAG
This sequence comes from Allophyes oxyacanthae, assembly GCA_932294325.1. Lineage (NCBI taxonomy): Eukaryota > Metazoa > Arthropoda > Insecta > Lepidoptera > Noctuidae > Allophyes > Allophyes oxyacanthae. Next base: position 4,801,637 of record OW028625.1, read on the forward strand.
CATATGCTGCTGAAGCCTTTTGGTCACGCAATACCACACCGAGTCTAATTTAATGTCATAGCATAAATTTATACAATACAATACAATAAACTTTATTGTACACCAGAAATACAAAAAGATACAATACTTATAAATATAAACATGTACAATGGGCGGACTTATCGCTAAAAGCGATGCGATGCGATGCGTGTTTTGCGATGTGTTGTTGTCGTGTTTGTTTATGTACCAAAGTAAGCCTGCTGCAATGTTCAACTGCTATAATGTCACTCCCGGTTTTTGTGTTTCTGTATTGTATATTATTATTACCTATTGTGTGATTTAAAAATATATTGTGTTGTTCAATAAACCTCATTTCTTTCTTTCTTTCTATAAGGCTAGACTGATGAGTTAAATAACATTACGTAGTAACCAGTATTTAATCTGTGTTTATCGTTAAACTCTACTAACCTAAATATTCTTTTACGGCACATATTTTGAAGTAAGCCATGCATTAACGATATTAAACCAATTAAACTACCGTTAGACCAGTTAAACGCATTAAAGTATCATCGGACATTGATCTATAATGGGTTCGATGCGGCGTGAAAGCTGCTCTACCCTAACCTTACCTAACAATTTATCTATTATGATATTTATTAAAGATATCTTTCTTTGTAAATCCTTATCAACGGTACTAGAGTGAATAAATTCCAATATTTTTAAATCTGTAAGTGATAGAGTACCAATTAATATGTCATCGACATATCACATTACAGATAAGGGTAAAAGTAAATAAAAATCAACAAACATCCGTTTCCGATCTAAATATTTAATATAACGTGTAATATTTTATGATATTGTTAGATACACGTTAACAGATTGATGGGAGAAAGCTTTTTAAACCTGTTAGTTCATCGTTCTTCCTTTATAGTTATTAAGAAATTAAAAGCGGGTATTTTTATCTGTAAAAGGAACAGTCGAACTAATGGACGAAAGATATTAAAAAGCCGTGTGGTCCTCGACTGAGAATAGACAGCTCCGTGTGAAGAAATGTTCATGACTTGTTGAGGTTTTATATAACGTGCGAACGAACATTTGTTTGACTTGACTCGACCCTCACTCGCGCCAGCCCGTACTGAGTCGATAGATTTAAATGTCCCTAATAATAAAAATAAAACACAGTAAGCCCTCTCTTGTTGCCCCATTAGCGTCGCCCTAAGCCGAGGCCCGTGTCCCACTCGGGAACGCCCTTAGCTGCGTCACGCTTAAAATAACTTTTTTAAATAGCTCGGAGGCCCGTCAGTCCTCACTGAAAGTCCGGTTAAACAATAAAGGCTCAACGAGCCAAAAGTTAGAGACATTAAAAAAAAAAGTTTGACTTGGATTGTACCTAGGTATCTATTCTGTGTAACAGTGTAAGCGACTAGGTAGGTCATTAAGTCTTGAGCCACGTATAATTAAAAATATATTTAAGCAATGTTATTTTTATGTTACGTGCGATAAATGTGAGAACTTTTAACTTTTGTCTTCAAAAACAATGGTTAGTGCAATAAATTATGTAACTATGTAAATTGGGCTTCAGTTGCTTAAGTTGCAAACTAAACATGGTTAACAAATATTTTCATTAAAAATGTTTTGGAATTGAATTATTTGAAGTAGGTATTCCTCTTTGAGCACCCGTGGTTTGAGCACCTAACGTATTCCTCATTAAGCACCTACGGTGCGGTAGCTCCTAGTGATAGAGTTAATAATAAAAACATATCGATAACAATTTGCAACTCGACTTACGTACACTCTTTATATGTAATACCTACTTAATAATACAACAATGGTGCTCAATGATGAGGAATACCTTAGGTGCCCAAACCAACTAAACCAAAGGTGCTCAAAAATGGTGCGCAAAGAGCGAATATTTCAATTATTTTAGTTCCATTTTTGAAAGTTCCTTGTCGCATTAAGTCATCATCATCTCATTTATTTGAAATATATGTATGTATTATAATACATCGGTATAGAAGGAAGAACTGATTAGCTCCCACTGTATAGAATGTGCCGGCAAGTGCCAAAGGTCCTAATCTCATAGGAGACAAATCTAACACAAATAAATGATGAAGACCGTTAAATGTTGGTAACATAATCTCCTCGAGTCATCCTCTATTACTCTATTGTATAATGTTACGGCCTGAGAAAACTAACTGTTTCATCTTGATATGTCATGAAGTTGATGAATGGAGAAAAACGGTTGGCCTACTTGAAAATCGCAGTTCTTTACCAAAAGTGACGGCTCAATGAAGTAAGTATGACTCTAAAAGTACCTTTCTTATAGCTCAGGCTTCGGTCAATGTGTTCACAGTTCAATGTACAGTCGGCCAAAGAATTGCAAAAAGGTCTACATTAATCTCTAATTGTCAAAATAATGCAATTTCAACTTTAATGACATTTTTGTTCATTTGATACGATGTTCTGTTAAAATTGATAGACACTTTTTTGGCCGACCGTATATTACGAGAGGATCTGTTAATTTGATAGGGCTCTCGTTTACAAAATAATGGAGTAATGAACATTAAAAAGTGTCCAAAATCTACCTTTGAGTACGGGAGTTACGAAGGCAAAATTATTCTATTGTAACCAAATGTATGATTGTCATTTTGTGAGGACTTTGAATTGATCTCTCCAGTAAATTAAGTTATCATCTGCCTGGCTTTTATCCCAACTACGTTGGGGTCGGTTCCCAGTCTTACCAGAATATCTGTATTTTACGGAGCGACTGCCATCTGACCTCCACCACCCAATTACTGGGAGACACTGATACCCTAAGGTTAGGACGGTTGTCAGACTTTTTGGGTTGCTGACTCCCGTAACGACTGTCAAAGGTATTCGTATAACAAACGGGACCAACTGCTTGACGTGCTATCCGAGGCACGGAGGGGTCTCGATGGTCGAAGAAACATCCACCCATCCAAGGATTGACCGCGGTAATCGCAACTTAACCTCGCTCATCGACTGATCTGCGCGGTAGCTATATAGCATGTAGCTATGAGTAAATTATCTGCAGTAGCTATTTGTAATAAGACGACTATAAGTCTACACACAAACAAAAAAATACACACAAATAAACATTTTTTTTTTTTTTTTTAACTAATTACTATTGAGCGAGGAGTAAAATTATCAATGAGTAAACAACAAAATTACTCAGTAATTTCTAAAAATAAAACGCACTTATCATGTATAGCTACATTATCACAACGATAACATTTTGTACTTCTCAAAGATTAACGTAAATGTAAAAACAAATGATCAATCCAATTCCGTAATAATAATACAGTCTCGTAACAGATAACGACGTAGTAAGATAAATAATTGTAAAGGTAGTGGCAATGCAATGACTCACTGACTCAACTAGATTAGATGAAGCAGATAGCAAATTGTAAGGAAATTAGTCAACAAGCAATGCACGTGTCGCTTTAGATTATAATTATTCAAACAGATCTGTAAGCTGTAGGCAGATAGAGATCATCAGTGTTGCCAACAGTGTGATAGAAAAGCGCGCTGATTTTGCTCAAAAACAAAAGCGCTGGAATCATGTGGTTTTGGAAATCGCTAGATCAAAAATAAAACATCGTAGAAAATATGTAATAAAAATTGAAAAAAAAAAATGGATTTTTTTAAAAATAATTTAGCATTTTACTACACGGAAGATCCGTTAATACGTTGAATGCAAATAAAATAAAACAAGAAAATAGTTTTGTAATAATCGCAATCTAAGCGCAAGATGGGCGCCAGGTGCTAAATAAATTTTTTGGGCGCTAACGGAGCCAGTAAAGCGTTGGATCTAGCGCTGAAAGCGCTAAGTTGGCAACGGATCATAGTAAGACCGATTGTTACTAATTATTGTACTACGACGAACAATTATAAGTAAGTAAGTATTCTTTACGCAATGCGTCGCGAAGCTACCATGAGCTGCTTTTAATTCTGTGTATGACATCTCACATGGATATTGTTTATGGTGGTAGAATTGGCTCAAAGTTCTTTTATAAGAATGAATTACAAGTAATGAAATATGTAAGTTTTCATTAATTACAAAACTTATAAATCTTATAATAATAAGTATGTATTTAAGTACTTAGCTACTTTTTCGCTGACTGTACTCACGCATTGTCACTCGAGAAGTCTCTTTATAAATAAGCACCCTATAAGCTACCTAAATATGACTCTGTCCACACCAAATCCCTAGGAGTATGTCTAGTACAGAAAATTCAAAACTAAAACAATTTATCATTTCGTGAGTATTATCTCTCATATAAAACAGCTGTGTCCAGTCTATTTGTTCAATCCGCAATACGCCCCCTGACGCAATGGTCACTGCCTGTACCAAGGGATATTTAATTGTCATAGCTATTGAAAGACTGTGTACAATTAATTTGATAAATGTATTTAGTTGTGTTGTACAATATTCCCACTGTCCCCTCGTTCTACGTCACCGTTGCAACGCCCAGTAGAGGGTGGCATCGCCTACAATGGACAACAGCTATCTTGTTCAGTGACTTAATGGATGCTATAATAATTGTCATCAACAGCCCGTAAATTTCCACTGTTGAACATGAACCGTCACACAAAGGAGTCTATAGGGGATGTAGCGATCACGCTTGGAAGCGGAATTGTTAATAGCAATATGTTGCCTATTCACGTGATATACCCTTTGGTGATATTAATAAGTATGATGCCAACGGCTATTTTTACCATCTCACCTCTCGGCATCAGCGGGGGAGTTCATCCCCATACCTTCGAGCCACACTTGGTGTGGTACCGTGCGGTTCAGAGGAGTTTCCTCCCACGTACGCTCAGGTTGTGGTATCAGGTCCCCATAGAAGTTTTCCCAAGAGATTACAGCTTGCAGTTCTTCAAAAAGGGACTGATTTTTTTTTATTAGGATCAGTAATGCGCGTGGTATACCCTCCTGGTGTTGCAAGCGTCCATAGGTTACGGTATTCGCTTACCATCAAGCGAGCCGTTTGCCGTATGCTTGTTTGCCACGTTAGTAGTTTAAAAAAATATGAAAGAACCTAGCTTTTTTCACTTACGCGTCTACAACTATACATTATAAACCTTAGGCCCATATAGGGCTCATGGACACATTTTAATGTACACATTACCTACGTAGATTTCGAAGGAAAGGAACATTATGCACTATTAAGCATATCAGGTAATCTACAGAGTAACTAGAATAACGGGTATCGCACATTAACGGTAACATAAATACTAATAAACCGTAAACTCTTACGTAACAGATCGATCTTAATTACTTAGTTCACTCTAGAAACGCTTCTTCTATTGTTGTTTCGACTTAAACTCTTTCTCAGATTAGAATTATTCATGTCTTAAAACACTGATTTTAAATAATAAACGGATAATGTAGGTCCTGTACTACTATAAGATGATGACGTGTGTAACATTTTGGCAGCTACTTGAGTAATATCACTAAAAAAACTTATGTTTAGACTTTTAAGAGTGATTTATCAACCGTAATTCAGTATCTCAGAAGATTAAATTGACGTATAGCATTCTTGAATTATTCTTTGTTTCCGTGCTCATTTTTTACTGAAAGCGTGTAATATTTGAAACGAACATAAACTAGTCAAGGAGATGGATTAAAACTATAACATGCAATATTTATGAACGGCCGACAATTACTCGCGCAATGGCCAGAGAAACCGCTCGACTTCTTTTTACAAGTTTTGCACTTACTCAGTTTGAAATATGGTGTACCTATCAACTTTTTAATTAAATAAAGATCTAGATAGAACAAGACAAACTACTAATACTGGTTCTATTTTTAAATGTTTCATGTTATCTGTGTGCATACTGTGACAATTGCATGTATTTTTAACTCCAGACAAAAAGAAGATGTTATAAGTTTGTAGTGTGTATCTGTGCATGTGTCTGTGGCATAGTAGCTCCAAAACGAATGAAACGATTTCAATGCAGTTTTTTTAAATTGAAAGCTAGTTTAATCGGGTATCATCTTTGCTATGTTACATAAAATCTGTTCAGCCGTTCAAAAGTTGCAGTTCTTTTTCTAGTTGGAGTCGGGGGTTTACGAATCGAAGCTGACTACCCAAATTCCGTCAGGCGATCTCACTTTGGTCACTCGTGGAGGCTTCCCTTGCACCTCAAATGTTACTGATCTAAATCTGAACTAATTTCATAAAGAGAAAAGATTTGATTCTTTGTATGTTTGTTTGTAATGGATAAAATCTACTACTACTACAAACTACTGGAACGATTTTAAAAATTCTGTCACCAGCTGAATGCTACATTACCACTAAGTAATATAGGGTATAATTTATAAAGATATCAAGCAAGCGAAGCCGCTGGCGGAAGCTGTAAATGAGAATCTACTTACCATCATCTTATTACCTTGCTATTAAATTCAATCTACGCCTAATATTCGCACATTATACAGTATATGTACACCCACGTTTAAACCACGATCAAGTAGCAACGGCGTAGGCGATAACCAGTATCAAAACAGCTGTCTCATCCAAATACCGCAAGTATCTAAAATGTGCTCTACAATGTGCTGTTACAGATTTTTTTGCTTGTAATATATATAACTGTACTACCGCTTATAATATGCGAACACACTTGTTGAATATTTTAGGCCTGCCAGCATATTTACCCTTATCTGATCAATTTCATCGGTAATCGATATTCGGATAATAGATCGATCGATATCCTAGGCGATTGACATCTGAACTTCTTTTTTATGATCTTCTTCTTTCGTGTGCTCCAAGATGGAAATTTCTCATGCCGTGATGAAAAGATTAGCCAGTCAGCCAGTATCGTAACTGGACTGACTTGCGTTGGCAAGTCAGTTACATACCGGGTGCAACCATATCTGGTGCAACGTACCGTGTGCAACGTACCGAGTGCAACGAACCGTGTGTAACGTACCGGGTACCACGTTCTGGGTACCATGTACCGGTTGCACTTTTAATGGACCGCTGGTACCAGCCACATCCACCACGAGTCACTTCCTCGCCGGGCTTCACCACTTCGGGGCTGAGTCAGGAAAGTATAGTCAAGAGTACCACGCACTTACCTTGGAAAGTGTACTTTTAATGATGGGCATTTTGTACCCACGACCCTAAATAAATTGTTGATTGTTGTTGTTTGTACGTTTAATCTATACAATATTATAAAGAGGTAAAATAGATATTTTATGGTTTTTATGTAGGTATGGTGTAAGCTCTGGAACTATGGAACCGACTCAAATAAATCTTTCCTTAACTATAGGAAGTATATTACTAAGTTTTTCATCACCAAACGCCTCCGTGACAATTGTGCTAACTACACTTTTGGCCCTAAGATCACTCGTTAAAGCGGTACCTATAGGCTATATGTATATTATCCCTGTATACTTTCATAAAATGATTGTTTATAATCGGAACACAAGCCATGAGTTCCAAGTTTCCAACAGTCGACCTACAGCAATGAATTATTGACCCAGAAATTACGAGACGGCATTCCAAAATTGATGACATAATAAATTGATTTGGATTACGTCTCCTGACCTATTTCTTTATTTATTACCAGAAAGCCAAACAGGCGGCGTTTTCAAAGGTTTGTTTACACAGCATGTTTGATTACAATAAATACGCCATTGTTTTTGTTTATCGTAGCGTTTAGGCCTGTGTGTTATGACAATCTATAGTTGAACCGAAATCAATGGTTATCGAGGTTTTGATAATGATGTTTGGTCATAAACATCAATAATGCAGTTGGGGTTTATATTTGTCATATTAATTTACACAGCCTCATCATCAAGTCAATACTGATCTGTATAATAAACATACGGTTTTTAGTTTTGACATGATTTATTAAAAATTCTACGGATTTATAATTAATTACCCGTTCTCGCGGTTACAGTCGCGCATTTTATTTTTATTAAAATAAAATTTTACCTAGGTATATTCCGGGATAGTGTAGCTTTATTTTTTTAAATTGGTTCCTTAGTTCAGATATTACCCCCTTCATACAAATAAACTAATATTACTTCTTCATAATGTAAGTACCTATAGATTTAAAAAAAAAAGATTCAAATGGGTCACCAAATTAAGAACAATAAAGATCGTTACACGATTAATTATTCTACTGTCCCCTACACCACTGACCTATATTAAGATGGCGGCCCCAAAAAGTTCACTGACAAAGAATGACGAGGGAATAATTTGATTATTCTGTACATTTCAACCCTTTGTACTTACCCCTTTACGATTGTTGGTGTCTTGTACTTGGTTTAATCCTATAACTAGATCTGTACTCAATGTTCTCATAGACACAAAAGGTCCCTTCTCTAGTTCACTGAAACGTAAGACGTATTTTGATTCCCACAGATACAACAGGTTTTTTGAGAAAGGATTCATTTGGATTCATAGATCTTTCTGCTGTGAATCAGTCAACGGCTACTGGTCACTTTTTACTGGAGTCATTGCCTATTATAAGTTTGTAGAATAGACCCATCACTCCTGACAATGTTTCACAAGATACAAGTTTGCTCTCATTATTCGGGTTATTTTTCTTGTTTTTTTCAATGTAATCTAGCTGCACGAATCTATTCTATCGAAGTTAATATAGCTAACATTGCCGAAACGCATTTTAATCGTATTTAACTCTACCTACTTAATGTATAATAATATTCCTAAACCAGTGTAGCATAATGTTTATAAATAAGTGGGTACTTACTTTCATGACATAAACGATTGGAACCTAATCTAATATATCGATTAATTTGCCATAAATCGATAGTTGATTGAAAAATCTTAATTGTGAGCATGTAAACGCGAATAAGCACACTAAACCCTTCTAAACAGTGAGTTCATGGTCTTGTCTTTCTACATTATTCACAACAGCTTTATAACGTTTGGCATTTAACTTTGCCAAGGGATTTTGAGCCCTACGCCTTAAAGGTGGGTATAACGTGCATCAGGCAAATTGATTGTATCGATCACGACATAGCTAACCTTATTTGATTCTACGCCAACCTTGCACCTGCTTCTGTCAATCGAAACATTCTAATGTAATATTTTTTGTCGATATTACTTGGTTTAGTTGGTCTATTAAAGTGGAGCAATCGAAAACGGCTGGTTAGTTAAAACTTGATGGAAGCAGTGAGAGTAAACGGAAAGCTAGTAGTATAGTACGTACTGTTACTGTTGGCCTATATGATCCTACTGCTGAGCAAAGGCCTCCCCCTATGACTTTCAGGTCCAGAGCCAATGTGGACCATTCCTTATTAATTTTAAAAAGCTCGTCTCTCCATCTCCTTTGTAGACAGCCGCGACGCCATTTAGCTATGTCAGGGCTCAATCCACATAGTGGCAATTTTGGAGTTAAATGTCTATTTTCCTCCCGATGAAAAAAATTATAAGAATAGTATAGTACATTTTTCTTTTTTTATCATAGATTTGAGTACGTTTGGCAGCACCTCACCTGGTGGTAAGTGACGATGCTACCGAGGATGGATCACGCAAACTTAAATAATGCCTATTCACTCTCGCTTTGAATACTTCCAAATTATATGAATCGGGGAACACAGATGCCGGCTGAGAATTCCACACCTTGGCTATCCGCATGAGAAACGATGAAGCAAAATACTTCGTGCGTGAAAGTGGAATATCTACGACAAACGAGTAGAAACCCACCCCACGCCTGGTCGTGCGACGATGGAATGGAGAAGGGGGTATGAGGTCATGAAGTTCCTGGGCACGTGGGGAGACTGTATAAAGAGCCCCCGGGCCCGCCCCGAGGAGGTTGTAATTTTATTTCTGACTCTTGAAGTAGCACGTATTTATGAACAATATCTTAAGTTAGTTTGTAAAATTAAATGGCTAATATAATCCACTGCTAAAGATTTTGGTTATTCAGAAACTGCGAAATCTTATCTCCTTAAAAATATAATAGCTTAACTTTATTATGGTTAGAACAAGGTACTTTTTGGTACGTTAGACGTATATCTACGTCTATTTTAAACAATTCAATGTCAACCTGCTTCTAATTAGGCAGTCGATGCCATTGCCATAGTCTATAGTAGGTAGCTAACCATTTGTCATCATCGTTAACAAATTTCTTTGAATTCATCATCATCTTAGCGGTATTTTAAATCTAGTATTATACACAGAGATAGATGAGATGTGGTGTTGGAGAAGGATAGAGAGAATAAGCTGGATAGAAAAAGTTAATAATGAAGAGAAGATGATACTAATGAAAACTATTCAAAATAGGAGGGGACAGGGGATTATTTTATTTTATTTTATTTTAATAGGTTCACCAACAGTTGTTAACACTTCAATCATGATATTGTACTAGGACAGTTTAAAATGTAACAGTGCCACAACTACTTATAGGTAAACACAGCATATACAATAACAAGAATACAGAGAACTACGAGCTAATACGCCATAAATACACCATACACCATATACGCCATAATACGCCATAATAGAGCGTGCGGGCGGGATAGGCCATCAAGACATGATAGTGTCATTAAAAATATAATTGATGGAAAGATAGAAGGAAGAAGAAGTGGAGGTAGGCCAAGAATAAATTAGATGAGCCAAATAAAAGAAAAGGTTGCTGTCATGTCTTATATGGAGGTTAAGGAGACTTTATTGAAGAGGGAAAAATGGAGAGAGCTGCATTAGCTACACCGACAAGAGCAGGCTCTTTTTGAAGAAGAGAAAAGATTATACACACATCTAAACTATTATCTAACTTCCCCAAACAGTCATAACCGGCCTAGTCTTACCTACTCAGAGTAGCTATTTACTGTCGATTTTGGTTTCCAATCTAACTAAATGCAGCTGAATTTCAGTATTAAAACACAGAGTGACTGTCTTGACCTCCGCAACTCATCTCGTATATCAAACCCGCTGCTTCCAATGTTCCATCTCAATAAACGAAAACCGTAACCGACTTTGTACTCAAAAAACGGTATCGCCAGTCACGTTCAAGGCCAGAGCATTCACTGACCGAGATATCTGATTGATAATAGCTGTTCGAACAAATACTACAATAGTTTGTTATATAAAATAGTAAATTGAAAAGCCAAACCACATAACTTTTGGACTCTTAGTGCAAATGAGCACGTGCCAGTTAGGTATTATTTAGGTTGGTATTGTGTACGAATATGAATTTATAGAAAATGATAAAAAGTTGATTTGCCTTGTGTGTCATGAAGGTCTGCAGATTGCAGTAGACTGGGCTCGCAAGAGACTTCAAAATGTAATTTCGGTTAGCGTTTTAGTAAAATTTTACGGAGAATAACTTTACCGTCAGAAACCCCCGACTCCAACTAGAAAAAGATCTGTAAATTTTAAACAGTTGAGCAGATTGAAGCATAGCTAAGATGATACACGATTATATAGCTTTCAATTGAAAAAAAATGCATTGAAATTAGTTGATCTGTTTTGGAGCTACAATGCCACAGACAGTAGTGTAGATATCTGTATATTTGTGAACTAGGCATAGTTCACAAATATACAGATATCTACACTCTACGAAAATCACCCCTCTTTTTTGTCGGGTGTTAAAAATACCTAGTATTATTTATCTGAAGATTTCGTCATTCATATATATTCAGTCATTCATCTATAGTACTAGAAATCCAGTGCCTCGTTCGTAGTGTACGTACTACGTACAGTCGGAAATTCTTCCGGTCGTCCATATCTCTTGCGCCCGGCGTCCTAACGCAGAGTTACTAACTCAGCGGGCCGCAGTCGTTCAAAGCATTTTGTTTGCGAAATGTATCACCGGAACATATCGTGATTGTACACTGTAGCAATGTAGTAAGAACTTATCGTTAAGTCTTAGTCTTACGTTGAAAACTTTTCTTAAAGAAAACTTCACTTAATCCTATTTCCTGCTCAACCTGGGATTAGAGCAACGGTTCTTAGAAGTAAGGTCGTATCTTTAACGCCTTCCACAAGGAGGTCTAGAAACCATATAAACAGTTTTATTTTATACACTTTCAGGTAATACAGGTACTTATTCTCCGCAATTTTCTTGTACAGTTCCTTAATCTATTTCAGATAGATGCCTAGGGTTGCCAACTTTTTTAGAAGTAATAAAGTATATCTGATTTCAGAGAGGGTAAATAAAGAGTACTGCTATAAGAGTTCGTAGTAAGCCCTTACTACGAACTCTTATAGCAGGGCAGAAATTGAACTGTCCAGACATTTCCAGTATGAGCTGACCTCGCACTGTATTGGCTTTTCGTGCAATGAAAGGTTAGCATATAGTGGGAATGTCTGGTAGTTAAATTTTTGACCTGCTATTTTTTGCTGCTATTTGTTCTTAGTAAGCCCCGTGAACTACAGACTTATAAAAAATTGTAAGTACTTACCCATTATTTATTTTAAAAGAATTAACTCAGTTTTTTGTTGTTTTCGCTGGCACCAGTGAACTTTGTGGCAAACTTTATTGGAGACTACATATAGGTAATAGAGCATCAAGATCTATTTTAGAGTACGGTTAGCAACCTTACATCCCTAATTTTACGACATGTCCGTTAAAAGCTTTATACTCACCCTAACATGTCCATATCTGTTCTTATAATCCGCTACCTGTTCATCCCCGGAACCCTTTGTACTTTTTTCTTTTCCTTTGCTATCTCTATTGTTAGTTTTTTTTTTAAGATTAAATTACGGGTTTGTAAGGTTGCAGCTAACATTCGACACGGCCGCATTCCGGCTGCTAATTTGATAGTATTAAATGAAACACCCATGTTGTGATGAGATAAATTTTATCTCTCTCTAACATAGATAAATGAGTGCAACTTTTTTGTGGTAGAGAGAGATGGAAGGTCATCAAGGCTCATCCTGTGGATCATATTTATAATGGATCGCAGCGTGCGCTTGATTGTTATTTTGTGGGTGATGCAGTTTTGAATGAATAATAGTTTTTATTATGAGCTTTGGGACATTAAAATGTGATTAAGGCGATACGCTAAGTAGTTTCTAGATTTATGAGTCAGTATTTTCTTAAGTACATTATTATCATACTAGCTGTACCCGTAGTTCCGCCTACGTATTATCCAATTTACTAGGATGAAATGAGCGTTACCTCTCTGCCTTTCGGCAGAGGTAACGCTCATTTTTGAGAACTTGTCCTCAAAATTGGTGATAACGAGACAGACAAAGGTAAGTTCGTATTTATAAATTATACATATACGTACATAAATTATACATATTTAATTTCCCGCCCTGGACTTTATCTTTTACCCTTAGTTAGACGAAATAATAGGATAGCTGAATAAAAAAATAAAATAGAATAGATAAAGAAAAGAAATATAAAGAATAGAATAGAATAGCTGTTACCTGAACTTCATTACGCTACGTAGCAGAAAATTGATCGGGAACCTTCGTCTCAGTCGCACAAAAATCTTAGACAGGCAGATAAATAAATTGTCGTCATCAATTTCCTCGACCAGTTAATTAATACAATGCCCACAACGCAGTTACGTCGTTTAACGCCTTAATTACATCATTTACCAGTGAACTGGTGTCAATTGTCGCAAATAATCTGTTGACTGCCACTTCAATGGAGAATGGAGTGTTTACTCCTGTCCTGATGCAAGAAAAACAACTGACAACAGTTTTTTTAATATCCGTAACTACCTATTTGTTGTCTAAAATTGGTTTAGTGTTTTTGCTCCTCATAAGAACTAAGCACCGTACTTGAGTTATCTGTAGGCGTTGATATAGGTATCTATGATAATTTTGTCAAGTGTTTAGTCTGTCTCTCCGTTGTACTGATATTCAGCCACTTATAGTTAAGTGAATGCTATAATTGCTACATAAATGGACAAAAAGACTTGTCTAATAATAACATCAGTGACATTTTAAGATTTTGAAGCTTCGTGCTCTTACTCATACTCACTATGTCATAAGAAGATGAGTCACAAGCCGAAAAGGTAGTGCATCTCAGACGTTCATTAGGTTATCAACATGTTCGTCATTCCCTTTCGTAATATTTGGAATGTTATCATTTCTAAGCATAAGATTAAGCAGTGATAGCCTAGCGGTTGAACGCTTGCCTTCCAATCAGGAGGGTCGGAGATCGAGCCCGCACCTCTGACTTTTAGAATTTATGTGCGGATCTCAATTTGATTATCACTTGTGAAAACGGTGAAGGAAAAACATCGTGAGGAAACCTGCACACCTGAGAGGGCTTCATAAAATTCTCGATGGTGTGTGTAGTCCGCCAACCCGCTATAGGCCAGCGTGGTGGACTAAGGCTTAACCCTTCTCATTCCGAGAAGCCCGTGTCCAGCAGTGGGACAGTAGTGGGCTGGATTTATTTTATTTATCATTTCTACGGTGTTCACTTTCATTTATGACAGCTGACAATAGAGGGGGGAAACAATGCTCGTCAAGATGTCAAAGGAAGTCAAAGATAGCACTAACATTGTGCAATTAGTGTGGATCACGCATACGTCCGGCGGAGACGTTCTACTTACAATAGCTTAACGTATTATCTTTACAATGCTTTGCATAACAGACATGAGTACCTACGTTTTGCTCTATATTGTTCTGAACGCTGTTACCGGTTTGTCACAATTCGCAAAAAGTGAACACACGACAATGGCTAAATGTGCTGTTTAATATTTCGTAATGTAATGTTCTTACAACACAATGTAAGATAATTTGGAGGACGCGAGTGCAGCTCCGTGACTCGCGACCTTTGCGCGCTTACCGACTGACATTTCACCGCCTATTACCTACCTACCAAATGTTATTTAATGACTTACTGCACCAATTGTCTCATGACAAATTGAATTTTCAATAAAAACAATGCCTCAAGACAGTACAAGGCTACAGGAATCATTACACTTGATTGAGTTTACGCAAGACGCTCGCATGTTACAAAACGTTACAGCTCTTCAAGAAACAAGGTCACGGGCTGAATAAAACTGCCAAATACAATAGACAATACATCTCATTTTATTTATATTAGGTACTTCTATAACAATACTTTTAACAGTCTTAAAACGATCGACTTAGCGAGATAGCGGTCAACGCCGGATCTATCTACATTCTACAGTATGTACAAAACAGTGCGCGTCAAGCACACGTGAGCGAGATGAAGGCGCGCGGCGCAGGGTGCGGCGCGCTGTGGCGCTGTCCGGCGCAAGCGCCCGCGCCGCGCGCCACCGCCTCGAAGAACTGGCGCAGGTCCGACACCGAGCGCGTCGGCGGTGCCTGCAGGTCGTGCAGCGAAGCAGCCCGCCGCGGCGTCGTTTCCGGCGAACGCTCGATGCGAGCCAGCTGCTCGCTGCTCCGGGCCAGCCCGCCGCTCGTCCGCGACAGGGACTCGAACAAAGCGCGACGTTCCCTCACCGGGACGTATTGCGCTATAGCTTCATGAACATTTGGCGAACAGGACCTCGCCCGATGCTCCATGGACGAAGTCTTTCGCCTGGCCGCCTCCATGGCGTACCGGCCCCGCTCGGCGCCTCCCGCCGTGCCCTCCCATCTCTTCAGGTAGCGGCGACCTTGCTCCGATTCGGATCGCGCGGCGCGTGGCAGCGTATGATGTTGTATCGTGCCCGCATTTAGTTTGCTGCAGCTGTCACATTTGATGACCTCTGCTTTCCGTACTGGCGCATCGACCACGTCTGTGGTCTTCAAGGCGTCGAGGGAGAGGGTCAGATCTAGGCTGCGATCGGACGATGAGTCGTAGTCGTCGTCTTCGACGACGATGCCCTCATCCGTGGCGGCGGGGGAGTGGTCCCTGCGCGTCAGCTGCGTCTCGGTGGGGGTCAGTAACCGTCGACGAGCTCGCGGGGGCGGTTTAGGGGGGCAAGAGGGTGTCTCATGCTGAAGAGCCTCTTTCTTTGGTTCCCGACTGGCGGTGTCCGCGGCGGGCAGCACGTCCAGAAATCGGACTTGTGGTAATGGCGTCTGACGGAGGATCTCGACACACAGCGCGCGCACCCATCTCGCATATTCTGCTGCATTGCAAGTCTGTAACAATAAGCTTAATTGAAACATTCAGCTGCGACAGAAATAATATTATAAATGTAAGATTTATGACTTAATCTGTTGAAGAAACGTTACAGTTTGCATAATGTATTTTATAAGAAGCAACCATCCTCCACGTGAACTATAAAAAACGAGAATTCGTGGTTGGTAGGGTGACAATAATGGAACATCTGATCGCAAGGACAGAACTAGTCACGGTCGCATTTCGTTCATAGATGTTTTTGAATGCCAGGAGAGTATTATAGAGGAGCTTTCTTTAAAACGTGTTTCCTTTGCGTGTCAACACCTTCGCGTCTAGCCCTTCTTATGGTAATACCTACATCAAAAGGTCGCAATGCACAAAGGCCTTTGATTTACGCTTGTTTCGCTTTATTGAGGTGTATTAAAGTGTAGGTACAAATCGTGAGAAAGGTGTTCTTCAAAGGGGATAGAACGTCTTGTAAGACGTTGTATGACTTTGCTATCATAGGTATGAAAACTTGTGTGAAGTAATGAGTTTTTTTTGTACACTTGAAACGGGGATAACTTGATATTCGATATTCATACATGGGAACTAGAATCATTAAGTTCGAGTTGCCATGTATGAAATGACAAAATCATACCTAAATATTCAGAATTATTATTAATTTTCATATACGTCGTCGTCGATGTTCAACACAGATCATCATTGTATCATAATAATCCAAAATCTCATCCCACAAATTGAAACAAGTAAGCCAAGTCTAAATATTTTTATTCTCCATTAGTTGTCGGGAGTCACCGGTCGTGTAACATCTGATGTTGATAATTATTTATGGTCGCATTGTCTTGTGGACAATGCCCGGTGGCCGTACGGTGTACGTGACAAAACGTATCGTCCAATACAGATTCATGTCAATCAGTTGTAAACACGAATCAGTGATTTATTGCGTTTTGTTATAGGGAATAAACGTGTTTTATTAGATAATTTGTGGCAATTGTTTAAGATGTTGTTTAAAATTTGCTACATTATTGATTGCAAATAATACTTGTTTTTATTATCATGACATTCTGCAATAATTATTTATATCATCGAAAAAAACCCGTCGTCTTATAACCGGGAAAATAGCGACAAATACCAATAATTGACGTCTTAGTAAAAATCAGAGCCGAGAGCGGGAAAATACCATAATATAATTTTGTATTATGACTTTCTGAGACATTATTGATAACGTTGCAGAAAATATGCGAATGCCGTCACTATTAATCAATTCTGCCAGAGTGGGAAGGTACCATTTTTGTCTATATTTAGTGATTACGAATTTACGACCATAGATAATAGAATTGTAAATAAATATAAAAATTTTAGGTAGGTAGGTATACTGTGTGCGAATGACGGTCAATGAATCTATCTGCTAATAATATTATAGTTTAAAAAAAAACTAAAGAAAACGCTTTTGTCATCCAAACTAAACGTGTATGCAAAATTTCAGCTCAATCGGAAACCGGGAAGTGGGTCAAATTTAAATTCCAAGATTTTTTTACATAGTTACAAGTGAAGCTAATAAAAGCGTTTTAAAAAATAGGTGCATAATAAGTACAAGTCTGACTACCCGTACAAAATCTTCAAAATCTTTCGGGAAATGCTAAAAGTAACCCACTCATCAGGTGAGAGGCTATTTGTTTCAAGCGACATCGCGACACCTTGGGCGATACCTATCCAGTTATATAATTATATATTCGACAATTTTTTCTGCATCAAAAGAATTGGGTTTAATTCTAATCTAAGTACTTTTAGACGCTTGAAACAACGCGTATTTAGGACTTAATTCTAAGAGATAGGTAGTGTACAAATTTTATGAAAATTTTAACTTCATAAATGGCTCTTCTGTAAAGTTGACAAAATGTCGCTTAAAACAAATAGCCTTTCACCCGTCGCGTCGACATGAATTTGTCGTTTGCGAATTATTCGTCTTTTCTTAATTTTTTTTATACTTAACAATAAAAAACATGAAGGTGAAAAAAAAACTGTGTAACAATCACTTAGGTAGGTAAATACCACATGAACAAAAATAAATTATGTTGATTGTAAGCTTAGGTAAATATAGATCCAAAGTTTACAAGCAATAGAAATACAATAATAATAATAGTAAATGTCTAAGCATCTTATGGACTACACAACAAAACAGTCAAACAATTAAGGGGGTCCTTTACAGAAATGCCGCAAAAACCGATTTTTATTTACAATTTTTTGAATAGAAATTCTTATTTTTTTGCCCCGAAAAAAATATATATCAAACTTGAAAATGTAACACGGATTTTTCGGTCGTCCGATACATGATTGGACAAAGTTGGCTCGATAAAAAAAAATCGCGAAGTTACCCCTTTTAAAAATATTTTTACAAGATTATTTCTAAAATATTATATTATTTCAAATAATTTTTACATCACAATATTGGTCGCAAGTATACCAAGGCAAGTCGGTCGTTATTTTTTCATTATATTACGTATATTGGTCACAATTTGAGAAAAACCACCAAATTCGTGATTTCTGTCATCTCTGCCATCAATCAGTCGCGTTTCGGCGCGCATCGAGGTCGGACCTGTGCTAATTTTTTTGACGTTCCTGCGCTTACCCTTTATTAAAAACCAAAAGAAAGAATGACAGTATAATCATTAAAAAAAATATTAAAAGGAAATAGGAAGTATAAGAAACTTGCCTTTTATTCAGAAAATCTAAGTATTTCGTTTATAAAATCAATATGCTAAAATAATTTCTTGACATCTCCGTCAAGAATTCATTTTATAGGATATAGTATAGAAAAATCAGTATGACAATTTGTAGTGTTAAGAAGAAAGAGTATGAAGTTTTATTTATATTCTATTTACTTATAGAACAATATTATCCAGTTTATAAAAATAGCGATGGAACTCCGACAAATATTCCCGCTACTAATGAACGTATATTTATCAACTTTTGTAAACCTCGTAATTGACTTGTCTACCGAGAGAACCAGTTGAATTGGATTTTTTTCTATACTATAACATATATTATTTATTACTCATACATTTTTTTTATACAGACTAATGAAAAATACATAAATAAAATTTAATAAACTATAACCATTTGTTAGGTTTTTCCATGCACCGTCGGTCCGTCGATGGTCCATTACTAGTTGTAATTGTAGACTAATACATTAATTGTAGTAGGTAGCTGAATTCCGGATATTTTATTAAGATTTGATTGTTTGTTACGCAATGCAACGCTGCCATTACTGAGTTATATGTGTTACGAGTATGTTAATTGTTGTTTGAGACTCAGTAAATGAGGCATTCTGAGTTGCTTTTATGAGAATATAAGCTATGCCATGTGTCAGGTGATAGACTAAGTTAGATACCCCTGTGTGTTGTGAGGAAAGATTACTGGATTTTTCATTAAATGGCCAAACTTTCATGGCTAAAGTAGTAAAGCCCAAGAAACTATGTTATTTGATTTTGAGTCCATAGCCAATAAGAAAGTTCTTATTTATTTTAAATACAACAAATCGGGATGGTTCTTAAAATCTGTTCAGCCGTTCAAAAATTACACCTCTTTTTCTAGTTGGAGTCGGGGGTTTTTGACGGTTAGGTTATTGTTATCATATATTTGAATTTTTTGTGTGTTTATGTAATTTATTTATTTATTTATACTTTAGGGACTATGTACAGAGGCAGACTTAATGCCTTAGGCATTTCGTGTGCGAGTCCGAAATAAATATTTTTTCCTTCTGTCTTTCAATTTTGAAGCTCTTCACCTGCATACATAGCGAGGAATCTGAACTATGAATATGCAATTTCTTTTTTGGTAAAAAAGCAATCCTGTGAACGAACTTAAGTAGGTATGACTATGACTTCGGAAACGGACGACGCCTACAGGTGTGGGTGAGGGTAGGTTATTGTCTCAAGGCATGGATTTGAGTTGGCTTATTCTTCTAACATTACACACACATTGGCAGTGTCATCAGCTTTGTCGTACCGATATATCGGTTTCGTTACGGCATTATCGGCTTAATGTGAAAATGCCCAATGTTGGTCGAGACAATTATATGCACTTGCATAAACTCATACACAATAGGTATGACCAATAGTTTATAAGTAGATAGATAAATGGGTATAGAATCTACAAATACAAAACGGACTAACAGATGTTCTAGCGTAATATAGGACACTGGGTATACGATATTATGGATTTATATTTTTCAAGTATTTGCTGGTGTCATACTGCATGTTGCTTATTAATATTGGTATTCTGTGACACGTGTGTCACACAGTCTGATACGTCAATTGCGCAATACAAACGATATGCGTGAACGGAGCTCCCCTAGTGGGCGGGACTTAGGCTGATACTTCACCCCCTCAAAAGTAAGAAATCGTCGTAAAATACAACCTTAAGAATTCTAGACTTTTTAGACTTCTGTACAAATCTGATTACCCGTACAAAACGATTTCGGGAAATACTAAAAGTAACCAATCATCACGCCAATTTGTCGTCTGCGAGTTATGACCATTCACGAGCGTTTTAAAAACGCAACTCCAACTTCCGAAGATAATAAAGAACTCTGTCTATCTGGCACATCTTTAGACGGCTTCGCAATTGTTATGGTAACACTGCTCTGGTTTTAGTGAAACTCCCGTCTGAATGTGTAACGTGTACATTTCCGCCGACAACGCACGCGCACGCTATCATAACATAATGTAAGCTACAAATAACCGTTCTTTTTTCATCGGTCTATGCTTCCCGGACAACACAAAATCATTTGCAACGAGGAAATTTAAAAGCATTCCGATAATAGCTACAGTTAGTCAAGAAAGAGTAGTATATGAATTAGGGCTAGTGGTCACTTGTAAATTGTCTTATTCATATTTAGTACAAAATCTTAGTTTTTTTAAAACTTTGCCTTCATACTTTGAGTTCTCCTGTATTGTGGGTACAGTTTACAATTAAATAAATAACATGCACACACACAGACCCGCGCCTTGATTACTTATGAACAATCTAACAGCCACAGCAACCACCAAACAATGCATCCCTTTCTCGCTTATAGATGTTTTCATTTGAGGATACGGAATAGGACGTTTATTTGCAACTGTCATATTTATCATAATTTTAATCGGCGGGCCGAAATAACTAAGTATCTGAATGAAGATCATACAAATATTCGTTCCGTGCGGGGATCCAACCCGCGGCACGTAGCGTAGGAAGCCAATCGCTTAGTCACTGCACCAACCGTGCCGTTAAATTATATTATTGAGGAAACTTCCTCTTACAACGACAAAACTGCACAGAACATTAACACGGCGGTGAATCCTGATAGCTCTGGACTTTTATTTTATTTGATATTTTATTTATGGACGTTACAGGCGAAGATTTCGTTCAAATTTATTTCTGCTGTAGTCTTCTTTAATTGGAGGCGCCCAATGAACATCAACCAATATATTTTTAAATATATCATGTATCTGTGTACCAGGTCCTATGAATAAATTAATAAATATACTTTTTCTTGACAGACTGTACTATAAAACTTAGCATAGGTAGCAGAAAAATGTATTATGCCGATACAATGAGTAAATGCGTGCTAACCGTCATATTAGAACGTTGAAACACTACACTTGGCTCACGTGTCTTCAAGGAACCCGCCAGTTCTTGGATTTTGCATTATTACACCTATTATGTATTTCACAGGATTGACAAATGACTCTCGACTATTGCGTATAAATAGGTAAACAAACGGTAAATGATGAATCGACATTTTCAATAAAACAACATTAGACACGAATGAGGATGATTTAGTGCAGAATTTATTTAAAATCATCTATAAAGTTTGATTACGTCGTGAATAGGACCTTAATTGCAAACTTGGGAGGTATTCTGTAAGAATATCTCGCATCTCGATTCGAATCTCACTCGTTGATATTTGACAAATTGACATACATACGATAATAAACGTGTAAATTAAACAGAAGCTGTGAACATGACTAGAGCATGTTCAGAGTGAGATTCGAATCGATGATGATGATGAGATGCGAGATGTTCTTACAGGATACCTATGTTGATGCTTCAAATTCTATAGAATCTTTAACAGATTTGAAGATATCCTTAACCTTTTCCCTGTGCAATTACCTACATATAGTTAACGGCAATTGTTTATCTATTGTGTCTGCTTGTCTGCTTCGCGGACAGTGAACGTGTTAAGTAATTCTAACTTTGTGAATAGCCAAACAACAGAGTGAGGTAAAATCTTCTAGCAATCACATGATTGATCAATGACAACCTAATAAAATATTGATAGATTCAAACAAGTGACTCTTTGTATCATACAGTCACATGGATTCACACCCACTTAGCACATTTTGATTGATCAACTGACTATTAAAAAAGGAAGTTAAAATGTTTTTAGCTACATTGAGCTACATTATGAATTTCTTAGCGCCATCGAGTTTCACGTTCCGCCTAAATTGTCTGTCGCCTACGGAATATGTTTCAGAATAGGTAGTCACAAATTATGATAATATGAGATCAATACAGTGGATCTAGCCTACTACTCTGTTACAGTCTATACACACACATACAGAATATTTTACATCTACTTTCATTTTAATTGATATTTTGACAAAATTGGGGCATACTTTCTCGTTTTGACACCATTATTTGAACGAAATTGATTTTATAATTGTTTCTAGAGTTTTCATAGCATGCAACCGCGATATATCTGTTTATTACTACGGGAAGAGAAAATGTTGTACCCCTTTTTAAGCATATTGCGTCTGAACGGAGGAGTGTGAGATTTGGCATCAGTCAAAGTTTATATAGAGAAGGAGTGCAGAACGCGAAAATTACGGCCGAATTTAGAGCACGGGGCGCCCACTAGTCAAAAATAAATGAGTAAACACATCAAAAATTGCAATCTCGCGGATTTGCTTATTTTTGAACTTAAACAACGGACTTTCTAGAGTTCCATTTTTCAAACGCTCGTGTCATTTCGTCTTCACTCGTAGACGGCTAATTCGCGACAATTTCTATGTTTACAAACATTTAACAAGCACTATATTTATTTTGATTTAGCGTCTGGAAACCTCAACTTTTCGTAACTTTTACGTAATGTGGTGAAGGTGTCATGGCTGATTCATGTAATATCAGTCTGTAATCTTTCACTGCTGAATAATTATGGGCCTCCCATTGATCGGTACCAAGAACAGCCATAGGAATATTACCATAATCGCTGCATCTGGCAAACAGGTTGGTGATTGCAGTTGCAGTACTTTATTAGCAGAGAGGAGGCACAAACCGTTTTTCAACTTTTATGATACCCACACATTAGAAGACGGTGGTTTTCTTTGCCGAGAAAGAAACGGTTAGGAGTCTTGCATCAAATAATTACCTGAAACGTGGCGACGGCAGAGTCGTCTCTGAGCCGAGACAGCTGGAAGGCGTTGGGCAAAGTGTGGGCGGTGCGCAGATGCAGGTCCCGAAGGGGCAAGCGCGCGGCGGCCCGGCGGGGCAAGGTGCCGTCTCTCCATGCGAGCAGGCACCCGCTGTGGACGGCCACCCGCACCCAGGCCCAGGATTCTGTGTCGTCATTGTAATACTGGCGGAGGACGCCTGTGGATGAAGAGAAATTGGTTAATTTTGGGTGCTTTGATGTACAAAGACAAAAGATAAAGACATTTATTGCAGAAACTGTGTACAAAGGTGTTTTTATAAATATAGGTATCTACCCAACATTATACTAGTAATAGATTCGGAAACTTCTATTGTTTATGGATTTTTAACTTGGTGTCCATTTCCATTTTGTTTTAATGAGGTTGGTGTAAGACATAACTTATTCTTCGTGTGACTGCGACTATATATCGACAGTTAACTTTCTTTCAATAAGGCATAACTGCAGTTATAGAACTTGCAGCAGTGGTTCCATAATTTGTACAATTTTACAAAGTTGAAAGTTTGATGGATTACTAACGTAACAGAAGAAATTTCAAATTTTCTTAGATGCTAATGATTATTTTATTTGTAAACACACGCAGGCATAATTTAAGTCATAATTTTACATAAAACGATGCGTCACCAGGCTTCCGATCGATAGACTCTGATGCAACTGTCATTGCAAGGTTACCGGAGATTAAATACTTATTTATCTAATCAAGTATCGATATTACAGACAGGTTGTCGAGCCGTGAAGACCTAAAGTGGTGGAATTACGCTGACGTAATGTGGCATATGATGCCTACCACATATTTTTATGACGCTACCACTTGATAATGCTAATCGATAAATGCATAATTATGATATGACACGCTTTACTGGCTTTTCCCAGATTATCTTACAACTGAATGAAAGAACATTATGTACGGCGTATATCTAAACCTACAAAATAATTTAGATTTTTGTAGCAAGTATTTTTAAGAATGAAGGAAAGAGAAGTATGATATCAATAAGCTAAGTACTTATAACATACCATTTAAAAGATCGATGTCAAGACTTAAAAAACACGAGTCCACATACAATACAAGCACCTAGAATCTCGACATTTCATAAGTGCCTGTATTTGGTTTACATGAAATAAAGATCTATTCTATTCTAATATAAGTATCTTCTGCTCGGTCCGATGACCGTATCCTTATCGCCGCGCCGACGAGTATCATGAACGCACTATGTGGACGAGTGGTGATACGCAATCATGATACTCAAGTTCTCGGTTTTGTCCGATCATCAAAGGAGAATTACGGATAATAATTGGAGAACCGATACATCCACAACTAGATACGAAGGTTGATTCGATACGACGCATGATACGTTGATACGGATACAGTGATCGGATCGGGCAAATGATACATATGTGCCAGCTTAGAAATGTGAAGTAATTGGCGGAAAAAAGACATGAATAGTAAATTTTCTATAGTAAACTTATTGGAAGAAATATGCTCTTTCCAATACATTTATCAATTATCATCAATGAATATTGAACAATATACTACCTACTTATGGCTGCAATTTATTCATGACATGAATTCAGTGTAGAGACGAATTTGACGAAGCTACAATGTCAAGTTCATCCGGTCATATCGACGCATTTGTGGTGTGGTCGCGGTCGACGCGATCTTTATCAAGCGCGTGACCGATCTGTAATACCACAACTCTTTGGCACTTTTACTTTCTATGGGATTTTGTTTCGGTTAATGGACGTGTATATTCTAGAGCTGAGAGGTACTTGAAATAGATTGTCAAGTATCGAATAAAGTTTATAGTGGAGAACCAAAAAACAGGCCTATAATAATTAATATAACGTCAGTTACTCATGTGCGTACACTCACTTGTGAAAGGATAAATGTTACAATGAGTAAATTGCCAATGTGTTCTTGAAGACTGATTTGAAAAAATAATCTTGTTACACCGATTTAAAAGTACGCTTCGAAGCACAAAATCACGGCTAATTATTATTAGTGGACAAGTTTGGCTTCACTAGGTACTGTAAGTAAGATTATTAATACCTATAGTTTTGCGGTATGGCTAACAAATCTTTGTATTGAGGTAGTCTGCGGAAGCATCATAATTATAATAAGAGCTGATGTGAAACATTTATTAAGAAGTCTAACTTGACTAGGGGAGTAGATTTATTGGCCTTTAAAAATGCATCTTGGAAATAGTTCCAAGATGCAAACGCAAATGCAAGTTGCAAGATGCAAGATGCAAACCGAAAGAAATCAAAGGTAATGATAGCATTACCTTTGATTTCTTTCGGTTTAATGACTGAAATAAAACCAACATTTTACGAACTGATATCCCATGTCATCATTCTCCTGCCCTTATCACATTTTATTTGGGGTCAGTGCAATATGTCTTCTTCTTCCATTCATCTCTATTAGACGTCATCTCAGAATTTACGTTCTTATAATCCATGTCAAATTTCACACAATCCATCCATCTTTTCTTGGGTCTGCCTCTTCTCTTACATACATACTTAAAACTCTTCTCTGACTAACTGATATCCCGTGTGTGTTAATTATTTACAAAAAATCCATGATGACTGTCAAATCAACAGCTTTATTAATTAAATAAAAACAGAATTCTCATACCAAAATCTTTTAAACCTGGCACTATGAATTACTTAATTTATTAATAAAATAAGAATACTAATAATTAGCAGAACATTATAATAAATTATTAAAGTACTAATAAACTTAAGAAATGAATAACAAGATTGTGAATAACATGATGCATTTATTTTCATCATACATCTGGTTACATGAATGAGGTCAAACCACGTAGTTATTATATTTGACACAATGTTATCAGAAATTCAGAGCGGCTGTTCAGGGTGGTGCTAACCGCAGCTGTGGTGAGGCGTGTCAATGTCCACGTGATTATTAATGTTAGGACATTATTACGTGTAAGAATAACACAATATTTATTGGAAAAAACAATTAGCATACAGTTATGCCTGTGATTCCCCGACAATTGATTTATGCGGTACACACATTGGACAGATTTCGACGTTTTATTAGGAGAGTGCCTTGGCGAGAATACATCCGTAGAGCTCCATATAGAATAATCTGTAGAATGCTTTTAATATAGAAATATTTTTATATCATGTCCCAAGAAGCGGATTTTATGGATTCTAACTTCAGAACCTCCACTTCTGCGTATGAACCTTGTCATGGAACGCTACAACGCAGCACTCATTTTTCAGGCTATTATCAACGCCAGGTCCATTTATTATTAAATTTGGCTTATTGGTGGATGGATACTTGGGATTTTTATGATCCGAAATATCACTATTATTATTTCGTAGAAACGCTCAATTGATACCAAAACCTTGGCTCTAACAACACTTTCCCTAACAGAAAATTCCAATTAATTCCACTTGCCCCGCTGCCTGAAGGTCATGGGTCAGGCCATGATTGGATTTTTCTATCAAATCGAAATGAAAATGTCATAATCTGTAGCCATGTTCGTCACTAGACTAAAATTGTTTCATGTTTTTTATTTGATCTAGACAAAAGGGCATTTTTGAAAGATGAAGAATCATACTTAGTGCTCGTGGAAGATTGTCGGCCCTAATCGAGAAGAGTCATCATGGAACTAGCAACTTCATGGATACGCTTTCGACAAAAGAAGTAAGGATTTTAGGTCCATTTGATACTATATTGCCTAGTTTATTTATAACCTTTAAGATCACAAACAAGCATATGGCCCGCCTAATGTTAAGCTCTTATCGTAGCCAGAGGATGCTTCCAACACCAGGGAATAATTCGCGAGTTGCCGAACCTGTTAAAACCTTTTCACTCCCTTTTTGAACAAACCCATGCCATGGTTCCTTTTAATTTTGAAAAGTTTTTAAGCATTGTGCTATAAATATTGTATCTTCATGGCAGATTACAGGAGTAATTAAAACAATCGATTAAGTTCCAATGATTCGTGGATAATCGAACGAAAGTTTGGGAACCGAATGTTTTCTATTGCTCCTTCTAGTAGTAAATGAATGCGTGTATGATTGTTGATAGCTCTATTGTGTTCATAAATCGTATTAATGGAGTTAAAGGGAAATCAATAAAATCATTAGGTAAGGTTATATTACAAGGCCAGGGTGGTCTGTATAAAGCCTGACTCATATTAAATGCAGCCGCAGCACGTGTGCTATGCACGAGTTAATAAACTGTATAACATGAACGAATAACCTATTACACGAATTAATAACCTATGGTCGCCAAGCGGTCAAAGTTCGACCATAATTTTAGCTTTCTGCACCCCTTCTCCATATAAACTTTAACTATGCCAAATCTCACACCCAATACGCTTTATGCGCGCAATATGCTTTAAAACTCAACCAATAATTCTTTATTGGTCTGAGCTTTAAAAGTAGATTATTAACAAACCAAAAAAGTTTTATTATATATATTTTTTTATATAGGAGCAAACAAGCTTGCGGTTCACCTGATGGTAAGTGATCACCGCCGCCCATGAACATCCGCAACACCAGAGGAGTCACCGATACATTGCCGTGCCGACCTTTTAGGATGGTGTAGGCTCTTCTCTTGAAGATTTTTTTATTTTATTTATAACATTATAACATCTAACTGAATAAACACTCCAAAGCGATGTTAGATCCCATGTCGTATGTATTCGTGTCTAATTTAATCCAGTTTTACTAAAAGATTCTTCTTTTGTCGTGAGCACAAGAGATAAACGAAACCAGATAAGACTATCAGGGTAGCTATTCTGTAAGAACGACTCGCATCTCGATTTGAAACCATTTTTATTTACGGTTGATTTTTGACGAATTGGCATAGGTACCAATGACGGAAAGTCCATGCAACCCGATTACCATCGGCTTCCCTTTAGGAATTGGTTAGTGCATAGACCAACGTAATATTATATTATTTACTCATCCAACTGACAAAAAAATGGCTTGTTATTAGGTTGAGCTCTTCCAGACATGACTATTTAGAGATTACAAAAGACGGTATGGATTTTGGTCTTGCAGCATTAATTGCAGCAATTTTTAGAGGGCATTTTTGGGACGGCTTCCCCATTTCAAACTGTCACTTTTCGCCACTGATAGGTACGATAATAAACGTGTAACTTTATAACAGGAGCTGTGAACATGACCGGAGATGGAACTTTACACCTTTCTGAACATCTTCGGGTCTAGTCTTGTCAGTAAGTGTAAACACGGGTTAATTATGCAGTCTACGCGTGTCTGCCGGTTGTTGTCAAACTGAAATTTTTCCATTGACATAATAAATGTCCGATAAAGATTCCTATCATTTTTATCACTCTGCTAATAACTCTAAATATGTGTGCTAGGTTAGCAGGTAATGCTGTCTGTCGTTTGTCGATAAGAATATTCGCAGCTCATGTTCCGAACCTGTAAGTACTAGGTACCTACCTTAGTACCTACTTCAGAGCATCTTTATAGCAGATTCATTTGAACAATTTTTTAAACCCGACAGGCCATTTCCTTCTTAAGATTTACCTAAATTAACAGATAGCTATGTGAATCAATCTTTTATGGGGATCAAGTACCTACTGCCAATGATCGTATATTTTGTGGTCATTTGTGCAGCAAATAATAAAGAATATTAAAACAGCGTTTCAGATTTATGTTTAGTTTGGTTTCGGTAATTTTTTTAATTACATCTAGGTTTTTTGTAATTATACGTTCATAGATACTTACCCTATGATTTCATGAATGAAAATTATGAATTTGATGAATACAAGCAGTTGAGCATGCTTCGCGTTGCAAACTACTATACTGAGTTCTAGACCTTTTTCTCTTTTACCTTCTTGTATGATTTATTCCCATGCTACCTACCTTAATTTGCAAGACAAATAAAAATCTTCTATTCTAAATTAAACACCCGCATGATAAAACGGTTTGATAGAATCTTTTCCATGAAATAGTACCTAACATTGTGATTTGCTGTCGTTGCAATAAACAGCTGATTTTATCTACCTACTAACTATGAGAACAGCTGATGTAGGTATCTTCCTATTGTTAGTTTTTTACACAAAAACTTCACGGTTCCGCCAAAGATTGTGATTATAAAATATGACGATATTACCATGTAGATTTAGGGTCATGGGAACGGCACAGGACAAAACAAATTATAGGTTTTATCTTTGAGGTTTGTTTTCTTTTTGCATTTAAGTCAAACATTGTAAATAACCCAACAGTCAAAAACCCCCACGACTCCAACTAGAAAATGAGCTGTAACTTTTGAACAGCTGAACAGATTTTCATGAAACATAGCGAAGATGATTCCCGAATAAACTAGCTTTCAAGTAAAACTGCATTGAAATCGGTCCATCCGTTTTGTAGCTACAATGTCACAAACAGATACACACTACAAACTTAAAACACCCCTCTTTTTTGTCGGGGGTTAACAAAGTTGGTCTGGTCTGGTTATTTTTTAATTGTTATTAAGGGTTTTAAATTTTAATTTAAGGTTCTTCTTGAACATGAGACATATGGTAGGTTACTTAATTGGTAAAAAGAAATGGGTTGCTCTAGAGACCTACCGGACCGGACCTACCACAATAAGTCGGTTTAGGTAAATACCTAAGTGAAGTATAAATCTTGTTATTTCTTGAATAATTTAGTGACTCAAAACTATCGATCGCTTGTCTAGACTCACTAGGTAGGTACTAGAAATGCGACGGTTGACTTTTTCATAGTTACCTACTCAGCTGTTTGCGTAGAATAGAATAGGGTTACCAACCGTACTCTTTAGAGTAGGTATTGTGTTGTATTTTAAGTAGTGAGTACTTTAGATCTTTAACATTAATAAAGTAGGTAGATACTCTAAAATACTCTATTTCTCTTCGAATTTTTTGGCATAAAACTCACTTACAGCTTATCTACTTACCAGGCATAACACCAAAAACGGTTATTTTAACAATGACATCAATAATTACTCTTTTTATAAGTCTGAAGGTACTTTATTTAGCCTCACTGAAATCGGAATAGGTACTTTATTACTTCTAAAAAGTTGACAACCCTAGTCGTGTCCCGGCCGTGGCTAAAGAATATAGGATACTGTACCCAAAGAATAGAGGATTTCCTGGTCTGTAAAATAAAATGCGAATGTGTAATTTTGTAAATAATTACGTAGGTACCTACTACCTAGGTAGATCTAGGTAAGTTTATTACAGAGATATCTTTACAATACCTATATTCTATACCTATAGGTACCTACCTAAGTACCTACTTGTGCTGTTCAAGTGTAGCGAAGGCTAGATACACAGAGGTAAATGTTTGTGCCTTTAAGTGCACCTGCGATGCATGTTAGACCATGTTAGGACTTCGCTGGCAATGAAAACATTATCGTCTTCATAAATAGCTACCTACCTACTTGGGACGGTATCTTAGCAATATGTTTAATTTCACAACAAACTATCAACGGACTAAAATGCAACTTGCAAGCTTAGAATAATAATAACAACTAGTGGTCCCCAGTGGTCGAAATTCGACCGTAATATTATTATGTAGGTATAAGAATTTTAGCTTTCTGCACTTCTTCTCCATATAAACTTTGACTGTGCCAAATCTCACACTCCTCTGTGCGCGCAATTTTCTCTTAGAAATAGAATAGATCTTTATTTCATGGTAGTAAACCAAATACAGGCACTTACCTATGAAATGTCGAGAATCTAGGTACACGACTCTTCACGTAGTTAAAATATATATAGATGATTATAAGCCTGCAATTAATGCACTATGCAGCCTACTTATTGCTTTGGCATTTTAGGTATCCAAGTTATTCTAAGACATCAGTCCACATGTCATGTTATGCAAAACACGTGCACTTCAGCTGATGTTTCAATGAATAACCAACCGTTCATACAAGTGTCGCGTATTACTAATTACGCTATAACTTGTACCATTAGTTTCTGGTTGCCAGATGTTCGTCATAAAAACTAACTTGAAACTAGACGGGAGAGCCTGTCGTTTATTTCCATTACTACTTGTAAAGTTCAACTACCTAGTAGCCTCAGATAGATAGTTACCTACCTAAACTTTTATGAATAATAATGAAAGAGTTTCATATAGGTACCTAGTTGGTTAAGATTTTATGAATGCCAATAATTTTCATAGGTAAATTCTAGTTGGTTTACGATTTTCGGAATGACAATCGATTCTGTTGTTCATTTTGACAGTACTAATCTAGACAAAACGCATCCGTCACTTTCTTTTTCTATTGAAACAGAAAGAGATAAACGCCCTAATTTGTGTACTGTCAAGGGGCGCATCAGAATCGACATTTTTATCGGTAGGTACCTACCTAGGTAGTATTTTAACTATTT
This sequence comes from Allophyes oxyacanthae, assembly GCA_932294325.1. Taxonomy (NCBI): domain Eukaryota; kingdom Metazoa; phylum Arthropoda; class Insecta; order Lepidoptera; family Noctuidae; genus Allophyes; species Allophyes oxyacanthae. Next base: position 4,833,458 of record OW028625.1, read on the forward strand.
ACCGAGTGCGTTTGACAGCACCTCACGTCCTGATGATGTGTTTTTACTGACCTGATATCCTAAAATCAGGATCTAAAGGCGTAGGAATAGGTCCAGGAGTCAGTTCAGGTCGAAGTTTTCGTAAACCGGCCACCACCCTCGGGGCCGGTGATTGTTCTCCTACAAGCATCGCCTTAAGACAACATTGCACACGAAAACACTTTCCACCACAACATAATAACAATACAACACTAAAATCACTAACAATCCAGTCTTCACAAATTATTTATTTACTATTTTTATTTGAGTCAAAACAGTAACTGTCAGATTCGTATTCAAACGTCGAAATAGTTCGTTACAAATTGCGCGCAGCACATTTTTGTCATTCGTTCTTCACGACTTATCACCTAGCTTCTTTATTACCGACTGGCCGGCCGGCCGGCGCGTCAATGAATGAATGAAGTTGATTCGCTGGGCGCCCCACTTTACTCCCTACTTACTACTACCTACTACGAGCGCGCGATTCGCGAGACAAAGTTGGGAGACGCCATCTGCCATCTAGCGGTGAGTAGAAAAATAAATAGTGTTATCATGATTTTTTATATTCCAGGTTTTTTCTATTTTTTATTCATTATTATGCATTTTTTTTTTATATTATCATTATCAGCTTATTAATGTTCCCACTTTATGAATCAATACTTTAACCTCAATAATCTACCACACGCTATGAAGTAGGAGATAATTTATATTATTAAGTGAATAATTATTCTCAAATAAAATGCTTAAAATGAAAAGACGTTTGAACATAATTTAGGGTTCAACTTCACAGAGCAGTTATTCAATAATAAATTATGATTCATAAAATATAAAAAAGTTGAAAAAGTGCCCTCTAACGGCCAGTAGAAAAAATGGGCAAGTTGTTAGTGCAGCCATCTTCTATATAATAAAATGACTCACACATTTAATAGATGGCGCTAAAATAACACGCGTAGCTCGTGACATGAACACATTGAACTAGGCAGGCATGTCACTTGGGAGTTGGGATGAAACTAGATGATAATAAAAATAATAGAGGGCGTTATTTTGAAAACCTGTTCTCAGGATGATAAATTTTCTTTTCCTAAACCACACATAGAGGTCACTAGGTGTAGCATTATTCTTTTAGAAAACGTTACAATATTATAACATCACAGTCTCAACCTCGCATCAATTTTAAATTAGTGTTCATACTACTTGGAGATGAAGTTATCTGATACTCTGTTTTTATTTTAAAAGATCTTCCTAGATATCTAGGTACCTACATTTATCAAATTCTCTGTTTTAAGTATTTGTCTCATTGTGGTCCAATGAGGAACAGGAGGCTTTAGATCCAGATTGAACAAAGTGTTATTAGGTTTTTTAAATTCTTACTTACCCTTTAAATGATACTTAATTTTATTAATCAGACTATTTATAGTTCCACCTAACTTCGACTTCATTGATACTATTTCGACAGCAAAAGTAAGAATTTAAAGTCTATTTGATATTAACTTTATGATTCTACGATTCTAGTCCCGATCCCTATAAGGGCTAGTGTACCTCTTACTTATAGGGACAAACATGAAATCGCGTGAAAAAATCTGCCGTTCCACGTAGTAGTCGAATAATATTAAATTATTTGTATAGTCGAGTAATATTGACCCCTTAAAGGGATCTGGACTAGGAAGGTAGGACCGTGTAGGAGGATAGGTGTACGTCATGCATCATGCCTACATTTCTCGAAGGATTTGGCATGGTTTAAAGTAGACCTCTGTCTAATCTTATCCTCAAAAAGTATAGTAATATATAATTATGGTACTTAACCTCTTCTGGAATGTATTCTTACGTCTGTGGACGTGATCCTATGTTATACATTTTAGTTACACGGTCTGTAAATTCTATGAACGGGCTCTATAAAGACTATGTTGTTGGTCGATAGCCCTGTTATATAATTTATTATAAGAGGGCTATCAATTATTTATTATACATTTATACTCTTTATTATCAATGTATTAAAATAACCTAGAATATAAAAGTAAATATATAGCCTTTGTAACCTTGTTTATGTACCTACCTTGGCTGTGACCATTAAATTATTTCAATTGGCATTGGAAATGTTCCAATCATGGTTTCCATTTTTTTTTTCTGAACAATTTAAATTTATTGAAAATTATATAATTTATATTATTAATTTTTTTAAGTTTATTATAAATAATTTCATTATTATTACAATTAAAAAAATATAAGTATATAAAATTAAAATAAAAAATTACAATGTCTGAAAGTTTATTTAATGCTTTTTTTTTACTCGTACCCTACATGTATCAAAATCATTAATTATTTTTTTCGTAATAAGTATTCCCGTAGATTGTCATCTCATATCGTGAAGTGCTTTTGTATTTTGTTTGTGGGTAAGGGGATTGAAACGAGAAATCCGATACATTGTTTATTATCGTTTATGTTCATCAATTGATATTGAACATGGAAGACGCATGTCTGCATAGGTACAACTTTATAGGAAGACATCGAGATCAAATAAATGGCACAATACTTAAATACCTTTACATCAACAATTTTAAAGCAAACATAAGGCACTTAGAGACTAAACACTATACTAAACATAGATAAATTAAAACAAATTAAAGCTTTTTTATGGAAGAAGAGACTATTAATATCACAATAGGCAGTGACTCGGGGACATGTCACCAAGGGCGCCATTTGCTATCTTGGTCCGCCGGTGGTCCCTCGCCATGGCGTTCTTTTTTTTCCTCGTAAAAAGCCTCGAGTTGACGGCGAGCCGCCTCCTGCTTTTTGTACTCTTGGTACTCAATTAATTTCCTTTTCTTTTTAGGTGGTAGGTTGCTGTAATCCATCGGCGATTCGCAATGTTCCGGAAGACTGGGCGTCACCTCAACTTTGCTCTGGGGAGTCGCGTCTAATTGATTCTCGCCGGAGCATGCGACAGATTTTTTCGGTGAGAGTGCGGCTGCAATGGGTTTCGCTGGTGATCTAACCTTTCGAAGATCAAGAGTGTCGTTGTTCGTGTTGGGTGGCGAATATTGATACGCGTAATCGCCTCTGTACGGTTCGTCTCTCTGTAAATATTTTGGTTCGGGCGCTGGCTCCGCGCTCATGTTCGCGTCAACGTTGTCGTTGCTACGCTTATCCATTATGTGTTGTCGAATTTTTTGCAGTATAACATCTTTCGCCTCAGCCGGAACTCTTTTGAAATACGCTCCGTTTTTCTGGCCGTTAGTTTTTTCTGTCGCGATGTGATGGGTAACTTTGTCGACCGTTGTGAGCAGCCCGCTTGGAGGTACTTTCTGGACGACTCTCACAGTAGGTTTACTGTATGCCCACTGTTTAGGACCATCGCCTGAGTAAATTGAATCTTCTGCGTCTGAAGAAGATCTGTCGTGATCGCTGTAGTAATGCTGCCTGTCTGAGATGACTGAAGACGGCGAAGTCGGTGGTGAGAAAGTAGGTCTTTCTGGTACTTGAATCGTTAGAGGCTGTGCGGTGATCAGTCTTGATAGGTGACTTATTAAATTTTGGCTGACATTTGCGTCTAAGTCTGGCACGGACATGATAAACCGACATGCTTCCGCTGCGCACTGTCCGAATCCCGCTTGAAATTTCTTCGTTTCCAAAACCGGGTCTCTAGGGCTGTGTAACTTTGTGAGATGGTTAACGGTTAACTCAAGGATGTCTGCCTTCTCTAACTTGCTCAGGTTGTCGTCATCGATCTGTGAGCAAAAAGACAAAAGTGAATTAAGTATAAAGCAGGTGTGCGGTGCGTTTCCCACGCCCACGGTACCAAACGTGACATTAAAATAACTGTTTGTGAACCTCCTGTTTCTTAGTGGAACTTGTACTTTTATATTCCAGTTTTGTGTCGGTACAGCCTATGGTAAGTACGCAGTAATAAAGAGAAGGACGACCGGTTCGTGATAAAAATAAATGGCGTGTGAATGAATGATGGATTGCATTTTGATGAACAGTTAAAATAAGGATGCTTTTAATGAAAACTTGTAGTTAATGGAGTAGCTAAAAATAGTAGGAGTAGATATCTATTATGCATACATTTATTATCTATCTTTAATCTTTGATAGCACTCTGCTTGAATTTATAATAGGTAATTAATATATAAAAATAGCATTATTGCTAAGAATATATCTGCTAATTAATTAGCGTCAGTCAACTTTTGAGATAAATTATCTAAATTATGTAGATATCAATATCTTATAAAAACAAGGACATCATTTTACTACTAATGTTTAGAAAAAATGTAAATTTATGTTATATTCGGGATATATGTAATTCAATCAAAGAAAAAATATTAGTGTAGAATTGTACATACCTCTAAAGCTCCGACCATAAGATCTTTAAGTTCGTCCAAACAGCGGTTGATGCGCGCGCGCCGTTTTCGTTCCAAAAGTGGTTTTGTAATCTTCTTGTACTTTGCCGTCTTCGACAGCGGAGCTGGGTCCGAAGACATTTTCGTATCTGGTAAACAATTTATAAAATTAATTTTTATACAGTATGCAGAGCCAACATTTATTGCGCAGTTAATTAAATTTTAATAAACCTAAGCCGTTTTTTTATCAAATTATTATCGACTACGGAAAAATAATCCACAAAGTATATTCAAAATAAGATATTAATAAGAGATTAAATAATAAGTTTGCATAAAATTGAACATATATACGGAAAAAATATATTAAATTACACAGATTAACATGAGGTAAAGGAAGCACTTAACAATGTTGAATTAATCTCTACCTAAACACAAATGACTGTTATATGAAAATTAATAATAAAAGTATCAAGTTCCATACTTACAAATTATAGGATCTCCGAGTCAACACTACACAAACACAGTAACTTAATTGTCAATTCACTAACGAAGCTTGTAAGCACAGGACGCGCATCGCCGCCCGCGCCTCGGCTTCTACTGCCTGAAAAAAGCCTTCTTCCCGCCCCCGCGCCCCGCGACCGTTCCCCACCCTCCGCCCTGTCCCATTCATACGCTGCGCGGGAGCACGTGTGGCCCAACGATCGAGTTTCAAGCATGCGTAACATACTTTCCCAGGGAATTCTTGGAGAACACTTTGGGTTTTTTGTATGAAATATTTTAATAACTTGCAGTCAAGTTATAAACATTTTGAGTTCATAAGGTATTTAATGTGGGCCCTGTAAATCAAAGGGCACGTGGCATCCATTTTTTTCTCTTTAACGTTACAAGAATGTCGTGTTGAGCAAGATTTTGTGTGCTCAGGTAACTTGCACGGGAATGTTAATCTTGATACAAATGTTGGATTGCAGGCCATAAATTAAAATGTACCTACAATGTAATTTATAATTATATAATGACCACAGATCTTGATTAATAGATAACAATTAAGTGAATACGCGTGTCATATTAATAACTACATTATTGAATATCCTCGAAGGTTAAAAATAAATAAGTATTAAGTTAAACCTTTTATATGACGAGATGGCATTGACCACGAAAGAGATGGCGGGCCGAACTTGATAAAACAAATAATAAATGGTAAAGTTTGGAAATCATGGGGGGAGGCCTTTGCCCAGCAGTGGGATGATGCAGAGTAACAGTAACAGTAATAACCATCCAGACCACTATTCCTGTTAGCGCTACCCATTCACAGTTAAAGAAAGTCATCGGTTACTGTCTTCAGAAAACACAGTGTTAACAAATTTAAACATAAAATGAATTTTATGACCCATATTGTAATTTTAAAACCTTACTGTAATTAGTATTACAATGTTAAACATTTTATCATAAGATTCTTGATATTCCGACTAGCGTCCTTTGGCGGCGGTTTCTTCAAAAGAAAATGACGTAGACAAAAGGTAGTCTGTGTATAAAAAGATTCTACGTAATAAATGGCACGGCCCAAAGGAGGCTAAGTTTTTTTTTTTGTAAAATGGAGCTTGCGGTGTTCGTGTTTTTTTCAGACGTTCAGGTAAGGGCGCGAGCCGAAGGATTCCTCGATTAGTTTATCTTTTGTCATTGTTACCGTCGTTAAAATTACCGTTTAAAAACTATATAATTATAGGTTATTCGGGTGATTTTAAATCCCTTTGAATTTTTAATGATTGCGCTTAAAAAAGTCTCGTTTGAATAAGTTTGTTTTTGTTTAATGTTTTGTTAGGATTGTTTATGGATGGAGGACTTGCGCAGTGCAATAGCTTTTATTTGCGATAAACTAATATTGAAATGTTTTTTTAATTTAATTTTGTGATTTAGCTACAAATGTTACTTTACTACTTAAAACATGTTTTTTTTTCGAGTCTGGACAAAGCTTTGCATATAATTATGATAAATAACTTATTATGATACATAAAATTCCCATTCTGTTATCTTAATAAGTTTTTGATTAAAATGACAGGCTAATCTACTTCTCAAATTGCGTAATAAATAAGAAGATTCCAATAAAAATATTCTGGTAAAGCTGAAAATACAATATGATTAAGAGGACATGGACAAAAGTCTAAATTTTTCTTGAAGTTTCTGGATGCTGGACCAATTCTACGTTCTACTTTATTAAATGGAATGATGATGATATGGAATGGATTCGTAATATTTTCCATTCATTTATCATTATAGCTGTTATCAGAAAAAAATTGGTAGTTTACTATAATCAGTATAAAAAATTAAAAAGTATAATCATGACCTTTTTTAATATCTCTAAGCGTTCGTTCACACTCGATAATTTTACCATCAGAATCGCGCGTTTTTGCGTTCGTCGGCTGCCTTTTACTTACAAAAAGTGAATTAGGTACGAATGCGAAATCACGCGATTCTGGTTCTAAAAGTATCAAATGTGGATGGGCTTTAACATCGACTATTTTCACCACTGTGTTTAGTAACATAGTAACTATTTGACTAACCATCCGTTACCATAACAATCTTTTTTATTTGAAGAAAAACTAAATCTAAATCTTTCTCACTCCACACAGTTTACACTTGTAAACAATAACATACCGCACATACTGACGCATGACGTTGTGAGGTCACTCTTATCGATGTTACTTCCCGAGTCAATTTGATCTCTATGGTCTACTGAGAAATGCTCACACTGATGTATGGGAGACTAAACAGTAAACAATGACACACCCACTATGTTTACTCAGTATAGTTTATGTGATAGAGTGGTTTTTATTGAGGAAGGACCTGCATTATGCTCAACGATGATATTTTTGCACAGATGCGACGCAACCGTATTTTTGTTGTATGTCTTCTTAGTAATAATTATTTGTTTTTATTTTATTTTTGTTATTTACCTATATGTGTTTTTCTAATATAATTAATGTTTTGTTATACCTGTTTTGTGTTGTGCGTTGTGTAAAAAATTAATAGGCTTTTTTCTTGGGTACGTACAGTGATACAAAGAGATAAATAAGTAACCAAGGTACACGATATAGATGAAGTTGTTTCCCAAAATTATGGATTATTTACTAGCTAAAAACAAACAAAAAATAGCGACTGCGCCCGCGCCACCTACGACGCCGTCGCCGCCGCCGGCCGCGCCGGCTCCGACCGACGCGGCCGAAGCGTAAGCGACGCGACGATGAATACCCTCTTATACCGACTCTTTCCGTAATCATTACGCCACTTTATACGTTCGTATGGGTTTTTCAAATACAGTAATCAATGTGGAAAGTCTTTTACTCCCCAGTAGAATATCCATTTCACTAGTAACAACGGGGATTTTTGAGACAAGTAGCAACCTGCTTGTCTAATATTACTTTGCGTTATGCTCATAATTTGGCCCACAGTTGGCTTTCTGCGCTACGTGTTGTGGGCTAGATTCCTGAACGGCACAAATATTTTGTATGGCTAGTTGTTCCGGGTCTGGGTGCGTGTGCATGTGAGATGTATCTTTGTAAACTGGTACCTACGATTAGTTTTTAGACCCTAAGGGCCATTTTCACCGACAATATAACAGATGTTTAAAATTAAATTGGCCGATTACCCATACAAAAATTCATGCTTAAACGGTTGATTTTCCTCTAATCGTCTGTTATGTTGTCGGTGAACTTGGCCCTAAACCTGAGTTCTATAGAGCGTACTTAGACTTTGCTTTTCAATTAGGTACTTTCTTTATTGATTTCGTTTATTGACTCAATTTGAGCTCAATTTTAGCGTAGACCATAAATTCCAAATCAAAGTATTTTAAGCATATAAATAAGCTTAGCAAAGTTTAAGTTTGAGCTAAGTCAAAGTACGCACTATAAGCAGCCTTAAACTTAGACACGATGGTCCAACGTGTATCACACACTAGAATTGATTATAGAATTATACACCGTTGTCACCTTCGACCTATCATTACCAGTTTAATGTGCCATCATTCAAGAGATTAGTATAAGTACCTACTAAAATTGTAGATATGGTATAAAATGTGTGAGAACTTTAAAAAAAGAGAATATTATAAATATTAATTTAGAGGTAGAAAAACCTAAGTTCTTTAATAAGCATTAATTAGTATAGGTAGAACAGTAATACGATTTTTATGCGCTTCGGCAATCTTCGTGATTCCGAATAAAAAAAATCATGCCCGAAGGTCTGCGTCTCGTAGGTCACACACGAAATATCTATTATTTATATTATTAATTTATCACTATATATTAAATTAATGATATTATCATCACGGTACGTTCATTTTTTCGGACAACTTTAACTGTAATTGTTTTACTTTTTACCTAGTAAGTACTGCAAGTCCATTGAAAGTATTGCCTCTCCCCAAGTTGCGTTGCCTTTGCATTCAGTCTACCCCAGCCATCTTCAAGTAGACTCCATCAGATCATTAGTTAGAAGTCACGTCACCCTTCATTGAAGGATCATCAGCTCCAACGTCAGTGTGTCGATCTCTCGACACACACAGCCAGTAAACTGCACGGTTTTCTGTTTCTTTTTCTTTTTTGACGCATATTTCGGAAAAGAGGGTCTCAGCCAGGCAAGAATTAATTTTTAAGCAATCACGCGGCTAATGGCGCCCCATAGTGGGACATGGACCTAGTCTTAGGCCGTTGCTGGGACAACAACAAAAGGGGACATGCTAGATCTGGTTATGATTATTATTTATTATTAGGGACTTGTATTGTACTAATGGCTCAGCGCGGACTGGCACGAGCAAGGGTCGAGCTGGACATGGAACAGGGGGTCGCGGCAACCCTCGCCGGCTAGGACGGTATGACGGTCGGTGGATTTCTGTTGCTGCAAGCTATGGTAATTCTATCTTTCTTCAAATTTAACATCAGTAACATTAATTTCGTAGTTGTCATTTCGCGCCCAAAAAATCTTATCTCAACCAAATACCGTAAATACATAATTGCTTCGTTATCATTACGGACAGCCGAAACTTGTGCGTGGGTGTCTTTGTTTATCTGTGGCACGCGTGGGAAATGAACGGCGAACTGTTCCCACATGAGGACAAATACCTACCGCATGATCTGTAGTGACGCGAACGAGAATCGGTTGACAGCCGAAAGATCGGGTATCGATTTTTTGCGGACGATTTTGTGGTTGGATTATAATTTTCAAATTGGAATATCAATAACTATAGTGTTCAACTTTATTGAAGGTACCTTCTAGATTTTAAAACATTTTTAATTAATTTTTCTCTTAGGGAGAGTGGAAAAAAGAGCTTAATTCGGATGCAAAAGTGCACAGCTTATAGTCAATTCTCGCCGCAAATAAACATTATTTCTTCCTTAGTTAACAATCTAATAAAGATTTCTTTTATTTTTATCTACACCTATCTGATAATGCAGTGCTTTAAAATTATGTAATGTCGTGAACATATCAAATTATTTACATAATAATCTATTAAAAATGAGTTGAACACTATCCGATACAACGATCTATAACGTATTGGAATTTGAATCGATAACCTTTCACACGCGCGTCACTAAGTTAAAGTTTAGTAAGTGCGTCATTGAGCTGATGTGCCGAAGATGTGTGAAGAACTTGTAATTGTTTTATTATGGTAAAAAAAACGTTGACTCATTCTTTGAGAGGGCTAATAATCTTTGGAACATTTGATGACACTATTCTAGTTGCATAGATTATCAAAAATCACATTTCGCAGATTGCCAAGTCTAATAGAGGGGAGTGACTATTGCCATCTTTGACAGCTTGTAACTGCCATGGCAATCTTATTCAGAGGCAAATCATCTGTTCTTAGTTTTTATTCACATTAAGTTACATTATTCTCGCAGCTCTTACAACAACATTTTACTAATCAAGATTTCCATGGAGTTTGTTGCCGGTTCTTCTCCATAGGACCTACTATTTGGAACCGCGCCCCTGGTGTCTCGATATTTCATAAGTGCCTGTATATGGTTTACATGTTATAAAGATCTATTCTATTCTATTCTTGAGGCACTGTTCCAAAGTCTGGGCTGCTACTGAAAACCCAATAACACTTTGCCTGAAATTGGGAACCCAACTCAGGAGTCAGGATCATAAGTTCATTTCTCGTTTGCGGCCAGTAGGCCAATGACGCAGCATTTTAGTTTCATTGCCAAGGCAACGGACTGTGACGTCATTTGTTATAATTGTAGTGGCTTATGATGAATCATAAAAATCCTGAGAAGTGAATCTTGTTTAGGGTTAAAGGCCGATAATATAAACAATATGTCATGTCTCATCTACTAGATTATTTCACACAGTCTTTGTTTAACAAAATTAAACTCCTTAGTTATCATAGTGTTATTTTTAATTTTTATATTGTATTTTAATGTGATTATTAATAGGATGATTTGTATCTAATAAATGGAATCGTATTTTTATTTATTTTATTAATTAATATTGAATTGAAAATTTTAATTGTCTTTAGATTTATTAGCCGTGATTATTAAGTAGTCTTAATTTAATTATACTCTAGGCATAATGTAATGTAGGGAAATCTTTAACCTATTTTGCATGCTGTTCGTCGGCTATGTTGTCTGCAAAGAAATATTCTATTTCTAACAGACTAGCTGTGCTCGCGTGGTCTATGGGAAATTAGTTTTGCAGCTAGACTTTAATTTAGTGCACGCGGACGGGTGGTCCGCAGACCAACGATTAGAAAGTACTGCCTTAGAGGAAAGATTAGCCAGGCAGCAAGGTTCAGAACAGCGGCGGCGTTTTATCATACGTAATCAGGGTGCCGGTCTGACTGTCCAAGGTTTGGCAAACATTATTATTATTTGGGAGAAGAGGTAGGATACTAAAGCCCCTTTGTCACTGCGACCGTGAAGATATTGTGAGTAATTGTGATGCCTCTTGCACTGTTATAGCCTTCGAGCAACAATAGTATTAATTCGACAACAATACTATTGTTGATCAAAGGTATACAACTACACACACATTGCCGGATACACTAATGTATCTTCCCTCGGGAGGGTCATTCCGTATTCCAATCTGTGCCCGAAATTCAAACTTAGAATAGAATTGATTTTTATTTCATGTAAACCAAATACAGCCTGTATTTGGTTTACATAAGAAATATCGAGACTCTAGGTGCGCGGTTCCAAATAGTAGGTCCTATGGAGAAAAACCGGAAGAAACTCCATGGAAACTCTCTCAAAATAATAGATTACAATCTTGATTAGTAAAATATCGTTATAAGAGCTGCGAGAATAATGTAATATAATGTGAATAAATTGTAAATAAATTCCAATAAAATAAATTAGTAACGATTGTTTTAATTCGAATCGAGTGATCAATTGGACGATTCAATTTACGTTCACGTATTTATCGATTACTTTTATACTAATACCGTTAGTTGTATAAAAAAAACACGAGCAATCTCAGGATATAGCCATAACAAAAAAGATTAGCAATAAAATTTCGCATAGTTTTATAACAATCCGGTACAGTTAGGTTGAAATAAAAGTGTTTCATACAAATTGTTTGGAAGACGAAGACTAAGGCGTTTGCCGACGGAAGATTTTTTCGGCGCATGCGGTCGGTGACATAAATTAGGCTAATAATCGTTAAGTTTCCAAGGTTTAGGGATGACATTAGCGGCCTTTTATCAATGGAATACTTGCGTTGTAAAAAATCAGTTATTTTTAAGTAAAGCGTGCTACATTGAGGAGGTAGATTAGAACCGAGCATTTAATCTGATAATGATATTAAGTCGCTCTTATAGAACAGTTAATTAGAACAATTAAGTATAATAATAGCTAAATAAAAAATTAAAAAATGCCAACTTTATTGAGCATCAACTTAAAAATTCTTGTAAATAAATCACCACTTTCCAGTTAACGAGTATCTTGGTACCTACAACGGAAGCCGAACTCAATGTCAGCGTTTATCAGCGAACTTATCAGCGCCCGCGCCGGTGTGCACGCGCCCTAAGCAGACAGTTTATTTAAACTAGTTCGCAGCGCCCGCGCGACTAATTGACGATCAGTCGTCTCCGGCGGAAGCGATAGCAAATTAATTAATTAAAAAATTGAAAATTTTTCATCGTCATCATTTCAAAGACGTTCACTGCTAGACATTGCTCTCTTCATAATGATTGGTTTTGAGCCACTTGCATGCAACAGTTTCCCAAGTCCATGAGGAGTTGTAGTGGTAGAAGTTGTTGCAGGTTTTTTGGCAGGAATACGATCAAAGTCAAAGTTTTTTATTTCAACTGGGCCTTTGCAGGCACTTTCAAAACGTCGTGATTCTAGGTGGAAGGTTCCAAGTGGGTTGGTCCTGGAGAAGATACCGGCAAGAAACTCCATGGATACTGTTTTCATAAAACAAATTAAAAATTAGGTATATACTGTTAATAGTGCTTCTGCATACTGGTCTAATGCCCGTCAGTGTCGTCACACTGACAAATAGGTACCTACACACTCTCAACCAACTTTCTTTGCCTAGCATATTCTCCAGAAGTTCAATTTAATCTGAAGCATTCTGTTAAATTAAACCCTGCGAAGTTTCCTTTCTTTTATGGATTCTATAATAGTAAAAGATGAAATATATTAACAATCAACGTTTAACAACATCGTAAACCTAATACACAAAAAGGGTAAAATAAAATAAAATAAAATAAAATAAAAATAAAATTCTCCTACGTGTACTAAAAAACATCTAAAGGTGCGAGGCAACCCTATACAACGTTAATGAAAAACGTTGTAATATCAACTTGTAGTAGCAATTTTGGCGCATAGGGTTGCTAAATGACAGTTATTATATATTTAATACGCTTGTATAATAACAAGTTAGCAGGACAAGTGAATGTGATGGTTCTAAAAATGGCGTTCGGTTCCTTTGACATTTCACGAGTTAACTTTTAAAATCACCGGTTTAAAAAAAAAAAAAAAAAAAAAAAAAAAAAAAAAACACCGGTGAAGTATAATTGAAATATAAAAGCGTAACATTAATTCCAGCGGTGTGGTCGCAATTGTATAGTACTACCTATCATTTTCCTCGTGTGTCGTAAAAGGAGATTAAAAAGTATTAACAGGAGATGGGAAGCTTCGTTCACTGGAACGTCTGGAACTAATAACATCGTGCTTTAGATTAAAAAATATTATGTTTTGCAATCACCAATCCATCCGCTAAACGTGATGAGTTAAGTTCTCACCAAGAGCGTCCTGTGAAGACCGATTTACTTAACTATATTTATTCTAATATTTGAAAGAGGTGAAATTTGTTTGTTGGTTTGTATGTGGAGGGTAAGCTCTAAAACTACTGAACCAATTCTAAAAATTGTTTCACTAATAGAAATTTTCACTATCCCTGAGTGGTATAGGCTATATTTATTTTATTTAAATAAAAATAAAACGCGCATATAAAACCGCGGGCAACAGCTATTCACTGTAAGAAGAAGGTTCAGTCTCTGAAATAAATAAAATTCGGATTCATATTCAGAAGAAATATAATTCAGATTATAAGAATAAAAACATACTCGTATGACCATCGTCAATGATTATGTCTAAATTCTTTGTTTAGTTAGATAAAAGACTAAAATAATTGCTTTTCCGAGACGAAATCTAACATACATACGACAACACATATTTTTTACATGTAACTTATCAACTGGGAATTAATAAAAAAAAAAACAAGTTTGTGCAAGTTACCAGAAAACAATCCAACAATAAAACACGAATCATAAGCATGTTACGCAAGCAAACATCATTAATTAAGTTATTTAAAACGCCAACAATACAGTTGTCAAACAAGTTTAACGACATTAAAGAACTAAATCAATCAACAGCGAACGATTTATCATCGTTGTTTCTGCCGACGGTACAAGTTAGTGATTCTAAAATATCTGTCAAAATTCGCTTCAACCGGAAAGCAAGCCGTGGGAACCGACGACGATCGGTTTTCTCAAAAACTATATCTATCACAAATAGATAACTCTTTCGTTTCGATACCTATTTTTTTTTTAGATTCGCAAATCGTGAAACGATGCAGACAAATGGAAATTGGTTTTTTTTTTATTGTAAAGCGTGGTTTTTTTATTTAGAATTTAGACGATTTTTTTGTGATTGTATCAGTCACATTTAGCAGTTTTATTTTTATGGTCGTCATTCGTGTTACTACTCTTGTAAAATATGTTCACGCATTTGTATCGTACAAAGTTTACGACCATTTCTGTGAATGTTAATAGAATTGATAGCATCAATGTTGTTGATAATAAATTAAGGTGACCTCCTTAAATATTGTCTAAAGAGACATTCATTTGAGAATGTTGTATCATAATATTGAATATTTTGTTGCAAAAGATCATGAAAGTTGAGTGGATGGTTTGAGTAGAGCACCTAGAGTCTCGACATTTCATAAGTGCCTGGGTTTATATGAAATAAAAATCTATTCTATCAATCCTGACAAGTATTTACTAAATTTCAGATTTACTAAAGCTCCCACAACCTGTCGCCTGCGGCTGAGAATAAAATCTGTATTTCGTTACTTAATGAATTAATAGTGATTAATTATGGTATGTAAAATGATAATGATTTATAGCTGTTTTTTTGCAATTTCTTGCTTTTTTCTGTTTGTGCATTGTGTTGTCTATAGCTAGTCTGAATAAATGTTTTTCCATAAAGATATTGTGACAATAATTACTTTTTAAGATTATTATTTATTGGTTTACCAACAATTACCTATTAATGATTATACAATTGTTACACAGATACATCAATTTTGTACAAACCAAATCATATTTTTAATACAATTTAATGAGTTAATCACTGCACGCATTATATAATTAATGATTATTATATCTTATCATATCATTTTACTAATTTTATACAGTTTTTGTCCATTACCTATAATAAAATGGACAAAAAATGGTATTAAAATTAGTGAAATCAATTTTATTATTAATTTTATTGCATTTTTTTATTTATTTTATCACCGTGAAATTCCTCCCAAATGACATCAATGGACACAGTTGCCTCTAAATAGCACAGATCCGTTTCAAAAATCCATAAAAAAGAACATTAAGAAAATCATATTATTTTTAGAACCTATATAAAGAGATAATTATGGAAGTCGTTAAAAATTGATGAACTTTTAAACTGACCTTTAATTTAATTTTATGCGGGTCTTATTACGACTTAAGGAGGATTGAAATGGGCGGCACGAGGCGAGGTATTGATTATAGTGTTGCAGTGTGCGGGTTAGCCGCTTCTTTAGTGGACAGATTATACCCTTTGAACGGAACCCGACGTCTTTTACTCGGACTAATCAACTTCGAAATAAATCAGAGTGGAGTAAAAAATGGTTTTTAAGATTACTTTTAATGGTTAGGGACTCTGGTTTTGTATTACTTGTAAGATGTGAATGGTTCGTGCGTTATTTATGTCTGTAGGTCTGGTGTGTCTTTTATGAAAGAATGAATCATCCCGCTTCTCTTGGGCGTTGAAACAGGTGGTGAGATTATTTAGAACAAAGACAGTAGCACTCACTTCATCCAGCACCTAAAATAAACTGCAAAAAAACGTGTACATAGCGCTGAAAGGTCTACATAAAAATAAAATCATACTTACTTTGATTTTGAGTCTTAGTAGGAATTTTATTATCTCCTTTATAGGCACTATTATTTATTTTCAAAAACATCTACCATTATAGGTCGATAAACCCAATACGATAGTGTACTAAAATCCAGATGTTAACAAATTTTTGGAATTATATTATTGTTCAATTGGTTTACGAGATAGAAAATAGTTCTCCACATATCTCTAGGTTTCTAAGGTATTAGGACAGTAACAGTGAAAGTTACAAGTCTGATCCGTTACCGCTATGGGAAGTGTGAACGCCTTTCAAAGGTTGAAACTGTTAACTAACCAGTATACAGATACTAAAATATTCAGATACTTTCAATGTAGAGATAAAAATGCTGATGGTATGGCTGATAAATAGATGACGGAAAAGTTATCCAACATTGAATTAAGAGTTTTAAATCTGCTATCTTACTTGCAAATTGCAAGTCCATCCATATTCCCCAGACTGATGAAATAATAATTTATTATCTGTAAATAATTATATATAAAGGAAGCTTTTACAAACCTTTTTTAGATCTAGATGGCGCCGGAATTTCCTTCTAACTGCCTCTGAGAAGAAATGCGGAAACTCAAATGTTTTGATTTTAAAGTCCAGACATTTGTTTATAATCGTGTAAGAAGATAAAAAGGTTAGGAATAGCCTTTTGAAGAAAGAGCCATAAAAGTTTTGAGCTGACCTGTTCCAACTAACGGTACACATGCATCAGATGCACTGCCTCACAGGGCTCTGGGGTCACCAGCTCGCTAGCTCAGCGTGGTGATTACGGGAATCCCTTTAGTAGAATCCTATCTTCAGCTGTGAATTTTAGCAACGTAAAGAGAATTAGCACCGCACGTGACTGCTAAAAAAAATTCAATCATGTAACCAGTCTCCATGTAAATGGAATGATCTACGTCAAAATCACAATTCATTTTCCCAGGCTCACTGATAGATCGTAATATTATGTGAAGGAGGTCTACGTCCTGTAATGACAATGTTGTCAAAATAACGATCGACAAGAACATCACCTATTCAAATCTAGTTAAACTCGTATACATTAACCAGTCTCGGTCTATTAAGAAATGAATTGGATGTCGTTACCACAGATAACCTTACCAAGTTAAAACGTCGGACTTTTATTCGTGTCAAGAGTGTATAAGGTGCTTGGCATGTTGGTCGGGTAATACGGTAGGAGGTGAGGGGCGGGTATGCAAATGGCAGAGCTATACTTGGCCACGAAGCAGGCCGCCCGAGACCGTGGGAAAACTATCGCCTGTGGCGAGTGGTGTGCAGGCGCGGATTTAGATTAAAACGGCTTTCTGATAGTAGTACAGTGATTGATGATTGAATGTTGGCGCTACTTAGTGATACGTTAAATTAAGATGTTGATGTTTTTTGACAGTGACTTGGAAATGGGAAACATAAGTGAATTCGAAAGTAACATTTCTTAAACGGGTCCAGCTCCAGGTGACGTGCAGTAAATGTCTGGAAGATTTTTGTGGATGCCTCCGTTATGGATTAGAAGCCTTCCGGCTTCTACGGTGATGATAATTTCGGACTCCTCAGAAATTTGAAGATGTTGTTGTACTGCTGGATTTAGGTCTATACCGAAAAGAAGAAGGTTAGACCCCAAACTTGCTTCCTGGGCTAACATAACCTCAGGAGGTATAACTTATGAGGAGATCTGACCGGTTCTGGTCCACTAAGTTATATTATGCTGCTGCTTTGAAGTATATTGTTTTTATGGTTTATCTTAAGTGCTTCTTTATCATCAGTTATTTCGAGAGTTCGTCCCTGTGCGCTCGTGCACGGCCCAGAGGCGCGTGACGGCGGTCGGCGCGCGCCGCAATCACGACTGTTCTGACGTGCGACTTTTTGACGCAACCGCGCCAAATGCCTAACGTAACACTTACTTTACTTTTGTTCTTTTACTACAAAATAAATAAATAACGTGTCTTAAGTTTTAGTTTCAATTAATTCGGTACCTGTACTGTCTTTAAGAATTGTGGAATAGGTGTTTCAGATAACAGCTATTTTGCGATTTACACAAAAAAAATCGTTTCAGAAATAGTATCTTTTTAGAATTTTTGATCGTACTGAAAAATCAGCGATCTCTTCTGCAAAAAATCATAAAGTGCAAATCATGATATTGAATTTGAAAAGTTGTCCTACTGTGTTACTTTTATAAACTCGCTTACTTTCATTTCTCTGTTCGATGTTTCGTATATTTCGTCTGAAAATGCCAGTAAGTAGGTACATTGAACCTTTTGTCACCGCTGGTGCATTTCAGGTGTGTTCTACTTGAGTGATCTGTCGTTTAAGTAAATGTTTGGTTCATCTGTCAAACTCCAGTGCATTTAAGTTACCCAATGACCGACGCTGTTGCGCATGCGCTACTGTTGCATTAAACCCATTGTCAGGGCTGACGATTTCTTCGTTACGAGAATTTACTTTCAGATTTTGGAACAAAAGGAATTTATTGTATACTTACTTAATCTGATATCACCAGAGATTTGTGTCTGTAAAAGTACTGATGATGTAGTATAAATCCTAGTGTGAAAGCAAAAAGAAAGATCTAAAAAGAACAAGGAATCGATAGAGCCTATAGTGGCTGTCATAGACATTAATTAAGTATGCTAGTTAGCTCTTACTAATAAACTAGGTGGATGTGCTCTCTAAACAAAAATATTGTTTTTGTACTAATGTGTTCTGGATGGGTGCCTACGCCCTAAGGTGTAACCGTAGAGTATGGAGAGTTGGAGAGCTCCTTAAGTTCGTAATAAAAACGAAAGTGCACACTTCAGCAACCGTTTTGCAGATAAGAAGTTAAGTAAACTACAAGTGTTATGTACTTACAAGTGTATGCATACTCTTTAGGTCATTCTAATAGAGATTTCAGTCCCACTTTTTAGCAGTAGTGGCCTAGTTATTTTACCCTTGACTTACGTGTAGGTCGTGTCTTCAAATCCAAGCGGCGCGGCGATGGCGCGGTGGACAACGAACTAGCCCTTCTCTTAGAGTAGAAGTACAAGTCCCAACAGTGAGAACTTGTCATGTTTTAAGAGAGGAAAAGCATAGCGGGACTCTCGACTCAAAATTGGAGCTGCCCGATTGGGGAAGTACCTTTACCTTGCAGAATATCGTAGCCAAATAACACTGCTCTGTTGCAGTTTTGTCTTATGTCTTCTTATTTTGGTTAGCTTCGTGAGGATTCATCATGGGTTATTCTCCTGCTGGGGGGGGCGGAGCGGTGTATCCCCAAGCCGGTACTGCCAACACGACGGTGACGCGCGAGTGATGCCCCTGGTGCTGCAAGCGTCTATAGGTTACGGTAACCGCTTACCATCAGGCGGGCCGTAGGCTAGTTTGACAATTTAGCAGTACAGAATAGGAATAGAATAGATCTTTATTTCATATATAAATAATACAGGCACTTATGAAATGTCGAGACTCTAGGTGCACGGTTCCAAATAGTAGGTCCTATGGAGAAGAACTGGCAAGAAACTCCACGGAAACTCTATTAAAATAATAGATTACAATCTCGATTAGTTCAATGTTGTGGTAAGAGCTGCGAGAATAATGTAATTAATGGGAATAAAAATAAATTAGAATAGTTATGTTATATTTCCGTGGCAAGTCTGATAGCCCTGGACCATCGACACGGAACTCTAAAATCCCATCAGTGGCCATCAGACAGTTTTGCGCGTTTTTTATAACAATCAATTAACTCCATTGCTCTGAAGCGAGAGGTCGTCACGATTGTAATTACTTTTTATTTTTTATTTTTAAGTGGGAGTGCAATGTTGCGTTTACACGACTGCAGACAATGATGTCAATAATTGAAATTGAGATGTCTTATCTATGGACAAATAGAAATGGAATGGACGGGTGTTGAGTAAAAAATGAGAAGTAAAAGCTTCTGTGAAGAAATGTTTGATGTTGTGTTTGTCGTGTTTTTATGTTTGAAACGTGAAGTAACAATGTTCGTAAGTAAATAATGTTGTTTGAAACATATATTTTTAAGAAGATCTGATTAGAATGTTTGTTTTTATCTTTATGTTTGTATTTTATCTTTGTCATGTTATTTAATAAAATATAGTAAGGTAATGATTATTGCTAATTTGAGTATATGTTAAGCTTTATTATAAAATGTATAAGACTGAATAGTCACATGAGTACATTATTTATTATTATAATTATAGATTTGAGTGCGTTTGGCAACACCTCACCTACCAGGATAAGAGAACTTTTGGTAAGAGGATGGATCACGCAAACTCAAATAATGCCTATTCACTCTCGGCTTGACGACTCCCAAATTATATGAACCGGGGAACACAGTAGCAGAGAATTCCACTCCTTGGCCGTTCGCATGAGAAACGATGAAGCAGAACGCTTGGTGTGTATAAATGGAATATTAACGACAAAGGCTTCGACAATGTTTTACAGGATGTTTACAAGAAAAATAGTAAGTATTCATCGTGGATCTTGTCAGGCATGGCAAAAACGGTACGAGAGAAGAGGAACATTCGAAAAATTTGTACCTACTGAGAAAATATTTTCTTGTGATGTTTTCTGACTATCTTACTGGATAAAATGTTGTCTCGTTGTTGTTGTTGTTGTTGTATTGATACTGTTGTGATCTTTAACCCGGAAAGTTTGCTCGTAATTAGTGTTGGTATTGATTGAAGTTTTACTCTTGTCAGAGATAAGTTAATAATAAACAGTAAATCTATTTATCGCGCAGTGTAGACACTAGGTTTTCCGTTCTAACGAAGCGTCTGATTGTGTTATTTATTTTTTGTTTGTATGTAGGGGGTATGTATCTCTGGAACTCCTGAACCCATTCTAAAAATAAATCCGCTGATAGAAAGCTACACTATGCCTAAGTGATATAGGCCATATTTCATTTTGATAAAAATAAAACGCGTGGTTGAAACCGCGGGTAACATAATATTATAAAGAGGTAGATATTTGTTGGTTTGTTTGTAAGTACGTTAGCTCTGGAACTACTAAGCAGATTCTAAAAATTCTTTCACTAATAGAAAGCTTCACTAGCCTTTAGTGATATAGGCTGTATTTTATCTAAGTAGGTAGGTATATATTAATACGTGAAGGGAAAACTTTGTACCCTTTTTAAGCACATTGCGTGCACGGAGTTTTGTGAGAATTGGCATAATTAAAGTTTATATGGAGAAGGAGTGCGGATAGGTAAAATTTATATATAATATTACGGTCGAATTTCAACCACTGGGCGATAACTAGTTTTGATAAAAAAATATTAATGAATGAATGATATCGCGGGCAATAGCTATACCTATAGTTATAAATAAAATCATACTAAATCATTGCATGCCTGATATCTCGTTTTTACACAAAAGTGTTAAGAGGTTAATACTACAGGATAAATAGAATAGAATAGAAAAACTCTTTATTGTACACCTGATAAAAGAGGAGCAATCAATATAATAAATACAATTAATATTTAAGATTGTACAATGGGCGGTCTTATCGCAATCGGCGATTTCTTAGAGACTACCTTTGGATGGACAGTGCAGCATGTAAAAAATGACGAGGGTAGCTCGCGGTGGAGCATAAAGTAGCCAGGCTTCTAGTGGCAGCGGAGCGGGCTCCCTACGGACTCCTTTTAAATCACAACTCGCAACGAACAAGTAATTTTTTTTAATAACAAACTCGTTCTTCATTTCTCTTTTGCAGTGGAAGGCAATTTTAAAACTCTTTTATAATGGAAGGTAAAACCTATTTTAGCAAGTTAGGGTCCGTTCCGTTCAGCTATTACTTGCTCATTATCCCTTTCGCAATGGAAGCCCGGATATAGTAATGAACTTGACGTGTCACCAGATACCACTTTGGAACAAGTGAAAGCCATAAAAAACATCCAAGTATGCCACACGTCATGTGGGCATGACAAATCGGTGGGTTTTAAAGAAAATAATCAATTCTCACGATTAGTTTGATAAATACATAATAAGCTATGCATTATTCAGTCCTCCTACACACACCCACGTGTTAAATACCTTGACGATAATTCTCTGGGATGAGTTTGTCTTTGTGGATATAAAGTTTTGAGCTGTTATGTTATGGCGACGCGTTTTTTTATAGCCTGTTTGTCAATATTAATTTCCTACTTTATTAGCGGAATTTCTACTTTAATTTCTGCTCATCATTATGAATAATTTTTATTATGGGACCAACGTTAAAATCGCGAAAAATTTCTGCTGTTTCTTACTTTGAGTATCTAGAACTCCCAAGTCAAGTAATATTGAACTGGTGGTCGCCCAGTGGTAGAAATTCGACCGTAATATTATATAATAAAAATTTTAGCTTTCTGCACTCCTTCTCCATATACATTAATGTGTGAAGAGAAACCTTTGTAGGTACCCCTTTTAAAACTAATTCCGCGCAAGGAGAAATGTAATATTTGGTATAGTTAATGTTTATATGGAGAAAGAGTGCAGAATGCTAAAATTATTCACACTCCGCCGTGCCATATGCTTAAAAAAGGGTAGGAAGTTTTCTCTTCACGTATTAATTTATAGAAATTATTTGTATGGTTCAGCAGATTCTTTCCGTTCGCTCACCCAAATTAATTGTGACGCGCGATTGGTTTAGTTTTTCGTGTTTTAGTCTACATTCGGTTCAGAAGTTTTTGAGCCCTGCCCAAAGTCCAAGTGTTTTTTTTTTTAAGATTTTTCCCCTCTACGATTTCTCCTGTATCGAGGGTACAGTTTACAAACATACCTACATGTCACATATACCCACACCCAGACCCGGAACAACTATCTGTAGATCATACAAATAATTGCTCCATGCGGGGATCGAACCCGCGGCACGTAGCGTAGATAGCTAATCGCTTAGCCACTGCGCCAACCGTGTCATCAAAACGTATTATTAATTAACATTTAACATTATTTATTCTACGTCAGTTCCTGTTAACAATGAATCCAATTAACAATAGGTTTATTTAATTGTCGTAATAAAACTAATACAATACTTATCCTATTATAATTTCCCAGCCACGGCTGATTAATAACCTCATTTCCTATTACTTCCGTCGTCATCACCAACAATAATTATTAATAATATCGTTTATTTCTATCACCACACTGTGCTAGTGATGTTTCCGTTAACAATAAATTGTTATATTTATTACAATAGTAACGAAGTATAAAGAAAGTAACAAAATGGTCGGTTTGATCGAGAATTCGAGACATCTGTGCAATCGAAAGGGACTTACGTAAAACTAGAAGCAGATTCGTAGCAAAGCAATGCAATGGAAAAAATACGACTTTTACTTTTTGTTGAGTTACGCTTCGGTACAAGACTCGGTACTTATAGGTAATGGTTTTAGGGTTCGGTAAGGCGATTGGGTTTTGCAAAACAATATCATACTGTTTGTATATAGACAAACATGTACGTGTTGTTGTTTGTTTGTACACATCCGAAAAATAAATACTCCTACAAGTGTCCTAAGAATCGACTCAGGGACGATAAATTGTCTGTCATAAACTACTGCTACACAAAGATAACTCACTCATCTTTCAAAATAAGTAAAGTTAGCTGCATCTGCCAACAAACTGTTATACTGTTTGGCAGAAGAAAATAGCAATTTGTAATTTTGTTTTCTGTGTATAAAGATTTTTTTCTTTCTTGTCTTTCTTTAACTTGCCTCACAATACTAAGTTATTTGCCGACTGCATGTGGTTTATGTGTTAATCCAGGACATGGCCTATCTGTATGCCAAATTGCATTCAAATCCGTTCAGCCGTTTATGTGTGATTGAGTGACAAACATCCAACCATCTTCACAAACTTTCACATTCATAATATTGGATACGGAACGTTACTCGTCAAGTCATTCGCACTTGCCTGCTACATTGATATAGGAAGTCATCCATTCAATTACTTAATTTTGTTTTATGTAATTAAATTGTTGCGGTATCTAGAGGCGAGCACGCGATCAATGCGCATTTTTGAAACTAATTCGACGCCTTCAATACACAATTCTTTTCCACTCTAATGACTGTGAGATCGCTGATAGCTGTAAAATTGAACATTGTGTAATTCCTTTAAAAAATAATGTTTGTCTTGTATCTTTGTAGCGTACAGTCTTGTCTATAAATATGTAAACGCGAAGAAAAATCTAGAAGTCTATTTTAGTAGAACTAAACTGATAGGAATCTGAATCTACAGACTATCTGCGTATTACATATCTATTGTTAATAACTTAACAGTCAAAAACCCCCGACTTCCAACTATATAAACAGCTGTAACTTTTGAACGGCCGATCAGATTTTCATGAAACATAGCTAATATGATACTAGCTTTCAATGTAAAAAAACTGCATTGAAATCAGTCTATCCGTTTTGAAGCTACGATGCCACAAACAGATACACAGATAGACACACTAAAAACTAATAACACCCCTCTTTTTTGTCGGTGGTTAAAAATATGTAAACGGCGCAGAAAAAATTTGAAGTGTATTTTAGAAGAATTGAAGTGAAAGAAATCTCCAGACTATCTGTGTATACATATTTATGAGACTTCAAGGATAACGAAGTTGTCTTAGAATTTGAATTTTGTTTCCAGGACATCCCTGACCCCTGTCTCTTCACGATGTACCTATTAGAGACAGACAAATATTGAAAATAGGGTACTCTTTAGATGCGTCACAGGAGTAGGTCCTCCGCCTTCCACTTCCAGTTCATTAAAGTTACTTTCTTCAAGTTAACAGGGCTGGTGTTCCATAAGAATTGTAATCGGATAAGTAACATAGTGGGTTAGTAAAAAGAAAGAATTTATAAAATCTAAGTAAGTAAAAACATAAAATTTACCTACAATGTACCTGTACGATGTACCTTGTTCGTGATGCACCTACAGACAATATACAGGGTGGCTGGTTGAACAATGGAAATATTGAAGAAGAATCCTGAAATCGCTAGAAAGTAATCTGCTGTTCCATACATTTAGTCGAGTAATATTGATTTATTTCTATGGCACAGTTCATTTTTTCTTCGCGATTTCAGTGTTGGTCCTATAATAAAAGTTGTTCGTAGTGATGAGTTCATTAACCTACTTCAATATTTCCATTATTCAACCAGTCACCCTGTATATTAAAAAAAAAGTCTGATTCCATAGCACGACACAAAAACTTGAATTGCGTTCCGTCTCCGATGCGGCGTTTGTCTAACACGCGCCTAACGTAGGTACTATTATAATTATAGTGATAGTATCTGCGTATCTGTGTATCTGTTTGTGGCATCGTAGCTCCAAAACGGATGGCCCGATTTCAATGCAGTTTTTTAAATCGAAAGCTAGTTTAATCAGGTATCATCTTAGCTATGTTTCATGAAAATCTGTTTAGCGTTTCAAAAGTTACAGCTCTTTTTCTAGTTGGAGTCGGGAGTTTTTAACGGTTAGGTTATATAAAAATACATCACTCAACTGCTGAGCGTCGGACGGACATTAGACACGACTTAAAGATAAGTTAATCGTTAAGTTACAAGTAACGGAAACAAACATCCAAGATTAATCTGAGTCTGTATTATTTCCGTTTACTCATATAAAGTTAAGTTTCTTCATGCTGTAACAACTTAGATGGCGTCTGCGCTGCACGTCTTCCTGTTAATTAAGTATATTAAGAAGTATGTAAATAGTTTCCTGTTTAGATTAAGATATTCTAATTTAATTAAAAAGTCATATTCTTTTAAAGATTTCGATTGGCATTCAAGTATAAATAGTTGTTTTTAGAGAAAAAATGAGGCATGCCATTTAGCGCACCAATTCGAACCGCACCAGTAGTATTCCATATAGCGCACCCGCGTGGTGCGCATCAAATAAAAATTAAAGATATTTAGTTTATATTCTACCTTGCGTACCAACGGTTATAATGTAGGTATATAATAGAGAGGGATACTGACTAATAAGATATATCCATTAAAAGGTGTCATAGATTACATAGACGACTTTTTTAAGTTAATTCCATAAAAAATTGTGTTTGGCCTTCCTCTCTCCAGAGGGTCTCAACCCAGGCAAGAACTACGAACAAGAAGAACCACACGGCTAAGGCCAGCATAGTGGGATATGGACCTCGCCTTAGGGCGTTGCTGGGTGGACAACAAGTGGGGACTTGCTGGATCTGGTTATGATTATTATTAGGGACTTGTTTTTATACTAATGGCTTAGCGGGGCTGGCACAAGTAAGGGTTGGGGTTACGGATGCCAGATGCGGCTTTAGCCGGACATGTTTGGCTTTTTACGGTCTTGTCCGGCCAAATATTTACGTGTCCGGCCTGTCCGGCTTTTGTTAAGCTTTTTGTCAGTCACGGGCAGCGCCTGCAGAACGAGGGGACTTTGCATTTACCTACTTAATAAAAAAAAATACGTTACCGAGTTTTTTTAATAATAAATATTATAGTTTAAAAAAAAACTACAGAAAACGCTTTTGTCATCCAAACTAAACGTGTATGCAAAATTTCAGCTCAATCGAAAACCGGGAAGTGGGTCAAATTTAACTTCCAAGATTTTTTTACATAGTTAGTTACAGGTGAATCTAATAAAAGCGTTTTAAAAAACTATGTTCCAATTCCCAGCTTAAAAATATATCCGGCTTTAAAAAGGTATTTCCGACGTTTAGAGCAAAATGTCCGGCGTTACTTAATAGCGCCGAGACCGGCTTTTGTATTTTACGCCCTAGTCGGGGAGGACATGGAATCCCCGGTCTCGGGCGGCGAGGTCGGTATGACGATGTACTATTGTCGTGGTCTACCTTCTATGTAGCTTAGTTGGGGAGCGAATATTATGAATATCCCACAATGTTAGTTACTTACCTTAAAAAATATAGACCTGAATAATGCTTCAACAAAGTCATGTAATTTCAAATAATTATACTTAATTTACTTGGACTTAAGAGTATTTAAACTTTACACAACCTTTATAAGTATTTACTCACTATAAATAGGTAACACAATGTAACCACTAAAGGGTTTGGTTCTTTTTTATCAAAAGACATATTTATTATCACGGTACATAGTACCTTTTAGTATTTATCTCAACCTGTATTGTTCTCTCAATATCCATGGAGTTTCTTGCCGGTTTATTTTTAAAGGTTTTAAAAAAAAAGTATATCTAAATAAGTTAGTCCTACTGAGTCTTTAACGTCTAGAAAGTTAATATTTGGTTTATTTGAAATAAAATATTTTCTATTCTATTCTATTCTACCATTTTTATTTTATTTTAATAACCCTGACATATTTTATACTGCGCTTATCCCTTACTAATAAACGCCATAAATATAAATTATTTTAAATATGGTTTGGTAGGTAGTAAAATTAAAAATTCTAGCAGTAAAAACAGTTGGTATCCATAGTTCAAGAAACAAGAATATTTTTTATGTCAGTATCCAATTTGGGATTAAAAGACTTTAAATTGCAAAAGTATAAACAACTGGTAGTCATAGTTCAAGAAAACATAAAAACATATTTTTATGTCTGTATCCAATTTGAGATTAAAAGGTGCTTATAGGTTTTATTGGAGAACGTCCTATAATAATTATGGCCATATTAGGTGGTCGTTGCGACCTTTAATGTAAATTAATTCGTTGAAAACCAGTTAATTTTGCGCAGTAGCATCAATACATCATTGTTTTATAATAAAAACAAAACTGATTGTTGATGAATACCGTCAGAAACCCCCGACTCCAACTAGAAAAAGAGCTGTAACTTTTGACCGGCTGTACAGATTTTCATGAAACATAGCTAAAATGACACCCGATTAAACTAGCTTTCAATTAAAAATACTGCATATTAATCGGTCCATCCGTTTTTGAACTACGATGCCACAGACAGATACACAGATCTACACTATAAACTTATAACATTTATCTTTTTTGTTGGGGGTTAAAAAAAATACGTACCCGAAAATCAAGTGATAGAATTAATAATAATTATCAATAGTGGGTGTCACTTATTAAGAGCGCCTAATACCTTGATTGATAATGACTTCTAAAAATGCAAGTGTCGTTGACAATCAAGATTGTGTTCAGTTTTTGTAACTATTGTCAATGATATCTGAACATAGATATAGACCACTTTCTACTCTGCTAGTTCTAATTAATTAATATCATTAGCAATGCTTACATTAATTTGTTTCTCAGTACTAGCTATGCCAGCGACACTGCCCGCGTGGAATAAAAAAAATGTCACCTATGTTATCTACTCCTTATATCATCAGCTATCTGCCAGTGAAAGTGCTGTCAAAATCGGTCCAGCCGTAGAGGAGATTTAATGGTGGTGATATGTTGATGGCATTCTCATTATAAGTGATGATTTTTTTTTTGAGCGGAACCCTTTTTCTTTTCTCTTCTTCTAAAATAAAAGTTGAAAACTCCCAACATTAGTTGAAAGTAAAATAAACGTTTGTTTGTAAGCAAGAATTTATTGTATGCTGATACTGTTTGGCAAATATAATATTTAGATTTTCAGACATCCAAAATAATAATCGAACCTTAACATTATTCACGTATCAAACTATCGTTCCAAATTTACCACTTTAGATCAAAAAAAGCTTACTGCCGTAACTAAATCTCAAATTGCGGCGATCCATAGTATTTTCACCGGGCGTTTCCCACGGTTGCGCGCACGCAAGCGCGTTCCAATTAGACTGTACCGAACTAATTCCTGCGCATGCGCGACAGAAAACATAGCTACAGAAGGTCCACTCGATATCATACTCATTATTCTCCACTCACTATAAATTGACACTCGGGTGGAACAAAAACAATCGGTACTACATTGATATACGAACTTTGTCGAGCTTCAAGTTATTATGTACGCACTGTAGACGCCAATTAAATATATTCCTATTATTCTATTCTATTCTATTCATTACTGACAGTCCGAAAGTAGGCACTGGTTTGTGGCTTCCCAAAAAAAGTTAAGCCAGCTTCAAATCTAACCACGCGACTGATCAGTATTTTCCATTTAGGACACAGGTTTGTTTTTTTCTCCGCAATCCTTCTGAGAAATACTAATGATATCCTTAGATTAGACCGATTTTCAGGCAATTCAAGGCTACGACAGCTTGCGACCACTGTTATTATCACTCATGTGTTTTTCAAAGCGACTTGATTACGTAAGAAAAATCTGACAGCCACAGCGACAAACGAACAATGCATCCCTTTCTTGCTTGTGGACGTTTTCATAAGAGGACACGGAATAGGAGGTTTATTTGCGACAACAACTGTCATATTTATCATACCGTAATCAGGCGGCCGGTCACCCATCCAAGAATTACCCACGGCAACAGATTCATCGATCTGCGCGATCACGAGCCATTTGGGCTCTGTACCGGCTTTATTTGAGTTAGTTATCGGCTATCGCGTTATTGAAAGCCTGGCCTTCTGATGCTGTTGTTATGTGTGCATGCGCCGTCTCGCCGCCCATAATCGCTCCTTCTAAAGGTCTTATTACACGAACGGCTTTTTTGGATGCGCTGGATTTGGTCACTGCGATAATTAAATGTACTGTTTGTTTGATTTGTGAAGAAGCTTGGTTAGTTGTAACTTAGTGCTAATTTTATAATGATTTCACATTTCATATTTGATTGATGAGATCAGGTCTACTATGTAAAATACTGATATTCAATCAATTTGGTGGAGTGTGAGATGACGCCTGATAGAGACGAATGGCAGAGAAAGACATTGCGCCGACCCCAAAAAAAAAATGATATGGGCAGGCAGAAAAGTATCTATGATCGTAGTCTGAAAGCCGACCATCGAACTTATTCATTACTCTAGCAAAAATAAAAATTAAAGAAGAACCTGGTAAAAAATCAGGATAGCACGTTAAGAAGATTCTTTTGATTATGTCATATTCATTTTACCTACCTACATATTTTATTAAGAGTCTTTGCAGAAAGTTGCTATCATCTAGTCAGAGTTCAAAGTAACTTTGACCCGACACTTTACTGTTAAAATGATGTTCCTTGTCTAACAAAGTGTAATCGAATTAGTTCTGTCTTCTTTACAGTTTTGTTAGGAGCCCAAGCTTTGAGTATTAAGTAGCACAATAATTGCTTACCGTTAATTTCAATCACGCGATGTTTATTTCTTAATTTCTTAGAAATACATTTGGCAAATGTTTACATTCTATTTTCAAATATATTTTTTTACATTTTGTCTTTGGGTCCTCTGTTTTATGAAGCTGCCAGTGTGAAGGAAGCTTCACACAAGTTTCTCCCCAAAAATCTTGTGTCATAGAGCTAATTGATATTATACCATAGAAATAATAAGTAGGGCTCCCCTAGATAATAAGTCTATGTATCAGTGGCGAAGAGTCCATACAACCCGATTCCCATCGGCTTCCCTTTAGGAATTGGTTAGTGCGTAGACCAACGTAATTATATAATATTTACTTATCCAACTGACAAAAATAGGTTGGTTATCCAGTTAGATCGAGCTCTTCCAGAAATTACTAATATAGATTTTTGTCTTGCAGCTTTAATTGCAGCAATTTTTAGAGGGCATTTTTGGTACGGCTTCCCCTTTTAAAACTGTCACTCTTCGCCACTGCTATGTATTATACTTTCCTTAAAATTTTGTACCAAGAAAAATCCGCAAGAGCTTAGAGCCGACATGACAGAATAAGCTGAATTTATATTATAACAGATCTCTTTCAAGTATATTTTAAAGAGCAGTTCGTTGGTCTAAAAACGAGGTTTTATAGATGTTCTTAGGCAATAAAATCAGGCACGGTCGTTGCACACCGTGTGAACAACACCCACTTACAATACAAAGAAATTTCCTTGAATATTTCATTAAACAGCACTCCATTTCATTATAACTGAAATGTGCAATGTTAATTTTATCAGCGTAACTTATACTTTACTGAAGAATTTATAAGAGATATTTTTACATGAGCTAAAATATTTTTTGTCTCGCTACTGATGATTGTATGGAGTTGCATGAAAATAAGACCTTTGATTGTAAGTAATTGTTATATTTAATAAAGATGCAAATTAAAAGTAACGATAAGGAAATATAGAGTCGTATATTATACTTTTTAATTAGCTGGCAAATTAAATATTGTGGGACTACGAATAATTTGTGAACGATTGAAGATTTGCAGTTTGTAAACCTGCCCCCTATGGCTACAAATGACCAAAAATGGTATTAATTATGTCCAAGAAATAAATAATTAATGAATTTTTATTATCCTTTTATCTATTCATCTATTTTATTAATTAGGTGAATAAATAAATGGTTATTTTAAAATACAATATGAATAAACATTATGTATATGAATAACATAAAATATTAGTAGATTTGTTATTAATATGCAGGTGCAGTTGGTGTTAGTTCATAGGAAGCTACCGAAACAAAACAAGTATTGTTGCAAACATTGTTTATTATTCTTTTATCATCGCATTTAGCCTACAGTAAACATCCTCTACGAATTCGCTAACCTAACAACTCCTATCAACGATAACTATTTATCACAGTAAACTTAGGTGCTAACTACACTAAATGGTACTTAAACGTACAAGTAAATGCTTTAACCGACGCGCAAGACGTTGAAGTTAGGAATACAAAAATAACACATTGCTACTGAACAAAAAACACCTTAATTTATTAAATTAATAAAAAAGTAAAACTTCAACAAGCAAAGCGAGAACAACCCATAACTTCGTTAACACACATCAGTTCTAGGAACGTTAAATAAAACAAACAACAACATAAATGATTATCACACGTTGTCACACGGTCCATGAGCATGCGAGGTCTTGAGGAGCAGTCACCACGGCCGCCACATCGACTGGGCGGAGTCAGACTCGGAGGCGGGGCTGTGAGGCGGCGAAGGCGGCGCGTACGCACGCTTCGCGAGCGCCGCTTCCGAATCCATCGGCTCCGCCAGCCTCTTAACTCCTCGATCTGGTAACGAAGTCCTTTGGATATGAGCCTGCTGTTGAGCCGGTGCCGGCGCGATCGGCTGCAGAGGCGTCGGTCTCGCAACTCCATTCGGCGCTATCGGCTGTGGCTGTACCACTTGAGGATTCTCCAACCTCCTTATACAGTGGCTGAGGTGCTGCAGCAGCCTCGCTCCGGCTTGAGGATCCACAGGGCCTTGACGCTGCATCGCATTGGCAGCTAAGGTAGCGTTTGCAATAAACTGAGACACTTCTGTAGCACATTGAGTAAATCCTGCACGAAAACGTTCTGCGTAGGACATTTCGGGCTTCAGCACCAACTGGCCTCTCCTTTTGAGGCTGTGAAGATGTCGGACGGTGAGTTCCAGAATATCTGCCTTCTCCAGTTTGGAGACGTTTTCTCCTTCAGCTTGTAAGGCGGTAACCATGAGATCTTTGAGTTCATCGAGGCAGCGGTTGATGCGGGCTCTTCTTTTTCTTTCTAGCATGGGTTTCATCACTTTTCTGTATTGGTATGTTCGGGAGACGGGTTCCTCGTCAGGTTGCGCGTGCGCGGGCGGGTGGAAGGCGCCGTGCGGCGGCGACATAGTACGGGCGGGTAGGATCATTGGTGCGCGCGCGACGGTCTGTGAGCGAATGGCGCGCGCGCCGCCCGCCACACTGCTTTTATGCGCCCTAAACCGATTGTGGCAAAACGCCCGTGATAAAAGTAGGGGTGGCACTTTCGATATTTTGGAGTTTATTTTATCCTTAGATATTTTTGAAATTAAATGATTGACTGATATAAGTACATTAAATCACAATTTTCTTTACAAAAAATAAGGTAAATTTATGCATATAAATTGTATAATTATCCTGGTTTATTAATTTTAGACACGAGAGCTGACGCTATATCTATAATGAAGTAAAAGTATTAAATAATATATTTACGATCTCGTATTGTAAATTGTAAGATTTTATTAATATTTTTTATTTCAGAAGGATTTACCTTCTGCCTAAATGTCTGCTTAAAATTCTGAAATTGTAAGTTGGTACAGAAATAACGATGGTTATCCAATTGGTTGGTTATTGAAAATTTACGTATTAAGGATGCAAAAATTTACGTATGTACTAAGGATGAAAAAATAACACCTACTACCTAATAATAAACACAGCTTTACTAGTATTACTTTCAATGATTTGTTTTCGTAACCATAATTTTTGGAAAAAATTTACGTTTGGTTTTTTGCATTATTATTATTTCATTTAAATCAAAGCAGGCAAGATCAAACAGCTGTTCATCCAAACCACTGAGGGTGTCAGCTGATAGCAGCTGGCTAGCAAGAGTTCCCACGCGCACCCTCCTTACGTCACCCTGCGCACACGCACGGCAAGACGCTCCCCTTGATCCGCGCGCCAAATACAACGCAATGACGTGACGTCACGATGACTATTATCTTGAAGGCGACTCGTGGCTATGAATTAAATCATTGTCAAGGGACACGTCTAATATTTCTTTACAGTTAACTTAAAAAGAAAGATTATACATTAAAGACTTATTACAAGTTTTTCTGTCATATTTTGTGATTGTTATCTTCTGGTCATGCATTTTACAACGGTTAAAGACGTTCTTTATTCAAATTTGGCTCTTTCTTTAGTCCAGATAAAAAAGTATAAAAGTGTGAAATAATTGTGAATATATTTTTTACTAGCAAGTGACAGCCCTGAGTCAGCGGCGCGGGCGCAGTTCTACGGCGACATGAGGCGCGTTATCGCCTCCGTCGGTCATACAGACAGAGTGACGAATAGAAATTATTACTGTCGCACAGACTTTTTACTGCTTACGTGTGTTATTAGTTATTAATTATTACTTGTGCCTTGTGGCCTACTTCGGGAAATGTTGCCGTGACTGCTTGCACGGCTCACGGCAAAGTCTATTTGTACACCAAAGCAACGTGAGTTAGATTTTAAAATATTTCTGTTACACCTATTAAATATTTTCCTTTCATTTTGTAAAAAAATCATATATCATAGAGTCAATATTTATGAGAATACACATGATTAATACATACATTCTGACAACCATTTACCTTTTAACATAATTTTATTTTCTGCAATGTATGAATTACTAACGACATTACTCACTTTAATCCTAGAACATGACATAAAATAATCATTCATCATGAACATCCTTGAGTAACAAAAACATCATCCTAATTAGTCAGTCAAAACAATAACATTGACTATCACCTTGCAAAGGTGTGAGTTTGTTCCCAGCACCGCTAGTCGACTCGACACCGACCCATTGTGCGGTCGAAGCCGCCGTGACGCTACTTACTCCAATTCTGTCTTACGCTACTAGACGGCAAAACGTCTTATGTGTCAACACCGCCTTCGGAATAGGCGAAACGTGCCGCTTAGCGCGGGCCACTTGGGACTTGCGACCTGTCGGCACTGAGCCAGCTCCGACACGCGAGCGGATAACGTCGTAAGCGACGCTTCTCTATCGTTGCCAATGAGACATTCTTCGTCGCAGCGCGGCGTCGTGGGAAAGCCCGTGCCGCGCGCGTTCCCACACACTCGGCCGGCACAAGCCAACCGATAAATTATCATAATTCCATTGTGAGTGAGACGGTACTAAGAAATTTTATACTTCATCAATCGCCGCGTTGAATACATTAGCGCGTGGGCACCGCTTTGTTGATACGGTGACGCAAGGAGCAAGGATACGAGCGTCCTACCCGCGGGTGTCCTTTTATTTTTTCTATCACGTATCTATTTTATGACAACAGCTATAAATTCCGTGGAGACGACGTAATATGGTGATGATAATATATTATATATACCATAATGCTGGGTTTTTTGTGTGAAAAGTAAACCGTGAATTCCACCCACGTTGCTGAGCTAAATACATAATACAGTCATGTATTAAATGTAAAGTAAGTACTGTAAGTAAGTAGCGCCCAGTAAATAATGAATAGTTCATGTATTGGTAATAAACATTCCAAATAGGTTCCCAGGTAAACAGTTTTTCGGAAAATTCCTAGAGACACTGTACTGTGCGAAATAACTCTTCAATGAATAACAGCAAATCACTCACGATTGCATGTTTATTTATTGTTGCCACTCAAAATAGAAAAATATTTCTATAAAAATCTGAAAAATGTAAAAGCCGATTTAAAAAAAACTAAAACTTAAAAATTTCTTTTTCATAAAAAACTTAACAGCTTCTGGAGTCGGGGCCTTTTTTCTTCAATCTATCTTAGCTTGGCAGTGGCACCGACTTCAAAAGCTGATAAGTTTATTATGAAAATTATTTTATACTTTTTATTTATTCTTTAATTAAATGTCACTTTATTTACATACATGAGGTAGTCTTTATTAATTGTAGGCCTTTTATCATCTGAGTAAAAGCATTTCACTTCTCCATAGCCCTAACTTCTGTGATGCTGTTAGATTCTCTACATCCTTGTCGGAAAGGTTAAGTCGTGCCAGCCCTCACGATTAGATTTGCTCAGTTTTATTAAATTATTTGAGCTACTGTTTTAGATAGTATGGTAAACTTAATTCACGTCGGATCATGCATAGTAGAAAATACACGGAGAATTTTGCTACATAGATGAAGGAAAATATTTAAACAAAAAAGAAAGAAAGAAAGAAAATACATTTATTCGGACTAAACACTAGAAAACACAAAGAAAAGAGAAAAAATAACTGTAAAACAGGGAAGAAAAAAAATTGCTGTCAGCATGCCAGTACCGAATGAGTTGCCAACTCAGCATTTGCTGGGCATAAGAACACCCAGAGCGGATTTTGCAGTGAAACACGGACGGACGAAACAAATATTCAGAATATACCTACATAATAATAAGATAATCGTGATACTTTATAAAATACCTAATAATAATTTAATACTTAAAGAATAAATAAACATATTGCGGCCTACACATAGAATAACATCATAAAAGATTGTATCCTACAGAAGAAATAAAAATAAATTAAATAAATAAAATGTCAAAAATAGTGTGTTCATTATTTATTATTCGGTAGTTCATTTTGTACGCTGGCTCTATAACAAGATTCCACCAGTCAATAAAGAAGTTTATCAAAGTCAAAGTCAAAGATTTTTATTTCAACTGGGCCTTTGCAGGCTCTTTCAAAACGTCGTGATTCTAGGTGCACGGTTCCAAGTGGGTTGGTCTTGGAGAAGATACCGGCAAGAAACTCCATGGATACTCTTTTCATAAATCAAGGTTACAATAATATGTGGGACTGTGGGACCGCGGGAGCGGCCCCGGCTAAAATTCGACCTGAATTTATCTTGAGTTATGTTATGGTCAGCTTGTAATTGGCATGGCAATCTTATTCAGAATCATTATTATCTTATTCTTATTTATTCACATTAAATTACATTATTCTCCTAGCTCTTACCAAAACATTGTACCAATCAAGATTGTCATCTATTATTTTAAAAGAGTTGCCAAGGAGTTTCTTGCCGGTTCTTCTCTATAGGATCTACTATTTGGAACTGCGCACCTAGTCTCGACATTTCATAAATGCCTGTATCTGGTTTACATGAAATAAATATCTATTAAATTTTATGTAGTTGTTCAAAATGAAAATGTGAAATTTAAATTAGTCTTCTAAGAGATTTATTTTATAGTTGGGATTGCAGAATTGGGAGGTAAGACGCGACTTGGCACTAGCTTCATGTGATTGTGGTGTTCCACGGTAGGTTAAATAATCCAGATATATTAGCATCGCTAAGGCTGCCGGGCCGCGGCCGAGGTAGATGTTGTTTAAGATGCCGATGCCGGCGGCCCGCACTCATCTAGCCAACTTCGCTCCAAGAGCCACGCGAATACTAAAGACTGTCTCACAAAGGCTGTACATTTTTACTGTTCATTGGCGGAATTCGTTAGGCGTTAGACTGGCTAAGTTTTTTATAATAATTGTTTTATGGTATTGGATGTAAGCCTGTGAAAATAAAATTAGTTATATAAGTTAAATAAATATTTTTCAAATCGGCATAGTAAGTTGGATGTCACTATATTTTCTTGAAATTCTAGAACATTTGCCTACAAACTGAGGGCTAATTCACGTAATTTTATGACTCGCCGATCATATTGCAGTGATGCTTGAAATGGACGCGAGCGTATCTCACTGAAGCTAAGAGAATATCAAATGTGTTGTGTTGATTAAAATTTTACTGCAACTGCGCGGCAAATGCACTTCTTTAGTTACGTGAATTAGCCTACTGTTCTATGTTCAGTATTGTTTGGTAAATATTCATGTAATATAGCAGTTTCAGTGTCTGTTATAGCAGATCAATGTTAAAGACTATAGATGGGTACAAAAAAGATTCTGGGAGATATTGTCGTAATACATAATTATATCAGACTGATTGTTGATCGCTATTCTGCTGATCTGTTAAAATTGAATCGAATCCGAATTACGAGTGTTTATGGTAATTAACTAATGCTCTCGTATTTGAAAATTTTGTTATATAATAATAATTTTGTTAAATCTATATATTGCACTTGAAGAGAAAATTTTGTACCCCTATTGCATATTGCGCGCACGGAGGAATGTGAGATTTGGCATAGTTAAAGTTTATATGGAGAAGGAGTGCAGAAAGTTAAAATTATGGTTGAATTTCGACCACTGGGCGATCACTAGGAATAATAATTTAACAAAGTGCCGACTAGGAATTATTTACTGAATAAATGATGTAATTGAACTGAAAAAAATACGATTCCCAGCATTTATTCTCAAATATTTGTGTTCGGTTTCGGGTGTATCGACCTTAAAACACGACTTACTGGAATATATCGGCATTTAATCTATAAAAAATCAACATAACACTTATTTAATGTTTACACTGAACACTTGATAGGAGAATATGTTATCGCAGTAAGCAATAAGGTACTGAAGTAAACAGGTGTGTTCTTAGGGCACTTGGAAGTCACATTAACTAAGTCTAATGTCAAGTCTGGATAGCGTAGGAATTAAGACTGCTGGAAATGCGACGCGTCAGACTTTTTTTTTACCTTTTCCGATGCTCTGTTTAGTAGGTATCGGTAAAAGTTTGCATAAATAGGAATTCAAACGGGCATGCAATTTATGTATTGGATATTCCACCTTTTTTTTTTAATTATCTATTTTTCGTGAGTAAACCTGCATGTCTGAGAGGGCTTCATGAAGTTCTCCATGATGTGTGTAGTCCACCAACCCGCACCGGGCTAGCGTGGTGGACTAAGGCCTAACTTTACTCATTCTGAGCAGATGCCCGGATTTTGTTCTACAAAACCTGGCTCTACCACCGTAATCTTGCAAGTACCTATATGGGTTATCACGAATATATATGCTGAGTTATCTAATGCTCTGAAACGTGCTGAGACAACTTGCTGCACTGCTGATAATAACTTGTTCCAACAGCTAAATAACTTCTGATTAGCTTATTTGTGCGAAAACATATAGATCACTGTTTTGATTTTTGCTCTTGTTCACACGAGCGTTCAGCTCCCAGTATTAGCGCAAGATCCAAAGCTCTCGTCGTTTATTGTCATCAACGCTGATGTGTTTATGACGATAGCATACTAAATGACGTATCTGCGTCAGCGTCCCTATCGTTATCGCCAACGCCCGTATGAAGGCCCTTATACGAATTCAATATGTGGCCGGTACGTTATGACAAATTGTTTATAAACATTAAGGATAATAGGCTGAAGGTAATGGACAATTCTTCTTCTTCTTCTTAGGGTGCCTCTCTATGATTGGAGGTTGGCAGTCAGCGCTCTGCAACGCTCTATCTATAACAATCCTAAATAGTTCCTCCGCGGTTTTAACACCGGTCCATTCCCTGATGTTGCACAAACTTTACTTTTTTCTCCTTCGAGAAGGTCTCTTTCGCTCCACCGTGCCCATCAATAAGGTGTGTAACAGCTGATATCGTGTGTCGCAAAACGTGGCCTAAGCAGGCAACCTTACGCTGCTTGATGGTATTCACGAATTCTAGTTTCTTATGCATTCGTCTGACAACTTCGACGTTAGCTACTTTATCACTCCAGCGAATCCGAAGCATGCGTCATTAACACCACATTTCAAATGCTTTGAGTCTCTTCCTGAGATCCTCCTTTATGGTCCATGAGTCGATATTATGACGAATCATAATTGATTCGTCATTCTTTATCGAGTTCGAGGACCATCCTAATGGATGGCGTAAAGCGGAGGTGTGTCGTATTAAGGAAAATAAGTTTAATTTGAATCGTGCAATCCCCCATGCGCTTTCAACTTAGGTACCATTCCACTTGCGTTTTCGTTTGACGCATGCGTTATTGATGAACGCTGCATAACGCAATGCGCATGATGCAGCCCTCCATGCGACATTGAAGGACGAACACATTGCGCATGTTGAAAGTGATTGACGAATTGTAAGCTTGTAATTAGGTACACTCAACATCAAAAGTAAGCGATGACCCGCCGAATTTCACAATAGGGAATTTGCATCTAAATTATAATAAGAAATTATGTTACAAGCAATAATAAAAGTTGTCATAAGGGCAATAATGAAAGATTGATAAAAAGAAACAAATTCTTTGTATTTTTTGTTGCTTTTACAATGTTTATTTAAGCCTTCAATCTTGGCGATAAACTCAAAATAAAAATACTTGCACGTACGAGAAAGTTCCCTATTGCTGAACTATTCATTAACTCGTGATTTCCTAGTTTTGACATCTGACTGTACATCGCTTACTTTTTATGCGTACTATACAACTATTGGTGTCTCACTTTTGTTTTGTGCGAAACAGACAAAGATTACGTACACAAATTGGTGGTACTGAAATAATAATATTATCCACGAGAACGTAATACCGTGACTGACAATCATAAACATTGCGTAAGCGGAAAATGTAGCAAAACTATAAATTGCGATTGAGAATTAACGGTTTCACCCGCGTGTTTTATTTTTATCACAATAACAAATATTTAATACACTCAATTACTGTAGTTAAAAATTACCTTTTTTTTACAGCCCTCTTATTGATATGGGTAGCAAATGAAAGGGTTTGAAAAGCAGAATAAGTTGATGGCCTCCTCTTTGAAAAGTTAAAAAGCTCACATCAAGGCCTTGTAATAATTATGAAAATAATAGTTTTATAATAAGTAGGTACCTATTTAAAAATGTAAAAAATATGTAAGTACCTATATAAAATTTTAAAAAAGTTGATGATAATAATAAATAATACTCCTTTTTAAAAACGAGTACTAAAATCAATTTTATTTTCTCACTACTAGATTTACCTTATCTTGTCGTAGTGTCATCATCAGACAATCAATAGAAAACTTAATCGCCTCAGCAGAGCTAGCACGGCAGGTAGATAAACTAGTTTTCTCCCTCCACTGTTTGTCTCCTTGACAGATGACAAAACGAAAAATTGAGAGAGAAAACTGTAAGAGATTTTGTCCCCGACTTTACTTTCTCACCTTTTTTGCCGTGCTAGCTGCTGAGACGGACGTAGCGTGTTCGTAATCGAGTATACTAAATATTGACCATAAGTAGTGTACGTCCGCTCTTCATTTACCTAATATTATTTTGTACAAGTGATTGGCTGTTTGTTTAACGGTACTGCATTAGGGAGATCAATTTTCCTGTTACATTTTATTTAGTCAAACAGGAGACTACTTCTCCTACAGGGAAAAATGTTTAAACTAAGACTGAACTGAGCATCATTCTAAAATAACACGTGCTAAATGACTCGCCTCAAAAGACAAATAATGCGCATTTGGAAAAAAAGTGCTAATAATAATTTTCCCACAGCACACAAAATGGTAGCCTGAAATAAGTTTCAGTTCCATTCTCTTTTTGTTTTTCCATAAGCTAGATACAAGTAGTTACCTACTTTAACTTCGCGTTTTGTTCGAACATGAGATGCAGACTATCAGAAGCTACTATCTATGTTCCGATCGATGCGTTGTACTCGTATTCTATTACTAATGTCTACGGGTGGAAACACATATTTAACTTATCTAAACAGATTAAATACGCACAGAACACAAACCTTAGCGCAATATTTTCTAAAAATCTATACAATTACCATCATCAATCAAGTCATTCAAAAGACGCAGCTAAATATCAGCATTTTAATAAGAACGAAGCAACAGCCCTATTCTGACGTAGTGGGCCAATATTTAAAGATAGTTTGTTCAGGGTTTAGGCCGAATCCCGCATAATATAAAAATATATCCGTCACTTTCTAACCTCATATAACAAAACGAGACGGGTATATCTTGAAACCTAGATTTTACAAGACTTAATTGCTTTAAGCCATCTTTTGTATTACGTTAGTGTTGACTATCATAGATAACCGTATGGCAGCCATGCTTTACACGTTACAGAGTCTCCGTCACTACGTTCGTTCTCCTATGAAGGCCCTCTTAAGACACTGTCTTAACCGTAACAATGATAGATCGAACGACGAACAACCGTGCTTGACATGAAACCTATCCACAATTCTTATACAGTGCTACACAATTTGAAAACCTCCAAATATCTGTTCATACGATACATACATACCTAACTTCTAAGTGTCACATACTCATACAAAGTACACTACATACGTGTCAACCCGCCTACCGCCACGCCTGCGCAAGCGCCGCGAGTTGTACAAACACGGCGACTGTTTACAGATACCTGTGATTGTTCGTGCACCCACACGGCACATGAGTGACAAATGTCGGGTTTTTAAATTATTTTGTATCTTTACATTTTGATGTTTGATTGATATGGAGCGTTACATTTTTCCATATTTGAAGGTCACACGTAGGTACCTACAGCTCGACTTTATATTTATTTAAATTTTAGAAAATATGTTTGTCCATACATACACCTCACATGCACAATGCAGCGATACACACTTATAATCGCAATCGCAAAAAATGTCAGTGGAAGGACAGATTTTTAAAACATACAGCGCAATCTCCATGATTGTACCGTCAAAATTAAAGCGATTTCCATTACGAGTATGTTCCGCAATTACGAGGCGGGTTTGGTTTGTTGATATGATGTAGGTAAAATCACGATACGTTCCGGTGATACATTTCATAAACAAAGCTTTGAACGACTACGGCCCGCTTAGAGTTAGTCACTCTGCGTTTGGACGCCGGGCGCAAACGTTGACCGGAAAAATTGCCGGTTGATTATGCTTGTGAACGGTACCCACGATACAAGAGAAATAGAAAGGCGGGGACAATATAAAAAAAACTAATTTCAAACTCTACTTAACAACAATAATCTTCAAATAAGGAAAAATGAAAAGTTCCATAACAATCAAACACATATGTGATCTGTAATTTAAACAAATATATGTAGTGCAGAAAACCATGTGTTAATCACCGTACTAAACGTGCTGATTTTAGAATTCGATCGATCAATACAACTGCCAGTAATGTTGTTTTTCATTTTCTTCTCTTTTTTTGCCAACCTCTTTTTTTTCTTTATACATTGTGCGCACCACACTGCGCTCCAAAACGCAAATCACTGACGTAGCTCCAAAAGCCGCTAAACTAAAGTGGGATTGGGCAGGCCACGTCTGCCGTATGCCGGCTGAACTGTGGGCCAAAATAACCACGCAGTGGAGCCCTGACACAGCAAAGCGGCGACGAAAGAGATGGTGGGACGAACTAGACACATTCAGCAAGGACTTGTCATCACTGGCACAGGATAGAACAGCATGGAAATCAAGGGGGGAGGCGTTTGCCCAGCAGTGGGATGATACAGGCTAACAGTAACAGTAACATTGTGCATTGTGTTCTCTAATGTCTAGTGGGAATAAATAACATTTTCTTTTTTTCTTCTTCTTTCTAATGTAATATTTCCATATTTATCGACATAGAACAGCGGGTCTAAAACAGCCACATTGAGCAA
Source organism: Allophyes oxyacanthae (assembly GCA_932294325.1). Lineage (NCBI taxonomy): Eukaryota > Metazoa > Arthropoda > Insecta > Lepidoptera > Noctuidae > Allophyes > Allophyes oxyacanthae. Next base: position 4,876,305 of record OW028625.1, read on the forward strand.
TTCATCTACGAATCTCCATAGTTAATGTCAAACAGTTGATTGTTTTTTTGTTGTTTTGAGAAGAACCGGCAAGAAGCTCCATGGAATCTCTTTTAAAATAATAGATTACAATCTTGATTAGTACAAGGTTGTGGTAAGAGCTGCAAGAATAATGTAATTTAATGTGAATAAAAAATAAGATTAGGATATTAATGATTTGCCTCTGCATAAGATTGCCATTATTATTTAAATTCATCCGGTTATATTTAATTTTATCTGTTTTTTTTTATTTTTTTTATTTGTTCTTAATTAATTTTATGGGATTTTATCAATTTTTTATTTTGTTTTAATTGTTCTTATTTGATTTTATTTTATTTAGCAACTTATTTGCATGTTAGGTAGTTCTATTTTGAGAAATAATTATCTGTATCTTTTATGGAATAAAGGCTTACTTACTTACTGATTTCCATGGCAGTTACAAGATGGCCAGTTCCGACAGACGGCACCCGTTCACGAGCATGAGTTGAATATGAACCAGTGGCGAAGAGTCCATACAACCCGATTCCCATCGGCTTCCCTTTAGGAATTGGTTAGTGCCTAGACCAACGTAATATGGCTTGTTATTCAGTTAGGTCGAGCTCTTCCAGACATGACTACAAGAGACATAGATATATAGATTACAAGAGACGGTATGGATTTTTGTCTTGCAGCATTAATTGCAGCAATTTTTAGAGGGCATTTTTGGGACGGCTTCCCCTTTTAAAACTGATACCCTTCGCCACTGATATGAACCTTACGCGGATGATATTATGAGTCATCAATTATGTAGATATTTTGACGTTTTAGACCCATAGTACTAAATTTTTGCAGGAAATTTTCTTTACTAATACCGAACGTGTAACTTGGGGCTTTTCAAAGTCAAAGTCAAAGATTTTTATTTCAACTGGGCCTTTGCAGGCACTTTTAAAACGTCGTGATTCTAGGCGCACGGTTCCAAGTGGGTTGGTCCTGGAGAAGATACCGGCAAGAAACCCCATGGATACTCTTTTCATAAATCAAGCTCAGGTACTACACAACAAATGTAGGCCGCGGGAGCAGCCGCCCCACAAATGTGGGGCCGGCTGAAATTCGACCTCAATTTACACAATATTACAATAAAAAAAAGTTGAATGATATTATGAGTCATCAATTATGTAGATATTTTGACGTTTGTAATGTGACATGTTATTATTCATCTAAAGCGCCCGTTTTAGACCCATAGTTCTATTATTACTATTACTATTCTATTTTTACAGGAAATTTTCTTTACTGAACTCTTCTTTACTTTACTCCCAAAAGCCCCAAGTTACCGAACGTGTAACTTGGGGCTTTTGGGAAAGGAACTACATCTAATCGGTTTTTACGTGTTACTGAGGCATTGGGATTTGGGATATTTTGATGGAAAAATACAATATCATGTACATAAAATAAAACATTGTGATCGTTTGGAAATACCTTTGAATTGATTAAACGTTCAATATTAGAAAATCAATTGGAAATCCCTTTTAATTTAATACAGAAAATTTATTTAAATGTGAACAAGGGAACTTTTACGATATTCGCATGGTCTGTCTTCCGAGAAAAAGAAAACTGGTTGCATGACGCAAATACTTTGAGAATTTTATCAGCAAATTAGAATAACAAACGTCGCATTAAATTTGCTATTAAGATTGTTGTTTATTGCTTTTATAAGCTTTTGCATAATTCTTATTTACACTAAAATAATCTAACCGTCAAAAACCCCCGACTCCAACTGGAAGAAGAGCTGTAACTTTAGAACGCTTGAACAGATTTTCGTGGCTAAGATGATACCCGATTAAACTAGCTGTAATCATAGACAACTGTCAAAATTGGCGGGAAGTTCAATTTTATTTTTATCCAATAAAATAATTTTATTTATGTGTTAATAATAATAATTAAAGTGCTAATTAATGATAATTATTAATAATTAGTAGTGATCCCTGAGTTTTAATCGTTTTCAAGTAAAGCGGTGCCCGCACCTACGCGGTGCGCGGCCGTTTTTTCTCTGCTGTTGGACGATACAATAATTTGTCATTATGGGTGGTCAATCCGATGAAGAGAACCTATCTATTGATGAGATAAAGGAGATGGATACTTTGGAGAGGGACGAATATAGGGATATAAACATAAATAGACCAAATAAACGAAATAGGGAAGAAGAAGAATCAGATGAAGAGTGGACAGTTGCAGGACGTGCAGGACAAGGAAAAAGATTGAGGCAGTTTAACAGTACTAATGGGCAAGGTAATAAAATAGAAGTTACAATTTCCTGCACTAATAAATTACCTAAATCTTTTGCTTTAGCCAAGTTATTAAAAACTCATAATATAAATAACATTGTTCGAGTTCGATATTTGAATCCCTATAGAGTCCGCATACAATTTGAAGATGATTTAAATATGAATAAGCTGTGTTCCTGTGAGGCTTTATTAAAAACGGGATGGAGAGTCCACAAGGACATGGAGGTTAGTTTCTCACATGGAGTTATTAAAGATGTGGATCTAGAATTAAACGAAAAAGAAATTTTGAATAGCATAACCTGTCCGAACACAAAGGAAATAATTTCAGTTAAGCGATTAAATCGTCGCGCTAAAGAAGGATGGGTTCCCAGTGAAGTCATAAGATTGTGTTTTAGGGGCAATTCTTTACCTCCGTATGTTTATACTGATGGATTACGAATCAAGGTTGAACCATATGTTTATCCAGTTTCACAGTGTTCAAAGTGTTGGAGATTTGGACACACTACCAAGACATGCCCTTCCAATAAAATCGTATGTCCCAAATGCTGTGGCAATCATTCAAATTGCGAGACTAATATTTTTAGATGTGTTAATTGTTCTGGGAAGCATATGGCTTTAGCGAAAACGTGCCCTACTTACCTTAAAGAAAGAAAAATACGCGAGATCATGGCGGAGTTTAATTGCACATATAAAAGAGCTATTACTATGTATGTGCCAGCTACGTCACCGAGAACTTTAAGAGAAGAAATTATAGACGATCATCGTTCAGTCATTAATACACCCGTTAATTTGGTTGAGAATATCCCCACATTTTCAGAAGTTGTGAAAGTTACGGCAGATGTTCATCGGGAACAGACTCCTTCAATTAATCAGGAACTTAACAAATCCACACGTAGCAATAAAAGATTTTTTAAGAAGAAAAAGCGAAAAAACGATGACAATAACTTCTCCGATTGGAATTCTTATCTGGGAAACGAGTCAGATGATGCATCATTTTATAAAAGTGACTATGTGCAAAGGGACAATGAACGAGCAGAAGACGGATTAAAAGGTAAAGCGGACTGTAAGATTACTTTTGACGAATTGCTGTTAAAATTGAAAGAAGTTATTTTCCGTAAGAATTGTTCTTTACAGGCTAAAGTCAAAAATGTATTTAAGTTGTGTATTGAGTGGTTAATTCTGTTAGTAGTCGATAATTTATCGGATTTACCGTTGTTGCAATTTTTTATGAATATTCTTAATGGACAGAAGTAAAAAATATGTTAAATTAAACGTTGTACAATGGAATGCCCAAAGCCTTAAACCTAAATTATTATGTTTGTCACAATTATTAATTCAAAACAAAATACACATAGCCGCTATATCCGAAACATGGTTAGAACCCGATAGTCCTCTTAGAATAAGTGGTTACAATATATTTCGTAGAGATAGGGATGATTCATATGGAGGCGTAGCTATCATCACTCATAAGTCTTTGGAAGCTCAGTTTGGAGATTTTCAAATAAGTAATTCGGGCATAGAAGTACTTCATGTTAAAATTTTTAACTATCCTTTGATAGAGAATATTCTGTCAATTTATTGTCCACCTTCCGTTCGTACTAGTAATTCAGACTGGAGTAATTTACTATCGGCTTTTAACAGGAAAACATTAGTAGTGGGAGATTTTAATGCTCATCATTTTAATTGGTCTACCAGAACAGATAGTAGAGGAGTACAAATTTTGGATTCCCTTATAGATAATAATTATGTGGTCCTTAACAATGGTGATAAAACGCGGGTAAAATTAGTTGATGGTACTTTGCAAGAATCTTCCCCCGATCTGTCCTTAGTTACGTCAGATGTAGCACTTAAATTTAATTGGTCTGTTTTAAATGAAACTCTTGGAAGTGATCACCTTATGATAAAAATTTCCAGTGAAAGTTACATGAACACGAATTTGTTTATAAAAAGAAATTTTAAAAACGCTGATTGGGACTCATATAGTTCATGCCTAGAAGACCTTTTTTTTAAACTCACACTTCCTGAAAATCTTCAAAAAGCATATGACGTATTTGTCGATTATATAAACTTAGCAGCTGATATGCATATTCCTTTAATCAAAATTAATCAAAATCCTAATTCAAATTTTAGTTCTAAATCATTTTGGAATCCTGAGCTATCTAAGGTTGTAGCAGTACGCAGATTAGCATTAGGTAATTTTCGCAGAAACCCTACTCCTCTTAATTTAAGTATATTACAAGATAAAATAAGATTAGCGCAAAAGTCAATACGTCAAGCTAAAACGAATGCTTGGAATCAATTCTGTTCTTCAGTTGATGAGACGGTATCAGCATCTGAGATGTGGCGTAAGATGAAGTGGATAAAGGGCTACAGGTCATCAGTACCAAGGAATTACCTGGATAGTATTAAAGCTAATAATTTACTTCGCAGCCTTACACCCGACTATGTTAGTCCCAGTCCACCAACATTTTCAATTTTTAATTTAAAATTAGAGAGTAAGATCTCCATGCATGAGTTAATAAAATGTATAAAATCAAAGGATACTTCTCCTGGGTGTGATGGTATTTCATACTCCATGATAAACAATTTGCCATTAAATGGTAAAATTATTTTGCTCCATTTATATAACCAGTTTTTATCACACGGTTTTGTGCCAACACAATGGAGAGATATTGGTATAATAGCAATCCCCAAATCTGGAAGAGATCCCAATCTGATTTCATCATTACGACCAATTTCTTTGATGTCTTGTTTATGCAAAACTTTTCATTTATTAATAAATAGAAGGCTCGAGTGGTTTATAGAAAAAAAATATATATTTTCGGATAATGTGTTTGGTTTTAGAAGGTCTAGAAGTTGCTTGGATAGCTTAAGTTGTTTAGTTTCTCGCATTCAAAAGGGGTTTTCAGACAGACTTCACACTATTTGTTGTTTTGTTGATATTGATAATGCCTATAATAATGTTGATATTTCTGTACTACTCAATATTTTACATGAATTAAAAGCTGGAGCCAAGATATGTAACTATCTGTGGCACTTTTTGAGCGAGAGACATCTTAAAATACAGACAAAAGATGGATTTCTGACTAGAACGACTGGCCGGGGATTAGCGCAAGGGGACCCTCTATCCCCTTTGCTATTTAATGTGGCAACAATTAACATTTGTAAATATGTTGAAAAACATATCTTTATCTCTCAATACGCTGATGATTTTGTGTTATATAATACTTGTCATCGTGTTACCGATGGTGTTATAGCATTACAAAATTCTTTAGATATATCTCATAAAATTCTTTCAAGTTTAGGTTTAGAGGCCTCTCCAAGCAAAAGTAAGGTTTGTATCTTTAAAACTGGGCAGCTTAGAGAAAATTTAAATTTGTACATAAATGGAGTTAAATTAGAAAACGTTCAAAATATTAAATACTTAGGTATGTGGTTGGATCGCTCATTGAGATGGTCCAAACACATTAATGAAGTTAGAGAAAAGTGCTTAAATTTTGTTAATATATTTAAGGTCTTGATAGGGTCGGACTGGGGTATACATCCTTATCATTTAAGGCGTCTATACATATCTATTGTCCGAAGTCGTATAGATTACGGCAGTTTTCTATATGACACTAGTTGTAAAAGTCACATTGCAAAATTAGATAAAGTTCAGAACCAATATATGCGTTTAATAGGTGGATTTATTAAAAGTACACCGATACACGTTATGGAGGCGGAATTATTGTTACAACCTTTGTTTGTTCGTCGTACTTATTTAGCTGGAAAGTTCTGGTTAAAGTCAAAATCCCTCGTTCAAAACAGTTTAATATCAATATTAAGTAAACTCTCTAATTTATGTCAAAACTTATATTGGAGACGTAAAAAAATACCTTTATTAGTAACAATTCACAATAATTTTAATTTATTGCCTATTCATTCAAGTAAACAACTGGAAATGTTTACCTTAACCACTTGGATTACTAATCTAGATACAAGTTTTATAATCCCTCATATCGAATCGTTAGTTAAACCTAAACGTCAGTACAATAATCAGAATTTGCTTTTGTTATGTAATAAATATTTACGTGGAAAATATTCTAGTTTTTATAAAATTTATACAGATGGTTCCAAAGATAAAGAGAAGATAGGTGCTGCTTTTTTAGATGTTCAAACGAAAAACCACATGAAATTTCAAATAATAAACAATATATCAATTATGTACACTGAGCTCATTGCCATTGCGGAGGCATTATCATATATTCAATCAATAAATAATATAAATAATTTTGTTATATTTACGGACGCTAAAAGTGCATTACAACATTTGGAGCGATGCTCTGCTATGGTAAGAGGCATTCCATTGGCATATAATATTTTAAATAGTATATATGATTTAAGATCAAAAAATATAAATGTAGTTCTGCAGTGGATACCTTCCCACATTGGCTTAGCGGGAAATGAACTAGTCGATAAATTAGCTAAGGAAGCCTCGGTTGAAGGTGTGGGTTTATGTTGTTTGCCCTATTATACAAATCTGTTGGGAAATGTTAAAGAGTACTGTACCAAAATATGGTCGGAATATTTTGATGAAAGGTCCTTAACCAAAGGTATTTGGTACAGGACTATGCAGCCTACTTTACCTCGAGTTCCATGGTTTGATAGGAGTAATGTGGGAAGGCATGATATTGTAACGAGCTTCAGACTTCGATCCGGTCACATTCCATTAAATAAGTTTGCACATTTGATGAGAAAAGCAAGTTCTTCGGATTGTGATGAATGTGGGGTGATTGAGGATGTTTATCATATCATAATGGAATGTGCCAGGAACGAAGTTTTTAGACATCATATGCGAACCGAACTTGATGTGGTTCCTTATGACGTGGGATGGTGTAACACTGTTTTGTCTTTACCTCTATCAGAGGAAGCTAAATTAGTGTATAAGCTGACTCAGATCGGCATTAAAAATCGTTCCTCTATAGTTTTAAGTTAGTTATAATTTAATATTAGTTCCAAAGTGTTAAGTTTTGTTTTGTTGCTTTATGGAGGTGACATGTTCATGTATGAACAAACCTTCTTCAAATAAAGATATAAAAAAAAAAAAAAAACTAGCTGTAATGAAATCGGTCTATCGGTTTTAGAGCTATGATGCCACAAACAGATACCCAGATACACATATCCACAGATACACACTAATAACTAACACCCCTCTTTTTTGTCAGGGGTTAAAAAATCCCACTAGATTGCTAACGCATTAGTATTAAAACGTATATTATTATAAGCTCCGGTACCTTTCAAGCCCCGAGTCCCGATCACTTTGAGGGGTTATTGTATTCATCATTATGAACATATATTACCTGAAATAGAGATAAAAAAAAAAAAAAAACAGCTGTTTTTTATCACGCTTTTATTAGCTTCACCTGTAAGCCTGTAACCAACTAACTATGTAAGAAAAGCTTGAAAGTTAAAGAATGATGGCCAAATAAGACCTGACCAAAAATGGAAGGGGCCATTGATGGATGCTACGCAGAAATGTATATTGATAAAGGAGAATTTAATTACAACAATTTAAAACTTTTATTAGAGCGGGAGTAAATAATTAATTAATTATTTAGGACATGCCATATTTAATCGTGTTAATGGTTTTGAACGCATCTTATTATTACGCAAAACATTCCGTTTTGTTACAAGCTGTAGCGAAGATGTTCATAATTAATTTATTTTCCTTTTCCAATGTTTACTACATTTATTGCTCTATGTGGATATTTTTTTACGGCCGATGTGGGTGTTTTCTGGCAAATAAACATAATTATTGTATATTCCCAACGAACTATAACGATGGGACCCATTTTGTAATATATAAAACAGATAAAACGAAACGGATCGTTTTTGACGCTAAGTGATAGCTGTCAAAGATATGTCACTTAACGTTCGTGCCTCCGTAACGTCGTTGCGTACCGTGCGATTACTAGTGTTGATATTGTTTGTTTTTGTGTTTTTACGGACTCCAATTGATCCCTCCACCTTTGACGACCCTGCTTAAGATTCTCGGACTCCGTGTGATACCTCCCATAGCTGACGATTCTTGGCTTGCGCTTATTGGAAACCGACTTCCTACGCTTTGTGATTTTCAGTGAATCACCATGCAGAAACCGCATTCACGTACCAGCACAGTACACACAGTACAGCACGTACAGCAGCGTGTACTTTGTGCAATAGATAAAGAGAGAAGAAGAAGGGCGAGAAGGCATTTTAGAGTGTTGTTGTAACTGTTTATGGGACGTCGCACAATAGGATGTTGTGCGCATGTCATGACTTTAGTGTGGTACCTACCTTGGATGTGCTAGATTTCAGCCAAACATATCACCTCCAGCACCATTTTTGGACGATGTTTTGGAAGATTTAGAATAAAATAAATGAATATTATAAAACTTATTATTTTATTGTATCCTGTATCCACCTTTCTTCTGTCTCTTCTCTACTTCAGTTTTATTATACCGTACTTACACAGGACTATACCGTATAGAAAAGAGTAGGTATACACTGAAATCGTATCCTACCATGTTAGTTGTAAGTACCATACCAGGAGGTTAGTCAGCTCGCCAAGGATTGACTATAATAATTAGGTATGTTAGGGACATGTCTAGAGAAGAGGTACATGCCACAGTAGAAAATAATAGACTAACTGTGACTGTTTTATAAATAATGGCGTCACAGTCGTATTAAATCCTAACCTCAAAACAAAACATAAAAAATGTACGTATTCACCGGTTTAAAAAAAGTAAAACCAATAAATATTTTAACATGTGCCTAATGAACAATCAATTAAGCCATACTTCATTAATGGCCGCGTCAATTTACGGTCAGGTCATAGTTTGTATAAAACTGGCCGACCTTCTTTGACCTACTTCCCGGTTTCCGATTGAGCTGAAATTTTGCATACACGTTCAGTTTTGATGACTAAAGCGTGTTCTATAGTTTTTTTTAAACTATAATATTATTTTCAGTGATTTCAGGGTTGGTCCCATAGTAAAAGTAGTTTATAACGATGAGTACAACAACCCTTTAAAGGGTTCGGGACTAGAAAGGTAGGACCTTACATTTGTAATTTTTAAAATAATTCCTTTTTTTATTACCTACTTTAAACAAGATTATGCAAAGTCTAAGAACACATGGGTCAGAGTTAATTATAAATTAGTCAAAGGTATTTTCTAAGGTCAAAATTTGCACCTAACCTAGGAAAAAAATATAAGCGTCGACATTCATTGTAATATTTACTGCATTTAAGTGTGTACCGTCATTTAAATACGCAAAGTGTAAATGGGTAAGCAGTAGTAGATAGAGTCTTAGCAAATGATCACACGTTTCCAATGAGTTACTATTAACCAGGTGTCAGTTTTGCTGAGTGAGCCGTTAAACAACACTTACTCACAGTATAGTGCCTATTTTTAGTACACTTAATATGTAAATATATTATATTGTGACTGAACAAAATTATTAATCTCAAGATCTCAGCCTTGTAAACCGTACCTAAAATTACCTCGTTTAGTCGATTTTTACTCGCTTTATATGTAATACGATATACGATACAAGTATTCATATTTGGAACATTGTATATTTTTAATTCAGGCAACTTTATGTGATCAGCCAGTAAAGTTGGCCAGTGACATGACGTGAATATGAACGTTCTATATTCAAATACAAAATACGTACAGTCGGCCAAAGAATTGGTTTATCACCCTAAGGTTGCTTTTTTTTTGTACGCCATCCACTGAATTCTCTTGTCAATATACTGAAGTTTCAACCTTAGAGATATTTTCATTTGATAAGAATTTCTGTTAATATTGATAGACTACTTTTTTGGCCGACAGTACATATGAAAACTGTTTCATAGATTTTTTGTGTTAAAATTGATTTGATTAAATTCTGTGTTATATAAAAAAGGCTAGTTCGCGGGAACAAAAAATTTTTTTATGTTTTTTTTATTAATAATGCAATACTTTTTGACAAAGTACTAATAAACAAAACTAAATCGCTACCTTAATTATAAAAAATCCCTTAATTAACAGTTACGTAATCTCGGAGCATTTCCTCTACTCAAGATGTTACGTGTTCTAAGAATATTTAAGATATCTCTTTTACTATGAATATTTATATCTCCTTAAAGGTATTTTATGTAAACACTTCAAGAAACGTCTAATTGGTAGACAGAAGGTATCCAGTAGTTGATCTACATAAATAGAACCAGTTTAATACGTAAAAGGGTCAAGACGAAGATTGTATCATGGAAAGTGAAGAAGTTGTCACTTTCTATGTGGCTTATGTACAGTTAAACGTTTTTCGTGGGCCGTTAATATGAAAGAAAGGGCTAAAGTAATTTTGTTTCGGATAGAATTGAATTTTTTCGATCTTTACTTGCATTTAGCTAAAACTGTTCGAGAATGAAAAGTCACCAATTGAAGATTGCCGCGTATCTACACGGAGAAAAATATTGTGATAACAAAACTACCAGAACGCTTAGTAAGTTGCATCAACTAAACGTTAGCACTTCATAATGAATATTCTATTTATAAATACATCCTTTGTTTTAACTTTACAAAAATAATATAATTAATTAAAACAACAACGTAAAGTTTACTAAATGCTTCTTGTTGTCACATATAGCACTAGATTTTTTGTAATTAGATACTACGAGATATTTTTTTCTGTGTTAATCCGATTAGCATTTTTTTTAAAACAGAAGCTACCTCGGTAACTCGGTTTTCTCTTTTTTAAATCTTTTTATGTTTTCAATATGACCTTAATTAAATGCGTGCCTGCATAATACCACTTTGTTTGAAAGTGTGGGCTTTGGGCAGAATGACGGGTAAATAGCTGAATAATTTTCGAGTATAATCGAACAGCATCTCACTATTTGCATATCGTATCTACGTAATACATTCGACCCGTTATAATTTTTATTCGTTCTCGTAACTAACCAACCTACATAGTAGAAACAATACTTGGTAAATACTATGTCATCGAACTCAATACTTACGTAGCTGTTTAATTATTATTTAATTAGTAAATAATTTCGATTTGACACTGCAACATGCAACACTCTCCCTACGGTCCGAATTGCGATAAAAGTCATAATATCGTGAATCCGACCAAATTTAATAGTCACAAAATATAAGGGCTATTGAGTAATAATACAATAATACTTGGGACTGGTCGGATTCGCGATATTATCACTTTTAGCGCAATTCGGACCGTAGGGTCTGTCTAACTATTTGGAGAATACAGGCATGATGCTATGTTAACTTAGAATTTTGACACTTATACCAATTACGAACAAACTACGGAAGTCACTTTTTAATTATATTTATAATGGAAATTCGAGTTGCAGTAGTAAAAACTTTACAGTTTACAGGTTATGGCTCTCACGCTATTGGCGTTCGTTCACTTATCACCACCGTGTGAAATTGGATACGCTAGAAAAAAAAACATGCTAACCGGTTGTGGGTCCGGCTGTCGGATTTGCTAAAACACGGTAGCCAAACAAATTGCCACATGATTTTCAACAATTTTTAATGAGACACAGAGTAGGCAGGACATGGAATGCAAATACATAAATTTTTACGTAGTCATCTTCGCTGAACTATAAAAGAAACTTCTGCCATCACGTCGCGCCATACTGCGTATTTCCTTTTTTAATGGTCTTTCACAGTACACTCGGTGAGTTCACCCGGCAAATATTGTAAGATCTAGAGAAAGAGAAGCTCCAGCTTATCAAAGAATTTAATACCAAGTAATAGCATCTCACCTCATAGTGGTAGACCTCGGGTCAGAGCGCTTACAGACGAGCGGCTGCCAACGCGTTGACGGCTTCTATTGCCACTGTATTCAGCAAAATGTTGCTCGTCTATAAGAACCCTGAATAGAGCATTGCTCCGCACGGACTGGAGAATATACAGATTGACGAGTGTTGCAGCTTTATACGTAATGCTTGATCAGGTATCAATAGAACCTTTCATTCTCACATCATAGCTCCATTCGCTTCCTTCTCCGTGGCATAAAGTGTCAATGTATCGATGACATCGAAATTAATGTCCCCGTTTATTAACGATCGGTACCGCTTGTAGCAATTTATTGATATATATATATATACTAATTTTAATTCGATGTTATGTGCTAAATAGTGGTTTTGAATGTGTGTATATGGTGACACTCGATAAGTTTATTGGCCGTAAGAAATCTATATATTAATACATGACGAGAAAACTTTGTAGGTACCCCTTTATAAACATATTGCGCGCATGGAGGGGTGTGAGATTTGGCATAGTTAAAGTTTATATGGAGAAGGAGTGCACAAAGCTCAAATTACGCTCGAATTTCGACCACCCACCGGGCGACCTCTAGTATAATTAAATATTTACAAATATGCAAATGAAACGACTTAGGAACCAGACATTGAAAACTATAGGTAAGTGATAAGTCAAAACTATAGGTAAGTCAAAACTCACATGCTTACGATAGTAATAATTGCCCATTTTTCTCTTGACCAGACACTTCATTTTATAATAGGTTTAGGTATCTGTTGAACTAAATTTGGTGTCACCGGGTCAAATTACACGAATTTCTCGGAAGTTCTTTAGCACCGAAGCACATGTACTTACCTATGTTTAATTTAATTTATACGGTCATGTAAATTGTTGGAACAGTTTCTGACACGTGCCCAGCTTACTCGTAATAAAAAATATTATAGCAAACAAATTTATCTGGGTGAATCATTTTTGCTGACACTTCTTTGAAAAGGGAACCACCAAATGCAAAAATATAACTGTTAAAAAATTTACCTGTTTGAACTTTATGTATAATTCGGCAAAGAAATGGAATAAATTCTCGTTTAAGATCCAAACTATTATTTTAAGAATTCAAAATTTTGTTTACTAGGTATAGTACGCGCAAATCTTTATGAGCCCTCTGAACTCTCTCCCTCTAGCACCTATAATAGTACTAGTGCTAGAGGGAGAGAGAGAGACAGTTCAGAGCTCAGTTCAGGGCTCATAAAGATTTGCGAGTACTATACTTGGTACTTGGTGGTTGGATTGTCAATTTTTTTATTAAGAGTTATACAAAAAATTAAGCCTTTTGGCCTCAAAAGATTTCCTATACGTAATCGGAATACACAAGTACCGTAAGATAAGCGAGGTAATTATAAGAAGTGGCCCGTTCATCTGCTACAAACATCTCGTGTTACAAACGTGCATGCGCGTGAGTGCTGACTGCTGAGGTGCTTTATCCGTTCACGTAGATTTAGTTGACAGGTCAAAAGTATTGTTCACATGTCTTTGTGAAAGGTGTCAAACAGAATACAAAGAAACTCACTTTAATTATAGCATATTGTTTAAAACTTAAAGTGGAAACTTGTATTTATTTTATTTTTAGTTTATGGTAAAGATTTTAGCCTTAAATAAACACACTAATAACCTAATCGTAAAAAACCCCCGACTCCAACTAGAAAAAGAGCTGTAACTTTTGAACGGAACAGATTTTCATGAAACATAGTTTAGATGATCCCAGATTAAACTAGCTTTCAATTAAAAAAACTGCATTGAAATCGGCCCATCAGTTTTGGAGCTAAGATGCCACAGTCAGACACACAGATCCGCACTACAAACTGAGTGTGAGTGGGCGTGTGAGTAATAATAATAATATTTCAACCCATTACTGGGCACTAAGAATGGTTAGGTTTTAACCCACCACGCAGACCTAGAGCGGGTTGGCGGACTACACACACCATCGAGAACTGTTATGAAGCCCTCTCAGCTATGCAGGTTTTCTCACGATGTTTTTCCAGTACAATTAATGCAAGTGATTATCAAATTTTAATCCGCACATATATTCGACAAGTAAGAGGCCGTTTACAGATACAACAAAATATTCATAAAAAATAATATACCTCTATACTAATATTATGAGGAGGTAACATTTGTTTGTTTGTATGTAGGGATAATCTCTAGAACTACTTTTACCTACTTTTTTACTTACTTTTGTATTTCACGACAATTTCTTACTTTTGAGGGGGTGATCGACGGCGCGTTGTGTTCCACGCGCGCCTCAAAGAACGTCAGCAAGATGACGGGGCCCCCCTGTAGAGGGCCGAAGCCTGCCGGGGTCGCGGGACTTATCTCATTACCGTGACCCCGGAACGTAAAGGGCTATCGAAGGAACACCGTGGATTTTAGTCAGTACAAGTCTGACAGTCCCTCCCGCCCTGCCCGGGGTGGGAGGACTCATTTGATGATATTACCAAGATAAAAAAAAAAAAAAAGTCCCAAATACGGGAGCTTCGTTCACGCATTTTGTTTGTATTGCGCAACTGCCGTGTCAAACTGTGTCACTAATTCTGTCACTAATTAAAAGCTACACTGTTCCTCAATATATTTTATTTTAATAAAAATAAAACGTGCGAGTTAAACCGCGGGCAATAATATAGGTACCTTGTAGTTAATAGTTATAAGTAAAGGACAGAAATTACTGGAAAAGGGTGATGGTAAGGCCTTCGCCCTGAGACAAGGGAACATAAAAATATCGAAAATAAAAATGAAGTAGGTATAATTGGCGCCCTGAGCGAGTCGACATATCGCTCGTTAAATATAAAGGAACAATAAAATAATAAATAAAAAGTGAATGGCTAACGATCCTTATCGACACAGAACTATTTACGTGGTTAAGGCTCGGACACATTATGCATGCTGAGGTATTGTAATGAGCCTTGTACTTGGTGTCTATCATGTAGCCTGCTCAATATTATTATTTCCTTTATTCAATTTTTTTACATAGGTACTTTTGATATTTTTAAATAGTTTTACATTTAAATAAAAACATTTAAAAATATAATAGAGTAGTAGGCGACCGGCATCAGAAACAGGGTCCAAGCTACCGGTGGTCAGTGTTCTAGAGAGAGAAATACCTAACAATGCGCGCAGTGTCAAGGAGTACTGCTTTGTGAATTTTCCCTTGATACAGCCACCTGGGCGGATCAAGGGCCTGATTCTAACACCTCACCAGAGGCTCTCGCTAGGCAGCGAGAGCCTCTCGAGGTGTTGGTCGAGATTATTATTATTATTATTAAATTATGGACGAGCAGCAGACTTGCTGATGTGTCCACAAGTACTGGAGTAAAGTCTATGTAACATGATGTAATCCAATGCTTAAAATTTTATTTTTAATAATTTAAATAGTCATATTCAGTCAAGGGTTTGCTTTACGCCATTTGTCTAGGCGACATTGTAAACAGTTCAATGAATTAGCAGACACATTAATATTAATTATCGATCTTTGATATCGAACAGTTCCACACCGACCACTTATGAGCCATTTTCACAGCCTGAGTGTACCCACTGGTTTTAGGCCTTTCTAGGCTTACGCACTTTGCCCTCCCTTTTTAGGGTAGGGGCAGTAACTATACGTGCCACCAGTAATTTATTTTTATCTGTTTCTTTGGCAAATCATAAAAAACTATTCTTATTAAAATACTAAAATTTAGTTTTTGTAGTACCTCCGGATTTCTCTCTATTAAAAAGGGTAAAATTTAGACGCCATTTCTTACATATACCGCAGTAAAACACAAATCTTTATCGTTTCGTTTTGTAGGCTAATTCACGTAACTAAAGAAGTGCAGTTGCCGCGCAGTTGCAGTAAAATTTTGATCAACACACCAGAATTTTGGTATTCTTTAGCTTCAGTGAGATACGCTCGCGTCACAGCAATATGATCGGCGCATCCTAAAATTACGTGAATTGCTTATAAACGGTGCCACCTAATCAAAATATTTCCCTTTCTTATTACTCATGAAATTGCCTTATTATTACCTACTAACAAATAAAATATTTTATATAATATAGGTACCTTAGAATGTATATTATTATTTGTAGCGATGCTAATGGCAAACCCTTTATTGGACAAATTGCCCGGGGCAGAGCACCAGCACTAACATTTAAATCAAACTTAATGGAACCCATTTCCATAAGTAATGCCAATGTGTCCTATGTTTAGAGTTATGAAGGTACGGATATGGTATTGAAAAGGTATTATAAGTTAAGAGTGTTTTAAGTGCAGTAAAGTAAGATACATAGACCGTTATTCGGGAAATAAACCAAAGATCAATGTTTGGGAACTTACCAAAATGGTTTTGATTTTGTGTTTAAGACATTACGGACTTGGACATTGTTGAATATTAAAGTCAAGAATTTTTGAGGAAAAAAAATTCGAGCCAGAGTAGGAATGGAACCTACGACTTTCTGTATAAGTACACCAACTGCTCTCACCTTAAAAAATCAAGTATCGTTCTATCCAAAAAAATAATTGACTATAAAAGTTGGCTTCGCAGGCGTAATGCGTTATATCCAATATAAGTACTGGTTGATTAAACCATGATAAAGTTTCTTAGAAAAAAGGAATTTTCGATGTTTGTTTTTCGTATTAATCCATATTGTTGTGGGGGATACCAGAATCAACTAGGATATTTTGTTAGAAATATTACAAAACATACTGTATTGAGTTGATTGAATGATTGACAAAACAAATGAGATTGGCATGTTGGAACACCGAAAGCTTACAGATTTGATTACTATCTCATTTATTATGAATCCTTGTACAAAATTACAGATTCATAGCTCATATTCTGCGTACAATTGAGTTATCAAGTTAATGCGATTTAAATTGGCCCCCGGGCTGTTTGACACCTGCGCCCGACCTATGGGAACGATTGGGCGACAAGAAACATCATCTACATGTAGGCACACCATCAGTTACACAATTCCTGGATACATTAGCTTATTAGGAGAACTAGACCTTACTTGCGACGGTTATCTTGTTCAGCAGTGGACTGCGAAAGGTCGAGTTGATTGACTGATAGGTTGAAACCAGTGAGTCTACCGCGTAACTAAAATGGTAATGAACATCGACTCTGGTAATAAACTTGAATATGATCGTGAGAGACTAAAGTTCGAGTTAAGTTTGAAAAAAAATACTGATGATGAAGATGGGGAGCCCCAACCGTGTCATCGAAATTTTACATGCTAGCTCGAAGCTTAGCCTCTGACGATCGTATTGAAGTTTAATACCAGAGTCGATGTTTATAACCACTTTAGTTACGCGGTTAATCCCCAGAATTGTGAGCATGTCGTAATCGCCCTAATGATGATGGAATAATAAACTGGTAGAAGCTTGCCAGATTTCATGCATAGGAAATTCATTCCAGGCAGATCATTATAACTAAAAATCTATTGACATAAGCTACGAGGATCATAAAGTGGTGTAATAAACGCCTGTTAACGTTTAGGTAAAGGTTTATCTATAGTTCGTAATCAATACTTATCCCAAAATTCCACTACATCATAGTGAGCCTACAAACGTGTGACTTATTGTGGTCAATCCGCCTGACCACGCGTATCCGTGCATAATTCGTCGCAAAACATATTGCGTTTTTGCATACATCTACCTACATAAAATAGGTACTTTGAATTAGTATTTTTTTTGTGACGTTAATGTGGTCATTAGACGTATTGGATTCTGTCATGGATATCTTCGGATTTACGATTTGTGGTAACGAATTGAGAATTGCAATTGGTCTTCAGCTCGTTTGGAATAATGGTTTCAACGAACATATTGTTTAGTAAAATATAAAGATACATAATTATGATGTGCGACATAGCTTTCTCTATGCATATGTAAGCTACAAAGAATTAAAGATACGCAACAATTGTAACGTGTCTGTTAAGGCGACATCACAATTTTCCGCAAACCCAAATTAGTGACGATATTTCTTTTTTTATAGTGTTTTTCTTCTCTTTTTTAACTGTTCTTTGTTTTCAATTTTGAAAATATAATTATCTGGATACTTTTTCCTCAAGTCCAACAAGTATTGGGTCTCCCCTACTAGAGCTTATCGCAAGTTATCGCATTAAACGTTTATTATGGTCGGTTTAACGATGCTATAACCGCTTGTTTAACGAGGATTCATTTGTTTCAATGCACCAACCATCCATCGCGCGTTGACAATTGTCGAGATTGCAGGATGGTGATGACTAACTGGATAGGGCTGCAACTTGCAAATTAAATATACTAAAAACTATTATTTTAATCTGCTTGATCATACAGCTCTGCCTCCATAATCTAGCATAGTGACGCTGCTTTTTTGAAAGGCCTTTAACAATGGATTGCATCAGGTTGAAGAGATTAATGGATATCGTGCCAATATAGCAGTAGGCTGCATTTTTCCTCAAAGAAAAATATTTTCGTTGGGTATAGGTACAATTTGATATAGATTGTCCTAAATGAGATTTGTGTTCTCATGGTTACAACAATCCGTTAGCTAAGTTAGTTTATTCAATATTTATTTATGACCATTAAATGGGTCATTCTGTAATGAAGGCCCATGTTTAAAATTAACAGTAGGTAGTCTTTACAATTTGAATTAATTAGTGTTATCTATTTCTGTTTAGAATATGATCTATTTATCATCTTCGTAGGCATTTCCAACTACGTTGGGGTCAGTTCTCTGACTAACCAGACGCGGCTATGATTATATCAGTATTTTATTAGAACATGATGTAGGTACAATGGGTCAATTTTGTTGGTACGAGCAGCCCTACCAACGAGGTATAATTCAATGATTTGCAAACGCAATTGAAGCAAAATTGTAATTGCAATTAAATTGTTTGCGATGTTCGATGTAGACATTGACGGTGGACACAAATGTCGCGACTAACTGTGACTTACTTATTGCAAATATAGCAAGTATAACGAGTGAATAATAAATATTGACATTCAGTATAAGAACTGCTGAGTTTGTGAGGCTGTGCTGTGATATATTTTGAGTTGATAAACTGAACTAAATATACATCAAAAGTGAATACTTATTTCATAATTTTATTTATTTATTGATTTATTTAATAATTTATGTACACACATGAAAAGACACAGAAAACATTAAAATAGGAGAACAAAGTACAAAGGTACTGCTTATTTCACAAAAGAAATCTCTTCCAGCAGACCTGCGAGAGGAGAATTTAAAAAAACACGAAATGTAGACAGCGATGCACAAGAAGGCTTACTTCAAAATGTGTTTTTTTGTAGTTGATTTAATAAAAACAATAACTTTAGATTTATGTCGTAATTTACAAAAATTTATCCCGCTAAACCCAGAATTTTTAATATATCCATCACTTTCTAACGTCATATAACAAAAAGAGACGGGGCTATCTTAAAACCTAGGTTTTACAAGACTTGCTTTAACCCGTCTTTTGTATTAAGACAGATTGTCTATAGTAAATCTAGTGAATGAATTTTGGGATAAACAGTCTTTCCTTTTCCGGTTTCTAGTATCTTCTCTGTCTTTTGATCATAATTTGTTGAGTAGATTTTGATAATTTGTGAATGTAAAACATATTTTCATTTGGGGGGAAATATTTTTTTAATGTTCTGTTGTTTTTACCCATTAATTCATCAGTTACTTGTATAACCGATGGGCCCGTAGACGCGCGCTAAAAACTAATTATAGCCGAATCGGATGATTTAAAAAAATGCAAATAATGGCGGGGGGCTTAATAATAAATATAATAAATAAATGATAATAAAAAATAAAAAAATGGTGAAAATAAAAATTAATTAAAATGTAAATAAATGTAAATGAGTCATGCCAATGACGTCATGGGCCGCGCGGCCTATACGAGATTGTACGAGAGAAGAGTTCTTACAGATAGGTTAATTGCTTTCCCAAGTTTATGCTCATTGTACCTACTTACTTATCTGTACTTAATGTGTATGCCTAATTATATTAATTAGAGATAAGGAAGGGTTTCCTATATCAATTAATCCGATTTATGAACCTCATTTCCAAAGACAAATTGGATTGAGCCGGGAGGAAGTTCGGTATATTTCAACAGCATAACAACATTTACTTTGCCTTATCTCAATAAAATTCCAAAGGAAATTGACCCTTATTAAAGTAGATGTAAGTAAAAAGGTTCTACACTTGGGATGCAAAATAAAATTGGATGAAGTAATTTTAATTAAAAACCAATATTACGCCATATAACTCAAAGAGCTCGCAATATGGAGTTTACAACGTGTAGCGGAATAGGCAGTGATTAAAAATCCAGTTTTAACGGATATAAGATCACCAAAACAGCTGCATCATTTATTCATTAATTTGACGAAAGAAAATTTTGTAATATTTATAGTTGATGGAATGGTAATTATTCAAACTAATGGTCGCCCATGGTCGAAATTCAAACGTATTCATAAAAAATTAAGTTTGAACGGTATTGAGGTTCTTTTTATGCAACTTCAAAAAAAGGATGAGTTTCTCAATTCTACTGTGTTTTGTCAACGAGTACCTCTGTGTCTCTATCTGGTACCTCTATAATAACTGCATATTTTTTCTATTTCGTTTTCTGTGAGCATGTACATACATATTGAGAAATAATATAAATAAAAAAGACAATAATAAAATTTGTGAAAAGAGCTCTAATGAAAGATTTATTAAAAAGTTATACCTTCATTATAAATTATTTAAAACCGAACGTTGTTTCAAACACGTCATCGAGTTTATGACGTCACTCTTTCGAGTATCCTTTATAACCATATTCACACGCTATGAACGAGCGAAGCAATGACGTCATGTCACATGACTCTGTGTTTTGGCGCGAACATTGGAAAGTTTTTTTTTTTTTGTGATATATTTAATTATTTTTTTGTTTTTTTCTATGTTTGCATAACTTGAATCTTTACAATAAACTTATAATAAAATTACATGCAAGTTTCCTATTGCGTTCTAGCTTCTGCCTTGAAGTAGTGTCTATTGATGCGCACATTAATATTGCTCGTGACTTGGGTCAGATATTGATCGTGACGGTTATTATTCGTCATAAATAATTATGGCGAACACCTGGTTTTCCAAAAGGAAATTCATAATGAACAAATTGGTTACACCTACATTTTCCCTTACATGATCACAACAATACCCAGGAAACCACTAGGATTTACCGACGCAGTCTTTCCTTCAATCGATGCAGGTAGAGAAACCTCAGTTTACTGTGACTGTTCCTGGGGGGTTTAAGGAGGAACCTGGTCGTTCGAGAGACATTATTATTCAGCACTTAAACCTAAAATGGGATCCCTATCCAACTGAGGACACTACGGCTGAATAAAAATAAATTAGAATAGGATAATAATAATTATTTGCATTTAAATAAGAATGCCATGGCAGTTACAAGCTGACCAGGCCCGACAGAAGGTCTTCACCCACTGCTGGGAATAGGCCTCTCTTTGATTGTGCCAGTCTCTACGTTCCCGCG
Source organism: Allophyes oxyacanthae (assembly GCA_932294325.1). NCBI lineage: Eukaryota > Metazoa > Arthropoda > Insecta > Lepidoptera > Noctuidae > Allophyes > Allophyes oxyacanthae. The sequence goes on from OW028625.1 coordinate 4,897,915, forward strand.
CCAGTCCTATCTAGGTTCGATCCGCGATGGCAATAATGTCATCCGCCCATCTCGCCGCCGGACAACCGATATTCGTATTTCCAGTAATGATTAGGTCTACTGCAATTTATGCCAGAAGCTCTAAAATATAAAGTCTATTGTACTAGATGCAACGTGTTGCAGCTGAGGTCGTGGCTTCATCTATTTTTCGTCCAAAAATAAAAGCTGACAAGAAGAAAATCGATGGTAAATATGCTGACTTTTCTTTTAATGTTCCATCTACATGCTGCTGGATGTTATACATACGCAATGCGCAGGCGGATGATTCTCCAAAAAATCTTCATCATTCATCGTCATAAATCATGCCATCCTTCCTTCCTTTGGTTGTAATTATCTCATTTATGTTTGAATTGTGATTATTCTTATGTCATGGCAGTAATGTAGTTCGGCTTTTCATAAAACGATTAAGTGATTTAAACTTCTGCATTGTTATCTTTGAGGTAAGGTTAATGATGTACATTGATTTTTTGGATATTCACCCAGGCAAATTTAGATCCCAAAAAAAATACACAGCAATGATATCGTGTAACTATCCACCCACGCAGAATCAAAACGACATCAAAGCACTTAATCATAAAAAGTCAACATAAAAAGCGTTTTATTTTAATTAATGGTCACATATTTACAGCCTCCTATCTGCTACTGATGATTTATATTAGTGTCGATAGCTGGGTGGTCTGTTGTAACAGTAGAAACAGAAACTATAACAATTAATAATGGACCAACACCTGTTGGACCAATGTTAATGATTCTGATTGTTCTGACTCCGAACAGTCCGAAGGCGGTTAGATGGGGTAACTGTGTGTTCTTGATTGGTTTTTAATTTTTGTCTGATTGAGATGAGAACTTAGGTTTGATTTGGTCTGTCCTTTTTGTAACGCTCACCCAGCTTGTTTCTTTGTCAAAATCCTTTGTGACTTTGTAGACCGAGTTAATTTTACTCTTCTACGACTGTAGTAAAACAGTAGTATCTACCTAAACGGTAGCGGACTAAAGGAAAGGTTTTTATCGAACTACTTTAAGCCCGCGGCGGTTTCGAGCTATCGAGCCGCTCCGGCTTCTGTAAGACTTACGTTTCTAAATTAATAAAAAAAGATTAATAATAATAAGAGTCAAAGTTGTCCCATTAAAAAAGTAGTCGTATTTACTAAAGTATGGGCATTTTTTTCATATATTATGAATTATATACGTATATTATTTAAATCCCGACCCCATTTTTTGCAAGTTTTTCCTTACGTGGGAAGTAGTTTTCTTCTTCTTATTTCGTGTATGTCGGCATCAGCTTAAGATATCCAGTCAGCAATGGTCGTCTTGAGGCTGAGCGCAGTTGCAATAAAATTTTGATCAAAACATCACATTTGGTATTTATTTAATTTAATGCTTTTCATACAAATATGTGCAAAGGCGGACTTAATGCCTAAGGCATTCTCTGCCAGACAACCTTAGGTGATGCAGAGACAAAAACATGGTAGATGTACTAGTCATTATTATTATTAGGTGAGGTTAATATGCTTAAGTAGAACCTAAGTAATTCAAGACACTAAATACATAATATATACAAAAGGGTATTTGTTCTCTTAGCTTCAATGAGATACGCTCGCGTCAAGTTCGAGCGTCACTGCAATATGATCGGTGGGTCATAAAATTACGTGAATTAGCCCTTTGGGTGCACCAGACGAAAATACTTCATAAGTAGGTTTTGTTTTTCATAATTCACTCTCTTACCTCACGATAACATTAATACAAGGCCATAAACAATCGGATCAAAATTAAAGTCCTTAATTCAATTATTATAATTAATGGCCTTTGTTTAATTGACCAGAGATACGAGCGTTGAACTTTTAAAACAAGTTGAGTCTCAACAAGGGATCATTTTTTATTGATTATTATGATTATAATGCTTCGGCTTACGGACAAGATAATTCAAAACATTTTTTTTATTGTTCTTTTTTTTGGGGTCTACCTATAAATTTTTATCCGAATCGTTCAAGAAAAATGTTTTTAGTCGCTGGAAAATATTACATCCTCTTATCTTTCGGTGGTTCAGAAAACCATTGCCACTGGCATTGACTTTATCGAACTGTTCACACGGCTAGATATCAAGCTTTACATTTCCAGTATAAGTTAACCTCGCATTGTATAGGCTTTCCGTACAATGAGAGATCAGGTTACATCTTCAATGCTTTTGAACATGAGCGTTCCCCAAAGACGTCCGCAATGATCCCTCAAGTGCAGTGGATGTCACGCCTTCTATTATCAAAATCGCGGTAAAAAAAAGCATCAATCGACAATTTCGACATCTTTTCTCATCGTCAAGGGTGATTAAAGGATTATGTCAAAAGAATCTAATAGTATCCTTCTATGTGAGCGTTTACAGGCTGCGATACGAATGAAATCTTTGGCTGCGATCATCGAATTGTTTAAGCTATATGATAAAAAGCTGAATAAACCCTTAAAAATTTAATAAAATTATGTTGAATATTTTGAATACACTTAGGTACTAAATGTTTCCAAAAACAACAGCTAGACCAACCAACATCGAACACTTAAGTGCAAGAATGTCTAAGCACCGCTCCATCCTTTCTGCATAAAACTACAAAGTTTTTAAACTTCGCGTGCCATGACGTCATCTCTCTTTAAACTATCGCCAACAAATCACACACACACAATTATCAACAACAAAATGCATTTCATTTACCACAAACGTAGGTGTTCCAAGACGTACGTATATGTTTTCAGATAACTCGACAGGCAACATCCGTTCGCCTGTGGGAAAAGTGGACAGGTGTTGTCACGTATCGCTTCTAAAATACCGTAAGCCACTTAATTACATACACTACACAACCGAAACTACACCATAACCTTTTGAATCTAAGGTCGTATTTCGTGTGGGGAGTACTTGAAGATAAGATCGTTTGGTTCTTAAAAAGTCAAGTCAAATGAAAGACTAAGTGCAATGAGGTATCAATACAGTCATAAAACAGTATTGAAATGAAGATAGTACTTCAATTTGAATGTATGTTTTTTTTGTATGATACAACCATTGAGTTTTGTTTTAGAGTATTAATTATACCAATTAAATTCAAAGAGCAACTCAAAGTGGGTTCTGTACAAAAATAGAGGGATTTAAGTTGCATGTGACAAATCAATACGCAAAAAATTCTTGCATTGTTTCTTGCATTATTGGGCCGATTACCTACGTTCTGTTTTCCCGTATCGTAACGTTAAAGTAAGCAAATATTGAATAAAAAATACACGTTTAATCCATGATATTCATAAAATACATGCAGTATTTTTACATTTTCTTGAAAGAAGTGTGTATATTGCATAAAATTGAACAAAAATGCGATAGATTTGTATTGGAAAATCAAAATTTTCTTACATTAACGTTACCATACGTTAAAAATTCGTGCTAGGCCCTCTATGCGTTAAAGAACTTCGGACGAACGTTATGGAGAAGGAAGAATCCTATCTTGAGAGGCATGTAAAGAGCAAGGAACAAATTCTTATAAAAAATAATATTCTTAGTTCTTAGCACTATTCCAGCCTGTTGCTAAGATTAAGTAACTGTTGAAAGCAAATTTTATTTATAAAAAAACTTTTATTTGACAAAAGTTCATAGCACGTGGCAGTGTGAAATTTCTGTGTACCACTAGTGTAGAGCGAGATAATAGATAATATGAATGGAAAAAGTATACTAAAACACATTCTTTTTGTAACTTTAAACGTTAACGTACATCGTTAATTTAATCGTTATAACATACTATCAACCGTTATTTAAAAAGCGTAAAGGGCAACGAACGAAAAAAGCTCTTTTTAAAAAATCACATCCTTTCTCCTGATTTTTTGCGTGAGAGTGAATCCGTATAAGATTCACAATATCATATCCTACCACTTCCACATCGACCTTCAAATCTGTCCAAACTGTGTAAAAAGTGCACAATCTATATTATGTTACGCAAAGCCAAATAAATGCTGAAAAAAGGAATCTATGCAGTTTTTCTACTGTTCGCACGTTAATTTGTTTTTATCACTTCACCATCTATATAATAAATGTTGCTTTTGGTGAAGATTTAAATATAGGTTCATACTCTTTATTGATATTTCTCTTCTGGAGGACTTCATCTGAAGGAGACCTTAGTTATTTCTATCTCTATATAGAGATATAAAGTCGCTTTTCGCGTCTGTCTATCTGTATATCCGCTAACTCCTCCTAAAACACGCAACGGATTTTGATGCAGTTTTCACCATCATTTAATTTTTAAGCATTTCTTCCAACCTTCCGGAATGTATAATACTTTTATATTTGATGTAAGGATAGTAGAGAAATGCACCCGTGCGAAGTTGGGGGTGAGTGGGTCCTGGGCACAATCTGTAAATGTAGGTGTTCCAATCAATTCTAAATGGTAAATGTGCTGAACTAATATCTTATCAATATCAATATGTGCAAAACAATTCGTTTAATTTTAAATTAAAATGTTACAATACTTCTCTGTCTTATCTGTCTCTGTTTGCTGGACCCATGTTTCTGAAGACTACCAAAAAAACATTTCTCGTTCAGAATCTAAAAGTTCTAGAGCGACAAACCCAAGTGAAATAATAAACATCTAATCTACCAAAATCTTAAAACATTATGATACAAGTAACTGCATTATCACTTCTTAAAATACATAGCTACTTCTTAAAAGCGATTAAAATCATAGCCATCAAAGTGCCGCACCGTTATCTCGTTTCCCTGACATAATAAAAATAAAGAAACACACTTGAAACACACCGATATTATCACACACACTTCCTTCACTGCTAATTAAGCTGAACTTGTTAGAACAACGTTTGATAAGTTCACTTTACTTAATTTATGTAAATTGATAGACTTATTAAAACTCTGAATTGACTTAGCATTTTAATAACTCGAATTAAAATTATTTGAATTTTGATAGTCTTTATAAAAAGCGTCTGGATCTTTTATATTTAAACAAAAAAAAATGCAACACAAATGTTGAATCCTAATTATTAGGTAAATATGCAAGAAAAAGAAACGATAGAAGAAAATAGCACATCAGCAATCAGAGAATGGACCAGCATTGTCGGTCAGCTCTTCCAAGCGCATAGCAAGAAATGAGTCCCAGAAGACACCTTTTTTTTTTTAAATCGACACTTTTATGGCAGCCATCATGTATTTATGTAAGCCAAGGTTAAGTTTGACCCTCCAAGAAGGAAATGAGAATCTTCCAAATTTTTCTAATCCTCGGTAACTTAGGCTTCATAAGACTGATAGGTATGTTAATGTCTTCTATGTAACATTTTTAGAAGAGCACGGTTTAACATGGGGGACCTCAAAGACCGCTACAGTGAGTTGTCATAAGGAATTACTGTATTAAGCACTAGGCGTGACAAATAGATAGGCTATTGTCAATGACATTTTACAAAAATGTCATTGGCTATTGTAGGTTTTTTTTATATCATCAAACATGGCAATCGCGCATGCTCGTGAACGGGTGCCGTCTGTCGGGCCTGATCAGGTTGTAACTGCCATGGCATTCTTGTTCAGACGCAAATCATTATATTCAATTTCAATTTCAATTTCAATTTATTTATTTGTGAACATAGGTTACAATAGGTGTTAAATAATACAATATCATGATCTCTATATCCTACCATTTGATGGTGTACAAATTATGCGATAGTTACAATATAATTATGATTATTAAATATTAAATTAGAATTTTAAGTAACAAAAAAGAAAAGTAATGTCAATAAGTAATGTCACAGAGTTAAAAAAATAAAAATACAATGATAAATTAATGTCAAAAACAATAAACAATACCAATACAATAAAACAGACATGTAAATCATCACTGTCACAAATGTCTTAATGAATATTTATATTTAATTTATAATTTAATGTGTACAATAATAGGTACCAATCCAACCTGTTACATTTTATCATTAAGGAAGCTTTCAATAGAGTAATATGTTTTCTCAATCAGGAACAAAAATAGCTTATTCTTAAACACATTAATATTCTCCGCCAATCTGATACTTTTCGGAAGTTTATTGTATACTTTTGGAGCCATTGCGAATATGCTCTTCTGAAACAATGTAGTTTTGCTTGGAACCAAATGTAGCTTATCCGCTCTACGCAGGCTACTAACTTGCGAAAACTTAGACAGGTTACGCCTAACGAAAATTGCAGTTTCATAATCCTATTCCAAATTTTTTATTCACATTAAATTACTTTATTCTCGCAGCTCTTACCACAATATTGTCCTAATCAAGATTGTCATCTATTATTTTAAAAGAGTTTTTATGCAGTTTCTTGCCGGTTCTTCCCCATAGGGCCTACTATTTGGAACCGCGCACCCTAGAGTCTCGACATTTTATAAGTACAAGTATTTGGTTTACATGAAATAAAGATCTATTCTATTCTGTTCTATTCTATATTCTATTCTATTATATACAGTCCCACTCTAGCCATAACTTAATGACCTTTAACCATAAATGTACCTACATTATTACAAACTACCACTTGGCTTTACGTAATATTAGTGGTACATAAAGTAATTAGGTGTGACATAGCCACGTGTGCGCCCGCGCCGACCGTGAGAACCGCTCCCTCGGGACAACTTACACAAGTAGGGATATTGTTTCTTGAGCACATGCCAGCCACGCGTAGAACGAAGCGTGGATACGACATGTGAAATATTAACGATAATTATGATTTATTAAATATTATCTATTGTAATTGTAAGCATTATATATTCTTCTTCTTACTGAAATAAAGTGTTTTAATTCGATTTATTGCGTGTTATTTAAATATTATTTCAGTATAAAATCAAAGCTGTTAAAAACTAAAGACATCTTCAATATATCAAATTTAAAAAAAAAGTCAAAGTCAAATTAAAAAAAAAATATATCAGGCCATATTTAAATTACATGCTGAAGTTATTTGCTTCGAAGACAATGTATCTGTTAGGAAAAATGTAATAATGTCTCCTTATAGATTCGAATTTTCTTCAAAGAAAATTGAACTGCTACGTTTCGTATGATCTTAGCCGCAAATAGACTTTCAAATCTTTGGTATTATAGTCCATAATGGTTTATCAGCTTATTGTGTTTTACTCTGTGTAGTGCTACACTCTCAGTGAATAAACTCAGCTTATGTATAAAGAAAATCATATCGGCCTATAAAATAACACTAATATTGTAAATGCGAAAGTAACTTTGTCTCTCTGTCTGTTTGTTACCTGTTCACGACAAAAAGGCCGAACCGGTCTTACAATTAAAAAAAACTCTAATCCAATTCTTCCAATTCAAATCAATTTAATAAAAAATTCAAAAAATAATAATTCATAAATTTCAATTTGAATTGAAAGAATTAATGTAATTCTTTCAATTCTTTGAATATTGAAATTTGACTAAGAAATAGTGAGTACCTATCATGAGGATGGACATAGTATTATTTTATTAAAAAATCGCAACATCCGAATTCCCCACGTACGGATTCGCGGGCACAGCCAGTAATAAAATAAAATTGTTTAAAATAATTATCAGAACACATCGTGAAACATTCAAATATTATTCTTTTTTTAAAATTTAATTGGCTTCGTCACAATGCCAAATCGCCTAATACAAAAATAATACAAATAAGTACTTTACAATAAAATACCTTACCACTAATTTATACAGAAATTCAGCTCAATACTTAAAAATAAGTTTCGAAAATACAACGTCTCATCCATTCTATCCCACCGTAACTCCTGCTTGATTGAATAAGTCCCGCATAAAAGGATGATTCGCCATCTGCCGCGTCTCCGCACTCAATCATACACAACACGACACGAATGTACCATATTTTATTTCTTATAATTTCAACAACCCAATGTCCTTAATATTTGGCCCAAATTACTTTAATGTACACATGAGATAAATCAAGAGATTTTATTCCGGCGCTAGCTCATTTGGGACGCCAAGATTAATTAAGATATTTTACACAACATGTGTGTCTGGTTACATAGAAAACTTTATCCTTAAGTGATCTAATTGACCTAAAAATATAGTAGGTAGGTATGTCATGAGTCAAAATATAAACAAAAAGATAGAACGTCGTTGTTTGGGGGCGTAATGCGTGACGTGGCGCATGCTAAGTACGTTTTGGGTATCTAAAATTCACCAAGTCAGCAAATGGATCACTCATCTAATAGATAATCGTCATACTTGGTACTACGTATGGGGGGTGGATATTTCACAGCTCAGGTATCTGCATGGAAAATCAGTGAAAAAACAGGATTTTACCTTTATAAAAATTTACTTAAACCCTAGACCACTGTAAAACAATAGCAGTAACAATCTTCCATATTATCATACAGCCCCAGACTAAGTTCAAAATACGAAGACTAATACAAAATTACAAATAGCTGATTATATAAAACCTCTAACATATAGAGAATCTTTTGGTCACAAAAGTTTTGAGCAAAAGATGAACAATTAGTGTCAGATAGTTAGCTTTATGGTATAAAACTGGCACACACTTGACGGGTGCAAAAGCAAAAACAATGGCTCCATACTGTAAGTTATAATTTATAATACTCAGGCTTACATGTCGGCTAATACCTACATTACATAATTATAATGAATATTTTAAGGTGGCAATAATCATTTTTTCTTTCTTTCATTACCAAATAACTATACCATAAAGCTAAATAAAAATCTAAATATACACTATAAAAAAAAACGTTTGAAAAGAACTCATAAGGCACCACTCGCAAAAAAATATACCGTAGCTTCGATATTATACTTTTTATGCCACATTATTAAAAAGAGCGAATTCAATAACCCGGGAAATAATAAGAAATAGTCTATTCGATGACTTTATGTAAGTTTCAATACAAAAAGATGAATAATATTGACCAATTTCGGTTTAAAGACATTTATTTTCTCAAAGAACAAATTACAGTTCACTTAAAGAGAAACTTAACTAAATTAACAATAGGTTTAGTTTACATAACGACGTTCAAGCTATTTAAGAAACTGAACACCATAGTTACACTTATAAAATACTAAAAAAATTGTATAAAACATAAATTTCCCTAAAAGCTACGAAACGCTACGAAAAAATCCGCTACACGGTACGCGTAGACCATTAACATTCACATTAGTACGAAATTAAAAACATGTTGAAGTATAAAAAAAATGTAATTCGTTGTATGGTATCAACCGAAAAATTTGTGTCTGTACTTACAACAATAATTCAAATGTCCGAGAAGCGGACCACGTGTCCCGTATAAAGAACTATTATTACCGTCAAGTCGTGTAGGTAGCAGCGTGCGCGATCATAATTGTATTAATCATTCAGCGCGACCGGCAGACGTCGATTTTCTTCAACAAAGTGCTCTTGTTTGTTTTTTTCGTAAGGAAGTCGGCCGAAGGTGAACCGTGGGAACGCCGGGCGGGTGCACTTCCCAAAACATCGACGCACGGCAGCGAGTCCGACATGCGCCGGACAGAAAAAGACAAAAAATCCAGCTGCCTTAACGAAAGAAAGGGACGGGGCATGTGACGTGTGCGCGCCAAGCGACAGCTCACAATCGCGTGATCATCTACAAGAAATAATAAAACGGCAATAAAAGAAACACGAGACAACGGTAACGATGGCCCGCGCGTGAGAGCGGGACGGAACTCGGTGGCCGAAGGCCTGCGCGCGCGCCGCTCGAGTTACCGCATTCGAATTTCAAAGATCAATGATCGATGCGATAGAAGCGAGACGCGCGACAAGCGCTCTAATACCGTTGAGTGAGGGAGATAAAAATAGTCCAACGCCGTTGAGGAATAAGGACAGCATTATCAGTTTGGCTCGTGCAGTTTCAGCACGGGCCGACTCTCCTTCGACGCTCTGTCGACAGAGGGCGCTGTTTACATTTCAGTGGCCATATTGAAAGATTTTATGCTATTGTAATCGCGGAGTTTAATAACAAATCGATTTCAATGGCGTTAAAGTGAAATTTGCAAACAGTTATGAGTTTTGTAAATACAAAGAGGTTTGTCGGCAAACGTCAGTTCCTTTGCAGTTTTTCTTTTGCAATAATATTTTTATACTTGACACACAATATTACAATAAATTGTAATAAAATTGACTTAGGACTGATTTTTCAATCGCTAGATAACTTTATCCAAGGGAATAAATTTGAATTTTTGATAGCTTTCCTATACAAAATCTGTCAAGCGTCAAATTTATTTGTTGGTTTAAATATCATCTGACGATTGAAAATCAGCCCTTAGAAGGATTTAGGAACTTTGCACGAGTTTTAGACATCTTGTAAAAGTGTAAAATTGGCAATTCAATCGATTCCAGTCACGAGCATGGCTAATAAGCCTGTACACAGTTGTCAAAATTCAATCAAAATCGTAGACAGTCATCGGATTTGACGTGAAATTAATATTTTCTGTAACACTCTATCGCTTGCAAACTGTGTTCAGTCGTAACGAACGCTGACGGCAGCGCTTGTGAGTGTTTAACGCAACTTTTGGTTTCATTATTTTCACATAGATGGCGGTAGGAGTTTTCATTTCAGGATAAATTTTCACCTGCTTTTACTTACACTATTTAAAAGATTTCGAGTATAATATTATTTGTTACCTAATTAATGACGATTAATTTTTTTATAATTAAATCATTATTTAATTTTTGTCTGGAATTGATAATTTTGTCAAGTATTCCAACAATTATATTTAACAAGTTTTTTTTTAACTCCTATTCAAAAAAGCTATTTGGTTCATAGAGTCTGCCTTAAAGGTCATATAATTTTTTTGCAATCTCACTTTTGTTGGGTCTGAAATTCGAATTAAGAACTTCAATGTCTCTGGACTCATTATTTAAAATAAAATAAAAAACAATTTTTTATTGAGGCTTCTGTTCACCGTTATGATGCTTGCGACTAATCCAATAAGACGACAACTACGATTGTTTTACCAAAACAATATTATGTCCAGCTAAGCAGTTACTACCTATTCAAATATTAGTCTTTCAAATATTAAAGAAGAAAAACGTTTAAAAGAACTTACACTGCCTACTAAAGAAGTTTTCTGTTACAATAAGCAAACCAAGGCAAGTTGTTTTACAAATAAGAGAATGTTATACCTTTAGCACGAGTTCCACGCAACGGTTGTTTGGAAGAAATTATAAGAAATATTATTGTTTTAATGTTAAACGACCAATCGAGGAGGTCTTGAAAATTACATAATCGCGAATTTTTTTAGCAATATTTTTATAAAGTTCGTATTAAACATTAACCTATATAATATGTAGTTCCCAAATCATTGGATTAACCCTCAAACGAAGCTAAGTAGACAGTGTAGAAAATCTATTTATTACGGGCGCCGGGCGACTATTCGCAACTTGATGAATTAATTTTGTACCTAATACAAATGAAATTGATAGACACGACTTTTAATATACAATTCAACGTTTAACAAAGAAAATTTTGAGTATGTCATTATTAAAAGTTTGGATTTTTTATAGTAGGCCTATGCCAAAAAATATTAACTTAATGAAAGTAGGTACCTATCAACTAATAAATAATGGATTGCTTATTGGGCTGGAGAAAATTGATACTTATTTTTTATTATTATTCTTTTATTCATTTTTTATACATATTATTTATATTTTTAAATATTTTTAGAAAACTATATTAAAAAAAAAAACATTTAAAAATATGAAAAAATAGTAGCCCACCGGTATCTAGAATAGGGTCCAAGCTACCGGCGGTCAGGGCTCCAGAGAAAGGAATCTCCTCGCGTGTTCTCATGACCACAAGTACGATCATTTCCGGAAATAATACTTGAACACGAAACATGACCGTTCGTAAGTATAACTAAATTAAAGAATCGTGTCGATAAGCAATCTCCGTCTCGTGTTGATTCTAATTTCCGGTGTTATTGGACATCACGCATTGAATACCGGGTACCAAGTAGAATCAGTGGGTTTATTTTTACTGTACTCAATTTCTTTCACACGATTCTTGTAACTATCAACAACGAATATATTGACAATGCTTAAATATTTAGCAAGATTTTCATGTGAGTAACGATTTTTTTAATATCATTTAGGTAGCAAATAAGCATACAGCCCGCTTAGTGGTAAGCGGTTAACGTAACCTATGGACGCTTGCAACACCAGGGGCATCACTCACGCGCTGTCAACCCTACCAGGTATAATAGGAACCTACTAGCGTTACTGCCAAAACGACGCCTCTCCAAGGATCACTGACGATCGTTAGGAGCACAACACTGCAAAAGAGCTGTTATTTGGATACGATATACAACCTCTCTTAGACCGTCGAGAATTTACCTCCTAGAAGTATATGGGCTACACCGTTCTTCTTCTAATTAACAGCTGCATAAATTCTACTCTCAGGAAACTGGTATGTTTATCTTTAGAAGTTTTTGTTTATCTAATAAAAATTGTGTTCTATTCAACGCATGACTGGCTTGGACAGAATATCAGCAGTTGAGCGTGTCTCGTGCTGCCAACTATTATGCTGAGTCCAAGACCATTTTGTCTTTTACCTTCTTGTATAATGTATTTCTTTTGCTACCCACTATGTTATTTAAAAAAGAAATAAAAATCATCTATTCTAGTGTATTCTACCATATTGATATTGACAAGGCCTGACAGTAACATAGTTGATGATAGTATAGTACGGTTACTCGATAAGCAAAATAGTTTTTTTTACATTAAAGAATCACAAAATTGATTATTAGATTAATAATGTTCAGAGCGTCAAAATTATGATGAGATACAGGTTTATAAAAATACATTGAGGCACGAATCTCACGTTTAATCACAAATTAAGATTTACGAGCTGGATGTGCGTGTATCAAGATTTTGGAACCGTTTTCTGACGATAACACATCGACGACTTTAATTTCCGTTCTACTGATTTATCTTTTACTTTAATTGATCGTTATGTGTTAATTATTTTTATTACTTTATTTGTCTAATTGGAGTAGGTATAGTGATTGCGAATTTAAGGGTGTTATTATAAAAAAAAAAAAAACTTATGTAATGTTTTTAGACTATTGCAATCTTGAATTTTAATCTCTCCATTAGTGATTTTTTGTAATGCTTATTCAAACCATATTGCTGTTTAACTATAGAACCGCAACGATGACATGTGTACAAAAACATTATTATGATTTGAAGTAGTTATCAACCTACCTAACTAGAATACCTACTTAACTTAAGTTTAATGCAAAAACCAAATCAAATCTTACTTAAGTAAACTTAGCGCCTTAATCCACTTTTCTCAGTCATCAAATAGTTTCTGAATAGAACGGCACAGTTAAACAAACATTTGACAAAATCTTCTATCGTTCACCGACAAATAACGGTTAAAAATTAGAACGCTCAGCCGAAATCTATTTGAATTCAAAAATAGAAGTTAGGAAGGCGTGCGCGCTTCACGCCCAGGGGCCGAAACAAGCGTTACTATTGGCCAGAGGTGAGCCAATCACAGCCCGACGCTGGCCTAGGCGTGATGAGGTTTTCCGTGCAATTGTTTTAATGTTCGGGGAAAACTGCGCCAACACGATTCTTATTAGAATTTTGGTAATGATTGTCTTGAATAATAAAGGTCGTATCGATGTTAATGCATTCATCTACGTACGTGATTATTATAATAACGAGTTTATCCATTATCCTCATGCATCACAAAGTAAATCCAGCCTATTACTGTCCCACTGCTGGGCACGGACCTCTTCTCAGAATGAGAAGGCTTACTAAGAAAATCATTTAGAGAATAATATTTATTTTTGATTTTCTATTATATAATGTTTCTTCACAGATATTCTTTCATTAAAGCTGTTTTTAAAAACGACGAATAACGCCACCGCAGTTTTGTTGCATATAATTTTGCTTGACACGTGTCTAGAAGATACTTTCTAATTGAATAGACATTATAGGTATTCTAACTAACTAAGTTAGCATATCTACTTATAAACTAAATTGCCTATGTCCTTCCTCACGATGCCCACAATTTCCTTGTTAATTAATTTTCATCAAGATCGTATAGTCGAGAAAAGGTAACAAACAGACAGACAGACAGACAGACAGACAAACAGAGAGACAAGTTACTTTTCCATTTTTAATATTAGTTCTCATATTAATAGGTCAGCTTGTAACTGCCATGGCAATCTTATTCACAGGCAAATCATTATTATCCTAGTCTTATTTTTATTCACATTAAATTACATTATTCTCGCAGCTCTTACCACAACATTGTACTGATAAAGATTATAATCTATTTTTTGAAAAGAGTTACCATGGAGTTTCTTGCCGGTTCTTCTCTATAGGGTCTACTATTTGGAACCGTGCACCTAGAGTCTCGACATTTCATAAGTGCCTGTATCTGGTTTACATGAAATAAAGATCTATACTATTCTAAAAAAAAAAAAGTCCCAGAAGGATTCGCATTCATCACATCTTTATGTAACAAAGTTTGTATTTCACGAATTTATATCATCTCAATCATTTGAAACCTATTTTATTACTGTGTATTTCTTATTCCGTGTATCTCCAAGGTTTCCGGCTCATATTTATACACTTCTCTTACGAAAACTATATTTTGGGCAACAGACGTAAAAACAAACTAAAAAAATGTAAAGCGAATTATCAAAAAAATGTGATGGACAGAATTCTGTGCACAAAAAATTAACCAAATCTCTATCAAGTTTTGCCCTAATGCCCTCGAAGCGAACAATGGGGCACAAAAATATGAAACCCATGCATATTTGGACAATAACAATGGCACACCTGTTCCACTGCCATATATTCTGGTCACAATGTTTTTTGCTCATCTACGATTTTTGTATATCTACCATTTCAGTATTCAGGTATGATTTTTTAAGTCGAAATTTGAAAAGGATTATGATGTTGGAATTATTTTATGAAGAATTTGTGACTGGTTTACTTTTCCAATCTTGCAATGATAGAAAATAATATAGATACAGGTATCACCATGTTTTTTAGTCATGGGTGTTTTCATAAACAGGGTAATACTATTGGAATAGTGTCGGTCAGACGGACACTATTCCGATAGTATTACACGTGTTCTGTCGGATATATGTGTTTTGTCGAAGCAGTATTCTGCCGAATTTATGTTTTGTCAGTGTAGTGTTTTCTCGGATATGTGTTTTGTCGAAGTTGGGTTCTGTCAAATTTATGTTTTGTCGGATTGACGTTCTGTCTAATTCATGTTTTGTCGAGCAGTGTTCTGTCGAATTTATGTTCTTTCGGACTAGTGTCAGGATTCTGATTCTGAAATCTCAACTAAAAAAATCTATCGTCTATTAAATTTCGACTCACAGTTTTTCGACTAGTAACTAATAATTGAAAAACTGTGCGGCGAAATTTAATATGACAGTCAACACTGAATTTTTTTTTTAAAACAATAGTGGTATACGGGCGTGCGGTTCACCTGATGGTAAGTGATCACCGTTGCCCAGGAATATCCGCAACACCAGAGGAGTCACCGATGAGTTGCCGACCGTTGGATTTATTATGATTTTAATGGATTCACACATTAATGATTCCCCAAAAATATATGGTGATCAAACTCGTAAAACAATTGTTTGTTGTTATGACAGATTTATGATGACGATGAAGGGGGAAAGATCGCCTACACTAACCCCATTATTATCTAATTAATGATATGCAATGGTTAAATAGGTACCGTTATTCCTGTCATAACTTTATAAAGCGTTAAATAATAAGGGGAATATAAACTCTTTGTGTTTGTTTTTGTTTTACTTTACAATATTTTGGCTTTCGCTAAGATTTCTGTTGTATCGAGGGTACAGTTTAGAAAGGTACATCTTTCGTACACACACACAGACCCGGTACAACTATCTGTGGATCATACAAATATTTGTTCCGTGCGGGGATCGAACCCGCCACGGCACGTATCGCAAAAAGCTGATCACTTAGCCACTGCGCCAAACGTATCGTCAAACAGTTTTATGGACTTATTAATAAGTATCTATTTTATGGACTTATTAGTAAGGATAAACACCAGCAATTTAAATTATAAGTTCCTTCTAAGCTCTAGGTAGAAGGAAACATATTTAGTACTAGAATAGTACTTACTACATTATACTGTGAGGTGTAAGTGACCTAATAACACTAGGGTCAAAGCTCACCTTTGCTTTTTGATTAACTAATGAGATTCATGAGAAAATATGGCTTCCTGTTAAGGTTGCACAGGTCAGATGGCAATCGCTATGCGTAAAATACTAAACTGTCAAATAATATGCGCGAAGTAAAACTGCCTAACTGGATTCTATCATCAGGGAGGCCATTAGTATTTCATTTAAATCTATTCATATACAGGTGCACAGAGAAAAATAACTTAAAAATTCTATATATGTGCAGTAAACATTTCTAATTTTGGTAGGTAGGTATGTAAGCCATTTTGTGACAATCTGCGGTTTATTTTGAAAGCTCCGTTTAATAGAATCCTTATTAAATTAATTATGTTAAAGTGCTCTATGTATTTGAGATTTTCATACAAGAATAATAAATATCTGACCTGACTATAGCAATTAGATCCCTTTACAGTACATTTTTAAGAGTGTTTACTGTTACTATCCCATAAATATTTAAGCTAACACCATTACCATAGTAAAAACTACCATCAACTCATAGAACATTATTCAAAAAGCGAACACTACCAAAGACAAAAAATCGCTCGTTAACTGGCACTCATAAAAGCACCATAAATGAGAGACGAGGTGTGTTCGCACGAAAATTGCAAAATTGGAAGGAAAGTGGTAATTTTAAATGCAAAAAGGTCGTTTAAAAAAAGTTGTGTGTTACACCGTGGGAGAGGTTGGCAGGTGTGAGCGAGTATACTTGAGATCGTACGCGCATGTTTTTGCAACCGACTATATTGATTTTTAATTAATGTCCCTCGTATTAAGTTTTTTAATAAAATTGTTCCTTTCGGGTTTTGTATTTTGATTGGGTAATTTTGGTTATGATAGGTTATTTTGTGCAACAGAGTTTAGGATAAAAGCCTCTTCAATTATAAAATTAACTTACTTCTAATGTAGGTAAATTATAAATCGAAAATTATACATTAAACTGAAGTCAGTATTTTTCAGAATCATTGTACGAATAAAAGTTCTAAGTTAGACATTTTAGCAGATACCTTTAATATTATTAATTAATGAGTACCTAATTTTGTTTTTAATGACAATTTATTTTTAAGAAAAAAAAAGAATTGCTCTCCTAGGATGTATGGTAAATATGTGACTAATTATTGTGAACTTATAAATCTGCCTCAACCAATATTTTTTTCAAACAAGTGTTAATTTTTTTTAGATAAAAAATGTAGGTACCCATACCTACATTTTTTACCCTAAACTTTCAAAAATAACTAATAACACCATACTTTATTTTTCTGAATAAAAATATCCACTCTACCCCACTTTAGTCTTCCATCGACGCAGCCTAGAGCTACACCATTAAAGAATACAACCTACTAATTAGGCCTGCTATAAAATAACCATCGGTACCAGCTCGTATTCATAGCCGATGATTTGTCACAATATTGTCCCAGCACCGGGACCCATAACGGTGCTGGCTGCAACATTTATTTTCTTTATTTTATTCTACTCATTTATTCCACTACAAACGTTTAACCTCGCCTGTCTGGTTTCGCAACTTTGTTTTACTTTATTAGGACAGTATGACTATTTTTGCCTCCATTTTTGTTTTCGTTTTAATAGTAACGGATCGGACTTAAAATAGTACGTTAGTTTTTTTTTTAATAATACCCCTTTTACGGTTCGGTTCGGCTTGTTATTTGTTTTGTCAAGATGGTTTATTTTAAGACTGTACTGGGAATATTTATTTATAAACTGAGATAAAAAATATACATAGAACAGACGTGCTTAGGTTAAATTGTGGGAATCAAACAGTTTTTTGTACGATTTTCTAAAACATGAGAAAACTTTTAAAAATATGTTTCTCATTTCCTTCCACAATTTGACGCCATTTGGTGTCTTCGTTGAAAACTTTTTCTTTTACTTGAGATATATTCTGTTCATAGAAATAATAAGTAGGGCTCCCCCTAGATAATAAGTCTATGATTCTATTAAGTATTTTACTAACGATGCAACGGTCACTTGAATAATTTGATAACAAATGTTAAACTAAATGTAATAAATGAATATTATCATTCATGAGCACGTCATGTCACGCACATAAAAGCATTAGGGTCGCGCCACACAGATTTCGTCGCGTGACAAGATAAGCGTGCGTGTTTCTATCACAGTAAGCGATGACGCCCGCGCACCCGACCTCACCCGACAATACCCGAAGACGGCCGAACGCTGTCGTGGGAAAACGCGGCAGGTGTTACCGATCCGTAGCACTTCTTACTGAGTAAACATTCAGCGTATACAAAATTATAACCGCCTCGAAGCGTCTGTGTAAATGGAAAACATATTTTGTGTGCTTAATGATACTGCTTACTTTTTTGGTGCGGCACGGTTATCAGACGACAATGTTTTTTTGCGATGGTTTGAGGGCTCGTATGTTTCACGTTTTTATTTTAGTTAAATTTATCGAGTCACCCTTAATTGGTATGGTTAAATGAAGTGTGGTCGTTAAGTGTGCGCGTGACCTTTCTGTTACTTTGTGATTGTATGGAGCGGTTTCATGAATATATGGACGTATATAAATGCGTTACACAGTTACACACATTTGTGACCTATTTCGTTCGTGCGTACATTAATTGAATGTAGGCATTATGTGCTGACATCCTTTTTCTGGAGGCAAATTAATGTCACTATAAAGTCGATAGTGTATTTGTTTGTGCGACTCTTAATGTTAAAATAAAAAATACTGAATTGCTTTTGTGTTTTGTACTGCTATGAAAGGCATTTAAATTTAATGAGCTTTACGTTTATTTTCAGAGTAATAAATATACTGTGGCTCAAGTGAATTTATTTTTGTTTTCGATAAAGTAAAACTGGCAAACTGGAAAAAAGGCTACGATGATGAAAACTGGCAAACATCGAGAGCCTCAAACCACCATTCAAATTTGCCAACAATAAAGCTTAAATCAGTAAATATTCAAATATCAAAGAATTTGTGAAAAGGAACACGTAGGATAGGACTTTTTCGCAAAAGTAAGATAACAGTAATTCTTACAAAATGCGTAGAGATGAGATATGAGCTGTGTTTTTGCTTGACCATGGCGCTTGCAACAGTGCCGAAATATCATCGGGAACTCAGAACAATATCTAAAGATGGTAAATAACCCGTTTTGAACTCTAATACTAATGTTAGTGACCATACAGTTTAAAAACTTATATGCATAGAGAAGATGTAATAAAGACTGTTTTTTCTCTGCTGTAAAAGTTAACCAACCATGTAAAGCAATATTATATAATAATGTAATAATAATAATTAATAATATTATCGCATTTTATTTAGTTTGTTGTTATTACCTATTATTTTAATGTTTTCTCTCTGTATTTAATTTTCTGTGCGAGTCCGAAATAAATATTTTTTCTTTCTTTCTAAAGCAATTACCAAAATGATGTCAAAACATGTTATATGAATTACATAAATATCACTTCCGAATGTTTTGTAATCTCTGAGAAAATTTGGATTTTCCATCCGTCGCCTTAACACAAGACACGTAATTTTGTAGTAAGTAATGACCTATCATTGATTCTAAATGTGAGTTTATTAATGTCTAGTAATATTGGTCATACAATTTAGAGTCCGCGATCCTGATGACGGGAGACATAGAATACATATTCCATTAGACATGCCTACTAACTTTCTAAGGGCTGATTTGTCAACCACCAAATAACTTCTTCTGAGGAAATTTTTGAAAGGTTTCCTATTCAAAATCTGTCAAATGTCTTTATTCGGTGGATAAAACATTATCTGGTGATTTTAAAATCAGCCCTAAAAATAAAACACAACTAATAGCTAAGTAATCATTATCACTACATCATACTATTTCATGAATTATTTTTACTAGGATAAATACGCGTGCTATAATTCAACCTTAACGAGGGATCGAACCTGTATCTCCTAAACACAGGCTACACTGTACTCTGTAGCCTAGCTAGGAGAACAATACTTCACCCGCTAACTGGATTACCAAACCATGTATACCTTTACCTACGCTAAATAAACCGTAGGTATGTAATCTGGTCCAAGTTTTGACAATAAATGATTTATTATTATCATTATTTACTTGAAGTATCCAATTCATTTTACAAGGAAACATAAAGTTTACTGAGAAGTCAGATTTAAAAAATACTAGGTACATAAGCAGTAGTATTTTTTTAAATGGTCATTATTGACCTAACTACAGGCCTATTATGGGCACACCCCATAATAAGTACAAGTGTTTAAAATTATTACCTGGGAACACAAATAATAGTATGGATAAATTACCGTCGGTATCTACGCAATTTCAGTTCTCAAACTGGATATTTTCTTTTAGCAATAAATATAATTACTGTCATATTTCAGGGTTCTTTTGGTTCAAATATAAATCGTAAATAATATTAAATTTTTAATTATTTTTTACTGAATATTTACTTTTCCTTTAGGGATGCGGAAAGCGCGACTCTTAAATTCACTCCAATTTATCGGTGTGTAATTTAAGAAATATATAATTTATTGCCAGAGCACAAAATGTTACTCGACCTAACACAAATATGGCGGTTCATGAGGTCATAGTATAAGATGACGAGAATATGTATACTTAATAGATATTGTCAGTATTTATTATAATTAAACAGTAACGATTTTTTTTTCTTTCTAGATTAGGGTACAAGCTTTAATCATTATTTTATGTTATTCATGATTTTCTTTTACTTCCTAATAAGGTATTCATACGGTACACGACGTTAGTTTTTATTTTTTACATTAGTAAAGTGTCATTATTAAAAGCTTATTTTAATTCTAGAGTTAATTAATGATTCTATACAGCTATAAGCAGCTTTGATATTATCAAGGGGTCATCCATAAAGTACGTCACACTAATTTCATGATATTTTGACCCCTCCCCATTTTTGTCACAGTTGATCACATTTTTAAGACCCCTGGTGTTTCGTCACATATTTTGCAATTGCAATCTAGAAATTGATAAATTAAAAAAGCAGTTCCGAAATTAGTTTTATTTCCATTTAAATTATTTTTTAATATAATTATAGATAATAAATCAATTGCCATACAGATAGAGTTGGAAATATTTTTAAGAATTTGGCATTTTAACACTTAGATGTATTAGATGTCACGAAACTTAGGACCCCTCCCGTCCTTGTCACATAATGTCACACTTCCTCGACCCGCTCCCCCCCCTTAACGTGTAACGTACTTTATGGATGGTCCCCAATTACTTTCAAACACTACTTAGTTTATACATTATAGTTTGATAAAATATATACATATATATATATAGGTACACTTAGTACGTAGAACGTGTTTTAATCTCTTTCTATGAATTGCCACGATGTATAACATTGACACGTGATCCAACCTCCATCTAAAAACTCCATCTATCTAGTCGATAAGAATTAAGTTCAGCATTAATAATAAAGTATCTACATTTACAAAGTAAATGGAGATGCATCTGTAGCAATTAAAAAGAAGGATTAATATTGCTGAGTGTTTGATGTTATCGTTAATCACCTACGGAGCCCTATTAACCTAATATAGGTTCGTTCTACGAAGAAACCGGTGCCTATAGTGGGCGTTCCTCATTTTCTAAGAATTCTCGCCTCCATCGCTGTTATTATGACAAGTTTATTTTTTAATATTTATTTCGATTGCATTCGCATGTCGTAACTTTTTTATATTTTTAATTATGTGCTCAGTGACTGTAAAGATTTGCATCATTTCTACTCAGAATAATAAAAAAGTAGATTTCTACGTAAACATAACATGAAAATAAGTAAAAAATTCTAGTATTAAAATGGTTAAAAGGAAAATGGACAATAATTGGTACAAGAACTTAAATCATTCAAATTAAATAAGTGATATTACGAGTGATTAAGTAGTGATATTAGCACCCTAAAAGGTCTTATTGTTGTCACGACTGCTGGACTGCTTTGTCACTCCCGGTTGTTGTGTCTCTGTATTGTATATGGTGTGATTTAACCATGCATTGTGTTGACCAAGAAACCTTATTCATTCTTTATTTCAGGATTGTAATCAGTGTGATCTAAAATCACAGTGAAAAAACATAGATAGGTCAATATTATTCTTAACTGTCTCATTTTCCTCAGGTTTATATGGTGGATCAAGTAACAAATTGGTTTAATACCCAATGGGTGCAACAGCAAGCAATAGAGATTCCTACATAGGTACAGTCTCCCCCCCTGAGAAATGCCCAAACAGGCTTCTCGTGGGGGGCTTCGGCGAGGTCTTTAAGAGCTCCTGAAGTGATATCAGATGCCGAAAGCAGATTACCATAGTGAGTTTAGCTGGCAGGAGGCAGAAGGATAGCCCATGATGGGTTCTCACTACGCTAGTAAAAGAATGCACTCGGGGAGACTCTTTTCATGCACCATATTTCATTACAATAGGTACATATTCATTACGCTGGTCTGTACCCACCATTCATTTACAGACAACCTTCAAGAAATTCTCTTTTTTAAAACAAAAAGTAGACGTCTCCCACACCCACATAATATGCCAAGTTCCAAACAGTAGCCCAAGTATGACAAGCGACGCGATGATTACAGCCCGAGGGCTGCGCCGGCGCATAATTACGTTGAAGGAACACGCTCATATACTTCACATAATCACTGGGAGAAAATGTCACTTTGCCTCGAGACACGAGTCCTATGGAGATCGGTTATTAATTTGCAGCAAGTTTCATAAGGTAGATATTTCGTGGAGATAATAGAGAAATAAACCGCTTTTGCAATTTGGGGATGTCCAGGGTTAGACAGTATTGTAATTAAAATACAAATACATATTTGGGATTTGTAATTCGATTACTTCTTAAAAATGATCACTGTTTATAATCCAAAGCTTGAAAATATTTTTTTTATTTTTTATTTAATTAATAATTATAATAAACACTTAAATCACTAAGCCCCACCAACGCAAACGCAGGTTTATCTGTGGTGGGGCGATCATCCGTATTACAGTACCCGTGCTACAGTACACAATAATAGAAGAAACACACATTCAGCAATTTTATCAAAATTGTATAGCTTGACATTGGTTATTTGGTTAGGAAGTGTCTTTTTAGAATTTTTTTACATAACTCCCTAATTAATTAATTAATTAATTTAATTTATTATTTTTTTTTTTTTTTTTTTTAATTGGGTCCCTGAATTGAAGATAGTACCACCCTTCCTTTTTACAAGCTTTTATTTAACTTGAAATGTTTATATGTATGTATGTTTGCTTGTTTAGGCCAAATTTTGCAGCTGAATTTTAAACCATTTCCACCCCCAACCGATTTTACTGAAATTTTGCATACACCTTTAGTTTTGGTGACAATACTTAATATTGTAATATTTTCAAAATAGCCGCCGCCACAAGATGGCGGGTGCTGTATATTTTGTGAACCCTGTTATTATGGGTATCAAATGAAAGAGCTTGAATAGTAAGACACAAAGTCAAAGTTTGAAATAAAAGCTTGTTGAAAAAAAAAACTATTATTTTATTTACTGCTGATTTTAGCATCTAGCACCAATCTGTACTACATCACACACGCATCACTTTGGATGGAAGAGCTTGTCTACCGAGATCTTACACGAATCAAAGCTCTGATACAAAAATCATTCATTTAGTAACTGGAAATTGTATTATAGATAAGATTATCGTGACTCGAGTAGGCGGAATGCTATAATTTATTATGCTGCTACATTAATAAATAATATATCCATTCTAACGGCCATTACAATACATGCTACCCGTTATCATAATTTAAAAATAAATGAATGTCACGCTACTCTATAAAGTAGCGTCAAAGAACAATTACCATTTAATACCCATTTAACAATTACCCATTTCACAGTGAAAAAAAATCATACCCACTTTATATTTACAATTATCGCATTAGGAGTGGCATCAACGGTCATAGAGCACGAGCCGGAACGCGTACCGGTCCGGAACAAGTCACAGGTTACCGGAACAAGTGTTCGCAAAGGTCAACGGTGAATACCGATTGTTATCCGCGTCGGTGGACGTTACAAGTGTAGCAACGGCTTTATAGTATAGGTCTTCGATGGCGCGGGTTTAGAAGGGAGATTTCGGTTTATTGATTTATGGATAATTTTTAATTTTAGATTAGAAAATTGGTACCGTAAATGACTATACGTTTTATTTAGGTAGGCCCCGCAATTCTAAAAAATATATTGAGATGATAATCAATCTTTCTGCCAGGCTTAAGGATTATGGATTATGGACCTTATTTCTGTTATCCTGTATGATTTACTAGTCCATTATTCGCCTGAAGCAACTTTTGTTATGATATGAATGATCTGTCGGCTATAAGGCTGATACTTACAATAATGATCTTTGACTCCCACACATAAGTTCGTTATCTTATTTTTATTTTCTATAATTATGTTCAGGGTAAACGTCAACCAGGGAGTGAAAGAAATCCAGTTCCTAGATAAAATGATGCGCAGGAGGCAATTAACTGATTAGACTGATAAGCAATCTCGTCTTGATACCTTATATGGATTAAGGGAAGGTTTATCCAATTACGTACGCTTTATTTTTGCAGCACGAAACGGTGTGCGTAAACTGGACTACAACTGATTGACATATAAATAAATTATATGGAATTAAACATACTTGCTGCAGAACATGACATCTGAATTCTCAAGGCGCTTCCTGTTCAAGAAGAGGGTTATTACAGCCAAAAAGTATATTAACTGGTCGTCGCGCCGGTGCGGCGCCGACAAAAACCATTAAATGAGTTTTCTATAACACGAAATTATTGACGCAATCGATTAACTCGGAGAAATCTTCATCGACACACCCCCGAAGATCTCGTCGGCTTCGGTATCATTAAGATAAAATTAATTGGGCTCCACCGGTCTTCCGCGTCCTCGCTAAGATGAAAAAACTGGGCACACGTGGTCACTACCGTTCATTTACGAACGCGAATTATGCGTAGTACGGCAGGTGGCAGGTGGCGAGAGCATGGGAACCCGGGGTTGAGGCGAGTTCCCACGGCCGCGTCATTCACCACGCCACACCTGCGCCCCTTAACGGGGATGCTACACACACGCCTGCCACGCGAAGGAAAGCGCCGATTAGAAGTGCCACGCGTGTGTGCTTGCGCGCTCGGTACGTGTCCCGACGCGTGGATGCATGTATGTGTGCGTTGCGCACGGGCAGCTCGAGTTACAGGATTTATTCAAGTAAGTGCCCGTAGAAGGGCTGTTTACGTTATGCTCTACGTCTTTCGCGCTTATGTGTTTTAACAGGTGACGTATGTGTGTGTTAGCATTTGATTTATTCGCTTATGTTAGCTTTATGATAGCGACGGTCGTGTTACATTTTCTTTTGCTCCTGTAATTTATTTTTATAGAGTGATCTGTATGATAAGTACCCGCACAATGTATTTTTAAGTTTTAATACAATCGACGGAGATTGTCACTTAAAATTGTCAAGCACGCCAATCAGCGGCTATCAGGGTGCTGATGGCTGAGAAGAAGCTATTAAGCTAATGCAGTTTTTCTTGAAAGCCTTACATAATATGCCTTTATACCTACTTAATAATTAAATTTAACGACTCTCCCATATACATAGCGGACAATTTAAATTTCACACTTTAAAAGGGTTAAATCAGCCATACCTATTCACTTCAGAATAATGATCATTAAAACTCCATACATTTATTCATAAACCATTCAATAAAAGTCCAGCGTGCAATGTTGATGGCTTAAAAAAGTGTCAACGTCCTAAATGAGATACCATCGTTATTTTATTAGCGTCCGTCATTATTAATAACCAATATAGATTTGGAGGCTTATCATAGACAGGCATTAGGTATGCATACAAATCGCTGGCCCTTAGGGGACAATGGGCTACGCGATCTAAATGAGCGGCGCGCGTCACTCGCTCATGACCGCCCCTACTAATACGATAGTATGTAGGCACGTGTTTTGTTGCTGACAAACTATGGATATCTAGGATATTTAGAAAATGTCTTTATACAGGATATTTTTTTATGTAGTGCGTATAATTTGTAGAGTGATTCAGTCTATGTTCCTAATTGCAACCGCAGTATTGGGATACACTTTAAAACGAAACGAAAATTTGACTTAATATAGCATTATACATGCATAATTTGTTAGCACAAGCCATACCAAATCAAATTTTAATTTTGTTTTGGAGTGAATTTTAGTACCACGGTTGTATTTGGGAATTTGTATTAATTATGGTTTTCTATTACTGTTAGGATTTTGAATTACTAAAGTATGAAAGAAATGCAGTCTGGGGAGGAGTGATCTAGCGACATCGAATGCTACATGAAATAACTACGTAACACTAACAACATAGCAAGCTAATTATAATGGGCCTATACAATACAAACTCGACCAATCAGATTACAAAACCTGAATCACGCAAGTAAAAAGATCATCGTATCTAACCATAAAGTTATTATTACTTTACCACTAGTAATAATAACTTTATGTATCTAACACATACACAACTTTCCGACATCAGTCATCAGGTTTCGGCCCGCCAGGCAATATCACCTCGCCTGGTCGGAGAATCCTCCCTTTTCAATGGAGGAACAGCATACCTCGTTCCTCCACAAGTGCCACAAAAATTATGTTAGAGATTATGTGTTAGGTTTCGGGCATAGATAATACCAAACTAACTGGTTAATAGTTTCAAAATTTGAAAAAAAAAAACAATCATCACCTTTACTGACATATTCGGATTTTATATATCCAAGTACCTACGCTGTGGTTCCTTTTTCAAAACCATATTAATACTTTTTTCTCTACTTTTATTACAAATCTTGACAGCAGCACAACAACAATAAAATTAACCCATATCTTGCCCGTTCCGTCTCTATTGTCGAGACGCACGCGAAGGATGCGTGTCGTGCGTACGCGCACTTTCTGTGCGTGATCGCTTTATTGGTGGCCAGTGTTACAATTTAGTAGCATATAAAACACGGCCAATTAAAATGTTAGACAGATTGTTTCTCAAATAAAGTAACTTTATACATTGATGATGTAATTAATTCATTGAGTGATGAAACATTGACATTTGTAAGAATATATTTCGATCTACTCGGATTATAGTACTTAATTAAGTATTGGGTAATCTAGTGTACACATTGGTAGGGGAGAGTGGGGAGAGTACGACACGTTTTCCGAATTTTATAATAGATGTTTATAATTCATATCTTACTTATCTGTAGTCACTACGAAGCACTACGCTAATGAAACGTATTCGTGTAAGGGTCAATACTTAATTAGAAAGAATGTTTCAAAAGACATAGTTTATAATTATGCTGTTTAAAAATATTAAAAAAATGTTTAAAATAAAAATAGGTACTTACTCATTTTTTCTACACTTTTCCCAATTTCCACCTTCTACAGCGACATATCAATGACAAAACCAACCCGTGTCAGCCCGCATGCTATAGGAATGTCATTGTGAGAACGCGTGGCGTGCGCGCCGCACTTATCTGACAACGTGATTGTTTTATTGACGCCTCTGCCGCTTGAATAATTATAGCTCATAACGAATGGGTAAATAACACACAATCGTGTTTATATTTTATGGTGCATACATTAGGGTACAGTGGCATTGAACAACAATTATAGTATTCAAGGAATTCAGCTTTGACGGAAATTTTAATGAGAACGTGAAAATGGAGGGAAATTCTTATAAGAGTTGCGAACACTCTAGAGGCTGTTTTTTTTAATAGGTAATACCTAGTTACACTTGGTTACGTTGTAACAGATCGTGTAAGCCTTTTCTTAAGATAAAGTTTACGAAAATCTTATAGATAGTATAGGAATGGATTATTGTATGTTGATTTACCTAAAAAAATATGTTTTATTAAAAGTTCTGAGAAAGAAAGAAAAAATTTTTTGTCCGTGAGACAACATTTTGAAATGATTCTCTTCTCTTTCTCTCTTCTTCTTTTTGATTGTTTTGTTTTCTAGACATTTATTTTTGGTAAAATCATCAAACTTTAAAGATTATCGGAAGATAAAATAAATTTTAATAAAACAAATTATTGGAGTATCAAATATCCCCCTTTTTTAAAGAGCCCTGGAATGTGAGCTATCTACTGTAATTATTAGAAACACAATCAATTTCAAGCATCACTCTTCATAAAACAACAGACAGACCTACGCAAACTATCATAATTAACGACACCAAATCCCCTAAGCCAAGTCAACAGGGAACTCATAGGCGTGTGTGTGTGAAGTGTGGACAACACACCCTAACATAAAATATATATTCATACATACCATTGTACCCTATAGTTGATACGTACCGAATACAAAGTTCCATTTTGTAACCCTACCCGGGGAGAAGGGGCAAAAAGTGAACACTTTTTTTAAAAAGCAATCGCTGCACGTGGTCGGGTTGTGGTCGAATGTTTTTTTTTCTTTTAACGAACGTATTACGTTGTGGAATTCTTCAGCAGTGTAGACGGTATCAGTTACTCTTTAGGGTTTGATGCGGGGGCTGAGGTTTGAACTGGGTTTTATTTAGCTATCAGGTTTTACTAGAGTAGGGATTATAGTATATTACATTGACAGTCAAGGCAGCCTGTCTAGATATTTACATAATTTATTCTTTGAATGTGGATTTATACAGATAAAAGAAAAAGACAAGAAATTAAACTGATTAAAACATTATTGATAATATAAATGAGAATGCAGATTCTATGACTTATAAGAATTTTCACCAGCAACATACTAGTCTTATAGGAAACAAAACAAATCGTGGAGTTCGTTTTTATTATATTTATATTTAATTTAGCTATGAGCTTAACACAGCCCTAATTTCATTTTAAGAAATGCATTTATAAAAATTTATCACTAGCCCAATCAAAACTTTATTTGTCCAAACACAATTCTTGGCATTAAGATCCTGAATATGAAATAAATTACTATCAGTAAAAATGTGGTAATAAACTGAAATGACCATAAAATTTGGGTGTTTAACTCATTTTATGGCAGTGTTTTAGAGGACGTCTTCATTAAGATTTTGTTAAATAAAATAACAAACGCATAATTTTTTATGCCTTACATGTCAATAAGTCCTCGATTATATTATTGATTAGAGTGCGAGTTATTGCGAAATAAACTCTACTTATGATATTTAACTTAGATGCCACCTTAATTCTTATCAATAATATAATTCTGATTGAACAAAATCCACTAGAAACTGATTTTATGAAAATCTAATCTAAATAATAGAAACGTAACTGTTAACGGATGATACAGCTAAGCTTTGGATATAAAATTATACCATTACAATATATTTATTTTACAAATTTACGACCAAAAAATTTACTAAATATTAAAACTATAGAAACTTAAACCTATTACTAGAAAAAAAATAAAAAAAATATAAATATATAATTGAATAACATTATAAGAAGCTACAACTTCACATTGTTTTCCCGAGAAAAATTTGCGGTTCTCGCTAAACCATTCGCACAATAAGTAAATCACATTTAGTTATCTTACCAAAGCTACTAAACAAACCAGATTGGGTCACTCTAATCTTTAAGGGCATTAACTTGTTATCGCGTTCGCAATACCCTTAAATGAGAAAACCCATTAGAGTACATCTTGTATGCAATTACGCACTTAAGCCTAACGGTGGACTCGTTTTTATTGATAAAAAAATACTTTTATCAACACTAAATAAATATTTAGTTTTATTAGCCATTTCATGTGCTTTTGCTTATTTTGTATATTTGCTTTTGCTCTACCCTTAAGTGATCTTTTAATGAGTTTAGTGTATAATTAAATTATTACAAAAAAAGTGCACAATTTATTTACATATTTTGTTTAAATACTAGGTATTAAGTATCTCTTTTCATTTCATATTTGTGATAGGTAATAAAATGTCAACCATTTTTACGCTATCCTCTTATAAAATGTTTTAAGTGCAACATGTCGCACTTCGTAGCGCGAAATTAATTCCACCTAATAATGTAAATAAGATTATGATAATGGTCATTCCATTCCGTTTCAGTACTATTTGTTTACCATTTTTAGAGTAATACGAAGGATATATCCATTACCCGATGGTAAAAGATGTAGAGAAAATTGGATATTTTAATTATATCTTCGTGATAAGTACCTACGTAATAAAAAATATACTTTATTTTTTATTAACGTGGTTTAATGAAATCATCATAATTTATACCCTTTAGAAACTTTGGAAAATATTTAATATCAAGACTACCAAGAGGTAACCTATAAGTTCAATAAAATTAATATAATTTTATTGAACTAATAGGTATACCTCTAACCTAATACGTGATGTAGATAGTTGCCTATATATAAAAAATCTTATAAGCGTTATTGGAAATTGTCTTACAATCAAAATAAAACTCTCCACGACACAGTGTACTAATTAATTAGCATTAAATTTTATGAATAATGAGAAACATCTGTATTTAATAATAATTATTAAAAATAAACTAGCATAGAAAGTTTCAAATATGTACTTATAATGAACAATCATTTCAAGCATTTTAATGTTTTTATTTGAAGGTTTATACCCTAGCCATTGTTAGATAAACATCATATCGAAAAGCACGACCTAAAAATCACATAAAATATACATCGCCCACACTTTATTGTTTTGTGCTGCATTCTCGAAATATCTTTCGTCTTAACAATATTAGAAACCAAACTATTATAATTCAAACATTATACAGTGGAATCCATGCCCATTAAGACAACTATTATCGGAAATTCTTGCGTTTTTAAAACATAAGTATCATCTTACAAAATTGTCATAGAACAAATAAATTTGCATATTTTATACGTCATATCCGGAAATCGGTCATGAGATATAATCTCACAGTTATTATAATAATCGGGTGTTTCTTGAAAAATGGTCTTTTATTCAAAGTGCCTACACACTTGTGTATCGATAACCATCTTGTAAAAAATATCTCCGTTTTTCTAGTAAACAGAAGCTTTTTGTATTTTAAATGGTTGAATCATCCGCATTCCAATCATTTGAAAGCTTTATTCATTAACTCGAGATCAACTAAAAATAAAGTAAACATATAAGTACTAAAAGACTTAAATTAATTAAATTTTTAATGACAAAACATTATAAACAAAGCTTTGTTAAACTACAGTCCACCGTAATATATTTTAAATGCAAATGTTTTATTTTAATTTTTTACATACCTACTTATTAAAACAACATGGTAAAAGTTGACATTTTAAAAGTTGTTACGAGACTGGGTAAAACCATGCAACAAACATTATTATTATTATGTGTGTGTTGGTTGTTATGTGTGTTGAAAAGGCAAGAAAACTACATAAAGAATGCAAAAAACAACATACCTTTTAATTATAGCAATCTTATATCTGATACGATAGTTTATACTAGAACATTTCCAATCACGGTTTACACCAATTTGTGCTACGCGGATGCTACGCCTGCGTAGCACTCGTAGATTAGTTTTTATTGATCAACTTTATACGTAATCATCAATTTGTTTTTCTTTTTTTAGTTATAAGTACTGTTTTATTATACTTGTTTTACTTGAACTGATTACGCTGACCAGATACCTATAAATAAATCCAGTTTATTACTGTCCCACGGCTGGGCACGGGCCACTTCTTGGAATGAGAAGGGCTAGGCTTTAGTCCACCACGCTGGCCTGGTGCGGGTTGGCGGACTACACACACCATCGAGGACTGTATGAGGCCTTATCAGGTGTGCAGGTTTCCTCACTACATTTTCCTTCACCGTTAATGCAAGTGATTATCAAATTGCGATCCGCACATAAATTTGAAAAGTCTGAGGTGCGCGCGATCCCACGTCATACCCTCCTGCATGGAAGGCAAGCGTTCAACCGCTAGGCTATCACTGCTTTTTAGATACCTATACCGTTAATTTTAGAAACGCAACATATTTCAATTTAGGCATTGATTCTTTTAAATAGATATAGGCGTTCTTAACGTGACAAAATTTCAAAAAGTTATTTGTTTTTATTCACAGAAATGCTAACTTAGTTCCACAATCTCAAAAAATATATGAGTAGGTACATGTGCAACCTGAAAACTAAAACACGTCACTATTACTTGTTATGTTCCTTGTTCGATTTATTTGCAGAGTAGCCCACGAATACTACGGACTCATAAGTCGTGAAGTAGGTATAACAAGGCAATCGATGCATGTTATTATTACATCTAACATTATTATAATTTAGCCGTCGCTCGCTCAACTGACCGGAGGAAATGATTTATCAGTGCTGTGTACGTGATTTGCGAGCGCGGGCGCAAGCGATTTAATCACAGGAAGCAACACCGGCGTGCCGTGATAAATCTGCACAGGAACTTATCTATCCGATGGCCAGCTGCAGCCCGTGATTCATAATGCTACGATAGTGCTGTTTATTTTGCTAGGAATCGCCTTAGGAGACGGCTAGTACAACTAGTATCGAACCTATGTGAGACATCGGCCCCTTTGTACGACTTATTTTACTGTAGACAAAGATTTATGACTAGAAACGTAATGTTAAATTAATTCAATAGCCAGTATCATTAGCTTTTCGTTGACACTGTGTCTCTAAATTTCCTTATATGGATTAGTTTACGCGGCATTCATTTACGCAAATGATTACGACATTTACAACCTGAGATAAGTAAGAAAACTGATCCATTCGTAGCTTTATCGGCCATTAAATCTAAAGCTACAAGTCATTATGCCGAAGAAAAAGAAAATATATCAAACTCATTTTAAAGAGAGTTCAATATCAGAGCAAGTTAGTCATCAATAAAGCTTTACGAGCACAATCTACTCTGTAACTATTCCAAGTCGCGGCACGTCAAAGCCTCTATTCGTAGAAGTTGTTCGTAAAAACCAGTCTGTAGGCGCGCGCTACCGCTCGCGTGCTGCGCGCGCGTCGCCCCGCTCCCGGCACACGCGCATACGCGCGCGCGACCCAGGCTCGCCTATATAAACCCCGCGCCCTTCCTGATTCAATCATTCCCTGCTGACGCATCGTGCGCCCATGACGCTCTGTCTTTTATCGTAGCTCTGTAAATACTTAGTCGTAACTTGTATAATCTAAGTTCGTAGTATAACACTAGTAAATAAATAAGTTAAAATGTGTTTGGCTAAGGATGACACGCAATCGCCGCAGAAGGAGGTCCCGTCACCTCGCTCGCCGTGGGCGAAGCTTCTAAGCCGTCGGGTAAGTTATCAGATTTAACCGTCTCAAACTTTTTCCCGTAAATTGTTCCTCCCTCAACTCGCAACTTTGTATCTAATAGCATGTGTACTTATTATGCTTTCTTTGTTTACAGAGCTGCAAGCCGCGGCTTCCCCGCAAGGTGACGACCTCTACGCGGGTTAATCTTAATAAGTGCTGGTCCAAGTTAGGAGAGTTAATCTCCAACTCGGGTCCCCGCACCGACCTACCATCGCAAAAGACTGCATACCCTGAAGAACCTGTACTTCTACCTTTCTCGGAATTCTTCTACCCTGTGGACCCGGTCAAACCGGTGCCGGTCGAAGAGAACGACAACGCTGAGAACCAGAACATCGCGAACAACCGCTTCGAGCTCATCAGCGGAGACTTGGAGACCAGCGACAACATGGCCAACGAAGTGAGAGAGATCTGCTACTCGGCCTCTAAACACTGCTTCGTATGTAAACTTTGTTACTAGTTACTTTACAAATCTTCGCTTCAGTTTCTTCTTTCGGTACTAAATGCAGTGAAAACAAAATCGCGTCTTCCATCAGTAGTTTTAAACGTGCTCGGTTAGCACAAATCCAAGGTCTTCCATTAGACTTAGTGATGTGATCGGTGCAGCGCCTCTGTCTTTGTGATTTAGCGAGTAATGTTTGTGATCTCTAGTAGATAAGAGCTGGGCGTTGTGCCATCGTTTAAATTAGTGTTGTAACAGTAAATTGTCACAAGTTTTGGTAGACAGCTTTAATGAACTGCACTGTATAATTAATCATTGCACCATTCTCCGGCTATCACCTAAACTAATGCGTAATAATTCTGCTTTGTTTTTCTTTCTAAATCCAATGTCTTCCATTATTGTTAAGTTTTTGCCTGTGATATCAGAGTTTATATGACGATTAAAAGCTTTAACTAAATACAAGTAAAGTTTATTAGATTTTAAGAAAAGTTCATTAGTGCTTAAGTTTAGGTTACGTTCGCTAAGTGTTCTTATACATCACTTAATGTGTAGGTAACTTTAGATTATTTTTCATGTGATATTTGTAACACTAAGTGGACTTTATTAGGTACGAAACATATTGATATGAATATAACATATCAGTAACAAAAAGCTTTAATAGTTCGTAAGACTTTAAGTTTAAGTAATATCATTGTGAACTTCCCTTTTTCTTTGATTGTGTAATTTTTATATAATTTTGTTTTCTAAATTTTTTTGTCAATTATAAGTTTCGCAGAAGTGGGCCGAACGTGCCAATCTTAATTAATGTAGTTTAAGTTACAACTTAAGTTTTAGTTAAGTTACTTACTTTTCTAATGTTTTGATGAATTCTTCCATTTGTGTCAATTGTTTAAGGTGACTTTTTTTTTCTATTATTAATACTCTTTTGTCAATAAGATTATGTTAAGATAAGTTAGTTGAGCACTCGTATCGTAGACTGATATTGTTAAGAATTCAAGACTTTCGTTTGATCTCCGATTCTTAATAAACATTAATGTACCTATAACTTAAACTTGATTTTATTTTTATCGCCCTATAACCGTTAACTGGCCATTCAATATACATCATAAAGTAATGTTTTATATCCGTATAATTACGTGTGAAACAATTATATTATCCAAATTATAATAGCAGATATAAAATTTAATATAAACATATTTGAGCAACAGTAGGTACACATTTCCTTGAAATGGGAAATAAATAAGGTAATTACAGTACATTAGTAGTTCACGTGTCAATTGCGCGGGAAAGTAAGTTATTTCCCGCGCTTTGAAACACACAATAACAAAGGGAAATTCCAATACCGAGACACCAAACGCACTATCTCTTCGTTTTTATTGTTGTTTCCATCGTAGAATGCTTCAAAGTACAGTCGGCTGATTCACGTAACTAAAGAAGTGCAGTTGCCGCGCAGTTGCAGTTAAATTTTGATCAAAACAACATATTTGGTAGGTATCGTCTTAGCTTCAGTGAGATACGCGATCACGACACGCGTCAAGTTCGAGCGCCAGGAGCGCCACTATAATATGATCGGCGCGTCATAAAATTACGTGAATTAGTCCTCTGTTCAGAGCAAACATCTAAGTGACATAGGTAAGGACAGAATAAACGCAAAAAAAAAAAAAAACACCAACATATTTTTATTTCTAACGCATGTCTCTTGCTTGCATGGTTCTGGTACCTGGCGAGACCAGAAGGCAATAATTATTTTTTAAGATATAACACGGCTAAGGACGCCCCCATAGTGGGACTTGGACCTCGGCATAGAACATTGCTGGGGAAAGGAGGTGGCATCACCAACCTCCCCTGCACGCGGTACCCCTGCTGAATGACGATCGAGGCTCTGACGAAACACTCACCAAGACGCACTGGTCAGGCTGCTAAGGCTAAACCCTCTTTGAAATAAATTTGCCAAACAACCACGGCCCTCAGTCCCCAGCAGCCCCGCTATTCCATGTGCTGGCAGCGCCTCTGGGTACGGTGTGGCAAAGGGTGCTAAGAATCCCTGGATGATGCAGCTGCCGCAACCAATTGCCATCGCGGGTCGAACCTGGATGAGACTAGCGCGGAAACGTGGAGTCTGGCACAGTCAAAGAGAAGCCTATGCCTAGCAGTGGGTGCAGTCGGGCTGTTGATGATGAGATTTCTCATACATTTCCACAAATAAAAAAAAATGTATTTGTCAAAAAAAAAAGGTATTTTTTTTGGAGACTTCAGTTCTCCTCGGTGACTATGCCAGCTTCATATGTTAAATCTTCTACATTAAATAACATAGCTTAAAATATACTTAAATTAATAATATGACAAAGATAAAATACCTATACTAATTCTAAAAGTTTTAAAAGGTTGTCTATAAGAAATCGAAGAATGCGATACGTCCGCTCATTGTACAATCTTAAAATGATTAATTGTAATTATTATGTTGATTGCTCCTTTTTATCAGGTGTAAAATAAAGAGTATTTCTATTCTATTCTAATAAGCTCTTTTTAAAAATGTATGTTTCATAAATATATACCTACATTGCAATAGATAGAGAGAAGTTGGCTGAGAAGTATTATAATTCCTCCAATATAAATCTCGATGTCAATGTAATTGAAAGTAATCTTTCTCTAATATATATTTAATGCATTCTACCAATACGTTGTACAAATCGTCTACATTAGAAAGACATGTATTACAAAACGGTGATGGTCTTCACTGCCTATTAAATGTAAAATCCTATTTGTTGGTAACATTTGAAAAGGATCATATAATTTGCTGCTAAACTTCATAAGGCAATAACATGCACTCTAGTGCCTACATGCAACTCGATACGAGCAGCGACCCGTATCAACAGGTTGCGACAAGTTGTGAAGTCAACGCCTACGAGAAATATACCTGCTAGTATCAATAAAAAAAGAATTGTAGCAATTTGCGACGCAAATTAATAGTATTAATAGTCTTGATCCAATTAAGGTAAGAAAACTTGTATTAAAGACGCTCTTTAATGTAAACTGTCCCTCATTTGGATTAAATTCTAGGCTTCTATAAATATTGATATTAAATAATCGGTAGGTATCCCTTGACTTGCCCCGACTCCAACTAGAAAAAGAGCTGTAACTTTTAGACAGCTGAACAAATTTTCATGAAACGTAGCTAAGATGATGCCTGTTTAAATTTGTTTTCAATTTATAAAATCGGTCCCTTTTGGGGCTACAATGCCACAGACAGATAAGTACTCTGATACACAGATCCACAGATCGATAGATACACACTACAAATTTATAACAGCGCTCTTTTTTTGTCGGGAGTTAAAAGGGCACTGCCTATCCTAATAAATTAAGTATTAATTAATTAAATCGTTTGATATGTATGTTTAGGGAGAAAGTAGATACTATATTCCCAACTACTGTTTTGTACAGTATCAACAAGGAGAAAACTAAGTAATGTTAATATTATTCACTACAATTCCTGTACCAAACTAAATTAAACTTAATTAATTGTGACAGTTTCTTGCATAAAAGCACCATTGTACGCCTGGTTTACATTCCACAATATAGAGCAGATTTTATTTATATCCGTATCAAAACTTGATGGCACGGTTGGCTTTCTGCGCTACGTTCCGCGGGTTCGATCCCCGCCCGAAATAAATGTTTGTATTGCCTACAGATAGTTGTTCTGGGTCTGGGTGGCTTGTGCATGTGACGTGTGTATTTGTAAGCTATACCCATGACACAGGACAAATACAAGTTTGGAGAAAAAGAAAAAAAGCAATTGCGGCCTACCGTACATAAATATATAGACAGCCTAATTATTTAAAACATAAAATTTTAATACAAATACAAGACTGGGCACCTAGGCGTCAAAGTACCAGTGGCGAAGAGTCCATACAACCCGATTCCCATCGGCTTCCCTTTAGGAATTGATTAGTGCATAGACCAACGTAATATCGCTTGTTATTCAGTTAGGTCGAGCTCTTCCTGACATGACTACTTATAGATTACATGAGACGGTATGGATTTTTGTCTTGCAGCATTAATTGCAGCAATTTTTAGAGGGCATTTTTGGGACGGCTTCCCCTTTTAAAACTGTCACCCTTCGCCACTGCAAAGTACTACTCCTCATCGCTGTCAATTGGTAGCGTGCCCAGAAGACTGGTAGCATTGCCACGTTGAATGGCAATGATTATTGTTTGACCAAAGAATAGTTCACCACAAGCTAGTGTATCAAAATAATTGTGTGATAGTTGTAGATGTTTCAATCACTGTACTATTCCACTAAACCTTAGTAATAAGGAACCTGCTGTTTTAAACGAGCGCTAATCCCGCCGACAAACTGTTACGCAGTTTGGTGGGTTTAAAACATTGTAGCAAGAGTTTGTTCCGAATAAATGATATTTTTTTTTTTTTTTTTTTTACTTGCCCTCAGGTCACGCGTAGCGTCGACCAACCGTTTTGCAATATCTCTATTATTTTTCTACATCCCACCGTATAGTCTGTTTTTTTATTTTTCAGTAGGTACTACGTCTACGTATTCTATTTACTTTCATATTACACATGTCGGTCTTAATAAAGTTAAGATTTTTCTAGGCTTCGAGATTCGAAGAATAAGAAGAAGATTTCGATCCGAAAAAGAACCAGACTTACTAACCTTGCCATAGAACGAGCATAGTACTTACTACTTCCATGTAACTTGCAGATTCAACAGTGGGTTAAACATGGCCGTTGAAGGATCAATGACACTTGGAGTAGAGGACTCCTTGAGTGGGGGAACCAGCAAATATTACTTAAAGTATTAATTTCTAACAAAATTAATATTATCTACTAATATAGTCATAAGTCAATACTAACAATTAACATGGATGTGAAATCTGAAATAAATAAAATTAATTGATTATTTAATGGCGATAACTACTTATATTAATTACCCATTATTAAAATTGCTAGAGCAGAATAAAGTTCCTCTTATCTCAGACTCAGACTGACTTATTACCCATAGCCCATACACATTACTCGTACACATAAAAAACAATGACTGTCATCAAATTTTACTATGTTTTATCATGTTATTTAAAAGCCCATTTACTTATCTTATACAAGACAGATTTATTTTATAGGTATACTTACGCATTCTTATTAATACTTAATTACCTAATATAAGATAAGAAAGGATAGAGTATTGTGTAAATTCTATTAAACCAACCCGATCGCTCAGCGTAGATTTATTTTTAAAGTTGGTGTCGAAGAAGTCTGTAGGCAGAAACTTCATATGTGCTACGATCTTTACATAATCCTGTAACATTTTCCAAATTATTGTACTTATTTTTATAACCCTCGACAAAAAAGAGGGGTGTTATAAGTTTGTATTTTTAGTGTGTATCTGTGGATCTGTGTATCGTAGCTCCAAAACGGATATACTGATTTCAATGCA
This sequence comes from Allophyes oxyacanthae, assembly GCA_932294325.1. NCBI lineage: Eukaryota > Metazoa > Arthropoda > Insecta > Lepidoptera > Noctuidae > Allophyes > Allophyes oxyacanthae. The sequence goes on from OW028625.1 coordinate 4,937,306, forward strand.
GTTTTTTAAAATTAAAAGCTAGTTTAATAGGGTATCATATTAGCTATGTTTCATCATTTTTGAAGGACATCACCAATAAGATCAGTCGGCCGTCATTTTAACCGCAAACGAAGATGAAATCCAAATTCACACATAAATTATTCAATGCACCCTAAGTATTATAATGTTTGAATAAAACCTGTTGAAAAGTTTGTAATAATGTTATTTTAAATACAGAGGGTGCCGAAATAGTATTTAGCTGGGGTGAGATTGCTCAATGAGAAAGGTCATGACCTGTGCTGAGAACGGACTCGTGGCAGACTTGTAAAGGATACAATGAAGCTTATTAATAGGTACATACTTACGCATTGTTGGTTTTCTCTATGGGGTGTTTTTTCTTTAAGTCCACAAATCTGCAAAGTATACTGACACGAACCCATTAAAAACTAAAATAAATTGAGCCCTTTACTTTCCCACTGCTGGATACGGGCTTCTTCTCAGAATTCAAGGGTTAGGTCTTTAGTCCACCACGCTGCCTAGTGCGGGTTGGTGAACTGCACTCACCGAACTCTCTCAGGTGTGCAACCTTCAATGTTTTCCTTCACCGTTACCGCAAGTGATATTCAAATACTGATCCGCACATGATTTTGAAAAGTCAGAGATGCGGGCCGGCTTCGAACTCAAACCCTCCTGCACAGAACGCAAGCGTTCCACCGCTATGACCCATTACGTATTAAATAAATACATATTGATATTGTCATTCTCAAAGCTCTCTTTTGTGGTCCCAGCAAAGAAAATTCCACCCCAATCAACATCATCATCATTGACAGCCCGATTCTACCCACTGCTAAGTATAGGCCTCCTCCTTTTCATGCCATGTTTCCCTGGTCTGTGCTAATCGCATCCAGGGGGCGACTCGGTAGAACAAAACTACGTAATATTTAATACCATTTTGCGATCACCAATCCGTTAGCAAAACGTTGTGTTGCGACTCACAACACTACGTTAACACAACATTTTTTGTGGGCTGTAGACTCACAAGTTGTGAGTCTACAGCCCACAAAAAAAATATAGTATACTTGCAGAATTTTTTTTCTGAGTGCCACGGTTATCGGTTTCATCTAGTTCCAAATTAATGAAAAATCTTACATCTGTAAAACGTATAAAGAACGACAACTTTTACCACACAAATCAGTAAGTATGTTTACATAGATATGTTACAGTTACAATTAATTTGTTTACTTAATGCGCCCTCGCCGCTCTGCATCGGTTAATGGCGGCGCGGCGTTAATTTAAGCGCTTTCCATCTTTAACCTCGATTCGGGTATCAGACACACGCTGCACCATTATTTTGGTATTGCACAGTGTGATCTTTACCGCTCATTAGCTGTAATACCTTTTTTATGTAACTAGAGGTAGCCTCGTGGCTATGTTCGTTTTAAAAAGGTAAAGATAAAACTCAGTACCTACACAGTATAAAAATCTTCGAATTAATAAATAACACATAAATGTGGGTGCAAGTTTTTTATGCAATTGTGCTGTAATAGCTGAACGGTACCTACTGCATATAACACATACGAAGAATATAGAATAGGATAGATCTTTATTTCATGTAAACCATATAGGTACAAGCACTTATATAATTATGTCGTTATATCTTCATGTGGATTTAAAAAAATATGATAATGTGGCCTAAGATATTCTTAGCATGCCCAATGCTCCATATAAGGAATTACCACATTAATTATCCGCAATAATAAATTATCATTTTGTTGATCTTAGGAAACGTCTAGTAAAGTTTCATGCATCGTATTCTCAGGTGTTACAGGACTTCTTTATGCATTTGGAAAATTCAATCCACCTAGAGACTGTTCGGCAGTAATCAAATTAAAGTCGACCCTGCCGGTCAGAAGCGCCCAAACGTTGATCCTTGTCCTCATTACAAACCACCTACGCGTCCACAACCCCGTCCTCCTAAGAGTGACTAAACTTAACCCGAAATAAAATAAAAAATATAAAATAAGGTCAGAGAATATCCATTATCTTTTTTAATTTTTCAAGTCTCCACATATTCGGACAAACGAACACACAAACGTATTCGGAAGCTTTGTTTTATAATGGTTAGTTACAGACGGAACTTTTGGCCGCGCGGTAATTGGGTAAAACAATTGATTATGCGCTTCGGACAACTGCGCTAACAAACCCTTAACTATCAACATGATATCCGTATCGATATTCCATATCCGCTATCAATGATCTTAATGAGGGTTTAAATTACAATACTTTTAATCGAACATTTCTTTAATTCATTTTCTCGTTTACTCTTCTCCGAATGACAATTATTCCCGATGAAAATAGCTTTAAAATATCAGTATTATTTTAAAATATAAATTATTATAGGTAAGAAAATAAAATGCGTTTTCTTTTTCACCATTCCGTTATCCATTAATAAAAATAAATAATTATAATAACTTTAAAAGTTTTTTGTCATTAAATCTTAAGTGGCATTTTTAGCAGAACATTTAAGAAATAAATTGATTCTGCTTGCTAATTATTACAAATTATGTTTCTCGTAAAACACTCGGTAAAACTTGATATCCCTTTAACTTGCACGTAAAATGTTTTTTCGATTGCATTCATAATGTTACCCAGGTCTCCGTTCCAGTATATTAAAATATATGGATAATAATTATCGTAAATAACTACAATAATAATTATTATGTTACAATACAATGCACCATATTCTTTCTTATCTTTTTATAAAACGTTGCCCCACACCAGGATTTGTAGGTGAATTAAGAGGGAAATCATTATCCTATTCTTAGTTTTATTCACATTAAATTACATTCTCACAGTTACCAAAATATTGTAGTCAACTTTTGTATTGTAATTGTTGTGTGTAGGTATGTATCAAGATTGTAATCCATTATTTTGAAAGTCTTTCTATGGAGTTTCTTGCCGGTTCTTCTCCATAGACCGGACCGGACCTACTATTGGGAACCGCGCGCCTAGTCTCGACATTTCATAAGTGCCTGTATCTGGAATTAATGTCAGTTTAACACAATAGCAGCTTATACATAACTCATTTACCATTTCTTATAGTGTCATTTTTCATACAGTTTGTGTAAGTATTGGTAACCACACAGACCAAGTTACGGGGGGTCACCAGTATCCTCCATCACGTATTCCATAAAAACCAAGACCTACGTGTCAAGAAATAGTTCAGAATACGTGACATTTGCCATAGACGAGGGATGTCCATTTAGTTCACAAAGACGGGCCAGCGTTTAAGGATGATAAATTGGTCGCCATTCTGTCCGCGATTCGTTCCGAGTTGGCGCGGGCGCAGACAAAAGTACGACACCTTCGTAGGGAGACAGGGGTTGTAAAACTTACAGGTACAGCAATTGAAACTGAACATGTAATATTGATATATTAACGTAATTATGGTTCATAAACCTTTAAAAATGCGGCATGTTTTTCTACAAATAACGATCAATAAGTTATTGGAGATGTAAACCACGAATTCTCTACGTAAAAGAGAACGTTTAAAAACCGACAGAATACAAAAAATAATATAAATCCGCAATAGTTAACTGAAACGAACTTGTCATAAACACAGAGTTGCGAAAGTTACAATAAATCTTTTATCAACAATCATATTTCTTACTACTTATAGTATGATTATGTATATATAATTAAATATATATTTATTTATGTATAATAGTGTATATATAATACGTAGTGTATATTATGTGAAAATTTATGTATAAATAGTTATTAGTAACTATGCATGAATTACTTGTTTTAGTATAATTATCTTGTCCGTGCACCTACCATACTTTCTTCTCTGCATCACCCTTAGGTTGACTGGTAGAAAATGCCTACGGCATTAAGTCCGCCTCTGTACTTAGTGCATAAAGTATAAATAAATATCGTAAAGTTCTGACTATGAATTCCAAAATAGTACCATAATGACAGACTTTATCCACATGCAACTCCAAGCAAACTTATTTTCAGTCCGTTTCATTTTTCTTATCTAAATATTGCATGCACGGTGACTGTAAGGTTTCGGCGCCATTATTGTGTTTACTTTACAATTTGTTAACATGAGTATAGGTAAAGTAGTGTATGAAATGCATATCAATAGGTATTAAAACACTCGTGTTTTAATACTCCATATTATGCAACAGTTTCATAAACTACTATTTATATTAAAACCAAAGGAAAACCATACTACAAAATTGTTTACAACCCCTGCATACCGTCAAAGGTTTTATAGCACGCAGGATACAGTAATAGGGCACCGTGAAATCGCGGGCGGAACGAATCGCTGAAAAATTTCGGTTTTTCGGTTATTTCTTAGAGATTTGTACGGGCTTTCTTCGTCGATTCGACACACTGAACGGGTGTCAGTATCGCAAACACATGTCTTTTGATTCAGCGTTTGTATTGCATTCAGAGATGTGTCACGGCTTTTGGATTTTCGCGCGATTTCACGGATCGCTATCCGTTACATTGATGTTGACTTACCTTCCGTCACAGCTGCTAGTTATGAATCTTGACATTAGCACTGTACAGCATTCTGTAATCCTTACAATATATATTTTTTCGAGACAGGTCATTAATCCTTAGTCATATGAAACTGCCCCAATTTTTTTTTAGACCCAATAGCATTTATTTACTTACATGTATGTGCCAGTCCTATTTTACAAAGTATGTAATACAGGTACGGGTACGGCTGCATATTAAGCTATATATATCCAGTATGAGCTGACCTTGCATTGTATAGTCTTTCTGTACAATAAAGTGGTCAGCTTATACTGAAAACGTATAATATATAGCTTGTTATGAAGCCGTGTGTAGTATATGGGTCATAGGTACTTTATGACCGTTCACTGTAGGTCCATGATCAGCGGGTCTACCGCATAACTAAAATGTTAATGAATATCGACTCTGGTAATAAACTTCAATACGATCGTGAGAGACTAAACTTGAGCTACCTTGTAAGAAAATTACCGATCATGAAGTTATGAGTATTTACTTCATGATGATTGGTATTTTTTTATAAGGTAGCTCGAAGTTTAGCCTCTTACGGTTGTATTGAAGTTCCATACCACCACCACCACCACCAGAGTCATTACCATTTACCATTCACTACCATTTTAGTTACGCGGTAGACCCGCAGTAGTGAAACTTTACGGGCTGAGACGCTATAAAATTGCTAAGTTCTGCTATCTAAGATGCTAATGAATATTTAGATGTAAATCGCAACTCTTAGAAGCGTATCCTTAATTCCTTATACATAATTATTTCTCATATTGCAAGACATTATAGATACTGCCGATAGCCTCATAATAGGTACATAAGATTAATATTATGATTATAACTTTTATCTGTTGCATATTTAGCCTTTGTAGGATTTCCGCGTCTTTGTCGGAATAATATTTCTTTTTTGTTTAATTATTTTTTTATAATCTTTAATAGATTTAACACGTCGGGTTTTTTTATAGTCGGCGATTCCTATCTGAATACCTACTTTTAGGAAGAAATCGCCGAACCAAAAATAGCCAACAGTAAGTAACTGCTTCCAGACTTTCCCTTGTAGAAAAAAACATTCTTAAATACGTATACATATGAGAAAGGCATGTACATGGTTGCGATTAGCCCAGGAGCGGGTAATTTTACAAAAACAAAAGATAAACTTGGTAGTCAAAAAACAACCACACCCGCTAATAATTAAAACGTCACCCAATTTAAAGATATTAATATTTTTTGGTATGTGAGATTTATGTCTGTAAACTGTATCCACGATACAGGAGCAATCCTAGAGTCCCATAATAATTGATTATTTAAAAAAGTAAAAAATCTAGTCATGTTTGTTATCGCTTATAATATCTGTTTCTGTCTAGATAAATCTCAGAAGCAAACTAACGTATTTAATTTCCCGAGGAAGGTTTCAGTGTATCTATTTTTTAGAATCAATTGTCAGACCTTAGTTATCTTCAAAACTGAACACAAAGAAGATGTCCAGGAATCATTAATCTATTTCTTGTATCAGAAACAGAAAAAATGCATCTAAAGTAAATCCTACCTTCAGCGGAGCTCAATATTACATAAGCTCGTCTGTTACAAAGATAAGCCACATAAGGATCAAAATGTTCATGTGTGGCGCAAGCGCAGCTATTTGTGACCACTGTATGAGGATCGCCGCCTCTTTGTCGGCGCGTTTGTGACATCCCGACACAGATAGCTAGTTATTTAGAGCGGTATTGTAAGGTCGGGAAAAAAGAAGCTTAGATTTGAAAGTTTGGTGTTGTCATCATGACGATTTTTTTTTAGATAATACCAAGGGCTTTCCTGAGACCTTTGCCATGGCTAATAAATAAACAGAATAAAACATACAAAAGGTTGTCACTTTTCAGCTAATTATGCCAAAAAAGACATTATGGAAAATATGTAGAAACCAGATTTGTCAATTTTATGAATTATAGCGTTAACGTTAAACGTTGTTCTTATGATTAAGCTAAGTATAAAATATGCAACGTTTCTGCTTTGCGGATGATTAATTAAAAAATTATCGAGCCCATTAGTGTCCCACTGCTGGGCACAGGCCTCTTCTCTAATGAGAAAATAATCATATTATATTAGTATGAACAATTAGAAATAAAAAAATTGTTGCGTATTTTAAAAGTATAAATAAAATGTAGTCATAATTTCTTATTACTACTTTTCTTGCTACCACTCCACTATATGCAACTAATTCAGAGCACTTAAACAGAATCAAAATGAGACCAAATATCCATTCAGAATCACGAACCTGTGAAAACAGATACCGCCACTTGCCTTGTTAAAATTCACAGCCCGACACAATTCCTTTAGAAACAACCTCTAAAACAAATAATTCTTGCGTGAAATTCGTATAATGTTGTTGGTAAAATTCTTGAAAAACAAACATTTCACACCCAGAAAATCAACAACCATTCCATTCTAATCTCTCTTACAACGCAGTAAAGTTCAAGGTTTTTGAATTTGGAGTTTGGCAACGGCGTAGATAAGTTTGTTTTACAGTTCACGCTTCAATATTCCAACAAGGGAAGCACAGCCGAAGTGGTGTATTTAACAGCTCTAACTTCAAGGTTTGAGGGTGCGAATGAGTTTCACGGGGTTTTGGTTAACTGCTAATATTGATTCATGGTCAAGGCGTGAATCTGGCAAAGGAAACCGGTGGTTATCGGAATAATTCGGTCTATACAACTTTTACTTTGTTTAGGGATAAACAAGATTACATAAACCTCGATGGTATGTTATTTTTATTATAAGTCTGTTCAACAATAGGTACAGTGTTAAATAAATCTCCTAATCGAACCAACGAGGTATTCCACGAAGAGCACCGATTTGAATAGCACCAAAGCTATTCCACGAACAGCTGCACCAATCACAATTTTGGTTTGTTCCTATTCAAATAACTTTTTAATACAAATGTATTCATGACATATAATTTAGCGAATCTCACAATTCTCAATACAAGAATTCGAAACAAATACAACAAAAATTTGGAAGTAACGCAATCCAGTAATGCTTTCTTCTAGAAATCATATTGTCTTGTATTCTTCGTATGCGTAACTATCCATTACTGTATTCATGAACGCGTCATGCTTGCGCTTTTCTTTATAATCTTTATAACAACTTAAATTCCATAGTGTGTTGTAGGCATATACGTAATATACTACTAAGTACCGTTGTAGGTGATTACTTCTCGTCAAAACTGATCGTTACCTTCATCAGGATGATAGCTGATGATGACTGATTAGTCTGCCAAACATTATTAATTTATTCCCATTATCCATCAAGGAGCATTAAACTATTTCAAACAAAGTGTGTAAACAATTCAGTGCGCAACAAAGACAAAAACAGAGAAGTGCCAAAGCCCTTGGAATCAACTAAAACCATTTAGCACTCCACAATTGCTATTAAAAAAGCGTCGCTTCCAGCGCTTTTCAAGTGGTTCCCATTGTAGACAATGGGTGCTCCTGCTATTAACACGAATCTCGCATTAGCACCAAAGAGTCTTTTTCGCAACACTAGTGCTACAGGAAGTGATTACTGCACATAATTAGGTGCGTTGTGTAACACTTAGGTGCTTCCGATTCATGAGTGGGGTGTCTATCAGTTCGCAGGAAACAGGAATATCGCAGATGTCGACATGAAAACGTGAACCAGATCGTGTGGAGATTCATATTAGAATGTTTAACTTCTTTTCTATTACGGTGAGTGAAAATAATCAATGCTAGAACTTCAAAAAGTATTTATCTACAAATATTTATAGGTGCGTAGATTTTTCGGTGACTATTTATGAATACCCCCAACCCTTACTGTCCAACAGTTGGTAAACATTTCCTAATAACTTTCTCCAATTTTTTTCCGTTTCTAGATTTCTCCCCTACAAGCCACGTGCCAAATTCTTTCATTTCTAATCCAATTTAAAGAATATCTACAAAAAGAAAGAAAGAAAATATAATTATTCAACACAGGAAACAATAATTTATAAGTAAAATTGGTATTACAAAAACTTTAATATGAACTGGTCGCAGGTTTGTCAAAAAAGCTAGCTCAGCATTAATAGTTCTGCGCGTTGAGTAGTAACTATCTATTATCTCCAGTCTCAAATCGAACCCAAATCCTTGGCCACACGACAGACGACCCAGGCGCCTAAGCTGCAATATTTGACGCAATCAGCGAGAGGAAATGTGGCGACAACACGAGCCCATTAGCCCCCAACACAAATCAGGAACACGTGACACAACACGTAAAAACCATAAACCTATGAATTCCAAGTTTCTTCTTCCTTTTTGTAACCTTTTGCATTCTTTTTTGTAACTTTGCAGTATTTTTTTAATAGCAACAAGTGGTATTTTTATCTGCACCTTGCACGTGTGTAACGGCGGCAATTTTGTGCGGTTTTAAATTACTCCGCATTCCAATTTTTTTACCGGAAACCGCGGATTTTCGTGCGTCCAAGAAAAAAGTGGCGAAATTTTTAGAACTGTTGCAGTCGTAATTGCAGTTTTTGATAAGTAGGTCTGGGATGACATCCTGTTTATTTTTTCTGAACAACTTTATTATTTTTTATTGTTATGTATGTCTTTCGGGTTTTGCAATCAAGATGAATGATATTTACTTCCCATCATCATCACAAATATTTCGTCGAAATATATCCCTTTCTGTATGGCAAACTGGGGGTGGTATTCCGCCTTGCCTGGCCAGTTGTAGCCTATATTTTTCAGCGCTTTGAAATGTGCCATATTAGTCGGCTAATCTGCTATGATATGAATTAAAATGACTAGATATCATTGTCAGATTTGTGCTCCATGGATTTGTTCAAATGTCCACCCACTAAGTATGCACTTTTACGCCACACTTTTCTGTTTTGCGTCAATCTTGTTCAGTTTCCGCGGTGTCATCGGCGCAGTGGCCAAGCGATTAGCTTCCTGCGCTACGTGCCGTGGGTTCGATCCCTGCACGGAACAAATATTTGTACGATCTACAGATAGTTGTTTCGGGTCTGGGTGTATGTGCATGTGACATGTATGTTTGTAAACTGTACCCTCGAGACAGGAGAAATCCCAGTGAGGTGCAAAGTTATTAAAAAAAAAGGAAGAATTACCAGTTCGTTTTGGGAAACTAAACAATTTGTCCAATACATAATATTCACACCTTCACAAATAGATTACAACCATCAGAAATACAACCATCATCTTCTTACCAAGTCGTTAACAATGTAGGTATAGTCCCAGCTCCGAAGTTGGCCACAAGGACTGCGCTGTCAGTAGCATCTATCCAACCATCATGATAAGACCATAAATAAATTGGCATGTTCTAATGTAATTCGAAGATTGCACATAATAGGCAGGTGCAAACTCTACCTATAACTGAGACGTCCGATAAAAACCGTGGCTACTTATCTCCAACAAAACGTGGCCATTCTAAAAGATATATACATAGAAAAAAATCGCCAAAGAAACCCCAAAAACTCACGTATACTGCAAACGGTTTTTTCACAAAAAACTATTTTATCTAAGATTCGGTAACTTAATACTTATCGACTGACCGAAAAAAGGAAAAAAACTAAAAAAAGTTTAATTGTTCTCGCAAAAATTTGGTCGAAATCCTGGCTTCGGGCACAGGAAATGACAGGGCGGCAAAAAGCTCAATAGAAGCCTTCGAAATGTCTTCGATTTGATGGATCGCCGTAACACAATCATTTTACGAGAGAACTTAGAAGAGCCTTAAAGTGCCCCTTAAAAATCAAGAGATATTCTTCACTTTTATTGGTGTGGTAAACATGCATTATCCCTACTAACCACATCCTGAATTCAACCCTACAAACATAACACAAAGTTCAAATTCAAACGACATATCACAAATACTTAAAGCATTTCATCAGAACGCCTCTTCACAAGTACACAACCTTTTATCAATCAAATTCAAGCCCTATCTCTTAGATCTCAAGGTTGAGTTTTCTTTTGCTTTTTTAAGTTATTGTGGCTGTACTGTTAAAGTAACAATGCATTCTGAACACGTGTTAGATGGCCACTAGAGGCAGTCGAGCTTGTTTGCGTGTATCTAAGCGATAATGGGACGTCGTTATCGCAAGCAAAGACGGATGCTACCGACATACAATAGGAGTGACCTAAGGATAAACTGCTTATTATAATAGCTTTCTTTATTGCTTATACAGTGTGTACTGGCTGCGCCCGCGACTCCGTCCGTGTGGACAAGGGATGCTGAGATTTTTGGAAAAAAATAATAGCCCATTTCGTTCCTCATGATGCACACAATTATTTTGGCAAATTTCATCAAAATCTTTTCAGCGTTTTAGTCGTAAAAAGATAACAAACAGACTGAAAGAGTTACAATATATAGTTATAATATTAGTAAACACTTTATGGCATAATAATCCACTTTCTAATCTTCTGTCGAGATGGCACGAGTTATCACATAAGAATTGCTCATGCACATTGCCGTAGTGGAAAGATTAGCCAGTCAGCTATGGTGGTATCGAGGCTGACTGGCCAGGGTGCGCCAGACGATCTGAGGTTTTGTCACTCGTGGAAGCTCTTTCCTTGCACCCCAGTGCATAAAAACCTTTAACTGCGCTTTTTGGACTGCTGACCGCTGGACCATGGGGCCTACCGTGTAACTAAAATGGTAATAAGCTTCAATTCTATGTTGAGAGACTAAACTTCTAGCTACCTAAATTTTTTTTTACCGATCATGAAGTTAGTTCTCCTATCATCATGATCGGTAATTTTTTTTATAAGGTAGCTCAAAGTTTTTTCTCTCACGTACTTATTGAAGTTTATTACTCTCGCAGCCCTTAGCACAACATTGTACCAATCAAGATTATAATCTATTATTTTTAAAGAGTTTCCATGGAGTTTCTTGCCGGTTCTTCTCTATAATAATAATAATTTCAAGACCCTAAATATGAGATTATTCAAAAATAAATCATATGAATGGTTGTGTAGTCATAGTTTTTATAGTCTCAAGGACTTCTGTGATAATACATGTTAATTATTATTGTGAAAATTTGTACGCTTATAACTGTTAAGCAAAAACGTGTATGCTCTTGTTATTTTGTATTTTACCATCTTTTATACCATGTTTTTAAGCAAATAAATATTCTATTCTATTCTATAGGACCTACTATTTCGAACCGTACACATACAGTCTCGACATTTCATAAGTGCCTGTATCTGTGTGTGAACCAGAGTTTACATGAAATAAAGATCTATTCTATTTTATTACCACAGTCGATGCTGATTACCATCTTGGTTACGTGGTAGACCCGCAGAGTCGGTGACTGCAGCGCTTGTCTTCTCTCACGAGTGACGTCAACACTGACAGCTTGCCTTAAAATTAGGGCATAATACATACAGTCATGGAAAATGACAATACATATTTTTATTTTTTTTATTCTTTGCCCCTCACTAGGATTTCTCCTGTATCGAGGGTACAGTTTACAAACATACACCTCACATGTACACACACCCAGACCCGAAACAATTATCTGTAGATCATACAAATATTTGATCCGTGCGGGGATTGAACCCGCGGCACGTAGCGCAGAAAGCTAATAGCTTAGCTACTGCGCCAACCGTGTCGTCAAACACACATAAACCATAATAAAAATTATACATAATACGAGTACCTATACCTATTATATTAACAAAACCTTAACATTCACAAAAAAGGTAACCATAAACTTATTCTTTAATCTTTAAAAACTTTTGAAGATCTTACAAAAAGGATCTAAAAAGTGGGCGTAACTTTTACTGTCATTTCTGTTCTAGCATATAATAGGCAAAGGTCTGCGCTCGCGCCGGCCTATTATCTTCGAACAAAAAATATACTCCGCCTTACACAATCGAAAATTCGAAACGAAGCGTAGCCTTTGCGAATCTGGGCAATAAATTCCTATTGATTGAATTTCGGACCCATGCTGTGTATAGGGGCTCATTATAGTCCCAATAATTTTCGTAATTTTTTATTGGGATGTTTTATTTTTATAATAAGTTTAAAAAAAATTCGCAAGCAGTGATAGCCTAGCTGTTGAACGCTTGCCTTGCATGCAGGAGGGTCTGAGTTCGAACCCGGCCCGCACCTCTGACTTATCGTATTCATGTGCAGATAAGAATTTGATTATCACCTGCGATAACGGTGAAGGAAAAACATCGTGTGGAAACTTGCACACCTGAGAGGGCCTCATAAAGTTCTTGATGGTGTGTGTAGTACGCCAAACCGCACTAGGCCAGCGTGGTAGACTAAGGTCTAACCCTTCTCATTCTGAGTAGAGGCCCATACCCACCAGTGGGACAGTAATGGGCTGGATTTATTTATTTTATTTATAAGTTTATGGCCCTTAACTATCGCTTGGCGACGCTCTGTCGAAGTAAGTGGAGCGCGTTGAAGTCTTTTGTATTAGCGGTTTTGGGATTGCAATTGTGTATAAACAATTGCAAGTTAAGCAGCAGAATCAGAATCAGAATGTTCTTTATTTGCATGAAATATGGGTTTGTACAGTTATTATTACATACAGATAAGTTGCCACATATTTGACCATTAAGATGGTATGCAAAATAGGCTTAAAATAACATAATATTTATCTTAAGACTTAAATTAAAATATTTTAATATAAAACAACATTAAAGACTAATAATAAAAGGTATTGTAAATGAAATTTAAAATATAGTAGGAACTTAAATAACATTTTTAACATAAGCTTCTGTATAAAATTAATGAGATCATAGTCATTTCATAGCCTATGAATTTCGTGTATTTAGGAACTCTTTTACGGAGTATAAACCTTTTTCGATTAACCATGAATATAATTTACGTTTGAATATTTTTAGTGGCAGGTTCCTTACAGTTTCCGGTAATTTATTAAATATCCTAATAGTCATTGGGTAGCAATTACTATGGTAATAATGGCTTTTTATATTCGGTAATAGCAATTGTTTGTCCTCAGTTACAATTACTTCAAGTTTTTTGCAGGTTTTATTTAATTACCTCATTTTAACTTCAAGATGTCTTGAGGTTAGATGTAAAATGTCTTGCAGATTTCGCAAATTTGAATAATTAATATCTTTTCCTCTTTACCATTTTGCCGTATTGCTCGTGCGCGTGATTTGACTTGGTCGCTAGTTATGTTTTCCTTTTAATATGGAGCAACATACCGTTTTATCTGCAAAACTTATCAGGAACTTAATTTTTACGTTAAGATATACAGTAAGTAACAAAACGCCAAAATTTGATGTTTATTGCTTGATAGTTAGCAAAAAAGGTCGATTTGTTTTAAAATTATATATTGCATCTTTGCGTAATGTTGGTATTATGTACACCTTCCAGCTAACCATTTCTCAGATAGTCCATTACGTAACATCACATAAACGACTCGGTCATTCAAGCTTAAGGATCTTTGCATCGCCGCCTTTATGAATGGACGGCGCACGCGCAATCGATTTCACAACGGTCACTCCTATGAATGGCGGAAGGGCTTTAAAGGGCTTCACGCGATTTCGTGTGAACCTCGTGAAATGCTTCAAAGTATTCAATTTATTTAAGGCATGTAATCGGCATTTCCTGATTATCTCGGAATAAAGGAGTTTCCGAACGAAGTTATGTAAGGTTGAAGTACTTTGTGTAATAATAATAATCATTTATTACCAAAAGAAACAATACCATTTATTTATACATTTCCTTATAAATCTAGGTAGTTTATTAACAATTTAATCTGGTTAAGGAAATGTTTGTCCTGTGGCCTCCGCACTAGGTCGAGCCTGTCTCGTGGAGCCCTGATTTTGGTGTGAACTATTTAATCTAACTAAACTAACTATTTAATAAAAAATAAAAATAAATAAAAACATTTTTTCAGGTTCGATACATTATGATTAATATTTTGATGGATATATTCTAATTATTTTTATTATTTTTTTCATATTATCATATCATTATATTTAGGTAAACTATTATAAGTAATATATTATTGACCAAAGAAACACGGGTGTGCGTAAGGCTTTATGAATGAGCTTAGACTAGTAGTTATTGGATACGAACACGTATTATTTTCTTTGTCATTTGGATTCTTTTGTAAGATTCTTCCATTTTTATGTCGCTTTAATACTTTTGCGTTACTTTTACCAATATTGTTTAAATCCATTCATTCTTCTATTAATGTCAACTTTATGGGTATAATTTTAGGTAACGTAAGGATTTTTTTTTAAATACTTACCCCTCACTAGGACTTCTCCTGTATGGAGGGTAAAGTTTACAAACATACATTTTACATGCGCACACACCCAGATCCAAAACAACTATCATTCTATAGATCACACAAATAATTGATCCATATACAGGGATCGAACCCACAGCACGTAGCGTAGAAAGCTAATCGCTTAGCCACTGCGCCAACCGTGTCATATAAAGAGGAAGATACACAGCTAAAATCTTTTGAAACTAATGGCTTCCTCTACACATAATATTTCATTGTAGTAGGTACTATAGGCAAAAATACCTTATTCTTTGTTCTTCTCCTAGGATATCGTTGAAGGCGACCAAAGTATGAAACCAAGAAGATGTACAGTAGACTCCTCTTTCAAAAACAGAGTATTGCCTGACTTTTGTTTTGGTCTGCGTGGATTGAATATGATAATTCTTCTAGTTTTGTCCCTATTTGTTCAACGTATAGATTGTAGGTACTTTCAACCATTTCTGCAAATAAACGTAAACTCACGTAAACGACTCGTCTGCTCATATAAGGACTGAAAGTAATGTGTAACTGATACATTCCTCCTTCTTGCGTTTCTAGAACAGGATGGACGAATACATCAAATGCCAATGTATTAAATATGTAGATAAGACATACTTGTCAATTTATATAAATAACTGGCGACATGTAAGCAGTTTTTCTGGTATAAACGGATACTAGAACCTTCCTAGAAACTCTAACCATCTAAGAGCCTATGCACACGGCGCATTTTTAACGTAGTTTGATGGTGTGATCCACACCCTTAAATATGACCACGCATTTCTGATACACGCTGTATAGTTATCCTTATCTAAACCATAATATTTGCGTAAATATCTGACACCATTAACTTCTTATCCAATCACAAAAAATAAACACAACACAAAAATAACTTCGAAACCTTTCCCAAAGCCTACACAAACAGTAAAGTATCTCCCGCCGCCATTTTGGTCGATAACCAAACAAGCCCCCGCACTTGTTTGCAAAGATAACACCAGTCAATCCTGGTACAAAACAAATATGTACTCAGCTCTCAAGGACGACCATGTTTAGATTCCGATAGCACAACCAGTTTAAGTAGACCGAGGGATCTGAATATTGGTGAGTCGTGGTGAGTAAAGATTGGATGAGTTAGGGCCTGGATAAAATGGATTTGGGAAGTTGTTTTTGGATCAAAATTATTAGTCTAGAACGCAAAACATATAAAGTAGGAGATATTTAAATAAGTGAAGGATACAACGGATCCTTTAATGAAATAAATAAATTTTAAAAATATGATTTTTGAACGCAAATGATCTAAAGAGAAGATATTAAAATAAGATAAGGATACAATACAACTAATCCTTTATTGATTTAATTATATTTAAAAATTATTGAAAAAGAAACAAAATAAATCAAATTTATGATTCATAAAAAATTCAATTTCCGTTTCCCAATTGCAATGAAGAGCTAAATTAGGCAAATGTATTCCTCCTAACAAATTTATCTTGTCTGCTACTAAACATTCAGAATCAGAATTATTATTATTATTATTTGTAAACATAGGTAGAGTTACAATGTAGTTAGATTTCGGGAGCGACGAATTAGTTTTTTAAAAACTAGAAATTAAACTATTTTAGTAGGTGATCGAATAAGAGTTTATTATACGAACGACCTGAGCTTACTAGAGTTAATACAAGACTACTTTCTAAACCTTATAATTATTCCCATCGAAAATTAATACTTAGTACTAAAGCTTAGACAAAACAATGATGTCCGGTCGACAGATAAGGGAAGCGCTGAGTCGGAGCTTATGGCTCTACCGCAGCGTAGGGTTGGCAATATAACTCTTCCCCCCTTGGACCGAAGTTACCGGAAAAGAGGAGATTTTCCGAGAACTTCGTAATGTTAAAAAGTACATAATCTCTTATAAACTAAGGGCGATGGAGTTAACCTACCAATACTATAGGTCTCTGATTAACTCTATCTTCCTGCAGTGGAGCCGGATCGTCTCCAATTGCGTTTGGGTGACAATCCCGCTTTTTACAAAGGTTTTCCTTCATTATAGGTAAGTATTTATACAGAATTACTACTAATGACAATAAAATGACAATGGCGTACAGTAAATATAGACCGACACTAACACTATTGGTTTCACTTTCACTTGGAACACTTTTAACACTGTTTACACTATTTTTCAGTATGAAGTTCAAATGTTGTACGTCATCCAGGTTAACTCCTTTCAAGTCCACAAGTTCCGTGTTCACAGCAACAGGGCCTGGTACTTGTAGATCAGGTAAGTTGATTATAGGGATCGGTGTATATTCCGTTTGCAGTGTGTAAGACCGTCGTCCATGGATATTGATGTAATCGATGGTAACATCGCAGTTCTCTCCTACGGTTAATATGTATGTACCACGTATGCGCACCTTTGTGTCGTCAGTGCCACAGGATTGGGTCACGACTTTATTATACTTGGAATATACAATCCAACTGTATGGAGTAATTCTTTGCAGTTTTAGGTTTTCAGAGTTTACCGGATGGGCCTGGCAGCGTGATAAGTTGTGATGATACTTCATTAATTGTTCAATACAGCTTTCCTCAGTGTATGGTATAAGTTTATTGTCAGAGCAGAGGTATTCTTTCGCTGTTATCTCTTGACATGGTTGGTCGATCGGGCGGTATCTCTTTCCTTTTACGAGTAGGTAAGGAAATTCAGGAATAACAATAAAGGTTTGGTTATTGGAATCGTTGGACATAGGAAGGGAATACAATTTATAATAATTATAAGTTACATTAGCAACAAGTGGAACTTCTATAATAAATGTTATTTCATCAAGCTTAAGGTAAGTTTTTACAGTCAGTGTTTCTTCTATATTTATTAAATTCTGTTCATTTACAGGATACATTAAGTTTTCATGTTTTCCAATTTCTTGTAGCAAGTTAAGTAATTCCGCGGAATTAATAATGGTTTTATGTAAAATAGATACTTTACTAAATGCTATAGCTGTCTCTATTTCACTAAGTTTTACATAGATAGTCCTAAAGTTTATAATAAACTGGTTAAGTAGACCAAATACATGAGTCATATAAATAGAATGGTTATCTTTCACAGATAGATCATTTACAAGATTTTCAAGTAACTTTATATGAGCATTCATTTTTCTTGTATTTTCATCAATTATTTCAGTGGAATTTAGAAAATGATCCAAAATTTCAGATATCACTGTAAACTTATTAAAAGTGGCTTGTTCTTTCGTCTGAATGTTAGTTATTAATTTGTCATACCTAACAGCATCCTCACTGTCAAGGTTACCTGTAATTATTTTGATAATAGAGCCTAGAGGGTTTATAAGACCACGTTTGAACCTCTTGGAAGGAATTAACTGTTTTAATTTTTCTATAGTTTCATTACTTATGTATTCCACCTGATTTTTAAGACCTTTGAACTCATCCTCATAAGATTTATTAGGTTGTATCATTTTACTAAACTCCAAGTACTTTTGTATATTAAAAGATAGATCAGTACTAATCCCCTTTAAATTGATTATTTTAATGATTGTCCATTTATCGTGCTGAATAAATGCATGCCCTAGCTTTACTGGAAGTATACCCGGATTTTGATCAACTTTTACCATTAGAGGGACCTGGTTTAGGGGACCTTGGTTTGGAAGGGCCTGATTCATCGGCGTCCATATCACCAGGAGTATACACCACCTGTGGAGGACGTTTAACATTTTTAATGGGAACTTTAGTAACTCTTTCGTTGACTTTTATAGGAATAACGTTGCGTTCTATTTGACCAGTGACAATCGCTTTTTGAAACCTAGGCTTATCTTTGGATTGCCTTTTGTTCACAGCTTTGGCAAAAATTGTTTGTCCTGATTCTAATTCGGGTCCTGTTTCACCGCCTCGCTTATCCTTTATCTTTTCCTTATGACCTATTATCTTTTCCGATAGATATTTATAGAGTGCTTGGGTTCTTTTCTTGTGATCTCTAATAAGTTGTTGTTTATAAGCTTTATCAAATTCAGAGTCAAATGTGGAATTTAGTTCGGTATGACCAAATGCAACTTCAAAGGGTGTTAAATTAGTTGTACTGTGGATGGTATTATTGTAAGCCATAACAGCATAGGTCATTACAGATGCTGCGTCAGTAAATTTCCTTTCGTACTTAGCCAAACGATAAATTTCAATGATTGTCGAATGGAAACGTTCTATTAGTCCCATAGAATTCGGGTTATTGGGCGTACCTATGTGTAATTTAATTTTATGTAGATCTGTTAGTTCTCTTAATAATTCATTGTTAAATTCAGTTCCAGGATCAGAACTAATTTTCTGTGGTATGCCATAATAAGAAAAGTATTTCATTAGTGCTCTAACCACTTCAGGTGTTGATCGGGATGGAATTTCTATGGCTTGCCCTAATTTACTGAAAGCATCGATTATGGTTAAATAGTATTTGGATTCTATGGTAAACAAATCGATAAAGATTTCCTGGAACGGTGCGTTCTGGGTCTGTGTAATCTGAAGGATTGGTTTAATAGGTTTTCGGTCATATTTAGATACTTTACATTGTTCACATGAATTTATAATAGCAGAAACAGTTTCGTTCATATTTGGCCAATGATAATTACGTCGGATTCTTTTGATAGTTTCTGTAATTCCGCGATGGCAGGTCTTGCCTTCGTGTAGCTTAACAATTATAGCTCTTTGTTCCTGTTCGTCCTCGATGTAAACTACGCGTTCAGTACATTCATAGAAGTTAATCATACCTTTCTTAAACAAAGAAACTATAATATTGCTAAAATCTTTTCTATGTTCAGGATTTTCAAAATAGATAAAATATTTTGTTTTCGGCTTTATATACTTTTTAAGAAAATCTTTGATAAGTTCAAGGTTATGAAGGGGTAAAAAGACCTCAAGGACTTTTTGTTTGTCCCTGGACAAATTTCTAACCTGAGTTTTATTACGAAACCAACTATAAACAAGAATTTGGTTAGGCTTAGTGTCTATAGCTTCGTTCAATATAGGTAAACCATGGGATTCCATATCTTTGGCAGAATGAATTGTTTGTGTAGAAGTGGATTCAGATGGTACGGGATAGTTGGGTAACTGTTCTGTGTCTGAGTCTGGAATAGTCATGGGACTAGCTGTTGCCGTTCTATCAGAGTCAGATATAGTAATAGTCTTAGAGTCGTTTGTATTTCGTCGCTTTGAAATGTCAGCAATTTCCTTAGTCACGTCTTCTAAGTAACTTTGTAGTCTTTTCTCTTTTTCGTCTACATTAACAATCATTGAGGTATCATCTTGTTCTTCGGTGCCTAATGCGTTCAGTCTAATGCGAGACAACGCGTCTGCGTTTACGTTTTGCTTGCCATTTTTATAAATGACATTAAAGTCGTACTCTTGCAAGCGCAAACGCCAACGTGTTAACTTGCTATTAGGTTCCTTGAGTTGGTACAACCAAACTAGTGGTCTATGGTCAGTGTAAATGTCAAACTTGTGTCCGTATAGATAGGGTCTAAAATGTTTCGTAGCCCACACGATCGCTAACAACTCACGTTCAATTGTACTGTATCTCCTTTCAGTATCTGTCAAGGTCCGACTAGCATAGGCTATTGGTTTATCACCACCAATAGGTCCTTGTGACAATACTGCACCAATAGCTACTTCGGACGCGTCAGTAGTTAGAATAAATGATTTAGTCATGTCGGGATATTGCAAAATTGGGGCATTAATTAGGAGTTCTTTACATTTCTCGAAGGCTTCGGTAAACCTTTGATCAATTACTACTTTCTTACCCTTCTTTAAACAAGCTGTCAATGGTTGAGTAATTTTGGAGAAGTCCTTGATAAAACGTCTATAGTAACCAACGAAACCTAAGAAGCGTTTTATTTCAGTCTGTGTCTGTGGCATGGGGTAATTAAGAACTACTTGTATTTTGTCATTGTTAGGTCGTAGTCCATCTGTAGTCAGTGTATGTCCTAAGTACTGCACTTCCTTGCGTAAGAACTCAGATTTATCCAATTGAACTTTTAGATTGGTTTGGCGAAGTCTATCGAAGACAGCGCGTAACTTTTTTATGTGTTCATGTAACCCATTCGAATATATAAGTATATCATCTAGATATACGAGGCAATGTATACCCTGTAGGCCTCTTAAAACGTTATCCATCGTTCGTTGAAATGTCGCTGGCGCTGTTTTCAGGCCAAACGGCATACGGAGGAATTCGTAATGACCATTTTGAGTAGAAAAAGCTGTTTTCTCGGTGTCAAAAATCTCAATTTGGTGGTATCCGGAAGCTAAATCTAACGTGCTAAAATAATTGCTCTTACCTAGTTTGTCAAATAAATCGCATATGTTGGGAAGTGGGTACTTATCGTCAATCGTTATGTCATTGAGTCGGCGATAGTCTATGACCATTCTATATTTTACCTGACCAGAAGCATCTGCCTTTTTCGGGACCAAATGAACAGGGGCGCTCCAAGGCGAATGCGATTCCTGGATCACATTATCCTTGAGAAGTTTTTCAACCTGTCGTTTGATTTCCTCTGCTTGAGCCGGTGCTTGCCTGTATGGTTTAATGTAGATTGGATCTTCATTAGTGGTCCTTATGTGATGTTTCACCTGATTTGTAAAGGTCAGTGGCAATTCTTCGCTGTAAAATATGTCCTTGTACTCTAGACATAGGTTATTCATTGCGTCACGTTCCTCGCGGTTTAAATGTTCAAGTCTTAATTTTGATAAATTGTCAGTTAGTATTGAATCAATCTCAACGTCTGTCAAGTCAGTAGTGTTATTTACTAGGCACACATCATTATTAAATTCGGTAACCTTGAATGGAGCTGTGATGGTCAAGGACATTTCAAGGTCAGTTATATTTTGTATTACAGTTGAGGCAAAATAATTTTCACACTTAACAATTGCAGCTGGCATTCGAACGCCATCACAAAATTGTTTAAAATCTAAAATAGCAATGCCATCTTTCTGAGTTACAGGTAATCTAACTTTATGTTCTGAACGTGGGTTTAATATAATCTGAATATCAGAATTATAAACTATGGGAATGTTAGCGCCGTTGAGTTTCAGAGTCTTGTCCTTTAAACATATGTCGGCATTAAGTCGAGTCATTAAATCCATTCCAATTAGTCCGTCATATCTGCTGTCAACGTCATATATGTAAAATTTGTGATAACCGTTGTCGTTAAATGTGGGAAATAGTGGAATGCTCGCAACTTCATGATGAGTACTAGAAGCATGCGTACTTGTTACGGTAAACGGTTCATGGTATTTAAAATTGGGGAAATATTCGTTAGCTTTTCCAGGACTTATAAAGGATCGCGTGCTTCCTGTATCCAACATAAATTTTCCGTTTATTTCAGGTATGTATATATATGGGTGTTTTAGGTTAGCATCATATTTAAGTTCTATCACTTCGGATGTGTTTGAGTCAAATTTATGTGAAAATTTTGCACGTTCTCTGAATTCTCAGGGTTTACGGGTTTTTCAGTTGAATGCGGAATATCAACGTTTTCGCCGGATTCCGCGTCAGGGCTCTGATTTGCGCAATAGTCACTAAAGTACATGTTTATAGGATCATAGTCATAATCAGTCGTCATATTATAGGTGTAATCGTTACACATATAATTAGGGTCATAATAATACTGTTCTGCACCAGTATACAGCTCATTTAAAGGAAAATCTTTTTGAGGTTTAACCGGTGCTGCTGCAGTTCTCATTGTTACGTCACGGTCGTTTAAGGAATCCTTGGGTGGACGGTAGCCTTGTGGCTGTGGAGGTCTAAAACCAAACTGTCCTACTTGAGGTCGGAAGCCAAATTGTTGGGGTTGAGGTGGCCTTGAGCCAAATACGGGTGGTCTGTATCCGAACTGAGCCGGAGGTCTGTATCCGAATTGAGCCGGAGGTCTGTATCCGAACTGAACCGGGGGTCTATATCCCAACTGTGCTAATTGAGGTTGGAATCCAAACTGAGGGTTTGTAGTATTAGGGCGTACAAAATTTTGATTAGGTATACCAAATTTAAATTGCGTTTGATTCATAGGTCTGAAATGATTATTAAACTGTAAGGGACCTTGTGCAGAAGGTTTCGGATTTGTTGAATTTAATACTTCTTTTTCGCGTGTTGTTGATAAAGAATTTTGCGGACGATGTTGCAACATTTTACTGCGTAAGTTATACTGTTCCTGGAAATTCACTTCTTCAAGGACATATTTAAGCGCCTCTTCTAAAGAATTTGGATTTTTAATTCGAACAATCCTTACCATGTGCTCCGGTAAATTATACATAAAAACGTTAAGCGAAGTATTATTATATATTACTCGTTTAGCATCTTTAAGCGTTTCTGAACTATGTTGGTTTACTTTAGATATAAGGATTGCACGAATGTCCTGAATACGACTGCAAAAATCTAAATACGTCTCATTTTGTTTAATTTTTAAAGTTTCCAGCTCTATTGCTACGCACTCCTCACTTCTAGGATCTCCAAAATGTTGGACCAATAAAGATTTTAATTCAGTATAAGTTTCAAAGTCGCCTCTTTCACTTATTAGGGCTGCCGCTTTTCCCTTTAATTTACTTGTAATAGATTGCATTAAATATTCATTTCTCTCTGCGGTACCTTGGTACCTGGCTATAACATATTCACATTTTCGTAAAAATAAACTAAGTATATTTGTTTCACCACTAAAATCAGGAATTAATTTTAATACATCTCGGGGTATTGATAATTCTGGTGATTGTATAGACATTGGTGTAAGGGAACGAGCAGGAGCAGCTGCCGTCGCCTCCGTTAAATTTGTGTGACCAGTCATTTTAATATTTAATAAAATTTAAATTGTAAAAATAAAATAGAAGTAACACACAATCAGAAAATAATATTGAAAATCGTATAAAAAACTTCATAAAAATGTAAAATATTATAATACTTAAGTTACGTAAAGATTTTATTAACTATAATTTATTTCGCAATTAAAGTCAAAAGATTTCTCTATATTAAAATTATAACAATAATTTTTCATATGATTTTTCAGATAAAACACACTTAAAACTATACACAAAGTTAAAATTTTATTAACATATAAATGTGTAGGGAAATTGGGAAGGAAGTAGAAGGTTACTCACTGTCCAACCACCATCTCTGCTCTCCCACTCTATCGTAACTTATTTATTTGGTTCGCGGATTGCCAGATGTAGAGCGCCTAACTGATTGTAAGTAGAACGCACTCTACATATAGTTAGTTACCACTCGCGAAACACTTTTCACACGTGAGTCGTGATTTTACACAGTTTTCCACACGGAACTTTTCGCGAAGGCAACAGCCAGCAATCCTACCGGCTGCGCCAGTTAGATTTCGGGAGCGACGAATTAGTTTTTTAAAAACTAGAAATTAAACTATTTTAGTAGGTGATCGAATAAGAGTTTATTATACGAACGACCTGAGCTTACTAGAGTTAATACAAGACTACTTTCTAAACCTTATAATTATTCCCATCGAAAATTAATACTTAGTACTAAAGCTTAGACAAAACAATGATGTCCGGTCGACAGATAAGGGAAGCGCTGAGTCGGAGCTTATGGCTCTACCGCAGCGTAGGGTTGGCAATATAACTATGTTGTAAGAAGTTATAGTGTTATTTATGAAGATGCACTATTTTTTTCCATGTGGCGTAGGTACCAGTGGCGTGCATTCCTTAAAGACAAAAAGACACCGCCTAACCTAATAAATTAAGTATTAACTAATACAAACGTTAATATGTCTGTAATATCAATTAATTTAAGCCACGGTGAGGTGACCAATCACAACTATCAATTAACTTGAAAATACAAAATTAATTATTTTTGCCTAGCCTGTAAAAAATGTCTGTGCACACCACTGTGGCGTACAAATATTTTATTATTTTAAACAGGTACCTAAGTAATTATACTAACTGTGGACATAATAGATTTTCAAATTTTATATAAGGTTTAGCTAAAACATAAATTACAGTAACCTACATCATTATACGAACAATACCCATGGGCAAATAAAACCAATCAAGTTTACCCCACAAGCCCGTATCAATCCAAGTATTTCCCCACAACATACCAGTCCGCATTCAAAGCAGCACACAACACTAATTACAAAATCGGATCACTATCGCCCTCATAAGGCCGCGCCCTATAATTCAATTAGGCGTCCAAACATAAATAGGGTTGTCAAATCTAAGATACCTTCTAAGGGCCTATTCATTGCGCACGTGTGCCCACAATGGTAGGTTAACCCGACAAGCGCTGCGGGTCGCCAAGACCGAAGTGAGAAATTTCACAATAGTGTCAAACTATTGAAGTTCGGCGTGACGGTTGAAGGATAATAGCCCAGTGTGGGGCTATTGGGCTCGTCTTGATTTGTGCTCTGATTGCTAAACGCTTTGTACTTGGTGAATCTATTTAGCGCACAAAAGGTTGATGGTGAATCTTGGTGTGTTGATGCTTCTTCAAAGCGATCTATCCTTGAAGAGTTCAATCTTTTCAATGTAACAAACAATTTCTTACAATTCGGTCTCTCCAAAATGGTTTGTCGTAGCCGTCTCTGGAGGCTCATCGCGATCAATAGTTATTTATTTATTTCATTTAATCACTATAGAAGACTTACAGCTAAACTAAACAGAATAAAGACAGTAAGCTAGACTGACAGCTAATTATAGGTCTTCACATTTAGAAATTATTCAAGAAAAATTACTATGAACACAAAAAAAACATTCATACTTAATATAAAATAATACAGCTACATAGGTTGTACCCACTAACAAAATAGAACTTACATATTAAAAGAAAAACAGAAGTAGGATTGCTATGTATGCTATTTTTTGCAAAATTTTGATAAAGATAGTAAATATCAATCAAAGTTTTTATTTGTAACTTCGATAAATTTTGATCTGGTGCTCGCTGGCCACTTTGTTAGCAGCCTTGTCTGACTTCGTGCTGTGTTATTTTCAAAATTTCATCAAACCCAACTTGTTTTTATATAGTCGTCGCTTTATTAATAATGTCCAATCAACCAAGCGTTTTGACTGAAGACAATAGATACTGTATACGAGTTGGTGGCGAAGGAACAATTCAGGACCAATGGGTGTTCCCAAAGATCCCAAGGAGGCATCCTTATACCTACATTCTATATTCTTCTTCATCGTTCCCTCACTGCTAAGTATCACGACTTGGAACGCGTGTCCAAGTTATACGGTTATTTAATACATAGCACCCCTCAAAATATCGAGCACAGCTTCACACTGGTTTTTTTTCTCACTGTTCATTGGTATCGGTACATAATCAACCATTCATTCACTTAACTTAATCAGGTACTTCAAATATTGGTCCCTGTACACCAATATTGGACGACAAGTCCTCACTAACGGGTTAAAACTTATCCGTCACCCCACTTTTGCTTTCGACCTTATGTCTTACAAAATAGAGTTGAATATTGATTTTCTGATATGTAAATTAAGATGACATTCCTAACCTAAGTCAAGTATTGTTTAAGTAAACCGTCGTATCTACACCGGATGCAAGGTCGTTAGCAGGTTTTATCACTTCCTTCTAGGTATTCAAATGAAGTGTTCCTCGTTATTATTAAACAATTATTATGTGCATATGTGATAAGGTCGTATGTGAGAGGTAGTCACGACTTGGTGTGGAGTTTTGTGATGTTTTTATAGATAAGGGACAGTGAAGTAGGCTGTCTGTAGGGTCTTATCTGTACCCTGATGCTTTTCTACCTCTATACTGAGTTTTTCTCGACCTCAACCGTAGTTACCGTCAAGCAAAAAATGTATTAAAACAACATGCGCGCGCATATAAGTGAACTTACATCAAAAACGCACGCACCCTTTTTCATACATTTTTCACTTTACGGTAACTACGGTCAAGTCGAGGAAAACTTGATATAGACTATAGAGGTACCTGTAAATGTTTAGAAAAGCAGTATACATCAATCTGCGAAGTCAGTGCAGTACCTCTACCATGAGTTTTCCGTGCCGTCTAACGTTCACGTTCACATGCAATATTTGTATGGGAATTTTTTCAGCGCGTCTATCGGTATAAATAGTGAACTAAAGTCACTATACAAATATTGCATGTGAACGTGAACGTTGGACGGCACGGCAAACTCATGGTAGAGGTACAGGTTCCATAGATGGGTGACCCGTCTTTACACATTGAGACTCACCAGTGCCTCGGAGGGCACGAAATATGAAGAATACGAACACCAAAGTCAGACTTTTCAGGCTGCTAATTTACCGAGCTACCAGATGCCGAAATGAATTTGTTCAATACAGTTTTCTGTTGCTATTGCGTAAGTTTATTGCAATTTTAGTCAACAAAGACTACTACAATACAATACACTTTATTGCACACCAGTAATAGAAGAAAATATACAATAATTAGACAAAGAAATGTACAAAGGGCGGTCTTATCGCACGTGGCGATAAGACCGCCCATCACGTAATACCAGTGGTGTGGAGTACTACCTACTCTACACCACTGATATTACGATTCGTTCCTTACATCCAAGAAATCTCAAGTACACATACGTCTCGTGAGAATTCAAATTCTAGCTAAGTTGAAATGCTACTTCGCATCTAGCTAAGTAGCCTCTTTCGCGGGACTTATCACATTACCGTGACCCCGGAACGTAAAGGGCTATTGAAGGAACACCGTGGATTTTAGTCAGTGCAAGTCTGACAGTCCCTCCCGCCCTGCCCGGGGTGGGAGGACTCATTTGATGATTTTACCACGCTAAAAAAAAAAAAAAAAAAGCTAAGTAGCCTCTTAATACCTACGTAAAGAGATATGGCTGTAACTGCTATAGCTAGAAATGTGTTGTGCCAACATAGTAGCACATTTGCATCGATAGAAAGAAAATATTTAATCTTAGAATAGAATAGAATAGATCTTCATTTCATGTAAATCAAATACAGGCACCTAAGAAATATCGAGAATCTAGATGCGGTACCAAATAGTATGCCCTATAGAGAAGAACCGAAAAAAAAAATCCATGGAAACTCTTTTAAAATAATAGATTACAATCTGGATTAGTACAATGTTGTGGTAAGAACTGCGAGAAATAGGCGTTATATAATAACCTAACCGTCAAAAACTCCCGACACCAACTGGAAAAAGAGCTGTAACTTTTGAACGGGTGAAGAGATTTTCATGAAACATAGCTAGGATAATACCCGATTAAACTAGCTTACAATTAAAAAAACTGCATTACAATCGGTCCATCCCTTTTTGGAGCTACGATGCCACAGATAAATACACAGATAAACAGTACAAACTTATAACACCCCTCTTTTTTGTCGGGGGTTAAAAATACATACATAAGAATCTCATGAAAATAAACTGTGTGCTTGGAAATCGCTCATTTCATTAATCAGCAGACATTGTAATTCAAATGACAAAGTAAACTATAAATAAAACATGTACAAAATTCAACGATATTTTCTCGAAACAATTAATACAAATTCACGTATACGTTAAAAATAACAATAGGCGACTTAAGAGATGAATGCCTGACATTTCGTTGCAAATCACGCTCGTGCTGCTTGGAAACGACTTTGTTAGGAGCATTTAAAAGTAAGATGGTATTATTGGTAAATAGAGGCACAATAAATACTCGGTGGTCGGAACCTCCCGCGGCGAGCTTCGTGGACGTGCAAACATAGTCGCCAAATTTTGTTAAGGTGTGGTTTCTGTGCTGCGATTTATTGTTTAGACTACTCTATTGGTACCTACTTGATAAAAGTAACATAATAATTATAGGTACATACATGTTCAAACAGTACTTCAAAAGGCTCACAAGCCATAATAGGTATTTTATAAACTACATTTATAGTTAAACATGTCTTGTATTCAAGTGGCCGTGTTATTATGCACAACTTTTTATTTTGATTCCTTTTGCCATCAGATTAATTAATTCGATTACTTTGGGTTAAAAAATTACAATTTTTATGAGAATGCTGGACGTGAAACATGTAGAATCAACTATTATTGAATTTCACTACCGCGTCCGACAAATATTCTTTAATTCCCATTCGCGGCAGAGAAACCATCCCTTAAAATTGTCCCGTGACTCACAAGAAAATGCTAACTGTCCCACCGGAGGCATTGTTTCTTTCATTCCAACAGCAAATATTGGTCGAGGCTTATTCAGGCCGTTTGCAAACATTGCTCTACTGGGTGGCGACCAACAAAGAACTTCTTAGAACCTGCGTGACAACACTTCAAATATAGTGATTATACACTAATTTTGGACAAACACCTGGACTTTTATATAGTTTTTAACGCGAACGACATATATTGTGTAAGTTCGAATGGAGTTGTCGTTGTCTAATTGATGGCCACTCATTGTACGTGTAATACAAGTCGCGAACATGAGGAAATGCGTCAGTTTATGTGAAAACATCTGCTGGTAAGGAGTTAATGTTAAGAAATAGGATTTATAGTGATTTGCTTGGAAATGTGTTCGACAAAGTGTCAAATATTTGGATTACTTACCTTACAAAAAAGTCACAATTGCATAATTCTCGAATCGCATTAGTAAATCACTTGCATTAACGGTGCAGGAAAACATGCAGTGCAGATAGGAAACGTGCACACTTAAGAGGGCGTCATAAAGTACTCAGTGGTTTGTGTAGGTAGACCCGCACCAACCCAGCGTGGTGGACTAAGGCCTAACCCATTTCGAGAATATGCCCATGCTCAGCAGTGGGACAGTAATGGGCAGGTTTTTTTAATAATACTTTCCTGCATTTATACTTACTACTTCTCACTTGTGTTCTCGCTCTAAGGACTCGATTTTCGCAGTGCAACATCTTCGACCATTAAAGATAATAAAAATAAATCTAAAAGTTGCATAAGTCCATAGATTATCCCTTCATATCACGTGGCTGTCGTGAAATAGGAAAATATGTAAAGCATTGGCATTTTGCATAGACCCTTCAGCCTCGCCAAAAGGTCGGTTAAGCAGATAAGGCCCTGAAGCAACTGTGAGAGACAATAATTAATACAAAACAGGGGGATTGGTATTTCTGATGTATATGGATCTTCTTCCTTTGCATTCCGCATTCTGCATGGTGGTGATTCGGGCAATATATATTGTATTATACCCTTGGATCATTCATTCTAGAGTTCTATTGGTCTGCCCATGTTTTGCAGTAGAGCTTTACGCGTTATGACGAAGGTCCAAAGTCACAGTAATTCGCTATACTTACATAAGTAATCTCGAGAGAATCGTGAAATTCTGCTCAAACCATATAAAGAAGCACGACATAGGTATATCTATATAAATAAATCAATTCTAATTTACGCAAATAAAAAACGCAACTTCACTCTCATTTGAAGTGCAGGATTTGTTGATGATCAGCAACACTTTTTACACTTTGAGAAATTTAATTGAAAAGGATATACATATATGACAAAAGCTTACCATTTTTATTTTCAAAACTATCTACTGAAGCTCTTCTATACTACCCACTATAAACATTTTTGTTTGTTTGTTTGTATGTATCTAGGGGTATAATTTCTGGAACCATAGAACCGATTCCAAAAATTATTTCACTAATATAAAACTACACTGTCCTTGAGTGATATAGGGTATATTTTATTTTGATACATATAAAACGCGCGAGAGAAACTGCGTGAATAGCTAGTTTGAAATAAATATAATTTAATTGTTATCGCTAAATTGTCTCCGTCGAAAATACGAAAACGAAATCTTCTACTATTATGCAAAACTCTCTTAGGTATTTATTTATCCAAAGTTCCGAATAACAGAAATATAATACATACATAATATTTGTTACTTTACCTAGCACAATAAATACAAATCTTTTGTAAGTTCAACTTTTTCATATTTCTACACGCTACAAAGTTTAACAATGACAACGGACGATCCTTTTGGCCAATGTTTGGTTAGGTGCGTGTACATTGTCGACTCCGAAATCAATTTATGATAATTGTCATTTATTATGGAATAAATATGATGCTTTATCCTGTCCTCCATTGTGAAATGATTGTGAAGGAACTACCTCCAAAAGATTTGGGCCATTGAGCGCATTTTATTTTGCGAAGAAATTCATTGGAGCGCAAAGATATGCGCGGGATGGCATTTGACAATAATTATATCAAAAGAGACCATAACTTGGAAGATATTAGGCGGAACGCGATAGGTTTTGACGGGAGCCTTGTCAAAGGATGTTTTCTCAGCTTATAAGCAGATGTTGAGAATATTTGTATTGATATTAAATGAAGTGGGGTCTATGAACATGTTTGTGAATCCAATTAAGTGGATGGATATCAATTAGTTTATAAATAAGCAAAAGCTTGCAGTATACAGTCGAATTTTTGAGTTATGGCCATTGAAATTATACCTAATTATTGTTACAAAAAATGTCATAGAAACCTTGGCCAGCATAGTTCTTTTTGACCATATCGAGCATACGACGACACGGTTGGCGAAGTCGCTAAGGGATTAGCTTTCTACGCTACGTGCCGCGGGTTCGGTCCCCGTACTCAACAAATATTTATATAATCTACAAGATAGTTAAATTGTTCCGGGTCTGGGTGTGTGTGCATGTGACATGTATGTTTGTAAACTGTACCCTCGATACAGGAGAAATCCAAGTGAGGGGCGAAGTTTTCAAGAAAAAAGAACAATATTAGAATTCTTTAGAAACGAATTCAATTTCCAGAATATAAACATGAATCAACGATACAATTCATACCCCTCAATAATTTTATTATACGTTTTATCTAATTAATTTCCATCTATATCGGCATTTTATTTCAATCATTCTAAAAAAATCTCTAAATGTGACAAAGAATAGCTTTTTTATTTTTATTTCTTTGATATTTATTACTCTATTGGATTTAAAAACACGTTAGAATTGGCTTTTAAAGTAAATTTGTCTCGTTTTTGACTACTAAGAGGTCCATTAAATCGCCTTTTGTTAAGTCTTGATTTGTAGTGGGATACGAGACCAACCGTGAAAGAGATACACAGGCTGCTTCATTTTTGGATTGAGCCTTTGCTATAAAGAGATAATACTTAAAATCTTTTTGCTGTCAAGATAAGATATTTATTTGCCAAGGATATGGTACAAAAGTAGTTAAAAATATTTAAAAAAAAATCATCGCATCCGCCACTTTAAGAGACATAGTATTATTGATGGTTAGTTTATTCTCTCGCTCCGTTTCTCTGATTTTTATAGGGACAACCTTCTTTATTGGTCTGAGGGGACAACCAACAAATCCCATTTCTCCCGGATATTATCAAGACAATTCTTTACATTGTACTTATCTGTATTATAATTATATACATAGATATGTATTTATCTACATCGTGGGAATAAGTGATAGTCCAGTTCCAGTTCCTCTCAACAGATTATAATCAAATATTTTACTAATTCTGGGTATAATAATAAATGTATTATTCTATCCAAACCAATATATTCTAAACTTACAAAAATACTTCAGGAAATAAAACTAAGATCAACTAAGTATGGAATAAAAAAATGGTTATAAGGTATAGAATCATAAAAAGAAAAATAATTATTGTAGAACCACCATTAAATATTATTTGAAATTGACATTCATAATGTTGACAATCATAAATGTAAATGCTAAGGCAATGCTAGCTAATAACGGTTATAAATGTAAGTCTACTCTATTTTATAAGTGAATAATCTACAATCTCTCAGTAACTATTAGCTCAAATGCGTTACCAGAACAACCAAAGTCAATAACAAAAATCTATAGCTTTCACAACCATCCTGTACATCGAAAATCGTTTAGCAAAAACTTGAAGCGTCTAATGTGACAATAGAACCAATAACATCAATAACTGACTCGTATAATGACTTGAATTTCTCTCGCTCAGACGAATCCTTTGCCGTCGAAATCTTTAGCGACTTTAAAATTATGTATTAATAAATTTTAACACACCTTTTAAGTGACGTCAATGATTTCGAAATTTGGCGACAATGAAGACAAATGTCTTGATACTGAGCTCATTTGAGCGAGTGAGTTTTGTCATTGATGCTGTTCCAATGACAAAACATTCGAAATAAATACATTATAAGTAAGTATCACTTTTGTATCCTGTCTGATTATTCTCGTGCCAATGTTCACTTTTTTACAATACCTGTGTACACACAAATTCTTAAAAAAACACTTACCTACATAGGTATCTAGGTACTATACTACTACTGACTACTACCCAAAAACAGAAACTCGAATGGTAATTATTAAAAATAAATTGAAAATTCTTGAAAAACGTATTGATAAAAAAAGATTAATACAATGTTTTGACATTGAAAAGAAAGTAATTATTTATACTTCCTTTCGAGAAATGAAAATTTTGTTACAATTGTTTGACTGTGAAAATAAATCAAGGTCCACATTTTATTCTGTCATCAAAAGCACCGGTTTTAAAACATCAATATTAAAAATATCCATTACAACCCTATCGCGTCTAATATTCTTATAAACAACCGCCTAACAGAAACCCAATACATCACTGTCCCAAAAACAATAGGTACATTTATTCGACAACAATAAAAAACACGATCATACTCGTAATGCCCAATTTGTCCCAGGCCACGTGTCGCGATGATTCCAGGCCATTGTTTGGGCCCGTATTCGGATTAGGACCGAAGAACTCCCGATAACATCTCGGTCCTTTCATACCAAAGACGTAGATGCTCAGATAAGAACATTGAGCACTCATTGTTAGCAACAAAGAATTTTGAGAACTGAAAAAATGTGCCACTGATGGCCGTGTCACTTTTTTCTTTAACTGTACTTAGTACGAACGATTGTTATGGATTTTTCCTAATAGTGAAATCGTTTTTGGAAGGATGGTGCCCTTGGCGTCTGACTGAAAAAAATGTGCGTGGTCACTTAGCACTTGAACTGACGAGCACTTTTTTCTGTGACTGTATTGTTCATAGTACAATGATGCTCATAATCATTCAATATTTTCGTCTGCTTTTTATTATATGCTGCACTTATGAAGAACAATATTCAATCATTAGTCGATTGTGCTGGTCATGTCTGTCTTTCAATGTTGTGACAATGTTTATGTGTTATATAATATAACCCGCTGTATCTAGAGAAACATGTCATGGATTTATCAATGTTATTTCCGTTATAGAATCCTTTATAGTCATGTTCTAAGAACACCACTTCAATTACACTAACTGACAATGTAACTGCCCGTCATCTAAAGTGCCGACATTACACTTCACACACAAAGCGGCACAAGTATTGAAACATGCAACAAAGAAACCAATCTTGACCAAACAATTTACATGTCAAGATGTAAACGGGGAACCGCCTTAAAACGCTTAGCGGCCGTCTGTAGCCAGCCTTATTGAAGGCGTCTAGTGTTGGGCGAAGCTCGAAGGTTCGCGCGCAAGGCGTGATAGGGCGGGGCACACAATCCTAGGGCGGGGAACTAAACTATATTATTTGAACTCGAAACAACTTCTTAGAACATACGCCAATTTATGAAATTAATTTCTTTGCGTGAAAAGCCGACGCAAGCTGCAAACTGGTTATAGCTGAGTCATCCAAGAAATAAATATTTTAAATTTATAATCAGCGATGATAAAATTTGACAGCACGCAATTTGTTATTTCGGTCAAAATGTAATCTGAAGAAGAAATCTTATGAAAAGTAGCTTCCAAACAAATGGCAGAACATATCTATATTATTACTTATTTACTTAATATTATATAGAGCTAAAGTTTGTTTGTATGTTGGAGGTAAACTCTAGAACTTCTAAACTGATTCTAAAAATTAATTCACTAATAGAAAGCTACACTATCTATGAGTAACATAAGCTATTCAAGATTCTGATTAGACCATCAAACTTAACAACTTTCACTATTAGACCAACATCGTAATCGCAAAAAATAATAAGAAAGAAAGAAAGAAAGAAAGAAAAATACTTTATTAGCACAACAAAAAATAAATAAAACCAATAACAAAGAAAACATATAAAATAAAAAGTTGTTGTGCCAAAAGGCCGCAGCTCAGCATAATGTCAGGAGGCAGTGATACTGGCCACCTGACGCTGGCTGATAAGCTGTCCCATACGTTTGGCCCGAGTAGGTATTGAAGTTCTACACGCGATTACGATGTTGGTTCCATAGATAAAGTTATTCTGTTTGATCTTCTGATCCACACCCTTAAATATGACCACGCATTTCAGATACACTCTGTATAAGGTGCTTTGTATTTTTTTATAAATACATTTCACCATAGCAACAAATAAATTACAAGCATCTCTAACAAACAGGCCAGCCTATTTCGCAGGAAACATGTTATATTAGACTGGGGGCGTTCTGGGCGGAGAGCGGTCCTCGGGCGGAGACCTATCACTGACCCACTTATAGCCTCTTATAGAAATAAGCAGATGACGCACGCTATTTTATATAATTAATTTCAGGAGGCGTGGTTCAAAAGCAGCTGAATCTTTTAATCAGAATTGTTTAACTAGGTTCTCTAAAGAGATTGCTTACTAAGCAAGTGTTTGATTTAAATTGATATTGGATTTGATACGGTTCAGATGGTTAAAATTTTAGAGAAGATAAAAAATAAATTGATCTTTCATAGCACTTATAGACCCCAACTCAATGAGAACACAGTTTATTAACTGGTAAAAAATATCTACTGTTTTAAGTTATAACTTACTTGGTTACAAGGTCTTAACTTGTTAGCCCCGATCCCTTCAAGGGGTTATTGTACTCATCATTATGAACAACTTATACTATGGAACTAATCCTGAAATAGAGAAAACAAAATCAATATTACGTACTCGACTATATGTATGGAACAGCGGTTTATTTTTCGCGATTTCTAGTTTGGTCTCACAGTAAAAGTTGTTCATAATGATGAGTACAATACCCCCTAATAGGGATTAGGACTAGAAAGGTTTATTTAGACTTAACATTAAATATATTTTTCTAAACTAAAAATCATCAATCATCTTAAAGTCTACTACTAGCTGATCGATGCCCATTTTTTGCACATGAGGGACACACACTTCCATGCATTATTTTTTATATTTTGCTTTTCTTTCATCATTGTTTTATTATAAGTAATTTTCTGGTTTTTTTATGTTTGTTATGTGTGCATGCTATTGTGATTTCGGTGTCCTGTGTGCAAAGAATAAATTGATTTTCTTTCTTTTTTTCTTTCTTTAGACCGATTTTTACTCAGTGATAATAAAATGGTTATACTTAATTTATAAAGATAACACGCGGTCGAAGCCGCTGGCGGGGGCTAGTAATATTATATTAACACAGACCCCAACTTCTTATAAATTATAGCCCAACAAATAAGCCCATAGCCCAATACTTTCGTATTCACATTGACCCAATTTACCCAAGTTCCGCAAATATTTAAATCACTAAACCTTTAATACCTATTACGAAAATTACTCCAAGCATCCTCGAGACATCGTCTAAATATTGAAATAGTATTAAAAGCATTATTTTCATACAATATCATCGGGACAAAATGAAATCTCCACACAATGCGACCGTATTTACCGTAACTCATATTATAAATGTGTAAACCCATTTAAATAGCAAAGTATCAATAGATGAATGTTTCTTTGTATGGTGAACCAACTTGGCCGTGATATTCACGCACATTTTATTTGAAGATTTCATTGAAATTTTCTTAAAACTTCTGTCACTGCAAAAATAACCTTAACACTTTCACTTTAAAACTGAAAATCACATAAATACTTCAAAACTGCAAGCACAGCAAAGACAACTGGAATTGAATTTATAGCTCTATTATATAAAGTTGAAATTCAAACAACAATTCCATTTCAAATTTAGTTTTATTGGTAGGGCTTTCTGAGGCTGCTAAAGGTATACGTATTGTCGATAATCACTGAAGCAAACACTTGTTATTTTAAGAGATCATCCACCCTTAAAGCTTCTATTGATTCGTAACAATGAGGTGTATAATGTATTATTTATAGGACACAGTCGGTAGGCACATACGAGGCAATGAATGTGTATTGTCAGTAAAACGGAGACTCATGCGCTGCTAAATTGTACGTCCACTGTATCATCAATCAGAAGGCTTTATTTCTTGACAATTGATCTACAATATTGTTTGGGATGTTATAAGTTAGGTTTAGTCATCCTTGGTATATTTGCGAAGAAAAGATATCGATTTGCGTTGGTTTTTAGTTCTTTCATGGTTTCAAAACTTTTATCAGAAATTAAAAAGGATTTTAGTGGGACAGTTTAAAAAAGTAACATATTTAATGTTTCAAATAAAATTGGTCTCCAATTTGGAATTATAAAAACACTTACCATACAAAACAAAACTGACTGTAAATGCCAAAACAGTTTTTCATCTAAAATCAATTTTAGAGGACAACAAAAAAGGTCGTCGCCATTATAAAAATATTAATATACAGAAATTTTTTCGTCCTTCTATTTGTTATTTATTAATGTCGCTGTCACGATTGTTATAAAAAAGGCTTCTCCAAAAAGTGACTCACAATGCAGACGCTAATCTTTTCGAGGCACGAAAGAAGCATGTCAAACCGAAAAGGGTCCAATTCTAATACTTAGTAACCATTAAATAAATTCAGATCACAAAAAAGGTTTAGAAAAAATTGTCCGTAGGCAAACCACTTTTAAATATTTGTGCGCATATAGCTTCCGGTTATTTGGAGTGGGTTATGCTAAAAAATGCATTAGACCCCTGGTTTTTGTTAAGAAATATTGAATGTCGTATGATTTATTTATTTTTTGATTTGTATGAACGACGAGATTAGTTACAGTCAAAGTCCGAATAGGGCTCTAATCCAAAAATATGACTGTCCTCCAAATTAGAAAGATTCTTTCTTAGTTGGAGAAGCTTGTGT
The DNA here is from genome assembly GCA_932294325.1 of Allophyes oxyacanthae. Taxonomy (NCBI): domain Eukaryota; kingdom Metazoa; phylum Arthropoda; class Insecta; order Lepidoptera; family Noctuidae; genus Allophyes; species Allophyes oxyacanthae. The sequence continues at coordinate 4,975,031 of OW028625.1, forward strand.
GTGTCCTTACAAACGGCTTATGTATGTCCAATTTCACGTTACTCTTTTTGTAGGACATAAGCTATAAAGTTATAACATAGGAATAAAATCTGTCGTGGATATCCGAAAAGGCTTCATTTTTTTTATTGTTGGCTTATTTCTTAAAGCTGTAGATAGATACTGTGTGAAATGAGTCACTGGCTATGGCTAGCCAGAAAAAAGGTATTAAGTGTGTCTTAATATTACCTATATTACATGGAGGAAAAATTAAATGAAAATGTCTCTGATTATTTTTTCCTATGTATTATTCTTATCTTATCAAAAATATTGCATATCAAATGTATGTTAGGTAACCCGTCACATGATGTATGCATAGCAGGTAGCTGTTGGCGCAGTGTGAAATACCGTGAGCCCGCTCTAATAGCTTACTGCACTTCGTAACACAGTGAAAATTATTGCATACCACCGCCAAAATTGTAGCTCTGTATATAACATCTACTTCATAAAAATAATCATTGCAATTTATACAGCCCGGTCCTTTGATTGTTGCGCGTTTTTTTACATTTATTGACCATGAGTTTCGTCTTTCAGCCTTCCCCATCAAATTATTCTATCACTCCAATGATGGAGTTAGTATATATCATATAATATATTATATATCTATACTAATATTATAAAGAAAAAAGATTTGATGTTTTTGACACACAAAATGTGTTTGTTTGTTTTTTTGTAATGGAAAAACTCAAAAACAACAGAACCGATTTTAAAATTTATTTCTCCTGTTGAATGCTATATTATCACTGAATAACATAGGCTATAATGTATACATATATGATGCGGGCGAAGCCACTGGCGGAAGCTAGTGTTAATTATTATGATTAATCTAAACATTGACCTGTGTTGATCAACCATTCTTTGGGAGATGGTTAGATTATAATGAACTAACTTTCAAAAATTCCATATAAGTAACTGTCGTAATGGTCATCGGCAGAGTTCATCAATAGCTGTGCAATGCACCTTAATAAATTAAAAATATTGCTAGACAACTAACTGTAGAACTAAAAAAAAGCTCACGATCTCTACAAAATAATGTCTTAAATTAATACTCAAATTAAATTGAACACTTTCCTTATACATTTGACCCATCGTGTTGACCTAGCATTTGACGCGCAATTTACACGAGATTATAATCATTACTAGCTACCTGCAGACGCGATGTGGTATTTAGATATTATCTCCAATCTGATAAATTTCACAGAAGGCGTTACAAATGAATAAGGAAAAAGTACATTTAATTTATGAGTTAATTCTGTTAAAGCTTAGCGAAAATTTTAAAGGAATGCAGGAAGGAAATGGTTTGAAAGTTGTTGGATATGGTCTAAATATTTAGTAAAGGAGGAACGCAGATTTAGTAAATAGGTACCTACAGGGTCCCAAAAAATGGTGTCAAGCGGAAGTCCAGAGGTAGAGCACCTTTTAGAGGTACCCGAATCACCGCCATATAATATGTTCCGCGATTTTTTGAAGTTTACGAGTAGGTAATGAGTTTTTTTCATGTTTTAACCTAACTCTGAATTTTTGATCGTAGTGACTTGAATAGTTGATATACATAGAGGTACGTGATTTGGTTATTATAAATTAGCTGAATAATGAACCTAGCGGATTGCGAAAACATTTGTTAAATTGAAATAAACATTGCGGAAAAAAAAATAAGTCTAGAACTGTCACTTGACGTAATTTTTTGGGACACCGTCAGTAATAAACTGTTTAATTATTTTTAACTTGCTTTATACATAACTATTAAATTTTTTTTTAATGTTTTTGTTAAGTCTTCATTGCATGCTTGATGACTATGCCAGCCTCATAGGTTCACTATTACAAAACAACTTATATATTGCTTTTTCAACGTAAATTATTCTACGAGTACCGTCTGTTCTGCCGAACACAATCCTTTGTATCATCCTATATGAACCTACTCTTATTGATTAAGTCCATCTCACTAACTTTATCTGGAACTGCTCAATGGGCACTTAAATTAAAGTTGAGTCACAAGAAAATACGACCCAAACTAAGTAAAACCACCACCAATACTCAACAAGGTGTAACAAAACGAATGGTAGCGGAACTTAAAAGCTCTTTCAGCCTATTGAAAACTCAAGGCATGAAACAGAAACAAGCCTATTCACTGGCACGTAGGTTCTGCGTCAAAGGATACGGGCACCATACAACAACCCATACAAGAACCCATTCAAGAACCGTAAAATGGGTGCGTCTATGCCACATAACACCGTCCCGCGTTATAATGTAATTCCGCAAACCGACAAAGGGTTCTGAAGCTGTAAAAACAAACTTAATAGACCCGAACTTAATCCCGCTCAAAGTGCACCGACGGGCGAAAGTATTTTCAAAACAGTAGAAAATCCCTTTCGGTATCAATTTGCCGCCTGAATTACTTTGCTTGGTTCCTTTTTTAATAGAAGCGTGTTTTAATACATTTTTTTGTCATTTCCTTGTGCTTTGTTGAAGAGTGAACAGTTTGCGAAAAAATTAAGATAAATAAAATATGGCGGTAAATCGTTTACATCTATTGTGGGTTTTTTTTATTTGTGTTGTAATGTGCCTCTATGATAAGGTAAATATTGAACAACAACTTTATTCAAGATAAGCTAGTAAGAACTTGTTCTAATAGGAACTATGCATAAGTAGCAACATATATTAGGTAATCCGTGTGTACTACGACCAGTCGATCCATTTGTGCCGATTGTGTTGCATATTGCACTAAACTAATTTATATCTCTTTCTCACACACATCATTGAAAAGGGATAGAAAATATTTAATGCCGTCAAATTAGTCCTCTCCTAGTAACTCTTGTAATTTACAGGAAATTAAAGGTGACCTATGGTGATCGTGACTAAATTCACGTTAATAACAAAAAAGTGTATTTGACAGGATTTAATATCTTCCATTCTTTTCTCATGTTTTTTTGTTAGAAAAAGACAATGTGAGACTAATTTAGTTTAGTTTGTAAACAACAGAATCGGCACCTTTGTCACTTTACTCTTTACATATTTACTTGATATTACTTATTTTTTCCAAATAAATCGTCGTATTTCCTACTTATATTCGCAGTGTTCAACACTAACGGTATTAACAATTACGCCCCAAAAGTTTTATCAACGCAATATTTATTGGCGGAACTAAACAAAACTTCAAAACATATTTTTTCAGAGCTACCAACGTTAACAAAACACGAAACGTTAGATAGGTGCGGACCTAAATTCTTGGTGCACAATCGACCACGCCCACAAGTGCACTATTATTGAACTATTCGATAAAGGAATTTCGCATCTGTTCGTACAATGAGTTTCCTGTTCGGATTACTAGATGCGTATCTCATATCGCCTTAGGCCACGGTGCCTTTATACAATTTGCTTTATCGGACCGTCAATTCGCAAGTGTGATTTGATTGATGATGTTCCGCTACCGAATTGCGATCATTATTGTTTGGATTGACTGTCATTTTAAATTATTACAGTTCTATGAAAAGGTCTCTACATCCTCGTGTACGATAACAAAAAATACTAAGATCACTAATCCATTTTCCAAACGCGGTCATATGGAAATATTTCCTCGCGACCGTTCATTGTAGGGATCTTCAAGAAAGCCCATTTCGATCAGTGGATATTTGTGGGAATGACCCCACAAACATCCAATGATCATGAAATCATGACTAGTAGATTATTGGCACATTTTGATGCTACTACGAAAAGAAGGTACCTTTTTGAAACGATGATCTTGGATTGGAAGACGAAACTTTGTATTTCCAGGAGATATTTCATAGATTTTTGATAATTTAGCATGTCAGCAAGGTAAAGGCCTATATTGATATATGGATATTTAAAATAAACGGTTTGTCATCACATGACCGTAAACGTCAAGTTTCTAGATACCTACTATTAAACCAATTTTTTTAATGGTCTAAGACATCAATTTATTCGCACATGATGAGTTACATAACAAAAAAATATATTTTTATTTATTTATATTGTAATTTATTGTACTCCTGAATATATCAAATTTGCATAATACATTAGAATAATATTATAGTACAATGGGCGGCCTTATCGCATAAAGCAAATTCTTCCAGGCAACCTTTAAATAATATAATACCTACAGTGATATACACAAGATAAGGGGCAGATTGATGGTGATCGGTCTATTAAATTTTAAATGACTTCTCCGTTCTTTCAAAGATTGTGTCCAGCTAATATCGAAACTAATTACTATGAAAAATAATAAAACGTAAAAGAATTTTTACGGAATTCTGACAGATCCTGTTCCAAATACCGACCACCCTGATTCGTTCCGCTCTCGAAATAGATCCGAATACCACAGAACTTCACAGCCTAATTATGAAAAATAAGACATAGTTTAGAATTCACGAATCTTTAGTTAACACGTGCTCTAATGTTTTTCTAAACAAAATTCCTTTAAATATTAATTTCGGACGAAATAGGTGACAAAAAATACTAATTGCTTTTTGTATCGGCACGCATAGGGTTTTGCGTTTGTGTGTCTGTCTGTCTCGCTGCAAATGTGGGCTATGTCAGCGAAAAGTGTCAAATTACGTGGCACGAGATGGGAGATAAATATTAGGGCTGTCTCTCGAATTGTGAACTTTGATTTATTTTTGTTTCATGAAATTAATAAGAAAGCAAATTATGAAAGATCGTTAAAAGTCTACGAAATATTTAATTATCTTCTTGTTATCTTGCATAAGTACAGTCGACTACATATCAAACTATACAGTTCCAATACAAGTACAATTAGAGGTTAGTTTATACTAAACATGAACTTGATATAATGTAGCCGAGCGAATATACTTGCAATGCGTTTTAAGATTCTATATTATGTAGGCACCATTGAATGTGTTGGGATCCTTAAAATTAAAAAATATCTGAAGCCTATAAATAAAACACAGAAATTAATTCACCCTAAATAATTTAATGAACTTATCTCATCAATTTATAAAATTAACGATCTAATTAAATTTAATTTATTTCACAGCCCTGTTTCCTAAACGTGCAGCGTACTTTTTGCGCGCATCCATTTTAGTTTTTTGTAAAGATTTTGCTGCAGATAATAAAGCGCAGCCCTAACCATAACACTTGAAACACCAAGCACTTTTCAATAAAAAATCTACCCTCTAGAAAACAAAATAAAGTTTAATTTTGTTTGTAGACTTATGTTGTTTAGGTCGTATAGTTTTAGAGAGATAGTTACGATGCAATAGGCAACTAAACGGAAAGCGGTAGATAAAACGGCGACAAGTTGGAGAAATATTTTGGAAATATTTGTAAGTGAAGCCGGAGGACCGCCCGCGGGCGGGTAGGGCAGGACGCACTAGATACCGGAATTCATTCGATGAATATGATGAACTTGAAACCGCTTTTTTGGTAATAGCAAAAAAAATATGATGTACCACACTTAGTTAAGGGAACATGTACACTATGTCAACTGTGAAAGAATCTTAAGCCAATTTTCCAAAGATATATTATACATAAGATCGTTTTAATTTGACTTAGGTACTGTAATTTCTTAGTGTTCGTTTAATTGCCTCTTAGGCTGGGATCTATAGAGCGGAATTTAAAGTTTGCTTTAGAATTCGTCCATCGAACCATCGAAGCGTCGCATGACGTCTTAAACTTATAAGCAAATAATTACACAAACATACATCCATACTTCGATATAAAAACATAAAACATCCCAAATTATTCCATCAGAAAAACTTGGCAACAGATGAAAGACATGTTATTGTTATTGGAAATTAATTCAGGCGTGAATTTTGCAATGGTGGCACAAAACGGACGTTTTCTTATGGCTCGTATTGAATTGGAAGTTAGTAGAATGTCTCATTGTAACACAACACCGAATAAAGATGGTGTCCGCGAGATAAGGAAGGATTTAGGACGCGCCTGTTCGGCGGCTGCGGGAGATTTACACCGCGTTTCTATAAACTATTATTTGTTAGGATTTAATGGCAGTGTTACATATTCGTGTAAATGGATCGGCTATGTATTACTGAGGATATTTGAAAATTTTGAGCCCGTAGGAAATATTTTTTTAGTCTTTAGTTTTAGTTCCATTACATTAACTTTGAATATTCTTTCATAAATTATTTTGCTTTAAATGGGAATTGAAAACTATTCTTATTCTTTATTGTACACATAAACACAAGTAAAATACATGTAAATAGGCGAGCTTAACTCAAAATTGAGTTTTCTTACAGCAAACCAAGAAAAAGTAAACTATGATTTTTTTGTTATAGCAAAACAAATAATTAGCTTTATTATTATTATTTAATATAATTAACATAAAGTATTATATTTTTTGGTGTAGGAACAGGAGAATGATGAATGATTAAGTAAAGGTATATATTTTTATCTTTTACACTAAATAGTACATTTACTAAGTTCATTTACTACTTGATTTATTAGTCACAATTAAGAACGGAATACTCCTAGGCTCCCCATTTCTTTTAGCAGTCCTTACTTTCTCCTTAGTACCTAACTGTGCATACGAATGCATTCTTCCCGAGATACCAACCTAAAAACCTTCTGTGTAATTTTGTATGTGTTGGGTACAAAACTAAACAAACCAAACTGCGCATACGCATCATCCTCACATATTTGCACAATGCTATAATCTCGTCACGGTACACTTGACACCAATAACGTCTCCATTGATGTAGGATTACCACCAAGATGTTTATCAATATTTCCCTTACAAATATTTAGAGATACCTTTATAAAGTTATGTGTCGAACATCTTACGACAATGACATAATATTTGTATAGCTGATACATAATCTCAGTATTGTGTAACGGACTTAATGCAAAATTTTGCATGACATTCCAGTTTTGGAAGACTGGTAAGAAAAACATGGGAGATACAAATATTGAAATTGTTTTATCTAAAATCTTGAAATTTTATGAAAGAGAATTATTTTGCTTTTTTGTGTCCTACCTATGATCACTGTTGACAATCTCAATATAGCTCTTACAGAGCCTCATTTTCAACCCCCAACAAAAAAAAGAGGGGAGTTATAAAGTTTGTAGTGTCTATCTGTGTATCTGTGTGTCTGTCTGTAGCATCGTAGCTCCAAAACGGATGGACCGATTTCAATATTTTTTTAAATTGATAGCTAATTTTATAGAGCATCATCTTAGCTATGTTTCATGAAAATCTGTTCAGCCGTTCAAAAGTTACAGCTCTTTTTCTAGTTGGAGTCGGGGGTTTTATGACGGTTAGGTTATTCATATTCACCTCACTTCTCCTCAGTCCTATATCCATCGCATTCATTACAATAGTATTAATTTTAATTAACTCAACGGTCTCCTGGCATCTTCGGTGATCTGCGGCATGTACGACTATAATTAATTTTGCAACACATATAAGGACATCACAATATTTTTGCTGTCATGTCAAGCAATTTTAATACCATGGATACCCAAATATGAGAGCGTAATTGGATACATTTACAATTAATTTCAATATACACGTATATTGCAGCAACATTGTATACTTGATCAATGTTGCTTTGATGATCTGCGCATACAAATATAATTCGTTAAAGACTTGTTATGTTAAGAAGATACGCGTGTATGTTTCACACTTCAATAAAATAATGTTTATGACAGCCTATTAAACCACGAACTCAATAAATATTTCTTTATTGTTCAACCTAATAAAACGAACAAAATAGCCTACACAACAAATACAATTAAACAGGATCCAATAAAAACTGGTCCGATAGACACTGGGACCAGTTTTAACGCAATCAAACCGAAACCTACGCACAGCTCAGTGGAGCAGAAATCACTCAATGCACGGATATCTGATAAGACGGCTTCCACGATAAGTTGTCTACAGACTCGTGATCAGATAAGGGCACATCATCAAAGATCTCCTTATTGCCTTGCCCTCGCCTTCCCTGTGTAACCAACACCACAAGATCGAGAGATTTGATATAATTGAAAAAATGGAGCGTGGAGGTCTCATTTGTTTAAGTTTTTGTTGTATTGGAACTATTTTTAAACGATAGAACTTACAGGTTTTGGGATGAAATAAGTAGAGGAGATAATGTCCTCTACGAAATGCTTTAAAGGTAAGTCTGGATAATCTACAGTATATCAGTCTGGTTGATCTACAGCTTAATGTATAAAAAAACTGTCAAAATATGTCGTTTACTCGACATTTGTCAATATAATCATGCTCGACATCTCCATCAACCATAGACAAGTCTACCATCAACCAATTTAACACATCTTCATCAACCTATTAAAGTGTAGTTCCCAATAACTAAATTTAACTTAGCAAAAGCTACAAGCAATCATGTTTTATTAATAGTTTCCTAAAACAAAATCCAAGAAAGGAAACAAAAACAGAAGGGGATGCATTCCGAGGGACAAGCCAAGTAATCAAATTAGAATTAACTAAGCTGGGACTATCTGTCATCGTTGCGCTCACGAAGCCCCCGCGGCGGATAAATCACCGGGTAATGACAGGAAGTCAGGGTTATAGCGACAGGATCGGAATCTGAAATGGTGTCAAAGATGCCTTGTGACACATGACTTTGAGATATATACGATAATTTTCCGTCTCAACCATATATACATATATAATTAAGGTACTAGTAAGATAATATATTATGTATTAAACAAAGAGCCTACTGGCTTACATGAAATAAATAGATTCGACAACGTGTATCAGAAATACGTGATCATATTTAAGGGTGTGGATCAGACCATTAAACAGAACAACTTTCTCTATAGGACCAACATTATAATCGCGAAAAAATTATCAACTGATCACTACGTTTTGGTAGAGTAGGTTAATATTGAAGTTTTGTATCGGACAGCTGAATTTATTTTCGTGATTATGATGTTCCTACTGTAGCAAAAGTTCTCCAGTTTGATGCATTTCTGATACACGTTGTATATGGTGGTGAAACTGACCAAAATCCGCAGAAGCTTTCGAGATTAGCGGGATTACAAGGATCCAGCTGAGGATCATTTTTTGTATGGAGCTCAAGAATTTAGCTGAGAAATCAAAACAACCTATATTGATTAACCAGCCAATAGCCTAAGCACTAGTACTTACAATAAGATCCCTTTTTCATGAAACGACTTTTATAAATCTGTATATTGTTCTATTAAACTTAAACTGGCATGGAAGCAAGTTTATATCAAGCTAATTTGCTTTTAGACACTTGGTAATTGCTTGGGCTATCTCAGTGCAATATCATAGGTGTCCATAAGGTCAATTACCTAACCTATAAGGTGTTAACCGATATCAACAAGGTACGCCACACCCAGGCCACGTGCAGCTGTAATGTAACGTATGGTTTAAGATCGCTATCAATTAACAGAATGATTGGGACAATTGTGCAGTAGTGTTTTACCTACAACAGTTTCAGGGTACAGAGGGACTAATGAACAAGATTAATTTAATTGGACAGTGGACAGTTCGGTATATGGTTGAAACGTAATAAGCTTTCAATGGTTATTGTACGTTTTCTCAAAAAAAAATAACCCTTTATTGGTTTTCGGTTCTTATAGTTCTTCTTCTGTAGTGTTGGCAAGAGCTCTTACATAAGACCAAGATTCGGTAAAGTTCATAACGGGGCTAATAGCCCAAGGTTCGCCTGACGAACTTAGGGATTTGGTCGGATAAGACTACGACCTCGTAGTCTATTACCTTGTATCTTCCCAGAGACGATCAGCTTTTCAAGGATGTCTCGCCTTTCTTCCGGGCTATATGACCGAAATACTCAAGGACCTGTTGAAGGCAGTTTTATGACAGCCACGATACGATACACGATATGTCTGATAGCCTAGTGGTCATTTTGAGTTTCTTGAGAATGAATACATTCATCCCGCTTTTTTTTTTTTAAACGTAGCCCCTCACTAGTATTTCTCCTGTATCGAGGGTACAGTTTACAAACATACATGTCACATGCACATACAACCAGACCCGAAACAACTATCTGTAGATCATACGAATATTTGTTCCGTGCGGGGATCGAACCCGCGGCACGTAGCGCAGAAAGCTAATCGCTTAGCCACTGCGTCAACCATGTCGTCAAAACGTACGTACGTGTCGTATCCTTCTGTCCAGGGGATGCGCAAGATTCTCGAATCTAGGCAACTGCCAACACCATAATTATGCTGAGTTGGTAAGCTTTTCGGTACCTACGGAAATGCTCGACGGCACTTTTATTTTTTATAACAGAATTTTACTAAATAAAAAATTGTGTTTCATATATTGTAAATGTTGTATCCCGTACGGAATAAAATTATATTTCTTTCTTTCTTTCAATACTCTCAAGTTGTGCCATAACACCCGGATCTCTGCATCCAGTCTGCTCCACTTACCTCGCTTTATTTCAAAGGTTGAGTTGAAATACTCCACATCAAGCTAGTTGAATCACGAACTTATAGTACTCAGCAGTCACGTATAAAGGTTAGTAAAATATTTGTCATGACACCAATGCCTTTACGACCCTATGTCACGATCGTGTCTCGACTCTCGAGGCCGTTCGAGGTCGCGAGCCTATTACTGAGTTAGTAAATACAAATGTATTAATTTTAATATACATGTGCATTATTACGTCATGAGTTTTATTTTGTTTTGAGATGTCGTGATTTAAGAGTACTGATTTATTGATAAAGTAATAAAAAAAGAAACATTTTTTTTTTTCTTTGTTATTATGTATTAATTTCTTTTTTATGTCTCTATTATTGCTTTCATGGTCAATGTCATGCACACCTGTTATTTGTATGATTGCTAAAATGTCTATTTTAGTTGTTATTTTTATTTTAATCGTAGTGGTTATATTGTTGGTGTGCTTATTATAAATAAATAAAATTTGTTGTGAGATAGTTCGTTAATTAACTTTTGTGGAAGTTTGCAAAGCAATGAACATCCTTTAACTGTCAAAATTGAATCAATTCCGATTACGAGCGATCCGATTATGATATTGTAAGGTTTTATCGCCGATTGCGATAAGGCCGCCCATTGTACAATCTTAAAATGATTAGTTGTAATTATTATGGTAATTGCTCCTTTTTTATCAGATGTACAATAAAGAGTATTTGTATTCTATTCTATTCTACGAGCGTATCGTGATTACCCTACTAGTTCGAAAGCATACGTACAAGACAATCGTTCAACCGCTAGGCTATCACTCTGTTACCAATGCACTCGATTTCGATAGGTACCATAATCAAATGCCTGCTCTTCTATCTGAATATTATCTGAATATTCTATCTATCTCCATTCTCTCTTACACCAACAGTAACAGGAGATTGAGTAAAGTTTTATCTGTACACAATAGTAAATATCCATACCACCGTACTATGAATAACAACCTTGTCGTAGGAAACTTCGACATTATCTGTACAAAAAATCAGGAATAATAGGAATTTATAAACAAAAACAAATGATTGTTGGCCACGTGCCGATGGTGGCGAGATAACATTGTCCCGCGGCGGTTCTCGCAGGAATGCATTACAATACCCTTTTTATTGAAGGCTTTAATCATTTACTGTGATATGAATTCCAAAACAATGGGGAGTGTTTTTTCGTAAGCACCCGTTAATTGTGTTTTTGTACATTGCCAGTGACAATAGTGTGATGGATGTGAGAATAAATTGAATTGTCTTATAGGTATTTATATCAATTTTATTAATCAACAAAATGCGGGATAAAAACGTAAAGTTATGTTTGCGATATCAACCCATGCATCGTATTTTGATGCAGTGTCATCATGGGACCCATTTACTGAAAAAACATTATATCTTTCGACCATGAAGGGTTCTGTAGGTTTCCCAACCTCAACAACGTGTACGTAAGCACTTAATAAAAGCAGGAAATGAAAACTACATCTTTAATGATCTAAAAGCGTCGAACTTAATCACGTGTTCACTTAATGACGCTCCTGAAATCAAAATATTCTAACACGCAATATGTAAAGCATTATCGTGGTTCGATGAAAAAATGTGGTAAAAAACGGTGGTGAGGAACCCTGGACCCGGCTATTATCTCTGAACACCGAAGTCATTTTAGCTATAATAAGATAACATTAAGGGAAGCGAAGACAGGGGTGCTCAAACTTTGAATAACCATTTAATTACACCGTTTAAAAATCGCATTGTGATATTCATTTTTCATAATATTGGAGTGGATCGTGAAAGTGTAAGGATTAAAGTTTTGTTTTTGTTTTTATTGTTGGCCATACTTCACTTTTTAATTTTACCATAAATTAATTAAATAAACGATTCGCTTTAATTTAAAATGGCCACAAATATGAAAAATGTTGCTAATATTTTTATACCATGAACTTTTAAAGAACCTGCAGCACCTATTGACATTATACTTACTTACTTATCACACAAATTTATACTTACCACTTTACAGAACTTTAAACTTTGAGAACTAACCCTCAAAAGATCGTGTCAGCGGACCTGTCGCTCTCGACTACGGAGAAACAGGTATTAGTTTTTTTTACGTTTTTGCCAGCGCAGCGCGCACGTGTGCGAGCAGCCCCTTAATTACCGACGCATACCATAAACAGATCTTTACGCTCCCTTAAATAAATCTTCGGGAATATTTTTTTCTTGTTTTCTTAGGCCCGTAATTTCGGAGCACAGTTTTCGGTTTACCGAACGAATTGAACAACGGACCGTTTCTAGAAAATGATCGATGATGACTCTTTGTTTTTACAGGTTTATCGGTAAATCGATTTGGATGTTTATAAAGCTTACGGGTTGACTGATGTTTGAATGAGCTTTGGGAGTTGATTTTGTATTTATGGGTTTAAATATCTTTAGTAGGTAATTTATATATTTTTCATTACAATTTCACGATGTTTTTCTGCCAAAAGTACAGGTTAAATTCTGATATAAGTAAGTATTCACCTCGCAGACCTATAAGTATTGGTGTGAGGTATTCACTTAATACTATCTGAAACAAAATAAATAAATGTCTTGTTTTATGGTTGGAGCATTTAATATGTTAGCAGATTACACACAACCTTAGAACCCCTGATAAGGATATATTTTGTGGCATCCCTCGATCCAAGATAGGGCCCTTTCCCTTTCTGGTTTTATTGTAGTGTTAAACGATATTTTATTATCAGAGTGATAAAATTCCTCGACGGTGACACGACATATTTATCTTTAGAAATCTTTTTTTATTCGGCACTTTATCACTATTATTTAGGAGCATGATAAAATGCTAAAATATAGTCAAGGATTATATTTTATTACGGTGATGTGAAAGGATTAGGATATTAAAATGAATAAACTTAATTATGGAGGAATGTAATCCTGATTAGCATACATAACTAAAATTTAGTATCTATTGAGCTGTCGGCCTTTGCTAATACGCGGCCTTAAAGCTTGTCAAAATAATGTCAAGCGAGCGTCACCTGTTTAACCCTGTTGAAAACTTGAAAGAGAGTGCCGCAAGGAAATAATTGACTAAGTAATATACAATCAATACAATGTGTAATTTAATTAATGTGAAACCTCATAGATCCCAATTAGAATCTGTAGTTAAAAGCATAGTTCAATAACTAAAACTTATGTTTTTTAAAGTTAACTATAATTACTACTGCATTTAAAATTGAGTCTCATTGTCTTGAACTTATACCTCTCTCCTAATAATTGTAGTGCCCGACAGTGCCATGATCAATTTTATATTTTGTAGTCCACCTTTGTAATACATTATGGAACGCAATAAAATATTAAGTATTGAGTATTGAAAAAAGATTTTATTTTCTTTGGCTCAATCGAGAGTCGGTTTAACGAAATTCATATTTTTTGAAAAAAATACCTATGCGTACTAAAAGTTACTGAAATCGAATCAAACAAACTATATTCAGGTTTTTCGTTTATTCAATTACACCGTGTATATAATTTAATCATATATAAGTAGTAAAATAATATAATCATCAACATGAGCACTTAAATCTACATGGATAAACAAGGTAACTAAGGCAACTAACAGGTGAAGTTAAATAAAAACTTGTAATAAAACGCTATGGTGCGGCAAACTCGTTGCTCAAATGACGAGTCTTTTAGTATCAATTATTTATTTAAAAGCCCTTAACTACACGTTTCTTACGGAATATCTAAATTAGATCGAACCCAAACGATTTCAATTTAGAAGACCTAAGTGCCAATACTTTACGACATAATCATCGACAATTAAGCGGCAAAACACTCATAAAGTTTAATAAATAGTAAAACCTAATGATCGGCAAAACGTAAAATTCCCCGTGAATGTTTTCTCGGATATAATTTCGAAGACCGCACGGGCGGCTCAAATTTTAGTGCTGTAATTTACCATCATTAAGACAAATCAAGCTGAACGACGCCAATCATCGTAAATTAGGTGTTCCGGACTTGCATTAGCGCAAAAAGGTGTTATACATTTAAACTCGTTTGTGTATTAAAAACTCATATCAGCGGGCGAAGGGTTAAGTATATCATTTACACTAAAAATATCGTTTAAGGACAAGTAATTGCAGTGGTTGGTAACAAGAAAGAGCTATCCGAAATTGGGAGGCAGTGACTGCAAATCGAGTTTTTGGATATAGTCTGTAAGGCAATTATATTTCTTTTTTTGTAATTATGTGTGAGACATTCTTTTTTGTTTTTAGTGCGTCGTTAATTTATGTCAATGGTATAACGTGACAATCATGGAGTACAATATACTCCATGGTGACAATACTTCGATTTTGCCAAGAAAATCATTTCTGGATGAAAGATGCAGACTGCCGATGGCGTAATTGTGCAAGTGAACCTCAGACCAATGAAAAAGTATACATCCCCAAAAATGAGATTTCCAAACTGAGAAGTGAACATCCAAAATCTAAATGCATGTATGTAGATATTGAAACTTAGAAGGGCATGTAATAAAACCACCAATCACATGTGGAAACACGTAGAATCTTCAACAGAAAAATCAACAACACTTGACTTTAGCTTGCGCCATCCTAATAGCGTCTCCATTTAATTAATTCTCTGTATTAATTTTATAAAGAGGTATAATTTGTTTGTTTGTATGTAGGGGGTAATCTCTGGCACTATTGAACTGATTCTTAAAATTATTTTACTAATAGAAAACTACACTATAAATATAGATAGATATATTTAATTATAATAAAAATAAAACGCGTGGGTGTAACCGCGGGCAAGAACTGTTCGTATCTAAATATGTTTAAAATTAAATGTTTTGAATTTTTATTTAGAATTTGATAACACTACTTTGCTTTTAAGTTATAAAGTTCATTCTCAATATGTTAATTTTCTTTTATTTAATGAAATTAATGATTTTGATGGCATGATTTAACTGATTTAACATTAGTATCATTAAAAAAGATGTTAAAGTTAAAACACTAGACTTTATAGAAGGTGGGATTACCACCATAAAATATCCATTAGCAGATAAGAAGTAACTTTTATGAGTTTTATGTAGTATAAATAATAAATAAAATGCCAATAACTAGCTATTAAAAAGCGATAAAGATACGCTTGCTTTTTTAATGGTGGTGCATCATCGAAATATATGTGGAGCACATTAAATTTTTAACTACGGGCAAAGGCTAAAAATGTAAGGGTGCGTACACATCTGACGAATGCGCCTGTTTGCGAAAGGCTCGCGAGCTTCACGCGTGGCTTACGTAGTGCGATCTGTGGGCTGAGTACAAATGTTTTGACGTATCGTAATGTTAATGTAAACAAATTTAGAAAAAAAATACGTTCAGTACTAGGTCCTACCTACATGATATTTTTTGAAAATACATGTAAGTAGTATTTTTTCATTTTCATGAAACAAGTGCGTATGTTGCATAAAATTAAACAAAAATGCGATAGATTAATTGTATTTTATAGTCAAAATTTGCTTAAGTTAACATTATCATAGGTCAAACCAGTCGTACTCGGCCCTCTGTTTGCGCGCTGCCGCAGCGGTGCGCGTGTGTGAACTGCACTAGCACTGCCTTCATGTAGCACGGGTGCTTGCTTCCTCCCGCCGTCACCCAGACTTCAGGGCTCTATAACTACCGGAGGCTGAACACGTATTAAAGGAAGCGAACTGAACTGCATGCGCGCGATCTACAAGCGCGCAGCACGCGCACATTATGCAATGTGCAAGCCTTGTGTGAGTTGTATAAAAGAGGCACACCGAACAATTACTGTAACTCCAGGCACGCGGGCGTTTACAGCGCACATGTAGCGCATTCGCGGCGCGTTCGCCAGATCTGTACAGACCCTTACATGAAAAATTATTTAATGAATTCTTTTAAGAATCTTGACCGGTCCATGTAAGTAAACCATTACTATTCACGGTCAAGCTCCAATCAAATAATAATTTATTCTTGTTTTTTCTGTTGTATTTTACTAACAAGAAGTTTTAACAGATCATAAGTAGGTCTTCTTCTTTTGTCAAGCTATCAGATGGTGATCGCTCATACCGTAGTGTAAAGATTAGCCAGTTTTGTTGGTATCGAGGCTGTTTACCCACTAAGGAGCAGAAGAACTCAGTATTTGTCACTCGTGGAGACTATTTTCTTGCACCCATAAGTTTGAATAAGCAGGTGTCCGTTGTGCATTTTTTAATGTGGTTTACGAAATTATTGGGCCATTTTCAGTGTTAAAAATCTTCGCACTCATGCATTATCGTGCTGTCAAAATTACAGAGAGTGTTATGCAATGTGACCATTATCACTGAAAAGCGTGATAAAACCCGTGAACGTGCCATTCCAATGCGTATTCGATTTTCCCGAAAAATTACAGAAATTATCGGTTTCACCCACTTAAGTGTAATCAAAACACATCCGACTTCCAGATTGCAGTACATCGCAGTGTTAGCGAGCCGCCTAATTTCCTTAACCGGCCATTTTACCTCCATATACCTGACAAATTGACTCTTAATTGTAGTAATCGTTAACTTTTAACCGATTGATTGCCCGTTAACCGAATCGTGAACGCACGCGAAGGGTTAAATTGCCGTCCCTTCACAACAAAGGGTTAATTTTGTACCAAATAGGGAACAACCCTCCATTGACGTGTTAATATCGTAATAAATAACAATATCGTGGTAAAAAGCTTTGTTATGCTCCATCATTTTAATGAAGCATCGATTTTTTTTTAAAGGCCTTTTTTCGGAATTAATTCGTTTTTTATAGTATAAAAAAAATCGGTTTAACGCTTCGCTGGGTCTAGTTAAAATAGATAGACATTCACATATGCTTATTATCTAGTATTGCTATTGGCAATTAATGGCAGTTTGACAAAAATGAGGCCGAAAATGTAATGGGTATGCATATTGTTGATATGAATACCTAAACTTCCTAATTAGAACAAAATTACAAAACAATTTGATATACTTACTAGAAGACCTGATTAAAAATATATAATATGAATTTTTAAAAAGATTGATTTTCCAAATTCGCCCCCGTATAAAATAGGTAGGTACCAGTTTTTCTATCAGAAATAATTCTCCATGTTCTATCCTTTTTCTATCCTCTTCTAATAATCGACCACCAAAGACGATCAATAATCTATCAAGGCAAAACCTTCAATACCTTACCAAGTCGACGCGATTAATTTAGTTAATTTTGTAAAGAAACAAGAGTTAATCGCTTCAGATTCTCTGTACCAGTCGCTAACGACCGTAATTACTTCTAATTTTATTGAACGGCGGCTTTAGATAAAAAGAAGGCGCCTCCAACCCGCTACTACTTCGAATCCTACTGAAATCGTAATAATAAGAGAGTAATATTGTTTTATAGCATATCCATTGCTGGTCTTAAGGAAACAAACAAGCAACGGTACGAAAGCCACCGTTCGATGGACTTCTAATAGAAAAATAATATCGAATTTTGCAACTCGTGTTGAGAACTTCAGTGTATTGCAATTACAAGTTAATGAACTCGCGTTTAGATTGGTATACGATTATTTGTAGCTTTGTTTTGTAATGTAAGTGTGGACATTAGTGCAAGTCTTCACGACTGTGTCCCCTGTTAAGGAGGTTTTGTGTCTTTGCATACCATATTTATTTAGAATACGTGTAGATATTATTGTACTGTGCTGTGCGGCTTTGCAAAAAATAAATACACACACTCTCCATAAGAAAAAGATTTTGTTTATTGTGAAACTCTTTACTTTCGAAACAAAGTTTTGTACTTTATGGAAATCAATGCACGTTCTCATTGTCAACAAATGCATAAATAAAACGGGTTACTATCAAAAATTTCTTATTTATTATATATATTAAAAATAAGTTCCATTCTACTCCGTGAGAACATAAAATGTTCTCAAAGTACTTACTGTATTTATTTTAGAAAAATAATCTGAGCTATTGGACAAGGGTGGAACACTAAAAACATTTATTTTTATTTAATAGAATAGAATCAAACGTTTATTTGCAGGAACAGTAGTAATAATAATATTTTTTGGAGTATTCCGGAATAATCCAAAAAATATTATGTATAATTATGTATGTATTTCTTATCTTTTTGGAACAAAAGAACGGAGTACTTTGGATTTTTGGAATCAACCTAATAAAACGAGGAGAAATTTAATCAGTAGACTGTCTCATTGGTCTAATGGATGCCAAGCGTCACGTCCTGGATTCGAGTCCCGGATGAGGCAATGATAATGGGCTTTTTTATAGAAATTATTTGTAGCAGCCTGGAGCATGGAATTGTGTCTGGTTGCAATGCAATACGCTCACCACCAATTCCATGGGACTGACGGAACGGAATTCGCGAATTTTAAAACTGCAGAACTCTGCCTAACCCTTTCGTAAATACAAGCGTGATACTATGAATGAGTCTGACAGATTTTTTGTTTTATTAAAATCAAGCTAATTCATTTTCTGCGGCGGATCATCTGACCTTCGCATCTTTTAGTCAGTTCGGTTTTATTGATGAATGAATAAAAAAAATCCTGGCTTGCCAATCCACCTGATTTATTAATATTGATACGTTAGTTACCTGACCGCCTTAGGTCACCCACAGAAAAAGAAAAGGGTATTAGCTAAACACCATAAATTAAATTATATCCTAATCTTTACAGAACACAGTGAACACAAAAATAAAACGAAATTTCTATATAACCATTCACAAACTCAAGTATGCTTCAAGATACAAGTGCTTAGTTTGGAGTTAGTTGACAAACTCGATTAGATTAATATGGAACTTATTGTTTATGTTCCTGCATTCCTGGTACTTATTGTGTAGGCCTACTTGCCTTTTTAGCGATAAAAGAATTTGAATTGTGAACCAATTACCCAGTTATAAATCCAGTTAGGGCCCATCCACACTCGATACTTTTACTTTTTTAGCAGCAGAATCACTCGTTTTCGCGTTCGTTATTCACTTTTTGTAAGCAAAAGGCAGCCAACGAACGTGAAAACCCGCAAATCTGCTGCTAAAAGTATGGAGTGTGAACGAACGCTTACATGTATTTTAGTTTATTTAAGAAGGAGCTTAGCTTATCTTTGTAAGGGTAATTTAAGTAATTGCTAGGACCAAAATCGCTACCATATAACATATTTTGGTCGTAAATGTACATGCGCAAAGCGTGTCTCTACCTCAACTTGTGCTCAAGTTATTTGCCAGGATTTGTACTGTACGGCAAAGTCGGTATTAGCTTTCCATATATAGAACATAAAAACACTAGATAGCTTAAAAAAATATATTCCTACTTAAACTTCAATGACTTCAAGATTCAATACAAATTAAATCTATCCACACAATGTTGTTTATAGCAATAATGTCTCCCGACATAGGCTCTATTATTATTGTGTTTTTATTTTATAGTCATCGTCCTCGTCATTAGTCCGCTTTTTACCCACTCTGGAACGTGTAAACGAATAACACGGCCTTCATTCTGTCTAGCAAGATTCTCTTTTTACTTTTTAACAAGCTCTCGAGTAATGAAAGTGGGAATTGATTGATATTGCAAGTAGGTACGTTAAGGCGATGCAAGGATAAACAATAAATCTCAAATCGGCTGCATACAAAAACGCGTGGGAGCTAGCTTGTGTGTAAAAACAGTATTTTATCGCTTAAAATAAAAAGTATATTTATTTTTTATAAAATCCTATATTACCATATTGAAGTGTGTGTTTAGACTAATTTATATACAGAAAATTTAGAGGCTTAAATTGGTCTTGTTTCCCTGTAGAATGAAAATCTCTGTTTTTAAAGAGCAGTTAGCTGTTTTTGATATTTTTTTGATGTAAAAGATAACCAATTATGAAAATCAAATATCAAATTATGATATCCAAAACATGGTAAATGAAGCATAAATATCAGATCTGAATGTTTTGTAATTGCTGAGAAAAAATTAGATTACTGCCATCAATATTTTCAATTCGTCGCCTTAACTACTGCGCATCCAGGCTATATTTATACCGGTGATTAAAATTTATTACTACACAAATATAGTTCTGTGGAACTATCTCATTACAAAATAAATACACGAACTATACTACTCAAACAAAGACTAAAATGGTAAGGGAAAGATTTTAACATAGCTCTTTTTGAACATACCTAAGTCTATGGAATTCCTAGATAATTCATATGTCTTAAATATCTCACACGAGATGAGAAGACGACGTGACTAAGACGGCTGGCCCTCGCTGGAAACAAGTAGCCCAAGAAAGAGGTAAATGGAATTCTTTGGAGGAAACCTTCACCTGCAGAGGGATTGTTACAGATTAGAATACATAATTAACAAACAAATAAGAAATAGTATTTTATTAATAATTTTTCTAACGCTAGAATTAAGGACCTTAGGTACTTAAGCAAGAAATAAAAGAACCATCGTTGATATATAGCACATCATCAAATACACTACGTTTATTTTTCATTTCTGTATTAGAAAATTACAGACAAGAATCAAAGAGCATCGCCGATAATTTCCATTTATGAATCCGAGTCAATCAGCATTCAGCGTAAGTCGCGATGTTTTCTGATATTGTAGGTACAAGGTACAAACCTTTCTGATCCCTTTAAGGAGTTATTATACTCATCAATAAGAACAACTTTTACTATGGGACCAATCGCCAAATCGCAAAAAATAAATCAGTTGTTCCATACATGAAAGTTATCCCTAATGATGAGTAAAATAACCTCTTATAGGGATCCGGACTAAAAAAAATAACCTCTTATAGGGATCCGGACTAAAAAAAATAACCTCTTATAGGGATCCGGACTAAAAAGGTAGGCCTCACATACATAATTATTAATATAAGTGGTAGTAAATACCTATGGTTGACGGTGGCCGGCGTCGCTAATCCGCGGCGGTTGGTCTAATGGTCCGGCTCGCGACAACTATTAGCCACAATTACCTACTACGTGCAAGGCTACGCGCAAGTCATAAGCGATAGCGATTATAGGAATAGTCTCCATGCCACTCAACTCTTACAAAAAATATGTCAGCTTCGACTTCCTTGCGAGTAGACAAACTAATGAATTTTTCTGACTTATGATTAGTCAGGCTGGTAAACTGCAAATCGCAAGAAAGGTTTTGACATGAATCAAAATTTTCTTCGGCTGCCCCACAAATAAACATTTAATAAAAGGTAATTTCATCCCTATTTTTTTTTCTACCGACATATTGGCTCAATTCGTTTTTTAATACGCTTTTATTAGCTTCACCTGTAACTAACTAACTAACTATGTAAAAAAAACTTGAAAGTTAAATTTAACCCACTTCCCGGGTTCCGATTGAGCTGAAATTTTGCATACACGTTTAGTTTGGATGACAAAAGCGTATGTTTTAGTTTTTTTTAAACTATATATAATATTATTATACATAAGCTGAAATTGTGGTATCGCATCTATTTTTAATCAACTTGTAGAATTGACTGTAATAAACACCTAAACAAACGCCTTGTAAACTTATTAAAAATATTTAAGATTAAATATTCAATAGGAGATTTTAGATGTTCTATCAATCAGTAGCTTTGTTCTATTACGTTTAATAGATAGCGGTCATCGTCGCTAATCCAAGTCGGTCGGTGTAATGAGTTGGCCTGCGACAACTATTAGCCACAATTACAGTCTTCTGCGTATGCGCAGGGTATACAATTCAAAGAAGATAGCGATTTAAGGTAAAACATTATTTGTGTAAAGTGAAACCAAAACAGCAATGAAAAATAATCTAAGCATACAACATTGAAATATATTTTGTATACTACATGGTACCTAATCTAATAAATAGTTACTACGATAAAATTGCAAAAAAAATCACTAAGTTATCTAAATGACGATTTAAAAAAAAACTGCATTAACATGTACAGTCGGCCAAAGAATTGGTTTACCACCCTAAACATTTGCAAGGGGCATTTGCCAAAGGTTGCAATCATTTTGCAAAAAGGTTTAGATTCTCTCGCCAAAATATTATCGTTTCAATTTAGTAATATTTTAATTTGATAGGAAGTTCTGTTAAAATTCATAGAACACTTTTTTGGCCACCCATACATATATTATTTTATTATTCTACAATACACAAGAAAGTACACACTGTCTGTACCCATCCAACCAATCATGAATACACTAGATGTACCTATGCATAAAACATCACATGTGTACCCAAGAACCCTTTCCAATCAAGATCGCTACCAGCTTATAACTCGCGGCGTATTGTTTGGAGCAGCAACAAATTGCTGGAATTAACCGTTCGTTGCACTTAACTATTTATTTATAGCCTGTTCGTTGCTTGTTGTTGCCGCTGGCTAATGGTAGCAAATGATTTGACTTTAACAATCAGTACGGGCTATAGTACCTACACTAATATGGACAGTGATAAAGCAATTTAGAGGTTTCATTCGCTGTAATTAGGGCTATTGTTATTGCATATTAGTGTTGCTTACAACTGAAAATTATTCATAATAGTAGGAGAATTAATCAATAAAAGAGCTGGTCGTTGCTACATAGCTACCGTACCGAGGTAAAGCACCGGTTATCGCGGTCATTCCTTGGATGGGTGACCATTTAAGCAGTTGGTCCCGATTGTCATACGAATACCTATGACAATCGTTATGCCAGTCAGCTGCGCAAAAAGTCTGACAACCAGTCTAACCTTAGGGTATCAGTCGCTCTCTGTAAAATACTGATATTCAGAAGCATCTGGTTAGACTGGAGCCGACTCCAACGTAGTTGAGAAAAGATTAAGCAGATGATAAGTAGGAGACTAAATATAATTATTATAATAGTCCTATAACTCCTATCAATAATAATATAATATATCACAGTATTGGTATCGCATAAAGATTCTTCTTTCCTATATAGCGTTTTATTGCAAAGCTTTGTTTCTGACAGAGAGACCTTTAACTAGGTACTGATTGTCCATTTGTAATTGATCTCTTTTTCCTCCATAAAATGACCGTTCAATTGTAACAGTTGCTAGTAAGGCCATGTTAAAAAGTGTACGTTTACGGCCTGATATGATGATGATAGCGAATCTCTTCTTAGAACCATGAGTTCACATGGTGCACATAATAACTTTAAAAATGTTCAGAATTATCTTAAATATTTAAGAATGAAGTCGCTAATGGTCACCGTGATTAAAATCCACGTACAGGTTTATTATTCATAAATAAATAACACTTTCGTTTAGCATTTGGGTATAAATTGTAACAGGTGAAAAAAAATCTTTTAAGGAACATAGATTTTACATCTCAAAATATAATGAACCATTTTACGACACTACTCTTAGTTAATGAGTTCTAACAATAATAATAAAATATCAAAGACTCATATAATGTCTTCTTAATAATATTAATAATTGAGGGCAATTTTTATAAATATGGGATAGAAAACAACAAAAACAAGTAAGTTTTTTATTGTGCCGTCAAAACAGGGCGCGTCGAATCCTTAATTAATACTTCAAAGTAGTAACGATCCTTTTTACCGAATATCGTTATTAAACTTAATATCCCAGTACATCTTCCAAGCTATCAAGTATTACTCACGAACTCATCTCCCCAAGTATTCAAAATAAAATACGTATGTAAGGACACGCCTCATTGCAAGCGGGTCGTACAAAGTTTAATACTATAAATAACCATGATTAAATAGAATAAGCTTGTACTTACTTATGTATTCTCTAGCTGGGTATAAGTGTGATATATAAGTGTTGGAATATTATATTTTTAATGTCATTTCTAAACGCAACCTCTGTATCAAAATGACATCTGTCTTTGTCACTGTCTATTTGACTTTGACATAGTGATATGTCATCACGTTTGCCCTCTTGTTGGCTGCTAAGGCGATAGTAGTCAAAACGATGGAACCATAAACCTAAAATTTTAATTGAAGGTGATAGTAAAGATTTTTTTTCTGGATATCAATATAAGTCTCATGTTTCTACTAAAATGCGTTTTTATTGTTTATAGATTTCCATCAATAAGTTCCGTTTGATACTAAAAACTAAAACTTAAGACAATCTAAAATTTTGAAACCTTCCAAACACAGAGGTAGACCATGGTAGACACATAGACATTATTATTTTCGGAAAGGTTTTTGTATCGTACATTGTAATAATACCAGTTGTTCGTCATTTAACTAAAATAGCTATTTGAAATCATTATGCTTAGATGTTATCAAATCGCTCACAGTCAAGCCATGGCTCTAACGAGAGTATCCAAAAACGTACGCCTTATTATCACCTCCTCCTCCTTTCGATCCTTTAATGATGGTCTCCTCATTAGACGGAGTTCCTCGCATTTTATAATAAAAACAAGATATCTTAAGAGATGTACCTTTTCTTTTACTCATGTTGTAATACTATGGAGATTGTAACAATCAACTAAACCAATCTAAAATTGCTTTTTTGGTCGTTAGAATTCTATTTATTTTTATTTTAATCAAGAGATAAGGGTATTTTTAGAAATAAAGGCAGTTTTTGTATTCAATTCATTTTAATTGTTAAGCATGGATAATGGCCTGAAAAAAAACCTGAAGCACCTTCGTGCTTAGATGGAACAGCTATAGATTAGGTAATCCTAAAGTTTGATAATACTCGAAAACCATTCTAGGTTGGTATTACATGACTATACTACTTACATACTAGATTTTATTTGATTTAGTACAATAATTTCCAATTCAGAGAGTTTTACGCAACTGGAGAAGAGAGTTTACAAAAACTAAAAAATATCGTATCTTCTAAACTAATGATTTTAGCGGAACTTATGTTTTTTTAAATGAATCCATACACACATTGAATTTTGGACTACCTTAATATAAATAAGCCAGCCTGAATAAGAAATAATTTTACAATATATTTCAAATCTTTCTTTTCAATCTATAAAGGAAACAACAAATACAATAATTGTAATATTTTATTAATAAAACACATAACACATTTACATTATATTAACACAACAGCCTATCTTATAAATAAATATGTAATTTATTATACCTGATGGGTTTCGGGTTCAAGCAAAATCTTCATAATTTTTTCATACAATTTGAAATAAGTTTACCTGCGATTCACTTAATTGTTCGGCAACCCCTCAAATTTACCGCCCCCATATACTTTAGTAATACAAAAATATATCTCACAGTACACAACAGTTGATAATATTACAATGACCTCTATTGCAGAGCAACAGAGTTCATATTTGCTAGTGACATTTTTAAGGGGTGGATAGATTAACGTGGCACAAAATGTCATACATTGGTGATGCAACAAGTGTAAGAGCCAACAAAAGAAGCGATTAGGGGTGATTTATACATTCTTTTATTTTCCACCCCCGAGTTTAGTTGAAGTGATACCGTAACTGAAATTCCCACGCACGCAATAGAGGGGCGCAAGAGCATCGTGATTTTTTTCTGATTTTGACAGTTGGAAAATTTAGTTTTTCAATCGAAACATTTTTTTTTTAAATAATAATAAATTAGAATTGAAGGGACAGAGATTTTTTAGCGAAATCATGATATGGATAACATTTTTTTTTAATATGGTACATAACTTCAAATTTTCACTATACTTAACTTATTAAACTACTTATTTACAAATATTGCAAAATAATTTGATCACTAATTTTTTAAGGCACATTCACTTTCCAAGTGTGAAAATCTTTATTTAATAAATAACATGTTAATTTTTATGTACAAACTGTATAGCAAAACAACATTTAATAAATCGCAACTTAATTATATTTAACAAATAAGCATCTAACTATATGTAATATCACAGATTCTTATTGGATTATCAGCAAACATTATATATAGGCATACACATACTGAACCTGCCAAATTCATATCTAATATTTCAAAGCTAAAACCATTTGCGGTACTGTGCAACAGTCATAAATCCGGTAGTAAGGGAAAAAAACCTCATAACCCTTCATTACGCCCGGGCATTAGAAATAATGCCCTCATTAATCACTTAGTCCATAACATCTACAATTATTGCAGTGGAGTTTCTTACCGGTTCTTCATCATAGGACCTACTATTTGGAACCGCGCACCTAGGGCCCTCGACATTTCATAAGTGGGTGATTTTCCAAAAAACCTTTATCAGCCATCGTAAATAAATCATGCCAGCCTTCCTTCCTTTGGTTGTAGTTGTCACAGTTTGAATTGTGATTATTCTTATGTCCTGGCAGTAACGTACTTTGGTTTGTCATAAAAACATTATGTGATTTAAACTTCTGCATTGTTAAGTTTGAGGTAACGGTAATGACGTACATAATTGATTTTTTGGAGAATCACCCAAGTGCCTGTATCTGGTTTACATGAAATGAGATCTATTCTATTCTATTGCTTAGTTAATTATGTTATTATTTTACTTCTAAATCCAAATAGACAATAATTCTAATATAATAATATGCATAATATTCAACAGCACAAAAAAAAAATATCACGATACCAAATAAATCTAAAACAATCTGCGGGTCTATCGCGTAACTAAAATAGTAATGAACATCGACACTGGTAAATTTCAATACGATCTTGAGAGGCTAAACTTGTAAAGAAATTACCAATCATGAAGTTGTGTCTCCTATCTTCATGATCGGTAATTTTTTACAAGGTAGGTCAAAGTTTTGTCTCTCACGATCGTATTGTAGTTTATTACCAGCGTCGATGTTCATTACCACTTTAGTTACGCGATAAACCCGCTGGCCTTACCTCTGACGTAACAAGTGCAATCACAACAATAGAAGGGAACGCTATTATGCACCCTTCGATCATGAACTGTGACGTCACACACTAGTCACGCCGCAAGGCACAATGCTTCGCTTTTTAAATGACGCAAAGTGTCTTCCCTCTATCTATTATTTTCTTTGTAAAGGTTTTTGCATCTTCAGATCGTGGGAAACTGGACTCGCGTGATGAACGGTCCTGGAAAAAAGTGACAAATTTATAGACAGGTAAGCATGAGAATGTGTTTTATTTCATTGCAGATTCATTACGTAATATCACGCAAGCTTAGATACACAAAATATTAGATGAGAATTGTATAGGTCCAATAAATTGATCTTCTTCTCAAATATAATTATAGTCAATTAAGTATACCCTATTCAAATCATTTATAAGAATCTAACTCGTTCCAATTTGCATCATAAATCTCCTACCAAAATCATCTCAAGCAATCTTTTGATCGTAGTCATTATAATGATAACTTCAACCCTTAACAATATCGCCTAATAACCTCAAAATTCTCCTAATAGACATTTAATTATAGAGCCGGTCGAGTTCCACTGACCCCTTTTACACTTGTTTACATCTTCATCCCCTCAACCCCCGCACAAACGCGCTGAGCCATCAAAATGGTATGTTTAAATCCAATACCCCATACGATTTATTATAACAAAGCAGAACGTGAACGATCGAACGCTTGCCATCTGTCGTCGTTCCGAATCTCGAATCGCCGAAAAAAACTCAATGTGCGAGCAACCCTGGGAACCTAGGAACGAGGAGCATTCCCACGAACAACCCCTCAATTTTCAATAACCAAATTAGCCTTTGCGTTACCCTATTTCGGATATGAGGGAGTCGTGAATCTATTCATATCAATAAAAAATATCATGTGTCCTGCTCGGGTTCCCGGTAAATGCATATGTTCGTCCTGTTCGAATGCACGTGTTCAGCGATCGTATATTTAAACTGCGAGCGTATGTGTGCGAGAGCCTTCGGATCATAGCACCTGCCGGCGCGCGCGCACCCCATTGGCTGAGCAACCACTATCACCGCTACACTGATTTCTTTTAAACTTAATTTTTTTGTAATACTCTCTTCGGACATGTAAAGAAAAAATCTTACATGTTTGGACCGGTACGAGCCGAATATTTTGTGTGTAGGTGGCATCTTAACTCTAATAATTCTTTTTGTAAACAAAATGCTAATGAACTTTGACTTGGATGATTCAAATTCCGGCTCTAAGATAGGACTACGTGTAAGAATTAGAAATGGAAACATTTAAATGTATTTTACCCCATTTTTGTAGATGGTGATATTATCATCATACATGATAGAATAAACAATAACGCATCAATTAATGAGCAATGTTACCCTAAACCAGGTGTTATTAGGGTCTCGTGAGTTGCGCGTGAGCAGCGCGTGAACTCGCCGCGGCTGAGGGGTCGAGTCCCCCCTGACTTAGTGACCTCGGTGAAGGGATAACAATCGCATTGTCACGGCCACTGAGGCCGGGGGGGCAATCAACATGTGTTGTGTTTGCCCACACTTGGGCGTGTGGACGGCACGTGACTGATTTTCCCATGAAACCCCCTACACACACTTGTTTGATATGATAATAAGAATCAAATAGACACATGTGAAAATTACTGACAAGTGTTCGATAATGTATTCATAGATAGTTTATAAACAAACTTAAAGCTACCTCGACAAAGACAATTGCAATAATTCTGGCTCCATCGTATTTATTTTAAAACACATATTTAACTTACTGCTGTGCCATTAAAGAATAAACTCCATAACATCGCTTGAAGTTACCTTACTAAAGTTTTAAACATACTAACAGTAATTCATACATCCCCAAAAATGTGATTTCCAAAAACTTGTGTCTCAACTCTACCATAATTATGAAGACCTGTCACGAAATACGAAATTCATATTGGGGTATCGAATAAATCACTTGACTCACCCACACACACGAAGGGCGCTTTTCACGTACGCGGGCCTTTTGTGCCGGGGGCGGAGCGCACCATATAAAAGCCCGACCGGCCCAACCAGCCCCACATTCCCGCTTGCGATCTCACTAGCGACACACGCTCTCTACTATTTACTACTTATCTATCAAATCTTCCAAAATGTCTTACTACGCCAACAACGAGTACATCATCGCGACAAACAACTCAATGAACGAGAACAAATACAACAGTGAAAAGATGAAGAACAGCGGCATCAAGGCGCTGTTGAGGCCTTTGATGAAGCTGATCAAGAAGTCGACGAAGCGCGTTCCCATCAATACTTGCGACACGTGCTACGAAGAGGACCAGAACTCGAGCAACGAGATGCTTGAGCGCAAGATCTGCGAGGAGATGGAAGCGTGCCAGCCCGGCGCCGCCTTCCTTGTTTACAACCAGAATGACACGTGCGACCTTGTGCCTGTGACTCCCGACAACTTCTACGTACCTGTACACTTCGCAAGGACCGAAGCCGGCACTTTCTTCTGGACCACCGTCTCCAAAAATGAAGCTGACTTCGCAGCGACGCATTGCTACACCGAGTGCCAGACAGCGGAGCAGCAGTACCCAGTCCTGCAGGACCGCTGGGTGCAAGCCTAACTCAACAAACAACAAGCATTAGACAACGATCAGTGTCTTCCGTGAAACCAGTGGCTGCTCCGTTGGTTTCTGCAACCGTCTGTGATGTTAGCTTTAAATTAGTTCGAGGTGCCATATAGGAATAAGTTAGTATAGGCCTGCTCAATACTCGTGATAACTCCTCGAAAGCTTTAATTGTATTTTCGATAGTGTTGTGATATTTTGAAAATATTTTGTATTGTATAAATTAATTGTAGGAAAATAGTGAGCTTATTGTGATCTTCCTTAACGAGCTTTAATTTGTTTTAGGGATTATTTATTATCTTTTACTTGTGTTAATAATTGGTAAAAATATAAGAATTGAATGAATTTGCAATCTTTTACTACAACCCCAAACCCTTACACACAAAAATTACAATTCACACACAAACATACAACACAGAACAGTAGCAAAACAAAACCGCAAGGTTCGGTACTAATAAGACGAGATTAAATCGATAAAATGATCCTACTTGGAGCTTATTCGTGGAGTTGTATTCTGAATTCAAAAAGTGGTCTGACGAGGTCGGCGCGGGCGACTTCGACGGCGCGAGCCACCACTCTTGCCTTGCCATACTTGGAGAACAACATTTGAGCGCGCGCGCACGTGCACGCCTCGAGGCAAAGCTACCGGACTTTTAATGGTCACTTTTTTAAGCCGCCGCGGCTTTAACTCTCTTGTTTTGAACTGTTAATTTTATTTTATACAATTATCTTACACTTAGATACTCTACGGTAATAAGTGTTACACAAGAGTTGGTCGTAAATTTATCTTGCTAGTTCAGTGGTTAAATGTTTACGTTATATTGAACGATTAGTTAAATAATGATATTTGTAAGTTTCCATTTAATTTATGAGACAAATTATGTAGCAGTAATCAGATCAGCGGATATTGAAATGACGATTAATGTTCACCAGTCACGAAAGATTTAATTAAATTAGCATTCATTAGCATGCCAAATTAAAATAAATGTCCCAGATAGAAATTTAATATGTATTAAAGCTATACACGAGTTTTTTTTTTTAAAGTATTTAAACCAGTTCTCGCACATAAAAACCAATAAATATCAAAACAAAAACTGTAATCTAAATACTAAATAAATTCAAAAAAATAAAAAGCTATAAAAAGTCAATTATAGCCGTTTTACTTTAAAACTTAACTTTAAACCTCCACCTGAGATAAGGGACTGTAAACTATCTCAATTTTTAAGAAACTTAAAAGAGCATCTCTCCTTTTTATAGTTTCATAAGTACTTTTGTTTGCAATTTATGTATGTACTTATGTGTTAGTGTTTATTTATGTATATTTTTAATTTTATGTGTATATATTTGTTTTATGTATTTTATTTATGTTTGGTCTGCTGGAAGAGATTTCTTTTGCGAAATATGCAGTACCTTTGTACTTTGTTCTCCTTTTTCATGTATACTGTGGGTCTTCGTATGTGTATATAAAAATAAAATTAAAAAATTGCCAACATTTACTTCCAAGATATCTCCCGATACAGGTTCAGTAATAAGCATCCATAACATTCATTATACCTACATCGCATCAATAACAACTTTCATTATTCATATAAAAACCTTCAATTTAATACCAGCACCTTACGTAGTAGGTAAGTCGATAATGACAATCAGCTATATTATGATGGCTATAAGCATACAACATCTCATTACATAAAAAGGCCGTAAAAACGTACAGTTAAACAACCCTGGGACAAGTCCCAACCTGTTGCAAAAATGGAACCTCCGACAAGTTCAAACACGTCTCAAAATATAAGAAATTGCACTATTTCAATACAGAATGCATTGTGCAATCAAATAATAGTCGAGACATAGAAAGAAGATGAACAATTCTTTGATCACAAAGAACGAAATTTTATTTATGCATAAAGCACGTGCAAAGAAAGCTCTACGCAAGCGCATTTACTATGGAGTCCATTCATTTATTGTGAGTTAACTTTACTATTGTTAGTTAAGTAGTAAAAGACGATTGTGCAATAGATACTATGCAGATTCATGCTATAAGATGAAGAGCAGATACAAAATTAAAAGAAGATAATGCAAAATTTTATTTATGCAAAAAGCACGTGCCTATAAAATTGCCTAGAAAGCTCCACGCAAGCGCATTTACTATGGAGTCCATTCAATTGTTGTGAGTTAACTAAATTTACTATTGTTAGTAGTAAAAGACGATTGTGCAATAGATACCTACTATGCAGATTCATACTATAAGATGAAAAGCTATTTCACGTTTTCGTTTTCATAGTAAACTATCACTTACGTAAATAAAAACCGTAATTATACTAGATGCAAAATCATGCACCTTTGAAAAAGAAAACTCGTACGTAATGATGACAAGTAAAAACAATATGCGTTTAGCACTTACATCAAAAGTATAATTATATCATGCTGTTAATAGATAAGTATGTAGACATGTCAATGAGAATCAAACATAAATCTTAAAAAAAACATTTATTTATTTACCAAATCCCTTCTTAAAAATTAAATACAGGACCCCAAAGTGCGAGTTTTCTTCAGCCTACACCGTAATTAGTGAAGTCAAAAATGTATAAAAAAAGTGTGTTCTCGATAGAAGTCACTCAAAATATGCGCGCGCATTTTATTTTTATACATTTGTGACTTTACGGTAACTACGGTCGAGGCCGAGAAAAACTCGCACTTGTACCTACTACACAAAACTCAAAGTAGAAAGTAAGATACATCCTATCACTATTGCTACGTTTGAATATCACAGACAAACATCAAACAAAACAAACGAAGAAAAAGTAGTCAAACTTAAACCTGAACCGTACTCCATAAATTGTGAAATTAAAATTTCATTATATTCCTTACCCAAATGCAATTAATTTAATAGCAAATATTTCGATCATGTTATCTGTTAGTATCAAAACATGTTAATGATATCATAAATCATTTAATATTTTAATACAACAAAGCCCTTTGATTAATTTTGAACCACATTCAGGCAAAAGAAAAGTTAAATGTGTTAAATTTCATCGCGCATGCAATTGGCAAAAAAATTCAAATGAAAATTCACCAAAACTTGACGAAAATCATGGTACAAAAAAAACCCTGTTAAAAAATCCAGGTATTACCTACTAATGCCTACTATTACTCAGGTCCAAGTCTTGATACTCTTGGCATAAGTAGAAAATACAGAGATTATGTCATCCGAAAGTCCAACCCAGTGGCGCTCCGTTGCCGGGTCTACCCTACATGGTATTAAGAAATTCTGCTCGCGGGAATTACAACCAAAGATAAATAAGAAAGAAAGAAATATAATTTAATTCCGCACCAAAAACGACGCTTATAACTAATACTATGATCAATAGATGATAAGTAAAAAGAAGCATGCAAAATTACCATTGCAAATAAAGAAATCATGAGAAAATTTGCATAAAATGAGTAGGTAAAGGATATTAAAAAAACTACAATACAGAAAGTAATTCCCAAATTGAAAATCATAAGTACGATTTTCATTCTCCGACATACCTTTACCGCTTTCGAGAAACAACTCGCAATTTAGTTATATAAAGGTCTCATTATCTCTGAAGCCAACACCCATACAACAACCCAACTGTAATAATCTGCATCTCAAGCTTTGCATAATTCTGTCCGCGTCTCGCTAAATACCTTAAACCAGATATGCTAATTGCTACTATTGATTAAAAATGCCCGTGAGGTACCGCTAGCCCTAGTCGTCATAATTACCAGAATACCACTATAAGATCTATAATACCCGGGTAGAGATAGCCAAGTGGTCCGGTATAATAATACCATACGAAGCGCTCGAGCGACGGATCCGTGAGAAATTTCGGCAGATGTACAATTCCTTGACGCGGTACGACGAGTGAGCGCTTATCTTTTTTTTTTCTTTTTCCACTTTAATAATACGGCGTTCTGTATCGACGTTTCGAGGCTCGTTCGTGAGTCATCGACGCATTGTTAGGTACCTCATGCACGTGTTCGATGCATCGGACGCTCGGGTTAGAAAGGATTTTTTGCAACCCTTATTTCGAATTCCGCAACTCTTGCAAAATTTGGGTTAATTTTTTTTCGTTCTAATTTCGAATGCGGAATTTTCGATGTACACGTGCATTACCATTGTTACTTTCAAAAGAAATTGGCGATTTCTTATGGACACACGTGCAGGGATTTAGTATTTAGGGGTAGGGTCATTTGTAATTGAATCGGACTGGATAGTGTGGTATAATCTGTAATCATTATGATCTATAGCTAATTGAAGATTGTGCTCGGCGGTCGAGTTAATTAGTTTTCAATTACAATTAAATTGCTGTTAGGGTGCTGCCGGTGATATTAACGCGATAAAAGCAATTAAAACGGCATATGAATTTCACGGGACTTATCATTTGTGTAATTACGGGAAATATTACAGGTTTTTATCTAGTGAGTATCACTGAAATATGTAACACGGCATAGGTAATATGTATCAATGGATATTAAAAGGTTTTTATTTAGTACTTTAATAGTATCATGCGTAATTATGAACACATAATGGATAGCCGTTTTGGATCGTAAATATATAGAGATTGGTCCATATTTAAAACACTGTGAATATTTAAAAGTACTTAAAATAGCTAGAAACAGCCTGCTCCAACAAATATAGGCTGAACAATACAATCGTGCCTACAAAAAATCTATTAAAAAGCCGCATTTGAGGCAAAGGCAACACAATCAAACAGCCTTCTCTTTTTATCAAGGCACATATTTTAGCGTAGAACAAAACGTGGAACAGTATTACACCTGTGTAACTGAGCTGGGTCTAACCGGCGGTGATATCATCCAGTGTATTATTTGTTCAGATGATGGCAAACCTTGATCGTGTCAACAAGTACTTGCGTCAACGATGAGCTGGCTCGAGCTTAATTAAGGCGATGTGCACGATTATAGATCATAATTGCCCGTCGTAGCGCCACTTCTATTGACCCACAAAACGCAAGAGAGTAAGGGCCATGTTCACCGATAGTATAACAAATGATTAAAATTAAATCGACTGATTGCCCAAAATATCATGTTACAATCACTGATATGCTCTAATCGTCAGTTATATTGTCAGTGAATTTGGGCCTAAGTGTACTACAACCATAGGTTTGTGTGTTCTTTAGGCATAGTAGATACGCATGTGTATAGAATATGTCAGGCTGTGTAGTGACAACATTACAGAAAAGCCTTTTTTGTAAAACAGCACACGTGGCATTACTCAAGCATTTTCTACATTTTTCGTTTCAATTAAATTATCATTAGAAGCATTACTGTCTACACAAGCGCAACCAAACAAATTTGTTTGATTCGTTGTTCGCTGAAATGAAAATTACTTTATATTCAAACTAACTGTAGCCCGCGGTTTCAGCCGCGCATTTTATTTTAATCAAAATAAAGTTTATATCACTCAGGGATATACGTTTCTATTAATGATTTTATTTTTAGAATTGTTTTCAGTTGTAGTTTTGAATTTCAGTTGTTCCCTACAAACAAACAAACTAATTTTACCTCTTTGTAATATCAGCTTAAGTAGATAGATGTTCCACTTACTCACTCCTTTTTCTCACTTTATTTTAATGCAAAGGCAACATGCAATAAAGCATATTCTGGGTCATGCATAATTGAGGAGAATCGCTTATGACATCTCTAAGGACTAATTGTGTTGGTGATGACAAATATTGACTATTAACATTTTGGAATAAAGGAAGCTTTTCTATTGACGCAAATTAATTAAGCGTCCCAACAAAGTTAGCTGTTAGGTACAACAATAATAACATTTAATTTCTACTTATGATTGTCAAAAAAATCTATTAATGAGAGAGCAGAATCGATTATAAATAATTTTTACATGTCAAATGACTTCGAACCATGGAGTACCATTTGTACTCCATGCTTCGAACACATTAGTGTATGAAGGAGTTATGTAACATTTTTAAGATTTTTTATTTTGTGAGTTAACACCTTCATTCAACGTAAAAAATAAAAAATCTTGAAAATGTTACATAACCCCTTCATAAACTCATGTCTTCTGCCACGCGAGAAAAAGATTTCTTATTTTTGGGTTTTTATCATAACGAAGATTGCATAGAATATCTTGTGGCTTTCGATAATTTTTCTGGAAAGAAAAAATCGACCGCGTGCGGGAATCAAACTTACTACCTTCTGGTTCAGTACACCCCCTAGTATCATCTTTCCTCGTTTTTTTTAACTTCAGTATTTCGCTTCGCTGTCCTGATGCAGTTCATCCATTATAAGTTAATAGTCAAAGTAGGATTTTTAATTGGATAAACTTGACGGATGAAGCGATACAATTTTTGACAAAAAAAAGGAATGGATGCGAAAAAAGAAATTTAATATGCAATTTTTTTATTGAATTTGATAACGTGACGATCAAAACACGATATAATTATCACTACCAAAAACAAGTAATTACATCTAATAAAAATTATTTACAAACTACATAATAATCAAAACATGGTATTCATCTAATTTACAAACATGCAGTCCTTAAAGTATGGCGATAGTAATATCCCCTTAACAGTGGCAAACATAGTGAGTCATATAAACCGTTCTTGTTGAGGACCGCTCGTCCATTAATTACACAACTGATATAATTTACTTTGTTATCTGCTCGGCATCATACAATTTGCTCAATGCGTTGTACACATACTTATTTATATGACTCACTTAAGGCGACGGATCTGTCTTTGAAATAAGCAATTATTGGTCAAATGGTTTGGTGAAAAAAAAAAACCACGGATAACATAGTACTACTAGTGGTGTACTTATGTATTATTCTGTACATAAGTCATGTTTGGTTTGTATTATTCCCGTAGATCTAACCCTCCAAAGTGCTTCTAGATCCTAGAATCGTGTAAACACAGTCCAGCGTCTTTCCAACTCATGTTCAGTCCATTCTGGAATCCCGTCTATTTAAACATTTCAAAGACGATACCGATGGATTACTAACATAATACAGAGACTTGTAGAGGTGAAAAGGTCTAAAGATAACCGAAACTTAGAATCAATAGAATCTAGAACGTGAGACCGCATTGTAAAATACAATGCCATTTATGGATCTTTTTATATAACTGATCTATTTCAGCTATTTGGACACGTGTTAATTCTATTAGTGAGAAGTAGCTACAACATATAAATGAGAATTAGCGGTTAATAGAATTAGGCATTTCAGGAATTGGTCCATTAAAGATTCGTTTGCCATCTTGAGAATTAGGCATTTCTAGTACCTAGTGGATTAAATTTAAGCTTTTAATTATAGAACGGAGTTTCTAAAATATTACTGTCTCTACCTTAAAATAATAAAGGGACTTTTACTACATCTTTCTTAATATATTATGTAGTAATTGCATGCAGCAGAATGATTAAACAACATTTACTGTAACTTAAAGTTCTTAAACTTCTAAAGGTTCTATATCACAGATAGTTTCGAAATCTAAATTTACATAACTTTTAAATTTTTGCAGTTTTGATAAGCTGCAACCACTATTTTATTACACTTCACTGAAACCACTACTAACCACTTTTTTAACACTACAAATATTTTTTGACACTATAGCACTGAATTTTCTTAAGCACATATACCACGAATCGGACATAAGATACAAGGTACCGTTACTTCCTGGTCGATGACACACAAATAACTGAACATGAAATTGTAACGTGTACTATATATACAGGAATCACCCTCCAATATTGCAATCTTTCCCACGGAATGAATGCACTATGACCTGAAGATATTGTCTGCGAATCTTTTGTCTTGCAAATACTTCCGAATTCCGCGGCACCCCTGTTTGTTTGAAAGGGAATCTGTCCGGCCTTAGTGCGTCGATGGCGCGATAGATGGCTCTGATTTGGTTGAGCGCCGTACTGGCTGGCATGTTTTATATCGAAAAATATTTTAATTTCGAATGACACAATGATAAAAACAGGACTTATAAGAATAAAAGAAAAGAAATTCGAAAATACCTTTACAAATCTTTTAATTATTATTCTACGACCTACATTTTTTTAAGAGCAAATTTTTCACCGATCTCTTCATACATAGTAAGTACTATGCATGTAAAAGTTTTTATCTCGCTCTATATCTTAAATTCCAATAAACCAACAAAAAAATTAATACCTGTGTATGTACAGCATTAAAATAATGAATGTCACACCTAGGTAAAGTACAAATAAAGTGCTCGATAAAATTATGATATCATGAGTAAAGTATGTACAATAACAACAGCGGCGCGGGCGACTCGTGCGGCGCGGCGCACGCGCTGACATTTACTTAACAATTACAGTAACAATGCCCTAATAGTGCTATTGTTTTGTTCTTACTATACATGATCTAATATCACAGTGTGAGGGATCCAGTTGTAGAAAATACAATGTAATTGATGTAGGTAGTCATAAAGGTTTTGATGTTTGAGAGTTAGGTATTCTAAAATTATGGATCCACATGATTTTCGGTTTGTCTTTACACCTAAAATAAGTGCTCAAAATTGTTTCGAAAGTTAGTTATTTGATACCTATAAGCTCTGGCTTTATGAGATAGATTAAAAGAATACCTCCATCTCACTTTCTCATTCTCATCACACTATCAATTTAGTTTTTTATGTAACGGATTAAGTAAGTATAATCCTATAACTTATTTTTCATAAGCAAATTATTACATAAGTGTTCAATAGAAACCTTAAGAAAACCATCCTAACGAAGGCTCTTAGAATAAGCAAATAGAATTCAATCGTAATTACCTAATTAGGATCTTTAAAAAACATCCACGATGTAGTTAACATCAAATATAAAATTACATAGCACATTGACGTAAGTAATTCAATAATTTTGTTAATTGGCAATCATGACACGGTCTCACATGGCAATGCAGACGCCCGGTGTTCGGCCGTGGGAACAACGACAGTTGCGCGCGCAACCACCTGCCCCCCCGCGTAAAAAATTATACTAAGTATTCCGAAATTCAAATTCGGAATCTCTCGACCTTGATGTTTTGAAGATTTTTTGTTTAATTTTTTTGTGATGTGCTTGGTTATTGGATATTAATGATTTCAGAGTTGAGAAAATATTGATTGGATATATCCTTTGAGTATCTAGAACACTCAAAGGATATATCTATCTATCATATTGTCAATGAGAAGATTATTATGCACTATTTTGCTAAAAGGTAATGTTATGTATTTAAGTGGGCAATGTATTATACTGTATGTATTAAGGCAAATCCTGTCTGTTTAAAATAATTTTGGCGCATAAGTACAGTAACACATACCGTACAAAACAACACTTTTCCAAACATGAAATAATAATAACAGTAAACATTCGCAACCTATTTCTAAATTACCAGACAGACAGCACCGACAGCCTACCTAACAATATCTCATCTCAAAAGCAACAAACTGCCTTATCACCTACGAAAAAAAAAGCCGGTTAACGACGTCGCATTATACTTACCGGTTTCTTATCTCTATTTATGGGAGAGCATCATCCTATAGATCCGCTAAGTCCGAGTGAGTTTTTTGTGCACGCGTCACCGTTGATCACGCGTAAGTGCAGCCAACGCGCGCCATATGTCGCGTGGATCGTGGGAACGGATTCTCGCGTAAAGCGCAATGTGTGCTCTCTACTCAACTGTCGTCACCCGGCGGGAACCCACGCGTTCCAAATACGAATTTCGAACCTACGCCATAGAGTTCCATTTTGGAATATGTTTTGATTTCTTTCTTAAATATCAGTTTAAACTAAATGGAACTTTGACAAATGGGGCTTAGGCTGAATTTTGAATGACTTAGGTGATCTGATGTAAGAAACTTTTTATGCACATGCCCCTTATTGATTGAATAGTGTATTATGAGTACTCAAAGACCAACTACGCGTGAAAACACGTTTCGATAATAAAGTGTTTGTTTTTAATTAAAACAATTCTCTAAACAGAGTTTCTGTCCCTTTCGTAGAGTATGGGAATTAGGAAAAAAAATATTATACTACTTTCGATTAGAGGGTTAATTTTCCTGAACAAGATAAGAAATAATTGCACAATGTTCTCAGGTACCTAGGTACCTACCTAAGAAATTATATTAAGTGCACACATATTTTATAGTTAATATATACACGTTATTCTAGTATACTTATAAAAAGCACACTGAAAAACGATATAATACCGTTCCTATTCGCTTGTCACACAATATCGCCATCATAATAGAGAAAAAAAAAAGATCCAGCAGGGGAAGACGCGCGCAACTGGCGCGAGCGATCGTGGGAACGCGACCAGTTTCAAATATAGAACGCCTTAGAAAAGGTGCAATTCCTTTTTTGTTTGAGTTTTTGTCTTTTTGTATCTGATAGTGGCCGTGCAACGCGAATGGATTTTGAAATTGGAACCCGTATGTTTAGAGGTTTTAGAATGCGTTTAGCAAAAAAATGCTTTATAAATAGTCATTATCGTCATAAGATTAAATTTGACTTTGTAAGAAATCTCTTGTTTTCCCTTCTAGTTTTTTTTATCAGCAATTTCCTTCCGTTCACCAAAAGCTATGTACTGGAGTTACTAACATTTGTAATAATATCTCATCCCTGAGTTTTCTCTTTTTATTTATAAAGGTTTTAATTTCCATTATCCACATCCCATAAGTAGGTAGTCAGAATTAGCAAAAATAACACAGACATGCATAATAAAAAACCGCCAACACATCCTAACAAAAAGTATCCAATAAGATTCCCAAACAGTATGACGTCAATCAATTCACTTTTCAAACGAGTCTTCACTTAACCCTAGGAATGGCGCGCATCTGCCGCCACAATAGCGTACCCCCACATTATGCCAGCACGTATTTTTTCTTGACCTCGATCGGCCTTTATGCCCAAGGGGCGAACCGTGGGAACGATCTTGCACAATCCCTTTCCTTGGCCATATGCGACAGAAAAAAGTGCAATTATTTATTCCCCCTCGAAGAAAAGGGGAGTTGTGAGAACGTGACCTAACAATGCGCTTCCTGGCTTACGATACATTCTGTTCATAAGAAGGAAATGTGATTATAGTTCTTAATACTCAACCCAAACGTGCGAAGTTGCGATAACGCACGTCCTTATTTCGATGTTTTACAAATAGTCTCGAATGGTTACTTTAGAATCGATTTTTGACCGAATATCTACTCTATATCTTGAAGGATTCGGATCGAATTTCGCTGTACAAATCGTTCTTACGTTGTTTTCTGTGTAATTTATGGATGGTTTCTTTAGTATGGAGTAATGTAAGCTGTGTGTACACTGAATAGCATTACACGTGACCTTTAGATAGTCAATTGTATGAAAATGATAATCGATCTCGCTCCGTTAGTTATTCGATTCTTTTGTGATTTTCTCGCGCACACGCGTAGGAAGCGTATTGTTGTTATTTTCTCATCGGCCACTGTTATTAAGATGTTTTTTTAAATTTATTGTTTTAAATTATGCTTGATAGATAGTGCCATGTGGAATCACGGCGTGGAACAAGTTCGTGCGTTAATTAAAGTGTGATTGTAGTAAAGATAGAAAGAAGCATGTACACGTAGATAGGGGGGCCGTATTGTGACTACGGGGTAAGGTGACACTATCGTAGGACACTATTAGCATAGTACAGTAATGAGTACTACAAGCTACTTATAAGGACGTGGACTAGTAGCTAATCTTAACAAATGAACAACTCTAACGGTCTGTAGTTTACCAAAGGTATTATTCTGATAAGAGCTCATTACATTGTTGTAAATTAATATTGAAAAAATGTCATTGCACTCCGATTACTGGAGTGTAACTAAAACTAACTAACAGATAATGGTGTTGATTTTGTTGCGCACTTTGACAGGACTAATCTAAACTAAGGGAGATTGTCTCTTTCTGTTTCAATAGAAAAAGAAAGTGACAGATACACAGTAGGTAGGTACATATTTTTTATCTACTGTTTACTTCTAATCTATAAGCAGAATATAAATATCTCATTCAAAATCGTTACTTAGTATTACCACAAAATTAGTAATATTTGGTACCAAACCAAGTCAAATGTACGTTCGTTTAACTAGGGTTGAGATAATCGTTCGTGGGTACGCGTCTATGTGTGCGTGCGCCGGTTATCGCTCGATGTGTGGGAGCAGGCCTTCTGTATGCATCTATTTTGTGATATTACATTACATTGCAAACGGAAACATTATACAAAAAGCCAGACACAATTCTGCTAATATAAAGATAAACCAAACTGAACGACGAAGCATAATTGCAAGAGAACAATGTAGCGTCAAATTAACGTTACTTTGCATCGCTTCCGCTGATAGCGGCGCCTGCGATGACGGCGACGCACGCGCACATCGAGGTCACAAAAGGGCACGAGTGGAATGTTACTTTACAACATACGTATTTAATCATGCTGTTTTTGTTTTCAGATATTTAGGAAGTAGAACAATATGGTGGGAAGAACTGGGCCCTGTAAGAGAAAGGCATGGCGCTCCTGGACATAGCTCACTACAGCACGGCGCGGCGGGTAAACAAACTCATTTTCTCCTTACCTTATAAGTACCTAGATTTTTTATTTTTTATTTCGCGGTTTCTTGTTTGGTCCCGTAGTAAAAACGGTAAAGAGATGGGTTTTTTCCTCAAATTTTCTGTAGACAAACCCGATTTCCTAACTCTTTATCTCCTTGAAGAAGATAAAACGAAACCGAAAATAAAGCAGTACGGAGGAGTGTGAGATTTGGCATAGTCAGTTTATATGGAGAAGGAATCCAGAAAGCGATTTTTTTAAAATAATAATGTTACGGTCTAATTTTGTTCACTGTCCCGATCACTATACATAATTATAATACTTTCATATTGAATGTAAGGATAGTAGAGACATTACACACGTGCGAAGGCGGGGACGGGTCGATAGTCTTATATAAATATTTCTAGATGTATTGCAATTTAAGACATCCGTGTGTGAATTTATATAATGATATTCCATGAAATAGCTGGCATGTGTTGCAGTATTCATGACGTATGCGCAGAGTCGCACGCGCACTGTTGAGGTCAAACAGCACGAGTGCACTACTATGTTTGCACATGCGAGTATATCTTAGCTGATTGCTATCTCCTTTACATAATCATGAAACAACACAACAATTACCAGCATTATAAGAAATCATTAATATTAGGTATTCCTAACAAGTTAAGCAAAGTTTCAACGTACTGAATATTGGATTTTTGTCATGATTTTATATTTATAATGATGAAAATATTTCTTTAAAGAGGCACCGTTTTTGGCCCTTGCTCGGGTCAGCCCTGTGTACTCCAACAAAATATTGGATACAGAGAAAAAGAAACGAGTCACTAAACCCGAGATCGCCTGATGCACTCTGAGCAGTCAGCAACGATACCATTGCTAACTGGCTAATATTATCCACTACGATTTAAGCAATATCATTGTGAGAGTAACACGGTAGCTGCAGTAGTAGCAATATCATCAATTAATTGCATGGGTCGCCGCTACAGCATTCCTTCACCGGTCAGCAGACTCCTTGTATGAATAATGTTATTCTATAACAAGCATCATTATTACTCCATTGAATTGCAGGCCATCCAACATTTTTCTCCACGACTCTCCTTTTAAGAGTTATGACGATATTCCACGAAGGCATGCGTCGCTGTTTATGGCAGCGGAGTGTCATGCGCGGCGCCTGCGCGGTCGACACGCGCTGTGGCCGTCGCACGGGGTCGCACGCGAACAATGTCACGAGTACTCACGAGACCCGCGCGTTGCAGGGTTAACA
Source organism: Allophyes oxyacanthae (assembly GCA_932294325.1). Taxonomy (NCBI): domain Eukaryota; kingdom Metazoa; phylum Arthropoda; class Insecta; order Lepidoptera; family Noctuidae; genus Allophyes; species Allophyes oxyacanthae. The sequence continues at coordinate 5,018,684 of OW028625.1, forward strand.
TTTTAGCGTTGTTGCCTTTTGTACGTACATACTTACTTCTAATTACGTCAACGTTAAGATTTACTGTAGTTACTTATAAGTAGTTAGGTAACGCAACATTATTTGCGCATATTGCATTATGGCGGTACTTTATTTGGCGTATTTATAAAAACTAGTTGTCGCCTAGTGGTCGAAATTCGACCCTAATTTTAGCTTTCTGCACTCCTTCTCCATATAAACTTTAACTATGCCAAATCATCCGTGCGCGCAATATGCTTAAAAAGGGGTACAATGTTTTCTCTTCACGTATTAATATATAGATATTATTCGCGTTATTTGGCCAAAACAAAATCACATTTATGTAGTTTACAAAAGGTTTCTTTTGCATTAGCCAAATAACGCGAATATTCGTACAAATACACCAAATACTGAATGAATTATATTTTTCAAACGTTGGTATTAAATACTACCTACCAGACTAAACTCTAACAACAACGATCTTTTAGAGTCGCACTTGTTTCTCTATAACAATAGAATTTTGTTTTGGAGGAAGTGACAAATCACCCGTATCTATACACCAGTTACATAAATCACCAAATGCGGATAAGTAAATTAAAACAAATCTAGTGACAATTCATCATTCCCTTTGCTAAATGCAAAGGGAATGATGACTCGAAGGATGTTTCTCGTATTTTTCGTTTTCGTTTTTTTTATAGTCGTTACGGGAGTCAGCAACCCAAAAAGTCTGACAACCGGTCTAACCTTAGGGTAAGAGTGTCTCCCTGTAATTGGGTGGCGGAGGTCAGATGGCAGTCGCTCCGTATAAAATACTGTTACTCAGCCGTATCTGGTTAGACTGGGAGCCGACCCCAACGTAGTTGGGATAAAGGCCAGGCAGATGATGATGATGTTTCTCGTATTTTTAAAGTAGGTACCACAGAACACGTAGAAGGAAATCCAAGAATTTCAAAAACCTAACCAGTCTAGTCCAATACGTACCTATAAAAACTCAAGTGTCAGTTAAACAGCCGGTGTCACTTAACGGCCTTCCGCGTCTAAAAGCAGTTCTTGTTAAAACCTGACAATTTGTTTATGGAAGCCGTAGTCAGCTTGAAAACAATACTAGAAATGTGCCCATAAAAGGAGAAAATGTGTCCAGATAACCACTGCAACAAAACACGAGAAAATTGGGAACAACAACATTCTAAGAATGAACTAATAGCTGAAAACATTGGACAACGTCGCCTTGCTTTGCTACTGGGATTTCTCCTTCGCCCACACTTGTCAAGCCTCTAAATTTGCACAATCACTTCGATTAATTATTGTTTGAAATGCTGACAGGTTGCCTGATAATCTAGACTTGGACAACATGGCTCCTTGTTGCGCAACCTGATCACCTTTCTGTGCGTTCTGATCAATAGATTGCATATCATTTGATTCTTGTGTCCTTTCACTTTCATGCGTGTGTCTATGATAAGCTGTCCAATCTAGTGTCCATTTGAAGAATCGTTTGTCTAATATTAATAATCAATTGTCTAATATTGGCGAGTCTCATGCGCTCTCTTCATGCAACAAGAGTACTGTTACTTAACCATAACATTTTTGCTTAAAAGTCACACCAGTAAACTTTCAGTGAAAGAGCTGTCATTTCCTCCACTTTCATTACTTTAAAATCTTGAAATAGCATTTTGCAATTGGAACGTGCTGTGCGGGCACTTTATTTCATTGGCACGAGTGTCCGGAGTCGAATCACGCGCAGCGGGCGGGGAGGCGCGCGGGGGGGCGTCTGGCTCGAGCCCGACCGTGGGAACGATCTGCCTTTAACGTGTCGCACGTGCTCGAGACGCTACTACCGCAGCCGCGAGATGGAACGAGACGCACAGCGCAACACGAGCGAACAAGACAAGGACACCAAAAGAATCTACATTCAAATGAAAGCAAAAAAAAAAATACGACAATAAAATAACGAGATCCAACAATAATTTGTGAGCGTTCGAAATTCGAAGCGTGAAAGGGACAGAGGCGAGTATTATTTATTCGAAAGTAAGAACAAAATTGTAATGGAGACGTTGATTTATTTGCGAGGTGTTGCCGGCGCAGAGTCGTCGCTACTGTATTTAAGAGCCGTTTGTTATTTTGCAATTGCAGCCGACTCGAGAGCCATGATTACAATGAAATAAATTGGTGGCGAGTCGTTTATTAGCTGTCTGTTAGTGTGATAACTTGCGGCAATTTAAAGCGGTCGTTATAGAGAATTATTGAATAATAACAGCCTTTTTTGCATGAGTTAACATGACGTAAACAAGGAAGGCTATAAAAAATACCTCCTTGGTCGACCTTTGGCACGCCATGTGTTCTTAGCATGTGGCGTGAATCTCTGCGAAAGGTATCGGCTAGCCGAGGTCGAGTTACAGGCCAAACGGCCACATTTGGCGGCCACACTGACTCTGGGGTTCGCCAAATGCTGCAAAAACCCACTCATTGAGGTTCGCTGTTCAGTGAGCCGTAAAGCCGCTCCTGGAAATTCTGACCTTACGAGATTTATGATGCTAAAGAAAACATTAGACATGACTTTAAGATTTAGTGGAATAAGCAGATCTTATTGGGAGTCCATTAGCGTTGGGGGCCTGTTGCCGAATTAGAACATAAGAAACTTTTTCGTCTTTCATATTGCATGTTGTGTTTACCTATAATTGGTTGTGTGGTTGTTATAATTATTAAGATTACCAGTGCACCAAACATTTACCATGTACCACTGTAATAGCTGTTGGTAAACTTTAAATAAACAACAACATCACTATAATAACAATCTATCATAACAATTATAATATAAAAGCGAAGGCAGTCAACATTTCAAGAACAAACATTGGCTACGGAATCTCTACCAAAGCATGTTAAAAACAAAACCACCCTCGAAGTTAACAAAGTATAAAGTGATGAAACATAAGAAGATGTTTTTGTTAAAATCACTGAAACACGAGAATCTCATCCGGTCGCCAACCCGATTTAATAGACTGACCCACACGGTGGACAATCTCGTGCCATACAAAAACTGACCACACAACACACAATCGACTTTACACCTTATCTTTAGCGAGATAGAATTTAAAATTGAATCATGATTTTTCAGCTTCAAGAATTGCGCCGACAAGAAGGATGAGCAATTTTTATTGTTAATTCAACTATACCATTCAATGGCTTGAACGTAACCAAATTGCGAACATCCGGGGTGCCTATTGATGTAGTGGCTGTCCTACAATATAGTATTATCTATTGATGAAGACTTGGAGAGCATAACAGGAAAATTACTTCGTCTTTTGTTGAGCATGCTTCAGGAAGTGCGGAGCGGTAGATGTTCGTAATGTGATATTTTATTGCGTTTTATAAAGTGCGCCGCATTGAATTTCATGGCTGCTTTGCGCCAATAACTGTCAATATAACTAGTTGCTGCTTTAGTTGTAACGAATCGACGATACATAAATTTACAGGTACGTAATACAGCAGACGGTACATTCATACATATTTTAGCATGCTGTATTGTTTTGAAGGAAGAGATAGGGTATGTAGAAGACCCTTTTGGCCTCATTCGCACGGGCGCTTTTTCAACGCGCGTTAGAAATGCGCCCGAATGGAACAAATAATAATCTACACATTTGTTCCACTGAGAGCGCTTTTTTATGGCGCGCTGTAGGATTTTAAATGCTCGCTGAAAAAAATCCGCACGGGTGCTTTTTCAATGCCCGAATTGGGAATTTTCGATTCAACCAACAGTGCGCGATAACCACCGTGCAGCGTACGATAAACGTTCTAGATTCCCATTTGTTTGATTCGGGCGCTTTACTAAGCGCGTTGAAAAAGCGCCCGTGTGAATGAGGGCTTTAGTCACTGCAAAGCTCTAATATAACGCCTATTTATTTATTTTCGTGCTCTAGTTAGTCTAGAAGTTCTGCTGGAAATCTAGACTTAGGCAAAACATTTATATTAAATGAAAATTTTAGTTTTTCATAGCAGCTCGTAGATTTCCACATAAGCGTCTATTGTACACTGCTAAAACAAGCAATTTCCAGGACAATATCAGAATCTCGACACTTGGTAAAGAGATTGATTATTGTAGATGTCGTGATGAATATTCTGATGTACGCTTCTACTTTGTCACCTACAAGATAATTCTTACGACTACGATCACGGACAGGGATTCAAAAATTTCGTTAACAAGCTACGGAAAAATAATTCTTATTATTATTCTTTATTGTACAAAATATAGAATATACAAAAAATACAGTTCAGTAATTTGCTGGAAACTAATATCAAGTTTTATGAATTACTGTGTTTCTTTACTTAGCATATTATAAAACTTCACAAGTCCATTATCCAAGTAAATCGTTCGCAAGACGAGTTTCCTCCGGAGCACCTACAGAGAAATGATGACGTTAATAACCGCTCAGCGGGTACGGACCCAGTACAGTTACACATGAACGGTAAATGTCTTATTTTAAACTTAAAACCGTACTTTACCGAAAATCAGGTCCACATTATGGCAAAATGCACCATTCAAAACGTAATTTACCAAACATTGGGTCAACATTATGCCATAATGCACCATTTAACCCTCTCGTGCATTACCATTCCGTCCGAATTAAGTTATCAAAATACTTAATGCTGTAAAGAGCTTTCACTGCCGCGGGCTTGACGGTTAATGTTATTAAAAAGTCGTTAGTTTTTATAATAAATATTAAGAATTTTACTGAGATTTTATAAGGTAAGTTTGGCTCTTTTATACTGTGTAGATACATACAGCATTTATGTATAACATAGTCGTAGATGAACCTGAAAAAGCTTGTTTTTTTTTCTGCGTATTGCTTTTTTTTTATACCTTGCCTCACTTTTGATTTCTCCTGTATCATGGCCCGTGGGTACAGTTTACAAACATACATGTCACATGCACACATACCCAGACCCGGAACAACTATCTGTTGGTAATACTAATATTTGTGCCATGCGGGGATCGAACCCGCGGCACATAGCGCAGAAAGCCAATCGCTTAGCCACTGCGCCAACCGTTCGTATTTATTGATGACATCCACATGTTTTTCGCAACTCACGTCATAGCTTACATCCGTGTTTCCTAAAAAAAATAATCATCATATAAATAAGTAAATTGGCATAATATAATAACCAATCAATTAACTTTAATTTGCAAGTCAAAGCATCAGCGTTACTGTATCTAAACATGTTTTAATTGCATTAAATTCTTTATAAACCGTAACTCGATAATCGATTAGCACGAAAATGAGGCTTTTACATTAGTTGCGCTCCATATTGCGCTTTTTTTCATTGCTACGAAGCTACGCGTGCTACGGAGCTACGCTATCTATCCCTCGTGCTGTCTCCCTTTAACACGTTCTCGTAGGCAAAGTGACGCACGTGCAGTGCACGCGAGTCGTCGGTCTCGCTCACACCCGCACACTTCCTGCGCGCGCCTCCAGCCCGAGCTCGACTGTGGGAAAAGACGGCAGGTGTTATGCGGGATCGTGAACAACCACGCATTACCATTCACATTATTCAACAATAAATAATAATAATAAGAAGCCGTGGAACGAGTGGCGAGCACGCGCAACGTCCTCGCCGCGCCTCACATACTAATAGGTGACGCGGGTATGTGTGCGTGAATGTTATTTAGTGTGAGTGTCTTATGAGATGTTAGTTGGTAGTGGACGTATGTTTTTTTATGAACGTTTCATGTGGGCGGGCGCATGTCACGGATTTAACTTTGGATTAACTTTCGTTAATTGTTTTAGGATATACATATTTTGTATGTCAAGACTAATTGATTTTTATGTGGACAATGACTATGTATTGAATAGGTTGATGCCCAACTTTTATACACAATTATACAGTATAAGTGGGTACTAATACGGAATTAGTTTATATATTTTTAATAGATACAAACACTGGAAGTACATTAATAGTTGAAAATCTCCGTGGATTTCATTCGCCTTGGTAAAAAAAATGACAAAGTCAATTAAATAACACAAATAAATTCACTCTTCTAGTCTAGTCGTCCGTATAACATCTTTCCTTGTAAATTCCAGCCAAGCCTGTAACACAGATCCCAACTCCCAAGACCTGCAGTTTTAAAGGCAACGAGAATCAATTAACTGCCAATAATAATAGGATTTTCCATATAATTGTAATTCATTCATGTATCGGGTCTACGTAATTACTGCGCATGAGTGGCGATCAGTGCGCTTGCGCATGTCCGCGTGAATGCCTCAACGCTTACTAGTGCAGGCTGACTTGCGCCGTCCATTCATGCTTGTTCGCATAATACACACGTTGTTACCTATTCGGTAAGATCTTGATAGGTAAATTGCTCAATTAATGTACTTATATGGTTTTGAACGTATTAAAATGCACTCGAACCATTTTATCTTTGAAGTCAATCGTAATTTCTCATTGGAGACTGATTCGGGTTTTTTTGTGTTATTAATAGGGTTGTTGCATTTTAATGGATATTTTAGTCATAAATATGTTTTTTGAATATTTTTACAAAAGAGTTATACAGTCCTTTTATCCCATAGTCACCATTTATGACGCCCACCTAGCAAGAGAAGTGTCTTTGACGAGAACTACGCGACGCAACGTGCAATCTTCTGACAGATATTTTTCATAGACTTTACACTCGGGAGCAATGAATCAGGATCACCAAATAAACCTTAATATCTCGGAAACTAAGAATATCAGCTTATTCAAATAAAAAGTACTATTTAATACTTAGTTTCCGAGATATTAAGGTTTATGTTAGTGACCCCTGGATTATTTGCCCCCGAGTGTACTGTACAAACATCGTGTGAATCGACAATATCGACAATCAAAACCAATCAACACGTTCAGGTATTTCTGTGGGCATCATGACAGAAGAAACGTTACGGGAAGGGAAATTATTTTCCTAGATAGAAAAAGCTACTGTATATCGGTTACGAGAATGAACTTAGGATGACACGTAACTTACGTGTCATCCTAAGTTCATTCCATAAGGTTTATTTTGAGTTGTTAAAAATAAATACTTTAACCTAACATCCTTTTTTTTAAAATTTTCTCTTAGAAATATCTCATTGAGCCTATATTATTTAACCGGACTTCTTTTATAGTGCAATTTCATAGATTTCACTCTTCATAAGTTAAAAGTAAGTAAAGTTATCTTCAGCGCTAATAATATATATAATATTTTTAACCCCCGACGAAAAATAGGGGTGTTATAAGTTTGTAGTGTGTATCTGTGTATATATGTGTCTGTCTGTGGCATCATAGCTCCTGAACGGATGAACTGATTTTGATTAAGTTTTTTCCTTTGAAAAGTGTCTTAATCGAGAATGTTCTTAAATATGTTTCAAGAAAATTTGCTCAGTCGTTTGAAAGTTACAGCTCTTTTTCTTGTTGGAGTCGGGGATTGTTGACGGTTAGGTTATTACGCCCAATAAAGCATTATAGGTCAGGTTTAATCATTGGTAATACCAACCTGATGCAGTACATGTCTTTAATGCACGCATAAAATTAAAACATATTAATCATTGTCACCATTAATTGTTTTTTTTCGAGTACTGTGACATTTAAATTAATAAAATATTCAATTTTCGCAGTCTGCTCTCATAAGATACTTAATTAACGACATTTCAAATTGGTTATTGACTTTCAATCTTTGGTTGAACCACAACCAATTTATTAGTGTCTCTTTAAGATTTATTTAGCGCCTTTATCGTGTAATAAATAAGGGTCATTTTTGAACTTTCAGTTGTTTCAAAGGATAGTGATTAAAAATATTATGTGAAAATAAAATTATTCTTGATGAATACCGTTGAATGTACGGAGATCGTGACAAGAAATAAGACAACGCTCACATGATCACTCATGCGCAGACCGTTTCACATAATTGAATATTTAATACACTGGTTATGAGACTGGGCTTATTTAATAGCACGTTTCACTAACTGTAAAATGTTAATTGTATTATTACTAAATGATGACTCCAAACTTTATAAGAATAAATCTCCCCAAGAGTTCTAACGGATACCTATAGCAAAGATGCTTGATTCATTCTTATAGATCGCCAGTACCTATCGAACTATCGATATAGTATCGATCGACAAAATCGAGCAAATCGAGGGGAATAGAAAAAGTAAGTAGACTAATGGTATTGCTTCGTGCTGTTATTCTGATAACGTACCTACTTGATTCACACGGTTGCGACTTTCCAGAAGTGTTTTAAGAATAATTGGATCGCGTCTCGTCGTCATCACTTGTGACTCTTGTGAGGAAGCCCTTGTTAATTTAAAGCAGTAAAGTAGCCTACATACATTAATTAACTCCCATCTTTTATAGGATGTCCGGTCCCATTAAAGATGGTATTAATGTACAATTGCAACACTGCAATGTTAACCGCTTGCATGATTCATACCTACGTCACATCTAACTTATAGGCCCTAACAAGTGAAGTACAATTTACAAGTAACGTTAATGTGCTACTTGCAGCTACTTGCAACGTTTATCATTTGCGTATAATTTTCATGAAATTCATGCAATGATAAGTAAATTTTACATCATTTTTATTAACGTCCAAAATTTTGACCTAAATTAAAAGAATGTAACAGGAGAAAACAAAAACAGAAAAATAAACTGATATGGATAAATCCCTAATTTAAAATAAATCACGAGATTAACTATAAATTAATTTAAATTTTAAGAAGCTGTTAAATCTCATGCTTTCACTGTCACTAGTATCGGACAGAATGACAGTTAAGAGCGCCTTAAAGTTTCATAAGTTGGGCGTGAATTCGGCAGTATGTCTCTGAAATGAAATACACCGAAGTTAGCCATTTTCCAGCGGCAGTTATATGTGTATTTTAAATATATTTGAAATGATTTAATTATCTCCAAGCCACGCTGAAACCACACCTTAACCATAAATATTGAAACAAGAAGTGCAATAAGTTTGGCGACGTGTTGATGAATGACGACCGCCTGATATCATCTGTTGATTATATTTTAATGAAGGCGAAACGGTGAAAATTAACCTACGTTTCAATTTAAAGTTACATCGACATTTTAAGGGCATAAATCTTGTTGAGTGTTATAAAAAGTTTGGTCATTATGTAAAAATACATAAAGTTTTTTTATGTAATTTTGGGATTTAAATATTTAGCATGTCCTTTTTTATAATTAATTATCTAATAAATGACTACTGTTGAAAATATTTTTTTAATGCTTTTTTAAGACTTTTATTTCTTTTTTAAGATTCATAAGCATGTGTAATTAAAAGGTAAGGTATTTTTTACGAGTTTTTTATTAACTAATTGATATATTTAACATGCATTCTGTATAACTAATTCTTTATCTTATAAAGACGTGCTAATAAACACAAAGTCATTTACATGCTAAAGGAATTATTCGGCTTATTTAATATTTCCATTGCTCACTAAATGAATACTTATCAAAGAAATTTATAGGATATAAAATATTACATATATCTTAATAAAATTTACCGTAAGACCGTACCGTTTACCGCTTAGGAGGGTGCTTTTATAACCTGCCATCAAAGGAATTATGAAATGTAATGAACCGTATACTGAAATAATTTATATTCTTGTTATTAGTTTAGAACTCAGTAATTGCATGCATTAATCTATGCTAATTAAGACTATTGCAGTTATCTTGCAGTTTATTTCATGTAATGACTATTGGGAAATGGACATTGCATTCGAACTCTCAGTTCACACGGCAGAATATGTGAAAAAGTTACGATGAAATTATGTAAATCAGAACACTAATCTAGTCTCTAAACGCAAGTAACCGGCATTTATTAAACAGTGGGTCGAGCACATAGAAATAATAAGTAGGGCTCCCCTAAAACTAGATAATAAGTCTATGGTCGAGCACTAATGTTTTGAAGTAACGTCACGTTAACGTAAGCAAATTTATAAATAACCTAACCGTCAAAAACCCCCAACTCCAACTAGAAAAAGAGCTGAAATCGGTCCATCCGTTTTGGAGCTACGATGCCACAGACAGACACATATACACCGACACACCGATACACAGATACACAGATACACAGGCACACAACAAACTTATAACACCCCTCTTTATACAAAAAATAAAAAATATATAAATAAACAAAAAATATTATGAAATATTATAAAGAGAAAAGATTAGATTTTTTGTATGTTTGTTTGTAATGGATAAACATAAAAACACATGACCGATTTCAAAAATTCTTTCATCAGCAGAATGCTATATTATCACTGAATAACATAGGCTATAATATAAAAAGATATCACGCGGGCGAAGCCACTTGCGGATGCTGTATTTTATAATCAAAATTCGCTTACGTTAACGTTACTATACGTCAAAACATTCGTGCTCAGCCCTGTTTGCTTCCTCGTAACTTAATCCACCTGTCAGCTGTATAAATTACCAATGGCCGATTAACAAGATGTATCAATTACGTCGAACGTTTGAGACGTAGGTACTGCTCACACTTGTCACTGTATAAACCTGCCTATCAAACAGTCACAGAACCACACACTAACTTTATCGAGTTAGGGCCGATTATTCGATAGCAGGAAAATCTTATCCATGAATTAAGGCTCCGCAACACAGCCGCGTTATAACGCCGATATTATCGCTGCGATATCAATTTTTTGTATAATATATTTTGTATTTGGACGCATGCGATTTTACACACTGCTGCGATAATGCGTCCTAGTACAAAATGTACTAAAACAAATATCGTAATAACGCATGCGATATTATCGGTCGATATTGTCGCTGCGATATCTATTGTAGTACATTTTGTGTTCGTACGCATGCGATCTTACTCACTGCTGTGATAATTCATCCTAATACAAAATGTACTTACTGAAACAGATATCGCAATAACGAATGCGATATTATCGACTGATAATAACACGACTGTGTGGATAGTATGAAGATTATATGAAGTATAGATAGTAAGTAGATTTTACGAAGTTTTTCTTGTAAATAATATGTCAATACAAAACTCTTCTAATTTCAAATTGAAATATAATATTTAAATATTGATTATTCAAACAAATACGCAGAAATAATTTAGTACAACATAGTTTGAAGGCGTTATACCATTAAATTAATAAAGTACGACAATAAGCCTTCGGTTCGCAATCTTAAATTACTTGAACGAAATAAATAACGTCATTAAAGAGCTCGTTAACTTTCCTGTTTCGTGTTACTATTAATTTTTCTATCCGCGAGAGGAAATGAGCGGAGCTAAGCGAGCAATCAAAGCAAATAGATTGTCGGGCGGCAGTAGATTATTACTTGCTTGGCAAATACTCGTTATTGACTCTGTTGAGTCCTCTATAAGTGCTATTTTTATGGTCTAGTGTGAGAGTCATTAATATTTTTTTAATATTTTTGTTTTGTTAAGGTGCCTTTATATTGGCAACTTCTTTTGTTTTGTTTATATTGGCAACTTCTTTTGTATTGGTATAACTTATAACAAAAACTAACAAAAATATAATCAGATTTTTTATTAGAGTAGGCTTAATAATGTTCGCTGTTTATAGATTAAAAATACGAAGTACAAAAATTTTTTTTTACATTTGCCTAAAGAATTATAATTCCCACCACAGTTCATAAACATGAATATTTTAGTATAAATTATAGCATAATGATAAACGCACAAAATTACTTTAATACCATCTTGTAGAGTCGTGACGCGTGAGAGAAATTGTCGTGGTACCGCGAATGGTGTCTTGTCTTCTTGTGAGTGCCACTTGTGTCAACTGTCTGTTAGGATAGGGCTGACAGCATGACACGCACACTTTAAGGGAATTTCGCGTGATATCTCCGCAAATATTTCAGATTTTGGACTTAGCGTATTAATAATATAGCATTAGTTACCATATTACTATGTCCAACAATGAGCTGCAATAAGCTGAATTTACATTATTTCTGTCGTACTCTCTAAATACCATGTAAGTACTTGTGATAGATACACTGTTTATCACAACTTCTTCTGCATAGAAGAAGAAGCGCACCTATTCACAACATTTCATAAGTGCCTGTATCTGGTTTACATGAAATAAAGTTTTTTTTTTAAATACATTGCCCCTCACTTGGATTTCTCCTGTATCGAGGGTACAGTTACAAACATACATGTCACATGCACACACACAACCAGACCCGAAACAACTATCTGTAGATCATACAAATATTTGTTCCGTGCGAGGATCGAACCCGCGGCACGTAGCGCAGAAAGCTAATCGCTTAGCCACTGCGCCAACCGTGTCGTCGTTTTATTTATTCTATTCTATTCTTAGTTGGTTGTATAATTACGAGTATGTATAATTTTTATATTGTTTGTATACTATTAAATACAACCATCAGCCCTATTGCTTGGTGACGTGTTAGAAGGAGACCTTCCGCAGAATTATTTAATTTAATATTCACAATAAAAAGTTAGAATGAGACCATGGTCTTTGTATCACCATCTGTGTTTGCGCAATGTTAGGGGTGGCCATGGAACGACCTTCTGAACCAAAACACCATTTAAATAATACACCTGATTATTATCTGTGCCAGTAAGATTTTTTTTTATTTATCTAGGTAAAGTATGGGTCCTACAGGGTTACTTTTTCAAAGGGTAGCCAAATTTATAGGTTTTATTATATCTACTCATCATTATGCACAATTTTTTATTATGGGATCAACTCTGAAATCGTATAAAAAATCTGCAGGTTTATACAAATAATTCAATATTACTCGACTAAATGTATGGAATAGCTGTCAGGACTGGCCTCATCGTAAGAGTTATTCATAATGTTGTTCATAATGTTATTCATATTTCTTTGCCTTCGTCCGTGCGTCACTGCAGGGGTGCCAACTGAAAATCAGCGTTGGGCTCTCTGCGCCCAGCAAATGCTGAGCTGGCTACCCTTTCGGCATGGCATGCTTGACAGCATATACCTATTATTATTTTTTATTTTTTTTTCATAATTGTCAACTTTTGATGTGTGTTATTTTTATAATTATTATTATTTTTTAATTTTTTTTATCTTCTCTCTCTTATGTTGTCAATGTGTCTGTGCCGAATAAATGTTCTTTTCTTTCTTTCTTCTTCTTTCTAATGATGAGTACAATAACCCCTGAACATTTGGCTATCCTTTGGAAATAACCCCGTATTTCATCTTCAGCTGTATGTTGATATGGTGTCAGCCTTTATTTTTTTTACTAAATTCCATCCAGAATCTTTTTCCGATGTAATGTAATTAAAAAAGCCCTAGGTACAAAGTTTCGCGTTATAAGTACTTAGGGGCAGGCGAGAAATACAATAATATCATTTTTCCTTACATTCATAAATACATCATAGGAGAAAATGTTTGTTATATTCTCACGAAGCAGGATTAAACTGCAAATTCACTGTACGTACTGTCTCGTTTAGCGGAACTCATAACGGAACCGATAACAACAAGTTGCGCTGGCGCTACTCAACGCCATGGGTAGCGGCAACTTTTAAAGGCGACACGACAAGTTAATCCACCATTTATAGCACCATGAGCCCGTAAACGTCTACATTAATCACCACTATTGACAAATGGCTCGATGATCGTAGTATAAAGAAATACCAGCTAGTAAAGAAAAGCATACAATCCAATTTAGGTCGATAGATACTTTCCTGAGAAATTTTAATTATTTCATAGGTTTGTCCCGCATTGAAACTAACATTGTTATGTCGATGATAGTCTCGTTTTTTTTTTCGTTCAAGACTAGAAGCCCTATTCTGGTAATAAAAAATACAATTTTAAATGTTCAAAATATAGTTCTCGTGCCGATCTAGTATCAATGTCAAAATTGTCTGTAATTGGCATACGCATCAGCTCCTGTAGTCTTTAAATTTTTAAATGTAATGTGTGATGTATATGCTGTTGGTGTACCTTATATAAATAAATAAAATGTCACAAATGGTATTCTCCTACACTAACAAACAACGTCAAACGCGAAATTATATTGCAATGAGGTCGAAAGTTGATTGAAGCCAAATCGGTAATCTGCTAACATTTTGAACATATAATAAAATTGGTATTCTCGTCCATATATAACCGTCAAAAATGAGTCTGTAAGAAGACTGAATTCAAATCATACTGTGGACTGAACTTTAAGACGAGTAGAATACCGATAATTATTTTGTCAATACATAATATAATCTCAGTTCAATTACGAGAATTGTTTCAAGATTCTAGAACCTTCAAACATCGCTATACCAAGTACCTATATATACATACGTACGTTATATCATAACACTGACGTCAAACAGCTAATCGCCGACCGCAGTGTGAGGAAAACCAGTAAATAAATACATTCCAAAGGTCACCTGGTGTACACTCCGAGTTCCGTAAATCCAGGCGCCGAGTGTTGTCAGAAAAACCGCAGGCTTTTATGCTTTTAATTTGACCGTGTTCTTAGAAGCAGTATCGACGAAATGCCGTTGATATGGAGTCTGTAACATAGAGTCGTAGTGAGTGAGGAGGGACGGAGGACGTCACCTAGCCAGAGCTCTAATTCTGCTGGTTTTTGCAGTTTCATTTAACCTATTTTGACTTCTATTGCGTAGGTAATAGAAGTAAAAGTCGGTTATTTGCCAGTTATTAAGTGTCGTTCTATAGATTTTGACTACTATTACCTACGCAATAGAAGTCAAAATAGATTGAACGACACAGCAAAAACCAACAATTACGATACCATTGTAGCATAATAGCAGAATTAGGGCTCAGATGGGCTGACGACCTGACAAGAAGAGTAGATTGGACTGCAATTGGACTGGCTTTAATCCAGCATCAATATATGATGGGAATCATTACTTGCTCATACCAAAATAGATAGAATATTAGAGGTCTCTTTTACTCTTCTCCTAAATCCGGTTGTAGGTACTTATTCCCGCAATTATGACCGTGTGTGACCACTTCTTCAAACATCAAGATCTCTCTGTGACTCGGAAAGTACGTTAAGCAGTTGGTCCCGGTTGTCATAGGAATATCTATAACAGTCGTTACGGGAGTCAACAGCCCAGAAATGTCTGAAAACTGGATCTAATTTTAGGGTATCAGTGTCTCCCGGCGTTTAGCGTTTAGGGTGTCAGTGTGTTGGGTGGCGGAGGTCAGAAGGCAGTCGCTATGTGTAAAATGCTAATATTAAGCCACATCTGGTTAGACTTGAAGCCGATTCTAACGTACTGGGGAAAACGCTAGGTTAAAAAAGATTCCCGCGATTAAGGTGATTGCTTAGCTAGCAGTGTTGGCATCGAGATATGCGGTATACCCCTTCCGTAATAGTCGTGAGCCAATAATTGGGGCTACCCGTTGAATAGTCTTAGTTTCTTGAAACAAAGGCTATCAGAGGCAACAGCTACACACACATGCACATACATGTACACTGTAAATATGTATAATCAAAAGCCTAAAAACAGATCTTGGAAGTAGAAAACAATCGCTACCCGTAAAAATAAACCCCATAAAAATTCCCCCTTTGTCCAGTTCAGTTCTTTCATCCACAGATGAAGTTACTTGGTTGCGGGACTGATTTAAATACAACTCTAAGATTGGTACTTCAAACGAATTAAATGAGACCTTAATCCTATAATATAAATTATAATACAAAACGTATGTAGTCCGTAGGACCTAATACGTAGAATACCTATCGTTTTTTAATAACATGTTTTTGTTATTCACAAATATAAAACATGTTTCAAAAACAAAAACTACTTAAAAAATCCCCCGTACCAGCACAGAAACCTAAACATGACCGGTAGTCATTAAAGAGATTACACAGATAGGTGTTTGGATAGGCCGCGGGCGCGGACTGCGCGGGCGCTGGTAGCGGTCGTGTCCGGATGATTACAGAGAATTAATACGAGCTCGTAAATACGCCGCCGATAACCGGACGATATCAATCTGAGATACAAGAGAAGCTTATTGTTTCGCAAGTTTAGAGAACAAAGTGGGAAGTCATGTTGTTTGTGGGAGAAAAATACGGCTTTTAAATCACATGTCGGTTGCAATTATTGGATCCGGGTGGGAATTTTAGAAGGATTTTTTATGATATTATTTTTAAATATATTTTTCCTTTATACTCGGTCCTACCTTTATATTATTGTATCGTTATTATACCTACTCATATATACTTTTTGTGACCAACCAAACCAGTATTAAAGACAAACCTATATACAATTCATAGCTAAATGCACTTGATTTATGAGACAATTCTAAGGAAAACCTAGTAGCTAACAAGCAATTTACATAATAATATTATAATAAACAATGTTACAAGATTACACGGACGTCAATGTGCCAGATTACATCTAATTACATTCTTTACAATCGTGGGTTCTAATGTAATAGCACCGAAAACAAGTAAGATCTATAGATAAAGCTTACTAATAGAAAAATCTCAGACAATTTCATCTAACTAATGCTACTGCAGTTTTAATTATTGTGTAACAAGTCCGACATAATGAGAGGATTGGATGTTTTATTACAACGCTAAATAGACTTTCAAATGTTTTAATAGTGACGTATTAGAAGCGATTTTGAAGTCGTCAGCTAATTCAATTTGGGTTATCAAATAACTTGAGCGCTCGGCGAGGTGGTTGGGGTTTGTTTGCGCGTCGTATTGTCTTAGGAGTAAGGTCCAAATCGCTTAAAAAAAGTAATTAAGGATCAATGCTCAAGATTCGTGCCGGGTAAGCTCGACCGCTGTAAGCGCGACCCTATCGATGGTTTGCGGGACGCGGGGCGGCGGGTGTGCACGGACGGATATACAAGGTATATACTATGACAGATATCTAGTGGTAAATAAAATAGTATAATATTCATTATATTGTTGTCGATAATAAAATGGATTGCTTCAGCAGGGCCGCGCTTATGGCGGTCGAGCTGTACCTAGGTTCCTGGCTTTGTTTTTATTACATGGCAGACTTAAATTCCATAATTAAATAAGAGTATAATCGTAATATGTCTTTATAAATCTTTTTCCTTTTTTTTTCTTTTTTTTTTGGGAAAATAAACTGTGACACATTACATTTTATATGAAAAAAATATAAACAAATACGAGGAAATGTGTTACAAACATCATTTTCCACTGAATATACTAAAATAATCTTTCCTAACCATGCGATTTAAAACTACAAATTACAATAATTTAAGTTACAAAAATATACTTTTTTTAATACTCATATTCTACTTCTAGAAGGCCATCTTGTCATCCAAAATTTTCTCACTTCAAACAAATAGATCTACACAAAACAATGTTTTAACGACCAAATTCTTAAGACCTATAAATTAACAATAATAAATGTAAAATTTTGTTTAAAAGCCCGCTAAAAGCGTTTAATATGAGGCACATTAACGTATCTCTCCATGATAATTACCACTATAGAGACCATAAAACTGCGGTGACATCACAAAGTGTCTGATTGTAAAGACTGAAAGTATTAAAACGGCCGTAAACTTTAAACTAGACACTACAATAAAATATGACTTTTAAAATCGTAAACATCGTTTCCCATTGAGCAGGGTAGCGGCTCTCTAGAGGCTCTCTAGCGGCACATAAAGCCTTTTCAAGTATTTTTATTATTTCTAGCGCGTCCTTCACAATAATGAGAATTAGACCCTAAACTGCGGCCGTTTGTCGGCAACCAGCACGTGGATGATTTCTGTTTCGCGCACTTAACACGAAAAGGGTTTTTATCTTTCCAGGAATTCGAGTTACGCCTCTTCAGACCCGAAACATAAAAGCACCTTTTCATTGATATATTCACGTATCTTTGGGCAAAACGATTATTTTACGGTGAAACGTACAAAGTAACTGTTGAAAGAAGTTCAGCAGCATCCAACAATACCTTGCCCATTGGGTAAACCCGCAATTGTATTAGAATTACGCGCTCCCTTGAATAGTATTACAAGCAATTATTGATTTCCAATAAATCCGGTAGTCTGTTTCCATTCAAGTTGTAAGGAATAAAAGATAAGTTAATTTTACGCTAAAAGTCTGTATGTTATTACTTATTGTGGATAACAATAAACATAAAGGAATTACGTAGAGGAAATTACATTATAGCATTGAATAAACACTGTTCGTGCAAGTGCGCGTAGATCATACGCCCATCGGTTATCAGACCTATGTTCGGCACGTCAAGAGCCTCAAGCGGCGTTCCTATTTTAGGCATGTTATTAGCAGTCGCATTCAAGTGTCCTGTCTTCTGACACTTGACGGTTTTAATACAAAAGCCAGACATTTCACGTCGTTTGCTCCGACACCTCCTGGCCTAATCTAGTGAAGAGTCAGAAAAACATGGCGCCACATTGTGTTATCGGTCCCCCTGGGCGCAGTAACTGTCTCAAGTGTCCGTTCCTTTGTTTATCCAAAATGCACTTGCCGTGTACCTGTTTTTACAACCCATTATGTGCTTTTTGTATACTTCTAAAGAAAATTAGCCACGAACACGAGTAAGGCTTTTGTCTCGTTCGAGAGGTTTTAAAGACGCCGCAGACAAGGATAATGGTTGAGGAAGAAACGGACTTTTATTGCCTGCTATAATTTTATAGTTGAAGTCCTGTTAGGTACCTACCTACAACAGAACAGGATTAAATCTAATGAAAACATTTTACTGGGGCATCCTTAAAGTTCTGACATTATGAACGGAGAAAGATGCCAAACATGCCATGTCTGAAATATTTAATGACAATATTATATGCCATTAACATTGCTCGAATTACGCTTTTATTAGGAACATCGTTTACAGTGACGCCTCTCAAAATGTCGCGACCGTTAATTCCACACACTACTGTCTACATCTGCAGCAATCATGAACACTAAGCTCTTAAGCTTTATGGATTCAAGTGGGAAGTGAAAAAATCACAACTTATCGCTCTTAAAATAAAAAATGGCGCGCACATGTAAGTCATTAGTTAGGGCCGACATGTCGGCTTCAAATATTTGGCGATGGTTGCAAATATCGGCGCCACCAACTTAGGAATGCCTTTTACGAAAGCCGCCACTGTTTCGAAGAACGGCAGCTAAAATAATATTTGCTGAGACGTCGTATGAACACAAATGACCGTTGGATTAGGTATCGGGATGGTGCTCATGCGCACAGCATTACTGCACGCCGAATGTTTACTTGCGGAGTGATTTTACGATTGATCTTTTTCTGTCAAAGTCCCATACAATGTAAACAATTACCTAAAACCAAAGTTATGTAAAAAAATTCTAAAAAGACACTTCCTAACCAAATAACCAATGTCAAGCTATACAATTTTGATAAAATTGCTGAATGTGTGTTTCTTTTATTATTGTGTACTGTGTAGCACGGGTACTGTAATACGGATGATCGCCCCACCACAGATAAACCTGCGTTTGCGTTGGTGGGGCTTAGTGATTTAAGTGTTTATTATAATTATTAATTAAATAAATAAAAAAAAAAAAAAAAAAACCTAGGTACTGTAAAATTATGGCATTGCAGTTTTTGTAAAAATGTACAGTAGGTAAATAAAAAATATTGCTTCAATACAGGAAAATATGATAAAATCATTATAAAATCAGATAAGCCTAATAAATTATATAAATAGTAACACTAGATCCTATCGGATTGCTGCATGTTGCTGATGGCGTTATAAAAACGATGTGATTGTGCAACTTTGGATATTTTTATGCTATCATACATTTTCTGTTATACATAACAACAACACAAAAACACACACAAACAACACACAAAAACACAAACCACAAAAACAACACAACAAAAACACACAGGTCACAGGTTTTACAAAAAGTGTGTAAATTCCTTAAACCATGCGTTCTACTGCTTATTATGAACAACTTTTAATATGGAACCAAACCTGAAATCGCGAAAAAAATCAGCTCTTCCATACATTTAGTCGAGTAGGTAATACAAAATTATTTGTATAGAACAGTTGTTTTTTTTTTCGATTTCAGCTTTGATCCCATAGTAAAAGTTGACCATAATAAGCATTACAACGCCTAGTTTAAGGGATTAACACGACTTCCCTATATTTATTTCAACGTTAAATGTCGAATCTTAATAAATTAAATACCTAACTTAATTTTAACCCGATCTTATATTGTTTTAGATTCATGCATTTACAAATACGGTAATTTCAATTCATATAGAATTATATATGCAATTGTATATATAGATGATACTTATTGGAGAAATTTAATTTAAGTGTAGGTACTCAAGGCGGTAGATACCTACTGAGTGTTTATCTTACCCTAACTGAGTGTTTATCTTACCCTAACGTTCGTAAACAAACGTCTTCTACGGCTCTTATAATTCATAAGAACTTCCGATACTTATGAAAATATGAATTACCTTTAGTGCATCAGCAATACTGAAGTACCTACATTGAAGACACTATTTATTATATTAACAAGGAAACCCCCTACCTCTTACTAATCAATAATTTTTTTTGTATTGTAATCAATATTTAATATGATAATAAATATATTATAATATTACTTCCAATCCAATCACACAGGACTTAATGAACTTGCATGTATTTTAATTTTTAGACATCGAAGGCTTAAATAAATATAGTAAAACTATTTTTTTTAAACATATGCACAAATAAAAAAATTATTTCAAATGCTCGCGCCAAAATACAGAGTCACGTGACATGACGTCATCGCATCACTTGTTCATAGCGTGTAAATATGATTACCTACCAAGGAAACACGAAGAAGTGACGTCAAAACTCGATGATGGTGTTTGAAATTACGTTCTGTTTTACGTTATTTATAATAAAGATAATTAATTTGTAAATCAGGTATAATTATTTAATAAATCTTTCATTAAATCACTTTTCACAATATTATAATAAATACACTTTATTCATTTTTTACATCATTTCTAATTTTAATTTTGATGCAAGTGCCATATTCTAATTTATAACTTACCTAATGACGTTTCACATAAAACAATGATATCAGAAACCGACAGATATTATACATCAGAGAAAGGTGCCTCCATGAGTCAGAACAACGTCACTTACAACGAATGTCGCCGTCATAACGCGGAGATCCTCACATCTTGTGAAGACAGATACGATGACAAAACAAAGGTTTTTTTTTTTAATTCACCTTAGTCAGAGGATCGTCACTAGTAAAACGATTGCCGACCCACCGTCATAACGCAAAGGTCAGATTCAACCGCGTCATCCGCGCACGATCTCTCGTCACCTCAGAACCGGTTCCTCGTTCTCGCTAACATAAACATCAGATCCGCAAGATAAACACACCGAGCCGGTCTTGGGTATAAACCTGATTAGAATTTCGCGAACAGTGACGTTTCGATGTGATACATGTTAATCCGATGACTCGTCGACTATATTTTTAATTGGATCCGTAGGAATGAGAAAAACCGGAAAGGAATTCCGCGAACCTGGCAAAAAAGTATTGTGTATACTAAATTAATTCTGATGACGCTTTTTCCAATAACTAATTATTTAGCAAATATGTCTTCTTATGAATCTGCTGCCTATGACTAAAAAGACCCTAAACTTTAATTTTTATGTCTTCCGGGAATATCGTCAACATGGTTTTATTGATTCCTAAAACAGATACCCCCTGGGTAATTCAAGATTAAGGCATTCATTTCGTATTTCGATCATATACAAACATTTCCCTGTGACAATATATTTGTTATTTTAATATCTTTGACTGACAAAGGACTGTTAATCAAGTTAATCAAGGAAAGAGCCTCCACGAGTGAAGAAATATGAGATGGTCTGGCTGCCCACGGTGCGCCAGACGTTCTCATTTTTCGTCAGCTTTGATGCTACCCACAGCGGCCACAGCTCACTGGCCCCTACGGCATGAACGATTCTCATGTGATAGTTCGTGCCGACACGACAGACGAAGAAGACCTAGCTGGGTCTGTATCCTTATAAATTTAGTATTAAGTAATACAATTACAAACGTTAATATGTCTATAGGTACTTAATATCAGTTAATTTCAGTCTTAGAGCGAGGTGCCCAATCACAGCCATCGTTTAACTTGACAATACAACACTAAGTTGTTTTTGCCTACCCTGTAACAAATGTCTGTGTACGCCACTGCTTCTTCTTCTTCTTCTTCTTCTTCTTAGAGTGCCTCTCCGACTAGCGAAGGTTGGCAGTCAGCTCTGCATATTTCTTTCTGTCTCTTGCGAGGCGAAACAGTTGTGCAGCACTCGAGACTCCAGTCCACTCCCGAAGGTTCCTCAGCCACGACTTCTTCCTGCGACCAACGTGTCTCATGCCGGCTACTTTGCCCATCATAATAAGTTGCAGAAGGCCACTGCTAACACAGGTTAAAAAATTCCTCTTAAAATTTCATGTGTTTCATGTTACTCATTTTACGAGAACACACATTATTGTCAATAAAAAAGAAGAAAACACTCAAATCAAAAATAAATGTTTGTCATTTTGTTCCCCGATGAGTAAGTATGATAATTTATTTTTACTATACAAACTTTATTTATAAGAAAACCCGTGAGTCGTGGAGGATTTTGCGCTTAGTATCTGGAAAGTCCAATACATCAGAAAAAATAATTTGGCAATTCTAGATTAAGTTTCGTATATATTTGTGGTAGCAGTTTGCATATGATTAAAAAAATCGGAAATAGCGATTGGATGACTAAGATTATTTATTAAGTTATGCTGATAACTCCAATTAGTTACAGGATACATCATAAATAATATACGAGTATGTTACCTTTTGAACTGTGTATATCCATGGATTAAAATTATTGGATTACTTACAGGTAGAAATCAAAAAAATACCAAAGGGACGATGTAGGACTAATATGTAAAGGAAAATTTATTTATTTATTTATTGGAAAAATTATTAAAATGCTTATTATTTTTTCGTAAACAATTACGGTGAGTACTTTGAGAACATTTTATATTCTCATGGAGTAGAAACTTATTTTATAGGTAATCATATTTTATTATTTTATATAATAGTTTTTCCGCGGAGTACCTACTTTGCGAAATTTTCTTGGAGTAGGTACTGGGCATAGCCCCTGGAAGGCCGGACACTAAATGTATCAGACCTATAGTGTTAGAGTATGACAAAATGGTTGCCGGGAGCTAGCCAGATTTAAAGATGATTTCGAAAAATTCGCTGGATAGATCTGGATGCCCTTAGCGCAGACACATTTTCGTCATGCTTCAGATAAACACATTTATTATTTATATATTTAAAAGTGAATGTCATTAAATTTTCCCGACTATGTCAATGATAATAAAAAAGTAGTCAATGTCATTGCTCATAAACCACACAAATTAGGTATTACGTAAATTAGGTACCAACTACCAACCAAGAAATAAAGTAAGTGATTCACGTGAACGTCATTAAAGTGCCAAGAAAGCGCGTACGCATTCAAAACCTAAATACAAGTTGATGACTCATCTGACCGCTAAAGCGTACTTAGATTGCGTTAAAATAAAGCGAATGAAGTAAAAAGGAATAAAGTAGGTGTTTCCTCATGCGCGGACGCAACGTTTGGTTTGGCACGTGCGACGAACCGTCAACAATCATGTGCATGCGTCATTGTCAGGGTTGCCATGCATTGTGTGATTGAGTGAAGCGGAACCACTGAGAGCGGAACCTTAGTTATGTGACGTCATTTGAGATTTTTTATTGTTTATAATGTTCTCGTTAAATGTGAAGGATCAGGTACTTAATGTTTAATAATGACGGTGACCACGCTGAATCGTCACCAATGCGAGAGAAGGTGACTTTGTCGTCACCAACCAGCTTATCAAAGGTAATGACTTTGGGCAATACCGACCTCTTGCTTCTATATAATGTAACAAAATTATGTTGTCCTCGCACGGACCAACGCCGTGCGGTACACATTGTGTACTACTCAATATGTTATTTACTTTGAGACATAGTCAAGAATATAGATAGACAGAATACCGTCTGAAAAAAACAAAAAAGGTGCGCACTTATGGAACAGTGGGCCGAGCACGAATGTTTTGATGTATCGTAACGTAAACGTAAGCAAATTTTGATTATGAAATACGATGAACCTATCGCCTTTTTGTTCAATTTTATGCAATAAACACACTTGTATCGTGAAAAAGTAAAAATATTGCATGTATTTCCAAAAAAAATGTCGTGGATTAAACGTGTATTTTTGGTTCTAAAATTGGTACCTAACGATAACGTTACGAATGTTACGATACGTCAAAACATTCGTGCTCGGCCCACAGGACGTCTATTCAATACGAAACTGTCAAGTCTGCGACATTTGGTAGAGAAAACGAGAGAGTCAGAGACCGAGGTTTTGCAAGACGACTACGGGCCCATATTCGTTATAGCTGCTCCCTGAGGTTTCAACATCGCATTTTATTTTTATCAAAATAAAATAAAGCCTTCAGAGATAATGTAGTTTTCTATTAGTGAAAGAATTTCTTGAATCGGTAACGTAGTGTCCAAGATTACCCCTACATACAAAGAAATAAAAAAACTAATTTAACTCTTCATAATATTATAAGTAATACGTATAGATTAGATTTATTGATAACAACCACGCTTGTATCTTGCTACAATCTGTCAAATTCGGTGTGATAATGACGCATATAAGCGTGGTTTCACCGTGACAAGGCACGTTAGTTATAGAGAATAAGGCCTCTGAACCACAGTCTTGAGTTTTGACTATAGTGGCCGCCCGCTTTTATAATTATACCTACTGATTGAAAACTTGGAATCTCGAACGTGCCAACCCTACGGCTATCGTAGTATAGGCCGCGTGGCATCCACACACGTCTCTCATGGCACGTACAGCACCATGCAGCACGCAGTATCGCTGTTAGCAGGACAAATGTTCGTAAAATTACTAAAGTGGCACCTACGTGACTATTTTCGCATAGCCAGAACCTAAATAATTATACCTTAGCACGCAGAAAATGTATTTGTTTCGCATTATTTTTGAAATTATTATTGGCCTATTTATGTTCTCATTGGTGTGACTCAGGCCTCTTCGAAGGACTGAGTCGCAACATCACGCGGACTCAATGCACAATGTCGAATGTTACAAGTCTTCGAATTTCTGGTCTGAGCATGTCGGTTTTCCCGCGATGTTTTCCTTGACACTGCAGTGGTGATAAATAATGCGCACTTATGTCAGGAATAAATCTTACCCCTTGATGCGCATGCGCAGCCACCTGGATTCGAACGCACGGCCTACGGCTCGTAAGACCTGCGACTACTGGGCTACCACAGTAACGTATTTCTGAAGTAAACATTATTAAATGCAAATAAATACCGTATACTTATGTTACTAAGCATCTAACAGAGAAAACTAATTTCGATACAGTGTTTATTCCGCCTGGTATCATTAGAAATTTACGCCATTCTGTAAGGCACCCGCTTAATTTTAAGAATATTTTTCTTTTTTACCAACACAGAACAAGCATGACTCAGAAGAAATCTAGAGCTGTATTTTTTTTTAATCGTCTTAATAAGTATTGGACGCTTCAGTGTTCACTGCCTTTGTAAAAAAGAATCCGTAATGATACCAAAATATTTTACCAATATAATATCAATAACTTAATATTAGGTACTATTCATCAACATCCGACTAAAACCGTCTAAAATAACTCTTGTCAAACCTTTCCTGGAATAAAACCACATTGACTTAGCGGGCACGTGTTGAGCAGCGTGTGATTCCGATCGATCATGCGCGTGCGGCGCAATGTGTACAACTTACAATGCGGCGTTATCAGCTCAGCTTGAACAATGCTGTTCCCGACTGAGGTCATTCATATTTTCAATTTTACGTCGTATTATAAGCACGCGATCTGGTGACCTTGGCATATGATTGTTATCGATTACAACACGATATACACTGACTAGTGTAAACCGTATTTTTTTGATGTATCATCACGAAAATATTTGTAAAATTGATCATGCGAAACAGTTGCGAGAGACAGAAACCTCTCATCCAAAAATGGGTCAAAGCAAATAACTGAAGATCTGTTGCTATTATGCAATTATTATAGTTTAAAAAAAACTATAGAACACGCTTTAGTCATCCAAACTGAACGTGTATGAAAAATTACAGCTCAATCGGAACCCGGGAAGTGGGTCAAAATTAACTTCCAAGATTTTCTTACATAGTTAGTTAGTTACAGGTGAAGCTAATAAAAGCGTGTTAAAAAACGATTTCGATTTTGTTTAGTGAGTGAATTGGCTTAATATTAAAAATGGAAATACTTATACACCAGAAATTATAGAATATAAGAGACTTAAAATTATTTTTACACTGATTGAAGGTACTATATTTTGACAAATAGAAAGAAGGAAAAAAGAAAAAGAAAATAGTAGCTTAAGCGCAACACCACAGTAATTAAAAACAGACCAGAAATTTAAACACATTATTGACTTTAGCATCAGTAGGCCAACGTTTCCTGCTAGCGGTCAATCCCGTCTATTCGATTACTATCTTCCTATGACGCCGGGCTAACTAAAGGCGCTTGTGATTCCGTGTGACAACGCACGTGAACGCACGCAACGTGCCGACATGCACAGCGTCCCGCGGAAAAACCTGCGCACACGCATCGCGGCACTACGGCTTTGAAACGCAGCCAAGTAAAATACGTGTTGAAATATATCTATTAGGCTTGCAAGTAAACTGTTACATTAAGTAGGTATAACCGCCTATTGTTAGTTGTAGTATATTGTTGCAACATGGTTGCAACTAATTCTTTTAAATATCAACTCCGCAGCGTATCAATAAAGTTTATATGAAAAACCATTAGAATTTTCTCGAAACATCTACTTCATATTTAATGTAAACTAAAATAGAACATCAAACAATAACGCCTCACAAACCGCGTGTCACTAAAATAACTACAGATTCATTATGCACTACTCTTATCAGATAGCTATATTTAAATAATTATCTATCGGCAATTATGTGCGCGTGCGCAAACATACAATAAACAAAGACCAATGTTATAAATAGGAAAATTCCTATTATTATAATCAAGTACAAGATAATTGTGATAGGAACATGACTCCAGCCATTAACCTGAATATATTATCAGTATGACAACATTGCAAATAGATATTTAATATCTTAATCCATTAATGGTGATTAAGAAAAAGGAAAATTTAGCAAAATAGCTTGTTATCGTTAATTGTAAATATTCCTTTGACCTACGTGAGGAAACAGGCAAAGAATAAATACGTAAGCCGTGAGTGGCTAAAAAGAGTCTTGGAAGAAATTACTGATATGAAAGAAATACCAACTGTTTATGTTGACAATGAATCAGCTATTAAGCTTTCAGAGAACCCCCCGAATTTCATAGAAGAACTAAGCTTAAACACTTCTTCATAAGAGAGTGTGTTAAAAATGGAGATCTAAAAGTGAACTAGATATCTGCTGAATTACAGTTAGCGGATATATTCACAAAGCCGCTGTTTGAGCTTGTACTTGGTTGAATATTGCGGCGGCGTGCATCACTCTCCTCAACAGACGCAAGTTGTCTTTGAGAATTAATTTTATGCGTGAAGAAAAACAAGTGAGTAAAATGTAACTACGGCTTTGTATTGCATTCTGCGAAATTATTTGTCACCAGTATTTATTAAAAGTCCGATGCGTCCCGGTAAAACAAGGAATTCTTTAAACATGGATAAGCAAACCATACTGGAACAAGAGCGTGAGACGCGTTGCGGTAAGCGAAACCGCAAACTTTTCTCCGTAATAAATGGTCGAAAAGTCGTTGAAATCACTTTTATCATCAGTAGGTATTAAGGACTAACTCATGTCATCATCATCATCATCTGCTTTTCCCAACCACGTTGGAGTCGGCTCCCGATCTAACCAGATTCGGTTGAATATCAGTATTTTATGCGGAGCAACTATCATCTGACCCCCGCCAACCAATTACTTTGAGATACTGGTACCCTAAGGTTAGACCTGTTGTCAAGATTTTATTGCACTGCTGACTCCCGTAACGATTGTCATAGATATTCGTATGACAACCAGGATCCGAGGCACAGAGGAGTCTAAGGCTTACATTCACAGACGGCAGAAACGAGTCTACCATATGTCAATTTTACGAACAAAGGACAATGCAACTAACTGGCCCAATTTTTTTAAAGTAGTTGCCCAAATGTGAAACCAATGGTAATTGACAGATCTTATTGCCCCTAGTAACTTTTACTATGGCAGCAAAAAAATCTACCCGAGTAAAAAAAAGATACGACCATCAGAAGGAATAGTTATTTGTTATACAAGAGTGCAAAGTTGCTTTTTAACCGCGTGTTCAATTTTGATGACCGAGCAAGCGAAGGATTCTAAAATTGAATCACGAGCGCAGCGAGTGATTCAAAATTAGAATCCTGAGCGTTAGCGAGGGAATCAAAAGAGCACGAGGTGAAAAATCTTTGCACTCGAGTGCAACACGTAACTTTTCATTCCACCTCAGCGAGGAAATGACTAAATGCAAAAAAAAAAACGTTTAATTCACAAACTTAGTGCACACGATGTTCTAAATTCAATTTACTTTATCCTCTAGAGAATAAAAACGGCTTTTCCACTCAGATATTGAAGATTAAAAATACTCTTTCCGAGATGGTGGGATGAAAATTTACTTTATCCTCTAGAGAATAAAAACGGCTTTTCCACTCAGATATTGAAGATTAAAAATACTCTTTCCGAGATGGTGGGATGAAAAATATATTATTTATTATAAAATTCGTTAAACTTGTTTTCGATTATGAGAAAAAGTATGGTAGGTAAGGAGGGAGGCATTTATAAAGAAAATACGAAGGAGTAAGTATTTTTGGTATAATAAAATAAAAAATCATGTTATTCAAAAATCATTTTATTTATTTTCATTCATATTTTTACAATCATTATGTAATGAATTTATACTTATTAATTAATCATTACCAATAATTACACTATCCAAAAAAAAAAAAACGCTTCGAATTGAGCACCTCCTCCTTTTTTTTGAAGTCGGTTAAAAAAAGTGCGGCGCGATGAATCACATTTTGGTGTCCGGGACCATTAGATATTATTTATAAGTGGTAGGGTCCTAAGCCCCTTTGTCACTGCGACCTGCGAAGATCTATTGAGGCACAAAGTACCATACGACAGTAATAACATGGGCTCAAACACCAATTGCTCATCTACCAGATATACAACTGCAAGAGCAATTATTTATACATCTATACCTGTGAGGTACCGTTAACCAATACATGGCAAAAAAAAAAAATCGCACTGCTGTGGCGACTTTTAGTTCGTGCTCTTATAAATAAAACATCGGAATCAGGCAAATAAAAATCTTAATTTAAATCTGTTAGTTCCGCTTCGACATAATTATAATATTTCAATTATATAGTCGCCACCGCGTATGTGCTCACTATAAAGTTTTGATTATGAATTCAAAAATAGTACCATAATGACAGACTTTATGCAAGTGCATGCGTGGTTGACTGCTGGGTTTCGGCGCCATTATTGTGTTTGATTTTATATCTATTGCAGTGAGTATAGATAAAGTAGTGTATGAAACTGCAAGCGTAGCATAACCACCATAGATGCGGGTTTCTTCTACGGAAGAATAGAAAAATAGACCGGTTATGGAAATATTTCTACTCGTCGGTAGGATTTGGTAGCCAGCTACTTCACTAACTACTTACCCATTGCTGTGGAATAGTTGTTTTTTATGCAAGGCTGCAAAGTTGTTATTTGGTGCGAGTGCTTGTATTGAATACCGAGCAAGCGAAGGATTCTAAGAGTGAACCACTCGCTTCGCTCGTGGTTCAAGAATATTATCCTGAGCGTAGAGCGAGGGATTCAAAGGCACGAGACGCAAATAATTTTGCAGCCATGCGAAACACACATCTTTTCATCTCATTAAAGCGAGGAAAATGTTAGATGCCTAATTATATTTGAGTTATTCTTCTTCACCACTCTACACTCGTCCAACGCGCCAACCCTCACTCGCGGCAGAATGCTCTCGTGATTACAAGACTTGGGGCCCGGTCTGTGCTCTACACCATAGTTCGTCACGTTCGGATTTAGAATAACTTTTCCACGCTAGCGGATAAAATAGACTTTTGCGCTCGGATTTCGAAGAATAAAGAAAGCCTTCCCGAGCTAGTGAGATGAAAAGAATATTTTATCTTTGTCTACATAGAAACCTGAGTCTGGATGTCGAGATGGATAGAAAGAGCTTTGTCTATTCTTTGAAGAATAGAAATAGAAACGGTCATGCTACAGGTGCTACACATAGGTACCTTACTAGATATTAAAACACTCGTATGATACTATTAAAACCCTTGCCTCAGCTCGGTTTTACACACACTCGTATTTTAATTACCCCTTTTATGCAGCAGTTTCTTAAACTACTATTATTAGATTGCAGGTATTACCCAAATATTCTTTTCATAGGAATCTAATGTGTAAAAAAGATTTTGTAGTAAATATATTTTTATTTCACTAAACAAAAATTACCTCCTACTTTTTTCTTTTTAAATAACTACTCACTATACCTTATACAAAAAGTAAATAAAAGCTATAAAAAACTCGACTGCTTAAAAAGTGAACTATAAATGAATAAAAAATCACTTTAAATAAAAACTGAAAAGAAAAAACTAGTATAATAGTAGTAGAATTCTAATGCGGATCATAGCGAACCCATTAAAAATTGCGACCGACTCAAATCTTCCCAATAATGAGTCCCGAACTCCCGACTGTTATAGTCGCTAGTCGCGTTTTTTTCAGTTTTTATTTAAAGTTGACATTTTAAGCAGTCACTGTATTGTTTTTTTTTTTTACACTTTTTGTTTAGTTTTAAGTGAGAATTGTTGCTAACCAACTTTAAATCGTTATAGATCCTAAATGGTCATACGAAATGAAAAATTATAACATAAACCTAAAGATGATTTTCAAATACCTATTCAATGACACCCCACTTAACATAGTTTGTTGACTTTCATTTCTATCTTTTCCACAATATGGCGTCTACTTGTCGCCATATTGAATTTTAATTACTTTCAGGTCTTTAGTGATACTCGCAAGAATAAGACAAATCTATTGACGTAAGAATCATTAAAATCGGCCCACGCATTTGGTGTCTAGAGCGCCACAAAGGAATAAACATACATACATAAGCTGATAAACACATTACCCTCCTTTGCATCGCGCAGTCGGGTAATAAGCAGTCACGGCAGTCACTAATTATAAGTTTACTTTGAATCAATATCGCATAATCAAATCAAGTTTAACCGATGTTATTATAAATATATTATTTTGTCTCTTAGGGTCGTATCTTTTTTTTACTCGGGTAGATTTTTTTACTGCCATAGTAAAAGTTACTAGTGGCAATAAGTTCTATCAATTACCATTGGTTTCAACTCTGGGCAACATGTTTCAAAATATTGGACCAAGCTTCTATGGAAGAGTTGCATTGTCCTTTGACAGATGGAAGCGTAAGTTCACGCTTAGACTCGTTTCTGTCGTCTCTGAATGTAAGCCTAAGAACTAACTAATGTATTCATAAAAATTTGCATTTGACGTGCAACACGCTGGATATATTTACAAAACCACACGGCGGCGGCGTTAGGTAATAGAACCCGCTGCCAAAACCGCATCGTTATCATCACACGATATCATGTTTATATTCTGTAATACCTAATGTAATGTAATACATAATAGCTTTATGACTTAAGTAGGTAGGTACGTATATTTTCACCACTGACGCCAGTCCCCGAAGGTAATTCCCAAATTGATAAGGGTAACTTATTGACCTCATTTTTCGCGAGCGTCACAAGACCGCGTTCCCTGAGTGGTGATTTCGAACTTTTGGGGAATACCTGTCTCCAAAAATAGAATGGATACAGGCTGAGAACGAAATATGTCCTATACTATAATCGAATGACCCATTCAGTCAAACAGTAGCTCGGTCCACCCATTCTCATACCGCGAGTTAGTGGAGACCAGTTGGAATGTTTGCGGTTCTGTGAAAAGACAGAGCGATAGGATTAATTTAGCATTTAGTATTAATCGCTGTATGTACTAAATATATAGTTACCTATAAATAATAATAATCTATAACTACTTCATTTAATATAACATTCGACAAAAGTCCAAAATATAGTTTAAAATATATTCATGCCCTGTTACTTACCAAGGCACGAATATATTTTGAACCATTTCTTCATAAAGAATTTCAACTCATTTTGGTTGACCGGTACGGTTTATTCAAACATTACACTGTGTTGAATACCTGCTGGAAGCTAACACGTCGTTTATTTCTACTTATTTTTTTATACTACTAAGATGGCCAACAAGCATAAGGCCCGCCTGATGGTAAGCGGTTACCTATGAACACTTGTAACACCAGGAGCATCTCTCGCGCGTTGCTGACCCTACCACTAGCGTCCACGTACACGACGCATCCCCAAGGAGAACTTGCGACCTTGCTCACCGTTAGCAAAAGAGCAGTATTATTTGGCTACAGTACTGTACAAGGAGGAGGTACTTCCCCAGTCGGGTAGCTCCAATATTAAGTGAAAGTCTCACTATGTCCTACCTCTCTTGTTCTATACATTTCCTTGCTAAAATGCGCCTAGTTTCTCTAATTAGCTATCCGATCTAATTCTACGAGTCGATGTTTTTTAATTCGAACAAACGTCAACGGTTTCTCCAAGATTAGTCTTTCTTTCGAACATTGTTTTGATGGGATGTACAATGTTCTTGGGTTTGTGTCTTTGTTACCACCACAGTAAAACATGACCACAGATTAGAGGTCAAATATAGATGCATCAAAAATAATTAGTGACGTCTGCTGAAGTACAAAGTAAGTTCCTACTACGTATTTATACTATACAAATGTCAAGCGAACTCAAGCGTATAGCGAAACATGTGTATATTTCCGGTACGACACGTCATGTCATGTTATCATGTATGTTAATCGTTGTATCGTCATAAGACGAACAGGAGGTAATAACAGATTATAGTTGTACGTAATTCTGTTTTCTTTAAATTTAAGATACGTCACATGTTCTCTTGCATTTTCGACCTTCTCAAAATTCACCACTAGCCACCACCTGTAGGTAAGTTCCAGTGTACCTAGTGACCACAAGATTTATCTGCTCTTTTGGCTCAATACGCAGTAGCACCGCCACACACAAGTTAATGAGTATCTTACAAAGCAAGGATGGATGGACCGACATCATTAGAGTCAAGTTCGTGAAGAGACCATGAATCGGTAAACGTGACCTGATAATTATACTTCCCAGCAAAATACACTGACTAAGACTTGAAGGAGATTAGGTACACTGAAGAAGAACGACGTAAGACGGACTGAAGAACAATTGGGACTGAGCGTCTGGGGAAGATAGACTGAATGTAGAAGGTGGGGACCAAGTGTTGAAGCCCAACTTGAAAGGCCTACGTGGAGTGGACGGCGATAGACTAGGTTGATTAATCGTTTGAATTTATTACTTAGCAAAAGATTGCGAAGTAGATAATAAAAAAGAAAGATCTATCTAGAACAGTGCAATAATTGTCGTCGTATTTATTATGTATTTATTCTATTGTTCCAATATAACATATGACTTAGTCGGAATGCGTCACACCTATGGAACATGTAAATAATGGTCTTATTACATAACATTATGGGCTTACAAATGTACCGATTCCTTTGCCATTTATGACACATCTAACGTAAGTAATTTATTCATTTCACGAGATTTACGTAAAGTTCTAATGAAATATGTATCCGGAGGTTTTCGGATGACCTAACCTTGTGACTAAGCAATTGATAGGTTTTATATGCAAGGATACGTATGTATTTGATGAGTATAATGACCTAGCGAGGATGGTATGTCTCTCAGAAATAATGTGCAATATAATACAGACAAGATAGTATGAATCATAGTTCTCAACAGATTTCACATACAAAGTTAATAATAAAATTCAAACAGTTTTTTATGTCTGCTGTGGGCAATACTCGCCACTGAGAGCCCACAGAACATATGACGACGTCGCGGCCGATCTAAGGGGAGGGGGTATGAGCTAGATACCCTTTGGAAGAATTGGCCGAAGATTTCTTTATACCGAGAGGAGTAGGAGGGTAGAGAGGCCTTTGCCCTGCAGCGGGAAGATAATGCATGAATAAAAAATAATAAGAATTCATGTCAAAAATTATGAACTATCAAATGGGAATTGCTCATACCGTACTGCACAGATTAGCCAGACAGCAATGGCAGTATAGCGGACTGCCAGGGTACGGCAGACAATCTCATGTTTCGTCACACCTTGCACCCCAATAAAATAAAATGAATTGGATAATTGTAAGACAGACTAGATGAGGCAGACAGACAGGCCCTAAAAAAATAAAGTGAAGCCTGGAAAACACGTAGATGGTGATGAAGGACAGGACCCAGTGATATATAATAATTTATCTTACTAGAGACACCATTTTGTTGACTTTTAAATTCGTTAATAAATTTTACTTGCCTTTTTAGGGATGTTGGGATCTCTTCGCACAAAATTTAACTGGTCATCATATTTCTACGGCCTTTTTATTTCGTAATTTAGTACTTATTAGGAAATCAAAGTGCTGTTGGTATAAATGACATGCAATTACCTGCATCCGCCCGCCTACGCTCGTTCCTTTTAATATTAAATTGCCAACGGACTTTAATAAAATCAAAGAGGATCTTACCTAATACTGTCCTTATAACATAACGAATGTGTTGTTGAATCATGATCAGTCATTAGATTCATAAGGAGTTAAATCCTCTTACAGAGATAGCTATATGTAAGTACTTATTTTAAAAACGTTAAAATTTCTTAAAATTGAAGTTTCCTTCGTCCTTCCGATCATCTGCAATTTTAAGAAATTGTTCAAAAGCATACTCTTTTATGTCTATCACATAATGTTTACTAGTATAAATCTTGATTCAGCTTCAGAAATCAAACTCATCATTATTTTATTTTATTTATTATATTGAATGATGAAACGCAAACGTTAGTATAGACCATTTTGTTCTCGACCGCAGGCGACCGGTTGTGATTAGAAAGGTTAAAAAAAAATAACTTTTTATACCTACGGTGCTGGGCAGAGGAACCTTACAAAAAACAATAGTTACCCAATAAATCGTAAAAATCCTAAAAAATCTTTGCACTGTTTTTTCAAAGCTCATTAATCTCTCATATTTTAAGCACAAGAAACTGTGTCTGCAAAATCATCACTCTAAATTGTTATCGGGACTTTTTTTTGTTTAGCGGCATACATAAAACAACCACCGTTATTAGCACTATGCGACAGGTAGTAGGATCGGACTGGGCACTACGCACTATTGTACACAACTTGCAACTTTTGGATAACCCCCGGCCTATTAAGAGTGTGAAAAAATATGTATTTTTTTATTATTACCTAGTTTTAAACTTTGCCCCATAATAGGATTTCTCCTGTATCGTGGGTACAGTTTACAAACATAGGTACATGACATTATGTCACATGCACACAAACCCAGACCCGAAACAACTCTGTAGGCCATACAAATATTTGTTCCGTGCGGGGATCGAACCCGCGGCACGTAACGCAGAAAGCCAATCGCTTAGCAACTGCTCCAACCGTGCCGTCATAATAATATTAATATTTAAATTAATACAATATTAATATTGTATCAATACTAATACTATAAATACAAACACTACCCTTAACAATCAGGTAGGTACACTCATCGACATATAAGTTAAATTTCAAGCAAAACCATAAAATTCCCCAAACGGATAAAAGATAAAACCAATAAGTAAAGTAGGTATTAAAATTATCATTACTTAACCAAACTTTCCGTGCTTTAATGTTACTAGTGATTAATAATGTTAATAATGGTCATACTCATAATGGTCAGCTGTCGTGAAGCGTGCCCCGACACGGTTCCTAGATGATTAGTACAAATTAACATTTTTCCGTCCGCCACACATTAGGTAGTGGAATTTTTTGATACCCAATGATTAATTATGTGGTGCCAAGGAAAAAGGTCATAAGTCATAAAACCAAATTTTTCACTTTAGAGGAAAAAATTAAACACTTAGGTGCTGTAAAAAACTAGTAATAAACTCACTGTATTATGCCATAAATTAAAAACATAATTGATATTATTGAATTATCTTCTTGTTACCGTGACATTTCGATGTTGTGAAGACATCTAGGCAAAAACTCATTTTTCAAAAAAATATACATAACCCCTTTTTCCTCAGCGCCACAGAATTTACGGTACATTACTTTCTCAATACGTTTTATAATACAACTGTGGGAACTTAATTGTTATAAATTGTTTAGGTACTTAGATACTTAAAAATTATTTGGGTAAAATACTGAATTAAATTAATATCGTTGTACTAAATTAGGATATTCCAAAAAAGGCTTGCGGCTGTTACTGATATGGATAAAATCAATTACTTTCATCGATTAACCCACGCAGTAGCAAGCCAGATAAGAGACAGCATCAATAATATGTAAATTATATCTCCAGAAGCCTGGCGTACATTATAAATATGTAAATGATACTGCACGGTCTTATAATAACAAATACATAAACATTTGTAGTGTTAAAGTGGGTGTATTTCGGAGAAAGCATGCAGTGCGATCAGCGATAATGAACGCGTGTCGATACCGGACGGTGGACAATATCTCATCGACGCGGGCGCAGCGTAGGCCGCCCGCGCCGCCCACTCATGCGCGCGCGCCGCTCTGACTAATACCCACCTACGTCCCGCGGAGACCGCTACCGAGCACCACGCAATGGCGCCACAACACACACATGAATAAGTATTATATTTTACACAGATAACCACCTACATACAAGACCCGTTCCAAAACATTTTCAATTCAACAAGTCGCCATGTCATTACCCAAGGTACTCTCATTTAGGGCGCTGCAGCATATCGCGGCGGTAATTCTGTCTGTCAATAATTATTACAGCGCGTAATCCGTGATTGATGAACGCCAACAGTAGCCGAGAGCCGATCAGAATATAATTGACGCGGCTATTGTGCACCGCGCCGCCGGGTCGCCGCCTGATTGATCGCAGCACACCGGCATTACGTTGCGACACTACATGCATAAATCTGATCTTAATTAGACACAGCTTTAATTAAATGTGTGTTGACGAAATAGAAGCTGCGTTTGTACAGCAATAACAATTTGATTAATTGTTGATGCAACAATTGGAGCGGGCTAATAGTGACCAAATACCGTGCTACGCAAGGCCCGTAGCAAGTACGGGCTACGAGCTACGAGGCACCCAAACACATTCACTCATATTTTTAATTTGTCAACTTAATCATAAACATAAAATATTATCTGTTACTTATGAATAATTCTATTTGAAATGTATTAAAGGTTATGGACGCATGGACACAATATCCTACTAAAGATATAATCAATAGGACGCCTAACACGGCAGTTAATATCTGTATATGGCAAGTCCTAAACAGTGTCCTAGCTTAGCCGGTAGCTAGCATAGAATCCGGCCGCAACACCGGCAATTACCGGGGCCAGGCGTCGCGGCGTGCGCCCGCGCCGACGATTGTTTACGGCGCGCACGCGCGGCGCGGCGCGTGTCCCCCCGCGCCCCCCGCCCCGGCGGCAGCTGCTCCGCACAGGTGGCGCGTGTGGGAACTCGACGGCTCCGTGCGTTCCCACGATCGCGCGCCCTCCGCTCCCTATATAAGCCCCCGCCCGGCGGACATGCCGCATTCCGCGTTCAACGCTCAGCGCCAACGCACACTTCCACTCGCTACACACAAATTTCCAACATGTCTTACGAGATCGCGTATTCGCTCGCAGACGACGGCCCGCAGCCAGTCTCGCGTACTTATCAATATCGCAAAGTGATGAAGCCGATGCTTGAGCGCAAAAGACGTGCTCGCATCAACCGCTGCCTCGACGAACTCAAGGAGTTGATGGTCAGCGCTCTTCAGTCTGAAGGAGAAAATGTTGCAAAATTGGAGAAAGCCGATATTTTAGAGTTAACCGTTCGCCACCTTCACAAGCTCCGGCGCCAGCGCCGCCTGTCGCTGAACCCCACTGTGGATGCTGACCGCTTCCGTGCTGGATTCACTCACGCTGCCAACGAAGTGTCTCGCTGCTTGGCTTCAATTCCTGGTGTGGACGTGAGGCTGGGAACTCAGCTCATGACGCACTTGGGACACCGACTCAACGACATGCAGCGCGCTGCGGCCTCCGCCGACACACCTCCGGCGAGCCCGCCCAGTCCAGCTCTGTCCACCGCCTCCTCGACCTCCGGCTACGTGACGCCATCGCCTCCTGCCTCGCCCGTGCACATGCACACGGCGACACCCCTGGACTGCTCCACTAACAGCTCGTTCACCAAGACCCCGGCCGTGTGGCGACCCTGGTAAACAGTGTGCCCGAAACTGGCGGACCCGGCTCCGCGGTCACATCTGTTCCAGCACCGTCGGAGTCGCACACGTCCCTATGTGTCCGCGACAGCCATAAGTTTAGTGATTCGTGTGGAAGATATGAAGATAACTTTAGATCTCAGAATCAGTTAGCATAAGTTAAAATCGTAGATCGTAAGTCCAAACTTGAAAGCTTTAATGAAAAAAAATAGGATGTAAGTGTACTTGTGATATTAAAGAGTAAATATTATTGTATAAGAGATGTTGTATCGAACCTGATCAAGTTCGTATTGTTATATTTTTTATCGTTGAAAAGAATTCACAAAACTGTGAAATAATACAAAAGAGTAAGTTAATAAAAAAAAAATATCTACCCTATTTCTGCATTTTATTACAACTGTCTAACAAACCCTGAGCTGAACTCAAAACAATACGAGTAATTAGGTACACATAGACAACACAATCACACACTAACAATCAAATTGTTTATAAATAGATTCTGCTGGAATCTGCCAAAATATGAATTATGCATAACAAATCGGACGGCGATAAATATTAAAGGGGTTAAGGGCACGACTCGGACCTCTGACCCGCCCGGAGCGCGTGCTCGGTAACTTTCCTGTTTACAATATTCATAAACTTGGCACATCATTTGATACCCACGTCGTATCACCCAGTACTTTCCACTGGACGTTAAAGGCTAGGGCTACCTCGCTACACATGGACATAAAACTTGTAAACAAGCTGTCTATTAAGACGTCCGACATAATTAAGATGGATGCAACAAAAGTAATTGAGAGTAAAAACATTAACAGATACCTACATAATATCTTTCTTCTGCAACCTTATTTACGCAGTACAGAGAAAACTACGTCTTCCACGGTACG
Source organism: Allophyes oxyacanthae (assembly GCA_932294325.1). Lineage (NCBI taxonomy): Eukaryota > Metazoa > Arthropoda > Insecta > Lepidoptera > Noctuidae > Allophyes > Allophyes oxyacanthae. The sequence continues at coordinate 5,058,048 of OW028625.1, forward strand.
AGGCTCATTATCCAGTGTTTTTATTCTTCATTCAATGTAGATATCGATGAATAAATTTAAACCCGGTTGCCGATCAAGGTGAGGTAGAAAATATTTAAAACAATTTACATTGACGCGTCACAATATATCAACATTGTAGTTAATTAACGGAAAATGATTAATAAAATTACAAAGTCAAATTGTCTGAGCATACAATAATAAGCATACTGTCTAATGCTTATAAGCCTAATTATATCACGTAATTATCACATCACCACCATAGCCTAAATCGATTCGATCTAGCTAAAAACATCCCACTTGTAGTGGGATGTTTTTGTGCGAGTGCAGTGCGAATGTCTTATAGAACGAGACAAGTAACGCCATCTGTTAGTGATCTACGGAAAGTTTGGATATTAACTCGCTAACGACATCTGACGCGGAGCTCTGGGACTGAAGAAAGCTTTCTAAGCGTGATAAAGCTTGTTTGAACTATGAAAGAAAACTTAACAAAGCGTTGCGAAGTGTGTGTCCAAAAGTGTTGTATTATTTATGGTGTCCAGTTGACCTTATAGTTATATTTCCAGTTTCGACTTGTCCCGGAGATTAATCAAATTTTAAACGAAACGAAAACTGAAGACGCAGAGAATGAAATCCACTTCAATCGAAAACCGCTTTAAAAGAGATATTATGTCAATGTTATGTACGATATACTCGAGTATTTTTGGGATAAAAATTAAATCTGGATATAGTTGTTGATAATCCCATACCGCGTAAGTAACATTGTTAAAAACCGCTTACACATACTAAGAAAATCAAGATTGAGTTTTCGCATCTATTAATTGCCCTTAAAGTTGGGACTCCCATCTTTATGATCGGTAATTTTCGTACAAAGTAGGTCAAAGTTTATTCTCTCACGATCGTATTCAAGCTTATTACCGGAGTCTGATGTTCATTATCATTCTGTTACGCAGTAGACCCGCAGTATTAACGTGAGTAGACGTGAAAACTGAATATTGATTGTATTAGTACATACGCGGTATTCAACTATGTTAGTTACGAAGTATGGTTAGTATTTAATTATGTATGTGGATAGATGTAAGAGAAGAGGCGGACCCAAGAAAATGCGGATAGATTGTGTCTTTGACATGGATTCTAAGAACGTAAACTCTGAGATGACGTCTAATAGAGATGAATGGAAGAAGAAGACATATTGCGCCGACCCCAAATAAAATGGGATAAGGGCAGGACAATGATGAGTTACCTGGTATGGGACTGTCAACAACGATATGATATCTATCGAAGGCAAAGTCTACCGATATTATTCTTCGATCGGTCGATTATCGTCTAATAATAATTATCAACTCAACTTCAGTCACTCGCCCGTCTGACATTTTCATGCACTGATAAACTGATAAAGGTATTTGTTCACAAAGACTTCCTATTGCATCAGTAACTACTCAAAGATAGCAATGATATCTACGCATGGCGCCAACTGGCGAACCGGTGACTAATTTAAATTGTACATAATTAAACTTGTCCCTTTGTTTCATCAATTTGTAATTTTGCATATACCGTTCGGAAACACTTAACATTCCTAAACCCTCGTCCCAGTTGATATTTGCAGACATATAAACTCTCAAGTACCATAAAAAGTGAGCGATCCCATTGCCATTGTTTTTAGACTTCCGAAAAAAAACTTTGAACGACCTGGAGAACCTAGGATCTCACGCTCGGCACCCGCCCTAGTCACCCAAATCGAATGCTGTGGTTCAAATAAATATGCATAAGAATTAGTTCATCAAATTCAAACAGCCTGTTAATATCTACTCCTTGATCTAATATTGACTCCTTTTGACGGCACGGTTGGCGCAGTGGCTAATCGATTAGCTTTCTGCGCTACGTGCCGCGGGCTCGATCCCCGCACGGAACAAATATTTGTATGGCTTACAGATAGTTGTTCCGGGTCTGGGTGTGTGTGCATGTGACATGTATGTTTGTAAACTGTACCCACGATACAGGAGAAATAATAGTGTAGGGCAACGTTTTCTAAAAAAATACTCCTAATTTTAGACTTAGGGACTACTGCAAAAAAGACCAATACAAGTGGAGGTGACCTTTTCTTCGCCAAGAACCACACGATTAGTAAGTAAATAAGTATTGATACATATAATACCAGGAACAGGAATGCGGGAGCCCTAGAGGGCATCAGTTAATTGCCCTGCGTGAGTTGTGCTGAGAGTATGACCTAAGGAGGGGGTTATCGGTTAGTGGTAGGAAATTACCTAGCAACCTAATCAATCATTTATGTAAAACTGTGATTAAGAACACGATCCTGCGGCATGCTGGCATTTCTTTGTTGTTTACTTAGTTTTCTTCTTTGTGTCATGAAACACTTCGAAGAGCGTGTTTTGTATCAAGACCAACTTCACGTAAAGCTCGAATTTAGCCTCTTTTGTTCATATTTGTGTATTTATGGTCATCCTGGGTAAATGTAAACACTCATTGAAATCGTCTCTCATTAGTTATTTTATTAATATGTCTGTGTGATGAATGTGAATGGAAACGTTATTGCGATCCGATTCAACATTGTAAAGGGAAGGTGTAAGTTTCACGCTCATCAAAAATAACGTATATTTACCCAAGCTGAACTAAATAAATACTGTTGCAAATTGTTGCAAATTTTTAATAGTTGGTTTTCACTGGCAAAATTTCTGAAATGAATAAAATGGAAAATAAAACCTTTTCAGTTCTTACGATGCAAACATTTTTGAAAGAACATTCGATTCATTTGTTTAATAATTCGTAGCAATGATCCGTTCTTGTACCTTTTATGTTGCTTATCCAGTAAAGTTTTTGTGATCATCCAATTAATAATGTAGGTAATCGCAAACGCTCCATTACGTTTGATAAAAAAAAACCTACTCACACAGTAAAAGCATTTTTTCCTCAAAAGATAATACATTTATCAAATCTACTATCAACACTGTATCATGATTCATAACAAAATCCCCCGCGTGAGAACAATTATCGCAACGCTACGATCGCTAGACATGCAGATTATGTTTATCACAGATTTTAACGCTATTTATATCGTAGCATCACGCCGCTGGATTTCCCCGAAGGATTCAGCAGAAGTGTACACCCAAATTTCGCCGAAGAGAGGCTTGAAATAATAACGCATAGAAAGATAATCTCATACATGCTCCCCGCTAAAAACTGAGGCAACAATCGTACATATTTGTGCGTAACCGCCATGCGATTAAATGGTTGACGATATGCACACATCATTACGTTTTTACGATCGACTTAGTCATTTATGGCTAAGTTTGATTTGCCTCACTTTACGTCCGCGTAGGTACTAGGCTTCTATAACGAAGACTTTGGGTACTTATAGTCTTTATAGTCCATTTTTTCTTAGCTGTCGTATTATGAAAACTATCTTTTTGTGTCTTTTTATATACAAAGTAGTCGATATAATAAACAGAAGGTAAGTAAATATAGGTAAAAGCTATTTAATATTTAATAAAAAAAAAAATCTAATTGCATATGAGATATCTTCTGTTGATTTTGATTTTATTTACTTATTTTTAAATAAAAAGACAAAATTGTTTACATTATAACTTTAAGACATCTAAGAAAAATCTGAATACTTATAGTTAGTAGGTGATAGGGTGTGAGGACAGTGAAGTTCAATGTTTTAGGTAATAGCAAGCTCATTGCCAATTAACATTACAATGTTTTCTTTTAAGATGACTGTCGCAAGAAATAATAAAATCGAGTCCAAATACAGATAGCAGGCTATATTTAGATGCACGTCATATAATAAAACAAGACTCCACGTAATGAACAAATGGAAAGTTTATTCCTAAGATAACGGCGCGTAAATAAGGATATTAATCATAAGTTCATAACAAGTAGGCGTTACACTCGCACAACACATGAGCAGGCGAAATAGATAAGTAGCGGATTTTACATATTTCTACGCTCGATCGCCAAAGGAAAAAACAGACTTCAAAAACTAGAAGGAATAAATATGTTTTTATAAAAAAAATTGCAGCTTCTGAAGTCGGTGCCTCTTTACGAAGCTAAAGTGCATTGTGACTTCAGAAGCTGTTAAGTTCTTTATGAAAATTATTTTGTACGTTTAAGTTTTGAAGTCTTTTTTTTCTACCTATTAGTTAGTTTATTATGATATTTAATTTTCTGCAAATTAATTAAATGTAGGTATATTTTGTCGACAGTTATTAACTATTCATATAATATGTGCGTAGCGACTAAATACGTCAACTGAATTCAACATTAATTGGATTTTCAGGAAAATAATTCTATTTCGTCATTTATTTGCTTGACAACGAGATTATAACAGAATGACGCAGTCGCAATATTATTTTCCCTAACCCTACACATTACAGGATATTTTCAATGGAAACCCTCACTATGCTCAATACTTGCTACGTCGCAAGAAGAAACAGATAGGTACATAAAGACAAAAATGCTTGTTTTATATATATTTTTAGTAACGATCGAGTCTATTTTTGCTGTATGGTTTACTCATTGTTATTAACAAGCACTGTTATACAGGACTCAAATGGCTAAAATATGACATTAAGCGATCAACGTACTGTAACTTTAGAAATACACATCTATTCCTTCCTTAGAAAATTACCGTGGTAAGCACTGTATAACGTCGCGGTTCAATCGATCTGCGTGGCATGTTTTTTAGCCACATTCATTATCCCCTAAATACAACATTATTTTTAGTATAGTACTCATCAATAAGAAAAAAATAAAACTCTCGGAAAAAATTCTGCTGTTACAAGCTGCCATTCAAATAATTCACTGGACTAAACATATGGAACAATTTTTTTTATTTTCACGATTTAATTGTTAACTCCATAGTAAAATGTTGTTCATACATTACGTTCATATTGCTTAAATGTTACATTAATTTTAGTATATGCGAAAGCATGGAGGTTTTTGTAGTCATCATTATGAACAACTTTTACTACAAAAAATGAAATCGCGAAAAAATATCAGCTGTTCCATACAAATAATTCAATATTACTCGACTAAATGTATGGAAGCTGATTTTTTTCTCCTCAATTTATTTGTTCGCCCCATAGTAAAAGTAGCATATTTATACTAAGATGAATATTGTTATGTAGATAATACATAGTTTATATAGGAATGTCAACTTGGATGGGATGATAATAGAAACTAATAATATCCCAATCAATTGCGCGTGGAAGATTCCGCTTTGTATGTTGTTGCCATATACGCGCTATCACTATTGCTATTAGTAATGATATGATGGTGTCCGTTCAATCAGCTCAGCAATTGGCCCAAAAGTAACGGAAGAACTCATCGGCGACTCTTCTATCAGCCTGTTTGTATTCACCAAACAACAAAGAGGTGCAATACTGCAATTACCTTACTTTCAATTATTTGCGTTTGATTTAAAAATATGGTCATGATCATCATCATTCTCCGCCACCTCCCTTTTACACCATTAATTCCTGTTTTTCGCCAACCATAAACAGGTTTTACGAGACACTTATTTACCTATGTCATCAAGTCATCTTCCCATAGACTTATCCTCTAATTATTATTTTTTTGTTACTTGTTCGTGTTCTGTGCAAGCTTCATCCATATTTCAACTGAAGCGATGTTTTACCTAAACTAAGGTCTACTTTCACGTTATATAAAATCTATTTCTATTTATCCAATACCAAAAGACGAATGATACGACTTAGCATTGCCAGGTGATTAGCAACTTCATGATAAGCCTCGTGATACTATCATAATATCTAAGTCTCATGCATGTGTCACACTCCGAATTGTCACACCCCTTTCATCAAAACGTGACATTGATGGAGGCTTCCCTACTGCCTTATACAGTACTTATCCGTTTTTGTCTACGCGTTATCAACTTTCCAATTTTCCATAATCCTATTATGACACAACATCGTTCTATTTGAGTATTTTAATCACTTGATAATGCGATACTCAAGTTTTGATTACGATCAGGCGAATACCTACTGAAATCAGGCGTGACTGTACCTACGTGTGACTATCTTATGTTAAGTAGGTAATTATTTTTGTCGTTGAACAAAATGTTGTTATCAATGGCGCGCTACCCACGTGCCGTAGCAACGTGTTAAGTCAAATTATATCTTTCTCGATAAGAATTACTAAAATATAATAATGTATTTCTTTATTTCTATATATTCCGCGACTATACGTAGGTACGTTATCCCGGCTTCTTTAATGTTTGCCAACGATAATGTATTCAAATGCAAAGTGCAGCTATTTCTACAGTATTGTATTTAATTGGACTGCTGACTCATCCGTCTAGTTAAGTTGTTATGCGTAAATTTTGTTTTTACTGTAGATAAGTACTTTTCCACTGACTGCGTAGTAAGTAATTATTCTAGAGTAAGGTCATTATTTTATCAGTAAAAGTATGAATTCTTTTGGATGTCATAACGTAGCATAGTTACGTGACCATCTCGTAGCTACGCTGTGTGTGCTACGATAATATTATTTTTCCTAGAATACCCAAGAAAACACCTTGACACATTTTTCTAGATATTTTTTTAATGTAAGTAGTGCAGTATGTCATATAACACGTGCCAGATGTCCAATGCAGTGCTGATATGATAATAGTAATCGCCAATCGGTTTCTACAATGCACATTATAATTGTATTACTATTATATTTAGTCTTTACTCTCCTAGAGTTGGACAGAGGCCTCTTCCTGTGTCTTAGGTACATCGAACTCTTTTCACAGCTGTTTGTCTCCATTCCTTTTTAAAATACATAAAAGTAATTATTCTCTTATATTGAGTGGTGGCAATGTAGTATAGACTGATCAGTCTGACATAGTCACCACACAACATAATTTCAGAGCTCTTAGAGAGCCACGGTAGTGGACTTAAGGGTTGATAATAGCTCTATACTATTCTATACCATCTTATCTATCTTAAAACGAGATAAAGGAACATTTTCCTTGTGTAACACGTACGTAGATTAGTATATTGCCCTAATGTTAATTTAAAAAAAAAAACAACATTCCTGAAGAATTTGTTCCGCGTTTAGTGAACTTGTCCGCATTTTGATTAGATAAATAACAAACAATATAATATATTGCGTATGTATACACATACATTGACATTTATAATGAATAAACAGTAGGTATTTTGTACTCTGTTATGTTTATCAAAAAAATATAAAGAACAAATAAGAATATTTCTTATAATTGCGCAATTAAATAAACGGGTTATTGGCTTCTGGCTACGCAATTAATAAAAGAATGACACGAGTATTAATGATTTGCAACTATGTTGCAAACCTGCATACGAGTAACGTAGTTTCTAGAAATTGGTTAAAATTAAATAAATACTGTTGACGCAAAAAATTATGTTATAAAAATTTATTTGTAAATTTTCAGCGTAGGTACCTAGCACACGACGTGTCTTGTGAACTAGGTATGTATGTAAATCTTAATAATCATTATTAGTATAACAAAACTAAGTTTACGTAAATACATTGATTACAGCCTACGTCCTCACGTTTTTTTACGCCGTAGACAGCAATTTATTTATCATTATATAATAAGTTAGCAGCAAACCGAACGCGAAAACCAGAAAAATCTGATGAACTTGTGATACAATTCATCCACCGGAGATCAAGAGGTGGCGTAGCGACTGTGATAACGAATATTTTTCTACTTATCTCCGTATATTCAAATTGAAATCGTGCCTGACCTTGGTATCTAAATAAACCCTAAGTTATCGCCCATGAGAAATTTTTTATCAGTTGCAGAGATAGTGAAGAAAGGACGTAGGCTCATAAAAATACGACATGAATGTATTTAAACTTTCCATATCAGATGTTCTTAGAAAATAAAGTTGAAAATCGCTTGGAGTTGTTACTGAGAGCCCAAGTGATGTTGTCGTCAGTTGTTTGCTGTGGAATCTTCCCGCGTTGTCGATAACCCGCGTTATCTCATATGCGGCGCCCGCGCAGCCGCGCACGAGACCGCGCTTGTTCTTGCGGTTATTTATAATTTATCTTCTGAAGGATGACACAATTGTGGCAAACAGTGGTCCATTGGTGAGACACGTGCTATTGAGTGCATGTTATGCGGTGGCTACGTGATTTACGACTTACGTGTTCAGTCTGTGTAAATGTACAAATATTCAGTTAATAGTTTTCTGCAACTCGTACTTACCTACAATTTTGATTAATTGAGATTATACATGTATTACTAAGTAACTTAATTAAGTTTAAGGATTATTATGAACCTGAAGCATGTCGATACATATTGTAATTTTTAAAAGAGATATCCTTGATCTTCAATGGCCAGTAACCAGTAGATAATTTGTAAAAATGCCACTCAGCTGGAGACTATCACAGTCCATTGCTACCTAACCCAAAATGCGCCAGAGAATCCAGTTCTTCAAAAGCTTTAAGCTTTCAGACTGTCCCAACTGCCTTCTTCAGGTCGTAGATTCATGTGACTGGTGCAGGTCACATTTCTTTGGCCGATACGGGGTCTTGAGTCGAATCTTGACTCGAGGACTCTTCCCTTGCAACCATTGGTCCTTCGACGGACAACTCAGACACTTTCACTTGCTGTTCTGCAAGATAGGTATGTCGGTAACGAGTGGTAGTAAACTCTCCTAAAATCCAAGATAATACATAGGTACCTAATGGTGTCGATTCTGTTGCGTACTTAGACAGGACTAAACTAAACTAAGGGCGTTAGTCTCCGTTTGTTTTAATAGAAAAAGAAAGTGGCAGATGCATTAGAACCAAATTTAAAAAAAAAAAAAAAACCTCAAATATTTTGAAATATCCTGGTAGTTGGAAAAAGGCTCGTCCCCCATACAAAATGCAAAATGTGAATGTATATCAACACACCCTTGCTTAACCCTCCTTCGGAGAACACAGGAAATATTGATAATAGCTCCGTATTCGAGTTCATACAAATTCGCGAATAGTATGACATAATTAATATAATCCATAGAGATTAGGTATTTATTTGACCAGGTAGGGTAGCTACTAAGCCACTTAGTCACTGCGACCTGCGAAGATCTATTGTTTACTAGATCCGACCGCGTGATTTTTTTTAAATTTCTTGGTTGTTCCTTTGCTCTCTTTCGGGGTTTTAAGTTCTTGTTTTAAGTTTTAAGCCCCCCTGCCAATTTCATTAAGAATTTCAGTCAAGCTCAAGACGTAACAAATACCTATACAGAAAGATAGTAAATTTCGCATTTTAATCCTTCCTTATTACCGCAGATAAAACCTAATGCTATTTTTAATAATGAAACCTAATGCTATTTTTTATAATGTCTTCAGTAAATATTTTCCTAAATGTCAACGACAACCACCGGTGACAATCACTTGACTGAAGTGTTATCTGATTGGATTGCACCTAAGCCGCCGTTGCTAATGGGTAATTATGTTCTGTTTGCGGCTTTATCGGTGGGTACCTACCTAGACCCTAACATTCTTCTTCTTCTGTAGAATCGGCACGAGCTATCGCATAGGAATCGCTAATGCCGTAGTAGAATGATTAGCCAGCCAGCATGGTGGTATCGAGGCTGTCCGCCGAGCGTGCGCCAGACAATCTCGGCTTTTGTCTCTCGTGGAGGCTCTTTCCTTGGTCCCCGATTCTCACTCTTTTTTTTATTATGATAATATGCAAGATAAATTCGTTAACAATACCATGAAACCTCAGACTTGTGTTGTATTGTACTAAATATGATAATGACAACTAGTGGTTATTCGTCCATAATTTTAGCATTCTGCACTCCTGCTCCATATAAACTTTAACTATGCCAAATATCAGATTCCTCCGTGCGCGCAATATGCTTAAAAAGGGGTATAAAGTTTTCTATTCACGTATTAATACATAGATAAAGTCTGCACACACTTTAACGGTAAGTATTTATGGTATTTACGGTAAGATTTGCTTTAAACCATCTATGTAAGATGGTTTAAAGCAAATCTTGTAAAACCCAGGTTTTAAGATAGTTCTCTTTTTGTCATATGACGTTAGAAAGTGACGAATATATTTAAAACCTGGGTTTTTCTAGGCCTGCTTTAAATGTTTTGCATTACGATGATAATATAATCTTACGATTACGATTGATTTGAATTATTGTTGTTGTTGTTGATTGTCCGTTAATTGCAATAAAACCGTCTCAAACATTAGGACACGGCCGAGAGTCATTGAGGAAATAAAACAATGTTAAATAATTACGCCAATTATATTATATGCCCTCCATTTATAACACTTTATATCTAGCTTTGTTGATCATGTGGTGGGCAGACGTTTGTAGTTTGAGGAGCTCTTCTTTGATGAGGCGAGTGATTTCCGACTTGGCTTTGGCTACGGCGAGTTCTTGTGAGCTTTCGATGGCTAGGTACAGCTTGCGCTCGCCTTCGGGAGGATTCTTGCCCGGCGGGACATATGTTCCACGGACTGTGATGCCGGCTTCCGAATACTCACTGATCAACGCTAGCGCCTCCTGTAACCAAAAACAATAGGTCAGAATAACAACAATAAATATGGCGAATGTGAATTTGTCGAGATATGAGATAAACGACGAGATGATGAAATATTTATCTGGTTGTAACAAAAACAAATCTACTAAAATCCGTTATAAAACTACGCAGTGGCGGTCTAAGACGTAGCTCTTACTATCAGAACAATAATAATTAGGTACTGAATTTAGTATGAAAGTAGTTATTACCTTGAATGAATCTAACTAATGATGGTGACAAGAGAAACATTTATACACCCTTTGTTGTCTGAGCAATTTAACACACAGAAATATTAAAGCACCGATAATCGCTAGTTTGAGCAACATATTGACAAGAGTAATGTCTACGGGGGAACAAAATGCACTGAGAAGAATAGGTAAATACATTGTGCATGTACCTACAATATATAGGCTATCTCACACAAAGGTCAATCCGACCCCTAAGTAAATAAACAAATATATAAAACGGTTATTTACTCGTAATAAAAACGATCGAAGTAGGGTATTAAAGGTCGTGGTTTTATCTCGAAGAAAAATACCTAGTTATTATTTCTTTCTTTTTTATTTTAATAAAGTAAACGTATAGTAACGCCAATATCTATGGTAACGCCTGTATGATGACGCAATGGTATATAGTTTGATTAGTGATTACTTTCAGAACGTAATCGAGACACCCGGCGCAGCGGTTGAACGCACGAGCTTGGAGATAAAACGTGAGATTGTTAGATGCCTATACAAATTATCTTTATGTAAGTAGGTACTAAGTAATTTCAAATTCTTTATAGTATACAAAAATTGAAGGAATATGTGATACATGACATGACTGAGAAGAAAATTAACATTATCTCGTAATGTCTGCTATAAACGAATGGAAGTAAAGTATACAATGAGTCCATACAACTTTTTGGTCCTTATAAACAGGGGTTCTATTTCGTAAAAATATATTTTTGACATTCTTCCGATTTGAGAACCAAATGAAACATATGTAAAAAAATCCTTAAATCCAGTTTTAATGCGTTTGAAGAGGTTTGAAGAAGTCTAGATTGATTTTTAAGAACAAATCTTCCTTTCCCTCTAACAGTTAGTATAGCTGCCAGAGATCCCTAAAGACAGAAGCCATACATATGGACCGAATATTTTAAATTGGTGTGTCATATGGGCCTAGGGTTACTATCTGACCGGATAATTCCGGTCTAGTCTGGATTTTAACAGCCAAAACCGGACTCCACCCGGATTTCCTTATAGAGCGGATTTTTATAGATTTACAGGTCTCGAGACACAAACATATCACAAAATCGAGAGTATTGACACAATAAAACTTCAAACACATTACTTGTGATGAATTTTACAATAAAATTTGTTTTGTAACAAACTTTTTGAAACGGGTGAAAATTGGACATTTTTCAAAAAATCTGGATTTTAAACCACCTGCGACCGGATTTCCAATTCTATCCTTCCCCCTACTGGGCCCGCATAGTGGGCTACGTCCTTTCCGAAAGCAGTCCTGAATCCTAGCAGTAAGAACAATGACGTTAATAATATGCTGCTGATGTTAAAATCGAATTCTCACCATCAACGCAGTTCATTGAAGCATAACGAGAAATGTGAAATCAGCTCAACGTGTCATATATTTCTATTGACGTAAACACCGATAGCTAAAACAAATTATATTAAATATGTAACAATACTTCTGTAGGTTATTGTCATTATCAACAGAAGTTCGAGTCAGATGTTGCGTCATTTTGTTAGCTGAGTCAATAAATAAGAGAATTGCAACAAATTAAATAATGGATTAATGAGTAAACAATATTTCAACGTCCGAAATTAAGCATATTTCCAAATTTGAAATGTTTGTGACGCCATTCATTCCATTTATGGACTCAATGGCGTCACAAACGGACGTATTTTGATCGTAACCGCAGAAAACAGTGCGCGCGACGAACATGTTACGATGCTGAATCCGAATCTGGCTTATTTGTAAAAACCCTGAGATCTTTATTGAACACTATTGTTAGCACTAAAAACGTGATATTTACCATATCATGTATTGTCTTTCTTTTGAGCTTCCGATATTTCGGCACTGTTACAAGCGCCATGGTCACGGATAAATATTGATATCCCGGTTTAGTGCTTAATAATAGTGTTGACTATCAATTGGGTTCAAAAACTTATAGCTTTATCTAACGCAGTCTAGTCGGGCTTCCACTGGCAGCAGAGCGGACTCCGTACGGAGTCCATTTAACTCGCAACGGAACTTCATAGAAGTGCTTCCACCAACAAATAGTCTAGCGGAGAGGACTGAACGAGTAAAAATAGTTAATAACGAACTCGTTCCGCTTAAGCAAACGTAGTACGACTAGCAATAAAAAATGACATAGTGACGCTAAAACGCTAATTCCTCGGTTTTATTTCTCACATTTCATATCAACAAATGTTCATGTCGCGGGCTCGACTGGTGAGCTATTTCACCCGACGTAGTACGACGGTACCCATGTGAAATTAATGTGAATGTGGAATTAATTATAGTAAGGGAGTTTGTTCATAAAACGCGCTGTCCCGTAAGCATGGCGAAGTGCTTATAAACTTTTTTCTACTTTTTATTGCACACCAGGTAATAAAGGGTTAAGCATGAATTGGTATTTAGGGATTTTAATTGATTTTTACAGTTTTATTCTTTTAATAGTAATTAAATTTTTTGGTCTATTTTGTGATGGATTAAGTATTGTCAACATACCTTGCTAGTAACCCTCCACCTTGCCTGTTGCGGGAAGTCATTGATCTCCAGTTCCGTCTCGTACTTCCGGAACACCTCCTCAGCTGGTTCTGACGCGCTCTCGTCGCGTGGTTGGTAGTTCAGACGAGTGTTTAACTTCGCGGCCAGCTGTTCCGCTACTGTTTTAGCCTGGTGGTGTTACAGAACAAAGAATATAAGTTTACTAGAGTACCGGTATTTATAATAATTGTTGAAATAAATAGCAAAGGCATGAGTTAGCGGATTTGCAATTTATTTTACTAAGACATTCTGTATACTAAAGTACTGTAAACGTTAATAAATTAATACTACTAAATTAGAGCCATTACATTTTCGTATTTGGCACCGAATAACTTGTCGAGTCATGTACGAGGCGAGGGTTCATGCCCGAAGCTAGGTGCCACGTTATCGCTATCTTACTAGCCCCCGAAGACTGCATAAAAGTCCCCGATTATTAAATTAAACGAAATGTACTAAGCGGAACTAGTGAAATAAAATGTGCTGTTGAAAGATCGCACGATTTTTAAAACGCTTTTATTAGCTCCATCTGTAACTATGTAAAAAAATCTTGGAAGTTTAATTTGACCAACTTCCCGGTTACGGATTGAGCTGAAATTTTGCATACACGTTTAGTTTGGATGACAAAAGCGTTTTCTTTAGTTTTTTTTTAAACTATAATATTTATTAAGACCAAAGATTGTCTCACCGTAATGAGGGTGTGCGCAGACGGAGCACCCTTCAGTATGGCCTCGGCGGCTTGTTGCGTGGCTCCCTTGTGTTCTGCGCCCAGTCCCTTGGCTATGTTGATACGTGATGCGAGTCTCTTGGCCAGTTCCAGTTTCCCGTCAGTTCCGCCCGCTGCGCCTGCACCAGTGGCCGGCACGCCCGCTGCGGTTACGCCAGGCTGGAGATAACACGAAAATTATAAACCGCCATATTGTGTATCACGAAGGTCCCGTGGCCTAAACAAAAGATCTTTTAAGTTAAGAACAAAAAACCCTAAACCTCACGTACAACATTTACTGATGGAATGTGACCGGAATAAAGATGAACGTGACTCGCTACTGACAGAGTTAAAATTAAATAGGCTGGATGTAGGTCTGATTCAAACTATTTTATCAAGGCCAAAATCGGAGGCTGCAAATAAATTATGTCATTTGATCACAGTCGTTCAATAGTGAGTCGTATTAATATATTATATCTTTTAAGCTTTGTGTATACTTTGTAATAAGGTATAATAGGGTTGGCATATCTTTATTGGATAAAAACCGCTAAATAAAATAAAGATTTAAAAAAAAAAACCTCTGATATCATGTAAATAAGAGCAGCGTCAGTGACAAGTCTCAAAGTCAGACAATATCTATCATTAAATTATTTCCTCCCGGAGCTACATCATTAGCATTTAATATTTCGATAACGATTATCATAAACTAACATTCACGTTTTTCGTCGTGCTGGGGTCTGTACCACAAAACACGTGACTTTTTAGAAGAGCGATAGATTTGTAAAGCAAGCGACAGATAAACGATTTTCATTATACTAAGTGGTAAAAGGTTAGACCAGTGGTACGTAATATTTGCATGAAAATTAAAATATTTCAGTTGAAATTTGCATTTATTACAGTAGTGTGTGTGCGCGTAACGGCCGACATAAGGTACAAATTATAAACAAGCGTAAAAGTGAATCGATAATTGCAAGGATACCATGCAAGGATTGCCAACAATAATAGTTCATAAGACTTCTTCGGTTTGGCGACTCAACAAGCGCCCTAGATTTCATTAACTTTCAACAAAACCTCATAAGTATACCTTGATCTCCTTAACGATCTTCTTGGCAGCCAGCATAACCTCTATCTGCTGATCGAGGTCGCCCTCCACATCTTCGTCATCAGAGTCCTGAAGACCAAGTGCTGCTTTCTGGTATTTCTTCTTCTCGGTCGCTGCTTGAGCTTCTGATTCGTCGAATTTGAAACCTAAAAGCGAGAGCATTTCGTAGAAGGCATTTTACAATTCTATACTCAATGTGAGAAGGGTTTAAGCCTTTGCCAACTACGGTGGCCTCGGGGTCAACCGTGAAACAAAATGGTAATGAAAATCGGACTGATAATAAACTTCAGTTGTGAAAGCCTAATCTTCGAGCTACCTTGTAAAAAAAATACCGATCTTAAAGTTGGGACTCCCATCTTCATGATCGGTAAAATTTATACAAGGTAGTTCGAAGTTTAGTCTCTCACGATCGTATTGAAGTTTATTACCAGATCTGATGTTCATTACCATTTTGTTACGCGGTAGGCCAGCTGGTGCGAGTTGGAAAACACACTATTATGAAGTTTTCGGAGCCCTCTCTGGTGTGCAGGTTTCCCCACGATGTTTTACTTCACTGTTAACCAGGGTGCCAACAGTAAATGCTAAAAAAATTCCTGACCATTATGCCAAATTTCCCTGACCAACCATGTTCTTAAACAAGTAATTCTAAAAAATTACGAAAAATAATGTAATGTAAATAATGAATAATTTCGTAACCTTGATATTTTGTTATATGTATTTTGGAATGAGTTTATTGTTTGTTTCTCTATTAAGGGTCAGACTAGAGCATGAAATATATCCCTCATTTGACAATCACTTCGAAAGTATGTGGAGCAAATAGATGACCCCGTCGATTTCACTGACTTTCCCTGACCACCTGGAGCTTTCCTGACGACGACGACGTTTTGAAAGTGCCTGCAAAGGCCCAGTTGAGATAAAAATCTTTGACTTTAACTTTTCTCCTACTTTCTCTGATTTTCCAAAAAGTGGACAGCCTGGTTAACGCGAATGATAATAGGATTTAGATTATTTAAAAAAGAAACATACGTGTCGAATTGAGAACTTCCTCCTTTTTTGAAGTCGGTTAAAAATCTCGAGAACTATAATATATTGTTTAAAAGTGTTGGCGGTACCTTTCCCACTGAATCCTCCACCGGAGTGCACCTTCTTGCCCTCCTTTTCCTGCGCGTCTTTGTACTTGTCCCACAGCTGGCGCAGCTCCGGCGTGGGCGCGACGCCGGCCAGCTCGAAGGCGCGCACCACGTCGCCCGCGTAGCGCCCCTGCTCGGGGGTGAGGAATGTCCAAGCGTAGCCCTTGTTGCCAGCCCGGCCAGTGCGACCACATCTATACAAAAAAATGAATAATTAAGTTAATAAACTTAGTGTCAAGTGAGGATACAAAGTGATTCCAGTCAGTCTAAGGCTGGCCGCACATGTCCGGTTCGCAAATCCATACGATAGAACAGTGCGCCGCCCACGCACCATTCTACCCGTTCGTTCTTTTGTATGGAATTGGCGCCCTGATCCGGTAGCCGTATCAGGGAACCTGACGCAAAAACTGGACATGTGCGGCCGGCCTAAGAAGAGTTGAACATAATTATCTCTTTTATAGATGTCGTATGAAGCGACTTACAGATGCTATAAGGTAGATAAGCAACAAAAAAAAACTCTGCAAAAATATTATTCGTATAAACAGCAACCACTCCGTGAAACAATATTTTTTCTATCGATACAAAATGTTATATCAATCTCACCTATGAACATAGTCCTCGTAATGATTGGGACAGTCGTAGTTAACGACGAGCACCAGTTGCTTGACGTCGAGTCCCCTGGCCGCTACGCTGGTGGCCACCAACAGTTTCACCTTCCCCGACTTGAAGTCCACGATGGTAGAGTCCCTGTCGAATTGATCAATCCCTGTAACAGGCCACCATTAATATATTCGTCACTCGACAAAAAAGATAGGTGTCGGCAAGTATAGGCGTACCGGACGGACCGGACATGCGATTCTGTATTTTTTACTAATAATATTATAAATTCGAAAGTCACTATCTCTGTCTGTCTGTTTGTTACATTTTCATGACTAAACGGCTGTAACGATCTTGATTAGGAAGTATTGTACATCATTGAAGGGCAAAGGCAATTTTTTATAATATTTTTTTGTTCAAAAATCCCAGCTGTTGTCCACTTCTACGTGGACATAGTAAGTCCATAAACAAAAATCATTTATTCGTTTGATTTTTTCACTAAGATGTTAAGCCCCTAAAAATAGAAATAAAAATTAAATTCGATAAATAGTAAAATCTTGAAGTATTTGTTCTGTTTTAAATAAAATAAACTACGGTTATGATTGAAAATTAGAGTCACTTCAAAAAATAGAAAGAAATAAATATTCGCAGTACGCTTATAATTGTCGACACATAATAAATGTAATCGAGGCCCCCCAACATCCGCTTTGGTCGCTGAAATCAAAATAGTCTATTAGTAGATTTTATAATAGCTGAATCATCCATACATTTAGATTTGATTTAGAAAAGAACTGATAAAATAGTAACTAGCTAGATAATAAATATTGCTCTTAAAGGAGAAATCAGGACAATTGATTGTATTGAAGTGTTCCTTTTCTCATGACATTGAAGAAAACATAAAACTAATACAATCACGAAGGCAGAAGCAACCTGTAAAAGAAAATTTTACAGCCTGTAGTGTTTTGGGACCATAACTTTTGTAAAAGACTTTTATATTTTTTTCATAAAATAATTTATATATTTTTAAATAGAATTTGTTACTAACAAACGTTTGGTTAACTTGCTCTATTTTAAGCATGTATTATGTGGCATAGAATCGGCTTTATATTGACATAATATCATCAATGATAAATGTAATTACACATTGTGATGATCACGCCACATTCGACATATCATGATTTCCTATTGTGATCCACCTATCGTGGTTTCCGGCTAGTCTATAAGGGCCGAGACTGTCAAACGGTTTGATTCCAAACACGTAGATTTCGGTTTAAGTCAAACCATTTTTATCGTTTACACAAATCTGGTTTGAGATGTTTGTCAAATATTCACGGGTTTGCAGCTTGTTTGATAAATACCATTTTTTTTTTGTTGTTTGAAGCGTCTATTTATCGTCTTCACGACGCGTTTGAACAAACGGCTCAGTTTTGCACTGGATTTCGTAGCGTGAGGGCTCAATTGATTATTGAAACGTGGAAAATCGCGCAGCTCGCAACGAAAGACGCTTATCTCCGTTCATGGAGAGCGAGCGAGAGAGCAATGCGCCGCTTTTCTTTATTTTTTATACAAGACAATAAATAAAATGCGAGGAAAACTTAATTCTTATTCAAGGGCATTTTGCGATATAATATAGCTCTTCTACAAGTGATTACGACGGTACAGATCTTAACTGCGCAGTACCATTTGATCAAACACGTAAGGTTTGAATCAAAATGTTTGACCGTCTCGGGGGCCCTTTACTACTCGACAATCATTACGAGTCACTCCGCATCTCCCGCTTTCACATACACTGCCCGTTAACACTTGCACTTGATACAGTGTGCACACATTTGCACAGCGTTGCGAATGCTGTTGCTGAGCGACCGAGCAACGAAGTAAGACTCCCAAGTGACTCGTTATACTTGTCAAGTACATTGGACTTATTAAACGTACGTATAAGATGTTCATTTGGCTTTCATTATTAATACTCTTACGTATAAATAATAGCACACAAAAGTTTATTTCTAGAAATCTCACCTCCATGCAAGCTCATGCAAGAGTAAGAAGCCTTCATGAGGTCCTTGAGCAGACTGTCGGCATTCTCCTGCTTATCCACAAACACTATGATGCTGCCCAACTGACTGTAGAGACCCAGCAGTTCCAACAACTTGAAGAACTTGGCGTCTTCTTCAAGAATAGCCACGTGTTGCTCCACCTCTTTGCAAACGATGCTTCTGCCGCCAACCTAAGGATTAAAAGATAAAGAAATATGGACTTAAGAAAATTATTGAGGACTACTCAAGGTAGAAAAGCTCAATTACTTTAGATACCCCTTTAAAAATATTTTGGTTTAAGAACATTCGAAAGCCACTTATTTATTTACTTATTTATTTATTTATTATTTATGTACACACATACACATGACAAAGAAAATAAGTAAAGATATCAAGTACAAAGGTACTGCTTATTTCTAAAGAAATTTCTGCCAGCAGACCTGCGACAGGAAAGAGTGAAAAGAAAAGAAGACACAGTGTGTAACTAAAGGAAACAAGGTAGGTAGATGATAAGAAGCTAACGAGGAGGACGCTTATTGTTTAAATAACACAATAATTAAATGACTGAATGTAACTGTGAAACTATGACGTATGACGGATGACGTATGTGAGTATGACTTACCTGTACTTCAATCGGTTTCTGTAATATCCTTCTCGCAAGAGCTTCCATTTGTCGAGGGAAAGTTGCACTAAACATCACAGTCTGCCTGTCTGGTCTGACGTTGTCTATTATTTTCATAACCTATACAAAAATAGAATAAACATTAACATCCTAATGTCAAAAAAGTATAGTGTGGAAATATATGGGTCTCCCCTTTGCCCAACAGTATATATAATTTAGTATAGTAATATATTGTGAAGGAACGAGGTATGGTGTCCCTCCATTGAAAAGGGAGGATCCTCCGACCAGGCGAGGTGATATTGCCTGGCGGGCCGAAGCCCGACGGTTGATGTCGGACAGTTGTATATGTGTTAGATACGATTATCTTTTTCCTTGCGCGATGCAGGCTTCGGATTCTGATTGATCAATTCATATTTTCGCGCCACTACTGTTGTCAGTTTGCTGACTTGTAAGTAGTTATTCTATGTGGCGATAGATGTCGCTACATCACTCCCCCTAGACCGGAGGTCGATACTGATGAGTATTGAGGGTCATTGCCAGGACCAGTGCTAGTTCCAGTGAGTTGGAACTGAGTGCCGCGTAGTTCACAGTGAGTTGGAACTGGCACTGGCCCTGGCAATAATATTATATTTATATACTATACACAATATTTATACTATATAGAAGTATAAAAGAAAAAAAAATCAAATTACCTGAGGCTCGAAGCCCATGTCAAACATCCTGTCAGCTTCATCCAACACTATGTAGGTAACTCGACGCAGGTTGGTGACGCGGCCCGAGTTCGCCGCTAACATGTCAATCATCCGCCCCGGGGTGCATACGATCATTTCTGCACCACGTTTCAGTTCCGCAATCTATAAAAAAATATAAGATCTATAAAATAAAATATTATAGTTTTAAAAAAACTATAGAACACGTTTTAGTCATCCAAACTGAACGTGTATGCAAAATTTCAGCTCAATCAGAAACCGGGAAGTGGGTCAAATTTAACTTCCAAGATTTTCTTACATATTTAGTTAGTTACAGGTGAAGCTAATAAAAGCGTGTTATTAAGAAGTTGAAAAAGGAGTCAGGTATTTCGAGTGTAACAATTCGAATTAAATTGATAATTCGCTATATTCTACAATAGAATATTTATTTGTGACCAATATTGAAATATTAAAAGATCATTTTACTAACATTTTCTGAATTATAATGAGAAGTTATG
Source organism: Allophyes oxyacanthae (assembly GCA_932294325.1). Lineage (NCBI taxonomy): Eukaryota > Metazoa > Arthropoda > Insecta > Lepidoptera > Noctuidae > Allophyes > Allophyes oxyacanthae. The sequence continues at coordinate 5,078,747 of OW028625.1, forward strand.
TTAAAAAATCAATAATAAAAGTTGTGAAAAATGCTTTAATGAAAAGTGCTTCAAGAATTATACCTTTTTTACAAATTATCTTTATTATGATTATCGTAAAACGGAACGTTATTTCAAACACCATCATCGAGTTTATAACGTCACTCCTTCGTGTTTCCGTGTTTACCTGGTTGGTTACTTGGTATATTTACATGCTACGAATGACGTCATGTCACGTGAGACCGTGTTTTGGCGCGAACATTTGAAAGTCATATTTTTATTTTATCTATGTTTATTGCATTCAATCTTTACGATAGACTAAAAATAAAAATACATGCAAGTTTACTATTTTAATAGACATTTAGAACTTAAAACAAACCTGTTCAGAGATTCCAGTGCCCCCATAAACACATACAACTCTCAAACCCAGAGACTTGGCAAACTTCTTGATATCCTTGCCGATCTGCATGCACAGTTCCCTGGTAGGGGTCATGATGAGGGCTATGGGCCCGTCTGTATCTTCTAAAGGAGACTGGTCGAGCACGTGGCGGAACATTGGCAGAATAAAGGCAAGGGTCTTGCCTGAACCGGTCTTTGCTATGCCGATTAAGTCCCTAGAAAAAAGGTAACATTTGTGTAAACGAAACATTGGGTTGCAAGTAAATTGCCAGATCTGTTGTTCTATGGGATAGAGTAGATTAACAGAATGTCACATAGATGAGTTTAGCTAAATCACTAGTGATAATTTTAAATCCCGGTTTTTGCAATTTTACTGAATCAAAAATATCTAAAAGCATGATAGAGATGAACTAAAATATCCCATATTTCCATTTTAATTGACGTCAACATAATTTTGACAAGGTCTATCAGATAACTAAATAATTATTTCTAGTCCCTTCTATTATACCTTTCTAGTCCCAAGCCCTTTAAAAGGTTTTTGTACTCATCATTATGAACAACTTTTACTACTGGACTAAACTTGAAATCGCAGAAAAAATCTGCTGTTCAGTAATATTAACTTATTTGTATGGAACAGCTGTATTTTTTCGCTTTTTCAGGGTGGATCCCATCGTAAAAGTTTTTCATAATGATGAGTGCAACCCCTTTAAGAGATCTAAACTAAAAAAGTAGGACCTTGTATATGTTGAATGTAAATATTGTCCTTACCTTCCGGACATAATCGCAGGTATGGCCTGAGCTTGAATAGGTGTCGGCTTCTCGAAGTTAAGTTTCCTGAGTATATCCATCTCTTTCTTGCTAATACCGCAATGCGCCCAACTTCGTATCGGCTTGGGACAACCTTTGCCCTTCACTCGAATACCTTCTAACTCTGTTCTGTACGCTTCTACGTCTTCTGTCGTCATCCTTGCTAATTCATTCACCTATAAACATAAACTTGTAAATAAGCCAACCTCATAGAACCAAAAGGAGTTTTGGTCTTTTCCAGCTATGGCTGTGTAACAGAAACAAGATTGTTATAAGTCGACTCCGTCCAAGTGGAATTCAAACGATGTGATTATTGAAAAAGAGACATATAGTTATAATATTAGTGTAATTTCATTTAGTATCACAGATTGTGGCAGCTGCAGAGAGGCCTATGTCCAACATTTGTAGTGGCCTGCGATCGGCTGAGATGGATGTGGTTTAAGAGGTCCCAAAAAAAATATCAATGTCATAAAAGGCACATTATATGAATAGTTGAGAAGATTAATTACTCACCTCTGTATAGAAATTCTTTCTGTAAGGCATGTAGTCCAAACTGGCATGGTCAACTTTGGCCAAGTCCTTCCTTTGCTTTGAAGCAAGGTTCGCAGCAGCGTCTTTGATGTCTTCCGTTTCTTCTTCAGAAGAATACTCTAAACCATCCTGATTTTGTTCTATAAGTTCACCTGTCAACAAACAATATTGATATATATTTAGTTGGGAAAATATAAGGGCATGACTAAACATCTTGGTTTCATAGATAAAGAAAATCATTAACTTTAGTACAAAGTGGTTTGTACTGAAGTGTGGGTACATTAGAAAGTTTTAGTATGCAGCTGTAAACCTATCAGAGAAGAGGCAGACTAAAGAAAAAATGGATGGTCTTTGTGAAACATAACATGAATGGGAAGGAAGTAAATCTGGAAATGACGTCTGATAGAGATGAATGGAAGAAAAAGACATTGTGCCGACCCCAAATAAAATGGGATAAGGGCAGGAGAATGATGATGATGATTTTGATGCAGCTGTCAACCTAACCAAAGTAGTTTGTGCTTCGGAAATTCACGGATTTAGAGAGTATCAGAACGAATCTTCTGTCTACAAAACTTCAATACCTACTCGACCCAAACATATGAGACAGCTGATTATTTTTTGCGATTACGATGTTGGTCCCATAAAGAAAGTTGTTCAGTTTTATTGTCTGATCCACACCCTTAGATATGATCACACATTACTTATACACATAACTAGCAGAATGGGCATGCCAAAGTTAACACCTCATGTATACTGAAGGAATATTAGCCGTCGATAGTAATGTGGGTAACTCTCCAGCCAAATAGAAAGAGATTCGAGAGAATGGTGCTGGGCTGACCTGGATGCAAGAAGGAATCAGATCTGGGAGGAAAACTACAAAGACGACTGTGCAAGGCCGTAGCCAAGAATTTAGTTCAGGGGAATTGAAACCTGAATGTAAAAGGCAATTAGGAAAAACCTTTTTTATTAACTTTTTATTAACGAAATCTTATTTTTAAAACTGTTAAAATTGGACTATTGTTCATTTAGCATGTCTGCCTGATACTAAATAACAATTACCTTTATTTTTCTGCTCAGTGACTTTCTTCTTGGCTGTTCCTGTGAGCACGACAACGGTGCCACCGGCAGTAGTAGGCACATTTATAATGCCCCTCGCTTGGTCCATTTCATTCACTTTGCGTACTTCCTAAAAACACATAACAGACATTTAAAAAAAAAAATGCATCAATGAAAACTGCACCAAAATCCGTTGCTTGGTTTAGGAGGAGTTAGCGCATATACATACAGATTTATTTTATACTATGTAGAGAAGATTAATATGATAAATCTCTATTCTAAAAATATATAACACACCTGTTGCACTTCCTGCATGTATGCATCCAAGGGATCTATTTCATCTTCTTCTACTTCCTTTTTCTCCTCTACTACTGGTTTCTCTTTGGCTTCTGCTCCTCCATCTTCACCAGCTAAGAATCAAAGGTTGGTTAAAATAATACTTATAATGTCCTATCCTACCATCATGGGAACAATTTGTAGAACAATTTGGGAGCTATTTGTGCTTTATTGTTGATGTAGAGAACAAAATAATGAACATTATGTCTATTAGTCGTATTATGTGTGTTAGTTGTGTCGTATTAGTCGTGTAGTTGTCGTTATGTCTATTAGTTCATTATTTTGTCTCTATATAATTAATTCAAGTATAATTAGTTTTGCCTATAAATTTCCTACAAATGCTCTCAATGATTAGCATGAATCATAAACCACCATTAAACTAATCGTATTGATAATACAATCACATAAGTCCTACCTTCATCGCCCGAGTCGTCTTCCAGGGACCACTTCTTGCTGGTGGGTAATTGTATGTTGGTCACGATGCTCCCTTTCTGCACCTCTTTCTTAGCAGATTCCAGCTCTTTGCGCTTTCGTTCAGCGCGCCAACGCTCGATGCGCTCGCGACGCTTCTGCATTTCTGCTTCCAAGCGACTTTGTTCTTCTTCCTAGAGTTAATGAAACAAAATATATAACCTATATAATATATTATACTATCTACAAAGGCTACCTTTCCAATTTCCATTCATTCATCCATTTTTTTTAAATCCATTTGTTTGTATTACTTTATGAGAATCTTTGAGAGACTTTCAAAAATATATATTGTGCCAGCCTGATATTCTATTGGTGGATGAAAACAAAGGACCCTAAGAGCATGGTTTCTTCAGTGCGTTGTGTGTACAAAATACAATTTTATGGTGGAAAGGTACCCATTTTGGTGATAGTACATAGCATCATTTTGTATTCCCCAAATGGTTATGTTTAATATGGTACCATTACATGGTTAATACAAAACAGATTCAGATAAGAAGACAGATCTGTGTGTTGGGGTTCAGCTAGAGCGGCATTTGCCCAGCAATAGTCTTATGGCAGGCAAAGTTATCAATGGTTTATTCAAAAAGTTATATAGATGCTGCTTGGGAGCTATGATAAAATCTGATTCCATGTATAATGATGATTAATATACACATTCATATTGTTCTAGCCGCAGAAAGCCTATTGCCTCATAAGAAATTACCTAATGTAAAAGATCATAACATTTTCATCCCGAACATGTTTATGTTACCATGTAACATGTTATGTTTATCTAGTATGTTTAAGTTTATCCTATCCTACTAATATAGTAAATGTGAATGTTTGTAAGTTTGTGAATTAGGAAGTTCGTTAATTGGACTGAACAGATTTGGGTAAAATTTGGCACACAAGTAGACCATGACTTGCATTAGGATCTAGCAAACTTTTTGTTAGGAACCATGGTTACTATGGAGATACTTATTACTAAGATTTATTATAGTTACTGTCAGAACATTAAAATATTTTTCCTCGTATTTTATTTTACTTTAACATGGTAGCAGAGCGTGGTTAATTAAAATTAATAACGTTAAAAACTATGGCGTCGGGCTCACACACAAAAATTGAGTCATTGAATAAAGAAAATTTCGACACATGGAAAATTCAAGCGAGAGCCATACTCATCAAAAATAAATTATGGACTTACGTTGACAAGCCGTTAGATTTGAAAACTGCTGACGAGGAAACGAAAGAAAAGGATCTTATTGCTCAATCAGAGTTAGTACTTTTAATCTCACCTTCCGAACTTAAGCAAATAAAATGTTGTAACACTGCTCACGACATATGGAAGAAACTCAATGAAATATATGCTAGTAAGGGACCTGCTAGAAAGGCCACCCTACTCAAGCAGTTGATACTCTCAAAAATGCAAGATGGTAATGTCAGAGATCACCTTAATAAATTTATGGACATAGTAGACAAATTACAAGATATGGATATTCATATTCATGATGATCTGCTAACTGTCATGATGCTCTACAGCCTTCCGAATGAGTACGACAATTTTCGGGTTGCAATAGAGTCGAGAGATACGTTACCAAAGCCAGATGAACTGAAAATAAAAATTTTGGAAGAGTCTGAAGCGAGACAAATAAGCAATAGTACAAACTCTAAAGAAGAACAAGAAGAAGAGTCTTATTATGTAAAAATATGCAAATTTTGCAAGAAAAAAGGACATAGCATTAAAGAATGCAGAAAACTCGAATACAAAAAGAAGAAAGAATCAAAAGAGGTAAACCAAATCCCTAGAAATTCCTATGGTGTCTGCATGCATTCCAAAAGCAAGGATTCCGATGATGATGATTACAGTTGGATTCTTGATAGTGGCTGCACTTCACATATGTCATACAATAAAGACTTCTTCAACACACTTGGAAAATCAAATTCACCATTGCTAAAACTAGCTTCCAAAGATGCGACTGCCGAAATTAAAGGAAAAGGTCAGGTAATTCTTACGGTTAATGCTAACGATAAAGGTAGATCTGGAGAAATTACTTTGAACGACACACTGTATGTACCTAGCCTGTGCACCAATCTATTATCTGTCGGAAAAGCCACAGATTCAGGCTGTACTGTGCTATTTACTCAGAAAAAGGCTACAGTGAGACATCCTATTGAAGGCATTTTATTTGATGCACCGAAAGCCAATGACGGTTTATATTACATAAATCCCGCATCATATAAACGCAAAGAAAAATGTAATTCAGTACAAGAAACTTCAATTATAAAATGGCATAAATGCTTAGGTCATATGAACGAAGCTGATATGAAGCTAGCCTTGAGAAATGAAAATCTTATTGGTTTAGACTTTAATGTGAATGAAAATCTAGGAGATTGTGAAGTTTGTATACAAGCCAAAATAAAAAGATTGCCTGTTAAGCCCAGTACTACACCACGTACTACAAAAAGATTAGAAATAGTACACAGCGATGTTTGCGGACCAATGAAGTCACAAACGCACTATGGTAACAAATATTTTGTAACTTTTGTTGACGACTACACCAGATACAGCTGCGTGTACTGTATGAAAAACAAAAGTGAAGTATTGGAGAAATTCAAACATTACAAAGCTGAAATGGAAAACTTTACTGGCAATACAATTATTAGTCTCCAATCAGACAACGGTCTTGAATATTGCAATAAAGACTTTGAGAAATTCCTTAAAGAGCACGGTATTACCAGGCGTCTGACAGCACCATATACACCACATCAGAATGGTATCGCAGAACGCAAAAATCGTACTCTGTTGGAAAAGGCTAGAAGCATGATGATAGAATCAAAAGCACCTCAAAATCAATGGGGCGAAGCTATACAAACAGCAAACTACCTTTCCAATAGAAGTGTCAATAAAACTATTTCTGCACATTTTGATTCTGTCACCACACCATACGAAAAATGGGTTTTAAGAAAACCTTGTGTTCACCATTTACGTCAATTTGGAATAAAAGTCTTCATACTTTTGAAAGATCGAAAGAAAAATAAATTTCAATCAAAAGCTATACCTGGGATGTTTGTTGGTTACTCAGATACATCCAAAGCGTACAGGATTTGGGTACCTACGAAACAAAAAATCATGATTGCCAAAGACGTCAGATTCACTAACAAACTATACTACATCGACAATCCAAAATCAACCTCAGAGATCTCAAAACCATTAAAGAAAAATGAAGAAGAAAAACGTTTTACGGAAATAACTTTCTATGAAGAGGATGATAAAAGCGACTATGAATCTGTTGAAGGTAATTTTGAACAAAACGAAAATATCCCAAACACAAATATTAATGAAATTATTGAAGAAGAAGAAGAAATAAATTCAAGAGAAGAAGATATGAGGGAAAATCCTCCCGAACAAAGAGTACTTCGAGATAGGAGCTGCCTTAGAAAACCTGAAAGGTTTGACGAATTTGTAAACGCTGCAGCAGAAGCTTTCAACGAAGATTTTAAAGAACCAGAAACATATCGCGAAGCTCTAGAAAGCAATGAAAAAGAGAAATGGTTAGAAGCAATGTTGAGCGAGATCAATTCCCTGAATGAAAACCAAACATGGGAACTTGTCCCGCTACCAAAGAATAGAAGAGCATTACCATGCAAATGGGTGTTCAAAGTAAAAACAAATCCAGATGGCAGCGTTGAAAAGTATAAAGCAAGATTAGTGGTGAAAGGATTTTCACAGAAGCCGGGTATCGACTACGATAAAACTTTTAGTCCTGTAGTGCGACTTACCACCGTCCGTGCCCTATTGGCAGTAGCAGTAAAGGAGAAATTATCTCTCTGTCAGTTTGACGTATCGACGGCTTTCCTAAACGGCTATGTTGAAGAAGAAATATACATGAAACAGCCAGATGGATATAATGACGGAACAAATCGAGTTTGCCGTCTTAAAAGAAGCCTCTACGGTTTAAAACAGGCTCCTAGGTGCTGGAACACCAGTATACACGAGTTCCTAGTGAGTTCGAATTTCACTCAAAGTACTTCTGATCCCTGCTTATACATCAGAGAGAATGGAAAATCTAAAGTACTAATCGCACTTTACGTTGATGACGGGCTGGTTGCGTCAACCACAGAGAGTGAAGGAAAGAGGTTCATTAACGAAATCCAAAATCGATTTAAAATTGTGACAAAACCTGCATCTTATTTTCTTGGTTTGGAAATCGAAAGGTCTGACAATGGCAATATTACATTAAGTCAAAAAGCTTATACCAAGAAATTATTAGAAAAGTATAAAATGGCTGATTGTAAAGCAGTAAAAACTCCAATCATAAAAGAGATTCATGAGAAAGAGGAATCAAACAATGGAGAACAAAATTATCCCTATAGACAAGTAGTAGGCTCTTTAGCCTATTTAATGGTCGCTACAAGGCCAGATATTAATTTTGCTGTAAGCACAGCTTCAAGAAATTTAGATAATCCATCAAAAGAGAACATTGTGGCGTTAAAAAGAATACTACGATACCTAAAAGGTACTATAAATAAAGGTCTAGTATTCAGTAATACCAATAACATAAATAAATTGATTTGCTACAGCGATGCAGACTTCGCAGCCTCACACTCAACATCGGGTATATTATGTCTCTACTATGGACCGATCAGCTGGCGAAGTCAAAAGCAGAAAACTATTGCATTATCTTCAACAGAGGCAGAACTGGTTGCTGCATCAGAAACTACACGTGAGATAGTGTGGCTACAGAAAATGCTAGATGAAATCACGAAGACTGAAAAGCCTCCGGTTCTTTACATCGACAATGAGTCGACCATAAAATTGGCTTATAATCCGCCGTACGAGCAGCATAGCCGCACCAAACACATACAGCGACGAAATCTTTATGTTAGAGAGTGTGTGTCGGCTGGAATCCTTAAAGTTGAGCAAGTTAGTACTGAGGCCCAATTAGCTGATTGTTTAACAAAGCCTTTGTATGGACCTAGGTTGGAGAAGCTGAATAAAGCCCTTGGATTGAGTTCCTAAAAGAGGAGTGGATGTTAGGAACCATGGTTACTATGGAGATACTTATTACTAAGATTTATTATAGTTACTGTCAGAACATTAAAATATTTTTCCTCGTATTTTATTTTACTTTAACACTTTTCATCCAGGTATATGAAGTAGTTCCCCCAGGATGCAAGTGAATCTGCAGGCAACAGCTAGTAATTCAATACAAGCTATTAGTAATATCAAAAAAGTAACATGCAACTAACCTTATCAACAGTCCCTGGGTCATATTCAGAAGATTCAGACTTGATAGTCTTTTCTTTGGACTTGGATCGTTCTTTTTCCTTGTCTGGCGATTTCTTCCTTGACTTCCCTGAACCATTCCTTTTTTCATCCCTCTTATCACTGCATGGTACAATAGAAATTTAGGTAAATAAAAAAGAAAGAAGTTGAATGTTGTGTAGAGTTCTATTGTTTGAAACGTGAAATGGCTCCTAAATAACAATGGGCCTCTCCCACACATGTATTATGTTAATTGAATTATGCAAAATATTCAATTGCGTAATACGAATGCAGAAAAGTGTAGCACTTACATTCTCAAGTAGAAAAAAATATTGTTTGTATGTAGGTAGGTATCAGTGACTGAATAAATTTTATGATATTCTGAATACCTAGTATTTTTGTTTACAAACCTTTTTCTGTCTCTTTCCCTATCCCTATCCCGATCCCTGTCCCGATCCCTTTCACGTTCCCCCCTATCCCTGTCGCGTTCCCTGCTGCGTTCTCGCTTTGACTCTCTTTCCCGGCTACGGGTGCGCTTCCTCTTGGTAGATTTAGAGGCCCTGTCTCTCGACCTAGACCTGGACTTCCTTCTCTTACGATCGGGCGTTGCCGACCGACTGTGAGACCGTCTCCGCTCGCGGTCTCTTTCGCGATCACGCCTGTAAACATTAACGTGAAATTACCGCACATTACAGACATTGGTAATATCTACTACTCGTCTTCACTCAAAAACTCACCCGCCTCTCACCATATTTGTTACACCAATAACATTAAAGATTAAACACTACAAATTAACCTTAGCTTTCTTGTCATAAACCTAAAATTAATCTATATTTTCGCATTAAAATCCGTGGCACGCGTTGACAATGACGCGTTCTGTTTGACAAGTCTAGTGATGTACCTATTTACTAGTGCTTTGCTCCGGTTCGTATAAAACCGAGAAAACACCGACGATTGTTCAAACCGAAAATCATCGGTTTCAACCTTTGTTTCAACAACCATTTCCATTTTCGAGTTTTTAAAACGTGAAAAAACTTTAGAAGAAAAAGTAAAAAACGACTTCAAAAAACTAAAAGGTATAAAATAATTTTCTTAAATCTTAACAGCTTCTGAAGTCGAGGGCCTAGCACCTAGCTTGGGATTATTTGGTCATTGCTTGAAAGTTGCTTGGGATCAAAACAAAAAACATCTGCCATCTGGCAACACTGGTTAATCAGTCTGCTTAAAGGACTTGAATCCAGGGCCGTTATATAAATTAAAAAAATCAACCAGTCAGTGTCAATTGTCAAATCTTTAACCTCAAAATTTGCTAAATAATGCCGAGCTTTGTAACCGTTTCCTATGTTTACTAATTTTATAAAATTCAAGTCAAGGTTTCAATTATCTACGACCTCATCATCATCACAATTTTATAACAAGGTTTCCATAATCCCTACTGTTTTGTCTGAAGATTTCATAAACGGTAGTCATGGCTGATGATGGCGAAAATGTAAGCATTTCTTGTTTTCTAATCTATCATTTACAGTTTTTTAACCTTAGCCCTAGAGTAGGTGGGCTTTGCGATAAAACGTAAGTGAGTTTAGGGTAAATATAGACAGCAGACATCCAAATATGCATACAATAGTAATTATTTCTTTCATAACCAGCGGCGTGCCAGTCGGCAGCCGGCGGTTTTGCCGAATTTAGTGGGAGTGCCAAAATGTTCTGCCAGTGATTCCTGTCATAGTCGCAAGTCTATTCTGGATCAATTTGTAGCCTTAGTGCTGTCATGTTTTTTTTAATATACCTACAGGTTCTAAATAACTATTTACGTGTATTACAGGTTTCTGTTATGACAGTGAAGGAACCACTGGATCTCATCAGACTTAGCTTGGATGAAAGGATATACGTAAAAATGCGCAATGAGCGTGAATTACGAGGGAAACTGCATGTATGTATAACAATTCGATAAGTGTTTTATCAACAATTAGTTTCTAATACTATGAACGCGAAGCCAACATTAAAACAGAGAACTCTAAAGATGTGTACAAATGGTTTAAGGATATTGAAAACTGATGGTGTCATCTGAATCTCAACTTGATGATTTGAATTTGTTGATTATTTCTCATTCTCATTGGGAAGAATAGAATTACGAAACCTTGTTTTAGTTTGAAACACCCTTCTCTATTTTGGAGAATTGAATGTTCTAAGTAACCAATATAGTTACAGTATTAATCTTATTTTCTAGGCCTATGACCAACATCTGAATATGGTTCTTGGTGATGCTGAAGAAACTATAACAACAGTTGAAATTGATGAAGAAACCTATGAAGAAGTCTACAGAACAACCAAAAGGAACATTCCAATGTTGTTTGTGAGGGGTGATGGTGTCATACTTGTGTCCCCTCCTGTAAGAGTGGGAGTCTAATATAGGATTAATTTAAGTTTAAATAAAAGCTACATTACTTATTTTCATTTGTTTTGTTTATTTTTGACCTAAAAGTTTTATAACAGCATTATTCCTGAATGTCCGATTCCTTGGTGCCAACAGTTCCTCCTCATCCATTGGCTCAATGATTTTACCAGCCTTAGTGATAATGCTAGGACGAATAAGTTTCTTATGTGCTTTCCCAGGTATAAAAGTATTACCTAATGGTGCTCTTATAGATGCTTCATAATCTTTGACACTTTCAAATGGGAATGGTACATCTTTGACTTTGTGCACAGCAAGTTTTGGATCCTTATACTCTTTTATAATTATGTCGCCTTTATTTTCATCGCGACGCAGCATCTTAGGAGGTGCTTTACATATGAATCTGTTTCTTTTACGTTTCTGTGGTTTCACACCTTTGCCTCCCCAAGCTCCCCAACCTGGTAAAGTGAGATTGATATCTTCAGGCTTGTCTTTATTCATTTCGTCTTCTTTCTCTTGCCTGAAACTTGCAACAACATCATCTTCCTCAAAAACTTCTTCTATGTTAACTTTAGGCACAACTTGTTCATCATCATCCAATTGATCATATTCATTTTCGCCTTGTGATATAGCACTATTCAAATATTTTGGTTTAACTTCAATAAATCTGTTAGGATCAATGTTAGAGGCAGCAGTATCTTGTGAAGGTGTTTGGGCTACATTTAGAATTTTCGACAAAGACTGATCTTTACCATCATCCTCCAGGCCTTTAAGAGTTTTAGATGATGTCTCTATTAGTTCTTCATCAATCACAGCCTTGAGTTTCTTGTTCTTGATCTTCAGATACTCTAAATTATCATGATCTACTTTACCTTTAGGTTTTTGGTTGTCTTTTTTGTTACTAGAACGGGAAACCTTTTCTAATCTTTCAATGTTCTTTCTCATTTCCTTCAACCTCTTCTCTACTTTCTGTGCTACAGTTGTCTCATGATTTTCAAAAACTGTTGATATATCTTCTGAACGATTATCTGCAGTATCATTAACAGTGACTACCTCCCAGTTTGATGTGGCCACAGGTTTGCTAATTTTTGATCGAGTAACTGCTGTTTTTGCCTTATTGGATTTTTTAATACAAAATTGTTTATTTCCTTTTATCATTTCCTTGTAATGAGTATCTGTTTTTGTGGCAAGTTTAGCTGCATCATTATTTGCTAATATTTGTTGCTCACTAATCACTTCAGTATTCTCATCACTACTTTCTTCATCTTGATCTATTTGAGATAATTTGCTAATACTCGCTTTTAAAACATTTAATTCATTATTAGTATTATCCACCACATTTTCGTCATCTGAATCAGTATCACTATCATCTTTTTGTTTAACAATTTTATTTTTAATAAATTTCTTGTAGCCAAAATCGAATTCAGCACTAACATTTGATTTGTCTGATCTTTGCACCATCCAGGGATTCAAGGGATCTTGTGATAAATTGATGTCTGGTATAGCTTCCTCATCTGCCTCATCATCTGTACTCTGATTGTCTTGTACCTTTTTGGTTAAACTCCTGCTAACAGCCAACTGATCAGCAATTTGCTGTCTCACCTAAAACAAATGTGTAAAACTTTACTATCTTCTGTCCCTTTGATATAGAAATATAAATACAAGATGAGTAATAAAATTATTGTTATTAGAAAACTAACCGATTTGTTAAAGAAAATAATAGAAAACTACATGCATTAAAAATTCTATAATATTGAACATTCAATATTATTTCTTAAACCTAAAGAAAATAAAAAAACCTATTGATAACCCAATGAAGTTATTGTTAGTTACTTAGTTTTAAATTCTGTATGAGCCCTCATATTGTCCATTTCCTTACCTCTTTATCATATTTAGCCCTAATCAACTTGTTCTTGGCCCATTTGCCTGTGCTCTTATGTCTCAAAGTGTGCCTTTCGAGTGCTCTTGCTTTTTCTATTGCTTCTAATTTTTTCAGAGCTTCCTCTGGGTCTTTCTTTTGTAAATCCTCAAACTCTTTTAGTTCTTGTTTCAATCTTTCTTTCTTGAGAACACTGTAATATTAAACTCAGTATTATATTACAATTAATAAGGTTACAAAGATATTGGAATACAAATGTACGATGATATGGAATAAATATGATCATAATATTACTACTGATAGACAGCATATCCAAAATGATTCAATATTCACAAAAACTTACCGGTGATACTTTTTACTCTTTATCTTGCTTTGTCTCTTAGCTTTAGCAGCTTTATAAGATTGTTGTGCTCTCATCTTTGCAAGATGTTGTCTATGTTCAAGCATTTCTTCATAAGTCATTGGGAATAGTTGTTCCTCCTGTTCTTCATCTTCCACCATTGCAGGTGGATCTAATTCTTCCAGTTCCTTCTCAAGATCTGACTTTAGCTTGAACTTAGTTAGGAAGTCTGCAGTGGGCTCAAGTTTAGAAGATACATGTTTTATTGGGAAGGACACGTAATCTACAGTCCGACCTCTCGCTACAACGGGGTCCCATCTTCCTACCTTCTTTTTAGTTTCCTCGTAACCTGTCGCCCTTTTGATTCGCTGTGCCTGTGGCTTTTCTAAAGGCTTGCTCAATACTTTTGACTCTCTCTGAGTCTTTTTTAGTTTTTTACTTATTTGTACATGGTGTGCGGTGTCTTCTAATATTTTAGCAACGCTGCTGAGGTTTAGTTTGTTTGTTCTCTTTGTAAGATTGAATTCTGAGCTAAGAGGTGTCGGCTCATTTCGTGTAGGCTCTGTTATGTGCTGTGTTTTGTCCAACTTCGATATAGCACTGACTAACCGATCGTGTTCTGAGCCAACAAATTCTGAATCTTCTATATCCTCCATTGTTAAAAAGTACTCATGAAGGCGAGTAACAAATTAAAGTAAATATTAGCACAAAATATCCTAAATATAACGTGACATAACCTACAAAATATCACCTGCACCAACGTCAAAATAAATGTCTGTCATTTGAAATGTCATGCAAGTTTTAAAATATATTGCCATATGAAAAATCTCCTAAAATCGACTAAAAGATTAACATGCACGAATTACTAATTCCACGAGTGACATTCTAAAATACAGCAACCATCAATCCGGAGTAAGGACAATAATTCTATTCTATTCACTCAAGAAGTACAATGCGGTTTACTTTATTATATTATTAATTAATCGTTTCATTTTTGTAATGATGTAATGATTGGAGTAGTTCCCGAACTTAGAGCTCCCGAACCTTAGAACCTCTAATAATTGTTTTCCCCCGTCACATATGAGTATAGGATAGGGCCTCAATATTTGCCGCTATAGTTAAACTATGTAGCTATGTGCTCCGTAGCCACGGAGGTATTCCTCAGAGGCCGTACGAGGCCTTCAACCGTAGCGTAGTTATATAGTTAACATGTAGTAAACTAACTTTTGAAAAACGAAGCACTACCTGTTTCAGACGTGACGAACTGACGACGGCTAATAAAAGTTATTTTGAAACTTTCAATCTGCGATTGTTCTAGTGTTAAAATCGGTTAAAATATTGTTGTCCAAGGATTAAAAGAAAACACATGCTTTGTAACATAGGAAAATAAGCACGGGAGTGTCTACCAATGCTGGTCTGATACAAGATACAATACACCATAATATTATGACACCTTGCTCCATCGATGCCTTGCTCTCGGTATTACTTACTTGAAGTTCTTTAACCCGTTCAAGGAAGGAATTTAAAAAAACAAAAACTTAACTACACTTTCATTTATATTCGGAATCATGACAAATTATATAATTATAATATTCACACTACAATAGTTTTGGTACTTTTGGTCAAGTATACAAAAAAAAAACCCCAACAATTTGGGTAAGATATTCATATACGTACACTACATAGGTGTGGACGTTACAAACGCAATCATATACTTCCTCTCCCCGTGGGATTGGGGTGAGCTGTTCTATAAGGATCACTGATTCGGCTACCATTACCTAGGTTATCAAGTATACTGGTTACTAAAAGTACACACAACTCCACAAGTACACTACCCTACAGTACGTAATTACCTCAAGGGTGATTAAAATCATGATTATCTTCCACTGATCGGGGCGATCTGTGGAGTGGAGTGGTACTTGGTGTTGTAGTTGTGTGTGTGGTGCTTTGACTTTTTCTTTTACAACTTATTCGATATTTTACTCCAATTACTTAATTACAAGATAATTAATTTATGACAGCGTTAGATTCGTCTGATGAGGGTGTCGAGGGCGGAATGTTTTCTTCGTTTTGATGCTTCATTTGAGACTTGTGTGCGTTCTTGTATTGTTGCCGATTACGATATAACTTTGCTTCGTCTGTGCACTTTATTGTTATACTGTTTCTGCGGAAAATAAAAACGAATAGGTATTAAACAACTGACGAATTACGAATACGAATTAAAACGAATTCATAAGTTTTACTTGTAATTTTACCTACCACTTCCGGAGCACAAACTTTTTATGGCAATATCCATCTAACCAGATTGAAGGGAGATATTTAGAAAAAAATAGTATCGTACTAAATAATTACCTCACCAAATTCTTTGGAACGCCACATCTTGAAGAAACCGTCTTTACAATGTCATCAACTAGTTTGGGATCTAGAATTTTCTTTGCTGGCCTATTCATAAAGGCCGGAGACTGCTTGCCTGTTAAAGAGTGCGTAGCCAATACTCTAAAAGAAAAAAAATTACGTAAGAAATTTTCTACTTAATATTTGCCTTCTAGAATGTATGTAGGTACCTATGCTTGTTTTACCTTCGCGGGAAGACAGCCTGCAACAATTGCCTCGTAGCGGAAGTGTGGGAGTTCCAGTCAATATCATGTAGCAGCCTGACAGGTACCTTGGCGTTGCCTTTCCCAATCGGTACCTAATAGAACATAGTAAGTATTAATAAATTTAAATATTTTATTCGTATTTTTCTACATAACGTTATTGTCTTTAGTGACTGAGTCCTGAAAACTACTAAGTAGCAATACAAATCCTACAAAGCGATGACAAAATTACTCTTTAGTTGAAGAGCTCTGGTTGATAATAAATTAGTAATACGTATGATTGCTGATTGCATCCACCCAAACTGACAATGGCGATAGGAAATCAATACCTACTACTACTAATCTACTTTAGTTGGCACGTTGCAACTAGAGTCGTAACTATTCAAAAGTGCCTGTATGCCAAAGATCACAGCTGTAAACGGTCGACATAAATAAAAATATACCTATTTTATTTCTTATATTAAAGTGTGTTATTAATATTGACAAAAATACCAGGTCAGGATTTGACGTCACAGTCTCGATATTGTTAGTAGTTTGCGCCGACATTCTGCGCACGCGCAGCATGTTAGGATTCACCTTCTCTTCAACTTTAACAATGGAACTGTTCACTTGTTGATCACCGCCGTGTTCTTCTATAACTTGCACAGCACCAATATTCTCAACATGTTCGGCTGTTATCACACTAACTTCTTCCACATACTCGATATTATTTGGTTCTATCCAGGAATCACCAATATTCGGCTCTACATAAGAAGCTTCATCGTTATGTTCAGATTCTGACATGGAGGTCGATCCATTTGAGTTCACATTTACTTGAGATATCAAAGATTGGAATCTACTATAAAGATTTTTGAGAACTGCCTCCATTTCCTCGATTTTCGTTACGGGTGTTTGTAAATATGTTCCTTCAGTTTGTGTCGCTTGGTCGAAATATAGTATTATATTGTTTTCTTGGGCACTGCTACTGGGAAGCGGGGTACTATTCATCATTATAGATCGTCGTCGCGAATGACTTGCATTCAGTGAACCACGGACATGATTACCAATTGATTCTTTACGATTATACTTCGGGGGATGTATTTTAGGCGTAGATTTATTGAAACTGAGAGTACGGCTGCGTTCCACGTGAATGTTAGTCTGAAAACAATATTTTGTTGTAAATATTATGAATTGCAATACAGCTAAGTTACTGGGTAGGTTAAAAACCTAATAAGAGTAAGAGGTTCGATTAACACTCACTTTTGAATCGCTATCGCTATCGCTCTCACTATTGTCGTTTTGTGCGACCACCACATGAGGTAAGGGGTTGTGACTGCTCGTTTGCTGTTGTGAGTTATACTGAAAATCAAAGGCATTGTTATGATAAGAAGGCTAGGCTGGCACCTTGCCTGATACCGATAAAGTTTGCTTTACTGAGAATCATGATGTCTTATGAAGAGCGTCGGCAAAAGATAATAAATTGCTGGTACTTTTGTTTATAATTTTGGGTTAGATAGGTTTGAATGTTAGTTGCTTGAAATCGATGACATTCCTAAATACCTAATATCCGGTTATTTAAAATTATATTTTATTATTAAATGGTAAGGGAACGCGAACCATATGCAGGAATTTATCAGGTTTACCAAGGCAACGTTTCAAGTAAAACAAAAATTGATGTCGGTATTTTTGTACCTACTTTGCGTGACTAGCAAGTCGACGTAAATGCCACGTAAAGTCATAATAAATTAAAAAGGTTAACAAACACTAGTAACTGTAGTTGTTACAGAAAACAACTCTTAAGTTTTTTACATTCTGAGCAAATGAAAGCGTTGCGTTTGAAAGGTACCTATTGAGAAATAGTCATTTCGCAACTATCTGGGAAAACACCACGCTACCCATTCCAGTGGATACCAGCACTAATGATGATTATATTAAAGACCGGCAGCAATATACTGCATTCACCTAATGACTGCGATCACCAATCCGCCCACCACACGTGGTAAATATTGATTATTTCCTGCAACCGTTCTTTGTGGCGGGGGTCAGCGGGAGTGTGTGAAGGAAGTCGATATTCAGCGCAGACAACTTTAAAACTATAGGGTTGTACTTACCGAGTTGTCTGATTTCATTTCCTTGATAGTTCGCATACAAAGTTGCAGAACATTCTTAACTTGCTGATCCTGACGCTCCAGGATCTCTCTTTGTTCCTTTACATATCGTTTGCTCTCTGTAAATTTATTAAATCAATGATTAAAACTTTTTCACCATGTATATTTTGTTTGGCGGCAAAGGGCACATTAAATCATAACACCGTTTATAAAATTTCAACCAGGAATTAAAGTTGAAGTGAAATGCACTTTGACAGCATGGGGAAAAAAAACCTTCAACTGAATTTAATCTTTATTGCGCTAGATATATGTATGAAATTCGAAGAGGTCTTGGAAAATACCGTTAAAATATCCATGAATGAAACTTCTTCTGACAGTAATTGATCGACACTTATATATCCTGGTAGTGGCAAAGTAAAGAGGTCCTAGTATAAGTTTATTTTATCAATCACTTTTTATGCAGCGACCCAGTTCGGCGCTTCGATTGGTGAAAAGCTCGAAGCGGGCTAATCAGCACGCAGAACGCGGTTGATGCGCTGAATTGAGATTATAAAGAAAATAAACTAACTTAAAATACATTATGTACACAAAAAACATACCTGATATCCGCAAAATTTTTGCTCGTCTAGGATTTTCATGTTTTACACGCATATAGATCAAATTCCCAGGATGCAGATCAATTTCATCATAGGCCCTGGTGTCAACATTCACTACACCGTAGGAAGGAAACACATTGCTCTCATCCACCCATTCCACAAGAAGCCATACTCTTGAAGCCATGATAACACAGATTTACCGAACTTCCCGATGTTCAAATTGCAACTGAGCCGTTCCGTCCGGGCCTATTACACATAGCTCAGGTAAAAAATTACGACAATACAAAAGCTCGTAGTTTTGCCCTAACGATAGAGACCCTACCCAATATGCAAGCAAAAAAAATGCTAATAGAAACTGCATCAGACATGCGACATCGTCTATCGTGTTTGTTTTCTAGCAAACCGTTAAATTTTGGCGTTGAGTGCTTGTTTTCTGTGACTGGATTATTAAATAGCTATGAAAAATTTAAATAATAGCGAGTTCCAATACTAGTACCTTTTTTATTAGTGTGAGACTAATAATAACTCTCTTTTGAAAAATATTAATTTTATGAGTGATCCTTAGATTCTCGGCTAGGTACCCTTAAATTTGCACTAGGTACTTTGCACTACTTTGGAAATACTCCAGTATATTGGAGGTTGTATTTATTCGGTTATAATGATTTCGCATACAATCCCACTAGCTAGCTAGGTACTGTAACTGTTGTATGCCAAAATTTCGGACATCAACGAAAATCCATAGCAATGAACACAAAAAGTTTTGAGCAGTCAAAAAAAGCTTGTACCTATGAAAAAAGGCAGGCAAATCGTTTTTATGGTCAGTTAACTTATTGGAAGTAAGGATTTCGGTTACCAAAAAAAGTTTCGAGAATGGTGTACAAGTAAATATTACAGTGGCGAAGCGTCTATATAACACGATTCCCTATTGGCTTCCCTTTTTAAACGTGGCCATTACCAGTAGGCAAAGGAGGACATCATTTCAATGTGTTTCGCACGCAAAATGTGCTTATTGCGTTAAATTCAATAATTCGAAATTCAAATAATGTGTTAAATTAATATTGTTGTGTGCGTTTGTTGTGAAAGTGAAAGATTGGTTAAAAACATTGAAATAGGTATCTACAAAGTGTATCGCTCTTTATTGGTGTGAGGTGTATCGTTGGTTTTAAAGTTCGATTGAACAGAATTAAAATAGAATTCTTTATTTGCCTGAAATATGGTATTTTAACAGATCTTAATTATAACAATTTTACAGTTCTTCATATTTCGTCTACTTAGTTCAGCATGCAAATTTAACATTGTTAGTTAGTGAAAATGACAATATTATTCCATTAATTTATATAGATTACACATAGGATATAATATGTCATATTATGCCTCCTTATTTATATAATGATTGTATAATATGTAAAATATAATATAATATAATGGATAATTGTTAATACATGGGTTGAAGCTACGTGGCTTATAATATAATACTGCACAAGCATGCGACGCGCTTGAACAAGTAAATTTATTTGACGGGTTCTGAAAATATTCCCTTATCACCACTAGTAGATAATGAAAGAATGAAGCCATTAAATCTGGCCAAGTTCAAAAAATTGGAATAAGTATCTATCATCAATTAGTTCGAAAACCAATAGAAATACCTACATCATAATTGACTTCCAAAAAGATTCTGATTCCAGTTTCCAGTTTTCACAAAGTAGCTATAAGTACCTAACTACTATTAGTTATAGTTAGTCATGCTGTGGTGATGTGAATGAAGTGGTGATAATGCCTATACCTGTATCTACAAAACATTCGTATTTCTAATAAGTTACAAATACCCTGTGTATTTGAATACTTACCTAAGTATTGGCATAGATAATCCTATTATTTTTGGTTTCTGCTTGGAGGTAGTGAAAGACACAGCCGGGTATTTTTTTTAATCTACTCTCATTGTTGTTCCCATTTTACAACTAACTCTACGATGTTTGTAACAAAAGCTAAGCTTTCTCAGGTACCTTGAATATTTGTAGACAATAAGTAATAAGTTAGGAAGAAATTTAAATGGTCAAAGGAAAAAAAAAACTTTCTGGGTAGGTACCTGAATATTTAAAAGCAGCTTGGCCAGCGTGGTGTTTTACTTTATGACCCATTGAACTAAGAAACTACATAAATGGGATAATCATTCCCAAATTTTCGTCAGTACACTTTGGTTTCATGTTGTGGATGGTTAGTGCTCTCAATACCTACTTGTGAAACAGCTGATTTGACCGAATTAATACCTATCTGTGTCTGGAACAGCTATTGTGAACTAAAACACTTTTTACGTAAGTAGTTATTATCTTCCTTACGATTAACTTGTCTATTTCAATGTATAAGACTTATTCAAATTCAAAGATCATAAACTTGACAGTCGTGTTTGATAATGTAGTTTTTATGAAGCAGCTTATTAATTACTTTGTGTAACAATTGCAGTAGATCACTGTCATTCTCCGGTCCTTATCCCATTTTATTTGGGGAAGGCGCAATAATTGCCTTTTTCTTCCATTCATCTCTATCAGACATCGTTTCCAGATTTATTTCCTTCACATTCATGTCATATTCCACACAGTCCATCCATCTTTTCTTTGGTCTGCCTCTACTCCGATAGCCATCAACATTCATAATTACAACTCTTCTTCTAACATGATTCTCATCTCTCCGCATTACATGTCCATATCACAACAATCGGTTACTTTGCAACTTTTCTGTAACTTTCATACTTCCTCTAATATACTCATTCAATTGCAGTACAAAAGACTGGAAATGTCTACTCTTGGCGTAAGTGTCTCCAACACGGACTTCGATGCTGCACAGGCGCTTTTGGACCTGCAAAGTAATTTCCGTGGAACAAAGCCTGATAAATGTGAGGATTTGCCTATGTGAATATTACTTGTGTAATGTGTATGCTATGCAGCCTACTTGTGATGAAAATTCACTTAAATCAGATTCCAACCAGTAAACATTTAATCGTAGTTTAATTTATGCCGTATCACATCGTTTCTTATTAATTTTAGATGGGGAAAAACCGTTATCCGACGGTAAAGAATCTGTGGAAACCGCCAACTTATTCTTGAGTTGTTTTATAACGTCTAATGTTGCGGTAAGTTTATGAACAATATATTTTTCGGTAACTAAGTACTTACCTACATCTAGTTGTTTTAGTTTAATACAAATATTTTACGATAATGTTTTCTTATTCCAGAAACCACGGAATAAAACCATAACCGCACCTAAACTTGAAACTGTCAGTCCCATGTATTCAGTATCAAAAAACATGACATATAAACCTGAGGCTCACACTGCTATGGTAAGACATGGCAAAATTATTTACCTTAACTATAAATATTTTTTAAATATTCAATCTTAAACCAACTTCATTTATTTCAGCAAATACAAAAAAGGAAATCTCCCGATCAAGAATTACCACGTGACTCTACAGTCAATACCTATTACAGAGAAGAAACTAGTAATAAACGCTCAAGAATATTTAAAAGAAAACCTATAAGACATTTCACATATACTTCGGGTCCTACGCCGGATATCGTAGCCAACAAAATCAGTAACCCTGCTAAAAAGGTTAATTTTAGCCATAATACTGAGACTAAAGTAAGAACACGACGTGATGTAGAAACACAAACCGAAGACAAATATCAACTTCCGATAATAGAGACAATGGAATTGACTATCTCGAAACTTTATGAGAAGATCAAATCGTTGGAAGAACAAATTAAATCTAATTCGCAGCTCATGGAAACTATTGACCACGATATTTCCGACAGTGATCATGATTATGAGGATGATGACGATGATTATGTTAAAGTAAATTTTAATGATATGGTAATTACATTTGCAACTAATAAAATATCAAAGATTCAAACATAAGATATGAAGTGTTCACGATATTATGATTTTTAGACTATGGACGACAGTAATTCAGATACGGATGAAACATTTACCGAACGAGAGACTCCCGAGAAAGTTAAATCAACACATAAAGATAATCAATACTATGGATATAAATCAACAAAAGTTTTAAGTAACCGAAACTTAAATGCGAATGCTGATGATATGGTTTGTATTAATTTACTAGTTTGCTTCACTTTATGAAGGTAACTTTGCGATTATATCAATTTGTGCAACCATCATTCTTTATTTTCAGGTGTCAATAGGAGATGGGAATGCCATGATTCCATCTAGAATATTCAGGCACATCAATTGGAATTCCTACACAAGCGCAACTCGAAAATTATTGACTGCAGTCTTTTCACGCAGGTTCTTACAACTATTATTATGTAGCATTAAGGAGTATATACCTAATTGTATTTGTTGTGAATAAGACGTGGGATTCTAAAATTATTATTTTTCAGAGCTCTAGCAACTCATTCTCTCACCGGAAAGCCGTCTCCAGCGTTTCCAAATAAGCCTGCAAAGAAAAAATTAGACCCGGCTTTAGTAAATGACATTGTGCAGACTGTGGTCGAGCGATGTTGCGTACCGGAAAACGTTGTCAGGTAGGTACTTATTTACTAAGCCTTATTATGTTCCATAATGTTCGAATAAGCAACTAACAGATTCAACATTGGATCTAATATATTATATGAAATATTTACAGAACCAGCATTACTACAAAATGCGCAGATGAAAGCAAAATGTTCCGCACTCGAGAACAGAATAAAAATAAGCATAAACAATGGCGTAAACATAAAGTTAATAGGGAAAATATCCCACCAGACTCGGACTCCGATGATTAATTTTTTATTTTCAAGAAATTCTACTTAGACTGGATATCTCTGATAAACACGGTAAGCATTTCACTTGTGGAATATTTCCGACCTCTGTTCTAATATGTTTTAATTTTCTGAATTAATCATGACTGTGCATTATTTTTGTTATGTAAATTTTACTATTTATTACAGATTTAGAATGACCTGCATTCTTCTATAATGAAGATATAGAAGATATGTCACTAACTCCGCCACTGGAACTTTACCGGTGCCAGTCTCAAGCCTGGAAGAAGGAGGAGAGATTCTTGTATTTTTTTAATACTACCTATTCCTACACATTCATATAAGTATTAAACTTTATTTGGTATATGCATAAAGGTTTTTTCATTAAGCGCTGTCCGTGTTTAGGTGTACTCCATCGATGTCTCTACTCTGTTTTTAACTCATTAGTGAAATAGTAAATTATAAAATACAACAAATTGTTTACCACATGAAGATTAAGTAAAAAGTGATTCATTATCAGAGACAGTTAAATTTATCATGATTTTCATATTTTTAATAAATCTCAAAAATGTTTTTACCAGTTTTTACCAACTCCTGAAATATAGGTTGGTCCTGCTGCCGTATTGACGGTCACAATACATTTTTTAGGTCATGTCATCTGGTGAACATTGGAAATAATTGAAATCAAAACACTGATGTTGTTTGCTGTATTTTGAACTCGGATCAAACCAGCAGATTTTTTATTTTGATTTTATTACCTACTCAGCATTGACCAGTCATCAGTGTTTTAAATTCAAAGCACCATCAAAGCACAGACATTATAAATAAACCAGTAGATTCAAATGCTCATGGTGTTGCCATCTGAATGAACTGTTCCGTCATGGATTATTAATTTTAATAAATCGACTAATTCTATCTTATTTTATACATGAATAGAATAATCGAATAAAATTGTATCTGTATGCCTCGCATGAGTGAATCCTGTATAGATCTGTGTTAACTTCTGTCAGTCAGTTGAGTCAGTCAAACAAATGTCACACAAAAATAATATGTTCAGTGTTGCTTGTTGGAATGGAAGGTTGTCGAAGTTGTTTTGATACGAATTATGCAATAAAATTGCGATAGTCGTGTGTGATTGTTATTGCGACACTCAGAAAACAATGTCTCACGATACGGATCTGATAATATCAGTGCCGCGTTCTCGGATCAATGAATTTTATTGCAAATATTATAATTTAGTTGAAACATTTTACTGTGTGACACTGGCTGAGAGTAAATTGTGTCTCACGAATGAAAAACCTGAATATGTGTATTTCAACGTCACGTTCAACTTGAATCCAGCAGATGGGAGTTTCAATCCTAAGGAATTAGTTGGAAGAATACAGGTAAATATCTTGACTTGTTCCACAAATGTCAACTAATTATTCCTCTAATAAGAAACTTATATGACAAAGGATCTATTGAATAATATTAAAGCTTACCGTCATCATAATTTTTAGTTCTTAACTTCTTTAACAATAACTTTCTAATATGTTTTAATCAATGACAGGTTATCCTTTCTTCCATAGGGTGACTTGTACCTGTTAGCATGATTTCTAACCATAGAGAGATCCGTGCAACATTAGATAATATATTTACATAAAATAATGAAAAATTCAATGGCTGATTTAATTATTTATTCTTTGAGAATTATTATTTTGTATAAAAAACAAATCAGATTCAAATTATATCTATCATAAAATTTATAAAAATTATAACAGATTTACTGCAAATGACTTATTTTTTTTTTTATAAATTTAAAGCATTTATTGTTCTCTGGATTTCCCTTTTTCTTTGATGTGATATAATATGAATCATTTTGTAAGCTTATTTATAAATAATTAAATGAATACCATTATAAATACAGTACTATTTCTCTAAGTGCGGAGTTTGGAGGATTTGCATTAAATTTGGATTACTGGAATGTAGGTATTTGTAAAAATTCATTAATATTTACATGTAGTAAGTGTTTATTGATGTGCCTCCGGAAAACATACAGCATTGTTAATGAAGAAGCAGTGTATACTTAGCCATAAATATGCGGTCTGCACTAAGGATAAAGTAGTTTAAACTATGAATACCAGATGGCGGTAGTATCGCAACCAGCGAGGACGCGGGAACCGCCGTCACTTTGAATGTCATAGCGTTGTATACTTTCGCCGCGTGCGGTCGTCGAAATCTAAGAATATTATTATAATCCATTAACTTTTTTGAAAATTTCTATCACCGAGTGTTAGATATTTGAGTCGTGCAGTTATTATTGTGCGTATTTTTATTATTTTATATCGCGAATTTGTGATACCTGTTGTATTTCGTAATGAATCCCGCGCCTAATAACGACGTCGATGGGGCTATCGCGGCCAATCGATCCGTCGTTTCGTCCGAGGGGGACCTGGGGCAAGATAAAGGAGACTCATCGCATTCTAGCAGCTCATCGGATAGCGAGGTGGAACACGAGGAGCCTCCAAGCAAGAAAAGAAAACGGGATTCACAGGTAACGGTCGATCCTCGGATCGACGCGTTATACAACCAGGTCAGTTTTCTAACAAATTTTATTATGCACCAACAGTGTGTACCTAATACGAATATGAATACTTGTGACGTGATTGAACAACCAGATAAAATCAATAGTGATTTTTTTACCAATCCCTCTACAGAAACGCCAAAGTCGTTAGACTTAGGCTTTTGTAAGACTGATTTTGATGAGAAAAAAGTTCTTAAACCCGCTGACGAAAAACGGTTACGCCAGTTAATAAGTCTACAACATTTTAACTCTCCAACGTGGCAACATATCCGTTATAAGAAGGCATTGGCAGATATACTCGCGTTCCCAGGCTTTTGTAATTTAAAAATTAATGATGAAATGTGTTGTTTGAACAAAGGAAAAGATTTTTTGGCTTCAACTGAAGAAATTATGGCTGGAACTACCAATGCCTTATTATACCAAAGAGAGCTATTACAATCTGGCTTGCAAGGAATTATTGATTGGGCTCACAATAACCCAACAGAATTAAATTCTGATAACCTGTTTAGTAAAATTACCGAAACTTTCGGTAATGCGTCTTCGTCTTATAAATTATCTGAACAAACTCTACAAATAATTTGTGGTAAAAGGGCCGAATGTATAGAAACTAGGCGTAAAAGACTAATAGGCGAAATTCCGGATAAAACTATTCAAGCGGCTCTTACCAATATACCTCCTAGTGAGGAATACTTATTTGACAAGATCAAACTTTTGTCGCTTATTCAATCCCTCGGAGGGCCTCATTTTTGGCTATCACCACCACAAGTTCCCAAAACTAGAGAACCGCTGAAAAGAAAATACAAAGAACCGACACCATCTACATCTAGATCTCAAACATTTCCACACAATAAAAATAATTTTCAAGACACCTACAAAAAACAACAATCGAAAAAATCTTACAAGGGAAAAAGTGATGGTTACAAACAATCTAAGAACTCTTCATTTCGAAATAAAGATGGGAAAAAGTGACTATCCAACACATTTCAGGGGAGGTTGCCTAAATATGTTCAAAAACCGGTGGCAAGCCCTTGGTGCCAACAAATTCATAATATCGGCAATCACTGGGTTCCGAATACCCTTATACAAGAAACCTCCTCTAATAATGCCAACAAGACGAATCATGAGACAATATGCAACCAAGCCTTCCGCTGCAATGTCTCAGATTACACAAGACCTCTTGAAACAGGGTGTACTGGAAAAAGTTTCCAAGAAAACGCCCAGTTTCATCTCCAAGCTGTTTCTGCGGAAGAAAAGCGACGGATCGATGCGCCCAATTTTCGATCTTCGAGAATTAAACAAGTTTGTGAAGGCAAAACGTTTTCATCTGATTTCTCACGCTTCAGTACCAGATTTTCTCCAACCTGGAGACTGGATGACGAAACTGGACATTTCCCAGGCATATTTTCATGTACCGGCAGCAAAATCTCACCGGCCTTTCTTAAGGATCAGTTACCAGGATCAATTATACGAAAT
The DNA here is from genome assembly GCA_932294325.1 of Allophyes oxyacanthae. Lineage (NCBI taxonomy): Eukaryota > Metazoa > Arthropoda > Insecta > Lepidoptera > Noctuidae > Allophyes > Allophyes oxyacanthae. Next base: position 5,106,252 of record OW028625.1, read on the forward strand.
GACATGCCTACCATTTGGCCTGGCTTCAGCGCCACACCTTTTCTCTTCCGTAACATGCTGGGTCGCGGAGACCTTGCGTGCAAAGGGATGTCGAGTGCTAGTCTACCTAGACGACTTCCTTTTGATCAACCAAGACCAATCCAAGTTATGTCTTCAGGCTGCGGAAGCCGTGAGGCACTTGGAACACCTGGGCTGGCAAATCAACTACCAAAAGTCAGTCTTAACACCAACTCAAGACTTGGAATATCTTGGTATCCGTTGGCAAACGGCAATAAATTCTATGTCATTACCAATAAGGAAGAGACACATCCTAAACGAGACCTTAGACCGGTCCCTGCTAAAAAGTCACATCAGCCTCCAAGAATTACAGAGCCTATTGGGGCAGTTAAACTTTGCCAACTTTGTCGTACCCCGGGGCAGACTACATTGTCGCAAAATGCAAATATTCCTGAGGCAGTTCGACAAGAGACGACCTCGTCAAAGGCAACCGGTATCTCATGCTGTGTACCTAGAGATGACATGGTGGCGCGGAGCCACCTGTCACACATTGCCGATACACAAAAAACCTGCTACCCATTTCCTGGCGACGGATGCTTCGGATTCGGGTTGGGGTGCCCAGTTAGACGGGAAGTTACTGTCAGGTGCATGGTCAACCCACCAAAGAAGGTGGCACAGCAACAAAAAAGAGCTGTATGCAGTAATAGCAGCAATCAAAGTAAACGCAAAATCATTACAAAAGACACATGTTCTGATCCAATCAGACAATCGAACTTTGATTGCGTATATTCGGAAGGAGGGAGGAACAAAATCTCTAGCGTTACTGGCGCTAACCTTCAAACTATTACATCTAACGGACAAGTTCAAAATAACCCTATCAGCATATTATCTACCAGGAAGATACAACTTAATAGCGGACAGGTTATCACGAGGAAAACAGCCAGCGGAATGGCATCTTCTACCTCAAGCGACTGCGGAAGTCTTTCGGATGTGGGGTCGACCAAAGATAGATCTGTTCGCGACACAAGAGACAGCTGTAGTAAAAAACTACGTATCGATAGACTGCAGAGATCGGTCTGCAAACTATATAGATGCCTTCAGCAGACCATGGGAACACGAACTAGCATGGGTGTTCCCACCTCCCAGTCTGCTACCCAGAGTGCTGGCACACTTAAACAGTGCTACGGGAACGTACTTAATAGTAGCTCCAGATTGGCCTCGAGCTTTCTGGCTTCAAGATCTGAAATCCAGAGCACTAGATCACCCACACGAACTTCAGAATCTGGCGGAGACCTTGATAGATGCCACGACATCACAACCTCCTCCACAGATACAAACATTGACCCTGAAAGTTTGGAAAATTGGGGGTGGGGTGCCCAATTAAAGGGTTGGTCCACACAGGAAAAAGAACTACTGAAGAATAGCTGGCGTCAATCCACTTTATCAACTTACTTACCAGCTCTTAGAAGATGGGTGACATGGTGCTCCAACTCTCAAATAAACCCTAAATCTCCTCAACCTGCTGACGTTGCTAAGTTTTTAATATATCTGTTTATAAAACTAAATTTATCTTATAGCACGATCCTTGTACACAAATCGGCTGTTTTAACTTTCTGCGGTCCTCATGTAGAACAACAAACATTTTCTAATTTCATTATAAAACATACCCTTAAGGCTATAGGAATTGCAAAACCAAAAGCGGTTAGGCCATCATTCTCGTGGGATCCAAGAATCGTTCTAGATTGGCTCTCATCCAACCCTCTTAGGGACACACTTTTTGACTTAGCTCGTAGAACAGCCACAATATTATTGTTAGCTTCGGGACGCAGGGTTCATGATTTAACTTTACTTAAAATCTCAAATGACAGCTTTTTTGATAATGGGGAAAATATTTTTTTAATACCAAAATTCGGATCTAAAACTGATACACACTTTCATCGTCAATCAGCATGGAAGCTTTCTAAACATAGTGATGACAATATATGCCCAGTTACACTAGTTAGGTCCTTAATAGAAAAAAATAGATCAAGGAGATCCGAAGTTAAAGATCTGGACAATCTTTTTATTACTGTTTGCAATAAAACAAAAGCTGCTTCACGCACTGTAATCGGGAACTGGGTGCGCACACTTCTCAGGGATAGCGGCATTCATGCATCTCCAGGAAGCTGTAGATCAGCAGTAGCTTCCTTAGGATGGTTGAATAATCAATCGATAGATGATATTCTATCAAGGGGTAATTGGAAATCCTCCAATACTTTCTTTAATCATTACTGTCGTGAAATAGATCTTCCTAAAGAAGATCTTAACTCATTTTTCAATACATTTACTCCGTCTTAAATTATAACGATTACTGATAATATTGTTTAATTCTGATTGCTAAAGTAAAACATTGGTAATACATTCCTAGTGAAATTCGTACTGACTTATACTGTATAATTTTGATTACTTTTCATAAGGGTCTTATTATTATTTTACTGGTTAAAATAGGTAAAAAGAGTTTATATTTTTATTTTGTATCAATCAGGAATAATAAATAAATAAGTTGCTTTAACTATCTACTTCTTTATTTACAAATTAACATCTTTTTAATCATCATAGCGTTGTGTTTAATACATTTCACCAGCAGATAACAAACACGTCTTCATTAACAATGCTGTATGTTTTCCGGAGGCACATCAATATAACGGTTTTACATTAAAATAAAACCGATATTATGTGCCGAGAGGGAAAACATACAGCATTGCAGGAAGTTCTTCCTGGTGAAGACTATGACATTCAAAGTGACGGCGGTTCCCGCGTCCTCGCTGGTTGCGATACTACCGCCATCTGGTATTCATAGTTTAAACTACTTTATCCTTAGTGCAGACCGCATATTTATGGCTAAGTATACACTGCTTCTTCATTAACAATGCTGTATGTTTTCCCTCTCGGCACATAATATCGGTTTTATTTTAATGTAAAACCGTTATATTAAATTCAAATGAAATCGATGTCCCTTGTTTTAGTGGTGGATTACTGGATCTGTCAGTAGATATAGTGAAGTGCTAAATTAGCAAGTACATACTGCATTTGGTTTTATGAATCAATAAAATGCCTTTTAAATAAGTGGTGACCTTAATGTAAAGTTTGAAATGTCCAGATATTACATTGTACTCAATTTATATTATTACTATAATTAATTTAAGTATTTATAGTTAATAAGTGCTTAAAAAATATATATTAAAAAGTATAAAGGTACTGCTTATTTAATTAAAAATGTATGTCAACAGACTATATACATATATTTCAACATAATAATGTAGGTTTAAATTCAAATGTAACAATACAATAGATTTGATAATTCATTCGCATCAGTAATGGAATAAACAATTAATCTTCTGATTTGCAAATGACAAGACTTACTTACCTTGAATATTACAAGGTGAGTAGCAAAAAACACTATTTATCATTTGCCTCAATATAAGACAACATTTCATTTAATAATTATTAAAAGAGGGTTATTATTATTAGTAGTGGTACATTATTTTTCATTAATTATAATTAATGAAAAATAATGTACCACTACTAATAATAATAACCCTCTTTTGCGTCGCGCAGTCGGGTAAAAATGTGGCCATTGTGAAGGGAAGAAGTCATTCATTCCATTTGTTCCAATCCGCAGTTGAGCACCTCTCAAGTCTCAATATTCTCAATTCAATAATTATCAATGTCTCATTATTAAAGTTGGCCAGTGGTCTCTTTCAGTTGTCTTTTAGTGAGGTCATTAAATCATAGAACAACTCATTCATTTGCTATTTCACTCCATAAGCAGGCTCCAGCAAGCAACTCTTGAGAAATTGATAAGACTGCATGGCAGTTGAGTATAATTAAGGACTCGCACATTTGTGAATCTCCTGTCATCCCAAAGTATTCCTCAAATGGACCAACAGTGGAAATATAAGCAAGTGGGCAAGGTTTCTTTTAAAGCTAGAACTACCCAGGCACCCGGGTGGGCTGTGAGTACTTAGGTAATTGTCACTTTGAGAGGCTCTTATTAACATAGCATGAATAGCATAGTCCATGCAAGTATAAACTCTGCTGGTTTTAACATGTTATAATTTTTTTTCAAAATGCCTGATTATTATTAATACTTGTTTATATTATTAATCTTGGTCTAGGTGGACAGTTGCTTTATGTTATCAGAGTAGCCTCTTTGTTATTGTAGATAGATATATCAATATCGGCATAAACGAAGTAAGAAATGTCTGGCAGTGTCTCTTGGCAACAAAACTTATCAACCTTCTTAAGGTTTATCTCCATGCGTGTCCAGCAGTATCATTATGTATTGTCAAGTGGCGTTTTCACGAACATGCGCCAGCAGTACTCCATATTCAAAATTTACTAGGGTTGATTTATGCACATCAAATATTCACATTACATGAAATAATTATAGAAGTGCTCTAGTTAGATATACCCTAAGATGCAATCTTTTTATTGTAATCAGCTTAACCTAAGAAATATATACAGTTATTAAGTAGGTAGTTTCACTAAGCAGTCAAGACCATCAGCAACACATCAGGAGTGTGGCATTCAAACAGACTCCCTGGTACCCCCAAGCAAAGTTTGGTACGTTAGTCCTTTTAGCAAGCTTCCATTATATGGCCCGGCCCTACTGGATTGTATGGTTTAAAATCTGACTTTGGACAGGGACCAATTAATTTGGCTGGTCATTGGTTGTATTTTCGATAAATTGACTATAAATGCGGCGATAATTCAGCATTGGCACCTTTTGTCTTTTGTAAGGCCTTTCTTGCTGAACATACACAACTTGTTTTTAAGCCTGCTAATTTCGGGTATTCTGATGAAAGCACGGTTATTAGAAGTTACACACCGAATGCTCGAACCAATGGATCTTCAATCCAGGGAGGTAATGATCGAGCGTTTGAACTTATCCTCGAAGGTAGTCTCATTGATGTCAACTTAGTTCAATAATTCTATGTCCAAAAGAGAGTGGAGGAGGAGTTCCCAGTGGAGAATAGATACGCCTGGGGTATCTATTCTCCACTTAATGGAGTCAATACGTAGCAGTGGTGAAGGGTGACAGTTTTAAAAGGGGAAGCCGTCCCAAAAATGCCCTCAAAAATTGCTGCAATTAATGCTGCAAGACAAAAATCCATACCAACTCTTGTAATCTATATATCGTCATGTCTGAAAGAGCTCGACCTCACTGAATAACAGACCTAATTTTATCAGTTAGATTAATAGTAAATAATATAATATTACGTTGGTCTATGCAATAACCAATTCCTAAAGGGAAGCCGGTGGGAATCGGGTTGTATGGACTCTTCGCCACTGATACGTAGTGACAGGAGTCAGGAACGTAGGAAAGTAGGAACTTTCCGTGAGGTATCCATCGAATCTATTCCGTTTACTGGCCATATTGAGCCCTTTTGCATCACTCTAACGTTGACTCTCAATTTCGGATCTTTCATTGAGTCCAAAGCTCAATTGTCTGCCAAACAGCTGGCGATACTTAAAAAATTACAATTTTTTTTACAATGTGCTATAGTTCTGGTTGCTGGAGCCAGTATTCTATGATAGAAGCGGTACGCTTTCACAATAATAATATGTACTGCTAAAGAGTGGAACTCCTTACCGGAGTCTGTTTCCCGATGGACATGTCGAGGGAGGAAGAGTCTTCAATTCATGGGTGCATAGGCATCTTCTAGGCTAGCGTGCTTCATCGTGGATCGCATCGTCGACAGACGCAAGCCTAACTGGAATAAAAAAACAGTATGATCAACCAAGAATTCTTGAAATAAAGAAGAATAACTCTTTTATATCAAAGAGTCTGCAGTTCGGACTTGTGCGGACTCTGGAGTGAGCACCAAATAATATCAAGCACGACAAATCCCTCACTGTTCGCTGTCTCAAAGGCCTTATTGAAAGCGACTCATACCGCAACCAGTTTTTATTGTTGTAACTCTTGAATTTGGTGAAAATATCTTTTGGTCATATTTATCATGCATGGTAGACCATCGAACCGTGCGATTCACCAAAATGGTAACCTTTAAATGGAGATTTATAATCAATTAGTTTGTCTCTAAAATTATCTTCAAAAACTACTACCCTTCTACTCCTGTTTTATTGTTCTTCAAAAATGGTTTTAGAAAGCTCAAGTAATTATTTTTGTGTAAAAATCATCATAGTGTCATGTATGGATGCGACAAATCCAAAACGATATTGGTCGGTAGTGGCAGAGGTCAACGGTGCGCGGTTTGTTTGGGGGCCGCCCGCCGGGTGCAGTGGGCGCACAACCCGGATCTCGCGGTGCCCCGCTTCCCCTTCACTCAGCGGGCTCGTGCGTGGAGGTGTGCATGCGCTTGCGCCACATGATACGCTAGTCAATAGTCTTGCCGCGAAGCACGCCGCGCTCGCACATGCGCGTGATGCCATGCGACGCGCGCACGCATTAATACAATATTATGTACGCGATCGACAACTCCCAGGTGAGCGCGACTCTCATATCCTCCGTTAGAACACCTGTTGCACGCGGCTAGCGCATCAGGTTGATCCCGCGTCACGGATCTTGTTCCTTCGCGAGTTTCACAGTGAGCCGCGATTTTGCGTACATCGCATTGTAATGATGTTCATTCACGATCGGCCGATATAACGATCCCGGAAGTAGAGCCGGTTCGTTAACGTCATGTAGGTATGCTAATTATTGTATACAGTGCTCAAACAGACGAAATGCCTAGGATTATTTTTTGAGATATTATTTTGTGGGTGAGTGAGAATTGTTGATTGCGTTTTTGTGGACTTCCATGGTCAGTGTTTATTTCGAGAAAATGAAAATATTTTAATGATGCACATTGGAAGATCTACAGTGAACATAATTAGTGCGGTCAGCATGCCATTGCGTACATTATTATGGATGTGATAGTGGTCGATATTCATCAGACGCTTTGCAGCGTCACGTTGCAATGTTGTTGTTTTTGTTGCAATTTGTGAAAGCAATGCAGAGGTTTAATTAATGTGCATGTTTTCATCTATCGTCTGTGCGAAGTGTCGCAGGTCCGGCACTGCTCGGATATCATGGCAAACTTTCACTTCGCTCCGAGAGCACTTGTGATTTATATTCTTTCGTTATCTTCGACATCTGATCACGGATTTGAATTTAATAAGTCTGAGGATGTTTCCAAGAACTTTGATTATGCTTGATCCAACTCTAATCAGATTTATTGCCGTTGTTTTTATTGGGTCTCGTTCACGTTTGTCTGATAAATAAGAGTTACCGACACTAGCTAGGACAACGACATCTTCAGCATGTCTATCTATTTTCTTTTCTGATAACTTTCCATAGTTGCCTGATTCACGTGGAGGTTACGTTACACACTCACGGATGTTTCGCAAGTAAACACACTGAATACAAAAGACGTCACTTTCATTTTATTTTAATACAATTTCAAGTACTCAAGATTATACAAGATTATTTTGAGACATAGGAATCCCTAGGATGGTTTTATAACCATCCTAGGGATTCCTATGTCCTTCGAGCCAAATTTACGAGGTTATCCTCGTAAATTGGGCTCGAAGGACCACAAAATATTTTTTATTAAAATAAACCACAATCAGCCAAAGTAAAAATAATCGATTTAGTTGATAAAAAGAGTGGCTTGGCAACCTTCTAATGTTAGTTGAAACGTATTAGTATCCGGTATGATTATGCTCTGATGTAATGAATGTCAATAGGTAGGCAGATTGAGCGAGCGAGTGAAACGATAGGGGCCCACTTGCGGTTTCTGATGACAATACGAGCCGACTTATTGGAGTGTAAAAACGATTTCGGTCGAAATCAAATAATGTGTGTGACGTATGTATCCGAAAATCCAAATGCTAATTTGTGGTCGGTTTGGTTTTCAAGTTACACGACATTAGAAGACTTATTTAAATAACCTGTGAAATATGTGTTTAACGTTTTGTTTATGATTTATGCATTGCCTATTAACTGATTATTAATTGAAAAGCTTGTTCGTCTTTTGATATATTACAGGTTTTCTCATTTTAGAGTAGTAATGTCGAGATTATTATAATTCGAATCCTTTTTCTCAAGGAAGTTATTAACCAGATCACGGCTTTAACGTGCGTATTTTCTATTAATACCTTGATGACGTTTGAGAAAGAATGTCGCTAACTGCGGCGCACGGTCGACAAATCTACTGCAGCTATCGCATCACGCCCTTCTAAGTATCTATTCTATGTGTAGACAGCCTGACTACATTTTATTTAGATTAGTGGACCTCTAGAATGCCGTTATGGTTTGAATAATAAGCATAAAAATCTTAGAGTGAAAATAATTTGTCCTCTCAAAAAGGCCCACTGTCCAGCAAGATTCTTTTTAGACCGAAGGCAAAATATTAGAGACACTACTTAGGTAGTTCTAAAAATAGGGTATTTGACTGTAATTTATTAATCAGCAAAATTTAAGCTTTTCCAAAAATCTTAAGCAATAATGTAAAAATGAATTAAATATTTAAAAATACCTATGCTTACGGTTTAAATATTTTTGATTTATATACAGAGGTAGCACTACTGGCTTTGTTTCATCTTGAACCCACTAGTAATAATAACTTTATGTCTTGAACTAGTAATGTCATAGTAAATGGTGACAGTTTCATACATATTCCATTTTGCCCCGTAGAAATTTCAAAAATAATTATAATTCCGGCATGAAGAAACATCTTTTTGGGCCAAAAGTACTGTTGTTTTCAGTTTCATTCAAATGTTAGAACAATTTGTTCCAACTTTAATTAATTCATAGTTATTCTGCCATACGATCAGATAAAATCTACTGACGTCATAGTCCGTTTTCATCTAATCTTGTCATTATTATTATAAACACAAGTCACAACATCTAGCTACCTACGTCACGAATTAATTGCATGCCAGTGAATATCAATTAAGAACCTTATAAAAACGACTGGCTACTTATGACAAATTGTTTTGATAAACAACAGGTCTATCTATCTCTAATAATATAATATTATGTTTAGTGAGAAAAGTCCAACGTAACTTTGACTTTTGTACCTCACGTTCGTATCAACGTAACGCAGTGACGACGAGACAGTATTTTTGTTATGGCAACCGAGTGTTTGAGTGCAGTTTGTATTCTTCGCATATACGTATGTGTATGTGTTGTATAAAGTATGTCGCGTGCCCGCATCCTGTTCGTCGCTGACGCAGTGACGCCACATCGCACGAGGTGGCGTGCGCCGACGTCGCCCGAATGCTCCCACCCTATTGGTCGTTGTTATCTCTTCAACAAACCAACGATAGAATTTCTCCTCCACAAACGGAACTAATTGTACTCACTCACCCGCAGACATTACTTATCGGCGGCGAGACATGCCTTGATGTAAATTAACATATAGGTAGCTTACTGAATCGTTCGGAATGAGGCACCGTTTCCTGGAAATACGAATCACGTGTTTCAAACAGGGTCAGTCAGTCAGTATGGGGATTGTTTCAGGAATTCAAAATATAACTCTCCTCACATAAAAACGCAGTTTGTTATCTAATTAAGACTAATTAGTACACTGTGAATCTTTGTTTTGCACTTGTATACTTATAGAAATTAGTTATTCAATAGGAAGATTATACCCACGTATAGTAAACACATTTTAATGTCATCTGAATTTCTAAGATTACGCAGTACGATAACCTTTGCGAATATCCGATACAAAGACCCTCCTTCGTAGTCAATAGTTCCTTTATTTGCGTCTTCACGAGATAAAATTGTCTATTCTGACGTCAATACTATCAATGGAGTCATTCTTGGGACGTCAAAGGATAGGAAGAATTACAGAGATTAGCGAACAAAGTTCGAATTCCGATATGACGAGGTTTCGAAAACAAATAAGTCTATCTAGGCTGGTTAAGCGCATTAACAAAAGGTGCGAGCGAGGACACAGTCAGAATAGATTGACAAGTGATGTAACATACCAAAACTAAACCTGTGAGAAAATATACCCAGCAAACACAAAATGTTAAAAAGTCATAATCACAAGCAACCTGGTTACGTCATTGCTTTTGCGTTTGTTACTTCATATTTCGACGTGGTCCCGATGTGGCTGCTGCTATTCGTACTATTGAACAAAAAGCGGAAATTCTTTTAACGTTTTACGTTTGCTGAGAACTGATGCAATAAGACCTTCTAAATCAATTATATAGTTATCTACAAATCTAAGAACACTAATGAACTGAATGATTCGGTTGATTTGCACGACCTCCAATAGCTTAAGTGGGTCGCGAACATTGTTTTATTTTTCTTTTAGCAAAGGCGTTAATGATTTTCTTAATTATTAAAATAAATACTTATGATCTGGTTCTTTGCTAGGAGTATTATAGCATTTCCTTCTAGATTCTAAAAGTCGTGGAAGAAAAAACGTAAACAAATAGATCATCCAACGTAAACGACCGTGGCTAACGCGGCGGGATAATCCGATGGGTTTTTTGTTTTGTCTAAAATAGCTGCTACTAGTCACGAGGAAATAAGTGAAACTTTGCTGCAATCGAGATTATAAAGTTACTATGGTCATTTCGTGTTTTAATTGATAATTAAGTGACCTTCGTTTCTATTGAATATTAATTTTATATAGCCATCAAGTCATCTTTATCACTGCAGATTTATGTAAAAGTGAAACTGTAGTATGCATTGAACCTATGTTTATGATAGCATCTTGCAGCAAAAGATATCGATAATATCTAATAACTTGTTTGTTAAATGAGATAAACAATAATCATTATGGCTGACCCCGAATACGTAGTTACATCGGACGATCCATTGACGTACGGGCACTATCGTAGGAAGCCTTTAGGACACAATTAATTATCACAACAGACGTAATCGTTGAAAAAGGACAGTAAAATTGCGACTTATCTTTAATAAATTAATTTTACAGTCTGCGCCAGTTTCTTAACTCCGTGCAGGGTGTAAGAGACATTTTAACAAAGACTTACAATACCATCGATTATTTCAAACCATGATTCTGGATAATCAGAGAAAAAATATAGCGTCGGTGTTTTAAAAAAAAACCAATTTCGTTGGCAGTTATTACATCTAACTAAATTCTAACTCTGAGGGCTTCAGAATCATGTACAGATTAATGTAAGTTTCTTTTAACAATTCCGATTTTACTCATGCGAATTCTGCATGCCGTTTGGTCCGCTCCGAGCTCTTCACCAATCGGATCGCCATCCCATCGTAAAATCGAGATGGTTAAAAGAAACTTACACTAGGACTTCTGAATCCATGGTCATCAGTTTTCGGTTACGATGTCACTTACACCTAGTATAGTAGTATGTAGCACGAAATCAGACGCCTAGAGTGAACTGACGATTCCTCTGGCGAACCCTGGGAGGTGAGCCTTGTCAGAAACCTTACTCACTTGCTTATTTTGCCGCGCTGGAACGATAAGTAAATCAGCTAAGATGACAGTGGCGTGCATTCCATACAGACAAAAAGACACTGCCTACCATAAAAAATTAAGTAATACAAACGTTATTAAGTCCTAGGGCGAGGTGGCCAATTGCAAACATCATTTAACTTGATAATACAACACTAAAGATGTTTTGCCTACCCTGTAAGAAATGTCTGTGCACGCCACTGTAAGATGGGCCAGATAACCAGTTCTCATGTGAGAAGTCATGCTGACACAACAGAAAAATTAGTATGATACTTACAAGTAGCAAAGGTAATTGATTTAAAAAATATCCATTTTCCTGTAAAAGAACGTTCGTAACAATATAACACCGAACTTAACGCAGCATTAGAGATTTTCGAGTCTTTTAACTAATAGTGCATTTACTATGAACAACACAACTTTTACTATGGGAAAAATTATGAAATCGCGAAAAAAAATCAATATTACTCACAGCAACGAACAGCAGATTTTTTTTTGTGATCATGGTCACCTATTAAATCACAAAAAAAATCTGATGTATTTATCAACTTTTACTATGGGACAACATAATCAAAGTTGATATTAATGATGAGTACAATAACCCCTTAATTAAAGGACTATTAGTTAATTACCAATAACCCTGCATAATCAAGTAATATACAGCTTAAAAACATATCTATTCTAGAAAAGAAATTAAGATGCACCAAAACAATATTTTTCAAAACATTTCGTTTCTCGCCTCATAGCAACATGCCGTTCAATATCGTTCTCTAACAGCCAGCTGTAGCTCGGCTCGATTTTTTTAGAAAGTCGTATCCGATTCCGGCTCCACTCTGTAGGCGGGGCGCTTCCGTAGTGTGCCCAGCCCGGATGTAGGCTCCCGAGACCTACTAAACTTTATCTTACAGTCTACGTTTAGCCACCGATTTTCTAACAGGAACTTGGCCCGCACTACAAAAATGAGCGGCGTTTCTGCAATTTTCTTTTTACGTTTCATTGTTTTTTCTTCCTTACTAGTTATATCTGAATGTATGTAGTATTAAATAATGTAATGTATTACAGTACAATCGAATCAAGATTGATTTTATCGATACCTTAAACTTCTGACGAGACCAATATGAACATAATATTTTAGCATGTCATCACGTTGTGCCTACACTGTTATAAATTGATCACAATAATTTTTAATAAGTATTCAAGCTAATAAATAGTATGTTGGGAATTTATCTGCTGAATCAAAACCAAAATCTAGATTTGTATTTTAGTTTCACAGCCAACTAGGTCTCGACGCGGATCTTACGGGTATGACTAACCGCTATTTTGTAGATTATGTCTAACTGTAAGCCTGTACAGCGCTCGATATGATCGCGGTCCATTTTTAGGAGTTCTGTATTTTAGATATTTTTGTTAATTCAAGAATAATGAATTACAACCGGTACGGCCGTCAGTTGCGCACACGCTAAAGGTCAATGATCATCTGTAGATCCGCTTCGGCGCCCTCGTGACCCTGTGTTGAGCCGGTGTCGGTCGCGGTAATATCAAATTTGCTTATTGATCGATATTACTACTCACACGCATTGAAATTTTGGATTTTCGCGGCCGACGATCGATGTCAAGCAGGTTCATTGAAATTGCAAATTACATGTCTCATTCGAGGTACTATTATGATAAAATTTAGATTATTTAAAATACTTATTATAATTTTGGAATTTGTAGGAGTAGGTAGATCCGTTTTTAGCCGACTGCTCACCTTGCAAAGGTAATCTTAGAAAATTGTAAACTGCATTCAAGTCCATATGTAGTTGTATCCGGCATACATGCAAGTCACAGTCAATTGTGTGAAAGGGTAGATTATATAGGTATCTATATTAAAAGGTTTAACGTTCTGGAACGTTACTGCAAATAAATATTTTTTATGTATAGGACTTTGCAGCAACAGTTAAATCTTTTGCGCAGGACCAGCCCGAGCAAACTCGGCGTCTTAGGCAAATAAATTGAATGGCGCCCCATTAAATTATTTTTTTCCAAATTTTAAAACAATAATAAATCTAAAATTATGATAAACACGATAAACATCCTATATTCAGTACGGGTCGTCGAATTGAACTGTAGCCCCTATATTCGGGGCTGGTATCACATTCATGCCGGCCCCAAATTCTAGCGCCCTAGGCCGTCGCCTGCCTATATCAATATGGCCGGGTTGGCCCTGCTTTTTCGAAATAGACATCTTGCGAATATGACATGATAGCGTTCTGCAATATGACTATTGAACTCGAATGTAAAGAAAATAAATCATCACAATAGATATTTAAATTAAAAATAATTTGACGGTCAATTGTTTTACTTCTAATTAGCTGGTTAATAAATACATCGGTCAAACATAATATAATCCTCTCCGTAGTCGGGTAAAAAATTGGCCATCGATTGCCTGTTTTTTAGGCAAACACTAGTGTCTATATTAAAAATGTTGTTATTGTTCCAGAAATATGTTGAGTCATCGTTGGGGTGGGCGGGCGAGCGTGGCGAGGACTCCAGCTACGACTCGGAGTGCGAAGACGAAAGCGCGCACAGAGCGGCGTCTCGCACGCCCTCTGACACCCTCGCCGCGGAGTTCGCAGAATATGTCACTCTTACACCACCACAACCCAACCAGGTGAGACACCACCTCCCAAGTTCCATCGCAGTCCACTACCCGACATATTGAGCTAGAAACACTAGATTCTTAGCCGTCGGCATCCAGCACCAGCTGCTTTTAGTTCGTTGGTACTGTTAGATCCTTACCATCTCCATCAAGCCGAAACTGGTGATATTATTTATATGTTCTTGAAATCAAACATTATTTTGTAGGCAAAGATCGAGTTTGCGGTGAAGTTGGGTTACTCTGAGCGACTGGCGCGGACGGCCATCCAGAGGTTGGGTCCAGACCCGCCGCGCAACGAATTGCTGGCGGAGCTCATCAAGTTGGCCGCCAAGCAGCCGCCACGAGCTCTGTCGCCTGCGCCGCCGGCTGAGCCGGACCCGCCACCTGACCGCGCGCCACTCAGGCACATCGTTATAGATGGCAGCAATGTCGCTATGGGGTACGTAATAATCAAATTCGTATAATAACTTTAGTGTCTGACTTCAGGTGTTTTTCCTATTGGGGTAGACAGTAACCAAAGTAATTACTCGTTCGGATCCTAACATAGTACATATGGCTAGTTATAAGTTCATTTAAATATTAATCGCCTATTGCAGTCCCTTGTTGGAGTCTCCCAAAAACAAAAAAGCATATGACACTTGGGCACGTAAAATAGTGACCAGAGTCAGTTCTCGGGGGAACGGGGACATTGCTGTCCGTTACAAGCCCGTGGTGTACCACGCTAAACCATAACTGTAGTTTTGTGTGGTTATCCGGCCATCCGCCAGTCATCGGAGCTTTGTGGATGGCAAGATAAACCGCGTGCGTTTGACGTATGAAATTGTTAGATGCTACTAATTTCGTTGATCAAGTAAATATGAATGAGAATTATAGGCATTACTGACAAATAAATGCTACCGGATACTCAGGGAGATCATAAAGAAACAAACAAATATATTTCGAAAGTAGTTTAGCAGCAATCACACACAATCAACATTCCGGCTTTACCAATGACCGAATCTCGGTCAAAAAGCATGGAAGACTTCTTAAATAAGCTATTTGTTTATTGTAAACATTCATAATAATCAAAGATAAACTATTCACGTTGAACATCGTACGATACGACTGATACGTATATCAATCATCCCAGAGTTCCGGTTGATAAGTAATATTAATGAATAATCTTATCTTGATGATATGTATTAATGAGTAATATTGTTACCTAATTATATATAATGCCTATTATATAGCGGAGGTCCTTTTAAGGGGTTATAGTAGGTACTCATCATTATAATCAACTTTTACTATGGGTCCAACATTGAAATTTCGAAAAAAAAGGACACCTGTTCCATACAAATACTTTAATATTACTAGACTAAATGTATGGACCAGCAGAATTTTTCGCGATTTCAGTGTTGGTTACTTGGTTCCTTAGTAAAAGTTGGTCATAATATCATCATCATGTACTATCCCCTTAAAAGGACCTCCGCTAATAAAGTAGGATAATAAGTAAATATTGCGATTTTTGTTTACTTTGTACTTAACGGTCGCATTTTTGTTTCCAGCCACGGCAACAAGGAGGTGTTCTCGTGCCGCGGCATCGAGATCTGCGTGGACTGGTTCCGCGCGCGCGGACACCGGGAGATCACAGCCTTCGTGCCCAAGTGGCGCAAGGAGGCCTCGCGTCCCAACAACCCCATCGCCGAGCGGGACGCGCTCGAGCGGCTCGAGCGCGACAGAGTGCTCGTGTACACGCCCAGCAGGCTGCTCGGTGGTAAGCGACTCGTGTGCTACGATGACCGCTACATCCTGCGCCTGGCCGCCGAAACCGACGGCATTGTCGTGTCCAACGATAACTATCGCGATCTCGCCACTGAGAACCCCGACTTCAGGAAAGTGGTTGAGGAGCGACTGCTCATGTACTCGTTCGTTAACGACCGGTTCATGCCGCCCGATGATCCACTGGGCCGCTCGGGACCCACGCTCGACGCGTTCCTGCGTGCACCGCCCTCTCGCGCCGATCCGCCGCCCGCGTGCCCGTATGGCCGGAAGTGCACGTACGGCAACAAATGCAAGTTCCACCATCCCGAGCGCGCCGGCCGCCCGCACAAGTCTGTTGCAGAGAAGCTTTCCGAGCGTGCGGCGAAGACGCTGCGAGCGCGCGACCTGCACACCGTGAGCCTGCCGCCCGGCGGTCGTCCTGCAGACGTAAAGAAACAATTAGCGCGCGCGCAGTCGGCGGCACCGCGTCTCGCCGACGCCACGCTCGCGACACACTTCGACCGCGCGCAGGTGGCGGGCCCGTCCCAGCCGCCGCCGCCAGATGTCAATCCGCACCGTAAGCTGGCGCGTCAGCTCACGCTCAACCCGGCGTGCGACCCGCGCCTGGCGCCGCACGCGCTGGCCGCGCGCGTGGCGAGCGCACCGGGGGCGGCGGGCGCGGGGGGCGCGGCGGGTGCGCTGCCGGCGCCGCTGCGCTCGCCATGCGCGTCCGACGGCGCGCTGCAGCACTGGGACGCGCGGCGCCGCATGCACTACCACCTGGCGGGCATCTTCCCGGAGCCGCAGGTGGCGGCGGCCATGGCGGCGTACCCGGAGGAGACGGACGCACAGACCATGTGCGCAATCATCCTGGCGCGCTATCGCCCCAGCGAGGCGCGCGTGCCGCACTGAGCGGGAGCGCCGCGAGCAATATAGTTACTGCCGGTTTTTCATAAAAATCGGACCAGTAGATATCTCCAATTCTGTCGACACGATCAAGCCGGGACGGATACCAGCTTAGGTGTTGGTCGGATGGAAATGTTTATATAACACCGTGCAGCCGCTGCCGTCGCCTGTCCGACTGGCCGCGACGCTCGAATGAATTGATAAATAGGCATTTATATTTTGTACATATTCTACGGTTTCTGTCATATGCTTCTGAGAAGCATATGCTGATATTTAATAAATATTAAATAATTTCTAGAGATGTACAAATACATATTTTCATGTGTACAGTTTATACTTATTGACTTGTTGCTTGACTAGTATGGCAATGATTGCTTTCTTGTTTTCATTCCTGTAATCTTCCAGTGAATAATTTCACAATTTATATTTTGTTGCATGTAGTACATGAAACGAAGACAATTTATTATTGATATAAAAAGCTAAACATGTGATTATATAAATCATTATTGGTACCATGTATCAATTTTTTTATTAAATGTAGTTAAAATATTATAATATTTCTTACAAAAGTAAATTCGTTGTTATGATGATTTTACATTTAGAGGCATATTATCATGATTTGTTTTTTGTATGGTTAGTCGGAAATGGGGTATATAACGCCGAAAAGAAAAAAGTTGTTCATATCTGATGACCCATAGTCGCGTAATTAAAAATTACGCGACTTTAAGGAACAGCAGATGTTTTTTTTCTCCTTTTGTATACTTCTTCCGACTAGTCGTGTAGATAAAACTAAATTGCACCATGCTATGGCTACAATCGTGTAATTACTATCACTTAATGGCACGTTAAAAAGCTCTTCATGTTATTGTTTGGTTTATAAGTATGTTTAGATGTAAGCAATGGCCAGCAATAATTGACTAATTTAGTCATTATCGTAGGTATAACATTGAACCAATCTGTTGTTTGATTTTTATTAAATTGAACTGTTTAAAAACTTAAATGCAATGCATAAATTGAAAATGTAAGATACATATATCTACTCTCATGCAATACTTCATAAAGTGATTGTTGTTATATTTGTATATATTCGTTTTATGGAGTATTGCATGAAACAACTAGTATAATTAGTTTACCAAATTTTGCCTGTTTTATATGTATTAATAGAAACAACCTTTTTACCGCCACAATAAAAAGCTTTTTATTAATGATCTTATGAAGAAATAAAATATAATCATAGTGCAAGTAAGTACATAATAGTAAACAAAAGATCCCATAAAATTGTTGGCAGTGAAAAGGTAAGGTAAAATTTGGTAGTTAGTAATAAGAAGTATGGGGATAGCCCAAATATTTCTTATTAAAGTTTACATTCCCTATGGAATGTTTCACATAATAATTATGTCTATTGTGACATTATAGTGATAAATATTTTAAAAATAAAGCATCTCTCTCATTAGTAATACATAGTTTATTTCTTTTTAACCCTGTCTGGATTATTAGATATCCTCTTCAATATCATTTTCATGTAAGCTTTGCTTTTCTTTTGTTCAGGTTTATTAGAAAATTCTATGAAATCTTGTCCAATGAATTTACTTGTAGGCTTCAATATGTTTTCTTGAGATGTTGGCACAAAAACTCTACTTTTCTTATTGGTTCTATATAAAAATTTAAAAGTAGTTATGTCTGTAACTTTATTTGCTTCTGCTGTGTCCATTTTTTCTTCAACATCCACTTTTACTGCTTTGTTATTTATTGTTTTTGGTGTATTATTTACTCTTGGTTTAGTCTGACCCTTAGCTATAGCAACTATTTCATTTCTTAGATCTAATAGACAACCACATTTGACACCTAAACAACTTGTAGGAACACCAAAATTTATTGCAGTCGCTTTCCTAAGGTCAGTTAGGCAGAGGACAGGAATGTCCTTAGCTGTGCACATTTCTAATACAGGTTGCACTATAAGCCTAGGATTAACTG
Source organism: Allophyes oxyacanthae (assembly GCA_932294325.1). Lineage (NCBI taxonomy): Eukaryota > Metazoa > Arthropoda > Insecta > Lepidoptera > Noctuidae > Allophyes > Allophyes oxyacanthae. The sequence continues at coordinate 5,124,951 of OW028625.1, forward strand.
TGGCCTCAATAATGATAGCAGAGCATTCTCCATTTTGTATCGAATCTCTGCATTCTCTTGTACCAAGCAGAAGTCCATCTACTTTTCTGTAAATAGCAATAAATATGGGTGAATAATGGAACTGGCTTACTTTACAAGCGAGAAGGCTGAATTTAAATATACTGTTGTGGTATGTTGGGTAGACAAATAACTAGCAAAATAATTATTGTGCCCACACAATGACAATATGTTAAAGAAGAATTGATCTCATTTTTTGGCACAGATTGGAGAGAATAGTATTATAGCTACGAGTCAAATCCATAAATTAATAAGAAAAAGATAATGTTAGAAATGGAACCTTACTTTAACTTCGGAGGTTTGGGCCGTTGCTCCTTAGGAATTTCTTTCAGAACTTTCCAATGGGGTTTCTTGAATTCCTTTATATCGATTTTATAATTTTTAAGAATTGATTGTACTTTTTTTCCTTGATCCTCCGTTATCTCGGGCCTGTACGGTACAAGCAGTTAATTTTTGACAATAATATATGTTATTTCCATACTTATCCTCTAAGGTTATTTCATTTAATAATGTTGTTTTGCTGGTGCAGTACTTACCAAAACACATGATCAGGTCGACACAATACATTTTTTATGCTTTTCTTTATTTTACCTTTACTTATAGTATTCTTCTTCTTTGATAAAGTAGAAGCTTCCATTATACTCGCTTACATTACATTCAGAACCAGAAACTCATTTTGTAATCATGCAAAAAATCAAGTAAATATTAAAATTAAAATATGTACCTAACCTAAAAATATACCGTCAATGTGACAGTAATCAGGTATTCTGTCATTGTCAAAATACAATACGGCACCATAGAAATAGTACAGGGGGGCTAAAAAGGCCGCTTTAGGTGAATCATAATATGATTCATATTATGAATGTCAAAATATCTAATTAATTGACGACTCTTAATGTCATCCGCATAAGGTTCATATTCAGTAATCATCTTTTTGACAGCGACTAAGCAGATCATTAGATGAATTGCTCAATGTGGCCTTTTTAGGCCCCCAGGTACTATGTATTATCTCTATGTACGGCACATATACGGCATGTCAAATAATGCCGCCCGTGTTGCCCTCTCGATAACAGAGCCCGCGATATTCAAAAAGCAGAGAGGCTTCTTACGTCATTGCAAAAAGCACAATCTCAGTACTGTTTATTTTCATACATTAATCTCTACCTACTCATTATTTTACAAGTTGATGTATAAAATATCAATGACCAAAAATATCCTCTCATAAATATCAATGACGTAAGAAGCCTCTCTATAAATATACGTTCAATAAAGTGTTGAGAGACTTTTCTTAGCAAAGACTAAGTAATTTTTCGGCAATTATACCCAAAGAGTATGTAACCATAGATTATACACTATGCCCTATAACTAAGATTTTAAGGCTTACATTCAGAGACGACAGAAACGAGTCTAAGCGTGAACCATAGAGATAATACATAGTACCTATAACGTGAACTTAGACTTACGCTTCCATCTGTCAAAATTTGTTCGTAAAATTGACATATGGAAGCGTAAGTTCACGCTTAGACTGGCTTAGGCTTACATTCAGAGACGACAGAAACGAGTCTAAGCGTGAACTTACGCTTTCATCTGCCAAACTTACGAACAAACTTTGACAGATGGAAGCGTAAGTTCACGCTTAGGCTCGTTTCTGTCGTCTCTGAATGTAAGCCGACTTCAACATGACTTCAACTCACAGACTACTTATAGCTACTAGTACTAGGATGTCAACTTCATCTTTGATCTGTCAACTCACAGAAAAGAAAAACCGAAATTATCAGAAATTATGTTTTAAAATGGGTAGGTACTTTATATTATCTCTATGTTTAAAATTAATCTGTTGCAATGACCAAAGAATCCTCTATTGATCCTCTATCTGTAGGAATCATGTAGGGGGGATGAATATCTGAACCAATCTGAACATCAAGGTACAGGTGGGTACAGGTATTAGTGTTTCATTGTAATTTATAGGTAGGTACTAAAATTACACATTGCCTGGGGAAGTGAAGTACGAACCCAGTACTTACCGCCCGATCGGTAGGTACCTACCTAGCATTAGCAATTTACTTGTTACGATCACAACCTGAGCTTCTACATCTGAGCTTCCAGTGCACAGTGCCAGTGAAACAATCTATAGGTACTTACTCTCGATCACAACCCGCTTACTACCGAGACGCAGTAAGTGACCCCGGCGCGGCGGCGGGCGGCGCCAACAGAAGTTCTTGTTTATGTGCGCTAAAAGAGCTTCCCGGCTCCCGACTTCCGAGTCGATATGATATTTACCTACTTATGTAGGTACCTACGCATCGTAGGGGTCGACCCCGTTACAAACTTTGCGAACTGCCTGAACTTTCCACTATGGAAAGAGTAATTTCCCATACAAGAGCTACTGACACAACTTCACACGATAGTAGAAGTGTTCGCTATCGGTCGCTTGCTTTAATGACAGCGTTTTAACAAAATAAAACGCTTATTAAATAACTTATCATATTCGAAGCCTTGTATTATGAGAGTGGCAACCCTGCTTCTCTCTGATTGGTCGCGTACTGTATCTGTCTCTTTCTAACATGCCCCCACTCTATCCCCTCCGTTCCTCCACTCAGGCAGTCCGCTTGAATAGCGCACTCATTGAGTCACATAATAGCCACCAGGCAGGCATGAAAACTGAGGCTTCGAATATGATAAGTTATTTAATAAGCGTTTTATTTTGTTAAAACGCTGTCATTAAACAACTGTATCGTTATTCGAAGCCTTGTATTATGAGACGTGTCTGTTATCGCCTGGTGGAGGAACGCCAATGTGAGATTAACTTTTCAATTGAATTTTATTCAAAATAATAGGTAGGTGTGTATGAGGTATACCTGTGGTATACCTTACAGATTTAAATATTATATCACCTTTAAGGTTTAAGGTAAACCTACGGAATACCTAAGAATATTACTTTTAGGTAATGTGATTGAAAGCATGACATAACTGTAACTGTTTAATTGATTATTTAGTCATTTTTAACAAGTAACAATTATTCAAAGTACTTGTTCTCACATCAGCTCAATAACAATATTTATATTTATTTATTATAAGAAGGTTAATTAAGATTAATTAATTAACAAAAAATAACTGTTCTATATAACTGATCTATGTATACACATTTATTCAAGTGAATTCAATCAAAAATCATTCTTAAAAAGAATATAAAGTACAAAATACCGTAGGGTCCCTTGGTAACGACTTCTAGGTATTGTTTAATCACATGCTTGGAATAATTTAGATATTGTCGGCACTGGGACATTAAACTTAATTTCCCGCCTGTAAAACTTTGAAAATGTGTTTTGGGATCGCCAATTCCCTCTGCTGAGAATCTCATCAAGCGGGATGTTAAGCGCCCAGTTCTTGGAGGCTACTGCCGATCTCATGCTGCCGGCCGAGGCATCTACGCCGGCCTCCCTCAGAAGGGACTTGACCCAGTTGGCTATCACTGTTCGTGAGGCGGCCTTGGGGGTACCGAATACGGTCAAAAAGAGATTGGGGACTTCACACACGTCTCTCCTTAATTTTGAGTGTTTTATCAGGGATCTTATCCAAAAAATGGGATTTAACGAATCGCTTTCGGTATTATTAAAGAGTCGCCAGCCTGATTGTCTATAATCCACTTTATCTGTTTTTGAGCCATATAGTGGCCAGAAAGTGACATTTTCATCAGAAATAGAGAAATGATCCGGGTGTATGGATAAAGGGTCAGGTCATGGACCCTACGTCCTGAACATAGAAGTAATATGATGGCTGTTCTTCTAGAGCATTCAAAAAGGTTGAAATTAGAGTTGTAGTTGTTGGCCAACCAGGAAGATAATTTATCTATATCCCAAATGGGTGGTTTTAGCTGCTTAGGTGTTTGGAGTGAAATAGACTTTAGGATGCGTGTCACCAGAGGATGTTGCCCCAGGTCTATAGACTTGTCGGGATCACATAGTGTGGAAACTACCGACCTATGCAGTAAAATAGTGTTGTAGGCCAACTTATCTTTTTGAAAAAGATCAGATAAAAATCGAGCCAAGTCTGAGCCTGAAGGGCATCGAAAGGAAACTTTATTTATTTTAGCCCAAGAGTCCCATCGTCTCCATGCGGAGACATAGGATTTTCGCGTTGAATCACGCCAACTATTTTTTAGGAGCTTAATTTGATCACTTGTCCAATCTGACAAGGCTAGGTCCCATCCCCACATTTCCAGATTTCCAGGACTAGTTCGTGGACTCTTGGGGGCGGCCGGTTGGTTACTGTATCCACCAACACACTTTCGAGGTTGTTCACTGTGAACGGCGCCGCTACCGCTCGCCGTTTCAGGTCGGGGCGCCAAAACGCTTTTTTTTTTTTTTACTTGGGAGCTACTATTAGGAACATTCCTGTTGCAGAATTCAAGTGAGCAAGAACTCTCGGCATGAGAAATGGAGGGGGGAAAATCCATGCAAGCCTGTACTCCCACGTCTGTGAGAATGCATCGGTGAAATTCGCGAGCTCGTCTCTGGCATCCAGAGATGCATACAGGGGGACAACGTGCGCTCTGCGCGATGCAAAGAGGTCTATCTGTGGGCAACCCCACTTCACAAATATTCTCTCCGTCAGTTTTGGGAGAAGGTGCCACTCTGGGTAGCGAGTGCCTCGCGACAAGTGGTCGGCCTCGGCATTGTACCGCCCGGGCAGGTGGTGAAGTGAGAGATTGATTTCGTGGTATTGGAGAAGCTGGTACACCTGATATGTAAGATCCATTAGTTGCCTTGACCTCGTCCCGCCTTCTTTTCGAAGGTACGAGAGAACCGTTTTGTTGTCGGACTGTATTGCTACTGTGCTGCCTTTTAAAAGGTGCGTATTGTTTTGCAAGACTTTCAAAATGGCGAGCATTTCTTTGAGGTTGGAGTGCAGTGCTTCCTCTCGAAGGGTCCAACTGCCATTTAGCTGGGTATTGTTTAACAGGGCGCCCCACCCGGACCCGGAAGCATCGGTCGCCACGTAATGTGATACCTTCGGTAGGTGCAGTACTGATTGGGTTTGGTAATTGCTTGACCACCATGTCAGTTCTGGGTAAACGTCTTTGGGCAACGGAAATATTTTGAGAGGGTTCTCTTTGAGAAGGCTGTTGGAATGCTCCAGCAACTTTCGAAAATGGAGTCGTCCATACGGCACAATTAAGCTTGCGAAGTTTAAAGTGCCTACTAGACTTTGTAAGTCTCTTAGATTCGACTTCTCGTGCCTGAGCATTCGGGTTATCTTTTCTTTTACAGAGATCTGTTTCAAGTGCGGGAGGCCTTTCAAGTTTTGATGCGTATCCCATTTCACACCAAGGTACTGTATCTCCTTTTGGGGAGATAGGATCGACTTTTTGTAATTTATTTGCCAGCCTAGAGATTTTAACTCTTGCACTGTGTGGTTCACTTGGGCTTGCAGAGTCTTTTTGCACTGGTGCGCCAACAAAAAGTCGTCCAGGTATACAAGGATACGAATCCCATGATCTCTGAGGGTCTGCGCAACCCAGTTGGTCAGTGTTGCAAAAACTTTCGGTGCTGATGCCAAGCCGAATGGCAGGCAGGTCATCTGCAAGAGCTCGTCTTCGAAAATCAGACGTAGGAACCGTCTGTGTGCAGGGGATATGCTCAGGTGGAAATAAGCATTCGACAAATCTATTTTTGCTAACCAGTCGTTTGGCTGCAGGAAACTGGGTATTCTGTGTTGATTGATCAATTTGAACTTGCTTAACTGCACGTGCTCGTTGAGTCGGCGCAAGTTGAAAATAGGCCGGTTGGAACCATCTTCTTTCTCTATGAGAAATATGCTCGAAAGAAAACTTGGTGAAAGTTGCGCACTTTCCAGAACACCCATGTTCTTCAAGTCCCGAATTTGTAATTTCATCTCCTTTGAGTAAGGAGTTAGTATGTCCATGCTTTTGCCTGGTAAGCAACCCCACTTGTAGCGGGGGTTTGGATACAAACGGTATTCGATAGCCTTCCGATATAATTTTGAGAATCATTGGTGGGGCTGATAGCTTTCTCCATGCTGGGTAAAAGCTCTGGAGACGACCGGCCTGAAAGCACGAGTCAATATTTTCTCTTTGGCTGGTTATTTTTACGCCCTGTACCAGCGTGAGGGTGTCTTTGGGCTGTTAAATTTTGTGGCCTCGGTCCTCTGGGACGAAACGAATGGCCCTGCGCGGGCATTCTCGGATAGCCATACATCAGTGGTTGAAACTGATTGTAATATGCTGCTCCTTGCGCAGGAGGGAAAGCATGGACGTTGAATGGCACGCCATGCGCTGGCGCCATATTGTTAGTGTAATTAGGTATGGAATAGTTGTATACACCTTGCGTAGGTATTCGGGTATTTTTTGTATATTTCGGGTTGGCTTGTGCAACCGCAAACCCTTTCGAACTCGGCGTCTCAGTCTTCAAAGGCCATAAAACTTTAGCCATGCCGCCATTTTTATCTAGGGTCGTTGAAAGATCGTCAACCTTAAACAAATTTTCGCATGACGGAGGAATTTTTCGTATGTTAGCTTTCACGAATTTATCTTTAACCGACTTTAAAATCGCGTCTCTACGCTGTTGGATCATGTCAGCACGGTGGCCGCACGACATTTGTAAAAGGTCATTAGAGATTCGTAAGTAATCTCCTTCCGAAAATATTTCATTAATCTTACACTCGATACTAGGAACAGTAAGCGATTCATCGGATTTTAGGTATTTCATGAGACCTTGGAAGCCTTTTTCGAATGCTTCATGCTGTTTAAGTAGACCCTGTGTAATGGCAGCAAAGCCCTTTTCGGTGAGTGAAAGGTTCGTGAACCTGTCGTAAGGTTTGAGTTCATCGTTACATTCCAAGTCAGTAAATCCGGGGGTAGAACAATATTTTTTTCTGTGCGTCAGAGTATCTAATATCGGACCAAAATTCTGAGCCGAAATGTTGAATAGTATTAAGGCGATCTACCAATGCGGGATCTGATTTGCAAAGGGCAGGTTCTTTGAGAACCGTATTGACCGATAGTGTAAATTCAGGCGTAGACACAGACTGCGATTGTATTGACGACTGGACAGGCAGCTCCTTTTTGTTAGTATGCATTGGCAAAGGCTGCGACTGGGCAGGCACTTCTTGCTGGTACGAATTATATAAATCGTCACTAACATTTAAAGAAACATCGCTTTCAGGGTTCGATACTTCTTCGTAATTATTATGGACATAGAATTTTTGCGACAAGAAATCCTGTATGCCACTTACTTGAGCTGTAAGAGTACTTATCTGGGATTCCAAACGCTCGGCACGCTGTCGTTTCTCCCGTCTTGATGACGAGGAAGACTTGCGTTTCCTGCTGGCGCCTGGCTCCGCGCCAGGCACCAGCGCAGGTGCAGTGGACGGCATCGGCGCGGCTGCCGGCGAGCCGTCCACCGACACGTGTTCGTCGTCCACACGGGACAACGATAACGAGGAGGAATCACTCATTTTTTTTTTATAAAACACTTCCTATCACGTTATGAAAAAGACAGATTAATAATTTAAAAATTAGTTCGAACGGTAAAACCGTTAGTTTTATTTATATATTAATAATATTATTATATTAATCTATATAAATTAATTAATATTAATTTATATAAATAGATATAACATATTAATGGAAATAAATTTGATTCGAGCACACAGGTGCTATTAGCAACGGACCGCTCAGTGCGAGAATCAAGACGCCAATGAGTGCGCTATTCAAGCGGACTGCCTGAGTGGAGGAACGGAGGGGATAGAGTGGGGGCATGTTAGAAAGAGACAGATACAGTACGCGACCAATCAGAGAGAAGCAGGGTTGCCACTCTCATAATACAAGGCTTCGAATAACGATACAGTTGTTTAATTTTAGGTGTTCGGACACTGCATGAACCACCATTTTGCAATTCATTCTTTTCATTAGTCACTTACAATAACAACAACCTGCTTCTGCTGCTGCTGCTGTTGTTCACCATACGTTGTTGTTCTGCTTACAACTAGAACTAATTTTTCGGCTCTAATTAGAAAATAAAATTCTAATATTTCCAACTGTTTCGCCTCGCGAGAGACAGATATGCAGAGCTGGCAGCCAACCTTCGCTAGTCGGAGAGGCACTCTAAGAATAAGAAGTACAATTAGAAAATAAAACCTATTGTAAATAGGTACCTACATATTTTAGGTAACTATAGGTATTCTAACACATTTCCATTTACTTCCGTACCTAATTGCTCCTGCAAACAAGCAAAAGAAAGAATGGTCTATTGTTTTACAAACTTTTATGACTTTCGGCAAGACAACTGAGGGTTAGAAACAACACAAAAGATTATAAATCTCCGCTTAGAAACTTACTAGGAAGTACGTTGCAAAAAAGGATGCGTTTTTTGTTCGCTTCGGGCCGTTGGCGAAAACCATTGTTCAACTCGGAGGGCGGGGGAAGTAATAACTGCAGTAAGGGTGCGTTGTAATGAAACTTTTACCTGAGGGACCCATGCAAAGCGTTCTACAATCTAGTCATATACCACAGCTCGGAGTATTCGCATGTTTCAGGGTGATCAGTGATGGCTTCGTCCAGGCAAAGTGATAACTGTAACTGGTTGTTAGTGGAATGGCAGAGCGGGGGCCGTGATGTGATTTACGTGAGGTCTGTTGTGAGTCCGGTGCCCAAGGAACTGAAGATTGGAGATGTTTTGACGGCGAACCGGCGCGGAGAGCAAGAACAGGCTACTTTGGTTGCGCGTGCACGTGAGTAATTGCATATTTGCTACCCTTGCGCAGGTAACTCGTAATCATGCCGTGGGGTTGCTTGGTACAAAATTCGTAAGAAGATTCATTCACGATATTTATTTTGGAGAAATTTAAGCAGAATTCTAGGAACTAGATACCAACTGGAGAATATAATAAACTGATAAAGTGCCATAAGGCATTGTGATATTTACGTACCTAGGTACAGCTAATTCGTAGTTCAGTAGGTACCTAGCCTACCTAGTTGAACAGTTCCTAATGATATGATGCTAGATTAGGATAATTTTCTCTTATGATATAATAGATATAGTAAATAATAGGATTTACTGACTAGTCTACAACTATTCTTCTAAGCAAAATAATTACTCACTTACATACTACTTATACGACTACTACATATCTACTTTCATGTAATTTTAAGTGTAAGTATTTATACCTACTTAAAATTACATAAAGTATCCATCTATCAGAAACGTTAGCAGTGATTTTCACAAAGCATAAATTGCCACGTGTTATTATAACGTGGATACTAACATAGCCGACTTCCTTGCATTCTGAATTTCAACTTTATTTGAAGGCAATAAAGACTATTTTAATGCTATACACAAGCACCTACCTATTCTACCGTGAAGGCGCAATAGTGTTCTAAGAGGTCTTAGGTTCGATTTAAAGATATGATTTCTAATTTTAATATAATCTGTAACTATAGGTAACATTGGGGATGGTTGTTTGGTACGAGCAATTCTTTATTATTTTTGTAAAAAAACTCATTAAAAAATTACTTACCTACTTGTTTCGGTCGATTCGACCGTTGCACGAATTCATTTGTTTAGTAAGCAGCATAAAATCTTACTTCTTCATGGTACAGGAGAGCGCGACACGCTAGACTCCATTAACAAAAAGGATGAGGTGGCAGGTCCTAGCGTAAAGAATGAGGAAGAACCTGAGGACTTCTCCTCAAGTGCGTCGTCTTGGGTTCCCAGCGACGACGGGGCTCAGTCTGGAGATTCTACTGAGGTACCTTATTCATAATACAAGGCAGTACTTAATGCACTCTTTCTAGTTCATATTTTTTATCAATTCATATTGCGAATGGTACCAATAGTACAGATTAAGTAAATAATACCTAGTTAATTCTCCAAGCGGCGAGACGCCTGTGGCTAGAACAATACGAACGTCTAGTTTCGACACTGAATTACGTAACCGATAGTTTCATCAATTTTGAAGGTAGATACACAAATTAAAATATAAAAATGACGTTTTATTGCAGGTAACTAACAAAAAAGTCAAATTGGATCTGTCCAAACGCCAATACATCAACAGAAGATCCAGTAAAAAGATCATGACTCCTTCGCACAGAGCCACCCCAGTTATACCCAAACAGATGCAGCAAGCTAAAATGAATCACCGCAAGCGAACACACAACGACAACTCCAAGAATAAATCTATCAACAAATCTTTACCAGATTCAACTAGAAGGAATACACTCCAAAATGGTGCAGGTCTCCAGAATGTGACAATTGATGTGCGTGAACTAATGAATATGAAGAATAGTTTTAGAATGTTGTTCAAAATGCTTGAAGATCTAAAGCGACCAGCATCTGGTATGATGAATCAAAATTTTAACGAAATTATTAAAACTGAGTTAAAAGCCCATGATACGACTCATACTCCTTATAACCAGTCGATGGATGAAGATAAGGAAGAAGAAATCAGCGAGAATGAAGAATTCAATCGCTCAGATGACACTGTTCTAATTACTAATAAGTTTAGTAATGTTGAAGTGAAAACTGCGCAGAGTAAAGGGAAAGACGATGAATGGGTATGTTTTTTTAAATTTTTGGCTGTAATTGTTTTATAACATGGGTAGTTCATACCGTTAGCTTGTGACAAAAGGCGTAGGTATCTAACGATATCGTAAAACAGCTGCATGACACTGCTGGCTTTAAATTAAGAAAAGTTTTAAGGGATCAAATTATTAGTTCATTATTTTATAACAGTAGATATTTTTGTTACTCGTATATCAAGATGGCAAACAATCATACAGCCCTCTTGATGGTAACCTCTACCGTAACCTATAGATGCTTGCAATACCAGGGGAATCACTCGCGCGTTGCCAACCCTATTCAGTCCGTTTTCAAGATCCCGATGCTGCAAAGCTATTCTGTAAGAACATCTCGGCCTCGATTCGAATGTCACTCTTACTGTCGGTTCATATTTGACGAATTGACATAATGTTAAGCTAACTTAATAACAAAGCTTAGGTATTCACTATGAATGGCTCCTGTAAAGTTACACGTTTATGTTCGTCAAATTAAATACCAACCGACAATAATAGTGAGATTTTAATCGAAATCGAGATGTTCTTATAGAAATTCAGTACTCTCTTGGAAAAACTTGGTGGAGGGCTGATTTCACAATTTGAGCGTATGAGGGAGAAAACTCATCTGAAATCGCACGGTGTGGATACCAGTGGATACCTACCAGTGTGGCCTAGAGCCAGGTATGCGGATATTGTAGTTGTTTAGACAAATTTTCGACGAAAATGGAATAGACCAATACCGAGGAACGTTATTGTGTATAGAATAGGCACGACCTATTAGAAATAAATACTTATATCGATGTTGGTTTTCAGGTGCCGATTGGAAGTGGGAAGACTTTGATACATAGAGACCAATTCAAAAGGGTAAATTGGAAATCTTACACTATTGCTACGCGGACGCTACTCCTTGCTGTGTTTCCGAGAAGGTAAAGTTAATGATTAAATTATTCACTTTTCATGCGTCTTTATAACTAATAGAGTGATTATGGTTAATGAGTGGGTCAACGATTGCTTTCTGCGCTAAGGGTTCGATCCCGGCACTTGACTAATATTTGTATGACCTCTTATCCTGCAGATATTTCGATGCCTCCCACGTAAGTTGTTGTATCTCCAAAAATGCAATTTTACAGGAGAGCATTTTGAATATACAAATGCGAATAAAAGCTCCATTATTTATTTTATCATTCAACATTAGGTATACATCTCATAAAGCCTTGAAAAACACATATTTTTATAATTTCTTTAATTGAAATAAATTAAATACATAATAATAGACATTTTTATTTAAAAAACATAAAATCGGAATTTTGTGGCTTACAGTTACAACAACTTACGTGGGAGGTATCGATTTGTTCCAGTTCTGAGGTTTTGTATGTGAAATTGTGAATACAGCTTGACTATTTTGTAAAGCAACTTGCATCTCGATTCGAATCTCACTGTTTTTGGCGGCTGATATTTGACGAATTGACATAGGATAACTTAATAACGCAGGTGTGAACATCCTAGTCTTGTTCACAGCTATTAAACTCTATACAGGACTAGGAGTCGTGTATACAATACATAGAATCCCTTTATCTAAAACTAAAATACCCAACCAACTCTCTTTAACTAAAATTAAATTTAATTGAAATTGAAACACATTGGGCAACAAAATATGAGCTACTTGAGATTCGCATGGAGAGATATATAAGTATTTTTTTAAATACCTATTGCGTCTGCTCATCCCACGTAAATTTCGCGCACCTGCTGAACTAAATATCTGACGTGTTTTAGCTATGAAGTGCTATCGTCACCTTAATTTTTCAGGATACTAGCAACTCATTCATTGACTGGGAAGAGATCACCAGCCTTTCAAGACAAGCCAGCCAAAATGTGCTTAGACCCGAAGATAATATCTGACGTCATCATCGAAATTATGGACAGGTTCAATGTGAGGGAAAATCTGGTCAGGTGAGTGGTTATTTTGACATTTACCTAATTATGTAGCAGAGAAAGGTTCATAGATACTTGTAAACTGCCTTTACCAAAATAAATGAATATGAATATGAATATGGATGTGTAGGCAAAATGGTCATTCTTAGGGTCCATCTAGTATGCGTAGATTGTGTCTAAGAATTAAAGAAAGCGGAAGATTTCAATGGTACACAGCGTGAAGAATGTTTTCTGCAATTTATAATGTATTTGGTGCAAATTAATTTATATTCAAACTGGGACGTTCGTGTCATTTTTATTTCAAAATAAAACACAGTTAGGTTGCAAAAGAACCATTTTGTGGAAAACATTTCGCAATTTTTTTTGGGGTTACTGGAACCTTGCCAGTCATAAGTATAAATTCGGTATCGCATGAGCAATGAAACGGACTTTTGTGGTTACAGCTTAGGAGTCTAATAAAATTCACTTTGAATTGCGTAAAGTCGTAAACTCATAATGGTCATGGATTGGATATCCAATAGGTCTATGTGACTAATCTATATTACGTGAAGAGAAAACTTAGTACCCCTTTTTAGGCATATTGCGCGCACGGAGAAGTGTGAGATTTGGCATAGTTAAAGTTTATATGGAGAAGGAGTGCAGAAAGCAATAATTACGGTCGATTTTTTTTTTTTTATAATATAATATGATACTATTAATCTTATATTGCAGGAGCATCATCACAACTAAATGCGCAGACGAGTGCAAAATGTGGAAAACCAGAGCGAATAAGAAGAAACTTCCAAAGAACCAAGAGAATGTACCACCTCCTTCAAATAATAACTTAGATAACCAAAAAGTTATGTAGGTGGGATAGTTGTAAGGAAATGATTATGACCAATGATTAATGCTGTGAATTATTTATAGTGAAGAAGAGAACGTCAGAACTGTTTTACTGTTAAACTGTTTCTAGCTTACTTTTTTTCTGTTTCCACAATCTCAAGTTGTATTTTTGACGCCTTGGACCGATTACAGTGTGCTAATATTTTTAGTTGTTGAGTTTTGGGAGCGCGCGTTGCGTGAATTTTATGGACACTTGGTTCGATTCGAATCACGCGCACTCCTGAATGTCAACTAATAGTTATACCAAAAGTAGTTAATATACCAACTCTCAATCAGAATAGTTATAATAAATTAAGGTTTAGATTAAGGTACTTATAAAATGTAAAATTAATTATAATAAACGTAATAAAAATATTTATTTTCGTTTGTTAATTTCACATCCATTTTGACTATTCGTAAATTAAAAATAATGAAGATGATCTTCTTGACTAGAACTTCATAGTTTTCTTATAAAATATGCAGATTTTACATACAAATCAAAGATCCGGTATAGGTATATTTTAGTCATGCGTATTTTTTCACCATTCAATTTCAGTGGCAGTTTTGAGGTGCTATTTGAAGCAATAAGATTAAAAATATACCAAACAAATGCATTAAAACCATACCTAAGTATATTTCCAACTTGTTAGAAACTACCTATAAAAGATTGCCACAGTCAAGACTAGGTAGAAAGTCAGATTAATCTTACTAAATCAAGTTTTCTCTACTAAATGCCGCAGACTTAACACAGTATAACATTGACGTAAGACAATGTGGTCTATTCGACATCTTGTTCAAAGTAGATATGTGAATTTCATCGCTATCTTGTGGTGGATAGTCTGTCTAACTACACTGTCGACCATGGGCGACATAAATAACCAGTAAAATGTATGAGAAGCAGGAAAGGCCCTGCCCCTCCCGACCCCGTACGCCCATACTCTACACCAGGGATAGCAAACCAATGGCACGCGACAAGAAATAGTGGGCACGGGGTTAATTGAGAACCCTAAAGAATTATAATTTTAATATTTTATCTCAGTACTTTAAAATTGTTCGTTGGCATGTTACGGGTAGGTACAGAAAAGACATGTTTGAAAACATTTGCACGTAGATGAAGAAAGGTTCGCCATCCCTGCTCTAGACAAAGGTCTATGCAATCCCTTAATGTCCTTGTTGGAAAATACCAAGAGGCGACAGCACGAGGTCTGTATTGGTGCTCGCTATGATCGCTCTCATCAACATCATATCGTCCGGCGTGTACTGCCAGCCGCTCAGCTGACCGAGGCTCTGCAGTTTGGGGCAACATTCCATCAGTAAGTCCACTGTGCTTTGGGTAAGGCGAGGCGCGTTGGGGAACCAAATGCCTTCTAGATTCTCGAACTTGTATCGGCGGAGCATGCTGGAAAGGGAAAAAGAGTCGTGAAAGAATTTGCTCATTGACGGAGATTAACAAAACCGAGCTCTATAGGATTATCTAGTCACGTCAGATATTATTGTTAGCTTTAAAAAAACTTGTATGTTCAAAAACGCGACAAATGATAAGGCGAACACAGAAGTTGGATAGACGAGGTAACTGTCACTAGGTAGGTAAATAGGTATAGATAGGTACGCAGCATCACCGGGAACTCGATACTTATAGAAGAAGAAACTAGTCTTTTGGTAGGCAGGAAGCAAGTTCCTTTCAAGAAAGCCGACTATGATAGTGCCTTAGTCTTGAAAAAGTTGGGGTAGTTTTTCATAGTTCATCTTCTGTGAAGAATGTAATGTATGAAATTAATGAATCTCAGACGTAAAAGAATATCATGATCAAATCGGATCTCTTTTGTTTTCCCAATAAGTATCTATCGCTTTCCATACTGTCGACGTAGCTGTCTTTAGTAAAGATTAATAATCGCAATACTATAGCTAATACAGATGATGGAATTGAGCTTTAAAAAATAAACTATTCTTTACTCCTTTTCTCTTACTCCTAAGATAATACCCGTAGACGGTTACTCTGTCTACGATAGTACCTAAATTACCAATGTGACAATATCAAGACAATACACTTACCGTGACATATCATTGTCATCTAGCTTGATTTCATCGCCGATAATCAACTTCTTGAGCTTAGGACTACCAGTCATCAGGTACTTGAGGCACGACGTCGACAAGTTACCGTGAATTATTTCAATATGCTCCAACTTATTGAACGGTATTTCTTCCTCGTGTGTCGCCGTCTGAATCTGGTAGAATTCTAAGCTTTCCAAGTTCCTGCACGTTTCCGCTAACCTGGTGAAGTTGAACGACCCAGAAGATCCGGAAAGCATCAGAGTTCCTATCCTGTGTCCAACCTTGTCTAACAACTGATGCAGTTCGTGGCACTGGAATTTGTTTAACTTAATTTTGTTGACGTTGTTCAGTTCTTTGATTTGCTGCATCACACCCTGATCCGGTTCCTCCAAGTAAATAGTCTCTATCATAGGACACAGCGCGATAATAGCCTTCATCGTCCTCAAATTTGTTTGCACATCATGCATGTACTGTAGTTTTGTTTTGAAATCAGGATCTGTTCTGTATATTGAGTAAACGGCTTTACCAACAAACGAGTAACTGCCAAGATTAGTGAGGTTTGGCAGCCGCCGTATTAATAATGCGACGTCTGTGTGATCAATGTTCTCTTCGCCGTACATTCCTATGTTTACGACGGTCAGACTCTGAGTTAATTGTGGGTTCCCCGTCAACATCGCGTCTATTCCAATCTCTGTAATGTCCGTTTCACCAGAAATGTCCAGCAATTTCAACACTTTATTATATTTACCGATATATTTGAGCACTTCATCATTAGCTATGTAGGGAATATTCAGGCACGTTAAATTGGGCAGGTTTTTTAGTAGCTGGTACAGTATTGTTAGCTGGTCGTCCTTGACCCACACACCTTTCAGATTGAGAGCAGTCAAATGGTGGCCTTGCTCCATAATGAGCTCAAGGACTTTCCTATAATAGGGAAGAGGGAAAATCCCTGTCGCTAAACTCTTGACGTTTTCTTTGAGCAGCAATCGCATTGTGTAGTATCTAACAGACGGCTCCAAGTATTCTGAACTGAGTATTAAGTTAACGAGATCTTGGAATATATCGCTGGTTGCACCCAGGCTTTCGTAATAAGAGGAGACCATTACGAACTCTAGCGCGGCATCTTCTTCAGAGGAAACTCGAGACAGGGCGTGGATCAACTGTCTCGCCACCAACGATAGTGTGATCTCTTGCAGAGGCGGCACTGGCAATTTGGGCGACATTTTAACACAAAACTATAAACTTTCAACTAATATACAATATCACTTTCACTATAATAACTCCACGAAGGCGCACTAATTGAGCATCGCAGTATCAGTGCTGCGACTTTCAGTTTTGGGAAGAGAAAGAAGTAAAAAATGGTGTAGCTATTTAGCTCACGCATGCGCACCGCGCGTCTGGCAGTGCGCCAGCGCTCGTTTATAATTCAAACTCACACAACTCGCGCCGTATTTTTAGAACTTTTATAAAAGGTGTTTACCGCTAGTGGGGTATGCAATTGTTATTATAAACTGATTTCATATACAAAAATTTAGATCTTTGAGATATAACGCGCGCGAGTAATTAATGATAGATTTTTATGTTTGACTTTTACTAATGATAGTGAACAAAATTTATGGATGTAAATAAAGAAGCGGAAGTAGTTGGAAAATATAAACAGAGTTTTTTGCTGTTAATATTGTTGTTCTTTGGCATGTGACCTTAATATTTTATCTCATAATTATTTTAAACAGTCTCGGGACTTATATGTCATAATGTAATTAATGTAATACGACATGTGTGCGGCATTATGCGTTTTATTTAGACACCATTTATTAACCGCCGACAAAAAAGAGGGGTGTTATAAATTTGTAGTGTGTATCTGTGTATTTGTTTGTGGGAACGTAGCTCCAAAACGGATGAACCTATTTCAATGCAGTTTTTTAATTGAAAGCTAGTTTAATAGGGTATAATTTTAGCTATGTTTCATGAAAATCTGTTCAGCAGTTCAAAAGCTTTTTTTCTAGTTGGAGTAGGGGTTCTTGACAGTTATGTTATATTGCTTTGTATTAAATATAAATACAAAGCGGCTATAAAATATCTATCTATTATTATGAATTAACTAAGACATACATTACAGAATATTATAAATCAGATTTAGTTTGAAATTCGATATCAAATGTTCATTAAAAGTAAGTTAAGTTGGGTATAAATAATAAATATATTATAATTATTTAAATAAATTTATTCTACATAAGTATATCAGAATTACAACAGTGATAATTATAATCAATCTGAGAATTACTTATTATAACTCTAACAAGTTACAAGTGACTTTTGATGGCGAAGGTGGTCTCAATGAATGCAATTATAATAATTAATTAGTAAGTGATACTAGCTCTCCTTAGCTTATCACATCACAATCATAAGTATATCGGTTATAGGCCAACCGTCAGATGGTTGATGTCGGAAGTTGAGGTAGTAGCGCGATGCGGGGGGAGGTGTGACACACGCCTACTATTGGCTAAGCTAAGCTTTATGCTGCGTATCATGAGCCCGTGAGTGACATCTCGCGTCACCCCCCTCCCGCACCGCGCAACTTCTTCATAAGCTCAGGCATCGACTGTCTGAGTTAAGTGATAGGCCTATAGTCGGAAAGGGCCTACCTTTTTAGTCCCGATCCGTATAAGGAATTATAATTGTACTCATCATTATAAACAAAGTTTTCTATAGAATCAACCCTAGAATCGCGAAACAAAAGCAGCTGTTCCATACAAATAATTAATATTACTCGACTAAATATATAGAACAGCTGATTTTATTTTCGCGATTTTGGTAGCATAGTATAAGTTGTTAATAATGATGATTACAATAACTCTCTTTTGGCTTTATGTACCCTTTCCGGATAACCGTGTACAATATGAAAAAGTGAAGTGTAAATACGTACTCAATAGAGTTCATTGCCTTTGGTATCTATTGGCCGATGTTTGATATACATATAGTCCCCGCATCGCATGAATCATGATACAAATAGTAAATTAAAACAAATGGAAATGTCAAACAGTCGCTGATTTTAAAATCAGAACGCTCTAAATATCATATAGCAACGCCTTCATCCCGCTGTGGAGACAATGATTTGTCCTGCGGGTCTACCGCGTAACTAACATTGTAATGAACATCGACACTGGTATTAAACTTCAATACGATCGTGAGAGCCTAAACTTTCTCCATAAATCTAATCACGTATAGTTAGTTACTCTGTGATTAAGGCTCAATCCGAATGAACAAAATGAAATAATGTATAAACCGACTAAATAAAATTGCTTACGTCCTTCGTGTTATGTTATGTGAACTGTGTTTTTTATTTTAGTTGGGTTATGCGTATGTAAAAATTTGTCTAACGTTAATTTTGCAAAACAAAATGTCAAAAAAATGAGTATTTTGTCTGGGCCTTCAATTCTTCAATGTACCTTTTCTTGGCATTGGCACCAACTTCTGAAGCTGTTATTAAAATTATTTTATACTGTTTACTTGTCTGAACCTGGTCTTTACTTTTTTTAAAGTATTTTTTTTGGATAATGATCAATGCGAGGACTATGTGGTATGGTCCTACCATGTGTTGTAATAGTATCTACTATAAATACAATTTCCTATATTATGCTTAACTTGAAGTAAAGGTACACATAGTTCAATCTATGTCTGCGTACCTACCGCATTCGTGACTTGTAAGAAATATCTATACAAATAAAAAAAATCGAAGTGTGTTTGTTATGTCAAAATAACAGCTTTATACTAAATGCTGATGAAAGTATATACGGTAATAACAACAAACAAAAAACAATTTAAAAAAAAACTTGTCTATCTGTCTGTTTGTTCCAGCTAATCTCCGAATCGGCTGCACCGATTTTGACGGGTCTTTCACTGGCAGATAGCTGATGTTATAAGGAGTAACTTAGGCTTGTAATTTTAATTTAAAGAAAAAAATAAAACTATAATTTAATAGTCAAATTCCACGCGGAAATGTCGCGCGCACAGCTAGTGTCTATAAAGCGTCACATCACACTGGCGGCACATGACGCGAAGGGAAGAGCTGATGATTTAAAAACAGCCCTTTATGGCCTGTATTAATATAAAAGTTCATTTTAAAAACCTATTTCTGTCTTAAATCTCTTTTATTTTGTCGGGCTCAAACCATTCAAATATGTACCTTAATAAATAGATAGTTAAATCCATATTCGATTGCATCCCAGAAATTGAGCGTCGCGTCTCGACGCACCCTCAGAATGAGCAGTACAGCTATTCTGTAAGAACATCTCGGATCTCGATTCGAATCTCAATGTTACTGTCGGTTAATACTTGACGAATTGACATACGACAACTTAATAACGCTGTGAACATGCTCTAGTCATGTTCACAGGTCCTGTTATTACAGTGCCACAAACTTATCTGACCCGGTCGTGGCGTCGCTGCCGTCGCTTTTACCAATGTCATCTCCCTACAAAAATGACATATTAAAGTCAATTTTGTTCTATAGCGACGTTAGTTCCAATTTTGGTCACCGGGCCAGATAAGTTTGTGGCACTATAAGTTACACGTTTATTTGCGTATGTCTATTCGTCAAATATCACACGACAATAAAGCCAAGCTTCCACTGCCAGCCGAGCGGGCTCCATACGGACTCCGTTTGACTCGCAACGGTAAACTTCATAGAAGTGCTTCCACCAACAGAGTAGCGGAGAGGACTGAACGAGTAAAAATAGTTAATAACGAATTCTTTCTTAGTTTCTCTTTTGCAATGGAAGGCAATTGTCAAAACTTTCTTAATGGAAGGTAAAACCTATTTTAGGTATTTGGCGTCCGTTCCATCCACGGCTATTACTTGCTCATTACCCTTTCACAGTGGAAGCGAGAGTGAGATTCGAATCGGGATGCGAGATGTTCTTACAGAATAGCTATGCTGATTAAACTTAACTTACACAATAATACTTAAGTTTATATTCACGTAGGTACTGGTAGGTTCTTAGAAACTAACAATAGAATCTGTTCGGTGCTGAAGCACCAGTTAATGATGTCTTTGGACACCCTACACCAGTACTCGCCGTGGTGCGGCTCTGCGGCCTTGCAGCGAGTTTTGACGTCTTCTTGTTGTTGTTCGTTACCGTGGAGTAATTCGAATTTATAGAAGAACGCCCAGGCGTCGCCTAAGTCCGGGTCGATTTTTACCTGTAAGGTTTTTTGGGTTGAAAAATATGTGATAAGGGCTGATTTCTCAATCACCAGGTAATGTTTTATCCAACGAATAAATTTGACATTTGACAGATTTTCTATAGGAAAGCTGTTAAAAATTTAAATTTAATCCCTCGGATAAAGTTGAAAAATCAGGCCTTAGTTACCGATTTGAAAGTGTAGTTAATATGCATGTAGCCTTACGAAGGTTTAAGTCGATGCAGTGGTAAACAATTAATCTCAAATCGGCTGTACAAAAAGATGGACACAAGATTTTTTCAAAATGGCGACTTGTAATGCCACAAACATTTAAAAGTTTATTTACTTACCGTTCTGTTGAACCACTCTCGACATTTGTTGAGTTTCCTCTCAGTCCAAAACAGTTGTGACACCGCTAGTAGTACGTACGCGTCGTGCTCGCATTTCTTCAACGCGTCCACCTGCATAAAGGGAAGAATATATTGGTGGTAAAACTATGAAGGATACTTAGTTGGTTGCTATGCGAGGGATAAAGGTTCTAAATAAACGGTAATATTACCAGCACTCCTATTTGACACGTGAAAAGACATCAAGGAAATAACACGCTATCTGCGTATTTTCTGAAACTTATTTTTCTTATCGCCATCGCGTTACTTAGACTAGAATATAGTCTTCTTAGAATATAATCTTAATTTCCTATAAACCAGATTCAGGTACTTGTAAAATGCGCGGTTCCAAATAGTAGGTTATATGGAGAGGAACCAAGTATCAATAGTAGGTCCTATAGCAAGAAACTCCTCTTTGCAAATTGCCTAGCGAATTAGGGAATTTATCTATGGATTGCTTTGATTGAGACATAAAAGTGATTATTTGAAACCATAGTCAAGATTAAAGTTTTTAAATCAAGACAAAAACTTACACTCTTAGTTTTCCGCTGCGGCCGTGACTCCATGAATATGGCTTCTGCCCACAAACGCCCAGCGCTGGGACACTCCTGCAATGCCTTGGCCATCACCGCATTGGCTATCTCAACACTGCCATTCCGCCTTTCTAGTCGCACGCTTTCTAACCTGTATTAAATATTATTAGCTCTTTAAGTTCTATAGTCTTGATGTCGTCCTTGAAATAACAAAACTTTACATCGAATTTTTCAGTAACACTTGTTCAATTATTGTCGACCGACATAAACAATCGTCAAATCGAATAAAATTACTTAAGCTTTGGTTTCGTTACATTACAAATCTGTTAGCACCTTCTTTCTTTTTGCATTTCTTTATTAATTATATAATTGTATAGTAAATTACTAATTCTTACCATAATTCTGCATTTTTAGGATTTCTTAGTCTGGCTTTCTCCAATACTGATCTAGCTTTGGTGACATTCTTCAGTTTTTCTTCTAGCCTCGACAATAATATCCACATAGGTACACTTGTTGCACATTTCTTGAGCTAAAATCATCAAACTTATAAGATTCAAGCAAAAAGAGGTACTAATCAGAGTGTACCAAGTACAGTCCAATTTTTCTTAGGTATTTAATTAATTTAAATAAACTTGTGGTGTCTTTTTACTTAGAAGGGCATAAAATCAACGGAAGATACCTCAAATGCAATTAGGTAAAAAACGTTAAAAAAATACTTGATAGCGTTTAATATAATTATGTACCTTCTGCTTATTTATAAACGATATTTTTATAAAAATGAATATTTACATAATAAGACGCTAAGAAAAAATGGACTAAAACAACTGTATATAATAATTTAAAAGTCACAGATTCGTTAACAAATGGAATGATAATGTGCCAGTGCAAGCCATGAAAGATACATTGCGATATGACTGCGATATTTACCAATCCAACGCCGTCGCGTCGTTCAAACGGACGTTTATTTTCAACCACGGAATTGAAAATTTTATAGTGGGATCTGTTGGAGAACTGTCGCCTTAGAGCACGTCAATACCTTGATACACAATAGAAATAGAGCATATACGAAAACGATGCTTACCCCTTGGGAGTACGTATTGCGCGCCTCCTCATCCTTGCCCATCTGTTCTTCAATCTGTCCTTTCATCATGTGCAGCTTGGCGTAGTCGGTGAACACCTTGATCGCTTCGTCCAGTAATTTTAACGCTACATCCAGGTTGTTTAGGGCCCATTCTAGTTTGGCTGACTTTATCATCACCTATGAAGAGATGGTAATGATTGATGGGCATAAAAATCTTAAGCGATTGGGACTTTGCAGTATTAAAAAAAACAATGTTTTACTAACTTAACGGTTAACTTGCTAAAATGATTCTTAGACCTAAATAGGTCTAAGAATCATTTTAGCAAGTTAACCGCCAAATACTGAAACACATCTCAATTTTAAAACGCTCTTAAAAGTAATTCTGTAGCTACTGTCTACCTTAAAATGACAGCGACAGCATGAGAGTTAACGGAAACTTAACTTGAGATGCCTTTAAGTATTCGGAAATAAGAGTTAGGTTAGAGGTAAGAATAGAATACACGGTTAATCGGAAAAGGTACACAGGATGGCGCCAAATTTTGGTGCATTAAAGGGTGCTTAAGCTTTCTTTTATAGTTAGTGGGCTAGTCTAAGAAAAATTTAGGTGAATTTTGAAGATATTAAAAATCCAGATATTAGGTTTTTGAAAAAAGGTACAGTCAGCGAGAAATAAGCATTTCTACTCTAATTCCCAAAAGGAATGTTTAGAGGTATAGCAAAAATAAAATGTTGATGTATTATAAAAACTAAAAAAAGGCCCAAAGATAATAAAAAAAAAAAACAGTAATAGAGATAACTTCCCTAATATTTTGCTTACCCTTGGCGTAGGAGCAGAAGCGCGCGCTTTAGAAAGCAACCTTCTCGCTCTGTCGTACTCTTTGTTTTCGCTCTCCAGCTTGACGGCCGCCAACCAGATCTCCTCAGAATTCGGGTTGGCTTGGAAAGCGAGAGACAGGATACCTCGCGCCGCTGGTACGTCACCTGTGGACGGAAGAAGGAAATAGTGTTACAGGGTAACTGCAATGCGTTATAAATAAAACGAGGGTGCACTTTCTCTAAGAGCTGTGAGTGACAGATGCACTGCAAGACTATACAAGAAATAAAATAAAGTCTATATCATTCAGGGATAGTATAACTATCTGTTAATGAAAGAATTTTTAGAATCGGTTCAGCAGTTCCAAAGATTACCACTACATACAAACGCTAAGGGGAAGATAATCGCCGGTCAGTTCATGATCAATATCCCCAACATTTCCAAATCGGAGTTGAACAGAACATGTAGCTTAAGCAATATACGCCTTTAAACAAATTTCACCTCTTTATACTATTAGTATAGGAATTTAAATAGATAAGGTATTATGACAAACCTGCCAGCCATTTGGACTTTGCTCCCATCAGCCACAGCACCTCAGACTTGGGACAATGCGCCACAGCTCTTTGTAGCAATGCTTCCAAACTAGCGCGCGTGCCATGTTGTTTCTCTAAGTAAGCTGCACGCAGCCATATTGATTTCTTTGATGGGAACACTGAAAGTGCATATCCGTAGACGGCACGTGCGCATTCGTAGGCGCTTTCGGTTGCGCACTGTAAAGAAAATATAATTTCAAAGTGATGAAGTGGCTGTTTTTCGGACAAACCATGAAATAAACAAATTGATTTAACATTAAATAAAATCAACCAATACTTACAGCTTCGGCATCTTCCATCCATGTGTGTTTTTGGTCTTCTGGTTCAATGCCGTGACCGATCACCGCACGAATAATGGCCTGATGAAATAAAACAACATAAAATATATTATCCTTATCCAGCGAGTCCCACGAGATTGAGAATATATGAAACGGCACACAAGCACTGTAAACCGAGAGATCGGGTGTTTGAACCCAATTCATTTGATGGGTAATTATTTATATTTAAAAATACCAATTAAAATTCCGTACACTTTAGCTGTAAAAAAGCACTATTCGGAAATCAAACTCAAGTTGTTATAAGGGCTTACCTGACAAGTATGCACTGCGCCTGACTTTTCAGCTTCCATGGCTTCTTTGAACCAATGCTCGCGGTTGATCTCTACGCCATTGGCACTCAGGGATGTGATCGCACGGTCTATGATCTTCTCAACCATGTGTGTGTTGCCTGTTGGTAGAATTAATATAAGAACTGGGGGTACATAATATAATTATGGTTAAATGGACTTAAAGTTGTTCGAATCCAAGATTATTCCACGGCATGGTACCTATAGTGTGAACAAACAGCGCGATCGATTATTACAATTACTGTGAAGCGATAACGAAAGTCGCGATACTGAGATATCTCAGCGTTTCTTCAGTGACAATAATTAGTAGTACATAATAATTATTAGGCCAGTTTGAGAAATGTGTATTATCATTCCATTTGTTTTATGCTCCGTGGTTACAACAGAATCTTAACGCGATGGATTTCTATGGGTATTTAATCAGGTGTGCAAGAGAAGTATAAGATATAATATGCAGAAAGACAAGTATGTTGTCAGTTAAAACTGTGTCAGTCAATTTAATAATAAAAGAATTACTAGAAAATATTCAGAATGAGGAAGAATCTGCTGCTGTTATTATGATCTACTTACCATGAGCTTCTTCAAGTTTAGCAGCCGTCACCCAGATCTGTCTATCAGTAGGTATATTCTCGCGCGCCTTATTCAGTACTTTTCTCGCGTTCTCATAAGTTTCAAGCCGGGCTAATGCGAGCCATAGCTCCACACTGGTGGGACAACACTCTACGGCTCTTGATAGTAGAATACGCGCATCTTCTGGGTTTTCTAGTTCTACTGCTGCCTTCCATAATCGGACCGAGTTGGGTATGTGTTCTAGAGCTTTGCGATAAACGCGGCGTTTTGCCTGAAATTAAAATTACACATATACACTGAATCATTTGAATATTTTGTTTGAATATGAATAGCCCGAATTCTGTGTCCCGAGCTGCTGTACGACAGCTCGGGACACGAATGCAATCGACTGTTTAAATTATTGTGATGGTTCTGAAAATGTTTCAAGTTTTGTCAATATTGAAAGCTATGAATCACTGTATGGACCATAGATATCCGGAGATATGCCTTCACTCTACATTTGTTCAATTTCAAGTGTCGCCACTTTTTCCCCACTCCTAAAACGGATGAAGGGTTGGTATAAATATTTTATCGATAAAAATATCGATAAAAACTGACTGCAAAAAAGAGAAGTGTTTTTTTTTTGGCGTATTTTATAGTGTAAATATCGCTATATAGACACTCTAAGAGAGGCTAACCAAAGACTAACGATTTTAATATAATTTAAAGAATTTGAGAAAGGAAGATAGATAATACAGGGAGTTCTAACTTGGGACAAAGTACTCACCTCAATTTGTGTTTATTAGTCTATAAATATTTTAAAATATTACATAAATAATAATTAAAAAAAGTACAGAATAGTAAAGATTTAAGATTTTTGTCTACACTCATATCGTAAAGTTCTAATTATGAATTCAAAAATAGTACTTTATTGACAGACTTTATGCACATGCAACTACATAATTATAATAAAATTAAAAAGTTTTATAATGACAGTTCTTTTTTTAAAATTATGCTATAAAATAACTTCATTTCAATTTTCTTTTCTTTTCAAAAAAAAAAAGTACATTTCGGTTCTTCCAAGAAGTTTTCATATCAATTTTTATAGCAGCCGCACATTATCTATGATGGGCTAGGGCGCAATTGTGTTAGATACGATAATATTTTTATTAGCGCGATGCAGGCCTCGTAATCTGATTGGTCGAATTCATCTATCATCCATTTATTTTTTATTTCTGCATCTTTCAGGAAACTAAAATAAAATGTATTCATTCTTGTAAAACAGGGTTCTCAAGATGTTCTCAAGTATAATTACTTATTTAAATCCTTTTCAAACAATATAACTACAAGGATTAGTAAAATAAAAAGAAAACTATAAAATCTTTAAATTTAGCCTAATAAGCAAATACTACAAAAATAATAGATAACATTATTTTTTATTATTATGCAAATGTTAATAATAATTAAATAATTCCGTAAGAACAACTATCAATTAATTATATCGATATCCCTCAGCGCTGTGCAACACTAATACCCTGCGGTCCGAATTGCGCTAAAAGTGATATCGCGAATCCGACCAAAGTCAAAATTATTATTATTACTTAATAGCCCTTATATTTTGTGACTATTAAATTTGGTCGGATTCGCGATATTATCACTTTTATCGCAATTCGGACTGCAGGGATACATTGATTTGACAATTTTGACATGGGTCACTCAATAAATGATTAGCCTGACGCCTGTCAAAATTAATTCACAACTAGATATTTGTAAAATCTTTAAATAATATAATTAATGCAGTGATGTTTTACATACCGGTGGTAGGACACCCCACTTGTCTTAAGATTTGTTGTAATTGTCCTATTTTTGCAAATAAGAACAGAACAATTCGGCATTTTGTAAAAATACGAAATCACATTACACGTTCGGATGCAAACATATGACTAATAGATGCTCATTGACGTCACACGTACTTTGGGTCAATCCGAGCTGATGGAGGCGACAAGTGTCACGCCTACAAGCCATATCCCTCGATATCCGTGGTATGGACAGAGCATAGATATATACAGCATAGACTCTAAGAACCTTGATATGTTTTTTGCCTCATGTGTGCTGTCTGAATAGACTATTAGTGCTGCGTTCTAAAGTACTAACCCTATGAGCCTTGTTCTCGAATTAAAGATTTTCTATTCTATTCTAAAGTGATCTGGCTTCTTTAGGTTGTGGTTTCCTGTAGAGTGTAGATAATTACACTGTAATTATCTGAATTAATGATTATTTTTACCTTAGTCTCTTGTTCCAAGTCAGCTGCCTTCACCCATATCCTGACTGAATGCGGCAGGTTTCTAGCAGCATGAGCGATGACGGCACGGGCCGTGTCTCGTGGTTGTAACCGAGCAGCCTCGAGCCAAAGCTCCTCGCTACTGGGGTTCACCTCACAGCCTTTCATTATTAGGTTACGAGCTGATTGGACCTTGCCTAAAAGAAGGAATAAAGATGTATTTAAACAGATAAATTTAGAAAAGGTCTGGAAATCGGATCCAGTATCCAATATTGAACATCATTTTGTCTACTTTACATATATCGGGCTAACAACAGCATCGGTTTATTTATATCAAAACTACTATCAAGATTCTGTTCTGACTAGTTCCCAGGTCATATGAATAGCACTATGATTTATCTGTTTTATGATCTGGCATCCCTCTCTGTAAGGGAACTTTCAGTCTATAGTCTAAAAAATATACGCCAGGAACACAAACCTGTAACTTCCTCCAATCTGGCACTAGCTATCCAAGCAGGCGGATGGTTAGGGTTGGTTTCCCTCACTGACTTCAGCAGCAGCCTAGCTTTCTTAATATCATTGATATCTCCACCATAAGTTGGTATCATCGACTGTAGGTCTGTGAGGTAGCCCTTGGGGTCTACGACTGTCTGGCCAGTCACAGAGTCCGACACTTGAGATAATTTTACTGTCATAAGAGTGTTTCTCGCTTGACCAATCTTCCGTAAATCCAAATCACCTGTAAATGAAGGGGTATAAATAAGAGCAAAAATAGGTAAATAGAAAAATGTCTAGAGATTTACAGAACTTCTTTAAATGCATATAAGCAGCCACTGTCGTGTATTTCATAACATTTCCTGTATCTCGTTAGGATATCGGATCAGAACTACTTTGGTATTAGAAACAGAATTTGCCTGATGTTAATGCAGTTGTCTTGCTAGAATATGTTCTCCAAATATGTGCATTTGAATTTAACAAACTACCTAAAGCGTAAGGACCTATAAAAATGTATACTTTTTTTTATGTTGTGTCTTGGTTTACTCCTGAATCGAGGGTACAGTCTACAAACATACATCTCACATGCACACACACACAATCCCGAAACTGTCTGTAGATCATACAAATATTTGTTCCGTGCGGGGATCGAACCCGCGGTACGTAGCGCAGAAAGCGCAGTGTCGTCAATTAAAATCTAACTTACCAGAAGGTGTCAACATTCCAGGAGTCATAACACCAGGCATCATGGATGCAAGCCCAGAACTTGGGTCTAAAGATGATGATGATTCTCCACCCAAGTTCCTGGACAACACACTATCTGGCAACGGCGTGAACTTCTCGGCTCGAGGGTTGCGTTGTTTTCTGTTACGAGCGTCACCTACTTCTGGTATAGCTGACCATTCATCTTCGGATACTGATTTCAATTCACGTTTTAAATCTGAGAACTGCTGCTGGATTTTGGGCCTGCAATCATCATAAGTGATATTATTTTTTCCAGCACATATTTTTATAGCACAGGATAGAGAGAAATGGGCATCTTTGGAGGAGGCCTTTATCCAACCTGGGGACCTAGCTTAATGCATATTGAGATTGTTAATAAGGTATCTAGAAATAAGTAATTTAGTTTAAATAGTTATAGTAATAGGAAGAAAATTTTAAGTGTGTATACCTAGCAATTAGTAAAGTGGTCAATTTAGTAACTAAGATGAACTGTAGCGTGGTCAAATAAAGGCTTTTTTATTTTTATTTTATTTATTTATAATCATCATAAGTGATAGTAGTTTTTCCAAATTGTCTTGCTCTTAGATTTTTTGGCTAAGTACCATTAGTATTGCAAATATTGGTATGTATGCCATACAAAGACTTGTTTCATGTGGAGATGATGTTTTGTATTTGTAGAAGGTAACCCTTAGTGCAAAAGCTTGAGCACTTAGTGTGCCAATTGGGTTGTACAATGAGTACATAGTCAATGATACCTGATAAAAATTAACACATTCCAGGCAATAAATAAAATTATATACTTAGAGTTAGAAGAACAAATAAAATTTAAGTGTAGACAATAATTATCATACCTTTCTTGACGGTATCTCTCCAAGTCTTCTTTGAGGCGTTTCTCTCTGTACTCTTTTCTTTTCTCATCCATTCTCTTGTCAATTGATTCATATATTGCATCCGCCTCAGCATCATCTTTGTCATAGGGGTCCTAAAGTTTATGAATTGATAAGTTATGGAATAATGTTCTTCTATTCTAGATATCATGTTTACAAGTTTTATTTCAGTTTCATTTATTACTTATTTACTACTGCTGTTGCAAACTCCTTGCTACCTAATTAATATTATTTGTCTATTTTTTAAATTCTTTTTATATTTTTCTTAACATATGTCATGGTAAAATAATTATTGTCTGACAGCAGGTGCTTTGGTTCGGTTCGATCCTATTTTTGTTCCCATTTCATTATTATATTATTAAACCATTTTAAAACACAGTTTTTCATACAGTCCATTTTCGATCCCATACAACTGCAGTAAAACTAGATAAATTAGAAAAGACAAAGTTAAATAAATTCTAAAAATATACACACTGAAAACTTCCAAAAATAAATAAATAATAACTTCCAAATACTTAATAACTTATTTGTATGAACTTACAGGTACCTAATACAAATAATTATATTCTCTTCATAGTGTGACAAAGGAGAAAAGTGCTGTTATGCAGAATGTGAACAATGTAAACAAACCTTTGAAAACAATGACCCACTGTAACCTGAGAACTCATCGTAATTGGAGTCATTCAAGTCTTCATCATCATCCTCTTCCTCCGTTTTCTTGCGTTTAGCCGCCGGTGGAGCATGGCGGTCATCCCTAAGACACATTAAAAACGAAATGATTTAGAATCTGACCCTGATACAAACGAAAGAAATTATTATTGATAGAATTATATAGTATATATAATTAATATAATATATAATAAATAGTTGTATGTTTTTAAATAAATAAGTAATAAATAAGATTATATTTATTATATTCATATTGTATTATGGATACGAGAAAACTGTTGAGTATGACTTCTGTGTTGTTTTCAAACAAAGTAATTAACAAACCGAGTGTTTTCTACTTACGATACATCATTGGCGTCTCTGGCTGGACCGATATCAGATCGTGTGGTAAAACCAGTTGCACTGGAAAGGAAATTAAATGGTCACAGCATATTCTTGGAATATAATAAGTAGGTATTTTACCTATGTATTTTATATTGGTACGAGTAAATAAACAAAATCGTACCCTCGACCAACACCAGCCACATAACCTAAAGGCGCTGGGATCCCCAGGAAATGTTTCTTGTTTTTATTCACAAATGCCTGTGGAGGCACCGACATGATTGGTTTGATATTGTACAATAATCAAACGCAATTTAAGTGAATAGTCTAAGAAAAAAGAACCACTGTTGTAAATAAATCACGACAATTTTATCCGAGTGACGTTTGCGGTTTAAATAGGGTTGCCAACTGTAGAACTTTTTTCCTCGTATATGTACGCCAAAAAATCTCGTACTTTGGTTTTGCAACCTTGTACATGGCCCTCAAGCATATAAAAAGCCAAAATAAGAAATGAAAATATGAATGCGATAGTCAAAAAAAAAAAAACCGGCCACGTGCGAGTCGGAATCGCGCACGAAGGGTTCCGTACCATTATCATACATAATTATAATATCATAAAAAAACAAGTTTGTTGTATTGCCCCCTTAAATATATATATTTATTTTATTCTGTTTTGTAGGATTTGTTGTTATAGCACCTACAGAAATACATTTAACTGTCTAACTATCACGGTTCATGAGATACAGCCTGGTGATAGACGGACTGACGGACGGACAGCGGTCTTAGTAATACGATCCCGTTTTACCCTTTGGGTACGGAACCCTAAAAAAGGTCGTCCGGCGTAGACTTTGTTTTCTCAAGCAGATAATGACTATATTCAAGACAGACTGGACAGTGGACAAGCGTGTCTAAATTTCATTTAGTACACCCAAAACAGTGAAAACCCATTATAAAATGTCGTATATCAAAAATCTCGTACAAAATTCTACGAGGCTCATTGTGTCCTCGTATCTCGTACAGCAGACCACAAATCTCGTATTTGTACGAGGAACCTCGTACGTTTGGCAACCCTGGGTTTGATTTTGTTTGACATTGTTGTTCAAGCAAGTGTTACCAGTTTTTATGACAAATCAAAACAAATCAAAATTTCAAAATAATAAGTAAGATCTTTTACACAATCGCAAGTTTGAGACCAATCTTCCAATCGTGTAAAGGCCTGTTAGATAACAGAGATGACCTATGATATTATTAACGACGACGACGACGACATCAATAAAAGGCTGCGTTAAAAGGTCAATGCTCCTAACTAGATAGGCACATCAAGCCACATACATTTAATACTACTGGTGCATCAAGCCCACTTATTTAGATTTTATTCAAATAGGAACCGAGTTTTACCGAAAAGAATAAGTTGAATTTGAAACTTTGTACAACACTACTCGAGGAGTTGTTGCCTAGCAACGGACAGTTGTGTTTGATTGGAAAATAATCGAAGATTTCTGCATTTGAAATTAATTATTTATTGTTATTATTTCTTTCTAATCCTTCACGCTATCCTCTGTTGTTCCAACCAACCATGGCACAAAGTTTAATTGCTATCAATTCGGAAATAGGTTCAAACGATAACAGTATGTCGACTAAGGAATTTCTGCAATTTGAAAAGAGCTGTGAAGCTTACAAGGGCAGTGATGAAGAAATAAAACTGATTTTTAATGAAATCAAGAAGCTATCAGCTGCTAGCAAAGCAGATAAGGGTATAAGTGACGATATTGATGATATAGAATTAATACTTAAAAGGGCAGAAGATATTGCCCATGAGACTAAAAATTTACTAAAAAATAGCCCTATAACGGCTATTGCGAGTCCTAATATAAGTGAATCTGGTGCTATTCCACAAATTAAAGTGACGAAACCTAGTGAGACTGACATGGACATGTTGGAGCATAAGGAATTTACCACAACTAAGGTATTTTTACGATATTTAATATAAATATATGGTACCCATTAAGCTTTTATTCTCCGTAGCATTATACAGGGGTGTATTTGTGTACACCTATATTTCACCAATATGTCACGTTCACTTACTATTATCAATGGTGAAGGAAAACATTGTGAGGAAACCTGCACACGTAAGATGGCTCCATAATGGTCTTGATGGTGTGTGTAATCTGTCAATCTACACTATGCCAACATGGTGGACCTTACCCTTCTCATTCTGAGAAGAGGCCCGTGTCTAGCAATGGTATAGTAATGTACTGAATTATTATTTACCTATTATTATAGAACTAAACTAAATCTACTATTTGGAACCGTGCACCTAGAGTCTCGACATTTCATAAGTGCCTGTATCTGGTTTACATGAAATAAAGATCTATTCTATTCTAAATTTTTAATTTTAGTACTAAATGAGGAAAAGTGTTTATTACTTATATCTAGTAATACTCTTTCAAAGAATAAAAGACTCAAACTTTTATAAACATTTATTCTTAAAAAATATTCTTCCAAAAATCTTACATATATTCTGTCTTCAGCCTTCACTTACAAGTCTTACACACTAAAAGACTATTCAACTTAAATTGTAGCTTTTGTACATTCATGAGTATGAACTAGAGTTGAAAACTTCCAGGAAAGTTTCCTTTTCTGAGGAAAGTTTCCTGAAAACTTCCAAAACTTCCGAAACTTTGGAAGTTTTCAAATTATGTTTTTCTATTTATGAAATCAACAAATTCGTTGCTTTTGGACTATTCAGAATCAGTAACGTCAAATGAAAATGATCCTTTAATTTAGTTCTATTTTCTTTCATTATTTTAATTACTTATGATACCTATTGAAAAAAAATGGTGAAATAACTTTTTTTATTCAATTGGCTTAAATCATACGAAGGCAACGAGCATAATGTAAACACCGAGCGGTATGACCGAAGTTTTGGAAATATTTATTTTTAACATGTATCCTACCCCGCGGTACGTTCTGTGCTCGCTGTGTTCGAATATTTAAAATCTAGCTAAATGCAACATATTTTAAGCACAAAGTATCCCCAATTACTGTTTTTATAAGTAAAATATAATTTCTGAAAACTTCCAAAACTGCCGCAGTTTTGGAAGTTTTCGGGAATATTTCCGGTAAACTTCCGGAAAACTTCCAAAGTTTCGGAAACTTTCCGCAGTTTTCAACTCTAGTATGAACACTTTAAATAAATAAATTATAATGCATATTCTGCATACACTATGCAACTAATAAAAACTAAATTTACTTTTTGTTCACTTTGTTGGCAATAACTCTCAAGGCAGCTAAATTCTCTCTGGCAACCGGCTCTATGTACGACGCTGGTAGAACAAAGCCATAACGGCCAGTATCACTCAGCTCAATTGTGTATGTGTAGTTGATTCCCAAAGACTTGGCCCAGTCATCAGAGCCTCCAGCAGCTGGGTAGAGAAGCCCGCTGGATGAGCCAACTTTGTATTCTGATCCTCCTGCCTCTTTTATTGCCTGAAAAATAATAATGGTCAGAATATAATCCTTTTCTTTTTAATGCCAGTAATTGCCCCTACTCACATTTTGCTGATGAGCATAATATATTAAATCTCATTTAAGATAACTGTCGCAATTAAAAACATCAGAGAAATTACAAAAAAAAAATCCAAGATCAAGCAAATTAAATAAAAAAATGAGCATGGGGCCTGTCTGGATTTAAATATCCTAAATTATCTATTAAAATCTTTAAAAAATCTAATGATGTGAGCACCTTAAACTTTATACATGGTAATTTGCTTAGAGATGTTAGAGTATGATGAGGAGTAGGTATAAGTAGACTTACCGCAGCCATCTGCTTGCCAACATTATCCAAGTCTTTGTAGTCTGGCGGTACTGTGTTGTCATAACCCCATGGGTACAGCAAGTACTGTCCGTAGCTGTGGTATGTAAGGTAGGCAGAGAACTTCGCTCCAGTGTTCATAAAGAAGTCCTATGGATAAAAGTGTTTATATTAGATATTTAAAATTAAAAATAACATTTCATATTATGGTTTGGGAGAGTTAGGAGAAATTATATTTTCTTTTTATTCTAAGGGTGCCTATAATTTGAGGGCAACCGCGCCGGGGCAGTTTGAATAAAATCGCGTAGATCGTGCGTAGGTACTACACACTGTCGACGGTAATAACTCGTTGGACTTCAGTAGGCCGATAGTGGTGATGATTCGCTGGCGTGGGAGGTCAGCTGGCTCCGCGGTAATCAACCCGCTTGCAGTTGTGAGTGTGAGCTATACTAGGAGTTGACAGTACAGGATGTTTAGACTAGAAACGGACTGCGGACGACATTAGTAAAAAGAAACAACTTACAGAGATTGCTTTAGTTTCTGGTTCAGAAAACGCTTCGCTACCGCGATATATATCGCTGCACGGATACACGGAAGATCCTTTGCCTCCCCATCGGTATCTAAATTTAAAAAAAATACTGTGAGGAAAAATCGCAAAACACCATGTTCCAACCTCGGCCGGTTACATGTATAAATTGGAAAAGCTTAGGCTGATGATGAGTTAAAATGTTTATTAACTGGGGGATAAAATTCCTGCGACACGTGTCTCCAGAGACATCGCGCGAAGTTGCTGGTATTCGCATGACGTCGCTAGACTCGTTGATGTCGTGCGAAGTCTGGCGATGTCGCGCGACTTCGCCCGACGTCTTTGACGACACGTTGTGTCCGATTTTGATTATGTAGGTGATACCACAAATTACCCAAAGTTCCTGTTAAGATCTGCACCTTTGCAGATACTAATACCAGATCCAGGTTTCCTGTTCTTCCGCCAGAGACGATCCGTCTTATGTGTGTACTCATACCCGTCTGGATTCACCACGGGCAAGATATACCTGTAAATAAATATTCAAGTAGCTTATTTTTTTTACTAATGAATTAGTAATTTGCAAGTAAGCCAATAAAGACAAAAAAGGAAAAATATTTTCATGGTTATGTTGAAGGCTTCCTGGCACTTCAATTACAAACAGCACAACAACCCAAGCAACGATTGGGTAGTGGCGTTATCATAACCAAAAGTGGCGGTCCTACTGTAGCTGCTTGTGTTACCATAAAAGCATGGTTGGATATACAAAACAGGCTCGTACACTTCCTAGAGTAGCGGTGTACACACACTTTGCGCCCGCGCCGGCCTGGCCTCAACATCGACTATTAAATGGGGTAATTATAAATAAGGACCGTTTGTGTAGAGTTCTGGTGTTTGAGTGTGGCCTAGATTCTTACCAATCGATGTTCTTGACGTCATCAGATTCGACATCAAAGTTTTCTGCGAATTGATTGATGAAGTAAGTGACGACAGCTGGACTGATCCACTCCCGCGCATGGATGCCTCCGTCAATAAAAACTGCCTTGTTGCCCGATTTCCCGTCCGAAATGCGTAGTACCTGTGGAAAAATTATATGTGGTGCATTATAATATTCTTTGCTTTAAAACTGCCCGCGAGGAGTTGTGCTAAGCAGCTAACAGTTCCTCCTCACAGAACCTCGCCCGTTGCACTATTGGCGTAAACCCTACTCCTGCAACAATTAAAAGCCTAATTCCAGCCTGACTTAAGGATCAAACCCTTCCTGGTTTGTTTTTCACAGTTCGAAGCCGAGTTTGAGATTCCCAGTTCGATGAGGCTCTCAGTTGCATTTAATGTGGATGCAGAACTAAATTTCGTATTGGTATGTAATTCGTTTCTCCGTGGATATGCATGTTTTTGTTCAATTTGATAAAATTGTATAATTATGCACCATATCGCAAATTCGTATGATTGATGTTTCGTCACGCTAACAATAAGCTGTGACGCGTTCACGTTGAAAACATATTACGATTATTGTTTATTGTTAATTCATCATCACTGAAGCTGATGAATGAACTAATATGATGAAACTATTAAGTATTAGCTTTTCATGTTAATTTTCATCGCGATCTTTCAAACTGTTGACTATGATACCAATATAGTCACAATTTATTTCGGTTTGAGGAAAAATGATTTTTACCTTCAAGTCACGGCCTTCGAAAGATTTTCCTATAGAATTGACACTGACGATAGACGGATATGTTTTCGCCAAGTAGTCCAAAAAGCTGTGAATATCATCCAGTCTATGATACTGCTTCCACGTCATGCGATGACCTGTAATGAGGTTCTACATTAAAATAAGTATAAAATAATTAGTCACTCTCCTATTCCGTCATCCATCTTCCTGTTTTAATGACTTCCTTGCATTCTCTTGTGTCCGGATTAGTGACGAATGTGTTTATTGACCACAGAACTTTAACAGTTAGCGACAAGAAGGAACCTTTTAAAGTTAATTAACACAATCCAGATCCAAAAGGTTAGAGACACGTCATGTGGAAATTTTAAAACAATAGCATTAAAACAAACATAGTGCGTAGGTAATAACAATGATTCGGTGCCTAACATCAACAACGAACCCCAATTTGCATTTGGCCAAAACTCCATGGGAACGTCGAGAGAATTGTAGCCCATGTTGGCGCTTATGAAACCTACTCGGCGAAGAGGTGCCCTGTAACGCCAAAAATTGTAAGCTCTTGCTGTAACAAAATTACATCGACCCTTGGAATATTGTTAATCAATAGATCTTCAAGAAATCCGGTCATTAATTTATACAAACCTCGTCGGTCTTGTAACTCCAGTTCATTTTCATCTAACGGTGGGTTTTCTTCGTTGATCATTTGCTGCACATCTTCAATCATAATATGGTATTCAATATCTCTCTTTCTGAAGACAGTTGTAATGTTGTCAATTTCTTTTGGTTTAATGAGTATGTCGATTGATGAGTGATTGCCTCCCCATGATGCTATGACTGAAACG
This sequence comes from Allophyes oxyacanthae, assembly GCA_932294325.1. Taxonomy (NCBI): domain Eukaryota; kingdom Metazoa; phylum Arthropoda; class Insecta; order Lepidoptera; family Noctuidae; genus Allophyes; species Allophyes oxyacanthae. The sequence continues at coordinate 5,162,418 of OW028625.1, forward strand.
TAATAACAGTTTATTTTAAATAATCTAGTGTGTACGCTTGGTAGTCATAGCTTTTTGTATTTGTTTTGAAATGCTTACGTTTATCCGACGCCAGTTTGTTAATAAGGCGTTGAGCGCTAACTTTTTGTGTGGAAACTTTCCAAACTTGGGCACCGCTGTAGTCTATTACTGGTTCTTCATCTAATGTAATCTTAGGTTTATTGTCTTCTGAACCTTTTTCATCATCAGCAGCTACTTCTGTAGCAACTGTGTCTGTTAAAGACTCATTTCCATTTTCGTTTTGAGCGAACTGATGATAAGGTTGTTTGACTGAGCTTCGTGTAGGCCATTCTGAAACAAGTCATTATTGTGACTAGGTCATACATATCAGCGATAATTACGATTATGAATGTATTTTTGATGTCTAAGTGATTTACAATCGTGACTTATTATGTATCATCAGTGTGTCTAGTGCTTGATTCAATCCTAATGAGTAGTAAAATTGCGTTGTTGTCGTTTTTTGTTGTCTATCGCACATCTGTGATGATAATTGATAACATACGCTTTTGTTTTATTTCATGGCCTTATTATCTGTGTGATTGTGTTCTGTATGAGCATTGTTTCAAAACAGTATGACCATTTTACATTTTATTTTGAATGCGTATGAATCACAAGGTTTAGGATGTTTAGAATAGTAAATGTTAAAAATGATGCCTGATGTACCCGTATCAAGCAATCAACAAAATGTGTAAAACAAAAAGAGACCGGGATTTATGAATCACCGAGAAAATACCAAACGATTTTCCCGTTAATGACGATGCATATAAAAAATATACGACCGCTCTTTCTAACATAAAAGTTAATGAGGCGATTTCTAAATTGATTTACTGTGAATACGAACGTTATCACAACATTAAGTTTTTAGGTATCGGTAGCGACACAAAGTGAATTGATAATAGAATAGATTAATATGCAAGGCTTGTTCTCCTGTGACATGTTTAATGACTTTCTCTGGCCACGGCTTGTTTTCGTTTCGCGGCCGGCCTGATCTTGGCCGGTCTAACGGTGTTGCACGTTCAACTTGAACTTGCTCAAGGGTTTCCGTGAGTTTCGATATTTGATTTTGATCACGCGTTTCGAAGGCAACAATGCGTACGGCATCGAGATTAACTTTATTAGAATAAATACACTGTATTCAAATTTTATTTGTATTGTTTGTTTCCTACATTTTGGTAACGGGAAAAATAAAAATAGATTTACATAAGGAAAATTAAAAGTACAGTCAACGCCGAGATATTCTGTTTTCTTTTAAAATTATTTTATTAGCCTTATTTATTCATATATAAAAAATCCGATTTTGTACTCGGAAGCTTAAAATTTTACGTAAATTGGGTCATGTAATTCATGTTGATCCATTCATCTCTATCAGTCGTGATCTCCTTTGAGATGAAAGAAAGGAAAGACATTGCGGCGATCCCACTAAATGGGATAAGTGCATAAGGATGATTAAAAAAAATTATTATTAAATTGAAAAATTTAAAGACCCGAGATATGGCAAAAAAAAATTGACGGCTTTGATAGATAAAAATTATAATGTTGCCGTTTAATTAGAAACCACTAAAAAAACATACCTTGTCCTGGCTGTAGTTGATTGATGAACGGCGTACATAAAACCGATGATGTGACGTAAAGGACCACGACTGTCTTCGTCAATGTCCCCATGGCTACTGCGGTGCGGGCGCTCTGCCGCAGGTGATCACACTGATGCGTTTGCGCACATCGATTGCTTCTTTTAAGCTCTGATAAACAAGCTATCGTTATTGATATAGGCTTGGGGTATAAAATTAACTTGATGAGATTTAATAACATTGACTGAAATAATGGACTTGGGGATACTTACTTAGATAATTATTATGGTGTTAATAAGAAGATAAGTTATTCGTGTGATGTTTATTATTCAATGGATGTTGAAAAAATATACTCGTATGCCTTTGGTTTTTATCGCTTGCAGATATCTCACGCACGACGAAATTTTAGGTTTTATTTCAGAAATTATTAGTTATTAGTAGATAGGTATTGATATTTGAGATGATTAGTTATAGGTACATCAACAATACAATATATATTTATCTGTGTTAGAAACCTTGGATTAAATAGGTCGGTGTGTTGTATTGTTAGTTTTTATCTTAACAAAGTACATTACTAAATAAGAGAACTATTTATTAAAATTAAGAAATGCAATAAGATTGTCCCAAGCCGACGTTTTCAACTTAATCACATAATTAATATAGAGGTCATTGCATACAATGCGAAAGGAATGGCTTCCTCTTCCCCGGAATCTCTTTTATATCCAAAAGCTTTTACGCACTACAATATTCTGAGCGAAAAATGATTATCATCGTATTAGACTCAGATCATGAGTTTGCAAAAAGGCGTCATATCGCATATAGGTAGTATTTTGTTTGGAACCAGACTGACAACTTTTCTCTCGGCCTGCGCAGGCGCCATGCCCGGTCGTTGCCACCAAGTTGCAGTTATTTAACTTTGATGACAAACTTTGTTCACTGTACCTAAACTAAACACGTTTTTAACGATTGATTTATCTAATGTTCATTTCATGTCTTTGGACTACTTTGGAGTAACTTAGTTATCTTTATGGGCTGATTACTCAGAGTTGAATGTATATAGAAGTGCTTATGTACTTACTTATTCCTTTGGCTCAACGACCCGAAATGAGTCGACTTGTATAAATATAGAAATTATCTTAGCCTAAGTCTTTATAATGAAATCCATCCATACCCATTTTATGGCCTAAAATTAAGAAAGCTTAGAAAATTATACGTGTATTTGTTATAATCTTGAAATGTGTTTGTAGGTGAACCAGTATGTTAAGCAAAATGCTAAGGAAAACACTGAAATACGACGTAAGCCCAAGTTGCGGCCTTTCTCCGCGGGCGTCATCGATTCAAAGAAACGAGAAACGGTTAAAGTTGCAAAGTCAATGACAAATTCACCTAAAAGAACAATCAATTGTAAACACGAGAACTTGATAGAAGAACTAAAAGACACAACAGAAAGAGCAAAAAGTTTGGAAATTATTAATGTTCAACTAACCGATGATAATAAAGCATTAAGAAAGAAGTTAGAACAAGTGACTGAAGATAAACATTTAATTGATTTAAAATTAGCTGAATGCGAAAAGTTTGTCGGTAGACTAAGTAAAGAATATGAGAACAGGAACATTGAATTAAAATCTATTAAGGAAAATGAAAATAGAATACTGGCGGAATTGAATAAAGAACGCAATGACAGGAAAAATTTGACTATACAGCATGATAAGGATGCAGGAGTCATACAAGATCTTCAACGTCAAGTGAAAGAAATGGAGATGATATTAAAAAGAAAGCATCCAGATTCTGTGTCAGCTTTGATAGGTTTAGTATCTATTTCTATATTCTATTTAGTTACCAGCCTTGTGTAACATCAGCTTTTTGTTTATTATGTAAATTAAACTATTGAATTGATTGATAATAAAACGCTGACTTGATTTTAGTGGCTTCAAAATCATCAACAGTGGAAGATAATAAGAAAAAGTTGCTAGAAGAACGTATTGCTCGACTTGAGCAAGAGCTGAAAGACAAAGAGAACCACTTTCAAGGAATATTACTGACGCTACAAGAAAAGTTCGGTGATATGAAGAACAAATACGAAAGTCATATAATAGACGTCGAAAGGCAGTTGATGGACGATCGTAAAGTGAACATTGAATTGAAAAACAAGCTGAATAAAGGAAATCTAGTTAATTCAGCTACTCAAACTATACCTAGAAATAAACACACAATATCGACACAAACGTTCATAAAACCGGACCGGGCTTCGTCAGCTGTTTGTAGACTGTCCCAAAATTCTGCGCTCCTTTTGAATAGGTTAAAGGAGGATAGTTACTTAGTAGCTACAATAAAAGGTTTGCAATCTGAACTGACAGTGAAGCAACGATCTATTGCCAAGATTAACAGGGAAACTGAGGAATTAAGGAAAAACTTGCGTAATCTGCAAAAGGAAAAAGACGGTACGTATGCAAACGTTGACAATCAGTCTAATACATATAAATTTCTAATGCTCGTTGTTGACAAAAACATGACTTATATCTATTTCACTTTTACATTTCGTGGAACTTCTTTGGTTTAATTTACATACAATAAATTACCCTCTCTTTAACTGTGTTACTTACGTGTGCTTTTCACAGACATCATTGGCATATAAAACATTATTAGTAGGTATCAAAATTGGTAAAACTATAAATAAACCTATGTAGAATTAAAAAAATTCTGTCTCCTAAATATGTGGACGATTTGGACTGACTAATAGGACTCATTTTATTAACCCTCGACAAAAAATAGGGGTGTTATAAGTTGTGTGTATCTGTGTATCTGTTTGTGGCATCGTAGCTCTAAAATGGATGGACCGATTTTAATGCCGTTTCTTTTCATTGAAAGCTAGTTTAATCGGGTATCATCTTAGCTAAGTTACAACTCTTTTTCTAGTTGGAGTCGGGGGTTTTTGACGGTTAGGTTATTGTTCATGGTCTAGTAAAAGAATCTAGAAAAAAAGCTATGCGAAATCTCATCGACGAAATATGTTTTAATTTTATGACTTATTTATTCTAGTACTGTTGAATTTGAATCCACAAAAGAAGACAGGCTGCAGAACAAAGTCGACTGAGAACATATTGGCACGGATGAATACGGAAATGGAAGCGGAACTAGCGGAAATAAGAAAACAAAAGGAAGTGCTAATGCAAGAACGGAATACATTGCTCGATTCACTCAAACGCACGAACGAGGAATTCATATTGCTGAAGAAAAAGAGGATTCAAGATGTAAGTGGTTATTGACCTAAACATTGTCGTCCACCACAGATCGGTTTAAACTCGACTGGGTATAAAAACAAACATCATTTATTTTGGTATTGGTAGAGCCAAGTTGAATTTTTTATGTTAAAATCCAGAGGGCTAATTCACGTAATTTTAAGACGCGCCGATCGTATTGCAGTGACTCTCGAACTTCACGCGAGCGTATCTCACTGAAGCTCAGAGGATACCAAATGGCAGAATAGTCGACATCGGCTCAATTGCCATAACGAAAGAAGAAGAAGAAGATTACCAAATGTGTTGTTTTGATCAATACTTTATTGCAACTGCGCGGCAACTGCACTTCTTTAGTTACGTGAATTAGCCTACAGGTTGCTTGGCGATGAAAATTTCAGAAATAATGTTCATCTTCAAAGTCTGGGTGAAGTATGAAGAAATGTAGCGACAGTGAACAGCCTTATAAAAAGTAAAATAAAAATAAGGCTGTTCTTTCGTAACCACGAAGAACCCAAGGGTTGAAACTATTTATAAGTTATGATCGACTTTCTCTCTAACCTTGGCCTAGTGTACAAAGACAAAATAGAGTGGGATAGCTTTACTTTCGAAGTTATTAGTATTCGTCCCCACAGCTACACACACAAACTACCACAGTCACAGAATTTTCATATCTACCGTTATGAAATTCAGACGTTTCGCTTACTTTATAGTTATTTATTTTCACGATAAATGAATAGTTTCAATAATATAATGCCATATTACAAAAATGAGAACGTCTATGAAATTAAAAATTTCACCGCATTATTTCTGGTTGGCTGACCATTGCGTTACAAAAGTACCTAAATGATATTACCTATGACTACAATTGTAAAAGAGCGGATGTTATCGGATATTTATCCGACGTGAGCGAAGAAAGGAAGTTTGTTTTTTTAATTAGGGCAATTTTTGTTTGGAAATACAGTTATTTATACTTTTTTAGAAACTTTTAAGATAGATAAATATTCTTTATTGCAGAGAAAACAAATAAATAGATATTAAAATCACTTTAAAAGCTGACACGGTGCGGAATTAAAAGAAAAAAAAATTACACGTCGGTAATTATTATTGTAAATAAACTCTAGATTTAATTCATGACCATCACACGTAAGAACGTTCCTATACCTAATTACCTAAATCTACTTGAGGAGCACGAGATGTATACATAACAGAGTAAATTAAAGAAATATAATTACTGATTAAATGAAAATATTCGTATATAGCCGGCTAAAATGGATAAAAATGCTTTTTAGCGAAAAGAGCCGCTTGGTTGAAAACGTTATCAACCGGCTTTAGGTAAGTAAGTAATTATGACCGATATTATCGATGAGGCTTTCAAGAAGAGGCTCGTTTTAAGTTATCTGTTCTAAAATTAGATATAGGTACAATGACCTCGTTAAGTTATGCTAAAAAAGAATTAGGTGCATCGTTGGGTTTATTGTCTCTATATCTACCTATAAAAAAATAGGTACGTATTTAATTTTATATTTCTATTTTCCATAAAAACCTCAGCAGTGTAAGTATAACCCGACTCAAGTTATAAATGATAATAATATTACCTAACAGCACGTAAACATATTTAAACACGGGTCGCTTCAACGTAAGGCCATGGGCCGTAAAGAAATTGTCATCTACGTTTGACAGGTGTAGTTTGATCGCTATAACACGCAATGAAGAACTTATTATGTTCTTCAATTTACGTGACAATGATTCACATTTTAGGTACTAAGTACTACCATAAAACTGCCATTACCATAGTATTGTCCATGGCTTTGTTGAGATCTTACCTTGTGTGGCAGGGCAAGGGACACGTGATCGAATGGTGCATGATTTAAATGGGAGCTTCACAATCGCATTCAGTTGGAGGAATCTCACATTCCCCATTTCCAGAGGTTCTGTCTGCAGAGGGCAATTTGTATGTTGCTACTAGCACACAGGCGAATGTTCTTTCCCATCTCTTGACTTACGGGAACACGAGGAGTGTTCATTCTTTGACAGGAACCACAGGGAGGGTTACACGAGAAGCGTAGGGCTGAAACACTTAGTTTTCTGCCCTAATGGTCGCGGTGCGATCCTCACCGAAGCAAATATTTGTAGTGCTTACATATATTTGTTCAGAGACTGGGTGTTTGTGTATTATGATTTCTATACCTATCTGTGATATAGTTAGAATCTGTAACGTTACATAAGTAGGTAGGTATCTAATATTTGGTATAAGTATTTGAAATAAAAACTTTTCTATTCTATTCTAATAGTGCAGCACCCAGGATGTATGACATTCTCGTGGGATGATTGATAGTTATTATTATACTTCAATTCAATTGATTATATTTCTTTATAGCTACACACTCTACAACTGGCACACGAGAAAGAACTCATGCAGATGAACATGCAAGTGTATCCGCTGCAGGAGGAGATCAAACTCCTCAACCGAACGGTGGAGATCCTGCAGGAGCGCGTGCGCACTGCGGACGACAAGCTACTGAGGTACCAGGCTGGCATGAAAGACGATGTGCATGCTGGAGGTGACAATAATTGCTCTAAGAATAAAAGGGATCGCTAAGTTTCTTGTTGCCTTACTAGTTTTAAAATTAGGCTGTGTTTTAGATCTTTTGAAATAACAGTTTGATTGCGTTGTAAACAATAGTGGCGTATTGTTTGATTATATCGGAATATTTTTAATTTACAATTTTATTTCGCCTTGTTTAGAGGGATAACTTAAAATTATAGTCGGTTAATAGTATGCAGGTACCTAAATCCAAAGAAATTACAGTCATAAGTAATTTACGATGCAAAGTGCACTTTTTTATCCCTTTAAGGGGTTGTTCCATATATTTAGTCAAGATAATATGGAATAGAATGATTTGATTGTCCCGTAATAAAAGTTGTTCATAATGATGAGTACAATAACCCCAGGGATCGGGATTAGAAAGGTTCAACCTTATAATATATCAAACACTTAGGTTTAGTTGGTTGCCTGCTTTACACTGAAATAAGTTTATGTTGATCATAAAAAAGTCAATTGTCACAAATTAGTATTTTTTTTGTAAATAAGTTGAATTTCCGTTGAAGATTTGGCCTTAACTTTATTATTAAAAATGCACAAAATGTTAGTGTAAAAAACAAACGAATGAGTGAGATAGTCATAGACTCGCGTTTCAAAATTTTAATCGGTGTACAAAATCGGTCGATTGCCTACATCTTCGGTCGCTTGCACCTGCATTAGGCATGCAACGATAGACAGAAGAATTAACTGTTAATATTATCTACGGACAACACTAATTTGAGTTTGGTATTATCGACACGAGGTAGAATTTGAAGAGACAAAATGCGTCAGCTGAATGTCGAAATGGATGAAAATCGACCAATGAAATGAAGTTTCACTTTAAATATTTATTTCCCACGAATCTGCCATCGTGCTACTTTTGATCGAGATATTTTTTTAATTACTTAATCTTGATCCTAAGGCCGCTATCCAACTTCTCCTTGCGGAATTGTTTCGGTACGATATTCGTACTTAAAATACAGCGTGTGATATCTTAACGAAAACTGGTTACTGCGAATAAAATCGTAATTTTTTAAAAGACCGATTCAAATTTCTAAGAGTCTAGAATCATGTACATCAACCTATGGTACCTATGAGATGTCGTTACGATGTCACTTACACTCCGTATATTATAGTCGCTCCGTAAGTATTTTTGGACTAATACCGAACCGATAAATCAAAGAGCAGCCAAAGAATCCCTTTTGTTTTTTTTTTTTTTTTTTTTTTTAGCCTGTTAAAATCATCAAATGTGTCCTCCCACCCCGGGCAGGGCGGGAGGGACTGTCAGACTTGTACTGACTAAAATCCACGGTGTTCCTTCAATAGCCCTTTACGTTCCGGGGTCACGGTAATGAGATAAGTCCCGCGACCAGCCAAAGAATCCTAATAAAAGTACACGGAGTAGGGTAGGTTGTGTAAGCAGCGACACAGACGGACAAGCTCACGAATGAATAGATTTTTATTAAAAGAATTAGCATAATAATGCAAATAGTCATTCTTATAACTACATACACCGCATAGAAAATGCTCTGTCTCTTGGTAATATGTTCAAAGGGCCTTAACGGATATACAAATTTAAACGTGTTGTAGTACCTACCTTTAGTGGTAGGTATAGGTACGCATTGCATCTATTTGTTATGAAATGTAATTATAATAGTTTTCTCGTTGCATTTAAAATTATGTATAACTTATATTTAAAACGGTATTAGACAAACTTATGTGCCTTGTCAATGTGTCTTTTGTCTCACATAATGTTGAATTTAAATACAAAGGTTTTAATTTAGGAAATAGCATACTATAAATCAAGTAGATATACCTACATAATTAAGTAAAAATATTACTGAATTGTAGCACGGTAAAGTGCCTTGATCCGTTTACTTGTAGTACTTACGCCTTAAACTTGGCTCTTGAAGCGATCGAACATTGTCATCACAAGTTGGTCGGCCAAAGCCAATGAATTATCCATCCGTCAGTCCATTGCGCCATACTACTTTAAAAACTTTATTGTAGGTAGGTATATGTCTGCAGTGATGACAAAATATAGATATAATTCTATAGACTGCGTTGGTATTGGTTGACCAAGGAGGTGTAGCAGTTTCGATTAAATTAGGAAAATGTAGTTTATACACTGGGACCATGATATTACCATAATATAATCAGACAAGTACCTACGCCATCTTCATAGAAAGGTATTGAATGCGGCTTTTGTGTGCGTTCCATATCCTATAAAGCTGAACACAAAATATCAAACTGGCGAAGGCCTAAACCACAAAATAGATAGGTACAAAAAGGAGGCTCCATAAAACAAACGGTAACAGCCGCACGCACACATAGATGCGTACATACGGCGATCTCAAACCAAGTCAAACGAACGCTCGTTTGTATTGTCACTCGTTGTGTAGAGTCGCATTTCTGTTTCTATCTATTTTGTGTCCAAAACACAGGAGTCAGGAAGTTATATCTAGTCTGAACCCTTGTACTCCAAGATCTTGTTGTTGCTCCGTTGTTTGCGTGTGTATAGGGGAGTGTAGTTAGGGTTGCCAACTATACTGTTAAAAATAAAAACATTATTATACTGTTTTTCGCTCATTAATACTGTTTACTGTTCATCAAAAATGAAGTACCCAAAATACTATTTGTATCATCACCACTTCACCAGTATAAAAAATACTTTTCGGTCAGTCAATATAGCGCCGATTGCTCGAAGCAAAATTGGAGAGAATTTTTTTTGTAAGGAAGCTTTCGTGAACGAACTATGCGAAGAGCTCTGATAAATATAAATTTAAATCTTTGAAAAAAATAAATTCAGTTCAAAATGTTCAAATATATACTTACTGTTCATTTAACTTCTCAAACCTAAAAATACTTTATTTTTTGTTTTATAAAGTTGGCAACCCTAAGTGTAGTACCTATAAATAAGCGGAGTCACAACCATTCCATGAAGATGGTTCACTTGTATGATTATAATTTATGTTATTAGTTTGTAAGTAATTTAAAGCGTATTTAGGACTATTGTGATCGTTGGTTGTTCTAGCAAGATTAGATACCGCACAACTTATAGCATAGGTAATGAATGTAATGATTAATTAATACGTATTTGAAACTTTAGGTTCCTATGTAACAGAAAAATCTTCTAGTCATATTTTCATGAGTGTTTTAAAAGCTGTTTTAGTTTTAACCCACCGATACAGCGAGTCAGAATTGTGGTGCCTTCGTAATTGTAATAAATAAGTATATTTGTGTAGACTTTGCGTTTCATTTTATGTGCCAGCACTTTTGTGCCAAAGCGTCCGTTTACCTTCTTGCACTTCCTTGAGTTTAATTTCCTTTGGGCTGATGACGAGGTACATCACGTAATGTTAACTAGAAATAGCCTCCACGGGTGAAGAAACATGAGATAGTCTGGCGCACCCTGGGTAGTCAGCCTCGATACCACCAGTTCTGGCTGGATAAGCTTCCCACTACGACATGGACAATTCCCAAGTGATGGCTCGTATCGACTCTACAGAAGAACAAGAAAAATTCAAAGGGCTTCTTACTGTCTTGTCTGCCACTAGATAAAATCGCTTTGTAATATACTAGCGACCTGCCCCCGGCTTCGCGTGTGTACAACTTCGCTACTATCCTTACTTTTAAATAAGTATTAAAGTATTATACATAGTATAAACCTTCCGTGAAAAATTATCTAACTGATGGTGAAAACCACATCAAAATCCGTTGCGAAGTTTAGAAGGAGCTAGCGGATATACAGACAGACGCGGAAAGCGGCTTTATACTATGTAGAGAAGAGATTAGGATACATAACTAACAAGGATACACTTTACTAATTTAAACCATGATCTCTTAGTACATTGTAAATAGAACATCGACTTGTTTCTATTTTAAAATATGCCGTCAATAAAGAAAGTGTTAAATTTATCTCAGCATGCATTACCCACATTTCCCTAATTTGCATCTAAAGTGAGTTTTCTCCTGAGCCGCGTAATTAGATTAGCAGCCGGCCACAGGTTTTCCACTGTGAGATAAGTAGCATTCTGAGAGTGGAATAAGTTTACGAAAGTTAAAGTTACGAAAAAGATACAAGTGGGTCCGTAGTTTAGTGGTAGCATTTTATTCAAACTAGGTAGGTACCATTATGGACAGCTAACAGACAAATGATGGAAAAAGGCTTTTTTTTTTGTTTTCACAATACGGCAATGTTATCTTTGTATAAAAGGTCTCAAGCGTGCAAAGCCTACAGCTGAGAAAAATTAACTAAGGCAATAACACACGGAGCGGTGCGGAGCCGCCTGCCGCGGCGGTGCTAGGTCGAGCGGATCGAAATTGCTCCGCGCGGAAACCAACGAAGACCATACAAGACCCAAGACCAACTAAGACTCTGCGGGTTTCCTACACAGTAGTACAAGATTAAACCGCGCTCCGCCATGGCAGGCAGCGCCGCACCGCTCACTGTGTAATTCGTCTTAAACTTTGGTTTCCTTGCAAACCAACTATAGCAAGTTTAAAAATAACCATAATTGTGTCTTCTATTTCTGTCGATATTCGCTCTAACGTAGGAATTGCTGTTGATGGCCGTGGTAGAGTGCCGTACTTGTATTAGTTATCCAGTAAGGATCGTGACGGGGCTGACTGCTCCTATCGATCACTTGCGGAGGCCCTTTCCATACATAATTGGGTAGGTGCCAGAGTGGACGCATCAGTATCACAGATTTAGAAAAAAAAAAAATTACAATGATGGGATGTATCTTATTTATTTACTTTAGTTCTTAGATAATAATAAAGGTACATTTAGAAAGGAACACATTGCTTATCTTAACAAATATAGTCACCAGATACCAATAACATCAAAACCACGTGTTATTATAATGTTCCTCGCTTGATTTCTTTTTAGGGGAGATAGTTTTAGCCAGATACCGCACGGCAGAATACAGTTCCTTGCCAGTGTCTTCTATTTCTTCTGGCGGTAGTAAAAATCCGAACTGCCCCTTGTCACGACTTTCTATAACATATGAGTGTTGCACCCCTATCGAATACGCCCAGTCTAACAGAGTCCCCGTCGCCGGGTAGATTATGTGATACGTTGCTCCGAACGTATAGTTCTCTTTGGTCGATTTAAATATGGCCTATAAATATAAAATGCATTATGAAACTATACCGTAAATGTAATAATGTAATATTATTATTAACAATTTTACTTCTTTTTGTTTCTGTGTATTGATTATGACGCATTGACATGCCTGACTTTCAAATATGCCAGTCTTGTAATGTAAAGTAAGATAATAATGTTCTATTGTCGTGCGAAGTTGTAAGAAAATTAATTTGAGTTGTTTTCTTTGAGGGTAAAAATTCATAGTGTTAAATAGATCGTGGGCGTCGTTACTTTTATGGAAACAGAAGGACCGTTAAGCCGGGCTTCCACTGCGAAAGGGTAATGAGCAAGTAATAGCTGGATGGATCGGACCCCAACTAGCTAATATAGGTTTAACCCATGTTTAACCCTCCATTATGTAAGAGTTTTGACAGTTGCCTTCCAACGCAAAAGACAAATGAAGACCGAGTTCGTTATTAACCATTTTTATTCGTTCAGTCCCCTCCGCTAGACTCTTTGTTGGTGGAAGCACTTCTATGAAGTTTACCGTATCCCGGCTTTAGAGACAAGACGATATAGGAATTTCAGCTCAAAGAGCAATGACGCGTACAGACTAAATTGTCTCGAGTCAATCCACACGAGGGAAGGGAGACATCCCTATAAACTGTGCACACCTTCATGGCGTCCTTAGAGCGGTAGTCTTTGTATTTAAAAACTGTTATATCACCTTGCTCATCTGCTCAGCTGCTTGCCGGTGCTTCTGAATGTCTTGCGTGGCGTGCGTCCTAGCGCTCCATGGAAAGAGGATCAAATTGCCGTAAGAATGCAAGTCCAACATCGCGATGGGCTTGTACTTTAATGAATTGATTAAATTCTGTAACAGATTAGTTTCTTTGGGTAAATAAAATAGCACTTGCCTAAATTTTAATGAAGGTACCTACTTACTCGCAAAGCATTCGTTTCTGCCTCAGAGAAGGGAAAGGGTCCGGAGTAAGTCCCCTTACACTCATTGTTTTCCGAAATGCCGGCGATGCCCCAGTCTGTTCTGAAAAATCTTCTTGATTAATTTTCGTTAGCCCCACGTTTATTGGGCTGTTGAGAAAAAAAAAACTGTTGTTCCATACAAAAGTACAACAAGTGCATAAAATGCACAAGGGCTCAATTATGGAGACACGGAGCGTCGCGCGGTTTGCAAAGCGGCGCGCAACGCGGAGAAAGACGCGTAGGTATCTCCGTTCATGGAGAGCGAGCGAGCGACGCGCCGCCGCCGCGCCGCTATGCACGCCACTCGGGCTATGCTCCGGGAGCAGCCGATTTTATTACCACGATTTTAGAGTTGGTCCCGTAGTAAAAGTTGTGTGGAGTGATGAGCGGAGCATACCCTTAATTTTTTCTGGTAATTATTAATTAGAGGTGTATAACGTTACTTACTCAAAGTTCCTGTTAATATCCACCCCTTTACAGTACATGAATTTCCGACGGTTTTTCCGCCAAAGTCGGTCATTAGTGTGCGAGTACGCATATCCATCTGGGTTCATAACTGGGATTATCAACCTGTAAAGCAGCGAATTAGACATAAATCTTCGGTGTAGTCAACAACATAAGGAAGCACTGATTCAAGGCAACAATTACCTACGGAGAAAGAAGGATAGTCACAGAACTTTGAAATATCTAGGTATAGGATTTACATATAGCTTCTGACAAATTATGCTCAAGTTGTATTAATGTAAGTGTATTGGACACTGAACTGAATTATGTAGGTATTTATAGAAGTCTGGTATTGGAGGAATCTGTCAAAAATTGTTAGTAAATTATACCTTAAATATAATAGATATAGTAAATAATAGATATTATAATATGTAAGATATAGACAGATCAGTTCTCGTTTATATTTTCAATATCTAAAGCCACAGGGACGGAACGTAAGTAAAAAGGTGATGGTGGAAATGTGGTGGACCAAGACTGCAGCTGGGACATGCTGAATGCGGAGGGTGGAGACAGGGTGTCGTGACGTCTTGCATGCCTTTGTCCAGCAGTGTACTTCGAAAATATGTAGAATATCGTCGTTATGAAATGGAAAGTTATTCTTACCAATTTTTGTCTTGCACATAGCTGGGTTGTTGATCAAACTTCGTGACGAGAGTATGAGCTATGTACAGCGCAGAAGTGACTGAGATCCATTCGCGAGCATGGAGTCCTGCTGTTACTAGGATTAGTTTATTGTGTGGATTGCCATTGGTAATGTTGATCATCTAAAAGTTATTTTATAAAATACTACTAAATAGGTACCAGAGAACTGGATTTTCGGTATCTTAGCTTATACAGTTACGGGCACAAATATTTATAATAAAATATAGCGACAATCAAAATGAAAAAATATAAGTTGATTGTGAAATAGGTATTTGAATATAAACCAAGTATTTAACTATATTATGTGTTGGCAGTTTATGTGAACAATGCAAACAGTTTAGTAGGTAACTACTAGATATAGGTACCAAAAGGATTTTAATCACTAGTTCTTGTAAATTTCTCTTTTGAATGTCGCTACATGTATCTACCTATTTACCTGTAATGTTCTATTCTCAACGGTGGATCCGATACTTTGTAACTTGCATATCGAAGAATAGTCGTCAGCTAAAAAATTGTAAAACTCCTCAATAATGCTTAATGTTGGAAACTTCTTCCAGTTGAGACGGTGACCTGCAAGATAACAAATCATATCGATTAAGGCTTGCAGAGTGCCCTCTACGGCATAACGAGAGCGTGCCATTATATAGGAGACGACGATTATGAGATTATCAAGAGGCTGCCTTTATCTCTTTTGGTGAATACGGGTGATACCTACCACGATCCACCCAGTTTGTTGAACTTATCATCATCTAAGCTTTTTTCCTATTGAGGAGTTTAGGATTGGGACCACACGGCATATTTTTTGAGACCAGAGAAATCTCTATCTCGAGTATTCAGTACCTAACTATACGATATACGACCACTAAGATAAGGGAGTCGGTAGAGTTTGTAGTTGTCGTAGTTAGTATACCTTCTTTACCGGTTTTTCTCTATAGGGAGGACTTCTATCCCACAGATATTCCTATTGAAAATAACTGCACACACTGACTTTTATGTACCTACCTATCGATGACCAAGGAGCCATGTAATACGCACCGACTCGGAGAGTAGTCTCGGTCCACAGCGAGGGCGCTACCGGCTGTGTGTCAATCCTTCGCTGCACGTCCATTATCATCACCGTGTGACTCAGGTTACGGCCGGCCAGCTGCCGATGGACCTTCACTTTGTGCTCGGCGCGCACTAAGAAGTCCGCCCGCCCCGGACATAAGTTCCATATCGATATATCTGATGTAGTTATGAAAACGGATTTTAGTTCAATTTTTTTTAGAGCCCTTGCTGTTATGTCTAGCTAACGTTTTCAAGAGGTCCTATTGACAGTTACTTCGGGTCTCTATATTAGGCTGGGTAGAAATTGTAATAAGAAATAACCGCAAGACGCGATAGATGCCATCGAAGGACAGCGACATGACATGCTAAGGCTACAAATGTATCCATTTCTAAATGTTAGGTAGATAATTAGTTCACCCACGTCAATTCCCAGCTGGAAAAAGCTTGACATCAATAGCAAACTATTTTGCATCAAACGGCCCCATACCTACCTACCTACTAGCTTCGCGTCACCAGTCCATTTTGTACCTAGATGTTCTCAAATTCCTGGCGGCCTACCACGTTACTAAAAATAAAATGGTAGGACTCTGGTAATAAAATTAAATAAGTACGATCGTGTTGGAATGACTGAATTGAAGTTGGGAGTCCCATCTTCATGATCGGTATTTTTTTTACAAGATAGGTACGTGTAGCTCAAAGTTTTATCTCTCTACCGGAGTCGATATTCATTACCTACCATTATAGTTTCGCGGTAGACCAGCCGGTCACTATTTAAGAATCTTTCTCCACCACTTGCTATTTATTATTCAAAAAATATTGTTGCGTGATTTGTTTTCAAGCGGAACTTTAGCCGATAACGAAGTTGGTAACCAAACTACATACAATATTATGTAGGTACTTGAATACAATAATAATATACGTTTCTTGTTTGCCTGGCTGCAGATAAGTCTGGCTAACTGGGCGTGACTTGCGAGGACTAAGGACTTGGGCTTGCACGGGGGACCTGCCTCAGCGCGTTATCTATCTATTTCAGTCTATGCGCCAACTAGGGTGGCTTGGGTGGGCTAGTCAACTTGTCCATCAAAGTCTGTAAGTATCATTATTCATTAGATAGTAGGTACCTATGAAAAAAACGTAAGAAGTAACGAAGTTGTTTAGACTTAAGTTAAAATCCAGGTGCTGTATCATAGTTTTATAAGTAACTACCTACATCTGTATGAAAACTGCTGACGCGAACTAAATCAACAACTTAATTTAAGTATTATGGCCTGCAAAAACGAAATCGGAATCCGGAGCAGCTGTTGCTTATTTTCCAACTGGAAGTCTCCGGTTTACAGATCAATATGACGGCAAACGACCTATTTTCGTATTTGAATAAAAAACACATACCCAACGCGTAAAAAGAGTGTAGATCTAATAATAATTGTAATAATTATAGTTAATGACCTTGGCTATCCACGAGTCTCTTGATGACGAGGACATCGTCCGCGCCCCGCAGGTCTGTCCGCCACACTTGAGCACCATCGTATGCCACTTTCTCAAGTTCCGACGACACATAGCATACTAGTAATTGTTAAACACTCATATTAATATTCAAAGATTACTCTAATATTTATATAACGTTTTCACTTACCTACAGAGAAGAAAATCCAATATGTATTCACAAAAGGCATTTCATTTTATTACAACAGAATAAATGTTATTGGATATTTTACTACTCTGATAAAAGTTTTATCGATTGTGTCGTTCATACCAGTTTGGCTTTGTGAAAATGTTTTATATATTAGTTTTTACATAAATAATACGCCAAAGATGATGCAAGTTATATATGTTTATTAACATTACTATATACAATCATTGTAATTTGAAAATAGACACATTTCACATTGAAACTCACATAAATTTAATAAAAACGTGACAATTATTAAAACATTAGGCTTGGTGTTATACATTATTGCTACCGACGGGCTCGACATCATTTCATTCTCTGGCATATAAATAAAATAAATGCCACCAAACATTAACTCTCGCAACACAAGTCATTGCATTTCTTCATATATCATTGGGACTCTAATAAGTATCACAATAAATTCACTTATTATAAATAAATTATAAAATCGTCAACTCAGCGTCTAGTTTTAATATTTCAGTGTAAAAACAATGTCAAAAACGATTCACTATTATATCTGATCACATGGTCCATTGTTGTGCATAAAAACGCAAACTATGCCTTTACCAAATGTTTTCTTAGTCTCATTTTCACGATAGACACAATCATCACCAATTAATTGTCAATGGAAATGACACATATTAGTCTATTTATTATGTCTTCTAATGAAAGTACATAGATTTTTAAAGAATACACTTTATATGCTAATAAATAAGCATTTCACATGTTTTGAAATGAGTGATAGACACGGAACCAGCGTTTCACCTCAGTGTTGGACAATGATCACTCACAATGATAATTCATCAATAACAATTTCGAGTTAACGAAATGGCCGTAAGGCTAAATAGATACGATAGCGTTTCACAAGTTCACTAGTTGATCTTAAAGTATCGTGTTCTGTAGGCTAACACCGAGGTCCTGGGCTAGTCGGCGTCGCCGTTGGTGACGGTGAGCGGCTCCTCGTCCTCGTTGTAGTCGAGCGACAGCACGGAGGCGCGCCTCCTCTTGCCCACGGGCGTGTCGCTGCACTCGCTGCCCGAGTACGTGCGCTTCTCGGCGGGCGAGGGCGGCCGGTTGCCGTTCACCGTGGCGTGCGTCGCGCGCAGCTCCTGCTGCAGGAACAACACCGTGCTCTGCATGCCCTCCACATCCTCGTCCAACTCCTGGAGGAACTCGTCCAATTCTGGAATTACAACATATTGTGTCAATTTTGATTCTTTCAGTAGAACTGCAAATATTTTAGGTACTAGAATTGTACAGACCTGATTGTGACTTCTTAACTTCTTCACTAAAACTCTTCTGGAGTGCTAGATCACCCTCTAACTTAGCTATCCGACCACTCGACGTCATTCGCCCGAGGTCTTCATTCTCCTGATGTAGCAGCCTGCACTTCGCCATAAGTTTCTTGCCTGTATTTGAGTCTGGCGTGAACTTCCACGCTGATAATTCGTTCTGAGTTTCTTCTAATCTCGCTTTAGTTGACGTAAGTTCTTGTTTTAATCTTAAAATAAGTACATTGACAGCTGGATCTAATAGTGTGGGTCGTCCGTTGAGACTCGCGTGCGAAGACTTTAATTCTGTAATTTGGCTCTGAAATGAAGGGAAAGAATTCTATGAATTTTATATCACAGGTAATCTTATTGCTTTCTTCTTAGATTGCTTTAAAAGGATAATTAAAAAGAAACACAATAAAGTCAATACTCACTACATAATCTTGTATTTCCTGCTCCTTAGCTGCAAGCCTCCTAACTAACACCTTCTCTCTATGTTGGGACTCAGCATACTGCTGTTTTATCCTATCTTCTACCTCTTTCGCCTTTTCCAAGCTGCCTGCACACATCAATTACACAAATTAATTATTGTCTTTGATTCATGTTACAAGGGGATGTAAATTTTGTCATTGATGTTCTTGTAATTGCCATCATACAGTATTGTGTAGACATCATCCTGATTCCACTAATTTATTTTAGTATCTGTAAACCCACATTTAAATGCATAACGTTTTGTCTACTATATTGTGATATTTTTGTACTTCACACTTGATAAGATAACAGGTTATCATAAAAGTATTTGTGTGTTTCAGACAGATGGTTATGCATTATTGTGGTTAATTTTGTTTAAATAATTACAATATTATAATCGACAACACCTTAACTAAATTATACAAACAAAAACATGTCCTATTGACCTTATTGATTGATAACAAATTCCAGTCAATTTCTGATTGTAACTGACTAAATTACCAAGATAATAAACAGAATTTATTGAAAAATGGTATGATATCCTTTTTTCCGTGTGTACATTAATATTTTAAAAAAAACAATACAAACTAGAAATTTTATTCTTCTAAGGGGAGCAAAATAATTTAAATGAATGAAATATTTCCACAAATTAGTTTTTTTTAATTTGTGGATCTTAATATCATTGTGAACTTGTAAATGAAGTGCTGAACAAGCTAATGAGTAATCTCAATCTCAAACTTAGGAGATCAAATTCCTGAGAACAGTAGGTCCATAGAGGAACAGCACCAGAGACTGATAGAGTAGGGTTACTAAGGCTTAGTTTTTTAAGACATTGAAGTGGCTAACTCTGGTACTGGATCATAAACAGTAAGCAAAGCAGATATATTTTTTAAGCAGAAATCTTTCTAGATTCAAGATGTACAGGAAATAACAATATTGGTGCATTGGCACCATTTCTCGACATCAGAGGCATTAGGTCGGATGTATGTCGTCACTACCAAGGTAAAATGACTAAAGCGCCAATTCGCTGGCAAACCAACTTAAACTTTAAAATGTGCCCAGTAAAGTTTAAGTTAATTTGCCAACAAATATTTGTCATACATATCCGACCTAAATATGATCTTTGATGTCAAGATGTAAGGAACTTATTGAAGACATAGTTCTCGTAACACAATTTATTAGATTGGATTGTAGTTGTGTGCCTTAACTGTACCACCAAAAATCTAATAAGACTATCATGCTTGTAATGTATCAGGAAAGCATTACACATATGATATGATGAGGCTCCACTCATATAACCGCAATTATGGTAGTAAGGCCATGATACCGGGGGTATTATTAACAGGCAAACTTTCAACCTCTTCCTCTATCTGAATAACAATTAGGTATTATACTTTTCCTGACACGGAGATTTAATCCAAAACTTAAACCTTAAAACTTAAATCACCATAATGGCACCTATTTTACCATTTTGGTATGGAACCTTAAAAACGTGCTTGCAACCATTTCCTTTGTGAAATCTATCTCATGCATTTGAGCACAGATTTGTATCTGTCATTTGATACAAATACGTTACTCAAATGTTGCACTAGTTAAGATCACCGCTGAGCATATTTCTGTAGTATGTTTTAATAACATTTTCATCTCTACCTCTATTGCCATAAACAATTTACACAAAGTATTTTGATCATGATTTTTTAAATTACTAAACTATGTTTGAATTGTTTTAGAAAATATCTGAGTAGGTACATGTGTATACTAAGATGAGGAAATATTATAAATTACAGATATCTCTGACTTAAAATCATTTAATAGTAAGGCGAAAGCATGCAACGTAAAATATATAATTCTGTTTATCTCAGATAAGGTAAATTAAAATGCCTTTTATTTTATCTCAGGTCCATATTACAACACTGATCTTTGTTCTGTAATACAAACCTAAGTGTTGGATCAATTACATTTGGATTGATTGTCATATTGTTGAAGCATACCTTTCTAGACTCGGTAAAATATATTTTTAATTCTCAGTTACAGTGAGTGAAATATTAAATATCTCAATGTGCAAACTTTAGTACCTACTATGAGTAACAAATAGTTCTTAAATATTGATGATAAATCACAAGTTATACTTGTACTTAAACATAATCTTGATCCCGCCATTGGACTAACATTATAATTTTGGGAGAACATCTCTTAGAGATAAAAAAATATATACAACTGTCTTATATGTGCCATTACAAGTAATAAGATTTCTCTTTGTTATATTTAAATAAACGGCCTTAAAATTAACATAAAAAATTTACTCCTAGTTTCTCAAAGCATATTCAAATCTCTGATTATGGGTCATTCCATGGAAGATGACACCTGACAAGTAAAAAGTAAACTTGCTATATTCAATTACTTTTTAGGCTCAAAGTATAGTATAAGGATCATAGCTGATGGAACAATATGAATTATCATTAATAAAACTCTCAATATATATTTTTTTCTTAACTGAACATTGACTCTCAATCCACAATTATGTGATGTTTATTTAAACGAAATTGGCGACTCTTTTTTGGCTATTTGGCTTAAAGCAATCATTCTAATGTATAATATTAGTATAGATACATTATTCATTATGTGTTTGAAGCAGAAAAAATCAATAAAAGTATAATATTTTTTAAATTATTGCTACTTGAAGTGATCAATGTCTTCTGTCCCACCCGTCCCATGAAAACATGCATTAGTTTAATTAAACCAAAAACTATAAAAGCTATCAATTAATTACTTTCCAGAAGTAACAATTAACCTTAAACCTAACCATTAAAATTACTTTTGACACCTAATTCAATCATTTAACCGAGTTATTAAGCTTTGAATTGCTGTCCCACCCGTCACTGGAAGGGTGTTAAAATTTTTAAAAGTTAAATAAAACCTTTTTTTAGTATATAATATACTAGAATCTGGATTTTAACCAGTTTGCAATATAAATAGCTTTTAATAAATTGAAACGACAATGTGTAAATGCTTTAATAATAACAAAAAAATATGTTTAAGTCAGATTATCCTATTATTTACGTTATTTTTTTAACTGTGCAGTGTCATTATTTTAATTTCTGTTTTAAGTTGCATGCTATGGATGAGAGACGTAAGTCTTGTTAAAAAATGATTTATAGCCCCATAAAAGAGGACAACTAATACGAAAAACCAAGGTCGAAAGAGAAATTAAAGTGAAAAAAGATGAATTACAAAAGATATTTAACTAGAGATCTGTGGACAGACAGAAATGGGCTAAAATGAAGGTCTTGATTTGAAAAGAATAGCATTTACAGTTAAAATAGCTTAGAAAAACTTCTACTCATTAGTTTTAGAGATATGGTGTACCAAGTTATCAATAAGTTGGCTGCATACCATATGTTCCTAGAAAACCGCACAAATAACTTTGTCAAAAATCTTTGTACTAAAATAAATTATGATTTTTCCATTTCTTTGATAACTATTATATTCAAACAATATTATAATGACTGCACAAGACGAGCATTTGCTTTTTCCGACACACATTTGGCAGTTTATTCATTGAATTGCTTACTCGTCCCACCGGTCACAAATCCATGTCCCACCCGTCACAATTTTAAAGGCTCATAAAAAAATATAGACTTGAATTTTTACATATTTCTTTCGAAATATTAATAGCAACATTATTCAACTATCGTACTAATCCAAAATAAAGGCTGAAATTGGCCTAGTTGATCTGAATTTCATTGACAACCACATGTATCTAATGATGGTAGGGATTTTCGTGTACCACCCGTCACAGTTAGAAATCAGTGATTTTAACTATCTTAAAGGCAAAAACTTAGATTTTTATCTGCACTATCATATGAAACAGTTATCTGGGAATACTATCTGATAGTACACAATGTAATATATACTTTGGTAATGCCTAGAAATATAAAAGTGTATCAAAAAATGGGTCAAAATGTCCCACCCGTCACTATGGAATGACCCTTATGTTAATTCATCAAGCGGTGAAAGGTCTCCGTCATTCTCATACAGTAGATTACCTATTGTGTCTACTTCGCCTCATAATTACAAAGTAAGAGAAATATTTTATAAATCATAAGTCTTACAATTATAAAATAAGAGTTGGGGGAGAAGCCAAAATAATTTTACTTGATTCAGGGTAAAGTTATATCAGTTGGGCTAGCACGGCGGGTGGACAAAACCGTTTTCTCCACCCTTTATCTCCTTGACCGAAGAAGGAAGACAAAAGTAAAAACCGAGAGAAAATGGCAATGAAATGGTGTTATCCCCAATTTTTCTCTCTTCCCTTTCTGCCGTGCCAGCCCAGTGTGCTCCATCGAACAAGTTAATTTCCAAATCCTCCAATTATAATCGAAGTAATATCAATACTCCAACCAGAATAGCATTAGAAATTATAACTAATGTTATTTCAATATGAGCATGTATTAAGCTTAGTTATTTTATAATAAATACAAAGAAATCTATTTATTAATATTGCTTAAATTTGAAAACTAAAATATAGTCATATAATCAAACATAATAATAATCATTATTATGCAGTTTTTTTAAAACATTCATATTTGGATTACTCCTGTATCTTGAGTACAATTTACAAACAAATCTGAAATGCACACATACCCAGACTCGGAACAACTATCCGTAGGCCATACAAATATTTGTTCCGAGTGGGGATCAGACTTGTGGCACGTAGCACAGAAACCCAATCACTTAGCCGCTATGCCAACCACGCTGTCAACCAATATTTAATAAAATATTATTTTGATATGTTGACGAAATCTAAAATCAATTTAACAACTAATCATATCAGTTGACATAAGATTCAACTGGGAATTTACTGATCAGAGATTTTTACACTTTCAGAAACTAAGGGTTATTATGGGTTTTTTATTAGAATTTAAGAAAGGTTAGGTATTGTTGATAAGCTATGAAATTGATCTTGTCAAGTACTTGTTTGTGAGTAACATGCAATGACTCCAAGCCGAGTAGCAATGTAGAGAAGCGGGCAAGATAAATGAAATAGATTATAGAACTTATTCTATCAGTAACATTAGGAAGGATATGGTCCTATTAAGCTATCTGCCATAAAATCCCTTGTGATTTTGAGTGTCCTTTGAGACTGTTACAGTATACTTTATTTGATAAATCTTATGCTACGAAATCAATAAATTCATGACAGCAAAAGAATGATCAAATAGTCTATACACAGTTCTAATAATTGAGGGCAGAAACATATATTATAATAGTTGAAAATATTAACAAGATAAATAAATTACAACTAACAATATTGAAGACAGAAGGTAAACAAAGCGATTACAAAATAAAATCTTATCTATACAGCAAAAGAAGTGATGAAAACATATTTACTTTTTCATGTGAACAAAGACCAGATGACTCGGCAACATTCTCGGTTACCGAGAGTAGAGTAACACCACTGAACTTGGACACAGCTCCAGGATCATCTGGAGACATCACACGGCCTCGTGCCGATATATGCACTTCCACTGAACACTCCACTGGCACCGCTCTTACACAGCAAAACACCATTTCTTCTTCTTCACCTTTTTTAAACTTAAAACACCTAAATACACCCGTACCACATTCCGTTTTAAAACTAAACAATTTTCATTATCACAGTAACATTTCAACATCGTGTCATAACAGTATCACTAGTTAATTTTAGTTAAAGTATTGTCGATATAGAGATAACATAACAACTCGCGGGTCGTGCGCCGTAACGTCGCCGACCTGACGCTACCAAGCCGATGTAACTTTCTTAAATACCTTCCAACTGTTTGTTCAAAGTTTCGAGATGGTCAATGTACAAGTCCTGGTTTCTCCACGCGGCGCGGAGCGAGTCGGCAGAGGCGGCGTCGAGCTGGTGCGAGGTCAATAACACGCGTGCTACGTTCGAGCCTCCACCACCTGCTCCGCCATCACACGACGCCTCGCCGTGCCGCTCTGTCTCCTCGGACATTTCACTCTTACAATTACGTTAAGAGCCTCTTTTCGACTGCAAGCAAATAATCACAGTTAATCCTACAAACACATTCATTTGCATTTCTCCACCGTTATCAGAAACCTGTAGTAATGTGACTTGTGGTTATCAACGAGTGGTCAGGCTACTTACAGTTGATTAGTGTAATGACAGAGGCTTTATTAAATTGGTAACAACTATTATTTACAATTACTATTAACACTAAAAACTATCTCTAATATTTTACGAGGTCATCAAACGAAACACGACAGACAGACGCCATTTTATCACATACCACTACAGACTATAGTGTGACCAGTATAGAAAAATAATCAAGCATCCTAATGCACGATAAATTACAATGAACATAATAATCTGTTGAGGCTTCTATTGTAAAACAATCCTGAGATTTCGTTCAAACTATTATTTATCATTTAGGGGTCCTAATTTAATTGTTAATATAAGTTTTCAGATGATTTCTTGTGTTATAGTAATAACCTCAATAGTAGTTTTATTTTCCTTGGCAACTTTATATATTATATAGACGTTAGTGTTGTGCAAAAAAAGGGCAAAGTTACGGTTTTTATTTATCGATTATTTATAAAATTGAATTTTATTGGCCTGCCCGCCATTAATAGTATAGTGGTCCCAAGCGCAGCTGCTGATCGTGAGGTCCTGGGTTCAACTTCTAGATCGAGAAATGAATTTTTATTGGTTTAGGAAAATTCTCATAGCGCGGAGTATTAAATTGTGACCGGTAGATGGCAATAGCCTTGCCCTTTTTATAATATTACTCCACGTATTACGGTATTACTCACATGTCTGCCTCTGCGACCCTTCAGGGAATTTGAAAATTGATAGCCTATTTGCAGTGGACTGCGACAGGATGAGTAGATGGCACAATAGCTTATTATTTAATAGACCGCCCATTTTTTGACGTGGGTGAGGTGTTAGCATTTAGTTAACATTGGCTATTATGTAGATAACTATTACAATAACAAGATTTATTTAATAAAACGCTTTTAATAGCTTCACTTGTAACTATGTAAAAAAAAATTGGAAGTTAAATTTGACCCACTACCGGTTTCCGATTGAGCTGAAATTTTGCATACACGTTTAGTTTGGATGACAAAAGCGTTTTCTTTAGTTTTTTTTTAAACTATAATATTTATTTATTTATCTAATCTAAACCAAGAACATTGTACATAGAACAATGTTCTTGATCTAAACTAATATTAAAAAGAGAAAAGGTTTGATTTTTTAACCGACTTCAAAAAAAGGAGGAGGTTCTCAATTCGACGCGTGTTTTTTTTTTTAAATATTTGTTACCTCATAACTCTCGACTGCGTGAACCGATTTTGATGATTCTTTTTTTATTTGAAAGCTGGTGTTTCCCGAATGGTCTCATTTTAATTTGGTCCAGTTCTGACAATGGGATCCATGAGAAAACCATTTAAGTCTTAAATTTACATTAAGTATGTGCGCGACAAATGGTCGAATAACTCAATATCACGCCAACCGATTTCGATGATTCCTTTTTGTTTGAAAGGGTATACCGAAGTGTTCCCAGTTAAATTTAGAGAGGATCTGATGAAGATCTTCGCAGATAGACAATGGAACTCTTGAATGAATAACAGCACATCACTCGCGATTGCTGTAATCTCATGTTTATGTATTGTTTATGCCAGCTTTTAAACTTTAGGTTTTCTTTTCATTGCTTAGAGATCGGTCGGAAATCTTTGGCCCGTATCCATTTGCGTTCACTGTCGTATTTTAGAATGAAGCAAAACCGTGATTAGCATATAATTATGAGTGACGTATTTATATGAAATGAGATACTTATCCATCAATCCACATGGGGCTCAAGTGAAAGAAGTCCAAGTCTCAGTGTGTGTAGATGCAGGAAGGACTAAAGAATCCATGCAGTGGGACGTGGGACACTGGGAACATTCGGTAGGTAGGTACACCTCAAGAATATTATATCTATCTATAATATTCTTGGTACACCTACATTCTATGACAGAAAATGACAGGGGAATCGGGGAATCAATGTGATTCGTGTGACAGACTCCTGTCTCAACTAGAGATCAACCATGAAAATAAGTCAATGTAACGGGTATACGGGTCGAACTTGTCCTAATAATCTGACATGAAAAGATGTGAAAATACATAATCACGTCGAACCTACCAACTTATTTTCTCTGATTACACTTCGATACATTTGTAGGCTCTATATAAAATATTAAGTCTGTGAAGCTTACCGGATATCCAAAGTTATTTTTATTAGGTAGGTACTAGGTAGGTAATCTACCAACGAGCATTGCTTTGATTTGCTATTTGAGCATAAAATAAACAGAATAAAATTAAAAAATATAGTTTCAATTACATATTCTGTTGTGTAGAGAAAGTGATTTCCTGTGTAGACGCTTTGATAAAAAAATATTTTATTTGGTGGTATCTACCTTGAGAACAGAGAACAGAACAGAGATCATAGCGAGAACAGTTTTTCTTGCGGAGGTCAGTGGGCCGAGCACGAATGCTTTGACGTATCGTAATGTAAACGTAAGCCAATTTAGAACCAAAAATACACGTATAATCTATGATATTTTTTGGAAATACATGCTATATATTTACATTTTCATGAAACAAGTGTGTTTGTTGCATAAAATTTAACAAAAATGCGATAGATTAATCATATTTTAGGATCAAAATTTGCTTACGTTTACGTTACAATACGTCAAAACATTCGTGCTCGGCCCTCTGATGGTAGTTCGTTAGAATGAAGAGGAATAGTATTTTTTTTTGTTAGAGTTCGGTAGACGAGTTCGCTGTTGAGTTACATTTGGGCTACGATCAACACGCTACAGTTACAGCTTATGGCGGGAAAATGTTACTTGTCCGAACGTAAAAACGTCGAACAAGCTTGTACATGGAGATCCACTATTAGCTTAGGTACAAATGCAAAAATATTTCCCTGGATGCCATAAGGATTAGTTAAACACTAGCCTTTCAAACATCGAAGTTTTCAATTATCAACCGGCTGCATGATGCCTAGAATTCTAATGTCTGATGCCTTGTTTCAGTTATTTCACTGGCTGTTCCTACCCTTCACCCGGAACACAACTACCTACGCATAGTATGAGGTTTATGAAACAAAACTATACCAATTTATTTTTTAATTTAATATTTTATTACTTAATCAATTAATTTAACAATAACATCTAATTAATGTTTAACATTAATTTAGTTGCAATTTATTTCTATACATAAATCAAGAATCATAGAACAGATTATTTATTTATATCACAATATGTACAAGTACAACGGAATTATTTTTTTCGTAGGGGAATGCGAAATGTCAATAGGGTCTCCACACTTCTTGGTTTCCCGCTCCATATAGTCCATGTTTAACTTCATCGTTGGCTTCACAGCTTTGTCCCATGCCGCTGGCCTCACCCGTCCCTTGGAGTTCTGTGGTGATTGAGATGCCGCCATCAATGTCACTAATTTTGATTTCGCTCGGGAAACATTGTTCTAGGTTGTGTTTATCGCCCGAACTGTGCAGATGGACGTGTATTTGGTTTTGGTTGACTGTTGAGTAGAGGTTGGGGAGTAGCATTTGAGGGTTCGGGTTGATGTACGGCGCATGTGATTGTATGCACGCTGGATTATTGTTGATGTTATTATATTGATAATTATTGTAGTTGTAGGTATTGCTAGGCCAGGAGTTGTAGTAGTTGGGGTCGTATCGCTGCGACGGCATCGCGGCGGGGTTGTTGAGCTCGGTGAGGGCCGTCCCCGTGCCGCTCGGACTGCCCTTCACGAAGCCCGTCGTTCCTGACTGGAAGCTGCTGTAGTCTGTGTGTCCCCCCAGTGGAATTTCAGGTAGCACTGCGAAAGAAAAAGTGTTTGAATTATTTTGTTATTTTTTATAGATACTACGTAATAATGTATTAATATTAGATTTCCCATGATAAGAAAATGGAAGTGCCTACAAAAGGCAACATAATATCTAGAATTTAAAAAAAACCGCGTTCTTAATCAATGTAAAAAGGGAATTTTACGAGGAAATAAACAATTTGCCCTCATTATGACAATATTATCTACTCGGTGCTTAAATAAAGAACTAAAAGCGGGTTCTTCATCTGAGGCTTGGTGAATTCATTTAGTTTTCAGGTTTCTAGTCCATAATAATTCACTATAATTAAATAATATAAGGATTATAGGTAGGTATGTAGTGTTCGGTCCCTATCATGTGGTCGACCGCGCCATTACCGTGGGTAACCACGGCTTTGAATGGAGGAAGTTCGTTTATCAATATTTTACAACGTGTGACGCAAATTGTTACGGTATTTGAAAAAGTATATTATTATAGGTACTTAATTCCGTATTGCAAACGGATTGAGAACTGAAAATGTCAGGTCGACTATACAATTTAATGTATATATAAGTACCTATAGGTTACCTATGCTTAGTTAATTTTATCATTAACTTACGGCTAGATCCCAGTGCTATAATGACTGAGGCGTTACAATAGATCTTCGCAGATCGCAGTGACAAAGGGGCTTAGGACCCTAATCTTCTAAATAATAATATTAATAACCTATACTTAAACAGTCTGAATATTTTAAGAACCATTAGGTAAATATTGCAATATTTGATAGTTTGTATGCATCCTATACCTATTCACTTTTCGGTCACGACTAATTATTATAACTTGTTCTAGAATGTTTTAATCATAATAAATTATAGGTAGCTAACGCCAGTTACATTATTACCTATAGTTAGTTAATTTAAGAATTATTTTTCCGTGATGATTCGAAAATAAACCGAATCACATGAAATGTAGAGCTAGAGTGACTCAATAATAGGTAATCACTTATATTGGATGAAACGCATGTCTGCAAAGCAAATTTCTGAAGTCAACAATTTTATTTATTAACAACTAAACAAACAAGTACCTATAACAGAATGATAGAACCAATAAACCAATTACAGGTTTGAGTAGATTATATAAGGTGAACACTACGGAAGATGATGAAGATGATGTTTTGTGGAATTTTTCTTTCCACATACCTAAGTTGACTTTAATTATTACCTAGTAGTTTTGTAATGAATTTATCAACCGAGAGCAATGCCATTGTGTTAGCCATGTAAATTGTATACTCGTATATTAGGTACGTTTGTGATACTGGTCACGACATCTGCATTATTGCAATCTTCAATTCAAATAGCTTATCTTTAGGTTTCAAAGGTTATTATTACACTAAGAAAGATTAGACCTATATAGATTTGTCTACTATATATATACTTATAGATGAGTTGTATAGCGGCCCAAACAGAGTACCTATTTTATGATTATAAATAGGTATACCCTTACCCGTGGCGAAGGGTGAGTAAGCCGCGGGTCTACCATGTAACTAAAATGGTAATGAACATCGACTCTGGTAATAAACTTCAGTACGATCGAGATACACTTCGAGCTGCATTGTAAAAAAAAAATCAATAATGAAGATGGGAGTCCCAAATTCATGATCGGTAAACAAATTACAAGGTAGCTCGAAATTTAGTCTCTCACGATCGTAT
This sequence comes from Allophyes oxyacanthae, assembly GCA_932294325.1. NCBI lineage: Eukaryota > Metazoa > Arthropoda > Insecta > Lepidoptera > Noctuidae > Allophyes > Allophyes oxyacanthae. Next base: position 5,193,109 of record OW028625.1, read on the forward strand.
ATTGAAGATCCCGAGTCGATATTCATTACCTACCATTTTAGTTACGCGGTCCATACAATCATTTGTCGTACTAAAACGTCCGATTATTAATTGAAAACTTTGAACTTTTCAGATTTATCAGGTCAAGTTCCCTGTTATCTAATCTTTATCGATTTAACTCGTATGTGTCGATTAATAGGTAATCTTGATAGCTACAAACGGTATATAGGGCTTTTCGATTGAACCCTGTCCCTGTGAAAAGTTTATTTTCTCCTATTTTGTGCTATCTGTAGACGCAGCGATTAGCAGTGCGTAGTGCTCATACAAACGTTATTTCAATGTCGTTTCATTCGATATTTGTATCGACACGTATCGAGCTCATGGGGCGGGTAGGAAAGCGAAAAATCGAGAATGAAAACGGTAAGGAGATGATGATAGGTTTTGTCCCGATTATTCAGTGGAGAAACCCTTTTTTCGACCTTTTGTCTCGTTGATAGAAGAAAAAACGAACAATCGAGAGAGAAAACAGTGGTTTTCTCCCCTTTTTTGCCTTGTTAGCCCTGTTGGTAAGGCTTGGACTCCAAAACTCCCATTGATTGGAATGATGATGTTAATGAAATGCAGCAAAACAATACGGTTGCAATAGATTATAAGGGCCATATTCACCGACAACATAACAGATGTATAAACTGAACTTAGCTGTTTATTAGTACAAAATTCTCAGTAAACGACCGATTTTGTCTTAATCGTCTGTTATCTTGTCGGTGAAAATAGCCCTAAGACTTGTATGAACTGTACCTGTAGGTATATGTATAGTGGGGTCAGGTTTGTAGTAAGGCGGCTGGAGCGGCGCGTACGCAGGGTACATGGAGGCCGTTGACGGGTACCCCGTGTTCCACTCGCTGGCTCCTAGGATGTTCCCACTCGTCTCTGTAATAGAAATATAGAAAAAATTATACAGGCATCGTAGGTACTTTACTTAGTTAAGTCTTGTATACTTTGATCTGCAAGCTGCTTTGTGCAACAGAAATACGCATTTTCACGTTCATTCGATGCATTTTGCCATTAAAAAGACCGATTGCAGTTTCAAAAAGGTGAAATCTATGATGAGCGTTCAACCGCTCGCCTTCCATGCCGCGGCCGCTCTTTGTGATCAGGATTCTGGGCCAAGGCTCGGTTAAAGAGAACCATCTTAAACACTTTATTCTAAAATTAGTTACACGACAGTTAAGTTGTGGGAGATTGGTAAAATAAGTACCTAGGTAATCATTATTTACATACAATAATATTATGTTGCAGTATTGCACTTTTTCCGCAATTACATTTATCAGAATAATATCATGTTATTAGGAAAAGTTAAATACCAAGTTGTTTGTAAAGGAAAAAATATTATAAAAATATCAAATTTGAAGCTGTACACAGGATGTTTTGATGTATTTGGATTAGGGATGTAACCTAATCATTTAATCAGTATGTTTTGCCACAATTTATGCAGATAAGAATTAATCTTAATCAATGAGAGACTTATTACGTAAAATTAATGTAAAATCATAGCAATTAGGTAATATAGAATGCTAATTATCAGAAACACCGTATACGTACAAATTGGGGCAATGGAATTATGTAATCTGAACTTAAGACACATGACTCGTCTCATCGATTACTTATTATTCGAATTTGACGATCGATATCTATATTGTATGTTTGACGCGCATGCCATTAATTTTAGCCACAATATATAAATATATCAATGTAGGTAGGCGGCTTTTTTCGGCTAACTAAAAACTCTATTAGTATTACCACTTTGTTTCCGAAATGCTGGCATACGTAATTATTATTTGCGGGTTTAAGCACATTTTTGTCTTGTGTTTAGTCTACTTACACTATTATATTTGGTGGCGTAAACAACCTGATTATATAATTACCTACCTATACATATGTAGTCCTAAACAAAATTTCAGCAAAACATCCTGTGATATAGGTAAGTCAAATATAATTGTTTTTAATATAAATTTTCCTTATAAACACATTTATCTAAATACCTAATATTATTTTGATAAATGTAATAGAAAAAGTTTGTTTGTGCAAAAACTATTTTTGGGAACCTAGGTCTTTAAATTCGGTTCATAAAATGGAAATATTTATGAAAGTTTCTAAAAGTCTAGTCATCCTTAACAATATCTTAATTGAGTTGAAAGTAAAAAGTAATTAATATGCAGACCAAAGGCCTGGCTGATTTCTTTAATCACAGAGCGATGGTAAATAGAGGCGTTAGTATGTTCGTCACGTGTGCGGAACTAGTTGTGACGGCTTGGGATTGCCAGCTGATTCATACTCGTAGATGTAGCGACGAAAGTGAGGCCGGCCCAAACAATGCCGAATGGATGCCGTCAAGGTTGGTGACACCTGGGTGAGTGGACACACAGGTGTGATTGAGCTTTAGATGATTATTAATGTAGTACTTGACCCCCAATTCTCGCTTAATTAGCAATTTTGTCGTACATTTATCATAATTCTACCACAAAACTTCTAAAGCACGACAAATCCAGTATTCTAGACATACTCTTTCTATCTGACACACATTTTACCTACATATTTAGAATAATATGTTCCTACCACTTTCGCATTCACTGAGAGAGTTTTCTGTAATGAATGCAAAGTGACATAAAGAACGAGAGCATTGTATGTTTTAAATTAAATATAGACTGTAAGGATGCTGTAGAGGTATTTAAGAAAAACCAGTATTTGCTAAAATTATCACGAAGTGGCGAACAATAAAATATGTGTTCAGATATTAAAAGTAAAAGTACTCTTTTTATCCAGTACTTTATAAACACCTATATATTAATACGGGAAAATAAAACTTTGTACCCGTTTTTAAGCATATTAATTGCGCACGGAGGAGTGTGAGATTTGGCATAGGTAATTAAAGTTTATATGGAGGAGTGCAGAAAGCTAAAATTTATAATATAATATTAATATGTTGTCGAATTACGACCACTGAGCGAACACTAGTGTACTTTTATTGTTCCAAAAAAATATGGCTACCCGGTTTAGCGATCATTGACAACAAAATTATTTAGTTGCTCAATAATTGGTCCCTTAATCATTTATAACATTCAATATAAATAATCTAACTGAATTCGTCGATTGTTTACTTCACAGCAAGTATTGCAGCTATAGCTGAAATGTCTAGATACCAATGGCGAAGGGTGACAGTTTTAAAAGGGGAAGTCATCCCAAAAATGCCCTCTAAAAACTGCTGCAATTAATGTATGTAGTCATGTCTGGAAGAGCTCGACCTAACTGAATAAGAAGCCTTTTTTTGCCATTTGGATGAGTAAATAATATAATATTACGTTGGTCTATGGACTAACCAATTCCTAAAGGGAAGCCGATGGGAATCGGGTTGTATGGACTCTTCGCCACTGCTAGATACGATACTTATTGTGGTACCTACAAATTTAAAGTCTGTCGAATAATAAGCTACGTGGCTTAATACTTATTTACCTATACTGGTTTCAGGCGATGCTAGGATATCGTAGGTTATTGTCGTTGCCGTTATTGTAAGTGGTTGAAGAAACAATTACTTATTGTCTGTGGCCCAGGTCAACGTACGATTACTTAGGGGAATTACGTCCGTCATAAGAGACACATCATCATCCATTTTCCTTCCCCTCATTCGCTTACTGCCCTTTTCTGATTTGGGAAATGTAATTAGATTATTTCTTGGCTAGGGAAACTAACTCTGCTGAATTATTTTAATTTAGAAATCATGATTTTACATGTCGTTCTTCTTCTTCTGTCGTGTTAAAATACTAAAAACATATACTATATTCATACAGATGTTTCTATTCTATATATTGTGTTTTTTCACAAATTTCAAATTTCTTGTTTGGTGAATGGTTTTGGCATGTCTTTCTCAAGAGAAGTGTCTTATGTAATACTATGTGAATCGTTTTAAATCTCTTGGTTACTGAATAGCAACCACTATAACTTACTGTATAATTTATTCATTAAGTGAACATTGTTCTTTCGAATAAATAAATATTTAACCCAACACGTCTTATATTTCCGACCAATATGTAGCAATATCAAGGGCCCTGTCATTTGCCATATTTAAATCCTCCAGGGTACAGGTGGTCTTGCACGACGGGCAAGACAGTAGGTGCGACATGTTTTGTACAGGAACACTGCATCTACACTGTCCCCGATACGTAGTTTGCCAAATTGTTTCTGCAGCGGCCAACTTGGACCCGGAGTCAGTTATGAGATTTCCATATTATCTGCTGAAATTAAATGACTCAAATATTGCATTCATAATGTACCTATAGAGATTCAAAACGATGCTTATAGATCGCTTTGTCATAATTATTAGGAGAAGAACAACCAGATTGATGGCCCAACATTTACTAGATATTTTAGAGGATCCGTTTTATGACTCAAAATAATTTCTTAGACATATGCTGACACAAGCATATGAGTAACTTCATCGAAATCCTGGTGAAAGTCCATTATTTGTAAATCACTTTGACCTTGGCATGCTGCCAAATCCCCATACTTCAAATGTTCCATTGTATTGTTCCTTTCTATTTTGGTTTGGTTCCCGACGAATAGTAGAGAATTAAATAAGTAACTATATTCCTTCCCTCAGTATTGTAACAGTTAAAAGATTTCGCAAACACCAAAGTTTTCGTGGTAGAACTTATATCAGCCACCAAGTTTTATGTTTGGAAAAATGGAGAGCATGTATACATTAAAATAAAACTTCATCTTTGTATTAAACCCAAGTACAAATTGAATACAAAATACACACACACACTAAAAAGGAATATACCTTTTTATACCGCTCCACCGATGATGCACAATAAAGGGTGTTTCCAAAACGTGCGTCGTTTATGTTATTGTCGTACGTACTGAGTCAGTACTCAGTAGTAATGATAAAACAAATCATTATTATGTTAATTCGTGCGTTAGCTTTGTATGTATATGCGTTTATGATTGTACAAGACTTGCGGCACGTAGACACGCTTTATTCAAATTCGCGAACAATTTTGGCGCTTTCGAAGAAATATAAAAATATAATAATAATGTTTCGTCACCATAAAAAAAAGCTGATTATATCTTTTATTAACTTTTGATGCGTCGGCCTTTTGTTTGGTGGAGACATATTGTTAAACAAATTTAGACTGAAGTTTGTTTTGATTTGGACAGATTTTTAATCGAAGTTTGTTTTTTTTTACTTTTTTTATACGTTTTTTTTTATTGACGTTTATTTTGTTCAAGGAAAGCTACAGTTTAGTTAAGGTAAGTATATTATCAGGGTAATGCCTCAGTATTACTGTTATACAGTGCAAAACCACCAAGAACATTAACAGGTTCTTTTGATTAATGGGCTTGTCAAGTTTTTATCTCTGGGAGCATATCAATGCAAATCTGGGTAAAGTTACTTTTTTGGAGGTTTTCCAAGTATTGAGATATCTTATTTGAAACATGATGCATTTTTATAAGAGACGTGACACGTTACGGAGTTTAGGAACGAGGGAATTCTGTTTTCCTGTAGGAATAGAAATGTTAGGATCAAAGAATAAAATAGATGAATGTAATAAACTCGTCTTGTCTTTGTGTCTTCTTTGAAGTTTGACAAGCAAAATTGGTGTAGGTAAGCCGTACAGAGTTCATTGAACGCAAGCGGTTTAGATCAATTTGCCTGCTTGTATAGGTATTTGCTCAGGTCTCTTAGGCTGAGACTTATAGAGCGTACTTAGACTTTGCTTTGGAATAGGTACACATGGGTACATATCAAGCGATACATTTCCTGTATAAGCTGACGTTTGCTGCCTCAGTTTTTAGTGGGAAGAATGTATGAGATTATTTTCTATGCGTTATGTATTACTCTAAGCCCTGCCGGATTCATAAATGCAAGCGGCTTAGGCCCGAGTTCACCGACAACATAACAGACGATTAGAGCAAAATCTGTCGTTTAAACATGAAATTTTGTATGGTTAATCTTCTGATTTTATTTGCATCTGTTATATACATTACATTAGTGTGTTAGTGAACATGGGCCTTAGAACTATTAATCTTTAAAGGTCCAAGTGATTGTTTTACAGCTGTTATGATGATTAATGATACTATAATACTCAAGCAAACTAAGTTGCCGAGAGTTAGTACATAATTATATTAAAAATCAATTGTTGTGGTATTTACATTCAACATGATTGTCATTTAACTTTGATTTACACATATTGTAGACAGGAACAAACCAAGTAATTAATTAACAATTCCACTCTTTGTTGAGCCAGAAACCACAAGTGCCTAACACATAACAATTACATAACTTGAGTGTTATGTATTGTATCTGAATTATTGATAGGTAAATGTATGTATTGTTTATTTATTTATTTAACAATGAATGCACACGTAAAATACATGATAAATATGAAGTAGGAGCATAAAGAACAAAGGTACTGTTTATTTCTAATGAAATCTCTTCCCGCAGGCCTGCGAGAGGAAAGTTTAAAAAGAAGATATTTATGTAGACACAGTGTGTAAAGGATACGTGTAAATAATTGTTATTATTGTGTAATTGTGTATTATTTCTCTTTCTTCCTTTACGTATTGGTTTTAAATATCGTTTTGACAATAACAAAGATGGTTTTAATACCTATAAAGTCCGACCTTTGTAGTCCCGATCCCTTTAAGAGGTTATTGTACTCATCATTATGAACCACTTTTACTAAGGGTCTAAACATGAGATTACGAAAAAAAACAATTATCCATGCATTTAGTAGAGTACGTAATATTGAAGTATTTGTATTAGAAGAGCTGCTAAACTTTACACCCTCTTCGTGTAGCTTAAGTGCGTCTCGACCTTTTTAGATATAACTGCTCTAAATTATAGTTTTGGAATCTTCCATTCCCCTAAATCTTTTGTATAATTCAAATCAATATAACGCCAAGAAAATAATTTGAAAATGGTTAAAACCGACAGTTTTTGCAATTAACTGTAGTATTTACAAGTTCCTTTCTTTTTAAGAAAAGCGCTCACTTACAAAATATAAATGATTATAGCTAGACCTTTAGTAGTAAAAAGATACAATTACAATATTCTTTAAATCACAACCAGCCACAGAAGGCCTTGAACAATAATACTAATTTGTTACTAATGTCTGCGCTTCTTCACTTGATGAGTTAGTCACTTTCACTTTCATATAAATGAAAAGAGATGACAGCAGGTAGTAAAGCGATTTTAGTTATAAAGGTTTATAACAGGGGGTTTACTACGAACTCTTATAGCAGGGCTGGAATTGAATGGCCCAGACATTTCCAGTATGAGCTGACCTCTCACTGTATAGGCTTTTCGTACAATGAAAGGTCAGCTTATTCTGGAAATTTCTGCACAATGCAATTTCAGCCCTGCTATGAGAGCTCGTAGTACCAGTATATGAATATAGGGATACTTATTACCTACTCATATTTTCTGAAATGACTAATACACGCCCAGTTCCAGCAAATACTGACAAATTAATTGTATCAATTAAATAAAATAGACTTAATTAGAACTTAGTCGTAATTTAGTTATCCATTGACGCAAACTGGTGACCCTGGTAAATACCCAAGCTAATAAATCTTCCTTTCTAATTGATTGTTACAATAATAACATGATAATAATACCTAATGTTAGAAACTAGACTATTTATAGGAACTTTATGTTATAATTATGGAAAATTTATTGTATTTTTTATTTATCTGTTTACACAACAAATTTTATTGAAGGGAATATAATTATGGCTACCTAGCTAGCCATTTTAAACTGAATTATTTTAATAGATTTTTACTTTTATGTTTTTCGTTGGTATGTTGGTAACTATAATTTTCGTGGATTTTCCAAGTCAAATATAAAAAGACCGGTTATGTTTTGCGGGCCCATGTCTCAGGTTTGATTCCCATTGCGCTTATATTGGCAAAAAATAATAAAGCTTATAGATTATCTTTGATTTGTAAAACCCATAAGTGAATTGAAATAGTCACGAATTGCCGCGAATCTATCTAAAAAATAATCATAAATAAATAATACACCACGATACAGGAGAAATCCTAAAAAGGGCAATTTAAAAAAAAAAAACAAAAAACAAAAAATACACCATAAATAAAAGTAATATATTGCGTTATCAAAGAATGTGTTACTATTTTACTATTTGTAAATAGTTTACTATTGTAAATTGTTGACAGAAATTACAACTACGTATGTAACATTACCCATAAAGGAAAAAAAACATTTCAACTGTTAACACAATATAGTCCTACGTCATCGATCGGCATCCTGTATTGTTCAAAACTATATGACCAACAAATTTAATCATTGTTCAATAACTTTACGTAAGTAGTGATTTTACGTCAATGGAGTGACATCTGCGCCTGAGTCACTCGTATGTTCATGGCAAACGCCTTTTGTAATTAATTCACAGAAAAATATATGTGCGAAGGCAATGACCTATTTACTATACAGAAATATCGAGTTTTTATGTTTAATAGAGTAAGGTCGGTGAAAGGTAGTTTGCTGGTATTTCTGTAATTTTTTTAACTGTAACACTATATCTTTTCTTATAGTGATTTCTCCATATAGTGAACGATGTGAATTGTAGCAGAAAACATGCGGAACTAGAGCAAAAAAAGAAAACCATTTCCTTAAAATTTTCTAATTTCACAGCATTTAAATTTCTTGCGTGAAGCGATGCATATGTCATGCGGGTATTAATAATGATTATAATTAAATAAATAATTTAATTATAATAATATAATTTAAAAAAAATTACCTACCTGTTTCCCGGTGACATTAACACCTTTCCCAGGAAGTGAGAAAGCTTTGGAGTCTTTATTACACGTACATAATTCTCACTCTCATTCTCATCTCAATTTGGTATCGATTTCAGAGAAGTTTCCTCCCACGCACGTTTATGTTGTGCAGTCCCCCACCGAGCTTTTACCAGGAGACTAAACCATGGGGTTCTCCAAAAAGGGAGTGATAAGATTTTTGCAGGGTCGGCTACGCTGGTGTCGCAAGCGTCCAAGGTTACGGTAACCGCTTACCGACTATCAGGAGGGCCGTATGCATGCTATAGGTGGCTAGCATGCATACGGCCCTCCTGATGGTCGGTGGTCAGTGTCAGTGGTATATAAAAAATTTAAAAAAACATGGCCTTCTGATAGTAACTTCGACTGTTTGTAGGAACGATGGTATGCTAATTTTTCATTTTATGACTTCTAATCTAACGAAACGTTTTGCGCAGTGGCTAAGTGATATAGTGGATAATAGCGTTCTACGGTTCGATCCCCGCACGGAACAGGTAACGTTTTTCTTAAAATAAATTAGGTATAGACAAGTGATATGGTTTTATTTTCATTCACATAGATTATAAAGCCTTCTCAATTTTAACTCATCTCGGGCTCGGCTGTTAGATATTTATTAGATAAATAAGCCTTATACGGTATTGAAATAAATAATTGGTATTCCCAGAACTGCAAGGTTATGTTGGTAGCCTTGGGGTTGCGTAGATAATGTTTAGCATAAAGTTGCATGACACATTGATCAGGCGCAGGATCGTTGTGTATAAAACTACGTCAGACTTGAATTAGATATGTATGAAGATTGTATCTGATGCTTGTCATTCTGTCTACGTATTTTTGTGTTCTCGGATACAAATATATCAATCCATCAGTTTTCGTGCATGTTTCATGAAGTAATAGCCGGCTAATATATTTTGAAATTTGACGTCACGCATTAGGGACTTTACTTAAAATTTGCTAAGCTAATACTTATGGTCGCGGGACTTATCTCATTACCGTGACCCCGGAACGTAAAGGGCTATTGAAGGAACACCGTGGATTTTAGTCAGTACAAGTCTGACAGTCCCTCCCGCCCTGCCCGGGGTGGGAGGACTCATTTCATGATTTTACCACGCTAAAAAAAAAAAAAAGAAGCTAATACTTATGCTTAAATTATACTTTGATTTGGAATTTACAGTAGGCCCCAAAAACACGCAGAAATTGTGCTGAGTATACACTCAGGCTTACATTCAGAGACGACAGAAACGAGTCTAAGCGTGAACTTACGCTTCCATATGTCAATATTACGAACAAATTTTGCCAGATTGAAGCGTAAGTTCACGCTTAGACTCGTTTCTGTCGTCTCTGAATGTAAGCCTAAGAACGACGAAGTCTATAAACAAACTCTAAAAGCCAATAAAGAAAGTACCTTACAAAGCAGAGTCTGAGCAAAATAAAAAAAGAAAGATCAGTCAGGTCAGAAAAGTCAGGCTAACCACGTTTTATACATCTCAGCCTTAGTCAGAGATGACATAGCAACTACACATAAACTCATACAAAATTCAATGAGAAAAAGGTGCCAACCCTAACTACAGTAGAGACCTAAAAGCATCCAGGAGCTCGAGTACAATTTTCGCAATCACCTTTCCAAAGCTGGCTTCATCAGTAAGTACCTACCTTTAAGTCACCTGTAAGTTACGTTTGCTTGCATAAATATTGTATCTATCTATCCCCGTCTAAATAACTCGCTTAAAACAACCAGTAACACAATAATTACACCCAAAAGCAGTTTAATATTCCAAAGTGTATTCGATAATGATTTTCGCAGTCGATGGCACTCGCCTACCGGCCGCACTGTACGATTCCACTTCATTTTGTGGTGCAACCGTGAACGTTCCTAATTTTGCGCGCTCGTACATGAAATTAAAATCGGTTTAATGTATAAATGTGATCACTTAATTAATATTTAATTAGGTGTCTAAATAAAAGCATGCGGTGCTGGCTACTGCGGTTCGGACTGTGTTGTCGTGTAAAATTATGTACTGTTAAATAGCGTTTCGTCATGGATTTGAGGACTTTTTAAAGTTGTTTATTGTGTGAACAGACGCAGCATACAATACTACGCAATACGCAGTAGCGGCTCTCCATAGAGACAAAAAGAGAAACTTTAAAATACAAATTGTTTTTGCTTACCCTGTAAGAAATATCTGTGCACACCACTCTTAACACTTTAGATGACAAAATAAATAGGTACCTATTGATGTTCTACGAAGTCAACTTGCCAATAATGTTCAGGAGTAGACTCCTGAACATTATTGGCAAGCCTTCGATAAGAAACTGTATTGTTTTCTACCTGATTCCAGACAAAGTAACCTGATATGAAGAGCGTCCGTGTAAGAACCTAATTTAAAACTATGCTAATATTGTCAACTTTGCCAAAACTTTGTTAAACTTAAAAAAATCACCAGAGCAGAGTCGTTATTGATGGGAGCGCTTTTTCTTAACGAAACATTTACATTTACTGCAAGTCTTATAACACGGTTGTTCTGAAAGCTAGCTGTTAACATAGGCACGGACAGCCGCCTAGGCCTGCCGGTGACGTGGGATAATTACCGGCCGTCCCCTGCACCCCCCAACCTCACCCCCTCACCCCCTGCGTCGCCCACGGTAATGTCACATTAACACCTCCGGGCGTCCGCGTGGAAACTGTCAAAACATCGCGCCCCGACTGTTTAACAAATATGAAATAAATGAAAATAGTGATTAAAATTGTTATTTGCACAGAAAATCCTTTTGATTTGTTGGTCAAATATGAAGGGTAATTGCGATATTGCGTTAGTAAATGTTGCTTAAAATTATATTAAAGCGGTACTTAAAGTTTGAATGTTGAATAATAAAATACAATAGTTTAAAAAACTATAGAACACGCTTTAGTCATCCAAACTGAACGTGTATGCAAAATTTCAGCTCAATCGGAAACCGGGAAGTGGGTCAGATTTTCTTACATATTAGTTAGTTAGTTACAAGACTTAAAAGCGAAGCTAATAAAAGCGTGTTAAAAAGTAAAAATATATCAAGATGGTTTACGTACGTAGAACCAGAGAGCTTCTGAAGCATTCTCTATTAGATTAAAACTTAACCAGAGAATATTTACAGCTTACACTTATACAGATTGTCCGGTAATTAGGGCCATATTCACCGACAATATAACAGATGATTAAAATTAAATCGACCGATGACACATACAAAAATTCATGTTTAAGCGGCAGATTTTGCTCTATTCAACTGTTATGTAGGTTTTCATTGAAAGTTTACAAAGTTGAATAATTTTTATTTTTTCTTGTTACTTATTATTGTTTTAGGTGAAATTTTATGTTTATATTTTATGGTTTAGTTAATATGTGCTTATATCATCGCTTTGGAGTAGGTATTTATTCTGTTAGATGTTGTAATGTAATAAATGTATATATGTAATAAATAAATAAATGTAGTCGGTGAACTTGGGCCTTAATGGATAAGCCTGAAATGATTAAAGCAGAGATAAGGGCCGTCAAAAAAAAAAAACTCAATTAACTCTATGTTTCTTTTAATTATGAGTATTTTTTTTTACCTAATTTTACGTTTTTGTACACCAAGACCACAAATGAATGAATTCCATCGGTTTTTTGTTGGTATAATATTTTACATTTACTATGCCAATAGATAGACAATAAAGAATAAGACTAGGAGTACCTAGTCTTACTCTTTATAAAACAACGAGAAACTATCTTGATTTTACAAAAAATAAAATCTTTTCAGTAGAAAAGAATTTAATTTTTGTAAAATCAAGATATTTTTTGAACGGCCATTCTCTCTGCCTTTACACTTTTCGGGATTATCCATCAATTCCGTGCGGGGATCAAACCCGCAGCACGTCGCGCAAAATCTCAATTGCTTACCCACTGTGCCAAGTTGCCATTAAGTCGTTGGTATGTACTCTATCGGCCCTTCTAAAGCATTTTTAAACTTTCTTTTATTATACAATCTACAGTTTACCATCAAGTCACCGTTGTCGTATGCAAACACGTCGGGAGCCAATCAAGAGCGTTGATTAGGGAGGGTGTAATTAGCCTCCTTTGATCGCGCCGCTTGTTCTTGTTACACACACATTAAACACGAAATTAGACATTATAATCGATGTGTTGTTATTGGTGTTAACTATTGCAGGTGTGTGGTTTCTGGGAGTGGAGAGATTACATTCTAACTAGCTATAACAACCTGAAGAGCATTACTGTAATATAGTCTATTCTTGTTCTTGGATGACATTATTTAGTATCTACTAGGCTTCAGCTGAAATCAACGCTGCAGTTACATGCAGCAATATGCTGAGCTGAGGCCTATTAGACACACATTACCACACCGAGCCTGCCACGCAGCGCACAAACTATCGGTAGCCTGATACCGTCGATTATTGTTGTTGTACATCTTTGTTGTTTATGTCTTATCCTTTCTGAGTGCGTAGTAATTTTTATTGATTTTTTTATTTTATTCTGTGATTTTGTGATGTCTAATTTTATTTTCTTTTACTGAATCTTTCTTTACTAAAGTTTAGTTTTTGAAGGACATCGTTTGGTACTTGGCGATTTCTATCAGACCACCTTTGGATGGACAATGGACATAATTATAATGATGATGGGATAGTTTCATCATAGGCACAATCTATTACCAACCCATTCTAATTCGATCATCTTCCATCAATTTGGTTTTAATTTCACAAAAGGACAAGTTTCAACTAAAATTTAATTTTATAAGTCACCGATAAGATTAGATTCACTTAAGCGCATCGTTAAGCAAACCCTTACAAGTATCAAAACAAAGTAAAACAACATCACATACTTGGTTGAAGCTTTATAAATCTCATTATACTCCCATAAGAATATTCTCACCCCTCAGGAACGAGGTTTTGGTTTTGTTGGTGATCACTTACATCGCAAGTCGGCGTAATTCGATACATCCTGTGCTCGGCGGCCCTCGATGGATGCTTTACAACGCGAAAGGGTCTAACTGCCGTATTCCCAATGTTTTAACGTAATCATTGTTTCTTATTTTTACAGGTTTTATTACAGCTTGCGACTATGCAAGCGGTGCGGCTGCTCAGCGTGAGGTTTTGGGTTTGTTTCCCTATTGAATAAAGTGCTATGTTTTTCTAATAGGATATTCTTATCTAGCAGTCAGTAGTAGCCCGGACTTTGGAAAGGTGCTCGGTAGATGTAGATAGGCAGTGGCGTTTACAGTCATTTCTTACAGGATAGGCAAAAACAACTTAGTTTTATATATTATCAAGTTAAATGATGTTTGTGATTGGCCACGTCACCCTAAGACTTAAATTAACTGATATTACAGACATATTAACGATTGCATTACTTAATACTTAATTTATTAGGGTAGGCAATGTCTTTTTGTCTTTATGTAGTGCACATCACTGGTAATAGGCTCGCCCCTAACAGCATTAGCCAAAAGTGGATATACGAATGGCTACATATCAAGTTATACATTTTCAGCATAAACTGACCTGTCATTGTACCGAAAGTCTATAGAATGCGAGGTCTTCTTAGACTGGAAAATTATAGCTTGATATGTAGCCGAGTCCTGTGAGTCATGAGCACAAATATGGAATAGGTACATGCAGCGTCATTCATAAGTTAATTTTATGAGAACTAGTGTTAAAATTTTCTAACATTGTTCACATAATAGGTACCTGGAAACACATAATAAAAAAGTTTGGGTTGTGTTCATAGATTTCACAATAGAAGAGATCTTTATTTCATATACCTAAACGAAATACAGGCTCTTATGAAAGTCCTATGGAGAAGAACCGGCAGGAAACCCCATGGAAACTCTTTAAAAATAATAGATTACAATCTTAATTAGTGGGTACAAAGTTGTGGTAAGAGCTGCCAGAATAATGTAATTTAATGTGAATAAAGGATAGGAATAAGATAATAATGATTTTCAATACTTTTTCTAAAAATCTTTTCAAAGGTGCTACATGTATACATCATTTTGTGCTCGTTACTGTACATCAGTACATCTATATCTAACCCTTCTAGAAATACAAAGAAATGATGATATTTTTCAATACTCGTTGATTTCATAAAAAAAGTTAGACTTACATAAGTCACGATACGTTGCGGTGATACTTTTCGCAATCAAAATGCTTTGAACGACTGCAGCCCGCTTAGAACTAGTAACTCTGCGTTTTGACGATCGGTGCAAACGATTTTAGCCTTAAGGTGGTCGACTGGAAAAATTGACGATTGTACATTAATTACCTACAAGGAAAAAAATAATGAGAATGTAAGTGTAAGTAGGTACCAAGTTGGTCATCAGGGAAAATAAGTAGGTTGTAGGTACCAAAATTAATACTGAATGAAGTGTACACTGTACAGTGTGTGTGTAGTCACACTGCAAAGGATTCTTGATCTAAAAACTAAGTAAAAACTTGTAATATGGATCAAGGAGCTATCTCTCGTATTACAAATCTAAACTATGATAACGCATAATGGCAGAGAAAAATATACAAGAAATCGGCGAAACATGGTGGTCTTATCTTTTATCTTAAAACAACTCTGTACCTGTGTTTTACAAAATAAATGATGATTGATTGATTGATTGAATATTTTAGAGAAAAGAAAAAAAATACGAACGTATTAATTAACTACAATCTAAAGCAATCATGTGTAGTGTGTATGTAGGTACCTATTATACGCTATAAGCTTTGCAAAGAATTTTGTCGGCAAAGTGTATTGCCGCCAAGGTCCTTGATTATTTATACATGGATCCGTATATAAACCATGATTTGGCAAATGTAACATGCCTTCGATATGTTGTCTGATAATTGCCGTGTTGACTGCAAGTTACGTCATCTGTGGCATTATGAAATAAATATAGGTATTCTGGATCATTTCGATAATGGGTCATTATGATAAAACACTCACATGGTTTAATTTCCTGTCACACGAGAAATTTAATAATGTCCTGTAAGATAACGCTAAGGACTGATAGCCTTACATGGAAATGTCAAATGGTATTAAATATCCAATTAAGAATTAAAACATATTATATTTAATAATATTATTATATTTAGATTATTATATATTTAGATAAGCTTATAGAGAGTAGTCTTTCATCTTGTTATGCGAGAATGGCGTTACGTTTAACCACGGAAAACGTTTATTAATAAGCGGTCTAATCTAAAGGGATTAACCTCATTTTTGAGGAAGTTTTCACTTGTAAGAGAGGGTTTTACACAAATTAGCTCCATTTTGAGAGAGGGTTTTACACAAATTAGCTCCATTTTGAGAAAGGGTTTTACACAAATTAGCTCAATTTTGAGAGAGGGTTTTACACAAATTAGCTCAATTTTGACAGACGTTTTCACACGAATTAGGCCCATCTTGAAGAGGTTTTTACACGGATTAGCTACATTTTGGAAAACTTAAAGTGAACTGCGATAATAAAGATAAATATTGTGTGAAGTTGGTCACAAACAAATGCTGATTGGCTGCGTCAGTTTATAGGTATATATTGCCTAAAGGCAAAACAATATAAACCACTATCTCCACGTTAGGTATAAACATTACTCATATAAATTTTCATCTTCTATTGTTCTTATGACAATATGAGATTTGTCATACCACAACTGGTTTTTGTCCCGCCAACCATCAGGAAAATTGTAATACCACGAACAAATACGTAGGATTACATAGACAACTGCATATTTATTCCTCTGGAGCGTCATAGGGAACGAAATGGCATCGGATTGCCAATAATATTAGCCGGATAACGGATATCCGGTCTAAACTTACGTCGGACAACCGGGCACCGGACGTCCGGCCTCATTTATTCATCTTACACAAACAGCATTTCTTGTATGGACGTTGAAAATGATCGATGATCTATTTTCCATGAAATACCTACTTAGCGATAAGTAGTTCTATTTATACTACTTTAAGAGGTTTAATGTAGCGTTGTTGAAAAAATAAACGTGGCCGTGGAAAAGTGACGCATTTTTTGTATTCATAATTTTCGCGGATAGGTTAATATAATGATGTGTTAGTTCTTCATCAGACGTAGAAAATAACTCGATGTAGATTTATATGCATTTATTTTAACAAAATGTGCGCACAACGTACTCCCTAATCATAATTTTTTTGATAATTTGTGGAAAATGTCGTTGGTTGCACATTTATTCATATTTTATGACATTGTTTTTATATAACCTGTAATGTGTAACTGTTTATTTTCCCTAATAAAAAAAAATAAATAAAAAAAATATGCTACTTATTTAGCTGACTGTGCAGAAGGAGTACATAGTCCTTAAATAAGTTGAACAGAAACGTCTGATATCTTTGATTGCATTTTCTGTTTTAATTTCTTCTTTTTTATATTTTTTTAGTTCGGTTTTTACGCAGTCCCTATTTTCGCATCGAGTCCCTATCATAATTCTTAAATGAACGCATGTGTGTGTCGTCCTTCAGAAATGTCTACACATAGTAGGTAGATTCAGGCTGTGGATGATGATGAACTGATGAACATTGATAAATATTAATATTATAGCCTTTTTCCGCCTACAGTGAATTGTTTCGGCTATTACTCTATCACCCTTCCGGAGCCATCTTCAACAACTTTCATTTTTTCTTTTTTGAAAACCGTTGTCCCTCTTTAGGATATCTCTGATTTCTCCTGTATCGAGGGTACCTACAGTTTAAAAACATACATGTCACATGCCCTCACACCCAGACCCGGAACAACTATCTGCAGATCAGACAAATATATGTTCCGTGCGGGGATCGAACCCGCTTAGCCACTGCGCCAATCGTGTCGACGAACTTTGTCCGCACATATAGCAGAAGACAAAGTTTGAAGTTAAAAAAAAAAAAATCGTGTATGGATAGTTTCAACAGTTATAACAAATAGGCTGCGAAATTAGGATTAGGTTCTTATACAAAATATTCTAACCAAAAAAAAAAATATGTAAAAATGAAGCAAAGTAAAAACGGAATATAAATTTATACAAACGGTAACATTGTCCGGTTCAATGCGTTCGACTCTTAAGACACGTCCACTGTGGGTAATGTAAGTTGCCGAGATTAGGTGCGTGGCCACTAAACTTGCGTTTTCAATTTTCCAATTGTTTTTTCTATTGAAAGTACTGTAAGTACCGTGCTACGCGATGTTAAAAAAAATACGATTTTTCTGACTTTGAAAGTTAGGTTCGTGCGTTACCTAAAGAATAGTCACACGCAGGGCGTAACTGGGGGGGCGGGGGCAAGGGTGGGCACTACCCACCATACAAAACTTGTTCTCCACCTTACAAAAATCGACAGTATTGAAGAAATATACATCATTATTTTATCTCAATACCATTCCTCGTAAAATTATTTTATTATAATTATCCGGAAACCCCCATTTACCAAATATTATCGATATCGTCGCAGCCGTTTGCGAGAACGCTAATATTACTTACAAATCCTGCAGACACACACGTCACAAGTCTTTAATAAAATCTATTAATCTAATAATCGTAATCGCGTCTTAGTTATAATTTTATTCTATACAGGTCGTGTGAGTATCTTTAAATATCATTGGGCATAGACCATACAATCAAAGAATCTTGACAGTATTTAAGAAAGCGTGTACGTTTTATTCGCCATTGCGTTTACAGTTTTACACGCAATTAACGCAACCGCGATCGCTGGTTCCAACAAACTCGCTGACTTCGCGGCCCGCCGAAGGTATTGTTACACGGAATGGATCCGGCCGATTGACGATCGTTGATACAGCCGGCCGATCGCGTAACATTATCCGGCGTACACGCGATACGCAGGCTAGCGTTACCTATCTCGCGCACATACGCGCACCTACATACCTACCGACGGACAGGCCGGCGCGGGCGCATACTCCGCGCAAACCCAGTCACACTTATCGATATTTTTATTGACGTATTAACGGCCATTTATTGAAACTGATCAATATAAGCTCCATCATAATAATAATGCCCAATCATCTCGCAAATTACCTGTATGGAATACTTTCCAGTGACGCCCGTAGCAACTAAACGTATCTAACTGAACCTGATTTACAAAAGGAAAATTACGTTAAAATTAGCAGTTTCTACGCGGCTACTCCACTAGTGTGCTGTAAGCTTTGTGCATTGCCCGTGCTCTTTCAGCGAGATAATCAAATCATTACCGCCCGACAACACAACGGACACTTATTTAGAGCCAAACCTAAATAAAGTAAAGTGTCCTTCTATCCGTTTACTGGGTTCTCGATGGCAAATTATATGTTCAAGTTTTAAATTGTAGTGGAAACTTAAAATATAATGTCGTAAGACGAAACACAAATTGCCGACACGATTTTTACAATATTTTTTTGTAACAAACTCAAACACATTACCGACAGAAGGCAGCCGGGCAACACGTAGAACAATAATTGATTGTATTGAGCCTGGCCGACACCTCAAAAATGTATCGGTAAGTATGAGGAGCGAATATTAATTTTGCATCTCTCTTCTGCCTATAAACATTTACATGAAGAAAAGAGAAGGGAGTGTTGACGTTGCTATCCGATATGCGTTTTCCTCTGAAGGATCCGAGTACGTGATTCGGTGTGTTTTTTTCGTGGGTGGAATTATTTGTAAGGCTTCGTTATGTGTTGCTCATTACTGTACAAGCGCGTATCCTGCCCGCGACCGCAAATGCGAGACATTACGGCTCGAAGGAGCCACCTGAGCCCGAGATGGAGCCTCGATGCTTCTGCACTTAATGCTTCATACGTGCTACGTGCATCGACACTATCGGGGCTAGCGTTTTGTAAAACAAAAGGTTTATCGGCTTACAGGTGCTAAAACTATACCTTCAGACATTGATTGAAATCTATATCAAGAACTATTACAATGTCTTAGCTTTTGTCCTATTCGTTTCAGAATACATTCCACTGTTTGGATGGATGTTAACCGGAACGGATGAATATGAGAGAAAAGTATAATACTTTATATAGGTATCCTGCGGTCCAAAGAAGGAAAAATGTAATCAAAAAGGCTACTTTTTATCCCGGAACGCAAAATTCAATACTATAAATAAACAAAAATGAAAACGTGGGCAAAACCTACTAAATTTTAAGAAGACAAAAATATTTCGTGTAAACTTTCTATTTTTAAAATAATCAACCATAAAATACCACTTTATGCAGGAGAACTGTACCATTTGTATAGTTATTAAGAGCCTTGCATTAGCATTTCTTGCTGAATGAACTTATTCAAATGGTGTTATCGGTGGCTGCGGTGCGGTGAAGTTTGGGGCGGCCGCTCGTCGACCGCGACCGGGTGACCGCAGACCGGACAATAAATACTTATCTAATAGTCACTCTACTAGACAAATGTATCAACAAATTAACCAAATCAATGTTCACGAATGTAATGTCAATGTGGGTCTAGTCAAGCGTAGTTATGTGAACGATTCCGTGGAAACAAAATATCACGTTTAGCTTTTAGAATTTTACCATGTAAGCAAGATACAAGCAAATTGTAAGAACAACTAGGCGACAGTTTGATCATGGTTACATAGTTTATTCATGCTACCTGAAACTGGTGATAGATGACGCATTATTTATAAGCTCATGACGTAATAATCAACTAAAATATTTAAAAAACAAAAGCTTTCTAAAAAAAATACATGCTTCAGATCCAAATCTTCTCGGACATGGTCTGCATTTCATGCTAGTGTTCAATAGTGGTACACGATTTCAGGGTTAATTTTATAGCGACTAAAATATCGTCGAATCTTTGTGGTTAGCGCATTTACAGTGCACTTTGCTAGTACATTAAAATGCGCGAAAATTGACACATCAGGAAATAGTGGCTGTAATGAGTTAGGGGACATGCGAAGTTAGATGAATAATATAAGCGTTTGTCGGCGAAATGTCGATAAAATCACTCACTTAACTGTTTAGAAGTTTTGCGCACGCTTTTTGTCGAAGCGTAACGCGGCGCGGCGAGTGTTGGGTTGGGTTGGGTTGACCAGTGATCAACTTACTGAAGATGTCGATAATAATTCGATGAAAGAGAGAGAATCTTTCGAAAATCGTATTTTGGAATTACGTATTTTACTGATATAAAATTTATTTAGTTATATGTAACTTTTGCACAATTCGAAATATTGTAGTCGATGTAATAATTTAGTATTTATTATAAAAAAAAATGGTAATTCTTATTCCGATGGGACATGACATAGACTTTGCAAGAATTTACATCATTTTAAAATGGCAATTATAAAATGGACGTATCGATAATACTGGGCACGTACCGGGCTAACTGTCCAGTCGATCCAGAAGCTGTGGTTTTGCGGCCGAGCTTAATTCTGCCCGCGCCGCTCCGCCCACCATACGTTTTAATAGTTTTAATGCCCCAAGAAGCTATCTTCGGAAGCCGATTACACCGATATCATAGAACGTCTTCCAATAAGTTTTTTGTAAAAGCTAGTTATGAAATATTAGAATGAAGACGTTATTCCGTACGTGATTCATTTCC
Source organism: Allophyes oxyacanthae (assembly GCA_932294325.1). Lineage (NCBI taxonomy): Eukaryota > Metazoa > Arthropoda > Insecta > Lepidoptera > Noctuidae > Allophyes > Allophyes oxyacanthae. The sequence continues at coordinate 5,214,488 of OW028625.1, forward strand.
TAGGGATTTTGGAATCGTGTGAGGTCAACAGGACGTAATTTTGAAACTTCTAAATTATTTGGAAGTAGCCGGAATAGGGTTAAGCTGCGGGTGGTTCTAGTTTTGGTTTTATTGCTCAATTTCGTAGAGCAAGGTGTTCGGAGTCATCAATTTTCATATCCGTTGTGAAGTTACCGATAAGTGATAAAGGTTTCTTAAAAATCTGATGATTAAGGGGAATATGTTATGATTCCCTTTTTCTAAATTAATCACTATTTATAGACAGAATGTACAAACTTATTTCAATATTGGAGTAAATGTGAAACATAGAACCAGGTGTGAGGTGACTATACACTGCGTTAGAGCGCGTGTTGCCCGTACTCGTAGTACGTCGGTAGCGGTGCGTAGGAGGCTAATCCGTTGCCGCTTATTACATCCCACAGTAGCACACCGATTGAAACCGCAACCTGCGGCCCCTGATTTCTGCAGCCCCATCGATCTATAGTTTCGTTATCAAATTTTCACACGGACCCTCGCTCTCGCACCAAGATTGACTTTATTTGAGTAAGTGTAACCGCAGGCCTACGCGCCACCTCCGGCTAACGCTCGATAACCGACGCTGTTGACTCCGCTTTACGATACATAGCCGACTCGATACCATTTTTCAATTGCACCTCTAGTGAATTAAAGGTATTGGAGTGTGAAACAGTGAAAAGTATCGTTATAATGCGATAGCTAGTCGGTAGCCAATCACGGCGCCCGAGATATTGATCATCGAAATTGATCAATCAAATCGAAAATATCTACCGGAAATAAGGCGCGATGTAATATTACGTTGTTCTTCGAATTGAATGTTTTCAAAAATAGATTTTATATTCTATAGCAATTTTAGTAAAAGTGTGAAAAGTGTTATTTCATTGACTTGTTATGGGGTTTCGAAATGGTTATTATTTGTGTTGAATTCGAAGTGTTCATACAATTTTAAACAATGTATCGGTCGTGAAGTAATTATTGGGCAGCGTTGGGAGCCGTCGAAATTGATAGTATTTGACGTAGAAGTGATTACATGGTGTGCCATTGGCAATAGCAGCCGTCAGTGAATGGACCTCACTCTGATTACTTTGGATTCAAATAGTGATAGACAAGCGCACATTGTAGCACTAAGTAAGACATAGACAGTTCTTTTTTAAATTGTGGAAACAGGTGATTCAACTTTGACCTGCTACGTACCAATCTTGGTTAATTGCGAGATTCGGATTTAGTTACAAAAATAAGTCGCGAGTATCATGACTTGTTTTTAGCTTTAGCTGTTCAAGATATAATCGGCTCTAAGCAAGGGTAGTCATAATACAGTAACGTGTGATGCCATAAGAACTTATTACGCACTTACTAAAGTTTTCAATAGCCAAGTCCTCATTATGACGATACAAGTCAAGTGGTCGCAAACAGAGAGGCTATGAAATTGTGTTTATCTGTAAAAAACTTCTTACTTGCAGTCAAAGGATTAAATACTACTGACTACTAATTGAGCTGGAATCCTGTTACATTTTTTTGTGTTTGTTATTTGTTTGCCTAATTGACTGTGGGTAGGTAGTTTATACTCTGTAAATGCTGCCAAGCTTGCTCCCTCTTTAGCATAAGACTTAATGGGATCACGGTACACCTACGTCTCATAGGTCGAAAGCTCAGAGTCGTCCGTTTGTCTGACCAGGTTTGACCTTTCGAGGACTACAGTCATATTAACCTATTTTAAATTCTATTCTAAATTCAAATAGTTCTACCTGTTCGCTAGTCTATGGCGCACGATGTTAAGCCGCCGACGTAATGACATTGTGCCAGCGCGTCCGTTTTTTCTCCCCATCGCATTTGATGTTATTGTTATTATTTTTCTCTCGTAGCCCATCTAGAGGTCGACGACATTTGACTTAGCATCTACTAGATCAACTTCTGGAAATTTCAAAAAAATATTGGACAGCAAATTGTTGACAGGAGAAAAGTGGGATGCAAATAAAATCTCTGAAAGTTGTAGGTACTTATAAACTTTGAAATTAATTAGCTTAAGATGACATTGATGAACTCATTTAAAGAAGAAGAATGCGTTAAATAATATACTATAATGTGTGGCCCAATATAATAATTTGTGACGCATAAATCCAGGAGCTTTCATGATTAGAAAAAAAAAACGCAATACATTTTTCATCTGGTCTGTAACTCATTTAGTACGACTAATTCAGGAAACATGTATAACATAGTGTAACAAATGAGTTAAACGTGCTATTAAATGTGCCACTAATCATGTTACATTAATTTAGGAACGTTTAAGGTAAATTCTCAGTATGTCCTGCTGATAGCGCGCGTTTTCTTGTTATCCAATAGTGATAACCTAAATAAAAATAATTTAATAACCTTTTATGGGTATGTGTTAGTTCGATTACGGTTAATAAATTATATAAGCTAGAAATTTATGTCACAGGTAAAATACGTCATGCGTCACAACTTATCCATGAGGATATAAGAAACGGTAATTTAATGAAGGTTAGAAACTGATTATTGAAAAAATTGTTACAGGTTAGTAGTTACGTTAGATAACCTTTTATTTAAATTACAATCGGGTAAAATGTGTGTATCTGTTTAATTAAAATTTAAATATACGTTATTTTTTTATTAAGTATATGTGCAGGTATATTTTCCTCTATAGGTTTTATACCGAGGCTTTGCATTTTGCGCCTTCACGTGCTAAAAGCCAATTTTAATGTTGCCACTATCTGTCCCATGAAAATCAAACTTATAAAAAATCTACGTCAAAAACAACCTTTAAGGAAGAACCTTGAAAGTCTAATTTTCTACTTTAACCGCACCACAGAATAAAATAATAGGTAGCCCGCACGTGTATCCGAAACATGTATTTTATTTTAAAAACGAATTTCAATTATGACGTCACAACGTATTTCGAAATTTGAACGCATATTGTTTGGCGGGCGCGTGCAGCTTGCAAGGTGTTCGATCAGCGCGCATAATTGGCCTGTTCCGATTGTACGGGAGTGCATCCCTCCGGCTGCCCAGCCCTAGCCGTCTACGTCATCATCTGCTGACCGCATTGTTTGCCCCTGTCTACGTGGAGGTGGCACTATTTTAAATATAAGTTTAGTTCATACAAACATATCATAACATCATGCCTTTTTATTAAAATGGGTGTAGGGCCAGAAATTATTTCAATACAACGTGCTACGAAGCTTAGTTCAAACGATAGGCTTCCGGCAATATTACTTTGAGTTTCTGACAGTTGAGGTTTTCAGGATTCAGTATAGTTTTTAATTTGACTTGCTATTAAATAAAAATTAAAGATATGAAGACACCTACACTGCGATCAAAGACTTTAGCTCTCTATTATGGTCCTTTTGAACTAACGGAATATTAAGACCAAATTAATAATAAGCAAAGTTGTAAAATAGGAATAGACATTCTTTGCTGAACAAAGAGGACACGGGTAAAAAAATAATAAAAAAAGAAAAGAACGTAAATTAAAACAGAACAGAAGGAAAATATGTGCTGTAACCACGTAGATGTCGTTAAATTATAGCCGTGAATCACAACGCAATTGAACCAGAGTATTACGAAGATATTTCAAAGACAGGAAACAAACCATTACCGTACCGATGCAATATCGATCGTTTTATTTAAGTACAATTTTGTTCCATTCAAGAACTTGTAATTTATAAGCTCTAATACAAGCAATTTTACAGGTCATGATGAGAACGTAATCGGTGTCGGATGAAAGGGAAGGAAAGGAAAGAAGGATCTTCTTTAATGTTTTATCTTTGATGTGGATAGCAACACTCACTTGTACATTAATTTAATTTAATGCTCGGTATTACTACAAACTTACTACTTCCTCAAAAGAGGCTATGATCGAACCACATTCGGTCTGGCTAAACCCAGAAATTATTTATAGTTTTAATTAATTTAATATTATTAACAACACTGGACACACTGGCCCCTGGTAATAGTAATAGGACACTTCAGTAATAATAAAAAGAGGGTCATTAAAAAAAAAACTTTGTAAGCCCTTATTCTACTTTTCAATGAGTCAAACGGAGTCTGAATTGGCAACCTTCATCTCCGTCTCGTAGGACCAGAAAGTGAAGGTGCATAACTACACTTCGAAAATAATTAGCTCTAATACAGACGCACGAATTACAGTGAGTCAAAACGAAGCAATCCAACAGTTAGCAACAAGCATTAGAGTTGACATGGGCCGTCGGCGGCGGCTAATAACGTGCGTAATGGCGGATCGTCATTAGCGGCGCGCGCGCAGATTGCCGGCAGCGCTGATGAAACCCACTGGGATTGCCTTGTAAACGCCCCGGGTACGATCGTGTACTTAGAATGTATAGATTGGGCATTTTTTATATATTTTTTGTTAATTTGATCAATGAAACTTTTCAGCGTGAAAGCTTGTGTCTCATACTGATTAAGGAAAGTTTAATGATAATTTGTAAGGTAACCACCACATAAAACACTTCTCTGGTTGATATGAACGTTTTACTGTTGGACAGGTTTTACTATACGGATATAATTTTTTTTTAAATTCTTATTATACGTTATGGATTTCTAAAGAATTACTATTTAATTGTAGGTATAAAGTGTTTGATCAAATCAAACAACTCAAAAAAATGTGCCTGCCTAATTGCTTTTTGTTAATAATTTCACGGTTCCGGGAGCAATTTGTGGTAGTTTTAAATGCTTCTACATTGGAAACAAAACCAAAACGAAAGGACCAGTAAGCAAATTTAACAATTACCCAAACCGGAATAAATGATAACTTCTATGCCACTTTTGGGAATTATTAGCAACATATACCGTTTTACCGACACTATTTTAGCTTTCTGATTGAGATTTGTATTTTTATTTTCTAAACCGATAATAAACAAATACAACAGCCTGTAAACAACATAGACATCGTCCACTGCACCGACAACGACAACGAACGTTTACGGTTTTGACGGGAATCATTACTTTTGAATACCAGATAGATGATCGCATACCATATCATCAGCTACCAGGATAATGCTGGCCATAATTATATTGTGACATAATTCGATTGAGATATCTCATACGACACTGAAAAAAAATCCTATATGTATTTGGGAGCCATTTTATTATTATTTGTTTGTAGAGGTAGGGTACTAAGCCCCTTGGGCACTGCGACCTGCGAAGATCTATTGTGACGGATTTGGGAGCCATACAGAACAAACATAAGTTTTGTTTTTATGATGAAGCGGGTCTACTAGATACAGAAGTGCGCACACAACAGCTCGTCGGTAAATAAGGCGGCAGTCAGTTAGAGGGTCGTGATTGTGAGCCCAGGCCGTAATGAGCGCGGATATTAATAAATTTAACGCAGCGAACTCCAGGACACTTTACAGTTATTTAGGGCATAATTACGTCAAGAAAATTACCTGTCTGTCAGTCGCTGTTACATGATTTACAGTGCAATTTTGAGTGGAAAGTGAAGCTGTTTTGACTCATGTAGGATGTTCAATGTTAAATGTTGGCAGGTGTTTGTAGAAGAACGAAATCAAAAACAAAAAAATATCTATTGGGCTCAAACAGACAAAGTATCAGAATCAGAATTTTTTGTTAGTGGCAAATAGTACAATTAATTGGTTAATAAGTTTTTTGAGCTCTATGATCCGCCAACTATAGGCATACAAAAATAAAACATGCAAATACACACATGATATTCTTTTATATAACACATTTGACATTACATTATTAAAAAAATTATACAAGTGAAGTTACGGATTATAATCATTAATTTAAAATATAATAATTAATTATGAATTGCAGATTTATAAAATATTGAGTAAAAATAATACTTATAATTATTCATTTCCAAGTAGTAAGTAAGACACGAAAGTAGTACCTAGTAGTAGAATTAGTAAGAAAAGTATTTGAAGTCTGGACTTCGTAGTAAACGGAAAGTTTATAAGTAATCTGTAATAAGGAAATACATACAAGGTTTACTTTAGAAACATTCTAAAATTTCTTGAAAGCTTTAAGCAAATCCATCTATCTCAAGTTTGACTTGGTCAGTTGTATGAGATCCTAAAGTTTGGTTTAAGTTGTGTCCAAGTTTCTCGTAGCGATAATCCATCGTCTATGGATAGAGCTTCTAAAAAGCTTTTTCTAGCTTAAAACTGAAAAAGGAAATGAAAATCGATCTATACAAAATTATGTAACCTCCATGATTATTTAACTAATTCGATTTACTGTAAGTATAAGTTAGTTAAAAATAAATAACTAAGTCTATTCTAGATGATTAAGGAATTCTCTTTCTCAAATCAATTTAATGAACATATGACCCGTTGAATATTATTCAACAGGAAGTATTCAAATACCTATATATTGGTTTCATATTAGACGTTTAAGGAAAATTGAATTTACTTCGTGAATTAATGCGTGCGGTTAACCTTACAAACTGAATACTTGATATGCGCCCTAACAGGATTGCGAAAGGCGATAATTATGGGTAAGTAAGCACTTATCCATTATAAAATTTTGAATATAGCAATGAAATTACAGCTGAATTACAGCTGTATTATGGACGAAAATAACCACAAGAACGCAGGTAGCTTCCAAACAGAAGGAAATGATAACGCGACAGGACTAAAGGATTTTCCCTAGATCACTTTACCCCAGGAAAATTGGAAGGGTAGGCCAGCAGGCGTATCATGACCACCATAGAAACAGGTTTTGTCTACGGAAGAATATATAAAATAAAGAAATGTAGAAATAATTCTACTCTTCGGTAGCATTTGGTAGAATACCTACATCACTAACTACATCCGCGTTGCTGTGGAAATAATATTTTTAACCGACTTCAAAAAAAAGGAGGAGGTTCTCAATTCGACGCGTATGTTTTTGTCTTTGGCTACTTAGAAACGTGAGTCTTTTTTTTTTTTTTTTTTTTTTATCGTGGTAAAATCATCAAATGAGTCCTCCCACCCCGGGCAGGGCGGGAGGGACTGTCAGACTTGTACTGACTAAAATCCACGGTGTTCCTTCAATAGCCCTTTACGTTCCGGGGTCACGGTAATGAGATAAGCCCCGCGACCCCGGCAGGCTTCGGCCCTCTAGATGTCGAGATGACAGAAAGAGCTTCATCTATTCTTGGAAGAATAGAAATGGTCATGTTACTGGTGCTGCAGTGAGACACCATAAGCTCATAATAATAATAAAATAATAATTGTAATAACGACATTATTACTTTTATAGAAACCCGTGAACATCTTCAGTTAATCGTTCAAGACAAAAAACTGCTATGTTCAGTTGATCGTGTGTGTGTCGCAGTAGGAATAAAGTCCGTTCATTTCTGAACAATAGCAAAATAATTGAACGACCAAAATTATAATTATTAGGGTCAGAGCTTTACCTACTTTCCTTGTTTTAATTTCCTACTGCTATGATTAGCTTATCACTAACCGTATTGGTATCGAATAACTATTGAGTGAATTCAGTGGCTTTAGTTTTTTCTATGAATAGAATAATTAATATAATTAAGTATGATTGCTCCACAATAAACACATTGGCACAACCTATATCTCAGACTGCAAACTTATTACTGAATTGTTTACGCATCATCAGTGATTCATAATGTTAATTTTAAAATATTATGTTACAATTGAGTCTGGCGAGCCATAATTGATAAAATCCTCGCATATAAAAATATACTACAAATACAAGTACAAATATTTTTATTTGTGGAATATAGGTAAAGTAGGTGAGTACAGATGTTATTCTTTATAAGATGAACGCTATGTCTAGCCGTCGTACTTTTTCTCATATTGATGATTGCGTTTGATTTCAATCCAATTTATAATTTTTAAGAACCGTAATTTCAAGGTCAATTCAGATCCAACGTATCAAAATTACACAAGTGTGGCGCTAGTGAATATGCGTAATGACATAATTCCAAATTGATCGGTCTTCTCTACCAAACGTCGAAGACCAGCCGGGCTAACATGAACGCCGCGACATAATTTTATCATCGCATTATCTCTTGCGGAAACATGTTTTTAAGGGCATTATCTCGTCTTGTCATGACGACAAAATTTTGTCACGGCGCACATGTTAGCCTAGCTGAGACAGTTTTGAATTGACATGATATACGACAATTTAGTCTATTACATGTCTTGCTTCAAGTGTGCGTGCGCACAATTATTGCTTTTTTAGAGCGGTATTAGTCTGTCTATCTACAATCTTTATCTGAGCAGGCCGTTAGATATTGTAATTATTAAGCTTCGCAGTTTAGATGCTTTAATTGTTAAAGAATGAATGTTAAAGAATTTTTACTAACCGTCTAAGTACATACCTCCCGCAGGTAGGTTGGCGTTAGTCTTATACTCTCGCTCCTCATGGGACAGGGACCGCAGACTCCTCACGGAGGAGCTCTTGTACTCCATGTCCCGGAGCGCTAGGGACGCGCTGTCGCACGTGATGAGCGACCGCTGCAGGCCAAATGACCGAATTTGGTGCGGGGATACGTTTGTACCTGTGGAAAGGAACACTTTATAAGTTTTTGAGGGGTACAAGGGGAACAAACAACACACAACTTCAACATCAACCTCCCTTTATTACGAGTGGCATATAAATTAAATAGTAGATTTTAATTCAGTCATGTCAGTTTATTAATTTAACGACAGCATCCATGAGAGAAGTCCGAATCATTCAGAAAATAATTAAGTATTTCAGGTTTTTTTAAAGATAGGTACTTTAAATCCTAATTAAGCATCATGAAAAAGAAACGTGAACGAATGTGGGCTATTTTAAAAATCTTATCTGTTTTTTCTAACTCTGTCGTAGCGTGACGCACTAGCTGAAATTTAATTTTCAAACCAGCCCAAAAAACTCAGAGTTTCCGGCGTCCAATATTCAATTAACCATCAAAGTGTCAATCACCTTATTACACAAATAGGTGGTCTTTTTTTCAATCAGTCCCAAAATTGGCGGACCTTCTGTCGGTCCTTGCCTTTATTTAAAAAGGTACCGCCCCAATTATTTTAGACTTGTTGAGTTAGAAAAAATACGTAGATAATTAGTTTATGAGTTTACACAATATGAAACGATCGTATACCGCAATTATGTAGTGAAATTGACGCAAACAAATGCAGTCAGTTAATTTTATTTGTTGTTATACAATATAGTGAGTTAGTGATGTGATGTCTCGTAAGATGTCGATGATTGTTTAGACTCAAACTTAAACAATAATTATATTACTCACTGGGAATAAAATATATTTTAATTGAATAAAAATTAATATTCTAAGTTCTTGAAATATAATTTTAGTGACCAAGAATTTCTAAGAATTTTACATTTGTGATAAGTATTTTTTTACCAAGCCTTACATAGAAATTTTTATACACTTTGTCATAGCTAGTATATTATTTAGACAGCATAAATAACTTCAAATTGAAATCTTTGGAGCGTAACGCAATTATTGTTTGTACTACTATTTAAATATCATTCGCAGCTTCGACCGCCACAAATAAATTGCATTTTATCGATAGTCGATAGTCCGTGTAATGTGGGACTACAGCGCAATTAGCGAGGGTCACTGCGAAGCGGCTTACGTCCCACCCACAAATTAAGTCTATTAACTCAAACTTTTAAGTCCCCGAGCACACGATATCTTCCTTTCTTGTGCCCCAGAGTTTTGAAGCTTATTCGTTAAGTACTAGCCTTTTGTGCCCTTTCTACTCTTTGTTTGTATCGTCTGTGTTGGGATTTTTGGTTCATGCAGCATTTGATAATGATCTGATGCTAATGAAGTATGAATGTATTTTGATTGTTATAAGGACGTCGCGTGCATGTGGTTTTGTTAGGAATACTACACTTAACATACTGAAATAACTGTGATTACTTATTTAGCGGTTACTGTATAAGAGAATTATGGCAAAGAATCTGTAAACCTTGGGATTATGTTACTTACAATGCTTTTATTTATTTAATTAAAGATACATTGACATTTTTAATAGGTACCTACTAGTATTTTATACTCCGTGCGAGAAATACTCTCGTGTGATTTTTTTCCTTTGAGTATTATGATATTTACAAAGTTCTGTATAAAACATTACTGATACCTATCCATAAAGCGTTAGTTTACTTCACATAATTTGAATTTTTTTCTTAGTTTAGTATATAACTGCTCTAATAAAATTGTCACTATGTTAGTAATTGTGAGGACATGCAATTGGCCTACTATGGTTAAAATGATGTTTTTGTTAAGTTTAGTGCTGTAATGTCTTCCTGAAAAATAAGTAAAAGTAATATTACGAATTATTATGAAATGTCCCTGAGCAGGTCTGCATACGTCATGGCGGCAGCAGGCACAAAGGTCCCAGCAGTTGCGCGGTGCGTGAGTGCAACTTATTACTGATATAATTTCACTATTGTTTGCCGCCGGCTCCGACGCTCCATATGGCGTAACGTGTTTTTTTTTCATTTTTCCTCCAATTTTGTCGATAGTTCGAAGTCCTTTTGAGGAACTCCTTAGTTTCGCGTGACTGACAGGCGGAAGACGATGTTTTATGATATTAATTAGATATACGCGGTTAAATGTGGGGTCGGAATTAATGGATGTGAAATGAAAGTTTATAGGTATTGTTGCATAGGATAAAGCTTAGGTGGTCACAGGTATTTACAGGAATTATATAAATTATAATTGGTTTTATTAATAGTGGGCCCTACATAAAATGGCCCGGATCGAAGGACCATTTTCAGAAACGAAGGTCTTTATTGCTTTTAGATAAGGCTATATTTCTACTGAAACAATTTGCTTCTACAAATAACTCACACATAACTGACACGTAACGACCTTCACAAATGTCTATATTGTGTAATACATACAACACAAAACAAATGAAGTAGGTAAAAATAAAAATGCATGTCGATTCTGATATCAGCGCGGAGTCCCGTGGGAAGAAAATAGTTTATCTACGAATTGCGATATCGCGGTGCCGCGACCGCCACTATCGCGTATGAAAATTACATGATAATAATAGAAACCGTTCATAACAATATAATATATTACATTATATATTTTAATTGTTTATGCTCGCGGTTTTCGTTGCGCGACGTCGAATAATAACAAATTGGACTGCGCTCACGACACGCCCGATCGAATTATGTTTTCATATTAGTTTTTTAATTAATTGGTGAGCTGCTTTAATGTAATTTTGTATTTTGTCGTGTATTAATTTATTGTTTGTGTTTGAGAAAACCACATCGTTGAAATGTTTGAAACCGTGGAAGTAATGAGAACATAGCAGTGTTTTAATGAGTTTGTTATACTCATAGAGTGAATTAAGAGTGAATTGAGGAAGCTTATAGTTCAACATATTTAGGTTAATTTTGGAAAATTAATATCTATCTATATGGTTAACACAATGCCGCTTTACAGAGGGAAATTGAAATAATTTGTGAGCTCTTAACACATAGGTACTTAAATTAATATAAATAGAAAAAAAAAAGTTCAATAACTTTTTACTTTGGCTCGACCAAAGTTTTTGATTTGATCTTGTAATTGTCACATCCTTATATTTGCCTGAATATTGACAAACTCCAACCGATGTGGTTTCTCTAAAGGTTGTCGTGGTCAGTCCGCAATGGCTCTGCGTATGGCCGGGAATCATGGAAAAGCGGATTGATCTTTTTTTTCTTTTTTAAAATCTTTCTTTATTAATGGAGGTTTGTTCATATTTGAACATGTCACCCCCGTAAGGAAAACATACAATTTCAATAAAAATAAAAAATACAGTTCAATCAGAGCATAGGTAGGTACAGTTGATTCATTTATGGTGATCTGTTCTAGATGCCAATATGTGTTAATTTATATAGCAGTCTGGCTTCCGCTGACAGAGGGAAAGACAGAATGCTATTACAGGATTGATCTTGTATCAACGAGCTTCAACCTTAGAAGACAGGAAAAGTAAAAAAAAGGAAAGAATAAAAAAGATCAATGTCTATCAATTTCAATATTAATTAGATATTGATAGATTTCTTGTCCATCATGAGTTCCAAGTCCGCAAGACATCCATGATTGCTATTAGACTGCTTCTTTTATAGACATTATATATTTTTAAAGTATCTTTAAAAGTCACACTAAAAGAAGTAGGTATTTTTTTTTAAATGGTTCAATGTGTGTAAAACCAAGGATGCTATGGAAAAGAATAGCTACGCGGTTACGTGCGTAGCAGCGCTTTGCGGCAGTAATCTAAGCTGAGCGTATAGCGCCTTGTTGCAGCTACGCACGTAGTCGCTACGACTGCTTGCGAACACGAAACACGTGTCGATGCGTCTCAAAAATCACGTTGTGTGGAAGAAAATCGAATTGATGGAATATCTAGGGATTTTCGATTGTATTACATGAGGGCCTTTACGTTTACAGTATACAATAATGTTTTTTTTTTATTATGTTGTGGTTAGAAGTACTTACTGGTCTTAGAGCGCGGCTCCCGAGGTCCATCGACGGTGACTTTGATGGCTTTTTGGTACGTCGCTACTTGAGGTGGATTCGTTGATATCGTGATTGTTAGTGAGAAGCTCTTTCCTGAAACAAAATATTTTATTATTAAATATAACATTAATAAATAACTTAGTTACTTCTTATCGACTCTATCATAAATACGTGTAATCAAAATGTGTCAAGACTTAGATCTATGAGAATGACTGTCTGGAGCTATAGAAGAGTGGATGTTCAAATTGTTCACGCAGATTGAAGTGTCGAATTAGATGAATAAAATGAATGGTCTAGTTCTAAATGAAGTTGAAGTCGAATAACTTTCGAATATGCTCTGAGAAGTGAGAACCTATCCTACATGCATTTTTCTTTAAGTATAAGAAAAATATAAATTAATCCAGTCCATTACAGTCCTACTGCTGGGAACGGGCTTCTTCTCACAATAAGAAGGGTAAGGCCTTAGTCCACTACGCTGGCCTGGTGCGGGTTCCCGGACTACACACACCATCGAGAACTTTATCCGTCCCTCATAGATGCGTAGGTTTCCTCAAAATGTTTTCTTTCACTGTTAACGCAAGTGAGAATCAAATTCTGGTCCGCACATAAATTCGAAAAGACAGAGATGCGGCCCGGTTTCGAACTCAGACCTTCCCCCATGGAAGGCAAGCGTAAACAGCGTAAGCTAGACTAAGTGTAAGTATAAGTTTATTTCATGTATAGGAACGCTAATAATAATCTGCTATTAATAGACCACGCATTGATACACACCTACAAAATCATGTAATCAAATTAGATTCAATCAAATTAATCAACTTATTAGCTGTTATAATCGATATAGTAGATAATCATAACACGCACACATGGATACTATCGTGTGTATACATGTATGTGTCGTAGTGTGGTGATGTAGGTACTCTAACTACTGCGGATACCGTATGGTGGAAAATGGCGAGCTTTTTGGGCGCCCGATTTGCGGTCACCAGTAATGAATGCACCGATAAATACGAATAAAATTACAGTTAAAATGAGTGGATTAACATGTCTAATGCAGATAATTCGTGTGTAGAGCACTCGATTCGAATAAATGACTGATTCCAACGTGCTTTGCGTTCCAGATTAGTTACGTTTTGATATTCCTTTTACGTTTGTTTTGGATGTAGCGTATGCGGTTGAAAGGTATGTTATAATTATTATGGAATAATATTCGAAAGTAGGTACTTATAGTATGTTAAGTTGCCTTTAAGTTAGACGTTGGAAGAGGAAACAGAACTTTAGACAAAATAAACCTGAAAAATAATCCCCTTCAAAATACAATTTTAACACGCTTTTATTAGCTTCACCTGTAATTAACTAACTATCTAAGAAAATCTTGGAAGTAAAATTAGACCCACTTCCCGGTTCCCGATTGAGCTGAAATTTTACATACACGTTCAGTTTGGATGACTAAAGCTTGTTCTATAGTATTTTTTAAAACTATAATATTTTATTTATGTCTGTCTGCTGTTATCTTATTTGATAAGATTATGCAAAGCAGCCTCTATAAGCGCTTTTTATGAAGACCATTATCAAAATATATAAATAAGCTATGAAAAAAAAGAATCACTTGACAATCATTGCAAAAATTTGATTAATTATTTTGCCTAAATAATATTCAAATAGGTACGTTTGCGATAAGGGAATTTGTTAACTGTAAATATTTGGCCACTTCCTGCTACAGTGACGAGTTAAGACATGTTAATATTATATTTATTAGGACATGATAAATAGGGGCACATCAAATAATATTATTATTATTCAGAGGCAAATCATTATCATCCTATTCTTATTTTTAATTCAATTTAAATTATACATTATTCTCGCAGCTCTTACTACCATACTAATCAGGATTGTAATCTATTATTTTTAAAGAGTTCCCATGGATTTTTTTGCCGGTCCTTTTTCATAGGACCTACTATTTGGAACCGCGCATCTAGTCTCGACATTTCATAAGTGCTTGGATTTAGTTTACATGAAATAAAGATCTATTCTTTTGTATGGTATTAAAAATTGTATAAAATATATTGATCGGTTTATATCAACCGACAACAACTGTTTCATTTTTTATGTATCTACCGAATTAAACTTTAGCCCCTATGTTTTGCAGGAGCAAAGCAGGTAGTGTAGAATTATTTTCGCAAACCGAACTCAAACTAACGCCACAATACGGAAACAAATCATCATAAAACATTGGTCGCTAAACCTTAAAGGCGTGTCTTGAACGATGTGAAATATTGCTTCTAAAGTTGCTATTAAACTTAATGCATTCCACATGATCACTCATCAACAGTTTAGGACCTAACACAATACGAGCGAAGCCGTAAAATATAACATTGTATTGCAACGACCATCTCCCGAAGGTGTTGAGAGAGGCGCGTGAAATATTCAATTATTGTGCTCAGGCGCAGGTGGGCGAGGGGTGCGGGGAAATGCCGCCATCTTGATTTACGATCGAGCGTAAATCCTGAGTGACATTTGTGAGTGAAGACGACTCGCAAACCTTCGCCTCTTATGTACACGACTATGACACGATTTTCAGGAAAATCTTTTGCGGTTGCTTTCATATTGCTGGGTTAGAATAGCCATAGTGTGATAGTTCGGTTTCGAAGCGGCAATGGAAAGCGGGTAATAGCAATGTGTCGTTTCAGGCTTAAATCCGATCATGAGTTGTCAATATTGTGTGGAACGCCCAAGGTGCATAAATATAAAAGGTTATGTGCCTGTCGAGACATGTGAACT
The DNA here is from genome assembly GCA_932294325.1 of Allophyes oxyacanthae. Taxonomy (NCBI): domain Eukaryota; kingdom Metazoa; phylum Arthropoda; class Insecta; order Lepidoptera; family Noctuidae; genus Allophyes; species Allophyes oxyacanthae. Next base: position 5,229,762 of record OW028625.1, read on the forward strand.
GATGTCTTGTCGAAGCTCTCACAGCTTTCGGGAACATAAGAGAACTCGAGCAATATAAATGTTTGATTGTACAACTTGCCGCTAACACAGCAGTGACTGAAAGTCATCAGCCCAACCCCCTAACTGCTGTGTTATCGTGAGTTTGATTCTCACACGTTGTACATTGTAAACAAAATATTAGCAAAACTTTTAAGTCTTTCTGACGACGATTTACAATTTCATAAGTAACTTAGCAGACAATTGTAGACTGCATTTCGACACTAGCTTTCAGAATCTTTTTGCCTATTTCTATCTCAAATAGAAGCTGAAATTACTTTACTTGTAGATATATTGTATAGGTATATTGTAGTTGCGGTTAGGACTTGAATTCGAGTCTTCAATTTGGGTGTTTTTGACCTGTCAGGACATTCTATATTATATTAAAATATAGTGTCTTTATTAGTTCTTAAATTTTATATCAATGCGTAATAATGACCTATAACCAAAACAACCACACAGTGGGTCCCAAATAGCTAGAAACGGCAACGCGGCAGGCCCAGAAGGAGATGGCGTGATGAACTGGACTTCTATGTAAAGGATTGGCCCCAAATTGCTATAGACCGGGAAAAGTGGAAGGAGGGAAGGGAGGCCTTTGCCCTGCAGTGGGATACTACAGGCTTTTAATAATAATGATAATAAGAAAAATCAATGAAGTTATGTAGGTACAATTTTTTTCATAAGTATGAATAGAATTCATAAAAGAAGTTGCTTGTGTGCCTAGTCAGAATGTGATAACATTTTTGTAAGTTGCAATTTGTCAATCTATTAACTTTATACACCTTCGACCCGCATTGATCCAAGTAACTTATGTGTTACATTGTGCAATAAATAAATAAATAACTGCAATACATTAAAATTTTTGCAACAACAACAAAAAAGATGTTCCAATTTGATATTCGTTTCTTAAGACCAAAACCAGAAAAAAAAGGCATTTGTGAGTGGATACGACCGTAACACAGTGATGACCGCCACATAAAATGATTTGGTCACATTCTGGTCATGCCGTTTATGCCCGTCCCTAATTATGTGTTCAATTTGACAAGTGTGATGGTACTCTCTCTTTCGACATAGCACATTACGATCAAATTACTGATTTCGTAATATGAAAACGTGTTTAGGTATATTTGATGATTTCGTTGTGTAATTATAATTAGGCATGCTATTTGTGAAGTAATGATCAATTACTCTACTTGAATAATATTGATGTCTTTATAAAGTAATATTTTTCAAGAATGTTATTATACAATCAATACAATATATTATTATGATATCTATTATTACAACTGAGGAGCAAAGTGGAAAAACCTTCGGCACTTCGGATTATACATCCGAAATAATGCCTAGAAGACAGGTTACTTAAAAAATGATAAAGGCTTGATAAATTGCCAATGGCGCACCAAAGATAGCAGTTGAACATTCTACAGTATGTCGGCGACGAATTGAAAAGTTGGCGGCCGGAATCTCAATTTTTCTCAACAAATACAAAATATTCAGAACTGATATTTACTAATGTTCTTCATTTATCATGTCTTTGACATCATTTTGGTAATCGATTTACATAGTTGGTTAACTTTTACAATAGAGACAAAAATATCAAAATATGATTTTTAAAACAGATTTTCATTCCATCGGGCGTAACTTATTGAAAATCGACGTAGTATAATCAGCCTCATCATTCAAAAGTGTTTTACTAAATTAACTTGCTAATGATTACATTTTGTAACAACTCGGTGTAACCTCGAAGCATATAGATATTATTATGATTAAACTAAAATAAACGGGTACAGAATTAATTCGATGATCATGATACTCTGACAAAAAGAATTTTAATTTCCAAATCACGTCAGTGGACCAGTCCGCGCTGTCGAACCTAATCACATCACATTATCGATGCACTGTTGTGATGAGTCCGTCATAACTAATGGTAGTTCACACACGACGGTGTAATGTTACATCGTATTAATAGCTGCCGTATATAATGAACGCTGCGTCTATAACCAGCCTTTGGTAGTTGTATTATTATATTTTATTTATTATGATTGCTTTGTTACGGTGCTCTAGTTTAACTTGCAAAGGAAAATAAAATTAGTAATTTTTGTTGTTTGACGCTTCTTCGGTGTTTGCGTTTTCGGTATACATTTAATCGAAGATTTTATTTATTAAAAAAACAAAAAAAAAAAAAACTTTTTCCCCAAACCTTAAAAGCCATCTAAGTATAATTACCTACCCCGAAGGGCTCCGAAGGCCATAGTCGAAAATGAACACAACAATGCACATGATGCAAAGTCAAGAAACCGGATTTAAAAAGTCATATTTATGGAAAAATATTATCTAATAATTATCGCATAAACCAGCTTAGTGTGAAATGAATCTATATATATGTGAATATATCTTTTAATGTACCTACTTAAACAATATTCTATATTTAGTACCTGAAGAACCATACTTAGATTGTATGACACGAACCATTACATAATTTATTATATTAAAATAATTTATACTAATAATAAATGAGACTCCAAAAATATAAACTTTATCTTCTATTTCTGAGAAAATACGAAGGCAAAATAAGAGGAAATAACGAAACAAATTAGTTATACTTTATAGCTGGAACCCAATCTTCTCTATATGTTCAACAAACATTTATTCATTAATTTTATTTTATTTGGTGGACGGAATGTAATTATGGACCTCTAAATCTATGGATACTTAAAAACATAATATGGTTAGTGGGATTGCGGTACTTTGGTCAGTCAAACACTCAAACCCCATAGGACTCGTTGACTGGTTATTTTAATTTATATTTTCACATGGGCAATTTTCATGTGAATCAGAATCACGTCGGGGTCACCACTGTGCGGGAACGAGGTATAGTGTTCTTCCATTGAAAAAGGAGGATCCAATGACTAGGCATGTGCCTCGCGGGTCGACGCCCAACAGCTGATGTCGGACAGTTGTATATTTATTTTCGATACGATGATAATTTTTACTTGCGTGATTCAGGCTTCGTAATCTGATTGGTCGAATTCGTATTGTATACGCCCATATTTAGTATGCTATATTGGTACGTAGTTTCTTATTGCAGAGCTAGATGTCGCTACCAACTCATTCCGACACAATAGAAGAAGCAAAAAGTAAATATTACTTCTTGTTTTTTAAATTCCATACAAGGTTCTACACTTTTAGTCTCGATCCCTTTAAGATATTGTTCTCAGTATTATGAAAATCTTTTACTATGGGACATACCCTGAAAACGCGAAAAAAATAATCAGCTGTTCCCTGAAAATAATTCAATATTACTCGTCAAAATGCAGAACAGCAGAACTTTTTTTCGCGATTTCTGGGTTGTTCTCATAGTAAAGGTTGTTCATAAAAATGAGTACCTACAATAACCCTAATCGGGACTAAACCGGTACGTCTATTCTGAGGTACGTGCACCAGTTGATGGGCATACGACGACGTTTTTATGCTCCTTTGACACTCTAAAGTGTAATAAACAATCATTCGTCATAGTATTTCTTGCTACATCACTTGCATAATGTAAACTTCCCCACGTCCTTGCCTGAATTGCAAACTTTCACTATTAAAGTTTTTATCGCGAGAATTGGCTAAACCGACATTTGGAAAACCCACGAGGACACCCCAACTTTTGGGTAAACTGAACGAAGGTACAGAGAAAAGATTTATTTAGAAATAAATCGATTTATTACATAGATATTATATATTATGTTGGTCCTATAGAGAAAGTTGTTCAGTTTGATGGTCTGATCCACACTCTTAAATATGACCACGCATTTCTGATACACGTTTTATATAGGTCCAAATTATATGCTATACCTATATATAGTTAAACACCTCATATAGCCAGCAACATACCGGCCAGTCACAGCGCTGATGGCGTGTTAAAACGATCTCCGTGATTTTACTGCCCTTCCATATTGTTGGTGCATGTGGGCTGTAATGGCGGCAGGCTGCGCCGGCGCAACAACACAATGGAACACTAAAGTGCCAACGTCGTTTACTGCCGCCTGTGGTTTGGAAATTAAAATCCAACTTGCTGATCCGACTTTGTCGTGGCAGGAAAGTGTTAAGTTTCTGAAAATGACGTGGATACCGAAAATTCATTAATGGTATCGTGGTTGATAGTGGCATATTGCCTAACTAAAATAGTTAAATACCGCGAATGTACTTAAAAAAACAACAAAATTGCATTATTGCATCTGTAGGTATAGCATTGTGAATGGAAATTAATAAACGCGAAAATTAAATTTTGATTTATTTAGTCTTACGTGGTATTTAACCATGTTAGTTACGCGGTATCTATCAACCACGATGTGTCGAATAAATAAGTGTGAAAGAATAAATATTTGATCCTCCTGCAACTTTGGAGCGGTCTATGTCAGCAGGGACGGCGATAGGATGAGTTGATGGAAGTAGGCATGCATCATACGTATATGGGTGTACAACTGTACACCTCTGCTTGGCTCTTTGGGGAATACAGGCGTGATAATGTTATGTTGTCACATTTCTTCTTATAAATGTCTCATTACCACCCATGTTACTGATGTTACTCATTAGTAATGATTAGTGCAATAGGCAAGCGGGAATATTTTTGATTGTGGATATGTCGCCCAATCGCGTAATTCCGTAGTTTCGCGAAGATACTAGGGGTTTCGTGAAAACTTGGAATATGGCGCTAAGGTGGTCACATTACGCGATTCTACTGAATTGTGGATTCTAGTTTAGTAATTTCGCGAAACGTTTTCGGTTTTTCGAAGTTTTCGGGTAATTCTGACGCTCGGCATCCCTTTGCTCGCACGCCTTCGCGCGCCGTTTGTTCACAAGAAATCCTACACGACGGGTATAGCGAAGTTCCAATATCCTTCGAACCTAAAGGGCAATCGGGGTGTTCTGAACTTCCGAGCGCGCTTCGCTTGCTCCTGCCCTCCATATGCTACGTAATAACACTAGACTCCGTCCGTAGTCTTGCTAAATTAATAAACTAGAATACCGCCTTTACGCCAAAATCCGAGTTTTCGCGAAGCTACAGATTACGTGATCCTACGCCGACCGATATATCACGTTTCTTTTGTGTGATGTGATTTATTTCAGTTTTTTAACTAGGAAATCCATACATTTCAAACAATAATTTTAACAAGTTAATCGCTTGTTAAAATTATCGTTTGAAATGTATGGAATGAGAAAAAAACAAAATTTTGGAGATATCCCGTTTCTTCTTAAGGAGTTATTTTTTGTCATTACTTTCTTAAAGTGACCTTATTTATATCAAGAATATAATCGCATACAAACACTAATAATTTCCATTATGTATACTTGTGTAGTATGGGACCGTCCGTTTTTATTTACTTTTGTTTAAAATACAAATGACTAGTTGTGCCCTGTATGCCTTGCAATGCCTCTTTTTTATCAGAAAACATCCCGGGCGCGCTCACTTCAAGTCAACAAAGTTTCATCGTAATCGCATGACTGGTATAGGAACGCAAAGAAGTTGAACAAACAAACTCACCCCCGACAAAAAAGTGGTGTGTTAACCGTCAAAAACCCCTGTCTCCAACTAGAAAAAAAGCTGTAACTTTTGAACGGCTGAACAGATTTTCATGAAACATAGCTAAGATGATACCCGATTAAACTAGCTTTCCATTAAAAAAACTGCATTGAAATCTGTCTATCCGTTTTGGAGCTATGATGCCACAAACAGATACACAGATACATCTACAAACTTATAAGTTATTATACAAAAGATTAACAATTCTAGCTATCCTCTTCTAAACGTTCCACACAATTCATATTCATTTTGTTTTATGTTTAACTATTTTATAAACATTTCCATAAACATTGTATTTACCCATACTTATTCGCAGAATAAACATTTGCATTGATGACGTTCGTTTCGGTGATTCGCTTCAATTCACGAGACTTTATTCTGCCTACCTAGTCGGGGCTTCGGGCATAGTCACAAAACAATTTTAGTAAAAATAGGTAAGTATAACTATGTTTATGTATGTGACCTTGTGGTTGTTCTTGGAAACGGTTATTTTCCATTAAAATTCGTTTGTCAAAATAAACTACTGGAATTCCTAAAGATATAATACTTAGATACTTAAGTTACTTGAAGGAGTGAAGGGAGCTAACTGTGCAACGCAACCCAGAGGTTCTATTGGCTAATTCCGGCACACACGAATTTTGCCGATCGAAATGCGAGTTTTATAATCACCATCTATTTCTATATTAATACGTGAAGAGAAAACCTTGTACCCCTTTTAAAGAATATTACGCGCACAGAGGAGTGTGAGATTTGACATAGTTAAAATTTATATGGAGAAGGAGTGCAGAAAGCTAAAGTTTATGTATAATTTGTGGTCGAACTTCGACCATTGGGCAACCACTAGTTTTAATTATTACCTACCTACTTTGCAAGAGTCACACTATATCATAAAAAACTTAACTGCGCTCACATGGAGTTTAGATATATTTTTTAATGACCGAGGCCTGAATCACCCAGAATCGGGACATTTGGCGTCTCGATCATGGATAAATTGGAACATATTTTTTATTTTTTACTTGTGCGTATGCATCATGCTTCTCCCCCGCCCTAGGGAAGGCGAAAGGTTATGTCGGACTCCTACTGACAAAGTCCACACGGTGGTCCTTCTCCATACCTTTGACGCCGGAAAAACGGGATTCGCTCGCGTATTCACCGCACACATGTCCCTTGGAAATCGGGACATCCCGCGCAATTCGCGACGCTAGCCGAACATACCGCGACATAATTTTGTCGTGCGGACTAGAGACATTTTCTCGTCTTGTCATGACGTCAAAAGACGATGCTAGCCTAGCTGGTAACGGTAGTCTGTTCTAATAATGAAATATTTAGCTTATATTAAAGATAATTGAATGCGTCTTTACGTCGCTTAATTGTGCTATTTAAGGTTCTTCCCGTAGTTTCCCTCTCACAAACATTTAAAAAGTCGTTTGACGTCATAGGTGTTTATTTATTTTTCCGTTCTATGTGTACCTTCTTATAGCATTATTAAATAATATTTCCAAGGAGATTGAAAATTCCGAGTATAATATAATAATTATATCTAGTTTTATATTTTAATAAGTACTTAAGTTATGAAGTGGGTTATTTAATCCGTGGTCAAAAAGTAACTATTGGTTAAGTTGGAATAATTTTCAATAGACTTTCAGCTTAGGTACTGTTTGACCACCTGTCAATCAACCCTAAGTCTGTTTAGCTAAAAAGAATCTGAGAGATAAATAAAACTAAGGTACTTTACAAGAATTAAAAATTCCGAATTTTTATAATATAGTATAAATTCAGACTCTATTTACAGTACTAGAGGTCGTTTACCTACAGCAAAACCTTGGAAAATTAACATGATTGTGCTATGTACAACATAGTAAAAAAAAAATATTTACTGAACTGTTTTTTTGTCGGAATTCCCTCAGGTAAATCGCAAAAGTATGCTAATTAATTCGGCAGACAGATTTTATTTTCGGGATGAGCAAAGAAAATAATAGTAGGTATAAATATTATGTATGTACAACAATGAAAACATTACCTTTGCCGATTTTCCTAATTCAATTTTCACATAACATCAACAAACTGTTAATAAATTGCCAGTAATAGACACGACGGTGGCAAGTTAACGGCAAACACGGGTTTTCACATTCGTGATTTAGAAAATGCTCGTTCCCTCACCGCAAACGATTATTTTGTTTATGAAGGGGACTCATGGAACGGGGCCTTAATAGCGTGATCGTTTAGATTTCTTTTATTCGATTATCTGTGTACGGTTTCCTGAATTATGAATGAATATGCTTTAATTTAAGGTCATATTCACAGAAAATTATTTAAAAAATTTACTAGAACATGGAATGACCGAATAATTATTCTTTCTAATGCTGAATACTTTGCCGCAAACCGATAAATTCATTTAGTTTCTGATGGCAAGACCAATTAAAGTTATCAGAGTTAAACACGCGATAAGAATCCAAAAATAAATTATTCTTCACTGGCAATAAATAAATGCATTTGTTTTTAAGTTGAAAACATTTTTTTGAAATAAGAATGCGCCCTTTTTTGTCCTATCAATTTATATCGATTTACATCATAGATTTACATACACTTTTTTTATCGACATTCTAAATTAAATTAGCAGCGACGTTTGTCAATCAACCTGTCATGTTTTTTACTAACCACTGACGTACCCGTACTAGACCACAAGTACCTACTAACCCAGTGGCAGATCAGATAGAAAGACGCTATCGTACTTGTAATCATTTCATCATTGTTAACACATTAGAGTACGCCATCCGTGACGAGTGAAACACCGCGCAATGTAAATTAATGAGAGACCCACCGCGTGGCGAGATAATTATCGATTCCAATAATAAGTGTAATAGCCGACTGACGTGATTTTATAAACACTTAAACAACGAACGTGTTATGAATGAAAACCGGTCTATGCGCGCGCGACTGTTTCGTCACCGTTCTTCTGATTCAATGCGTCATTCCCACTTCGATTTTTCAACATTTTTAATGACGTCTCACGGGTTTTTTTGCGTTTCTTATGTATATTTTTTTTCATCGGAAATTGGGAAATCACATTTATCGTTTTGGTTTATCAAGGACGGTTGTTAAGTTCGCGACAGAGGTTAAGCTCTATCTTGTTATTGCTAAGTCACGTACTGGCTTACGTATGCATTTTTTCTATGGCCTAAACTTTGTTTTCTCCTCTATAAAATACGAGAGTAATAGTTGTTTATTGCGAACGAGTTTGCGCGGGATGAGACACACACTTTTTTCCTTATAGTGAGTTGTGACACACCTTTTGCCGTCAATTGCCGAGAGAGTTAGCTAATAAGAACTGATTCATACTACAGCTGTCGGTATAGTAAGTTTCACTTCGCTTCGTATTTTGGCATTGTTGTTTAAGCTATGATAGACTTAGCTTACAATAAAATCAGTAATCCGTAGACAAGCGGTGTGCGCAAATCACAGCGGTCGGCTGCGCTCAGCGCCAGATTAACCAATTATTATCCAGTCCTGCTAATATTACCACGATCTGCAATACCTTCCGGTGAGCGGTTACAGATTATTATAAGTATGGTGACACTACGATCGATCATTGTTTAAATGAATTGAAGAAGAAATGCTTATACTGTGATAGAGTAAAGATTTTAAAGTCAACTTCATTACTATTCCTCAATATTATATTGATATTATAGTCAATTCTGCTGCGCATTACTAAGCAAGACTAAACGCATCGGTCACTCTCTTTTTCTATTAAAACAGAAAGAGACAAACGGAATCGACACCATTGTCTTAACTCTTTCTAGATATTACGTTTGGACTTAGAAGATACTGCGTTGGGGTCCGCTTCCAGTCTAACCAGATACAACTGAATACTATTGTAGTACCTACCTATTTTACACAGAGCGACTGCTACCTGACCTCCGCTACATATAGGGAAATACCATAGAAATATGACAAGCCTAGAAAAGTAGCTATTAATTGAACTTTTCAAATGTAGTGGTACTATTTTATCTGCTTGTCATATTTCTATGGGAAATTAATAATATAAGGGAACCCGAATATTGGTTCGATTACTTTTTCGGATTCTGACTGTTCGTACCGACTGTCGTAGGTATATAAGTGGCGTGTAAAGAAAGGTCACCCATCCAAGGACTGATCGCAACAAGTGTAAGCAAGAATGTGAAGATGTTGTTTACTGCCTTGCATAATGGCAATTATTCGACCTTCCTCTGATGGTTTTGACGTAGTCTCCGGCTAATATCCGTTATGAATAACTGACATTAATAACTTTATGTTAATTATAACCTTGGATGAATAAAAAAGAAAGGATGCCTCGCCGTTTAACATAAAAGTGAAGCACACAGAATGATTATGTGCGTGCAATCTTGATGTGAAATGACGGCCGATGAGCATCTTATAATATGCATGATAAAAGCTTATGTTTCCGTAGTAAATCTTATATAATCTGTGCTTCTGTGTACAAGTAGACTCCTTTGGGTGATTCAAATTAGTGTTTCACGGCAAGGCGTCTACGCTTATTTGTCCGAGGCTGTTACTATGTAAGCTAAGCAATAAATTTGTTTAACTATAAACTTAATTAAAAAATAGTTAAGTGAGCTCATCACTAAACTATTATTAGATAACATTTACCAGTTTAGATACTGGTCATTAAGTATAAATATCACTTAATACAAGGCTTAATATTTATTATAACGGCTCTATTTATATGGCGGGGAAACACCCGAATCCATAATGTAGACTTACCTATGTTGGTATATTATAAAAAAGAAAACGCTAGGTAACGATTCTGTGCATGATTCGATTTGTATGACTTATAACATATTATATAACAAGAATTATAAGCCTACTGACAGACGTGCAAATTAATACTAAGAGGTCAAGTTCAGATGCAATGGACGCCAACAGTTACCAATAACTTCAGTAAATAAGACAAAAGCCGACAAAACTGTATCTTTATGTGCTACGTGCCGCGGGTTCGATCCCCGCACGGAACAACTATTTGTATGGCTTACAGATATATAAGGTCTTATTTTAATAATGCAAAATATTTTAGAAGTTAAATCTATAGGTTACAAAGACTCATCTCAGAAAAAAATAAATTAGAATAGTATAAAAAAAAATACGTTTTCAAAATTAATTTATGTTTCCGTTTGTATAAAACCTTTATTCCTCTATGATTATGAATGGCGGAAACGTAACGCAGAAAGCCAAGTACTGTGGGTCGAGCACGAATAGTTTGACGTATGGTAACGTAAACGTAATCAAATTTGAATTATAAAATATGATGAATCTATCGCATTTTTGTTAAATTTTATGCAACATACACACTTGTTTCATGAAAATGTAAAATTACTGCATGTATTTTCAAAAAATATCATGGATTAAACGAGTATTTTTTATTCAAAATTTGCTTACGTTTACTTTACCAGACGTCAAAATATTCGTGCTTGGCCCACTGTACTTACTGTGCCGCCATTCTCGATAATTCTGTGCCCTTCAAATCATTTGAGTTTTTTTTAAATATTCATCGCGCATTGCTCAACGGTAAAACCATTATATTCAGTGTTTGGGAATTCACAAAAAGTCTATTACGATTATAGTATAATACATTTGTGTGTCGATCATTGCTTATTAAGATTACTAATACTTTTTTTGATAGTTTTTTGTCCATTCGAGTCGATGGGCATATTACATGTTGTATAAAGCATTAAAAGAAACTTGTAGAACTCAGAACTCAATGTTCAATTGAAAATGTATTGTAATTCTGCGCTACACTAATTGTAAGATGTTAGTTGGTACGTACATAATTTTAATTACCTGCTTAATTAAAGCGGTATTTCCCAATTATATGCAGTAGGATCTGTTTAGTAATTATTTAGGAAAAATTAGTGATCATGTTTCTTTTTTCATACTTGGTCTTATACCGCTGAGTCACACGTTTTTATTCAAGTATATTGTAAAATGTGTTTCAGTAATGCATGGTCATATTTAAGGGTGTGGGACCAATATCGTAATCGTGAAAAAATAATCAGCTGTTCTATAAAAAATACTTCGATACCTACTCGACCCAAGCGTATGGGACAGCTGATAATTTTAGAAGATTACTACAAACTTATTAGACACAATTCTTGAAGACCATAACTTAAAAACTTACCTCTCCCACTTCTGCCGACGAACCTTAAATCATTAAACTTGGCAACCCTATTCTTCATCACCGCGGAGTTGTTCCTCAGCTCCGCCGAACAGTTCTCGTCGTTGCCAGCCCTGACCGTGACCAGCGTCCCATCGAGAACTTCCCCCAAGGCTACGACCTTGAAGCCGCCTGGCAACGTCTTGTTGGATCTCCAGTGTTGTGGCAGCATTGAGCACATGTAGTCTGGACAACCCGTTTTTACTGTCGACAAAAAAACTGTTATTAGATGTTGCTTAATATCATGAAGCTGTGTAGTCCCCCCCACCCACGCTTCAGTCGACAAGGAACCTGGTGCCTTAAGCTTACCTATACAGGCTGTAAATAACATCGTAACCAAAACTGATATACCATGGATTCATGATTCTACCATGTTACATGAGTCTGGAACCCTCAGAGTTAGAATCATGCGTCGGGCTTTTCAAACTTTTTAGTATTGGGTATTTTAAATCATTTCAGTTTTCGTTACGATTTCACTTACACCCTGTATATACGGACAAAAATATTAAGATAATAACAAGACTATCAGAACGCTTAGTTAGTTGCAGCAACTAAACGTTAGTACTCCATAATTAATGTTCTACTTATCAATAAATCCTTTGCGTTAACTTTACTGTTACTCTTAGCCTGTCTTATCCCACTGCTAGGCAAAGGCCCCTCGATTTCCACGCTGTTCCATCATGTGCCAATGATGACCAGTCTTTGTTGAATGTGTCTAGTTCGTCCCACCTTCTCTTTCGCGGTCTGCCGCGTCGCCATTTTTTTTATTTTATTAAAGGTGAAGTTTATTAAATACATCTTGTTATCACCGAGAATTTTTGTAATTCCAACGAGATTTGTTTCTCGGTGTAGTCTGCTTAACTCGGTCTTTACCATCCACATCCGTTAGATTGTTGGCTCATACGTCACTCTAGCTATGATAACGAGCGGACAAATAACTCAGAATTTGTATGAACGCAGTTATCACACGGCTCGGCAACGACTAATTGGTAATGGTAACGCCTCTACTATAAAAAATAACTGATTGAATGAGGAAAACTGTTATTTATAACAACTAAATGTAATGACTACGTAAAAGCTGTACTGAGTTTTGATATTGTGTCATTGTAATGCGGTTTAAATCTTTCATAATTTAGAATAGTCTTTGCTTTTCAAAAGATTCAAAAGATCAGACATAATGGCGTTTGATGTTGATTAATTTGACGTTTTCTATTTAAAAAATGACAATTAATGGTCTATTTTTTATCACAGTGATGTTAACTTACGTATATATTAATATCGTTCATTAACTTTATTTGATTTTTAGTTAAAATGTCTTAACGAATACCGAATATTTACAACGAACCTAACCTAAAATTATTTAAAATATAAAATAGCACTTAGGCGTCAAAGTAATCCTCCTTATCGCTGTCAATTGGTAGTGTGCCCAGAAGACTGGCAGCATTGCCACGTTGAATGCTGATTAATTATTTTTTATTTTGAGTGCTACTTGTGAAGTACATTAAGCCAATTAAGCGCAACCAGCCAAGTTGCATTAACAATCACTAGATAATAGGAACGCCACCAAAATGTATGGGATTGATACTTACGAATTACGTGACCATTCCACTGCTTATGTCAATCGCTAGTGTGATAAGGCCCTAACTGTTCATCTAACAGTTCTTCCCATAATAAAGAAAACACACAACCATATTAAAATATGACACAAATAATCTAACGCTAACATAATCCTCAAATTAGGATGTGGTCACAACGTTCACACTGCGGACCATCTCAAAAAATCACCGTATAACGGGTTGAGGAATCATAAAAACATTAATAGTGTTAATGCGGTTTCGCTATTTACGGAAGCTGATGGTATATACGAATTACTGAGCCGCAAACTGCGGGTTAGGTGCGGTCAAAGAGTTATAAAGGGTTCCTGACGGGATAGTGCGCTTGCGTCGCTAAGACTTAAAGTTTTATCCGTCGGAAGTTTTGTAATTTTTGTTTTTTTTTTGTGTAATTTTAGAGGCTTTAATAAAATTATAATAAGGTGGTGTATAGTATGTTTAATCTGCCAAGCGACGCAAAATAGATACAACGGAAAATCAATTGTCAGCAGACGCCGCCGGCGACCGTAGTGGTACACTTTTGGCCTTTAAATCATACGAACTATGAGGAAGAAATGCAAGTCCAAATAACCCTTTGCCTTCCTCAGGATGAAGGGTATCTATGACTGATGACTGCAAAGTAGACTCCGATCCCTGATAAATTAATAGGTCTAGTTACTTGCTCAATGATCATAGAGTTTAAGTTTTACACTTATAAGGATTGTATAGGCGTAGGTGACACTCGGTGGGAATAGAAAGTGTGTTACTCCCAATAATAATAATAACGATAATTTATTAAGATTTTTATTTTAGAATTTTTGATGTTTTGTTACAGTTTTCATTGCATACTTCTTCGTATGGACAGTGTTAGGTGGACCTTTGCGCGGGTGACATCCTTGAGAGGGTGACACCCGGGACGGACCGCCCCAACCACACCCCTCTAGCGACGCCACTAGGTCTAGGTTAATTTTAACTAAGACACCTGTGAAAAATAATCCTGCGAATAACTTTGTTTAATGAAACAATTACTTTTATCTATTTAATATATTATTAATATTTTTATACATTCTGAACAACTGAATACAAAGTATCGTACGAGGACCGGTTTTCTAATAACCACGTTGCTTACTTTATTCGAATCGAGCTATTTATAAAATCACGCAAGTAAACCACTCTATTTCTAAACTGTAATAAATAACGATTTATGATTATTTCGTCATAATTAAATAACTTGTTTTTACTAATGCGGTATTTGAGCTTTGCAGCCACTAATTAAAATTAATAAAAAAAGTATTGTGAAATTTTAGCTCCATTTTATAATGTACGGAAAATTAATCGGGTATTACCTATTGTTATTTAACAATAACATAACATTATTATTAGGTTATTAATTAGGAATATTTACGAATACGTAGTGATGATAAGATAGCCTTTTATGGAAACTGATTTACAGTCAAATACTGTTATTTTTCCTTTTGTTTCCAACTTTGTCTACTATCGGTAACACTGTGCAAGTTTGCACAGCATGGTAATAGATATTGACGACCCAATTAGAGCAGAGTCTAAGCGATTAGCTTTCTCCGCTCGTGTCGCGGGTTCGACGCCAACAGTTTTTCAAAGGCTGATCAAATTTTACCCGTCAAATCTCATGTCAAACAACCATTGGTTGTTGAATTGACTGTTGATGTTGGTCACAGACGATCTCTGTCTATGATGTTGGTCACCCAATTACAACAGCTAACATGAGGTTACAATTGCGTTAAATCTCATGTCAAACTATACCATTGGTTGTTGAATTGACTGTTGATGTTGGTCATAGACGATCTTTGTCTATGATGTTGGTCACCCAATTACAACAGCTAACATGAGGTTTCAAATACGTCAAATCTCATGTCAAACAATACCATTGGTTTTTGAATTGACTATTGATGTTGTTCATACACGATCTCTGTCTATGATGTTGGTCACTCAATTACAACAGCTAACATGAGGTTACAAATACGTCAAATCTCATGTCAAACAATACCATTGGTTGTTGAATTGACTGTTGATGTTGGTCATAGACGATCTCTGTCTATAATGTTGGTCATAGACGATCTCTGTCTATAATGTTGGTCATAGACGATCTCTGTCTATGATGTTGATCAACCAATTACAACAGCTAACATGAGGTTACAAATGCGTCAAATCTCATGTCAAAGAAAACCATTGGCTGTTGATGTTGGTCATAGACGATCTCTGTCATGATGTTGGTCACCCAATTACAACAGCTAACATGAGGTTACAAATGCGTCAAATCTCATGTCAAACAAAACCATTGGCTGTTGATGTTGGTCACAGACGATCTCTGTCTATGATGTTGGTCACCCAATTACAACAGCTAACATGAGGTTACAAATGCGTTGTTGAATTGACTGTTGATGTTGGTCACAGACGATCTCTGTCTATGATGTTGGTCAACCAATTACAACAGCTAATATGAGGTTACAAATATTTGAAGCTTACTGTTGCCCGCGGATTCACTCGTATCCCAAGGGAACTACTTCTTGTACCAGGATGAAAGTCCTGTTCTATTTCCTGATTCCATGTCATGGACTACCTGTGTGCCAAATTTCATACAAATCTGTTCGGCCGTTAAGGCGTGATTGATGAACAAACATCCAAATTCACAAACATCAAAGTTTTCACATTTATAATTATTATTGTCTTTAGGCCCATGTTCACCGACAACATAACAGATGATTAGAGCAAAATCAGCCGTTTAAACATGAATTTTTGTATGGGTAATCGGCCAATTTCTTTTTAAACATCTGTTATATTGTCGGTGAACTTGGCCCTTAGTGAGGATGGTAGGATGATCAGAGAAGTTTAACCAGCGTTTCAGAAACCAGACGTCTTGGCTACATTTTAACTACATTATCTTGGTACTAGCGAAAAAAAAGTAAAAACGTGGTCTTGTTTATAAATAAGGTAAAGAAATAAATTGGAAAATACAGAAAATAACTTGGAAAATACAGAAGCAGTTCAGCTGGATTTTGACATGCTTGACACATGATTTTATACCAGAAAAACAAGTTGTAGTAGTCTGTAACATAATATATCGGATTACTATAGAGCTAGTAGCAGATAGGCTAGAGGTCATTCACACTCAGTAGGTACATCATATCAGCCTTTTAATGTCCACTGCCGAACATAAGCCTCCATATATGATGTCGATGATACTGACCTTCCCTTTGCCTACGTCTGGTCGTTTATGAGCGCAGAATGGTTTTACATATTCTGTCCAATCTTTTTACTTTTACCACCGCCAAAAAAAGGGGTGTTATAAGTTTGTAGTGTATCTGTCTGTGGCATCGTAGCTCCATACGTAGTTTTTTTTTTATTGAAAGCGAGTTTAATCGGGAATCATCTTGGCTATGTTTCAGGAAAATAATAATAATAATTTTAGATAGATTATTAGATATAAACATTTTAACATAACTTAAATATAATATTAATGTTACCGCCTGTTCTAATACTTGCAACACCCTAACAGGGTCATGTACCAGGTTAGTTTATAACAACTTATGTGTACATTGTGCAATAAATAAATAAATAAATAAATAAAAATTTGTTCAGTCGTTCAAAAGTTATAGCTCTTTTTGTAGTTGGAGTCGGGGGTTTTTATCGTGGTAAAACCTTGCCAGATCTTGACTTTATCCCTGTGTCGTGGGTGTATGTAATAACATAAATCTTCACCATATACACACAGACCTAGAATAACTATCCTGTAGGTCATACAAATATTTGTTCCGTGCGGGAATCGAACCAGCGCAGAAAGCCAATCGCTTAGCCCACGCTTAGACGACTAACGAAGTGGCTAAGCGTAAAATCCTCTTCTTATACTGAGAAGAGGATTTTACACGCAAAAAAATCACTGAGTATTCGAGATATTTTTTATATTGTTTCTAATATTATAAAAAACCTCTTTGGAACTAGTTTATATGTTTAAAAACACTTATAAAAACGTAATTCCTCATTTGTTTTTTATAGAAACTAAAAATAACTGAAAATTGAATAGTTCTGGTATTTCTTATATCATCTTTTCAAAATGATTCAAAGCTTTTTTTGATGTGTGTATATTTAAAAGTCTCTTTGGATATCTATGTCCGCTGTAGAAAAAAGTTCGATCAAAATTCTTGGAGTTATTGAGAAATTGTAGTTAGTCTAAGTACTAGCGGGTTTGTATAATTTCGAATATTTTCCAGAACAATCAACGGGTAATATTATCATAGACAAACTGCAGGATAGACCTAGGGCATCATAATTATATTCAATTTATATTCATATTTTTAAGTTTTTCAATTCAATTCATTTATTTAATTCAGTTAAAAAATCCATAACATAATTGAGACCTAATATAATATAATATATAATGATAATAAAATAAAATAAAATAAATTGTTTTACTTTGCTGACGGATACTTAGAAAGAAATTAAGCTCAAATATCTCTATTATTTGATTTGACTCCCACGCATGACATCTTTATATAAAAAAGTTAAGTGGCGTCTGTACCGCTTGGTAACCGTCTTAACAAACACTCGACTGAGGTATTCTACAGTACTGAGGTAAATTTAATTTTAATAAATAAACTATTTTTTTACAACTGTGGTTTAACCTTTGTCATGCTGCGTGACACTTCAATATCAGAAAACATGGTTATATTCTATAGATAAAATATAACAAGATAGTACTTTAATTCATAACTTAATGATAGTGTTTTGGTATTTTTTATATGCTTTTTTTTTCGGTTTGATTTTTTGTGATGTCTTATGTCATGTTCATCGACTAAATAACAGATGTTTAAAATGTAATTAGCTGTTTATTAGTACTAAAATTGATTCTAACCGCCGATTTTGTCTTAATAATTGGTTATCTTGTTTGCAAAAAGGGCTCTTATTTTATAAACGTTTCTTTCTCTATTTCTTCAAAAAGAAATGGTCGTCAATTTCAGGTCTACAATTAGTTAGCATGTAATTAGTAAAGCAATAATTAACGACCATTAAAATTCCGAAGTAGCTTCGTATAATAACAGGAATATTTAATCGGATTGATAATTATTATTTATTGAATTACATTATTTATTAGTAGACATTATATTGAATTCTAACTTAAAACTTTCTCTAGATCCGCGTTGATGTCTTTTACTTGAACACGATTTTATCTGTATTTTATTTAAGTAGGTATATCTGTTTTCGTCTTGCACTTTGTGAATATAAAATACGACACAAGATAAAAGTTATTATGTAATTTTTTAATTACTAAAATCTGTTTATTATTTAGTTTAATTTATTTTAGGATCTCCATTATACACACAAATTCACAAATTATGGTAAACATTACGCACATATCGTTTACTCCTTTAAATATAGGAGAATATAGCATGCACTATCAATACTTTCGTCACTAGCAAATTATATCAAACTAGCTGTTGCCCGCGGTTTCACCCGCGCGTTTTATATTTACCAAAATAAAATATAGCCTTTATTACTCACGGGTAGTGTAGCTTTCTACTAGTGAAAGATTTTTTTGAATCGGGTCGGTAGTTCCAGAGATATAAACATATAAAAAATATTCGAATACAAAAAATAATACAAAAAGTAATAAAAAATTACAAAAATTAAAAATTCCCTACATACAAACAAATTTTACCTCTTTATAATATTGGCATAAAGATGAAACTAATCCTCGAAAATGGTTCAACAAATCTCGGAGCATTTCTCAGTAATCCTAACAAATATTCAAGATAAACAACATTTGACCTTACCAACCGGAAGGAGCGCAGCTTCTTGAACGACTTATTCATAATAACTTAGGGATTTCGCATCAAAATTTGAGTGTGGTCGTATTTAACTGTCCGTTGTGAAACATTGGGAAGATCTATGCAGCAGTGGAGGTGTGCCGATGATGAATATTATGGGCTACGTTACCTAGATCAGGGTACTCCGCGAGCGTCTCGTCGACGATGGACTGCAGCCACCAAGGCTCCAGTTCGGCCATCTCGCGCCGCCGACGGCCTCGGGACTCATACGGCAAATGCATCCTTCACAACATCACTCTTCACTCGCCGCACCGCCTCGAACAACGTTACCGAACTGTCCCACTAACCGAGCAATGGATTGACAGCAAACGAAACTATCGCTAAGCAAGGTCAACTTAATTATTCTAATTTGGGCAAGATAGGGCTTGATGTCACTTAAATTCCAACACTTCCGCACTCTTTACGTTCTTTGTAGGTACTCTTTGCGTGTCTTGGCGTTCGTCCAAAAAGTTTTTGTTACACAGCTTGTTTATGACAACAAGTACTAGGTCTTCACTTAACTGTGGGTATCTCGAACGTAACTCGCGAGTGAGTATTTATTTCGTTAGTGTTGACACGATAATTTATTATGATTAGGTAATCTTTGGATTCTAATACTTTGTTCAGTCTCTTCATGTAGCGTACAGTTCTAGCTTATTATTAATTTATAACTTCGTACTATAAACAAGTGCGTCCGATGTTTCACTCACAAATTGTCCGCGTATGTCGCACTATATATTTGTATATAATTTCCTTAATCCGTTCACGTTTATTGTATACAAGTCAGGTATTTCTTGAACTTAACTTTCGTCATTTTATATGAGTCACAACACTAGTCCGGGGTTCACTGGGGCCCAGGCAATACATGAACAGTTCCGGTTAAGTTCTGAGAACACCTGTAAGTCACTATCGCGCTCCGTGTTATGTCAACATCAGC
Source organism: Allophyes oxyacanthae (assembly GCA_932294325.1). Taxonomy (NCBI): domain Eukaryota; kingdom Metazoa; phylum Arthropoda; class Insecta; order Lepidoptera; family Noctuidae; genus Allophyes; species Allophyes oxyacanthae. The sequence continues at coordinate 5,249,944 of OW028625.1, forward strand.
TGAGAGTTCATTTATTTATGATAATTTGCCGCCGAAGCCGGTTGTCGTGAGCGATGTTTTTTATGGGGCTTGTAGTAATGCCCACGTCTGACGTCTCGGGTCGGGTCGCGTCGCGTCGCGTCGTCGCGTGGTGAGTCAGCCGCTCGCTCGGGAGGCTGGCGCGTGTTCGCTGCCCGCGCGACTCTCTACTACTGAACCGCCGCCATTCTGTCACTCGCTGCCTCCATTCTCTGCGGTCAATCTGCGGTTTGGCCACGCTTCATTTGTCGGGAAAATGCGCGCTGTTCTCCTCCCGCTCGCACTAATACTACGCTTGTTAGGTGGGACAAAGACCGGCGCAAGTTTTGTACCATTAAACATTTTTGTTTAGTTTCATTGTTGAAAGGGAAATATTATGAGCTTTTTCATTTTAAAGCGTGGTTGCGTATCTCCCTCTTTCGGTCCGCTAGCTGCGGTTAGAATGGAGAGAGACGTCTATAAAATTAGACCTCTGAATTTTGGACTCTTTTAAAAATAATATTCAGATAATTAAATTATCATTTACATAACTGATAATACAAATTACGTGTCCTATTGCGAAATTCGAGTACCTAGCAACAATCACATTAGAAGGTAATGTCGCTCCAAATTAATGGAACTAATGAGGTTTGATGGCTGCCAAATTGTATGTAATTCGACCTGTTTGTACTAATAAACTATATACTCATTAACATATTAGCTTAATTTGTTCACTCGGTGCATTTTGATAAGTTTAATGTTACATATAGGTGTATTTTTTTCAGTGCGTTTGGTCTCAAGATAGTGCGGTGGGCGTGTGCGCGGCTGGGCGGGGCGGCTCCGCCTACTGTCGCGAAGACGGAGCTCGCGGGCGGAAAAATTGTTCGTCGCGCCGCGCCGCCGCCTCGCGGTCGTATCGCCGCCGCGCGGACATGCCGCACTTGTTGCGTGACTTGTGCGGCGTGATCCTGGCGACAGGAACATCGACGACAACTTTGGGCAGTTTAAGAGATAGTTCACGTGAAAATTGTTTTCAGGAAGCTTTTTGCAGTAGCTGCCAACAGAAAATCGCTATTAGAACAGCTCTACAAAATCTTATTATTATTTCTAATTTATGGTGGCATTCATTTTAATTCCTAAACACTGCAATATGCAAATCGGTCGAAAACAAATAGTGTAAATACCAATTCCCCGTCGTGAGTCATTCTAATTAATGCAAAGCAAAACATGCGAATTATATCCAGATTTGTCACCTAATCAAATATTTATAATTATATCTTTATTTAATGATACATGTGTGGCGAACTAAATATGCAATTGGAATTTCCGTCCGAATTCCCTCATCTTGTATATGGAAATTTATTACATTAATTACCTTATTTTTATTAGATACGTGTACTAATGTCGTCTATCGTGTTGAAAACTATTTACTTAATTTGTGAAGTAAGTATGACAATTTCAATAACTTTAATGGAAGGTAGGGCATAGCGGGACTTTCCACTCAAAATAGGGGCTGCCCAACTGGAGAAGTACCTGCACCTTGCAGAATATCGTAGCCAAATAACACTGCTCTTTCGCAGTATTGTGTTCCTAACGGTGAGCAAGGTCGCCAGTTCTCCTTAGGGAAGCGTCCTGATCGCAATAGTGGTTCCCCTAGTAATCAGGACGGCAACGCCCGAGTGATGCGCCTGGTATTGGAAGCGTCCATTGGTGACGGTAATTGCTTAGGTACTATCAAGCGGGCCGTATGCTAGTTAAAAACCTAAACTTAAACTTTTTATTGCTTTCATGTGTACAAATTAGTCACCTTAGAGGGGTTTTTTTTGTATTCATTCATTGTTAGAGTATGTAGTACGGGTGGTAGAGTTACTACCTATCCCATTACCTAGCCTCATGTAAACGCTTTATGCTAGTGGTACAGATGGTAACTGCCACGGTTATGCTACAAAAAATGGTACAGTAAAGTGGATTAGTTTAAAAGTAGATCAGTTTACTAGGCAACCTTCAATCAATATTTTTATCTCACACTTTAAAAGACATTTTTCAGGAAATGGAAGTTCGTCCTGCGCAATCTTTATGTTATAGAATAGATCTTTATTTCATGTAAACCAGATACAGGCGCTTATGAAATGTCGAGACTCTAGGTCGAGGTAGGTTATCTTGAAACCAAAACGTTATCATGTTTGATTATGTGGTATTGTGGCTTCGAACGATGTTGGCTCATACGTAGGTATGTTGATAATAATCCTATTGTTGCAATTCTGCTCGTACTATTTCAGTGAGTAGAAAATCATGAAATCTCGTCAATAATATCCTGTGTACTAAGGGTTGAAAGGGACTAATTTCACACAAGATTTTTGGCGCCTCAACGCATCGAGGGCGCCTATAGTTCGTGTGTGAAATGTATAATTTATCAGAAATTAACACACTACTTTACATTACAAATGTGAGGAAAATAAGCATGGGTATATGATACAGTTTGTTATTCTCAATTATTGAAATAATAATAAAATAAACAATTCCAGCCCATTACAGTCCCATTGCTGGGCACGAGCCTCTCCTCAGAAATAGAAAGGTTAGGCCTTAGTCCACCACGCTGGCCTGGTGCGGGTTGACGGACTACACACACCATCGAGAATTTTATGGGGTCCTTTCAGGTGTGCAGGTTTCTTCACGATGTTTTCCTTCACCGTTTTACGCAAGTGATAATCAAATTCTAATAAATAATATTAAGTATTATTATTTTGGAACATTTTATTAATATTAATATAAATTAAGTAGCTTTTTGTTTTTAATGTAATATTTTTTTTATGAGTTGTGATTTTTCTTTGTATAATTTAAGATTTATTTTAAAAGAGTATCCATGCAGTTTCTTGCCGGTCTATTCTCCATAGGACCAACCCACTTTGGAACCATGCATCTAGAGTCTCGAAGTTTTAAAAGTGCCTGTAAAAGTCCACTTGAAATAAAAACTATATTATAATATATATTCTTCACAAATAGTACCTACGTTTCTTTAATGAGTAGATGGTTGACTGGTTTTGTCTTTTTAAAAATGGCCTGTTTACGTCCCTCGAAAAATAGCCGTAAAATACCGCTGACGTTGAAGAACCACGTGGCGTAATGTCAACAACCACGTTATCTGCCGATAACCGCAGATGTCGATTTTTGTGGAGGTAAAGGACGCGACCGCAGTGGTCCCGATGTGGCACCGCGAATTAAGCAGGTAAGTACCTATTTTTAAATAGTACCGGTGCCGAATTGTGGCGTATGTAATAAGCCCGGGTTAGGGGTACCAGATCCAAAAATAAGATTTCCTGACAATATTCCTGATTATTCAGCAAATTTTCTGACTTTTTTTGGTAAAGTTATATACATTTTCTACTTTGAGTATTTAGTACTCAAAGATTTTCTATTATTAACATATAAACTATAAGGATTTTTTTGGTAACAAAAGTAATGTGACATAATAAATATAAAAAAATCACATATTTATTCTTTCTCTTTTAAAAAATCCTGACTAATGTTTTCTGATTTCCTGACAGACAGCCTTAATTCCTGTCATCTGGTAACCCTATCTCTGAGTGACAATACCTAAATACATCCAGGGTACCCTGGCAGCCAGCTCCCTTACAAACTTTCCTGATAGGCTAATCTTTCCACTACAGAAGACAAGACAAGACAAGAGAAGTGGTTGAAAGATCTAGATTGACCAGACAATGTATTAAAACATCTTGAAGGGGAAAATCACGAGGAGATTTTAATTTCTATATAATATGATTAGGTAAATCATTAACATTGTTTTGTGGTTTTCCAGTGTAGTTATAATGTCACTGGCCCTGGGCGTTACAAAGCAGAAGACCTTTGTTTTGGGAATGGGACTGGGTTTTTCCTTCTTTATAAATAGCTGATATCAAATTATACAGGGTGACTGAACAAGGGACATGTTGGACGACTAATCAGTATTCCATTCTCGTTGCAAATATAAAAAAAAATAGGACTATATATTACACCTAATTGTCTAATGAAAAACATAGTTATGTTTGTCTGTTCTAAGCCAGATTTAAAATATGAAGGGAAAAGGGATCATATGGCCTTATCAATAGTAGATTGTTACACAATGGTTGAAAGGAATTGGTGACTTTCACGCGTGTTACACACTCTACTTTTCATTTCGAATTTATGGAAAGTAAAAAATAGTATTTTTTCTAAAATATATATATTTTCGTGTTCGCCACTAAATAAAATCATAGTATGTATTTAGGTATTACTTTGAAATTTCTGGCAAAAGATATTCGATTACTGTACTTGCCTCGTCTTTAACCGAATCTGGGGTCAACATTTCAGAATTGCTTGAACTAATTTTTAATCAAATTTTTAGTCTACAAAACCGAGATTTTTAATTTCGGTACAGCTTACAGAGTTAGTATCCCGCCAAATTATATACCTAGTCTTTTTTTAATTTTAAATATGGAACACACCACGTGACAGCCGCGGGCCGTCCCGCTTGATAGGTATTTTTATAAATTCACACTGGCTGTTTATACACTCACAAGACTGCAGCATTTATTTTTAAGTTAATCGATATTTTTCGTGGTTAGGTATATAATATTTTTCGTAGCCGACTACCTAACCAAACATAGTTTTCTATTTTTAAAATTAATTCGCGCCCTAGAGAGGGAAATTATTACTATGAGTCTTTCCCGCCCAAGGGTGGGGAGCAGCATCTTCCACCCGCTACTCAACAAACACTACTTTCCGAGTATGAGAAATGAAAAATTCATCCTCCGTATGCAGGCGCGTGCGCAAGGGTGCCACACTTTACGAATCTTATTACAATATTTCCATTAATGTTTTAATTGTTATTTATAAGTGTTTTTTATATTTATATTTTTTACATTTGTGAGTATGAATTGATCATTCATACATTGTTTTTGAATATGTCTCTTGTATAACCAGTCATACTGTATAATGATTTACAATTGGAACTGATGGTAATGAGTCACGTGATATAGTAAGTGTACATTCGTACCATACGCAGTGTTACATCGTTGTTGAGTATTGCGGCGACGAAGAGTGGCGACCGCAGAGGCCGCGGTGCCGCACCGCGAATCAATGAGCTGCTCTTGAACCGCAACGGTGCCGAATATACGCACTATAATAGATCGTACAAGGAGGTTAAACACATTGTACTGGAGAGGGAAATGGAGTGAGCTGCATCAGCTACACCAACAAGAGCAAGGCTCTCAAATTTTAAGAAGAAGTTACCGCTTCCTGTGACGGCGTCTGTTACACGGCCTCTTGTAGTTGTTTATTCTGGAGATAAAAATTAAAACGAAGGTCACGGATACAATTTTTATGAAAACTGGTGTTCTTAGATACGCAGAGGAGATAGAACTTGCACGACGGTCGGGGAGAGACTGGCACTGAGGGCTGAGTGTCGCTAAGGGAAATGCCTTTAAGACACTTTACTCACTTTTTTTTCGTTTTTGGAAGGGGGGCACTTTGGCAATTAATCGTATTGATTGAATATTTTAACAATACGATATACGAGTAGTTTATTAAGAAATAGCGTCAATTCGTCCGGCATTCCCTGTACAGTTAACCCTGTTACGATAATTGCTAAATGGCTTATATTTCCACTACAGCATGGGCTATTTCCATGTGAGTGTATGCCGATGCGACAGAAGATGACGTGATAGTAATTTTGCTGTTCGAATCGCGTAGGTAAGCTTAGGGCTACCAGGTATTTTGGCCGTCCATACATAATTATGCAAATTGCGTCTGACATTCAATAAAAATCATTTAATAAATTTAAATAATTTATTTATACCGTTTAAAATAACCCTTTTCAGAAATTATGAATTCGAATTTATTCCTTGTAGGTTTAGATAATTATAATAAATATGTTGTACAATTTTAATATTCGATTGAATTAAACATAATAAAATAAAAACTGATAATTTACGACACATTTTCGAAGAAATATACCATTTCCTTGAAAATTTAATTGAATATGCGGTTTAATAACAGTTCATATTAAATACGCAAATAAATATTTATTATTTACACAACAGGAAAGTATTTAAGTGTCCTGTGGTTTAAATAAGTTTTTAATTCTAAATTAAATTAATTTGTCATTCATTGAATCAAGAGTGTCAAGGACGAGCATTCAAATTTAACAACTAGCAATTGTATCGAAGTCTAGAAAATAAACTTGAAAAGTTATTCCTCGAAATTGTGATTTACGCGTCTACTATCGGTGCACTGTTCAACTGTAGGCTGCCATACTAATACAACTAAGAGGCCGATCAAAGCAGGCGAAATGCGCCATTTTGGTTCGAAGGGATGCGGATAAACCATCACCTCACAAAATATCGCAGCTAAATAACACTGTTTTTTTGCAGTGTTGTGGTCCTAACAGTGTGTTAAGTCGCCTGTGCTCCTTGAGGCAGCGTCGTATTAACACGACGCTAGTAGTAGGTTCGGCAACGCGTGAGCGATGCCCCTGGTGTTGCAAGCGTCCATAGGCTATGGCAACCGCTTACCATCAGGCAGGCTGTACAGTAGTGTGCAATCTTAGTGGAATAAAAAAAACGTAGCTTTGTATCAAATGTGAAAAAAATATGACATCAAAATTCTCTATACGGATACTCGTAGATATGTAGCTCATGTCGGTACGGTAGAGCAATACCAATTCGTTACGGATATTCATCCGGTTAGGCAGGTCTGAAGTTAAACGTTATACCGCGCAACGTAAACTTATAGTCTGTCAAGAAAGTCATGAAAAGGATTGAGGGCGCCACTTGTATATTCTCTTGTTTATTTTTAATATATTAATGCCGAAAACATTTTTTTATCACAAAAAATCTACACAGAATAGTAAAATAAACACATCGTTGTACCCAAACTGACACCTACGGTACTTATTTAGGGTTGCGAGCGAAGAAGAATTTTAGTTCCTTCAAAATCCTTTTCATGACTTTCTTGACAGACCGTAAAGTAACGTATCTAGTACAGAAGGAATTCTTTTATAAAGAAAGTCGTACAATAGTACGATATCTCATGGTAGCTAGTGTTGATATAAAGGAAAATATTCCGAGGAAAACCATCGACTCATAATAATAATAATTGCGTTGTTAGTTTGTGTCGTTGGCACTGAACTTGAACAATAGTCGGCTAGACTGCGTCAGTTAATTGTAACGTGAATCATTCAAGTTGGAGATGATAATACCTACTAAAATAATTAATAGTGCAGCATGACACAAAAAATAAGGCGCGTCGTGAATCTTCGTTCGCGCAGACACAAACCCACGATCAACGATAATAGGGTCATTCTCTGAGAGGTCGATTTTGGTGGTCACACAGCAATATCTCTTTAGTTATTAAAGATACAGTATTCAATTATTTTTTATATATTTCTTCACTTATTACTATAACTAAAAAATATATTTTAATCCAAATCGTTTAAAAAGAAATTGTCAAAAACTAAATCAAAATACTAAAAACGGGGCTCATTTCGCAATTCTCCGGGTGTCACACTGCCCGCTTGCTTCAAACAATCGTGTATAAATTCTGAATGTTATAATGAACACCTATGTATTGTACATCAAAATACTTGTTAATAGATGCAGAATTCGTAAAATAAAAATATTTTATATTCCTTATGTTGTTTAAAAGTTATGATATAAAATGTATCGGTCACACGTTCTTAGGTATTGTGTGAACGCGCGATTGAACGGTATTTTATTCCACGAATGAACGACTTTCGGCCCTGTGTTTGTTATTACACGGAACGTCAGTCGACGAGTGACAACTGAGAGGAACACACGTACGACTCAACGTGACGTACAAGACGACAGAGGTACGTAATTATTTCGTAACTGTTTTGTTAGCCTGTGTAGGTAAGTTTCGTGGATACTAAGTTTTACCTATTATTAGATTTTTCAAGCAACTAAGGTTGACTATAAGTAATGCATAAATAATCGAGATTTTGATAAGGTACCTGGAGTTGCAATTATGTAATAATTTACGTAGTTATTTTAGATTATATAAAAATTCATCACTTACGTGGCGTCATTTTCGTGGACACCACGTCCACGGAAATGACTTATCGAACCATGAAACAGGTTTCAACTTTTTAAAACGCTTTTCTTTATTTATTTTGTTAATAATTTTGATAGCTAATTAGTTATTTATTTACTTATCTTTCATTAACCTTATTTTATTGTTAAATAAGTTGGTTTTGGATTTCCCGCATGTGGAAAACGATTATCGAGGTTAAATAACTTATTGTGTTATTTGCTTAGATGATGATGATATTATGATTTTTATTATATATCAATCATCATGATTAATATTTGCGTAGACAGAACGGTGATGTCTCTGTGATATTTGGTTAGTAATTAAGTAGCTAACAGTCAGAAGCCTGTATTATGCAGTTCATACTATTTGTGGCAGTAATTAATGTAACTAAATTAATTTCAGGTCAGGTCAATCTAGGCAAAAACATGCCGCGCCGTAGCCGAGAGGAGCAATTAGAGTACAAACGTTTAGCTGAAAAAAGAAGAAGGGAGAAAATAAAATCAAATACAGAGCTTCATGGAGTGGTGAAGGCAAAAGCCAGAGCAAGGTACTATAAAAGGAAAGCTGAAGGAAAAGTTAAGCCCATAAATGAGATGACCAGCCAACAAAAAAAGAAAGTAAGACTGCGAAATTGTGTTAATAGTAGACTTTACAGACAAAGAAAGAAGGCACGTGAAAATTCTGCTCTTGATGAAGATTTAATACCATTTGAGAACCCAATATTAGGTAATGACCCACTTTCATCGCCTCCTTCATCACCACTTCAAGCAGCAGCACCGCCATCACCTAAGCCAATTAACTTACCAACTAATGTCTCACCAATTTCAAGACCCTGTACTAGGTTGAGTAAGAAGCAAAATTTTATTAACTCCAGTGAAAACACAAACATGAATCCTTCTAAACCCATTCCTGGTCTCCCTAATCGTCAATCAGAAAAGGGATGTATTTCAGATGATTTGCCTCGACCAATTACTTTATATATGCCTCTAGATATTTCTTCACGCGCAGACCCTTCAACCTCCATTGAATCATTCCTTAGTGACAATGACAACATAAGTACTTCATCGTCTGTACCGTTAAGCCCCGTGAATTTGTTTGTATCCAGTGATGATTCTTCTCCTACTCAAAGTCCTATTCATCATAATAAAGTTAAGATATCCATGAAATCGAACGTAGCTGGTAAATATAAAAGAAGATCTCAGATGAAATTAAATTTTAAAGACAAAGTTCTGAAAGAAAGCAAGTTAATGCACAAAAGGATCCAAGAGCTAAAGGTCTTGAATTGCAAGTACAGAAAACAATTATCACGAATGAAGAAGACGTATTTAGCTATGAAAAGCAAAGGAGCATTTAATACAGACCTCGATACATCGAGCCAAAATGAAGACAGTGAGAACACAGAAAATGAAACACCCGACAACATCCAAGAAGGTAAACTGAAGAAAGATGTACAAATGTTTTTTTTAGATGATGAAAATAGCAGAATGTGTGCAGGCAAACGAGATTCTGTCACAAAGAAGAAAGATAAAAGACAAAAGCGGTATTTAACAGATACCATGCAAAATATTCACAAGAAGTTTCTTAATCTTTTTCCACATCACAAAATTAGTTACTCTCGATTTTGTAGACTGAGACCCTTTTGGGTATTAATTCCTAACATAAGAGACAGAGATACATGCATGTGTAAGCTGCATTCTAATATGGAATTGCTCATAAATTCTCTAAGACGACACAATATAATTGCAGAAAACTCATCATCTGAAGTATTGAAAGCAAAATGTTGTGATGCAAGAAATTTGATCTGTTTAAGTAGAAAGTGTAATGTGTGCAAAAATAAATCAGTACACTATAAAGAATTTAATAATAGCAATACTATTTACTATCATGCATGGAAGAAGTCTTCAGTTGAATATGTAAAAAATGGTCAATTAAATACCACATTTCGAACCGCAAAAGAAAAGATTTCTGCAACGCCAATGGAAGTTATTAAAGAGTTTGGAAAGCAATTAGATCCGTACATGTATCATTGTCATAATATAATTTCACAAAATGCGCATGTGAAAAAAATAAAAGAGAGCTTGACGGAACAAGAGGCTATTATACATTGCGATTTTAGTGAAAATTACGGAACGAAATATAGTCAAGAGATTCAAGCTTTTCATTTTGGTAGTAGCCGTACTCAAATTACTCTCCACACCGTAGTCATGTATTTTTTACTTAATGGGAAACTAGAATCTAAATCTTTTTGCACCTTTAGTAAGTGTCTCCGTCATGATGCTGTGGCCATTTGGGAACATTTGATACCCGTATTATCTTATATTAAAAGTAACGCCCCAACTGTAAATTCTATTCACTTCATTTCGGATTCACCTTCCGCGCAATATAGGAATCGTAAAATGTTCTATATTATCACTAAACTCCATTGGTACTTCACAAATTTAAACTTTATATCCTGGAATTACTCAGAATCTGGACATGGAAAGGGTGCCCCTGATGGTGTAGGAGGTACACTAAAAAGAACAGCGGACCAGGTCGTTGCAAGAGGATACGATATTCCAAACTTAGAGACACTAATGGATATTTTGAAACGAAATGTTAAGGGGGTAATTATTGATGAGGTGGAAGAAAGTTGCATATTTGAAAAAGATATGTTGATTCCGCCTACTTTGCCTAAATTTCGAGGTACTATGCAAGCTCATCAAGTCATTTGGGACGTAAACAGGATTGATATTTTGGCAATACGAAAGTTAAGTTGTTCTTTAGATGAATGTGCTACATCTTCAGTGAAATGTCAACATGGGCAGCATATAGGATTTTATAATTTACAGAATCCTACTGAACAAGTTCAACAAAAGGATAGAGTCACCGACACTACTTTCAGAACATCAACGAAGCAATCAGGAGTTCAAATAATATCTGATGAGCTGATAGAGTTGCCAGTGCATGTTATTAAAAGACCTCAACCAAAAAATCAATATCACACTGCGCCTGAAAACCATTTCTGTAATGAAATCGGTGTTAGTGTTCATCCATCAAAGGACCTGAGCTTTCCGCCTGATGACAGTTTCTGGGCAAGTGTATCACCTATCGATTCGAATTGTGCACCGACTCTTTCTAACATTGTCTTTTCGACTATCAATAATGAGGATATAATAGATGATGATGACGTTGATGACTTAAGAATTTTTTAATATATTTTATGCCTTTTTGATTAAAGTACCGAATATTATAGATGGAACTGCCATTTAATATAATTATTTAGATTTTAAGAAGATAAGAAGATTTTTTGTTGTTATATTCTTCAAACCAAGTGCCATTTAATAAATGCTATAATTAATATTAAAAATACATTCAAGACTGATTACCTACTCGTAGATATAAAATGCCAAATAAATGATAAGGGCAAACTGTGATTAAGTGAGCTGTGTTATATTGTAATCATAAGAAGGTTAAATAATAATTTTGTGTTTTTTATTGTGATACGATGCGATTTGTAATTTCTTTAAGATTAATAAATATTTCTTTTTTACTTTAGATATTTTATTTAAAATCAAATAACTCCATGTCTTTAAATCGATTAATATTTTAATCCTAATGTCTTGTTTACAAAGATGAAAAGTTCTATACGGTGACTATAATAATTAATAATATAATATGTACCTTCATATCGCTTAAGGTATAATAAGCTTTAAATAATTTACAATTGAATGATCTGATTTATCAGCACCTTTAGGTAATATTAGACTATGCTAAAGAAATTTATCTAATCTACATTTTATAATTTATTGAATTAAATGTCATATACATAGTTTACTATAGAATGCGTAATTACCGGTAATTGCATAATTATTATGTCGGTAGACAATATCATAAAAATATAAGTCTTGCTTCGTCTAAAAGCAGGGATTGTTAGCGACTTTTAGTATCGATATTACCATCATATGTGACTGTATCATTTTCGTGGTTTGCTCCGTCATTTTCGTGGAAGCAAAATTTTCTAAATTGAATTCTATCTTTATTTTTTATCTAATTTTGTTGTTATATATATCAATGAACTTGTATTATTGTATATTTTAATATTTTGAAGTTAGTTACATAAAAATATTTAAAATGAAAATTGCCACGAATATGACGCCGAGAATCCTGCTCGGAGAATGACCCAATACTCGAAGCATCAACCTTATGCAATGCCCATAAGGTGCAAAAATTGATTGCCGTGTCGTCTATTTCTATTGCGGTCACTGACAAAGGTCACGTCAATAGCGTAGTGACGATGCTTGTTGATAAATTTCCCGCGTATTAAATTTAATTGTGTCAACTGGACAGGTACATCGGTAAGTCATCTAAGTTATGTCGTAGTGTCTCAATTATTTTCTGAAAAGCAATATTGTTGTGATAAATTATTTAACGGCCAGTTTTTTACGTTATAGGTACTATTGCATTATACTTATCATACTTATCATTAGATATACTTATCATGTTATTAGATCATAAACATAATTACTAGAAAGGCTAAATTTAATTTTGAAGCAACCGAAAATTTACATGTTTACGTCTACTTTTACTTTATACGAATACGTGTAATCTTTGTTTTTGTGCAACCGACTATAAGCGTTCCGTGTGCGTAAGCGTAGTACAAGCATACGTTGCATCTACGTGCGGCTACGAGTCACGTGTCACTGCTACGCACGTAGCCGCCGCCTACGCGCGTTGTCGCACTAATACTTATAATATTATCACAGAAAGACCGATATAATATAGGGATAATCATTGTTCTGACTAGACTATTATTTTTTAGATATTGTATCTATATACAATTTGTATCGCCCATGCCTACGTAGGAGGCTCTAATAGTCGCCTATTAAGAGGTGCCAATCAGATGAGCGGCCTAACAAGGCTGATTGTCTACAAGCGGCTCCAAATAATACACCTTGCGACAATTTCGGATTTGTACATTGTTTATAGACACAAACAGATTGGACTTCTGTGATGTAATATGTCCATCAGAAGAAATGAAATGTATGAAATTGCACAATTTAGAAACAGACTTATCTATTTCCTTACACTTTCGAACATCAATATACAGGGTATAATTGAATAAACGCAAAACCTGAATATAGTTTGTTTATCATTGATTACTGTATCGATTTCAGTACCTTTTAAGACAGGTATTTAAAAAAAAAATGATATTCGCCAAACAGACTCTCGAAGCTCGAGTGAGCCAAAGAAAATCCAATTTCATTTCCAGACGATAAGACTCAATTTGAAATGCAGTAAGTAATGCGCTCAATACAATTTTGATAAAATAAATAGTTAACTTTAAAAAACTAAAGTATTGATTTTTGAATTAAGCTTTTAACTAGATATTGTAATTGGGGTGAGTGAAGTTTTGCGTTAATTAAATTACATTTTGTATAACGTGGCGTCAGGTCACACACTGAAAAAATGTAACGGTTAGAAATAAATAAGTTATTGCTATTTACAACCGAAACTTGGTTCGGATGGCGCCCGCAAAGTCGTTTTTTCCGTGCTTGAGCCCAGTCTGTTACGCCTTTAGTTACTTATGTGTAGTACACAATGTAGGTATTGTTTGGTATTGTGTGTCAATGAGTCAATGACATTATACGTACCTACTACTAAGGTATAACTATATAAAACCGCACAATATCGACGTTTAATTCGCGCCGCTACTTCTTGGGGTGGTTACTGGGGCACAGAATGTTTTTTAGACCATACGGTTTTCTTTCATTATGTACCTATGTGACTGTGATTACAACTATGTAATACAATTTAAAATATTTACTTACCAGATATTTTTTTGATGGTCTTCAGGAACATCAAAAGAATATCGACATGGGGGTAAGTAAAGACTTTATTTGTGATACATAGGCACAATAGTTTGGCCTGTTATAGGCAAACAATTAAGCAATAAGTATGCAAATACACACATGTTAAAGACTAACATATTTTACACACAGTCATACAAAAAATATAGAATTGAATTTAAATTACATTGTTTCTAGGGTTGGAAGGCCAGTAGCCCAGTGGTAGAAATTCGACCGTAATTTTAGCTTTCTGCACTCCTTCTTTAACAAACTTTAACTATGCCAAATCTCACACTCCTCCGTGCGCATATTAATATATAGATTCAGTAACAACTAAGCATCGAAATGTGTGTGTGTGGTAAAATAAGTTGTTATTGTGTAACATTAGATATATATACTTATATACCTAAATTAACAATGAATCGTTTTCTGACAGCCGATTCCTTTGTGAATCACACGTTCCCGTAAAAGGACTAGTATATTCCTTTATAATATTTTGAATGACTCACTATGACAATATTAGGTATTATTACTACACTTTCCTACCTAGTCATGTACTGTTATTGTTATATAGGGTTAGTTCTATGCAATGTGGTTTTATATGCCCAAAAACCTTAAGAAAATATCAATTAATTGTGTTATAGTTGCTATGTGAAATATCTTATGCTAGAATTTTATTGAAAGTTAATTAAAGCTGTTAGTGCTGGAAAATCCATCTTATTCCTGATAAGAGTACCTAATACTATCTTATGTATTACGATAAATAAATTTTCGTGTACGCAGAATATTAAATAATTACCGAATATGGTCGTATTCGGCGGATTTAATTACGAATGATTATATAAATGAATGTGTTTGAGTGTAACAGTTTTCGGTTTGATTGTAACTCGTGTATAGGAATGCACTGAGCTTTAGGGAATTCCCGTCAATGGTTGGTCGACGGGGACTCCCCTAAAATCCAATATTTTTCAGAGAGCGTATTTTACGGAATTTTTCCGTGCACGTTTTTGTTGTTTGTTTTTTAACAAAATTTTTCCTTTTGTTAATAATTAATTAGTGACTAGAAAATGAATAAACTTGACTTATTCGTATTTCTCGAATAGTAGGATTGATATTCGTATTTTTAAAGTATCTACTATTCGTTGCATCACTACTAGTAACTATTATAGTGTCTAGCACTAGAAATAAATCATAATTTATTATGATCAATTCAAAACAATTCATCGCTATAATTAGACTTATCAAATAAAAAATACATTTCAAGAATAATACCTCTCCCTTTTGTATGACGCTATGCAAAAATGGTCGGCATTCAGTCCCCTGTTATTAGGGACCCGTCTTATTGTGCTTCCCGCCCACTGCCCAGCTAATGGGTTTAAGTTGTTAATGAACTCGCCAGTGGACGCGCGCACTAATCTCATTGACAGAAAAACAATGCAGCGAGATGCTGTAATGAAGCACTGATTTATGAAATAATGTTGGTGTAATGTGCTTAGGGGACCTCATCTGTTTGTGTATAACGTTTAGGTACTTTTATATGAAAACGGGATGGGTATTCTGAAAGGGTCTTCAGTGATGATACCAAGTATGTACATTGTACAGTCATGATACTTCGCGGTGATACATTTAGCATTTAGCACAAAATGCTTTGAACGACTGCGGCCCGTAGAGTTAGTTCGAGTATCTCTAGTGTGTATGTTGCGTAAAATTAAACAGAAATGCGATAGATTCATTGTATTTTTAACCCCTGACAAAAAAGAGGGGTGTTATAAGTTTGTAGTGTGTATCTATTTTTAATTAAAAGCTAGTTTATATTAGCTATGTTTCATGAAAATCTGTTCAGCCGTTCAAAAGTTACAGCTGTTTTGCTAGTTGGTTTGGACGGTTAGGTTATAATATCAAAATTTGCTTAGGTACGTTAACATTACAAAAACAATCGTGCTCGGCTCTCTGGGGTTTACTACAAACTCTTATAGCAGGGCAGAGATTGAACTGCACAGACATTTCCAGTGAGCTGACCTTGCACTGTATAAGCTTTTCGTACAATGAAAGGTCAGCTTATACTGGAAATGTCTAGGCAGTTCAATTTCTGCCCCTGTAAGAGATCGTAGTAAGCCCCCTGTACCTATTTAGTAGATATTTACATCGATATTCTTTCGGACACGTTTCCCCAATTTCACAAAAAGCTTCAAACACTCACTGAGAAATCACATGAATAACAAAAGCGACTTCAAGTACCACCTACAAAATGATCATTGTGCAATGATTGGTTTTGTACTCGCTAACAATCCCTACGTTTAACATTTAACATTATTATTATTATTTTTTCTCTTTCCTAAATAACTTGTATTACCTATATAATTTTATTTTCTAATTTCTGTAAGTGCTGTGTACTTCTATAAGTGACAAATTCACCATAATCTGGAACCTTGTTAATAAATTATAATTTAATGTCTGTTAGTGGATAAGTCGTTGAAGTACCTATAAATAAATAAATAAATATGCACATAGATGATAGATATGCAAAAATTAAACGAGAAGGGCACGTCGGTAGGTATGTTTCCGATACGTAGAGTATTTATCTAGAAATATTATACTATCACGCATATATTCCTCTCGAAGGGCTAGGTAGAAATGTATCTACATTTAGTCAATGAACGGACCGAAGTCTTTTTTTTATTACCTTACCATACACAGTGGGCACAATTCATAACTCCATTGTGTTGAACGACGTTACGGAAAAAAACAATTTAATACAACTTGGACATCAAATCCACGACCTTCGACAACTTGATTTGCAACCACTAACCAAATAAGGCAGGTGAGTATTAATATGTTATGATTAACATTAATTAGGTAAAAGCTACGCGGCTACGTTTGTGGCTACGTGCTACGCCGCACGTCACTGATGCGGTTACGAAAAACTTTGTGTACAAAAATATTTACCTTCTTGCTATGTGAATTTCACATTACTAAGTTCAATGATGAGTACAATAACCTTAAAGGGATCGGGACTAAAAATGTTGGACCTTGTATAATAAATAATAATACGCACTCATACACTGTGTTTTTAGGAGTCTAACCACGGAGGAGAAAAAGTTGTCTCCTCTGTGAGTCTAACAAACTATTAAAACTGCCTCAGCTTAATCTTTTTAGGCATATCATAGGGGCGTACGCCGTACCTACACTACCCCGTACTATTTTTAATGTACCTGTCATACGAATTTTATATAATTATAAATCTGTCAACAAATTCTTTGAATTGAAGGATTTAACCAAATAAATATCAACGATATGAGAAAAACTATCAACGTATTAGTATTTATTATTTTGTGTCGCGCCATCTATTGCAATAATTAGAAATTATTATTGTATGTAAAGCGACATCTGTTGGTAACTAGTGCTACTATATAGCTAGTTGGAGTACAACGTCTATACTCTTTTAAAAGTTCCTTCAGTAATTGATAGATGTCAGCACTCAAATAGTTTAGCAAAACTTCTAAGAGATGGCATTGCTGTCTGATTCATGAAAAGTTTTGTAATTACGGTACGGCTTCAACTTTATAGATGACTTTTAAAACTTCGTTCTATGGATTTCCTTGCTCAATATATGAAATATGTATATAGAATTCGAATAGTCTGAATTCTGAAGAAAATCTCATTATATTTATTTATTATTGGCGCTTATGCACATATTATATTTACGTTTGTTGCCTTAGTTTTTAGTTGGGATCATAACTAAGATTATCTTTCTATGTGATTATTAATATAAGGGTACCCACAACAAGGGTACAAGCTTATCCGCACTTGAGAACTTTAATTTCTCCCTAAGTGCGCCTACAAAGGACTATAGGGCCTACGACTACGACTAGGTACTACTATGTCTTTGTCATATCCAATGGAAATTCGTACCTACCTTATTACCGGGTTGTTTGTAAATCGTAATGATCAATGACCGCGACACTCGTCACTGGTGAAATGCAAGTTCATATAATTTTATCACTTGTTATTTAGATAAATTTTTAAATGAAATATCGCAACGCCACGGACCCAGCGTAAGATGAAGAAAGCAGCTGGGTTGTGAATTTAATACTTACCTACGAAGACGGAGAACCAGACGGGTTTGGGGGTACTAAGAGGCGTAATGTTTTTCAAATCTGTCTAGCGATAGGATCATTAGATTTATTTATGACTTATTGAAAATTGAGACTTCACCGAATAGACTAGCTGCCGGTGATAGGCAGAATCGAATCTGAAAAGAAAGAAAGAAAATAATTTATTTCTACATAAAATACGACTGTGAGTGCAATATAAAGGGTATGAACGAACTCGATCGGTAAACGATCTATGTAGGTACCTAAATAATAAGAAGAATTCCAAGGAGCGTTTCCTTTTGTTTGAAGAACTAGAACAAGGACAATATTGATCAAGAATATCGAGCGAAAAATAACATGATCAATCAATATATGATGACGATGAACCGATTCTAAGCTAAATAATTGTTAAATAAAACTGCGTTGAAATCGGTCCATTCGTTTTGAAGCTACGATGCCACAGACAGATACTTACACAGATATACACACTACAAACTCATAACGACCCTCTTTTTTGTCGGGGGTTAAAAATATAAGCTTTTCAGCGAATATTTTTTACCTCTACGGTTTCTCATCAAAATTATTCTGCGTCTAAAATTCGGTTTATCATCACACAATCATAGTCGGCTTTTTTATCATCACTTATTTTCCAAACAGCGATGATGATCCTATATATTTTTGTATTTTGTGTCCTTACGTCAATATTAACACATTATCAGCTGTACAAAGAAAGTAAAATAACTTATAGGGTTGTCCGCCTCCATTTTTATTTACTTCTTTTACAACGAATTCAAAAGAAATCCTATAAATAATAGAATTCCATGTAAGTAAATATTTGGATAGTGAGTCTCATAACATTATTGAAAGAATAAGTTTTTCTCAGTCGAGGCTCGGTCACGCCCTCTAAAGGACACAATACGAAGGTCGGGCCTTCACCAAAACTGCAAATTGTTATTTCCACACCATAAAGTTTTCTAAAAGTTATTCTTTAATCGTAAAATGAATGTAATTGTTGTTGTGTGAACTATTAATCTTGTCAATGAACGAAGCAGATGTAAAAAGTTGTGTTTTATTTAAGATTTTATGGTTTTATTTGCGATACTTTTTATGTAATATATCTTAGCAGATTTTTTAAGCCTATAAGTAGTCACTTAAGCTGGTTAAATTGCCTATGCCTGAAAATAGTACCTAGGCACATAACATGCAGAGAAAAGTTGTGTTTGTTTGTTACGGGGAATCTTTGAAAACGGACAAAACTAATTCATTTCTAAAGCGGACAAAACTAATTCATTTATTTTATCTACTTCGACGTGTTAAAAAATAAACATAAAAGCTTTTAGCAAATATTTTTTACTAACGATTTCTGATCGAAAGAATTCTGCGTCTAAGATTCGGTTTATCATCACACATTCATTGTCCGCTTTCCTATCATCACTCGCCATTTATTATCGAATACATGAATGGCTTGTCGCATCGCACCCAAACAAAGCTTTCTGAGGTATAAACCCAACCATTTTATCGAGGCCTTTTGATGTCTATTAGAAGCATCTTTTTTAGTTCAGTAGTGCGAACATTGGGAGGGGAGTGGCAGGTCTTGGTGAGTTGGTGAGCGTATTATAATGCGTTTAATGGCCTGTAATGAATGGCATAACATCCATAAAGCGACAATGCAGCCACTCGAACATGCCCTTTTATAATAATAAGTGATTTATAGCTGATCACCGCGAATGCGGCGATTGTTTTGCACGTGTTTATGTAGCTACGCCTTCGGCATGAAAGTAAACGAAAAGAAAAAAAAATTGCTGGTACTATAAGTCAGGTGTTGAATGAAGCGATGGTAACCCGCTTGGTATTGTACAAAATAGTATCAGTTACAATTATGTGTTGCAGATTCAGCTGTAAAGTTTTTTTTATAATTGTTTGAAAAATTATAATATAATATATCTACCTTGTCAGCGTTGTATATTTGAGTCCTTTTGCGTCGAAACGCTCTAGTCATAGGGCCTGAATGTTAACTTACTTGAAGAAAGTCCCGAATAATATTGTTTTTCGATGGCTTACAATTTTTTGTTTTTTAGCGACTCAAATAATACACAAATGAGCCATTGTTTTGTGGCTATTCACATTATGACGGCCTACAACTTTACTTCAAATAGCAACCATTCTTTTAGCCTCGGCTTAGCGTAAGACGATTAGCAGATCCAAAACATAACAATCCCTACGACATGTGTACTTTATCAATAAAAACTTTGCTCTTTTTGCGTCACCAGATAAAGATCCTGGCCAAACTGTCCTCAAAGCAAAAGACAGATGTCGAATTTTTATCTCACTTTTAAAAAGGTTCGGATAAAAAGTTTATATTCATTGGAACAACACCTACGTACCATATTGTTAGACAGAGGGTTAAATGTGACGTGAAATCTGTGTAAGGTTTAATCCACTTAGAGTAGGCTTTACAAGGCATGCGTTTTTTAAGCTTTCTGCCGAAATAGAGCGGTATTGTGATTGATTTGTTAAAAGAGCGACGCCGCGGGGCTTCCGATGTGGGCAAACAAGAGGATGATGCGTGACGGCTCTTGACGTGGATAAGGACGTAGTGCGTTTGGCGATAGATGGCGTTACTAGTTGTGGCGGTGGTTGTTGGGTGAAGGGATCGAGCCCTTAATACTAGATGGTATGAAAGTTTTGTTCAGTGGAGTGATAAAGACATTCCCGTAGAAAAGTATTTGGAAGTTGATGGGTTACCGAAATAATTTAAATTTCCGCGGGATATTGGTCCCGAGAAGTATTCCATTAATTATACTTATGTACAGTGGTAATAAACCAGTTGCATAGCGTAGACAGTGTAGACACCATAGATATCCGGTAGACACTGATTGACTTTTTTCAACATACGCAAAATCTAAATCAGGTTAGGGTTATAATTATTAAAGGTTAAAGGTTAGGGTTATAACCCTAACCTTATAATAAAGTTATTGTTACTGTTAGCCTATATCATCCCACTGCTAAGCAAAGGCCTCCCCCATGACTGCCATGTCTTCTATTTATAATAAAGTATAAAAATTCAATTAGAATTTATAAAAAGCTATGTGATTATTTAAGAATCTTTGTTAGCTCTTTTTGCCTGAAACACAGGTTTACCTAGTTCAGTTTGTTAGTTTAATTTTGTTCCGAAACAATTTATTGAATAAATTATTTGATATTATTACATTAATATACTTACTTCTCTGGGTAGGATAAAGAAATGTTATAAATCGCAATAGGTAGAATAGAATAGAATAGAAGTTAGCAAAGGACTAGTTCCTTTAATACCGAAGCTTAGTTGAAGCTCAATGTCATATTGATGCCAGTTATAGCGGACAAGTTCTATAAACAGGCTATTTGAGATTATCACTGGTTGCCAGACGATTAAAAAAAAGAGGCTAATCAAGTAATTTTTTAATGAACTTGGTTTTGTTCTTCTCTTCGATCTTGATCGCTCATGCCATAGTGTAAAGATTAGAGTCAGCAATTATATTTTAAAAATGCCCGAAAAATCTATCAACAAACGTGATTTTCCACAACTTGAGGTTTTGGTTTGACGACACGGTTGGCGCAGTGGCTATGCAATCAGCTTTCTACGCTACGTGCTACGGGTTCGATCCCCGCACGGAACAAATATTTGTATGATCTACAGATAGTTGTTTCGGGTATTTCAGTATCAGTATTCAGGTATTTACTCTTTCACTCAGTAGAAAAATGAGTTACGAACCGTGCGAGCCCGCTGTGGCGGTGTTTGCTTCGGCGGATGCTGATACCCTTGCATCATGATCTAAACCTGCTGCACCAACATTTGCTAATGGCACTGAGTGGCACCTATACACATAGACTAGTACTAGGACTAGTATTTTATGTAAATTATGTATTTATACGTATCCTTTACACACTGTGTCTACATTTCTTCTTTTTAATCTCTCCTCTCGCAGGTCTGCTGGAAGAGATTTCTTTAGAAATAAGCAGTACCTTTGTACTTTATGCTCCTACTTCATATTTCTCATTATTTTATGTGTGCATTAATTGTTAAATAAATAAATAGACAAGCCAATGTTTGCGATGAAGATGGAAGCACTGATGCCTTCGATGTTTTTGTCTTCGAAGTTTACTCAGTGCCGTGCAGTGGATAAACTTCTATAAATGATGGTATCGCAGCTGACTTCGAAGGATGTGCCAGACGAACTCAGAGTCCCTCACTCTTGGATGTTATTTCCTTGTACCCTTGATATAATTCCCACTTTCATAAAAATCCAAAATCACATAAATAACAAACATTTCCCATTCTAATGTGTATCTATTCATTAGTCGAGTTACCCAGGGTAATCCGCACATTCGTGTGAATAGAATGTCAGATCGTGGGTAGGGTAGGAGGTAGGAGCCCGCAAAGGCCGAACGACCACAAAGTCAGTGGCCAACGCTATTCAAACCACCTACAATAATAGTTTTTGCCACCTCGACTGCGCACGCAATGGACAGAAGTATAAGTTGAACCGTTGTTAGTTATTTTCAAAAGAGAAATTTAAAATTATAGTTACCTAATAAGTTAAACGGTTTTATTGAGAAGAAAGATAATAATGATGTAAAAGTTTACTAAAACCGTTTAAAAAGATCGTTAACTTATGTAAAGAAAAGGGCCTAGAATTGAACCCTGTGGTACACTCATTTTTACCAAAGACCGAGAGGATATTTGAGTCGATTAGGTGTATATTTATACAACCTCGAGAAATCGTTCTTGTATTCCATAATTACATTTTTATCGCCTCTGGTTGGCGCAGTGGCTAAGCGATTGGCTTTCTGCGCTACGTATTGTAGGTTCGATCCCTGCACTGAATGAATATTTATAACACCTACAGTACCTAGTATTCATGTGAAATGATATTTGTAAACTGTGCCCTCGACACAGGAGATATAATAGTGGAGGAAAAGATAGAAAAAAAAACCAAAAAAGAATACGAAAAAAATAAGTATTGTTTGTTGTTTCATACAACAATAAAATTTAAGATTGCTACAATATTTATTCCTATTTCCTCATACATATTTTGTTTGCAATATTTTGTATGTTCCTAACATTAAAGTACTTATTACCCATTACCCTGTCTGATCGAGTATATAAATACATAATTATATACTTTGATATAGATACAAAAAAATGGCAAAACCAAAGATTTCTGTAACAATGTACCTAAGTAGAACTTAAAAAGTAAATGAAGTTTGTTGCATCCGTCCGGGCGGACGTAAGTGTTGCGCCAAAGTTATACTTCTGGCAACTTACTGTCCTATACGGCTTCCCTTTTCGTTGATATCTTGTTCAACTTTGATTTATGTCGTAAAGCAGTCGTTACGTGTGTACGCGCATCATTGTTCGTCCTCCTCCTTGAAAGGCACGCCAAAATCGTGCGAACACATCTTATAACTTATTCTAAAGAATTTCACGGTACTTCTTGAATGTAAATATAGATTGTGGCCATTTATGGGCAATTTAGGGTGTATCTCGTGATTAATGACATGTTTTACCTGTTGTCGTTTGCTATTCAGTGTGATTGATGTTCGTGTGGCTACTTAAGAGTGCCAATAATTTTAAGGATGGTAATAATAACATGATCATAACTCTCGAAATAACTGGTGATTAGATTCCTTGGAGTAATAGAAATAGTGTTATTAATTGATATGTGATATTTTGATAAATAAAAAATACCTGTAGGTAGTTGAACCATCCACAATTCTCACATAACTTTATCCTTAGTACAGTCAGCAACAAAAGTATTTTTATGTATGAAAACTTGCAAAATCATTACTTTTTGTAATGAATAATTATAGAGTAGCGTAACTTTATCGACTAGTGTAATGGTTAGTTAAGAAAAAGAATTATCTTCTGTGATAAATCAATTTCAATAAAACAAAAATTTCATCTATTTATGTTGCCGACTGTACCCATAACATTTCAATCTCAATTCCACCCCACATTAAGACAAACTAAACAAAAGACTGAACAAAACAAATCCGATACAAATCTGGCATCACCAATAAAATCGCGTCTAAGTTTACGTCGCGCGGAATATCAGTTTGCCGACTTTACCCAATAAAGGGTAACCCCTGATCCGTCGAATAAACAGAAAAAAAAGACGCGAGGCGACATAACGAGTAAATCACGGTAAGCCCCAATACGCGGGCCGACGCCACTCCGGTAAGCTCTGTAACCCCTTTAAGTTCACCTAGACGATATTCCGGGGCGCGGGTAAACGAGACGCTGGCTTTCTCGCCTGTTTACTGGCAACGTGTGTTGGATGTGGTGTGCATGAGAGTGGCTTGTTAGCTGTATAATTGTTCTGTTTAATAGAATCTGCCGATTGTTTAACCTTCTGTAACTCTATGCACATGTCAACGGGTTGTATTGCACTTAAATTAAAAACATTGCAACTTTTATTAGTTGCAATGTTTATTCGGATTCAGATTGTACAGATTGCGATCATAAGTTGTGAAGTCATCACTTTTTAGTTCTTTCATATGTAAACTACCTGACTTCTTAGGTAATAGCTTCGTCAATAATTCATTATGTAGCAGCTACTAAAATTATCCTACTTAGGAAAACACCTTTAAGTAGAATTAAAACTATTATTTTACAAATATGAGGTCTGAGATCGATTTAAGCGGTTACAATACTTATCATTATGAACAACTTTTACTATGGGATAAAACAAGAAATCGGGAACAAAAAAAAACGGCTGATCCATACAAATAATTCAATGGATTTAAATGTATAAATTTGATTATTATATATCAGCAGATTTTTTTGTTCGCGATTTCTGCATTTCTTTTTATAATAATATTCCTAATTATGAGTACTATAATAAACCTCCGCTAATAAAGTTGAACCTTATATATTTTTAACTCCAAGGGCCTAAGTACTATATCAGCTATTTTATTGCCTACTAATAAAATTCTAAATAAAGAAAATCAAATTAGCAATAAAATGTCGGCGGCGTATCGCTATCAGCGTCTATTATCTCAGATCACATTGTGTTACAATATAGGCAACAATATCGAGGCAAGTGGCGCGATTGTGTGTGTGGTGCGTGCGTGACCGCCTCGCCCGCACTGACCCCAAAGCCCAACTACTTTCCTATACGCCCTTTACACAAATTGATTTTAAATGGCGATTTATTTCCGCCTCATATCGCCGATCCCATCTTCCTATGAGTTTTACGGGCGGCTTTCGAAGGGTTAAGGAAGTCCAAGTTATAAAACGGTTTATTTCTTTTTCAGGACCGTAGCTACCCCTAATTATGCCGGATTAACCCGCGAATGTACCCTCATTATTCGCAGATACATAAAGCCGTTTTCAAACTCTATCAGGATCGAGCCCAACTTCCAACAAAGGCATGGAATTACACAGAAACGAACGACGTAAACGAGTTACTAAACTAAAAGCCTAACGGTGTCGCAGTTTTTTTATAGCGTATTTCATATATAACGCCTAACGGGTGTTTGTAATAAAAGTTTAACTCTATTGCAGAATTTTCACCCTTTTGCAAATTTGTGCAAATTACTTTATGAGCGCGTTTTCAATGTTGAGTTGTGAGTTTTTTGTCGTTTACAACTGCAGCGAGGTGGAACGGTCGCGGCCGTCCAAAAGTCCAAGTCACCCGGCTACGTTCGGATGGCTTTCTGATTTTACGAGCGCCTTACCCGAATGTGTCGTACCCTAAACCGTCGGCTAATAGAAATAAATAGTAACCCTTCGGTGGCGGAGCGTTTGCCGCCGAAAGGTTTACTTTTATTGCCGTCGACTTTCTTTCTTACCACCCTTCATAATTGTCAAGGTTCAGCGAAAAAACTACAAAATCGCAGTTTTTTGCGAAAAAACTTCTTTGTTTAATTTTTAGCAAATTGTAGATTTTTTTTTGTAAATGCCTTAACTGTTTCATTTTAGTGCTGGATATAAAAGACAAATATAAATAAACAGTTTTTAAAACAATGAGCGAATCCTTTCGTTGCAATATTGCAAAAGCTTGCAAATAAAAATTCGTAACGGGAAAAGAATTAGGTACGCAAGCTTTCTATTTCCTAAAGTTTTAGCGCATATAAATATAACACAATGTGGGCTTGTCATTAAAATAAAAACGTTAAATCTACTTCAAAATCTGGAAACACCTAATTGATAACCCAACTCTAAAAAAACTGCAAATAAATTTAACATCACAGCAGGAACGTTAACTAGAACGGCGGTACCAAAGCAAACTGTTATAAGTAACATTTTTTTTCTTTAATGGGTGCTCCTAGATTGAGACATTTTGCGACCGCAAAAGCTTAGCAGTAGGGGGTTGACTGCGCGTCCGACTGTCGGACTTTTTTCCTTTTCCTACGAAGTTGTCAACTTGATAAAGTGTTGTTGTAATATGTAGGTAGTAGGGTACGTTATAAAGATATCATGCAAGTGTTGAGAAAGTTTTTCACAATGGATAGTTGGAGAGTCAAAAAGTGCACCTGAGTTGCGTAGTTTTACATTCCTATTTAAATTCAGTTTTAAATTTTTATTCCTTTTTTTGGTATTAAAACTTGTGAATTCCGAAAAAAAATAACACAAGAAACCATATTTCTATTCATCCTTTTGTTCAATATTTTAATGTTAGCGTAAAAGATTATTTATCCGTACAAAAGGCGGTATTTTCTTTGACACTAATTAAAAAGAAAACAATTTAAATCACATTTTGGTTTTCTAATCCAACATTAGCAGCAATAATAATAAACTTTTATGTTAAACCTTTTTGTTCATAAACAAATCGAAAGTAAAGTTTTAACCTTATAATCACAGCTCAATAATAAAATTTTATGTGATGCGGAAAACATAGATCGCAATTGCTCCGCCCATAAGGTTCCTAATACAAAAAATGGGCCTCCTTTTTCTAATGCATTGCTTCCCATAACCGACCTAATTTGTCCGAGAAGCAGTTGATAATACGCAATGGAAGGTAGAACAAACCTGAGAATAACATTATTTCTAATGTGTGCAGCATTATCGAGAGACCACCTTCGAGTTATTTTAGTCAGAACAACATTTAACTGCATTTAAACGGTGACCGTTCAGATGAATGGTGTAAACAATATGGGATAATTAAGTGAATCGCTACGCCGATTACCAAAATAATCGTCGACTAAATGCACTCCAAAATTAGTGTGACTTACTGAACGGATGCGTTCACATGACGTCTCTGTAAAGTTAAATAGCTTCATTTTGAAAGCCTTAGATCAGAAGCCCAATTCTCGTAATTAATTTATAATATGACTGAAAGTTGACGGAACTGAGATTATATTATGAATTGACAAAAAGTCATGTATTCCACTCCACTTAAAGTTCAGTCCGATTCCAGTATTATTTGGATTCAATCTTCTTACAAACTCATTTCAATCTCATTTTTGACGTTTGTGTATAGACGAGAGTGTCAATTTTATTATCTGTGTCAGTTCAAAATGTTAGCAGAATACCGATTTGCCTTTTATTCAACTTTCGATGTCATTACAATATAATGTCACGTTTGACGTTGTTTGTTAGGGTAGGAGAATACCATTTGTGACATTTATGACATTGGTAATAGATCGGAATGAGATCCGAACTATATTTTGAACATTTTTAATTACGAGAATTGGGCCTCTGTATTGTGTGGAGTAAACACGGTAACGAAGTTTCCAGTCATTGCTCTTTTATTGCTGTGTCTATTATTTGTATATTTTAAAGATCTTTAAGCTAGAGATCAGTTGAAAACGGAACACATAATGTGGACCTTATAATAAGGATCCCGAAATCTTTGAAGTCGTTGTCAAATTCTGTCATTAATACAAGACATACCTACTACCTGTTGCATGTGTATTACCTATAAATATATCCTTTAATCTTTACTTATTTAAGCTTACTAAATCATTAAATAATATAACGTGCACTGTACAGAGTATTAATGACAGTAATAGAAATGCAGGTTAGATAATAGTTTGGATAGGACAAACTCCGATATTCGTAAATTCGTATTTTTTTTTCTATGAATAACGGTTAATATAGGTTACTTCATCTAACATCATATCTTAATAGCATATAAACCAAGCTTTACGCATAATAAGTCGTGCGACACACGGTGCGACGCGTCGCGTTCGGAAAGTAGCGAACAATCGTAAAATTTTATCGTCTCTAATGGGCGCGTGCACTGATTTGTAGCCGAGCCGACAACGCCCTACACTCTCCAATGAAACCTCAATGTATTGTTTTCGGAACGACAGGGGTGATCTATTTTGGGAGGACAGGTACATTGTTAATTTGTGTAGGTACATGTAGCAATCAATTTATACCAAACAGACCGACAAATCGTAATTATGTTCTGAATTAATCACACGTAAAAAAAGAGAACATTTTTTACTGCGCCGTTGAAATTTTTATTTGCAGCAAGAAAATCATGATCTCGACGATTTCCGGTCAACAGCATACAAAATAAACACTTTGTATTTTCGGTCACAGGAAAATGTTTTAACCATTTTTACAGCTAAAGGCAGACGAATGAGTAATTGCAAATAATGTTACTGTATATCAAAAGTGCCCAGCATGTATTATTTTTAATTCTGGGTAAGTAATATTTTCTGAATTAAATAATTAATAGGCATCTCGTAAATGTTTTCGGTAGTTAATTTAAATAAAAAATACTATAAAAAAATAATCCCACGAATAAGGTCCGAATGTTTTTGTCACACAAATATACATTTATGTAATATTTATAGTTAAAAGATCATTTTGTTGAAATGGAGCCAAATTTCCGGGGCGAGCTTTCAACGGAATTTACAAAAAGCGCCATAAATTGGCAAATAATCCCCCGCATAACGCAACCTTTGTCTGGCCACACGTGCTTTTAATATTTGGCTGGCATCGCGATTGCAACAAAAGCCGGATTTAGTCTTTGTGCGCTCTACCTAAGAGTAAACACTCGTAAAAACTTCGGAATTTGAAAAAAGTAAAAGAAAAATAAGTATAGTTGTTAATAAATTTTATTAAATGATATGGATACAAAGAGGTTGGTACATTGTGAAGGCGACAATCGGCCGCGTCGAATTTGTCATGTAACTGCGTCCTTTGTTTGCGCGGATGAATGCTGTGTGAGAAGGAAGAGCTTCCGGTACTGAGCAGCGCGGCTCGCAGTACCGGGATCGATGCCCCCGGCCATATCTTGCCATCGATATCCACCATTGTTATTTTTTATCTCAAATTGATAGCTATACTGTATTCATTGACGTTCTCAACTTACAAACTATTTCACAAACTCACAAAAAATGAAATCGGTCCATCTCACTCAATCGGTCGTCCGTCGTCTCATTTCTAGATCTGTTATTATTAACGCATGCGTTTCAGCAATGCTTTGACTGTGCGTAATTGCTTCGTCTGGGTAAACTATTTTTGTTTCTTGTTTCTTCATTCATAAAAAAACTGAATATAATTAACAACTCTAAATGATAGAGTTGCGAATAATAAATCCAGTTGGAACTAAAGGAAAGGATTTAGAGATAATCTTGTGTAATGTGTTTGCGTTGAATACATTGAACCATTTTTGTTTAGAGCTGGTAATCAGGTTAAAGTAAGTAATTTATAAAAGAAGCAAATGAGTTTAAAGCTCGTTAATTCACTTTCCTATGAAAATTATAAATACCTATTAAGCACAATTTGATTTTCTAATTCTCGTATTCTGTGATAATTTCTTACGAGAATGAAATTATTGAGCAGACTTCTCCATTCTTGTAGAATTATGACAGAGAAATTTCAAGTTATTGGAAAAAGATTTTCTCCAACAAAAATTGAAAAGTAAAAGCTCAGTCCATTCGTTTAGAAATAGATGTTACCTCACTAGTTACTACGCATTCGGCGTTATAAAGACTCGCTAACAAACAATTCAGCGGACATTTTTGAAAAAGGAACATTTTAAAGAAAGAAAAAAATTCCAGCCATGTGTCGATCGACGCACATCGGTGGCGTGTGTATGATACGGGAAAAAAAAGAAAACACCGCGGTCGGAACAATCGAAGCTAAGTTATAAAATATGTATCCTAGTGCTGGCTTTTGAAACTTGCACTCGTACTATTTTGACCGCGATCGGGAATTCCGACAAGAGAATCAAATCGTAACGCAGTTGCTTTTTTATTTTGGTGATTTTTTAGGCAGTGGAAACTGGACTGTTGTTTTAAATATGAGACATACCTAAATATATAAATAAAAGATTGGTTGCGAATATAAATCAGTTTTCAAAAAAGGTTTTCGGTGCTTTAAAATATACGGGTAATTTTATTATTGTATTGTGTTTTTACTATAGAAATCAATTGAATTGTGTGGGTTCTATAATATCTGGCATTGTTGTACCTATGTGCATTTATATATAATCGTTTAGGTAATACAAATTTACGTATCGACCAACTTGATGTGAATTTAATAGATGTATAAGTATAATATGTGAATATAATTATGTCTACCTGTTTTTTGGTGCATCTACCTTCATTGTCTCTGCATCACCCTAAGGTTGTCCGGTACCTACATAATGTTGTACATTATCATGAATTATTATTATTATTATATCATGAAGCATTTAAATTAAATGAATATAGAATTAGAGAAATCCTGTGATTTTCACGATATTTCACACAGTTATTACAGTTAATACAGTTCTATAAACCTTTTCCATTACCAAATTTTAAGCTCCTATATAAATTGTCAAAAAAGGTATGTCATGTCATATAAGCAGCCAAGTAAATCAAAATTGCACGTTCATCATTTAACTAATGAATAGGTAGGTACATAAGTTGGTAGCCATCAAACGATAAACATAAATAAAGCCAAACAATACTTCCGCACACGGTAGTTGAAAGGCGACATCAATAAGACGACGTTGGACGACAATCTTGATGTCTGCATTCCGGTATCGGCGTGCGATCGCGACAAAAAAGTCGCACTTATGTGACGGTCATTAATTAAGTAGTTGACATGTACGACGCGCAGCGTACGATATTGTTTCAGGTCCGTCTGTGCCCGTTATTTTTTGTGACGTAATGAGTTTATGATTTGTTGGAGCATTTTTGAGTTTCACCCAAAATATACCTACAATTATACTATGAGTGACTATGACTAAAGAGAGAAAGAAAATTATGTTGTAGCAAAAGTCAGGAAATTTTTCACAATACGTCAGATTTGAATTGAATTCGCGGCAGAAAGCCAATCGTTTAGTCACTATGGCACCTGTGTCGTCGTTACTTAAACATAACCACGTAGGTACTTACTAATATTAAAATTTCCACATTAATTAATTCATCAATAAATAAACTGTCAAATAGATGATTGTTGAATATGAACCTTACGCGAATCATAAATAATATATGGATTTGCCAATTAAGTGCTCATTTCGTTTTTTGTAATGTAAATCATGTCATCATTATTTAAAAAGTGGCCTTTTTAGATCCCCTGTTCTTTGTAGCGGTCTATGGCTTACATTCAGAGACGACAGAAACGAGTCTAAGCGTGAACTTACGCTTCCATACGTCAATTTTACGAACAAATTTTGACAGATGGAAGCGTAAGTTCACGCTTAGACTCGTTTCTGTCGTCTCTGAATGTAAGCCTAAGAGCCTGACTAGAGAATTCCGGACATTAGAAGAAAAAAAGAGACATTTTCTTTAAAATTTGTAATTTCGCGGTATTTAGATTTTATTGCGTGAAGCAAAATGCATTTGTGATGCGGGTACGAGCAGGTGAACTATCTAAATAATGATTAGTTAGATACTTCATTTACCCGCCCCGTTAATTTGTATGAAAATTCACAAAATATTGAATACGTAAAGCATAAAAAAAACGATTTATACAACCAATATGTCCTTATCTTTCATAGTATAGTCCAATAATTTGATCAATAACATTTACCTCATTTACCCATTTTAAATGAACACAAACAGTCGCAGGGCTGTCAAAAGTTATAAATTAATAACTTGCCGTCTGCCATCGCGTCGCCTCTCCACCCGACATTTATAACCAGCCCGACCAATACGTACGTCATTTTTAACCGTCAGCGCTAATTTGCCATTGTTTTGCCCACTGACGCCACCTTTTTTGCTAAAAACCATAAAATAGATAGTTTTTTGTCATTTGGGGCATCCTTAATTGATTATAAACGTTAAGGTGGTTTTTGATGATGGAATCTAAGTATTTGGGGCTACGAGTATGTCGGGTGTTATTTATCTTAACACGTTTTTAGCAAGTCATTTATATTAGGTTTTTTGGTATTGAGTATTAATATGTTGGATATATTATAGTACATAGCATAGATATCCGGTACATAGGTAGTAATAACTGTAAAAAGTTTGACAAAGTTATCATGTTGGCATATAGAATGATTTAGGTTGGCAGAAGATTATTTCAGGCATTTATATGAAATAAATCCTTGAAATCGTCATTTTGCCGAAGCTTTACATAACAGGTTAATTGTATCTTCAAAAATCTAGTGAACCATCAACCAACTTATACAAAATAAAGACACGACAAGACAAAATCGGTGCCCATTTATAGTAGTTAAACCAGATCTCTTTATCGAGACCTAACCAACATATTGGAAGCATCGGCTAGTCCCTGGGCTGGTATTTGTATAACGCCTCGGCAATACGTTAGACACCAACGGACGCATCAAGGCGACAGAGCCG
This sequence comes from Allophyes oxyacanthae, assembly GCA_932294325.1. NCBI lineage: Eukaryota > Metazoa > Arthropoda > Insecta > Lepidoptera > Noctuidae > Allophyes > Allophyes oxyacanthae. Next base: position 5,282,681 of record OW028625.1, read on the forward strand.
CCTGCGCCGCTATAAAGCACGGTGCAATAAAGAGAATGGATGCCGCCCATCGCACGGCACCGGCCGCCGGCTGGATTACCCGAATCGCCACTATTTATCGCTCGAGCCTTGCGCCCAGGTGCCATCAATCTATTTAATGATCGGGTCAGCACATACTCTTGGTCTTTTTACCGCTTGCACCCGCTCGCTGCTCCAAAAGGAAGACGCGAACTCCTAGACCGGGAGATGGACGTTTGATGAGGCGCTTTTGTGTCGATCGCTCCCGTTAAAAGGGTTTCGGACGCACTATCACAGTATTATAAAGGTTTTGCTTGCTTTTTAGGCTTAACGGGAGCGGTTGGGGGAGCGAAAGTGATGTAAATACGGCCATCTCGAAATAAGATTATGAGTGCAGAAAAAGCCATGAGAAAACGAACGTTGACGGAAAAGTCTGTTTTAGAATTTGTAATTATATACGAAACATGTATGCTGCTATTTAAAAATATTTGTTTTAATATAGTAGTAAATGTACTTGGAAGACAAGTACCAAAATGGCTATGAACTTAACCAGCCTCAGCAATAATGTCTTTCGTGTTCTTCGATCAACGTTCATGTTCAAGGTTGAGGATACGATAGATTCTGAATTTAAATTTTATTCATCGTATCCAGCAAGTCTTCAGCTACTTGTATTGAGTCTAATTGTTTGTGTTAATGACTTGTGTGTTAGACACCCACTGAAGGGACACGAGCACACACAAGAAGCGTTTATTACATCTCTTTTATTCAATAGTTCCTGCCACACAAAAGCTCTTTTAATCCCTGAATAAATCAAGCTTATTCTGAAGAGCGCTAAGTATGGTGGACCACAGTCAAAAGTGGGCATTGAACGGTCACAGCGCTTCGGACTTCGGCCGTACATCTGCCGGGTTCGTGCGCGGAGCAATGGATGTAAGGATTTGACGGGTCTTTACTCACTGGGGCTTCGCTTTGTTTAAACGATCTTTGTGAAGACTGGATTTATGTGTAATAAACGTGTTGAAGGAGTTGAAGGATGTTGGTTGGCTAGGCATCTGTTGGGGATTCGATTGCTCTATCTTTGTAATTGTAATTGATTACCTATTTTCTTTTGTAGCAGTTAGCTAAACAAGTAGAAGATCGCGGGACAACAATGGACTGGATGGAAGAGACTGGCCCAGGAAGAACATAAATTAGTTTATGCTACACTACGAATTACCCTCGTTATTTGTTACATGCTGTAACTGTCCATCCAAAGGTTGTCTGTAAGAAATCGCCAACTGTGATAAGATCGCCGACGCCGTTTTTAATATTCTTGCTCATTATTTGACGGCGAAGAATAGCAAAAAAAAGCTTCTAAAACTTGTACATAAATATGTTGAGACCTAAAAAGTGGACCACCACTGTAGGAAACAAGTTTATGTAACGTAACATACTCCATCATTCTCTATAGAACCACAATCCCGAACACGAAATCATTAGTTCACCAAATACTTATTGTTTGGCTTGAAAGTGGTGAAGTCAGCGTGGTGATATGATTAGCAATGATGGCGGCACTACCCTACCTCAATAAGCCGGGGCTTGTCTACGATTCGTAAACTCGCTTACTTCACCTGAGCAAACTGCCTCCCGACCGAGGGTGCAATGTGCGGCTCCATTGTGGCACGTTACGATAATTTTATTAAGTTTTTTTGTTTAGATATTTCAGCTCACAATAAAGACTTTACTGATATACCTATTTCCTTCCTTTTTTTTAAAACATTGCTCCTTGCCAATTTTTATGATTTAACTTATTACATAATCTGATCTAAAAAATTGAAGCTTCATGATTGATTTAATGCTTACGGACGTTAGACATTGGACCTGATTTTGGATTTTGAAATTATGGTCATGGAAGTGAGAAATTTTAATAGTAAAATGGCGAGAAAGTGACTGAAAGAAATTCAGGCCTGTAACATTTAATTAACTTGTTAATTAATACTTCCGCTCGTCAGAGGTCCGCGCGGAGCTCGAACATAATAGATTTTTCAGAATCGGACTTCAAAGTAACTAGTTGTAGTAGTTAAACGACACTGGGCTAACTAGTTGGAAACAGTGCTTGATCTCCAGTGAAAAATCCATCCTAAGTCGATAAAAAATATTCAGGTAGGTAGCTAATCTTTCTTTCGAGTAGATACAGTCTGTCCAGGGAAGTAACAAAGTATATTCATAGTTATTTTAAAAATCTGAAATAAAATAAATTTATTTCGCATGCAATGGACACACGTCACAAGGCGGGCAGCCCGTGGGCGGGCGCGGCACAGTTCCGGTCAAGTCGCGGGCGGCTGTCGGCTTCCGGCCGTCCAATTTGGCCACATTCAGCCCAATAGTGGGGGCAAGACGTTTGATACCACCCCCGAACCCGTCCACGACTTGCGATCCTTGTCGTTTTATGTGCTTTGCGACCGTGACTGAACTTTTTTGTTTCAGGCTTGTTTACTATGAAGAAGCGAGAAGAATTTCAAGTTGTGTCCTGAGCTAAAGGTAAGTGCATCTGCATGGTACAAGGCCATGATTACCAACAAAATAACGGTGGTTTAAAATAAAAACAAGCGCTTACCAAATGAATTTAAATGGCCGTTTTTGTCTTTAAAGTCAACTTGTGAAGTGGATTTGACTCTTGAAAGTTGTTCCTGTTATGTCACAGTTAATATTTGCTGCCGTTCGAAGCTGGGGGCGGGTTTCTAGTATTATATATCTTCGTAACGTGAAATATACATAGGTATACTATTATCTTGTGTTCTGTGATGGAGACGTTGTAAATGCAAGTTGGCAAACTGGCGTCAACAGCTTGTTATGTGATCTAAGCGTAATTGCATTGACAGGGCTCAAAGCCAATCTTAGCAGGCAGGTGTTATCGCTGATAGTGATTTCCTAGTGGATTTGCTAAATTAAAAATGATTTTTCATTGTAATAGAGGGATTACAGTACCTACCTATATAATCCAAACTTTTAACGAAAGAACTACTTTGGCAATAAAAAATACAGGCTTGTTTAAATTCTACAAAGTTAATAGATATTTAAGCTTATTATATTTTAATTACAAAAAATAGCGGTTAAACGAATACCTATCGGAAAAGCATTTACAAGCCTTGACAATTATTGGCGAAAACTTTGTACCCCTTTTTAAGCATATTGCGCGCACGGAGGAATGTGATATTTGGCATAGTTCAAGTTTATATAATATGGAGAAGGACTGCCGAACGCTAAAATTACGGTCGAATTTCGACCGCTGGGCGACCACTAGTTAGTAATAAAAGTGTAAATGGAAAATATTGTTGAAATAAGTTTTAACTATGATAAAAAATAGAGAAATATCATAATTAGTATAGCTTAATCGGATTCAAGAATAGTCTTTAGTCATACTGGTATTATAGATGGCAATTATTACAAAGTATAGCGAGATCCTTGACTACAATACGGTGACTACAATAGTTGTAAAGGTTATGTTTGAATCACGGATAAGTCAGCAAGTTTAATTCATGGTCCCTCGAACACAAGTCAACGTAGGTCACAGGTATTCTTGTTTTTAATTCTTATTTAAAGACATTTCTTAATCAAGTCCCCAGTATCATACCTAATTTGGATACCTTTTTGGGCAACCGTAAGACACATGCCCCGTGTTGTACAATATGATGTCTTTTTTTATTTAATTGCTTTTTGTTGTTTTTTCTTGTACCTACTCTTTTTTATTTATTGTTTATTGTTTAATTTTGTGTATTGTGTCTCTTGCTGTCCGAATAAAAAGTTTTTTTTTATTATTATTAATTTTAAAGATGCCAAATTTAATATAAAGCGATTATTAGACGTTAAATTAAGCACCAGTTCAATCTGTGACTTTGGATTGGCTTGATTTTGCGATCCATATTTTCAATCTATAAATCTATACATTGCACGGTCAACAGATTGAACTGATATTAGATTGATAGTCTAATGGTTACCTAACAGGAAATTTTAATAATCTCTTTCTCAACATCTGTCTAGAAAAGGTTGTCTAGAAAAGTCTCTATTTATTTTGTTTTATATCTATTCTATTCTATGTATTTTCAGAAATCTTTCCCGACTCGAATTGAGTTAACGAAAATAAATTATCCGATTTTTCTCCGTACCATCGCTTGTCTCCATAGGTACGGCACATAATCCGACGTTAACGACTGATGCGACTAATTATAAGACGAGCTCAAGTTAATCCTTGGGCCTCAGTCGCCGTCCGGCGTTGTTCGGCTTTCTCCGGCACGGTTTGGACTTACGACGCAATTAAACGGATCTCCGGCCGAAACTAAACAGAGGGATGCCTTTGAGGACATGGTCAGTGCTGTGTGCTTAGGTACTTAATTTAGGTGGCTTCGTACTTGGTAGGCACGGAATTTGTGAAGCAAATTAGAAGTACAAAGGTAAGTTGGTGGTTTGAATATATTTTGAATGATAGTGATAAAAATCCAATCAGCTTTCACGTTTCTTGAAATATTTTTGGTGGTAAAAATCCTAAAAGCCCTGTATTTAATTCAGTTAAAGAAAATTTTCAGACAAGACAATTGGATCCTCCGAAAAAATTGAGGTATTCCACGAAGAGCACATTAAACCAAATAGTTCAAAACTAAAAAATATATAATATTATCAATAAACATACTTACTGCTGATTTATATCGATATGTTTTATTTAATAATGTCCTGAACAAAAAATTGTTCCCATCACTAGAACAAAATTTTACGTTGGTGCCCTTCGTGGAATAAAATTAATATTATTTTACTGTTCCACGAAGCGCACCAAACCAAAATTTGGATTGGTGCCGTTTGTGGATTAGCGTTGGTGCTATTCGTTTCAGTGCCGTTCAAATCAGTGCTCTTCGTGGAATACCTCAAAAAATTAGTAGCCAACGTTAAAACATTTATAGGAATAAAAAAGCAGTCACATCAATTAAAAGTCTTTACATCCACGTCCCTTTCCATATCCCTAGAAGAGACAAGAGGATGCGGGTAGGGCTTCCCGCCCAACATTATTATTGCAAATTTCTGTCGGGAAATACTCACCGCACAATATCAACACAAAGGTAGTAAGTATCCCGTGAAATCCACACTAGGTGGTTGGCAACAGCTCATTAAGGAGTCAGAAGGGTAAAAAGTCTGGTCCCTCGGACGCATCGGCCTTTTTGTAAAAAGAGGCTTAATTAGGGCCTCATGCGGCTACCCTACAACCCCTGTAACTTTTAATAAATGTTCGAAGAGCGCCATTTACATAGCCTTCGTATGTATAGGTACAGATTATACAACGGTCCGTACCTACATAAGCGTATACTTTGGATGGCGAAATAATTTGATAAAATTTTCAACAATAAAATTATAAGTACGGGGATTATAATTAGGTACTAGCCATGTTTGCAGCCCCGTAATTCCATTAGTGAAGTGTTAGTTTTTCGTAATGAAAGCCAACCCGAGTGCCAAGGTTAAATTCGTTCAGGCGTTCTTGAGTTACAAATAAATAAACATCGAAACATTTGCACATATTGTGTGAAATCATATAGAAATAAGAAACTGATTCCCCCTCACTATCGAATTGGGCTAAATTATGGGGCTGATATATTTTACACACGTACAATTGGCAACACTAATAGAGACAGATGACCGTAAAATCTGCATCAATAGATAATGACACACTTCAAAGGTGAAAGTCCAAACAAATTATGTCAAAAATTAAGGGGAACATGTAATATAGGTATTACATGCTTACTTCCCACGTATTACTTCATACACGCGTGTGCGCAGCAAGTCCTCGTGGGAAGGTATTAAATATCCTAAATCAGTGCGCACCGCGTACTCAGCGAAGTACAGATCGGACCTCCGATAGTGTTGTTACACGATCACACCAATATTTTAAGATCTACCTCCCCCCTCACTGGTGAACTGACTATGAAAATACAGAGGGTAAAGTGATAGTTTTTGCAGGTCAGGTTATGTTTGTCCTATCATTCTAATAAAGCGATGCGCCCTTATCAACGCATCTGTCCTCGCACAATGACGGATCATCCCGTAATGCGGACGATAAAAACAGGGTGTATTGTATTTTTTTTAGAAACTATTCCGCGTTATTGTTGCGTTGTTTAATTTTATGGGATATTTTAGGCTAATGATACGGTTTCATCGTATATCTATGATCTTTGTTGATGAAGAGATATGCGGTATGAATATAGGGGTCTGTTTGCGTTTATGTTTTTTTTAAATTAAATCTTTTATATCATTGTAGCGTTTAGTCTGTATTGGTGGATATGAACTTTGATATGAACAATGAAATTCATAAGAAAACTTTATACCTAGTCGTAACATTAATTTGTGTGTGTATAGTAAACATAAATAATTAAATCCAGCCCATTACTGACCCACTGCTGAGTACGGGCCTCTTCTCAGATTGAGACGGGTAAGGCCTTTAGTCCACCATGCTGGCCCGCTACCTTATCACGATGCACGCTCGTAATCGGAATCGACTCAATTTTGACACTACAACAGTGTTCATTACGTTGTTCAAATTGTAGGGCGCAGTGGTTTTAAAAGCATACCGCGCAATGTAGTTTTTTGGACTGTCAAAATTGAATCGATTCCGATTGCTAGTGTGTATCGTGATCACCCCGCCGGTGTGGGTTGGCGGGCTACATATACCATCGAGAATTTTGCGAGACCCTTTCAGATGTGCAGGTTTCCTCACGATGTTTTCCTTCACCGTTAACGCAAGTGATAATCAAATTCAGATCCTCAAATAAATTCGAAAAGTCAGAGGTGTGGGCAGGGTTCGAATTCTGACCGTCTTGCTTAGAAGGCAAGCATTCAATCGCTAGGCTATTATTGCTACTGGTAATGGTAAACATATTTTGAACAAATGGATATATCGAGTAGGTATTGTTTGGGTTTCTAACGATACTTAACCTTTATGATGTCAGTAGATACAATGTATTTTCGCATCTGTTTATTTTAAAAATCCCCGTAAAAATCGTAAGGTAATAACCCTCAAATCATCAAAGAACAAGTAGCCAGTCTCTTATGTATAAATCCATAAAATCCAGTACTAAAATGTCTACGTCACATGTTTGCGTGAATAGGAATTGTTTATGGAGCGCCCCAGCAAAGGCGGACAATAATGAGAGCCATAAAGGCGATGCCACATCGGCGGCGTATCTACGATCTGCGTCTCGATGGAGGTTATTTACATAGCAATAAGGGCAGATAGCGTCGCCTCTGTACCCGGCACCTTATCTGTGTTATTGCCTGTGTGCACACGGCTTATGGTCGGAACGAAAATGAACTGGGGCGTCAGGAAATAAGGAGTTTTTAAATAAGATCCCTCTGATTTACTCGTATCTTTGAATGCGAATGAGATTGCAACCGTAGTGGAAAGGTTTCAAATGTTAGCGTTCGTTTGTTGTCTTTACTATAGTTGGGTTTTTAATTCGATGGTAACTTCACAATTCAAAGCAAAAAAAATTAAAGTGATAATCGTGTTTTAATCAATATACCTAATATAATCGCATCGCACGGGTGCAAAGTATTATTAGGTATATACATATAAACCTTCCCTGAAAATCCCAGATATTTTGTGACGGCATCGTAAATCATTCACGTATTTATCTAACACTAAATATAAATAAATAACCGTTCTTTTTAAGGTTCCGTACCCAAAGGGTAAAACGGGACCCTATTACTAAGACTCCGCTGTCCGTCCGTCTGTCTGTCCGTCTGACACCAGGCTGTATCTCATGAACCGTGATATTAGACATTTGAAATTTTCACAGATGATGTATTTCTGTTCCGCTAAAAAAACAAATACTGAAAAATAGAATAAAATAAATATTGGGTGCTCCCATACAACAAACATGATTTTTTTTCCGTTTTTATAGATAATGGTACAGAACCCTTCGTGCGCGAGTCCGACTCGCACTTGGCCGGTTTTTTAAATCAGTCATGTTTAAGACAGTAATATAATTTATTATCAAACGTTCATTCCTTTACACTACTATGCAGGAGTAAAACAATCTTATCTTGAATATCATGGTATGAATTTGAGTAGTCATATTTATATATTAGGTAGATACTGACGGTTTTGTAAAAGATGGCCATGAGCCCCTTTTTCGCATGTTTGAACTCATGACCTCAAGAAATAGAGGTGTACAACGAATCATTGTATAATAAACAACACAATCAACAAGCGACGAAGTAATTTCAATACCAATTTACACACATATATTTTTAATCATATCTCCTGCATAAAGATTTGTCGCCCAACAGAGAATTGACAACACCAATACAGGGCAGGGGTGAAGCCAAATATTAAAATGAAAATTTATGAAGTGTGACTGGTAGGGACGTTCCGACCGTAGCGAAACGATTTGTATGGAAATTTTGCCAAACGTCTCACTGAACGGGTGTCAAGCGAATCCGGAGGTACAATTTGATGGCATAATTTGGGACAAGGAACGTAAAACCGTCCGGATTTATGTGTGTTGCCTTTATTGAATGTTGTGGAGAGGGACATCGGTTTATGGGTTCATTGTTAGAATGTTTATTGTGTTTGATTATTACTTAGGAGTGTGTATGTGAGTTCAGTTGTATTCACGGAGATTAGGGTGTTGTGGTGCATCTTTGCAGAGGTCTATAGGCTCTCACTAAGTCGACTGCCGCCTTTTGTAAGCGACTTCGGCTTGTTGAAGGCGACGCAGATGAAGCGCTGCTTACACTGAGGCAACTGCCACCGTCGGCGCACGACTATGGTAAGCCGAAGTCACTTGCCAAAGGCGGCAGCCGAAGCGTTGTTTATACTAAGTCTACTGGTTCGTTTCGCCCCGAAATTTGGGATGGACATTTTCATGGTAGGCCCACTAAGTTGTTCGACAGTGTTTGCACCTAACCTAGTCAACTCAGTCGACTTCGGCTGCAAACTGTAGTCGTCATTGGGTCGGTTGCTGCCTTCGCCGGGCAAGGGAAGTCGACTTGTCGACCTAGTGTAAGAGAGCCAGAGACAAGGAGGCGTCATCATAATCATGAGACTATGCTTTTTTAAAAAAAACATCGTAGCGTCCGATCTCTTCGCGCATAGAGTCGATTAAGCAAGACTAGCTGAACTCGTTGTTTTGACGTAGGTACCTAAATAGAAGATATCTCTCAGCTTCAGAGCTTCAGAGCCATGCGTTATTGATGTTCGAAGGTCGCAAATCGCAAAACTACATTTACCTACTTACTTCAGAAGCAAATAAAAGCTGCAAACAACTCGAATTGGTGTTTCATTGAATATTTACTGAATCATTCGTCAGCTCGCGTAAGTCTTATGAAGAGGAGTGCACGTTGTTGTACTATAAAGCCACGCACTGTTCAAAAAAATATAACTACTGCTATGTTTTAACTGTGACACAGTACAGACAAACAGTAGCATAATACGGTCGGTGCATGCGATATCTTTATTAGAAATTGTTCTAATTTTGGTCAAAAGATGGCATCAGTAGTTCATGAAACTTCGTTATTTCTTTATGAGAATGGGATGCAATCTTATTATTCTGTAAATGTTAAAAAAATATCATGAGATACAGGCTTTGAGTGTTCTAAATACTCAAAGGATACAGGTGATTGCAAAAAGATAGGCAGCAAGTAGATGGAGGCTGGCTAATATAAAATTTGCCAACCAAATGACTGTTTTTGACGAATATTGGTCTTGCTTTATTAAGAAAAAAATATTAGCAATCATAACTTGACTGAAATAACACACTGAGTCTATTAAATTGAGCATTTTACAAATTTGGTGACTGAATTATTGACGAATTGATTTACTATTTCGCTATTGTCTGTATTCGTAGCAAAGCCGCTGAGCCGTCATATCGACTCGGTTCGTTGCAATGGAATCGGTTAAGCCAGGTTTTTTACGCACCCATAACTGAACCGCCTATGGCCGGCGCGTAGCACGATAGACAAATTCCAGCGCGACATTTTTTTTCAGCCGCTACTGTTATGAATTTCCTCTGTGTAAATAAAAAAATCTGGCTATAGTATAAGTTGAAAAGTGTTTGTCACTTTTCGAACTGCGGGCAATAGAAGCTTAAAATACCTACCTCTCGACAAATCCGGCTGCCGGATTCATACGGGTTTTTGGCGTAGAAACGATTGATATTGTATTTTTTTAACGTGTTTTATTTTTATGCAATATCGTATCAATCCATTGGCGTCCTCTTATGGCTCGCGCAAATAATCGTATGTCGTATTGCAAAATTGCGCCAAAGCACATTAGGGGGGACACGACGCGCGACGGGTCGCGCCGCAACGCAATAATTAAGTCAGTCAGCTGTTGACATCGAATGTATCCAGCCCAGTGCAATGGACAGTAGTTCCGACGAAGAGCTGTATTTATTAAATCTTCTGTTTGACGAAGAATAGAATAGAATAGAAATACTCTTTATTACACCTGATAAAAAAGAAGCAAATAACTTAACAATTACTAGATATTAATCATTTTAAGATTGTACAATGGGCGGTCATATCGCAATCGGCGATTTCTTACAGACAACCCTTAAAAGAAGATTCAAAACAAAAAAGAAACATAGTATAAGTATGGTGTGTTTGTTGAATTTCCACCCTGAAAATGATTGAATGATTGAAGATGAAAAAAATATTTTCAATATTTTTTTAATACTTTCCCCACACTAGGGTTTCTTCTGTATCATCAGTACCGTTTATGAACATATATTTCATATGCACACACATCTAAACCTAGAATAATTACTATCAGTAGGCTGTACAAATATTTCTTATTAAGTTGTTGTTGAAAGTTGTAAGTGAACATCGAGTCCTCGTTCATTTATTTATTTTTTCCGAACAACGAGCGCGACATGCTGTTGAACTGGGCGCCTACCAACGCACACTGAGGCGGGCCGCATCGCAACGCAAATATAATTATGCATGACGAGCGATCCGTCCAGTGCGTTGCGCTGCGGCCCGTTGCGGCCCGCCTGTTGTGACCAATGCCAATGGTTCATACAAAATGTACGATAGTGATGTAGGAGGATTTTTGCAACGCAATGCATTGCGGTACGGCGCGAGTCTATAACACAAAATTGTTGTATTGGTATAAATTTTAGGAGCTGAAGTTTCTTCTCGATTGTTTAGAAAATGAATAACATCTTCATGCAAGACCTCTCAATATAAAATAAAACATTGTTCTAAATTATGTGTTATTAAGTTTATAATGAGTGACAGTTCATGTGCATTCTTTAGAATAACATAATCTTAAATTATGAATTAAAACATTGTAGGAAATTATAGCTATGCTTTGTGAGGATTCAAATTCATTCATTGTTTTAATTTATTGATAGACCCAAACCCCCAGATTTCCGATATTTTAAATTCTGTATAAATCGTGTTGGAGCTTCAAAATAGCCTGCTAATAATAGTGGAGAGCTTTGTTCGAAGTAAATAAATGAAACAGAACTACTATTCAACATACGATTCCAATTAATTGACATGCGAATTGTCGCTGCGACGCGCGACACAGTCGCTGTCAGTCGTCGTATAATCGTATTATTGTAGCTTTATATATTATGTATCGTCAGTGGATAGGAAAAAACGCTAAACCGCCAAAATGGTACTTTTGGTAAACGAGTTCTAAGTATTTTTTTTTAAGAAAAACACCATTTATCTTTTTTTTGTAAAATGTTTTTAATGTTGGTTTATCTAAAACCAAAAATAATTTGAAAAAGGTATCTAAAATTCGTAAATGTTTATACGTCTTTGGCTATTTTAGATCGCGAAATAAGGCGAAAATCTATCATCACTATTTTTGGAATGCAAAATGCTGCCAGTCCACGAGAAGGTAGTGCTGTGTTTAGCAGTTAAACAGTATTGTAGTGAGGAATTTAAAATCTTTTCAACACGCAGCTAGCACAGCCAAAAAAGGGAGAGAGAAAAATCGGGGACAAAACCATCTCTTTACGTTTTCTTTCTCGATTTTTCGTCAAGAAGACAAAGGGTTGAGAAAACGTTTATCCACCCGCCGTCCTAGCCCTGCAGGGCATAACAGAAGAAGAGTTAATAAAATATTTGAAGTGCCTATTTGTAACAATTGCTTTGGCCATAGAAGTAGAAAATATCGGTACTTAGTTCCAAGAATATAATGACATACCATTCGACTTAGGTAATAATTGAAGAGGTCGTTAGAAAATAAAACGAAAATGTTTCTTTTTGAACACTTTGGTAAAAAACTTAATTAAAATATTTCATTTTTCAATATAATAACAGTTACGTGAAAAAGTGTTTGTAATAAGTAAAACTAGATTAAAAATATGTTTAATAAATTATGTAAAGGGTGAACTGCTTGTATAAAGTTATCGTAAGCGGGTTCTTCATCTGAGGAGAGCTGTCAACAAACTGTTTTACAGATTGTCACAAAAAAATAACGTTAATAACGCACCAATGTTGTGACGTATCGTAACGTTAACGTAAACAAATTACATTTATGTGCTCAGTTTTATATTTTTATTTTATGTTTTAAATAATTAGTTTATGTAATTAATAGCAAATTCAGAATAAAAAATACAATTTAATTCATGATATTTTTTGAAATTACATGGAATATTTTTACATTTTCATAAAACAAGTGTGTATGTTGTGTGTATTTTACAATCAAAATTTGCTTACGTTAACGTTACCATAGGTACGTCAAAACATTCGTGCTTGACTCTTAGTACATGTTTCTAGCATTTCTATTCTCTAGCGATTGTATATTGTTTACTTGTCTAGAGGTACTGGGCCCTCGAGTTGGCAACCATCCCTCACGTCCCTCACGCGCCGGTGACGGTGCCCATCAAGCTCAAAGCACAAGTAAACTACCTATTTAATATTTAAATAACGTATCAGTATAGTCACAGTCAAATCAAAGCCGTTCGTTGCTGCATACAACGCGAATGCAAATGTCGGGTGGGGAGTACTGTGAACGCGCAGTTGGCTGCATTGTGCCGCCCCCGCAACCTCACTTCACCCCCGCACAGACCCGACACATCCCGCGAGAGTTTGTTTTTCGGGGCAAATAGCTATAGGCTTGATAATGGCCTCGCGGGTTGTGGTATGGCGTAGATGTTGCTCTACTTGCTACTGTGATAAGGAACCCTAAAAGTAAGTTTGGTGTGGAGAATTGTCGCTGAGGCCTTGCTAAAGTTATAATAGAATTTAAAATTTCCAGGTGTTTAAAAAGTATCTTCACGCTTACAATACTTACGCTTATGTTCTTAGTTTTAAATCTACCTAGGTAGGTACCTTCTAGCATAAATCCGGTTCGTTAAATCAAATAGGAACATGCATCTATAAAATTCAATTTAAATTATCACTGCTTACCATAATGATTATAATACTATATCACGTAATTGCACCCTATACTTTGTTAATACTATTTGTCATGCTTACTTTAACAAAACTCGTAGAGCGGTGAAGGTCAGTGTTTATTAACAAACGTCTACGTGCTACGAAACTCGTAGTTCAACGTAGAGCATCTTTCAGAGCGTTGCAACTGTATCGGAGTGGCGGATGGGTTTTGATTTTTGTAGTTTCGTATTATTTGCGTATTTATCCGTCCGCCGCCCGGCGATACATTTATTTGCGCCGTCCACCTCCCCATCCTCTGGCAGCCCCCGTTCGATTGATCGCGATATCATTGCGATAATAGCACCCGTGCGATCGACGCGCGGTTCCGTCACGCGGCCGGAACAAAAATATGGCGGACGACCAATCAACCGTGCACGCACCAAATTATTGCACGGATGGATGCCGTAAAAGACATGCCCCTATAAACTCTAGATCGCCCTTTAACTCCGAGTGAAGTTTCCTTCAATATAAATTTCACTGTTCATTACCATAACGACTATCAACTTGGTTGAAGTACAAAAAGCAGCGAATTAAAATCCACGCATCGAAGAATACTAGAAAACGATGCTAGAAAAAATTTGTTACAGATTAACTAAAGTTATAATTAATACAAACCAATTATTTTTTGCCCTTTCTTTCCCTTTGATCAGCAAAGGCCTCCGCCAAGGTCTTCCATACGTCTTTTTCCTGCGCCCGCGCCACCTCAAACCAACCCCTCTGATACGCATCCAGGTCATCTCACTACCTTTTTCTGGGCCGGCCTCAGCAGCGTCGTCCATTTGAGCACCCATTGTGTAGAAACATTTGCCCACTGGTCAAGTTGCACACGGGTGACGATGACGTCACTCGCCCAGTTCCATTTGAGTCTTTACAATATTAATTAAATATACAAGTGCATTGCGGTTATACCACAATATTAATTTAAATTATAAATAGAGGTTATGTTAATTAATTTTTCAGACATTATTGTCACTGAAATGTATAACGTAGGCCTCTGGTTACAATTTCATAAAATAATACATTCCGCATTCAAACACGCACCATAGTAACTGCGATGAAGCATGTCAAAACATACCTAATTTTATGAAGTGCGAAATACTTAGGACATTTCATAGTAAAACAACTTCTCAGTAAAACGGAGGCAGACGAGATAATAATATGCAAATGGCAAATGGTTCAACAAAAACCAACACTGACAGACGTATTCAAATGAGACCGAGAAGAATAAGTTTTAAATGGCGATACGGTTAAAGTTTTAACCAAATAATATTAACAAAAAAATAAAGAATATTTGTCATGTGAGTAGCGCATACGCATGGGCTGGTTATCAATTTAAAAGTCGGCATTATCCGCATAATGCTGCTAGGGGCTGATATAAAACATTTCAATTTGGTGATCCGGTTACCCGGCCCCCGTTTCAAATCTGCATTGTGGGACCCCATACACTAGTAGTTTTGGGTACTGTCGCGCGCAAAGGTTTCGCGATTACGGAATATTTTTGTTTATTCAACTTCGTTAAAAATTAACGCGGAAAGTAGATAATATTTAAAAAAATTGCTATCTTATTTAATTTTCCATTTGGTATTTTAAAAACGCATTTTAGTTATTTTTAAGTGTACTTTTGTATGTATTGTTATAATCAATTTTCCTTTGTAAATGGAGTAATAATTGAATATTTGCATGTATTGTGACTTTTTCGGTGTCAGTGTTTATTTAAGTATGATTTTTTTTTCCTGTAAAGGTAAAGTAAAAACTTTTGCCTGTTAATTAACAATTTTTTCGGAAGATAAGACAAACCACATTTTATAAGTTGGAAAAACCGTATTAATAAATTACTGTCAACATAGGTGAAGAGGTGAGAAATTAATATCCTCTTAAGTAGCTGTCAAAATATAAACGTCATCTTATCCATAGATGTGACAACTTATATACATTATCGAATCATAATTTCAAGAGCTGTTAAAAGTACACTTAAGGTCTAGAAACCATAAAACTAAATCACTACCTAAAGTAACACTTTGTAAAACGCATAACGACAGTAAATTTTCATGACCAGTAAAATAATGTAAAGAAGATCTATGCCAAACCGCTTTACCACGCGAATATCCCCACAGTGGGTACCCCAAAACGCAATGCATGCTTGGTTAGGCCCGCGCCTCCCGCGGCCGGGGTTACAAGAAAGGGGTAGTTAGCCGCTATTGTCTCCAGCCCCAATACGGCTGCATTCCGCTTTACCGCGACAGAACTGGATAAGTGACATTTTTTGTGTCAAAATATGTATATAATTAGGTTCATAAGTAGTTTAGTGGCCATGGTATTCAATATTTTCTTGAATAAAAGCAACTTGAAATTGGATATTCTGTGATACTCCTTATAGTTTTATTAAACCGGGTGTTGCGGTGCAACACTAGAATGGATTAGGCCAGTAGTGGAGTTAATTATTTATAATGTATTAGGTAAAAAACAGTGAGAAAGCATTACTCTATTATAATCAACCACAATAGATTATCATTTTCAATTTCAATTAAAGGTTATTTTGCTTGAAATAACAGTAGTAGCTTACACAAATGGAGATTTATTAGTAAGTAGATATTTGATTCATTTAGAAATAGATCTTACTTTTATATCTGCAATAACATTATGTATTTACGATTATATACGATTATATTGATTTTCGTAGTATATATAGTTTTCATCATTACAAAAATAGTCATTATTATAAAAATACACGTAAATATTGTCTGATGTAGGTAGAACCTGTATTACAGATGACCAGGTTAATCCTGCATAATTAAAATCAGTTTATCGATTCTGTACGTCTAACCAAGAAAACAAAAACTAAAAGAAAAATGATCAACAAGAAGACTCACATAAAAAAAATCTCCGTTCCAATAAAAATACAGAATCTAAACACAAAACTAAAATGAATTAATTGATCATTAATTCTAACGGTGATTATTATTACACGCCTATACCAAGTTCTAATATTCAGCAGTAGGGGAGTGTGCACGGTACGCGGTGCCCCGTCGTCCCCACAAAGACGACACGGGAAACACTTAGCCCTGTTGACACTACACTTTACACTGATTCTACTTCAGGCCCCGGCAGACACTTTGATTCTGCGATTGTCAATGCGCTTTATTTGAACGAGTCAGTGAAGTTGCATTTTGTAATTAGAATCGGCGTTAATGAACTCTCTTAGCATATTTTGTCGTTTGAATTTACGATTTAAATTAAGGGAACGCGTATTTAAAAAGAAGATAAGATTTTATGAGTTCAAAAGACTAACCATGGAATTTTTTTTCAACGGGAATTATTTTCCAAACATTGTACCCATCCAGCTATGTTTAAGTGCGTAACTACGGTTTAAAAGAAAGCCTTTCAATTCATAATAATAATATAATATATGACATGGATGATAACTAGATGGTGTATGTCATATGTGAGATAAGCCATTTAATTTTACAAGCTTTTATTTGATAAATAATACCTAATTCACAGTACATAATGTTTTTTTCTTAGTAACCACTAAATATCGCACAGGAAAACCAACAGAGACACGGTTTCCTTTTAGATTTTAGAAATGGAGTGTTTCCTCCTTTAGCGGTATGTTTATAGCGATGACAAGAAAAATATAAAATCATGAACGATTATAGTTTTACATGCAGAAACTATTATCGCAAATAAATCCTACCCAGTCATCACCCAACCCATACATATTGGAATAACAAAAAAAACATCCGTTGATAAATTATACCCATTATCGTTAATCTGCAAACAAATTACAAAAACGTAACAATAAAACTTTAAAGTTCACGACAAACAGTAGCGCGAGTGTAATGAATGGCCACAGTATTATAACCGGACTGCAAATCTAGTTTGGAAGGGGAGTGCGGGAAGTACGGTGAGCCTCCATGGCCAGACGTTCACCACACTCCGGCGTGTACTATTCCCACTTTACACATTACTAAAGCATCGCAAGATCCCAAAAAAATACAAGCCAAAATAAACCCTATACATCGTGAACAAAGTTGAAAATACAGTACCAAAGTTTTGGTCGTTAAACTAGATTCGGACTAGGGGTTCTGGCAGATCGCTATAACGTGTTCTTTGTCGCTTTTGCCACGTCTCTCTCACACAATGGCATACTTATTAGGGATTTAGTCCAGATATTAGTTGGGGATGTCGGCATTGTTTGGATTTTAATAGAATTCGGCTTCACCCCGGGCGGTTGGGTATACTTACGCGTTGTTGTTTGAGTCGTAGTCTGCATGCGGTACCTTGACGCATGTGTTCGGAATTGATTTAGAAAAGTTACTGCTTTGTTATTGGTCTTGATATGTTCAAATTTATTAATTTCTTGAAATACAGTTCTTTAGCTTGATTGATTGGAAACCAATCTTAGGTACGGAGGAGAGGCCGTTGTGTTTTGAATTTAGAGCAATAGTTTCTCCAGATTCGGTATTTTGTTATTCTTAAATTCATATATTTAGCCTAATCGAGGGGTTCACCTATTTCTTAAAGTTTTAAAATTTCTTTTGAA
This sequence comes from Allophyes oxyacanthae, assembly GCA_932294325.1. Taxonomy (NCBI): domain Eukaryota; kingdom Metazoa; phylum Arthropoda; class Insecta; order Lepidoptera; family Noctuidae; genus Allophyes; species Allophyes oxyacanthae. Next base: position 5,300,637 of record OW028625.1, read on the forward strand.
ATGTCTGTGTTGCATGATAGTACTTTTCTTTGTCAAAAATAACGCTTGAATTTTTTCTTAATTTATAGGGGTTAGAACATGTTTATTAATAGCTACAGCGAAATGTGTACAAATATTCTTCTATGCTGAATTTATTTCTCGGAAAGGAATACATCAGCAGTCTCTAACGTTTCCTTCCAGTCACTGTTTACTAACTGCGGATATTTATAGTTGGATGCACACCGCAGAAAGGAAACTGAATGATGCTTTCGGCTGTATGCCCCCCGTGTGTAGTGCTGGATCGATAGATGCCCCTCATCGCGCCCCTTATTGAAAATTATAACAATGGAACACCGCGCTCTCTCCGCGCCCTCTTAACACTCACTGATTTCGGCAACGCACTGTGGATGTTCCCCAAACATAAAATATTAATATGAACTTTGATAAACTCATATCATCTACGAAATATACTGAACCCCACGATAAAGTTAAGAGACTCAGACAGAAAAGTGCTGCTGTCGAGAAAAGAACAATGAAAATAATACTGAAGCCAAGGTGTGAAGATATGATCTTTACGACAACCGCGCCATTTTTGTTCAGGTCTTTCGGTTTATCCTGGAAGAAATTGTGTGTGATAACGGGGAAGATAAGTACATAAAGGATACTAAAAAAAATTCAAAAGAACAAAACAGTAGGCACAGCAGATTATACATATGTATACTACATCACCTTTTAAAATAAGTTACGTATTAGTAAGAATCACTTTAAATAAACAAAAGCAATTAGGTATCGCGTAAGTAATCATAAACACGACGAAACACAACGGAACAAGACGAAGTAGTAAAGAGGCTAAACAGACGACAAAAAATCTACAAATCAAAAATAAATGCAAAAATATTCGTCAACCATATCCACACACAGCTGTATCAAATGTGGACGTGTTAATATATCGGTCGAATCAAGCTCGGAGGGCGGAGGTCGGGATGCAGGGATTATAATGAGGCGCAGCCCCACTAAGTATTTTCGACATGCGTCGCCGTCACCCGACAAACATTCGGAGGCTGGGGGTTAACGAGTGCATCGCGTCGAAAATTACACGCGCTACCGGCGAGTTTTAATGTCCACGTCATAGGTCATTCGGGGAACGTAAAAAGTCTGGAGACGACTGTACTTTTATAGCCGCTGTAGAGAAATAATTAGGGATGTAGTACATGCGAACGTGTACCTATGCGAACTCAAAAATGTTTGCTTGTTGATGTTCTGCTTTAAATATTAGCTAGATTATAAAAGCTTTACAGACTCGATTTATTATGATTTTTACAAAGACTATAAAATGATGACAAATGGTGTTTTAAGTTTTGAGTTTATAACTTGATCTCCTTAAGGAAAAAGAACAATTCTAAGCAAATAAAAAATATGTTATAAGAAAATCTAAAAAGAAACCAGGCTGTCGACGATGGATGTGTAGTTGAAGCAGAAATAAATGAACTAAATATTTTCGACCGATATACGATACGATTTCTATTATCGTATGAATATGGATTGTATGAACATTGTAGAAATATTGAAATAGGTGTATTTGATTTTATAAAATTCTATGGTCTATTCCATAATTAAAATCATAGAAGGATCCTTTTGAACTCTTATCTATATTATATATTATGACATCATTTGTGTGTATTGTTCTGCAATATGCGCTATAAAAACACAACGAACCCATATGGAATAGTTAAAAAAGAGAATTTTTACATTTCCACAGAACAGTAACTGAAAGTTGACCAATAACACGATCCAGCATCCGAGGCACGCGCATCGTTTTTTAGGACAAACATCGTCCTAGTTTCACTCCATTCGAAGAATTGACACATCCAGAGAACACTGCTGGCAAAATACTGGAACTAATAGGTGTTATGGTGTCGCGTGGATGCCATAAACGGGCCACAATGCGGCTGGCTTGAAATGTCATTAGCCAAAGAATTCTGCCATTGTATCATGGGTACCGGGAACTTTATCTTTGTCTAGTTTCTATATTGTCACATTGTTTTTATTTTCTTCTTTGTATAATTGTTAGGAAGTTGAATGTTGTTAAGTGTATTGTGTTCTTTGTGCTTCAATTTCACGGAGCTTCGTGTTGTCTTTGGTCGCAGTTGCATAGAATCGCGACGTTTATTAGTGACGACGGGACCTGTCGTGGGTGATTGAGGTGTTTGTTTATTAGTCATCATATTGTTGGATGCATTATATCCTACAGTGCGGTTCGTGTTCGTTAAGTATTCAGGGAGACGTATCTAATAGACGTATATATATATATAGATGGATGGATAGGATGGTACGTAAATGTGGTGAAATATTACTAGCCTTATTGAGAGTGACGAAGTTTGATTATTTTATGACACAATATTTATATTAGTAATAGGTAAAAGAGTAAGATAAAATAATAATAATCATAATTAACCAAATATTTTGAATGGATATAAACATAATGAAACTGTAAATTATGATGCCTAATTTTTATAAGTTCTGTACCTTTACCGAAACTGAAACGAAACCCAATCAGCTTTTAGATTTTTACAAATAAATGAAACATGATAAAGCAATAAGAAATATAAAGAAAAACAGAATGTATCTTCAAAAGCATACGAGCATATTTTGACATTGTGCTTAATGAAGTAGAAACAAAAGCTATAAAAAATGGGTCGTGTTTTTACTCTTGCCTGAACTTGGGACTCTGTTGCCAATTTAAACAAAGCAAACAATATAGGGTAACACCAGTGGCCGTCCAAAGACAATATTATTTATGACAACAGAAGCTGTTTGACAATAAAATTATGAGGCAAAAAATGTGACGAAACGCAAAATTGTGATGTTAGGCGTTTGTCTGAGAATTAGGTAATTCACCATTTTTTCGTTTGTAAGCATGATGAAAGTAAAAAAGGGTACGTGAATAAAAAATCTTTATAGTTTTGTTATTGTTGAAGCTCATAGTGAAATCACAATGAATATAGATTTAATTGATGCCACTCTAGTTCACATCAATCGACAATCGACATTAATTAGTCTACTAGCAAATTCCAATTTTTATTCACCGCTAACTTTTACTAACAAATGAATCAGGAATCAGGATAGATAAAAGTTTCTTCAAATCTCTCCTTTTTTTCAATACATTTTTATAATCGAACCTCAACCAAAGTTACCGCTATAACAACGGACTTCATCTTCATAAATCAGAGTAACGGACCTTTCACTGATTACCCAAAACAATTTGTTTACACTGCTCTCACCATAACTGTAGTTAACGGGAAACATTGTATCTTGACGTCACTAGATCACATTCCGTTACTCATAAAAGCAGAATAAGCGGGAATAACGGTGTGCTGAACCATTTTCAAGCAACCCTTTGAATACGTAATTACACAAGGCACCGTAATATCAAGACTGTTATACAAAAACTAATGTTAACTGGCCTTGAGGAAGAAAGTACAAAGGACTTTCTCCGTGAAAGGGTTTTGTCACTTCCTAGTTGAGCGTGACCAATAGCAACGGTATTGTTTGGTTCTGTTAGTTCAATTTGTACCACAGTTACTTTATTTGGGATTTTATTGAAAGTGATCGAACGTTCTTTCTTTTTGTCTAGCTTTTTTTTTGGAAATTGATTACCTATTTTAAAACGAAAGTTACCTATACACATAGGTTCTTTTTTGATAAGTAATAATTACATCATAAATGTGATGATGATATTGAATGAGAGCTATTCGAAATTATTAAACAAAATAATCAACCACGACTATTTTAATGTGATTCATGATTGTTACAGTTAATTACAATTTGAACATCTTTTGAAACCGTGGTTTCTATCCAGTCTTGTATCTTTCTCTTCTTTGCAGTAACTTTTCCATTAACAAGACACTCTTTTATTTACACTAAAAATACGAGTATCACCACTAAAATTATTCAACACAGCTAAGTTAATCACAGCATTATGTACATTTGACATTGTTTGACGTTGAGATTAGAGAGGATTACTGTCTCGTCGTGTCACGTTTACTTGATGACATTACAATGGTAGGTGGCGATCTAGTTCTACAAGTAGATAATGTTATTGATTGGTATTTGAATTTAGGTTCTGAGTGTGTCGCGAATATCGATTGCAGAAAAAGTTTTCAGTGAGGTACGGGTATTCCTACTAGTTAGGTTGAAGAGCAGAGGTTACAGTAACTCCGTGTGAAATAGTATCATTTTAGTCTTGAAAACAACCTCAATGAGCTATTCAACCAAAATAGTTCCTTAGATAGTAAATTGCCATGATATCTTTTGTTTTATAACATGATTATCAATAGCTTATTACATTCCATCTAAGGAGCCTCATCCAAGAACAATAATATCTCGTTCTTCATTCTCCATATCGTCTCCTATACAAAAATGTAAAATAATGTCAATATTTTCAAGATTTCACCCAAATCTCATAAATCTTCTGCAACCTTTTAATAAAAATCATTAACTGAAAATTTCAGATCCTGCGAACAAGGGGGAGTCATGTCCCAGATCCTCACAACAGATTGACTTGCGCTAAACGCGTAAGCTGTTGAGTAAGACAAAGTCTCTCTTAATCCGTTACGTCTATCCACCATCTCAGCTATTTGGGGACGGATTTGGATAGATTAAAGCCCCATTCACCGTGCGACTGGATTCTTTTTGAGCCGTAATCTTGTTGTGATCTGGCTAAGAATGAATGTGTCATGCAATGTAACGACTTGTTAATGCTCTTGTTTTACATAAGTTTAAATCTTTAACCGTTTTATGTTATTCATTAGATTTTTCATATCAACATCTGTGGTTGTGTGCTTTTTATTAATCATAATGTAAAATTATTATAGATTCATTAAATTCACATCAAATACTTCTTATACCTACATATATATTAGTATTTTGGTCTGAATTTACTGTTTAATTGTTGCGATCGACATCGCAATTTATATATTTATGTATATTGTATAGGCTTTATCCTAGTAAAGTCAAGATAATATTAGTCGAGAATATGATTAAAATAAATCCAGTAGTTTTTAGTTCTCATGGTGTATAACTATACTATTATTGTCACTTACGAGCTAAGAGACTTTCGTGATTAGTTACTGAAATGAGCTGTTACAAGCATTGAAATATCGGGAGCAAATTTCAACATCTTACCAACGTGTGCGATCCCTACTACCTATAAACCCTATTTTTAAATACTATAAACATATATATTATTAACATATATATTATTAACATATATATCATTTTGCCTATAAACCCTATTTTTAAATACTATCTTTAAAGTAAGAGTGAATAGGCACCTTCTGGGTATGCTCGTTCTATCGTAGACCTCATCCATCGTTTTCCATCAGGCGAGATCGAATTCAAGAGCTGATCCATTCATAAATAAAAAAACTAATCACGGAAGATATCCCGTAAGTGACAATAAATAGTATAATTTCAATAGTTCCAAGTTTGCCAAATATTCTACCGAATTTCATCTGTAAAAACAAAATAAGGCTTTTCATGAAATAATATTTGGTAGGTGTGTACCCTGTAATATTGAATAAGTAGGTATATTTATATTCTGAATGTCCGTAACAGTTGAAAATTGTAAACTTCACCCAATTATGTTAATTAACAGTAATGATGAATTTAATTTAAATTTATCTGGAATCCATACAATGAAAAGCTATCCTTGCTTCATATTTATATACCTATTAGCTTCCGCCAGCGGCTTCGCCCGCGTGATATCTTTATAAATTATAGCCTATGTTACTCACTGATAATATAACATACTGCTGGTGAACGATTTTTTAAAATCGGCCTGTTACTTTTTGAGCTTATCCATTACAAGCAAACACAAAAAATCGAATATTTTCTCTTTATAATATTATTTTAAACAACGTGTATGTATCAGAAATTCGTGGTCATATTATTACTATCTGTATGGGATCAAAATCGTAATCGCGAAAAAAAAATCAGCTATCCCATACAAAACTTCAATAGTTACCTACTCGACCACTCGACCCAAACATAGGGACGGCTGATAATTCTTTCGCGATTACGATATTGGTTCCATATAGAAAGTTGTTCAGTTTAATGGTCTGATCCACACCCGTAAATATTACACCGGATTTCTGATACAGTTGTACTATTATATCTACACGTAACCCACAAGTAAAACCATTTTCACGAACATTTTACTATACGGGCACTCGTTAGTCACGTTAAGCTCAACACGGTTAACCGTTTCAAAAAACTGTCGTTGATTCGGTATTGATCTGCAGCCGCTGGCAGTGTGAGTGTTAATTCATATACGCCTCGTTAATTTTCCTTAACACCCTCTGTATGGAGCCGCGTACTAATGAATTTCAATTTGTTGGCCGCGGACGGCTAAAAATCGTTGCAGCGAAGTATTAGGCGGAAATTTTTGAAATTTTTGACCAAGCTTCGTCCTGTTTTGGTGCTCTAGGTGTTTATTTGACCGATTCGTACAGCTAGCTCCGTTCGTTACGCTTTGCGCTGAGTTGCATGTTTTGCTATTTATTTTGGGGTAATATGCGGGATATTTGGTTAGTTCTGAAATATGAGCGATCCATAATTACTGGTCACCTTGATTAATACAAGATAGTTATAAACAAAAACAGGTGATCTATACAAATAATTCAATATTATTCGACTAAATGAATGGAACAGCTAATTTTCTTTTCGCGATTTAAGGTTTGGTTCCACAGTAAAAGTTGTTTATAATGATAAGTAAAATAACCCGTCAAAGGGATCGGGGCTAGAAACGTAGGACCTTATATATAGGTAAGGAGGTACACAACAGAAAATACTGAATCCTCCTATTACACACTGCCATATCGAATGAAAGTAATCACCAAAATTCCCCTGTCTTCATATTTATTCATCTGAAACTTGTTTCCACACTACTTATGAGTTTCCCGACAGTTACTTGAGTGAACACGCAAATAAAACTGAATTCTATTGCCACAAACGCGTCGAACCGCGAACTGTCTCATTCATATTCGCGAACACACCTGTTACCAAATTGAATGATGGAAGGAACTTGAAAGGAAAGTTATCATAATGCGAGTGGTAACAAGTAGCAATGTAGGGACGCCGCTTGTTTTTAAATTTATGGAAGTCCAAAATAAAATCTAAAGAATTGATGCAATAAAATAAATACATAAGTAATACTTTTATTAGCTAACTCAAATTCAAATTATTTAATATGGCATTTTTACAGGTGTTAGACGTATGATTAGTTTCGGCATATTCTGTCCCTTAGGGCGTGCAAATTGGATTAATACCCGACACAAAAAAAATTGAAATAAAATTAAAACATTGGATATTATACATAGTACTTAATTGTTCTTGTACCTATATATCGCATTATGATGGTTAAAGATGTAATATAATTATAACTCTAATGATATAATCATATGATAGATGTACGAAACCATGTCATTACTATCTTACTAGGGATATAACTATAACACAGTCTCAATCCTACTTATCTTTAGCTTTCAACTAAAGATTGGACTTGGTAGTTGCTTATAACCTTCACAGTACCTACTTAAATTATTCGCATGTTGAAATGATGTATTTGATAAATGGACCAGAAGAAAGCTAGATGATACTACAATGGGCCTTTATTGTAAATTCTAAGAATTTACCTCAGAATATACCATGACATTTAAATTCGCCAGCCGTTAATCGTTTACAAAAATAGTAACATCACCTAAAAACAATGTTACAGTTTTAGTTAACAAAGTTAATGACACTGCTACACAATAATCATTTCTAACTGCATTTCTTTACTGCGAACACAATTGTCTCAGTACCGTTTAAAGTTTTTTTGCTACAATTTCTTCTATTTGCCCCATTTAAGTTGCACAAAATTTACATATTTCATAACTGTTACTGGTGAAAGATCCTTGTAAAAAAATTTGGGATCTACTTTTTACCGATTTGGGGCAATCGCTTTGGGTCCGCCCGACTTTTACCTAAGTAAATAAAGACATTTTTATATGGCACACTAAAATTTTGCATTTAAATTTAAAGGTTTACCGTTACCTAGTCGAGCGCAAACAGGTTGGGTTTTATTTAAAGTTGTTTTTAAAAGTAAATTAAGGTTTATAGCGAGCCCAATTACCGCAGTGCATTGGGTTGGCTGAACATTATATATACCTATTTTAAATCGGTAGGAATACTGTTTTTTCAATAGGTTTAAAGTGGAATTAAAATACTGATATTATTTTGTATTGAATTATTAATATGTAATATTACCCTGAAATAGGTGTAACACTCATTCAACCTATTGGTCTCATGCAGAAATATATTCAACACAAAATCATTGTGTCATGGACCATTTAACTCAGTAAGAATACATTTTCTTCTACGTACAGTCAAGATACGTTGCGGTGATAAATTTCGCAAACAAAATGCTTTGAACGACTGTGGCGCGCTTAGACTTAGAACGTGTCGTTTGGAAGCTGGGCGCAAATGATTTTTGTTTTTTTTTCATTGTATGTAAGCATGCCAATCGGAATGAACGCACACTCTACAAATAATACCTATATGTTAGGTAAAATACAGTGCGAAACAATTGATGGTAAATAATTGATAAATGCGGGCCAAGGGCGGGAAAATTAAGAATGACTTAATTTTTTCAGTTTTTGTGGAAATTCGTGTAAAATAAGCAAGTTATCAAATATAAAATTTGAAGAAGATTAAACGATTTTCAAATGCCATAACAGTTATTCAGTACTTTCCACCTCTTCAAACCCAAACACAAGAACATTCAAACTTACTATAACGTTAACCCTCAAACGCTACGAACTTCCCGTAATCGTCCCGGCCCTCTTTCCGCACTCGTAAATCATAACAAACATCTTGCTAACCCTTCGGTCGCCTTGCTAACCCGTCGGCCAGCTCGCCGGCACCCAAGTGCTGTTAATTGGCAACCGGTTGGGGAAATTGGTCCGCTGTACTTGCTTCCGTGAGTTAATGACTAGCCGCCCAGTGGATGGACGCCGAAACCCATTTAGGCGTGTGCAATTTGCGTATGTGCAACGGGGGTTAGCTGGGTGGATTTGGCGACGGTGCGGTGGTAGTTATAGGGTTATGAGACGGGTCTAAGATTGTTTGGAGTTATTCGAGGCTTGAATTGCGTGATTAAGATGTGATTACAGTAGTTATTTGGTCACAACATTTACTAGAGAGTTCGTTGTGCCATTAGACATTGATTTTATTTTTTATTTATTTATTTAGTCTCCTACAAAAGACACACATTCACAAATTATAGTGCATTACGTATCGTATACATGTACTTTTTACCCGACTACGGAGAGGGTTATATGTTTGACCGGTATGTATGTATGTTCATCATATAGATAATAAATAATATCTTATTCATCTGTTCCCTCATAACTTTTAAACTACTTATCATAATTCGACAAATGACTGTGACATGTAATTTTTGAACGGCCGAACAGATTTTAATTAAACATAGTTAAGATGATACCCGATTAAACTAGCTTTCAATTGAAAAAACTGCATTGAAATCATTGGTTAGTAAGTACGAATATAATAAAATTATGCTGTTCTATTAGTTCCTATAGCTACGCCAGACCGCCTACGAACCCTCTACGGTCTACGTACCGTCTACGGCCTACGCCTACACCTACGCTTTCGTTTAAATTTAGATTGAAATAATTTTCTAACAGTGTTATTAAAGTTATAACTAAAATATTCTAGTATAGCAGTACCAACTATCTATAATTTATTTTCTAAACATTGCCTTAACAAGGATTTCTTCTGTATCGTTGGTACAGTTTACAAACATACATGTCACCTGAATACCTAGACCCGGAACAACTATCTGTGGGCTATACAAATATTTGTCCCATGCGGGGATCGAACCCGTGGCACGTAGCGCAGCAGATTGCTTAGCTACATCAACCGTGCGTATGTATAATAATTGATTAAATTATGTTTCATTTCATTTTGGTTTTATAATAATTATTTTTATTGTAGAGATGTTACTGGGCGGCTTGTTCGGCTGCTTCTTCTTTCTTTAAAATCATTAGGAAGCAGCAATGGGTCAATTGTTAAAAGAGCACAAAAAGGGATTGATCTCATTTGGATAAACATTTTTTGTCTTTCCTTCTATTTCGTTTAAAGCTATACAACGAAATAATTATGTAAAAAAAAATGTTTGAAATATTACAGTATTATGTAACAGATGACATAATCATATCGTATTGTGTCGTATCATGTTTAATGTTACGGATCAGTAGTCCATCACTATGGAACACTTTTAATTATCCATTGATATTTTTTGTATCAAGATTCTTGAATCTTGATGATTCTTCAGGTTTTACCTCTTGAGGTAAATAAAACCTGAAAGAATCATCACGTTGCTGTAAACATCAGTAATTATCAGTTTACGATGAACTTGGGAAGTCTATTCAATTATTTCGATTATTCTACCTAAGTACATTATAAAAACATCTCAAAAATATTTCTCACTTTCTTTATCGCTTCTCGAATCCAAAAACAAAACATTTTACACATTTCTATGGTACCTAAGAAAGTGCCTGCCTAATAAAATTTATTGTTCTAGAGAAAATTATTGTAGCACCACAAAGGTATATCTATCTAAGAAACCAGTAGCTTGCAAGGCGAGGTGAATATTTTTATAACTCGGTTTAGTTACGGGCATTATACAAACAAATATTTTTGGGTCATTTTATGATTTTTTATTGCAGCCTTTAATGTTGCCGGCCTCTGTTTGTTGCCGACTTTCTTTAAGCAGTCGCTGCCCGCCCTCTTAGCTGCGTAGCGATGTATATTGTTTTACTGGAAATCATAAACTTACAGATGTGGTGTTTTTGCCTTTGCTACTTTTCGGTTCGCCTATCTTGGTTCAGTTTAAATGTTGATTAAATCTGAACAATAATTACATTTCATTAGTATAAGCTCATTTTAAAACGTAGAATATCTGTAGATACTATAAAGAACCAATATCTATATATTAACACGTGAATAGAAAACTTTGTACCCTTTTTTAAGCATATTGCGTGCATGGAGGATTGTAAGATTTGGATAATTAAAGTTTGTATGGAGAAAGTTAAATTTATATATAATATGTGGTTGAATTTCAACCACCAGGCGACCTCTAGTAATATTAATTTGCTAAAACAAAACATCACGGGTTAAATATATTTATCTTTAAATACTAATCGGTACTCGATCTCCTCTATCTCATAATGATTCTAGAAATAAGACAGCTATTTGCCACTCAAAAGACATATCTTAGGCTTGTCTTAGGAAGTGTTTGTTACTTTTCACGACTAAACAGCTGAACCAAGGAAATACTGTGCATCATGAGACAAGAACTTTTTTTTAAATCTCAGCCTCCGATCTCTTCTTGTTCGGTGTTGCGAGTACAATTATAAATTTTAATTTATTTAGATCCCAGTAGTAGGAAGATTTTACAATTTTTTTAGGTTATATAGGAGGTTTTACATTTCCAGAATAGAACTACGGTGGGCTGGGGGTTAAAGTGCAAGAATTTGGGTGAGATAATGAATGATATTTGAAGTTCGAACTCAATTTTTTTAAATTACATTATAACGGACGCGCTTTGAGTACCTATGAGCTATTTTTGTTTCGAGCCTAAAATATTATGAAATGGACTCATCTGTGCAGTACAGAATGTACAGATTCACATATAGAAATAATCCCCTCCAACCTTTTTAGAGCACCTTCCGAGAAATCCTTACCTACATGTGAAATGTTTTCATCAATTTATTTATCCGATTCATTAGCTGATCGAAGTGTTTCGCGGAGATTTATTTTTTCCCCGTTTCGGACGGAAGGAGGAATAAATATTAATAATAAAGGAGGGTTTGCCTTCAAAATTACTCTGAGGAGGCGCAGCGTGTTGACGACTCCTAATTTGACGTAATTTGCATAGATTATGCCGGTTCGTTGAGTGCCAATCTTTTTAAGTGGCTTCTTCTACTCATTTTGTGTTCCTGCCGCGGCCCAATAAGGAATTTATTATATCCAAGTGCTTTCTTTGCGAATATTTTATGTTCCTCAAGGTTTGCCGTCCCCTACTTGTTTTTATAGAATAACAACACATTAGTTTTTATACATTTCATTCTTTTTATGTATTTCCTGAATAGATTAACTGTCATTATTATATTATCTGTGGCCTGTGGGGCATGTTGTACCGTGTTGTTGTTTATGGAACTCTTTAATCGCTATAATGAACAGTCCTAAAACGGACCTTGAACCCTTTACTATTAGCTAGCCCACCTGTGGCCGAGAATAATACTTATTTTCCTAGTGTGTCGGGATCTATGACATGAGAACCCTGAGGGGTGCTGTAGTGAAAGATTAGTGATCAATGGTGGTATCGAAGCTTACCGCTCAGGGTAAACAAGTTACTTTTTTTTAGTTTAGAGTAGAATAGATTAGAAATACTTAACACACACACAGTTTTACTTTTAACACTAAAGTACCATCGTCATCGTGTCCTCGCGTCCACAACGAAAGGTTCGGTTGCCGCGCGCCGCTGCCTTCCAAACGCAAATATCGCCTAATCCAACCCTGGCCCCACTTTGTAAGCCAACATTATCTCGTGTTATTTTTCGATATTACCCCGTTACAGCGGCCGGGGGACGTAAATCAAATTTATAGCCTTTTTATACAGGCATTAAAATTTTATCAGTCAGATTTCTTTCTGTATTGTCCAGCCCTGTCGCCCCTTTTGACTTTCGAGTGGTGACGAGGGATTTGTCTGTTATAATTTTTGATTTTTGCGATGTTCATTATTGATATTCTTTGATTTGTCATATTATTACTAGAATGATTTGGTTTGCATCACGTGAAAAGTTGAGTTGTACTTGACAAATATTGTCAGTATTCAAATATATAATTAGATAAAGTTGCATGATGACGACGGAAAATTATGGAAAACTTCATGTAAGTGTAGGAGACAGCGATACCCGTAATAAATGTGACACAGCTTTTTTGCTTTTTTGCATTTAGATTTATCTGACTCTTAGAATTTAGAGTGTTATTTCTATCTTATTTTATTTAGTAAACCAATTTCAGATGTATTTTTAAGGAAAAAGTTATTTATAAATATGAAATAAATAATAGTTAATCACTTAATACCAAATCAACATGTGGTAAACGATTTGTTGTATTTTATAAATTAATATTTTATTAATGAGTTGTGTGAAAATTGTTTATTAATTAAGACAAGTAAGGAAAAACTGAGTAAGATGTAAGAATTTTTCGCACCTATTAGATAAAATATTCAACAAAGAATTTTCACATGAAAAAACATAAAATTACATACCTACACACAAGCACTCCCGAAAAACACTCAATAACTTGAATAAAACACAACCTAATGGATGCTAAGTGATAGACCTGTACAATAAATTCATCGAAATTTAGAAGGCCTCCATTTAGATTTTTGCTGGGTCGCGCCCGGGGCGGTCTTCCGTCGAACAGGTTGAAACAATAAAAGCAGGTGCGATGTCGATCTTATCGATATGTGCTGTCGCGCACTAGCCGGCGGCAGCAGCGGGTTAAGCCGCGGTTCCTGCATTGCGACACGGCGGAATTAAAACGTTTTTATTTTCACGTTACGTCGGCTACGTTTCGGTTTTATCCTTTGGGGGTCAGTAGAGACTTAAACTTGGAACGATGTTGTGTCTTTTTACTCAGTAAGATGGCTGATCATAACAGCTATGTTCATGGAAAAAAACGACATTGCGCGTTCCATCCGAATCAAGTTATTTGGTTGCTAAGCAATAACTTGTTTACCCGTTACCTTATTTCAGCGTAGATTAGGATAACTATACAAGCTTCATCTTAACCAACTACTCGGTTGTAAATAGCAAGAAATTGTTTATTTCTAGCTGCTATCTACGTTTTTTTAGTGCTTATGCGTAATTGTGTTCCGGGTGAATGGTAAGATTAGCCAGTGAAATAAGCGGAACACAATGTACTCCAGCATTAGCTTAATGTTAGCGACGAATCCGTGATCATTAGGTTGCAGATGTTCATGGGCGCTGAGTGGTTACATCAGGTGATCCATAAGCTGGTTTACCGCACTTTTACATAAAAGTACTTAAAGTGCCCTACATCGTCTGCTGCCAAATTCTAGGCCTCTCTAAAAGGCTGCACTTGCGACGATAAATCACTTGATGAATCAATCACTTCCAGTTGACGTCACTTAGGAACGTTCTTTTCCACTCACACTTCGGTGTGTAGTGTATTTTAAGTCGTCATCATCATGTTACTCAAGATTTAGGCAAACCAAGAATATAAGACAGAATAAGTGGTATAAAAATTATAAGCATACATCAGTGCAGTTACCATGATACAAAATAAATGGGTGAACACTGAACACTAAGCAAATCGGAGTTTTGTTGTACATCTACCTTACAAAGGATGTCATGCGAACCGAGTCAATAAAAGAAAATTAAAAAGTATTACCGTGCTAAAGGTATGTACTCATCGGGCTCTTCGTTATTTTCCCCTGATATTCCACCCACACAAGCAAAGCTTTTAAACAGACTGCCACACACACAGCCATTACCTCATACTGTAATCACTCGTGCATTGAAAACATACGTTCATTCGCTCAAACAAAATTTCAAATTCAGAATATACTCACTGACGCGGCCGTCTGGCCCGGCCACAAGTTTTTAATACGACCAAATAGGATGGTTGTACACTGTATGAGTAATGGCAGTGCACCAAAAAGATAGTCATAACGAAGTACGAATCAAAGGCATTACATAATGAGGTCTCTATTCACTGACGCAGATATGCGACAAAGTTGGATACGACTGTGGATAATGTATAGATATTATTATTTATTTTTAAAGCTGTGAAGTTTATATGGAAGCTCCACGGTTATCTAAAAACTTCAATCCAACCAAGACCATGTTTTACAGGGTTTTAACTATTGGAGGAATATGGTCTGTATATTATGAAAGTACCTAACAAACAAAAAACTAGATATAATAACTTTAGAGAATAAAAATATAGTAATGGGCACCTCCGAGGTTTCATTACTCATTAAAATAATAAAAGGTTACCGCATTCCATTGAACTATTTTTTAAAGTTAAAGTCAAAATCAAAGTTTTTTCAGCATGTACGTTATTCAATACTATGTATACGCTCTTTAATGAGGAAGTGCGTAGAAATATCTTTATGGATAAATATAGGAAAGGTTTTGGCCATGGTGTATTAGAAAAAAATTACGAAAAGTTACCTTTTTTGAGCATGGTGTTAATAATAATAAGTATTGAAATTATATTCGGTATTAACCTGCCCATTGCAGGCAAATGATATAATTGAATGAATAATAATTAACTCCTAAATGTGACGGTAGATGGACACAATTTAATGTCCCTTGATAATATACGAACTTATAATTGACTTCTTGAAAGAGCTTATGACTGCAAGTACTGTTATAGAATTACATGAAAACAGTATTAAAATCTCTTCTCTTTTGCGCGCATCACTAAAATCTCAGCGAATTTCACTAAACTTCGATACATACAGAGATAAAGAGATAAAAATGTTAGACTTTAATATACTTTCTAACTTTATTACAAAATCGCTAGTTTAGTACTGCAGTCACTTGAACTCTTGATCGGATTAAACGGCAAATATTTCTGCTCAATTTTCAAACTTTCATTAAGGGATTGCTATGCATAAAGATTCTTGATTGTTTTTATATATCGCTGTGTGTTATGGCTCTATGTATTTTAAGAATATTTAAACTAAAACCCAATAAACAAGTCTCAGATCATCCTACTAGAACAACCCTTAAATGCTGAAAAACCGTACGCTTCTTCATAATCAGGTCAAATATTTGTGTATGTGACTTTTTTTGCTATCGAGAATAAAGTAGGGTGGGATAGGTTTTTTTACTTTTGTAATGTTTGTAATAATACACACTAATAATTAGCTCATTTTGCACAATTAAACAACGTGATTTTCATTCATGCCTAAAACCTAGAGCAGTTAGATGCGCACCTATTCTTAATTTTACTACTACGCACGCTCTATATTATGGTTCTTTTTCATGTAGCTATTTAGGTAAACTCAATGGTATCAAACATTTACTCTGGTGTATTAGCTTCTATTCCATGTAGGTACTTGACAGACCATATTATTTTCCAGATGGTAAAAAATCTCATCCAGTGTGTAAAAGTCTAATGTTGAATGTTACAATAAACGGACGTTTGAAATGTTTTACAGACATTATCCCTAAAGCCTAAAGGGACCATTCCACTCTACTTCAGTTATTCCTTCTTTACTGATTTTAGTTCCTTAAAATTGTTAACAAACTTCTTTTTTATTACTGTACGAAAATTTGGTACTTCTGTTATACCTTTAATATTTCAGCAGTGCAATCTTTTACTATCTCGAAAACAAATATCTGATCAGAACTTATTGTAACTATAGGAAAAAAATCAAGCCAAAACTAAATAAAATCAACGTATAAATGTCATATCCACACGCTAGGGCATCCGGGCGCTGTTTGAGGAGCGACGGCGACGTGACCGCGGGGAAGGCTGCAATCAGCTAACCAGATCAGCTGGGCACAAACACAATTGATAGCACCCACACGCACCTACGAGTACTAATGCTCTTACACGACAAGTTACAAATTGTCTTTTTGTCTTTTGCATGATGTTTCCCATGTTAGAATTATGCTTATTGAGAGAGAGAAAATTAAAAACCTTGAAAACTTTAATTACATAAGTATTGAAACAAAAAAAAAAATTCTAACCTTAAAATTCATATTTAAGTAATAAACATGTAAGGGGATTTTTTTTTAGTAATCGCACTTAGTATGTGTAAAAAAATCCTGCTGTTACCAAAGTTTACTCCTGATTTTGGTTACTTTGTTATAAATATCGGTAAATTGACAAACACCCGCTATAGCGATGATCGTAGAATATTTATCTTCGAACGTAGAATATTACTAATAATAAATCTTTAGTGGAAATATGTAGTTGTGCACTTGACTACCCTCATTTATCGTCATACTTTCTCTATCACTAAAAGGTTTGCTAGTAGAAAACTCAAATTGGGCATAAGGTCGCCTATGAACTACATAAGAGTACTTACCATCCCAATTGTATTTATTTTAAATTTGAGATTATGAATAAATATTTCATATATCCATCATAAACAGTAGTTTGATTCAAGAACTTGTAGGGATACGTGTTTTGATTTATCCCGAATGACGTGCGTCATTTTAGTATGTGAGTGTTTATAAGCAGTCATGGTTAACATAACAATAACATGTGCATTGCACATTGCGTCCATACAACCATTTTCAAGTTTATATAGATCGTGATTTTAATTCAATTTACTGTTACTTAGCTGTGTAGTATTTTCAAAGTCTTGGCATATTAATTTGTAGGATTATTGAGGCATTATTTTTCTTGTTACAATCTACCATTGCCAATTCTATTCAAAGAATTTTAATTATGATACCGTCTGGTTTGCATGACAAAACATGACTTAGTGCAGAAACCTGAAATTCCATGGTATCAATAATTTAATTATTGAGCCTTTCAACATCAGCAGGGCTTAATGTCCGCTAGTATTGAAGGCAGAAAATACGATGACCCAATGACTTTTTGCTCTGAAATATTGCAGGGCGGACGTTGCTATTGCGGGAAAAGAATCATTGTACCAAAACAAGACACTCAAAATTTGAATGTGGGATGAAATTGCAACCAATAAAAATACCATGTTAATTTCTCAGAATCTTTCTTTATCGTGTTATCTCTAGATACATATATACATTTATAACTGACAGACATTTATTGTACATTTCATTTGTTAAATAAATACCCTTTTACACTATTTACAATTATACATTATTTTGTTTTTCTTATCTATTAAAGTAATCAGTCGTTTTTCAATTAATATAATTAAAATTTCACTTGTACATTTACAATTCAATTTACATTTATTATTATCGTTACGAAATAATTAAATAGAGAAGCCTGAACACATCTGCAATAAAAGTAACAAATAATCTATCAACAATTACTTCCCTAATCTAAACTCTAGTTATCTAAATAAATCTAACAATAAATATCTGATATAAATCAAAGGATCTTTAATACCTACATATATTATGTACAAGCTCATTGGTTTATCACATTTCAACAAATCCACTATAACGATGGATTTTTAATTAAGAACACTAGCACTATAAAGTCAATATGGCCGCCAAACTGATTTGTGTGTTGGTATCGTGCCGTTTGAAAGTTTGATTGACGTGGGACTAGAGGAGAGTACTCTTGTGGTGCGGGAGGAAGGAGCTTTCAGGTCATTCCGGACTCGCGGCCTATCCGCCACAGTAGAGTCCGCAGCTTGAACCCTCTTCATCTCTTGTAGCTCCACATTCGCTGGCCGAGTTGGGTGGAAAGCTGATTTCACTACTTCAATTGGTTCTTCGTCTGATTCATCAGAAATCGTGGCATCGTGCACCGAATTGGCTTCCGATTTAGAATCAGCTTTCGATTTGTCCGGACTAACATTGGCTATGCTCCTTGGGCTACCACTTTGTCTGCTGCTAGTAGGTGATAGACGAGCGCTTGATGTATCCATCGAAGACACGTTGCTTTGTAAGTGTCTCAACGCTTCGTACGGATTTATGCCGTTCTTTAGCGAAAGCTCCGGTGGTAATGCTTTCATTGCTAGGTCTGCTGGATGTGGAGCGAAAGGCAGAAGCCCGTTGGGTGGTAAGAAGGCGCCGGGAGGCGGAATCAGCCCTCCTGGTGGCAGGTTCGCCATCGCTGGTGCGAATTGGAACAGTTCGGCTCCGGGTAACGTTACTGGAGGCGTTGTAATTGGGCCAGCGCCACCTGTTGACAATATAAATGTATCATTAGTAATTATGTCGATTCAAATAGAATTGTAAGATGTTTACAGGCTGTAGAAATGGTTGTAAGGTCGTTTGATGAAAAATATATTAGAATATATCGAGCTACCGTTGACTGATTTGCTAACATGACGTTATATGAGAGACGAGCCCCCAGGGATGGCCCGCGGCGCACGGGCACTCCGTCTATTCCCCGAACAACGGGGGTGCATAATCGTACTAAGGATAATGTACAATCTGTAGGCGTTTAAAGGCGGCATCACCGAAAGGGATGTTTTTTTAGTGCGATATCGAGAGGGTGAGGGTGCAATATTTATTTATCCACGACGTAGTTCTTTGCAACACGAACACGGCATTCCGTAATTCGGTACGATGCTACTCTTTCTGTGACACAGCGGAGTATGTGTCGTCGCATTATTGATGCAGAGCACGTGTGTAGGTGTTGCAACGGACACGTGTGCACTCCACAAAGCCGAGAGCATCGTGATAATGAACACACCTATCTCCGCACACGGCGGACAAAGAGGGCTCCAAATGTGAAATTTTCATTAGCAGCTGTGTTCAAAAAGTTCTTCCCGTGGAAGCTTTGATTCTCGATAGCGTGTAAGAGAAGCTGGCGCATAAAAAGGACACGATGGAGGCGCAGATTGGGCCACAAAGAGCTCGGAGGTGGTGCTACGTTCGTTTCTCTTTTGCACTTTTTCTGTTTGCAGCAGTGGCAGTGCACAGACCACTTTAAAAGGCAACGAGGGTGGTAGGGGTCGTAACTAGGGGGTAATTTGGCGAGGTGGGGGCCAATATCGGCGTCGCGCCTGATTGAGGTGATTCCCGATCGTTGAATTTGATTCTGTTTTGCTTTGACCGTTATTTTTAATTAGCATTTATTGGGTTAACCGGGTTTGGTCCCTAGTGTGGATGTCGAATGGCATTGTATAGATAGTAACCGAATGACTGGATTGTATTTTAATTTTTGTGATGTGTTGTACTTTTTTGGTGCACAGAGGAAGTTCGTATAATGTCTCTGCAATATACGAACTTATAACTTTTGCTCTTTTTTCCCATCATATCCTGATGAAAAAAGCGCAAATCAACATTTTTAACGTACGTCTCACGTCCGTGAGCTCGCTGCTACGTAGGTTTAATAAAAGTCTGTAGGTGTTTGAGTACATCGCTCCTCGCGTTTCAGAGTCGGAAACAAAAAGTGTCTGGTGGCGCGGTCGCCTACATTGGAATAAAATTGACTCCACACTCTCTCGAACGTGAAGGCAGTGCTTTTTTGTACGTTTAGTAGCACCCCCCACTTTCCCCCGTGGTGCGGACTTCAGCGGGTGGTTTTGCTTCGGTCGGATCGGTGTTGTTTTGCAGAGTTCAAGAGTCGCTTCTTTTATTTGAGCCGCTTTTGCGTTGTTCGGCCTTGAGGGGGCGGTACTGTTGCTCGAAACATGTTTTTGAGTGTTGTTTGCTAAATCGGGAATTTTTAAATTAACGAATACCGTTATTGTTCGCCGATTGGAAGTTTAAGAGGATACGCTTCTGATTTCGTAATAAAATTCATTTAGACGTTGCACACCAATTTTTGCTCTACATTGTACTTAATATTATTCAACCAGCAATAATGTTTAACAAACACTAATATCATCATAGACAATTAACAACAATCGCAGACCTAAAAACAAATAGAATGGTTTAGCCAGACTAAAAGTATACAATACCTTTAACAAGTGAAGCGGTCGGGTCTCGCATTTGCGATGGTCTGAAGTAATCTACCCATGCATAGTTGAGGTACGCCGCATCCAGCCAGCCGGGGTTCAACAGGAACGGGCTGAATGCACCCGGGTGACCGTAGCCATAACCTGTAACAAAGAAAATAAATTATAATGTCTTGTTAAGAAAAATAGGGTTGGAAATTCGTTGAACGCAGTTTTTTGGAATATGTAGAATGAAATATACAGAAAAAATTAAAGTTTGTTTGTTAATTTTATTTTGTGCACGTTTTATTGTTTTTTTTTTTTTAATAAACTTCTGAAATAAGAACTATACCAAACTTTATAGGTCGGTTCAAACACATTAGTCACGTCACAGAGTCCATCAGTCAAAAATATAGTTTGATAGAATTTTTACGACAAAGACTGAAGAATGACCGTCAGAATTAGGTCTATTCTGAATGTGGGATTCGATGAAAGTAAATCCTGGTTAAAAAACATGTTTTATGTGTCTAGTCAGACCAATAACGCTACCGGATTCCGCAGTCGCCGCCAAACGGTATCTAAGTCATAGTATGGATCTAAGGAATGGTTTATTAAGTAGATGTTGTCGTGGCGAGGTCACTAACGTCTTCAGCCACGTCCGCAAGCACCAAAGTCACAAAGGGTGGCCGTAAAGGCGGCGACACACGGGCCGCGCTCTGTTTACCGCCCGACGACTATAACAAGGGTTCTGTATACAAAACGAGCCAGTTTACTACTGCAGTTAGCCGGCTCCTCTGTGCCATACGTTTTTACGACCCTCCACGTCACATTGCCTTTCGCCTTTCATAGCGAAACGCTTTTTTATTTGTTTAATCGATACACTACTGAAGTCATCGTCCGTCTATTTTAGGGATTTTACTACATTTTTAATCCAATCTTGAGACGCGAGATGTCCCAATTGATGCGATCAGGTGTAACGGTTTTATTACAAGATTAAATTGTTTATGAGCACTTCGTCTACTTTGTTTTGAACTTTGTATACGCGGTGTGTTTTAGCGACTCTTTACACGAAGTATGTTGTTGCGAGAGTTTCGTTAGTAGCCTAATTTTATCTTAATCCAAACAATGCATGTAATGGGACGCAGTCTTTTGTTTTCGTATAGATGACGTTTATATCGCACACTAAAAATGTTTACTAAACAATTAGTTTATTTGTGTAACACGTACCCCTTTATGCGGGGAGATTAGCCATCGTTTCGTGAGTGTTTCCCAGATCGCGGGTATTTTAAATTAAGAACTTGATGGATGGCCCGTCGCGCTGTCACGCGGCAATCCGGAGCTGAGGAGCGCTCCGACATCATGGAACAATAATAAGTTAAATGTGGAACTCGGAAACGGGCCGCTCCATTTGTTAATGCCAGTATTCAATTAAATTCAGTTCTCCGACCCTTTGCATATGCGGGGCTCTGAATATTAACGCGGTAAAGAGAGCATTTCTAATGTTGAGAAGTGGTATATGATTAATGAGTGCTTGAATTAATATTAATTTGGGTAAGTGGGACGTTAACCCACACAGAAATTTTGTTCGGAGTACATTTAAAGCTAATTAGAGACACTAAATATTTTTATGAGAATGATAAAGATCGTTGTTATTTCGGACCGATATTTACAGAAACACGCTTTTCATTCAGAATCAGACTACAACGAACTATTCGAACGTGAATTCCAAACAAAAATACTGCACTCGTAGTGTAAAAGTGTTGGGTGAATCTATAAAGTTATTTCTGCTGCCGTTAATCACCGCCGACCTAAAAATTTACAATGGTATAAGAATGTGGCTCGGATCAAAACGCGTCGCGGCCAAATTTGTACCGCTCCGGACAATAAACGGACGGTACGACACATAAGTGTCAAAATGGGCATTAAATAACTCTACAAGATGAGATGCGAGTGGTCGTCGCTCATAAATTAATGTTAAGGAGTCGAGCTCTTGAATAAATGGAATCAGAGTTATGGCTCATAATTTGGGCGGGGTGGCGACTGTGCTCAATAATCAACACCGCATTTATACGTCTATGCTTAATTGTCTGTGTTTATGGTGATTTAGTGTTATCAGTTGGATGTTCTGAATGAGGATTCGGCTAGCGAGAGTGCTAAGAAGTTGTTTGAAGTGTTTATGAGGGTTTGATTATCATTTTGTTCCGATCTGAAGATTCCTTTTAGTGGTTGCAAGCTCTTAGTCTAGAATCTAGAATAGAATAGAAGATAAGATAAGATTCTTTATTTGTGGAAATAATTTACATGAATTTAGCATGCAGGTTGTACAAATATATTAAAAGTGTAGTCATCTTGTCAGAAAAGTTTTTATTTCAAATAAATCAAATATTGGGCACTTTTGAAAACAGGTTGACTAGGTGCACGATTCGAAAAACGTTAGTCCTATGGCTTTGAGTATCTAGAACAAATACTCAAAGTCCTATTGAGAGGAACCGGCAAGAAACTCCACGGATACTCTTTTAAAATAATGTTAGTACAATATAATTGGTATTGGACATTTCTGTAGGACAACATTTATGTCAAAAGATAGAAAAGAACTAAGACAACTTTTGGAATCCAATGATTTAATAGGTAGAGCTAGTTCATTATTCATTATACACAGCGCTATGCGCAGCACTGTAGGTACGACACAAAAAAGAAGTCGCATGGGCAACCTTCGTAAAACCGATCACTTCTGAACTGAGTGCGATTTCAAGACCACGAATGTTTATTAGTAGTGCAGTAAAAAATGATCTTTACGCTAACGTAATAAGTTGTAAAATTATCTAAGCGAGCGACTGCCATTGGTTGTTCGACCAGGTACATCGATGTAACTTCTTAGTGTGTTGTACAGTAGAGCGTTTATTGACATACGTCCTCCCAAAGTAGTTTCAATAAGTTTAAATTATCCAAAAGTCGTTTGGTAATCTTGAGCAAGGTCCTCGCACGAGGCCGAGTGGTTATGAGGGTCGCTGGCTATGGATGCGGTATTTTAGCAGCTAGCAGAGACATAAAATTCATATTTTAGAGGCAGACTCGGGGTGCAGGCGGGGAGATCAAACGGAGTTTACGACGCGGCCCGAGATTGTTTACATCTGTTACGCGGCCGCCGTACCGACGAAGTTGGTAACCGCTGCTACACCAAGAATCATACCGAGCATTGTATTATACCAAGCTGCTATATTAAAAATTATCTTCGCCATTTTCCAATAAAATGTAGTCTCCTGCGCAGAAATTGACATTAATCTCTCTCTAGCTCAAGGAAATGAAGTCAGAAATGTTATTCGGGATTCGCGAATTCAGCTAAACGATTTGCTTAATTTTTTCTCGGGTATTCGCGAATTGAGTCGAACGATTCGTCCACATGGTTGTCGACATGAGAATTTTAATTATCCAAACAGAAATAACTCTGGATGAACAATGGACTAAGTTTAAAACTTTCTACTCTAGACAGAATTTGTTGATGACGTAGAAAGACAAGTATGTAAGCAATAACAATCATACTTGTCTATCTATTTCTCTTTGTTTTGATATATTATTGTTGGGTCCTGCTACCGCAATGTCAAAGCAGAAAAAGGTACCTACTACCTAGCTTCAGTCTGTTGGATAATGGTAATAATGGTAGATGAAATGGGCCTGGTTAGCTTGTAACTCACCATGGCATTTTTATTTAATTAAGGCAAATCATTATTATTATTATTCAAATCTAATTTATTTTTATTCACATAAAATGACATTATTCTCGCAGCTCTTACCACAACATGGTACTAATCAAGATTGTAATCTATTATTTTAAAAGAGTTTCCGTGGAGATTCTTGCCGGTTCTTCTCCGTAGGACCTTCTATAGGAACTGCGCACCTAGAGTCTCGACATTTCATAAGTGCCTGTATTTGGTTTACATGAAATAAAGATCAATTCTATTCTATTCTAAAGTACTATGATTTAAGTTATGCGCCTCGGCAATCTTCGTCTGTCTTCGGAAATACAATAATAATAATAGTGATAAAGTATTACAGTACTCCTTGACACGGCGCGCATTGTTAGGGGGTTCCTCTCCAGATCCCTGACCACCGGTAACTTGGACCCTGTTCCCGATTCCGGTGGGCTACTAACTCTTTTATAATTTAATTCATTAATATAAAATAAAATCTTTGTATAATTATTTTGAAATATATAAAAGTATGACATTAAATTGAACAAAGGAAATGATAGTAAATTAATATAATCTTGTGACTAATTGACGACGCGGACGGCCGGACATTGGTTGCATATTCGTACTAATTCGCAAACACGAAGTTTGCCGAAGCGCAAATTTTTAACGGTATTACTATAGATATATATTTACACTGATAATATTGAAAACCATGATATAATTTGCATTTGTATCTACCTACCGTGCGTCAACAAAATAGAGAAACAAAAAAATAAAATTTTACTTAGCCTCAGTAAAACGTAAACTAAATAAAACCAGCGTTAAACCACGTCAAAAACGATTTATGTATTCATTACATGTCTAAATGTTAGTTATTACTAACTACACGTTAATTAGAGCTCGGTCATTAAGACAGTGCGCCATTGATCGCTTTATTAACTCGTTGCCTTTGATCTTTATGGTCGAGGATGTTAGTTTTTCCGCATACTGTCTTTTTATTATTGGCCGAAGTTTGGGCGCAAGTCGCCGACTGTTTGTTTTAACAGACGTTTCGGTAAACGTTGTAACATCTAAAATAGATTTGTGGTGTCAAAATATTATGATTACAGTTTAATTTGGTGATTGCTTTTTTAAATGTAATTGATTATGTCTGGTACAGATATAGCGCTTACTGTTTTAGACTCGTTAAATTATTTCATTGGTATTGACAGTCTATTATTGGTTGATTTTTATTGACTTTGAACATCTTGGATTTGAAAAATGTAGACTTCGTTATGATTAGTGATGAAACGAGAATTATCATTGCGATTTTTTAATCTGTAGCACAAAATAAGCTGTTTTTAGAGAAATTGCAAAAATATGTACTTGTTTAAAACTATCAAGTGTCGCTATGGTCGCATTGGAGAGGTTTGTTATCTACTGCCGGCTTGATTCATATGGATAATAGAAACAGAATGACTGCAGAAAACTTGGAAATACTGTGCTTTTTGAATAAACATCTGTTACATTTAAATGTTGATTATTAAAATTTGTACCATTTTGATTTGAATAACTTGAATACAAATTCTTAATTTTAAAATATGTTTAATTTCTAATTTGTACATATTTAAAATTTGTGATAATCGTAATCCTACTCGCAATTTGATTATTATCGCTGATAGAGTATCCATGGAGTTTCTTGCTGGTATTTTCTCCAAGACCAACCCACTTAGAAACGTGCACCTAGAATCACGACGTTTTGAAAGTGCCTGCCAAGGCCCAGTTGAAATAAAAATCTCTGACTGACATTGATAATCGTAATCGAAATTGTAGTCACTAAAAGATAATCGTTTCATTACCAGTTATTTATTTATTTATGTTATGACTGTGGCTTTAGTTTATATTTGTATCCATACAGATTAGGTCCAGTTTTTGTTTTTAAGCTTTACCCCTCTCTTGGAATAATTCCTACTAGGGGTCGCCCAGGGATCTAAATTGGACCGTAATTCATAAAAAAATAAGTTAACGTTTATATATGGAGAAGGAGTCCAGAAAGCTAAAATGTAGGTACCTACGGTTAGTAACAGTTGAAAAAACCACCAGCTTGTATTTGATTTTTTTTTAACTGTTAAATACATTAAATTTGTTATATATATATATACGATTATATAATAGCTTTCTGCACTCCTTCTCCATATAAAACTTAACTAGGTATGCCAAATCCAACACTCCTCCGTGCGCGCAATACCTATGCCTAAAAAGTGGTACAAAGTTTTCTCTTCAAGTATGATAAATAGATATCGTGAGCACGTTTACAAACATATAATATATCTCACATGCAAAAACACCCGGACCCGGAACAACTATCTGTAGGTCATAGAAATATAATGTTCTGTGCGGGAATCGAACCCGTGACACGTAGCGTAGCGCAGCAGTCGATCGCTCAACCACTATGCCTACTGTGCTGTGCCATGTTGTCGTTTAATTATTTTATTTATCTTTTATTGTTATGCTATTCATCATCACTTTTTATTAACCCCCGACAAAAAAGAGGGGTGTTATAAGTTTGAAGTTTGTATCTGTGTATATATGTATCTGTCTGTGGCATCGTAGCTCCAAGACGAATGGACGAATTTCAATACAGGTTTTTTAATTGAAAGCTAGTTTAATCGGGTATCATCTTAACTATGTTTCATGAAAATCTGTTCAGCCGTTCAAAAGTTACAGCTCTTTTTCTAGTTGAAGTCAGGGGTTTTTGACGGTTAGGTTATTAGCTATTTACTTTTGCTTACTCTTGGCTTTAAATATCAACTTCATTGATTAAACAGTAAACTCTAAATCCGTAATTTATCCCTCCTGCAACAATGCACATACTCAGTTCATGAACATTGACCTTCAAAGTCATTAATAAACCGAACAGTCATATATATTAAGACATTTACACACTCCTGGAAAGTATAAAAGCATGTTCTTGTAAACACCAATAACCATTTATAAGCCCCACGTCAAAACATGACGTTCTTAATGTTAACTCCTTGCTCACATAAAAGCAGACAATCGATGTTATTTTGAGAGAGGAGCTGTCTTAGCTGTAATTCTTAGCGTAGTGAGGAGATTAAACTGAGTAGGCAATTAAAGTCTCCGTGATTGACTGTTCCGTGTCCGTTCACACAGATGTTAAATCGGTCAGCGTATTTTTTCCGCGCGATTTTCCACTTATCATTTCTTTTTTGAAAATAGAATTAATTTGTCTCGTGTGCGTTTAAAAAAATATTAGAATTTAAATGATTCAGAAATAAAAACTCGTTTCAATGTGGTTGAATGTTGCGGCGCCGCAAAATCGACCTCGGCTCTGTGGACTGGCGCCGAGCCAGCGAGTCGCGCACGCGCATCGTACAGAACGTTTTATAAAGACTAAAAATTTTTTTATTGTTTCAGCATGATATCTGACAAATGGTGCTAAATGTCAGTCCTATGTGTCAAGGAAGCAGATGTAAGTAATGTAGGTCACAAAGTACGCTATTTTTGAATACCATTAAAATGGTGAAGCTTGAAATTGATCATTGGGGAGTTAGATGCAATTATCAAATGTAGAAATGCGACCTTCATATTTTGGAATCGGAAATTTAAATAATATTTATCTAATAAAATATGATATTTCTTTGAAAATGTTGATAATAAAGCAATAGTCTGTGATGTTAAGAATGAAAGTGCGACGGTGAAAATAATAATTTGGCTACAGAAGTTAAATTGTTTGGAACCAATTGAAATACATTTTTTTTTATTATAAAAACCTAATTATTATCTATAGGTGTAAATATACCATACCAATATACTTAACTTAAAATTAAATATGATGAGATTGAAGGATAAATTATTCTTATACCTAACGACTCTACAAAAAAGTTTGAAACTTCGTAGAAGTGAGAAACTTACTCTGCTTAGTTCTGGGTTCTCTTGGGCCGTCAACGGTAACTTTAATGGCTTTCATGTAAGAGGCCACCTGGCTGGGAAACGTGCTGATGGTGATGGTTAATGAGAAGGACTTTCCTCGGCCGCTGCGACCCACGAACCTCAGATCGTTAAACTTCGCGATCTGATTCTTCATCACCGCCGTACAGTTCCTCAGTTCCGCCATAGAGTTCTCATCATTTCCAGCCTTTATCGTGACCAGAGTGCCATCCGTCACATCGTCTAAAGCCACAACTTTGAAAGCCACCGGCAACGACTTATTCGACCTCCAGTGTCCCGGAAGCGCTGAGCACAGCACCGCTGGCGAACCAGTCTGCACCAGCTCGCCATGGCTCTGTCTGTAGTACTCATGGATATGAGCATAAACGTCCGCCATGCTGGGGGCCGAAGGGCTCGCGTGCGGGAGGTGCATCGACTTCAGTCTACCCTCAACGAACACCGCACCGACTCTCGACACGCCACTGAAGTCCTGTGTCACGCCACTGTAGTCTCTAAACACTTTCGAAAAGTTTCAAAACACGCGATCGTTTCACAAACTCGCGGCAAGAGTGCGTCGCGTGCGCGCGGAGCGCTCAGAAAGTTGTGTGAAGTACGGACGCGAGACTCCGTGTGAGCCGCGAGCAGCGTCTACACCACTTGTTGGGCGCGGACGGCAAGACGCCGGGCGGGGGACTCGGAAAAATAAACGGCGGCCGGGTGACTCGCCGAGACCGCAAGCCGAAGACTCACGACGCGCACCGAAGTCGTGGCGAGGGACGCGTGCTCACGAGAACTCAGTTTCGACTGATGACTGTGATACGACGCGACTTTTTCCGATGGTCAATATTTTGCGTTCGCGCGGTCGCCGCCCCCACCCGGGTGGCGGCCCCTACGTCTCGTAAAAAGCGGGAAGGAGACGAAGGGTGCGGGTGATGCGGTGTCGCGGCGGGAACGAGCGGGACGGTCGCGGTTGGTGTCTGCGTTTTTATAAAAATGCTCGTTGGAGTGGGACGCCGCCGCTCACCGCCGCCTAGTGGGAGAGGGATGGGTGGATTTTTTTGAATCACCGCGGTGACGTATCGCGAGGCGGCGGTAATTAGGCCGCGGGGCGGCGGGAAACCGCGGCCGGCGCGAAAACCTATCAACGAGCTCATGAAAAATTATGATTTTCACATTTGGAATCGGCGCCGCTCGCGGGGTGGCACTTCATTTTTGCTAAAGCACGCGAGGAATTTGGATGACAGGGGTTTTGACTGACACTTTTAATCACGGTTGATATTCGATGGACTATTTTTGCAACATAAATTATAATTAAAATCTGACTATAGCTACACTTAAATTATGTTATCAATAGGATCCTAATGTAATTGTCTATAATATTTTTAAATTTAGATATTACAACAAACTTAGGTAAGCTTATATGTAATTATAATATTTTTTAACTAGGTGACGAAATAGAACTCAGCAGTATACAGGCTATATTCAAATAGTCACTGCATACATACTGAACATCCATACTTATTACAATGTTAAACAAGAAATTAAAGAATTAAACAGAAGTCGAAAAATTCGCGTTCAAAGAGTTGATACGGGCCGCGTCCGCGTGCGGTTAGCCGCTGTGTTGCGGTGTGAGGGAGATAGCGTGGCATGTAAGCGAGACGGCACCAGAAGAGGCGGGGCCAGGGCGGGCCGACTGGGAAATTGGTGAGGAACTTTCCCGAGTTTCCCGCGCTTTCCGTGAAGCGACGCGCGGCAATGCACGTGTTGTGCTACGAAACTTCGTGTTTTAATTGTGAAATAATTAAAGTATTATTATGTTTTTCATAATTATTGTGATTTTAATTTCATTGTGAGTCAAAGTTTTTATGTAGACAGACTTAGTAATAGTTTCACGCAATCTTGCATAAATATATTTTTATTGAATTTATCTTTTTTTTTAAACTAGTTTAGAGTTGTCTTTCATTACGTACAAAGTTTTACTATTATGACCTACCTACCTAATCAAAGAGCTGTACTGCCTGTTAAAAAAATTCTAACGATAACGTTTGTTCATACTCTATCTACTAGGTGTAAAAACCCAAAGTACTGAATTTTAAAATAATTATGATAATGAACTACATGGTTATATACTGTTCACCTCTAAACTGCACAATAAAATTTATTAGCTTTAGCAAACTCTATTTCTTATCAACTGGCATAAATATTTACAACTTTTATCTAAAACGAGGTAGACCCAAAACAAGCCCATTGTTTTTAGAAAACTTATGGTTTTTATGGCGGGCGGTGCCTTTGGCGGCCAACTATTTTACCAATATGGCGAAGACTATTGTCTATGCTCCTGCTGTAAAGTTTGCATTTTATGGTTTGAAGTTTGCGAATAAAACAATTTGCGAGCTATCGTAAAGTAGTATAAAATATAAATGTTTATGGTTTTAGGAACATTTGTGGCTAGTTTGGTTAGCTATATTGTTAGTAACGGTTCCGGGATGTTAGGTAGGTACATAGACATAATTAGTCTATGGGTAGGTAGGTGGTACCTATATTTTTCTTTTTGGTATTTATTATTTATATTATTACATTTTTAACCATTTTTGGATATTGGTATTGGTATTCAATTGTATAGTGGTATAAAATTCGTTGGTTTGATATTTGTGTGGGATTATAAAGTAATTTTGATGTATGTTTATTTTTTAAGCGTTTTATGGTTTCAGCAAAGTTTAGGTCGTAGAGTAACATAACTATTATAATTGTATGGTGTGGTCTGTGTTAGTGATAGTATTTATCAATAGATATCTTACAAAAAGCTCGAAATGCTAATAGCAGACTCCATCTAGTAGCAGATTTTCTTGACAGTTATCAAACATACCCCAACCAACCCCTTGTGAGTTGACAGAGATTAATCATTTCTATCTCAGTACAGTCAGACTCAAAAATAATTATAAATTTTAGTAAAGTGAAGGCAGAGATTTGAAATCTTGTGATATGTTTCACATGACCTAGTGTCTGTAGATTCGTTAGAATAAGGTTTAGGAATTTAACAAATTCTTCGAATACCTTTAATAGCTTTTATATTTTTGGTAAGTTTTTGCCTCATTGGAATGACGCTGAATGTATCTCAAAACACTTATTACATTTTGGTATTTTAGGATGCCATATTGAATCAAATGATGCCCTTGTCTAAAATGAGACCAGATAATGAATGCCTGTATATTGCGACCCTCATTCTTACAATCTGTTTCTTCTTTTATTTTAGTAGTAAAAAAAAAGTATTGTTTATACGTGTGCGTCATGTTACAGTTTTTGAAAAACAATGTTTTAAAAAAACTCATTTTGGGACTGGATTTATGAATTTATGAACTTATAACAAGAAATTAAACAGGGGGACTCGTAGCTACAACTACCGCGCGGATCAGTCCAACAAGAAGGTTAAGTAACGCTTGCCACGGTCATTCCTTGGATGGGTGACTGCTCCTTAGAACATCGAGACCGGAGGTCCCTCGGGAAGCATAATAAACAGTTGGTCCCGGTTGTCATACGAATACATAAATGACGGTCGTTATGGGAATCAGTAGACTAAAAAGTTTGCTAGCTGTTCTAACCTTAGGGTATCAGTGTCTCCCAATAATTGGGTGACGGAGATCAGTGGGCCGAGCACGAATGTGTTGTCGTATGGTAATGTAAAAATTCTCCATATAAACTTTAAATGTGCCAAATCTCACAATCCTCTGTGCACGCAATATGCTTAAAAAGGGAACAAACTTTTCTCTTCATGTATTATTATAAGATAAGTCATTGTAGAGCATATTATAATCAAGTGTCTTATCAACATCCAAATAAAAAGCATCATAAAATTTAGAAAGTTCAAACATTAGAGCTGATGACACCGCCGTTCTCACAGGGGGCTGTCAAAGAAATTCACTCAATTACGGCAATAAAAATAATATTGTAGGCAAACATTGAACACTTTGAAGTTCGCGCCGGTAGCTACCGAGCGGTTTTGTGCAAGCGCACTAAGTCCCACAAACAATGCGCCCGCGCACAATACAAACTCGGCTTCTAAGACTCCCTTTTATGCTGGCCCAAACATTGGCATTGGCACATTGTGAGCCCTTTTGTTACCTATTTACCGACTTTTGGGTTGTTACATTCAAGGGGATGCTGACAAAAAGCCGCTGCAGACAGAAAAAATATCTCTATCCCACGTTGAATAGATCTATCGACGGCTGAATAATAAGTTAATTGAGTTGTTCTATTTAACTAAAGCGATTAGTATGTTTTTGGGTTTAAAGTTAATTACAATTAAAGTATAGTGAACCCTTTCGTGTAATTAACTGTGACTACGATACCATACAAATGTTATTCAGTCACCATTTCAGCCTTCTTCCAATTATATTGGAGACGGTTGCAGGTCAAAAGGAAGACAATGAATACAAGCACGAAGAACGTAGCTCTACCATGACTTGAACGTTGACGGTACCGTCAACAAAGATACTTATAGGATTTCACGCACACCTAACTTCACGCCTAATATAGCTTTATTTCATTCTTACTAAGTACAAAAGAAAGAGAGAGATTGATATGGTAAAAATACTACCTTTAGCAAAAAAAATTATACCAACCTTAATGACCTGGACATTTGCTTTGGATACTTGCTTTATGACGCGTTTTTGATAGAATTAGAATAGATCTTCATTTCATGTAAACCAGATACAGGCCCGTATGATATGTCGAGACTCTATAATAGGTGCACGTTTCCAAATAGTAGGTCCTATGGAGAAGAACCGGCAAGAAACTCCATGGAAACTTTTATAAAATAATATATTACAGTCTTATGTTGTTGTAAGAGCTGCGAGAATAATGTAATAAAAAATAAGAACAGGATAATAATGATTTGCCTCGGAATAAGATTGATGGCAGTTACAAACTAACCAGCGGGTCTACCGCGTAACTAAAATTGTATGAACATCGACATCGGTATTAAACTTCAATACGATCGTGAGAGCCTAAACTTTGAGCTAACTTGTATTTTTTTTGCCGATCATGAAGATAAGTGTCCCAACTATATGATAGGTAATTTTTTTACAAGTTAGCTCAAAGTTTAGGCTCTCACTATCGTATTGAAGTTTAATACCGATGTCGATGTTCATACAATTTTAGTTACGCGGTAGGGGTGCAGTTCCGACAGACGGCACCCGTTCACGAGCATGACGCATACTTGATAGTTTGGCTAAACAAAGCTCTATGCAGCGGCGTGAACCTGAAGTTTCTTAAAAGGTAGGCAAAAACAACTTAGTGTTGTATTGTCAAGTAAAATAATGTTTGTAATTGGCCACCTCACCTTAAGACATATAAATGAACTGATTTTACAGACACGTTATCGTTTGTATTACTTAATACTTAATTTATTAGGCTAGACAGAGTCTTAATAAAGTGCAAGCCACTGGCTCTTTGTATAAAAGAATAGAGGTAAAGTGAAACTCACTATAATGGTGTTTGTAAAAAGAAAAGCACCTACAATCATCAAAATAATTTAGTCCAAATTTTTTCATTGTGTTTATGTGTAAATTACAATAATCAGTTCTATCTTGTTCGAGCTTTTAAAGCACAATGTTGAAGGTAGTGCAGAAATGCTGCTCTGCTTTTCATTTTCCAAAAAGTATATGCAGAATAATGTTCGGACATGAAACTCTTTTACAGCGGCAGTTTCGTGCAGCTTTGTGAACTGTGTGTGTTACAGTTTACTCGGATATTCCGCTGCTTCAGGTTGGAATGGAAGCTGACCCCAACATAGTTGGAAAACCGCTAGGCAGATCAAGATTAAAAATATTTTTGCTACCTTGAAATCGAACTTTAAGGGCGTGTGCATACTAAGCTCATAGTCAGCGGCGCGGCGGGCGTACTGTCTGCCGGTCGACTTTGAGACGCAAATGTCACAGCTCACACTCTCACAGTCACCGCTCTGAGCCGCAAATCGGTGACTCGGCAAGGACTTATTGTAGCTAAGCAAAATATCGTTAGCGCGAGTATCGCTGCCGACTCGATAAATTTGCACGTGTAATTTCGCTGCAAATCAACCGCTGAATAAACCAGTCGGCGAGTGTTTAGCCGCAAACTGCATCCTGTACGCGTAGTGTGAACGCTCTCTTCTAAATAGTATTGGATGCTAACTGATGGCTCACAATGAGCCACAAATTTTGAGCATAATGTGAACAACCCTAAGATCGGAAGCCTTTCATTCCACAACTTAGAAAAGAGACCAAAAAGGTATATGAATTAAAACTACATTTACCTTAAGAAACCCACGACATTTATTCTTTAGTTCATACAACATGTGTTCGAAGTGTAGGTTACAACTTAATCGCTGGACGGAAGTACGGGCGGTGACTGCTGGGTTAAGGGTTCGACTCCTAACAATAACGATCGCTTAATTGCCTACAAATGTTTCTTTTGCTTTCGTTTTTAAAGGGTTAAAGACTTTTAAACTGTTCTGGCAGTTGTGAGGTATCTATCTGATTGATTTGCGGTTATGTTGTCTGCGTACAAAATAATCAATTTGTTTTCGTAGGTATTATTATTATGTCTAAGAAATCTTAAGATTTGTGACCCTGTCAATCTAACGACACGTTTTTCAAAACTTTGACGATCAAATTGACGTAACGGAATTTTCTGAACTTTAGTTTAACTTTGGTAAAGCCATATCTGCAGTATAATGTTTTTTTTTAATAATGTTATTACTAATAGCTATACTATACTAACTAGACTAAACTCTTTGTGAAATAATTGCCTTGGTGCCATGGAGTACATTGGTGCACAGATACTAATAACTTATTAGTCTCTGTGCACCAAGGCAATTATATCACAAATCATGAAATATTTTTTTTAGAGTTAAAATAGAATAGATTATAATTATTTGTCTTTTAAATTAGATAGTATAGCAAGGAAATATATCATGCAAGAAGGTAAAAGACAAAATGGTCTTGGACTCAGCATAATAGTTGGCAGCGCGAGGCATGCTCAACTGCTGATATTAGGTAAAAACCGAACGACTACCTACATTGTAATATAGGTAAGGACGTGCTGACAGCGGGTTTTTTAAAGGCACACCATTTTCCCTGTAAATAGAATTAAGTGTACCAATCAAGTCCTCAAAATCCATTACACTTCCAAATTAAAATAATTATATTATAAAAAAAAATACTACAATATTTACTTACCCATTTCATGTTCAAGAGATGTCATGAAAAAATACGTTACACATTCACAATGGTTGAATATCAATTTAGTACTTGAATCGTGTCGTGCTGTTTCGCTGAGCGATCGGTCCGCAGTGTTACTAAACGTTGAGCGTACACAAAAGTGTGAATGGTCCTTAAGTACGCACGTATGAAGACCAAACGTAACTCCGTAATTGGCCACTTGAATTTAAAGGGAAACCTTTCCGGATGTAGAGTTCAGAAGGTATAGAAGACACAAAATGTTTACTACATTTGTATATTGTTTATACAAATGTAGTTAACATTTTAACGTAAATAATTAACATATAACAATATGGAAAAAATAATATAAAAAGAAAATTCCTTTAAGTCGTTGCGTGATGTGTTGCTATGCGATCAGTCTACAGTATTTCTAAGCAAAGGGTAAATGATCCTCAAGATATTTAAGAAGAGTTGACGTAAATCCATGTCTGGCCACATGAATTTCGAGGGAAGACCTTCCGAATATAGACTTAGGAAAAGAATGTAGGTATTGTGTAAAATATACTAATGATATAATTTATTGAATGTTTAATTATTTAATCATGTCGTTGTTTCACTGAACGATTAGTCAGAAAACGGTTGGTTACACAAGGACAAAAACACCAGTTACGTTCGTGCATCAATAAGTATATTTACAATTTAAAACAAATTTATTTTAAACGGCCACGTCTAACAGATTTCAACTCTACATCCCTTCGTCCTGCTGGCGGCAAGTATTGTGCAAATAGAGTAAATCCGGTAAGCGCCCGCGGCGACGTGTACTTACAGGTGAAGTGCCTGCCAAACAATAGTTGCTAGGAAGTGAATTTTGAGCCCTTTTTGTAACTATTTGGATTAAAGGGAGTAATTACTGCAAAATTTCGGAAGCACGAAGCTAATAATTTCCTATATTTTGTGCAATATTTTTTTCATGCAGAATAAGTTAAAGGTTTTCAGGTAGTTTTAAAAGGGGCAATGCGCGAATTATACCATCCATTTACAGGATATTTGAGACGGAAATACTAGAATAGAAAAAAAAATGAAAAAGTACTTTGCAACAATGCATGAACAGATTTGTTCTGTTTTGGAATGGTGGTTCAGTCATCAAGAAAAATGGCAACATTCGCCATACCATTTTTACTGAGGAACTAAAGTTCATATGGTGTCACCTGAGGACTACCTATCAATATCGTCATTAAATCTCAGACATGGAAAAATCCTTTGCCATATTACCTATGGGAAAATTAATCGTAGAATAGAAGCAACTCTCTTATAATACGGCAATATTTACTGCTATCAAAAATCTAAGAAGACAATCAGAAATTTTTGATAAACTTAGGTATGTAGATGTACAAAACATAAAATAGGATTTATATAGGTCATTTGATAAAATCTATTTGGGCACTGTCTGATTTCAATTATTATTAATTTCCTATTTTACATACTCCTTTTACAATTTTTACAATTCCACACATTCCTAATAAAGTTTTAAAAGTAAAGCTGAAATCATTGTCGATATGAAGAGCGGGCATGCCATGCCGGGAAAAAATGTGACATCATAAATCCAAATAATCAGAAGTATGCGTTGTATGTGCGAAATTCCATAGTAACATGGCAGGGTGGCCGGGGTAGAGTGGAACTCATTACTGGCACGTGACACGGCCTCACCGCGCCCACTCGCCCCTCGACACTGTTATATTTCGCCAATGAGTTATTGAGTGCGCGAAAGCTCATGTGTTAAAACGGCAGTATTAATGTTTGACTTTGACGGAAACATTAAAAAATATGTTACAATTTTGATTTTTACTTTGTTTACTAATTTTATGTGTTTGTTTTTACAAGTGGCTATTCCGTACTCACTGTCCAGGTTCATTCGATACGTGAAAAGACTGACTTATAGAGTTGAATAATGATATTTACCCGTATTATGTTAGACCTCTACCTTAAAATGCTTGGATATAGGCTTGAGAGGAATATAATTGTTACAGGTAATTATACTCAAATAAAAGTTACAAAACATTTCTGCAAAATTTGAGAATAGCTTTACAAAAAAATCACTTTTAGAATTTGATACCTTAATTGTGTAATAGATTTATTTCAGAACGCCACTTCAACACACGTCATTGTTAATTGCATTTGATTGATGACCCAATACAAAACGTCAAATTACCCTACAAATGTGGCCCGCACCGAAACTGCGACAAAATCCCACCGTTTTTCGTTCACCCGCCCGCCGTATTTTTCTAATTGAATCATGTGTGATTTATTATTGGTCTGATGATGTATCATTCTTTCAACAGCAGCCGCGGCTCACCCCATGGGCTTGCGGGCCAAATTATTGCTACAAATGTTCACATCCGCGCTTTTTAACTGCTTCGTCGTTGCCCTACCTCCCCTCTGCACGTTTTTTATTAAACTGAGTAATCGATTTTTTGGTGCTTTATTGAACGACACAAATAGTAATAACGTTAAATATATCCTTTGAGCTCCAGATTTGTGATTGTTCTTTCTATAAAAAAAAAAATCTCTTTGTTAGTTTTGAGTATTTACCTATAATTTTTTAATGTAACAAAAACCGGATTGTTTTCACAATAAAAGTATCACGTTTAATAGGTAATTTAGGACGTGCTTTTGATTCTAGGTTCATGGTTACATTGAGTATTATAAGAAAAATGAGAAAATGGGACATTCCATTATTCACTTAACTTTTTAGTTCTAATAGTTTATTTACACTAACTCATTAGCGAACGAGTGGACATCTTTGGCCCAGAACAATACTAATGTCATCATTTCATGACTTAATTAATAAAGATTTACCCAACTTATTTTACTAATATCTTTCCATTATTCCATTCATAACCAACAGTTCCATTCATCAATTTAACCCATTTCTACCCCATGATTTCTTTCATACACTACTACACCTACACCTACTCTCATCTCGACCTCATCAGCTAAGAGTTGCAGCTATTTCCAGCCAGCGGGCACATTGTCAACACCGGCATTGTGTCGTGCACAGACACAGATGTATGTTGGAATAGTGTTCACACGACACCGGGATAAAAATACCAACAGAGAGTAAATAGGAAGACTCCACGCTCATAGCTCAGGTAAGTGGGCA
The DNA here is from genome assembly GCA_932294325.1 of Allophyes oxyacanthae. Classification (NCBI taxonomy): domain Eukaryota; kingdom Metazoa; phylum Arthropoda; class Insecta; order Lepidoptera; family Noctuidae; genus Allophyes; species Allophyes oxyacanthae. Next base: position 5,339,256 of record OW028625.1, read on the forward strand.
AGTCACGAGACTAGAAGGCCTCCAGAGCCAGGCTAGAATTTAAGCAACAATATGGTTAAGTGCGCCTCATAGTGGGACTCGGGCCTCGGCTTAGGACGTTGCTGGGACAATAAGAGAGGACTTGCTGGGTCTGGTTGTGATTATATTCCTTATTTTCCATAGTATCTAGCTAAATCTTCCCAAAAAAAAAAAGCTTATTCTGGTTTTACGGCAGTTTCATTGTAAACAATAGTAATATGCAATGATTAACGATTATTTATATTATTTTTCATCACATTAAAACACACAATGTACTGGGTGTCACAATTCTATTTTGAAATATCACAATTTAAAAAATAATAATAATGACAGAATCATTTTGTTTTTTGCAAATAAATCCTCAGTTGGGGCGGGTGCGGCTCCCCAGGGTTGTCACAATGCTCGCGCAGTTTCCGCGCCGCTGGTCACCAACAAAACCGGGAGCACGCGGACTCGCTGACACCCCTAATGTCACTGGTTCCGTCTGTGTGGTGTTGGGTACTGTGAGGTTCGTATCCTTGTATAAGCAAGCTTGTAGTTAGGGTTGATACAATTAATATTTCGGTATTCTATTTCTTGGAATTTTGATTCCAATTTAGAAATAGGTACCCAGCTTTGCTTCGTTTGAATTATTTTGCTGAAGCCTCATCCGGAAATAAATTGAAGCTATTTATGTTTATTTTTATTAAGCGATTTAAACCCGATAGTGTATTAAAATAATTAACCTATATTATTCCATTTGTAATAAGTAAGTAATTTAAATAATGCATCTTAATAGAAATAAAGTATCCAATTTTAACACACTTGATAATAGATAATTATACTAATTTTAATACTAGATACACATATTTTTTATAAAAAGATTTTTTGTAAAGATTGTTCCTGTCAGTTTGCTTTACAAAAAATGTGAAGAATCAAACCAAAAGATTTGGTAAGGCATAAAATGTATTAGCGTTGACAAAAATCAACGTTATTATATTTATGCCTAACCAACAAATGTCACACTCCTATACCCAAAAATTCAATCCACATCAGTAATTAAAACTGACGTCACCAACCTAATTTCCCCGCGCCAACCCTGGTGTAATGTGGGCAAGCGCGCCGCGACGCCCCGTCGCGTCATTGTGAGTCCGCGCCGTGTGACGTCACGCCTTTGAATGCGACTTTTGTTTTGCACAGCCCTTAATTATCTTGATTAGGAGCGTCGAATTTATTCAACGGATGTGGATGCTTCGCTTTCATACATTTCCTTTGCTTTTACGGTAATATTGTATGGGGTACCTGTGTTACTTTGGCACTCGGAAGGACGAGTGGTTTTGTTTTTTGGGGTTAATTAAGTAAATTGAACACACTCACACCTAACTTTATGTCTAGTCGAGACTGATTTGAGATTAAATTTCCCATTAACTTTTTTGTGATGTAACTAATAATATTTGCAATGTGGTTCTGCTTTTGATTATTGGTTTTATGTAACGGTGTTCGATATCTATATATTGATACAAATATATCTAATTTTTAAAATTGAAATACATAACTTTAGTTTCAGCTATCGTAATAGGAACCTAGTTTCTCTACATAAACTCGTAATACCCTATACATCCAATAAGCTTATCGCCAAATAAGTTTGGGTCAACCCTGCAGTAGCGGAGTGTCAGTACGTCAAATGTCTGACTGACAAACAACAGTGAGAGTGATATGCGGAATCGAGATGCAAATGGACAGAATAGGCAAAGGAGCGAATATCAATATTTTTGCAGGTACCTACAGGTAACAAGAAATCGAGGACCTCGTAGCTACATAGCTGCCGCGCAGATCAGTCGATCAGAGAGATTAAGCAGCGTTTGCCACGGTCAGTCCTTGAATAGGTGACCGTTTCTTCTAATATCGAGACCTCTCAGTGCCTCAGAAAGGACGTTAAGTTGGTCCCAGTTGTCATACGAATACTTATGACGGTCGTTACGGGAATCAGTAGCCTAAAAAGTCTGACAATCGGTCTAAGCTCCCTAAGGTTAGACCGATTGTCAGACTCAGTGTCGTATCAGTGTTTTGCAGTAATTGAGTGGCGGAGGTCTAATGGTAGTCGCCCTGTGTAAAATACTGATATTCAGTCGTATCTGGTATCTGGGAGCCGACCCCAACGTAAGAAAAGGCAGCAGACGATGAAGTAACTAGAAATCCACCAATTTAGACACGCGTGCGGGATTACGGCCCGGGTGGGTCCAGTCTTCTGTCAGATAGGTTGTGTGTGCATGTGACATGTATGTTTGTAAACTGTACCCTCGATACAGGAGAAATCCTAGTGAGGGACAATGTTTTTAAAAAAAAAGATAAAAAGAGAGATATGGCCAAAGTATCAGCCGATAATGAAGAAATTAAGAAAATTAAAGTTAAAGCGATCTCAGAATCAAACCACCAAGTAACCAATCATAACTATCCACAAGCTATGTATCGTTCTCCCTTGAATACCTTTCACCCACATAGGCAGTAAAATAAAAATAAATAACATCAATTGGTGAACTACAATTATGTTTTAACCGACACAGAATGGTTCATGGCGATGGTTAATGGTACGTGACCATGCTACCACGCTCAGCTGCTCACGGGTCAATTAATTGTTACTATATAAGAAACTATGTGGTAGGTATACAACTTTAAGGAGGGGAGTGAAAATATATGCAGTTTTTAGACATTTCTTAGAATTTTTTCTCGGGATGGAGAGGATATTTAAAATGCTACTGCATCCATACTATTCTCCATTTCCTTTTCAAATGATTTCGGCTCTTAGGACTTCGGAAGTATTCAAGCACGTAGCTTTAGCTTGATTCTAGACTGAAGGTATAAAATAGAGGTTTTCATGTATATGAATAATTGTAAATATATAATTGTAAAAAGGTTAAGTATATTGGAAATAAATATTCAAATTCTTGACGAATAAATATAAATCATTTTCAAACTGGTTCTGCCCATATCTATAAAACAAATTCTACAAACCGTCAGCTGCGGAACATTAAAGGCGTCCTATCGCGTTATTTAGCAGTCGTAATAATAAAAACTCAATAAAGTCATAAACCTCGCATCTCCTGCGGCTAACCTAATGGCGGCGTTTACTTTAACCGTTCTAAACAAATAAAACGTTCCGGAACTGTGAAATATAACTGTAACAGGTGGATTATCTGTTTTTTCTTTCCACGTCAGTTGGCGTGCCAGCCCTAAGTAATTAACAACGTTTAACATACAACCTGCTGTTATGTGTCAATTTATTAAGTTTTTGTTTTTAAAATTAGAACGTTTAAATTGGCTTTGTTTCTCGAAGATAGATGTCTTTTAACTTACGGCTTTTTTTTCGGCTTCCATGATCGACTTATGACGTCAAAAAGTGAGAGCGAGTACTTCTACTGTAGTTGTAAAAGGGTTGTACTTTGTAACGATAAAATCGAGATGATAAATTATAGATCTGCTTAATGATGATAAATTAATAATATATACGAAAGTATAGAAAATATCACAAGGATTCTTGTCGTGTTCAAATTTTGTGAAACAATTTTTCTGTATTTAAAAACCTAAGGCTTTTTTACCTGGGAATGGGATACAGTACAGGCTGAAATAAATAAATAATAGAAGCAATTTTTTTCGAGACAAGTATTTCGAATTTTGAAAAAAATCGTTTCATTTTTCGAATATATTTTTAACTGATAAAATTCAAAATCCTATTACAAAAACTACGTTCTTTAAGTTTACATAGACGTTTTTTCTAAGGAGCTATACTGCTGAATCTAGTAGGAATTCTATTATAAAAGACAGTGAGGCTCCGAAATATCGCTCACGTGTATCGGAAGCGGTGTCGCGGGAAGCCGATACCGCCACCGTACGATTATACTCTAGGAGACCGTGACACGGTAATATTATATAGATAATATTACCGCGACCGCGAGGACGATTAGTACAACATCATCTCATCATATTGCGGATGTTCATGGGCGGCGGTGATCAGAGGAACCTCATGCTCGAATACCCGAAAAACAATTAAAAAAATAATTAATCAACGATTTGTACAACAATTTAACAACATTTTATCAACAGTATCTATTTCGATATACGTTTGTTACTCTATCACGTCATCAACTAAACGGATTATGATCATAATTAAAGATTTAGTACGATGACAGAATTAATCCTGAATTCATAATGGGTGAAATAAGATAAATAAGAACACAATAGGTAAAAAATTATACGCGGGCGTAGCAAGTTATAAAAATACAATTTCTGTGAAAATATGGAGTACCTAATTATGTATTATATAAATTCCTGAGAAAAGTAGGCTTACCAAAAATTATTAATTGTGTTATATATATATAAAGAAAGAAAGAAAGAAAGAAATAAAGTTTATTGGCACATAAATGCTAAAAACACAGAAAATAAAAATAAAATAAAATCAGTAGTTGTGCCAAACGGGCCAGCAGCTCAGCATAATGTTGGGTGTCAGTACGTTAATACTATAATTACGAAATATAATTTATATTTGGATGCAGGTAACGACGTTTTGAGTCTTTGCCTGTTATTATAAAGTAAGTACTAGTAAGCCTTTTAAGCAAATGAGTTTCAAAATCATTTTGAAAAGTTCAATAATTTCTTAATCTATAGTTTCATTATCTATCCAACCATCTCCATAACATTCATCCATTAAATTAATCACATGATTCCTCCGCAAGCACCTTAGCTCCTATGCTATATCTGCTAAGTCAGCTCGCGATCCTATCAGCGGCGTCAATTGCCCGTGCCAAATGCCACTTCCCGATCTCCCCCTTCACCCCTCTTCACCCCCAGTGTCGTCTAAGGACGTCTTATCTCCAAGTAGAGGAAAAAGCGAACGTGATTGAATGTTTCCGCTGATTTCATGAAACAGATAATCTTTGTGTGAAAACACAATCCGAAAATGATGATTGGAATACTGATGGGGAAGGTGATATTTTTTGGGAAATTGACTGGTTCTGCTGTCTGTATGTGTGTGACTCTAATGGAAGAAAGATGATTTTGAATAGGTGAGATGTAGATGTATGTTATTAATATTATGATCATACATCTACATCTCACCTATTCTCTCTATATATTTTGTATATTGTATATATCTCTATATATTTTGACAAAAAATGTAGATATTGGATTATGTCAAATACATCCAAGATTCTGTAACAAATTATAACCTACGTAAGTATGTTCATGCTTATTTTCATACGGTACAAACTAGACAATAAGAGTACCTAAAAAATTGTTCTATTTTTATTATGCAAGCAACCTACTTAAGTACTTACCTATATGAAAAGACTCTTAACGTACAGACATATATAAAATACCGTCGTGAGCATGCAAACGTGCATCCACCATTGTTGCAATGCAATTCTCGTCCAGAATTAACGCATGTCAGCTCGAATTGACCTCCCGTCTGCAAAGAACGATCGATTATCGTTTCACGGCTTAATTGCGATGCGTTTAAACAAAAAGTCTGGCCGTCGGCCTGTTGCCTAATGACGCCATAAAGTCCAAATTATACGCTCCGTTAGTTCGACCGACCGTTGTTCCTACCTACTGGTAGGGTTCATTGCGTTTATGCTCGTATGACCGTGTGCGAAGGTTGGTTTGTTAGCTCTTGAGTTGGGCAGCATGGTTATAGGTAACGATATGCGAAGGAGTTAGACGAATAACTACTGTCAAACTGTATTGAATACTTCTTATATTTAGCTGCTTACTCAAATGTTGAAACTTATCATCTGAATACGGTGCACTTGGTGACAGCACGGTTGGCGCAGTGGCTATGCGATTGGCTTACTGCGCTACGTGACGTGGGTTCGCTCCCCGCGCGGAACAAATATTTCTATAGCCTACAGATAGCTGTTTCGGGTCTAGGTGCATGTGACATGTATATTTGTAAACTGTACCCACGATGCAGGAGAAAATGTGTGTGTGTGGTGCAAAGAATAAAAAAAAAAGCTTTGCCTCTGACCAATGAGATTGTCGTCGATAGAATAAGACTAAATGGCAATCTAATTTGGCCCTGCCAGGCAACTTGACCCAGTGTCTCTGATTGTGGCCTCTTGTTTCAGTCCAATGACCAGAAAATCTCTACTCGATAAATTATTACTTATTCTTTCCATCTATCAAAGCTCAACTGAATAATGACGATAGGCTTTGGCTTTCTGCGCTACGATCGCAGGTTTTATCGGTTCACTGAAAATATAATTTGAATGACTTACAGCTAGTCGTGGCGAGTCTGGGGAATGTGTGCATGTGAGATTTAAGTATGTCAATAACCTAACCGTCAAAAAACCCCGACTCCAACTAGAAAAAGAACTGTAACTTTTGAACGGCTGAACAAATTTTCACGAAACATAGCTAAGAAGACTCCCGAATAAACTAGCTTTCAATTTAAAAAAATCGCATTTATGTCTCTCAATCCGTTTGGGAGCTACGAAGCCACAGACAGACATAGGCGTCAAACTTAAAACACCCCTCTTTTTGTGTCAAATACACAATACAGCAGAAATCCTAGTGAGGCATAGTTTTTATAAAGAAAAAGTAACCAGAATTCTAATATAAAATCCCGCGCGTTAGCATAATGTAGGAGCAAATGGAGCAGTGCGGACTTTACTATCGCATATTGGAAGAGGCGGGATCCGCGACAAAGTTGTTTTATCTGCGGCGATAAGGGCGAATCCCATTTATACGAAGCTATTGCGTCGAGGCGCTGATCCGTGGAGAAGCGCCCGCGACTCGACCGCGTTCCCCGCATCATTTTATGACTCCCAGGGAAATCGACGCATAGGAAACGTCGAAAAGTGGAATGTATGGATTTAATTTTGAATTCGATTAGTTGACAGCGGTTTTTAACCCCCGACAAAAAAGAGCGGTTTTATAAGTTTGTAGTATGTATCTGTGGATCTGTATAGTGTCTGTCTGTGGCATCGTAGCTTCAAAACGGCGACGAACCGATTTCAAAGACGTTTTTTTTTTCATTGAAAACATCTTAGCTATGTTTCACGAAAATCTGTTCAGTAGTTAATATACTTCTTTTTCTATTTAAGGATTATGGAGTCGGGGTTGACAGTTAGGATATCTTTTGAAAAGATGGGGGTGGGTTTTCTCCTTTCGCCTCTTACCTTCATCCGCGTGTCACTGCAGGGGTGCCAACTGTAAATCAGCGTTGGGCTCTCAGCGCCCAGCAAGTGCTGAGCTGACTTCCCTTCCAGTATGCTTGACAGCATAATATTATACAGTAAAAAAAAAATTGTTCTCTATTTTATTGTGTACAATTTTATTTTCTCTTTGTTGTGTTGTGAATGTCAATGATGACATAGAAGAATATGTTTTCTTTCTTCTTTCTTTCTTTCTGACTTCAGAAGTTCAAACGGTGTCATATAAAGCTATGGATAGACAGTCAGCATGAGCAAACAAGAATTAATAGGTACTTATTTTCTAAGTTTGCATGCTACCTATATCCTAGGCTACATCTTCGCTTACCATCATGTGAGATGGTGGTCGAACGCAGTAACTTTTCCCCTACCGCCAAAACGACGCTTTCCTAAGGAGCATTGGTGACCTAGCTCAACATCACTGCAAAGAGCAGTGTTATTTGGCTACGATATTCTGGAAGGTACTTCGTCAGTGGAGTAGCTCCAATTATGAGCGAAAGTCCCGCTATGCTCTCTACCTCTCTTAACAATTAACTAAAATACTATGCTCTAAACTAAAACCTTGTTACATTTCTAGTTCTATTAGACAATTTGGAGTGGAGTGTTTTTTAGTTTAGGCAATTATTTTATTTATAATTGCAATAAAAATCAATCCAACGGCGGATCGGCTTTAAGTACAGAAAATTTACGTAAAAGTTTAACTTAGTTTAATACTTTAGTACCTAGGCATATAAGATGATCTACATAAAATTATTTATAAAAACTTTAACTTATAAGTAAATCCGATAAGGCACACATGTAAAACAATTTTTAGAAAAAAATATTCACCACTTACGTGGCAGCTAACTGACCTTTGAAAGGAATACCGTGCATATAAATCGAATAAAAAATATACAAAAAAAAACTCGACCAGATTTTCGTGTGGTCAGCGGGAAAAAGCCGGGAAAAACTATCATCCGTGCGTTGGGCGCGCGACTTTATAGCTGCGATAACGAAGCCGGCAGATTGGGGCCCGGACGGCCCCCTGTTATCTCACTGCGAGGCTTTCGGGGTATAAACTAAATGTTTGAATATTGAATAGTCGAATGGATATTTTATTATGATGGAAGAGGATAGTTTTCTACGTTATAACTATCGTCGAACTCTAGTTAAACTCATCTCGTCTTGATAAATAGTTAACTTTCACAGAGAGGTGATATTGACGCTGTAAGGCCATAAGTATATGATTAAAAAACGAATCGTAACGTAACGAATATAGCTATTTATAACGGAAATTAAAGCCGTATCCTTTTCTTCCTTTTGCGAATTTATGGCAATTCAACTGAAGATTCGTACATTCGATTCTATTATACAATACTCGAAAAATGTTAAGGCACGTTTTTGCAAATAGAGCACAATAAAAAACTGCATCAAATTACCGGAAACATCTATTATAATTTCAAAACGTAAAAATTGAACTAAGCAGAAATGTAACAGGCATGAGCGAGCGTACATCCGATTTTATTCGAAATTCAAAATGTTTGACACGCATCACACTGCGCGCGACTGGTCAGATACTGCATAACACTGATATGCACAATGTGTCAGTTTGACGAAGGTCACAAACCCGAGACTGCCCACGTGCCTCGACACGAATACTGGCAGTTAGTCCTTTTTTTGAAACGTGTGTAATATGACAAGAATAGCGGAGCTTTTAGACTGATAGACGGATTGGTGGGGAATTGAAGTGGTTTAGGAAAACGATTTCCATTTGAGTAAATTTTACAGTATTAGTGAAAAAAATATAATGGCTGTAAAATACACTCGGTAGTTTGATTTTTATGTTCTTGTGCTTTATTTTAATAATAAGATGTTAGATTAAAGAAGACGTTACAACCTTAGGTTACAACTATTCTTAATTGAAGATCAAACTTAGTTCTTATGAAATTATTTTGACTTTTCATAATATGTCAAGAACGATGTATAGTGCCACAAACTTACCCGGTCGTGGCGTCGCTGCTGTCGCTTTTACCAATGTCATCTCCATACAAAAATGACGTTTTGATGCTTTTTGATGTCAGTTTTGTTCCGTAACGATGTTAGTTCCAATTTTGGTCACCGGGTCAGATAAGTTTGTGGCACTATACGAACAAGTTACGGTGCACCCGCCGAGAAAAAGCGTTCCTGACACTTGTCAAATATAGATTAACTTTGATAATTTTGAAACCAGTAGGTGTACCTACTTTGATAGGTATCATGAACGCATCCTCTCGGCACGGCCGCACTATAACACAGGCTTAATTAAGTTAGTATTGTATGTAAACTGTGTTTTTAATAATTTCAAGGTTCGAGCTAAAGCATCAGGCGAAGTTACACTGATGTTCCTATATATATTTTAACTACAATTAATAACAATATACTTTTCAAAAGAAGCAGTGATAGGTACCATAGCCCTTGAACGCTTGCCTTCCGTGCAGGAGGGTCTGAGTTCTACCGCGTCAAGCACCTCTGACTTTTCGAATATATGTGCGAATCGCATTTGATTATCACTTGTGTTAACGGTAAAGGAAAACACCGGGAGGAACAGCACACCTGAGAGAGTCCTCGATGGTGTGTGTAGTCCGTCAACCCGCACCAGGCCAGCGTGGTGGAATAAGGACTAACTCTTCTCATTCTGAGAAGAGGCCCGTGTCCAGCCGTGGAACAGTAAATAGGCTGGATATTTTCTTATATTTATGTAATTATTTATTTTAACTACAACATCCACAATGATAAATACCCATAAATGATAGTACTCATAACGGCATACAACAGTTGTGTGCCATGGAATAATGTAAACTACTTGTTATTACGTCAATACAATTTACAAATACAAATCGAAAATATAAATATTTGTTATGAAAGCAAAGCGTATTACCAAACTATATGTAATATGTAATATAAACGTGGATAACTACCTCGCTGACCATTTTTTGAGCGCCATTGTTGAATTCGGATCAGTTTTCTACATGACATTTCAATATACGCTGCTCGCTTGTCAAATTGCAAATCTCGAGCAGATGTTTATTCAACGCATTCACAAAAATTATCGCAACAACAAAATCTAAATCCATACACCATAACTAATTATATCCACCATGTAATAGTGTGTCAGAGATGTATTGTTCAACCGATTCTTTTGTAAGAACCCGAATTACTAACCTACTTTTGGGGATATTTGGCAAAAAAATGTTCTTGAGATATCACGCTTTTTTGGGTTTGAATGCGAGTAATATTTTCTTTTGTCGGTTGGGTATTAGTGAGCGATATTTAGTTACGTAGTGTATTGGAGTTTGGTGTTTGTTGGGATCCGCAACGGGCCGACGGACGCGACGCACGGTGGCTGTATTACAAAAGTTTGACGGGTGAGTCGTTCGATAGGGTATCGATTTAGCTCGGCTGCATCCGATTCTGTTCGTTTATTTTTACGAAATCGGACGTATGTAGGTTTTCGGGTTTGCGGTGCGTCTGTATCCAGTTAGTTGTAGGTGGTCTGTTCGAATAAAAATGTCGTGTTTCCCTTTTTTTATTGAGATTTTTCTATTTCGCGTGTCAACAGATGCAGGATTTTTTTTTTATAGAAACAACTGTATCAACTAAAGGCATAACAAGGTTCGATACAACTGGATAAACAATTGTTGTTGTTTGTTTAGGTACTTTAAAGTGGTAACGATATTTAAAAAAAGATGAACACTTCTTTAAATATACAATTTAAATACACTGGCTAGCCCATCTTCTATGGTGATTATAATGGCGAAGGTTCCTTACTTTGATTATGTCTGACAATCGCGCTCAAGAGTCATTGTTTAATCATGAACCAATAACTCTAAACCCTACGCGGAGTCTGAGCTACAGGAATATCATCTTCCGACCTTTCAAATGATTGACATTCATCTTCGGCGAAGACAATTAAATCATCGATGAATATTAACAGGCAGGATACCTTTTTATAGATTCTTATGCATCTTCCTGACTTCTTTTAATCAATCAACTATTAATATAAACAGCATACCTATAGGTGTGATGTGTGGAGACCTGAGCAAACACAGACGGTAGGTTGCATCATTTATTTCAACTTTATCTACAGGTTCTCACTTTTGTATCTCTATTAACCCTAGATATATATTGTATTACTGATCTCGTCAGACTCGGACGGTTGCTTTCATATTTTGTTGTTGCATGCATCTTTGTCTTCATAACCAACTTTTGTAATTAATCGACTAACCTAACTGTCTACCTGTAGGTTTAATAAGTGGAGTTAGCCCGTGACCAAGGCCGATAAATTTTGATTGAAAGGTTTTTCGAGAACCGATAGTGTTGAATAATGTGTACAAGGAGCGAAAATAGAAAAAAGATTTTACTGGACAATATCTCACCAAATATAGATAGCAGTTTGCATCGGCCGGCTTGATTTAATAGCTGGCGTATATACCTATTCATTTGCCGTTGAAAGCTTTGTACAAACAGCACTAATGAACGCGGCGCGCCTAGTGCTGGTAACTCAGTTACCATAGTGGCTGCGCTCACAATCCATTTTTTTCCAGTCTATAAAATTATTTAGTCTACCGAGTCACGTTTCGGTTAAACACTGTTATTCTGGCAGTCTTTATTGCGTTGCGTGGGCGCGTGAATTTTTTTTGGGAATCGATTTGATTGTGGATTAACAAAAATACGAGAAAATTGATTTGGATATAATGGAAATGCCAATACAAGATTAATATAATCAGGGACCTATCGATTCTGAAAAAAATCAATCAATTCATCAACTCGCCTGTCGCAGTTCACTGAACGAGGAATATTTTTGTTAATTCTACTAAGATTGTTGGAAACTGCGACTACGGGATAATGACAAAAACCCTACCTTATCCGCCAGTTACCATGTTGCAGAGGACAGATAGCGGTTCATGTACAACAGTGGTATTCAGCTGCATCTGGTTAGACTGGAAGCTAACTCTCTTAGTTGGGTAACTGCTGGGCTGGTGATGTTTTTTAACCTTCAAAAGATGGGTATGACGGTACACAGACTACCCTTACACGAAGTGTCTGCCATCTCAACTATACAACCCAATTTCTGTGAGATACCAAATAATATTATTATTATTCAGCCAGCAAAGACCTCTGTCCTTCTACTCCCCTCGGTATAAGGAAATCTGCGGGCAATCCTCAGATAGTCTAGCTTGTTCCACCACCTCCTTCTGGGCCTGCCACGATATCGTCTGACGTTATGTGGGGTCCACTCAGTGGCAAGTTTTGCGTACAGCTCGTCAGACTTTTGAGAGAGACCAATGTTATCTCCCATCCCATATTATGAAAAATCTATCTTTAGATATGGACCTTTGAAGATATCTGTCAGGTTTTAAATACTTAGTTTCTTTTTTTTTGTAGTATAGAGGGTATATAGTATAGAGGGCAAACGAGCTTGCGGTTCAACTGATGGTAAGTGATCACCGCCGCCCATGAACATCCGCAACACCAGAGGAGTCACCAATGTGTTGCCTACCTCTTAGGACCTCTGTTACCTTCCACGGGAAGATAGGATAGAATAGAAAATATGCTTTATATGATTGCTTAACTACAGCTTATGAATTATAACTAAACTGATTCTGGAACACACTGGGCACTTTAAATCAAAACGGAAATTCAACTTAGTGTGGAGGACACGATTAAACAAATAGAGCAAACGAAAAAAAATTTGTTTTAACATCAATTTTAATACTGCATATAACATCACTTTTAAATGATATGAGCTACGTAAAAAAAATCTGTTTATGATTCATCCTGAAATCGTTAATAATCATGAACTCTCTTTATGCAGCGATGTGTCCAATACGTAATATGTCGCTCGATACACATAGTGTAGTGTATATAAGCACATGAGGTAGGTGTTTAAACAGTTTTTCACTGGCTACAGGCCTGTCGTTGTAATTCACTGACAAACGCGTATAAAAGAGTCCGATGGCCGACAGCGAGGGGCGTGGAAACGACATTGTGTATTTTTTTACAATAATTTAATATGATTTTAAATAATGCTATCTTATATTGTATGGTCCAGTAGTGGTAGTAATTCCCCTAGATCCAGGGGAATCCCGTTACCCTTCCTTGACATCCTCGCACCACTGCAATCGAAGCTGATCAGAGAGAAGAGTTACTTGGTAAAGCCTATTTTGATGCATTAAATTCCTAGGCTCATGTATTTTTTTATATTAACTGTCATAATAGTGGTTGTGGTCAAACTCGTCCTCTAAGGTTTTGGAAGTGAGGCTTTTAAGGTGTCAATGCAGTCTACTTCTTTGACATCTAAAAAGCTCAACTTTCACAATATTTTCAGTGTTTCATAGTATTTTTACTGATAAACTTAGACTACTATTTCGAGGAAATAGTGGCAGGTAAACGATCAAAACGAGGAATTATTTCTAAATAGGTACCTGGTTCTGATAGAGTCGACACTCCTACGCGCTGGGCCGCGCTTACAGTGTCTGTATAAAAATAATTAATTTCCTCGTATAGGTTAAAAGGCATCGAACGGATTTCATCAAGTGGAGGGCTCAAAGGGTGGAGGGTCAGTTACACGATACAGGATTTTTTTTTTATGTAGTGCGCGAAATTTGCAAAGTGATTCATTGTCTGTTCCCAAATGCAATCGCAGTACTAAAATTCACTCCAAAACAAAATAAAAATTAGATTTTGTATAGCTTGCGCTAATAAATTATGCGTGTCCCCCTTATTAAGTCGAATTATCGTTTTGTCATAAAGTGTATCCCAATACTGCGGTTGCATTTACGAACAGAGACTGAATCACTCTACAAATTATGCGCTCTACATAAAAAAATATCCTGTGTAGTGGCATGTACCAGTAAATTTATAAAGACATTTATCTAGATTCCCATAGAGGTAGCTCTACGTCCGAAAGGATGTCAATCATTTTATAACGTAAAATCAGAAACGAAAGTGCAGTTCGATCCTCGCTAAAATTAAACAGCCTGGTAACAATTTTCAAATCACAAAATATAAAAAAGTGGATAAAAACAAAACTTTTACCACAATTCGACTCCACTGCCACTCTTGTTCACTGACCGCGCTCGTATCCTCGCGGGAGGTAATTATGCATGGGCGCTTTTTAGCGCGTCCACCAGCGAATAAAATATAAAACGCGCCACAACTAATGATTTCACGTACAGTTCATGCTATGTACCTACGTTATGTACGTACCTATTACCATAATTGCATGGTTATGTTCTGTAGTTGGCTGTAAACAGCCTGTTTTAGTAGGTATCATAATATTTTTAAGTAGGTAATTTTTGTGGTAAAGCAAATAATTTCCTATAAATCTTTAGAATATAGAAAACGATTTTTGAAATTGACACCGATCGCGATATCTACACAACAACGTTTGCTTAAAGAGTCACCTGCTTACAAAATAATGGATTTGTAAGCAGGTTTATATAAAGACCAAATTACCTACTGGAAAATAGCTTTTTACTTTGTAGTGTATGCCTAAAGATACCGTAGTACACATTCGTAGTATATTAATTATTATCGCCAGCAACAAATTAAGCAAAGTAACATTCGATCAATTAAAAAAAAAGTAGGTATTCGTGTTCTAATTTTGATTTGGTATATTTTAATAACAGTTATTAACTTACTTCCTCCCTTACAAAAATATAAAAAACAAGCGTAAAGAATGTTCCAAATTCAAAACCGAAAAAGCTTATAATTTAAATTAGTCACAACACCGCCATCTGCATAAAAATGCGAGAACCAGCGAGCTTTCTTTGTGAGCTCTTGTAACTTTCAAGCATTTCCGCTGAATGTGGAGGGCGCTGCGATCGTTTTAAATGTTGGAAACTCGTTACTTTTCTCCGGCATTGTGTGAAAACGTTATTATAGAATGGACGCTTTGCTTCCGTGAACGCGATCAGGCTAGGTATTAGACGCGAACTATTTTGCGAGTAAAATACTTTCAATTTACAGATTTTTCGTCGCGCTTCATGATTTTGATTATTTGACGGGGTAGATAATTGATTGAATGATGTCATAATATTTTGATTTGATGTGACGCGTTTTAGAGACAATACATTTTTATTGGTGTATAAATAAATACTCAAAGGTATAAATAGACAAGCAAGTTATGTAGGTATAACTCGTCAGACTCTTCTGAGAAACATTAAAGTAAGAACTGTCTAGGGTTAGGAGTTGTCGTAGTCATAAGGTTGTTATATGCATTAGGTACCAATAGATATATTGGCATACGATTTCTTAACTAAAATCCTCTACTATATTTCTTTGTAAATACATCTGACACACCCGAATCTGTGCTGGAATTGAAGATTCAATGATTCAAAGATATATTTTATATAATATTATTTTGCCAATTCCGAATTGAACTAGTGGCCCGTAGCGCGGAAAGCCAATCACTAGCCACTGCGCTGACCGGGTCTTGCGTGATCATCAATTATAACCTCGGAAGTAACTGCGCAATATAAATCAATGTTATATAACACTACAAATTGTCCAAATATCACACCACCACTGCATTTACTCAGTAATTGTTTACCTATGTACTAAGGCGTCATCATTAGATTATGTAAATACACAAATGCTAATTGGTACAATCCGAAACTATCTGTAAATACATCAGGTAGATTTATGGCTAACTTAGTTAAATAACTCATAGAATTCAACAATCAGTTTGTTCAAGTTATATCATAATTATTATAGATAGCTAAAACATATTTTCCACAAGTATACATGTTAGCAGTCGGCTAAGCACGAAAGTTTTGATGTATCGTAACGTAAACGTAAGCAAATTTTGATAATAAAATAACAATTTTATGCAACATACACATTTATATCATTTTTTTTTTAAACTGCATATATTTTCATGAAATATCATGCTTCATCTGTATTTTTGATTCAAAATTTGCTTACGTTTACGTTACGATACGTCAAAACATTCGTGCTCGGCACACAGGTCACTAAGAAGTCTTGTTCTATGTAATGTATTTTATTTAATAATATAAAATCTATAGCGCTCACAACATGCGATGCACATACCACGACAGTCGAAAGGAAGAAGAAGCTGGGATGCCAGAGCAAAGACAAAGATAATATTAACGAATTTAAGATTGGCAATCGAACAATGCTTATAGGCATTTATATAATGTTAACATAGCAAAATCCTTAGTCTAAGGTTGAGATAATAATGAGGATAGATTTCTCCTGTGTAATATACAGCTAAAATAGTTATTATTATTGTTTTTATTGTGTAAACTGTGAGATAACTGTATACAAAAGTCCTAATTTATTAGCGGAGGTCCTTTTAAGGGGTTAAGTAAATAAGTACTCACCATTACTGTATATAAGGTCTTCTTGTATTATGGGGCTAACCCTGAAATTGGAAATATTATATATAGATTTCCACAAGTATGCGTATAGGCATATTTTGTTATAATGTTAAGATATCAAAATCCTTGGTCTATGATTGAGATTATGAAGAGGATTGATTTCTCCGGTGTTATAAGAGAACCCTTTGGTTTAGAACCCGCTACAAACAATTTTTTATGACAAAAGTAAATGAAAGATATATAAAGATAGATCTCAAGAAAACAGAGTACCTATACTACAGCATTGTGACTTCACAATAGTGTGTCAGGTACCTACATATAGTATTTTCACATCAAGACACGTCACGTCACGTCATTTTGACGTGTTAGTTTATTTTGACGACACCGTTGGCGCAGTGTATAAGCGATGGGCTTACTGCGCGGAACAAATATATGTATTAAATGCAGATAGTTGTTCCGGGTCTGGGTGTGTAGGTATGTGGCATTTGTCTGTATGTTTATAGACATAAATCTCAGTTACACACCCATATAGGTATTATCGTGGGCACAGTTGTACCCTCGATTCAGGAACAATCCTAGCAAGGAGTTTCTTTTTTCAAGAAGCAAAGAAATAAAACATTTAAAAAAAAATATTTTAGACGGAGTCCGTAGTTTTGTAGTGTAGTGTTATTGTTATATTGTGCGGAAATAATTTAAAAAAATTAGTAGGTAATTTAATGATGAATGTACAGTGAAAGATTTTATTACAGAGCTGTCACCCCATCAACTTCTATACTCGTTAACCAAGTTACAGTTAACACTCTCTTAAGTTTTTATAATTAAAATATTGACACACATTAACTCGAACCGTGAAGAACCGTCCTAATCATTTTTCACGACACACCAAAAAAACTTTACAACCAATTTTGTCCATATTTATTCACATGTCCACGTGAAGGTGGCCGGAACTATAAATTTAGTGCGGCCACCGAATCTGGCGGTGGAGGAAGAATCGTTGGTGGGCCGCGGTCGGTGTCGGGTTCACTTCCCGGTCGGACACTCGACGTGTGCTGGATTTAACGTTTTTATTCAGAGAGATTAAGTTTTTAGGTGTTCACGTGCTTTGTTTTGATGTTGATAGAAGAAAGGGAGTGGTTGCATTATTATCACCATTGTGAGGACAGAGAAAAGATACTTACATACAATGACACTTAGGTACGATTACTAAATGGTTTAATAAATCAAATTTGGTCAAACCAGAATAGTACTAACATAATGTTAGCTGATCCCTGCCTAAAGACAACGTTCATCAGATAGAAGTGGATCACACCATGAAACTTAACAACTTTCTGTAAGGAACCAATATCGTAATCGCGAAAAAATTATCAGCTGTCCCAGCGTTTGGGTCAAGTAAGTATTGAAGTTTTATATGGAATAGCTGATAATTTTTCCAGTCCTATAGAGAAAGTTGTTCAGTTTGATGGTCTGATCCACACCCGTCTGACCACGACCTTCTGATACATGTTGTATAGTAGGTATTGTTATAATAAGGCAATAGCAAGTTGGTATTGGCTGTAATCACAAAATATCTTAGGCGGTTGTCTTGTGCGAAATATATACAGGTAAATCTCTTACTCTGTCAAGTTCATACATCATCACATGACAAACTCGCAGCTCCACAAAATCCGTATAAAATATGTGTGCCAGCAGCCAGCACTCAACCCAACCCTTGACATCTCACCGAGTCCCATTTGTCAGCAGCACCTGAAATCACGCCGGTTAACCGGCCCACGTCGGGCAGGATCATTTCATATTTTCGGGAGGTCCATCTCTCTCGCGCCGCTCAATTATTCACCCGGGTTCACCGGTCAAAAGTAATGACCGGTGAACGCGAAATTACACGTGTTACAATGATGATTCTGTTTACCCCGCCCGGAGTAATTTCGCCCGGATACTGTTTGAAGAGCTGTTAGGTTTTGTGATCGTTTTATTTAATGACCGCCCGGGTACGGTGGGTTTTGTTGTTTGTTTGCCGGTTAACGTTTTTTGGTGTAAGTTTTTAAATGAGTGCGCGATAAATGGAGGTTTCCAGTTATTTATATTTTTCAAGGGTTTAATTAGTATACCTGGTATGTTTAAGTTAGGTAACCCTATATAGGTAGATGTGTACTGTGTAGGTATCATAAACATATTATACTAGTGGTAAGTAGGTATATGTTTTTTAATCAGTGTGTTACTCTGTGTTTTTACAATAGTCTGATAGAACACTTTCCTTTTAAGACCCTTAACAAACTCCATCTTCTGAACAGCAATGATATGTGTAATTATAATCGCTTAACTAAATACGTATTCAATCTGATAAATATTAATTATATTATTATTATTTATATTTACGTATACAGAGTGCGCTTTTTGTTACAACCTGTATCAAGCTTGCGTGATCCACCCTCGGCAGCATCGGCACATATCATCGGAAGAGGTGCTGCCAAAAGCACTCAAATCTATAATTTAAAAAAGTAGGTCCTTATTCCTATCTACTATAGTGAGGTGTTTTTTTAATTTTATTATTATTTATTTAATAGAAGAGGTAGGGTACTAAGCCCCTTTGTCACTGCGACCTGCGAAGATCTATTGTGACGCCTCTCGTTTCATTACAGGACTTCTTCTAGCCGTAAGTCAATGATGAAGTTGACTACGTTCTTGGTGAGGTGTAGCTACGCCGTAATGCTGCTAGTGTTGTTACTGAAAGAGTATGAAAGAAAAAAATTACGTCCGTTTTAGTTAATCTCTTCCACAAAAAAAATACATATTTCTTTTATTTACCCTCGCCACGCGTCCCCGGTGTTCTAATGCCGGCCATATGAGTCACGTGACCATATCCGGGTGCAGATTTATCGGTCACATGTCGGTCGGACACCTACATTGTTTGTTTAAACACAAAAACTAGGTGCCAAGCTGTCTGGGAGAATGTAATGTGATTCCTCGACAAGTTTTTGCTTTAAGTTTGATTTTTGGTTTTAATGAGTCGGTTGGATGAGTGACATCATCTTGAAAGTTCTGTAGGTATGTATTTTTTTATATATTTTTGAGTACAAATATTGGCCTGTAATTTTGAAATATCAGCTCAATTAAAGTTATAATGGCTATGCTATCTTTCTGCGCCACTGTCGCACGTTCGATTCGCACGGAATAAATATTTATATGATCTAATAGATCGTTATTTCGCCTCCTATGTATGTGTATGCAAAAATCTGTGTACCTTTGTATGTATGGGCAAAGTTTTTTTTCTAAGTAATTAATTGTCGACAGGTGTGTACACTTGTACACTTACTAATTGTCCTGACAATTTATAGTATTTCTTTTTTTATGAAAACTGCTGAAACTAATAGATTTTTTATTAAAACAATGCTACCTCAACTATTTGTAACACTTTTGCACGCAGACCAGTTTCATACCATGCAATCATCATTAAAATATTGTATGACTTAGTCATGTTAAAATGTTTTTTCCATAAACTTAGAATATTTACGCTTTCCGTTTTTTCCATAGAAATAGTAAATAATATATTCTATCTATCTTTCTATCTATCAGACACAGACAGACAGTACTATATAGTGACTTACCCTTCCTATGGTTTCCATGACATTACGAATATTTCACAATGTTCAAACATCAAAATACACGTAAATACCTACCCGTCCCAGTATTTTATCATCAGACAGGCATCTGAGACGAGTCATTGTGCGTAGACGCTCATAATATTTGACGTATGCGCGTAATGAAGTGGAGTGTGTATTTATTAAGTTAATTAAACCATTCTTGAAGCCCTTAGGGTCCCGAGCGACGGTCGACTGGGAGATTTCCTTTGCCTATCTATGTGTGGAAGATTTTGTCAAGATTAGAACGGGTATGCGTGGGGAAGAATTTTGTATTTCATGAAAAACATTCATGTTAACGCGTTGGTGGTACATTTATGTGTATTTTTTATAAAAATGATAACTTGTATTTTTTAACAAGAATCTGGCTTCGATTCTTGGATCTCGCATCGGTTTTCATGACTATGGCTACCGTCTCGGTCCGACTTCATTATCTAAGTAAGTAGATAAAGATATATAGCAAAAACATGACAGGTGTACATAATATTACATGGTTATAGGTGTAAAATAATAGTTAATCAACATGTTTGACCTTGACATGATTTACTTATTTAATTACCATTGTAATTAAATAAATAAATGACTAGCGTACAAATATGTAAAATAACTTAATTACGACAAAATGTTTCTATAAATGTTGCATGACATGAAAATATAATAAATGATAATAATATTATGTCAATAATATTTGATGATAAAATGCTTAATAATATATTAAAGATAAATAAATTCGTTACAATTCATTGCGTTTTATCATTCAGGAAATCATAAACATTATAATAACTTTTTCAGTCAATGTTTTTTTAATATAGCTTTGTTTCTTTATAAAACGAGGTAGAGATTATGAGAACACTTGGATTGCTCTTGTATCATGGTGGGTACAGTTGTCAGTTTACAGACTTACATCTCAGTCACTTACAGACAGGATAACTATCAGCAGGTCATACAAATATTTGTTCCGTACGGGAATCAATCTTGTGACACGTGACACAGAAAGCGAATCGCTTAGCAACTGTACCAACCGTGCCATTAAACCGTTTGTATCAAAATTAATTCCAAACATACTCAACACAATAACGAATGTTTATAAATAAATCTCCCTAAGAAGCACAATATGTTCATACGAGTTTTAATTTTAATAACGTTTAGCAATAATGAGACATTATTAGGCGAGCTTCTCATATTTAACTTTTGAAGAATCGACTGTTGTTAATGAAGCAGGGGGAAACGGTTCATTAGTCAAATATGTTTGTGTCTACGATACAGATTAATTTTGTACTTATATGTTAGAATTTTGAATTATTTGTAGAATAGATCTTTATTTCATGTAAACCAAATACAGGCACTTATGAAATGTCGAGTCTAGGTGCGCGGTTCCGAATAGTAGTTCCTATGGAGAAGAACCGGCGAGAAACTCCGACTCCAACATCTTGTGTCTTCTTTGTTAATGGTCTCACGAGAATTTCTTCATGAGAATTGCTCATTGCTCATGTATGGTGGAAAAAATGGCCATTATCAGGGTTTGTACCGCGATATCTGACTGCCCAGCCGAGAGAAGTAGCAATCTACAATGGCTATAAAATAGAAGCACCAGCAAAATGCATGGGATTGATATTTACGAATCACGTGGCTATTCGATATGACGTGGCTACGTACGTACGTAAAAAGCATTTCAATAGAACAAAATAATGGTGTACACATTGTGTTCAAAAATATACGCGTTTTATTAGTTCAAACTAGTTGTCAAACCAGCTCTTATTTACTCTTATGATATTAAGACCTAAATAAATATTAATTATTCCTTAATTCATTCTAAAGCGAGGTCATAATGAAAGACAGATAATGTATAGCGCAAAAATAAATTCCACAATTACGATAAATACTACTAATACATAAATTACAATAATATCCCTCTAGAGATCCATCTCAATTCGAAGCGAGCCGAGCCCTAACATAGATCACTCGAAGACAGCGGAAGCCTCCTCAGTAATGAAGACAACTCGTACAAACTATAATACACCATCTAAATGCACCGTCGACAGGCATAAACAATTGAAATAATTATCAGGATAAGCCTGCCGGATCAGGAAAAGCCCTCGAGAATCTCAACCCTTCTTAGAACCTCCTGACAGCGTCTTATGCAAATTCACAAACTTATCAACCCTAACAAGCAATTACGTAAGTATCTATAACTTCCACTCAAAAATCTACTCTATTTTTACATTTTGAAAGTTGAATTTTGATTGTAGGGTTTGTAATGTAAGTCCTTAGTATATAACGCAATGGTAATAGCTGCTCAATTGGCTCGCCTCCTATGATATGCTAACTTATGTTTTGTTTGGCCTCTTGTAGTGATAACAACTGCCACTTAAAATGTTTTGAACTTGGCAAACAACATCTGCCTGATGTGAAGTGCTTTTGAATGAAGGGAATGTTCAGATGCGATGATTTCTTAGTCCGTACGCTTGAGAATACATCATTTCAATCCAAAATGAATACTGGGAAATATTTAAAATACATTTAATAATTTATAAGTCATCAGTCAATCATTGTTAATTAAGATTTTATTCTCGGGATTCAAAACCTAAAGATTTTTTATCTGCGTTTAAAATTATTCGATACCGTCGGTTTCCTCATTAAGCAACGGTGGTTTCACCTCCTTATAATATTCCACACAACTTGCCCGCTAATTGCGTACTACTCTCACAATTAATCGCTTTCATTTGACAGTTCAACAATTGTTCATTGTACTCTGCTAACCTTTTCTAGATTTTTAAAACAAACGACATGCTCTTTTATCGATTATGATTGCGAGAATGTTACGAAAGGCTGCAGATTGCATGCACAGAATTTACTTATCTACACGCAGCTTATTTTGTGAAACTTAAAAGAAACGATCTCCCATTAAAGTCCAATAAAAACACTTCACCTTTAAGAACTAACGAATCCCGTGTTTATTTTTCCGTCTAGTTCCTTTAATAAAACCGTAGTTATTCGAACGAACTTGGTTCGTGTTAGTTCGGTAAACATCGCGAGTACCGACGTAAACAAAATTTAGTGATATGTGGAGCCATCCGGCCGGCTGTAAAGTGTGGTCGAATGAATACACAACATCGCTGTGAAAGTGCGTGAGTGTTCATAGTAACGCTGCGCTGCTGCAAATGATGAGAGATGACGGGCGTGATATTTTCTTAAAGATTTGCATAATTTTCGAATATGAAATATACCTACCTGCCATTTGAGTAACAAGAAGTCACACTGAACCCTAACATGCGTGGAGAAAGTGTAACAGGAGCCTAAGTTAAAATGTCCTGCAGATTCGGTGGTGTCGTGCGGCAAGAGTCACGATGACTGATGCATGCGTCCCATCTGTGAGGGCAGGTTAGCTCAAAACTGCCATGGCAATGGCACTTTTCTGCAAGCCAGTCCAGACGTTGACCTACATTGTTCTTACACATCTAGGTATGAATTGTATCACGAACGATATTTTCAAAAGAGTAACCATGTAGGTAGTTTCTTGCTGGTTATTCTCCATGGAATGACTTACTGAAGCAGCTCAACGATTTGTGGCTGCCTTTTTATGGTGTATACAATTAGAAAGTTTTGAGTTTGAGTTAGATCCAATATATCCGTAGAGCCTGCAAAAGATGCAGCGTTTTGGGGTTATATAAAAAAGAAGTGGTAAAACAATTAAGAAGCTTGTGAGTACCCTGCGATATTTTTTAATTACAAATGCAAATGTACACAATTTGAAGTAGATTTGAGCTAGATTTGACAATTAGAAAAAAAATAAGTGGCTTAATCCATCTCGAAAACACATTATATCAGCAACTCTCCAAATATAAAGCAAAACTTCTAATGATATTATAAAAAATAAACCAGGATCTAACATTTTCCCAAATAGAACGCATCATCTGTACATACAGTCTACACCTACTTAACGTAGGATGTGGTTACATCAAAAAGAGGTCTGTTCCGTCTTGGAGGGCGGAGGGTCCGAGGTTACGAAATTATTCCCGAATCAAAGGCCCGCTTGGGTGGCCGGCTATAACAATAATTGTTTGGACCTCAGAGAATTCGCTGAGAAAACGCCGACAAATATCTAATTGGAATTTCTAATTAGAGTTGCGAAACGCGCCCTAATTAGTTTTCAATTGGGGTGATGATCAAAAAGGTCGATGTGTTGTTTGAAATCTAACCGGGTTTAGTGTAATAGAAATACTTGGTGTTTAAATAATACTCGATAGGATTCTTTTTAACAGTTTACGTTATTTATTTAACTGGTTTGGCAACGATTTGGTTTGGTGTCTCTAACTAGAATAGAGATCAAGTAACATATTGCAATTGATTGATGGACATAGGCTGCTCCCAAGTTGCGCCACGACGCTCATTTTCCGCTTTCCAAATCCAGGAGCGGCCGGGGCAGACGCCCCGGCTGCCCTCTGCAGGTCGTTAGTCGTTCTGATTCTCTCCCACAAGACTCCATTTAAGTTTCAAATATGGCATAAAATAGATTTGTAAATACATACAAAGTTAAATGTCTCGATTGTTTGACTGACACTTTCTAAATACAGTGCTGATAAAACTTTGTCTTGTGCCCCCGAAACAGCGCAATCCTAAGAAAATAATTACGTCCCACCTGACCGATTCCAAAATTAGCTCTCAAACACGCACAGACAAGAGAGAACAATTCTACTGACCCTTTCACATAAATTGCAAGTGCGATTTCCATTTAAAACACACGGAGCACGCATTAGGGTTCCTCTGGCATGTCGGAGGGATGCTTGACCGTACGGGCCCGGCTGGAAGAAAGGGCTCATTTTCATTAGGCAACTAAGCGAGTGTACGTAGATTTATATAGGATGCAAATTAACGTGGCTGTCAAAGTTTTTACCATAGGTTAGTTTTTGTCTTGTGGTTTTGATGGATATATTCGTAGAATAATGAATTGAGATAGTGGTAGCGTAATAATAATAAAATCTACCTACTTAATTTTTTTAAATAAAATCTAGGCTTTCTTAAATAACATGTAGATTCTTTTATAAGTTAATCTTCCCTCCCCGTAACTCTCCGTTTGTTAATATGATTCAATTAAACTCCTTTCTTCTATAGAGTTGGCATGAGCTATCACTTGGAAATCGCTCTTCCCGTAGTGGAAAGATTAGGTAGTCAGCAATGCTGGCATTGAGGCAGACCAGGGTGCCCCAGACGATTTCATAATTCGTCACTTGTAGAGGCTCTTTCCTTGCAGCCCACAATTCCTGTTTTGCAATTGGACTTAGTAAAAAAGATTCCGCTTAGAAAATCATGCCTATACTACTACTACTATGTACTAGTCTGCTTAGGCATACGTAATGGACCCGCTAGATTAAATTCTTAGGAACATTTACAATAACAGAGAAATATTAAAAATGGTTGATATATTTTTATACTTCTATAAATAAATAGATAAATATAAATTCAAATGATAATTTTTTAAATATTATCGTTGATTTATGATTCAACTACGAGTCAAAACTACAATAATTTCTACCTTGTTCTGATAAAAAATACCAGGAACAACAAAGAATTTGAATACCAACTAATTACGTCACAAGTTTGAGCGCCACTGCTTCCGCTAACGAGTGGGCAGCGTGTCCGGGGGTCCCTTCGTTTGAAGCCGAGCACTTTTTGTGTGCACCAACATTCCAAGCAAGGAACTCGCCCGGCACGCTGCAAAGGAGACGTCTGAAGTATGTGGACGCTCGTATTAGGTGCCTTTCTGTCTGACAGGTATGTAGGTACCTGAGCGTTGGAAGAGTGATTAAATTTTATGAATTAATTAAATAGAGGTTGATTTCCTTTGTAAAGTTAGCAGAGCAGAAGTATTCAAGGAGCATTGTTAAAAGTACCTACAAAATGTCAAATGAAACTTTGGTATAGTGAAAGTATCTCTATCTATTATTGGCCTTAAACTTGCACACTGTTATTATTTTCCAATTAGATATCCAGTAAGACATATTAAGAGATAATATAGAACTTCTTGTTAGAACTAAGTCTTACGAGAATTTGATAAACCAATAGTTATTGAAAGAGTATCGATTCCTACTTACTTTACTATAAAACTACTTACCACTTTACTATGAAACTACTTACCACTTTACTATCAAAACTATTCTCCGAGGGTGCAGTTGCTGGAGTCGCGCCGCAATGTCAACCTCAAGGCATTCGTGGTGCGAGTACCGAACTGTTTTCTGCCCCTCGTCATGGAAGAAGATTTTTGGCCGCAGGGCGTGGTGTTCCGTCGCTTCCGCGGACAAGTGCCACAGGTCAGCACAAATTCATATAGTGCAAAGTGAAGTGCTACTAACATAGTTCTAAGCCTTATTTGCTAACACAATTTTTGTATTTAACTTATATGTATAATATGTATCGTCAATTACCCCCAAAGGTGCCCAAGATACAGGCCTAGCCTAGTTTGGGACCAATGGAAGGTATTTTATATTGTAAATATTTATTGAAATAAATTGAAATTATTGAAATAAATTGAAATTGAATTGAAATTACTTTTAGCTTCTAATTACATAGGAAATTTTTGCTAAAATCTTATAGGTATCCAAACAATAAATAACTCCATGAAATACCCAAAATAAGTATCTGTGCCGTTGTTTAGGAAATAATAAATAACTTATTTGCAACATACACAATAATACATTTACTGCGAATGAACACGTCCAAGCCATTATCCCCGTCGAGTGAGTCCGACTTTTGTTTTAAAATGTAGAAAATTAAAGTTTCTTTTTTCGTTGGAACAATTCTAAACTCGACAACAACTTGTATTTTAGCAGGCCACCCTCACATGTATGTGGAAGTTTAAAAAGTTCGTAGCGGACTTTAAAACGGCGTTTCATTTCACTTTATCCCCACAATACGGTTGAATATTTTAATTGGTCCGCCAGACGGAATACCTACCGACGCGTGAGTCGTAAAAGAGATGTAAAATATTATGTTTTACAGCGTTGCTGGGTGGGAACATTCTAAGAAATCATAAATTTTGAATTAATTATGTATAAAAACTGCAGTCTATTGTTATGGTAGACTGAGGTCATAATAAAATGCGTTGGTTACCTGTTTCTGGAAATTATCTGCGTTGATCCATTGTTTTCTCCTCTGCAGGGCTAGCACGGTGGCTGGACAAACCCGTTTCTCCACCTTTTATCTCCCTGACTATATTCTGCACATGCGGCTTCCCTGGTGACCCGCTGTTTCCTGTCTTTACAAGCTAATTTTAATAGTGCTTCCCTTGTTTTCAAAACTGGGTGGCTTGAGTTTTAAGTATGTACTTATATTGTGTATGTACTTGTATTGTTTAAATTATAGTGGTACCTACTTATTATGATCTTTACTATTCTTTTTATTACATTTTTGTAATATCGTGTAAATTCAGGACAAATTTTAGTTGGATATTATTGTAAATTTTTTTTACGAAAAGAATATCCATGGAGTTTCTTGCCAGTATCTTCTCCAGGACCAACCCACTTGGAACAGTGCACTTAGAATCACGGCGTTTTGAAAGGACCTGCAAAGGCCCAGTTCAAATAAAATACTTTGACTTTGACTTAGAAAAGAAAAAGAAAAAACAGGAATGAAAGCGGTAAAGAGATGGTTTAGTCTCCGATTTTTCTGGGGATAAACCTCCCTTTGTGGTCTTGACAATCGTGACAGTCTGCAGCCTAGGGTGTAGGGTGTAGATATTCAAAACAATCAAATTGAAGTTGTGACGTCACCGCTTTGTCGGTTAGGGCTTACGGCAAGCGGTTTACGCCGTGACTGCTCGTGTTGAAGTGATTTTGATTAGGTGCTGCGGCGTCGAATGGGCAATATCTCTAAATCTTCAGTCAATTGACTGCTTCAGAAGACATAAGCACAATTAATATTATCACAGCATGAGTCTCATTACGAGTTAAGGCGACGAATTGAAAATGTTGGCGGCAGGGATCTAAATTATTCTCTACAATAAAAAAACATTTGTTTAGAACATTGCTCTAGAATAGAATAATTGCTCCTGTATAGTGGTTACAGTTTAAAAACATATATCCCACATGCACACACATGCAGACCCGGAAAAACTACCTGAAGGTCAAACAAATATTTGTTCCGTGCGAGGATCGAACCCGCGACATGTAGAGTAGAAAGCCAATCGCTTCGGTACTGCGTCAACCGCGTCGTCAAATGTGGATATTGAATAATTGTTAGGGTCTTTAGGATGATAATTGATCCGAGATCGACAGTTAAACAGACTTTCTAAAGTATTGATCGGTTCATACAGGATAATTTTTGTATACTGCGCATAATTTGTAGAATGATTCAGTGTCCGTTCCAAAATGCAACCAAAATTAAAATTCGATTTTGTATGGCTTGCGCTAGTAATTTATGCGTGTCCTCCATACTAAGACCAATTTAAGTTTTGTTTTAAAATGAGTCCTAATACTGCGGTTGTATTTAGGAACAGACACTGAATCACTCTGCAAATTATGCGCACTACATAAAAAAAATTCCTGTATATCTAATCACTAAACCAAGATCAGATCTTCATCAGGTCATCATAATTATGTCAAAGTCAAAGTCAAAGTCAAAAGTCAAAGTCAAAGTCAAAGTCAAAGTCAAAGTCAAAAGTCAAAGTCAAAGTCAAAGTCAAAGTCAAAGTCAAAGTCAAAGTCAAAGTCAAAGTCACAGATTTTTATTTCAACTAGGCCTTTGCAGGCACTTTCAAAACGTCGTGATTCTAGGCGCACGGTTCCAAGTGGGTTGGTCCTATCATATTCATGTATCTTCATATAGATTTATATTTTTATATGTCGCGGGTTCATTCCCCGTACGGAACATATATTTGTATGGCCTTCAGATAGTTGTTCCGGTTGTTTACGGTCAATTCCATACGAATATATCTACAAACTCTATAAAACAAACGTTTACTACATCACTATCAAAATTTATCTCCATATATGTGGTGTGATTAATCAGCGCGTACGCTTAGGCGCGGCTGCAGGCACGGTAATTAGATTTAAGAACAACTGGGCGGCGTCAGCAGGAGAATGGCCTGCATTAATTTGAGCTTCTCTAACGAGGGCGACGGACGCTACAGACTGGGTAGGACCTTGGAACATGAGTGCGGTGGAGTCGGTATTGTTACACTGAAAAAATTTAACGGCTATTAATAAGTTGTTGGTTCGCATAGAGCCTGGAACGTTAACATATTTATTTATTTAATGCTTTTCATACAAATATATACAAAGGTGGTCTTAATGCCTAATATATATTATATATTACATATCTACAATGAAATATCGTAACGGCTAGAAATAAATAAGTTATTGCTATTGTAACGTGTAGGCATATCTCTCGCAGGTCTGCTGGAAGAGATTTCTTTAGAAATAAGCAGTACCTTTGTGTCATCTTTCCTATTTAATTGTAATTATTCTTCTTTCTGTGTGTACATAAATTGTTAAATAAATAAAATAAAAATAAACATATTTTTGTTAGTCTATGTAGGTACCTGTAAAATAAACAATGACGTAGGTCATAATATTAACCATTGTGCCTAAGCTTGCAACTGCTGTTACTTAGTTTAGTTAGCAGTCGTCCAATAAACCTCGTACTAAGAACACGCTTTTCTTTGCCATCCATATGACCAACGATACCCACACACCCACAACACCAAAGTGGTACCATATGAATGGCAAACTATTTACAACCGAGTTACTTGGTTCGCGTGGAGCCTGCAAACTTAGTTTGTTCAGTGTATTATAAGCATTTTGTATCGTTATTCAAAGTAGAATTTTTATATTCTTGTTACATAAATATGGAAATTACATTTTATAATTTGTATACCTACATATTATTATGTAAAGTATATATGTATGTATATATAATTTCATGCAGCCATTTTTTTGTGTATTATTTGGCTAACCATTGTCCAATTTAAACAACAGCTACACTATAACCACTTTTGTTATATTGTTATTAAGTAGTAAATTATTTTAAAATAACAAATTCAAAAATAATTTTAAGTAACAATTTTTTTTTTTTGTAAAATCTTTGATAATATAATAAAATTAAAAAATGCAATACATAACTGAAACCAAAACAAAAAATCATTTTCTATATTCAAACGCAATCGACCGACTCTACGGCGGCCTACGTCGTCCGTAGTCAAGCTGTGTCCGGCGTAGCAGTGTGCTACGCGTCCACTACGCTATGTTTATTGCAATCTGGCGGTTAAATGCCCGTCTGCTTAGCCCGCTTATACCGCCCTTTTGTTACACCGGATTGCAGACCCCGTATATTTATGTTATTTCCTTTTTTAAATGGGGAAATTAAAATATATAAACATATATTGTTAACGGTCTGCAAATAGGGACCGAGTACGTTTTCGGGGCAGTTGTTAGAAATAATTAATTATAAGCGTGTCTGGTAGAAATAAATCAAATATTCGAGTAATGTCGTTTTCTTTAAATAGGTGCTTTAAGTGGGTACTTGTACTCATCATTATGAAAAAAAAAATTCTATGGAACTAGCCTTGAAATCCCGAAAAAAGAATCTGTTGTTTCATACATTTAGTCGAATAATATTGATTTTTTTGTGTGGAACATCAGATCCTTTTTTATCGTGATTTCAGGTTTATTCACATTATAAAAGTTATTCATAAATGTTCATGGGAGCTATTCTGTTAAACTTGCATCTTGATTCGAATCTAATACTTATTGTCGGTTAATATTTGACGATAATATACGTAAGCTGTGGACATGACTAGAGCAAGATCACAGCTCCGTCATAAAAAAAATGCATTTAATTCAGGTAATACAACCCATATCCAAAACAAAAGATAAAAGAACAATAAATTTAAATAAAAGATTAAGTTATCAATAGAATAGGTATGCTGTTCATCTCACTTATGAACTCAAGTACATTCAGTTATCTCCATAATGGGAATGGGCTTTAATAGGTTTGCGATCCGCTTGTCAAGTTAAGCGATTATGGAAGTACATCTCACTCCGCTTGATTGTGGTTTTGAGAAAATCATTGGATATAATCATCTGGCAGATCTTCGAGATAACTAGGGCATATGATTGCATAATGTGTGTGTGATGGGTGTGTGTGCATGTGACATGTATGTTTGTAAATTGTACCCTCGATACAGGAGAAATCCAAGTGAGGGGCAACGTTTTAAAAAAAGAAATGAAGAAAGAAAGGATTGTTGGTGATAATATTCAATTAATAGACGTTAATTGATAAAATATAATTATTGATTCAATTGTTAATTTAAATTTTACATTTTTTTTGGTGACACTGTTGCCGCTGTGGCTTTCTACGCTACGTGCCGCGGTTTCGATTCCTGCACGGAGCAATTGTTTGTATGTTCTACAGATAGTTGTTTCGGGTTTGGGTGTATGTGCATGTGAGATGTATGTTTGTAAACTGTACCCTCGATACAGGAGAAATCCTAGTGAAGAGCAACGTTTAAATAAATAAACACAAACAGATATCAGAGCCATTTTGGGTCGTTGAGCTAACGGAGTAAATAAGTATCGGTCAAAAGTATTTTTGATTGAAATTTCAACACTTTTTCTGCTTGGCGCTTTGAGTATCTAGAACCAAAGGCTTGGCGTCATTAGTCCCTTACATAAGAGACCGATACATTATACAAATAGATCTTTAAATTAATAAAACAATCACTTTAAATCATTACGTAATCTAATCGTCGTTGGGATCACCGGTCAGTTAAAGGGTTGTTGACCTATCTCCCTCGGCTCTTGCCCTTGCAAATAGATCCCTTTGTGTGCGCCGACTTAAATAAAAGGTTTGATTTCGTGTTGTAAGGGGGCTATGATCAATATTTGCTGAGCAGCCCGACCGAGCGACCGATCTGCATACCTTTATTATCATGGTCAGGCCTTTGAGGTCTTTTACCCGTGTTTATATTCCCTTTGCGGAGTATGTGGAATTTACCGAAGTTTCCAAATTATTACCCGGTTTAGGGATGAAGATTAGGAATACCCACGTTGTTCCTTAAGCCTAAACACTTGTAATTATTTGGATCCAGTTTGTAAGTAACATATTTGGTGTCGCGTACCCTTTTATTATCAGAAGAAACAAACAGGTGTTTGGTTCATCTATCGCCTCTAGTTCATTAAACGTCGCATATACAAGGTTTCATGTGTTATAAGTACCGGTGCCTCATTAATCAATGAACTCAGCTCATAAGCCTCTCCCAAGTTGGTTGAAAACACCCGGTTCTTCGCTATCCACATCCAATTAGTTCCAAATGCCTTCTTCAGGTTTACCGATTCCTGGTCTTCACCCAAGAACTGTTTGATTGAGTGTGTGACTTCACGTCTTCGTCGGGTTAACTGTCAATGGAAACTATAACTTATGGTGAAATGAAAAAAACCCGTCCGTTACAACAGCTATCGGACCTTTGACAGACATTGTCAGCCCTTTCTGTAAGCTAGGTCAGTGCATACAATTCTCTCCTCGATAATTAATCTTGTTTCGAATCTCATTCCTCAAACAAACCCTTTGCATAGCTGGTCCATACCAGTGTCTTCCATCCCATGAATGTCGATTACAGACGTCTAAGAATTTATCCAAACATCGATGGATATAATTGATATAAGGCCCTTGTTATTATTGTCAATGTATTATTTTAAAGAAGTATCCATGAAGTTTCTTGCCTTTTTCTATTCTCAGTTTCTTTCTTCTTCAATAGGAGCAACCCACTTGGAACCGTGCATCTAGAATCTCGACGTTTTAAAAGTGCCTGCAAAGGCCCAGTTGAAATAAAAATCTTGACTTTGACTTTTAACAGCTCTCACCGCCGCTGTTTGGGTACGTCATTAAATAGCATGAAACGTCCAACAGCTGTTGTAAAACAAAATATAATGAATATAATATAATTCTTAAGCACAAATAGATAAGAGGCACTGCGTCGATTTCCTTGCGAAAATGACAGCTGCAGCAAGCCTCTCTAATGGCTGTCCGGAGATCCGCACTCAGACGATCCCATGCTTACCACTGTAAACCTTACCACGAGGACACAAGGTCGATATCCCAATGGCAGCAAAGTAATAGATAGTAGGGACACAAACTAAACCGTCAATAGATTGTTGTACGAAATTTATTGTGTGAGCACACGTACGGCTGCTTGTAACGGGGTGCGTCGCAAACGATTTGTAACACAGAGTAGATTTTAATACGTCTATATACAACATGTATGAGAAATGTGTGGTCATATTTAAGGGTGTGAATCAAACTATAAAACTAAACAACTTTCTCTATGGGACCAACATCGTTATCGCGAAAAAGTTATCAGCTGTTTTGTATGGAATTGTTTGAATTTGATTATAAATATTCATATTATATATTATATGTTTAAAGTTAGATCAAACTAATATTATAGTGTAACAGTTTGTTTATTCATCTCTCTCGATTAAGAAGAAGTACATAGTGGGCGTTAACAAACGCTAACTATAGTTTAATAACAAAACACATTATCCAAATATGTCCTTCCATTATCCTACCCTCTTTACATTCATGCGATCATCTTAAAAGCAATTAATTCCCCTACAGATCACTATAGTCCATAAAATCCGTTGATACAATGGGCTCCAAAGGTGGTGACCTAAAACTTATCGGTAAGCAGATTTGAGAGGAGTCCAAGTGACGCTAACAGGCTTCGTTAACTCGATCTATTGCACCCCTATCCCGTCTCATTACGGGAACACTATACGACGGAACATCACTATACGTACGTTATTTTAATTTAGAAGTGCTGAAGGGTTAGGAAATTCTTCGTAAGAAGTTCGAATGCCATGTATACCATTACTTATGGTGTTTCTTTGTTTAATTTTATTTTTAAGATATTTATGAGATGTCAGTCAAGTTTGGTTTGAAACTTTTTAATCACTTTCTGAACATTTCAGTCACAAAAGAAATGTAGCGTTTATTCACTCCACGTTATTTTAATTTTTGTAAAACTGTACGACTATGGTGACGGTGTAGGGCCGTGGTGGTGGTGGTACGTCGGCTTGGTGGCGGCCGGTTGCCAGCGGATCGGCTGCTAAATGCCGCAAGAGCCGCGTGCTATCCCGCTTGCACCGCCGCGCTCGCCGCATCTCTCGCTCGCGCCGGCGCGAACACGTGTTTATTTGTATGTTTTATCCTTCGGCGGCTTTAAACCCAACCCACCCTGACCGCAAAGTGCGCTCCACCGCCCGCCGCGCCCGCGCGCCGTCGCCGCCTCTCGCTCGCCGCCGCCGCTGCCGCCGAGCCGCACCGACTCACCCGCGAAACTTTGTCCGAAGTCGACGGGCGCGGACGTACGCCGCGTATTAATAGCCACCGCGAGCGGTCACCGCAACTGAGAGCTACGAGCCCCACGCGCCACGAGTCGTACCACGACCGCTCGGCATGTCGCACGCGTCCCACGACACGCACCCTACACGCGTAAACAAAACGCCAATGTACCGCGCGTGAAAGCGAAACTGAAAACGAAACTCCAAAAAATCAAAAAAGATCGCCGTCAACGCTGAAAGTGAGAGGGACGTGCGTGCAGTGTTCGCGTAAATACTCGGTGCGCAAAAAGTGCCGCCGTCAGTGAAACTAGTGAAAAGTTTTTTCGTCGCGGCCGGGGGAGCCACCCCTCGGCGCCGGAAAAAATCGGCCCCTCGCGTCCCTCACCCGCCCGCCACCGAACTTTTCATTCACCGGGGAAAAAAGTGTGGCAAGGCCGCCCGTGACGTCACCGCATCAAGTGGCCACGCGCGCGTTCCCTAGCAACGTGTTGACACGTCTCGTCATCGGCCCTTCTTGCAAAACTTAGGACTGTCTCGGAAGTGCGGCGACGTCTTGGTCTAAGTGTAACTATGGTATTAGTGTGTGACAGTAGTGTATGGCCGCGGTGAGCGTCGGCACCGTGTGGTGGGCAGTGTCATGTAGCGACCGCTTGGAGAGAGTAGACTCTATGTGTAGCACGCAGCGCGCGCGGGTGTCGAGGATGCACCTGACGGGCGCCAGCAGCGGCGCCGTGTCGCCCGACACCAGCTCCTCGCTGCTTCATGAGACGTACACGAAGATGACGTCCGACATCCTTGCGGAACGGACGCTAGGGGACTTTTTGTCGGAGCACCCGGGGGAGCTGGTGCGGACGGGCAGTCCCCACTTCGTGTGTACGGTGTTGCCTCCTCACTGGCGATCGAACAAGACTCTGCCGGTGGCGTTTAAAGTGGTCGCACTAGGTGACGTGGGTGACGGCACGCTGGTGACCGTGAGGGCTGGCAACGATGAGAACTGCTGCGCGGAGCTGAGGAACAGTTCCGCGGTAATGAAGAATCAAGTCGCCAAGTTCAACGACTTGAGATTCGTCGGCCGCAGCGGTCGCGGTGAGTGCCGAAGGTGCAGTTATGTGATAAAATGAATTGTAGTGATTTAATTTATTAGATTCCCCAAAAGGTATGAAATATCTCTACCAATAAGAAAATTCCACTTCAAAATCATTTCCAAACAAAACAACAATGAAAAGTTACAGGAAAGTATGAAATAATTTTAATATAAACAAAAAATCCAATAAAAACCTTTATTAACTATAATTAAATATGACTCAAATTTATTAAGTACATTAAAAGTATACTCTATAAGCTCTTGCTTTCTCATTCATTTTGTCGTGTCCAAAAGATTCCATAATAAATTTTACTTTTATCACCTTTACATTTACATTTAGGAATGTAAATAACTAATATAAACAACGGTAAATGAAAATTTCGATAACTTTTCCAAACGATTTGCACCGAAAATTAAAAACACGATGGCGCCGGCGGTCTATAAAAGCGCAATGTAAAATAGAGTAAAACAAACCAAGTTAAAAACATTTTTAAGTAACAAACCAATTTAAGAGATTACAACTCCAACAAGTAGCTCCATACAATAATAACATTCAAATATTCAAACTTCTTAGTAAGTAGGGGAAAAGTCGGTGACATTGCAAAGTACTTGAAACTTTTTCCGTGTAACTTAAGGAATTGCGCGAATATCAAATAAGGAGGGCGGGAGATTTGGGCGGCTATTTCCGCCCAATGAGTGTCCCGCCCGCCCTTTCTAAGAAAGTTTACTTTTTGCGAAGGGCAGAGAGTTTTACGTGAAGTAACAGGTCCAAGAGAAATTTGAAAAAATCGTACTTTACAAAATATCAAGTTTTGTTAGACAGAATGTAAAATTCTAATAACATCGGCTTGATTATTCACTTATTCTGACATTACCTATGTTTATTCACGTGATTATTGAATTATTCAAATTATCATGTCTATCAAACTTTTGTAAACAAACATATTAACAGCTTCTATGTATTTCCCGTCGGCGAATATAATGTCTAATAGTAAATTCTTTTAATATCTTTGAAGTAAGAATAGAATAACGAAATGAACGAATGAAATAAATTTGAAAGGTGTTTACCTTTCAAATTTATTTCATTCGATTATTATTATTATCGATTATTATTAGACATTACATTATATTATATTGTTTCGTAATGCATATTTACAAGTAGGTATTATAATTATTGATATCTATCTTATTTTTATAAGTAATCAATCTGAGCACATTAAAATTAAAATGTATTAATACCAGAATATAATTTTATTTAAACTCAATGTAATTGCAGACGCCAAAAAAGAGTCACTATGCAACAACATGTCAACATGAACAATGGTTATACTCGAAATTGCTTTCCAAGTGTTGTATATTTTTAAAGTAACACCCTGAGCGCCTCAATAAGATACAAAATCTCGTAAGCAAGTCATATTATTACATACTATTTATAAAATAAATAAATAAAATAAATATTCAAACAATTAATAAAGGTCTCGGTAACCGGATTATTCATTATCATCTACCTATTCATTACTTCAAATCCTGAGACGCAGGCTTCCTTTTGAGAATGGGACTGCAGAAGGAGAGCGGAACGGTTGGTCCACACTATGCCTGACCAGAGGGCTGGCCTGTTCTTTGGTCAAAGAATAAACATTGCCATTCAACCTGGCAATGCTGCCAGTCTTCTGGGCACACTGCCTGTTGACAGCGATGTGGAGGAGTACTTTGACGCCTAAGTGCGCATTTTGTATATAGTTTTATAATTGTATTTATATTATAATTATTTTCTTGCTAATTAAGCAGTGTTCGTAGATAAGTTTAGGGTAGTCGAAAGATTTATTTATAGTTCACTATATTAAAAAAAAAAAAATATGTTCACAAATAAAAAATTAAAGTCAAACAAATTTAAAAATTAACAAATCTAAATCCGAACAAATTTCATACTGAGTTAAGCTCGCCTTTGTGCATATATTTGTAAATTGAAAATTTTTGTATATTCCATATTTTGTGTACCTACAATAAAGAATAAGAATAATTTTTGCAATAAATGAGGAATCTTTCAACATAATATTTCTAAGTTTTAATGGAAACTATTTGCAAGTTTTAATTAAGCTAAGTAGTCCGTTAAAATGCTTCTTGTTCATTCTACCGTCCCGCGATCTAATTATGGGTCATTTAAAGGACTGACCGTGAACTCATTGCCCTAAAAATCAATTAAATTGTCTTCTGCGAATAACTTACCTACAAAGATCATATAACTGTATCGCAAATAGAAAGCGATTGTTTCATAAACTACCAGCCAAATGACCTGTGCCTCTATTGAGTTTATACGTCTATTCTCGCTAATGATTGTCAAATAATAGTATGAAGCCAAAGTTGGCGCCTTTAGCGGTTTGAAATTTTTAACGATAATCACTAGCGAGTATGTGTACTAATAATTACTCCTCTATTTCTGCTCGCGTCAAGCTTTAGGCGCAGTGCAGTCAACGGACATTAATTTGTCCGCCGTCGCGTTGTCCACCGTCGCTGTATAGAGCGGTAGACCTTTTGTCCACCATGGACGTTGTTGCATAGGATTATATAAGCTTCATCGCGGCAAAAAGTCCATCATTTGCTCAGCGCCTTATGACCACTATGAAGTTGCCCGCTCGCTCCTCTACAACGTACGTCCGTTCCGCTACTTCCGTACGCGTTCTGTGCATCGGAACGCGGCTACATTCAGAGCGGCCATAAAGATTAACGGGAGCTGTATGAGTTTACACGGGATAACTAATACGTACATATTATTTATCATCAGTACCTTCAGATGACCGTAACCGACCGACGGTAAGACCGTTGGACCGTAAGATATCAGATATATCCGACTCCAAGGACCAAAACTGTTTGCGTAAAGCACCTTATCAGGTGGCTTAAAAGATCACATCCACTGTTCCCACTGGATTCAAGATATGAGTTATGAGATTTCGTTACAAAAAACCAACCTGAATTAATTGATTTCTATTTATTTTTTATTACTTTATATAACTTATATATAAGCGAAAGATGAGTGTTTGTCACTTCTGGTTTTGGTAAATTAAAATATCAAAATCGTGTTGCATTGGACTGATAAAGCCCCTCTGCAGGGTGCCCCATGTCATAATACAGTCATCACTTGATAGCAGCCCAGCAGGGTGTATTTGAAGGGTGCAGGCGTACTTATTGCAGTTTCCGCTTGGAATATTACTCTTTTAATAAGGAAAACGGTTACCTACAAATTAATAATGCACTGCAATCTAATGCAATGCAATGCAATGTAATTAATACGTGAAGAGAAAACTTTATACCCCTTTTAAAGCATAAAGCGCACGGAGGAGATTGGGCACAGTTGATTGATTTGGCACAGTTAAAGTTTATAATGGAGAAGGAGTGCAGAAAGCTCAAATTCATAAATTTAATATTATGGTCGAATTTCGACCAGTATATTGTATACTTTGATTGTATATTATATATTTCGAACAGTATAGTGGGCGACCACTAGTCTGAGT
This sequence comes from Allophyes oxyacanthae, assembly GCA_932294325.1. Classification (NCBI taxonomy): domain Eukaryota; kingdom Metazoa; phylum Arthropoda; class Insecta; order Lepidoptera; family Noctuidae; genus Allophyes; species Allophyes oxyacanthae. The sequence goes on from OW028625.1 coordinate 5,378,381, forward strand.
AATCATAAAACTATGTTCCAACTTTAAGACAATAGATAAAGATAATATAATTTACTATAGGAGGCCTCAATAGTTAAATTGGTTTAAAATGAAATAATTAGTTCCTTCCTTCTGCGTTGTTACTGTTTGAAGTTAAACATTGTTAAGTGTAGAGATCACTATGGTGTGAAGTAGGGGGCCGGTTGCTAAGCCACTATCCGTGTGCTTCATAGTAACCAGCCTTATTCGGATGATCCCTCTAGTCATGTCAAACAAAACAGCTTTTGAAAATTATATTTGTGATTGGATTTTCTTGACAAGGATAACAAAATGTTGAATTATTTTTAAGCTTTTCAGATAAACATTTTATTAATAATTATTTAAAATTATAGCTCACAATCATAGTCACAATATTACACATTTCATGGCGTCACATAAATCATAATCACAAAACTATATCATCATATCAATTTATGTGACATTACATTAAATTCATACAATCTCATCTTCTCTCATGAGGATACCTGGTACACCGGAGAGGGCCTCATAAATTTCTCAATGGTGTGTATACTGTATAGTCCGTCAACCCGCTCTAGGCTAGCGTGGTCGACTAAGGCCTAACCCTACTCATTCTGAGAAGGTGACCGTTCTTCTTCTGTCGAATCGAAAAGAGCTATCTTATGGGAATCGCTCATGCTGTAGTGAGAAGAATAGTCAGTCAGCAGTGGTGGTATCGAGGCTGACTGCCCAGCAGTTTAAAAGGCACTGGCTTTATTATTATAAATTATTCATGTAGTAAGTTGTCAAATGGAGTAGCAGATGTTATTTAAACGCTTCCTGCAATGCCTGTTGAACGGGATAGGTAAAATTGGGTTATTTTTAAGTACATAAATATTATCCGAGCATTGTGTTAGATTTGAGTTTGACACTTCATTCAAGGCGAGGTCAAAACAGCCTATTCATAATAATGATAAAAATACCTCAAAAACCAATGACATTTGACAAATAGACGCGTTGCCCGCGCTCTATTTTGGCAAGATAAATGCAAGGTAAATACCCTGCACCGACTGAAAGAATGAGCATGCAGTAGCTAATGCCACGTAAATAAACGTCTATATTCATATTTTTCTAACAACCGACATGGCGTATGGTGGCTGTCATTTTTTTTCCCTTTCTTCGCGCACTGTATAATTATATGTACTGCTATGTAGCTATAGTAAAGTTTACGCCATTTTGTAGTGCATTAATGTTGGTGTATGGCCCGTCTATTTGTAAAATGTCATTGTCAAAAACAGTTAGAAAGCATCTCCAAAAAAGACCAAAGAACAGTAAATCTTGAGTATGGACTTTTAATAAATCGGAAACCATAGTCATAATCAACAACACAAAACAGTGCTTCGCCGCTAGAGACAATAATTTGAAAGACTTGAAAAAAAATCTGTATAGACCTACAAGAACTCGCCAAGAACCGCGTTTTAGTTATGATTTCTTATACCAATAATCAGTTTTAGTGGCTGGCTTATCCTTTCACCATGGTGCGAACAATTCCAATGAAAGAAAGAAAAATAATTTTATTCCGTACGGGATAATGACGGCGCCACATTCACAATAGACGAAACACAATAAAAAAGAAATAGGTACACTTCTAATAAAAAATAAAAAATGTGTATGCTGTCGGAAAAACAGAAAAATAAACTCACTGACATGTGTCGATCTTACCCACTTACCTACGGTGCTCAAATTTGGATACAGACTATCAAAAGTCCAAATATCGAATACCTATCGAAAGTTACTAATTAAGTTGTTATGCGTATGGATGGCATGAGAAACCTTGCACAAGCCCAAGCAAAGAATGTATGAGAAACTCTAACCAGCCGAACTAATATGAACGCCGCGACATAATGTCATCGCATTATCTCGTGCGGAAACAAGTTTTTAAAGACAATATCTTGCTCACCTCTGGTTGTTTTGATGTGACTAAGAGATGGTTAGATGAGGTATTTTACGTAATAGTATGTACACTAATTTTTGAATTGAAATGTTTGCATTATTAAATGCAGGCTTAAGGCCTAAGAATAAGCTAAGCTAAGCTAGGCTAAGCTTTAAGAATAGAATAATAGAACAGAATAATATTTATTCGGTGCAATAAAAGACACAGGCACAATTAACATTAAACTTATTTAGGACTAAACAATATATGGTATGTAAAGTGTCATGGTATTTAAGGAATGACCACCAATGTAACACTTGACCACATTAACGTTTTTTTAGCTGTGTGTGTAAGTATTGTGTCTATACGAGTGATGGTATAATTGAAACAGAGTTTGGCTAACATCAACAAAAGATTCAATAGGTAAATAAGTGACAAGTTATTCTTAATTTTTTAAATAAAATACATTGTCCCTCACAGTTTCAGTACATTGTATCGTCGCTTTCATTTTACTGTCGATATCTTGCATAGACAGCTGATACTTCCTCAGAAAATTTTGAACGCATTTTCTTCCAGATTTCTGACTGTACCTATAAATAAAAATATAAGACCTTAATTATGTTAAAATTGCATAAAACATCAACAGTCGCTACTATTTTCATATCTTAAAAAATAACTTGGTAAACCAAATTTTAATATAGTCCGCCCAGGGAAAAGCTGCGCATGTTATTAATGGAAATTGAAGATCTACTGCATATTACTTAGGCTGGCTACAAACAAAAAAAACTACGTCTCGAGAGAAACCGCAGCGAAGTTCCACGTTGCGCTTTAATCTGAAGCTATATTTCAGTGCTGTGCAAATGAAAAGTTAGTCTCGGCGAAGACTTCAAGAAGGCCCGCCTTCTCGCTCGCCAGCCAATGGAAAAGGTCGTGAAAGCAACTTCTTCCGTGGAGGCGGGGCGAGCACGGCTGCGGTCGCTTCGCCATTTGAATAAAAATTTTCCTTTGAAGAGTTCTTTATTTGAATATATTGTGGCCGCGTGGGACGATCGCATAACGTTTTATTATAGCGCTTTATGATCTGCCTTTTGATCGCTAAGGATTTGTTGCCGTTCGTCGTTTTTGCGAAGTCTGTTTCACTGTAAATTCTGAAAAAAAAAAAACATTTTGTTACAATTATTGTTTTATTAAAACAAAGATAATTGTGCTGCATATTAATTCACACACAAGTTAACATTATAGTTAATAATGCTTGACACAGAAAAAGCACATACAACAATCATGAACTCAACCCATCAACTGCCAATAAAACACGACAACCAACCTAAAGGTTAGGCTACACGCAAACAGCAGACGCCGCACGCACGGCCCGTCACCCATAACAGCCCTTGTCAACCATAACGCGGCCACAGCCCGGTGGCGGCCGGGCCACACCAGCCCGGTTAGCCAGTTAGCCGCGGAAAACTACCATTTCATTTATGGTCGCCCCTTGGTTTGGTAGTTGCTAACGGCGGTACCCACAAGTTACGTAACTATGCCCTGTGGCTCGCGGCTCACTCACGCTCTATTAACTAACGTTTTGTTATTAGTTTACGTATTGAAGTTGAATTTGGAATGTTAAAATATTGTGATGTTTGGTTTAATATATTTTTATTATGGTTCTCATTCTCAACATACTCTGTGTGGATTTGGCTATATCTCACGAATACGTTCTAGATTTCCGGCAATAGACATTCAACTTACAATACTTATCTTGCAATTCTAGATCTTGTAGACACGATTACAGATCAGGAGCATTATGAAAAAAAAAAAGGTCACGTAAGAAAAAAAAAACCATCCAAAGCACGGAATTCCATTTCGAAACATGAATTTAGCTTTTAATTAGATTTTTTAAACGACGGCTTATCGCAGATCTATAAGCACTTTGCTTTTCACCCAAATGGTTGGGTTACTATACTCGGTGAAATTTTAATCGTTTTTGATACGGTAACGAATGATGGTACTCTTAATAATGAATAAATTTTCAAGGAAAACCTTTTCCATGCTTTCCATACATAATGGTACGATCAACTGGTTGAGTTTGTATTTGAAGACAATTTTTTTTCGCGGCGAATATTTTTTCTTTTGCGGAGTTGTGGATTACCATGAGTACAATATTAATATCCGAAAAGACTTAAATTCATCGTGTAGACTACGATTACTCTTGAATAGTCGGTCAATGTTAGTTTATAATGCTATCATTGTCTACACAATAAATAAATAGCATTAGAAAATATTCTTCACTGCTCTAACGCATACCAAAACCAACAAGAAGTCTACTCATATCTACCGATCGCTCCATCATCTACACAACTCTCATACCGATACAACACCTAGCTTACACGGGCATATTAATTCACTCAATTAGCACACCAACGGCATTAGCACGTCGTTACCGTCCGACTACGACGCTTAGTAATCGCTGCGACTGCGACAAGCCGACGAGTGTCTTTGACAGCTGTCAAATTGAATTGCATCCAGCTATTAGGGAATGTCGTAGGACAAGACAGAATAGTCTGGACGTGGCGCACGTGGATACTGCCTTTAAGATTGTGACTCTTTCAAATTTTTCTGGAATCGGAAAATACCGTGTTTAAAGTATTTAAAATTTTGCATTTTAATGGCCAAGGATGTACTTTAATTTTATTCAACACATGCTATGTTTCTTACTTACTTCCACGTTTTTTAAATATAATGTTTTCTTATCTATCTCTAGATGATTCATTCTTTCATGATCTCATTACAAGATATTATCATTAAAATTAAAACACATATTTTTCAGTCAAATCACAATTTTATTATTGCAATTTTTATTATTAGTATTGTCTATAAGGAAAAATTATATTCTCGGCAAATATTTCATCAGAAGCATCAAGTGAAAAATCGACATAAGTACGTAAATTGAAATATTGATAGCCGTAGCTTTTAACATCGTGTCATGTCCACATGTTTACCTACTCTCTCAAATTGAGATGTCACAACGTAACAGAAGTTGAAACGGTATAAATGTCGCCGCGACACTCGTGCGTTTGAGCATTTAGTGTTACACTAATTGTAGAAACATTGACAGTTATAACAATTAAAGATTTTTAAAAAGATTCTAAAATAAAAATAAAAATTGTTGCATCAATTGGATGGAAAAGCAACTTCATTTACACTGATAATATAGGAATACTTTACGTATAGAATAAAATAGACATTATTTGTTTGCAATTAATGTAGGTATTGCAAGAGAAGTAAGGTGGTTTTCCTTTTTAACCCCCGACGCAAAAAGAGGGGTATTATAAGTTTAACGTGTCTGTCTGTGTATCCGTGTATCTGTCTGTGGTATCGTAGCACCCAAACGGATGAACCGATTTTCATTTAGTTTTTTTTGTGTCATAGATAATTTTATCCCGAGTGTTCTTAGCCATGTTTCATGAAGATCATCAGCTCTTTTCTAGTTGATGAGGGGATCTAACTGACTTCCTTATGTCCGATTGATTCGAAATTTGGTACCGTGTTACTTCAATATTAAAAGTATATGGTAAGGTAACCATGACCTGATCAGCCGTTTGAAGATCATCAGCTCTTTAATAGTTGATGAAGGGATCTGACTACCTTCCATATTATGTCCTATCGATTCGAAATTTGGTACAAAGTTACTTCAATGATATTAAAAGTATATGGTAAGGTTTAGATTTTATATCTTCTTTAAAAAGGACAAAACAAAAGTAAAATTAAAAATTTTAAAAACCCCCTGACACAAAAAATTAACTCTAAAAACTAACAAATAATATTTTAAACCTATTATAATTATTATCGTCACATAATATTATATTATGTAAGTTCAAATATTTATATTTTCCAAGCGTCATCGCGTTGGGGGACTGCTAAAGTGAGAAAAAACAGGTGAAGTCCCCATATCATAGAAACATTAAACTAGAAGCCTTCACCATACATGGGAAAAGGCTGGACGGAATTGACGGAAATGGCACGAGAGTGGTGAAAAACGTGTTTTCCTCTAGAACAATACCATAATTGTTTTTTGTTTATTTACATACAATACTTACATCTATTATTATAGGTAAAAACCTAATGCGATTAGAGAAGCTAGAGACAACAAACATTAAATAAAAATAAAACAATAAATCACACAATCAAAAAACATTTTTTTTACAACTACATTATTTACTCCATTATATTACACCCAATAAGTAGCACTTACAAAAAAAAATCTAATCAATATATTAGGCTATAACATAAAGCGTGCGCACGCGTCAGTGGTACCCGCTGCAGCGCTGTACCAAGTCAGTGCGCGCGCTTGGCACCACCAGCAACTGCGGTCTCCGCCGCCGCCCCACGTAATTATTCTGAGAATTATCATTATTTTGGCATATGCAAAGTACATTACAAAGCTTAACACATAATTTTACCCACACAAGACGTTGCCTACGTAATAGCGTATTTGATCGCGGTATAAATCAACCAATATACTGCAAACCAGGTGAAAAATACTTCCAAAACTTACATATCACATGATAACAACCTTACAAGTTATAGCAAACTTTTCCCGTCAATCGAAGGTTGTCGCGGGTCGAGTGAGGAAATTGTGAAGTCATAAAAACGGCGCGAGGTATCGTGTGCCCCTACATTAAGTAGGGTTATTTATTTAGGCGCGCCGTAGACGATGGTACGGCCTGGTACCGAGCTGTGAACATCACTCATTGCCTTGTCTTGCCGTGTTGTAACACCGGTTTGTTGTTCTGATGGGTTTTGGGAAGGGAAGAATTAAATTTTGATGGTGGAAGTATAAAATTGTGGTTATCGTAGACGAGGTCTGCCTTGACATCGAATGATCGTGATGAAGTGACTCTGAATTAACATTGGGAATATTGTGAAAGAAGATAATCAAGCTTTGCGAATGAATAATTAAACTTGATTACATTCTCAGACAAAATAATTGTAATATAAATTTTATGTACCTTACACTCAAACAAAGAGATAAGTACCTAATCAGGGTTGTACCACATTTAGGTAAGGTCCTACCATTCTAGTCTCCCTAAGTCCCTTTAAGTCCCCTAGTCTAGTCCCTGTACTCATCATTAAGAACAACTTTTACAAAAAAAATCTGCTGTTCCATATATTTAGTTGAGTAATATTGAATTATTTGTATGAAACAACAATTTTTTTTTAGTTTTTGTGTCTTATATATATTATTATATAATATATTCCAATAACATATTATCTACTAATAGAAATAGAAAATTTAAAAACTAAAAATTCAAAATTCCATCAAAATATCTCTTTGTTTCACTGTATATCGACATTTCGCCATGCATGTTACACCTAACTTCAGAATAGGCCATAACAGCCATTTGAGTAACCCGTTAGTATTCGACCATGTTACTAAAACGTATTATTGCAGCGCTTTAATTACTTTAGTAAGTACTTCAAACAATGAGAAAGATACGACATCGGTCCATACTTCAGTATCTCTTTGGCACGAACACCTAAAAAGGAATGTTATAAAATGTTGTCGAAAGCGTAAAGCATCGCGAACACTTGTTTTGCGAACGGTGCGAGCGTTCCTCCGGTCGCGTTAATAAACTCCGATAGGCCGCAACAAGCTGGCTGCGTGTACGGCCTCCATTTTTAACGAGCCTCACCGCCGGGCCCGCAGAAAGTAGCCTACACATGAAATCACGTATGAATGAGGCTTTTTTTCAGTTTTTTCGCGTGTAGCTAGCGGCTCGCCACTCCGAGGGCCATTAAAGCTTACATGTCACTCTCCCGCGCCCCCCGAGGGAGGCGGCCGCGAGGGGGAAACGGCCGCTGGAAAAATCACAAAATCGGTATCGGCTGCATCCCGCAGCGCGAGCGCCCGCCAAAGCGCTCTACAATACAGCTTTGACGGACGGTCATTTAATATTAACTGTGGTTTTTCCGCAGATGGAAATGTTTTTTTATTGCCGGCGTTACGCCGTGATGAAGTGGTCGGCCCGCTGTTTGTGACGCGCACTCATGTGTTGCGGATGAGTTGCTCTTTTACACACTCCATGTTTGAATGAGATTGTTTCGATTCAAGTGCTTGTTTCGTTTGACCTTTTTTTGTTGTGGTCGTCTATGAAACTGATGTTCTGTAATAATTGGAATAAGCTAATTTTTTCGTTGATGCTATTGACATTCTGACGTGGGGTGGGTTGAGTATTTTTGATTGAAAATATTCGTCGTGGACGTGTAGTGCCTATTTCATATCGAACGAATTCATTCGCCGCGCAAAATTGAAAACGATGCTGCAATAAATTTTTAACTTTTCGAACAAGTGATCAAAATCGAACTACAAAAAGTGGGCGCTCGCCGAAAAGAGTGGCGACCACAGATTGAATTTATGGCTTACGCTCACTTTGAGTGAAAAGTTTGCGCAAATAATATTTTCAGTTTGTTATAATTACTTTTTCGCTACGGCTCGATTCAATAAAATATATGAACTCTGTACTATCAGAATGACATTTACGATTTGAATACATGAACGCTGTTATGATAGTTATCTATAAACTATATAAATTATAATTTTAAGTTAATTTATAATTAAATTAAGAGAGATTTAAATGTACTTACTTACTTACGAAGTAGTTTCCGTCTTTAAAACATAACATATCAAGAAGTTGGCTTCTAAAAAAATTAAGTCACAGCCTTTTTGGTCTTTCCTTTTTTGTGTTTGCATAACCACATATCTAGAACCCTGAAATCTTGATGTGACCATACCTTTAATAAATCTTCAATCACAAGATATAACATGAACATTTTCTACGAAATTATGCTCCATATTTGAGCACGACTATTCAACACCACATGAAATGGTTGTCGGACCAGTAGCTTTTCTCTAAGGTGCTTAGCAGACAACGGACTTTTTGTCCGATGGACTTCAGTGGACAAGAATTTTTACAACAAAAAATTGCCATGGACAAGAAAATTCGGCACAGTGTGTTGAGCACACGATGTTTATTTCGTTCGTAGTTGTCATTAGAACTGTCCTCACTGGTAACAACTACAAACCAGGGTTATTCTTGTCCACGGCAGTCCGCCGAACAAAAAGTCCGTGGTCTGCTCAGCGCCTAACAAATTTTATGACACTTGTTTTAAGCTTTACGTTTTGTTTCAGGCAAATCGTTCACGTTAACGATAATGGTGTCGACGACGCCGCCGCAGGTGACCACGTACAACAAAGCCATCAAGGTGACGGTGGACGGACCGAGGGAACCCCGCTCTAAAACCAGTTAGTATATCACCCCCTTTTGGAGTAAGGACCTTATTATGTCTGTTGATTGTAAACTGACCCCTGTACTAATAATCGTAAAATAACATTTTTTCAAGTTATACGTTAAAAATGCCGTCGTTTTTTATATACCACAGAGGTGGCAAACGAGCTTACGGCCCGCCTGCGTCGTGTTGGACTTCTACTTCCAACACGACGTTTCCCCAACGAGTACCGGAGACCTTACTCACCGTTAACAACACCTGCAAAAGAGCAGAGTTATTTGGCTATGATATTCTGCAAGGTGGAGGTACTTCCCCAGTAGGCAGCCCTTCATCTCTTTTAAGCGGAAAGTCCCGCTATGCCCCTATCTCTTTTACTTATAGAATAACTTCATACAGCGAATATGCGTGCAGGGCGTGCAAGGAAAGAGCCTCTATAAGTGACGAAACATGAGATCGTTTGGCGCACCCTGTACCTCTACCATGAGTTTTCCGTGCCGTCTAACGTTCACGTTACAATATTTGTATGGGAATTTTTTCAGCGCCTCTAGCGGTATAAATAGTGAACTAAAGTCACTATACAAATATTTCATGTAAACGTGAACGTTAGACGGCACGGAAAACTCATGGTAGAGGTACTGGGCAGTCAGCCTCGACACCACCATAGCTGACTAGCTTATCTATCCACTACGGCATGAGCAATTCCCATGGGATAGCTCGTGACGATCGACAGAAGAAGAAGAAGGGGTTATAATTTAAATAAATCAACTGAATCTATTGTAGTCCATTGTCGAACACGAACCTTCCGATTCGAACGGTTATTCTGGTAATTCAGTAGTGGCGGATTTACCAGCAGACTGAGTAGGCCTAGGGCGGCAGATTTTATGAGCGGCTTTGGGGCCAAAAATTAAGCATACCTTACCCGCCTTATTAGTAGTACATGATTGAAAATTTATTAGCTCAGAAATATTATATCCAAAAAACAATGACATTTTACATTTTACACATAATGGAGTTACAATTTCACTGATCAAAAATTGTAATTAATATGAATGTGAACTAGGGTTTCAAATTGTAGTGGTCGGTAGAGGCGGCAAAATTTGAATAGCCTACTGGCGGAAAGTGTGTATATTCGCCACTGTAATTCAGATTTTTACAAGACAGACACGCAGCATGACACGCTAACTTAGGTGCGATCAATTACGTAACCCGAGGTCGTGAAGGCCGTCATTTTCAGGGCCTTAAGGTTTAGCTGTATTTATAAGAGTCATCAATGCGTATGACAAAGTGACATGTCTAAGAATTCAATCTTTTTAGCTTAAGAAAAAAATTTATACATTTTTAATACTTGCAAAATTACGAACAAAGATGTTTGTCTTAATACGTTCAATGTATGCTTGACCATTCTTCTTATTTCAATCAAACAAATCAGCCTATCGCAATCCACTGTTGGACATAACCCTCTCCCAAGTTGCGCCATAACACCTGGTTCTCCGCGTTCCACATCCAATCTCATCCAGCTACCCTCCTCAGGTTGTCCGTCCACCTGGCTGGGGGACGTCCCATACTACTTTTATGGATTCACGATCAGGGGGCTAATTCAAGTAATTTTATGACGCACCGATCATATTGCAGTGACGCTCGAACTTGTCGCGAGCGTATCTCACTGGACCTAAGAAATTAATGTTTTGTTTTGATCCAAAATTTTACTGCGATTTCACGGCAACTGCACTTCTTTAGTTACGTGAATTAGTCTACTGGACTCGTCTGTTCTTCATTGTCAAAACCAAATTCGGAATTTTCATACAAGATGAACAAAATTCACAATGCTATGAAACTTTGAGACAAAACACGCATCGCAGACCAATTAATTGTGACTCACTATTCTATTTACGCAGTCCTAACATCAAAGCGTCCAAATGTCTAAACACTCGAGAACAAACGAGCAGAACCGCAAAACATTGTAAAACGGCCGCCCTAATGAAGGTAATTTATTAATAATTTGCCAAAATGTACCTTTTTGAGTTCAGATACCGTGAAATAGGACGAGAATGATTCTTCAGAACGAACGTTTGAACAATTTATTTGTATGATAAGTGACGCTTCGAGGTGCTTTGATTGGTTAGACATATTTTGACATTCAAGGTTTTTGACGTTTACGCGAATCCTATCCTACTAACGCCCAATTTCACCAAGATGGAATAAGTTTTAATTGAGAGTAAATTAGCAGTTATTCCAAGAATAAACTATTTTTACGTTTCAAGATAGCCTGATCTAGGATTCAAATCGCTATTCGCGAATGAATCACTACTCAGCCGATTTTCAAGGAGTTCATTTATACCAGGAATAAAAGATCAATATGGCGTCTGTGTTTTAACAGCTGATTTTTTTGACATTTTGTTTTGCAACATTGAAGTTAGATACGTTCCTACTAAAATGAAATACACAGTTCACATTTAAACATAACACGAAGGACGTAAGCAATTTCATTTAGGGCCGATTTAAAACTTTTTTATTGTCGAGAATAACTATACCAAGAATTATTTAATTCTCCATAAATTCTCCATATTTACTCTTGGATTACTTCGTATATGTTTCACCACTTTACACTAGAATAAATTTAAACTCTATGATGTAGGTTCAATCCGAATTAACAAAATGAACTAATGTCGCGTAAAGGGTAGTGCGACAGCGCTCGCTGCCTCGTTCTCGAACTTCGGCAGGGCCACTGCCACATCCCCAGATATAGCTATGATTTTGTAGTAACTTTTTAAAGATTTTGTAAATTTGGTAATAACAGCGATTTTGTTGAAAACTTTTTATTAAAATAATTACATTTTACTAAAATAATTATTTTAGCACACCCAATAGCACTTAACTAAAACTACTGTCTTTAGATCACAAAAGCAATTTAAATAGTTAAAGGTTCGGGTCACGGAAACAAATGACGGGTTCCGTCGGCATCCGAATCTCACCTAACGCTCGATCAATCCTCATCACGGGAAATTAAAATAATTGCGAGCACCGCGGGATAGTGCCGGCCGGGCCTCTCAGACCCCTGTAGCAGGCGAAGGGTTGAGTACCGTCGGACTAACAGATTAGAGGGATTTTACTGTTAACTTCCTTTTACTATTTGTATGCCTATAGTAATTATATTATTGTATTTTGTTGATGAATTTTTCTAATAATTTGTGTTATGTATAATTTATCGTCTTATTCGGTTAATTTATGTGAAATGTGCGGTAGACTTTAGTAACACAGAATTAGCATAATAAAACAGAAAAACTTCTGCTGTAAATTCATGTGTTACAATATAAAAACTAGCTTTAGGTATTTTTGATATTTTTATTTATTTCTTGAGGATGAAAAACTAACCCTATTCTCCCAGCACATGATAAGACAAAACTTAAAACACCTCACTGTTATCCGTACTAGACGAATGTGAGGGTACAAAGAGGCTGCCGTAATGAATCGGTTGTTTAATTAATTAGTCAAGAAAGGGCCTGGGAGGTTTGGGAGGCCGGGGGGCAACCCCCTCACCGCGTGTGTGCATGTGCCCTGCATATTGATTTATTATGCCTCCAGCCTTACGAAGGCGATAAATTATTTAATTCTAGTAAGTTCCGACGCATGTTAAACATGGGAATCTATACGTACGTAGTTATCAATTCATGTGGAGTTTTGTTCGATCTTCCTTGTTTTACTATTGATGGTATCTACTGGAGTAGAGCATTGGTGTTTGGTTCATGCGCGGATACTGGATTTCGTTAAGGGTGGGAGGGGGCAATTTTGTGTGATTTTACCACAGACTTTTTTTTTATTATATGTCTATGAATTTTACCTTTCCAGAAAATTCGTTCTAAACACAAAAATTGATAAACTTTTATTTGTTATTCATTTATCAAGTATCTACATGTATTTAACTAATTAAGGAAACCGGATAACGTTTCTATATATTTTTTGAAGATGGTCTTATATATATTTGGTCTGGTTTGGTTTGGTCAGGGGGGGAGCAATTGCACCCATTGCCCCCTCTGTATCCGCACCTCGTTAGCAAGTAGTTGACCTATGTAAAGCTGCTGAGTTTTCTTTTAAAGTAAAATATATTTTAAATTGTTATATTGAAAGAGTCTGTTCTCTGATATTAAGAAAAGGATTATTCGCAATCAATAGCTGATACTTTTATTGATAGTAGCGATCTTAAATCTTGGAGCAGTTTTAATTGTGAACACAAGACAAAATCTTATAAGCATAACTAGTAATAAACAGAACCGGAAACAGTCTATATTGTAGTTTCTAAACTGTTCAGCAAATAGGCTCTCTTAACATTCTTGTTTCTTCATAAAATATGATCGATACGCGTTTTCAGGAATGTGAGAAGTTTAACAATACATTCAATTCAAATTTGAAACTTCTAATTTCGGCCTTTGACGGCCATCGTTAAAGACTAACAGACGCAAAGGAGTAAACAGTGCGGATATTACGGACACATTGTGTGCTACCCTTACCCACTATTTTTATCCGCCGGGTGGGTGGCGCAGTTTATCGTCTGCAGTAGCCGACAGAAGCTGACTACAATTTAATAATCGGCCCGACTATTAACGATGTTTTTCTTAAGGCTGGCTGTTCGGCTTGTTTCGGTTTATTTCGGGAGCTGCGCGCGCAGACCACCCGCGAGAACGGCGCTAGCGTCGCCTGCGCCGATCTCCTTGTTTACGACAATAAAGTTCTTGTTTACTTCACACGGCGACTTAGTTCATAACTTTAGTGCATTGTCTATAGTTTAGGGGTGATGAACTTTTGGAATTTATATATTTATGAGTATCTAAGTCTTAAGAGCTATACAGGATATTTTTTAAGTAGTGCGCGTAACTTGTAGAGTGATTCAGTCTCCGTTCCTAAATGCAACCTCAGTATTGGAATACACTTTAAAACAAAACGACAATTCGACTTAGTATGGGACACGCATAATTTACTAGCGCAAGCCATACAAAATCAAATTTTTATTTTGTTGTAGAGTTTATTTTAAATACTGCGGTTACATTTGGGAACGGACAATGAACCACTCTTCAACTTCAAAAAAATATCGTGTATTTAATTACGAACAAAAAGGTCGGAATTTATTTTGGCAATAAAAATAACTTCAATTCAATACGGCAGAATAATTTCTGATTCAATAAACCAGATTTTGGCAGACACATAAATTAAACATCAAGCTTAAAGTCCAACTTAAATCTCCTAAACGAGCTACTATCAAGCAGTCGGTCCAAGCCTCGCAAAGGCTAACTAGTAGAAATACCTACTTGGCATAATAAATTTAACTAGACCGGACGGCACCCCGGTGTAATCCTTTAATCAGGTCCACAGTAGCCCTTGCCCGCACCCTATTTTTCCCTCCCATCTGTAATACACCCCCCTGCCTCCCACCCGAGTCCCCTCGAACGGTGCAAATGACAGTTTCTAATTCCAACTTGCCATGAAAGTGTGTAATTGTTGCGCCGTTGATTTATACACTGGAGCCTTTTGCACGGGAATAGAGCATGTGTGCGCTTAATAGGGCTGTCGCGTGATTTTGTTTTGGTACCGTGTCTTTTACTTTGTTTTGTAAATTGAAAACGATACGACTCCGACGACTATATCTTTGGAGTTGGAACTCTTTTTCTAAATAGGTTCTTCGCCACCTGGCCCATTCAGTATGATGGCCGATTCCTATTAGAATTGCAGTTGTATTTAGAAAAAAGTCTTACACTCATTATTAATTGACTGACTCTTTTATCCCTTTGTTAGTTTAACTTTAGGAATTCCCCAACATATATTGTGATCAAAACTATAAAAAAATATCACCGCGTATCTTAGAGCTTCATAGCAATAATGAATTCGGTTCATAGATCATGATAATTATGCACAATTGCTAAATTTTGCTGGTTAACAATGTCGGTTTTCATTCCAAAAATGCGAAGACAGTGTCACGTCACATTAATATTTAGATTTAAAGTTTGACAGACAGCCCTACAAGGTTTTGTCGATGTGAAGTGTGTACGCGCCGCGTCCGTGCTTCCAATTGTTTTTGTTTGTGTGCGTGCATTTGTCAATTTAATGCCCGCGGCCCGAGTAAGTGCATTTATGCATTTTTGGACTGAGTATGAAATCTGTCTCGCTGTGTGTCATTATATAACTGTTTACACTTTATTGGAAACTGATAGGATTTGTGAGGGGTTCGTATGTTGAGTGGATTTGATAGTTGGCACAAATAAATTTATGATTATAGGCGAGAACTTAGGGTTAAAAAATATAAATAAATAAATCTATTTTCAAGTATTTACTCATAGTGTTAGTTATAATTTACTTACGAACTATGTTAATACAAGCTCACCAAACCACTACCACAAGGTCACAGATCCAATTGAAACATTGCAGCAGTGGTTCACAAACGCGCAACGTAATATAGACCTTTTTAACATCCGACAGAAAAGAGGGGTGTTTTAAGTTTGCAGTGCATGTATCTATGGATCTGTGTACTTGTGTATCTGTCTGTGGCATCGTAGCTCCAAAATGGATGGACCGATTTCATTGCAGTTTTTTTAATCGCAAGCAAATTTAGTCGGATTTCATCTAGGTATGTTTCATGAAAATCTGTTCAGCCCTTCAAAAGTTACAGCTCTTTTTTTAGTTGGAGTCCCCGATTTTGACGGTTAGGTTATTGTTTTATGGTGTACAAACAAATTGCAACGTGGTAGACCAATTCTTTGGCCAACTGTAGGTACATATTTTGATTAACAACCTACTAAGCAACTACATATCGGTTCGCAACGGCACCTGTGATTGAATTATGTCTCAACTGACGCGTGAAGAGAGTCGCGCAGACAATGCGGCATTGTCGCCTGAATTATTTGCTACATCCCCCTGTTACACCGACAGCGTGTACCGTGCCGTATTGAGATTATCGGGAGATATGTGTAATTGGGATACAGTGAGATAAAACAAGATTTAACTGTTTATAGTTAGTGACGAAACGTAGATATTAGAATTTTTCAAGGTTTCATGTGGCCGATTGCTATTAGAACGGCCGTCTGCTTTCGTATGGTAAATATGACAGTTGTAGTCGCTAATAAACATGCTATTCCGTATCCTCTTATGAAAAATTCTATAAGCGAGAAAGGGATGCATTGTTTGTTGATCGCTGTGGCTGTCAGATTTTTCTTACGTAATCAAGGTGCGGGTAGCCTTTGTAATGGCAACCGGCCACACTTCTCATTTCTTTCTCTGCACTTTTTGATCATGTGCTCTTGAGGTGCTATCCCGAACATTACATAACTATAACTCATCAAGTGACGAAACACAGACATTAGAAATGTTCATGGTCGCATGTGGTCGGTTGCGATTAAAAAGGCTACTACCAACTTCAGTCTTGTCAATTGTCTTTAGTCATTGATCAATACCTCATATTCCTCATCATCATCATCACCTGATAACCGTCTTTTGTTTTGCAAAAGAGGATTCCGTCTACGAAGAGGCCAATTTGTCTCTTTTGATTGGCAGACGGTGACTAAAGGATAGCATATTTTTCGAAGATCATTCAGTGTAGTCATCTATGGGCTTCATTTATAATAACACGAATTGGCATTACATGATCTAGTGTAGCCATGCTACAGTTTAGAGTTTAGATTTGAATTTGAATTTAGTATTCTACTAAAGCTCATGACGTATTTGCGATTAAGAATAGTAGTAAATCGTATTAATAGATCGGCAGTAGTAAAATGAAGGAGTGTATTCTGTAAATGCACACATTGAATTCTGTAAACAATTCGATTAAAATATCTTATCGACTAAAAAAAAACAGAATTTTTTGGTTTGCTGTAAGAAAACTCAATTTTGAGTTAAGCTCGCCTATGTACAAGTTTTTCCTTTTATGTATTTTATTTGTGTTTATGTGTACAATAAAGAATAAGAAATAAGATTTTTTCCAAAAATCGACTGAACCTCGTAGCAAAACGGCTACGACGTAGATTGGTACAATCTACGGGGCTACGTGACGTAGCTAGGTTAAACTTTTAAACGGATGACCTTGTGAAGGAACGAGGTATGGTGTTCCTACATTAAAAAGGGAGGTTCTTCCGACGGTGAGGTGATATTGTCGGTCGAAGCCCAACGGTTAATATCGAACAGTTGTACATCCGTTAGATACGATAATATTTTTCCTTGCGTGATGCAGGCTTCGTAATCTGATTGGTCGAATTCGTATTGTAATTCAACCAATCATATTACGAGACCTGCATCGAGCAAGGAAAAAGATATTTATATCTGACACATATAGGTACAACTGTCCGACATCTACCGTCGGGCTTCGGCCCACCAGGCAATATCACCTCGCATGGTCGGAGGATCCTCCCTTTTCAATACACATAGGATAGGATGTGTTTTGGAGGAACACCATACCTCGTTCCTCCACATACAATTATTAACGACCATTGTAGTTAGCTTGCTACGTATTTCCTTTTTGTGGCGCTAGATATCGCTACAAGCTACAACCTATTTACAGCCTTTCTCGGTGGTCATCCTAATAATATATAATTATGACATTCACTGCCACAAGCAGCGCACTTTAGAACTTAGTTATCCCTATTTGAGTATACTTTATCTCGCGTTCGAAGTTTACCGAATCTACTGATCAACAAAATAAACTACCAATAGGTAGATATTCAAAGTATAGCCAACTTGTCTCGTCCTTGATTGTAAAACCTCAACAAACATTGCCAGGTTAATAACGTTGACATGATTAGTGCCCCATCCCACGCACCTGCACGTTTATTATGTATAAGCGCGTAGACGTGACCGACCTTGATTAGCCTCGATTGGTTCGCATCGCAATTCGGAAATGTTGAATCGTGAATCTGAATAGAGTATTAGATGTGTTAATTTGTAGTTGATGCATGTTCGTGTAACGGGGGCTTAGTGATAAATTAGTTCCTGAAAAGTAAGCGCATTTCGCATCCTCATCATAAACGTTTTCTTAGTATGTGATAAAGTGGTATACCTACACTACAGTTTATAATATTTGTGTATTAATGGCACATTAAGTATGTTGCCAATTTCCATATTGGTCTTGATATGTTCTAATTATTTTCAAGACTGGTTAGTAGTTTACGAGCACGCGTCCTATATTTATTTTTTTCTATCACATTCTCATAGAAAACATTCAAGTTATGATATTTTGATCAATATTTCACTGAATTTTGGTTCCCATACCCTCGTACGATAGCTCTAGGAAGTGATGGGACCAAAATATTCTCACGCGAGGACCAGACAACTCCCAATATCTGTTTATTGAGCCGAATAGGTTTTGCATACAGGACTATGGAGGCGACATGGCATAATTTTATTCATTTATTTATTCAAGGATCACCAACAATGGACTTAAAAAACATTATTAAATTACCTAATATGAAGAAACCTAAGTGCATTCGGTATAGGTGAGCACAATATTGAATTACAAAACAATTTCAATAAAAGAGTCACCCCGTTCAAACCCAAATGAACGAGAAACTACAAAAAATTCAAATGGAAAATAAAAATGTGTAAAATAAAAGTGGGGGTTTGTGACGGTTATCCAATCTATTGGATAACCGTCACAAACCCCCACCTCCAACTAGGAAAAGAGCTGTAACTTTTAAACGGCTGATCAGATTTTCATGAAACTAACTAAGATGATAACCGATTAAAGAAGCTTTCAATTAAAAAAAGTGCATTAGATCGGTCTATCCGTTTTGGAGCTACGATGCCACAGACAGATACACATTACAAACTTACAATTCTTTGTCGGGGGTTAAATATTAACACGGACAATACGTACTTATTATATTTTTTTTATGAAATTATAATGCCTGAATACATCCTTTTCTAATCTTTACGATAGAATATTTCTTTCTTCGTAGCGTTTACCATTGTTAGGGTTATTCTATTGAGTCATTGTATCTGCTACGAGTATCTGCTTCTATGATACACTGTTTTTCTTCAGAAAATTTTAATGTCACTGTCACGTTGTATATAGTGCAATCATCATTCATAAAGATACGATTAGAGCATATTCAGCCGTTTAAACATGATTTTTTATAAAATATGGGCTATTCGTCGATTTCATTTTAAATATCTGTTAAATTGTCAGTGAACATGGCTCATAATCAATTAATTTAAATCAGACTTTCAAACCTCTATCCTAAATTAAGCATACACTTAAAACTTACGTACAAAATAAATTGAAATTCCAATAAGGCTTTGATATTTCAGCCCTGAAGGTGGCAAGTTCTAACTAATTCGTACACGTGGCAGGGGCGAGTGACGTCACGAGTGTCAATGAATTATCGAGTGTCTCGGGACTAATCGAAGGGTGTCGCGAATCGTGTGACAGGGCACTAACACTTGCATGTGTTACTATTTACATGGACATTTAGTGCCATTGAGATTTAGGGCATTAGAGAAATAGGGTTACATTTCACGAATAATGCATGTTTGATACTAAGCTGTACTTATTCAATAAAACGAATCAAATTTTTTTGACACCATTGCGATTTTTATGTGAGAAACTTTGTATTTTGTGTCCTAAGATTGATATGGTACTTAGACCGTACCTATTCACCTAAAGACTGCTTACCCATACTTCAATTAGTCGTCATACCGACACCGAAAACGTAGTTCACTTAAAAGTTGTGGATGGAAATTTAAAAGCAATACCACTTGCATACCAACTAACTAACAATATGATCCTATGTCAATAAAAAGCTATATGATTTAATTATTATTTATCTCTATACTATTGAATTTAAGTAAATTATTATTCGCCGAATAGTTGGTATTGGGGTAAAAATAGGTCCCTCGTAGTAACAGCAGCCGATATGCTTATCACAAAGGACAGCTAGTATCGTACTGATGTAGTGCTCTCCCTCCTAGGACAGCAGCAGCAGTTCCACTTCGCGTTTGGACAGCGGCCCTTCCCGTTCCCGCCGGACCCGCTCGGAGGATTCCGTATGCCGCCCATCACTAGCTGCCAGAGTGAGTACCAAACGTTTCCTTATTTGTTTTAGAATTGACTTAACTCTTCTCCTTACCTTTTTTGTTGTCCTTACTCTCTTATTTTGAGGCATTTTGTGGGATGGATGGTCAGGTAAGAAATGCATTTCTTGCTTGAATATCTTATGCGTGGAATGCCTTGAATTTTTATTTTATTTCATTTTTACGTTGTACCACGTGTTCTTACTAATACCTACGATGGATATTTTTGTTCTCCGTAATAAAGAAATTTAATTTGATTTTGATTTAATTAATGTACCTATTGACTTTGGAATGAAAGCAAATTGATTAAACAGCAATGTCACAGAATACCTCGTGACGTTTTCTCATTTTTAGACCACTCAAATATGCAGGAAAATAAATGTTACTGAAAAAAGAACTTCGCCACCAACAGCAACAAAAATCAAAACGAAACCAGAAATCTAAATCGGAATGAAGCCGCACAAACCTTACCAGCACGGCTTAAAAGTGAATGAGTCACCAAACCAAGCGATACGCTAAACTACGTTCACTAAAGCGCGGATTCAATCAGCCGATGCCAAAAAGAGGATGTGACTGGAAGCCGACTGCGGACGCAATCGAACAAGCGTGCACGAGCCTGCTAAAATCCACGACCACCCCAAAACAACTCATGCGGCTCAAAACGGAAAAAAAAGAAAAAATAGGATTCGCAAATCGACGGCGGGAACGCGTACCCGTACCTATAAAAACCGAGTCCGCCGATCGTCGGCCAAAAACGGAACCGTGATACCGAAAAATAAAAGCCGCTGATGCAGTGGAAAAAATAAAGTGCACGCAGCACCACTGCCGCCCGCCGGACATCTTTATCGACGCGTGCGCTTTTTGTTACAAACATACGATGTTTGAATGAATTAGTTCTGAATAATATAGCTATGATTTATATTGGGTTTCGATTACCTTGTCAGATAAATTTGTTTTTTACAAGCTTTTATTTAACTTGCAATGTTTGTATGTATGTTTGTTTGTTTAGGTCAAATCTTGCAATTTATTTTTGAACCATTTCCACGCAACCGATTTTGCTGAAATTTATCACACATCTTTAGTTTTGGTGACAATGCAATATGCAATACGCTAATGTAATGTTTTCAAAATGGCCGCCGCCACAAGATGGCGGATGGTGTATATTTCGCCAACCCCCTTAATATGGGTATGAAATGCTTTAGCTTGAAGAGTAAGAATCAAAGTCTAAATCAAAGTTTTTAATAAAAGCTTGTTTTCAAATATTATTTTTTACTATTGGGGCCAACAACCTGTCATTACTTAAAATAACTTTAAGTAATGACAGGTTGTTGGTCCCTACGTAAAACATCCGTAAGTATACTATTCAGAACATTTTTTTTGGCCGACTGTACCTCTCTTCAATCAAATAATGAGTACATTTTACTTGGTTTTTAAATGGTTCTAAATACTTACTCCACTGAATTGTAATTTTAAGAAGTTTTCCAATGTGGCTGAACTAGTCATTCGTTTATAAACAGAATTATTTAAGTAATGGTTAAAATAGGGAAACTATTAGTTTACAATCTTAGTTAAAACCGTTTAAGACTGGTCCCTCCCAAATCTTATGTAGGTATATTAACAAGAATCATTCTAACATTACTTATCTTTTACAGACATGAGCCAATTCGGTTTAAGTTCGAGCAACTCGCACTGGGGCTACGGAGGCGCGGGCGCATATCCTGCGTACTTACCGTCGTGCGCCGCTCCCGCCGCCTCGCAGTTCAATCCCCCAGCGCTGGGCTTTGCCGGCACCGTGCCTGATCAGACGCCCACGCAGGACTTTACGGGAAATAATACAGGTGAGTAAAAAATACTGACACATTTACGCACGGACGTACTCAGGGGGGCAGGAAGGGTGTGCTGCCCCCCTCGAGACCTGAACCTCTACCATGAATTTTCCGTGCCGTCTAACTTTCACGTTCACATGCAATATTTGTATGAGAATTTTTTCAGCGCCTCTAGCGGTATAAATAGTGAACTAAAGTCACCATACAAATATTGCATGTGAATGTGAACGTTAGACGGCACGGAATACTCATGGTAGAGGTACTGGCCTGCCCATACATTTAGCTGATTTATGTGCTAATGACTAAGTAAACTTCTGGTTTTCCGGCCCCTTAGCCAAAAGCTGGCCTACCTATGCTTAACTGACTTCCTGATTCCCACTCCAGGGAAACAAACTGTCCTATGCGTAATTAAATTTCCTGATCCCCTCGGCCCCCCCTTACTCCCCTGGCCAAAAACTGGGTACTCCCATGGATTTGGGTACATAGCATTACGCCTTTATTGGTCGAATATCGAATTGTTACTTTTCAGAACCTAGTCAAAACATGTCTAGAAATAACAAGAAAACAATCGAACATTATTCGGTTTAGCATCGACCATAACTCTTTAAATCAGTACAGTACAGTAGGGTGAAATTAAATCTACCAACCCTTTTACGAGTCACATCCTCCTTCAAATGATACGCGTTGTTGCGAACGAGGCATAGACCATGTATTGTACAGACGGTGTACATCATTGATCATCAGTTTAAGTGATTTTAGATTACGTTCATACGAAGGTATGTTTTCATAGAAAATGTATCGGAGTTTTTTGGGATTTTTCTGTATTTCGGTAAATTCGATTTCGTAGGTTGTTTGGAGGAATCATTCCTGTTGGGAAATAGAGTCGTCTGAGCCCAACTTACTAGTTTTTTGAGAAATGTCAATTTTCAGACTTAACTGTACTTTTCTTCAAAAAACTAATACATATTAGGGTTTTTAATATCTTCAAAATTTACGTAGAGTTTCTTAAGACCAGAAAGGGTAGAGCGTAGGTAGGGTAACCTAGGTAGGATAGGGTTTGATGTCCATTGCTAAACAAAGGCCTACACTGAACTACCTGAACCCTTTTTTAACAAAGTATATAATCATGATGAAGTAAATATTGTACTGCAACAAATTAGACCAAAAATACTGGTGTCTGTACCCCTATACCGAGTCAAAAATGTATGAAAACATGTTTCCGATGCAAGTTCGCTCAAATGCGCGTGCACACTGTTTTCATAATATAGGTAGACAGGGTAAATGTACCACATGCCATCTCTTGTATAAATGCTCTAAGGCCGCTAGTCGGACATTAACCGGCTCTCATTATAATTTACAGCGGCTCGCACGCGTCCGACCCAGCCGATGAATTTATTGCCGATGCGTGCCCGATGAACGAAAAATATAGCCATATTAAAACCATACTAAAATTCTGTCGTATATCAACAATAGCTATTTTTGGACATTCCACAAGAATGGAAACCATAACGGGTGTTTTATGAAGCGAGGCATTGTTTCCTGAAACTACACCAACTTTTTATCAATAAAATAATAATTTAAAACAACAGTATCTTCCGCGCCAATCAAGTGATTAATTTCTGTCTAAAATTTTCAAATGATGACGAAAACTAATAATAGGTTAAAATAGTTTCTTAGAAATAAATAAAACTAATCAAATATTTATTTCATTTGTACAGTTCTTCCGGATACGACGGGCGTGGACCTAGACCAGCAGCTTTCCGGCCTAGTAGGCTCCTCACCATCCCACCACGGAAGCCTTCTACCTCGCTACAACAATAACACAGACTACAGCCTCTCAACAGGCCCTCGATCACTCAGCGACAACAGTTCGCAGCCCGAGTCGCCCGTACAGGACGATCTCCTAACTTCCAACACGTCTACTAACATCGGACACAATCACACAAACAGCTCAAACTTCCCCTCGCTAATGGGATCACAGAACGCTTCGTATGGCAGCAGTAACTGTAACAACTCGCTTTACCCTGTCCTACCGGCGAGCTTGTTGTACAGTCAGTTGTACACCGCAGCGAATCAAACGCACAACTTCCACCCGCTACATTCGAACTCGATACACTCGACGCAAAACCATCATAACGAACTGCAGACGATGATGGACCAGATCTCATCGACAACAAACAATCATAGACAACACGGGAATCATGGACAAGACTTGCTACTAGGCGGAGGGAACTCTTGTGCGGCCGCTGCGGCCAGGGGCGAGGATGGACGGGTAAATAATCTCGGACAAAGAGGTAATCCGCAACCAGACAGCAACACAGTGTGGCGACCCTACTAAACAATGTGATGCTTCTTTTATTGTATTCATATGAACAGTTCGTGTTTGTAGATATACGTCTAACTACGTCGATACCTTGGGTAAGTCAGTAGTGTGTCTATTTTGTATTTTTCATGTGACGAAAAGTGGTTTTACACTGTTTCGGTGTTTTGATTCCTGATGAAAGTCATCGTAGATTGGAATAGATTTGAGGCTGCAACGAAATAGATTTTCGATGACGATTAAATTAATTAATTAGTACATTAATTACGAGATACAGGTGATTCGATTAGTTGAAATTCATACCTAGATCCAAAGTTCGCTCCCGTCCTAAATTTATACGATTTTCTTGAGTTGTAATAATTAAAAGCAAAGTAGAACACTTTGGTCATAGTCTCGACTAGTCTAGAATAATATTAACGGATACGATGGTGGAATAAATATGGACGCAGATGGCGCACGAGTCAGATCTCATTCACTTGCGAGTGAATTCAAAAATGTACAGTGCAATCAAAATATCACATGTTAAAATCAGGTGTAATCAATCAAGCATTGGCTCCAAACATTTGCTGGTCAACGAATTAGGTCCATCGCTCTGTTACTAATGACTTTGATGCAGCTATTGTATACGATTAGAGCGATGGATACGATTTTTATATTGCGCCACAGTTGACGGCCAACGTTTGTAAGGTTGGCGAATGTAAAAATGGACTTTTAAGTATAGTGTATCTAAACCCGAAACGGCAAACGTGTAAATAAGAATTGTGAATATAATTTGTTGTAAATGCATCTTGTAAAGTGCAATAGATGTGCAATTATAAAGTTGAGTAGATGTATACTTAGTTTTAAGAGACTATCTGTTGACTATGTGAAATCTGTCCAGTTGTAGATATCCTAGATACTTTTCTTTAGTTCTGTTATAATATTATATTGTCTAGTTTGCAATTTTTTTATACTTAGTTATATTTCAAAATTAATGTGACTTTTTGTCCGTTTGGTAATTTTATTAAGTGTTTATTATATTTCAAAACGATTATTGCATTTACTGAATACCAAAGGAAACAAATAATATTTATATATAATTATTATATTCTTCCAATTTATTATGTTAGTAATATTGAAGTTTATTCGCGATCTGTATTTAGTGTTAATTTATACATTTGTCTTTAATTATACTTTGTGCAATACATTAAATATTGAATGTACTGTTTGTAACATTATTTAACTTGCATAGCAACTCATTTGTCGTTTCCGCTTCCGTTATGATTATTTCTGTTGACTACAAGTAGCGGAATTCATTTTACAATAAATAAAATCTACAAATTAACTGCCAGTGTTTTTTAATTCACCATAGTATTTCATGAAACGAATTTAAGCGTCGGCAACATATAAATTTTTGACTGTCTATTTTACATGTAACTTGTACATTATTATTAATACGACCTTTATTCAATTTTTAACATACTTTTTGTTATTTTTAAATAATTTTACAATTAAATAAAAATAAAAAAAAACATTTAAAAATATAAATGAGTAGTAGGCCACCGGCAAGTTATTAATATTAGATATTATTAGCCTATGCTGTCCCACTCCTGGGCAAAGGCCTCACACCATTTTCTTAATTTCTCTTGTACTTAGAACAAAAAAATAAAACAAACTTAGTAGTTAAGTTTGTTTAAATCATGGGGGGAGGCCTTTGCCCAGCAGTGGGATGATGTAGGCTAACAGTAACAGTAACAGTAGTTAAGTGTAAAGTTTGGTTTTTCTGACATTTGTGAGAAGGAATTTGTTTATCAAAAATCAAATTAATTTCATCACACCAACGTTTAAAAAGCTTTTAAACATTAAAAACATGTTAGACTTAGAACATCGAACTTGTTGTTCGATAATATACTCGTCAAAACAAAATAAGGGCCACTTGCAAATTTCGTTATGGGTGATTTAATGATCATTAAACTGTATATCCATGTGGTAAATTGTACAGCGTTGTGTTATCTTAAGTGTTTGCGAACACTTTAACAGCATTCCGCTTGAAAAACCGTTAAAAGGGGTAGATTTTATCAATTTTTTTGAAACCAATTAATTTTACCCTGTTTTTAACGTGAACTTTAAGCTCATTTAACATTTGTATTGTACTGAGAACAGTTTAGTGTGTCGAGTCAGTGCGTACATCGGCATTTTAAGAACGTAATTCCACAGGTTCAAATTCAAATGGACTTGACTACAACGACCAGGACCATAACACTCATCCAAGAAGGTTATTCGTAGCGATCTGTAGTTTTACAGCCGATATTTTCGCAGCGAGCGATTCAGAATGCCTGGAATTGCTTTTATGAGATCCAAAAATTTGTCAGAAGTCAGGAATTAGGCAGAGCCAGAGGAATCACCGCTCAGGAAGACCGCTACATAGACTTACATGCATGCAGAGAGAGCACCGTCACTTCCCGCTCTTTGCAACCCCGCTTGTGCCTGGCCACAGGCACGCGACTTAGTGACCAAACAATTAGAAACCAGTTTTATGAAGACCAGCAATTGTCCAGGACTCAAGTGGTGCGAATTCCATAGACCAGTATTCATCATGCAAATTCATAAACATCCGCAAGGCAATAATTGGACTGGAGCGTAAGTGACTGAAGCACATTGCTTTTTACAGATGAGAGCAAAGTAAAAGTTTTTAGTGTTGACCGTTACATAAGGGAGTGGAGATGAAAAGGTGAGCAATTTGTAGATGCCTGCATCCACAACATTGATCGATTTGGGGGGCCCAATGTTATGGTGTGGGGAGGCATAAGCCAAACTGGAAGAACTGAGCTTATAATTCAGAACCAGGGTACAGTAACAACTTAACAATACATCCAGAAGGTCATAAGACTCTATGTGATGCCATTTGCATAGCAAGTGGGTGCAGGTTTCAAGCTGTTGCACGGCAATGCACGCGCTTGTACTGTTAGAGCCACCAGAGAGACACTAGAAGACGCTTGCATACAGGTCTTGCTAAGGCCAGCGAACAGTTCGTGCTTGAACACAATTGAACACATGTGGGATCTGTTGAAAAGAAGAGTATGAGATACAAATTGATCAGTGGACAATGAAAGAAAACCCATAAACGTCCTAAAATCGAGCTAGGAACAAATCTCTCAATAAACAATGCGGCATCTGAAAGAAAATGTCCTCTAGGCTTCAAGAATATGTTAAGAAAAGAGGAGGTTACACCAGATATTGATTTAAAAAGGAAGAAGAATAAATGCCGTGGAATTTCATTTTTAATTGCATTTTTAGTCCAAGTGTACTTTTTACTGAAATTGCACTTTTTCTTGAAAATGTTGTAAAATTGTTTTTCTTTTCTGTGGATTGTGTAAAATTTAGCCCATTTTATTAAAAACAAATCATTGCAATGAATTTTACAACTTAGAAACCACCTCATAATTTTCCCAGAAGATCAAAAATATAAGGTGGCCCTTATTTTGTTTTGACGAGTATATATTCAGATGTCTGTTAAAGGTTTAAGTACAGCGAGCTTCCCACCATCCCTTACAGCAATGTCGTTGTAACCTTACATCAACATTTCGTACTATAATCTCCTAAAGTAAGATTGGTATACTAAGAAACTCTGTTGCATCATTGTAAATCATTGACATATTTATCACAGACAAAAATAATGTCAAGAGTAAAAATTAACAACCATTCTTTAAAACAGACGAGTTTTGACAATGATATATTTATTATCAATCATTTAATTTATTCTTTTACATCATTATGCATTGTTTAAAGGTCATGGTAAGAATTTGAGTAACATTATTTTAAGCTTGAAAAAAAAACGTTCCTGAAAATGATGGTGATAAGATGGCGGTAAGCCACCTGGTTTATTAATATCAAGATATTTTTCCACTACAGCTGTAAAAATTCGACCGGAACAAGGAAAAATCTAGCTTTCCTACATTCCAAAATACAATCTAAACTCAATGTCAAACTTCCAAAATCACGCTACCAAACACTTTATCTCAGTAATTACAAATTCACGAATATCTCTATCGGCAGCCGCAAATATCACCCGTAATGAGCTCATTACCACGTCCAGGCGTCGCCTATGTTGGTACACTATCGGTATATACCTGTCATAATATATATGTATATAGGTGAGCTGATATTTTGGCAACTGCAAACGAAACTCTGAAATAAATATCACACCCTCATTAATTTGCGCCAATGCGATACGATGGACAGACGGACGGACGCCCACAGTGGAATGGCCATGTGTTGTGTGGTTATGGGATAATTTTGAAGTTGTTTGTTGAGCTTAAAGATTTTTTATTTACATAAAATCTTATTCAATGTCAAACATGAACGTTTATTGACAGCCGATGCATAGTTTTTCTTTAGGCGACGCAGTGGTACTGCATACATAAACGCGCGCGAGCTTGTAGCGTATTGTTTATACTATCGTTATTTTTTTTAAATTCAATTACCATATTAAAGTGTGTTTAGAGTTGTATATACAGAAAATTTTGAGGCGTAAATCGGTCTCGTTTCCCTGTAAAATGAAAATCTCTGTTTTTAAAAAGCAGTTTTTTTTTCTTTGCTTTAAAAGTTGTAATTCCTGAGAAAAAATAAAGTTCCTGCCGCCAACATTGTCAATTCATCGCCTTATTGACCTGCATCTCAAACTATATCTGGCAACAAGATTAAAAAAGCTCCTTATAAATTTTATACTAATATTTCCGCAATGTTCAGTTAACTCATTTATATTTCTACAAAAACTAAAACAACTTACCAATTAGTCCATAAAAGAGTATTAATGTCATTTACAATCCCAAATCCTCAATAATTCCATAATGAAAGGATTGTCACCTGAATATTGACGTTAATATATGCGATTCACCCACAGCACCGACACACACGAGGGAAAAATCGATGCCAGACCGATTTGAACGACTATAATGAGATTTAAAATTGTCAAGTAATTAATGAGGATTAGTGCAGCAATTTCCATGATGAATATTAACGCATGTACACCCTATTGCATGTGTTTCGAAGTACTTATAAATAATTTAAAATTATAACGTGAATGTATTTTAAAGCGCGTTATGATGTTTAAAAAATGTGACATCATCGTAGCAAGCGTGGATATTATTCTTATTATTGAGGTAAATGGGTGAAATTGTTAAAAATATGTCTGGAATTACTATAGATAAAAAAAACCGTTGATAGTTAGTTGCTGCTCGCGGGAGAAATCCCGCGCGTTTTATTTTTATCAAAATATAATATAGCCAATATCACTCAGTGATAGTGTAGCTTTTTAATAGTGAAAGACATTTTAGAATTCCCTATAGACAAACAAGAAACTTTTCTTCTTTATAATGTTTGTTTAGATCTCAGCCCAAGAGGTTTAGATATAGATTTATTTAAGGTGCTAAGTATAATGCTACGTCTACTGCTACGGTTATGCTACGAGTTACATTTCCTTCGTAGCTTCGTAGAGTGAAGTTAACGTAGGCTATTCTGTTACGTTCCTTGATATCAGTTTAATTCTCAGAACATTGATAATCTGAGTTTTAACTATATCAAGACATGTCACGTTTGACGGCACGGTTGGCGCAGTGGCTAAGCGGTCGGCGTACAGCGCTATTAGTCGTGGATTCAATTCCCGCACGGAACAAATATTTGTATGTCCTACAGATAGTTGTTTTAAGTCTGAGTGAATGTAACGTGTTTGTAAACTGTAACTACGATATACGAGAACTCAAGAGTAAAGTTATAAAAAGAAAACAAAAAACTGTTTCATCATATACGCGCATTGTTTGTGACAGTTCATTCAACATTCCTTTGTATCGCTATCGTTGTTTCAAACGATATTTGTGAATTCACAACAAACCGATGAATTTTCAAACGACGTAATTGTACCATCAGTTATTGTCCACAACAGTTTCCATTAAAAACAAAGCACGTTCCTATTTACGTAAGTATATTCTAAATTGGTAGGCTCATTGTATAAATTGATATTTCATTTTATCGGTCCGATGTTTGCAATTAATTACAACAATCAATAATTTCGCGCTTCGCCGAGCAAAAACTACACACAAACTGTGGAGCGAGATAAAACGATGTACGCTATACAAATAAGTGGTCTTGTATTTACTATACCAATGAGGATATTATTTGCCTTTTAAAATAATTGGCGCGGCTATCGCAATGTGTCATGATATTTATTTATTGCTTTTCATACAAATACAAAAAGGCATTACCTCCCAGACAACCTTAGAGTGATGCAGAGACAAATACATGGTACATGCACTAGTCATCTATATATTAATACGTGAAGAGAAAACTTTGTACCCCTTTTTTAGCATATTGCGCGCACGGAGGAGAGTGAGATTTGTGATAGTTAAAGTTTATATGGAGAAGGAGTGCAGGAAACTAAAATTACGGTTGAATTTCGACCACGGAGCGACCACTAGTAATTATTATTTGTTAAACACAAGCAAAGACTCCTAATACAACAAAATACTTGTTAATTCAGAACAATAAAAAGATTTAACCTTGACCGACTCTTTTTGTCTCAGTTAACAAAGTTTTTCGGGGGTTACCCTTGGAGGAAGGGTGGCATTGGCGGTACAGGGTGGATTAACAGTTGAGTTACATAAATTGATAACATGAACGACCCTATAAAGTTTTTATATCTATAACTGAATAACTTGACAATTAATTATCAAACAGTCCTTAAGTCTATAAAAACCTGCTAATCAAACCAGATTTAGCAAAAACTAAAGTTTTAATAGAGCAGCTAAGTATCGCTAAACCTCCGCAACTCAACAAGTAGACATGGAGCATGCAAAGTTAACATTTATATACACTGAAATAACGCACAGTTAAAACTAAATAAGTAATATTGTTAGTTACTCCCGAAAAACTTGGTTTGGATGCAGTTTTTTTTTTTAGCGTGGTAAAATCATCAAATGAGTCCTGCCACCCCGGGCTGGGCGGGAGGGACTGTCAGACTTGTACTGACTAAAATCCACGGTGTTCCTTCAATAGCCCTTTACGTTCCGGGGTCACGGTAATGAGATAAGTCCCGCGACCTGCCGACCCTACTACTGGCAACACGCCCCTTCCCCAATAAGCACTGGCGAGCTTGCTCACCGTTCGGAATAGAATACTGCAAAAGAGCAGTGTTATTTGGCTACGATATACTGCAAAATACTTCCCCAGTTGAGCAGCTCCAATTTTGTGCGGAAAGTCCCGCTATGCCTGCTTCAGTCTCTTGAAGCCGTCTTAAAAAACACTAGCTTGACGTGTTACCTAAGCACGCAACAAGGATTGCTAACTCGCCCGTATTCTTTAACTAATCGATTCATATTCTTTATGTAATTGTTCTATCTTGCTGAGGATCATCAGAGGTCATTATAATCACCAGTAGGTAAGTAAAAAAAAAACATTTCAACACACCCAAAAAAGTAGACCCATTAAAGCCTGCTATCGGGTTTTAAAACAAGCCTTTCGAAATGACGGTGCGGCTTATCATAGCGTCATTTTCATAATGCACGAAGCGTACATTTTAGCCACCCTGTATAATGCACGCGTGCCGCGGACGTACCGTATTAATTACATACATATACAGCTTAATTATTGATTTTTAGCATTAAACAGGAGAGCACTTTGGTCGACGCTGCCCGATTTATGCTGCGGATGTGTTCTCGGTAATGTGATCGGTTATTGGAATTTATTTTTAACTAGATATTTTTGTATAAAAGAGATAATAATGTTTGTTGTTTTTCACGTGGTATTCAGTACCACTCGATGACACACATATGCTGCTACGATTGAAGCTCAAGTTCACCGATAACATAACAGCCGATTAGAGCAAAATCAGTTGTTTATACATGAATTTTTGTATCGGTCGATTTTATTTTAAACATCTGTATAAACAGATGTTTCGTAGGTTCGTTACACCAATGTGAAAAATACAAAAAAATATCTTATTTAGTAACTAAAATATTGTTATTATTTATTTGTTTGTAACACTCGGGAATTAAAAACTTATATTAAAAAGACATTCACATTCAATCAATTATGCATGTGATGCAATCATCATTTCCGCACGTTATGTCAATCTTATAAAAGTAGTGATGGCAAATGTCACAAAAAATCGAAATCAAATAAATCGAGAACTGAATGATCTTCTGAATTTTTTTTTCGTTTATTTCGCTTCCTTTATTAAAACCTTAGATTATGTTTAGTTTATCTATGATTAAAACGTTTAATTTCTATAGAATAGGTAAAATAAATGTCTATTGATTGTCTTCCGAAATCTATGCAGTGCTGGTTCAAGTTTATTAAAAATATCGATTCATAGCTCTATAACATCGGTTTTTGATAAATCGATGCCGAATCGCCATCACTACGTCAATGATAATTGAAATTGACAGTCTGTGTTGACAGTTAACATTTTCTTTGTTGCGGGTTGTTTGTTGTGCTTTGTGAATTGTGATTTTTCCTACACGGTTTTGCTATTTTCTATCCGATGACTTTGATTAGTATTATGGCGATGACAACCTTGGCTTTACATTGGATTCCGTACCCGCTTACCACGACGACACTGGCTAGCCAGTCAACTCCATGTTTGTTTTATATGAACCTTGAATTTTTTTCATACAATTTTAAAATTCTGTCCAAGCTCTATGTAAAAAATTGTGGTTAATTTTGTATCTATGATGTCAACCCTAATGCCTATGATTTGCTGTATTTATGGACGCCACTTGGCCAAAACCTCCTTAACGAATGGGCATATCCCTTTGTTCGTAAGTTTGACAGATGGAAGCGTAAGTTAGACTCATTTCTGTCGTCTCTGAATGTAAGCCTAAATGAGCACACCTAGTCCCTTTTCCATACTAGCCATCACTATTGTGTCCTGTGTCCTAGTTAAGTTTCACCTTCTACCAGAATCAACAGACTCTTTTTTTTAGAGTAATTGTTGACAAATATAACAACGTTTGTTAACAATTACCTCTTCAGGAGAGAATATACGCCGAATATCTGATTTGAGGATAATAAAACTATGACTAGCAGTTGTGGACAGTGTTCTGGATGGTATAGTAACCGTTACCTAATCTCACCCCGAAGGTATTTAAGTACTGATTCTGATGTTCTAACGCTGTTTGATTATCATTTTTTAACTCTTCTAAATATGAAATAATCAAGTATTTCTGCGTAAATCCACAAATCAATAAGTTCATTTCACGCTTATCTTGCCGGAACTATAAAATAATAATAATAAGTAGTTAAACAGTTTTTGAATCGTCATTAAATAGTAATAACTCTTCGTTTATAGTCTTTAAATCTTAATGTTATTTCTAATAGCAATAAAACATTTGGCCATATTATTACTGAACTGAGGGGGGGTGAAAAAAATGTAGTTGTTGTGTTTCTTACGCTTATTGGCATGGTGGTTTAGAGCTGAGTTTTCTGCGTTGCAGTCGCGGGTTCGATCCCCACACGGAATCAATATCCGTATGACCTACACACTTTTTACAGTCACTTTGATATACACTGAACAAAAGTGATAATTAATGGTAATTTTTAGAAAAAAAACCTTATTCCGTCCGATCTTTCTTCGTAGGTGAGTCGGAGTCTGTATCCTAACCACAAAATGAAAAGGTATTTCAGATAGATCCGTTCTTGGGAGACGCACCGTTGCCCCGCCGTAGGTATGTGGCAAAAAATCTTACACTAATCATCGGTGAACGGTCTTACACTAATCATGATGAAGGGTTCCTTCTAGAACAAAAACAAAAGAAGACACACAGACAGACACTTAAAAGACATACACAGTCAACTTTAGAACGAAATTTGTAGGATATACGAATTTCTGTCATAACAAGAAGATAAAGTAACAAACAGAATCACGTAAAGCTATAGACATACAAAATGATCAACTATCCGCTAGACGGCCTGTCGAACTGCAATCGTGGGGAGGGGGCGTAATTTAAAACCGCACCGCACCCCGCACCCCCTAGCGAAATTAAGTGCGAGGTAGCGGGTACGTGACACCGGCAAATGCGACGCGCCTACCCGTGTGTACCCGCCTTAATTGTGAAGCTTCATTTGTATCGTGTCACAGGTTGTGTGCTGCCTTTGTATCGGGATACTGTACATTCTTGGTAAATGAGGTAAGGTTTGGAATAGCTGGTACGTAGTCCAGAATTAGGTCAAATAGTTAGACCAAAATAATATAGACACACATTGTGTAAATATTCTGATTGCGAGCCGAAACTAATGTCGGTCGATCTTGGATGTGTAAAAATTATATAATGTCATCTGGAACAGACGTTCAAAACGTTTGAAACAATCTTCAATTCTATAAATAAAATTGAAGATAAACCAGTGACCACTTGATAAAATTAAGTCTAAAGATTCTTTAGATGAAGAAATTACCTTCAACCGTCACTTTACAGCCTCTGTGCATATACCTAGTCTTTGTAGAAAGACAATATTCCAAAGTCCAGTCGTTGTTTGCACCGACATTGGTAACTGGGTCATAGGTTATTCTCTAAGTTCCTATCAAATTACACTGTCAACCGCCATCATGAACGTGCCTGTCCATCGTACGTTGAGCAAAAGTAATTGAAGGAATAGAATTTTATGAAATGTTTACTAAGGTCTAAGCAGGGAAAGCTTTGCTGCGTGTTACAAGCGAACCAACATACGTTTTATTACCGCAATGGCCACAGTGACGCTTGGAGCCTCGCTGCATAACTATTAGTCACATAGTGAGTCTCCTTGTAAACGGACGTATCAACTAGAGATGATATATAACAGGCAGCCTACCAGCGTCTCTTATTGCAGTAATGTTTAGGGCTTGAAATGAATTGTTCTGCTTATTCGTACCGGGATGTCTCAGTTATAGGTGTTTTTGAGTTGACAGAATAGAAGCTGCAAATGCGCTGCTAAAACATATTGCATGTGAACGTGAACGTTAGACGGCACGGAAAACTTATGGTAGAGGTACTGGTACGAAGTGAATACGATTCATATTAAGTACTTATAACAAAATGCCTTGAAAATGAACCGTTTGTTATTGACGCTGGTAGGCCCCGAGTTTTCATAGAAAGAAATTTCAATGCCTTCCTCTTGTCTTATAAATTCTGTGCCCATAAACATACCAAACCCGTCCAAACCAAAACCAAAACCGTCTCACACCCTATTCTTACTTCCATTCAACAAATAGTATGTAAAGACAAGCATTCAATTGTTCAGTCGAGACGTTCGAACGTCCTCGCATGTAATTACTGCACCTTTCATACAGACCCTTCTAATTACCGAGCCTTTGTGTTCGCCGCGCGACAATTATTGCACTAAGTAAGTAATAAGTACGTGTGTCTTATGTTGCTTTGTTATTACATGTATTGGGTTTAATTTGGTTTAGATTTTAGAGGATTCCGTTTTATTTGTAACAGGGAAATTGATAAGCGACATGAAAGGAATTTTGTGTTGCTCTTTTTTGCAATTCGTCGTATAATATCAAGAGGGTTTTAATAACATTACGGTTTTGATCCTTGATGGAAAGATGGTTTTATCAGAACTAGAAAACATCCCAAAGTATTGACTTTGAAAAATCTATTAACTATATTATGATATCATCGACGAAATACACCGTTTGAGATAACTGGAAGACCGAGATAATAATGATGCAATTATGTTAGATACAATGACAATAATTTTAAGAAAAAAACATATTCACACTTCACATAATCAAAATCATGACCAAAATAAAAAACAGCGCCAAAATTGTACTCAAAAATATCAATGAATACTGATTAGGGTTGTCGGTTTTAATTAAACAGAGCTTGGTGTATAGTAGCCGAAGCACCGTTAATGGGAATATTTTAATTATCACCAGCACCACCGCCGCACGTAAATTTCCCACGACTGCGATAAAGAATAAACATCGGCATTGTCTTAAGCCCCCGCCAAGAATTACTGCAAGCTAGGGCTGCCAGATGTAAGTATGAATATTAAAATTAAATGTTTCCTATTTTATGAATTGAAGTAGAGCGAGCCATGATATTGTGAATTCAATTATTTTGATATGATGGATAACATTGCTCCTAGAATTACCAGCGTGCAGCCCTTATCAAAAATACATATATTGCCACTTGATTAGACATGAAGAATAGAGAAACTCACATACATCTCTCATCACGTTGGTATTGGTATTGGTAAAACGGGCGATTTTCCGCAAATCCACGACGATGCGCGTATTTTGCGTAAGGGTGGGAATAATTTTATTCCAGCCAACCCAACTCCTCGAGGAAGGCCAGCAAACATTTGATGTTACTGGCGATCTCCCGGAGAGCACTCTGGTTACCGAAGAACTTGGCCCTGAAGACAGCTACCTCTGGGCAGTTCAGAAGTACGTGGGCCGCTGTTTCGTCCACCTCCATGCAAGCTCGACACAGAGGACTGTCTGTAACTCCTATAACATAGAGATGCTTATTAAAAGTACCGTGGCCCATTAGGGCTCCTGTTACTATGCGTAATTGTTGTTTGTTCAACCTAAGCTGCTGTTTGGTGATGCGGAGGTCAAAAGCGGGTAGGGCTGTTTTTGCTTGTCTGCACTCACCGTGATTCTGCCAAGAGTTGTTGTGTTTAGTTCTAGTTCGTTGCCTACCCAGGGTGCGTAGGTGTCCGAAGGGTAGTGGTACCAAGGGTTCGGGGCCCACTGCAACCATGCTGGAGCCCCTTCTTGCGAGCTCTCTCATCACGTTGCACATCTACAATTTTATTCCAAGTTTATTTTTGTTTAATTCGCTCCTTCTAAATCAGTCTCTCACTGCTGTGGATCAAATCAATGCCGAATACGTGTAATTTTTGCAAAATAAACATATTCTACGTCTCTATGCAGTAGCAACCCTATTCGGCAATGGCTCAAGTCGTCGAGCGGCCGTTCCCGACGGGGCCATTACGCGGTCACCGCCTGATTACCGCCCCGTCTTGATTTCAACCCTTCTTTATCTAACAACCTACGTACTATAACATCACGACGTCTTAGAAAGTATGAGAGTAGCAGATATACTAGCAGTTGTAAGTTATACAAATGTGTTTTTTCATTACGTTCTTGATTCCTGCACCGTTTCGATTACAACCTTTCTTCATCTAATAACATAACGTACCATAGCATCAGCAGTAAGATTTAAATCTATATCTGTGCCAACGATACAGGAATTACCAGAGAAGGGCAAAGTTATTTTTTTTTTACAGAATACCTCAATCAACATATATTTTGATATGATCTCGCAATTATCTCATTGTATCCATTCATGATATAGCAATCCTCTCGTATGAACTCACTTTATCGAAGAAGAAGAAGATGGTATATGTCCTCTATAGGCAGGGTTCTTACACAAACAACGTCTCGTAAAAAGCAATGTCTCAGACAGTCCCGCGACAGCCATTTCGCGGTCACCGCTTGATTGCCACCCATCTGGATTTCAACCCTTCTTTCAACCTCTTCGCCGTTACTAATGATTTTTATTATAATTTGGTCCATTTTGCGTCCCTTCTGCATATTTGAGTTAATTTTCTTTTGTTGTAGTACCAAAATTGGTACTAGCGCCTTCTCTTTTTTATGTAATCGACAGAACTTTAATTAATTTTAAGATTCTGTTTTTCATATTGTTTTTCATCAAACGATTACCATCGGATTCGACACAGGTTTCCTTGGATTCTTCTAAAGTTCTTCTAAAACACGGTGCTTCTGTTTGAGAATCTGCCAACTTTACCTACTTATGCGAAAGAAACATGAAAATAAGTTAATAACGTAAATACATAGGTACGTTTCATAAATCGATATTTAAGTGCCAAAATCAGATCACCAGAACTTAACGATACTCAATTGTAAAAGCGAAGCCTTAATTATGAACCTTCATTAAAAGAATTATCTATATGTAGCTACCTAGCTACATTAAAACATAGCGGGGCGTAATGTGACCAGCGAGAAATAAATAGTCCAGAAAATTACTACCTACCCCCCCCCCTCCCGCCGCGACACCCCGCGCCACCCCATCCCACGTATACCAGTTAATGTTTGGAGATAATGAGTATAGGTACTTATGTATAGTTTTCACTGGAAATAAACGGGGTCATCACGTTATGTGAAAAAGAGTGTGTGGAGTATGGAAATAACCTCCCTGAGTGGCGATTAGGTAAGTACTGATGCCACGTAACCTGGATGATATAGACTAGCTAATCCTTCACGACATCATAATAATAGCAAGAATAATTATGAAAAAGTTACTGAAGAATGAATTTAACGACTCGGTTGGCGCAGTGGCTATGCGATTAGCTTTCTGAGCCGCGCTACGTGCCGCGGGTTCGATCCCCGCACGGAAAACTCTACAGATAGTTGTTTCGGGTCTGGGTGTGTGTACATGTGACATGTACGTTGTAAACTGTACCCTCGATACAGGAGAAATCCTAGTGACAGACAACAGTTTATAAAAAAAAAAATTTTTAGTATACATACAAATACATACAAATTTTTTTTTCTCCTCACTAGTGTATCTCCTGTATCGTGGATATAGTAACACATACCCAGACCCGGAGCAACTATCAGTAGGCTGTCTGTCTGTAGGCGTGGTCGTGACCCTTCTCATTCTGAGAAGAGTTCCGTGCCCAACAGTGGGACAGTAATTTAAATTTATTATATTAGATACTTATTTTGTTCCGTCAAAATACTGATATTGTCTTCAACGCTATAAGGCGTAAGACTAGCTGCTTTATACACAAATGTGTCCATATTGAAAGAGTTGAAGCTAGACCAGCAAAATCGCCTGTCTTCTGTTCGCCTGCACAGAATATTAAAATACTTTGGCCACATTGCCCGCAGGAACACCGATAACATCAAAGACTAATTGTGACAGGCAAAATAGAAGGCAAAAGACCAAGAGGACGCAGCCCAAAGAGATGATGAAACCTGGTGTCGGAACAACTAGAATTACCGGTGAACGTGACACTCCATCAAGTCATAGACCGCAGCAAATGCAGATGAACTATCCAAAAATTCATAGGTATAGGAGTCACGATCCTCAACATTGAGGGACAAACATAGGCTGGAGCCTCATTAGTGCGTTGCGTCGTCGCAATGGGTCAACGGATTGTATGCCACACCTGCATTGCGACGACGCATGACGTCGCAACGCAAGAAAGCGACGCACGCCATCGCATCGCAGTGTCTGAGTGTGGATTTTAGTCTTCTATATCTCAAATCTATATCAATATCCTCCACACACGCATGTGTGTGGAGGATATTGATATAGATTATATATTTGATATTATTTTTTTATTTTTTTATATTGATTATAGATTTTCAGCATTGAGATAAAAATTGTCGTGTACGCACGTCTAGCTTGCCCCTCTAGCAACACTGTCCGTCATCGCACCGGAGCTCCAACAGCGCAGCGCATCACCCTCCCCCCCTGCTTCGTCCTTCGTCCGTCGATCCATTGAAACGTCGCGTGCGACGACGCAACGCTTAATGTGTCATGTCACAAAATAATATATGTAAAACGGAGCGTTGACGCTGCGACGACGCAAAGCAACGCACTAATGAGGCCTTGCACATAGGAGGATGAATACACGTTTAGAAGTCATAACTATCGATATCATTGCCCCCTCTATTCTAATTTCGCTTCCAGTAATAATATCACCAAAGTTTTCCAAGTATCATTAAGCAGTACTATCGTCGGAAGGGACCCCTGTTCAACTAGTCTTCAAGGGCTATTAACCGCTAATCAGCCGGTAGACGCTTCATCATAATTAGTGTTAAAATAATCTAAGTAGATACTTAAAGAGGGGAACATTTTCTTGTTGGGATTTTTGGCGTCCTTTATAATTTTCGGTAGGAGTGCAAGAAAATTGCTAATAGCCTTTGGCAAGGTGAATAGTTTCTTAGTGGCAGCTGTGGGGGCTTTGGGGTGTAGATACGTGTGGAGCCCTGGAAGTCGGCACCGTTAATGACTTTAAAGATGATCGCACCATACACGCGCCAAATATGCCGCACGCGTTACAAGAATCGAATTTGCTGATGGTCTCGTGCACTAATCCGCATCGAACGCGCCGTACGCGCCGAATGCGCGGTGGAAAGATCAGTATTGTCTGAATCGCATAATTATTGGGGCAGAAGGCGGATGGCGTCATTAGAATCGAGCCGCCCGCGCTGTACACGCTGAATCTGACGAAGACATTCGCACATACCGGTGTAATCGGTATACCTACAGCATTTTACTGAAATGCAGCGCGTATGGTGCGGTTAGGTGCGCGAGGTTGCATAATATAATTAAATACAAAGAATACTAAAATTCGATTCCTGCGGTGCCTACGGCGTTTTCGCCGCATGTAGGTGTGCGTTCACCTTAAGACGACAAAATGAAAATGTTGACGGCAGGGATCTCAATTTTTCCCAACTATTACAAAATATTCGGAACTGATATGTATGTAGGTACTTCATTTATCATGTCATTAGACAGCATAATATGGGTGATTGCTAAAAAAAATTGCTGTTCCATACAAATAATTCAATATTACTCGACTAAATGTATGGAACAGCTGATATTTTTTTCGCGATTTGGTCCTAGTGTGAAAGCTGTTCATAATGATGGTTACTACAACCTCTTAAAAGGACCTCCACTAATAAAGTAGGACCATAAACATGTATAATTATGTATCTATAAGTATTTCACAAAAGAAGAAGAAGAAGAAGAAGAATTATTTATTTGCAGGAATATGAGTAAGTATAATAAGTTGACACTGTTAGCAATAAGTTCCGTCATACTCTACCAGATGACTGGTGTGCAAAATATTTTAGTTCACATTAGGTATATTTGTAAGAGGGGGAGTACTTTCAGGAATGAAACCATCTGCATTACTCATAGTGGTTTATTTGTACCGACAACTTTCCTTTTAAATAATTTAATATAATAAATTTAATCAACAATAATAATTTAATTTAATACAATGATAAATAAGTCTGTCCAACTCGGACACCAATGAACGAATGCCCCCTCCCTCGCTGTGCACGCCTTTTATAAGCCAAGTGGCGCTAGTGAAAGGCGCCAGCGGTGGGGGAAGCATGACGTAGTTTGACAGATAACTATTAGCTGTTTGTACATTTATCGTGATAATTTGCATGCACATAACAATTGCGCCGATACGGCCATTCTGATGGTAGGCGCGTCTCTGCGCCTGAACCACAATATGACAATCTGGAGAAACATAAGCCTAAAATATAAGCTTCGTTGGTTGAACCTCATAGCCTCGGCGCTAATTTTGGTTACATTAGTATCACATTATGCATTAACCTCATAGCCTCAGCGCTAATTTTGGTTTTAATACCTCATATAGGACCTCATAGCCTCAGCGCTAATTTTGGTCTAGCCTCAGAGCCTCAATGCGCATTTCATCTTCACATAATCTATAATTTAAATATTACAGTGTAAAAATGCTTTAAGTGGTATTGCTCTTATCCGATGTCTCGCCCTCTTCAATATCTCTATTCATTGCCGATACGGCCACATCGCTCTGGACTCCAAAGTTAGGAGTGTTTCTTAAGTGTTCATGACAGACCTTCCTAGATCGACCACGACCATTAATTCGACGAATTTCATATCTGTCATGAGGCAGTACCTTTTTAATTTCAAAGGGTCCGTCATATTTTTGACTTAGTTTAGTACCTAGTCTTGGAGGTTCCCTTAATAGGACATATTCACCCTTCTCGAATCTTTTAACTTTTGCTTTACTTTTATCATAGCGAATTTTGTCTTTTTCAGCCTGTTCGGTCATCCTTCCCAATACAACTTGTTTCATCAGTTCTGGATTTATTCGTTCATTATGTTCATCAATGAGGTTAAGGAGTTCTGGAGGAACACTTCCTTTTTTACCAGTTAATAATTCAATAGGCGTTTGTCCCGTGCTTTTTGAAAAAGTGGAGTTGATTGCTAGTTGTAAAGCTCCCAGTGATTTCTGCCACTGACATTTTTGTGTATTTTTTATTATAGTCAAACCATTCTTTATTATTCTCATTAGCCTTTCTACTTGTCCGTTTCCTCTACTGGTATATCCAGCACATTGATGCAAATTTATTCCATATTGGTCACAGTAGGCTTTATAATGTGAGGTAAATGCGCCATCACCATCAACAATAATACGTTTTGGAGCCCCAAATAGGAACACTACTTCCTGGAGATGTTTTAGTGCACTGGCTTGAGTTTTGTTTTTGGCATGTTGTAAAATAACAAACTTAGTGTAAGCATCAACTGCTACAAAAACATATTCTTTCTGAGAAGCAGTACCACTGAGTTTTCCAGAAATATCAATATGGATTGTGTGAAACGGCTCTGGTACCTTTTCTATGGGATGCAGGCGACTTTGTACAGCTCCAGATGACCCTTTCATTGTCTTACATATCACACAATGTTCAACAAAATATCTGATAGTTGATGACATTTTGGGAAACCAGAAATTCTCTTTGAGTTTCGCCAGTGTCTTTTCCCAACCCATGTGCTTGAGTGCCTCGTGGTAAGTGTTAATAAGACTCCATTGGTAAGATTGTGGGACAACTTTAGTAAGTTTAATTTTCCCATTTGATCTTGTTTTGTAGTGTAGAACATTGTCTTTAAGTTCATAGTCCGGATAAAGTTGATGATTTGTG
The DNA here is from genome assembly GCA_932294325.1 of Allophyes oxyacanthae. Taxonomy (NCBI): domain Eukaryota; kingdom Metazoa; phylum Arthropoda; class Insecta; order Lepidoptera; family Noctuidae; genus Allophyes; species Allophyes oxyacanthae. The sequence continues at coordinate 5,421,457 of OW028625.1, forward strand.
TGAACTTCTTTGATTATTTTGCTTAGCTCAGTATCGCGACGTTGTTCTACAATCAGCCAATCTTCCTTGGTTGACAAATTCATAACAACCCGAAGTGGGTTTCGGCTGAAGAAATCTGCATGTTTCAGTTTCTCGCCTTTTCGGTATTCTACTTCGAATTCAAAATTCTGTAGGAAAGCCCACCATCTATGGATCCTTGGCAATAGCTCTTGTTTATAGCGCGATGCTTTCACTGCATTGCAGTCTGTTATGACTGTAAATATTCTCCCGTATAGAAAATGACGAAAGTGCTTGATTGCTCGGACTATTGCCAACGTCTCAAGCTCGTAACTATGGTATTTAGATTCAGCCGGCGTAGTTCTCATGCTAAAATACCCAATAACGTGGCGAATTTCATTTTTTACTTGAATAAGCACTGCCCCAAATCCCATTGCACTGGCATCTGTATGTAGTTGTATCGGATAGTTCTCCTGGAATATTGTAAGCAGGGGTGCTGAAGTAAGATAATTAATAATCGTGGATCGTACAGCTTCATGTTCTTCAGTCCATATCCAATTCACATCAGCTTTAGTCAGATTGTATAAGGGTATCATTATAGTTGAAAAGTTTGATATAAATCGGCGAAAATACCCAGCTAAGCCATTGAACTGTCGCAGTTGCTTCACATTTGTGGGAGGCTGGGATCTTGCCAAAGCATCAACTTTAGATGAACTAGGTCTCACCTTTCCATCGCTTACTATGAACCCAAGATATTCAATAGAAATCTTCAGAAATGAACACTTCTTAATGTTTAGAGAAAAACCACATTTTGTGAGAGCTTCTAGAACTTGTCCCAGTTTTTTGAAACCCTCAGCAATAGTTTTACTTGGTATAAGCACGTCATCCATGTATACGAGTGCCACTTTGCCTCGTAGATCTCCTAATGCTCTATTTATAGCTCTTTGATACACTGATGGTGCATTTGTTAATCCAAAAGGCATTGTTAAATATTCATATAGGCCATCAGGAGTGATGAAGGCAGTCTTCTCAATTGACGCAGGAGATATGGGAATTTGATGAAATCCCGCTGCCATGTCAAGACAAGTAAAGTACTTCGCATCGGCAAGTTGATCCAATTGTTCTGAGATTAATGGTAGTGGGTAATGGTCTCGTACAGTATTGGCATTTAATTCCCTGTAGTCCACACATAATCTGTCTTCGCCATTTTTCTTCTTTACCATTATAATTGGGCTTGCAAAAGGTGAGTTGCTCTCTCTAATAATATTTTTATCCTGAAGCTCTTTAATAATTTTCTGAACTTTTTCGCGTTCAACTGGTGCCAGTCTGTATGGACGACGATTAACAATTTTATCGGGGTTTTTCAATCGAATAGTCAACTCACCTGTTGTAATCCTAGATCCTGATACGGTTTCTGTGAAGTAGTCGTTGTATTTGTTCAGTAACTTCATCAGGATGTTGATTTCTTCTGTATTTGTTATATCCGTATTTATACTGCTTGAGGATAATTCCCATATATCTGTTGCGTTTCTGGGTTGCTCATTTCTCGTCATTGTAATGCCACTGTTTGTTAATGTAACTTCTATGCCTGGAATACTCAAAATATCTCTTCCAATAAGAATATCCGATGGTAGTTCGTGGTCTAGGACTATGTGAAGATCTAGTTCAAGATGTATATTGTTTATATTACATACAGTTGTTAATTTGCTAAAGGATATGACAGGTACCGGTCCAATACCCTTTAGGTAGGTCGTCCTATTCGTTTTTTGTCCAGGAAGTGCGAGGGCTATCGATTCTCTCACCAATGAACAATCAGCTCCACTATCAAATATGGCTTGAAAATATTTGTTACCAACTGCAACAGAAATGACATTTTTAAAATTTTTGCATTTGATTTGGCACAAATTAACATTTTTTTCAGCATTGAGTCGTTTGTAACACGTTTCATATGTGTGTCCAGGAATAGAGCAGTAAGAGCATTCTTTTCTTTTTTTGTCTCTAGTCTTCACTGCTTCTGCCTCTCCTGAAGTTGATGGAACTGGTTGTTCAGTGCGTGTACGTGCAAAAGCATTTTGGTTACACCACCGGGCTCGGTGCCCTTGTTTGCCGCATACAAAACATAACATGCCTTGCTCTGATCTATTGCCATCGGTTTTAATCTTCTTGTTGGGGATACGCTCTTGTGTAGAAGAGATCTTTCGTTTACGCATTGTTTTTGCAATCGCGATTAACTCCGGGACTGTTTGACTCTTGCTATTTAAAAGCTCTGTACGAAGTTCATCTTCTGTAATACTGCCGATGACAAATTCAACGGCATCTTGTTCTGTAGGGTCAGGTTTGACAATTTTCTTGAACATTTTCCAAACATTGGATATATAATCGGGTATATTCTCAGCGTCATTTATGGTGTATCGTCGAAATTTCAGCACATCGGAAAAATATCTGGATTCTGGCTCGAACGTTTGTAACATATCTTCTTTCATTTCTACCCAAGTGGTTGTTCTGAGTAAGCAATCATCAGCCCAAGTTTGTGCTCTTCCTTTTAGAACACTAGCAGCTTTCAAACGTACTTCGTGATCCTTTAATTTATATTCTTCTTGAGTTCTTGTTATGAGATCTACCCATTCTCTCACATCTGTGCCTTTATCAGGGTCAAAACTTGGAAAATAAACATCAGAAATACGAACCGAACGGGTTTCTTCAGAATGAAACGTTTTCATCATCTCAGTAAGAGCAGCACGATTTTCTTGAGACATTTGTATCATCATTTCACACATTGTATCCTTGAATGTATTGGCCATAAGTTCCATGGTTGCAGTGTTTGAAGAGGCCGGTTGTTGGCGTCGATTCGTCCCCTCTTCTGATGTAAGAGGGGGAGTACTTTCAGGAATGAAACCATCTGCATTACTCATAGTGGTTTATTTGTACCGACAACTTTCCTTTTAAATAATTTAATATAATAAATTTAATCAACAATAATAATTTAATTTAATACAATGATAAATAAGTCTGTCCAACTCGGACACCAATGAACGAATGCCCCCTCCCTCGCTGTGCACGCCTTTTATAAGCCAAGTGGCGCTAGTGAAAGGCGCCAGCGGTGGGGGAAGCATGACGTAGTTTGACAGATAACTATTAGCTGTTTGTACATTTATCGTGATAATTTGCATGCACATAACAATTGCGCCGATATATTATATTATATATTATTATCTCATTAGGCATTTGATTCAATTACTAATAATAATTTAATTTTCAATGTCAATTCAGTTCAACTAATTTAAAAATTCAATGTCAATATTTAAGCCATTATTAATAATTATACAATTCTGTGCAAATTTAAGTACATAATTAGGATAATTATACAATTTATGTCAAAAGGTAAAGGTACAGAACTAATTTAAGCTAGCAAAGGTAAGCAATCGCAGTTACTGTTTATCACCAAGAAAATCCGAAATATTATAATAGCACTTGTTTAAGAGAAAAGATTTTAATTGTTTTTTAAACAGGTTGATATTCAACTCTTTGATAGGCTGCGGTATGTGGTTATATATTAATGGAGCCAGACAAAAAACGCTCCTATGCATAAGTGCCGTATTAGACTTCGTTACACACAACCTACAAAACCCTAAATAACCTAAATACTAGGTAATTCTAATCAAAGTTGAATAAATAAGACATAATTAAACTAATCTAAGAACAAAATAGGAATACTCACACATACACCAACTAATCTTCTAAAAGCGTTTCCAACTCATCTTTCAAACGACTATCGAGTTCGGAGACTCATTTATTTCAGCTGAAACCACAAGACCCGGTAACGCCATCTCACGGAGATTTTCCGCACTAAAAGCACACTAGCGCCGTTGTCAACACACATTTTTATCCTCTTGTACGCACACTCACTCACACATGACCGTGGAAAAGTTGCCAAAAATTGTCTAAGCGACTTTTGTTGTAAACTGTCCACAGCAAAACAAGCGAAAATGAACTGTATATTGTTGAAACAAAGTTGTATTTTTAATGAATGATACAAAAAATAATAGCAATTTTTGCTTGTAGGCAAATTCCAGAACGGATTTAAAAGGGCTTAACTTATTGGATTCCGTGAGGACAAACGCCGTTCTTGAAATAAGCGGTATAAAAATCTGTGGCACAGAAGCAAAAGGTAGTACAGTCGCGCTCACAAGTTTAACTTACTACGTTTCGACATGCGCAGTAAACGCTCCGTTTCTTAGGAGAGAGTGGACGGTTTGAGTGTGTGAGTGAGGGCAGTGTACGTGAACCTTCTTCCAAGAAGTTTGCTTTCTTATGAACGCGAAGAAAGTGAAAAGGTTTGCACTTGAAGGAGTTTTGTTAAAAATAGTGAGTAGATGGTTCGTGGCGCGGCCGTTAGAGGGCGTGTTTTAAACTTTTTTGGAAATATAGCTAAGTATAGTATAGTTTTGATGGCTTTCGGTACATTCTTTGAGTGAGTCATATCTCTTCAGTGAGTTTGTACGTCCCAGAATAATTTTACCTACGCATGTGCTTTGCTTTCTTTAGATGTCGATAATCATGTGAATACACGCACACAGTGTCAAAACAAAATACCTACGAAAGAAAATCTTGTTACAAGTCTCAATAAAGTAATATATTCGATGAAATACCCTTCCTAATCCCGATTCGTCGAAAATTCTGAACTTAGGGGAATATAAAATAGATAATCAACACTCGTAACCACAGAGCGGCCAGTGGTGAGTCAGCGGCGCGTACAACCCCGCGACAAATCCTACCAACTGTGTCCACAATCAGCCCATTATAATCTTAACGAATAGCGCTTCGCGGTTAACCGCAAAATTACCGCAATCGACCAATCACAGCTCCCAACATCATATATTTTCCTCTATATATTTTTCCAGGGGTGAAAATCTTAGAAACCACACGACTAACCGCAAAGGTCAGGTAATCGACCAATCAGAGGTTGTAAATAAAACCACAAGCCACGCCCATCTAACCGCAAACCAACCACAACGCGAGACGTTCACTCCATGTCATCGATCGCGGTGACGGGAACATTATTTTTTCGAATTACGATCTGTGGTTGGTTATTTACGGCTAGATGGTTCGTGATTTATTCGTAAAATGTCGGATGGGTAAGATTTAAAAGAAGAACGTGAACTTAAAAAAGGAATGTTAATTGTTGGGTGTATAAATCGTTTATAATTGGGAGTTGCAAGCTATAGTTTAACAGGACAACATTAATTTGGTGACCGTGCTCCACAAAGATGAAATATTGATTCCACCGCGTGGTAGAAAGGCGCGCCACACACACACGCGTGTTCCACGTTCAAACGCACAGACACAGGCGCGACCGCATTATATTCATAATGAATACAGCTATCCCACTCGCCAGTCGTCTTTGACTTTGTATAAATATATTTTGTCTCTTTCGCTCGGCACTTAAGCGAGCGTTTCCCCCTCGCAGGAGAGGGACGGGTGAGGGTTAGGAGTGTGTCTTCGAGAGGTCGCCAATTTCTATTTCATTAAGTGGCGCGCCTGAAACCGCAGCGGATCGATGGAACTTGTTCACCTGAAAAAATTAGTTTGACCATATCCTGGAACAAGATTTAAGTAATCTTAGGAGCATACTTGGCCAAATTACAGAATGTAATAAAGAGCTTATTACCTACTGTAAAAAACTGTACTTTTGGCTCTCACTGTCTTCATAACTTTCCTCTTGGAAAAAATATACTTACTGTTCGTAGTTCTTAGCATTCTTTAAAATCTTTGCTCTTTCTTTAACTTTATGCATCAGATTTTATCTCTCTAGTGTAGGGCCTATTTTTCAATAACAGGATAAATCTCAGATAAGTTATTTTTCAGATAAATCCATCATAAAATCTGTTCCAATTTCAAATAAACAGATATATCTTTTATCTGGTCATTAAAAATTCGGGCCTTGATGTAGCTATACTTACTTGCATTGTAATAATATGTAGATAGGCACAATGTGAGGTACCGTCCCAAACTCCTCGCCAACATGTCCTCCGATGAATTGTTAATGCGCACTCAAATCACAATAAGAATTCCACTTTCAAAGGAAATACTACTAAATATTATATAGGGGTGTGTTCAAATAAATCTGCAGATATCTAATATGCATGTTTATTTGATTGTAACGTAGATACGGCATAGAAGGAAAGAGTCTCCGAGAGTAACGATACCATCCTAACGTAACCTTTTTAAAAGAGGTAGGGCATAGTGGGACTTTCTCCCCAAAATTGGAGCTGCCCGACTGGAGAAGTACCTCCATCTTGCAGAATATCGTTGCCAAATAACACTGCTCTTTTGCAGTATTGTGTTCTTAACGGTGAGCAAGGTCGCCAGTGTTCCGTGGAGAAACGTCGCTACACGCGCGCAGCATATGCTGAGCGGAAGCCTTTATGACACAGCTGCGACGTACAATCCATTTTATATAAGACAAATATTTTTATTTTTGTTTTACATGTTTTATTTTTCTGTTTATTTATCTTTAAAATAGTTTTTGTTAAAATAAATACTTTTTATTTATTTTTCTTTTTACACTAACTAACTATAATGACACGGCAACGCGCGAGTGATACCCCTGGTATTGCAAGCGTCCATAGTTTACGGTAACCGCTTACTACTGGGCGGCCGTATTATTTTTTGCCACCTTAGTAGTATAAAAACAAACCTAAGTACATCTGGCGCACTCTGGCCGGTCACTCCGATCCGAACCTTACAGACCTGTTTTTTTTCCACCACAGCATGGAAAACCCTCAAACGAGAGCTCAACAGAAGAAGATTACAACCAAGGCAAGTAAAGTTAAAGTCTATTTCCCCAAAGCCACATGGTAAGCGATAACTCTAAAACTAATTAATTTCCGAACTGATTTTGAAATCGAAAGATTAATGAAGTGATTCAGCTTTGTCGCCCGCCAAGGTGTAGGCGGTAACTAAGATAAATGGATTATGGACAGTTATAGTTCATAGACGATGGAATAGCTACAGTAACTATTACTTTGGCATAGTTAAAGTTAAAGACGAAATGAGTGTTAAGTTGCAGAGATATAAATGAGATACAGATGCCTAACATAAACACGAGTTATTTAATATTAAAAAAATATTTTGAGACCTTAGAGCATTTCGTGTAACACGTTGTGAGTACCTAATAATTATATAAATGATTAGGTACTGATTAGTAGCGATATAAGATAATTTAACCTCAGTTCTGACTGTGAAGTAGTACAAGAAGTAGTGTAGGTACAAGAAAATTACCAATATAACACAAGACAAACCGTGGGCCACTCAAAACATCATTAGGATAAAATAAAACTAGGGCCTTTTTCCCAGTTGGTTGAGGTCGCTTTGTAGTGAAGAATGATTAATAAACACGGAGAAACTATATAAACTTTGCATTCTCCACTTGTACTAATCAAGATTGTAATCTAATAATTTAAAAGAGTTTCCATGGAGTCTCTTGCCGGTTCTTTTCCATAGGACCACCTAGGCACCTAGGCTCGACATTTCTTATGTGCCTTTATCTGGTACACATGAAATAAAGATCTATTTGGTATATTCTATACACCACCACAATGAACGATCCTGTAGAGAACCAGCGTTAAATATAATACTGGAATACCTAAGGTATCCAAATAGAGCGAAATATCTTAACTCTTTGTCTCAGCAAAATTATTGAAATATAGTGGAACAAGTGTCGTAATCTATCGCTTACAGACAACATGCTCATAATAATGTATTATAACACTTTGGAAAAATTAATCTTGATGGATAACTTATCAACCTGTTAGGACTCCCATAGGAATAGATGGAGCCTTAGACCACATTACAATCCGTCATTTAATAACAATAATAAAACACCAAAGGCTTGGTGTAGAACGCCGCTGTAAATTTAAGATAATTCAAGATAACCCCGGTTCAACAGGCGGCCCTCATATTAATTAGCAGGAATATTTTGGGGGATATTATTTACGTAATAAAGCCTTATTTAGAGCCCCCCAAATGAAATATGAGCAATTGAGGAGAATAAGTACTTAGCACGGCCGTTAATACTCACCTCATTGGGACTTGTAAGTTGTGGGGAGACGGGGGAAAGTGTGGAGAAATGGTAACATTATAACTTTTTTTATATGAGCCGAAGTGTTGGTGTTTGTTTTAACCCTTACGATATCAACTCGATCCATAACCCTTGAACCCTATAACCGCCGCCTGATTACGTACGATAAATATGACAATTGATGTTGCAAATAAACAACCTATTATTCCGTATCCTCTTATGAAAACGTCTATAAGCGAGAAAGGGATGCATTTTTTGTTGGTCGCTGTGCCACTCTGTGCGTCTCTTACGTAATCAAGACGCCGGTGGATAGTTAATAGTAACCACACTGTACGTTGCTTACCTTCGCAGAATCTAAGATTTCTCACAACTTGCGGTAGGCAGACTCATCTATCTTACACAAATCAGAGTCATTACCTACAATAATTGAAGACAAAAAATTACCGTACGTGAGCTTATAAAAGCGTAAATTCAGAATAATATTCCGTTAATTATATCTATAGCAATGTATTAGCGTTCGTTCACACTCGATAGTTTTAGCAGCAGAATTGCGCGTTTTTGCGTTCGTGGGCTGCCTTTTGCTTACAATAAGTGAATAACAAACGGGAAAATGCGCGTTTCTGCTGCTAAAATTATCGGGTGTGGATGGGCCCTAAGTTCAACCCATGAGCAAAATATTACGTGGCGCAGGATTGCTCAAATTATAGCAACACATAATAAAAAGCAACCAACGGGTAGACAATTCGCCTATCGCGTAGTGTAATTATTTTGGCAGGCATACCCCGCAAGATTGTTCCTGGTGGCAATATATAAGGAAGGCTATACAACAGATCCGCGCCATTGTTTCAGAACAAGATCAAACAACAGGATCTTCAAATTCCACAGATACAATTAGTTACGTTTCCACATTTTTGATTTCAAAAACCCCATCTAATTCAGGCCATGCTCCGTCGAGACCGTTCAGCCGTGATTCGATCACGCAAAAAGTCAGCATACACATTATTTAAACACAATGGTCGTTCGTTAGGCCGGCCTCAGGAGTTCGATGGAAGATTTAATTAAATCGCCCTCCTCCCGGGAACCTAACCCCTCTCTCCCCCCTGGGCTCCTCACCCCCGGCCGCGTCGTCGGCAATTTCCTCGGGACTTGATTTATTGTCGCTTCTGGCCGCGAGGTGCCGCCACGCAGGCCTACGGTAAAGGATTGGGCGATACATCTATGTTGCTTGAAATCTGTTCCGCAAACATATAGATTAGCTGTGTGATAGATGTTTGCTGTTTCTGTCTTAGATCTACGAGACTTCGGTTCTTGTTGCTATGTGTGCTTAAGTCTCTACATTTCAGACAATCTCTCGATGTTACCTTCCCATGCTCTTTCTTGCACTCGAAAGCAAAACATAGCGATTAAGTTTCTCTTCCTTTTTGCTCTAAAATGACTAACCCTAAGCGGCCAGTGAGTCGCAACTAGGCTAGGTGGTGAACATATCGTCATGGCAGTTTCTCTTCCATTCTCATAAGAATATCGTAGACTACAATTTTAATAACAATTATTAACAAGTAGGTACCTAACAAAGTTTGGGCGTTTAAAATAGAAATGGAGCGATAGTTATTTTACTGAATAATCATGCTAATATTGCCATAGAATTTACTCTAGTTAACTATAACTTTTCTTCTAATCTTCTAAGTAGATGACGCGCATTTCCACAAAATCCTTTCATCCCAACGCGCGAAGCATCCCACCTTTTCAATAAAGAAGTCCAAAACTACGCCCAAGTATATCGTGTTAAGTGTATTCCTATGTCCGGCGGGGTCGGGTTACTCTTTTTCGCAGTATATTAAGACGGGATCAGACGGTAGGGCGCGTATGATTTATGCCGCCCGGAGTCGTCACAGGGAGCGGCCCCAGGGCTGCCATTTGTTATTTTACACGTACGACGCCTGCTAAGAAGCTGTGTGTGGGGAAAGTGGCTTGTATTTAATATCTGGATGATTAATAGAAATTGCGGTCATGGCATGGCAAATTGGCAGTAATTCCCGTGGCAGTCATTGCCTTAAATTATTGCCAACTTTTATTTATTCTTCTTCTTAGAACACTCCATAGCAAATTGTTATGGTAATGCACTAACTAAAACTGAACAAGTCCTTAAAAGTTCGCAATGCCTATGTTAGTATACCAAATATATTATAATGAATGACATGTTTTGAATCCAATACCAATTTACTCCTTTCATTGAATCAAGAATTTCACTCATACGAATATGACTGCGTTTTCACCACTAGAATAAATAACTCTAACCATAGCTTTTCTGTGTCTAATTCACAGCTAACTTAATAGTGGTGTAGTGGCACAGTACTACAAATTCCATTAATCCACCAGTGGTAACCCTAGAGCGCGATATGTCACTCGGACAACGGCTGACAGTTCACGCGAAACGCGATACACATCGATGTGAACACACCTTATCTTCACAATTTATCCACTTTGTAACACTTGGCGCTGCATACGTTTTCTTCCACATATAAATATTAAAACTCACCTTAGAAATTGTCTAGGAGGCACCTACTATGCTTTAGGTATTATCACAGTTATAGTAGAGTCATTTTAATAGGTAACATTTGACAGTTCAACAACAAAACCTTGTAACGGCGGGCATAAAATAATATATTTTTTCGTTTTGTTAGAACTGCACAATTGCTTAACTTCTTTCAATTACGATTACATATTTATTGTAATAATGACCGATACGAGTAATTTTACGATTTGCTTTCACTAATAAACCATTCTAAACATAATAAACAATTACTGATCTAAAGAACAGGAACGTCGTTACAATGTTGCGTCAGTTAACCCTTTTTCTTTTTAAACACTAGTGATGTTACTCTAAAAATCGAAAGCTGATAAGTAGAATCGAATGCAATGATTACTTGTGAAGAAATATCACCATAACTTAATAACCACGTTGTGATTTTAATAAAACATAATTATATTTATTATTCTTTTAACTAACTATAAAAATACAAAAAATAACGCAATTTTTTTGTTAAATTATATACTTGCCTTATTTTGCTCCTTAAATTTACGAAAGAATAAAATAATAATGGGACAGGGATTCGCCTGATGATTTTTTAAATTCACGTATGTTTCAAGTCCGTATCGATTCATTCACTTTAATCGATGTTTTTAAGCAGGTCACCTCACTATGAAGATAAAACTGACAGACGTCAAATGTTGCCTATTAAAATGACTCTACTTTAGAACAGGCAATCCCTTCTTGCCCTAAATGCCATAGAGGTTATAATTATTGGAGTACAATCATCTGAAATCTGACTCCATAAGACTGTCGTAAGTTGGTGTAGACGCAAAAATGTACCACTATGAAGAGCTACCACTTCTCTACTAAAAGATAAATATGAATCTGCAAAATATTAATCGTAGCTGGGGAATATTTTGGATAAAAATACTTGTTATTTTCCTAATAGAAATTAGTCTTGATATTCTGGGATCTTAATATTGCAATTCCGTTTCTCTTACTTAATTTTTTACTTACACAATTGATTCAAACATTATACCCAAATTACCAGTAAAATGTTTTGATAAAAAAAATCAATGAAACTAATATTAAAAAATACAAACAATTTACTTTCATGAATAAAAATCATTTCATCAAAAAACCATTAATTTAATTTATTTCTAATTAACCATTCGATTCATTGCCTATTACACACATATTATTATAATTTAATTTAATTTGCAGTACCTATAATATGTACCTCTTATATTGTTGTACCCTTACCGGGTTTCATGTTGAACCTTAATACAAAATATGTAAACACATATGTTACCATGAATGCAATAAAGAATTTGAATTTATCAGGAAAAGAATATTATCCTAAAAACAACAACAAACATGCATATTCATCTACAAAAAATACTGTTTCAAACGCAAAGTTATTTATGAAGAGAACAAGAAGATGTTCTAATCACATCCCCGTCATCCCCTCGTCTCATCAAAGCGTCCAAGTTTGACTCAAAAAGACGTTTTGTACAACTTCGCTTATTAAGTCAAACAAACTCCCAACTGAGCTACTTTTCATATCAGACCTACTAATTAATCAGCTATCCGGAACACAACAACAAAGTATTAAATTACAACTCCAAAATGTTCTAATAACGTTAATTAATAGAACTTTTGGGACCTCAACGAGTTTGTGGGTTGATTTTTATATAATTCGATTGTTTATCTATAATAAGTAGTAAATAGTAAATAGGTACGCACGTAATCACACTTGCAAGCCCTGCGTAGTTATTCTGAGAGGAAAACTCGTATCTCGATTCGAATCTCATTCATGTCGGTTGATATTTTAATTAATTGAAATACGATGAGAACATGACTAGAATATGTTCATAGCACTGATAATAAGTTATCGTATGTCATTTCGTCAAATAGAGATTCGAATTGAAATGCGAGATGTTCTTACAGAATAGTAATGCTGAATCTAGAGCCAACATCTGCATAAAAATATGAGATTTTTTACGTGGAAACTTCTGTACAACTCGTTACCAATCGTCGGATGGAATGCTCCTGCGGCCGCTGAGAGCATTTGCTACCAGCAAACCGCGCTTCGTCTGAATTTGTGTCGCCCGGCTGTCGCATGTTACCTACACTTTATAATTCTTGAAATATATTTTTTGACATTCACATGCACAGATGAATACTAGAATATGTCCCTCGTTCAAAAAATCATTTCTCTATACCAGCAGCCGTAGCATAACCTCCATTGAAACGGGTTTTGTCTACGGAAGCATAGACAAAAACTACTCTTCGTACGGTAGGATTTGGTAGTATAACTACATCACTAACTGCTTCCCAGTCCCTATGGAAAGAATATTTTATCTTTGTAGTAGACACGTGAGTCTAGACGTCGAGATGGATAGAAAGAGCTTTGTCTATTCTTGGAAGAATAGAAATAGAAATGGTTAAGCTTCGGGTGCTGCGCCTATTAAGAAAATTTATTTTCTTCTTCGTCTTTGTAACTAGACCTTCTGAAATCAATCAGAATACACAGCCTAGAAATATTAGCCACGATACAGCCGAAGGGGTGGCCACGCAATATATCATACAGCCACCATAACTCATACGCACAAGCGTGTTTATCATTTCTTTGTCCACCCTGGAGATTTATTGAAGCTATGTGTGACGGCCCTGAACCCTTAGCCCTAGGGACGGTCCTCCAGCGATAACTCAACTAAAATGTTATTTATTTCCAACATATCTGTTAAGATAACATTGATGGGATGTAGTGACAAGCTAGTATGAATAAAAAACAAATAGCCGGTCAAGTGCGTGTTGGACACGGACTTAGGGTTCCGCAGTTAGAGATGATTTATTATCACTTGAGATTGCAAGCAATACATGGTCCTATAAATTAATTAGGTACATGTGTCAGTCCACTTGCAAAGGTACCTCATGGCTGGTATAGAGTTACGCATATTCCTATTATCTGCAATTGATTAGCTATCAATGTCAAAAAGATAAACCTCAGAGGTATTTAAAAAATATAATAGATCGAATTTATGCTCTTTCACGAAACACGCATATTTAAGATTAGTGACAAAAATAATTCTATTTATGCACGTTTTTAATTTCGTAATTAAAAACAGCCAAAAAGTACCTTTTCTCGTAGACCGCCACATATAAAGTTTGATGGTGAGGTTATTTCGATTTTTGTGGTAAAGATACATATCTAACTCATACACACGGACAGAAAGAGAGACAGGACATGAAAGAAAGAAAGAAAGAAAGAAATCATTTATTTGCTTATAATGCAGGTGTACATATAAGTTGGAATATTAATTGTCATGAATCGATTCCGTTTGTGACAATCGGCTACTGAAGCCTAAAAGTAGAATTAAAAAGATAGAGGTATTATTGAAACATACAAAGCAGTATAAAATATGTTTTTCATGTAGAGTTCTGTAGCAAGCGATAATTACTCAGACGGATCTGAAACATAAAAATCATATTGAATTTTATATGGTCAGAAAGGGTATATACATAGCCGAAACTAGTTTATTGAACTCATCATTATGAACAACTTTTACTATGGGACCAAACGCGGAAATTGCGAAAAATATCTGATGTTTCATAAATTAATGTTCACATACCTCTAAAAAATGTATGGAACAGCTGATTTTTCTTCATGATTTATACATCATAATTAAGAATAGAATCAACTCCTTTAAGGATGCAGTGACTAAATGGCCAGCCTTTAATATATGTAACGTAGGGCTTAACGAATTTACGTCAATTTTGAATATTTTATCACATCGAAAGTCTCTATCACTTTTTCACCAAGGCAACACAAAGACGAATCATTCTCCAAGAAAAATTTAAACATCAAAAACATGTCAGCGATATATTAGGTAGGGTTGCATCCCAGCTCGATTGCTATTAAAGGATTAACGTCGGGTACAAAGCGATGGCATTTTGTTCTCCTTGCCCCTTGTCCAGCCACCCCCGGCCGCCTCACCCCTACGACCCTCAAGACCTTCGCACATTTGCATAGCTTTAGAGCTTAGGTTTTTTGCTTTTACTAAGTTCTTTAAGGATAAAAGAAGGAAGCGAAAGATTTTCTTCCGATTTTTTTTCTTCGTCGTTTCTAACGTTTGCCGGATGCTGAGAAAAAAATTCAAGAGTGTATTGGTTTTTGAATTACGCTTTATTTTGTAACGTTGGTGGTTTATTATACTGTAATATGGAATTAAAACCAAAATCTCATATTTCTCTATCAGTTTTATTTACACAGATGTTATATCGTAAATGCATACTAACACTAGCCTTTGAACAGAGCATCATCATCTTTCTAGTCGTAAATAGCAATTAAGCTTATGAAATCGATAGCCACTGTAGCCATTAATATGGTATTGAAGAAGACAAAAAATCCTATAAAGCAAATCAAATTGCTCAAAATGCTGAAAATATCTGTCAAGATCTTGCGTAATACAAAGATCTTTTGCGGATTAGGTAATAAATTATAAGTAAAAAACTCCAACTAGAAAAAGAGCTGTAACTTTTGAACGACTAAACACATTTTCATGAATCATAGCTAAGATGATACCCGATTAAACAAGCTTTCAATAAAAAAAAAACTACATTGCTACATACTATACACAGATCCACAGATACACACGACAAACTTATAACACCCCTCTTTTTTGCCGGGGATTAAAAAGATCGCCTCTATCATTTTTCATCTACCAAATAGATCTTATACCTCAAACTAAAATAGTGTTGAAATCTCGTCAGCTGATTGCTAATTAAAGAGGCAAATACAGTTGTCTGTAGGTAAGTATCTAGGTACTCGTCGCACTCACCTCGAGTGAGCTCTTAAGCCTGCTTTCGCTTTTAATTATTAATTCAGACTGCTGTACACACTGCCCATCTACATATTCATGTGGAGGACTAACATGTCCATAATATTCAGCCAAATGTATAGACCTTTAGATATGCACGCCATTTTGTAAAATGTTGGGTCGTAAAGGAAAGTTTGTAGCGAGAATATGCAGACAACACATGCCCCACGGGTTTCAAAACTGGACAGAACTAATTTTGGTATTATTTACATCAAAATTGAAACGAATGTAATAAATATTTGAAACATCCATGCAGACTTGAATAATATGTATTAGCCGTTATCATTCCGCGAAAGTCTTTTTGTCGACTAGCAATATCACATCAATAATAAATTATAGGTAATATCATAAAACAAAACCTAATATACCTATTATGCTCATCCTTGTATAATTCAATTCAGTGGCTCATCCCGTAGTACCTATATAAAGACCACACAGAAACCGCGAAAAATAAAATAAGCTGTTACATACGAAAAAAAAAACATTTCGTTGAATTATTTGTATGGAACCGGTTATTTTATTATTCGCAATTTCTGTATTGGTCCCATAGTAAAATTAGTTCATAATGATGGGTACAATAATGCCCGTTCGGCTCTGTACACCCTTTTCAACTAAGTGTGTATAGCTTACTTTCTGATAGATATAAAATATATTATATATAACCGAATTCTTATGCTCTTTAAAGTCCACAAAGTAAAAAAACACCACTGCCACTGCATTAACCCTTTAACAGCAATCACTATGAAGTACCAGGATCAAACACGGTACCAGCACATTCCAGCAGCTCAGCAGATGCATATCTTGCATAGCGGGTACATCACGGCACGCGAAGCACGCCGCTCACGCCGGATTCTGACGCCGACCGGCAATATTATTGGCACATTCCGATCAGTACATAATTAACGTGAAGGGAAATTTAAAATTATTATGCTTACCCATTATGTTAAACAGATGTCGGAGGAACCATTGACAGGACAGGAGGAACAAATGCCGCGGTTAAAACAGGTTAAAAGCTATACCGTGAAAAACCGGTAGAAAAAATAGTATGTTTGTGTAAAGTGTAAACTTGAGGACGTCATTTTTATGGATTAGTCTGTATTCTTACATGAAAATAGTCTTCATAACGGCAGAATACTGATACCATACGTAAGGGTTAGGGTATTGGTATCCCTCAGTAATTGGATTGCGGGGGTCAGATGGCAGTCGCACCGATTAAGTATAACCTAACCGTCAAAAACCCCCGACTACAACTGGAAAAGAGCTGTAACTTTTGAACAGCTGAACAGATTTTCATGAAACATAGCTAAGATAATTCCCAATTAAACTAGCTTTTAAATAAAAAAACTGCATAGAAATCAGTCCATCCGTTTTCGTCCCTCCGTCACCAATAGGAGTTTTCTTCTTTAACACTTTAACAGTCCCAAGCATATTTCCGTGCCGATCACCAAATGTCCAATAATTATATTACATTTTAAGTTAATACGAGGTCAAGTAATACATTTTAGGTAAGCGAAATTTCGTCTACAGACTCCTAGGTAGCTATCAGTTTTTTTTTTTTAAATGCATTAAATGTAAGGCACGGACGTCTGAGCACGGACTACCTAACAAATAGTGTTGTTCAAAAACGGTGAAACACTCGAGAAATCATGGTCAATTCACGCTAATTCACGCATTTTTTTTTTTTTTTATACTGACAATATACGTCCTTTATCAAATAAATGCTTTCTATTCTATTCTATTCTAATGTTTTTTTTATATTTTATATAATGCGGTCGAGGAATGTGTTATTTAATGTGGCGATGTGTTTTTTATTTTAAGTTCAGTACCTAAGTAGAATGTTTTTAGTGTCATGCTTTTAAGTTTGACTTTTGTGATTTCATTAATTAATTATATTTAAGTTGAATGTTTCTAATTTTTTAAAACAGGTTTTATGTCTTCAACGTGCGGGCTTCGTACTTCACGGGACTTAGTATCGATTTCATTAAAACGGACACCAATGAACAACACTAGTCGTACATAACACTAGTGCATTATATGTAATGCACGGACGTATCAAGCAAGGTTTTCAGTGCATTACATGTAATGCACGGACAGTTAAAGTGTTAAACAAGACGATAATATCTAATTAGAAATAGCCCTCTAAATACTACAAAACCTTATAGCATCTCACAAATGCATCACACTATTTGTAGCCGCTGTCCATGTAAAACTCAACACCGTGTTCTTCAACTTTCATATACACTCTCCATACTTCTTATCCCAATGACATAAAGTCCATTTTCCTTTAATTGGAACCCAGATTGGTTCCTCAGGCGATATTGGCGTGATCAGTAAGTTGACACGGCTTCGGCGAACTTTGCCGACGTCTGCCTGTCTGCCGACCTCCCGTCCCAAGATATCCGTACAAGTTCCACGTATCAGTCCGGTTATTTGTAAATCGTATTCGTGTGAAATGTCGATACATTACTGAACGATAACAAGATTGTTGGAAATAATCTTCTCAGAGAACAGGAATGTATAGGTATTCTCTCCCCATTTTCTGTGCCCTGTATAATAGTGGTTTAGTTGTTCTGAGAAATAAGGGGTCGATTAGTTAGGTGGGTTTACATTTCAATTATGAATTATTCGCCAATAATGTATACAATAATGTTCGCAAGTTTCAATATTGACCGAGTTTAATTTCTAGGAATCCGTGATTTCCAATCATTGTTACCTACTTCATTATGTGATATGTGAATGTCCTTTGTACCAGCATTCACAAATATTCCTGGAAGGAATTTAAAATGTCAACCAATTACGTACTTCCCCTTGCACCCCACACCTCACGTAAATGAATCGCCTACTAGACGAGAGTGTAATAAAGCTAAAAAACGTAACTTCACAAATCACAATGCAACAAACACAGATAACGACAGCAAGACGTGTTTTTAGAACCAATTCAAGGAGTTCCGATGACAAGCTGGGTTAGCAATCGGTGCGCGGAGCAAAACTGAGCATCACGACCATAGTTATCGGCTAGTTATCGTCTGTCAAAGTGTTAAATACCATTATTCATGACGTAACTATGAACAGCGTTTATTTATAAGGAGAATTATGCCCAGCGTAAATATTTGAAAATTCATCAGTACGATCGACAGGTGACGCGCAAATATGCCACAGCCCACACGTTCCACATTCTCGTCGGCACGCACCCTGCATGAATTTACCATCGCACTTCATAGGGTAACTGACAATAAATATGTAACGTGTGCAGTTTTTGTTTATTGTACATATGTCGAAATTTAGGTAGGGCCACTGCCGCGGCTCCATATGTTATTGTTAACTTGATTTATAAAAGAGTATCCATGGAGTTTCTTGCCGGTACCTTTTTTTTCGTGTAAGAACACGTTGTTTCCCACATAGGTAACAATAATAATATAAGGGTTAGTCCATGATAAATGCTAATATTTGAGGGTAAACACACCCCATACACCCCTCGCACCCTCTCATACATCATTCACTATCGAATATGAGGTAGCTGTCAATAACGCATGCTATACATGTATGATCCATCAAAGTTACTCCCTATGTATGTGATACATGGTATAATCATACAAAGTGATGCTAATAAGTGTTGAACCAAACAGCGGGTCTAACGTGTACCTAAAATGGTAATGAACATCGACACTGGTAATTAACTTCAATACGATCGTGAAAGACTAAACTTTGAGCTACCTTGTAAGCTTTTTATCGATCATGAAGATAGGACTCCCAACTTCATGATTTAGTCTCTCACGATCGAATTGAAGTTTATTACTAGAGACGATGTTCATTACCATTTTAGTTACGCGGTAGATTGGGGTTTAGGATTGTAAAGGATAAAAACATTACGTGGTTCAAGAAAGATTATGATACTCGTTGCACATAGCTTGTGTAGCGTGAAAAGCGACCTTATCTTCATGTATCGAGGAAGTACTTTTAATTCCATTTGTATTTGTATATTAATACTAAATTATCTTAGGAGGACCATCATTTACCATAAATTCTATCTGGGTCTTGATTCTGTAAGAACATCTCGCATCTCGATTCGAATTTCGCTCTTAATGTCGGTATTTTAGGAATTGACATATGATAACTTGCCATTTTTACCCGACTGCGCGACGCAAAGGAGGGAACATAGCGACTTTAACAGTCGGGACCCATTAAAAATCGAGACTGGCTAGAATCTTCCCAATAATGGGTCCCGACTGTTAAAGTCGCTATGTTCCGCATTAGAATTTTACTGGACTTGTTTTTTTCTTTTCGGTTTATATTTAAAGTTCACTTTTTAAGCAGTCGGGTTTTTTGATTTATTATTAATTTATATTTATCTTTAAGAATAAAATATATGATGACGCGGACATCCTGCGTTGCCAAGGTGGGCACCAAAAAAGCAAATGGTTATTTACGACAAGATCTCGAATACTTATAAAATCTTCCTTCTCCAACCTCTGCCGGTCACATATTCGCATGAGTGCGTGCTCAAGATTCTGATACATTTGACCTTAGTTTATTGCTGTCTTTATCGTTCATACCATATTTTATTGCCCAAGCAATAAGCCCAAATTATACGTATTCGGAAGTATACTTGGTCTGTGTTCTGATCAGTTCTTATGCTGTTTTATGGCGGATACTATGCCAAACAACGAATTCGCCATTGAATTTATAGCTTGTTTATTAGCATGTTCAATATGGGGTCGATAAGTGCGTGGCATAATTTTGCTATTGGTTAATATTTCAGTGGTTATATTACCAGATGTTATGTAAGCTATATGATATCATCTTGTACATATTGTTCCGATAGTGAATTATCAGAACTTCTTATAATCATATACCGCCTTTCCTTCGTATTGCACAGATGTGAATCTATACAATACGCTGAGTGTCTATTTTTTCTTTTTTTTTCTATAGTCGAGCTAGCTATTGACAATATTGTCTAAATTCTATATTTATTTTAAAAATTACGTAATAATTTTCAATTGTGGTTAGAATTTCTCAAGTAGGTAATTTTAATTTTTTATTATGCTTTTTATTCAATTATGATTTATTGCAATTGTTTTAGTATCATTTTTTATTATTAAATCCAATGATATGTTTTGCGCGCAATATTACGTAGAATGTAAACTGTTGACATCGAATCTATAATTATGAATAAAGTGTTTATTTGGTTTACATTTAATACATTTAAAGAAATTAACATTATTTCTTCTTCTTATCAATAATATTTTTAACCATCGCATAGACACTGTGAAAGGTGTGAACCGACATAAAAGACAGAGACACCCCACCATTTTTGGTATAATTCAATTACAAAGCATAACTATTCTCAACACCAAGTTGTAACAAGTTGAAGCGTTCGAACATCACTCATATCCGACAGGCACCCTTCAACCAACTTGTCCGTAACTTAGGCTCTCGGATATATTGGGAATATAAATATCCTGCCCCCAGCCCTTTCGTGGCACTTAAGACATCCGCCCTGACCCTCAGTTGTACTTGTAAGAAACATTCCGACCCATGGGAACTAGTGCATGGTTTGAAAACTTTATTGATGGGTTGTCAGTACCTATCACAGGAATAGCCTTTTTGCTGGACGGGTGTTTGATTCGATTAGAACTATGACGGTAACTCGAAATGTGAAATAAGATTTACATAAAAAAAATTCACTTGTATAATATAATTATAACCAAATATTATTTAAAACCTTCTCACTGCTCGGACTCATGCCTTTTCTCAGAGAGGGACATAAAAATCCTAAGTAGGATACAATTTTTTTCATTTTTTTTAATTTTACCTCATAATATTTACCATCCAAAAATATGATGCCATTATATAATAAGCGTGAAAAATTATCCCCAATTTAAAGTAATTACAGGTCCGTAACGTTAATTTGCAATTTACGGAACATAAAAACCTTATTTAAATTATAAATGGCATACATTATTACTCTCATAAATCCTTGCATGTTGCCAGTCCAAACGCCACAGGCAACGTTACAAGAAAAAACAACATTGAACTGATTATGGGCTCAATAGCAAAACAGGATCATTATTAGTATGATATTTATTTATTTGTTATTAGTCAAACTTAAATCTATCTTTACAGGTGCATGCTAGGTGCCTGATATGATCTGTTTATATTCGATATTTTTATATTATGGATATTCTTGTTGAAAGAGACAACAGACTCCACAAAAGGGAAACGGTGTCGATTCTGTTACGCATTTTGACAGTACTAAATTAGACAACTTATCTATCACTTTCTTTTTTTAAATAAAAAAGTGAGAAACGCTCTTAGTTTAGTTTAGACATGTCAAATTGTGCAACAGAACTTACACCGTTAGCGTAGTAATTTTTCGTAGAGTTACTGTTGTCTTAAACATAAATTTTTGCAATAATGTTAGTTATTTTGGGTAAAACGATGAATGCTCAAAAGATGCTCAAAACGATCACATTTTACTCAAAAGAACTCTAACAGCATTATAATTTTATGAGAGGTAGGGCTTAAAGGGACTTTTCACTCATAATTGGAGATGTTCAACTGGGAAAGTACCTCCACCTTACAGAATATCGTAGCCAAATAACACTGTTCTTCTGCAGTGTTCTTCCTAACGGTGAGCAAGGTCACCAGTTCTCCTTGGGGAAGCATCGTGTTGGCAGTACGAGTTCCCCCTGCTGCCAACACGACGCTAGTAGTAGGGTCGGCAACGCGCAAGTGGTGCCCCTGGTGTTGCAAGCATCTCTACGTTACGGTAACCTCTTAGTATCAGGCGGGCCGTATGATTGTTTGCCACCATTATGGTCTGAAAAAAAGATCTAATATACAATAGCCCTAGGCGTTCATTGTACATAATTTTAACTTAATCCAAATGAAGAGAGATGTCTTCTAATAAATACATAGCGTTAAAACGTCGGTATATTACTCGGTTAAAAGCAGTTCTAAATAAAAAAGTAATAGAAACCGAACATCCGTGAAAGAAATAAGCACAAGATACGAGTATAAGTAATAATTCTAAAACACGCAATCAAATGTCAACTTACATTTCGCGCTATCGAGTTCTGTAGTGGGGATATTTCTTTCTCTTGGCTGTTTATGCCCGGAGACCAGACAGGCATTTAATTCAATAAGTTTCATAGAGCTACGAAGAAGATTAAGTGCTTCATATTCATTTATTTTATTTTTTAGTACTTCTAATTCCAGTTAAAGCTTCTTTACTAGATCCAACATCAGGCTAAGCTTCAAACTCCATTATAATATAAAAAATATTGACGGTGACAATTTTTAGGACATGTTCCATTTGAGATCCATTACTTTAAAATTGGACGGCTTGAAGCGGTGTGTTTTAAATGAAGTTATTCGAAGTTTTGTCATTATTAGCTAACGGCTTTCCAGCCAATTCATAGAGATCGCTTTTCATATTATTCTGAAATACGTCATGCTCGTGAACGGGTGCCGTCTGTCGGAACTGGTCAGCTCGTAACTGCCATGGCAATCTTATTCAGAGGAAATTCATTATTATCCCAGTCTTATTTGTATTCGCATTGAATTGCATTATTCTCGCAGTTCTTACCACAATATTGTACTGGTACATATTGTAATCTATATTATTTATTTGAAAAGAGATACCATGGAGTTTCTTGCCGGTTCTTCTCCATAGGATCTACTATTTGGAACCGTGCACCTAGAGTCTCGACATTTCATAAGTGCCTGTATTTGGTTTACATGAAATAAAGATCTATTCTATTCTATTCTAAAAAAAAAATATTTTGTAGAATTCGCAAAAAAATTAAGTGGACCTAGAATGCTACCTTGTGGCACCGGTATACAAGCAGTTAAAAACAATACCATATCCAATACAGAATATATCATTTCAATCTTTCATCCAGCCAACTAGGGTCCGGTCGGAAAATCACTACTTACACTGATTGAATAAGTTTTTCCCATAAGAAGCGAGGAGCGGCGCACTCTCGTGTGAAATTAGCCAACGATTCTGATTGGAGCTACTTGTACCATACTTTGTTTCTTTCGATCATAACTTGTTATTGTAATTAGCAATGACTAGGGTATAGGTAGGTCGGTATATTTACGGCTTTTGTCAGTTTCGATATGATTAGAGCAGAAATTGCTAAGTGTAGGTACAACATAGGTACCCCAAAATATTTGTAATTTCAGGGAAACCTGTAGGATACCTAAACTCGTAGGACTTTATCTGCAGATATACCAACCTCAAGATATGTCAACCTGTAGAAATGTGTCCATACAATACAATACAATACACTTTATTGCACACCAGTAATAGAAGAAAAGATACAATAATTAGAAAAAGAAATGTACAAAGGGCGGTCTTATCGCACTTGGCGATTTCCATGTGTTTTCCTTCTGGTTTCAACCTTCACCAAACTGACAAGCAGCATGAAAATTAACAATCTTATTACAATCTGCTATCAAACTAAACACAAATAGACTTACTACTACTTACTCACTTGCCACGAATAGGTACACATGTCATATAACTCATCTTCATCTCTTTGACATGCTATAATACTCCTAATGCAGGCTCTAACTATGTAATCATCAATGACAGCTAGTAATCTCCCCTAATGCTCAGTAAACACCTCGGTGTCAGTCTGTAATTAATTAGACAACATCATTTGTTTGAATTACCTATCCACTATAATTTACAACGTGTGTGGGATAGCTAACATTTAGTTATTTTAAGGTCAAACAACAATTTGTAGATATCCTAAAACCACAACTGTCCAAAAAGCAGCTTAGATACAGAAAAGTTATGCACTTCGTCAATTTTCGTATTTCCGAATTAGTACGAATATGCTAGGTACCATTGTTTGACCATCCGCGCCTCGCCAGTTACTCATGAGATACTCGTATTCTTTTATTATCGTTTATATTATTTTATCACGGAAGTATCATCATCGCGCGTTCGTATTTCCTTGATTTATATATCTTTAATCGTAGTAGGTAGGTACTGTAGATTGGCAGAAAGCGGAAGAATGAGCAAGTGGGGCCATATTGACGAAACGGCGATAGGCTGTAGATGAGGCATTGTCCCTCAAACGATCTCACATCCACTGTCCATTGTGCCCCAACACCTGCACCGTGAGCAACCTCTGCTCTGCCACTAGAAACGTCGAAGAGGTGGCAAAGTTCAGTGCTGGTGAAATTTAGCGATGTACCATCGACACGAAACAGAAGTAACGGAAGACTAGAGAAGTTAAATTATGAGAGGTTATGTCCGGCAGCCTGAAATCTGAGTATATGTTTTATTTATTTTATATAACTGATTCTAAATAAATAAATAAGTGTTGAATGGAATGAACACACTTTGTCTTACAAGTCCCGTTATTATCCCAAAGGGAAATATTGTGTAAATAGATGAAACCATAATACAAATTACTGATCACTCATATGGTAATAGATTTCTGCAGACTTTGAGATAGTTGCGTAAGTTTAATCCTCAGGTTGAGCAGAAAGTTTCGTTATGTACCTACTTCATAACTTGAATAGAACTAAACCGTTTAATTGCTACTTGCTGCGTATACATCGCTAACCCTAGGGCCATTTTGAGGCTTTGAATATGATTTGTGTTATCCCATACCTGGATACAATAAAAGTATATAAAAAATGGGACGACTTTTCACCAAAACATCGTTAAGTTGGGGCACACTTACAGTATAACTGTGCGCCAACATAACGATGTTTCACATAGGTATGTAATCTGTCGAAAATCTTGTTTTTCTGAATTTTATCCTCTTGATAGCACTGAACATAACACAAAAAGGTTTTTCAATAAAAGATCACGATAAATTTTGCGGTGCCAAGGAAAAAGGGGATACGTTATAAAATAAAATAAAACAGAATAAAGTAAAATAGAAAACACTTCTCCGTTTATTAGATTAAGGCCCTAAATTCAAAATCCAAAATTTGTTTTACTTATTTAGGGATTTCAAAATGACTTTAATCTAATAAAACAATTTTTTTTTTCTCCGTAATAAAAATCTTTGTTTTATGACTTATGCCCTTTTTCCTTAGCACCACAGAACTAATTCTTAATCGAACGCAAAAACGATTGACTCCCAATAGAGTTTCCCGAGTCACTCGCACCGAGTTAAACGACAATAAGATTTAATTTAGCCGACAACGTTGGCCGACGTCATGTCATGTGTTTACGTACTCTGACGGTGATCGAACGTCCCTTGGGCGTTCAGTATGCGAGCTCGAACAGGGAAAAAATGCTATGTCAACGGTAATGGGATATTTTGTTGGGATATTTACTGATATTTTTCCACTGATATTCAGTTATCGTAACTAGTTTAGGCTCATACACCAGGGACAAGGCTAGGCTGATGAGAATTGCGGTATGTTTCGGTAAGTAGGTTCTAGTACTTTTGAACGCCAGAATAGATTTTCATGAAACATGGCTAAGATGATACCCGATTAAACTAGCTTTCAATTAAAAAAACTGCATTGAAATCGGTCCACCCATTTTGGACTTACGATGCCACAGACAGATACTCAGATACACACTAAAAACTTATAAAATTGAAATAAAAAATCATCATCATCATCATTTCATGTTGAAATAAAATTATTATGATTATTTTCGTGTTATTTAGATTTATTTGATTTACATTTTGATTATTTTATTTTATAATTTATTATTATTATTGATTAGATTATGTTGACCTGTACCTTATTAGTTACCAATAAAATACTATGAATATGACTATAACACCCCTCTTTTTTGTCGGGGGTTAATTAATAGATATCCCTAATATAAGCTACAACGGATCATGTTCCAACAATTAAGTCTACAAACATATTCAAATTCAAGATAAAATCTTGAAGCATTGTCGTCCTCTAACAACCCGACTGTCCGGTCCGGATTCGCGAGGTTACATTTATTTACCCACCGGTCGTCCGCTGTTGACTCAGTACGGCTCTCATTTACGAAGTTAGACGTCCGGCAGCCGTGACTGTCTTATTTGGATAATGCTAAGCAAATATGTAGATTTTCAAGCATTAAGCCCTACGAGATTTTGACGGCGTTAAAAATGCATGAATTTGACTAACCCTTTTTGTTACGAGTGGTACAGTCTACGTCGTGAATATTTAATTTGTTTGACTAAAAAATTTGGGACTTTATTGCTCTTTAGAGGGCATTAGTAGTCGTATTTATATTTTTTCTACATAAACGGCATATTTTATCTTGTATAGTGATGTTGGCGCGACGCCGAGCCCGCGACAATAAAATTTCACGCGACATAAAGCAAAAACACACCCCAACGCATTACCACTGTTATATCTAACGACCACATTAACGTGACCCGCCGTTATACCTACAAGACCCGCGTAGATGAAACATTATATGAGATGCTAGAAGGGAGTGGGAGGTCACGTTATGTGGTACATAAAACACATCTTGTTATGGTAGTGCGGAAATCGAGGAAGTTTAGTCGGATGTCGAGATAACAACTATGAAAAGTAGAACTATTACAGTTCACGTTCGGTTTAATGAACATTATGTTTGTATGTTTTGATGCGTGATGTATTTGGGGCGAGCCGGCTTGGCTGACGTTGGCTTAGAGCCTGAGCTCACACGCTACTTTTAAAGCCTCAATCGGCAGCTGATGGAAGCAGTAATCGGCAGTAGATTCGTTTTTCGAAAGTAGAATCTACCAAACGACTGCGAATACACACGTTTCTACTGCTAAAGGGAGTGAGTGTGCTTCAGGCCTTAGATATGATAAATCAAGGTAAAATTACTTCTTCGATGATGCTTATACTCAGTTTATTTTACAAATATAGAACCGACTTCTGTAGTCGATTTTGATTCTGCTGCATGTTAGCTGGTTATCCCACCATTAGTGGCACCTAAGCTTATGGGGGAGACAACCTAGAGTTTAATTTGATTCATTTGTAGGACTGATGAGGCCTTGACGACACACTAATAGTGAGATAACCATCTAACATGCAGCAACAGAATCACCAAGGCAATTTCACCAACATCGTAACTACAAAAATCGACACCATGATTGTAAAAGAAAATGACAAACAGTTGACCGCAATAGGCTGAGGATAAGAATCATCACAGAAGTTAATTTACCCTGATTTACCATAAATATAACGCCTGAAGCATACTAGGTCCTTATAACAGTAGAAATGCGCATTTTCGGTCGTTCGCTACATTGTACATTCCTTGCTGGTATTATTAAAATACGCGTCTTCTAGGATAAGTATGCATCTTGTATACGTAGATAATATACCTATAGGTAAGTACGGTATGTTCCTAGCTTTACGTAAATAAACAAACTCCCTTCAACTCTTAATGAATAAAATAAATGTTATACCAAGTATAAAAACTTGGTAAAAATAAGTCAATCAATATTCGCCTCCAAAGGTACACCAGTCTTGCCAGATAAGTTCTGAGCAAGAAGTGTTGATACTTTTACCGTGCTTCTATAATAAAAATGGTGAAAAATCAAACACATTCTTGCATTGCTCATTATAATGGATAATTAATCAAAGCAGTAGTAAAATGAAAGGGATTTTCGGTACGTATAGATATGAAATGGTCTGAAAATGGAAAGGTTTGTTCACGCACAATATCATAAAGTAGAGATTTTAAACAAAAATAGAATCAAGTGGTTTCATATAATTCGTCCTATAAGGCTGCTGTATGTATTACCATCAGTAATCATCTTAGTGGATTTCTCCACTACTCTGATAATTGCCAGTTTAATAGAAAAATCGATTGTGAAGTAAATATGCACTATTTTAATACAATGGATTTTTTTGTCGGACCGATAATTTATCGGATTAGTAGAAAACGTACTTACGGTTGGTTATTACAAAACGATAACATAAAATCCATCAATAATTAAATATCTAGTTTATCACAAATAATAAATGTAAGCAGTAGAAATTCTAGAAACTTCGACAAATAGAAAGTATCAAGACGTTTTCTTGCGCAAGTTAATCTTGTAGAATTTTAACGTTTGCGCTCGTTAGTCTGTAATAAGACGGAGTTGTATCAGTCAAATATTGATGCTGGAGCTACATCATATTGATTAGCGGAGCCGCGCCCTGCTGTTTCAGCCCTTAGCTATAATATAATTTTGTGGATTTATGGAAGCAACATTACTGAGTATTATAATGATGCATTGAAGTTTTGTTAGAAAATATGCTTTATTTATTTATTTGCCTAGTGAGAACCCATGATGAGCTATTCTCCGCCTGGGTGCGGGCGGAGGAGTGTGCCAGGTTTTCTACTCCTAAAATAATATATATATAATAATATTAAGTCCTACCTTAGTAGTGTCGATCCCTTAGTCCTACCTTAGTAGTGTCGATCCCTTTCTAGCCTCGATCCCTTCCAGGGGTTATTGTACTCAACATTATGAACAAATTTTATCATAGGACCAAACCAGAAATCGAAAAAAAAAACTGCTGTTCCATACATTAAGGCCCAAGTTCACCGGCAACATAACAGACGATTAGAGCAAAATCAGCCGTTTAATCGTCTATTTTTGTATGAGTAATCGGCCGATTTCATTTTAATCATCTGTTATATTGTCTGTGAACACGGCCCTTAATCGAGTAATATTTAATAATTTGATTGTAACAGCAGTTTTTTTATATTAACGGTTTTGGTCAACGCTTACGTATAATTATTACTTATTAGTAAGCTTAATCTTTATGAAAATTTCACGTAACGATTTAATGCCGTTGTACAGTAAAAAACAATACCGGGCGTCATCACTGTCAAATCGAGAAAGGTACCAAGAAGATGATCACGTTACTCGTTAGTAAGTATTCCTTCTCTCCGCCTACAACATAGCACCATGAACAACAATAATATACCTGTACAATATCACACATAAGCCTACGTTTCCTAGTTTCTCCTCTACGGCTCTCTGTCCGTCTTCATTACTGTAAGCCAATCACCGTGAACGTTCGCACCAGCACGCATTCGCTCTAACGAACAACTACTACTGAATTCAAACTCGCAAGCTAGGTATACTATCTAGAACTAAGTCACAAAGTAAGTTCTAGTGAGATAGAAGTTTCATTTGTGACTTCTTTCAACTTAGTTTTTTACTCTGCTAAACCTATCGCATACAGGCGTCTGCATGTCCCAAAGACGTCTACGACTGAACGTGGCTTCATTGATGGCTACAATGACACGAGGGAATTTCATAATAACCATGTCAGGTCAACGGATCGGTGATTGCCGGATATCTATGGTGATCGCAGTCATTCGCAGTATGTTTTTCCCAGCACAAAAGAGAACACTACGGTAATCCTCTAATCTACCAGTTATCTTTTACGACACTCATTCGGCCAATATTTGCTGGTAACCGCGCGGCACGGTTTAGAAGTAAATATTTTATACAGGATATTTTTATATGTAGTGCGCATAATTTGTAAAGTGATTCAGTCTCTGTTCCTAAATGCAACAGTGTATTGGGATACACAAAACGAAAATTTGACTTAGTATGGGAGACACGCATAATTTACTAGCGCAAGCCATAGAAAATCAAATTTTTATTTTGTTTTGGAGCGAATTTTAGTCCTGCGTTTGCATTTGGGAACGGACACTAAATCACTGCAAATTTTACGCAGTACATAAAAAATTGTTGTTGTCTTTAGTCACCACACTAGGCTGGTACGTTAAAATGAGTGTTTTCACTCTGGTAAAACTTCTGCCCGTCACGTCACCAACCTGGAGCACATTGTCTGTCTATATCTGTCTTTTATAAGAATTTTGTTACTCAGTAGCTGGGTCCACTACATTCAAGTCGATATAATATAAATCTCACGAAATTCTATGAGTCCAGTTCTTGAAGTATTAACCACAGATGGAGTGATGACTGAATGGTGGAGTAGAGTCGGTACAAGAAGCATAGGAACCAGGAACACCTATTGCCAGACGAGTTGATGACATTAAAAAGTCCTAGGCAAGATTGCCTCACAGTGGAGAACAGAGAAGAATGGGGTAAAAGGTAGCCAGGCTTACTACGAAAGTAACTCCGTCTTTCTGTTTGTTTGTTAATTTTTCACGACTAAACGGCTGAAACAGATCGTGATATTTGACAAGTAAGGTGTGCATCATGAGGATGGATATAGGCTTTTTTTTTTTGTCGCTGTCTTCGTTTTTCTCGTGGATGGAGTCGCAGACTCATCTATTATAGTAATAATATATTAGTAACTATCGATTCTGCAACTGTTTTAGTTTATTTAATACATTAAACATTATTTGATATAAATAAGAAATACGAGTATATAGAAAAGTAATTACGACTAATAATTACACCCTACTAGGTTACTATCCATGCCTATTTGTTCACAATACTAATGAGAAAATGGCTAGAATTTCCGAACTAAATACGACTGACCTACATACAATTCAGAGTTCATTTTGTCACTAACTAACTAGTTAGGACATAAAGCTTCCACTTTACAATGATCTCTACGGTTAAATATCTAGAGTTATACTATGGAGACAGAAAATCGAGCGGTTAACGGCAAAAAATGGTCTACTCAATGGGTCGTGAAAGACTACTGACTGATAGATCACAGAATTGTCAGCAGGATCCTTCTCTGCGCTAGGAATAACATACTGCGAATGACTGTGAACACCGATCCATGAGCCTCCTGTGGTGATTATGAAATGCTCTCAATTCATTGTAATTGCCAACAAAGAGGCCCAGTTTCAGCAGTAGACGTTTTCTGACATTTTATGATTATGATAAGCAGACAGAAATTTATAAATATGCAAAAAAATTACTCAAATCTTTCAAAAGATAAGCAGGATCTACCCACTAAAAACAAGGTAAGTCCGATCATACAGACAGACCAAATTTTCAAACTAAAATAGACACAAATACCTGCCTACATAATAAACTTTATGCCAAAATTCTCAGGCCGAAGGAACGTTATAAGGGAAGTTACATAAGAGCGTTCGTCGGCTACATCCCTCGGCGTAGTATCGTAATTGTTCGAGCTTGCGTCGCGTAGTAACGCCCGCGCCGGCTGTGTGCCGAGGCGCGAAGCGTGAACGACACCTGGCTGCTACCTGAGCCTCATCGACCACTACCTACCGTGTGTACACTGACTTATTTTACGGTAAGATTAATTGGGAAGATTGAGATATTCGAGTAGAGGAACAGTGTTTGTTGTGTTTTACTTGTTGAAGTAAGCAAGATTTAGTAAGTAAGCTTATAAAACAATATACAAAGAGATTGTATATTCGAAGCTTCTTACAATTCTGCATTCTAGAACTTTTCAAAGTTTCAGGTATGAAGTTTTCTTGGTAGACCTTAGGTTCAAAGTATAATTATTTTTTATATTTTATAAGACTACATTCGAAGTGCTGCACTGCTTTTGTTTATCTGTATAAAAAATATCGGTTCAAAGGAAAACCCTCTCTGTAATATTGTATGTACTTTCATAACTAATAATTATAACAATACTAATAATCAATGACAATTTTTAGTATTAAGTGATCTTGGTGTGAGTTTATTTATGTTTTGTGCGTCATACTGGGCGTAGAAATAAAAACTTTTTCTTTCTTTCTTTCTTTCTAACTATAATTAGTAATGCGTGCGACTTTTTTATTAATTGATTGATACATACGATACTTCATAATTTATTCCAAAATATATACAACACTCAACATTCATAAAACATACATAGATTAGCACCATCACATTCAGAATGTGTCGCTTCAAAGAATATTCCAATTGATAAAGGAAGGAAAGATCGTGCTCTACAAAGAGAGGATCCGGAACTCGGAAGTGCCTGAGGGTTGAATAGTTTGAGTCCTCCGAGCGAGGTCACGGAGGGCAAGGGACAGAAGACGATACTGTTTTGAAAATATATAAATAGGTCAAATACGATGATGAACAATGAAATATGCCTGTTGAACGTTTTTGTAGTATTTTAGGGTCATAGAGTCAGATTTTAGAGCAATTAATTGCAAGTATAATGGAGCAAACTGCACTCAACTCAAATCATTCATAAATCATTATAATTATATGGTTGGTAAACATCCATTGTGGAACAAATGCCTGTCCAGGATCCTAACAATGCACAGTCGTTAGAAAATAGAAAATATATAGCCTAAATTACCAACCACAGCAAACGGATGACGATCGCAGTAAATTTTGCATGGAGAGATCGGAAATGTTACTACCATATCCACTTGATATAATAACTAAATGCTTTTGACACGTTTGGGAAGTATTAACTATTCTTTTCAGCGTATTTTTATTAGCGATGGGTTATAAACAGTCAATTGTGTTACCTGCTATGTCTGTTACTGTTACACAAAAATACCTAACATGATGAAATATGTTTTACTAAATAACAGCCTGTTATTTCCATACTACCAGACTAAAACCCACCAACTAAGTATAGGTATTTGTTTATGTATTAAATACACCTAGTATTTCTCATAGTCTCTCTTTTTAGCCAGCATTAATCCAGTAGGTAAGCAAAATTAAAAAAAAAAAAAAACTAAATGACAAGCAAGGTTCGAATTCGGTTCGGTGATTAATTTGTTATAATAACAGATAATTGGCATTGGCAGGCAATGACATTTTACGAATAGACGCGTTGTCCGCGCTCTATATTGGCAAGATAAATGCAAGGTAAATGCCCTGCACCGACTGAGAGAATAATGTCATTGTTGGCAGGAACAATTGTTATCTGTTATCGTTAAATATCTGTTCTTTTTAACTGTGATGATAAATACGCCTCACCGCTAATTTTTATGCTATTTTCTCTGTAGCGACATCTATTCCACTACCTACTTGAATCTCTATCTACCCCCTACAAACGCAACCATGAACACAACACATACTTATAAATTTGGCACCATCTCGGGGTGTCTCGATCACGTCTCGGTGGGCGGCTCGGGGTGTAATTTGAACAAATGAGCGACGGCTACCGAACCAAATTAGATTCTCGCAGGAGCCGGTCGCTGTCCGACCGCCGCCGGTCGCCGGACGCCGGACGGCCGGATCGCCTCACTCGCCAACAGATTACGGCACTTGGCTACCCATCCTCGGCAATTTGTATTGAAGTATAGCGATAAACAGATCTTATGCCTTTTTGGAATCGGATTTGGAGTTAGGTACTAGACAAACGTAGTATAAACCATATCTACTTAATTTATATTTTAAAATTAGATCTCGATTATATGACATAATAAGTCCTGCCGGGCTAAAATGAGCACCGCGATATACATTTGTCTTAGCATTATCTCGTGAGGAAACAGAGGTTTTTTAGAGGCATTATCTCGTCTTGTCATGACGATAAACTTCTGTCGCGGTACGCATGTTAGCCTAGATGAGCTCTATGGTGCATATAATGAAAAACTTTATCATTATTTAATGCTTTTCATACAAATATGTACAAAAGCGGTCTTAATGCCTAAGGCATTATCTGCCAGACAACCTTAGGGGGGTGATGTACTAACAAAAACGTGGTAGATGCACTAGTCATTATTATTATGCACTTATAGTTATTGTTTTTTATGTCTATAATTATCATTCTAAAATCTATTTACCCTAAATAAAAGTTGGTCTTTTTGACGGTTTATTTTGTTGAATATCAAATTATGTAATATTCAGCAAAAAAAAGAGCAACTTTTTCAAAATAAATCAAATCAATATTGGCCGTTCGTAAATAAATGCCCTGTTATCCGGTGTTTAAACAGTGTACGGTAAGGGCGTCGCCCCCCGGCTCCTAATCAAAAAATTGAACTTTCAATAAAGGAAATCATTAATTCTACTTAGGGAGGGATCCCGTAACATCCTAACGAACTCCGCAAGAATCTTGGGATGTTTTTGTCGGATAATTATTTGAAAGAAATACTTAGGAGCACCCGGCCTCCGTCCACTTGGGAAATTGTTTTCGACGCTTTACAAACATCCGAGAAAAATGTCTTAGTTTTGCTTGTGTGTGTACGGTGATGTGTGTTATATATTATGTATGCTTTATTTGTTCAGGGAAAAAGGGCTTTTGTAGGTATAAAAATATTGCCGATGAGTTTGTTGTTCACATAGAGATTTAAACTAGATACATCATAAACTCAAGTAAACTTCGTTATTAGTAACCAAAATATCACTAAAGTGCAGATTCTCGCTCGGTAAGTAGGTAAATAAAAATGACAAACAGGAAAAGTGTGATGTATTGTACTCTTGTGATCTTATTAGATCTATTATGATTACAAGAGGCCACATTGGGCCTTGAACAATACTGTCTGGTTTTAGCCACTTGATTAGTGAACGTTAAATACCTTTTTACATAAAGGATTGGCCCCAAATCGCAATGGACCGGGAAAAATTGAGGGGAATTCCTTTGCCCTGCAGTATGACATCACAGGCTCATAATACACGACGATACTGTTAGCGCAGTGGCTAAGCGATTAGGTTTCTACGTTACCTGCCGCGGGTTCGATCCCCGCACGGAACACTTATTCGTATGATCTACAGATAGTTGTTTCGGGTCTGGGTGCGTGTGCATGTGACATATATTTTTGTAAACAGTACCCTCGATACAGGAGAAATCCTAGTGTATCCTTGTAGGGCAAAGTTTAAAAAAAAATAGAATTAATAAATAATAATAAAACCTTTTATCTCTAATTTTGCATACAGGAGG
This sequence comes from Allophyes oxyacanthae, assembly GCA_932294325.1. Classification (NCBI taxonomy): domain Eukaryota; kingdom Metazoa; phylum Arthropoda; class Insecta; order Lepidoptera; family Noctuidae; genus Allophyes; species Allophyes oxyacanthae. The sequence goes on from OW028625.1 coordinate 5,456,651, forward strand.
ACAAACAAGAGAATCAAATACAGACCACAACAAACACCGCCTCCCGGATATTGATCGGATATTTTTCTCAGACACTATTACCGTAATGCAGCCAATCCCCCACCGCCCGACATCGCGACCGGCGCGGGAATTAATGATGTCCTTTATTGGAGCCACCATTTTTTGATTCCATCCCGCATCCACACAAAATACACGACATCTAATCAACCTTCTTAAACTTTAACGTCCATTACGCATTTCTCTGAACTTCATCTACAAGATGGTTGAAGATAAAACGCAATGGAGTTTAAATTAGAATTTGATACAGTCTTTTTCGGTTTAGTAGTAGGTTTGAACCGAGATCCATCGCCGGAGGCATAGGAAGCCAACAAAATCCTTGTTTACACGAACTGGGTTCACATTATTAAGAGACCCCAGTCGCTTTAAGGCATTACTCGGATCTGTCGTGGATTACCGTATTATATTGTCAAAAAGGGATGTACAAATTTCGATTTGTTAACACAATGTTTCTTTCACCTAATTCCCACGACAGAAAAAAGAATTTGGAAAATTGGGAAGGACTCGAGAACCCAATTGCCCAAATGCTGAGCTGGCTACCATTTCGGCATGGCATGCTTGACAGCATATACCTATTTAAAAATATTTTATTTCGTTTTATTTCTTAATTGTCAACTTTTGATGTGTGTTGTTTTTATTATTTTTTTTTTTTTTTTGTTTTTTTATCTTCTCTCTCTTATGTTGTCAATATGTCTGTGCCGAATAAATGTTATTTTCTTTCTTTCTTTCTTTTCAAGTTCCATTTGTTGGTCTAACTCTAAAGAAACCATCTTCTACGTAAGGTAAGGTAAAGTAACATAAGTTAACGTAACATAAAGTAACGTAAGGTAAGGTGCGTTACATTTGTTACCTATACTTATAAATAGCATAATTTCTTGCATGTTGTGTCCACTTCTAGAAGGATGAGCACTTGTTTATGTCTTTTGAATATCTTTAAGTTTATGTAACAAAAGTGTTATGTCCAGTTTAGTGGACAATTGTTTTTTTTTTTTAAAGAATTGTTTTAGAGGTATTATTATAGAAAAGAAACACACTAAATACTTGTGCCAAAAGTAAAAGGTACGAAGATGAAGATGAAGTGAATCCTTGATGGAATTTTTCATCTGATTCTAAAAAATTGACATTCGAAAACTCAACACATTACAGTTGCTGTATGATTTGCTAGCTTCCGCCATCGGCTTCACCCGCACGTCATCTTTATAAATTACAGCCTATATTACTCAGTAATAATGTAGCATTCCGCTGGCGAAAGAATTTTTAAAATCGGTCCAGTAGTTTTTGAGTTTTATCCATTACAAATAAACATACAAAAAATCTAATCTTTTCTCTTTACAATATTATAGTATAGAAGTATAGATATAGATGATTTTTGTTGCAATGAACTCGAACTCACACTACATACTATCAAACTACTAAAGCAACAGACCAACAGACCCACTTAGTCCGACAGAATCAAATTCGCAAGCCTGCCGCGTACCACCAAACCGCTACCCCACCGAGCCTCGCACCTAATGATAAAGTTAGCGAACTCTTTGACCAATTACGACAGACAAATGATACTAGTGTGTAACGCAAATACGCAACCGAGTCGACTGATCGCATCACCTCCCAAAGCGAGCGAACTAGAAATCCAGTGTCACGCTGAGCCGGGATTAGCCAACGAGCTTGTGTCAAAATACTGTTCATTAGTAGTTTCTGACTTACGTGATGTCTAGTGATTGAAATAGGTGATTTATCTTGGTATTGTAAAAGTTAATTAGGTAGGTACAATCGAACAAAGAGCTGATAGGTCACCAAATAACGACGACGTTTTTTCGAAAAATTATACAAACTGTATCTGAAATGCGTGGTCATATTTAAGGGTGTGGATCAGACCATCTAACCTAAATGAACAACTTTTTATATGGGACCAATATCGTAATCGCGAAAAAATTATTAGCTGTTTCATATATTTGGCTCGTAAAGGTTTTGAAAATTTGTATGGGACAGCTCATTATTTTTCATAAATAATTTGGTGTTACCTACTGACTTTATATTATCGACAACATTATTTCTTTTCATTATTTCAGTGCTTTGAGTATCAAAGTTTCAGTGACATCTAGAGACAACCGTTCTTCAGTACTTTTTCTGAGATTAATCGGGTTATTAACAGACTGTATTACAAAAAATCTTTACATTATTCGCTCTTTTCTATCTTTCTACGTCATCATCATTCGCCTGCCCTTATCCCATTTTATTTGAGGTCGGCGCAATATGTCTTCTTCTTCCATTCATTAGATGTCATCTCGTAGTTGACGTTCTTCATCCCTCCTCATCACATACCACGACAAACTGTTACTTCTCAAAGGTGATTGGGCAAAATTAACCCAGAACCAACAGAAACAATTGATATGTCGGTTTTTTAGCCTTGATTTAACTAACAATTATATACAAAAAAAAAACCGTTATGTGCTGTCAATCGGGTAAAATCAAACAAAAACAAAAACTTATTTAGAAATAAAATTATTCTTAACACTAATAAAACCATAAAGAAATACATTAAAACTATTATAATAAGCTATCGACAGCATGACGCGCATACTGCGACCTATTACAGCCATCCACTGGCTTTAGTGGCTTCCGCTGCGTTGTGATCTGTGCGCTCAAGTTATTTATGATTCATTTACGTCGACCTTTGCTTTTTTAATCGGACTCTGATATTCCTCTGGTGATTTGTTTGTGAACTGCTGACTTACCTACTCAGAATGTCAGGTGTTAGTGTTAATCGGTGTGTGGCATAACCGCTCTGTATTACGGCGACAACGACACGTTTTAAGTGAACTAATAATTACAAACGAATCGCGAGTTTGTCGAACATCTTTTTAGAAATATTACACCACACATTTTTGAAGAAGGAGAGTGTTTCATATTAGATAGGGGGTTCCGAGACGTACCTACTAGGAGATTTAGAGTCTTATGGATACGTTTCGCACATGCCACCAACGAGAAGATTAGGGTAACAACAATTAACTACTGAATACGCTAATAAGTCTTGATTGGTGACAATATATGCAGATGGGTCGTGGAAGCCGTAAATGGAAAATCCAAAAGAGACTTTTAAATATTCCGGCAGACATGACAGAGCACCAAAAAATATAATGGTTGATTTTAAAATAGCAGCTGTTCTCATAGTCATCAACTCTTTCCAACAGTGACAGCGAGTATACCATAGAGATAATACATAGTACCTTGTACTATTTCTATGGAGTATACAGAATCATTTATACAGATTATTAATGAAAACGTAAATAGATCTTATCATTTAGCAGAATATTTCGTACAAAATAACGTAAAGAGATAAAGGGCCACTTTTCAAGTGATGGAGGCTAATGACCCGACTTTCCATGATTCTCCGCAGATGACCAGACAGCAGATTGTTTTATTTGCCGTTGGGACTTACCGTCTCAAGATAGCTAGGTCATATTGTTAGGAGCACGTGCGACGAAGTGGAGTTTAAAAAATTGTACAAGCATCCAGTGTATACCTATAAATAACGTCTCTGGTGTTTTGGTACAGGCGAGAATCGAATCAAGACATGTTCGAACAAAAACTTATTATACTTATATTATGTGTAACCCATTTGAAAGCGGGCATAATGCGATAATAAACTACTATTGCTCTTGTATTCACGGTATGCGCACCCTGGGAAGCTGTTCTCATGTAATAAGTGTGTTATACTACTTAGGTTACGCTCAACATGTAGGCATAGAACAGCCTGCAGCACTTATGGACACGGTAATAGTCGATTTAGATAGTTAATTAATATTAAATAACCTAACTGTCAAAAACCTACTCCAACTAGAAAAAGAGCTGTAACTTTTGAACGGCGGAACAGATTTTAATGAAACATAGCTTAGATGATAACCGATTAAACTAGATTTCAATTTTAAAAAATTACACTGATATCGGTCCATCCGTTTTGGAGCTACAATGCTATAGATAGATACACAGATACATAGATACAAATATACACAGATCCACAGATACACACTACAAACTTATAACACCCCTCTTTGTTTGTCGGGGGTTAATTAAAACATTTAATGTTGTTTTGTTAACTACTGATAGGGCAAATAAAACTGCCTCATATCTCTCACCGTACAGAAGAATCAAACAAACAAATAATGAAAAATATATAAGGTTAACATGAGTGATAGTAAGGGATAGATTTTGTTTCTGTTGATGCTGGGTTTTTTTTGTATGAAATTTGCCCAATGTCCTTTTCTGTCACGGGTGCCATTTTCAGACCGTCCTTTCTATCCGTCTAAGTCGTACGTACCTATCAATTAGGCGGGGTGTAGACGTTCGCGCCACTATCGTCACGGGCGCGGGCGGCGATCGCGTTAATTATCGGCCAGACGGTAACCCAAGTTATCGCTCCCGGTTACTTGCACCTTAACTAGATTAGCTGTCGAATTTTGCTCTTTACGATCTCTTATAAACATCTTAACTTTTAACTCCTATTGTTGTTAGCTAATGAAATTCTGAACGTGCGTAATGGAAAATCTATTTTATTGAATTCTTTACTGAATAACTGTACATAAAGCTCTCAAAGGCTCGAAGTAGAACAAAACATAACAGACAGTACGTGCTAAGAGAATATGCGAGAATTTATCTCGTGTGTGTGCTAGTCACCAGTTCGATACAAAACATTATTGCCTCTATTAAATGTATTATAAATTTTAGTTATTGCTTCAGTGTGAAACTGTAGTAGGTACTATCTATCGATCTCTTGATGCAAATTGCGTATTCTCTACTCTACTCTACTCATAGGTTTAGGGGGGTTCCCCTAAAGGAACCAAATCTTTCAGTTCTAACACTTCTAACCAAGGTATCAAATTAAAAAATAAATATTAATATTTTATCACACTTTACAATCAATAAAAAAACACATTTAAGTACCAAGCTACCGCATTGCTTCTTCATAAAACTATAATAGTCCAGCTAATTATCTACCACTATTTTCTTGTCAAATTACTAGAAAGAGCACATAAAAAACAAAGTGGAATGGTTAACGTTGGCTAAGGACATCAGTGTCGCGTGTCTGTTACAATCAATCTCATTTGTCACCAATTAGCGGCACTGCGTCTGCAGCCCGTGTTCCCATCAAAGTCACAGTCAAAGTTGAACAGTCGAAGTTTGGAGCGAATATTTTGGAAAGCGATGTCGTTGCGATGCAGTTATTAGCCTATATCATCCCACTGCTGAGCAAAGGCCTCCCCCATGACTTCCATGTCTTCCGGTCTAGAGCCAGTGTGGACTTATTAATGCAATTAGATGCAGTTTTAGAACTAAAAATGTAACCAGCAAGGTTTCTAACGGGAAAGCCTATAGGAAGCGCCAAACGTCTTTTAGGTAACTCACCCAGAGAAGCTCTTTCCGTCTATAATTTAAGTATAGTCCGCGCGGAACTAGTTGGCTGCGCCTTAGGTATGTAAGCGGTGGGACGGAGCGGCGGGGCGCTTTGTCTTTACTCAGTACGGCGCCGTCAACAATAGGCAACCCGCCGCCCTCACCCCCGTCCCCACCTAAGGCGAGGCCAACTAGTTCCGCGCGGACTATAGTTATTACATAGAAACTGTATCGTTTCTAAATCTAAACGATATAGAAACAAGACTGTTCCCAAGCGCCGTGATAGTGCATCGCAGCGTGACACTATGCCCGTGTGATTGGCTGGCCACCGCAGCGCGGCGACGCGCGCCGAGTTTTCTGCTAGCGGTTTTCTAATCTGAGCACGAAATTCGTTCGCGTTTTCGACAGTTGCATTGAAATGTTGTGTCTATAAGCATCGTTTGTTTTTGCTACTGCCTTTTATTTGAATTTGATATTCATAGAAGCTATTCTACGAATACCATTTCAATATTTTATCCTGTTTTAGTTTATAGTGAGCTATCTCTTCAAGCAACATTCTTAAGTATACCTGTGATTATAATACTTGGCTGATAATGGTTAGTTCATCCTTCAATATTTAAACCGGTGCACAGCAATCCGTTACCTATAAACTAAAAAAAAGTATTTTTGAACGTAGACTGTATTATAAAGTTCAGTGATGTAGACAGAGAAAACCTGTGGAAAAACTGAGCTTGATATTCCAATGCTCTATACTCAGAACAATAACGGTATTATTATGAGGCTCTAACATAAGCAGGTTCTTCATAATATCAGATAATGTCCTGAGCCTATCTGAGTCCTGAGCTGTACTGAGATTCAAGCAGATTCATTTCTGTGCAGTTGCAGAGAAAAGTAATCTCTTTCTACGTTTTTGAAACACGTTGCCCTTTACTTTTTAAATGTCAACAACACAAATTGTCATTTATCAATATCGCTTTTGACATTTGCCAAAAACAGTAAATATAAATATCGATAATTAGGTTATTATAAATACATGCTTGTGTAATTTACAAAATTCTGGTAAAAATTAAGAACTTACTACTTAACATATTTCAAAGCATGGAAGAAAAAATCTGTAAATAAAATTGAAAAGTAACTGCATGAAAAAACATTATTATAGGAACATTTGGCAGTAAGTAGGCAGAAGCCACAGCAGTAGCTATTTACGTAAGGAATAGTAAACTATCATTTGGGGAAAGATTATCTCATATAACAGTGCTGAATGCAGAAGGCTGCGTTTGTTGAATGATGCTGCATATTCATCATAATCTAAGATGCTGCAGTCACTTCACTAAAGAACCTGCTATTCTTGTTTTAACGATATCGAATTTCTACTCTTTGATGTTCACAAAAAGACACATGGAGATCAACTTTTAGCCGAAAATCACGAAAGCGCTTTTTTATAGATAGTATAGGGACAAACGAGCTTGCGGTTCACCTGATTGTAAGTGACCACCGCCGCCCATAACATCCGCAACACCAGAGGAGTCACCGATGCGTTGCCGACCTTTTAGGATGGTGTTAGGAAAAAGGAAGGGAAAGGAGAGGGAAGGGGACTAAGGGAGGAATTGGGCCCCCAGCGCTCCACACTCACCGAACGAAACGCAACAGTATGCATACTGCTACTTAACGTCGATATTCTGTGGGAGAGTAGTATTTCACCGGTCCTACATACCTATTTATGCTGCCATGCTATGCTGGCACTACTACCACCAAAAAAAAAAGCATGAAGCTCGCTCAAAAGATAACATTATTCATGATTCATGCTTATTCATACACGAAATCTCACGCCAATACGAAAGCAGAAGGAGTCATATTTAGTCATAGGTGGCAACGGTTCCGTAATACTTTATAAACATTCGACCTCCCACAACGTAGCAACAAATGCCGATGTATCGAACACCGCTTGCCATATATTGACCACAATGACTGGCATTCGATTTGTTTCTCCCGCAAGGGAATATGAATGTAATTCACAAATGTATTGTTCATGTCCACCATTTTAAAGGTAAAGGCCTATTCAGACCTAAGCGGTATTCGCTACCGTCTGCGGCACAGAAAACCCAGTGGGTATGCGGTAATATTACTGTTCAGACCTAAGCGGTATTCGCTACCGTCTGCGGCAGAGAAAACCCACTGGGTACCTATGCGGTAATATTACTGTTCACACCAAAACGGATTTCGCTATCCTTGTGGGTAGAATAACGCGCGGTAGTCGAGTTTCGCTAAGAGAGGTAAGAAATTTTCGCCAGTTAGTCATTTCTGAGTCGCTAAAGAATATATGTACATACTAAATACCTGAGCGAAACCCGCGCGGTATGTACCTCTACCCACAGCGGCAGCGAATATCGCTCAGGTCACCCTAGTCGCGGTACTTGATACTAAATACCTGAGCGAAACCCGCGCGGTATGTACCTCTACCCACAGCGGCAGCGAATATCGCTTAGGTTTGAATAGACCTTAAAGGTATACAATAACTCTATTTGGATACATTTTATTATACAGGATGCCGAGACAGAGGTTATCACATTAAATAAAACCCCGTATTTGGTATAATGTTCAGAGCCGTGCAAAAAAAATCTGCGATATTTACGCAAGTTTTTTTTTTCTGCAACATATTTCACTCTGCTATCATTCGACTACGTGAAAGAACACCGAAGTAGAAATTCATGTATCTGTTCTACACGTGTAAATAAAAATAATTTTGGTTAGAATAGGTTGGTGACTTTACAAACTTTGCCTAAAAATCGTGATGAGTGTAAAATTATGAAATTTTTATGTAGTTCCTGTGGCTAAACCATAAACTTAGAATATTTTAGCTTCAAACTACAGGTTAGATTTGATTGATTTTTTGGGTACGGTCACAGAACGTGATACTCACGTGGTTCCATTTAATGTGATAACCACTCCGGCACCACAGTATAAGCACTGTAAGAGCTAATAATAATATTTCATGAATCATCAGCCTTTTCATGTTCCCACTGTCGAGACTCAGGCCTCCTCTCCGAAAGTGTCTCCTATCCTTACGACAGTGTCGGACTCAAAGCGACTGTTCAACAATCATTAACAAAATCCTTATCCCGAGAACCTTTTTTCTCATAAATAGTACTCTCATCACTAGAAAAAATTAAGCTAATTATATTTTTTTCCTAGAAGTTAAATAAGCGCCACACAAAATGAGCGCAGTCTTGTCAAATGCTCGCCCTCGGCGAATAAAAACCACGCTGCCAAGGCCTGACATGTTCTATATCTATGATGACGGTGACGAGAGTTCAGAGTCAGGTGAAACTGATCTCGCTGAATGCGCCGATAACAGCACGCAGACCAAAATTGAGAGAAGTAAAGATTTTTTTATATTCTTGTAATTTTATATTCTACTATTCTCCACTGTTAATCAAATCGCAGACATTATTGTTCTTGGAGGCAGGCGTCCGGTTGTGATTAGAATGGATAAACAAAGACTAATCTCTTTCTTGTCCAGTAAGTGATATGACGAACAATTTTGAAGGGATATACAAATTGTTGTTGTTGTTGTTGTTGCCAATTGCGTAACGTTTGAGCAAATCTTCTATATGACGCTGTTCGATATAGCTTTCTCATACGTTACTTCAGATAAACCTATAGCTGAAATAATCAAATTGTTTATGCTAAAATCTGTTGAATTAATATCAAATATGTTTTTCCAGGACTACGCTCACCTATACAAAAATGTGTAATAACGCCGCGGCGGAAGCTAAAGAAAAGAAAAAGTAAGAAAAGTGGTCTAAAATCTAATTTTGCAAAACTAACGAGTCTAAATAGAAAGAATTTTCAAGAGTAAGCAAAGTATAACTAAATTTTAATTTCAATTTCGATTTTTCAGTAAAACTTATGGACTGGAAAAAATATCACAGATTAAGCGTAATATATTCGTTTATAGATGACTTAGAAAGAGACTTTCCAGCAATTTGCACTGTTGTAGTTATAGGAAAGTCAGTTGAAGGGAGAGATATTAAGGTAACTTTTACGTTGAAAACACTTAAGACAGTCGGAGTTATTTTCAAGAATTGTAGTATATCCAAGCAACTATTTGTTTAGCTTTTAACAAAACGTTTGATGTTGCGCCAATATCCTGAATGACCTAAAATCCTTTCCAGATGTTAAAGATATCAAACAGTAACGCAACCAACTCCGGAGTGTGGCTAGATGCTTGCATACATCCTCGAGAATGGATCAGTACTGCCGTGGTGACGTACATAGCTGATATGCTCGTCAGGAACTTCCATACACTTTCAACTTCCATCACAAATAAGGATTGGTAATCTATAAATTTGTGGAACTGCGTTTGTACCTCTCTAGCATTAACAAATTTTTTGTAAAAGCACTTACCTACATGATACATCGGGGCCAAATGGTGACCATAGCAGTTATAATATATTAATAATAAGCAGTATTTTTATGTATGTAGAAGCTGGTTCTAAGCTTGTTATTAATCACTCTGTTTTCAGGCACATAATACCAGTTCTAAATCCAGATGGTTATGAATACACTCATACACACGAACGTATGTGGAGGAAAAACCGAGCGTGTTACGGGGGAGAATGTGTAGGGGTTGATCTCAATAGAAATTTTAGGTTAGTGTATAACTGATCGATTCTGGTAAGATTTTTTTTACTCCTTTTATTTATTCAATAGCACATTTTCCAGTTACGCATGGGGACAGAGCAACGGTGAAGAAGGTTCCTCTGACGAACCAACTCATGTCTTCTATAGAGGTCCAGAACCATTTTCAGAGCCAGAAACAGTCGCAGTGAGGGTAAATTATATAAAGCTGATATTCATGGTTCAATTTCGGTTCAATATTGCTTTCAATTTAATTGCTGCAATGGCATTGACACATCTAAATACATTTAAATGGTTTCGTGTGTATAGGTCAAGTCGTTCAATGTTTAATGGAAATGCTTCAATTTGGTTGATCCGTGTAATATCGCCTTAAGAGCATGCAAACGTTCAATCAGTTATACACCTAATGATAACTTGAACAGTTGAAAAAATACATTGAATTTTCCAGGACACAATATTGGGATCGATTACACCTTTCAAGGTGTTCCTGTCCTTCCATAGCTACTTCGAATTGATCATCTTTCCATGGGGCAACAAAATGGACCCGTGTCCGGACTACCTGCGTTTGCTGGAAGCTGGCTCAAGAATGGCAAGGGTAACTCTACGTAAGAGACTAGTAGATTAGTAGTGTGGTTTTGAATATAATTACTATCAAAATAGAAGCAGCTGTGTCGAAAACTCTCTCAAAAAATTTACTTTTCAGGCTATACTTGAAGCGACTGGGAAGATTTATAAAGTTGGTAGCACTAAAGACCTCACTTACTATGCATGCGGGACCAGCATAGACTGGAGTTATTCGATAGCGAAAATACCGTACTCCTTTATGGTCGAGCTGAGAAGTATGAAACACAAGTTCAGATTGCCGAAAGACCAAATCATGGAAAATTGTGTAGAAATTTGGAGCGCTGTTAAGGATTTGATGGATTATGTGGATCAACATTAGGCTTTGAAGTTTTTAACGGACGCAATGTGATGTCAATGACGTTGGTGAAGTTTTGAACTTGGTTTTACCGCCATCGGTTTGTAAATGTCCGATACAAAATCGATATCCTTATTACGATTTTTTATTTATATTCCAATAAAACATGATACTTTAGAAATTAAAACTAAAAACATGACCACAAAACTACTGACGGAGATTTTTGGGAATAACAGTACAGTTCAAACATTTTTTGTTATCTACAAATTCAATAAGAGTTTTGACGCCATTCAGAGTTTCTTTACAACAATCTAGAATTTCATCTCTAGGTAGTAGGAAACGATCTTGTTTACTTCTTAGTTCAACGAGATAGGAGAAGGGGATACGGGCTGTTCCATAGCTCCAATCGATACTTGTTCCAGAAGCATAGTACATTATATCCTTGAAGTTCCCAACTTTGTACATGCGTCCATTTGTCTCGTAGATAGCCTAAAACATATAAATGAATAATGCCAAAGTGATGCTATAGAGGAAAATCTCAAGTCACTGCCAGAAAGTTATCAAGTTCTCAGAGAACTTAATATAAAAAATTCACGATGAATGAAATGGGAGTCACATTTATTAATAGAAAAGGTATGGAACTGAAAATAAGTATGAAAAATCCTTAAAATCTTACTTTAGCCATAGCAGTTCCACCTTCTAGTAAATTGACGTAATCAGGACAAGGGTCAGCTGTGTGACACCAAGGGAAGGCGATAGCTTCACTGCAAGCGTGAAACGTTAGGAATATCTTAAACGGTGTCCCTGAGTACAGAATAATATCCTATAAAAGCAATTAAATATTTTTCTTTAAAATTATAGAACTTGATAAAATATTTAACCTAAAAGCATCAAACCTTGACTGCAGTAGTTTCCGGCTCAGAAAACGGTTCTGGTCCACGATAATTTAGATGGTTTGGATCACCTGACGAATTATCGACTCCACCACGTCCCCAGAAATAACTGGAAAATAAACCAAAGGTAAGCCCTGTATACCGATATATATGAGAATCTCAAAATATCTGAAATTTTACCCGAAATTTCTATTAAGGTCCGTTCCAGTTATGGTATTTCCAAAATGAGATCTGTTTTTACGCCACATTCTATCCACTGTATGCGAATGATGATATCCATCTGGATTTACCACTGGCACGAAATACCTGAAAATATTCATATAGTTTATTCCATTTTCTATGATTATTTCTTTCAAATTCAATTTTATTTTATTTATTTTACCAATCTTTATTAGTGAAGTTTCCGGACATATTATCGAAGTTTTTCGCTATGTAATCAGCTATGTACGTTACAACTGATATGCTAATCCATTCTCTTGCATGTGTTCCACCATCTAACCAAACTCCTGTATTATTTGCATCGCTATTTGAAATTTTAAGCATCTGCAAAATAAATATAATGTTGAAACCTGTCTTATATAGAATTCATTCTTTATATCTACTAGCAGGTCTAAAAAACCGTAGACTTACGATATTTTTGGCAAACAGTTCCATGACAAGACATGTTTAATCGATTTTGACTAATGTTGTGGATCAATTATTTAGCGATAATTCCGAGTGACTGTTTATAATAGCGCTATACGACCGTTAAGTATCAGAAAAAGAGTAAACGTTCTACGGCCGCCTGTATTTTGTCGAACCTCGCATGAGATAGTCTTCTGAACTAATGTCTTGGTTCAAGCCAGCCTGCTGGATATCTATTTATTGAATGCTTTAGAAATCCGAACAGTCTCTAGTGCAACCAACTATGTAGTTAGATTTTTTCTTAAGGAAAAAATAGTTTTCGACCATATTAAAGATATGGTTAAGGACAGACAGACGGACAGATCTTATACAGACCTTTATGTCTCTCCCTTCCACTGTTCTTCCAATAATAGACACAGTGCATGTTGATGGAAAACTAGTTTCTAAATCGTCCAGGAAATTATACACACTGTTAAGAGGATAAAAGTCTTTCCAATCCAGATAGCGTTCTGGAAAAAAAAGATTTTTGATAACTTAAGACTATATTTCTAGTCCCAATCTCTTAGTAAATAATTCAATATTATCAACTAAATGTACGGAATAGCAGTTTTTTTTCCTGATTTTTAATATGTTCCCATCAAGTTCCCATAGTAAAAGTTATTCATAATGATGAGTACAATAACCCCTTAAAGGGATCAGGATTAGGACCTATAGAAAGGTACGACCTTATAATATTCTTTTTGAGCTTGTCTAAGCCTGACCTTTGTGCTATCATTGGCCAAATGATGATAAGGGTTATCCTTGTCTACAAACATCCAACATAGGTTCTACATACACTGAACTAATCATCAATCAGCTGAAGGATTGAGCAGACACTGATGGATAAACCTTACTCAAAAAGAATGCTCTGATCATATTCTGTTATAGAAATTGACCAAGCCCAATGCACCTCTGGCCAGATTGATAGTTCTCACACTATAAAACCCGGTTTCTCAAACGCTGATCAAAAACCAGCCGTCAAATATCATGTCAAGTGATGTGGTTGGTTATTGAATTGATTGTTGATTTTCGTCAACCAATCACAACTGCTAACATGATGAGTTTTACATGATCAGAGATTTGACCAGCCTTCCGGAAACCGAGGGTTAGTCTTATTTTAAATATTACAAACTAGTGACCCGTCCCCGGCTTCGCACGGCGGTGCAATTTCTCTACAATCCTTACATGAAATATGAAAGTATTAAGGATATAAACCTTCTGTGAAAAATGATCTAACTGATGGTGAAAACCGCATCAAAATCCGTTGCGTGGTTTAGGAGAAATTAGCGGATATACAGACAGACAGACGCGGAAAGCGACTTTATTATACTATGTAGAGAAGAACATAATTGACATACTCAAAGGCAATCGTAGCCGGTTGGCCGAGATGGGGCTGCGTACGCGGCGCGGGCCTCCACTGAGTCCGGTGGTATCGCTCACCATGACCTCGTAACCAATGTCTCTCTCTCTGAGAAGTTTCTCTACTTGCATAATCCGCGTACCCTCCACCAGCACTTCCATAGCACTTCGATTCTCTTTGTTGATAATTATAGCTGAGAAAAATACCAATTGAATCTAAATGGCTTTACAAAAGACTATTCTGGGTCTACCTTTATCACAATTAGGCACAATACAGTTCATGGCAGACCATTACTGGAAGTAGGGCTTCCCGTACAAGGAAGAATTGCTTATATCAGTATAAGTGGGCTGGTGAACACAAACAAGCTTCTTTAACTTTTCTGCCCATCAAGACTCTCGGCATGAAAGCTGACGAGTTAGTTATGTATCTCGCCATCTGTCATCAGGACCCCGTTGGTCAGTAGTAAGGTGCAACCCATGAAAAACGTAAAGAATGTTTGGTACCGGTAAAATGGGGTTATGTGAGAAACATGGGGCAATTTGGAGGTAACACTTGTTTTTAGGAATTTGGTAAATTATGGAATTTGGGAAATCTCATAATCATGAGAAGCACAAATAGGTAATTATTCCTTTATTAAATCCCAATCAACCCCGCGGATCCCAAATAGCCCCATTTTACGGTACACTGATGTACCCTCTCTGATATACTCGATCACGTACCACCTTTGCTGTCCAAACTTTTCAAAAATACCTTCTGCCCGTCTTTCGCGCATTTCACATCCCATACTTGATACCTTGCGTCCTTTCGTGCCACTTTGACTAATATTTACTGACTATTCAACTTTGAATTTTGATCGAAATTATTTGTAAATGAACTCTGTGATTGAAAATTTTATTACACTTTTTTGACAATTTATTATTATAAAATTGATTGACAAGCGTTGACAGCGACGGTTGACAGGCATAGTCATAAACAAATATTAAATTGTCTATTTATTAAATAAGAGTAGGGCGTCCACGGAGTAGGGTCAAGGGCCATAGAGACTTCATAATGAAGTATGGACAGTAGCAATGAAATATTACTAAATAAAATTGCTTAAACAGTCTAGGTTATTAATATCACCGCGTCTGTAGAGCCTAGTCAGTATCTACCTAAAACAGAGGTCACCAACTGGTGGTCCGCGGATCACCAGGGGTCCGCGGAAATAAAATAAAGGTCTGCGAAACAAAGTTACCAAATTCATAAATGATAATAGTAAGCAGAACATACAACTCGGTATGTTACTGTGTTGGTATTGACTTATTTCCACCAATGTCCTTAAATTGAAAAAGTATTTGTGTAATCAGTTCTTCAACACTCGGAGGAATTAGCATTATACATATAACGAGTAAAGAGACTAGAGAATTTACTTATCTCTCTACTAAATTTATTTTCAAATTCCCAAATTTTTTATTTTGTACCTTGGGGTCACGGGGTCACGGCACCTACAAAAAGTCCTAGTGGTCCCTGGTCCAAAAAACGTTGGAAGCCACTGATCTAAAAGCAAAGAAAGAGCCTCCCTAAATAACAAAACCTCGTCTGGCCACAGACCGTCTGGCGCACCCTGGGCAGTCAATTCCGTTGGAAACTATGCTGACTAGATAACTTATCTTTTCAGTACAGCATAAACAATGCCGACGTGAGTTCACACAACAGAAAAAGAATCTAAGAATCAGATGAACACTTTCAATATAAAGTCTCAGTCCCACCTTGTTGAAGTTATTGTAATGAAGAGCTGTGGCTCAATGCGCTCGTGAGCCCGGCTCAGGCGCGCTGGCTCGATAATTACATGTAATCAGATATTTTCTGTAAGCGCCTCGCTCGCCCTCGCCCATGCACTCCCCACTAATGAAACAGGAGCCCCTACCATCGGTGTGAGATTTGAAATAACTCACTTTATTTTCATTTTCACCATATAAGTCCACAATTTCCATTGCTAAGTATAGACCTGGGACATATCCCACGTCATCATAGGTGGACCTATGACCATTATAATGATCGAATATAGAATTTACCAGAATTACGAATTGAAGATTCTTATTTTATTTTATTTATTGGGGAAAACAAACAGTGACATTACATTTTATATGAAAAGAATATAAACATATACGAGCAAATATGTAACCAACAACATTTTCCACAGAACCAGAGAGCAGAGGGCAGAGTTTGTTTTCTTATGGCGATGCTACTGCTAATTCTGACGTTTGCTTCCGGTAAGTAGGTATTAAACCGATCATTCAATAATCAGAATAGTGTTGCAGATTTTTTTAACCAGAAATTGATACTTTTGCAAAAATAACAAACATTGGTAGCCATCATTTGCAAAGCTTTTGAAAGTTTTTGAAAGTTGTGATCGTAAACTGAGAAAAACTATGCGGTGAGTTAGCAAGTACCTATGTACCTTCAGGATAGGTTGAGTTAGTCTGACCGTCTCTTCGTACTCCATAGCATTACCAATCTCACCCAAGCAAGGTGTACAACACAAGATCTGTTGGTAGCCCGCTAATCAGACGGTGGACCCCAAATTGCAGCTCGCCCAACTGTCACTCAGGCGCGGTCTAACACACACTTATCATAATAACTTTACACCATACTTCTTGATAGACCATATCCACCACAAAGAATGGAGCTTCTTCACAGAAAAACATGGAGAAACAACAATAGTTGAGATGGAAACAATGAGTAGGATACAAGATCTGTCGGTAGCCCGCTAACCAGACGGTGTACCCCAAACTGCGCCCCGCCCGACTGTCACCTCGGCTCGGTCTTACGCGCGTTTATCTTTTTAATTGTACACCCTTCCCCCTCCCCTGTCCCAGACAGCCTCACCTCCCGCTTGTTACTACCTCGTTAGATTTAGCGAATTATTTTTTACTTAAAGCGGATTTGGGATTACTTTCAAGTTTTAGTTTTATCCCACTTTACGATAAAAAAGCGATTTTCGATGGCCAACGGACACCGTGTTTTGCTTTCACAAGCATCCCAGCCTATCGCAGACCACTACTGGACATTGACCTATCTTAACAACACAGTTTCTATAGTCACGTGAAAAAATGAATGTAATATCTACCTCTTAGAGTATTAACGGGGTTTACATAATCTAAGTATTGACTGGTATTGACACTCTAAGTACCTACCTCCCTAGATAAAAAAATATATTTGAGCCTGCCATCAAAAGGTTGGCTGAACAAAAAAATGCCTAATAATTTTAATGTCGTTTTCCGTGAAAAGGTAAACACCTTCTTTCTTTCTTAAATTGTACCATGTCATATTTCTTTCCCACAGAATAATAAATTGCAATATCATCAATGATTTTATTAATGTGTAAAATACCTACTCCATTCCTAAAAGAATACTATGTATCGACATCTGACGAGTCGATTCGTAACACTAGCGCTAAAATCATGCAACATTACTTACACAGTTTTTCTCATCATTATTACTTCGTCACAAGGTCTAATTTACTTTGATTTAAGGGAAATAAACAAGGATTAACAATTAGTCGCAAAATGTACGCACGAATGCTTAGTGGGTGTTCAGGGGTGGCAAATCGGTGGACCCTACCAGGGTACACAAAAGACAGAAGTACAATTCAATTTCGAAAAGAAATGCGTTCCATTCTGAAAGAATTTGAACTTTTTTGGAAAAAAACTCACTATGGTACTTTAGAATAGAATAGAATAGATATATTTTTATGCATACCTTGACTATATAGCTCATTGGACAGGCTCGACGGGGCATTATCACGATCTGACAAATCGTGGTAAGTAAATTCGGCGATTAAAGTGGCAATATTGTGTTGCTGCTGAAAGCTCCAAAATTTGGGGAGAGTGTAAAAGGTTCGTATCTAATACCTACATCAGCGACTCCTCTGATGTTGTGGATGCTTACTACCAGCTAGGCTAACATGCGCACCGCAACAGAAGTTTGCCATCATGACAAGACGAGATAAGCCTTTAAAAACCCGTTTCCGGACGAGATAATGCGGCTGGTGACAAGCATGATTAATGGTTTCTTTTGTGTCAAAAATAAGTTCGAAAATCTGCCATTTACTTAGCAATTAGAACTCAATGATACTTCTGCAAACAACTGTGGGATGACTTTGCTTTGTTTTTCATTAGACGCTGCTTATAGGCCACCGTCGCGTCGCCTCGCTAAGCACTTAACTGCCAACCCTGACTTAGTATTCAATGTGACAAACGTTTTGACGATCTCTTTGAAATCGGATGAAACTTTTGTTCTCAGGCCAGGTCAGACCTGACGGTCTTTTTATGTCCATGCGAAAAGTTTACTAAGGTGCCCATATTCATTTAGAAACATGGAACATGGCCAGCGGTATAGGTGGAAAATATTGTTTATTTATAATAGTTTCAGTCAGATATGAAGATCAGATATGAAGATCAGATAGGAAGCATACCTGGATATTCTCTCCATCGTTACGATGATTTTTGACGTGAATACGCCTTTATATTTGCTTCTTTAGTGGGAGGCAATTAAAAAAGCTGATGATAACAAAATCGTGGGATACAGTTTGATGGTGCAGCCATAGAGATAATATATAGTACCGCTTGTACTATTTCTATGGGTGCAGCATAGAGATAATACATAGTACCGGGTGCAGCTACTTAGTGACGTGTACTCCTAAAAGACAAAAAGACACGGCTTACCATAAAAAAAAGGTTTATGTAATACAAACGTTCTTGTACAAACGTTAATATGTTTGTAATACTAGTAACAAGAACCAAAAGAAGAAGATCTAATATTCTTGACTAGTAACAATAAGTTTATGGTAATATCAGTCAATTTAAGTATTAGGGTGAAGTGGCCATGCACAAACATCATTTAACTTGACAATACAAAACTATGTTGTTTTCGCCTATCCTGTAAGAAATGTCTGTGCACGGCACTGCAGCTACTTAAGGTTTCTTCCTATGGAATAGCTCATGCATTATTAGATGCCGAACCAGATGTACACAAACCACAAAATTACTTGCTTAGCTTTATGCAGAACTATAGAAGAACTATTTATGACTGTGACAGAAATATTGAAACCATAGATACCTACCTACTTTGTCGGCTGTCGGCTGTCGGCTGTCGCGTCGCCTTCATTTCTGACAACGTCAAACGGCATTAATCCGGCAAACCCAAACCTAACCCAACATGATTCCATTACAAAATCACAAAAAAATTGAAATATCTTCATTATATAAATTTAATTTTATATAATGGACTACACTACAAAAAAGCCCAGTGCAAAGAATTCCCCCGAATATATTTTAGATCTACTTGACTAGTTATTCTCTTGTTCTCTTGATAAACAACATGAAGCCCAGAAAGCCAGATAAATCTCATTTCGTGCCAGTTATAGATTACCACCGTAAATGTCACCTGGCGTACACACCACAGGTGGGGAAAACTCCCAAAAAAAAATCTCCACGTAACATGCGATATGAAGAGTATATCGAAAGTGATGATAACACTGAATCAGAATGCTCCACCCAGATGGAATACACACCAGAAGAATTCCCGTTTAAAGGCCGACATGATCACGAAATGAACCAACGTTATCCAAAAACTACAAATAAGCGTGGCCACGAAATGAAGAAAATTTACATACAAGAAGAACCGGGTAATAGCAGACGGGGCCAAGAAGTGAAACAATGTTACAAAAATGAAGAACCTGTTACAACTAAACGTGGCCACGAAAAAAAGCAAATTTACATACAAGAAGAGCCGAGTAACAGCAGTCGTGGCCAAGAAGTGAATCAATATTACACAGAAGACGAACCGGATAACAGCAAAAGTGACCATGAAATGAAACAATACTATACACAAGAAGAACCGGTTAAAAGCAAGCGTTTCCTGGAAACGAAGCAATTTTACAGACAAGAAGAACCGGTTACAAGTAGAGGTGGCCTAGAAATTAAGCAATGTCACACACAAGAAGAACCGGATAAAGGCAGACGTGGCCGCGACATGAAGCAAACTTATAAAAAAGAAGAATCGGTTAAAAGAAGACGTAGCCCAGATATGAAACATGAGAAAAATATTCGTGAAAAGTCACCTAAAAGTCCTCAACGCGTCATAGAATGTTACGTAGACAGTAATTATTATAATTCTCCGGTTGTGGTAAACTTGAATACAAAGGACGCAAAAAGAACTGCTTCTCCTATCAAGCCATTAAACATTGAAACACCAGGCAAGTAGTTTAATTCTTTGTGAATGGATGTAACGCAACTTTTTGGTCCTTAAGTTCCCTGAGTATATTTGTCCTAACATATAAACGCTTTGGCTGGGAAGTAGAATAGAATAGTTTTTTTTTTTTTTTCAAATAGATTAAATATTACGCACTTTTGAAACGATAAAGATTCTAGTACTGAGACAAGAATTGCTAACTATAAGTAGTTATTAAATCTGAAAAGACTTAAGTCTGAATATACTACACCTTTACTCTTTAAGAATAAACACATCTATTTTTTCCGCAAAAGTATAATCACTCCACGAGCGCAAGCACCCAATTTTAAAATTAGTTACCGCGCAGCTAAGTTTTTCCTTATGTAACCAATGGTTTTAATGTATTTTTAATAACTTCCTTATATTTTCTTATATCTTTTGTATGGTGTACTGGAACTGGATAAGTGTAAAAGTTTGTCCAGGTATTTTGTTGGGACAATAAATATTGTGAAGAACAATATAAAGAAAATAATTAAATTATTATGTAATGTGCTTGTCGTGGGTATGAAACTCGGAACTCTCAACCTCTTAATCTACATTCAGTTAGAATTGTCTGTATGACGTACTTTCTCTTTGCACCCTCAACCTAATTCTAGATACATAACCTTTAATTACTTGCCTTCAGATGAAAAGCCTGAACAGGATGCAGACCCTGGCCCCATGGACTGGAATGACTACCACCGATTAAATGTCATACATAAGTTTATGGATGACCTGGAGTATGATTTCCCTTCTCTCTGCACAACTGGAGTCATCGGCACGTCTATTGAAGGCCGAAACCTTAAAGTAGGTAGTACTTAAAAGTATAGTATTTTTGACAAAACGCATCGACTAAGGCCTCGTACAGACGAGCAGCACTTTGTTGTCGACAGAGGCAACTGCAGCTGCCGCCATTGGTCGGCGTTTGCCGACGACACGTGGACAGCAAACGCCGACCAATGGCGACAGCTTCAGTTGAGCGCAGCGCGCGCGCTGCCTTGTCAGTCGACTTCAAATAGACCGAGCGATGCACTACAACAATGCTGTCGACATGGTGGGCAGCGGTCGGCGTGTTGAATACTGCAGCAGTTGCTTTTGTCGACAGCAAAGTGCTGCTTGTCTGTTTGACGCCAAACAAGTTTAAAAAAAATAAGGTCTACTTTCACTACTGATAACGTGTCCCACGAAGTACTTATTATTTTCAAGCGTGTACCATAGTAATCTAACAATAAAAAATGATTTATTAATATGTTTCTTTCGTTCCTTAAATTGAGCTAGATCCTCAAGATTTCGAACAGTAATGCGAGCAATGTCAGCGTGTGGTTGGACGCTGGCATACATGCGCGGGAGTGGATCGCGCCCGCCGTCAACACGTACATCGCCGACCACATTGTCAGGAACTTCGATCAGCTGCCTGAGAATGTCAGGAATAAGGACTGGTAATTGTTTGAGGATTCCTTTATGTATGACCATTCTTCGCCAGCTATCTGCTTTGTTTACGGCTGTATGATTAACATATAAGTTCAGTGTAAATTCCAGACATTTTGGTCTAGAGTAAATGTTTTTATTTATAACATTTGACCACTTCTCACGGTTCGACAATACAGTTGACGATGACGCACGCTTGCTTAAAAGATATCTATTAACTGGGGACCTGGGGGCTTACAACAAACTCTTATAGCAGAGCTAAAATTGAACTGCCCAGATATTTCCAGTATGAGCTGACCTCGCACTGTATAGGCTTTTCGTACAATGAAAGGTCAGCTTATTCTGGAAATTTCTGGGCAATTCAATTTCAGCCCTGCTATAAGAGCTCGTAGTACGCCCCCTGTTAACTGGGGACATGAAAGT
Organism: Allophyes oxyacanthae; assembly: GCA_932294325.1. NCBI lineage: Eukaryota > Metazoa > Arthropoda > Insecta > Lepidoptera > Noctuidae > Allophyes > Allophyes oxyacanthae. Next base: position 5,478,678 of record OW028625.1, read on the forward strand.
TCCTAATTGTTCTTCGGCCCTAGATTGTATTGGTGTGTGTGTAAACAATAAAACGGTGTACGACCAATTCAATAATGCGTTTATTGAGAGTATACTGTGCTAGTACGCACCCATACTGTACTAGTGCAGTATACTTTTAAGAGTGAAAATAAAATATATGTCTTGAAGGTATACTCGATTTATGCGACAAATATAGTATATATCACGGGCAAACTGGCAAACCCTGTCTTTGACTTCGGGCAAAACACGCGCCTGGAAACCATACTCAGCTATTGCGCATTGTTACTTACGAAGTATGTTTTCCAGTCATTATTCTTGTACGCGGTGCTTGAAAATATACTCGATTTTTGCGTACTAGCAAGGTATACTTTCCGCAACTGATGCGTGCAATTGTGATCGGAATGTATACTCGAGTATAATTGCGCAGCTCTGCGCACTAGCATAGTATACTTTCAACATACGCTTCAATATTAGGTTCGCAGAGGTTCAGTTATATATATAATGTTTTAGGTATAGTACGAAATACTGATAATTACAGGTACTTTTTGCCAGTAATAAATCCAGATGGCTACGAATACTCCCACACTGTAGACCGCATGTGGCGCAAGAACCGAGCGCGGCACGGTGGACAATGCGTAGGAGTGGATCTCAATAGGAACTTCAGGTATATCGTTAAACCTGCCCATTGGTCACGTGGTCACAAGTCTAGCTGCTGAGCTAGTCATATGAGTTCGATTCTCAAGCCGGACATAGGTTTATTGAGTTTTTCTGTTAGGAAATTATCAATCACAACTCAGAGTTTGTAGTAGTTGTGCCTGGTAAATGGTAACCGATTCGCCTCCTCGCTGTGTTACCTTTGACAGTGGATAGCATTGATAAAATGTGGATGTACAACAATACACATAACGCTTCGGAACACATTTATTGTTATTTTATTGACTAAAATGTAATGTATAAATAGGAGTGAACACATAGTGTTCAAAGGTGCACCCGTGCACTAAATCTTCAACAAAAACGAGACAATAATAAGTGGTACTATTGGTATTTCCGATCCTTATTGGCGTCATGTACCAGAGCGTCATAAAGTAACAGCTGTGGAAAAAGGAAGACTGCTCAAGAGTGTAGCCAACTGACGGTACCGAAGTTCGTTCACCGCACCCTGAGCATTCATCCTCGTTACGATTACCAGTAGATTACTGTGTCGTGTTATGTCGTGACAAAGGATTGACCAATCACACGAATCTGTTCAGAAGTGCGTCATATAACAACGAGTTTTGATTGGCTAATACTGCGTCAGTAGGCAGCACAACATGTTACAATACAATAATGAGAATCCGGCTTTAGTCACTTGGTTATTGTTCCATCACAACTCTATTGTTAGTGGCACACGACAGAAGGAGAAGCGATACATTATTTACCAACGTCAAATTAATTGTTTAATTTTCATTATAGCCTTGGTTGGGGAGGCAAAGGATCATCAGACCAACCTAATAACGCGTTCTACAGAGGTCCTGGGCCATTCTCCGAACCAGAATCCTCAGCAATGAGGGTAAATATATTTATTATCCTTAGGTGCTTTTGAGGAGGGATTTCTCGAAATGACTATTTTGCTTCTAACTTGTAATAAAAGCAAAATTTTAATTTCCAGACATAGATCGATCCTCTTAACATTGGGGATGACTAACTACAAATGTTGAATAAAAATAATTAGGTATTGGAAAATTGAGGAAAATTACACTTGAATGATCCAAATTATTATAGGAATGGGCGTACATCCGCAACCATTTGATACCAAAATCGTGTCGTCGCTACTGCACGCACGGATTTAAACTGCAAACAGGATTTAGCCGTAAATCAATTTCACTGTAACGGTTTTATATCATTCTGTTACATTAAATTTAATTCGATATTTGTACTGATGCGGGTTCGTCTGAGAATGTTAAATGATAATAGTGAACCCGATGTAGTTCAATGAATCTGTTAGTGATGATTTGCAACTATAAAGGCAAGACAATGGAGCTTGCTGCAAGATATTTGCTAGGAATATAAAGCCTCACGAAATTGAAGGATTTACATAAAGGTGGTAGATTACTTTAGGAAGATAAGCAGCAATGAGCTGTGTTATACTCATATCAGGGTTGCCAACCATTATATAATATATTAAGTATAATATTGTACTGTACTTTAGGTCTGCGTACTATATACTCTTGAAGAAATATACAATACGCATAATTACTATATTTCAGTTGGATGGATCAATCTTTATTTTGCCATACCGAAACTAAATGAGTAACAAACATTCCTTTGTTTTTTTTACTACCTACTATCATCAATGACTATCATGAAATACTCCATTTTTTTAGTTAACTATATTTAATACTATAATGAGCCTATAAATGGTTGACAACACAAGTCCGACTGCTTAGTAGTATTTCCTGTATTATTTCACCTAGTACCAATATTCTACCATTTCAGGACATGTTCTTAAACTCGGGACTACAATTTAAGGTTTATATAACCCTACACAGCTATGGCCAGGTCATCATATTCCCTTACGCCTGTAGTTCTCAACTAGCTCCCGACTATGTTCGTCTGCTCGAAGGGGCCACTGCCATGTCAAAGGTATGTAAAAGGTAATATGTACGGTATAGTATAGAAATTTGTAAAATTGTGATTATAAAGATTGAAAAGGCATTTTCAAAAGTAACGTTTGTAAATGCTGCTTTATTGTCATCAAAAATATGCTCGAAATATATCGATATCTAGACTTATAAGTTGTTTTAACTCAAGTTATTAGCATGACTCGATTAAGAACAATTCACCCTTGTAGTTTTATCATCCTTTTAGTTTTATCAACCTATACATAACAATTAAAGTTCTTTGTTTATTCAGTCCTGAGCGAGTATGACTTGAAATGGAACAATCTATCCTTGGAGCTCTATCATCCCTTTAGTTTTATCAACCGATAACAATTCGAGTACTTTGTCAATTCCCTAAAAACGAGCATGACTCAAAAAATAACAATTCATTCCACATTCTTTACTAATAGGCCATCTATAACACCAATGGCAACACATATAAGGTGGGCATTTCAAGGGATGTCATGTACGGAGCCGCTGGCACCAGCAACGACTACTCTCATGGAATTGCTGGTATACCCTACTGTTACCTCATAGAACTTAGAAGCAAGAAACATAAGTTCAGACTACCCAAAGAAGAAATCGAGGAAACCGGCAATGAAATACTGAATTGTGTAATAGCGTTGATGGAGTTTATTGATAATTATAAACCCAAAACAATACCTATAATTTCTGGAAAGAAAAACTCTGAAGACCAGCCCGATTTTGACACAGAAAAGACTGACTCCAAAATAAATAGAAGGGATTCTTTTGGAAAAAGGAGCATTTTTAATAAAAAGAGTAGCGATTCTTGCGTGCAGAGGTGTGATTCTCAATTGAGCAAAGATTCTTACCTAGACAGAATCAATTCATACATGAAGAAAAACGATCCTTTAGCGAATCCGAGCGATTCTTTGTTGAGGAAGACCGATTCTCACCCGAAAATGAGCAATTATTTCATCAAGACGGACACTGTGTAAGTATTTTTTATTTATTTACTGCTTAATTTTGCGATACTGATTGAAGATGACTGTCTTATCTTACACGATGTCGTATATAACTCTCAAAACGTGCAACGTAAGAGACGGTTCCATAGCACTCAGATTTTAATCAATAAGTATTATCAAGCGGGTTCTTTATCTGAGACACAGACCTAGTAAGCGAAGTCCTACGTCTACGATCGGGCCCGTAGACAGAGTCTGTCTACGATCGGGCCTCAATGCCTCGAGTTCGTAGCTCGAGTTCGTATAACAACATTACAACCACAGACAATAACTATAGCTACAATAAAATTATAATATATAAACTCTTTGCAATGGCAACGAACTTAATGACAGTGTCGACACTAATTGTCACAGCAAATCAAAATTTTCAGTCACCAATTACCAGCACACCAAAATTCTAAGTGACCGTTAAAAACAAAGTAACATATTAAAAACCATTTTTATACTTGAAAGTAGGTGAAACCCAGTCAAAGTGGCACCCCCAGTACCCAACACCCAAGTATGGGAAGTGAAATTTATTAGGGATGGTCAGAGGCATTTCGTGAAAGCTTTGGACACTTTAGGAGGTGCGTACGCCAACAAAAACTTTAGGCGATTTGACAAACAGTTCGCGGCCAAAGAAACATGACGGACGTAGTATGAAAAGTTCGTTGAAAATATTCATAAAGTTGTTAACATATAAAAGATACCAAGAAAATCTAAAGGTGATATCCACTGCCGACTTATTTGGCAGGATAATATTTTTAAGGGTACATTTTATGCGAGCGGCGAAGCGCCGTCAGTGTATGTTCTTTTTTTTTTCATCACTTGACAAAGGATCCTCGACCTACCCTGTATAAAGATTTTCTGTTGTTTACAGCAATTAATATATGGAAAGAGGAACGTAGTACAATGGATATAATGGTTGAAGGGCCCAGAGCTGCTCAAATAGCAGGAATGTTGCACGAGAGAGAGATCCCCTATTCTATTGCCATACCGGATATAAACACGCTGCTTGAAAAAGAACAGGGTTCTGCTATGTCCAAGAGACTTTCTACTGACGTCCGTAAGAAGACTCTTAAAGAAGCAAAGGCAACAACATCCAATTCTACTGAAAAAGATGTAGACGATTTTTTATATTCACGTTGCATGGAGCAATCTCTAGTTATAGTAACAAGTGTAGATGAACAATAATGTTAGTATCAGAATCTGTGAAACAAAATATAATAATAAATTCCTCATTTGCCAAAAAATCCTAATTAACTATGGATGATGTTGTTCTTCTGTCCCATGTGTGGATATTGCTGCTTTTGTACCATTCTTGGATGTTGGTAGTTTTGCCCCAATCGCTATTGTAAATGCTAAGAAATGGTAATCAAATAGCGATTCCTGATTGGTCCAAAAGGATGTTGCTGTCTTTGCCGCAACTTATAAGGGATAATCATTGACCTGCTACTACAATGGACGGCGAGTCTAGAACAAAATTCACGAAAAATGTGTCCCGAGTCTTAAACGATAACATCCTAATTTAAAACGTATCGTCATTAGTAAACAGCATAATTTTACTTGCGACAATTTATTAGCCTATTCAACTTTTTCACGATAAAGTACGGCATTTTTAACGTGTATTCTGTCGGTTGACAACACAAAGACTGGCGCGAAATTGGAACTCTTTTTTGTTTTAGAACTCTCTTGAGCGCGGACCCAATGTCCATAATAGTAGTAGGTAGGTAGGTGGGTGTAATACAATTTTTTCTACCAACCTAAAGTAAAACGTCCATTTTCTTTAGTTTTGTATGTTCTAGTTTTGGTACTATTTCAGTATTCGGTTAAGTAAAGTCGGCAGAGCACTACCAAACTGCAGTTAAAGTTGCCATAGTGAAAAAATGGGATGTTGCTGCCTTCGCTTATAATACGACTTTTTAACTTGGTACAATGAAATCTTAGGCAGTTGCCAACCCAGTTACGAAACTTGCTGTTGGCTAATCTTTCTTCCCCGTGAAAATTAAAATTCTTCTGTTTAAAGACTTGCCCTTAACACGATAGAGGAAAATTGAAATCTTAGGTAAATTGAATGCGATAGGCGTTGAAACTTAATTATAATAACTGATGGCTGCATTCAACTTTTAACATAAAATTTCAAAAATTAGGCTAAAGAGATTCACTTTTTTTCTTTAACCCGTCAAGCGACGCAGACTCAATAGAAAATCTATTGTTTGTGGGCGCAGCTTAATGAATTAATATTTTTATCGCAGTTTTACCTATAGGACTAGCAAAGTCCTCCTGTTCATAACAATTAACACTGCAACATTTTTAACCGACTTCAAAAACATAGAATTTTCTATATTCGACGTGTATGTTATTTTTTATGTATGTTCATCGATTTCTCGGAAACGGCTTAACTGATTTGGATGGTTTAAACTGTATTCTATTAGGGTAGATCCCGAGGTGGTCCCATATATTTCTCTATGACGTAAATACCGTTTTTCAGAAAATATTCGCGTCGCTATCATTCGCGATAAGTATTATGCTATTGTATTGGGCTTATGTTGTGTTTATTCCACAAAAAAATAACAAATAGGTAAGTAAATATACTTTGATAATAATATTAAACCGCCTTCAAAAAACAAAAACGATTAAAATAATTTTCATATAAAACTTAATGGCTTTTGAAGTCAGTGCCAACTTAAGATGCATTGAAGAATTAAAGACCCCGACTTCTAAAGCCACGAAGTTTTTTTACGAACATTATTTTGATCGTTTTCGTTTTTTGAAGTAGGTTTTAACAAAAAAAATTCTGTACAATCTAACGTTCTTCACTTTAATTTATTAAGCCGCGAACGGTCGCCGGCTCCCGTAAGCAACAGATTTTCTGTTGTACCTACGTCTCGGCACGAGCCGGGTTAAACCACTGTATTTATTAAATAAGTCTATGTATAGGTTAGTGACGCCACCACTATAACCGAAACAATCGGATTGCCAAACCTGGATTTTAATATTTCCTACAAAATGACACATTGACATACCTATCAATATTAGAACAAACACATTACCTACCTAGCGTCATTATAATTATTAATAGGTATACAAATTCATAATAATTATTGTAACAATTTCAAGTTCCGGGCGTTTACTGAAAGTTACGTAACAGAAAAAGTCAGCTACACTTCCTGACCTGGGAATCAAACCTGAAGTAAAGAAGTCTCATTATCAGAAAATGTGTTTCTTTAATCTTTTTTGTCAAGAGGATTTAATTCCCTGTGGTTAGTCATTAAGCGATTACAAGTTAAAAAGAAACAGTAGTTACAATTTCGCTACCAAACTTTCTACGAATCAGGTTAACCCATTATTTCATAGAACACCTAATAACCAATAGAATTCTCCGCAACAAAATTACACTAATAGGATTAACAAATTAAAACGAAATGATTCAGATAATAGGGTAAAGCAAAGCGTGTGGTCATAAATGAAATCATTTTGCTAAAATAGACCCATTAGCGCAATGGAAGCACGTATTAATCGCTGAATGCCTTTAAAACGGATGATTTATTGAAAAAGGCGCATTTAACATTCATAACTGACACGTGCATCATCTTTGTCTAGTCCCTAGGGTTAACTTCCAGTGTAATCAAACGTGACTAAATACCAGTGAAAAAACGAAATTGTATATTATTTTTTTGTTGCGTAAGCATAAGCTGTCCCAAGAGAATTCGGTATGTATTTTTATTTAATAGACTACACCATTTTTGTACCTAAGCAAATAATTTCAATAATTATGTTTTCTATAAAAATTACCCAACTTTTGTTGCTGATGACGTCATAGAGTAATCTAAAGATTTCGATGTCGATAGTAAAGTCTAAAGTAGGTACATACAGCAACACACATAATATATGTACATACAACAACACGGTAAAAATAGGTAAAATTGATGTAAATGGTATCAATAAACGACAAATTTTGCCACAGTTTTATACTATTGTAGCTGTTCTCGTTTCATGTTTGTTTATGTAAAACGTGTATCTGTTCCAAATAAATATTTTTATTATTAAAAAAAAACAAAACGACAAATTTTGGTATTTGGTAAAAATAAACATTTTGGCTGGTGTGGCAAAGACATCGAAATCTTCAGACTACTCTGTGACATCGTTAGTAATTGCAAAGGTTTGATAATTTAATAAAAAATAATTACTGCTTGGAAAGCAAAGATATTGTTTGTGCTTATAAAGGATATTTTTTTATGTAGTGCGCATAATTTGTAGAGTGATTCAGTGTCTGTTCCTAAATGCAACCGCAGTATTGGGATACACTTTAAAACAAAACGAAAATTCGACTTAGTATTAATATTTAGAAGAGGTAGGGTCCTAAGCCCCTTTGTCACTGCGACCTGCGAAGATCTATTGCAAGATCTATCGACTTAGTATGGAGGACACGCATAATTTGCTAGCACAAGCCATACAAAATCAATTTTTTATTTTCTGAATTTTGGTACTGCGGTTGCATTTGGGATTGGATACTGTATCAATCTGCAAATTTTGCGCACTACATAATTTTTTTTCCAGTATATCTATGAAATAAAAATTTACATTCCGAATTACTCCATGTCGTAAAGATTAGCCAATCAGCAAGACTTGTAACGAGGCTGCCAGGGTGCGCGATCATCTCTGCGGAAGTTCTTTCCATGCGCCATAAGATTATTGAGACGATGGGGGGCTGGATTACAGGAAAGACCATGGATTGGAAGAGCTTCCACAGACTAGAAACGATTAATGCCTTTATGGACAACTTGGTTGCTGAATATCCGTATCTATGCACAGTCAGTGTGATCGGGAAATCAGTAGAAGGAAGGGATTTAAAGGTATTTATTGTGTTTGTTAAACATTGAGTAATTTTTAACCCCGACAAAAAAGAGGGGTATTATAAGTTTGTAGTGCGTATCTGTGTATCTATGTATTTGTGTATCTGTCTGTATATGCAAAATGGATGAACCGATTTCAATGCAGTTTTTTTAATCGAAATCTAGTAGAATCGGGTATCATCTAAATGTGCTATGTTTCATGAAAATCTGTTCAGCCGTCAAAAGTAACAGTTCTTCTAGTTGGAGTCGGGGGTTTTTATGTATTTAAATAATATTAGGCTTCACTACATAGTTTTTACTAACACTTTCAGAGTATAATATCATGGTACGATAAACAGAGTAAAATGCAACATTTTTTATTTCCTTTAATGGAAAACTCTAGAAAGTATATTATCTACTTTAGTTTCACACTTTTATAGGAAAATCTATTCTTACTACTAATTGGAAGAGATAATTTGGCCAATTGGCCCTGTGACGATTTTACGCAAAACGACGGCTTAGAAGTTTAGCAAGCCATAAAGAATTTTAATTATTCTTTTTTCTCAATTTCATTACAATACAAAAAAAAACTATACAATTCATCAATTTTATAGACTAATTTATTTTCCAATGTTTTCCAGATGTTAAAAATATCAAACGGAAACTCGGGCAACACCGGTGTGTGGCTGGACGGGACGATTCATCCCCGCGAGTGGATCAGCCCCGCCGTGGTAACGTACATAGCCGACAGGATAGTCAGGACATTCAACGAACAACCCGAAAGCGTCACCAACAAAGACTGGTAAAACTTGAATAACTATCCTATATATTTCTTGGTGTTAAAAATGCGTAAGTGAGTTTGGCTGACTGCCTCAACCCCGACCGTTGCCCATGCCAGCCGAGCTGAACCAAGTTTCTAATAATAATCATAACCAGATCCAGCAAGGCCCCTCTTGTTATCCCCCCAGCAATACCCTAAGCCGAGGTCCGAGTCGACCGAGTCCCACTATGGAAAATAATAAGCGGTGTGGTTTCTTAAAAAATATTTTTTGCCTGGCTGGACGCCCTCTGGTTTCGCCGCTTGACTGATTAGGCAGAGATGGCACCCAGAGTAGATTGCGAGACAGGCGTAAAAAAAAAAGGTGGACTGCCCCTCTGTTTATGTGTTACTACTTTATGGCTAAACTACAGAACCGATATTGGTGAAATTCTGTAAAAAGGGATTTAAAAGGACTTACTGAGACCTCATACCTATTCATATTATTATTATATTTATTATTCTTTATTTTCAGGTACATTCTACCAGTAATGAATCCAGATGGCTACGAATACACTCACACGCATGACAGAATGTGGCGAAAAAACAGAGCGCGCTACGGCGAATGCGTTGGCGTAGACCTTAACAGAAATTTTAGGTAAATAAACATTAGACGACCTCTTAGTTCCTAGGTTCCTACTAATATGAAAATAATATCGCTTGTCTATAACTCTTGATAGCATATTGATCTCGGAATATCTATATTTATTCGGCAGAAAAAGGTGTATGTAAAGATCGTAGCACGTTGCGTTCTGTAATTTTTGCCTGTATACTCGCATGAGAAAGACGTGTTCTTGAGTACGAGTATGTAACAAATAAGATTACCGAACACTCAAGTCGGTTGCCAATCCGGCATCTCATAAAATTTCCTTTGTCGTAATCGGTAACAGTTTATAAAATAACATTAACAATCTTTCATTGAAGGAAAAATTTGAATCTGTGAGCAGGGGTTGCTGTAGCTCGGTTGGCAAGAGCGGCTGCTGTAGTGAACTAGAAGATTTCAGGTTCGAGTCCTGCTACTCCTGCTCCGAATTTTTATTCCACATTTTTTTTTTTTTAATTGTTTGTTTTTAGTTACGGCTTTGGTGAGAAAGGAGAAGAAGGCTCGTCTGATGATCCTGGAAATATATTCTACAGAGGACCGAAGGCCTTTTCTGAACCAGAGACCGCTGCAGTCAGAGTAATTCACATTTTTTATAGTACTAAGGTGGCAAACAATCCTACGGCCCGCATGGTAAGCGGTTACCGTAACAAATGGACGCTTGCAACACCAGGGGCTGCGGGGCACTTGTGCGTTGACGACCCGGGTCTGCTGCCAAAACTGACCTTTCAACACGACGACGCTTCCCCAAGAAGCACTGGTGACCTTGCTCACCATTATGAATACAGCACTGCAAAAGAGCAGTGTTATTTGGATACGATATTCTGCTTCATTTGTGACGTTTTACATTATGTTTACAATTTCATGCATCTCAAAGGTTATAAACCTAAATATTTGGTTTCTTTCTCAGCGCGCGATATCGCAGGCGCAGACGACGTTCAAGGTGTACCTGTCATTCCACAGCTACGGCGAGGTCATCATCTTCCCCTGGGGCTACACCAGTGAACCTTGCCCGGAGTACGTCGAGCTACTCGAAGGGGGCACGGTTATGGCTAAAGTAAGCATAATATAAAAAATAAATATAGGACGTTGCATCATATGAGTCGTCTCATGTAGCAATATGTTGCTCGATAGAGTCTATTAAATTCAGTCTACCTCAGCTAGGACCTTTCTTTTTTTCTTCCATTTTAAGTTCAAAGCAAAATTTGCTAAATAAGAGACAAAGAAAATAATGCGCCGAAGCTCCACGATTTTTACAATGATTCATTTTAATTTTTTCCAATTTTACGTTGTATTTGAATGTTAAGTTAAAACATAATCAAATAATTCAATAAAATTAAATTTGCACATACTTACTACATTTAATTTAGGAAATACACATAAAAAAAAACGACGAAGCGCTTTGAGAAAAGGTAGGTAGTGCCCTTGCGTTTCGCTTGGCTCGTCTTGGCGGATAGATAAAATAGTATTTATTCATTATAATCACAAATCACTTAAATGTCAACACGTAGCTACACATAATTATTGTATAAATATTAGTCAATTAATATACTTCTTCTAACTCAATGCTTAATTTCTTCCAGGCAATCCACAAGACGAATGGCCACATTTACAAAGTGGGCAGCACAAAGGACCTCATGTACTACGCCGCTGGTACCAGCATTGATTGGAGCTACGGAGTCATCAACATCCCATACTCCTACATGGTGGAGCTTCGAGGGAAGACCCACAGGTTCTTACTGCCCAAAGAAGAAATCGTTTCCACTGCCACAGAAGTGCTGAATGGAGTGTTAAGACTCATGGATTTTGTAGACAGACGATGCACGGGGACTCAGTCGTGTGCTTGCCCCAAATAGGTCCTATAATAAAGACTATTCGAGAACCTTCATGACTCCGAAAAGAAACAGCTCCGATGGCTTTTCTAGTTATTCCAACAATGACGAAGAAATAATTATAATTTACCAAGTTTTCAAAGAAAAATAACGTTTCAAACTTTATTTACAAATTGATAATTTAATTTTGGAAACTACTTTCTTTTAGAAATGTAATAAAGAAAAGATGAACTTTGAATTTATTAAAAGGTCATAATCTTGGCTAGGCCAGTTTTAGGGCTGACGACCTCATATAAGTGATATTTACTCAGATCATGTTTACAACGTATTTTTAAGTTATTGTCTCAATGAGATACAATATTTAACACCACGTTTTGATTTTATTTAAACCCAAAATACTATCTAGTTGAAAGAAAAATCGACTACAGCATGGAGGATTCTTATTTTATCTAAATATGTACAATAATTCAAACTTCGAGTGGTTACTTAACTATATATTACTTAATACGTGAAGAGAAAACTTTGTACCCCATAAGTATATTGCGCGCACAGAAGTGTGTGAGATTTGGCGTTGTTAAAGTTTATATGGAGAAGAAATGCAGAAAGCTAAAGTTTATGTATAATAATTAGTGACCGGAATAGGTGGTGCTAATTTACCTAAACTTCGAGGCACAGAGACAAAAACTGGAGACCTCCTTACGACAACCTTTTTTCTGGGACAAAAATTGTCCCAGGTTTCGGGACAAAAAAATTAAAAATTTAATCCAGTCAGTCGAACTCTGAAAAAGATAACCAAATAAAAATAAATTACTGAGCTGATCGCGTTAACTATAGATATTTGGTGTGCAAAAATTAATTAAATGTTCTCTAGGTGAATAAACAACGATAAAGCATTTCATTGTTCCATACATTCATAATGCGGACTCAATGACTCGTGCCAAATAGCTCGCGGTGTGGTTTCACTATAATGGACACAATCCAAAACTTTTTACTTGCGCCGCTGTACCAAATATTTATTTTTGTAGTCTAAGGATCATAGCACACTCGATACTATTAGCATCAGCGACTAGTCGCTAGCGATTTAATCGCTTTTCGGAAGCTTCATACAGCGACTAAGCCCTAAACCCCGCGCTTTTAGCATCAACGATCAGCGATTTAGTCGGATTTCGGAAGTCCGATACAGCGACTGAACGCTACACTCCGCGCATATTCGAATGCCAGTCGCAGCGAGTACCTGCAACCACCCTGCCCACTCTCCCCTCACTTCATCACTCCGCCAGCTGATATACCATCGATAAAATCACAAAAAAACGCGAGATTTTAATACCGCGATCGAACGCAGCAAGACGCTGAAATCGCTAGTCGCTGATGCTAAAAGTATAGAGTGTGCTCTGGCCCTAAATTGCTTTTTTAAATAAATAATTAGCGGTTTAGACATCTAATATTCTTGGTTTAGACTCATATTATTAGATATCAGTCTATGAATAATCCCACTGCTTGAACTAGGGTTGCCAGAATATACAGGATAACTTTGGAAGAAAATCAATATTAGGTAGATATTATCTCCTGTTACTTTTAATCTAGTACCCGTATAAAGCTAGTATCCTAAACAATAACATTTAATTACTGGACACGGGACCAGACCCAAAATTCCGTAGCTTTCTCGGATATCCGACGATCTGGCAACTTTAGCTAGGGCCCAAGCCTCATCTGTAATAGTCTAGATCGCAATCGCAATACACCACGTGAGCCCAGTGCAAATTGCTGTCAACAAGTATCCGCAACATATACAAAGTGTACCCAAAATACCCAGACTCGAGATAGATATAGATACCATGCAAATACTAACCCAGATTCGAGCCCAAAAGCATGGACGAAAAGCGGACGTTCTTCCACAGCACTGTTGGTGTCAAAATGAAACAACGCAATAAAAAAATTCGATAACTTTATTTACAGATTTGCATTATCTTATAATACAGTCAACAATTCATTAAACGTTACGATTTGAAACTCACATTCATGATAATCTAACGTAAAAACACCTATCAATCAATATCCGCTATTTACCGTATCGTACAACTAGTTTAATTGTCCAAAAGTCTGAAAGTCTCAACACTCAGGACGGGACGTCACGGAAACCGAACGCGATTGTATAAAATTAACTGTCCACTGCACGTACCACCATAACTTTGTGATAAACTCCAAATTAATAACACAGTCTATCTAAATCTTACTCCATATAGTCACCGTCGACCAACGCGAACGTTTAAACAAATAAACTGTACGGTCCTTGCGAAGGAAATAATCTGAGCTTTTATCCCGAGTTGCTCTTTTGCACCTCGGGTCACGTCATCAAAGTAGCGCGTATTAGACCTGCCATATTGAAGCACAGGACCAGCGCTAAAGCAGATAACTGTTTCTAGGCGGATTTAATTATTGTTTATTAATTGTATCACAAGACGACCCAACGATCTATCATTATCAATAGTGACGAATCCCTATATGGAGAAGATAGTGACAATGTGCTAATAATAAAATTAAAATAAGGACCAGACAATATTGCACTAGAATATAAAATTAATTATGTGTTCTACGCACCCGTACGAGCAGTTTTCCCGTAACTGTCACTATCACGACACTAATAGGGCCGCCACACGTCAACCGGCCGTCTTTCCGACGTTATTAGCGACTTGCTTCGAGTCCTCATCCCTTGTTCTGTCCATTCCGGGGAAGCTGGACGCTTCTTCCCAGTCCCTGATGCTGTTGAACTTTCCTCTTCTCTGTCAGGACTTGAAGTGTTAGAATCTTCTTGAGGCGGAGGCGGTCGAAGCCACCAGTCGTAACCGCCGTACAGTTGGGAGTATAACCACGCAGGGGGAGTAGGTAGTAGGGGGGAATTGAGGAATAATTGAGCTGCTAATGCATTATGGAAGAGGGTGGAAGGTGCTGGTAACGGCTGTAATGGTTTTCTCGACCTGGTGACTGAGGTGAAAGCCCCTGGACGGTCGTCTGGTGGTGGAGAAATGGACGCTGTGACGGAAATGTCGTCGTCTTGCGGCGAGCTGGGACGCGAGTTTGCCGGACTCGTCGTGCTGTGCGCATGCATCGTTATTGGATTATCTGACGTCACATCTGGAAATAATGTGAAAATTAGTTTTTCTGCTCACTATATTGACATGTTTTATTTATAAATGCATGAGACCTTTATTGTAGTCATTGTTACGAAAAGCTGGTTCTGCGGTTTATTCAGAAAAGGTCTCAAATATACCTAGGAATGTTTTGACGTATAGTAACGTAAACGTAAGCACATTTTGAGTATAAAATACGATGAATCTATCGCATTTTTGTTCAATTTTATGCAACAAACGCACTTATTTCATGAAAATGTAAAAATATTGCATGTCTTTCCAAAAAAATATCATGGACTAAACGTGTATTTTTGGTTCTAAATTTGGTTACGTTTACTTTACTATACGTCAAAACATTCGTGCTCGGCCTTCAGAGTAGAAGAGACTGACGTCTAATGGTGACTACTGAGAAATACTTGGTGTTCAACACAAAGAAATAGCTTTTGAATTTCTTTATTTCTCGAATTAGGATAAGCAATTACCAGTTTCATGTGGTGGTGGAGGTACATGCTGAGGTTGTGCATGCGGTGGTAACACGTGCGGTGTGAAGTGCGCAGGAGTAGGCAGCAGTGGAGGTGGGTAGTGCCGCGCCAGAGCCCCCCACTCCCCGCCGGGTAGTCCGGCCAGCTGGTGGGCTATACCTGGACAAATTAAAAAGACATTTTTACTATTGCTTCATTAATAAACAGATAAAGGAACATGAGACCAAGGGACGTTGTCTCTCATCGGCTTAGCAGACATTCTACAAAACGATTTAAATCCAATAGCCTACAGCTGAAAACGTTTATTTTCCAAGGATACTACAAAAATAAAACAGCCTGTATACATGGTGCTATGCGAGGGAAAATATGCGAGGATGTCCACTATTCCATGCTAATACAAAAACTGTTTTTTTTTAATATTATAATTATGTTCATTCGTAATGTAAGCAGTGTCACAGTATTAATTAAATAAATTTAAAAAAATATGTCTCAAACTTCAGCATAAAGTAAACAAAGTTTCTATACACCTAACCAAATAGAAATCTGGTAACCAGCCTACAGAACCGAGCCCCCACTCTTCAAAATTCAATCAACAAAACAATAGCGCTAAGAGTTATCGCGTGTAACGCTCCACTAACGCTAACGCCCTACTTAACGCACTCATCAGAATATTTAAATAATGAGTGAGACGAGTCCTCCCCACGCGGCTTGTTACTCCGCGCCTTATCGCCGGCGACACTCTTCAATTGTTGCCGAGACGTTGAAGCCGACTGTTCATATTGTGGAATCTGAGCTTTCAGTTTCTAGAATTGTTTTTAAACAAGTTTCACTATCTTATCTTATCCAGGGTGACTAAGCTTTTAAGAGGAGCCTATCTTAAGCTCTAGCCTGACTTAATGGTGGTATTTGACTATTTACATAAATGCTTTCAGGATGCATCGAATTTCTTTCAGGATGAGACGTAAACATTTGAACAATAAAGGATATTAGATTGCATCAGTGAAGTAAACGGGACTGACCATATGTTTCAATAGAATATAAATAATCCAAATAAGGTATTATCACAACAATCGCATTCATACAAATAGGAAATGTGTTTTGGCGTCATAATTTTCAGTTGACATTTTTAAGCGCATAAATTAACAAAGTTTGCCGGCGCCGCGACCCCGTATATTCGGCTTAACCCTTTAGCACCCACCTTGGGTAATTCCCACCCCGAGCCAACCCAACCCTTTCAGCAATAGAATAAATTACAGGCCGTTTTATGTCGCAGATACCGACGGTACGAAAATGTAAAACACATTATTTTGAATCCAACCGCTTAGCCTTTATAGGTGTAGTGCTTTATGAGTCCGTTGCAATTAGACAAGAGCTGCTTTTTAGGATTAAGCCGGGCTTAATCTTGCCTCCGAGCGACTCACGGCTTTTACGATAATGATTTGAGATATCGAGTCGCCGTTTAACCGGTTAAATAGTCTATTATTCACGGATTTTATCGTAAAGATTGAAACTGATTGAAAGGCGATTTTAATTAGTATCTATTAAATTAAAAGCATCTTTAATTCAGATAATTCTTTTAATAAATGTCATATTAACGTTCTTGAAAGTAACCATCAAATGACCTGTAATAAAAGATCTTACACCGTTAGGAACGCCATCAGTGAACAATTTAACGGCTATGTAATAAGTGCAGTAAGTGAGCGTAAGGCGAGTAGCCGGCGACTCTGTATTCAAAGCTTTCTTCCAGCTAAGAGCATCCGTAGCTCAAACAATATCCGCATCGCTCCCGGGACGCAAAAACTAACAGTGAAGCTCAAGATTACTCGCCGGCTCGTGCACCCGGGCTATTCTTTACAGAGAAGACAAAGCATATGGAATAAGATCACTCATTGTACTGTATGTTTATTATAATTAATGTATTATGTATTTGTATTTCTGGTGTCCAATAAAGTTTATTGTATTGTATTGTACGGTAATAGACAGGCTACTGTAACGAAAAACTTTGACGACGGTCATAATAATATGATACTTGCTTCAAATTTTTATAGGTTAATAAATTTGAATATTAAAGAAGTAAGGGGGCAACCTTACTTCTTGTGCATTCAAGTTTCAAATTTCGAAGTGTCTTTGCTTATTAATATGTACCTATCAACATGCCCTTTCAAGGGCACATACTGCTAAGTTAAAAAATGTTACAATAACAAAACCTAGTCGGTAACATACTTATAAATGCATACACCTACCACATTCATGCTGCCAAATAGGTTCGCCAAAATAATACTAGGTATCTGAATATCATAAAGATTGTGTATGAATTGAACGGTTCACATATCGTATAACCTCAGTGTCAACTAACTTACTGCTGAAAAATTATAACGTTTTTGTTCCATGACATGAAAAATGGCAAAGCATTGTTTCATTATGTATTCTCTGTTCAAAGATTCACAAGGAAGGGCAGCGCCAGACGATTTGCATTCGTTAAAAAATGTTGGAATTCTTTGTTGTGTGCGCGATGCGTAATCGCTGTATACCACGATTTAGCAGTACGATCCCCTGGATGTGATAATTTACAATAATTCGTTAAAAACAAAAGTTTTGTTATTGGCATTTGAAGGATTACCTGAGTAAATATTTACATATTTATTCTTAACTTGAAATCAAAACCTAAAAGAAGCTGCTGCATTATAGGTACTGTCACGATACGTTGCGGTGATACATTTCGCAAACTAAATGCTTTGAATTACTTAAACTCTGCGTTTGGACGCCGGAGGCAAACGATTTTAGCCTTAAGGATGGTCGACCGAAAAAATTGCCGATTGTACCTCGTAAAAGTATCTAATCATTAAAAGTGAGATTGTGTGGTAAACCTAGTAAAGTAAAAAGGTAATGAAAAACATAAAATAATATTTAAGAAAGTTCTGAAAAGTTTGATTAAGAAAAGTCTAAAAAGAATAAAATGTTTCTGAAAATTTGCTAATAATAAAATTATTTACGTAATACCAAAAGTATCAAAACAGGCAAAACGCGGTACTAGTGGATTGGCCGCATCCGAAGACGTGCCAGTCCGCTAGATTGCCCCGGACGAAGGGGTTTTTTCTTCGACTTTGAAAAATCGCACCGCGCCGCGAGAGGGTTGAACCCAAACATTTTAATGCCATTTGCTAGATTGCGTCTTGCATTTTTCCTGCCTCCGATACTACAGCGCTAATCCGCGAAGACGACCGGGATTACACGGATAAAAGTATTTACGTTTTTAGTGTGATTCCGATGTGCCAGGATTAGGGCGGAATTTTTTAACGACTCTCTGAGACCCTCGGTGATTAGAGAAAGGGTTGGAAGCACTTTCCAGTAATTATTTTACATTTCTTCGAACATCATTTATAGAACACTTAGTTGTGGAACTTCCCTTTTCTTTTGTGTTGTAACAACTTCTATTCAAATGACTTTTTCATTGAGGACAATATTGCTTTTGTAAGCTCATTGTATAAAGTAGATTATCACGTCTATTTATCTTTATGAGACATGTATTGTATATTGATAACTTAGTGAGATTACTGTCTGATGCGAAAGTGTTGATATTTAATTATTTCTCGCTGAAACTAATAACTTAAATTAGTTTTCGTAGACGTGCCTTGTCATAGTTGTCATGTATCATCCTAGTTTCACTATTTAGATTGTCGTGAGATGAAAACTAAGGCCATAGTTTTTAAGACTTCGGAGTTCTCTTTAGACTTCCATCTTCCGACTTCTTCTTAGTCGATCTTAAGAGACTGTTCAAATTGGTCATTAGAAATACGTCACATTTTCATAATTGCGATGGAACATGCTACGAATATAATATAGGGTGACAGTCACCATAGGTTTGTACTTTCATCATACCATCATCAACAACATCTTTCAATCTGCTTTCACCAGTTCACTAAAGGTGGTGATGATGGCTCAGGCATAACAACAAGAAAAAAGCAAGTCTTATGATAAGTGTCACACTGAGGGCTATGTTCATTGACAACTTAACAGATGTTTAAAATGATAACGGCCGTTTACCCATAAAAAGTTAGTAAAACTGAGGAACGTTCATGTTAAACTGCTGATTTCGTATTAAATTTTTGATATATAGACGGTGAACTTGAGCCAAGCGTTGATTAACCTTACTTTAGAATCGGAAAGAAATGATTAGGCTAAAGCATATTGGGAATTGAATTATTAGCGTAATAATTATTTTTTGGTGTTTTTAGAGGGTTGTTTATTTTGCTTTGGCTCTCTGACACAGATAAGATATTGTGTTACTGCCCTGGAGCATAATGGCAACCCTTTTCCTTCAGAATCCGATCATTAGATAGGTTCGACTTTGGAGCAGATTAATGATGGCCCGTTGAAATGAACGTAAGTTTAGAATACTTACATACTTATAACTACGCATTTAGTCGAGTATAATATTGAATTATTTGTATGGAACAGCTGATTTATTTTTCTCGATTTCAAGATTGGTCCCATAGTAAAAATTTTTTATAATAATGAGTAAAATGACCCCTTAAAGGGATTGTACGCCTGATTACGTATGATAAATATGACAGTTGCAGTCGCAAATAAACGTGCTATTCCGTATCGTCTTATGAATCGTTTATTAAGCGAGAAAGTTTGTGGCACTTTATACTGGCTTACGAATGTTAAAGGTTATAGACAACGCTTATCTATGCCCAGGCAATATCGGGCCTTAATTAGTTTATAGTTTAAGTTAGCCATTATCAAGAAAAATCGGCCCTTCCAACTTTGTTTACTCTGCTACTGTTTAAAGCCAGGTAATACCATATCGTAACTTATGGTACCATAAGCGTGCAGTTAGTGCTAAGGGCTGACGTCACAACTGGGAGTTAGCAAGACGGATGCCCTCCGTACATCATAAGGTTAATAAGAGGGCTCGTGAACTAACGACGCCGCTTTGTCAACGCGCCTTAACCCGCCGACGCCATCTTGGCTGCCATGTTGGATTTCAATCTGCTTAGAGCTTAATGAATTTGCGTCTATTGATTTTGTTTAACCCCTTTTTGTTTTGCTTAATTAACCTTTCGATGTAGAAAAGTAGCTGTGACAAGGGAGTTAACGGTTAAAGGTTGGGTTATCTATCTGATAAATGCTATTAATTAACTATTGTTCTGTAACATTGACCCTTGTTTTGTGTCCATGAGTATTTAGTTTTATGTAACTAAACTTTTAACCAAATGCCAATTAATTCGTAGAATATTCGTAATATAGCCAGACAAATCTTTCTTAAAATACAAAAAACTATTTTATTACATACTAGCTTTTGCCCGCAGTTTCGCCCGCGCTTTTTATTTATATCAATATAAAAAGTACCAAGCCTATATCACCCAGAGAACGTTTAGCTTTTTATTAGTGAAAGAACTTTTAGAATCAGTTTAGTAGTTCCATACATTACCCCCTACATACAAACAAACAAATAAATGTTACCTCTTCATAATATTAATATAGACAACCATGTTGAGTAACGTCAATAAAAATTATGTGGCATTTAGAGTTAATCGCGCTCGAGTCATCATACGAATCCATTTGAAACCGTTTAAAATGTACAGTGAAAGCGCGAATCACGTCATACAAAAGGTTGTATGAGGTGGGTGGGACATTTAAAATTTACAAATGCGTAATTATGCACCCGCATTGTCGCGCGGCGTTGAAGGGTTATGTGGCCCCCGTTTCTTCCTCCCTCGCCCCCACAATCCCGGGCTTCCGGGCCTAATGCTATATTTAATTTTCTCTAAGACTCCCTCATTAATAATGCGAAGGCTGCGACTTTAAGTGGCGCTCACACGGCGACGTGACATACACGGATGTACGAAAATGGATCGCGACTGGATGTCTCGGATGTCTGGATGAATTAGGAATGTCAACCGATGTCTTGATTTTTACCTTTTTGACTTCGATGCCAGTTACTATGGGTTTCCGACCACAAATCACAATTGAAACTCATAAGTTGAGTATTAATTTGCGGTGAGCATTATATCAACTAACGACATTTTAAAACAGCTTTTTTATCAGAAACTAATTAAGTGTTTTCGAGTGCATAAAAAACAGGTTGAAAAAAAGCTTATGCCATGAACAATTCAAGACAATAGTTATTTGTTATACAAGAGTGCAAAGTTGCTTTTTAACCGCGTGTTCAATTTTGATGACCGAGCAAGCGAAGGATTCTAAAATTGAATCACGAGCGCAGCGAGTGATTCAAAATTAGAATCCTGAGCGTCAGCGAGGGAATCAAAAGAGCACGAGGTGAAAAATCTTTGCACTCGAGTGCAACACGTAACTTTTCATTCCACCTCAGCGAGGAAATGACTAAATGCAAAAAAAAAACGTTTAATTCACAAACTTAGTGCACACGATGTTCTAAATTCAATTTACTTTATCCTCTAGAGAATAAAAACGGCTTTTCCACTCAGATATTGAAGATTAAAAATACTCTTTCCGAGATGGTGGGATGAAAATTTACTTTATCCTCTAGAGAATAAAAACGGCTTTTCCACTCAGATATTGAAGATTAAAAATACTCTTTCCGAGATGGTGGGATGAAAAATATTTTGTTTTCATTCAGTTTTTTCTTACTAAAATGAAACTGTTTATACACGAAAACTTAACCTGTTATTTATCGATAATTTACGATTACATTACATTGCCACGAAAACCGTCTATAACCTATCGCTAGTAAGATAAGATAAGATAAAATTTATTCAAAATTACTTATGGTAAAAAACACAATAATATAAATCATAATAATAACAAAGGTATGATACTGATAGGTGCCTGTACTAGGATAAACCTGTGCCACAGGCGGCATTAATGAACTATGTGCTGATACTAACCGGCAGCGCAGTATGCGGACCTACATGGAAATATTACCGCTGGAACTAAAATGTGTCTAAACGTGATATACTAACATAAACTAATTTGAATTGCCAACATAGTTATAGATAAGTACTATTCTTCTAAAAAGTCACAACCAGTTGTCACATCCATTCATTCATATTTCTTCATCAGAAGTCGTGTCTATAAGAGTGGCTCACGAACGTGAGTGTGGATAATTTATCATGATTTCACAAGGGTTATTGGTACCGGTAAGAGGGCAGTCGAGACTTGCCGTCGCTCGTCAGAACAGCCGCTAAGCGAGGAATTTACATATTGAAGTGCCCGCTAAATTGTTTCTAAAGAGAAACAAAGCGAACTCCTCGCCCTACGATGAAAGAAGCTGGCGTGAAGTAATCGTGTGCGTATCGCTTAATGAGAATACTCGAAAAGCCTATTTGCTGTTCATCGTAATTATAGCTCGATAAATAGTTTAACTTGTCTTAGGAATTGCGCGATTGTAGAATTTTAGTAGACTTGGTAGGTGAATACTTAGAGCAATGACTGATTGCTCTGAGCGTGATCTAATGCTCATTGAAAATCAGAATATGCTCAGCTAAAGCACTTAAGTTACATGAGCCAAATAAAAGAAAAGGTTGCTGTCATGTCGTTTAGGAGACTGCAATACATAAAGAGAAAAACGGAGAGAGCTGCATCAGCTATACCGACAAGAGCAAGGCTCTTAAAGAAGAAGAAAAACTCATTCAGAATTTTATTTTTCTCAGTAGCATTAGTATAATTATAAAGCACAGACTTTTACTTTACCGTAGTACTTCCAGGGTTGGACCAATATTTTCAACACAACAAAATCCCTAAAACGTAAAAACTTTCTATAAAGATTAAGATTTATCATAATATATTTATATAATAACTATACAATACAATACAATACAAAAAGAATAGATATATTTAATAGGTAGATATTTTGTAGGTATGTCGTGTATAAGTTATAGTTTATAATTATTGTTTGAAAGTATGTTTATCGTTTGTTGTGCACTTGAGTCTGTCTTCTGAACCTATTCTTATATTCACTTTTTTACTCGATTTTCTGTAAGAAAACTCAATTTTAAGTTAAGCTCGCCTATGTACATGTTTTTTCCTTCTATATACTTTATTTGTGTTTATGTGTACAATAAAGAATAAGAATCAAAAATAATACAAGTCAAACATCCAATTATCCCCAAAATCAAACAATAAGTAACTCATTAATCATTACAGATCCGATATAAAATCCAAAGTAAATTAGGTGGCATTAATTCCGGTGTCTTGGCACGTGTGTGTGTCGTCGCTGGTACGTGCTAGATAATTGAGTTACAGCCCTTTGACACCCAACGTAACGAGGTTTGCGACGCCACTTGCGTACTACGAGCGTAGTGTACGGGTAACATAGGTGCAGTGCCGGATTAGCCACGAAGCAAGAGTAGCAAATGCTGCGGGCCCCGCGCATTTGGGGGCCCCGCGCACCAACGTTTTCTGACCATAAAAATGAATTGAGGAACACGATGAGCCAACAACGTCTTAATCACCTCACTTTAATGAATATTGAACATGATTTACTCCGAGAAGTCGATATCAAGCCCAAATTAAATCAAGAAAAGTTTGTTTGTAACAGTTTTGTTTTATTCAATGCCATAAACTCGATAAGTATCTAACCTAAAACAGTCTAAGGGCCCCTTGATAGAATTTGCTACAGGCCCCGCGCTGGCTTAATCCGGCACTGCATAGGTGACACGTTGTGACTTCGGTGATACACAAAATATTTGATAAATATGGAATTAGGAGAATTGTTTTAATGTTATTTAGATTTACGTAATTTTTGTGATAAAACTCAATTCGGCGATTACTTAGTTATTGAAATTGTAGTAGTTACAGACTTTAATTCCAAATTCTGTAAACACATACAATCACCACTATAAGTAGCATCCCACATTCAAACTATAGATAGATAATTATGAAAACATGTACCTATCTTCGATTAGGCAGTTCATATTATGTATAGATGCGGATTTTAGGGATAAGGAAAACGTTTTTATTCTCAAACTTACCTATTTATAGTATAAAAATAACTTGCTTATTTGTAATCCCAACTGAACAAAATGTGGCAGCATTTTTCAATATCGGATTTTTTTATGACTTAAGACGTGTCCTATAGGTACCTATGAATAAAAATACTGTAACTTTTTTGTTTAGGCACTTTTTAATAATCTGGCACACAATTACGTCGGTGTTTATTAGGTGCAAGTGAAGGGAGCGAGCTTGGGCGCCTAGCGACGCCGCTGCCGCCGCCGCCGCCCTGCGTAGCGGGGCGTCGTGCAATATTGGGGAAATCTCATTCACCTGCCATACTTCCTACTTCACTACAAAATTTCGATTATGCCTTCGAATCATATATTTTCGAATTTAGAATTGCTTTTCGCGAGGTTGGCTGTACCTACTTTATCCTTGTATCTCCAGTACAGCCAACCCCATCCAGTATTCGCATCGTACCTATACCTATAGGTATCTAATGTCGCTTTGCGATTAATAAAATGTCAGTGCTATATACCATAAATTAAATATATTTTAAATGCGTTTCATTATTTTTTCCCTAAAATACTGCGTATAAGCAATTACAACCACTTAGACCCAAAAAATTGCATTCACTTAACGAGCAACAGCGAAACAAAATTAATCTTACTCAAGAATAATTTGCGCAGGCGAGGCAATCCTTAATTATTACAATAATCTATTTGACGCATCACTAACAAACTTAAGAAACTTCAAAATTGTTAATGTTTCTAGAATATTAAAATACAGCGACTGTACTGTACTTCGCAGGTGTCAAACTAAGGCCCCCAAATTGATAATTAATTGTCACGCAAAAGTTCTCGACCAAATTAAATCCCCTTTTGAGGAGCCGACGAGGAGTGACAACGGTCCCGGCTGACAATTTAATATCTCTCGGATAGAAACATCGCTGCGATTCACAACGGGAGACAGGGGGTAGGTCAGAACTCAAGTTTGAAGGAACGTCGTGATGGATCACAATAAACATGCTGGCCGTAATAATTTAGCGAAATGATTCATCTTGGCAGTTTTAGATACGTGATATACTCGTAAATAACTGTTAAAAAGAAACTAACCACGATCAAAATGCCTTGCATATATTATATTTTCGTACTTCACACCATAAAAGTTAAATATTTCAAAATCAAATCATTTACTCGCTTAATATGGACAGACAGGTGGTACATTTCATGTTACCTAACGTTGCAACTGCCAATTAGATTCACCTGATTGCCTATCTATTTACGAACACCAGTGGCGTGCACTCCATAAAGACAGAAAAACACTGTCTACCGTAATAAATAAAGTATTACATAAGTAATATAAACGTTAATAATACGTCTGTTAAATCAGTTAATTTAATTCTTAGGGTGAATTGATCACAGACATAAATTAACTTGACAATACAACTCTAAGTTGTTTTTGCCTACCCTGTAAGAAATGTCTGTGCACGCCACTGACGAATACGTTGGTTCTTCACAGAATGCCTTCATATTCTCTTAAACCCGTCTACCATACTTTGACAGCTTTCTGCTCCACCAATCTGATGTCATAACCTTACCTGATAACTTAAAAGGTAGTGATCCCATCAAGGGATCAGGCGGGAACCGTGGTCCGAAGTGGAAGGGATGGAAGCCGTGGTGCCTCGTCTTGGACCTCGGCTCCCGAGGACCGTCCACCGTCACTTTGATGGCTTTCTGGTACGTCGCCACTTGAGGAGGGGATGTCGCCAGCATTATCGTCAGACTGAACGATTTACCTGTACAAGAAAATTATTAACATAATTATTAATTGGTACTTTAGACCTCATTCTAGAATTTACGCTGTGACAACATAAGTTTTAAACCAATATTCAACTCTCAAGAGCAATTACCAAATACGTGAAGAGAAAACTTTGTACCCCTTTTTAAGCATTGCGCGCACGGAGCAGTGTGAGATTTGGCATAGTTAAAGTTTATATTATAGAGAAGGATTGCAGAAAGCTAAAATTTATATTATATTACGGTCGAATTTCGACTGGGCGACCACTAATACAAATAATTGTGCTAATTTCTAACTTGGATAATTATTAGAATTTTGAGAAAAGTCATCGTCATTGCACTATTACTGTTGTAACATTTTTGTAATTGTAAGTTATTTCAGAACACCCAATAAGAAATAATTTTATCCCAGGATTTTCTAATTACCCCAAAAGCAATTCTTCTATAGTGAGTTCTATAGTAGGGGCCAATCCTTTGACTAACCTCTGTATCTCTAGAAATTTTTAAAGCCTATTTTTATTTTTATTTGTGCAACCTATATGTAAACGTAGGTACCTACGTAAGTTTTGGTTTCTTTCAACTCTTTGAAAATACTATTCCAAAATACCAACCGAGTCACGTTCGAAAACCATCTAGCAAGTCAACTTTGGAATGCATAAAGAATTCGTGGCGAAGTCGTCAGAACCCATTCGGTTGCCGACGGCGGGCGCGGCGCGGTGGTGGCGGCGGCAGCGGTTGATTTGTGGAGCCCCGCCGGCCGTGCAAGCTCGCACCGCGTGCCGACACGAACATACAGATTACCAAGAGAAGATTTACTAAGATGTTGAATATTGTCTTAGAATTGCATTTCTTTTTGTTTTAGAGGAATGAAAGCAGTTGATAAAGTAGCTCAAGTTCTATAACTTAATTTTGAAAACTAAGTAGCGTCGCACTTTTTTTGAGTCTGAGTAAGATTTAACATGTTTAAGAAACAAACAAGTTGTTGTGCTTTGATAAGTTATGTATTGTTTTACTTGATGAACTTCGTTTGTTTAACATTTTGGCAGTTGTAAATAAGATGTTGGTTGGCAAAAAAGCAGCTACTTATCATACGAGTAATAAGAGCAACTATGGCATACTTTGTATACAGTTTATTTTGTGGTGTACATACCATAAAATAAACTGTATGGTTTGAAGTTGGACATTTTAAAGAATTATCTTATATACTTGTAAATAAAACTTGTAAATAAACTTTACTATACTGCATCTATACGTACACCGTAAACATTAACTTACAACCATAGAGAAATGCTTATAACATATTTTCTTTTAAATATTTCCGCTCTCAGGGCTAATAACCGGGCCCGCAATGCAAAATAAATTGTATACGTATAGAGACCCGCATATTTTTCTTCCCTTCATAAATGACTTAAGAGCAGAGAGCCAACTAAAAACTAGACTTGTTTATAGACTGAAAAATATCTACATACCTACTGCAGAAAAAAAGTAGTTCAACCCTGAAAACTACTTACATCTAACGCGAAATCACTCGCTGCACTAAATGATAATATATTCACTATGTAAATATGGTCGTCCCAAGCCTAACACTTAATAAGTGTTAGAAATACGCGAAAATGACGTCACTAAACCACGCATTTCACTAAACAGCTGTCCTTTACCGTAAATGTACTATTCAGCTACGTTGCATACTATTAATGTATGCAATGGATGCTTAACAATTGTTAATTCCCGTGCTATACAGGATGGCGACGACGTTACGATATTAAATGAAGCCACGTATTAAGTATCTCGTTCTGTAGCCGTACACAAAAAAATTGGTAAACGATTTTCACGCATGTTGCTTTTTGCATTATATTTCACTCTACTCTCATACGTCTTGGTGAAGGGACATCAAAATAGAAAATTATGTCACCTTTATCTATTCTCTACGTGTAAATAAAGATATTTTGGTAAGAACAGGCTAGAGAATTTTCAAATTTCACCTAGGGATCGTGAAATGCAATGACAGTTATTTTTTTATTTTTTTTATTAATTATAACAACTTTTCTTCAAAATATACATAAAACTTAAAATCTAAAAACCACGGGGGTAGGTACTATGGCTAAACCACTGATTGGATTTGATAGATTTTTTGTGTACGGTCACAGAACCTGATACCAAATACGTGTTTAATTTAATATCGTTACATCGTCACCACCCTGTATACCGATTAATATCGAGAATAGGAGTGTAGTCGAAATGCCATCGTAACACATCGGCCGCAGAGCGACCACAAACACGGCGGCAACCGTTTGAACAATCACTGGCGAATCGACACACATACCAAATGGTAATTCTGGTAAAGTTCATCGGTTGACATTCTACACTCGCGCGATAATGAATGATCATAGGTGCTAATTTAATTTTATGTGCCACAACTGCCTGTTTTGTTTTCCAGTAACGTTAATTACACACCGAGAAAAAAATGTCGGTGTAATTACATAAATTCTCGATAATTGACAACAGTAAACTTAACCTTGTTGTAATATTTTTTTTGTAATGTTAACGCAAGGGATTTATTTATAAATAGAATATTCACTATGGAGTACTAACGTTTAGTTGCAACATCCTAAGAGTTCTGGTAATATTGTTATCACAAAAAAAACCGTGCAGGGTGTTTCGTAGAAATAGGTATGTATTTTATACTGAAAACAAATAACTACCACGTAATAAGCAGAAGGATTATTATAATAATAACCATATTATATAGTTTGTTTGGAAAAGCTTGGTGTAGATTATTTTAATTTATCTCTTCTTCATCTACGTAGGTAAGCCAAACAAACAACGCGGAGTAAAACACTAACCCACAAACATCCCTCTACGAACGAAAGATTTCATATTTATTTAAATCCCAAATAATATTCTGAATAAAAGAAACGTACCGAGATAACATTTCGTACAAAACAAAAGAGAGCCTAGCGTTTCCAACGTCTGGCTTGAAGCCAAAAGCCGCGGCGGTGGTCCTCCGAGCCATGAAAACGACATAAACACCCTCCCCCCGCGACCCGCGACCCCACCGCACCCCCCTCGACCCGAAATGAGCGGCCGCCCGCTTATTTTCATAAAACCCGCATAAACTCGGCGAAAACTTAAGAGAGAGACCAAGAAATTGTTTTTCTGCGCAAATATACGCAGAAAAGAAAAGTTTTATTGTCTTCGGGACGGAGATACGAATTACCCATTCCGACTACTTATGTAATATGGATGAAATGGAGAGAAGGAATCTGCATGCGACATGGCTGGAATGTTTCAGCACAATATGCCGCTTAGTATTCATAGAATATCAAGTATATTGGCAACTATACGTCAAAGGGTAAATAATTAGGTACTTAATGTAATTGAACATGTTTTTTTCTGTAATTTTAGTACGATTGCTTACGTAGATATGAAGAGGCTCTAGGGATTTGTAAGGTCAAGTATTTGCACAACCTTTTTATTTTCTTACGAGCATATTAGGTTAGTTCCAATATAAATTATTTTCTTATACAACCAACGTTGATGACACTTATTATACATTTTTTAAAAACCAACTAAAACAACAACTTTCAGACGGCATAAAGGCATTCGGAACTCTTCATAAATCATTTAGTTATTCATAAAAAGCCTTTCTGCCCACCCCCGCTAACATATTGCAGTTGCACGTGCGACACACTTCATAAACTGTTCGTATTGAACCGGCGCGAGGGGGAGC
This sequence comes from Allophyes oxyacanthae, assembly GCA_932294325.1. Classification (NCBI taxonomy): domain Eukaryota; kingdom Metazoa; phylum Arthropoda; class Insecta; order Lepidoptera; family Noctuidae; genus Allophyes; species Allophyes oxyacanthae. Next base: position 5,508,422 of record OW028625.1, read on the forward strand.
CACTGATTCTTCATAAAAATATTTTGTTTAGTAGGTATAGACGTTCAAGGGGTGATATTAATATCAATTTTAAATTTTTTACCTACTGCACTGCCATTGCTGACTACTATAAATATATACAAATTCCTAACTTTCTCGTCCCGATCCCTTTAAGGGGTTAATTTACCCATAATTATGAACAACTTTTACTATGGGACCAACCGTGCAATCCTTAAAAAGAAATCTGCTGTTCCATACAAATAATTAAATATTTACTCGAGTTAATGTATGACACAGCAGTTTTTTTCACGGTTACAGAGTTGGTCCCATAGTAAAAGTTGTTCTCAATGATGAGTACAATAACCTCTTAAAGGGGTCGGGATTAGAAAGGTAGGACCATATATAATAGGTAGTTTATTAAATCGACTATACCTAGAAAAAACGACATTAAGTTCTATAATAAGACGGTTTTAATTTACGAAATACCTTACGCCATCTATCGGATCGACATGGAGCAATTTTTCTACTTAGAAATCTTATCTGTTGAAGACAGAAATTCCATGGTTTGTAATCATTGAATCACCTATGCTCTAGCATCTGAGGAATAGCATAGAAACACAAAAATGAATCCTCAATAAATATCATAATATAAGAAGTCCGTTAAAAAAAATCTCTATTCAACAACTCACGCTCACAAAATTGATAACAGTTGAAATATTTGCAAAGTCAAATTCGTTTCTAAATTCAAATTCGGCAATTTCCTGTTCACGTCGGATTAAAAATCAGCTTTATAACGTCATAAAGTAGGAGAGAGGAACGTTAAGATAAGAGTTCTCCGCTCGCGAGCTAAATAAAAAATGAGCCACAATGGTAATGGCTGCGAGCTCCTTTGATCTCGGTTTCATGGCTTACTGGGGATTTTCTGCTTAGAGCGGCAATTTGGATATAAAATACCTAAAGCCGACCAATACGCATTAGGGACATTAGCGAATTGACTCCCCGTATATACCTACCTACATAAAATAGACGACGATCACAGTATACATGCGATGTGGAACAAGAAATATACGAACATCGGATTATATTTCCGAGGCAATATAAAACTTCCCCAGCCAATAAAATAACTAATACAAGCGAGACACCGTAAAATCCGAGTTTATTGAGGCGTCTCAAAAGAACAAGGAGGAAAAGTCAAAAGCGTGCACAATTAAAAACAGTCCCCCAGGAAGAACCTCGCGAACGAACCGAGCGGTCAATATTGCGAGTCGAGACCCTCAATTTTCACCACTCTCCCCAACGCTAATAACAATAATTAGGAATGAGTGGTTCAATAATTAAAAACGGAAAGAGAACATCTCCAAAAAGACGAACCTAAATGAAAAGAAACTTGCACTGTCCCACTTTTTCATGAAGAAAAGCGTATCGGTATCTCTATCGCGCGCCCGTCTCAATTTCGCTTATGAATTTTTCGTACCCATCCAATGGTTCTCTTTTAAATTAATAAAATTTAAATGGATGCTCATCTTAAACTGAGGTGGTAGTTAGCGATGCCCTTAACAATTATGTTGAGACTTTACAATACAAGTATTTTGAACAGATGGCTTTTCACTATAGTATAATAATAATAATTAATTTCTTTATTCGGGTAACTATAGACCCATAATCTGTTAATAAATACATACTTAATAACTATTGTTAGGTTTATATAGTAAAGGTACTTAAAATCTAGGATTTGGCTGGATTCTCTCAACATGAACCGCTGTATAGAGATGCTCTGTTTGACATGCAAAAGATAGAACTTCTGAAAGTACCTACTCTTACCAACAACCTACTCATATTGGTTGACATGAGATTAGACCTAGAAACTGGGGGTAAGTAATAGATAGATATACTATTATTGATAAAGTCTAAGAGAGATACATAGACGTAGGATCTGGTTTCTGGTTTACAATAGTCTTATCGCTTTAAGCGATCTCTTACAACAGCCTTGACAACCTTTGGATGGACAGAATTGTATGTAAAAACTAAAGAACAGTCCTCTTATCTGACAAAACCACACTTACTTAAAATTAATCCCCATTTGCAAAATGAATGCTCCCATATTTACTAAATAACATACTCTTGTAACGCTAATTTACATCTTCAATCATCCCATAACATACAGCAAGAGGTTTTCAAATAACAGGGCGGAATTGAAATCATTAGTCCGTAAAGGGGCAGTGCATCAAAGGGGCCTCTCGAGTTAATAACGAAAGGTGAGGCCGAGATCTTTTTCGCCGCGGCTCTATACAAAAATAATTTTCCTGGAGGGAGGAAACACAAGGTGCAGATAGGGTGAAAGTCGTGAGAGGCCATTGTGTTACACCGACACTGTTTGGTTAACTGCACAGTGGACCTTTGTTATAGCATAAAGATATACGAATATGTTAGTTTGTTCAGCGCCAATTGTAGTCCACAAAAATAAAAAATAAACTACCAATTGAGACGAATAAATAATTATTACAAAGAAAAAAAATTGTTGTAAAAGATACTGATTACACCCATGACACAAAACTATGCAATGTAAGACGGTGCTTCAAAAATTATTATATATGTAATCTCGAGAGCCAAAATAGAGGCACTCGCATAGTACAATTAAAATATTTTTATAAAATTTCTATTCCAGGCCAACTATTTTTTTTTTACAAATTCTTTCCGCTCACAAGCTTACAACGCACAATATAAAAGGCAATTAAAGAGACTGCGTAGAGGAGATCGGGGACAAATGAGACTAGGGGCGTATTTTTTATCCGTGTCTAGCTGTAAGGTGGGGGTCAATCAATCGATTAGCAGATGTCGCTCCTTGACTACTGGTGCGGTAAATTGGCCTTTTACTACACCACTTGGGGTATAATAAGGTAAGGTTAAATTTAAATCAGCCATGAATGAAAATGTATTCATGCTTCTAATTGCTTGCAGATTTAGGTACTTAGTTCTTGATTTCTTGAAAATAATATTACGTAAGTAGTATCATGTAATTTTAATCTTAAGGAAAATAAATCTTTGATACAATTTCGGCTCCGTAATATGAAATTAGATATGACACAAGCTTACATATAATTTGGAAACACAGAAAAAGATCTTACAAGTAATTAATAATTCTTGTCCAATACAAAGAATAAAGGCGATCCGTTACCCGGCTAGCTGACACGGCAAACCGTGGCAAAAAAAGTGGTTGGGGGGCCCTCATTAAATTTTTCGCTTATTAAAAATTCCCCGCGCCCCGTCCCTCGATGTTAGATACGCAACTTTTTATCCCGGAACGAAGCAAAAGTTATGTTCCGCAGCGATCCCCCTTTGTCTTTTTACCCGATAATTTGAGTGAGATTTTCTCGCAATTTAAGATAAACAAAGAGAGCGCTTACCCTTAATTGGAAAGCAGAGCGTTATTCAGGAAGGAACGTGACAAATAGACACCTCTTAACTTCTTTTCCACTTTCCCGCCGCTCTGGGCTATATTGGTTTTTTTCGTGTACACGCTAGCCGAAAGCTTTTGTTTGTTTAAGGAATTTTTAATGAGGGTTATATTTGTACAATGGGGGCTGAAATCCACTTTAATTTTCCACGTGTCTATCAACTTCATCCAGGAAATTACCGCTTTTATGCAATTAAATTATAGTCGTTAAATAGGCCCTGTATTTTGCAAAAACTTAACATTAAATAAAAAATTGTGGAAATCGACTATTGTTACGCATTAATTATCATATAATATTTTCTCTTTGTTTTTCTTTTGATTTTATTCTCTTCTGATTTTATTCGTATTTTAAAGGAAAAATTGTTAGTTGTTTTTTATGTTAGTTTGTTATTATTACATTTTCTTCTTCTCAACACATTTTCTTTCTTTCTAAACACACAAGCAAATTTTTGATATCCCTTACAAAACAATGACTGAAAAGTTGGTGATGGATAAAATTGATCGAAGCATCATAATGAATTAGTAATACAAACTGTTTTCTTCGAAAGTCAGAATGTAAACAAGTATGTAAAACACATTCTATTAGCATTATACAAAACAAACAATTTATCTCGTTCGCTTGTTTATCCGCCATCGACATGGAACACCGCTGTGACGTGCATGACATATTCTCGCGTATATTTTCTTACATGTCGAAGCCACCCCTTCCTCCCGTCACCTTCGTTAGCTCCCCTGCACTATTTGAATATGAGACGCGAGGCAAGTTTACAGTTCGCCGATGTTTCTGATGTTTGCGACCCTAACTTTAAGTTTGTTTCCGCTCCGTTGTTCATTTACATCGATCCGAACTGTTTACGTTAATTCTGGTTATGTAACATTCTGAATGTAACAGGATTTAGGTGGAAAAGCTCGTAGTTGGATGTAAACTTACGCTACGCAGAGTGATGAGCCCGGTTTTAAATATAGGCCCAACAATTTAAGTATTCATTAAGATAGAGGCAAACCACAACTTCTACAGTGACCGATTGTCAAATCTCGCCATATTTTGAAGGAAGAAACAAACTGAATTCTTCTCTTTGAGAACACAACCGACGAGAAATCTGACCGGGAAAATTAAAAGATGAATAAATATTTAAAGTAACCCAGATTTATTTACAAATCATGGGTTTATTTACATTTAGTTTACTAATAAATAAATAATGGTAATTTTAGCCTGTAAGAAAGTATGTAGTTAAAAAATCTAAATGTTCTATGCCCAAATAGGGTTAAGTTTACCACGTAATTTATATTGTGGAACTGCAAATAAAGAATATGAATATTAATACAAAGAAATAATATTGACTTTACTTCTACGGAAGCCGATTTTTCAATAGCTGGATAAAACAGTGTCAAGTGTGTCCCTCTGATAGGTCCTTTAAAAAATTGTTCCTATTTCAAATTAACAACTTGAAATCTTTTACTACAGTCATTGGAAACTTTGGCCTCAATGTAACAATTTATACAATGCTAGCAAAGGTATGACACTACTAAAGCAAGTTGCGTGTCTGCGTGCTAATAGGTAAGGGTTAATGTACAAAGTATCAGTTTGAGCTGTAAAGAGATCCGCAAACGAAGTGCTATAAGTGCTCAAACGATTACAATTATTCCGCAGAACATGATACTGCCGTATCGCATTAACATGATTGTGAACTTCTAATCAAGAGGTCTAAATAAAACACAGTATCTCTCAGCTCATTACCATTCAGCGCAAAATGTCTTATGTTTGGAAGAACTGGGTACAGATCATGCCGTAGCCACCGTGACCGTTCATTAGAACTCGAGACCTCTCCGTACCTAGGTAACATCTGGTAACCCATGATGATGACAAGATATTATCTGGTATGTCAAGATTTAAGGCCCTCTCTCAGGAAATCAGAAAAATTGAATTTGTTTGGAATTTTTGAATAAATAGTTGCAATAATTCACATTATTTTAGTAACCAAAAAATATCAATGTATTTCTCAAATTATGTATGTATATTTATATCGGGTATTGTACCCAGAGTACAGTTGCCTGCAAATAACTTGAGCACTCATAGTGGGGAGGTCAGGGTTTGTATGCGCTTCGTATTGTCTCAGGAGTAAGGTACGAAATAGCTTGAAATAATTATGGATCAGTGCTCAAGATTCTTGCATTGTAACTGTCATTTGACTTCCGCAACTCAACCATTATAATAAATATCCCTGGCTATAGATTGAGTATTAAGCAACACTAAGCCATACCCACCAGATAATCCAAGACGGTACAAAAACGCGCGTCTAATCGGCCACTAGCCGTCATTTGCGTCTGAATCACCACAAGTGTAGACGTCGCGACGACGCAGAGGCGGTTGACCGCGCAATTACTTTGTAAAGGAGGTATAAACTGTTATGACAAGAAGTTAGCGGTAAATAATGGTAATGATACTCCGGCCAGGTGGATGAAAAATACGAAAAAAATTTACCTTGAAGTACCATAAAAATGTGTTTTGAAAATATAATATTCAGGGTCATTGCCAATATTATATAAATTAGATTTATCTTAGCTTTTTTGGGCGTTGGTCCTGACCACGACATGATATTATGATCTCCCCGTTTTCCCTCTTATAAAGATTATAGACTTTGGATCGGTTGCTTGGGATCACACGACTAATTTCCTAATTTGATCAATTTAACTCTAGTTGTTGGAAACTTGGAAAGTCTTTTTATTACAAATTTATGTTTTTATTAACGTTAAAAATGACGTCTTATGTACCATCTAATAATAATAATCAGTACTTAATGTGTAAAACTTTTTAAATACTTATCATTACCCAGAAATAAGATGCTAGAATATTAGCGATTGCTCCACCCAGCACACCCCATAATTTAAAGAAATATAAATATACAAAGAAAATAAAAATAAACTAGATAAAAAATATTTTTAATATTTCCTCTTTCTAGCTATAAAGTTGTGAGCATATATGAATGTTTACGATAATGCAGACATCTACTCATAAAAAATCCCCCTCTCCCCTGAGTGAGCACTCAAAAACAAAGCCCGGGGCGCCTGCCTTCTGAATATTTCAACAGGTCTTCTCTTTGTTGGAATATTAAGTCAATGGGGGTAATTGATCTGTAAGGCCTTGCTTCGAAATCTATGCCATAAATCTTTAAATAGGTTAGGTGGGTATGTACCTATGTAGGAGGATAACCTCTTAAATTAATAAAGTATTACCTTGGCGGTAGATATTCGACCTAGCTGCTTTGAGTAAAAATGTATTAAGTATTGACTAAAAATATTGAACTACGAATCTTATGTTTTATTAACCGACTTCAAAAAGGGAGGAGGTTCTCAATTCGGATGTATTTTTTTAACTGTATTTTTTTTATATATTTTTATGATCGCTAGTTTTTTTCCGTGCTGTATCAAATATTGATATCATGTTCATGACTTACATTGACATAATGTAAGTGATGAACATGAAATTGTGGGATCAACTACCATCAGCGGTTTTCCAGAACACATACGACATTGGGACATTCAAGAAAAGAGCTACCAACTATCAAACGAATTCTTCAAGTTGAAAACACCTAAAAAGAGGACACCTAAGAAAAGAGGTGTTTTTCTAGAGCTACGGGCAACGGTTAGCGTCTGCATTTTGTTTTAAGTTTTATATTTTTCTTAATCCTTTGCAACCTCTACAACAAAATTTTCGGTTGGGCAAAATGACATTTTGGCACTAGGCAATTTGTACAATTGAACATTACAGCTTTAATGTATTCTATCATAGCGGCATTTGGACAAAATGACATTTTGGCACTAGGCAATTTGTACATTTTGACACTAGGACTATGTTGCCCATTGATTTTTTGTCTTTGTAACATTTAGTATCCGGCGTGCAGAAGTTACGCTACGCTATGAAACACCTTGCGCCAAAAACTCACCTCTGCCACTTCTCCCGACGAATCTTAGGTCGTTAAACTTGGCAACCTGGTTCTTCATCACCGCCGTACAGTTTCTCAGCTCTGCTGAACAATTCTCGTCGTTGCCGGCTCTGACGGTGACCAGGGTACCGTCTCCGACTTCACCTAACGCTACCACTTTGAAAGCCACTGGTAATGTCTTGTTTGACCGCCAATGAGGAGGTAATACTGTGCACACCTAGAAAGAGATATAAAAGGTTAAGAATTTATTTTTCTCCTGTCCCAAGAATACCCGGATTTTGTCAAGTACTGCATTCCGGCTCGCTTCATTGTCTGGTCTTGGACAAAAGTAAACCAACATTGTCATATATTACTAACATTTTAAATTAATAAATTGATAGAAATTGGAAGTGGCGATCTGCGAGTCATGCATATTATTGGAAGGAAAAAGTGAAAGCATGATGTCCAAGCAGTGGACACATTAGAGGCTTGCGGCTATAAAAATCAAGAATTACTTAAATCTTTGATAAAAATAATTAAGTCTTCTAACTGACACAATTTAAAATGAGTAAGTCCCCACTGAGCTGAGGCCCAGCAACACGCTCTCTCTTCAAGTTTAAGAGCCTTACTCTTGACGGTGTAGCTGATGTAGCTGTCTCCGTTTTTTCCTCTCCAATGCAGTCTCCTTAACTTCCATATACGACAAGACAGCTACCTTTCTTTTATTTGGCTCATGTAACTTATGTGTGGCCTTTCTCTACCTATCCTTCCATTTATCTTTCCTTCTATTATGTTTTTAACGAAACTATCATGTCGTATATGACGGCCTATCATCTTTTCTCTCCTATTTTGAATAGTATTTATTAATATCCTGATGTCATTAATTTCACTAGGCAGAAGAAAATAATGAGTTGACTAGTAGGAATTAATGACTCATATTCTAATGGAAAATAATCAATGCTCTGTCAACGTAACTTGATCATGATCTCAACTTACCACATGAGGACAGCCCGTCTTCACCAGTTCCCCTGGATGATCCGCCAAAAGACCTTCTAGAGTCCGCTCAGCCAGCAACTCTGCCGTCAGCGGCTGACTTGGCAACGAACTACCATAACTTGAAGAAGGAGCCTCGTGGCCCAGTCCATTCGTTGTCGAACTCACTTCACTCGATAAATGCATCGTCCTGACCTTAGTCCACTTATACACACTTATACATTACATAAAGTCTTTTGTCTTAATTCACAACCGTCACATAGCTCTGCCAGTCCCGGGCTGGTGGGAACTTGAGTCTTCAATCAAATTTTGAGTTAAATGTCTTGAGGAGAATGATGAGATCATGTTTACTGGTGGTATCTGGAAAGAGAAGATGCATTATTTCAGCGTTTACTGTTGAAATTTTTATCTTACTGTCGATACAGTTCAATTGTCCAGAAATTGTTTTGTAATTCGCTGTAATCTTATTTGAATTGAAACTAATTGGTGGCTGATAAGCATATTGTGTGTCTAGAAACAACAATAATTATCTCTAATACTGTCACTATTTATAGCCAATTTTATTGTGTTATTATAATCGGTAGATGTTAAAAGTTTTTATTTTATTTATTTATTTATACTTTATCCACTAAGTACAGAGGCGAGGAGAGAGAAGAGACAGAGAGAGGAGATGGGGAGGAGGGGGGGACAGGAGGGGGAGAGGTGAGGGTTTATTGGTCAGCTTTTGATGAAAAAATATTTATTAACGAATATTGAACCCCCATAGAAGCACTATTGTTTAGCAGTCCTAAATTACACTCTCTTTGACATATTATCGGCTTTTGATGGAACTTTGAGCCATAGGTAGTTAATGTTCCATCCTAGTTATTGTCAAAAGTAATACACTCAAACTGACATAAAATCACGAGTTACAGAGTTGGAGTCAAAAGCTTTGAACTTCGTTCAGGTTACTTATTGACAATGGTGTGTGAAGCATCAAAGTGACTTCCGCGTGGCGCAAGCACGCACAATCAAACCCGGGGTGGGTAGGGTGACAAATGAAGCAGATAGAATAAAATATTAGTATTTTTGCAACATACGACTTACTCGGCTAATATTGACTCGACGATATCACGTTACGAAATAAATTTAAAATGGGTTCCGTTTTATTGCGAAGTATTGTTTACATCTTGTCGCTCGCAGCGATTCTGATATTAGGGAGAAATTTGATGAATTATGGAGAAATGTTAGTCAGTAGCTTTTTATACTACGGTGCAATGGGTAGGCAATTAGGCATAAACAATTTAGTGTTGTATTGTCAAGTCAAATGATGACCTTACCCTAAGACTTAAATTAGAATAGAATAGATCTTGATTTCATGTAAACCAGATACAAGTACTTATGAAATGTCCAGACTCTAGGTGCACGGTTCCAAATAATAGACCCTATGGAAAAGAACCGGCAAGAAACTCCATGGTAACTGTTTTCAAATAAATAGATTACAATCTTTATCAGTACAATGTTGTGGTAAGAGCTGCGAGAATTAACTGATATTAATGACGTATTAACGTTTGTATTACTTAATACTTAATTTATTAGGGTAGGCAGTGTCCTTTTGTCTTTATGGAGTGCACGCCACTGCTATGGTTCAATGATTTACTGAATGGAAAGTTTTTGCTTTTCTCTATATTGTCATACTTATTTCAAATAACAAGAAATACCTACTAATAGGTCCTAAACGAAATATATTTCATGAAATCTTTTTAGGATCGTACTAAACTTGCACCGGTCTGCGTTTATATAACTAGATGTATTTTACAATACATTTTAATAATGTGTATTCGTGAATAACGCGCTGAAATTATTCGTTTAAGAGCTTAACTCTGAATATAGAAGAAAAGAGAATATAGAAGAAAAGAGAAATTAAGAAGCGAGAGAATAGTAAAAATCTCTAAACACACAATATTACCATGAAAATCTGCTACTTTATTAAATGCCATCTTCTCTATCTAAAACAAATACAAAACATATAAACTGCATAAGCAAAAAGATACAAAAATGTGTAGGAAGAGATCCAGCTCAGTAGTCTTAGCTGATGCCTGCCATTTAATTGGATTAATTATTTAGTCACGCACACAAGAAATTAAATAAAACACACGATAAAAAAAGTAAAACCCGCTTTAAAAAACTAAAAAGTATACAATAATTTTCTTAAAAAACTTAACAGACCACTGGGCTACAGCTAAGTTAGTATTAAAATGTGCATTTTGTCACATATTTTTTAAGTTATATTCTTTCGAAAATTTGTGGTTTTCATTGATTTTACATCTGTAGAGTGACTTAGCTTTCAACGCTTCTTCGTATCAAAAATGTCATTACAAAATGCCGATCCTAATACATTCCTAGTTCGACGTCTGATAACACATTGACAATAACACTTAGAACGGCGGGTCCCCACGTCCCCTAGGCGTACAAATAGGCTGTTATACGTTCGCGGAACACGATATGTCGATTGGGATGTTAAACTTAATTCGGGTTAGGGGTGAGCCGACAACACGCCTTTTACTGTCTTTAACCATGTTCCCTTTGATTCAAACTCATAAAAGGATAAATCTGATATAAGAGATAACCAATCCAGTTTTATCAACTTTTTATTGTTGTTGATTTAAAACCCACATCCAACATTTTTTTAAACTGGATTCGAAAATATGCTTTCGCCTTCCAGTGGTTTTCAATTCGGAAATTATGAACTTTATAAATTTATCAAAATTGATACCGAGTTTTTACATGACTCCTACTCCTACGATCATATTAGTGTTTTGAACTCACGATCTCACCTCGTTAAAGCGCATGCGCTAAAGTAGCCCGCGAAATTCAAATGTTCTTACGATTTTGAAAATTGCATCTCATTTTCAATAATAGGTCGTATGTTGATCAAAATGTTATGGTACCATAATGGTAGTATATTTACAGATTAATTAATAATAGAAATCATCAACATATTTATTTTGTGAAATAGTCTTAATTTAAACGTAAGAAAATTTGAATTTCACGGGCTTCCTCGACGGTTCCCTCATAAAGCTCATGATTTAGGTCAAAACATCCCCGAAATATACACAAGAGTAAAACTCATAAACAGAAATCGATTTCATCATGAATCAAAGGCAGCTAAGTCCAACTTTTGCATTACTTAATTGAAGCTTTATGAAGGCAATCAAACGTCACTTCCAGCACTGATTCCGCAGCGGATTTAACTCATGAATAGCTCAGCAATAAAATCTTAGCGTAAAAACATACATAAAGGGTAAAGGTCGTAAATAATAAAGCATGTAGGATCGTGTAGGGGTTCCGTACAAGTGGATAATGCTCGTTACCCGTGCCCTTCACAAAGGAACCCGAATGGGGCAAAGATACATTACACCAACCGTTTCTGTTTCACTGCGTCTGTTAGCATTCGGACAATATTTTTAATAAAACCTTACGCGCCGATGGACTCGAAAGCGTTTTGTTTTATAAAATACTGTTTTGGGACCATGATTAAGTTGGTACGCCTTACATTCTATTTTTGAATTTGAATTTTCTTCTTTCATAATGATAATAAATGGGCAGAATTTCTCGATAAATATTTTGAGAGTCATAAACTTTACATATTTTGTAGGTTACTAAAATAGTTACTTCATTTTAACACCATCTGCAATATCATAGTTTGTTAACGCTGTTGGAAAATATAATGCAGCTGTTTTATATAATCATGATATCTATGGAAAATACCTCCAGCGAGTTTCACGCTTACAATACGCGTTATTTTCAGAAATCTCAATAATGGCGTAGCATCTGTGAGCATAATAAAACGCGTCAAGCCCTCCGAGTTCCAATAACATCTATTATCGGCCCAATTTTAAAGAGGAGCGAATGTGAAGGGAATCAATAGGACAACGGGGGACACAAATTCCTGAGGGTGGTCCCTGGAGGACGGTCGGACATGGATAATGATCGTCCTACGACCAGCGACGGGTACAAATGGGTTAGCAAATGTAATATCCGACGGTGTCCGAACCCTCAAGGTACAGATATTCAAATGAACGGAAAGCCCAGCTGTAAGACGGTGACGGACTTCCTGATTTTAAAGTCGGCGCGCGTTTGTGACGTGTTTTGAATTTATGTGAAACTGATTTAGGAGTTCAGATGTTTTTTTTTAATCTAGTGCGAAAATGTATCCTTTCTAACAGCTATCCGTGTAATATTACAATATTATTAGTGTTATATTGGCTGGTTGCAACAAATCCTGTCATTAATATTATTGTTATTTGCTGTTGGTCTCCCTAATACTAAATAAATAAATATACAGGGTAATTAAATTAAATCGTCAAAAACGAGGTTTTGTAGGGATCGTTGCTTTCTCCAAAAGTGGACGGATTTTCATGTTTTTTTCCCCTACTGTCTTGGAAAACATTATTCTGTCTGTACGTTTTGCTCTTATCAAATATGCAAAGTTGGTCAAACTTTGCATATTGAACGTCTGTTGATGGCGTTCAAACTAGATAATTTTGTGGAAGAGTTCAGATAAAATTTAATTTTAACCTAGTGCGAAAAATGTATCCTGAAACCTGTCCGTGTAATATACAGGATAATTAATAACCCTCTCCGTAGTCGTGTAAAAAAATACCCGAAACCTCTTAGAACTAACTTTTTATTACGACCCCGAACATTGTTTGTTCTACGATTTTTTTAAATTGTTTTATTTTTTCCATACTAAAATATGAAAATTCTCTGTAGTTTGCATATTTTAATATTTCAACCTGAGTCAACCGTAGAATGCGAGAGAAAATCCTGCGATCCTTCTGCACGTTAGTCTTGGTAGGTACTAATAGCTATTCCGTTATTTTGTACGTAAATTTTACACACCAAAAACATTTTTTTTTTCTTTACCTATATAGTTTTGGTGAATTTTGTAGAAACAAACGATATTCAAAATTATGATACGAAGTTAGTAATACGAGGATTCTAGAATTTTAAAATTACTCTGTAGTTGTAGGCACGTAAAGATGGCTTTTTCTTAGTCAGACTAAATTTCAATCATCTGATAGCTAATTCTTAGCCAGACTAAATTACAACTTTCCTACACGTCATCAATAGCCTACCTTTTTCCCAACTATGTTGGAGTTGACTTCTAATCTACCCAGACTATACCAATCTATACTATAATTATCCTAATAATACGCATACGGAACAAAAAAATAAATAAATGAAAATATACCTTAACGTTAACTCTACGTGTATTTTAGATATATATGCTTGCTGCTATCAAAACAATTTAAACAGAAAATAAAAGATTCCTGGCCCCTTTCCGGTGCAATATTGGTGACAATAAACAACGGAGTACAATCAAGCACTTAAATAAGAATCGCAAGGAATGCGACGGGGTGATGTGGCGTCATTTATTAAAATCCCGCCGCCATGGCCTCTGAGGGTTAGACGGTTTCAACTTACAATACGACTTTTTGATGTTTTACGAAGATATTTAATTGAAATAGACTACTATCTAGGTTACATAATATATCTTACGTATTATTTAAAGATAAAATATCCCATAAAGAATTTTGTTGACCTGTGAATGAAAAAAATACCCTTAGAAATGTAAAAATTTTAAAAATAAAGAAGTAATCGTAGATACCACCTACAAGTTACCGTATTTATCTCTACTAACAAAGTGGTTCATTTTCAATGCAAGTCTAACATCACTTTTTGACTGCCCGCGGTCATGCACCTGATAGGTGATCCGTCATTACGTGCCTCGGAAAGTGCTGATATTACAGTACTTTCAGAGGCACATAAGGACGTAACATAACAGATGCTACAGTAACTTATTAGTTATTGTACAATCTGTTATATTACCTTATATTATACTAATATATTAGCAAATAACAAATAAATTTACTCTTTTCTATTCTATAATACGTGCTATTTCCTTTTGTCATACGAATATTTTAGACAATCGTCTCGAGCGGTCAGTAACCCGCCGAAATACTGACAGCCTTTTTAATTTTTGTTCACTATCTGCCTACACGTCTATTACAAACAAATAACGTCTCAAGTAGAAGAACAGCTCTTTTCATGACTGTGTACAGTTCAATACGAGAGTGGCACAACTGGCTGCATACTCCGAATTGAAACTGCACGCAGGTGGGATTTGATGGGTAAGTGGAAGTAAGATGACTTTTGACCCACTTATCGGGTTTGCGACCCGGCTTGGTCGTAGATGGTACGATCACTTATAAGAGTCTTTCTCCAGCTTGCATGGTCCTCTGCAAGTTCTTTTTAAACATTATGATTAATTATATTTGGAGAAAGAAAACAAAATGAAAATGTAGAGCAAGAATTGGATATTGCGAGCAGGAATCGCGGTAGCTCGGTTGGCAAGAGTAGCTGGTGTGCTGAACCAGACGGCCGCAGGTTCCACTCCTGACCACGGTTGGATTTTCTTTGCCACATTTTTTTTATTCGCTATCCAGGCGTTTTGCTGTCTTGCAATATAAGCCATGTTCCTCTTGACGCAATCTTTTTACATTAGAATTATCGCTATTCCCCAGTAATTACTCCGTATGTTAAATGTAGATAGAGCTACCCTCTAGCCATTAATGAGTGAATAATTTTAAAATTGCAGATTCTTTTATTGGCTTGTACATCAGTGGTATAAAAATACGAAAAAATAAAAAATCTTGCTAGTTATATACTGTTAAAAATAATACTAAAGATGGTAGAATTATTAATAAACATATTATAATTAAGAAAAACTGGCCAATGGCGAGTTGGACTCGCGCACGAAGGGTTCCGTACCATTATCCATAAAAACGAGCAAAAAAATCACGTTTGTTGTATGGGACCCCCTTAAATATTTATTTTATTCTGTTTTTTAGTATTTTTTGTTATAGCGGCAACAGAAATAGATCATGTGTGAAAATTTCAACTATCTAACTATCACGGTTCATGAGATACAGCCTGGTGACAGACGGACAGACAGCGAAATCTTAGTAATAGGGTTCCGTTTTACCCGTTAGGTACGGTACCAATTTAATAATTTAGTAAGTGTAATAATTTTAGTAAGTTTAATAATTTAATAAAAAAAATATACTATAATTCACAATCGACAATTTATTACCTAATCGTTGTTCATATTGCGCAATGTAAGGGTTAGGAAAACTTTGTGGCAACGCTCTAGGATTATTATCCTATGTAGAACTATCCTATAATCCTATGATATTTCCCCGTAATACAGATTAGACCCAAATTCCAGACATCCAGAGAATTCTTCACGCCTACTTGGAATTAACGTAGAATATATAATCATTCTAGCGTGAATTGGCGCACGCTCACACTTTAATATTTAACACGTATACATTAAAGCTGTCAACATTATCTTACACCTTCAAGAAAGTGGAGTCAAATGTTTAAATGAGATTTCCCCTTCTAAGTACTTAGTGTACATTTTCATACGTAATAAAATTAATATACTAGTGATCACCCAGTGGTCGAAATTCGACCGTAATTTTAGCTTTCTGCACTCCTACATATAAACTTTAACTATGCCAAATCTCACACTCCTCCGTGTGCGCAATATGCATAAAAAAGGGTACAATTTTTTCTCTTCACGTATTAATATAATAATATAGATTATGATGGATTCGTAATTATTGAGATCAATGTGGATTAAGAATGCTTTTCATATAACAAAAAAGGAATTTACTTTTTAAAAATCTTTATTTATTTTATTATTTATCTACATACTACAGAAATTGAAAGATACACAATATAAAGAACTTAAATATATAGGTACTGCTTATTTCAAATTCTTCTTCAAATTCAATTATTCAAAAGAATTTTCTGCCAGCAGGCCTGCGACAGGTGAGGGTATTGAAGAAAATATAGCCAACGTATCTCTTTAATATTCTTCTCATACTACTTCAAGTTTAACACAGTTAAATTATACTTTTAAAAGTGACTTCACGTACAAAATATCGTAAATATGACTACCAACCATACATTACAGAAAATAACAAATATTTATTTATCACTCAACAATTTTCGTTATTGACACGTTCCTCCCTTCGAAGTGGATGTCACTACACGCGCCACACGGTACGAGGGCGGTAAGATCGTGCAAAATTCAAAACGTTCCATGTTCGAAATTCAAAGGTCGCGCAAACAACAAGTCGGATCCCACGAACAATGCCGCCAACCCCACCCGACGAATGTACAAAGGAATTATCCGATACAGCCTCCTCCGATATTGACGTTCGATTTATTATTGGTGATTAATTGATTCTTTGGTTAAAACTTTTGTATAACTAAGCGGAAAATAAAAATGTTTTCTTGTATTATAAAGATAGATTTTGGTTAAAAGAAATTCACTTAAACATTTTGCTATAATTACAGCATGAATATTCCGTTTCACGCTAGTCCGACCGTATATTACAAAATAAGCTGTAATGCCACCAGAAGCTACTCTTTTTAAAATTATTTAGTTATTAAAAGAGGGTAATAGTACATTATGGTACAAGTGTGTAATGTTGGTGATTACCGTTGAGGCGCCATTGAGACCCGAGCCGTTAGGTGAGGGTCTTAAGAGAGCCGAGGAGAGTAATCATCAATACACACGTGTATCATACGACGTTTTTCAACACACTTGTGAAGAAAATAATACTAAAAAGCCATTTTATTTAGTGAGTAAAAAGTTTATTTAGAGAAACAATTAGTAAATGTGCAGTTGGTAAAATTATAATTAACTGTGAACACGATCTTTTTTGTTTCGAAACTTTTTTAAAAACAAAGCATCTCAACCAATTTAAAAAAAAACCTATAACTCACTTGTGAATAATAGTAAAGAAAAAGTCACAGTTTGATTACAGGTGTCATTATGTGCCCAATTGCGGTGAAATTAGAGCCATTTTATGAGCAAGTGTGTTGAAAAGAAAGTTATACCACCTCTAGTTTATAGAAGTCTGTTTTATGGTGGCTGTAGTAAGGTGGTTTAGCTCCGTTTGCCTGTCCAAATAAGGCTGAATATAGTATCCAAAAATTTAATGCTAAGTAAGCGAAATCCTACGTCTATGATGCTAAGCTTAAATTACAAATCAGTTGCACCATTTTTAGAAAATTCAATATACCAAACAACGAAAATATATTATTTGTAGAGCCATAGAGACCTACATTAAGCAAGTGACAGAATCATCATTATTCAGGTACGCTTAATGCATTCTTAAGTCAAGCCAATTATATCTAAAGGGCTATAAGATCCATGCTTGCTATAATTAGACCATTGACGCGATAATAATCAATTAGTTTTGCATCTTCACTGTGATATGGATAAAAAAATTATAGTTTTGCTGACCAGTCGTAGTGGTAATGGTATTGTAAAACTGTTCCCATAAAAAGATTCACAAATCAATTTAACCTGCAGATGTTACTAACAGGTGAAACTACTACGCTTCGCTACGTAGACTACGTTCCGCTACACAGCCTACGTTCGCTACGAAGACTACGCTTCGCTACGAAGACAACGCTTCTCTACGAAGATTATTTTCGCCAAGAAGGCTACGCGTTTCCTAAGAAGACTACGCCCTTGCTACGAAAGCTACGTCATTATAGATAAGAACACAATATTCGTAGTCTTAATCAATAACGGTCGGTAGATACCTAGATGATGTACGAGATGAATCTAACTTCATTCGGATTTCTTCACATCCATTTTTTATTATTAGGCACTCCGCCCTTTGTTGATTACTTTTTTATTTATTTAACTACTATTGTAGTGTCTTTAATGTGACAGCTGCTGTTAAAACTACTATACTTTATAAATAAATAAAAAATAAGTAAAACAGACACAATATAAATCTATTGTATGCAGGAGCCTGTTCGCAGCTTAATAAATTAATTCAAATCCATCACCATTATTATTAGAATTAATAATGTACTAGATAATAATTAAATTGGATAGATTTGGTTTTACATGTAAGTTATCATTAATCAAATCAAATCAAATCATTTACTCGCTTAATATGGGTAGACAGGTGGTACATTAGATTTGACTGCTCAACAAAACACGTCATCATCATCCACACCGAGTATAGGCCTCTCTTTGCTTATAACACAAAACACTTCAGATAAGCAGGCGTGGCATGACTACCATAGAAACTGGTTCTGTCTATGGAAGAATAGACAAAATGACAGATTATAGAAATATTTCTACTCTTCGGTAGGATTTGGTAGAATAACTTACATCACCAACGATTTTCCCGTATTGAAAGAATATTTTGTCTTTGTCTACGTAGAAACAGGAGCCTAGGTGTCGAGATGGATCGAAAGAGCTTTGTCTATTCTTGGAAGAATAGATATAGAATTGGTCATGTTACTGGTGCTGGCATATTTTTTTCAAAATAACCATCCTAGTTTTTGTTATCTTTTTTTTACTTAAATTATTGTTGATTTATAAAGAACTAAAACATGTGCCAGTTAAATTTTACTATTTAGGCATAAAGCGCATCGCATACGTGCGTATGTGGAATAATTCGTTTCGAGTTAACGAGGTGTAGCGCCCGCGCGTTGCGTCGGGTGACAATTACAGGTGAAACTTTGGGGATCGCACCAGCCACTCTAATGGGAGTTCGCGCTTACTTTTTAACAAGTTTCCGCTTACGACGCTACCTTAATGGGACGTAATTGTATTACGATGTGGGCGTAAAAATCAAAAGGGAAATACCGGGAAAGGTTTGAGAAGTGTTAATTTTTTGTAGTTTGAAGTATAATTGGGTTTAGCATGATAAATTAATTAAGTGACGAAACAGACATTTTGACCTATTGTTCTCGACCACAGGTGTTCGCTCGTTAGCTAATGAGTTTAAATTGCAGAAGTTATATGTAATAAAAAAAATTATATGTATCACAGTTACACGACTTATTCATTGCGAAAAACTGAAATTTTGATTAAACTTTATTCCCACACGTAGACGTGATGAAATCTTTTGCAGTTTCAACTACATTAAATCTAGAAGCCATAACAATGATTAAAATAAGGCTACAGATTAAAAGTTTTGTTATTCCCAATGAAAATCTATTTGAACCCAAAAGGGCTCATCATCCCATAACGTAACATAAACAAAACTAGAACTCATCTAATCAAAGTCAAGGTATAACAAAGCGTTTACCCAACGTTATCACAATATGTGCCGTTATCTCGGGAGTTTAATCGTCGCGGCGTAGTGTGCGCCGAGGCTAATGAGCCTGCGGTTTTTGGGAAAACAACACGCAAGTGAGCGCCGCGCCCGCCGCGCCCGCCGCCCTCTCCACGCTCCACCGACAAACCCAAGTTTGCCGACTTAAACAAACTTTCTACTAATTAATTTTCGACATCTCATCATAATAGTTTCTTATCCAACCCAACAAATTAATTCAAAACTAATATCAACATGCGTCATCTAAAACAAAAAAAGTTGTCCTACCTCAAAAAAAATTATGACGTCTCAGAAAAATCCACAGAAAACACAATACACAATGCCGGCACTAAATGAAAAAAAAAGTTTGGACCGGTAACCGCGGAAAGGCGCGGGCGTCCGCCACCGAAACGTGGTCGACATTAAAACCTTAGCGGGAAAGAAACGGTCCCCTTATTACGTCTCGAAAGAAATTCGCCCGCACACAGAGGCACGGCGAAAGAAGTCCACTCACACAAACGCGCGCTGCAACGCGACACGGGGGACGCAGCGATGTGCGCGTCGGGTACAAATAAGTATTAAAAGAGATAGTTAGGTGAGGGACAAGCGCGAAACGTGAACCATATGCCGCGACACACACCTCGCATGGCAAAATATATGCTCAAAGGAATCCTTCAACTGTACACACATTCGTTTTCTTTTGTTTCATTCCACAAACAACAAATAAGCGATTGTTATCTTTTTTCTTTTTTTGTCTATTTTAGTTGAGTTTTCAAACAAATTGTTTCAAAAAATGAGTTCAAATAATAAACCGTATCATTAGATTTTAGCATAAAACCTGTGAATGTAAATTATACATTTGGTAATTCAGAAAATCTCAGAAACAAGATGCATCTTTCATCAAACACAAAATTGTATAATTAAATATTGTTAAAGAACAAACACAGTACTCAGTATCTCTCATCTTAATTCGCTCTCTGAAAACCACATTCTAATTGGCAGTCTTTAGGAACGAACTCTACATTTTACTCTCGCTCCCAATCCGGACTTTACTTAACTAATTAATTTAAATATAAAATGAGTATTTGTTTTTATAGTAGGATATTCAAATATTTATATCAATATATTATAGGTACTTATAATGTATGATAAATATACCGTGTAATATATTGAACATTTTACTAAGTTTTGCCTTGCCAAAAAGCAAGCAAAAAATTTAACCTCAATGAACAATTGATGGAATATTTGTCTAGACTTCTAGAGTAAAATTTATTATAGGAACAATAAGGTCGAGAGTGCCTCGAATGTCAAACATCGCCGCATAAAGGACCTCAGAACCCTCGATCTAGCCGACAGTGGAAATTTTATATCATCGTAAAATTTAACTGCGCTCTTTAATAACTAAAGCACGAAGCCGATATAGCGCCGTATCGCTGACAAAAGGATGAGCGTGCTTCCAGAACAACCTTTTCAGTACCCCACGCACACATCCGAGGTAATACAACCACACGCCTGTACGCATACACCCACACAAGCATACCTCACCACTACGCGAACAAAACCCACACGCCCACCCGCCAAACACGCCCAACGTCTTGGGTTTTCTTATAAACCACGTTGTGTTCGATGTCCCACTCTCGAGCACGGTGACCCAGCGTGTGCTCTCTGTCTAGCGCAATGACGAGCTTCACATAAAGCGACGCCACATTCCCGCCTTTTTTCCCACTCCATTTTGACAGCTCGCGGCTCCATATCTGGCCGGAAACTAAGACAGCGTTCACAGAAGTTCAAGAAATTGAGTCTTATACATATTGTTCGTCCTTTATTTGGTCTTAACAAAGGGTTATTGGAGCATACAACTTCTTCCCAGGCACTTGAACTAATTAAAAAAGGAAGCTATTGAAGTCGATTTGTGTTTGAGTATATTCAAGAACGTTAAAAGGAAAGTCAAAGAATGAAAACCCCGAACAACAAAGTTGATCATTCTGCAATTGCCATCGCTGCGCGCTATGGCCAGAAAATTATAATCACAAACGTGGCCAAACGAATACTTCAAAAAGAGTTTAACCTACCAATGCTTTTTCTGGTATCAATTTGATCGACTAGAACGTATGCACACAGAAGTGCGATACATTCTCCATTATACCAGGGCAAACATTCTCAATGAACAGCAGCATTATGAACATATTTCGCTCTACTTGTCAACACCGCTGCTCTAGAACAGTGTGTGCATCGTCTTATCGACTAAGTGGCTCAAGACGCGTTAGCGGGCGCGGGTGAGGCGCGGGCACACTGGGCGGGGCTGCGGGGCTGCGGCGCTCCGCTATCGGCACACCGAAACACACATTTTTCCCGCCGCAAACCTCGCGCCGAGGGTTAGCCGCGACCCGCAGACCTCGTTCAGAAAGAAAGAGATGCAGGATACTGACGTCTCGCTCTTACACGCCTGCGCTGAAAGATTTTCCAGCGCGGCAACTTTGACAGTCTGAAGCGGAACTTACGGCGGGCGGGCGGATGGAAGGAAGATATGCGTCTTCGGTTTATTGTTATGATTATTGTGTGAAAATAATATCAAAACTTCAGGTTTGATATTATACTTACGTAAAATCACACATTTCTTGTTAGAAAAACATGTAGTAACGGTGTCTGCTCTAAATATAATATGTATGTTTGCTACGGCGTAGGCTCTGCTACGAACTGCCCACTATCATTTCCGAGGGTCCCGGGAATGATAGTGGGCAGTTGTCACGTCACTTGGTCAAAATTAAAGGTATCGGAAAACTATAGTCATATTAATTACCAGCTTCATAATTTCATAAATCAAAGTGTACAAATTACTTCCTTAGCCGTCTACGGGAGAGATGATCACTCAAATCAAATACCTTTCGTAGCAGACAATTCAATTAATAATAAAGACAAAGAATGATCATAAACCTCAATAAAACCCTAAGATTTTCGACGAGACAAATCAGATTAGTACTAATCATATTTAGGATTATTTATCATCACTCAAAATCCTCTCAAACAATCGTATAGAACCAGTTGAAGTTGCGAGTGGGCGGTCGACCACAAACTGCTCGTAGCTAACCCGAAACTTACATGGTATGTGGCCACAGTGGTGTGAGCTGTGAGCGGTGCGGGTGGGGCATATCAAAACAAAACGGCCAGAGCGATACGGGAGAGCTAATCGCGTGGTCGGCCCGCTGACAATTTGCAGGTTAGCCGCGACCGCCGCTGCGGCCGGCCCGTCGCCCGACCGACTTACTGTTCTACACGTCATAAAGTTACGTTTACTTATTACTAGTACTTATCGGTAACATTGTTTTGATTAGAAGCGATCTAGTGTTTCTGCTTTCAATTTAAATAATTTGTAAATCGATTGAGATTTGAGATGACTTCATGGGGGGTCTTTAGCCATGAAATCTGTCAGTTTTCACTAATGTTGTAGATTTTTTTTTAATATATTTTTATTCGTCTAATGTGTCAAACAAGCATATGATATAAGTTTTTAACATATGATGGTAAGCGGTTACCGTAACCAATGGACGCTTGCAACACCAGGGGTATCACTCTCACGTTGCCAACCACACTACTAACATTGTGACAGTAGAGAGAACCCCTATTGGCAACACCACGCTTCCCCGAGGAAAACTGGTGACCTTGCTCGCCGTTACAAATACAACAATGCAAAGCAACAGCAGTGTTATTTGGCTACGATATTCTGCAAGATGGAATTACTTCCCCAGTCGGGCAGCTCCAATTATTATGAGCGGAAAGTTCCGCTATGTTTACTTCTCTTAAAGGTTGTGGCAGGTGGTCTTAAATCGAACCCAAATAGTAGACAACCAGAGCGTTGTACCTACCTTGTCAAAACGCTAGCCCAAAACAAGCCGCTATATTCCTGGAGAAAACGTAGAGACACAGTATAGGTACACAGTAGGTGAAAATATATTGAGAAAAAAAAATTAAATCAGGTGCGCGTGCGCTATTCATAGTTATTTTACGGAAGAAAAACTTAAAAGACATTATCAAAACATTCGTTTCTTCCCGCGGCTTCGCTCGCGTGAATCGTTTCCGAGATAAAAAGTTGTACGCCAAATTTCGTTGAAATCGGGGAAGTAAATGAGTCGTCCAGCAGGAACAAACAAATAGATACACTTTCGGATTTATAATATTAACTAGCTGTGCCCGCGACTTCGTCCGCGTGGACTTTAGCAAAATTAATTTTTCTTCAAATTAAAAGTAAAAGCCTCAGTTAGTCCTTATAACATCAGGTATCTGCCAGTGAAAGTCCCGTCAAAATCAATCCAGCTGTTTCGGAGATTAGCCGGAATAAACAGACAGACAAAAGTTAGAAAAATTGTTTTTTTGTTATAAGTACCGCATATACATACTTTCATAATTATGCATTTAGTAAAGAGCTGTTATTTTGACATTACAAACGGACACTTCAATTTTATTTATAATGTATGTATAGATTTATAGTATAGAAGTATGTATAGATTACCGTCGCATGTATGACCTGTAATAGCTAGATATTTTACGGAAAAAAACCTAAAAGCCTTCATAAAAGCATTACCTTTGTAACTTTCAAAATCTATTGAAAGAAACAAACTAATATGTATTAGCGATTCGCTACCCCGCTTATTTACACTGTTAAAACCATCTGTGGCCAAAGGCAATTCGCCTAAAAAATAGCATATGCAATGTACAAATGTTAGTCAATCCCCTGTTATAAGTAAGTACGGTACATGGCAACAATTGACAGACGGTAGTCGACAAACGCGAACACCTCCGTCACTGAATAAATAACTTGACACTTGTTCGCAAATAAACAATTTAAAATGTCAAGAATAGGGAAAGGGCACGCGACCCAACCCTTTTCCTTTGCCAACATTATGTTTTCTGACAACCAATTTTAAAATTGTTTGCATTGCCGTACATGTTAAATATTACAACAACATATTGTAACAACTTTTCCAGTTGCCTTCCTAGTTCCTTTTATCAGTACTCTAGATAGGTATACTTACATGGATTTAAGTATTTTGACGACACGGTTGGCGCAGTGGCTAAGCGATTAGCTTTCTGCGCTACGTGCCGCGGGTTCGATCCCCGCACGGAACAAATATTTGTATGATCTACAAATAGTTGTTTCGGGTCCGGACCTGAAACCACAGCCAGTTGTATGTGCATGTGACATGTATGTTTGTAAACTGTACCCTCGTTACAGCAGAAATCCTAGTGAGGGGCTACGTTTTTTTTAAAGAAAAAAAAAATATACGTGGATGGATTCAGACAGAATTCTGATGATGAAGATAAAACAGTTTATTTACTCGAAAGATTCAAGCTAAAAGTAAATATTGCATAATACGATGGCAAATTGTGAGCGTAATTCCGTAGTCAGTTTAACAATCAACTTTACTTGACAAAGCTGAGAAGCCATTTTACATTTGTAAAGTGACGTCATAAAATTAATTATTATCTTTTTTTTTCTGTAATCTTCTTTATTTACTTATTTGTTGTTTGGTAATATTGTGTGTGTTGTTTTGTTCAATAAAAGTTTTATTTTTTATTACACGACGCTATTTCTAATAGGATAGTGTTGATTTATGAAGCATCTCGAGTTGTATAAAACTCCTTTTAGTGTATAGAAAAGAAATGGGTAGACGTCAAGCAATAGTAATAGTACCTAATAGTACTTAGGCACTTATGAAATGTCGAGACTCTAGCATTTCATAAGTGCCTGTGTCTGGTTTACATGAAATAAAGATCCATTCTATTCTATTCGCTTCTAATAGTAATCTTTATTGGGACACCATGTTGTTTACATTTTTAATAACACATTACATTTAGTTTATGGCTTGTATGTTACGTCAAGCAATGTTTCTTTTTAATTGATAAAAACCAAGCCAGTATACCGGCAGATAGCATTCGTAGATAAGTATTCTCGGGTAAACTACATAGACTATAGAGAACTGCAATTCATTCTAATCCCTCCGCATTCGTGGTACATACGAACCGGTCTAGTAAAGTTTCACATTCATACTCGCGTGTATCGCGACTTCACTAAGCTAGTTATAATCGAGCACCGGCCCGTACTGCAGCTGTGTCTGAGCAACGAGCGACTGCGGCAGAGGCGCAACACGTCGATATGTCGATGAACATTATATATATTATAATTTTCTTTATTCATTTTATAGACATACTTTTTACATTCTGATTTCAAATAATATTAAAATTATTATTGTGAGAGCAAACTAGAAAAACAGCAAGACAAAA
Source organism: Allophyes oxyacanthae (assembly GCA_932294325.1). Classification (NCBI taxonomy): domain Eukaryota; kingdom Metazoa; phylum Arthropoda; class Insecta; order Lepidoptera; family Noctuidae; genus Allophyes; species Allophyes oxyacanthae. Next base: position 5,534,236 of record OW028625.1, read on the forward strand.
CACTATTGTAAAAGATGACGAGTTTAAACGAAGTTCGTAGTTCGTAGCGCCGTCGCTGCCGTAGCAGTAAGCGTAGCAGTGCTACAAACTATCATTGTATATTTTGTAATAATATATTACTTACACATTCGCTTTAAATAGGTGAATTCCGAAGTTACTCTTATTTTATGTAAAGTACGAGTATTGTCTTGCCTTGTGTATAAAAAATCTGCACAATTCATATAGCGGGCGTTCATTGGGGGCGACTGAAATAGAAGTACAAGAATTCCATTATATTTTTGGTAGAAACATCCACATAGGTTCTAATAACATCACGAATTGGAATCACCAGTTTGAGCCTGTATCATAATATTGGTAATTATTCTCAATCGCATTATAATTTCTCGTAGCGATTTTCTGAGGAGTCCATCGTTCAAGGATTATTGGCCTATTTATTGACATTTAAGTGTGATAAAGTACACAGAAATCAAAACATCGACATGCACACGTGTGTGGGGGTAGCAACCCTTCCTAGCCCGCCATATGCCGCGGCGCTGCGAGCGCCCTTAAATTACAGAACTTCCCGCTCATAATAGAGAGATATGCCTTTAATATCTGCCGGAAACTGCCTCTGTGCCTTGTTTACTTTTTGCCTCCGTTCTTATATTAGAAATTGCGTATATTGTATACTTAGTTGTTGTGAGCGAATGTGGAATGTTCGGCATGATTATAGATTAATTAAGTGAAAATAGATTAGTTGAAGATCTATGAAAATATTACTTCAGACATATCCTCATCAAATCATAATACCCATTTCTCTATTTTAAAAATTACATCAATTCAATAAGAGCAACAAATTGATTTTATTTATTTACTTCCAATCAGAAAGAGACAGTACCTACCTATCACAAACAATAAACGAAAAATATATAAATACAAAAAGAGCAATATCAGCTCAATGGGCAATAAAAATCAACCCCCACAAAACCCGGGGCAATTTCAATCACAATTGCGCAACTGTCCTGAAACGCACCTGCTGACGGTGACGGGACAACACGTGCCCGACTAAGAGGCTACTTAACGTAAGTGACCCTACTTACAGAATCCCAACTGTGCCGTCCGAGACACTCCAATAGCCGGCAATTTCACGAGGCCCGGCCGCCATCTGCGACCGACGCGCCAAAAAATAACATTCCCCAAAAAACATTTGCCAAAGAAAGGGATATTAGTCTCCGCGGGGCAATAATCGAAGCCAATCGGCCCACGGAACGCCCGACACGACACTTCCTTTATTTATACCATTACTTTACTGTATGGTAATATCGTAAAGAATATTTTATGTTCACGTGTAGACCTTCTGATTTTGCAATGTTGCTACCCCCGATAGTTAGGATTGGGGTTGGTTATTGATATTTCAGTGTTGAATTGACTTTTTACTGGTAGGGATAATAACTTATTAAAGTGCGGAATATAATTTGATCAATGCTTTTTACAGTGATATGGACTTATATTTAATTATATTAAAATACAGATTTGTTGCACTGCTAGAAATACTTAATTAACGTTAGATAAATAGGCCTGGAACTGTTTGGTGTTAAGTAGGACAGGTTGCCAACATAGATCACTTTTACGTAATATGTTGCGTTTGTGTGTATGTTTGAATTGTGTTTTAGTTTTAATTGCAACCTCTTCTTAATAAATGGGTGACGATAACTTTGTCATTATTATCCCTAAACATCTTCATCCAAAAGTTAGGCTAACAAAATCATTAGATAACCATACTAAACACACTACCATATCAATGCAAGAAGTGCATATAAATTATAGTTACTCATTCACGTGTTGCAACCATAGAACAGAGGCCTTAGTGAATTTTAGGCATCGGCCGCGTTCGGCGCTCCGATTGGTGAAGAACTCGGAGCGCCAAACGAGATTGCTAAAAGAAACTTACAATAAAGCCTCAGGCCACCCATTGGTATCGTAAAAGGCGAGTAAGGGATTCCAGGTATCAAGAAGATAAGTAGCAGTGTCTTCTTTTGGTACCAACATCATTCGATCTATGACCGATCATTCACGTATGGTTGATAGCAGGTAACACGCAGAGGAATTAAGATAATCAAATGCCAATTGAAAGAAGAAAGGAAGAATTATTTTATAAATATTCTTTCGTTATTATTTGACTGACACTACCAACTCAATATGAGTGTTTATTATTACCACACCTATAGTTAAACTCATGTCACCAACATGAATGTTACACGTTATAGGTGTTGTGCTCGCCATTAGTCGTCTAGATTAGATTTCACGAGAGGCGACAAGTCAGCGGGCGTGTCGCTGTCACCAACACTTCGCGACCCCACCGCTCGTGTATAGCTCGTTCACTAACGAATAGTGAACTGTTTTAACGTTATCTGTTATAATGACTGTAAGACAGTAGCATAGATGTGTTTCGTTTCTCTATTAGTCGTCCAGATTAGATTTTACGAGAGGCGACAAGTCAGCGGGCGTGTCGCTGTCACCAACACTTCGCGAAATCGCGACTGGGCAACCTTATCGCCTGGGTTTAGCTTGTTCACTAAAGTATATATAAATGCAGTGATGTTGAGTGTAACACAATGGCATATTACGGCTGTTCTTGTCATTAGTTGTCTATAATACTTACATTTTACGACTGGTGACAATTCAGCGTTCGTATCACAGTCACATCATCAATATCACATGGCAAGTCTACAATGAATTCCGTATTTTGTTTTGTTATTCATTACCTACTTTTGAAGTGTTGACTGAATTTTTGTAATGAAGTGCCGATTGCCTAGCTAACGTGAAAGTGGGACGTCAGGAATTAATCAAAGAATTTTTTGCAGCGTACTTATAAAACACACACATATATTAAAACTTAATTTATTAGGCTTTACACGCACCTAGACTCTTGACATTTCATAAGTGCCCGTATCTGGTTTACCTAAAATAAAGATATACTAGTGGTCGCCTAGTGGTTGAAATTCGACCATATTTCGTTAATTCTAAAATAATTCTATTCTGTGATCGCCAGCGCCCACAAAAATAATATATTTTTAATGTGACAAATTCGTACTCTCGATCCTACAAATATTCAGATGTGAAAATACATCAAACAAAACGCGCACCCTGTGACACCGCGCGGGCATTATCCAATTTCCCTCGCCATTGCCCCCGTATTTTTTCAATACGCGTTCGAGATCATTTAACATTTTTATGTGTAATCTTGCTTGGTAGCGATAAGACAAGGAGATTTTTGTGCGCCTCACTTTATTTTATCGGCTACGTTTTACGGCGAACTCTAAACAGATTAAATCTAACAGTGGGGCGTCTTCCGGACACATTGTACATTTATTGGCTTGTATTTTGGCTTTATAAGATTACTGGTGGATTTTCGCGTTGAGATGTTCTTATCTTCTGTTTATCAGCATAAAATTTGCCAACACATTTTGCATACCATGTGACGCTATAACTGCGTCCGCATGTACTTATCAGTACCCATTATCTATTGACAACTTGAATCCACTATTTCTTATAACTCGTGCCGTAAATGGTTTTTAACCGACTTCAAAAAAAAGGAGGAGGTTCTCAATTCGACGCGTATGTTTTTTTTAATACCTATAATAAGTAAGTAGGTACCTTGAAACAACATTTTTTTTTATTTGGCGTAGGTACTAGAACCATAAATTTAATAAACTTACCACTAGTATAATATTTGTATGACTAGAATTACTATTCTTTAATTTTATTAAATAAACATAAACTGCGTTTTATATTAAAAATAATATTTAAAAAAAACGTCGTTCAATATGAAAAATATAAACTTGGAAAAATATAAAATATAAACTTGTCTACAGCCTAAAGTTTACGGATAAACGCGTTCACATAATATCAGTATGACGGTCGGTCTACGTAATGAATCGTATAAAACACGAGTTTTATAACGCGAGAGGCACATTGAGAGTCCTTTTTAAATTATGCAGCATTTGTATGGAAATACAAGCGTCACCCCACGCTGCCTCCTTAAAAATACATCCAGTGTTATTTGTAGCCTTGGTTTGACGCTCACTCGCGATTTGATTGCTTTTTCATGGAGATCATATCGCGTTATACATGCCTACTAGGAAGTCAGGAAGATAGCTACTACTCTGTTTTGGTTAAATTTTTTACACTACCTAGAACAGTGGGTCAGTCTGCATAAGTGCAGACGAACTTGGAACATAATTTATGACAGAAGGGTCTAAAATAAAGTCACTTGTTCTCGCCATGAAGTATTTATTCAGACTAGCTTTACAGCACCAACAAAGGTAACTTATCCTACATTTATTTAACATTAAACATAACTAATAAATAACAAAATGTTGCTGTCCTGGCCAGTATAACCAAGTTCACAAAATATCGACATAATAAAAACTCTATTAAAATTTTATGAAAGGTATTTTTTTACCTCTGGCTGGCTAATAATATTAATAACGCCATCCACCAGAAAAAGAAACATTTTTAATTTATTCTTAAACGTCCATAGCAATTTTTTTGGTTAAGTGGCCAGTTTTATTTCTAAATGTTCCGCTTATTACTTTGATTAAAAAAAACGACATAAAGTTTTCATTTCGTGCCCATGGGGCCCACCTATTTAGGTGTCCCAACACACGGCAGTTTCCGCCGACTCAACAACAAACAACACTCGCAATCACTAGTGCAAATGTTTACGGTTCTATTCTATTCGCACGTACGGCACTACTTCTGTTCGAATTTTGAACCGCGTTCCTGATTCACTCATAAAAAATTAAATAATACGATAGAGGATAATACCTAATTGTATGCTTGTGCCTGCTTGTGCTTACACAGGAGTAAAAAAGAAAAAAACTACAGTAACAAACCCCTTCGCGACCTGTTAGTATATTTCCTACTAGCCTACATTTGAACCTTCATGATTTGCACTACAGTTCAATTGCAAAAACGGTACTACGGTACGGTGGACTTATTCGCACTTCCGTAGGTCACTCTAGCTCACACCAGCTATACTTCAGAATAGTCTCCATTACTAGCAATTTACGACACACAAAGGAAGAAATGAGGTAGTCTATTCTTTGCCGATAACTGCATGGCCTTAGGCCTGTGCTTAGGCTATGAACATTTAAAATAATTAATTTGGATGGGAAGTACCTAGTTTGTGACGATGTCATCTATTATCACCTCATTTACCATTTATTCCTGGCAATCATCTTCTATCTGGCCATCTTACCTTCCAAATTTAAATTCAAAATTAAATCAATACGCCTCACATTTTCATTATTCATCAGCATTCGACTCGACACTTTACTTGAAGCTAGTCACAGCTGTGATTTCTATCTTAAATTTATACAAGTTCCTTTTAATTTACTATTTTTTTAATCATGTTATAACATAATTAATCATGTTATCAAATATTATTATTATAATATATTTGTGAAAGACAACGAAATGTAAGACTCTTAACAACGCATCAATAAACTACTGGTTCTCCTGCGAGTCCACTTTATTCCTGTCCACTCCTATCGTTCCTGTTCCACTTCTTACGTTGTTCCGTGAGTCCTCCCTCCTAACGACTGAGTGAAGCTGAGGCATAGAGGGAGGATTCCGGGACACTGGCGCCCAACTAAAACCAATACCATATGAGCTTATTATTTTTATGTAAACAGTCACAATTCTTCACCATCGCGTTGTTTAGGGATTATTTATTAATATTATAAGCACATGCCATTTACCATGTATTTTATCCTATACTGTAACAAAAAAATACACATCCATCCAACAATTGACTGGACAGATTTGTATAGGACCAATGGGCAGATCAAAATTAAAAAAGGGCGCCCAGTTTCTGAAGCCTCCAAAATGAACATCTGATCGAAAGGGCGGTCGCACGTGTCGCTTTGTTTATATCATATTTTCCATCCGGTAGACTTTATTTTATTATTCCTACACGTAACCTTGTCGGCTTGTCGCTGGAACCATTTTAAACCACCTTAACACTACCACCAAACACTAATTACAACTTTATAGCCTTGGAATAGAGTCGTATTTTATTTGGGTTAAGATTGATTTTAGGTGAGATCGTCATTCATGCCAGCTAACCTTATATTCTTCGAAGAATGGTTGGTAAATTTTCAATAGTCACTTTATTAGGGGTGAGGGCGGAAGCAGGGCGAGTGAAACTGCCTTTATTAGATTTTCTAGAAACGTGAGTCGGAAAGTGGTGAATTGCATAGCCTGCGCCAGACACCTCGATATTGAAAATTGTTACGAAACATACCGACCAAGCATAGGTATATCTACTTCGTAAGATTATGTTACCTAGTTTTTTTTATTTCTATGTGTGCAAGCCGTTTTGTTTCAAATAAAGAATACCTACAGTACAGCCATGGTACAGCCTATCTTCCCGTAAGTAGGTGAGGAAATTATGTCAAAAGAATATCCTACTGCGATCAGCCGGTAAAGTAACACAGTATTTTATCGGCTATTTTCACCGTCAAAATAACAGATGTTTAAATAAAATCGGCCGATTACCCATGCAAAAATTCGTAAATAAACGACAGATTTTACTCTTATCGTCTGATAAGTTGTCAGTGAGTTTGGACCTTAGTAGGCATGCCACAAACGACTGCACTTTGTTGCCGACACTGTAAAAAACACATTTTTGGTGTATGGAAAATGCCTAGACCCGATTGATGATACCTAAGCAGGTACCTACTACCTACCATAATACCTACATCAGCATGCACATTGGGTAGGTAACGACCGGGCAACCCTACGTCTAGGTACTCGTCTACCTACCTACGTAACGGAGCTGATTAACTTCTTACGATCACAAATACAACTATCAGTAAACACGGTGTTAAGAAGTTAATTTATTAAACTTGCGTATTTCGATTATGAAATTAATTTTTAATGTCAATATTTAAGAATAACGCCATCTACTGTATGTTTTTGTTACTTATTTGTCTCTTTACTCATGAAGTGTGTGAAGTGTCTAGACGCGCTATAGGGTGTTGCTTACCTATATTTCAGAGATGGCGCTAACTAGGGAAAACGGAAACAAACGACACTAATAAAATGCTTAAATAATTTAAATTTAATCAAAATTAACCCAAGTACAACAAAATAAATTATAATGCATTCTAGAAAGTTATTTAATTACCTTGTTTTATTTCATTAACGAGCATTATCCTTCGTTTTATAATTAATTTATTACATTGGCAACAACTTTCAGACAGAAAACTGAAAAGTGAGGTTAGGTATTTATTTCTTCTTCGTATTCGTATGATGTGTCAAAGTTTTTAGCATAAATATCACCGTTTTGGATGTTCTGAACCAATTTCCATGAAATGTTAATTTATACGTAAACAATATCATACACTTTATTGGATGAACAATGGCTGTTGTAATTGAAACTACTCTTGGGGACATCACCGTGGATTTATATTTGGATCAGCGACCCGTAACATGTTTGAACTTTCTGAAGCTATGTAAAATGAAGTATTATAATTTCAACCTGTTTCATTCGATCAGGAGTGGCTTCATAGCCCAGACAGGAGATCCCACAGGCGAAGGTTCAGGGGGGCAGTCCGTATTCGGTCTCCTGGAAGGTCCTGAGAAACGATTCTTCTCAGGCGAGAAGATGCCCAAAATCCGTCACACAGACGTAGGATTGCTATCAATGGTGGGCACAGGAGACATGATGATTGGTTCCCAGTTCTTTTTTACCCTTTCTCCTGACTTAGACTCGTTGGACGGCATACATTGCGTTATTGGAGAGGTTACTGAAGGACATGATGTGCTGAGGAAATTGAACGATGTGATATGTGACGAGAGCCACCGCCCGTACCGTGATGTGAGGATCACACACACAGTGGTACTTGAAGATCCCTTTAATGATCCAACAGGCTTGAGAGCACCATCGAGATCTCCTTCACCAAGTGCAGAACGTCTCAAAGGTGGGAGAATCGCTCCAGATGAAGAAATTGATGAGACACAAGGTAAATCTGCCGCTGAAATACAAGAAATGATTGAAGAAAAAGAAGCTAAGGCTCGAGCCACTATACTAGAAATTGTAGGTGATCTACCAGATGCTGATATTGCCCCTCCTGAAAATGTACTGTTTGTTTGTAAACTGAATCCAGTCACTACTGATGATGATCTAGAAATAATCTTTAGTAGGTTTGGCAAAATTGTTAGCTGTGAAGTTATAAGAGATAAGAAAACTGGTGACTCACTCCAGTATGCCTTCATTGAGTTTGGAGATAAAAAATCCTGTGAAGATGCTTATTTCAAAATGGATAATGTGTTAATTGATGACAGGAGAATTCATGTAGATTTCTCTCAATCTGTATCTAAAATGAAGTGGTTGGGTAAAGGTAGAGGAGTCAAATATTTTAATGACGAAGAAGCTAAAGAGAGAGAAAGAGATCATGTGAGAAATGAAAAGTTAATTAATTCTCAAAGCAAGGATGAATACAGAAACCACAAAAATGATAGAAATCATCACAATAATAATAAAAGATCGAGAGATACAAGAGAAGATGATGAAGATAGAAATAGAGATAGGGAAAAACGGTCTGAAAGACATCACAGAAGTGAAAAAGAGTTCAATCACCGAGCAGAAGAAAAGCCACTAAGAAAAAGAAGCCGCAGCCGGTCTAAGCAAGAGAGACCAAGAAATGACAGAAATAATCATTCAAATGACCAAAATGTTTCCAGAAATTCAGAGAGAAATATCAAAGAGTACAAACAAGAGTTTAGTAGAAATGCGAGTAATGGAAATAGAGATAATTCTACTACTCACAGGTCAAGGTCATCTCCATCCAGGGAAAGAAGAGAAGAAAAATCACGGGATCATAAAAGTAGACAAGAGAGGAATGACAGGAGATATGAAAAAGAAATTGATAACAGTAAAGCAAAACATAAGAATAGAGATGCAGAGCCAAGTAAAAGTAAAAAGCCCAAGAAAGAACCACAGAGTATTGAGCCTAGAACTCCCTCGCCTACTGTTGACATCAAGAAAAGTAAGTCCAGTTCAAAACACAGTGAAAAGAAATCTAATAAAAGTAAAAGAAATGCTAAAAAGAAACGTAAACCATCCACATCATCAGATAGTTCATCTGAATCAAGCTCTTCAACCAGTGAATCTAGTTCATCTAGTGACAAAGCCCGGAAGAAAAAGTCTCTGAAAAGAAGGAAGAAAAAATATTCCACATCAAGCACTAGCAGTAGTGACAGTAGCTCAACTACTAGTTCATCTTCAAGTACTGAATCTAGCACTTCATCCAGTTCCAGCTCTGATGATGGTAAAAAGAAAAAGAGTAGAAAAAGTTCTAATAAGAAGAAAAAGTTATAGGATAGTACAAAATGTAGATTGGCGTTAAATAGACATAACTTTTGGAGACCCATGTTAAGCTGACCGTTCGCAGTGAAACTAAGATTAGGTGACCTTTGCACATGTAGATATAAGTTATTCTCAAATTATTCCATGTGGCCATTTTTGTGTGAATTTATTGCCTTTGAAATAATTTTAATTCCCTAGAGTTTGGTAACCTAATAGACTGAATGGATACTTACCTTGTACATTGTTATAAAAAGACACCAATAAAATGTTAATTCAAATAAACATTTCACATGTGTGAAAAACAGAAACAAAATATTGCTATGCGTATGCACTATATTATACTCCCCTTACTAATAAAAACTTGTAATTTTTAAACATTGACTAAATTATACCTGTCCTTATCTTTGTATGCTAATTAATGGGGATGGCAATAGACTTATGAACTAATTTAGTTAATAACGTCGTTTATTAGTAAGGGGTATCTATTTAGATCATTTGAGTGACCTTAGTAGTACTTTTTTTTAATCATATTGTAGCCTATCTAAGAACCAATTAAATAAGATTGTTATTATTGAAATTTGAAGCAAAACGAACACCATTACATTTTAATATAGGTAATAGAGATTTATGTAGAGCACATTTAAAATTATTTTTAGTAAAATGTTTCATAAATTAGTCATGGGCATAGCTAGAGAGGAGGTGCAAATGAGGACTTAGCCTATTGCTAGTACAATTTAGCCTTATCATTAGAAAAAGCATGGTGTGCTTATGTACTGTTATTTATGATATATATTTGCTAACGCCAGTTATGCTCATGTATATTGAAAGCAATAAATAAGAAAAACAATAGACTGACTAATAAGGCAATTTATAAATATTTTTATTCATTTTAGGGTGTGTACACATTGTCATCTAGATGGCATACATATTTTGTATGGAGACCGCACAGCGAACTTCTTACAAAATAGTTAAAGCTGTTAATCTGCGGTAGATCGAAGTAAACCATTAGCTTGATCTACTTCGAACGATAATTCAATCAATAAATTATACAATTTGAGTTCGTAACAAATATCTATTGATTGATTACCCTATTTATCTATCGGCTGAAGGAGATCTAACGCGTGAAGTACACCCTTAATTTGTTTCAAGTATATGCCCTCAAGATGTTATTATTTTATTAATGTAAGACTTCAATAAAATTGCATTTTAAAATCAATTATTTAAAATCACTATTCGTTTGTTTTTCACAAATCGCTACGTCACAATACACTAATATTATGTTAATTATTAGGTACCTACATAATATGTAAGTAGTAAGCTTTTCTATTTATTTAAATAAAGTATTTTTTTCTGTTTATTGTTAAACCTAGGGATACATAAGCGTTCTTATGCTAATTAAGTGGAATAGAAATTGTAATGTATTTGTTACATAAATTATGTATGAATATTTTTGTAAGATTAATAAATGAAAAGCGTTTCAATGCATCAAATTCGTTTTATTTCATAACAGTACAATTACTTTAGTATGGTATCAGCAGAGCCCTGTGTGTTGATACCATTCGGTTCCCCAAAACGTCTCAAAGTCGCCTCCCTCAAAGCTTTTGCGACTTAATGATGGCGGAATAAGTAAGCAATAACTTTACTATTCAAGTTTAAGAATTTTTGTTAGCTTCATTATTATAATAATAAGTAAGTTACGTAGTAACATTTATTAATCTGATAATACTACCTACCTATGTATTCTCTGGCCTATTACCAATTATCGAGCAGCTGCGCCAAACGCCGTTGCCAGGGGGGTACAACACTCCAAACTAAAATTACTTAAAAAAAAATGTATGTATGCACTAATTATTGAATTATGGTTTCAAAAAGTAGCATTCTTGCTTGTTTAAGGGTTCACCCGCCCCCAAACTAAATTTCTGGCTACGGCCTTGGCTGCAGTCACCATCCGCCTACCCAGCCTGCTGCAGACATAGAGGAAAATGCGTCATCCAGCTGATGAGGTAAGCAGTGTTTGTTAGATATAACGGCTGAACGGATTTCGATGAAATTTGGCATATAAATAAACCATGACCTGGATTAACACAGGATACTTTTTATCTGAGTACCTACATGATAGGTACTGTTCCCCAAGGATGCGAGTGGAATTGCGGGTAACAGCTATCCAATACAAATAAGCACCTCTGCCCCATTGGTCTTGTGGTTGCAAGCATGGCTGCTTAGCCCGAATGGTCTGGGTTCAACTCCCAAGTCACGCAGTGCTATCGGGTTCTTCTGTTCGGAAATTCCTTTAGCAGCCTGGACTTTGACTTGTTCGCCTCCTATTTCATGGGATCTCGTGGATGTAGGTAGGTACCTACCTACATCATTAGCGTAAGCAGGTTCTTCATCTGAGGGTTCAACACATCTCTGCCAAACCTTACCTTATATACCTGCAAGCGTGACATTACTCCTACCTGAATAGACATCTGATTGAAGTTATAAAAGGAAATCATAAAACATGTCAAAGTATAAAATGGAAGGTAGGTAATACTACGCTAGCGTCTATTTACAGGACGCGTCGGGCATAATCGGGAACGTTCCACTGGTTTGCCTTTGTGTGTTTAAGTGTCTGAACGAGAAGATGGCTCTCGTTATAGAGGCCCATTGTGTACCTTCGACCAACTGCGTGATTGAAGTTCGTACAGTCACCAGACCAGAATGTATAGCTAGTGGTACTACGTTGTATTCTGATTTCAAATATCAATAACAATTTTTTTGATGCAAAACATCTAGTAGAGTGGTTTGATTACTTAATAACAATCTCTTGATAACTAGAAGTTGGTAATTAGACACCATCCAAGAATTTACTTGAGATTGCGTAATCAGAAGGCTGAATTTGCCTTGTGATTAGTCAATATGTAGACGTGTAGTTTAAATACAAATTACAATTAGTATGCGTGATTAGAAGTTATGCAATGTATCCACGGCGACAATAACTAGCAGCAAAATTATGAAAATACTATGGAGAATCAGTGGTCTTATGGATAGTATGATGAAGATGTCATACTTATATATAGATAGCTGGTACCTAGGTCCACCACAATAGGACTACAATCAAAGGGAAGTGCTCTCAATCTGTGTACTAAAGGCACGGACTTGGAAACAACCTTAATTCTTCATGAAGTGGGGGTAAAGGTGGAACATGTTTAATGTATCGTAATTAATAACCGTCGACGCCTACCGTCGCGACGTCTTCCACACAATAACACATGTTTTATGGAGGCTTGTTTAGCTTAACTGTGTCGGACGTCAGAGCTAGGTGGCTAGCAGGGACGGACTGGGTATCAAAACATGAGTCATTTACCCGGAGCTGGCCGTCCAGGTAAAGAGCCCAAATCTCTACAGCAGCTGACCCATATTCCTGCCCACAGGTCCAAATTTGGCAGTGCACCCAAACGTCTAAGTAAATATTGTTGACGATGAAACTATCGGCTGCTCATGGGTAGATGGGTTCTTACAGGAAAAATCCCTACGATAGTAGATATGTATTTTCATGGCTATGAAGAATGCGATCGGAATATCCGAAATTTGATTTTTATAGGTCTAATTCCATATCGAAACCTAACAAATCACTCCTCCAATAAAATCCTGGTCACATTTATGCGATGAGCTTTCTTATAGCCTGCTTATCATTTTTCCAGCCTGTTGCCCTGTCCTTAAGCAAGTCCTGTCCACAGTCCTTTATAAGTATACTATTAGGTATGTATTATTCTGTAGGTATAGTACCTATTGTTGCATAAAATGCGATTCAAAAAACTGTTCGTGCTCTGTGTACGAATATTCCAAATAAGAGCTAAATAGTTATTGGATTTCCACGATACGGCCTTTGCGATTCTGGAAACTAGATTTTCGAATTGATATAGGGTGGCCTATTCGCACATAGGTACACGCTGGTACACGCCAATGGACAACCTAAAGAAAAAATAATAATGGTTTGAGGCTGATAAACTGCTAGCAAGATGTTATCTTGCTCTCAGCTTATCCTTGCTCGCATTTTATCAGCCTCAAACTAGTAAATATCGACGATCAGCCCCAGATTCAAAACAAGAATGGTTTATGTAGGTACCTATTTCTTTTTTTTCTTTTTTTCTTTTCGTTTTAATTTTCCACAATACGGAGTACATAGGTAGGTTAGGTATAGCAATATATTCAGCAATATCCCATTTTATCTGTAACATTAGTAACATATGTAATACAAAAATGCACGAATAGGTAAGTAAAAAACTGTGCCACTCAATCCTTATCCCAAGGGTAAAGTATTACCCTTTACTTTACCCTTTAGGCGACTATATCTATAAAACTACCTACTTCCAAAACTTAAAGAGAACTGAATATGTTTTAAAAATGCCGAAAATTCATAACATTTGACGAAGTTGAGAAATCCGTTTGTATATGGATTTATTATTTATCAGTTCGTCCCTGTGCTCCACACTGCGCATGTCGCGAATTTATCGACAGGAGCAATGAGTTTTCTCTCCAGCTTGAGCTCTGCTAAACGGCACTCGCTCCCCGCGCTCGGCCACATAACAGTCGACACTGGTGATCCTCCTGATTCTGATATTAATTCTACATTAATTATCCTTGCATACTGAGTTTCAGTAACGATGTTATTAATCACTTTAACCGCATTTTGTGCGGTTTTTTTGATGGGTGGTGCGGTTCCGACGCCTACTAATAAAGGTACGTAACATTGCTTTGTATCAATGGCTTATTAAAACTGTATTAGTTATTGCTATCTTATCAATGTATTCGCAAGGATATTGTCGGTACATTTGTGTTGTTTTGGTGAGTGTATCGATCAGTCGGGGCCGGGAGCGCTCTATATATAGCAACAGGTCAACAGGTGTCCCGTCTGCGCCACTGTTATTCTGCGGCGTAGTTCCACTTTTCTCCATAAACTATGACCTTTTGGACACAAAGGCTTATAAATAGATTCTGCGATCGATTCAAAAAGCCCATTCATAAAATGTTCATAGAAGGTGCTCTGAACGTGGGCGTTGTTATTTTGTTACCATCCTTTCTTCGATCAACAAAGGGCTTATAAATTATCAAGGTCGTAGCCTAAGGATTCCAGTGTTCCCCTTTTCCCCGGTCACGTAACCAAGAGGTATTCTATTTGTTGTGTCTAGTTGTTAGCGATGCTATCACTTCGTCGTCTCCATCATATTCTGTAAGAACAGTTATTTATTTATTTATGTACTTGACAAAAGGAAACATGGTATTTTTTTTTTTTTATAAAACTTTGCCCCTGACTAGGATTTCTCCTGTGTCGAGGGTACAGTTTACAAACATACATGTCACATGCACACACAACCAGACCCGAAACAACTATCTGTAGATCATACAAATATTTGTTCCGTGCGGGGTTCGAACCCGCGGCACGTAGCGCAGAAAGTTAATCGCTTAGCCAATGCGCCAACCGTGTCGTCAAAAGAAATCGTAATAAAAATGTTACAGACATAATTATCAGCACAATGGAACTACTTATTTCTAATGAAATTTCTTCCAGTAGTCCCGCGACTAGAGACATCTTGAATCTGACTCTTATTGACGGTTGATATAATTTGATGAATTACCATACGATATCATAATAACGGAGATATGAACATGCTGTAATCATATTCACTGCTCCTGTTATTAAGTTACACGTTTATTATAGTATATCAATTCGTCGAATATCAACCGATAATAAGAGTGAGTTTCGATCTGTACCTCTACCATGAGTTTTCCGTGCCGTCTAACGTTCACGTTCACATGCAATATTTGTATAGTGACTTTAGTTCACTATTTATACCGCTAGAGGCGCTGAAAAAATTCTCATACAAATATTGCATGTGAACGTGAACGTTAGACGGCACGGAAAACTTATGGTAGAGTTACTGATAAGCGAGATGTTTTACAGGATAGGTATGCTGCTCCTCATTTTAATTTGAAAAAAAAATACTTTCATCATTCTCCAACCCTTATTTTATTGTATTTGGGGTCGGCGCAATTAATTATGTTTTTCTTACATTCATCTCTATCAGACGTCATTTCCGGATTCACTTTCTTCACACTCATGTCATGTTTCCCATAGTCCATCCATCTTTTCTTTGGTCTGCGCCTTCTCTTACGACAAACGGATACTTTGCAGATTTTCTGTAATTGGTGCCACTTTGAAACATACCTACTTCCGCTAGCATAATTTGAACTTTATAGGTGATAGTTGAAAAAAAATTCCGTCTCAGTTGAAATCTAAGCAGTAGGCTCTCAAGTTTCAACATGACGAATCACAAAGTTAAAAAGCTAGGTTTTTAAACGTAGTTATGTAACTTAAAGACTTTGAATGTTCCAATACCTACTCATCATAATCAAAACACTCATTATTTATTAACAAGCCTACTTCTTACCAACCTACGTACAAAAAATAACGTATTTAACAAATACTTATGTTGAACTAGCTACCACTAAAATACTCTCTACTGCCATTCTTTCTTATTAAAACAACGATTTCCCACGCTATTATTGCTCTTGTATCGTGGATATAGTTTACAGACATTCTCACAAGCACAGACACCCAAAACCGGAACAACTATAATATAGGCTATACAAATACCTATTTGTTCCGGATCGAACCCACGACACGTAAAGCGGGTAGCCAATAAATTAGCCACTGCGCCAACCATGTCAGAAAATTTGAAAATTTGAAGTTTGAAACAAATTAATTTAAATAACCCTCCGTACATTGTACATCGTCCTAACATTGTTTAGCTACATTGCTCTTTTTTAACACCAGACATGCATGTTCTTTTTTTAAACGTTGTATTGTGCACCAATGTTTTTACAAAATAAATTTATTCTTATTCTTATTCTTCTTATTCCGTGTAAAATTCAACCGCATCTGATTAGACTGGGACCTGATCTACAAAGTTGAGAAAAAGCTAGGCAGATGATGATGATATCAATATAAATAACATTCTAGATGGCGGTGGACCAATCGGTGAGCTCCCCGAGAATTGGGACCAGACAAAAGACGACACCCAGTCGCTCTTCCTAAATAAGAGCGACAAAAATGACTTGGAGCCATACCCGCTAGCTCTTAGTGAAGAAGGTAACTAAAGTGGTATACTAGCAAAATAATAATATCACTCGTTGAAGTAACTTATTTATTTTTATTTAATTATTTATGTACACACGACAAATTACAAAGAAAAATACATTGAATAAAGAACACTTAAGTACAAAAGTACTGCTTATTTCAAAAGATATTTCTGCCAGCAGACCTGCGACTGGAGAGGGTATAGGAGAAAACGTTCACTTATTGTATCTGTACTGTATTTACCAATAAGTGTAATATGACATTGTAACGAAAACTGATACCATGGATTCGGCACCAGTAGACGTTAGAATTTAGCGTTGACTAGGTACTTTGTTCGCAGGTTTTTAAACTGACAAAAAAATCTGCGAACACAATTGTAAAATTCTTAGGGGTCCAGAATGATGTACTGAATTCATCGTATCATGATTCTGTAAGAACCTAAGAACTCACATCGCGATGCGAATCTCATTCATATTGTGTGTTGAATTGTTGATACCTATTTGACACGAATTGACATACAATAATAAACGAGTAACTTAATCATTGGAGCTGTAAATATCTAGAGCATGTTCACAGCTCCGTTATTAAGTTATTATTAAGTTATCCTATTTCAATACGTCAAATATCGACAATACGAATGAGATTCGAGTCGAGATTCGATTTGTTCTTACCGAATCAAGGATCTGTTTTCGTTACGATGTCACTTACCTACATTCTGTATATAGGTACCTATACCTTCTATTCAAATACGTATTATACCATTATTTAAACCCGGTTTTGTACTTTGTAGGATTCTTATTTAAAAATTATTCTAGCGCACTTGCAGCGCACCTACCGGTAGGTACAAGCGTGGTTTAGATAGTCCCTCACAAAAAAGATTGTTGTTTAAATGCAGTTCTTTAGCAGTTTACCTGAAAGAGAGATTAGTATGATTGTGTACATACCTACAATATTTAACACTGCTCAATTAGCACTGTAATCATAATTAAAGGTAGGTATAATGGCATGTAGGTACCTATACTTCCCTTAGCTAGCTATGTACCTACGAATAGATATTGACAATATGCACTCTAGCAATAACGCACTGATTGTGAAATTATCTACTACAATGGAGCAGTAGACCCGACAGGTTGCAACTCATCTATGAACAATATGAACACTATTTTCCTTTATTGGCTCTTGCAATTTTAGTGGAGAATAATAGGATAATACAGGGATTATTCATAGCTATTATACCTACTTAGGTATGGACATAAAATGATACTAAATCAATTAAGTCTGCTAATATGAATAATGGAAAGGACGATGAAGCCGGATTATGTAAATAACCTGTTTCGACGTCATATTGAAATTCAGGTCATGAATTTTCCATGATAGAACCTAATAATATAATTATATTAATACGTAAAGAGAAAACTTTGTACCCCTTTTTAAGCATATTGCGCGCACGGAGGAGAATGAGATTTGGCATGGTTAAAGTTTATACCTATGGAGAAGGAGTGCACAAAGCTAAAGTTACGGTCGTATTTCTACCACTGAGCGACCACTAGTACAAATAGTAACATAACTTCTAATAATACCTACCTACTAAAACTAAACCACGAAATTCCTTCTAAATTTATTGGAAAGAATAAATTGGATGACTCGTATAACAATGACAACCGTTTTTCTTACAGGAAATTCAGAAGGTTATGAACAGGGAATAGATCAGAGGTTTGATTCCCCACAGCCCAATGGGGAACTTGATAATTTGATCATGAGACCCGAACTTTATGGTGAACCCCCAGCAATGGAAGGTCTATCCACAAGCTACGATACCCGTCGTCGCAAACGCGGGAGTGGAACTAAAGTCGGCGGTGCCGGGGCAGCTACCAAAGTAGCTACCAAATCCGGTTCGGGCAAGAAAAATCTGAAGTGAGTGCTTTAGTCATCTCGACTAATATCAATTGAATTGCATTTGCTATTATAAGAACACTAGACTTACTGTATTCTATTTTTTAGACCAGAGGAGCACGACGCTCTCTCGCCCGTGGACTCGATGACTCACGAGCACGACGCACACCGCCGCAAGCGCGGCAGTGGCACAAAGGTGGGCGGAGCGGCTGCCTCTGCCAAAACCGCTACCAAAAATTCCGGCGGAAATAAAAAGAACTTCAGGTCAACATAATCCTCCATCATTGAATAGGTATAAGTAGATAAGTAAAAAACTAATATAGTTATTTAATCATTTCATTTACGTTTAGGCCCATCTCAGAACGTCGCAAACGCGATTCTGGTCTCAGCGCTGCTGATGTCCGAGCTCTACTCAACTTGTGGGAGGCACAGGAACGCAAAAAGCAGGAATGGAACGCGCAGAACCAATGGGCGCCCGAACATTACTATGGAGTTGGACGTGTTAATACCGAAGACGAACAGCCTGAGGTGGATGAGAATGGCGACATCTGGTACAACGAGCCGGTTGTCATCTCTCCTCGCGAACGAGACTACCCTCGTCACTCATACTTCTCGGAACAGAATCGTATGGCGTTAGCCCATGGTTACCCTGATATGTACCAAGTAGGCCCAGCTGAGTTAGCGCAACGGTACGAAGAGGCTCGTCGTAAGAGAAATTATGCTAATAAAATGAAGCGCTTTATGGTCGCGAGGAAACGTTCAGATGGTATGATGAACCACCAGAACAGCTACCGGCCACGCGATGACCTGTACACCCTAGCTGAATTGCTCCGGTCGGCTCCTCGAGTGCAAGAACAAGACATCCCTGTATATCGGCGGCTGATACTGTAAAGCGTTTCTAGAAAGCGGTGTCCATACTCAGCAACCTGCGATTCTCCTATACACCAGAATCAATGGTCAGCTTTTTTGAGGAAACACTCGAAGAACGCCATATAAAGCCGACTTGAAGGCTCGCTGGTTGTCAAATGGACGCCTTTGCAGGTTCTGATTTGGAGTGGGAGATTGTCTTGCATTTAATTCGCAGTTGTAGCGGATACCTAACAAACCTTAGATATAGGAATAATAGTATTAAAACAATGACAGTTTCAATATGATTATCTTATTTTACGGCGAATAAGTTATGGCCTAAAAGAAGTAGGATTCACAAAATATTATTAAATAATTTCATAATCATTCTTGCGATTAAGTGCGTATTCAGTATTTTTTATGTACAGATTTCCGTTAAGCCTATGTTCTATCTAGAATACCTGTTATTCTGCATATCTGTTACTTATAATATTTTATGAATTGTAATCGAGTTTTAAGAAATAGATAGGTGTCTAGTTTCATTAAACATTACGGTGAAGTTAAACTTCGCATTTTACTAATAATGCCTAGAATTAGTTATTGTATGTATATGTAAACTTGCTGTATTAAATTAGTATTATCTTAATAAGACGCGTTTTATTATATTCTCCATATCACGTCTTACCTTTTTTTTATTAGCGTGGTGAGAACTCCTCATCGGCTATCCTCCGCCTTGGAGGGTAGAGGGGCTTTCGGCACCTGGTAGTGGAATTCGGGAACTTTTAAAGACCGCGCCGAAGCCCACCACGGTGTCTCGCTTGATAGGACACATCTCGGGCAAAGAGTCTGTAAAGAGGTGTGTCCCCCAGGATCACGTCTTACGTTCTAGATACTCAAAGCGTCTTACCTAGCCATACCGTACTGTTATAACCTATTTCCTCAGAAAACAAATACTGGCATATATAATTACTTGCCTTTTTTACTTGTCACTATCGAATATTTACAGCGAACTCACGTCAGAGAAAAAATATATTATTATTGATAATATTTCCTAAAAAGTAAATGTAATTTAAGCAAAACTGCATATTCATAAGTTAATATGAATAAAAACACCCACAATAGTATAAGGAATACAAACAGTTCGCCAGAAGTATCGCGCAGGGACGCAATTACATCCACTGAGAGCCACCCAATTCCAGATGACGAACCAACCGCGGAGACGACGTCGACGTATGCATCAATTTTTTGGTTGTATAATTACATTAAGATGTGTACAATTCGCTTAGTAAACGACTTGGTCACATCGTTAATGATTTATTGGTACCCTGACCGCGTGTTCCTACCAGCTCATATCGTGAATCTGATGCAAGTTCAACGCAGGCTTCGCGCAGAACGCGAATCGCATACGGTCACTTACAGCAGGTACAAGTTGATCAATCACTCTGGTACTAAGTCAGCGACCGAGCGCTCAACACAAACTATTTCGTTAGTTCCAGAGAACAACACGGACCACTCTCCTGGCTATCAATGAGAACATTCTTCAACGCATTTAAGTCCTATATTCTTTCCAGTGAAGATGTCGCCGGCATCCAATTCACATCCAACAAAGATTTTGATTACATTGGAAGTGACCGTGAACCGATGTTCGTCATTGTGGACTCGAGCTGCGTCAGTAATCCAAGTTCTAAGGAACTGCTCATCGATAATAGATTTAACACGAGAGATACGGTACTCAAAAAACATTACAATAAAAATGTTATACCTGTTGACGTACCATCTACCAGCAGAGATCTTAGGAATGATTTACTACCACCACAAATGAAAGAATCAGATTCAACTGATGAAATGCAAATGATGGACATAAATCTTCAGAGTGAAAACGAACTATCGGTTGGTGATTCTGACGGCGACAATGATTCAATAGTGATCTCTTACTTAAAAAATAAAGACGCGTTTTTGGACATGGAAGGTACGCTAATGTCTACGAAAAAGAAGTCGTCTCTCCTGGAAAGTGTGCCAAAAATGGAAACGATATTAGAAAGCGAACAGTTTTGTGCATTTCCCATGACGTCTAAATCTGAACATCCTTCAGAACATTTTCTTAACGGAGACAAAACAGATTAAACACGACATTTTAGTAGTAGTAGTAATAGAAAACCGTCATGTAAATGAATTATGGAATTAATTGTATCGACGTCATAATTTCATTAAAAAATTAACGTTTTTTTTTCTTTTATTTGTTAGTCGAACTACGTAGGTAAGTATAGCTTTTTTAATATTTTTATTTACCTACCTACCATTCAACCTGGTTAGTATTTTTTTTTATTATCCTGTAAAATATTGCTCTTTCGATGTTCCCTATAAACAAATAGATATTAAATAGGTACTATTTTTTATTCATGGAGTATTAAACTGTGCTTGTTTTATATTAACTCTTGAAATAACTTGTTGTGCACACAGAACTGTCGGAGACTTCATTAGACGTCATCATACCGTCGTTCCCGGGATCACCAAGATCACTCACGGGTCAAATTTCAATAGCATCGCTATTTTCCACTGAAGACGTAAATACTAAATACAAGCGGGCCATAGAATTCCTGCACAATGACAACGAGTTCTTGATTGCAGCTGAATTGGGAGACAACAAGATGTTACGAATGTTGATACAGTAAAAACTTTTTTAGCATTACCTACTTCCTAAAAGTTATTTATAAAATCCGAGTCCATCGGGTTACCTACCTAGGTACTTACTTGACCGATGAAGAGTGGCCGACTGATTTTATAATCAGAGATGCGACATGTACACAGTAGTACGACAGTACAGTGTACAGTGTGTAGTGACAGTAGGTACGACAAAATTCTAAGAAGTAACATCGATGTACCTGAACTTGTTAAATGCTCTAAGATCTGTAGGTAGTTTGATTAAAGAAGTGCAGTTGCCGCCAGTTTTATCAAAATAACACATTTGGTATTCAGTGAGATATGTATGTATAGTCAGCTTCAGTGAGATATGCTCGCGTCAAGTTCGAGCGTCACTGCAATATGATCGGCACGTCATAAAATTACGTGAATTAGGCCACTGAGTGAACAACCAATGGCAGTCGCTCATTTATATAATTGTACAACTTATTGCATCAGCGTAATGATCATGTTTTATTTACTGCAGTTCTAATAAACATTCGTGGTCTTGAAGACGCGCGTAGTTCGGAAGTGATCGGTTTTACAAAGTTTGCCGATGTGACTTCTTAGTTCTGTCGTACTATACCTAGGTATTATTGACCAAAGACCAAGAATTAATATTCCTTGGATGAAATAATATTTATACAATGAACAATCTGCGAGTCGTCATCAACCTACTAAGCTTTGACCATTTGAATTTCAGCAAAGTGAAGGTAACCCGAGTCTACCAGCCCCCATTTTTCTTGTGGGTGTTGTCAAAGGCGAGATGCATTTATATCTCATTGCGATCTCAAATGCGTTTGACAGATTACACATAACGTCACCTTGTTGGTGTTCAGTATTTTGCCCAGCTCCAACAACTTTGTCACTTACAGCTCCGCATCTTGATAAACCGCCATTCAATACAACATCATCAACATAGAATCGCATCTTTACCAACGAATGGCCGAAAGTTTTGCCACGCTGCTTCCATCGCTGCATTCTGCATGCTGTGGCGCAAAATAGTTTTAGTTGGGGTTACCAATTTGTGGTCGCTAACATCACAGTATTTACCTAATGTTTGTAGGTACTTCCGATGGATGGCAGTGACAATACAGTTGATGTTTTGATAATATTTACTAAACCTATAATATCGATAATTCCTTAATGGTCATAGTGGTTGAAGCGCTTTAATTTTTGGAGTTGCCGTGGATCAATGGATCAACGTATTTATTTACAGCAAAGGAGTAAATATACACGAGATAGACCACCTTGGTCGAAACGCACTTCACTTGGCTGTCTGTTCGGGAAACCGGCATACTGTCCCTCTGCTTTTGAAAGCTGGAGTTAAGGCCAATGTGAAAGACAATTTGGGCATGACACCACTTTCCCTTTGTCTAATGAGAAGGTTAAGTATCTCTACTAATAGTCATGATACGTTTAGGACTCCTAAGGGCCAAGCACGAATGTTTTTGACGTATCGTAACGATAACATAAGCTGTTTAATTTTACACAACATAGGTACACACTTATTTCATGAAAATGAAAAAACACACAGTCAAATTCAAAGTTTTTTATTTCAACTGGGCGTTTGCAGGCACTTTCAAAACGTCGTGATTCTAGGTGCCCAGTTCCAAGTGGGTTGGTCCTGGAGAAGATACCAGCAAGAAACTCCATGGATACTCTTTTCATAAAACAAATTAATATCTGGGGCCGCAGGAGCAGCTCCGGCTAAAATTCGACCTGAATTTACACAATACATATTACAAAAAAAAGAACAGCAAGATCATATTAAGTATCACTATAATTTACACAATACAAGTAGGTATGTACACACTTAACACTCAAGCGATCCAATTATGAAAACAAAAATAACGTCATTAAAATTAGCATGTGAAGACAGGAAGTAACGGGTCACTAGGGAAGCCGCAATGCATGTACATGCACTGCATGTATATTAAAAAAATATCCTGAATTAAAAGTGTATTTCTGATTGAAAATTTGCTTACGTTAACGTTACGATACGTCAAAAACATTCGTACTTGGTCCACTGCAATGTCCATTAGATTGAAATTTTAAATGAGTTTCATCACAGGTGCGGTTATTGCTAGTTGAAAACATAGAATAATTAAGACTACTATGTTCGTTCTATAATTGAGTAGTAATAGTTTATGTATTAGACATAAAAAATACGCAACCGCATTGTGTATAAGCGTCAGCCTTTATACACAATTAACTCACACTAGGGTGTGTATTCACATCAATGACGCTGTTGCACGTCATTTACCTAATCATCATTTGGGTAGGCAGTATCGCTACCCCACTATCTTTAGTTCGTCAGAGTGGTAATTTGGCAAACTGTGTGGAATCCCAAAACCCAGTCTCATGGAGCAGACTTAGGCTGAAGTCTGCGGTTGCCACCGTGGTTCCTAGCTGACTGTTGGGAACCAGTGGCTATGTACAGTCATTACCACAGAACACAGAAAACCTCTTTCTGTGTTCTGTGGTCTTTACCCTTCTGTGGAAACCATTTCATAATTTCCATCAGCAGTGACAAGCTTAGGATCTATGGCTTTCATTATTTTCAGGCCGTCTTTGCGAATAGCGACTATGCTTTTCGATCATGGCGCTGCAATTAATCGAAGATTAGTACCAATGGATACGGGTTTGTTCTTGCGTAAGCAAATTTTGGCTATTCCTTCCATTTCATAATTAAATTGCATAGTAGTATAGACTACATTTGCTAAGCCATAATCATATTATTTTCTATTTATGTATTTACTTAAGAACTTAATATAATAAAGGAGATTATTTACCTACCTACTCAATTGGCGCTTGGGGATTTGGTTTTGGCCCTATGGGTGTAGATAACCCTCGCATAATCAAAAATCTAGATAGGTAGGTAACCACTTATTTGTTTACGTCTTGTGTACTGGTCTTACATTACAATTCATAGATACTTAATTATGTATGTTTTTTTTACTTTCTACTAGTACACACGACTACATATCAAGGTATATACATTTCCAGTATACGCTGACCTTGCACTATATAATATAGGCTTTCCGTACAATGAGAGGTCAGCCTATCCTGAAAATGTATAGCTTGTTAAGTAGTCGTGTGTATCCTAAATATTTATACAGGGTTCCCACAAAAGATAAACTTAAATATATATAATCGGTAATCATCCTCAGAATTTGTTAT
The DNA here is from genome assembly GCA_932294325.1 of Allophyes oxyacanthae. NCBI lineage: Eukaryota > Metazoa > Arthropoda > Insecta > Lepidoptera > Noctuidae > Allophyes > Allophyes oxyacanthae. The sequence continues at coordinate 5,559,315 of OW028625.1, forward strand.
GATGTGCATACCAACTCGAGAAGAAGAAAAAATACTTGGTCTCCTCGTAGAGAAAGGTGCACTTGTAAACGACCCCGAAGCTCCTGGAGGCCGCCAGGCATTACATTTTGCTGCTATGAGCAACAACACTCGCCTCGTTAACATACTGGTTGAACTGGGAGCCAATTTGTTTGAAGTTAATCACAGAAATGAAACGCCTAAAGAGGTCGCAGGTACATTTAAATGCAAAGAAGCGTATACTCTCTTAGAAGACTTGGAAGAGTTGTATGGCTGCGTCGATCAAACGTTAGACGAATCTTCTGCGGAGTACACTTCAAGTGATTCATAAAATGTTTTCATGTACCCATATAAATAGTTTCATTTTACAGCATGCACCTAAAACAGGATAGTCTGAATATGCATATCGTGCAGGTAAATAAGATAACGACTGAAAACGCTGATTTATTGAGAAAATCTATCACAACGTGTTGTGGCTTTACAGTTTATCTACAATGCAAACTTAGTTTCGTAATGGTTAGTAGTAGCTAACTGATGTGGTGTTTACATATACGAACACAATTGATTCTGACAAACTCTAAATTCTAAGTAGCCGGGCACAATATTAAATTATCTAGAGCAGGGATGGCAAACCGTGGCACGCGAAAGGAAATAGTGGGCATTAATTGAAACCTTTATTTGAGAACATTCGTACGTAGATGTAGAAAGGTTTGGCATCCCTGGTCTAGGGCATTAGGCACTTTGAGCAACCTGCTATGATTTAACGCTGTTTGTTATTATAACTGCATAGGTACTGCATATATGTAGCTACAGCTTGTAAATGTGCCGGTTAGACGTAAAGAATAGGTATTGTCTTATTGTGTTGCTACGGCTCAAAAGATTTGACAAGGCTTTATCCATCACCACCACGATCAGGATACTACCTTACGTTTTTTTTTTTCTTTTAGGTACTTATTTTTTGCTTTGCCCATTTTGCCCTTTTTACCCAAGACCTATTCGTCGGTACAACTTAGTTGAATGCAGTTGAATGTCCGAAGCCGAACAGAAAAATCAATTATCACTGCCCGTCGCCTGACTGGGAATCACAGACTACTTAGAGATACTACCTGGGAATCAACCCCTGATTGAATTATGCACTTAAACTCCAGTGACGGTGACGTATTGGAACACCGGAATATTGTCTCGCAAAACGGCAAAGGCGCTATGTCTACGGGCTTTATCGCGACGATTCCGGCCTCCTATCGTAAAGTAAACTCCACGATACAACGATAATGACTCCACCGTATCGTCGCGACTCGCAACGGATCGCCGCGTGACAGCTATATGTTGCGTCGCACCCGCGCTATACTCAAAGGTCGCGCCATGCCAAAGAGTATGTAATCACTACGTTTAGCCATGTTAACTGTATTGGAGGATTTCCAGTATGGATATCTTTTGAGGGTTGCTTGTGTAAAAATGCTAATGCAGAAATGCTGCTTGTAATGTCAATAAGCATGTACAAAAAAAAAAGTGTCGCGAGGCGTGCACGCCACCGGCCGGCGCGGCGGCGCGGGCCTACGTTCACGTGGCGATATCGCCGCGAAACCGGACAGCGTTGCCAGACGTACGAGAAATCTCGTAACTTTACGAGATTTACCAGATCTGTACGAGATACGAGAAAAATAAAAATCTCGTACACTTTTTTACGAGATTTTAACAATGTTGACTGCCTGCGTCATGTTTAACCTAAAAACATTATAAAAAAGAAAAAAAAACGATCGCCCTCATCTTTAGTCGTTACCGGGGAATGCCCACTGAGATGTATTTTTTGTTGCATGCACTAATGCACTATATAATGATTAGGTATATTGATTCAATTTCTTATCTCTTTTGCACTAACTGAAATGTGTGGGTGTGGTGGGGCAATGTATTTTTACGCTAGTATGCGTATAGTAGCTGTAATTCCAGCGCAGTTCGGAATTTCACCTTAATTATTCAGTGGTTAATATATAATATAACATAATGAGTAGTGACAGTGAATCTTCATCTACTCCACCTAGTAAAATAACACAAAAGGGAGGATGGACTGCAAAAAAGCAGGTAACATTTAAAATAATATACTTTTACGAGATTATGTATTGAAATTACGAGATTTTTAGTAGCCACCGTTACGAGAAAAAAATGTCACCATCTGGCAACCCTGAGACCGGACGAGTCGGCGACGTTTTAAGTTTTGCTCGTCAAAAGCCACTCATTGTATCGTCGCAATCATTTGGCAATCATATCACCGATACTCAAAGTATAAATTACATCCAGACTAGCATGAAAATTAATTAAATATTATTTTTATGCCTCACCTCAACCGTAAATAATTTAGTTTACGATTTTTCGTTTATTGAACGTTACACCACTATCGTGGTGTGACATTTGTTCTACAGTTTCAAAGATGGCGGCCTTGTCGCAGTTGCTTTTCTCTGCCAAACAATACTGAGAAAATTGAGATAACCAACTATTTTTACATTTTTATGAAGAAAATTAGGTAGATCTTACTAAATAACGTTAATTTAACGTACTAGTCATTTTGATAATGTGATAATAAGTGTACCCATGGCTTCCAATGTGCAAGACTCGCCTGTTCAGCAGACATTTGTGGAGGAGATAGATTACAATGAGATTCAGGAATTATCGGTAAATATCTGGACGTAGGATGCATTATATTGAGTTATGAAACGTTGAATAGAACTAAAGCTATTGAATTTGTTCGTCAGGTGGTGGGAAAAGGCGCGTTCGGTGTAGTATGGAAGGGTCTGTGGCGGAACACATTAGTAGCTATAAAGCACATCAACTCGGAGGCTGAGAAACGGGAGTTCTCGATAGAAGTGCGTCAATTATCGCGCGTGTCGCACCCGAACATCGTGCGCCTGTATGGAGCGTGTACGAAGGGCGCCCACGTCTGCCTAGTCATGGAATACGCGGAGGGAGGATCGCTGTACAATGTGCTACACAACCGCCCTAAACCCAAATACACTGCGGCTCACGCTATGAGCTGGGCTCGACAGTGTGCAGAGGTTAACATTGTTATTATTGTGTTCAAAACATTCAGCTAATTAAGTTACACTGTCTTGTCTATTCTGACAACACACTTCCATATAGTTTACCATAGCATGAATAATCTTAATACAGTCTAGCCCCTGCATATAAATCAATAATGAGTACAGGAGTACAGTTACTTATTTCAAATAATAGTTAATTTCTGTCTGGTTCTAAGGTTTTAATATTTTCACAAACATAAATATTTTACATCTAATTTTATTTACAAATCTCAGTAAAAATATCACTTTATTATAAATTAACATTACAGGGTGTAGCATACCTTCATTCAATGAAACCGAAACCGCTGATACACAGGGATTTAAAACCACCCAACTTGTTATTAGTGGGCGGTGGTCAGAGGCTGAAGATCTGTGACTTTGGCACTGCTGCGGATAAAGCTACATACATGACTAACAATAAGGGCAGTGCGGCATGGATGGCACCGGAGGTTGGTAAACTATTGCTATAATTTGGAAAAATGTAATGATATCATACTACATGTAAAAATATGCTACAAAATTATGCATATAGGTAAGACAAGGTCACACTAATCAGGAACTGACTAATGGATTAATAAGAAGGCACTATGTTATTGTGGTCAATATACATAATCTCTTTTAAATTGCTTATTGCTCTACTCTGAGAGCCCCTTAATATTTACATTCTCTCTTAAAAATTAACACATTTTAGGTGATCAATAATTTTAACACATTCACTTCCTCCACACTTTATATAGCTCATACGCCATGCCATCATAGTCATACATGTTACTAGTAAACCCACTAACAGGTTTCTCAGCATTATATATATTCAACCCACTACCTGGGTTCCTGACCTCATAAATGTGACAAAATTGAGCCCACCTCTTCAGTCCCTGGCACTGAATGTGTTCATATATATGCTTTAACACATTTGATCCCCTCAAAATAAACAATCAAATGTTTAAAAACCTTTACATTTGCTAAAAGTTCCTAGGTTTCATTCCAGTAAAGTACATATCTACCTACCCTTTGAAGGCATGATGTGTGATGGGCAAATAAAAGATAATATTTTGAAGCTTGGTTAGTTTTAGTAAAGGAATTTTAAAACTGCAAATAAAATGCAGTGCACTATGGTGCTATAAGTGTGGTATAGAAAAAAAACTTGTTAACATTCTTAATGTTTTGCTATAATATCATAGTAAGCTTTTTGCCAGTCTGTGTATAAACTTAAGCACCTTTTTTAATTTTCCCCTTACTGGCACAGTAACTAAATGATGGCTTCTTGCGTTACATGCTGCAGGATTGATCCCGGCACCAAATTAATATTTGTATGACCTACAGATGGTTGTTCTTGGTCTGGGTTATGTGTATGTTTGTAAATTGTACCCACGATACAGGAGATAACCAAGTCAACAGTGGAAAAGTAAAATGACCAAAGTGCCAATATGTAAACTTTATAGAGCAAATTTTAAAGTTTTTTATCAACAGATTAATATAAATTTATCTAATGGATAATTTTCAGTAAAATGTATATTATAATAAATTATAATTATGATTTAGTTGCTAGATTAAAAGATTACAGAAAATAAAATTAAACTTTCACTCCACTATTTTAATATAATGGCTCCATCGTGACATTATGATGATTCTGCCAATGTCAAGGTTATGTATACATTTTTATCTATCATATTGTAAAGTTCTAATTATGAATTCAAAAATAATACTATAATGACAGACTTTATGCACATGCAACTATAATAAAATTAAAAAGTTTTATTATGATACAGTTTTCCTAACAATACAATGCTCTAAAATAACGTTTTTTCTATTATACAATAAACTTTATTGTACACCAGAAATACAAAAAAAAAACATTATCATAAATATATACATGAACAATGGGCGGTCTTATCGCTAAAAGCGATGTCTTCCAGACAACCTTTGGATGGAGATGACTTGGAAGAAATAGAAAAAGGGCAGTTTGCGGTGTACCATACATATTAATATAAACAGATAAATAATAATTATGCATAAATTTTTATTACACTTACATACAAATTAAATAAATATACAGTGTTAACATACATAAATGGTATTGGACCTAAAGTATAATATTTTACAGCTTAATAATAACATTTCTACTAAATAGATAGGTAGTGATGTTTCAGCAATACTTTAAAAGAAGTCAATGACTGTGTTCTTCTTACCGACACAGGCAATGCATTCCATAAGCGCGAGGCTTGGACTGTAAACGATTTATCATAGAACATCGTGGAATGCATTGGCATCTCAAGCCTCAAATTCTCCGATGATCTTAAGAACCTAGTATGTGTGTCATGTAGAAACTTAAAACGTTTTTTAAGATATAATGGGGTTTTGGGGATGAACAGAATACTGTAAAGTAAGGCTAAAATATGAGAATTCCGGCGAAGGCGTATTGGAAGCCACTTGAGTTCGGCTTTATTATAGTACACCATAGACATAATATTCTACTGGTTATTAAACCTATGTAGTAAACTTTGGTTCCACCAAGAAGTTTTCAATTTAATTTTATAGCAGCCGTAATATTGTCTATGGTGGCGCGGCTAGGGCGCATGCGCGCTGAGTTCCGGCGCCATTTTGTTTATTTACAATTTACATTATTAATGTGTTATAGTGCCACAAACATATCTGACCCGTTGACCAAAATTGGAACTAACGTCGCTACGGAACAAAAATGACTTCAATAAAGCTTCAATATGTTATTTTTGTAGGGAGATGACATTGGTAAAAGCGACGGCAGCGACGCCACGACCGAGTCAGATAAGTTTGTGGCACTGTAACTACCTATTGCATGAGTATAGATAAACTCGCCTGCGGCTCGATTTTTAAAAACACACTCGTGTTTTAATACCACCTATTATGCAACAGTTTCATAAACTACTATTAAATGTGCTCCGTTTATTGGTGCTTTAGCCATTTTGCTTTTCCAGTGTCGAAGTGTGGGGGTCCAACGTCAATTTAACTAAACTAGCTCTTAAGTCTATTGTCATCTCTATTCATTTGCATACAAATGACAAAAAAATGAGAAGATTTTTCTTTGTTTATACTTTACGGGCAAATAATGGAATGAAATGGAAGAGATCTCTTGATCATTCTGTATGTTAGTCTTAGGACCTATTATTACCTATTCTGTGGTTTTTAATGTAAATTTTACACATGAACATCATTTGTATTTCTTTTTGGCTATCCTATTTATTTTCGTTCAAAGTCGTTAACAAACGTTCTTGTAAGATTATGATACGAAGTTAGTACTTAGAAGTATCAGGTATTTTTTCAATTACCCTGTATACAATTTTATCTATATTCTAATACATCCTTATTTACCTTATTTAGCTTTTCCTGTGTATAAAATTCTCTAATTCATATTACAGGTGTTTGAAGGATCAACATACACAGAGAAATGTGATGTGTTCTCATGGGGTATCATCCTATGGGAGGTTTTGTCCCGGAGGAAACCTTTTGAGGAAGGTGGATCAGCATTTAGGATAATGTGGGCAGTGCATACAGGTATTATATCAAATTACTTCAGAACCGAGCGGCGGCTCGACTGCGGCTTCGCATGAGTAGAAGTAGATATAAAACTTGCCTTGAAATAATTCAAGTAAACCGTTTAACTGAGACGGTCGGTACCTGAGCTTATGAAGAAGTTGCGCGGTACGGGAGGGGTGTGACGTCAGATGTCAATCACGGGCTCATGATACGCACCATAAAGCTTTGCTTAGCCAATAGAAGGCGTGTGTCACACCTCCCCCCGAATCTCGCAACTACCTCAACTTCAGACATCAACCATCTGAGTTAAGCGGTTGGCATATAGTTGAATTTTGGTACAATTTTTCAGTACAAATCATAAGTACATCAAAATCCAGAAGTAAGTTTGAGTTTACTAGTGATGTTACTATAAATTACTATAGTGAAATTTCAAAATTAAGATTTTTATGAAATAAAATAAAAAGTACTTACAGACAATGAGTATTTTAGACTTATAACCAAAACAACAAGACTGATTATTTATGACTTCAGTTTGAATATTATTCCAAGGCCAGCAAAGGCCCAGTTACAAAATTTACCAAGAGCCCTGCATTGTTTCTTGCCACTGGGGATTCGTCTACTTGCAGAAAAAATATATAGAAAGTAAACTTTCCTATCGTTTGTAATAATTTTACTTACCATTTTATTTAACTAATTAATCCTAGACTTATTTTACATTTAACTGATTCAATGTTTAAACGAAAATAACATAATAACAATATCATCTAAGAATACAAGATTTAAAATAGTTAGTTAATCTTATGACCACAACAACAAAGATTCCATTATCCCGCCTGCATGTTTACTCATCTAACTTAAACAATAAAAACACCTATTAAAGTTTTAGTTCCACTGAATTATGATATCATATGAAGATGAATCAGTCCGCCTACCATCTATAATATCCTTCTGTGGAATTTTATATCATTTGTATTCACAACTCCTTTGAGATCTGACATAGTTATTTGTTGTTGTTGAGAGAAACTTTAAAAAAATATTCTCAGCTTAATTTTATGTCAGTGTTTATATAAAAAAGTGATCTATATCTATACTAATATTATAAAGAGGTAAAATTTGTTTGTTTGTTTGTAGGGGGTAATCTCTGGGACTACTGAATTGATTCTTATCATTCTTTTACTGATAGAAATCTACACTATCTCTAAGTGATATATTTAGGCTTTATTATATTTTGATAAAAATAAAACGCGTGGGTGAAACCGCTGGCAACAGCTAGACTTAATAATAATCGTAATATAAGGTGTAATTAAAATTATTAATTGGTATATTCTAGGTCAAAGACCCAACCTGATAGAGGGTTGTCCAGAGCCAATAGAGCAATTGATGACACAATGTTGGCACAAAGTTCCCGCGGAGAGACCCAGCATGGCGAAGGTAGGCTTCAGTCCAAATATAAACGATGAGTAGGATCAATCCGATGCCAATACTAAAGGTTAAGCTATTATAAAGTGCTTAGTCATTACACCTGGCATTAAACTCTCGCCCAGGTGTTAACAATACATGATATAAATAGTTAATAAGGGAATTGGATTTAGAAAATTTTATTTATATTATTTTAAACGGGTTTATTAGGCTTCCAAACTAATTAGCAGCGATTATAAATCAAATAATATGGCCATCATCCGATATAGCTCCTTAGATTTGCAAGTTTAGGTGTATTATACACCCCAAATTTACTATTATACCTACCAAAAATTTTTTGAAGCCATACTCTGCTCGTCATCCTTCTCAGAATAAAGGAAAATAAAACTGCTGTTCTATACAGAAGTGGATACCTAACCGGGTCCAATGTATGGAGCAGAGCATTACCATAATTTTTTTCTAATAATTAAAAATTTGTGGTGATACTCATAGAAAAAACGTTGGTTCATTACTGGTTGGTTCAGGACTGGCGCCTTAATTACGTCAGAAAAATCTGACAGCCACAGCGACCAACAAACAATGCATCCCTTTCTCGCTTATAGATTTTTTCATAAGAGTATACGGAATAGTATGTTTATTATTAAGAGCAACTATCACAATGACCATACATATTCAGGGGGCGGGAAACGTGTGTGTCGTTTGTTTTGAAATCGTAAGGGAGAGGCTTATGTCTAGAAGTTGACGACTTGTAGCAGATACAGATTGAAATTCAAGTCCGAAAGCAAAAATAATAACTAGCATTGTTATTTAGAGTACACATCATATTTAGGCTAATAATATTTTATTCCTTTTCAGGTGGTAGAGATAATGTCGGCGCTGTGTGATTTCTTCCCCGGCGCGGACACGCCCATCAACTACGACGACTGCGAGGACGACGACACGGAGTGTTCGGACGATGAGTACATGCCGTACGACACGCAGGACAGCCTCGACACCGACACCGACCAAGCCATTCTGTCCCAAGTACACATCCCGACACAATACAGCGACGCCACCGCCTCCAACCCCGTACTACTCAGAAACATCGACAATACCATCCAGGCGCCCCGACCTCGCAGCTTCGTCGAAACTCAAGTGAGTAAGCTACAGACCTTAATGGCCGCCGAGGCGCATCCCAAAACCTCGGCTCTACCTAAAGATGAACCGGATGTACATAACAGAATAGGACCGGTTCGAATCCCACAACAATTTAAAAAGCCCGAAGTGTACACTGAAGCGGGAAGATCACCAGTTACCATCAACAGGACGTCGAGTTCACCCGTGCCTTCCGAGAGAGTGTATATGCCGAGCGAGGGCAGCACACCCCAGGATTCCTTGCGTGTCGTCAAGAGCCCTGTGATCTTCAGCGAGAGTTCATCCCCGCGAAGACTGTCTCCGATAGCCAACTACAACATCGGTAACATGAACCCCAGGCACATAGACATAGAGCAGTACTGGAACAGAGAGAATGACAAGTTATCCCCGGCCAGAAGTCCGTCAGTCAATAGCAACTCTAATTCACTGAGGAAAGAGGATTATAACCAGAATTACTGTGAGAGGTTTAGCGCCACAAACAGTCCCATGACGCCCGTCAAAGAATTTAATGGAAATCTGTCACAGAGACCAATCGATCCGAGATATCAAACGCCATTACAGATAGAAGTTGATCCAGTAAGTCTGAAAAATAAACGTATATTGTTATTACCTTGTCCCGTTCCTTGACGTCGTGAAGCTATGAAATGGAAGATGGAAAAAATGGTGGAGGGCTACTAACATATTAGATTAGTCATTTTTATGCATAGTAAAATTTTGTAGCTCAATTTTAATTTGTTTTTTAATATTTCAGAATTCATGGGAGTTGATCGACGTGCCGATCGGTTATGATGATTATTTGGAAGTGAGAAATAATGCTGGGTTCGATAAATACTATACTGTGGGTAAGTATCGCATGCTGTGTTCGTTTTAAACGTTATTTATGGTATTGAAGTCATTTTTAGCTTCGAACATTTTTTTTTATGTTTCTTTCATTGTCAATACTAGTGAAAGAATGCATACTCAATTTTCATTTCACGGTTAAAAATAAATCGCCAGTTGGTGCTGATATACTCGGTTAACGAAATTAACTGATTTTTTATGCATTTATTTTTTATTTCTGTGTTACTGAAAGCCCTAAATTTCAGGTCGAATTATTATTGTATTGCAACCGTTGTGTTATTTGCGTTCGGTATAAGAATAATAACGGATTGATGATTCATAGATACGTTTGACCACGTGCTCTTGTCTGACGTAGAGGCACGTGAGACTAATGTGAAATGGCTTTTATCTCAATATAATTGGTACTGAGCGTAAAAATTCTCATAAATTAACTTATTTTTTATTGTAGTGTTTTTAAAGTGTAATTGAGTCATGTAACATTCAGACTAACAATATGGGATCGAAAATAAACTACGTAGTACTTCTACTGTGTGTGTAAGTCAGGAAAAGAGCGATCAGATATAAAAAGAAAAAGTTGGCACTCGAAATGTTAAATGCTTTTAGAAATTTTCGTAGAACCAAACAAGTCCCGAATAGCGATATCCTAACTAATAAATATAATATCTATCAGTAGGTTTATTTACGTTCGATTTATTATTCAATTTCAATTTATTTATTTGTGAACATAGGTTACAATAGGTGTTAAAATACCATATCATGATCTCTATATCCTACCATTTGATGGTGTACAAATTATGCGATAGTTACAATATAATTATGATTATTAAATATAATTATTATATTATTATTTAATATTATTGTGTTTCTATAAAGCTTCAGCCATGTTTTTTTAGCAAAAGTAACAAGAAAACGGGCCTGTATTATTTTATAACGTCATTTATGCCTGTTCAAAAGCAGCTGTGATCTATAGCGTCGGGTAGAGGAACACTAATGCCAGACTATTTTCTTTTCTTTAGAAAAATCGTTGGAATACACTAGCTAGGATGTCCTGTATCATGGGTACAGTTTAAATACATAAATTTCACATGCACAAACACACAGAACGGAACGACTAACTAACTGTATTTCTATCTAAATGTTTGTTCCGTATTCGAACCCGCGATCCGTTGTGCAGAGACCGAGGTGCATTGCACCGCCCCTAACGTTCAATTCAATTTCTTTTTTTGCGAAAATGTTGGTACAGCGTGTCTTACATGTTATTAGTTCTTACAACTTTGGTCAAATCGCGTCGTCGCTGCGTCGTTGATGCTGTTTTGATAAATAAGCTTTATATATACGTTATCTACGTAAGTGAGACATGAAAATCATATAGAATACAATGTCCCCAATACACTTTACGGATAAACTCAAAAAAAGTATTTTCTTCTTTTTTTTATTACGTTGCCCTAGGATTTCTTCTGTCGTGGGTATAGTTTACAAACATACATAGAGCATAAAGCCGTATTTTTATTAGTCCCTAAACTTCCCCGTTTCAAATTCAAGGAGTGCTTTCAAAACACAACTGTTCCATTGGAACTCTTTTTTCGTTTTGGAACTCTTTTGGCTCAGACACTTTTGATCGCGGAACCAATGTCCATAATAGTAGTAGGTCAATGATATCAATACGTAGTGTGGGAGAGGCTGGGTGCAGAGGGCGCTAGTTGCAGGTTCTATCTTCAAAGTGGCTAAATAGTTGTATAGCCTACAGATTCTGGGTCTAAAGGCTCCTCCTGCATATTGTAAGACATTGTCTCGTGTCTTATGAAGTTATGAGACACTACTCGTATATAAAATTCAATATAGATGTCGATTCTGTTGCAACATTTTGACAGAATTAAACTAGACTAAACGAATCTATCTTTTTTTTTTCTATAGAAGCAGAAAGAAAAGAACTCCCTTATAGGCCAACCGCTTAACTCAGACGGTTGATGTCTGAAGTTGTAGTTGCGCGATGCGGGGGGAGGTGTGACAAACGCCTACCCTCCCGCACCGCGCAACTTCTTTCATAAGCTCAGGCACCGACCGTCTCAGTTAAGCGGTTGGCCTATAGTTTAGTTTAGTAACTGTCATAGTACGCAACGGAATGGACACTATTATCGTACACACTATGTCTTGTGTCGGATCAACCTGGCTCGCCTGCACAAGATATTTTGGATACTTAAGATATACGTGTAATGTAGGATACGTGAGATAAAATTCTTGTCTACTCCAGACAAAATGCTTATCAGCAAGACAATGTCTTATAATGTGCAGGCAGCTTTAGTGTTTGTGTGATCTGCATGTGACATTGCCTGTCAACTGTTACCACTATCTAGGGTAAGAGTGCGGCGTCATTTAAAATAAAATAGGCAGTAGGTATACCTCAGATTAACGATGAACAATAGGTAGTGAGTGTACGAATGCAGTGAAAAATAGGCAGTATACCTTAAGGATAACATCGTGAGGAAACCTGCACATCTAAGAGGGCCTAATAAAGTTGATGATGGTGTGTGTAATCCGCCAACCCGCACTAGGCCAGTGTGGTGGACTAAGGCCTAACACTTCTCAGTCTGAGAAGAGGCCCGTGCACAGTTGTGGGGCAGTAATGGGCTGGATTTATTCTTATTTATTTATTTCTAGCTGACCGACAGACTTTGTCCACGATTGGCTTGATTTACAATTTGACAATCAGCTTTCAAATGACATTTGCAAACGTAGTAGCAAAAATCCCATAGAAAAAATCACTTTTAGATTTTCCAAATTTTTCAGATCAGATTTCCGGATCAGACCATCAAACTGAACAACTTTCTCTATGGGACCAACATCGTTATCGCGAAAATATATAAGACTGTCATACGATTGGCTTGAGTACCTGGAAAGGCTCAGTTAAAATAAAAACTCGACTTTGAATAGGTATTGAAGTTTAGTATGGGACAGCTTTATTTTTTCGCGATTAGGATGTTGCTCCCATAGAGAAAATTGTTCAGTTCGGCGATCTTATACACGTTGTATACCACGTTTACGTGAAAATACTAAAATAGTAGGTAAACGTTATTTGTACGACGTATTACTTTCTCTCTTCAGCTAAATAGCTTCGAAATAATAATACTTTTACGTCTAAAAAGCACTCAAATGAACCTATTATCAACAGAATATTTCACATTATTCAAAACAATAACCATTTCTGCTCTTTACAATACCATACAAATATGACGTCATTCATATCAACATGCGATCGGTACATAATTCAAGAGATCCGAGATTGTCGTCTAATCTTGTACCAATGCATCACTGCATGCATGAGTAACCCGGTGGAAATAGCAGAGTCCTGGCAGGACCCGCTCGGGCGGTGACTCACGCTAGCGTTTATTTATCATACGCCGTTTAGGATGCGGGAGTGGTTTGTTGCATTTTTTGTGTTGGTAAATAAAAAGAAATGTTTGGGTGTGATTGTTGGTAAATATATTGTTTTTGTACAGCAATCAACTGATACTACTATAGATTCTCCTAAACATCATTATAATAAAATTTATAAATTGATTTAACGTTTCAGGATGGAAAATCCTCTTCCGTTTGAAACGATAGGAAAAGTACCTCTTTGTTATAACGTAGAATTAATAATTTCATAAATAGTTTTTGAATAATTTTACCTTCAATTAACAATGAGCTTTTCACCCTTTTTTAAAAGACTGAATGAAAACCCGTTCTAATTCTTGTAAAATAGCGTAACATGCGTGAAACTAAACATAATTCTTATTGGTAGTGAATTCAATACGCAATAATGATAATTCTGAAATGACTAGGTATCTGCTTGTTATTCCCATTCAGTAGTTCGTAGATCTTAGTTGTGTAAAATAATAGTTTACTTACAAACATTCACGAAGCTTCTTTCGACCTTCTCTTGTACCCAAAAATAACGATCTAGCAGAACAAAACTATCCCCGGTATAACTGCTAAAATATATGGCGCAGCTCCATTTATTTACACGAATATGACAAGCTTCAACTACATACATGAAGGCCTACAAGCAAATAATATGTTTTCCAAACATTTTAACGAAAGTGTCGTCAATTGTCATTCGTCAGATCCAGTCGCTGAGTATGACAAACTGCACTATTAGAACAAGAAAAATGTTAAACCAATTGTCTACGTTTCAGTCTGTCATGCAACATTTCAACGCGCCCATTTATTTATAAAACAAACGGTCTAACTGAATATATACTAGTTCTCAGGATACGTTAGGGTATCATTTACAGTCTGGCTAACAACAAGAGCCCTAATGTTAATTATAATGCATAGAATTAGCAGTTCGAAGAAGCTCGCGGTACAGGCGCGCCGCCATTTGACAGCGAATACCGCGCACTCAAATATCAAGCGCTTAGTCATCCCAACAGACATGTTATACTAGTTTTATTATTACATAACTTATTTTTGCACTTTGCTCAAAATAAGTGCGTAGAGTATTAAAAGATACTGCGTCTAATCCAGGCTTTTAAACACAAAGTGAATCATCGCTCACATTATAAGTGGATGTGTAAATGTAAATGGAGCCAACCTGCCTGATATTATTATTTTCGATGGCGGTTACGAATGTTCGTTGTTTAAGCTTTTTTAAAAATATTTGCTCGTGCTTTTCAAATTAAAAATCTGTCAATGAAGGAAACATCGGCGCAATCATTCCCAGAAATATTACTGTAACCTATTTGCTAACCACTATAGCTTTGGTGAATGAAGAAGCGCAATACAGAAGATGATATTTTACATTTGTCTGTAATAAACTAGTGCTCGAAAATATTATTCCTAGCCTTATTTTTTATACATTTCCGAGTTCTAGATTCGATTCCGGGTGAGATCATAAGCGTATATATTTGTTTGGCAGTAACATAATAGAAGTTTTTTTTTTTTTAAACTTGCTACAGACACATTGGGGTCACATCGAAATAGCGTTATCGTTGAAGTGACTAGTAATAGCAGGTTTTAGTGGTACGCGATAAAAGCGTTGTGTGTTTGTCGTAAATGTCGTAGAGCTGCATAAACTGTGGGGTGCGTAGGCGCATATTGCGTGGAGTGCGGAGTGTTCCTGCGGTGGCGCCATAGACTAATGGCCAATGTATTTCGCTTTCTTACATTATGTATTGTAAATAAATACGCGTCCATTTTGTTTAGACTTCGCCAATGTTTTAAAGTTAATGTGAGCGTTTATTATTTCAATGTAAACTGTTCTTCAATAAAAGCAGCTGGTACTATGCAGTAGACTGCAATTTGTATTAACTTGTAAGAATAAAACAAAATATCTTGTCTCCCAATAAAGAGAGATTTCTTGAGAAATAACCAATACCTTTGTGTTGTCTTTCCTATTTAAATGTAATTATTCTTCTTTCTGTGTGTAAATAAATAATTAAATAAAGAGGATACTTTTTACCTCTTCAAAAATCTAGCGCAGTCAATTTATCACTACAAAATGAATGGTCTTAATATTTTAAATCATGAAGCTGGCCCCATTATTTTATTAAAAATTCTGTTTCCGTGAAACAGTCTAAAATTGTAACTGCTCTTCGTACAATAAATCTTAAGTGTTGAGATTACATACTTCGTAGAACGCTTTTCCACCACCAATGGAGTTTATTGGAAATCCATGACTAATCTTATGCATAGTCACATTAACTCGCACCAAAATAAATCTTGGTTAAAAGCGAAGTATCTGAACGTCACAAAAAACAAACTAAGTGGACAAGTTCTTCGAAACTGTGCGGGCAGTAAAACTGGTAGTTTTCCTTATAGAAATTATTTTTGATTACAACTGGGATTCCGGGATTTCGCACCGGCAGAAAGTGGCAAAGTCGATAAACTTCCTTGTATTTCCAGATTTGTTGTTATTCTATAATTTAAAGACGGAAAGTTTCTCATTACTGATTTCTTATTGTTATTTTTTCCCATGACCAAATAAGGCAACATAATAATTCTGTAATTCTTCGGAGTTAATTTAATGTATTCCATCTAGATTAAATTCTAATAAGCTAAGTAAAGATTCTTATATAAATATTTCACACAATACATATTTTTATATTGCGTTACAGCTACACACAGCTAATTTTCACTGAGTGCAATTTCTCAACATAGACGTAGATCTATAATATCTAAATAATAATATAAAATATAGAACTTCTAATTTTCGGGAACTACTCAAGGAAAACTACCAACCACATATTCTATATACTTTTACCTCAAATCTACACATAGTAGAGTACAGTAGAGGCCTTAGTGTAAGATTCTTTAACCATCTCGATTTTACTCATTGACCGCGTTCGGCGCTCCAATTGGTGAAGATCTCGGAGTGGGCCAATCGGCACGCAGAACGCGGCCGTAGTGAATCGAGATTGTTAAAAGAAACTTACACTAGGGTCTCAGATGTCATAAAAACACAGCAGCGGTCGTGACGTACGTATTGATCAGTTATACACACGCAACGGGCGTGTGTAGTGCGGTCCAGATGCGGCTCAGGACGGTCCCGGCATTAGTCACGCTTCTCGGAAGGGGCCGCGACTATTTTAGACTGTGTCCGCTTACCTTCTAGGAACCGGGTGGTGTGGGACCAACGACCGATCGCAAAGCCAAAGTATTGTTAGATCGGTAACGGGGTTGTTCCTGCCCACCATTGGTTCCTAGTTTTATTCTCGCTAATGTGGCGAATCCAGGAAGTCGTTCCTTGTAAGGTACGACTTTGTTGTTTTTATTACAACCGCTTTCTGACGTGCATTGCTTCATAGTCATTATCGCTGGTATGCGTCTGACTAATTATGAATTAAAGTTTGGACCTTTGACTTGTCAGATAGTTACAGTATGCGCTTATCGAAATAAATAATCACTATGATATAATGCATGATCTTTGTATATTTCTGGATGACTGGATGAAAGACCCACGTATCTGAAAAGCAGTATCTGTAGGTAATCAAACCTGTCCAATATTAATTTATGAATGCGCACATTACATTTATATTTAATTATATTTATTATCAAAAAAAAAAACTAATTAAAAAGAATTGAGAATCGAAGGCTATTAAGTTTTATCGGCGTGATCTGAGAATAGTATTATGATGGTCGTGTGTGTCGCGCCGTATTGATGTGCGTCCGCGCAGATGGCTAGACGGATCGTCTTTTGTTTATTACCGCTTCCGTCCGTCGCAACAAACGATTTGAGCAAGTATCACACAGCAAAAATGACACTGCAATGCATACGATATATTATCATAATACCATAAGAATTTTGATGTTGTTTTTCCCATAAACGATTGCTGTTAGGTACCTTTACATTTTTGTTTTTAGTGGTTCCCAGTTCCTCTTAACTAGTATAATCAGCTTGTAGAGTGCTGCTACGCAAATAACACGATTACTTTTTGGTAAGAAATCGGTAACGGCAACAGACAGCTTGCCTAACATGGCAACAAGATTCACCAGAACTGCTCTAGCACTTCGTGGTTCATTGAGGAGAAATAGATTCAATATAAGATTATATTCAAGTAAACATGATATTGCAAGTAATGTAAACATTGTGCAAGATTATTGTACCAAACTAATTCTGCCTACTACAACCTACAAAAGGTAAAACGAAAGCTACATTTTGTATCGTACGGTGATGTTGCAAATTTCGCAAATGTGTTAAGTGAGACGTGCCTCGTGGCTCGCGCCCTGCTGAGTCAGAGAGCGGACGTCAATGTGGTAAGAACAGTATCGCGGTAAAGTAAATAAGTCGTAATATTTTCATGGGTGCCGCCGCGGCGGGCATCTCGCCCGTTATGCGTTGCTCAAATAAACAAACGTGTTGATTTTTATACTGTATCGGCCTTTCTAGCGGCCGAACAAATCCTACCGCGGTTCTAGGTAACGATCATCCATGTACTATGTTCCTATATACACTTCGGACATTACTCGGAATGTGCGCGTTGTAAACTATTGCTCATGAGAAACAATTTTTTTGCTAAGATAAGTTCATTATAGCAGGTAGATGGTTTTTTGGCTCGTAGGTATACTGAACACAGAAGTCTCGATTACTTTTAATAATCAAAATCGCCTCGACAACACATAAATTCATACAATTATACATTTGAGCCTATGCAATTGGCTAATCTGTAGCTGTATTAGATTGAATTATTTAAACTTTAAATTTAATTTTAACTGAAACTTAATAATTTCAAATGATAATTAAATTACAGTCAGCAGCCCTGAAGATAAGAACCATGGGAAAAGAGTTGTTTAGGATTTAAATTTTTTTGCCTTTGGCTTACGCATGCCTGATAATATCTACTTGCGTAAATGTATTTTTTTCTTTACAATTACTTAACATATACAAAAAAATAATTGATGTTCACACATCATTAATATTACACCCGGTACATCATAGGTGAAAAAATTCATTCACCTCTCATAATCCTCAAATTCTAAATTAAGCGAACGCATTTGTCCGGTGTCAACAAAAAGAAGCGCGTCGCGGGCCACGCATGAATCAGCGCGATACAATTAATCTAATTTAAGGTTATCGGGGAGGCATGGGACGGGCTCGGCGACGACGTACAGTCTCGCGCACCCGCCGCCGCCGGCGCATCGCCCGCGGCCGCTCTGCACCCTGCACTCTGATGCAACCGCGCGCCCGACGCAAGCGCACCTTCCGCGACGCCGGTACCGGTGCCGACACCACCGACCACGTGGATTCCACCGCGACTCCCATGTTCAAGTGATTGCAGTGAAATGCCGCAAACAGACTGTGCCGTTCAAGTTTCTATAACTGTGCAACCGGGTTACGATAAATTGCAAGTGTTCGTTGACGTTTACATGAGTGAGTAGCGTTTTGAACAGTAGTTTGTAGTGATGAAAATTATGATGCTGACCATAAAATACTATAAAACAAAATACAGGTACTTAAAATTAAAAGGAAATGTACAGGTAACTACAGTCACCAAATGTCACAAAATATTGTCCGTTTTATCTGACCAAAACTATCACAATAAGTATATAATTTTATCCCAATGAAAAAATATTAATTATTGTGAAATGCAAATTATAATACGTCAGAACAAGTTTTTTGTTGCCTTAAACTTTGTATCTACTAGTTGCAATGTCGGATTCTGAATGAAAATTGAATGCTCTTGAAAATTAAATAAGATATTCAAGGAGGATCTTATTGAATTATTTCTTTGGCCTGACAAACACCCCTGTCCCCAGCAAGGCACTAAATATTTGTCAGCCTCTCAGGGACATCTTTGCTGTAGTTGCTTAGAATGAAGCTCTACAAAGTCCGTTTTACCCTTTCCATGTTCGAACAAAACAAAGTAAGCAATCTGCTGCTAGCAGTCTATTAGAAAAACAAAGCATCGCCTGTCGTCACTCCTGTCATATGTCACAACGATAATACAAGGTCCATCCATCTTATCAACTTCTCTTCTTCTTCAGCTGTTCTTAAGGTTTAAGATTTTACATGAAGCACTTTACATTACTTGGTCAGAAAAACTGGTGAAATCAATAATAAAATAAAAATAGTTTATCACAGACTATAAAAATATATTTGTCAACGTCAACATAATAAAAGGAAAGCACTCTTGACTGTTAAATTTTCCCACCTATCTCTGCTTCTTGCGTTGTTGTGGGATACAATTTATTACCCGTGGACAAATTCACAATTTCGATTGTTATAGAATGTCTATGTGATTAACAGAATCTATCAAACAATCTCGTGATACAAATTTATCAAAGTATTATAATTAAATTAAATTATTGATACTTAAAGTTCTGTTCTTTCAAATCCAATAAACACAGGTTCACAATTATTGTACACTTGTGTCTAATTTTCTTTCGGACTGCTAATATAGGCTAAGTAGGTTTGATTTTATGAATCTGTTTTTCAACCCAAACTTCTTTCAAAGTGGAGTAATTTAGGTTAGTAAAAGATTCTAGACATCCATCTCGTTATACAACAATCTATAACAGTTATAAATTTCCATCAATCAATACTAAAATAAGAATTGACTGACACCGTAATCACGCGGTAAATTTTATACTAACGATCGCCGACAGTGAAATAATCGTCTGTCAAAAGGTAATGCCAAAATCTTTCGGCTAACGGCTATCTAGTAGCGTCGAGAGACGCTTTCGGCGCGGCGATGAATCACCGCTAATTATTTTATGATTCGAGCAGAGCCCGCGCGTACGACGGCCGAACTAAACAATTAGATGAGGCACTTACACACTATAAAGTTGCTACCACTCAAAAGTCTGTTTAGATTCTCATATGGCAACCAACACCGCACTCAGTCCATAGCTTCTCGGCCGCTGTCCAAAATTACGGCTCTAAATTTATTCCCAATGTTAGCTCTTTTGTTGTAAGAGTTCTTTACAGCGACGCTAATAAACAATTCTCTTTGAAGATTTAAAAATAATGTTGTTTACAACGTCCCAACCCTTTTCGACAGTAGACGCTCTTTATCTACCGTAACGATTGTATCGAATGTGGCATCTGATTTAGTTCCAAAATCAATATTAGTTTAAACAAATCTGTCATAGATAAAACAATCTACCATATAGACAGTAACTGACCCTGAACCTGTTCACACGTTATACGACTTCAACTATAATTCCCAGATTATGTCAAAGTTCCAATTTACTTTCTATAATGTATAGTCTACACAGTCGGCCTACGCTTCGTAACATTTATAAACGTTAGTATACTTCTAACAAAACTCACAGTTTTCTTTGATCTTGATCTGTTACCAAGTACACTCATTTGGCCTTCAAACTAAACCGACACTAATCCGTACCTTATGTGGTCGCAACAATAACTATACCAAACAACGTAAATACAGCAGTGATGAGACATTTTGCAGACGGCGCCTACAGTGATTCAGTCTGGAGCACGATTGCCTTTATAGATGGTGGTTGGTCGCAGCGGCCGGGCCGTTGGCATCGGCATCACGACATGACTAACCGCCGCCCGCTCTAGATACAATCAAAATATGTGACAAGTTTATTTCTATTCGGAACAACACATTCTGCTCGATATATCCCGCGCCTCAAAGTTGAACATCTGCTGATTTTTTCTACGACATAAGTAGGTCGGGGCTCGTATCTGCGTCACGCGCCCTGGCCGCGGCCGCTCACCGCTCACCATGAGCTTACGTTTACGCGAAATCGTTACGCCGTTTTTCTATGGCATAGCATCTTGTTCTATATAATGTATTTAGATGCAGCTAAACGCAATGGCATGTACCTATAGAATCGCTTTTACCCACTAACAGTTTATTGTATGTACTGTTTTTTCTGGTATTGCATATACCGAAGCTTAGACCGAACAGTCAGGAAGAATAATTATTATTATCTGGATAAACTTCACTTGTTTTCATATTATACTTGCTTTTACTTCGCCAGTCTCTATTGCAGTTCGTGTAATGGTAAGTCTCTGCGTACAAGCTTGCTCGACGTTTTTACATTCACTCGAGCAAGTTCGAACGTGTGGACCAGTAAAAGGCTTAACGTTTATTGCTTTTTCTGGTCCACACGTTCAAACTTGCGCGAATGGTAAAAACGTCGAGCAAGCTTGTATGTGAAGACCCACTATTAGTGATTTGATTCATAAAAATAATGTCTTTTAAAATCCTCAAAAGATTCCCCCGTAAGAACGTAAGACGGGTCGATTGACCAAAGAGCAATCCAAAATGCATACTCTGAATTTAGAGACAAGAGTTAAATACTTACATTTTGCCCATTGGTCAGTTATCAAATATTTCCTCGTATACGATTTTTATAACGGGAGAATGCATTATTTTCCAATAGTAGTTCAATTATTTAAATTGTGAAATCTCCTGGCCCTAACGTCCACATCTCCATTTGCACATATTAAGAGTTCGTAAAAAAAATCTCTTACTACAGGAGCCAAAAATCTGTTAGACATAGTTGCTATTACTTTAATCTAATCTAAAACAAAATTACGAAATCGTAGAGTATTATTGGTAAGATATAAACCGACGTAAGACAGAGCGTGTGTTGTGGCGTAGGGGCTGATCGGCTCGGGTGCGCTCCTCTAAAATACGCGGGTGACTCACCGCGCGTTTCACAACGATACCTTTGCCAATAGCTTTTGTATTACTTCCTATTGCTCCTACAATATTCTTCCACTACACATTGGAAGATTCCCTCTTATCTAGCTTGGAAAACTCCAGTCTACGTAGACTTGGTTAAATATTATTCTTTCTTTGATGGACCAATTTAACAATATTTATTAAAGAAATAGACAAGAAAATAAAAACAATTGGAAACTTTAGAGATTTTTTTTTGTTTCTTTTTCAGCATCCTAATCTAAATCTCTCCAAAACAAAAATGATTTTAAAAAGTTCATGCTATTCCTCAGTGCTTTTATAATCTTGCAAAAGAAATCCAATCATTTCCTGTTTACATCATCAGAATTCTGGTTCAAACATTGATGATTCAGGCAGTTCTTTTATACAGACCCATTGTGTTGTGGAACCATCACCAGTGCAAAAGAATAGGAAATTACTAAAAATCTTTAGACTAATGATGGGATGTGATAGTGTTTGTACAATAGTAAATTGTAAGTTTTCGTTTACTAGCCATACATGCCTACCTACATATTTAATTTGCCGTCTACATACTAAGAAGTTATCGTATTCGTGATTAACGTACGTAACATTGTTGTGAGCTGAATGCTTGCATTATATAATGTTTCAGTGCTAAGTCCAGTTTTTTTTTTTCATATTATATTGTTTTTCCGTTTAACATTAATTCAGAAATAATCTAGAATTGATCGTCAATTTGATCACTAGAAGACGTGTTTTCATCATCAGTAAAAACTTTTAAAATACTTAATAAGGAAAGAATCGCTTGATAAGAATATCGTAAAAATTATGGAATTAAGAAAGATCAAAAGTTTAGTCACAATTTAATTTAGTTTTTATATAAGAAAATAATCTCATGTCTTCATAATCTTCCATGTCCAACTTGTAGAAGATTGACAATAGTAACGGTTAGTAACGTGACCGATGTAACGTTAACGCAACAGTCGCTCATCCGAGTCACCGGCCACCCACTCCGCGTAGTAAACTGAACCACAACAACATTCTTCAACCTCATACTATTACTGCTCCGCGTAAATTAACGCAACCAGACAAATATTTTATACAATCACTCTTTTAATATCGTATTAAATGCTATTCAACTGAAACGTAACACAAACTATCGTTCGAACACGTCGATCGTGATTCAGAATTACCGAAGCTTGCATCCGTTTCTATTGATTTTTACGACCTGCCTTGAGCAAATAAGCTTGAGTCGCATCTGTCCTATGGTGTATTCCTGCTTTGTATCCCACATCAGGCGGTTCTTTGATGTGATCTGGATACAATCACCTATATAGCACATTAACGGTGACTGGCCCAGTTCTAGTTTCGCCGTAGAAGTTGGCACGAAATTGTAAACTGCCCTCTTTACTAAAGGCGCTAAATATCTAAATAGCATTGTACTATAAAATGTTTTTGTTGACTATCATGTGCTTAAGCGTGGGAATCAATCTTCACATTCACAGTGTATTTAAATTTTCTTATAAAGTTCCCTCGAGATAATTTACTTTTAACGCTTGTGTAAAAAGATAAATGTATCGCGCCACTTTTAACTCTTTGTGAGTCACAAATTTGTCTGCTCGCCGTTACAGATTCACGTGTATTATTGTCCTTTAGGTACTTTAAAATCGTACACAAGGACGCCTAAAAACGCTCGGTAGATATTTCCGGATCGAATGAAAGTGTCTCCGGTGAATCAGACTTTTTTAAATGTACGACGTAATTCCCTGTCAGTTGCCCAAAGTGATACCAACATTAAAAGTTTGGACATTCTGTAGATTTTTGGCACTCGTTGGTAAAGTAAGTGAAGGCATATGAATTTTGATCTACCTATTTTATAAACAGCGAAACGGTAGATATAGAAAAAAAATGTTCCTTGTTAATTACTGGTACAAAAGTTTCCGTGACTCGATGTAACATTTCAACGTCTAGAAGCGTTAACCGACTTTGTAGACAGACATTTGCCTGCTTGTCATACGACCGCTCATAAATCGGCCCGCTAATAGAATAAGTGTCGTTCCTTGGACAGTTTCCGCGAGGTGTCACCGCGACTGACGTAACCAGAGCGATCTGTGCTCCGTCCCGTCGCCAAATCGAAAACATATTAAAGCCGCCGATCAAAGAGCTCTCCCTCGCTCTCCAGATTTATGGTATTACTGAAATGTTTCACAGATCACGCGTTACGTTAAACATGGATTATAAAACGTCTAAATAAAAATATGTAGTAAACGACTTGCGGCAAACTAATGTGACAGCCGCCAGAGATTGTGTAAACCGCAGATTAAAGGAATATGCAACCGAAATCCATCGAAGTTTGAATTTGGAATCTATCAACTTAATTTAACATAATCGAACCGAGTATCTTCGACTACCTGGCTCTGAATCTCGTAAATTGGATGTTTCGCCTTTTCGTTGCTATAATTTCCGCTATCGTCCGATACAGTTCTAGAGTCTGGCTACGCTAATTTTTAATGGAATAAAAGAGCAAACCCAAAAATAACCACTGAAATCTTTACAATATTGTCATTAATTCAATGAAAAGTTAGCTTTGCCAGACTATGTAACGAGGTCTAGTAACCTTTCTGTGATGTAGAATAATGACAACATTGCAAAGATTCATATTGATTGTTTGCGGTGTTACCATAATTCTTATGTGAAGTTACTTGGCCAAACTATAGTACGCTAGGCCACTGAGTTCTACAGACAGTGACGCTCGCAGATGATATCTTTGGTAATTAATAACAGCTATAGATTATAAAATAATGAAGTAGTCTTCGGCCTATTGAGTTTCAGAAGTCCTCAATCGAGATATTCGCACATTCCTACTTGGTTTGCTCTGACTTCATCCATCATTTCATCAATCTTATCCATTGTATAACCGTTATCTTTTCTCGTTGATCGGGCCAGCCCCCCGTAACAGTGATAGTTGTTATGACTTATAAAGTTGCTATTCTGAAAAAATAAAGGTGAAAAAGCGATTCACTGTTTGTAAGTCACTGCAATTGTTAGATTTGTTTTTACGTAATACGGGGTCAATGTTATTTGGCATTTTAATTCTTAGAGTCTAGGTCCTTAGTGCTCACTGACTGTTTGACTAATTGTAAAAAGTCACTTTTAGTCAATATTGCAGATTTTAGGAATTTATGTAATGTTACCAATTCTGAGTTCATGATACGGAAACCTATTTAAGTGTCCAACGTCATCAAAATAAACCTTGGGGAATACGTTAGGATTTCAAAATCCTCCAAACTAAATAAAGTATTTTGGAGTCAGATTTGGACCTTTCATGGTACCTACAGTGGTGATACTGTATGTTTTCCATTCTTCGGTAGGTATTTGGTATACAATATAGCGTCTACTAATAATTCTTAATTACGCCAAGATAAGCTGTTTTTAGCGTAAAAAATAAACGTCGATAGAATAGATTTAATACTGCCCTTGGAACAAAAAGCCACACCTTATATATTTTTTAATGAGTTTTTACATGTATACAGTATTCCTTTTTGTCCAGACATCGAACATGAACAAATCTCAGTTTTGAAAAAAATGTTACTTGTGCCTTTTTTCTTTCCGAGGGCAGAATTTATGTGTGATGAAAAGTGTCGTTAACTTGTTTAGGTCTAAGAAAAACCGTACAAAGTCGGTTGAACCACACGATCTTTAGCGTCTGGTAAACATAAGTTGACACACTCATCTTCGTTTTACAAAGGAGAAGGGATGGTTCTGGAAAAAAAAATCTAGTTACGTTGAAGTTTGTATGGTGGAAATATAAATAAGCAGTACACAGCTTCCAGAAGAAGAAAGTTTATTAAGATAGTCACAGTGGTACAGTGGTGGTGGTGTCAGTGGTAGTGGTAATCTTAGTGGATCCGCATAATATTAAACAAATGAGGTGCTAGTGAGCTTGAGAACTGAACGTCCAGGACGCCCCGGACGTACCAGTGTTTGTTTTAGTCACTCGGGGAACATGGTTTTTTGTTGTGATGTTTTGATGTTTACGTTGTGAATCTTCTTGTCATTGAGGTTTGATACATCCTGCCATGTCTTCCCGTATGGAGTATAAATAGTGCCAGAATAAAATTTACAGTTCCCGGTTTTAATTTTATGGTTCATCGAAGTTTGCAGTCGTAAAATGTGGCGTGTGTTAGTCATGATCTTCCAGTTGCCGTCCGCAGGCGATCTGTTAACGAGTTTGCCCCCGATGCCTCCTCTACGCCTCCCGCTCGTTAATTATCACTTCTGTAACGCAATTAGCTTCATATATGTTCTGTTTTGATCATTAGCGCATCGCTGTAGATACCTAGCAAAGTTGTTAAATCAGAAGAAACCATCGTCGACATTTTGATCCGAAAAAGTTGGATTATTGGATTTTTCTCTTTTTGTTTTTATTACCCTCATATCTGAAGACTTGTTTTGGGGTGCAGTAACAAAGTTGACATGGCCGAACGAAGCTTCAAAATAGATACATTTTTTTCTAAACGTCGGTTTGTTATGTCATAAAACGCATCATAAACTAAATAACGTCTCCTCAAAGTGTTTTAAAATACGAAGTCTTTAATACCTCGCTTTCCACTTCCGCTGTATGTTAAGATTTATGCGTCGGATTATTCTGGGCTCCCTAGGACTGCGTAAGTTATACGCTGGGTGTAATGAGCTATTAAAGCGACGGAGTTGGCACGGCGAGCCGGCAACATTATGCTCTAAGGGCACGTGCTACTCACACTCGATGACATGCTACTAGCAATTTGTTGTCACAGCCAGCTCGCGTCCACATTGTCGTGTATAATTAATGTGCAACAACAATATTCTGATACGAAATACGAGTTATATTAAGGAGCAAAAACAACAAAATCTATTCTAAATTTCATGTAAAAAATTGTAAGCTGAAACCACAGTTAAAGTTAGGTTAATTTGGAAATATATATATATATAACCAACCCATATATTATATAAGCAATGGAGTCAATGACTGGCGATTAATTAAAATATATAGAAAACCTCCCAAATTCGAAGGCATCCAGTCTTCCTCGAGCTCAATAACGATAAGGAGAATGTTTTCTACTGCCCACATAGATACTGAGTAATTTGTTTACTATCATACAACAATAACAAGTTATTTACAAGTAGTGTAACTAGGTGCTCCGCGTGCGTATACAACGTTCGTCAATACGAGCTTAATTTTTGGCGAGTTCTTCCAATAACATGCCCAAGTGATGTGACAGTTTTATAGACGTTTAACACATGTCACATGTTGATGGTGACATGCGTTTACGTCGGACCTACGTTGGTTTTGCGCACTGCACATTGGCCTGGCGATGCAGGGCGCATTCGCACCTATGAATTAGGGCTGCGATGCCGCTATCTTTGGGCCCTAATTTATCCTTGCGAAAGCGGCCTCGCGCACATCACCCGCGCCGCACGCGTCATGTGACGCAAGCGCATCGTCGTCTGATACGCCGCTTACATGTATGTTTACAAGCCAAACGAAGTTTACAATCGTCGATAGCCTGCAGGTTATGAATCAAATGGAAACAAGGCGGCGTCAGGTGAAGTGGGGTGCGGCTTGAGTATGTTAGGTGATGGTGCGCGCGCCGGTGCCGGGTGCAAGAGCAGCGTGTGGGCGCGGGTCGTCGACCGCTGCACAGAGAATGGTGCGCGCCCTGCCAGCGAAAACGGCAGAAAACCTCACGAAGGGCGGCAGCACACGGTGTCCGCATTTAGCTCGGGCTGACGTCGCTGAGTCACCGCACCACGAATAGCGGCGGTTTGTTTGTTGCACCGCCCGCTCCCGGCTCTCCCGTCGAGTATTTCGAGCGGGCGGCGCGACGCGCGCGCTCCCGCAGTGCTCAGCGCACTGCCCCCGCGAGCACACGCGCCATGCCCCCGCTGCCCGCGCCGCCCGCGCGCCTGCGCCGCCTCGACGCGTGTGACGCCTCCGGTATCGTCACCACCATCAGGGACACAGTCAGCTGTAGTTGGATATTTTACAGTGAGTGTCGCCCGCGCTCGCTTCTCGACGACCGCCCTTCACCGTGGACCACGTTCTGTGTTAGCGCGTTCCGAAACTTCTTC
Source organism: Allophyes oxyacanthae (assembly GCA_932294325.1). Classification (NCBI taxonomy): domain Eukaryota; kingdom Metazoa; phylum Arthropoda; class Insecta; order Lepidoptera; family Noctuidae; genus Allophyes; species Allophyes oxyacanthae. The sequence continues at coordinate 5,587,495 of OW028625.1, forward strand.
GTCTGTTCAATCGCTACTCAGTGCTCCTTACTCTCATAGGCTCTTATCGTTTTGAGTACGTTTACTCAAGAAAGGATTGTTGCTTACGTGTTTAAAATCAAGTGTCATGTGAACTGAAAATACTGCTTGGTTTTCTCATCCAAAACTTGCGTTTAAAGTGATAAAGTACGTACGTGTTGTAATAAAAAAGGATAAATTATAAAACATCTCTCATTTCCGCATTGAGTTTCAGAAAGACGTAGATGCATTAAAAACTTTGCAAACATCACTAGTGCAAGTGGTGAATTAATTAAAAACACAATTGAGTACATACTCCCAAAACATTTGTGATACCTATACAACAAACTGCAGTTATTAGTGTTGGATCGGGCTGCAACAATACTGAATCGATGATGAATCGCTTATCAACGCCTTGTTAGTACGCCACTGCCATCTATTTGCGGGAAAAGGAATCATAATGTTAAAAGCAAGAAATCTAGGTGAAGCGTCTGACATCAGCAACTCCGGAGTAAATTTAACTCTTGACGTATTTAACCGTGCCGTGGGACTGCGACCGATTCCGCTAAACATTCGGATTGTTCTCGCATTGGCTCCTATTAGACGATCATTGTTTTAATTGCGTCATTGAATCGCGCGCGGCATCATTATTATTAGTTGCGTATGCGTCTTACGATACGTAATATTTTGTTGCTACGACTGTTTCGGCAGTGAAGTATGTATGGCTAGCTATAGTGTACTATTTGACGTAGTTTGAGCTTTGAAAGAGAGCTTTTTGTTCTTTCTATATTTACAATTAAAATCTGTGATACATAATAGCCAAGAAAGTTCCTTACTCTCTCAAAGTACGACGACTCCATTTGCGTACAGGCTGGGCTCGCAGATTTGTTTCGCACCCGCTTTAAAATAATATATTTGTTTTGTCTCCAGACGTGTGTTTCGTTTCATTATGTGTTTTATTTGTGTTATTTTTTGTTTACAAGCGTTTTTTGTATTGTGCAGGTAACAGCAGCGCGTCGACGGGTGGCGAAGGCGCCGCGCCGCCGCCTGCGGAGCCCGACCCGGCGTTAGACTCCATGCACATGATGCTCGACCCACACTTAAGGCCTATCTCGCCGGACCTCAACAATGAGGAGTCCAAGAGGATATTCGAAGAACACAAGCAACTTGCGCAAGAGTATCTCAAGGTAAAATTCATAGCTATCAACTTTCTGGAATAGTCATAAATACATAATCATCATTTAGAGGTTCGGCACATCTTAGGAGAGGGCAATGGCTGAAGACTTCATATTGGAGTTATCATAATAATAACAGACAACTCATACAAAAAGCATATTGGAGCGAATTCTCAAAATAAGAACGTCTGTCTGCCGTCAAACAGCGATCCCGTTATTTGACGCCAAACGGTTCTGTAAAATCAAGGAACCATTATAATTTCGTCATGTCCGTCCATCAGTCACAGAAATGTGCTGATTAGGTGCGTAGTAATTTTAATTATGTTTATTTAATGAATAGTCTCGACTAATAAAATTGGGGGCTTTTCATTAATATCTGTATACTTTGAACGACAAGAAAACCTTATGGGCAATAAAACTAACACGCGAATTCTCAATTTTCAGATACAGACCGAGTTTGCATACCTCAGTAATCACAAGGCAGAGTTAGAGGAGAAAATGGACGATGATGAGTTACGGCAGAAGAGAGAGATCATACAGTTAGAGAAAGAAAAGGTAACTATTTTACAGCGCGCGTCAATTTTTATGGCCGCTCTGAATGTAACCGTAAATGCAGAACACGTATGAGCGGGACGGATGTAAAGGATAGCGGGCAACTTCCGAGCGCCCATAAAGATTGGCGCGAACTGAACTTAGCACGAAAATAAATCCTCGTCAAATATTATACAAATAATATGGACGTTTGGATAAGTAAAATATTAGCATTGTACAAATTATCATGCAAGATAATTAAAAAAAGTATTTAACTGACTGCGCGACAACAAAGGCTGTTCTGTTGTTTGCTTTGGTCCTGCAATGTTTTTCTATAATAAGTACTGGTGGATGAGGAAAATACACGTACTCATAATTTCTCCATGTACATTGTACAGTCACCATATAGAAAGTCATCATTCTAATTACATCCTTATACTTCCACCCTTTCTAATCACAACCAGTCGCTTGCGACAGCGGCAGTACTTATGTGCGTTTATTCAGTCAAGAACTACATATATTGATGAATTATTTTTCTATACTAATATTATAGAGATAAGATTTGATTGTTTGTTTGTTTATTTGTAATGGATAAAATGAAAAACTACTGGACCGATTTTAAAAATTATTTCACCAGTGGAATGCTATACTATCACTGAGTAACATAGGCTATAATTTATAAAGATATCACGCGGGCGAAGCCGCTGGCGGAAGCTAGTTAACCAATAATAGTACAGTAGAAATTTCCAGTTCTATATTATGTTTATAAAAGAATATGCTTGTATGGTGACTAGAATAAATTTATTCCCACCCATACGCAAAATTCGCGCATCGACGTAGTTGCGGAAACTCGCCCTTTTTACCCATACCAATACCAATGCTTCTATGGTTATTAATTCTGAAATAAGCATTGCCCAACAAACCTAACTCAATATCATTCAATTTCCAGGACTCACTGATCAAGCTATACTGCAGCCTCAAAAAACAGCTGACGCGAGCGGAAAATGACAGCTGGTTACATTCAGAGGAGATGCCGCACGAGTGACGGCGAGGACACTCGGGTGTGCACACCCTGGGACCACGTGACGTCACGACGCTAGTGTAGTGCGGCCCAACGGACGCTGGAGGCGTGTATCATATGTATCATTGATCTCAACATACCAAATGAGCCTTCCTTTCGTTCTCTCCTTATTTATAGGTTTAGTTTGTAATGCATGTTTATTGATGTGACGGCGCTTGTACACGCTAAATAAATCAAACCGCAGCGCCTGTATAAATCAACAGCGCTCTTTATTATAATTTTAAACCATACGTGTTCACCGAACGTGTGTAACAAATGATATCAAAATCCAGCTAAAAGAGAATTCACACAAGCAGAAGACATTAAAATTTCAACAGAGCGCCCCATGTACTGTCTGTAATCGCTCGTCTAACCGTGATTTTGTGCAAAGATGTTGGTTACCTGCATACAAAATTATTTTGGCGTGTGTACAAGCGTAGTAACACTGATCTGTAGTATATAGTTTTGTAGCCTTGATATCTTAATAGTTTCGCTGTTATTTTACATAGCCACTTTTAATCTTCACTAATATTACCATCGTAAACAACGAATGCCTTACTGCAATAGATAAAGACCAGATTCAGCGCTTGGCCGCTTGTTTAACTGAGTAATGGCATCAATTCTGTTGCACAAACTTAATTTTGATTTGTCAGATACATACATGCCATCCTTTTCAATCCACTAAGGATAGAAAAAGATAGCAATAGTTGTAGACGCGTCAAATTTAATAAAGTTATATGATTTGGATTCAAATCGAATACTGTCTTAAGATTTTGACACAAGTTAAAATCGTATCGCCTCATTCAAATTAAAGCCATGCTTAGGTTAATTTACATTTAAACGCGTTTTTTTAAATGCGTGTTCAAAATAAACTTCATTTTTTGTTTGCAGTAAGACGGCTAAGAATATCTTTTGTTGTAAAAAAAGCACGTTTTAGTGCTTTCGATGTGAGTGTTATCCAAAAACGTTGAACACGTTTGTCATACTCATTCACAGTATAGAAATGTTTGTTTACATTATTTCGTCTCATATGATCATTTATAATACAGTGTGGTATGCATTTGTTTTGATTGTATAAATGTAAGATAGTATTAGCAGTATTAGATAAGTTTAATTATGTTAAGTTTAATAAATTTTTGTGAAATATTTACCGATTTTCATGTCATATTTTCATTTCTGTGAGCTGGCTGATCATGAAATAATTAATTCTGAGGCTGATATAATAGTGGTTGCTAAAGAAACCAGTAACACTTAGCTCGAACATCGAATCGAACTCAAGATCTCATTTATAACAAGCACGCTTGCTACCACCTGAACCAACGAAGCAGTCGAGGAGGAATTAATACAAATAAACCAAATTTGCATCAAATATGAAGAACGTTGCCGTCGTCACCGTCGTAATAAGACCGTGCAGTCATGTCCTGACTTTATGGCTGTCTCCATGGGATCACAGCATGGCATATAGTAGGTAACGCATTAGTAGCAGGGGTTATAAGGGGAGGAAAATTTTCATCAATTTTTGTCTAGGACCCACCGATTTCGAGATACTTAACGTTTTATAGTATAAAAACACTATTTAAATTACCTAATAAAATGTATACCTTATAGCATGGTTTTTCGTATAATTTCTGGGGTCTACAATTATTAAAGTTGTGTTTTAGAAGTCCTTCTAAAACTTGGGTACGCAAAATCTAGTTACAAAAGGCAGTGCAGACATAATAAACCAAATAAAATTGGAACCCAGAATTCGCTCTTGCGTGGACGGCGAGATAATAATATAAATATAGTCTATCAACTCTTACACGTAATAATACAGACGCGTTGTATTATTATAGTTTTCATAGCATACACTATACAACATTGTTATTTTGTTTACAATTACAGAGCGTTAAAATGTTACGTTTAATAGGTAATAGAAAATAGTGTAAATACAACTGACTACATAATACGCTACAGATGTTTTCACAATATAATTTGTCTGATTATTAAAAAATACTATTATCTATCACTATAATCATAATTATATTGTAGGTATTTAACGTTGTATTAACAAGTGTAAATGGAACGCGTAGGTGATATATAGAAAAAAAAAAAACATCAGTCCAAATAATTTATTTCAATTGTCATAGTCACAATATAGATTTTTTGTTTAATTGGAATGGTGATTGAATGTTACAAACAGTCATTGATGATGAAATTGGCACTTCTTGTTATTTATTCATCAATTATATTTCTTGAGATTCAAACCTTAGACAAATAAATGCTTTTACGATATACACTACGTCAATGCGGTGTTATTATATGGACGATTCTTCACGTAACAACTTATGTACAATATAATTACAATAATCGTCTACATGACTAAAATACTGGGCCGCGGCAGTCGGAACATGGCGCACTGTTACTAAGTATTCCGCCCGCCACGGTGCGACCGTGAAGTTAAAAATGTTTAACAATATACAAAATAGTGTCGGGTGAAACAGAAATCCTTGACAATCTATGTTTACTGATTATTTTTATTGTATATTTATACAACTATAGACTGTGATGTACTGTATACAATATTTAGGTAAATAAATAAACTTGCAAAATTTCTACTACTACCATAAATTTACAATATTTTTTATTTTACATAGTGATATGATCTTAATTTTAATAATTTATCAAATAAATAGCAAAAAGCGATATAACTCAATTCACTAACCAATTTAAAATATACCCAAACTCATGTACATAAATAATTCGGCATCGAGAGGAATAATCTCGGCCCTTTTATGTTCAACAAAATCATTCAAATTCTAAGTAATTAAAATAATATAACGTCACATTTAAGACACGACTTTATTATACAAGTAGTCGCTTAAATACTTTTTCGTTGTCAGGGCCCGATGTATTATGATAAACTATTTATTTTATAATAAATTATAAAGGAATGAAATGTGCTAAAACTTTCACTTAGCTACCATTTTAAACACTAATATGAGAAAATCATAATAAAGGCAATTCCTTCAAGCCTTTTTAATATGATACATACACTAAAATATTTTATTAACTTCTATCAATAACGCCATTTGAAACATCATAAAAAATAATTAAGGCAACAGTTGTTTTAAATATATAGAGTTATTGTTACATCTGCAAGATTAAAATCGTGTTATTTTGCAGGTGTAGCAACGAGAGTATGAAACAGTTCCCTTAGCTACACATATAATAATCTCACACTTGAAGTATATGCATAACACAACACTGTGCAGTGCTTGCAACTAACACAATAGTGACAACTCTCGAAACACAACATTCGTCAAGTAGATCTAACTCGACATAAATGTATGTAAATACTATCCCGTGAGTCAATGGCCGCAGTGAACTTAACAGTTTGATAGAAATACTACATTTAAAACGAATATTTTAAACTTACTATATCGGATTGTTGGTGGCAACTTGAAGGCAGTTAGTTAATGGGTTTGACACTCATGTGCCTCTAGCATTACTAACCGATAGATGATAAAAAGTCGAAGGTATTTAAACCCTATCTTAGTGGCAAAGATTAGCACCGCGAGCATAAAACCATTCAATACAAATACTTGAGGACAACGACATAGATCAGAACAGTGTCGTATATGATCAAATTGTATTAAGAAATGTACTTATTGGAATGAAATAACAGTTTTAGAAAATAGAGTGTATAAGTTCGAACAATTGTAAATGCTATCAGACTGAAGAGCGACAGAATGATTCCGAATCCTTGAAAAATTATAGACAAATGTATAACGAACAAGAGCAAATATTGTATAGATAAAGAGAGACAAACGTGAATAAAATTACCTAGTTTTTTACTGGTCATGGAATGGAGTATTCTACGAAGACCCAGAGCTAATGCGCGTGCCCATATCATCGATTATTTTAGTTCATTTAAAGTTACTAAAGTATACAAATCGCTCATTCATGGGATCAACTAACAGTCGTTATAAGGCGTTACAACACATTTCGATAGAATACGAGCTTAAGACAAGCAAAAAATATAGTTCTTCCAAACTATATTACATTTATATTTTTTATAAATATCTCTCGCAATTACATACGCCTATTCAAACAAGAAACAATGTCAAATAAAGCACACTCTAAACACATCCGACGCAATACTAAATTGAGCAACGTTTACAGGGAATACAACAAATTACAGCGTTTAACAGGTATTGTCAACAGTTCTCAGGACCTCGAGTGTCGATACATTAAATCTAATAGATATAAAACTTCAGATATAGGAATAAGGAATAAAATCTGATATCTAACGAGAGGGGAAGACTGGTATGGTCAATCGTTGTCATTCCTGAAAAAACGGAAAGAGAAATGTTAGAACACGAATAAAAAAAAAACGAATCTAAAAAATATTATATCAATCTATAACTACATTTTTCAAGTACTCCGATAGTACGATCCAGTGTCGGATGTCGTAAGTTGCCATTGAACACTGACAACATATACTGTACATTAATTTCATTATACCAGGGGGGCTAAAAAGGCCGCTTTAGATGAATCACAATATGATTCATATTACAAATGTCAAAATATCTACTTAATTAACAACTCATAATATCATCCGCATAAGGTTCATATTCAGTAATCATCTGTTTGACAGTTACTATGCAGATCAGTAGATGAATTGCTCAATGTGGCCTTTTTAGGCCCCCAGGTCATAAACATCCTTTGCTAAATATCAGCATCGTTCGTTTTATCCAGTTAATGACAAATTAAGTAAATCCTTATGGCCCAATATACCGCCATGCACTGTTTGGCCACTGAAGTAAACGTTTAGTTCCAATATTTGCCATCGAACACGACTACAGGAAATGATCGTGAACTACTGTCATAATGACCGCGTTTGGCTAACAAAAGCAAACATATTATATAAATATAAGAACACCTGTATAACAATGAAAGAAAATTAACATTGCACCTGTTTGCAATTTGCCATCTTTATTTACATTAATGCAAAATGTATTTGTAGGTGTCTTAAATTACATTGGCTGAATTATCATTTTATTGTTTTAATGTTAATTACAGCCTCGATACCACCATTGCCGACTGGCTAATCATTTCACTACGGCATAAACGTTTCCTATGTATAACATGATAGCTCGTGCAGACAAGATGATCGTTGATTAAACAATAATTGATCCATTTTAGGAAAACGTAATAGGGTGAGCTACTTGAGTCACTGTATGCTACGAGCTGGGGGTCTAAAAAGGCCGCTTTAAATGAATCATAATATGATTCATATTCAGCAATCATCTGCTTGACAGTTACCATGGAAATTCGTACGTGAATTGCTAAATGTGGCCTTCTAAGGCCCAAGTTCACCGACAATATAACAGATGATTAGATCAAAATCAGCCGTTTAAACATGATTTTTTGTATGGATAATCGGCCGATTTCGTTTTAAACATCTGTTATATTGTCGGTGAACATTGCTCTTAGGCCGGTTGTAAACAGGTTGACTTTTTGAACGAGGGACATACCTACCGATGTATATTTTATTTTATTATTGTGCTCGATTATTTTTTGCTTTGATATGAGAATCAATTACTGGATCGTCTTTAATATGTGCTTTGTTAATAAATGTGCCAAATAAAATGTACTGTCGTTATCACCTGTGATCGTCGGACACTAGCTGGGCGGGTCGCGCGCGGCTCGCCTGGCCTGCCACTTGAAGTCGACCTGCATGAGCCACTGCTGTCCTCGCGACCGGTTACAGGGCCGCAGCACCGGTTTCCACACGTCTGCAGACTCGGGCTTGTCCAAGCACATGCCCGTGTTCGTGTGCTTTATCGTTCGCGTCTGAAAAGTAAACATGGATTATGTTAAGCAATACTCGTAGATACTAACCCCCTTAAGGGAATACCGCACTTAAACGGAACTACACTACAGTGGAACCACGCAGCCTATTATTGTTTGTATGAAATAATGTCGTGCCGTGTAGTTCCGCTGCCGCGTGGTGTGTTCTATCTCATGCGATTTCATATAAACATGTCTAGCCGCGTCGCTTCGCTCTGCCGCAATGCAGATCCGTCAAGTAAAAGAAGTGCGTAGGCGTAGATTCACTGTTAACTGTTCAGCGGCCATGTAAAAAAATTACCGATCATAAAGTTTGGGTCCCAATCAATCAATCAATCAATCAAATTATTTATTTGAAATAATATGGTTTTGTTACAGGTGTTATAAACTTAAGATTAATTACAGCATATTCTGCCCCTTGAGGCGTGCAAATTGGATTTATACAAAACAGGAGAAAAAATAATAATTTAAAAAATGATGAAACATGCATATTATACCTATATTTATGTTAGTGCCCTTGGTATCTTATCTTCTAAGTATTCTTTAACACTATAATAGTTTTTACTCATTAAGAAGTTGTAGAGTTTACTTTTAAATCGAGATAATGGTAATTCTTTCCCATCTCCATGATCGGTATTTTTTTACAAGTAGTTCGAAGTTTAGTCTCTCACGATCGTATTGAAGTCTATTACCAGAGTCTGATGTTCATTATCATTTTGTTACGCGATAGATCCACAGATTAAACATAGTCAAAATCTTAACTAAACACTGAAGATAGATACCATTATGATATCAAAATTGAAGGTGCAAAAACATATTTGACAAGTATGTTTACCTTAGAGTCATAGGTCCACTCCTGGTTGCCGCGCATGCCGTGGCATCGGATGAGCTTGATGGGTCCGCGCGGATGCGCCGCGTCCAGGCAGTTGTCATCTGACATCACCTGCTTACGCTTCGTATACGCAAATACCTGGACACAACATACCATCATTATTAAGTAGCTTGGATAGTCCATTTTATAATAAACTTTACCTGTCGAGTCTGAAAAGTTACAATAGTTGCTGAAGATTCCTTAAGAATTCTTCTACTTTGTAAGAACCTCAAGCAATAGTGCTCTCAAAAGCAATAATTATTAATATAAAAAATCATTAGACATATAATATTTCTTTAGTATTGTGCGTTTAGTCTGGTACGCACACATTATGTCGGTCAGCAACACATTGGTGTCGATTCTATTTCGCACTTTGATTTCGGATTTAGGATTAAACTAAAGGCATTCGTCTCTTTCTGTTTCAATAGAAAAAGAAAGTGACAGATGCAAGATCAAAACGCTCAACAGAATCGACACTATTGAGCAAAAATTGGCATAAGAATGCATCGGGTTTTCGGGTGCGATGAAGTTAATACGTAACAGCCTGAGATCCGTGCGCATGTTTCCGAGTTCAATGCCCGATAGTCTGGTCTAACTAAGGGAAACAGACAAGACAAACTCTGCCTGAAGTGTGTCTTCATCTCAACAGACTTAGTTTTTTAGATTAACGGATCATCAAGAATATTGTGCCCGGCGCTAAGGATTCCAACTCAAGTACGCACGCGTATCTAATGGTAGGAACCGCACGCGACGTGTCACACTGAGCGGACAACACTTCCAAAAGTATTGGATGCAAACATAATAGCGCGCGTTTTACGAAATACTCGTGTCTTATGCTAAGTCCAGACTCTTGCAGAGTGCAGACAAGCCTTTACACATATTCTGTAGGTAATCTCTCTCTAGCTCTGGTGTAGAAAGAGCACGTGCCGCGACTTGCTAGGTTAGCGTGTTCGGCTCTTTATCAACTTGCCTTCCAATTGTCAAAAGTTCTGTAGAAGGGATTCGGCAGGAGTCTGAACATAGCGTTAGCGGAAGACCTCATAGTTACGTGCAACATAAAAATAATATTATTATGATATTTTTTTTCTATACACTGCAGCTTCGCGCTACCATCAACGTACGGGGATCTCAGCGCGTACGTAAGTTGGTGGTACGCAAAAAAGTCCGACATAATATGAGCGTGCCGTCAATGATCGGTGACGGTGAACAGTTATTGAATAAAATAACCTCCCTTTACTTATGAAATCTGTGAATTGTAATACTATATGGAATTTGTGTAACTACATTGTAACCCGTGTAAGCATCAGTGTAACGTGATGAAACACTCGACAAGCAGGTACATACTTGGGTTCGTTTCATTTCTCGACGACGAGGTCTCTTTGACCTTTTTGATTTTCTGTGCTGGTCATTTTAACGAGAGGCAATGTCATTACTTTTAGAACTGGAAACTATTTAAATGCAAATTATATGAAAACTTGGTAGTTACCTGGTTCCCGCCCATTCCGTGACAATATCCCATGCCGAGCGGTTGTCCCGCCTTCCCGCCGAGCGTGTCCAAACAGTTTGATGTCTCGGCATTGCGAATCTGTGAAATTAATATTTGTCGTTATACAAACGTAACTTCACTTGAACAAACATTTGGTAAAATAATCTATTGATTTTACGAAATACTACGTAAACGCTTAATAAATAAATACGTTAATGTGTTTAAATTGAACAATAGCACTTGTTTATTTTGTTCATTTTCTCTGGTCTATGGAATTTTGGGTGAGTCTCCATAACATCTCAACTTCTACGAGAGTACAAATGAAAAGAGTTTGACCTTAAGATCTTTTAACTTACTTTCCAGGGAAATTATCAGGCAATTTTCTTCAAGAAAAGTAACAGAGAATAAATACACTTACTTGCATACCTAGTTATGGAAATATTCTAATAACGGTAAACGACAAATTATTATAAAATTTTAACAATATTCTCACAACTCTTTCAAAATCCTTAAAGAAAATTTATAATTTAATTAATAATGACATCTTCGATACGAAAATAATTATGTTATTAGAAGTGCATTAGCGTTGACCTGTGACATCATACAATGAGAATATGACAATTTCCTTCAAGATTGTAGGTTTTAGAAATATTAAAATAAGGATTACGTTCATCAGTGAACGTCTCATCATATTTCTCACGTAAACATCCATTGCTGAAACAGGCCTTCATATAAATATAAGGTCCTTATTTAATAGCGGAATTTTTATGGGGTTATGGTATTCACTATTATGTACAACTTTTAACATGGGACCAAACCAGAAATCGCAATCAGTAATCGTATCTAAGCGTGAATATCCGCCACGCTTGGGAAACCGATTATTGATGGCAAAATAATGTTAACAAGATGGACGCTGCTGGCAACACCCTGCGGGTCTACCGCGTAACTAAAATTGTATGAACATCGACATCGGTATTAAACTTCAATACGATCGTGAGAGCCTAAACTTTGAGCTAACTTGTATTTTTTTTACCGATCATGAAGATAAGTGTCCCAACTATATGATAGGTAATTTTTTTACAAGTTAGCTCAAAGTTTAGGCTCTCACTATCGTATTGAAGTTTAATACCGATGTCGATGTTCATACAATTTTAGTTACGCGGTAGGGGTGCTGGTATAATGGACATCTAGGGATCATCTACTTTTAGGTTTTATGCGGTTTAAATAAGAAAACAGGTGAACGGGGACCATTGGTATGGTTAATCCAGGTTTGGGGGAACGAGATATGGTGTTTCTCCATTTAAAAACGAGGATCCTCCGATCAGGCGAAGTGATATTTGCCTGGCGGGCCGATGCCCGACGGTTGATGTTGGACAGTCGAATGTGTTAGATTCAATAAACAATTTCATAGTGGTAGGATCTGGCCGATGTATATCGATCTGATCGATTATTATAGCGATAAATGTCGCTACACAGGTCATGATCTATCTGTGTCCCAAATTTAATCGAAATCCGTTCAGCCGTTTATGTGTTTGCATAAAAAACATCCAAACATCTACATAAACTTTCACGTTATTAGTGTGATTAAGGGCAGTAACTCACCTCTCCCAGGTAATAATAGTCGAGCGGCATCTGACTCTCCGGGTATATGTTCTCGAGGTACCATCTGAAGGTCTTGCACTTGAGGCGTTCGCGCAACGCTCGGCGTTCACTCACATCGCCAACCGGTACGTTCAGTGCTCCTGCTCATCATATCAAATATGTAGTAATTTTATGAGAAACTATGACGCAATAGACTCTGTGTATAGCAAGGAGTTTTTATTGTTGATTCGTCCTTGAAACTTTATGGATATTTTTTGATCGCACAATCACACATGATGATAAGTCTTGCTTGTAATTATAGTTTATTAATCTTTTCTTCTGTAAGTAATACTTTTTTGTAGCAAGAGCATTGGTCTGTCTGTCCAGTCAGAACAGCTACATATTGAAAACTAAAATCTAAGCAAATATTTAATTAAAAATACTCAATTACAAGTATGTATACACAGGACAAACCCAAAAACACAAATAGCATTTACCAGTACCATGTTAAACTTTAAATAAATATCGTAATGAAATCAATTTTAGTTACATGGAAATGCTAGTGTTAGTCATAAAGCATGAATTCTTTTTACCCAGTTAAATGACGAACAAATGAATGTCGATGCGATAGGAATATTAATGACTGGTTAATTTTGTTAAATACATGCTGAACATTTACTTACGTCTCGTTTTTCTCAATAAATACGAAACATAAATAAGTGTTATAGAATATCTATATAGGGTCAATGTATTACAGATGAACGTCGAATATGCAAGATTAGGTTTTTCTAAATACCTTTTTTTTTTAAGACAGGCTAATTATTAACCCTATATATCATTCTAATGAGCCATACGAACACGTAAAAGGAAAATCAATTGACACAAAAATATAGAAAATATATTGCCCTCGCCTCTCTGTTCTAACTGTTATCGATACATTTATGTTTCCTATTGAAATATAACGCTTATCGCTTGGCCTGCTACCTGTTCTGAATTAAGTCAAGCAAGAAAACTAAAATAAGTATGTAGCATTTATATTTTATGGGTTTAGAGTTATTTTGTCAGGTATTTTGCATACGATATTGTGGCTTTATCTATTCAATTTCCGTTGCCTTCGTTTCGGTTTGATAAATTGTTAACACTTCTTAAGAATATTCCATTTAATTACGTCCTATACTTTATGAGCAGAGGACTTTTTAAGGGGTAACTCATAATTAAGAACAACTTTTACTATGGGACCAACTCGGAAATCAAGAAAAAAACTGCTGCCCCAAGCAATTAATTCAATATCACTACATATTATTATTAAATGTATGGAACAGTAGAATTTTTTTCACTACTTCATAATTGATTCCATAGTAAAAGTTGTTCATAATTATAAGTACAGTAACCAAGGGATAGGGACGAGAAAGGTAGGTTCTTGTATACAATTTTCAACATTATTTCCAAACGAAAGCTCACATTAAAAACATGCCCTAAATCGGGCATTTAAGTTGAAATTCTAAAAGTGTATGCAAAGCTTGGAAACTTAAGTTTACGTACATAATAAATAGATTCTTTATTCATGAAAATCTTTGGATTTTTTTTTAACTATATTTTTAATTTCTGAAACCTAAATTCCCCAGCTTTGTATTCCCAAGCCAACTGAATTCAGAACAGGACTAAGCTCACTAAGTACCCGGGTTAATATTGTAGTAGAAATGCTTCCAATCGTCGAGCCACACTTCAGCGAGGCGCGCGTTGTTGTGGTTGACGACGCGGCCGGTGCCGCCGGGGAAGGAGTAGGGCGTCGTCTTGCGGAACACGTGGCCCACGTGCGAGCACGGCGCGATCTCCAGCCGCCCGCCGCACATCCACACCTGCCCCGCGCCCGCACCAAGTGTTATGCCCAAGCGAGTAGCCAGGAACGAGATTTGAATCAATCAGTTTATGTACTCTACGTCAGTCGACTACTGAACATAATATGCCTCTCTCAAGCTCCGCCACAACACTTTTTTTTTTAAACTGCCTTCAAAAAGGAGGAGTATCTCAATTCAAATGTAGGATTGCTTTTATTTGTATGATTTTTCAGCGATATCTTCGCCAACTGTGAACCGATTTTAAGCAGATAGACAGTGGAACTCTTCAGCAAATCACTCGGAATTGCTGTAATCGCATGTTTATGTATTGTTTATGCCACTCTAAATAGAAAATTAAAAATCTTAACAGTTTCTGAAGTCGGCGCCACTGCCAAGCTTGATGAGTTAAAGGCCTGGACGTTAGAAGCTGTTAAGTTCTCTAAGAAAATTATTTTACATCTTTTAGATTTTTGAAGTCGGCTTTTAATGTTTATTTTATTTAAATGTTTAATTGCCTTGCGTTTGGCCACTTTCTCACCTCATGTTTAGCGATGACTGCATCGACTGCATCATCGCTGTCTCACGCATGCCTAGTACTAACCTATTCACTCGTACTTTGATTTGGTTATAACTATCGAGAAAGCAAACTGATTCACAGTATGATTCGCCCTGCACCAAACTTCTTGGCCGTTATGAACCACAGGCATCTACCGACGTATTTACGCATTTTTGCATGTGCTCGGGGACGCTGGAGGTCGGTTTTGCAACCCGAGCAACTACTATTAGCATTATACGTATGGATTATATTTTTATTTTGAGATCATCCTGCGCAAACTCTCTGTCGTCACAACGTTCATAGAGGTCAAAGTTATACGCAGTTTATTACGGATATTTGGATATCAACTCAAGGAATTTTGCTTTTGTACTAGATTATATTAATCCAAGGCTGTAAGTTGTGGCGGTATTGGGAAAGGTCCATTGTTCAGTAATTAAAAAATCGGTCAACTTTCCGGTCGATAACAACTATAATATTTTCAATCAACTATTTTCTATTTGACCAAAAATACATTAAATTGAAATATGGAGTATAATAGACTGCACAACTAAGTTTTATTTTATTATTCTCAAACTTTAAAGGAATTTATCACAATATTGTTGAAGCTAGAAATTACGGGTAAACTAAAACCAGAATGGTATAAGTGACAGATGTAATGGTTATAAGTGCACAGTTTCACTGCTTGTGTACTTTAAATAGTAATAGTATAAATAGAAGTTAGCTTTCCTCGAAAATTATGACTCCAGTTTATTTTGAAACATTAATAAAGACAGCTGTATTCCGTCATTACTATCTTTACGTTAAATGTTTTATATCAAATATCGATCTATTTATCAACGTATTAAATCGTCACTGAAAAATATTTTTACTATTTCGTTACCGATAATCTTGGAACGATCCGATAGTTGACAGATTTCCCCTAAATTAATTTTCAATACTTTAAACTTTGATGTTCCTTCCTTCCTGGCTACGTATTTGATGTTTTGCATTTCACACCTACTAGGCGATACATCATAATGACGTGTGAGGAGTCATTTTATTCATAATTATTTACTCAGTTGGATAATACCCCCCAAAAGATGTGAAACGGCCCAATAGTCACAAGCAATATGTCCATAAATTGAAATTTTATTATTACAGTAAGACCATTTCTTTCAAGCATTTTGAATTGTCCAAATCAACAAATTATTGCCTGTGACTAACCCAATATTCACTATGTATTAGAATGAAACGTTTCGTTTTATGTTAGCACCATATTTAGTAATGTTACAGTGAATATTGTATTAAAATAGTAAAATTAAACTCGCGTGAATTTAGTTTTACTAAAATTGTTAAAAGCACAAAAAATACCCAAGATTGTTGGTAAAGTTACCAAAAGGTATATAGCACCAAGAAATATAAATTGTTTAAAGTCCGCGATAGAGTATATTAACTACACAGTTTATATTTGGTTTCAATAACAATCGTAACTAGCCCATACAAAAATAACACTACTATCTATTCAAACAAAAAACACGTCAGATCACGTGGTCTAGTTATCTGTCTACAAGGAACAATGATAATTGAATAGATGACTAACCCATTACGTAAACCTAATTCGTTGCTTAAAAATTAGGACATACCCATATCTGGAATTTTAACAACAATCTAGGATTAATAATATTATTAATAATATCACATGTAATTATAAAAACAAAACAATACACACATAGATTAGAAAAACAGGAACCGATATGTTAATCTATTTCTTCCTCTGCAATTATTCATAATATTGTATTAAATAGATAATTACAGCTTTAATCGCAATTATACATAATTCTATTAAGCCATGATAAGTAGACGAGTTGCGGCAAATGATACGAAAATAGCTAATTCCTGGAATTATACGC
Source organism: Allophyes oxyacanthae (assembly GCA_932294325.1). Classification (NCBI taxonomy): domain Eukaryota; kingdom Metazoa; phylum Arthropoda; class Insecta; order Lepidoptera; family Noctuidae; genus Allophyes; species Allophyes oxyacanthae. The sequence continues at coordinate 5,604,314 of OW028625.1, forward strand.
AATCCATTACTTAAATTAAATACTTTTGCAAGTTTTCATTCATAAAAATCTTATAAAACTTTGTACAATGATCAGCTGTTTTTGACGCTGGCGCTGGCTGTACTGCAATGTTCAAGTCAGTAAATATCTTCTGATATGATAATAATGTGTCCTGTGTTGTAATAACAAGCTCTACCCTCAATTTAACACCTGTCGTCGTGTGGGAAACTGCTTTCGACATTATATTTTTATTTTGTATACTCGGATGACATGTATGTATATTATAAATAGGTACTCACGTGTACGTCAGAGCTATATCATTCTTTTATTCTATACTAAGTATATAATAAATTAATATATAAAAGGTAAAATTTGTTTGTTTGTTGAGGGGGTTATCTCAGGAAATACAGAACCGATTCAAATATTTTTTTCACAAATCGAATGCTACACTGTTCCTGACTGATAGATATAGGCTATATTTAATTTCGATAAAACTAAAATGCGCGGTTGTAATCGCGGGCAACACCTAGTATATACAAATTTTATAAAGTAGTAACGTTTGTTTGTGAGTTTGAGATAATCAATCATGAACTACAAAACCGATTTTGAATTTTTTTTCTTTATATTATAGGTCCCCGTGGTGAGATTGTGCCTACACTTTGTTAAAAAAAATCTCCTGAGAGGTGCAACGAGGTATTGAAGTTTATGCAAGAAAAATTCGAAATCCACGCGAATGAAGTCACGGGCGAAAGCTATTAATAATAATTCTATATCATTTACCACAACTCACAGTCTAAAAAGGATTGCTGTGGTTCTATTATTGATAGTAGACAAATATTATTACTCATTGCTTCTGCATCACGAAGAAGCAGAAATTAATGTAAAACACCAAAGAAATATAGAAAACAGCGAACAGAAACAAAAGGGTAACAGGATTACATAAATTAAAGTGGCTAGTATCATGTTTGAACATAGAGAGGCCTAAGAAGCATGAAATAATTACTCTATAATATAAATTATTATTTTTATCATAGCACATAATACAGAATTTAAAAAAAAACACAGAAAATAGCGGAAAAAAGATAAAGATTACAAAAAAAGCCATGAAGCGAAATGAATGGAAAAAAATTACATGCCGAGACACATGAATGCAGCTGCAATGGGGTTAATGTCAAGCTTTACTGGATTATCCAAATGTTAATGATGTAATGTATCAAACTTTACGTTGTTAGTGTTATATCCCAAGCCACAACAAAACTTTGTTATATACCATCACTTCTATCATTTTGCTATTCAATGACTCCACAGTATTTTTACTGTTCTTTACTAATTATAGAAACTACTCCAAACTCCAACCACTCATAAATCCGACATAATTGCATTACATTGTTCATTATGCAACACAATTAACGTACCCCAGAATTAGAACATGTGGTTTAGAGATCGAAAATAGACTCGAGAGCAAAATGTTAGCAGCTTCGGTACTTTTATCCAGTCCGAACCTGGGTTCATGGCGTAATAGAACTCTCCCCACTCGTCCATCCAGACTTCAGCGACGCGGGCCGCGTTGTGCAGCACCACGTTCTGCACGCCGCCCGGGAACGAGTAGGGCGACTTGTCGCGGAACACGTGGCCCACGTGCGAACACGGCACGATCTCCAGCCGACCGCCGCACTGCCACACCTTCATCCCACATACGATTTTGTAGCCGATTGTGATCATGATAGACAAGTTTCCTTCATATTTGTCGTGGAAGCTTCTCAATGTTCATGACATTGAATAGGTGGACTTCTGATCATCGTGACGGCGACAGTGAAAGACGATATAGACAAATGTCGCCCAACGAGCAACACGACCACTGGTTTATATTATTTTCTACGAATTACGTATTAGGACGCGACAGGGTTAACTGCAAAAGGGTCGATTTCAAATTTGGGGCCAAAATATTTTTCTTTTAATAAATAATACTTACGAACTATTGATTTTTTGTTTTATTTGTCTATTTTATTGTTTATGATCTTAATAGTGATTGATTAAATTTGCCTGATTTGAAAAGTATATCTAAAAAATAACATTTGTACGTCGTCATAATAAGTTACGTAGTAATAAGTTACTGTACCATCTATTATATTACCTACATTTTAAGCAAATAAATCTATATATTATTATATTATCTATTCTATTATATTATCTATTCTATTCTATATATCTATTCTATTCTATTCTTCACACTCTACACATTTGGAATTCAGGAAGCAGAGCTGTTTCGAATGCTTGTACACATAAATAAACAAGATATTGTAAACTCTATAAAAATTATCTAATGATTTATGATGATGATTATACTATTTATGATCGTAACTTTTTTTTACCGAGATAGTTTATTTTGTTGCCATAGTAAAAGTTACTAGTTGCAATAAGATCTGTCAATTACCATTGGTTTCAAATTTGGGCAACTACTTTAAAAAAATTGGGCCAATTAGTTGCATTGTCCTTTATTGGAAAATCTATAGATGGTAATGATTATTATTGTATCTTTACTTCTATTACTGGTGTGCAATAAAGTGTATTGTAATGTATTGTATTGTGTATGATTATGTGTTTGATTAATTACTTAAATTGGAAATGACTTCATTAAAAATAGAAATAGAAATATCTTTATTGACACTTTTTTTGTTTTTGTTTTATCTTTATTGATTATATTCGCATATTACCGTAAAGTTGAATTGTTAAAATGCGGTAAAAGTTATGAGTATAATGCGCGATTAGAAAAACTGTAAAAAAGACCAAGAAGTGGGGTAATTACTTAACTCCAGCAAACAGTTAATTAGGTTCTAGCTTATGTTCGAGTCTAACATCTTTTGTTAATTAATTTGATGTTTTTATTTGCCGAAGTTAAGTCCACTGATGCTTGTGATGAATCATCAAGACTGAAATCAAAATATTTACCAATGATTAGTAGTTGTATATGATAAATGATTATTTTTAGAACTCTAAATAGTTAAAATACTATCGGGTAATAATATGTTAATGATGATTAATTTATAACAAGTCTAAGGTTTTTATATTATTATAATAATTTTGTAACAAATACTTATAAATGATAGCTATAAAAAATAATATTTTTTATGATAAGTGTAACCAGAGTTCTCATAAGTACATCAAAAAATATCATTAGGGAAATTATGATGCTCATTTGTCATCCAAAAAAGTTGATATATGCGTGTTATTGAAATAAATAAGTTTAGTGGTAAGTATCTTTGATTGTTAAGTGTTTTTTAATTATTGAATTCACCTTAATACTAAAATATACGAAAATGTCATAAGTTTTAAATTCATGTAATTCCTACTTTTTTGACCCTAAATTTGAAAACGACCCAAAATAATACAAACTAGCGGCATCGGTGTCGCTGGTCGATATCTGTCGCTAACATCTGTCACTCCTGTCAGTTTAAACCCCTTCGTATCCAGTAAATAATTATAGTCTTATCACACATTAATAATATGCCATTTTAACAGTCGTTAACTTAAGTAATTTTGATTAAGTCACTACCATTCGAGCATTTCTAGGTGATAAACGCTTAATGCCCATTTTGCTAATTCGCGTGTACAATCTCAGCAACCAGGGGTATTATGAACTCCATTTGAAATTTTGAACACTGGTTAATAGTAGTTGTAAACGAGCATTGCAAAGCTATTAGCTCTAATCATCCGAACGTAACCTACTATCATGTAGAGAAACGGAAACCAATTCACAGCTACTTAAATCTAAGCTACCTGAAGTTTTTGGATCTCCTATCACTCTAAAAGAAAATTTACCCTGAAGCTCATCTCGAGGTTCTCTCCGCCCCAGATGTCCATGCCCTGGTCGTAGGAGCCGATCTGGTAGAAGTAGTCCTTGTCGATGGCGAACAGGCCGCCCGCCATCGTGGGGGTGCGCAGCGGCGCCGTGCGGTCGCCGCCTCGACGCGACATCTCGCGTTCGGGGACTCGGTACCTAAGAAAAACATTTACCGCCTTATTAATAAAAAGAATCGTGACTAATTAAAGTAACTGCTTAGTGTATTGTTCTCTATGCTTTTTGTTCTCAAACAATTAACAACCTCTCGTTAATCCAAGTTTACTCATTAAGGACTAACTTTTCAATCGCTAGACAACACGAGGATTTAAGTTTTCCCTCTGATAAGATATAAAAACTAATACATTTTCAATTTAAAAGCTAGTTAGTAAATACCACTCATCTAGCCAATATAAAACCGGGCCTAAAATAACGATATCACTTTAATAGATTTAAATCTTTTCAGATAATAATACTCTTACGTATGTTTTTAGTTATTTAATTTACAAGCCCGGTAAGCTACGCACACGAAAAGGTAAATAATATCAAAATGCATTACAGGAAAATATATTTAAATATATTTAATCCGTCAATTAGTCGATCTCAGTGGCATAATCAATTAATATCGCCATAAAAATGTCAACTCGAATCTACTTGATGTCGCGATTGGCGCATTGGTTAAACGATTGACTGTGAGAAGTGCCGCGAGTTCATTTCCTCACGCATCAAATATTTTTTTGATCTACAGATAGCTGTTTCAGGTCTGGGTGTAAGATGTATGTTTGTAAACTGTACCAACAAAACAGAAGTAACGATAGTATGGGGCAACATTTTTGTGTGAATAAAAATGTACCTACTATTTTAAATCCTACAGACCCCGATCACGTGACAAATAATCATAATTATTTCTTCAACATGTTTAAATAATGATTGGAAATGTCTCGTATAAAATGTTGACTATAAGATTTACGATAGCGTTTTATGAATTACTAATTATACGATTCGTTTTGGTCATGAGTGCTTTAATATTTATGTTTGATTCTTTTAACATAATAGCTCACTCTGTAATCAATGCTTACTTTGATTACATAGGTAATATTGACGTTAAGCTACGTAGGTAATTACGAATAATAAGTATTATTTTATTTTATTTTATTTTCATTAAGGAATGATAAACACACTAAACCACTACACATAGGTTACAAAGTATAGAAAATTAAGATCCATGTTCACCGACAATATAACAAATGATTAAAATGAAATCGGTCGATTACCATACAAAAATTTATGTATTAACGGCTGATTTTGGTTTAATCGTCTGTTATTTTGTTGGTGAACTTGGACCTAAGTGTTAACTAATGCATAATTAGTAGTAACAGTTTACTGAATAACGGTTGTTTCGACTTGTCGCGCTTACCAACCAACGATTTTTTAAATGTTCAAGTTCTAGGTATCTAGAGCGTATTCATTCGACATCTCGCGGCCTACAACTAGTCGACTGTGCATTTAGTAGGTGGACATCCCACACCTCTGACTTCGAATCTTTAGGCGCTACTAAAGGACCATTCTAGCGTCACAGCACAGCTGTGTTCTACGAGTTGACTAATCTGCACGTTGCTACTCAAACTTGATTATTCTAAGCTATTTTCGGATACAAGGACCATAACTTTATATTGGAAACTTTGGTCTTTTCTCCAAGAATAGACTTTTATCTTCTTCTTTTTATATTCTCTAAAAACAATCAATCAAAAAACATTCAAGTAACGCGTTAGCTTAGTTTTTTCAACGTAACTTAGCTAGTGTTTTTCAACGTAGTGACCGCAACTGCGTTATTTACGTGATATTTCTTGACTTGCATAGCCAGTAAGGCGGATGGCCTCGGTCGCAATATTTTTATTCACTGAAATGCTCAACCGATCTCATTCGTTCCCCTGCCCCTAATCATTTGTTTTGTTTTATCACCTTCCGAGTAACCTTTACCGATAACGTAAACTTATTAATGAGCGCACTAATCAAGGTGTTTTCCAGCACGACCGTCGGAAAGCAAGCATTGAGACGCGGCTGTTATGAAATCAAAATAATGTGTAATAACAATAGCACGTAAGGTTATGAGTTGCGGCCGGCGAGCGCACGCGCCAACTCAGTTTCAATTAGTAAACGTTAAACAGGTGATTTAATTTCATGCAACTGAATAACTTGTTATTATTAGCGCGACATAGTAGCTTAGCGTAACTTTCTGCCGATAAGAGTCACGGGTGTTTCATCATTTTCTCATACTTCTTCTTTGGCTTTTCAAATAAATGAAGGCCAGTCATCATCCTAAATTTTTATTTGTCCCGAACAAGTCAGACCAGGGTTCAATTGCCTGTTAAAATTCAATACGGAGTAAATTTTTAAAGCCGCATTTTCATTACGAAACTATTGTTGCGAAATCGTAACTTGACTACTGTAAACTTGACCCTCATTATAATCGTATTTGGAGCTTATAGTACAGCTGTATGTTTCTTTTATTTTCTCGCGTGACCGCGAATTTTTTATAGGGACAACAGCTGTACTCTGGCGATACTTGTTTCGTAATGTAAATCACGTTTTACGAATTCTCGCGATATAACACACTGGGCTTCCTCTCATCGTGGTTGCATTAGAATATAATAGAATAGATCTTTATTTCATGTAAACCAGATAAAGGCACTTATAACATGTCGAGACTCTAGGTGCATTGCGGATATAAACCAAAACCACATACGCACAACCACCCATAGTTCGGGAACAAAACTGAGCGCCTAAGTTGGTGCTAATTATGTATGTGAGGTGGACTCGGATGATACAAATGCAAACGGCCCTTCAGCCTCTGCAGGCCGTCAAGTATGGCCTTATTATGTGCCTTAATAATATATTTTTTTTAATTAACAATAGTGGTGTTTATTAAACACCACTATTGTTAATTACCAGAAAAAAAATAACGACGTGCTCTGTTCATCATTCTACACATCTTCTATTACGGGAGCAACTCTGAAATCGAAATAAAACTGCTGTTCCATACAAATAATTCAATATTACTCGACTAAATGTATGGAACAGAAGATGTTTTTTTTGCAATTTCTCATTTGGTCCTAAAAAATGTTTAGAATGATAAACAGTGAACATGCTTAATTTTAAATTTTATCTGGTAATTAAAAATTAGGGGTGTTAAGCGCGCACAAGAACATGGACTTGCCCAGGATATTTTAATAATTACATAACCATATATTACCAAAAAAGTTATATTGTGTTTTTTATATTTCCTTAGAAGAATCTTCTTATAAATAAACATTTTGATTTGCTCAAAGAAATGTTTAAGCTGAGGACTCCACACAACGTCGAGCCTGTCTCGTGGAGGCTGTAGTTGGTTTAAATAATTTTAATTTGTATCCTGGTTTTCTTGTAATGCGTTTTTGAAATATCGGAGGTGTATCAGTCGATACAAGATCATTTATTATATCATCATTAAACATGAGTAATAGAGTATATACTATACACACACACGGCAAGATGTTAAATTACAAAAATACAGTCATGTTAGACATTATATATTATTAGTTCAGATCTGGAGACACAAAGGGATGTGTCATTTATTTTAGAACGGCTTTAGATGTAGTACTAATTATATAAGTGATAGTTATGAAAACTATTGGTTGAACTATGTCATACATAAGGTTATCTTGGAATGATTGGCGAGGATCTGAGCTTTAAAACTCGATAGAACAACGATAGATGCTTCATAAAATGAACATTTGAGTGTGGTAGATTAAGATTGCAAGGATTTATTAGCCTATTATCCATTTGAAACGCCTAATGTTCTCTTTAACAGTCACTTTTTTAAATTTAGTTAATTCCTTTTTTTTATGTTAGTGAAAACCAAAATCCTTCCTCATATAATGTATAATTTGATAAATACAACGTGTATCAAAAATGCATGGTCATTTTTAAGGATGTGGATCAGACAAAAAATGATCAGCTGTCCCATACAAAACTTTAATACCTACTCGACCCAAATATCGGGTCAGCTGATTATCTTTTCGCGATTACGATGTTGTTCCCATAGAGTTCAGTTTGATGGTTTGATCCACACCCTTACCACCACGCCACCACGCATTAGACAAGGTAACCGAAATACATTACAGGTATAAAATTTACAGTTTGAAAATATATCAATACAAAGGGCAAATAATTTAAATAAAATGTAATTTTTACTTACCACCTAAAGTTGAGTTTCCAGTTGAACCCACCCCACGTCATATCCGAGGCCTGTATGTACTCGAAGGTCGTGTCGGAAATGACGTCAATGATGGGGCACACAACAGTCGTCCGATCTTCCACTATCCGCGCCAACAGCGGTTCTAGCCAACCCTCTAGAAATGTAAACACTAAGTCAAAATCCATTGTCTATGGTAAGGCTATTGTTTTGTTCGTTGCAAAGTTTACATAATTTGATATCACCTAAATTACTAAATATCCAGTTATTGAAGATTTATTGTTCACACCTATAGTCCGCCCATCAACACAACCACTTTCTTCAATCCGCTGACTGCCCGTATCGACTATCATAGATATTTGTATGGAAACCAGGACCAACCAGGACCAACGGTTCTCTGAGGCACAAAGTGGTCTTAGTATGTAAAAGCGGTCACCCAACCAAGACCGGCAACCGCAACTTCACCTTACAACTTAATCAATTTGTGTGGTAACTGTTCAGGCAAAAACCGCATACGGGTAAGATGTACGGAACACAAAGCTGCCGACAAGGGAAATTTCCAACAGCGTTGAAGGTCAATGCCAAATGTTTCATTGACTTTCCATGAGTTTCCATTTTTAAATGATTGTATAAACTGTATATATTCTTAAAGTGACGTAGCTTAGGCCCTACAGGCTATGCTAATCTAGGCTAATACCAGATCTCAAAACGTTTACATTTATGTTCCTATTTGATTTTTATGGGTGACGGTGTCAGCTAAGTTAACAAATACAAAAGCCAGGCACAGGTTTATTATTCTGAACAGCTGTTAGGCGAAACATGAAATTTTGTTGTGAACCGGCTTGTGCCGCTACAAAAATATTTGGCGATTCTGGTATTAATTACAATCTAACCTCGACAGCGCGAAACGTTGGAACGCCTATTAAATTCTGAATTTCGAATGCGTGAAATATTGGAACACCTATTCACAATTGATACTTATAAACGTAAATATAAATACGAATGTTCGAATCTCGGCCTTAATGGCATAGTCAATAAAAAACTAATGGAGTGGATAAAAATATGGGATTCCGATAACGGAGTGGCGTCATGCATGCATGAATTTTGAATCTACATTGTATCTAGTTCGCAACGAACAATACATTTTATATTGTTGATTTATTGAAATATTTATGATACGTTTTGTTGTTTAATTTGCTAATTTGTAAGTAATGGGAACGGGGTAAACAGGGAGCAAAGACATGGGAAAAACTAACAAGGACCGCTCAGAAACCCGGAAAGAAGGTATTATAATAGATAAATTTGTCTATTTGTTTGATGCCTACTAAGGCTGCCTATATTGAGGCAGTGAGTGAGAGGTGATATGCATCACAAGGGCTTTTGTCAGCCTTTAAAAGATTTGTCGAAAGATTTATAATATAAATGAACGGCAAAAATAAGAGGTGACGAATGCGGATCTTAGGACCAAAAGTAACTAAATATCCGCCACCTACTTTTATTTCCGCCGAGTTGTATGAGGCAATCAGGTGACTTGATTTGCACTTGATACTGAACCAGTTTTTTCTTGGACATATAGAGTAAAAGGGCCTAAGCATTCACATATACGGAACGTATTGTGTAATGAACATATTGGCTAAACCAATATTTATTTTAAGTTATAAGACCAACACGCTAAAACTATAAAACAAATAGTCTGATACGCTGAATTTGTAAGCATGAAGTGTATTAGCAATGCTACTGAACACTATATATTAATATTAAATGAAGCATTACCTGTGCATTCGCAATGGGCGTCGAGGAACGTGATGACGTCACCCTTAACGTGCTTGGCACCCAAAAGACGAGCTCTGATGAGACCGGACCTGTTCTCAGTACGGAACAGATGCGTCGGCACTGGTAGCGTCTTTATGTACTCTTCTAGTTTCTTGCCGAGATGTTCTGATACAAAGAAAACATATTATCAATAAAATAAAAATTAACTATAGCCTAGGTTATCTCCTGTATCGTGGGTACAGTTATAGACATAAATCTCACATGCACACAAACCCAGACCCGGGAAGAACTATCAATAGGTACCGTGCAATTATTTGTTCCGTGTAGGAATCGGACCCACGATCCGTTGCGCAAAAAACTAATCGCTAAGCCACTGCCCCAACCGTACCGCAACATCAATACAGGTACGATGATAAACATGAGCAATTTCCGCGTGATAGCTCATCGAGACACGACAGAGGGGAAAAAAATGACGTATTTTGGATAGCTTGTTTATTATGTACTCTGCGTATACTCATTGTCTACCCAGCAAGTAGCACCACCATTGTTAGGAAGCCATATTGTAATGTCAATGATTTGATTGAAAAGTTGATTAAAATGTATCACTATATGTACCTAAACCTTTTTAAAATCATAAAATTTATGGTTGCCGTATGGTTCCCAACTATTAATGAATAGGCCACCCCACTGTTCCATTCGGTGTCATAAGAGGCGACTGCTTCAAGAGAATGGGAGTCAGCAAAAACCTGCTGCAATTACCGATCTGTTTTCCAAGTGTGGTAATCTGTTTGTCTGCTTGTACTCAAATCTTGCCAGAAATATTCCGAACATTTCTATCAACTTCAATGGCACATTATGCCATTAAAATTTAGGATAAAATTCAAAACAGGAATGATACAATCAGTGTTGCCTGTTATTATAAAATTATCAATTAATGTTGGGTTGCCAATAATGCATAGCGAAAGTACCACGAGAGCGAAACCGTAAAAACCAACTATGACCATATTCGACAGTACTATGAACAGAGCCTTATTTACCCGCAGGCTAATTAAGCTAGAGCCTAGGGCGCAAAGACCGAGGGGGCGTTGAGCTTGCCTTTACTTTCATGTAATGTTAAACCGCGGGGCGGAAAGCTAGTAAAATATAAAAATGTAGTTAGTATATTCGTGGGCTGGGCAGGCACAGGGAGGACAGGCGGGGGGGGGGGGGCACAGTCATAGTTAGCCTAGGGCTGTCAGAACTCTAAATCAGGCACTGACTATGAACGGTAGTGAATGTCTATAAGGAGAGACATGTTCAGCAAAGATTGTAGAACAACCTGATAAGGTCATATACAAATAAAACAAAAGATGCTGCCTCCGCTCTGAGCCTGTTTTCCGTCAGGCGGTCTGACGTGTAATAAACTAGGTTAAGTACACTTTTTTGTGTTTACTTGTCTGATGTAGGCCGTCTGAACCAGACGTACCTACCTATTTACCCATACATAATGTAAATAGGTACAGGTGAATATCTGATAAGTTTATAAGAAGTATTATCATATATTTGGAGCACACATTCAAACCCGGAATTGTTGAGAAGAGGTCAAGTGAGCCATTTTGATAAAATATTTAATCCACGTAAAATAATGTGATTCAATGTTTTGGGAATAGTGCGAAAATAAAAATAGAATATCATGACATTTACAAAAAAGTTGAGTCTGATGTTGCAGTATGTATTTTAAGATTCTTAATTCATAAAGCTCAGGCTACACACAACGAATATATAATAGTTGCTACACTGACAAAGGCCGCCGAATATTTAGGGGATTACATGGCTCAAATACAATATTGTTAAAAAGTATGTCGTCGAGTCGTTGAGTGCATTAGCTATAATATAAAAAACTGGCTAATCTTTCCCCATCACCATCACGCAACAGAAGAAAACTGCCGACGACGTTAAATGCAAGTGAATCGGCCAAATTGCGTGGCTGCATGACTAATGACATTGGCTAAGAAGCATTTATTTGTGTTATGAACAGACGTACACGTGATCATTGTGAACCTTGGAGACATAAACATCATAATTTTCCTTGAAGCATGTTTTAATAAAGTCGTGAAGACGTTTATTGTTTATATAGAGAATGGTATCATCATTACAAACAAAGAAAACATCCACAAAGGGTTTACATAGAATCTACACTTCAAGTTTGTTTGTAGAACTACGCATATCACCGAGAACAAGTTAATATAATGCAGAGTATTAACATATTACAAGCGACAAGAACGAAATTAATTCGCACCACTCACTTACAATGCTACCACAGTCACAAACTAAAAGGAGTTATAAGGTGCAGCCGCACTGGTCAAACGTCGCAGATGAGATAGGAACTACAAGATTATAAAATCTTGCATGTCGCGTGCATACATCGTGCAACGTTGTAAGCAAAAATGCGACTGCCACATTATGTAAGGTAAAAGTGGTACAGTTTACTCGTGTCTCCGTCACTTTACCAGTGTAGCTCCAGCCTTAGAAGCACTCAAGGCGAACGTGGATTTTATTCATTTATGATCTTAATCTACATTTATTCAATAATATGCATGGAGAGTAACCACAGCAACTTGGACAAGAGAGACACTAGAAATGTATGAGATACGAAAATATATTTTAGGGCATTACTCATTCAACTTTTGTTTGGTATCAAGAGCTGACGTGGAAGACCACGTCATTCTCGACGTGTCTTTGTGAGGGCCAAAATTAATTTAAATACGAAGATAAGATACACTTAATTAATAATCATGCATTATGATCTCGATGTAATTAATACCACATGAGTAAATAAATGGGGTATTTGTTCACCTATATTATACTATAATAAAATCGTAGAATTCGAAAAGTCTATTCATTGAGAATATTTTGGCGAAAATAGGGTAGGGACTTAAGGAGCCTAGAAATAAGAGATAAAACGCGAATCGTAATTTTAGAATTTTTGGTCGACCTATTAAAGTAAATATATATCATCACGCTATCGCTCATAGGAACTGAACATTGTAACATATTTTTTTGAAAACCAATTTCGAGCACCCGATCCCCACGCGGACAAAGTCGCGGGCACAGCTAGTATGGTAATACAGTACTTTTTATCGGATGCAAACATGATTACAATCAAACTACACATCATGTGAGTGGTTCTGAGTATTCAGTTGTAATTAAGTATTTGAATGCCAAATTACCTTTTAACCAGCTTTATTTGTCGCTATGGAGCTAACTCAAATTTAATGTAGCAAGTCAATTTCACCCTCCCCTTATTATCGTATTGACTTTAGACTTGGCTGACTCGTAAAGTACCGCGCTCCTTCATTTAATTAAGGACTTTACAAGATAATTATGTAGGACGAGTAGCTGTAGGTACTTAGCGAACAGTACGTATTATTTAATCCATTTTACGAGTAGATACATAGATTGTCGTAAGAACGTGTTTCTAGTTTTTATTTTGTATTTATATTTTTGCACTAGATATAATTAAGAATCCAGGTGCTTTTTGTGAGTAAAACATATTTTTGTAGAAAACTGTCAAGAGGCTTATAGAATAAAATACCTACCTATTTATTTATGTTTTATTTTACGCCAAAAATAATTAACAACAAAAAACAACATGTGTAAGGAGACTCACGAAGTCACAGCACGACATATTTCGAGGATGACCGATAATTTGCGCACTTGTCCGGACTCTTTAATTTTAATTTGAGGTCGCGAACCAATAGGTCGTGAGTTCGGCTTGCGACCTCATGCTCATAAATATGAATGTTTCTCACGACGATGTCACGAAAGTTATAAAAGCTATTAAAAAATCATTTGGTTAATTTCAAAATACGTCGCACATCTTCTTCTCCTTGGTGTCGTGTCTAATGTCCATAGTACGAAATGACGATCAGCGGTAATCTTTAGTTGAACAGCGTTTAGTTGTTGTATTTGTATTTAAAACTGACAGACTCAAATCTGTGCTGTGCAAGTATCACCATATTATGTTTATGCGATCACCGCCAAAATATCAGACCTAAAAGGTTATTTCAACATTTTTCGTGGTACAGCCCAGCTGTACCTCGAACCGGCTCCACTGAGGAAGTAAAAGCCGAAATCTCATAGAATACCATCGTAGTAACAGTGTTGGTGGTACTTTACCTTACTGCATACGATGTATGACAAGTTAAGAAGGCCTATCTCCCCCCCACTTCAAACTGAGGGAGCACAAAAGGTAGGCAACGCACCAAAACTGCTTTGGCATTACAGACATTCATAGGGGGCGGTGATTGTTTACGTATATTCCCTCTATATTATTGAAATATAAAAAAAACCTTTATGAAAAATACTTTTATGATTACATTGACTCACCCTTTTCACTAGCATCATCGACGAGTATGATCTCCTTGAGCAGCGGCCGCGGCGACCGGTTGATCGTGCTCCATATGGTGCGTATAAGCGTCGTCCACGCTTCGTTGTGGAACACTATCACGACGCTCGTCGTCGGCAACAGTGTGGGGTACGGTTTGTCCTTGCACCTAGTAAAAAAAATATATTAACATAATATTGCAGACCGCGAAAGAGATGGTGGGACTAACTAGACAGATTCAACAAGGACTGGTCATCATTGGCACAAGATCGAACAGCATGGAAATCAAGGGGGGAGGTCTTTGTCCAGCTGTGGGATGATACAAGCTAACAGTAACATTGCATCCGCCTTAGGTAAAAGCCCACATTTGGCCAATGCCGTTATTAAGTCCCTTAGGAGGAGAGCCTATTACCATCTACCGGGCACAAATCCAAACTCCGGGCTGCTACTGAGTTTCTTAACAGAAAATCACTAAAACACTAACACGAACTGGGACCTCAAAGCAATTGTAACTCACCAATGAGGCAGTTATAGCGATGATACCGTTCTGAATTACATGGAAAATAATACCGTCAATAGATAAGTGAAGAGGTGGATTGTCTTACATCCATGTAACATAATCTATCTCTGCTTAACCTTTCGGGAGCGAAACGCGAGACGGAATACGTAACGATATTCACGGAATTATTCCCTAAGGATGTACGAAAAAACGACTTCGCAGGCTCCATCTGAACTAAGTTTTTCGGTTGTAAATAGCAATAATTTGTTTATTTCTAGCTGTTACGTTATTCCAGTGTGTATGTTAACTTTTTAGGCTCCATCCGAACCAAGTACTCAGTTGTAAATAGTAATAACTTGTTTATTTCTAGCCGGTACGATTTTTCAGTGTAAGGCAGAAGTTAACAATCCAACCCTTTCACATGAATACATCTTACAGATGCACACACACACATAATTTTGAGCTCCAATAAAATATATCCTTACGTTTTGGCATGTCTGGCCACAGAGTCTTATCTTGTCCCGCAGTTGCAGATTAATAATTAAGATTTTTCAGTCTCATTGATAGGTGTACTCAGATACCTTTCAACCAACAACAATCCTTTCGATATGGGCGTGCTCGTCAGTGCAGTAAAATCAACTGTATATTTTTTATCCGTGTTTGTTATTATTTCTGATTATTATTTTTGTTTCTTTGTGACCTCTGTGTTTCAATTTTATTTTATTTTTGTACTGACGATGTATGTCATTCGAATAAATGTTTTCTATTCTATTCTATTCTATACCGTCTTATTGATAAAAAATGTGTCTCAGATTAAAGTGACAGCTTCGTGTAAAGAGCTCTATCCTTTTTCATTCTCAAACAAATGACAGTGACTGAAATAGAGTTACACCTAGGATCATTTATCTAGGCCTGTTTAGGCCGAATCTTAATTTCTAAACGTATCTATTAATTATCTGTGACTCCTATAGTCAAAACAAAATCTTTTATCTATTTTGATGAGCTTTTTCCGCTTCCTATGTCCTTCCCTTTCCTTCATATAGCCCGATCCTTATGTTCGAATGAAAAGGAAGATTGACTTCGGCCGTTTCCGCCAAAAACATCGTTACGCAACCGCTTGTTGCGTAATAACAGTAACACAGTTCAACAGAATTCACCGCGCGCAACAGATGTGTCCTGCGCTCACGCACGCAAATACAGTAGCCGGCTACAAACTCTATACTTATCTACAAACTTTATACTAAGTGATTTGTGATCGTTCGTGTGTGCCTATTTAGTGTGTTTACTGCCACAACAACAGAACTCTCAAGCACGCGACCGAAGCCGAAGTGGTGAGTCCTCATAATCCTTACTCCTGTTCCTTCGGAGATCGCTCATCATACTTATTACTTATATTTCTCTACACGCTTATACCGCTATAAATCATACCTACCTAAATAGATCGGAACTATGGTCCTTCGCCCCTCCATTTTGTCTGGTACGCCTTCGACCGGATTCTAGAATCAGTATATACCTAACCGCAATATAACATATTATTTTCCCGCTTAGTTTTCGTTCTATAGGTTTCTTTTCCCGCATTCTAAAGGTCTTATACCTTAGAACTAGGTCTTATACCTAAAATACGATTTTTCGTAAAACCGCAATCGCCATCTTAGGACGCTAATCGTGCTAAGTAGGTACTAACCGCCCGCCAATTTTATATTGACTATTTTACCGCTTCGTATTATACGAAATTACCTATGTACCTACCGCGTTATTATAACATAAATCCCGCATAGATTTATACAGTTTGTTAGCCGCAGCTGTCTAACTTTGATAACTACCTATAGTTTTCATCGTCATATTTTTACCGCATTTTGCATTCTTTGCTAAGTACACCCGCCATCTTTTTCCAAAATGGAAGATATTGAAATTAAATTACAATTATTACAAGCCAAAAACCAGGCGATATTTGAACGCTTAACGTACTTATATGATACGCATAAGAATGTTTCCACAACTATCGACCTTCGTTCCACGGAGACATTCATGTCTGATACCGAAATATTGTCTACCATTCGACTTGAATTTAGTGCTAATTTAGATAAAATTAACGCCTTGAATCTCCAGTTAAATCCCAATTCTAAAATTGATTATAATAGCTTAATCTCGTTCGACAGTGTTTATACCCGTATAGAGAGGATTCGGTCTCTTGTCGCGGCAAATACGTCGAAATCACCGACCAACTCAAAGTCGCAGGATAATAATGCACAATTTAAGGGTTGCGTCAAACTGCCACCGATACAAATTCCTTCATTTGACGGGAAAATTGATAATTGGCCAGTATTTTACGAATCTTTCAAATCTAATATTCATAATAATGTTAATCTCACAGATTCCCAAAGGGTTCAGTACCTGGTAGGAAAATTAACTGGAACCGCATTACAAATAACCGCAGGAATAATACCGTCAGGCGATAATTATACTTCTATATGGGACAGCTTAGTTCAAAAATATCAGGATAAACGGGCACTAGGTTCTCATTACATGTCGAACATATTTAATATGAAACCCGCTCATAATAATTCCGCATCGCTAAATACTTTTATTGAAGGTTTTCATGCTTCTGTTTCGGCTTTGGAACAATTACAAATTAAAGATTTAAAAGATTTTATTTTATTAAACTTAGCATTGAGAAAATTAGAACCCGCAACTGCGCATTTATTTGAGATGCATATGAGAGATACGGAGATTCCTACTTATAAGGATTTTGTTGACTTTATTAAGTCACAAGTAAAAATATTAGACCGCACCGCCTTGCCAATTTCTGGTTCGCGAAACGCACCAGTGGGTAACAACCCTAATAATAAAAATAATAATTCCGCTCCGCGTACTCAACCGCGAAATACTGTTCACCACTCGTTTGTAACCCGCGATAATAATACGAATTCTGCTTGTTTATTCTGTAATAAGTCAGATCATTCTCATATTTATACCTGTCCATCTTTCAAAACGCTTAATGCTAAATCACGTTTAGATTTTATTAAAAATAAACGAGGGTGTGTAAACTGCCTTAGTGTTACACATACCGCATCTCATTGTAAATCTACATATCTGTGTAGAACTTGTAATAAACGTCATCATTCTCTTTTACATTTAGATAATAATGATAACGAAAAGAATCCGCAACATACAGCTGTTTCTAGCGCTCTCCCGTCTCACTCACCGCCACGTGATAACCGTGTAATGCTATCTCAGTCGCACGCGCCCGGGTCCGATGCATCGATTGCTAGCTCCGCCCCGCCGCCGACGGCTTCCGAGTCGACCGCGGCCGCGGCCACTTCGACCACGAGGCCGAGTAATACCACGCTTTCTCCACAGGTGTCGCTGTGTGCGCAAACGCGAGTTGAGTCGAGTAAAATGAATTCGCCTTCTATTTCAAATTCATACCGCACTACGGTTCTTTTATCGACTGCGCAGGTTTACGTTAATAATAAAGATAATCAATCCGTGTTAGTTAGGTGTTTAATAGATAACGCTTCACAGAATAATATTATTACGTCTGCTTGCTGCAAACAGCTTCAATTAAATATTATACCGCTTACTAATTCGTTTATAAGAGGTGTCGGATCTGCTTCCCGCCCTATTGAAGGCTACGTTCAAATTAAAATTACCGCGAAAAATAAAAAGTATTCCTACAATATCACCGCTCTTGTCGTAGACTGTATAACAGACAGACTGCCGACTGACATTGTTGACACTTCTATAGTGCAACATTTAGTTGACTTACCGCTTGCTGACCCCCTCTGGAATATACCCGGAGAGGTCGAATTGCTTCTTGGGGCACAATTGTTCCCATTTTTATTGTTAGGTGGAAAAATTATCGCACCTCCCGCTCCCGCCGCACTTGAAACTGTATTTGGATATATTCTTATGGGTGATGTTCCCGTTATTCAATACTGTAATAACCCTGCATCCGCTGCATTAAATACCGCGTCGTTTTTTACAACATATAATTTTAACTGTTTTCTTTCGTTAGATGACTCTCTTCATAAATTCTGGAATCTCGAAGAAATTCCCGCGCAAACTTTCATGAGTCCGTCCGAAACGGAGTGTGAACACCTGTACCAAGCTACCGTGTCACGTGACTCCACCGGCCGGTATTGTACCGCGTTACCTTTTTGTAAACAACCAGATGAGCTGGGTAACTCCCGCTCTGTTGCATATCGCCGTTTGCTTGCTTTAGAATACACTAAATTACGAGATCCCGGACTCCGCGCTAACTATAACGAAATTATTCAGGAATACATCGATAAAAATTATTTATCAGAAATTATTTCAAGTAATACTGCAGATTACGATAAGGGGTATTACATACCGCATCATCCCGTTGTTAGGTATGACAAGGCAACCACTAAGGTTCGTATTGTCCTGGACGCTAGTGCCAAATGTCATAATGGCGTATCACTCAATGATATCCTGCATACAGGGCCGAACTTGCAGGCCGATTTATTTATATTATTATTAAATTTCCGCTTATTCCCCATTGCTATTACCGCAGATATAAAACAAATGTATCTACAAATTGCTGTTACTAATGAGCATAGAAAATATCAGAAAATATTATTCCGCTTTAATACCGCTGAACCTATTCGAGAATTTCAATTTAACAGGGTTGCATTTGGTTTAAAATCTAGTCCGTTTCTAGCCATGCGCACTGTGCGCCAGTTATCCGCGGATGAAAATCACCGCTTCCCACGCGCTGCTGCTGTAGCTTCGCGCGAGCTATACATGGATGATTTAGCTACATCCATTCCTTCATTGGAAGAAGCTAAGGTTCTGTCCAACGAACTTATCGCTTTATTCAAAGCTGGTGGTTTTGACCTCACGAAATGGGCGAGTAATTCCCAGGAATTGCTAGAATCTGTACCGCAATCCAACCGCGCTTCTATACATTTCTCGGATAAAGATAATTTAAAAATTCTAGGCCTCAAATGGGTGCCTTCAGACGATAGCTTCACTTTTACTACGTCTGATGTAGGTGACAGTTGCACCAAAAGATCCATACTCTCCGCTATCGCCCGCTTGTGGGATGTTCTCGGCTTTGCTGCCCCGGTGGTATTATTTGCCAAATTACTTATAAAAGAGTTATGGGATCTTCATATAAATTGGGATGATACTCCCCCCGATAACATAGTATCTCTTTTTCAAAGGTTTAAAGAGCAGCTGCCTCTTCTTTCCTCATTAAACATTCCACGCCATTTAGCCGTTTCTATGGGCTGCACAACAAATATTGTTGGTTTCGCTGACGCCAGCATGAAAGCATATGGCTGCGTCATATATTTACATGTCACTGATGTAGATGGCAACACACACGTACGTTTGGTGTGTGCAAAATCAAAGGTTGCACCTGTAAAGGTCGTTTCCTTGGCTCGCCTAGAGTTATGTGCCGCTGTACTTATGTCCAAACTTATAAAAATAATTAATGACACTTACCGCTCTCGTACCGCAATTAATAATATATTCGCTTTCTCCGATTCTAAAATCACACTTTCATGGATTAACTCTTCACCACACCGATGGAATATTTTCGTCAGTAACCGTGTCGCTAAATGTCACGAGAATCTCGATCCTAAACATTTCTATCACGTTAATGGTAAAGAAAATCCGAGTGACTGTTTGTCAAGAGGTCTTCTACCTGAACAGTTACTGTGCCATGAGTTATGGTGGCATGGCCCTAAATGGCTTAAATTTCCTATAACCGAGTGGCCTATCACTCCATTTATTCCGACGTGTTGTGAAGAATTACCTGAATATAATAATAAAACACTTACCTTTACCGCGTCCGCTTCTGTAGAGCCTAATTTAATTTATAACCTTGCTCAAAAATTCTCGTCCTGGAATAAAATCTTACGTATAATAGTTTACATACTTAGATTCATGCGTATTATACCTCGTGATAAATGGCATAAGATAATTCCCGCTTCTCAGTTAATTGTAGCTGAAAAGTATTTAATCCGCGCTGTACAAAAATTTCATTTTCAACATATTTACAAAGATATTCAGAAGGACAACTTACGTTCATCGCTCAAACGGCTCGATCTTTTTATAGATGATAATAAAATCATTAGAATCGGAGGTAGACTATCCAATGCTAATCTTCCATTTGAAGCTCAGCATCCCGCTCTTTTACCCAAACATGACAATGTTACTCACCTCATAATAGATTATTTCCACCGCGTTCATTGTCATACTGGCGCTAACCTTCTGAGTTCTCTGTTACGTCAGAAATATTGGATACTTTCGTCTAGAAGTGTCATTAGGCAAAGAGTACATTCTTGTAATTTTTGTTTTAAAAATTCTCCTTCTCACCCCAGCCCTAGAATGGCTGATTTACCTACTTACCGCGTACAGGAGACCAAAGCGTTTGTTCATACGGGTGTAGACTACGCTGGCCCGATTAAAGTAACTTTATGTAGACGCCGCGGTCAAAGAAGTCAAAAGGCTTATATTTGTTTGTTTATATGCTTAGTTACTAAAGCCGTTCACATTGAACTGGTTACTGATGTGTCATCTGACACATTTATTTCCGCTTTTAAAAGATTTATTTCCCGCCGAGGTCCTGTGTCTTATCTATATTCGGATAATGGCACTAATTTTGTTGGAGCTAAAGCTCAATTACATGAACTGCTGACCAACCAATACCGCATTGAATGGAAAATGATTCCACCCCGCGCTCCTCATTTTGGAGGACTGTGGGAATCTAACATTAAGTCTGTAAAAACTCATTTATACCGTGTTATCGGTTCGCAACTTCTTACTTACGAAGAACTTCTGACTGTTCTCACTCAAATTGAGGCAGTACTTAATTCCAGACCACTTTGTGTTTTATCTGAAGATCCGTACCCGGAGCCTCTTACTCCTGCTCACTTCATTATGGCGTCACCTTTGACTTCTTTACCAGTTCAGAATGTTCCCGAGGCAACCAAGTCTCTAAGTTGTCGGAAACAGTTGTTAGACCAAATGGTGTGTAGCTATTGGAAGAGATGGCGTTTAGAATATCTGCATAACCTTCAAGTTAGACAGAAGTGGTTAAATAACGTAGATAATATTAAAATCGGTACAGTAGTTCTCATACACCAAGATGATATTCCCCCATTACGTTGGCCAATGGGTATAATATCGGAAGTGTTTCCCGGTAAAGATGGGATTATCCGCGTCGCATTAGTTAAAACTACCAATGGTACTTTCAAAAGGCCAGTTGTAAAATTATGTCCATTACCATCTCAATAATTTAACCGCATTTATTATACTACCGCATAACTTTAATTTTGTTTATTATTAAACTATAATTTTAATTTATTAAGCTAGTTTATCTTTCGAGAACACTACGTATTCTCAAGGCGGCGGAGGATGTTTAGGCCGAATCTTAATTTCTAAACGTATCTATTAATTATCTGTGACTCCTATAGTCAAAACAAAATCTTTTATCTATTTTGATGAGCTTTTTCCGCTTCCTATGTCCTTCCCTTTCCTTCATATAGCCCGATCCTTATGTTCGAATGAAAAGGAAGATTGACTTCGGCCGTTTCCGCCAAAAACATCGTTACGCAACCGCTTGTTGCGTAATAACAGTAACACAGTTCAACAGAATTCACCGCGCGCAACAGATGTGTCCTGCGCTCACGCACGCAAATACAGTAGCCGGCTACAAACTCTATACTTATCTACAAACTTTATACTAAGTGATTTGTGATCGTTCGTGTGTGCCTATTTAGTGTGTTTACTGCCACAACAACAGAACTCTCAAGCACGCGACCGAAGCCGAAGTGGTGAGTCCTCATAATCCTTACTCCTGTTCCTTCGGAGATCGCTCATCATACTTATTACTTATATTTCTCTACACGCTTATACCGCTATAAATCATACCTACCTAAATAGATCGGAACTATGGTCCTTCGCCCCTCCAAGGCCAAAAGCCTAAAGATACCTTTTTATTACACTCTGGAGTTCGGAAATGGCAACGGGGCTTACGACTAGGACAATGAGGCTATAATTCTGTGCGTAATGAAACGCATGCTTGGAGACACTTTCAGATTGCGACAGCTTGTTGTGACACAGACTAGAAGTGGACAATTAGTAGTGCTCTTGAACAGCAACACTAAACAGCTGACATAACACCTATAGCAAATCTAAGGGATTTTGACGTTAGATCAAATCAAATAGTGTATTAGTTTTTATAAGGTTACAAGCCGAAGGAGGGTTATTGTACCGATCATCATGAACAACTTTTCCTACGGGACCAACAAAGAAATTGCGAAAAAAAAATCACTTGTTCGAAATATTTAGTCAAGTAGTATTGAATTATTAGTATCTATGGAACAGCAAATTTTGCAGTGGTTTTATTTTTTTTCTTTCGGGTTTATTTATATAATACTTGCCACCCGCCCCCGGCTTCGCAGGGATGCAATTTCTCTACTAACCTTACATTAAATATGAAAGGTAATAGGTATAGGTAAACCTTCCGTAAAAATTATCTACTGATGGTGAAAACCGCATCAAAATCCGTTGCGTGGTTTAGGAGGAGTTACCGGATATACAGAAAGACAGACGCGGGAAGCGACTTTATTTTATACTATGTAGAGATAATCTTTCCGAGTAACCTTGTTATAAGTTTTTAATATGCACAATACAATACAATACAATAAACTTTATTGTACACCAGAAATACAAAAAAAAAACATTATCATAAATATGTACATGTACAATGGGCGGTCTTATCGCTAAAAGCGATGTCTTCCAGACAACCTTTGGATGGACATGACTTGAAAAAAATAGAAAAAGGGCAGTTTGCGGTGTACCATACATATTAATATATGCACGTTAGTCTAGTAGGAGTACTAGTATCAATTCAAGTAGTAATTTGAAAAGAGCTGGCTGAACTATTATAATTTATGTCAGTCTTTAAGTATGTTAAAATTTCTGGATATTTGTTATGCATCTGAATTAATTACATAAATAAATAAAACCAAAATCATATTTTGGGAAGAATCAACAATAAATACACTTACGAATAAAACAAGTAATAACGATTTATCAACCAGAAATAGTTATAGTTAGTGGTTATAAAAACATTGTCAATATACGAGCACTGACGATTACAACTACCACGTAAACGACATTCAAGAACATAAAATGTAACGTAACACGTCGTAAACCGTAGTATATATACAATATACATATAACAGTCAAGATTTTATGAGAACAGTATAATGCCACAGCAGTTTTGGATTATTTCTACAGATCGAAGAGGTTGTTGAAGAGTTTCGAGATATCATCAGCACAACCTTATTGTAGGTAGCCCAGCAATGGTCGACGCCGCCATCATTAAAGCCCATAGCACACTCGATACTTTTAGCACCATCGACTTACAATTTAGCGATTGCATCGATCCTACATAGAGTTTTGGCGACTCTCGTTTGAGCGTGGTATCAAAATCGCGCATTTTAGCGATTCTATTGATGCTGCATCGACTGGCGGAGAGGTAAATCGAGGGGAGAGCAGCATCCGAAACGAACTACCGAAAAGCGACAAATGTATAAAATCAAATCGGCCGATTACCCATACAAAGGTTCATGTTTAAAAGGCTGATTTTGCTCTAATCATCTGTTATGTTGTCGGTGAACTTGGGCTTTAAATCGCTAATCGGTGATGCAAAAGTATGCGAGGATCAGCGCTCAGTCGCTGCATCAGACTTCCCGAAAAGATATTAAATCGCTATGCTAAAAGTATCGAGCATCAAGTCCATATTACATTTCAATAAATTATTGATACGGCCTGCAAGCTGCTTTGCCCTTTAATCGGAAGTAAATTAATAAGCGACCAAACAGGTTAACATTGCGTATATAAAAAAAAATAGGTCACAATCAATATACCCAAATATTCATAAGAACTGAGATGGGATCCCCGCCTGCGCAATGTCTTGTATCATCTTTAAACCATCGCGTGTACCCCTCACTTTTACAAGGTCGCGGCGCGGGCGCATTAGCAAACTCTATTGATTACTAAAGATTGCTTACTAATACTTGTTCAGTGTTGACAAAGGCGACGCATCGAATGACGTATTTATATCAAAATTATACGTTGTTGCAACTTCTTTATATTGATCAATCTTTCTCTGTAGTAAAACGAAATATTTGTCTGCTCGCTTAAGCAAACAGATTTTTTTTTATTGCGGATTGCTAATAAGAAGGTTTTATTATTTATCATCTGTTTAAATAACTAGAAGGTACTATGCGACTAATGGTACCCCTAACTATCCACAACAGCTAATCATACCTATTTAATAAATCCCGAGTTTCTCAGATTCAATATCATATACATGGATATCGATCCAAAGCAAGGTTATCTTTAAGAAATCGTCAATAGCGATAAGACCGCCCATTGTACCAATTAAGTAATTATAATGTATTATGTTTATGACTTCTACAAAACTGGTGTACAATAAATAGTATTTCTATTCTATAACTCTCATCTAAAAAAAACATAAAGCATTAGAGCACAGGCCTCCGTCATCCTCTATAGAAAACAGGTAACGGTTCTCACGAGATATTGATGCCAAACAGTCCAAATGTACCTATCAACATTCTACAACAAAACATTCAAATAACTTAAAAAGCGGTGGTAGCAATATTTTGAAACTAGGGACAAACGGCGGAAATACTCTAACCAAACATCATTTTTATGAAGAACAATGAATTAATTATTTGGGTTAAGCGGTCTTCAGAGTTAAAAGAAAAAGCGTGAACAAAGTAACGTATATTTGTTTTAATTGTATGTAACGCTTTTGATTGTCCGTGAATTGCATGTGAGTAATCCGATACATCTCACACAAATGTCAATATGAATTCTGTAAACTGAGATTAAATAACGCGGCAGTTAATAATCGTACAACGGTTCACCGTGCTGTGACTAATATCTGTATCAAAATTTTATCGCACTTTCTACATCATATAATGTTAAATTACTGACGACGTTCAAATAGTATATAATCGCTTTTGCATATTAATTAATTGCCTCTTGATTTCAGGCAAGCAACGCATGACGCATGTGCACCATTATTAAACTTTCTGCTTTTGCTGTATTAATGTAAATAACTTTTTCATCACTTATGGTCCGAAAGTGTGTTATATGCCAATAAAGTGGACCGAAAGTGCCCCATTAAAGGGTAGAAAAAGCAATTTGCAAAGCGAAAAATATTTTCCAATTAATACTCTGTCAACACATGAATACTTCTTATTTTTAATCCTCATTCATCGTACACGACGGCATTACTGTCTACAATCGTAAAACAACTTAAAAAGGCTTATATATTTCAAAAATTGGACTGGATAGAGCTCTCACGCATTGAAAGAAAAGGAAAAATGTAAATAAAATAGGCTGACCGACTTTTCTGCACTATGAGTATTTTTAGTAGTTAAAAATTAAAATATTTTTAACTTTCCTCACATTCTTAATGAATAGCAGTGTTAAACTCTAGTAAAAGTATCGATTTCACTTTCACACTCGAATCACAGTTATTTTGACGAATCTCGTGTGAAATTGATCACATAAGATCACTTCAACCCTTGGGTACCAATCTACCATTACTTGATAGTAAGTTATGAATGTTTCAATATCATTTACCGTCTTGGAGCATCACATATTTCTCCATCAAGCACGCACTATAATCACTTTTTATGTAAAAGCGAAAACGTCTACAACATCGATAAACTTAGTTGATGTTGTTAACAAAGTGAGTTTTAGATATATTGACGACTAGTTTATGTTCACAATCGTTATCAAGTGCAATAATTTAACTGATATAGAATAGAGCTGATCTTCATTTTATGTAAACCAGATACAGGCAGTAATGAAAATATTTCGAGACTCTAGGTGCGCGGTCCCAAATAGTAGGCCCTATGGAGAAGAACCGGCAAGAAATCCCATGGAAACTCTTATAAAATAATAATATATCAAACGCCTGTATTTTCGCAGAAAGCCAATAAAATACAGTTAATTCGTGACGTCGACCATAACGCCGGCTAACAATACAAGTCACTGGAGAGGAAGTTCGAATAATTCTAATAAAACTAGAAACGATGAACGTGTGCCAAAGAATTTGTTTATATTTAGTGTTGTTTACTCATTTACATAAAACATAACTGTCCCGTCACATCTATGGCTCACATAGAAATTGAGGCTCTATTATCATAATTTTTAGTTTTAACTGTTTATGGTAAACATAGATTTTGATTTATCATGTCGAGTTTAACTATAAGTGATAATGATAATGCAATTAATTATAAGAACTAGGTATAATTAATTATACATATATGATATAATTAAGTATTGTTCTTCATCTTTGGCGAAATTAATAAAGAAAAGAAAATGTAGTCGAGCTCTAGCAGCCATTTTTACTAGAATACTACTTATTTTGTAAGAAAAACGGTTAATTGACGTTGTCCACTATTCATAAAGGTAAAATGAATCAAGGTCTTGTTTTCAGTCGTGACGTAACATGATAAAATTTTAAGTAATCTCGAGAGGGGGAACAAATAATCGGAATTGACAAATATTAAGTGTATTTCGTTGTAAAGTACCTACCCTCAAGGTAAAAGAGAGTGATAATAGCGATAGTATACCTATAGTGATACCGTTTCACGAATATACAATAATTAACAGAGATTAGATAACAAAAGTTATCAGCTACTTTGAAAACATTGATTGTAATGGTTAAGGTTTTTCCCGCTAATCCGAGTTTAAGGCCCGAAAATAAACGTTTTGCTGTATGAATTTAAATTGCATGAACCACGTGTCAAATGGATAACGGGACGGAAACGCTCTGACGCGGTAGAAAAATAGAGAATTGCTATATAAACTCACTTCATGCAAACAGGAAAGGGGAGAAAGTATTGATATGTCAAAGTCGGATCGTAGAATGGTGCGAATCACTATTAACGCAGGCACATCATGAAACAGCGGCGTTTCATGAAACGTTCATTATCCTTTGGTCGCATGACGTGACTTAAAAAATGCCTGATCGCATCGATGATTGAAATTAATTTCGATTTGACATCGACAGATAGCGGCGCGTGAGACGCGTACGTATCTAGTGATAGCAGGTATATGATTAAAACGTATAGAGTTAGCTAACTGTACTTTTCTAAGTTGAGCTTTGATATAATATGAGCTCTCGGAAGATGAACGCGAGTGGCTGCGCAGTACGCTATTATAGGTGCTAGAGAGAGAGAGGGAGAGAGTTCTGAGGGCTCATAAAGATTTGCGCGTACTATAGTAATGAGGAGTTTTCGTATCCTTATCCTTCAACTTTCTGTAATACTCGTGAGAGCAGATAAACGGTTGCTTAGCATATACAGTTATTAAGGTGACGTAAAGTAAGGGCCATTTTGACCGATAAAATAACGGTCATTTAAAATAAAGCTTAATTATGTCGCTGATCATGGCCGATATGGGACTTAAAATACTCACTTTTCAAATCTAACGTCAGTCAGAGATCTGTTGATAGAGATCATGTCACTGGCCAACAAGTTGAACTGGTTCTCTTGAAATTTGTCCAACATCAGCTTCTCTTGCTCTATCGGAATGTTCACCGCCTTGCCTGGAATTAAGCCATATTTTAACATAAAGACCAGAAAAAATTAAACGGTATAATTTTTAAAATCTGTATTGCATGATAATAATAGCCAAAATATGATTAGGTTTATAGGTATTAAAAGTGATAGATGCACTATCGTGTAACCTACGTAGAACATTTACATAACATTACGTACAGCCAATGTAGTTATTAAAGCAGTCTTGTAGTGCGGTGAATACATTTATAATTTATTCCTAGGGCATATTTAAATAGGGGTTTTTTACGGAGAGTCTTGTAGTGCGTGAAGCGTTTGAACTGCTGGACTATTATAAATACAGGGTGGCGATTTAGTCACCTGCATCCTTCAAGGAGTTGATTCTACTCATGGAGAAAACACGGAATACAAGAAAAAATATCTGATTTTCCATACATAAAATACATTTCACATAACTCGACATAATGTAGGTATGGAATAGCAGATTTGCTCTTCGTGATTTCAGTGTTGATCCCATAGTAAAAGTTGTTCATAATGATGAGTAGAATCGACCACTTTAAGGACACAGGTGAATAAATCGCCACCATGTATATTTTATTTTCATAGAAAAAAATCAACTACCTATATAAAAACCTTAGAAACCCTTAAAAACTTATATATATAAAAACCTATCTTCAACATGTCCTAAAAAATAATAAAGCTTATCCTTTGATATAACTATTGCATGGTTTCATGATGGAATATTTTAGCAAGGTACACATTTTAAACGGTTTAGTGCCATCTTTATTTATGTTTATAGAACCAATAAATATTATTTTATTCACGTTTAGATTCTGTCTGAACTCAGCACTTGAACGTATGTTAAATTTTTTATGATTTTATTTTTGCGCAATATAAATATTTGTTAGATAGTACTTTCATTAGTTAGATAGTAGGTTGAAAAAATAAAAAGTACTAGGTACAACCCCGCCTTTAGTGCCATGTAATATGAGCAGAGCCTATTGCCATATTGCCATACCGGGCACATGCCACACTCTGGACTGCAGCTGATAAATTCCTAACAGAAAAATCCTATAAAATAATCTATCTATCTATCTATCCTATAAAAAAATCTAATAAGCCTGACCAACGGGTCTAGCTAGCGTTTAACAAAATGGTAATGAATATCGACTCTGGTAATTAACTTCAATACCCTCGTGAGAGATAAACTTAGAACTACTTTGTAAAAAAAAATACCGATACCGGAAAAATTACCGAGATGGAAGGCCCAGTTTTATGATCGGTAATTTATTTACAAGATAGCTCGAAGTTTGCCCTTACTATCGTATTGAGTTTATTATCAGAGTCGATGTTCATTACCATTTTGTTATGAGGTAGACCCCCGATCATCCAATCCAGTACCTCATGCTCAGCAGCTGCGTAACGAATAGACTAATGAAGGAATTCAGTATTTAATAAATTACTTTGATGCAAATTAGAGCTATGCTTCCTCTGTGGTATAAGGCGACGCGAGATGCATCGCTTTAAATTAACATCAATAATCCTTTCTCTTTTCTCTAGACACAAACTTTCCTACAACTCACATAATGTATTAAGTTTATATATAGGTATCTAAATGAATCATCTATAGTGAAGAGTACAGACGCGTAACGCCGGTAGATAAGTACTATCACGTTACTATAAACTTTTTGTTAATAGTTAGGTATTTGCTTATCGTCTGCAGTAAAGAAAGACATAAAAATAAAATTTTATAAATAAATAGCGATAATGTTTTAACAAGTGTTTTTATTAACCAGACAATTATCGTGGGTAATACTCTACAATAATTATACAGTGAAAAACAATGTATCAAAATAATTAATAATAATGAAGAATAATAATTGATACTATTGGTCGTCTAGTGGTCGAAATTCGACCGTAATTTTAGCTTTCTGAACTCCTTCTTCATATAAACTTTAACTCTGCCAAATCACACACTCCTCCGTGCGCGCAATATGCTTGAAAAGGGGTACAAAGTTTTCTCTTCACGTATTAATATATAGATTAATGAAACATAACGTCCGGGGCCGGAAATTTAATATTTTATCCAGTTTTTTTTTGCATTTTTTACATTATATATTATTATGATGATATATGATATGATTCGTGTAATGTACCTATGTAAAAGTCAGAAAATACATAGAGAAAATACTACTTTATTAACCATTGTTTGAATTATAATTAAAAATAATAAGTACATCAAAAATTACTATGTTGTATATTATTTTGAGCAAATAAACAAATTCAAAAATGTCTTGCAAAATAGCAAAAAATGTAAAATTACTGAAGTTCCCGCCAAAAGCTGGCATTTCCTTTAAAGCTAAATTAAAAGCGTCTACCGAGTATCTTAAAATTGAGCTTTGCAGTTTGTGGGTGCTCAGGCCATACTACTGGATTCATCATGAATTGAATTATATAAGCACAGTTTTTATATTGCAATTCATAATATTGAAGCGAAGATGCTTCGGCGCCAAAGAAACAATTGGAATTTATTTATGCCAGTCCTTATCTTTCAGACGTATCGTGCTGCGAATAGAAAGTAACAGTAACAATTCGCATACAAAACAGCGTACCTATCACCAAAAATGCTATAAGGAATAGGCATTATGGCTCAAATTATTCTATTATTTATGCCAGCCATGTCAGAAGCCATCAGAGAGGCAGAGACTAAACAGAAGACGCTAAGAGCGACTTCGTTCGGGACCTGATGATGATAACTGCGTTAATAACATTTATCTAAATATATCCATTGATATTTATAAAAAAATAGTTAGCAATATTTTCTAGGGTGCTGACTGATACCATTCCGACCTTGTAGCACTTCCCAACGACATTGAACTTTGCATACATACCTATGAAACGAAGATCCAATAACCACATCAACTAGATATTTATAAGCATCAACGCAAATAAGCTATGAACCAGTTGGCAGGGCTTCCCTTTTTACCTGAAGAAGTACTTCGTATAAGCAATTTTCTTTTTTTTTGTGAGTTCATCACTTTTTTCGACCCCTGGTTTTCAGAGGGATACTAAACGTGTGGGGTGGTTTGTTTGTGCCCACTGTGCTTTTTCCTAGCTACGCACATATAACTCCATTGAAATTTTATTCTCTTTAAACCAGTACCCCACTATAAGTTTCCACTAACCAGTATTGTAAGGTATTCTGTGCTCTAACTGATTTAAAAATTATTACCTATTAAAACCCAGAGTCATAAAGTTGTTTCCCCTTACATAAAAACCATGTGTTTTATTAAGACATTAAAATTAATCACTATACAGTCATAAGCATAACTGTATACAAATTTTTTTATGTTGTCTACAAAGTGACCTACCTTGACCTTTGCCCTTGAATCTAGTGTACTTCTACACGGTTATTCTTCAGATTAAATGTACTATGATGAAACTCAAAAAAAATATTAGTGAAAAATTGTGTGTCATAAAACTATTTTGACCAGATTTGTATAGAATAGAATAGATATTTACTTCATGTAAACCAGATACAGACACTTATGAAGTGTCGAGACTCTAGGTGCACGGTTTTGAAATAGTAGACCCTATGGAGAAGAACCGGCAAGAAACTCCATGGTAATTCTTTTGGTAGTATGCAACTATGGAGTAACGAGTAAAGTTTGTTTGTTGTACTGTCCCATCTAAGTAATGCTTTTTATGACTAAAGCACTAATACCTATTTGTTTATTTCCAGAAATATTATACATTTCTAAGCCCAATTTACTTTTAGTCACACATTCTCTACATTCTGGCAGTTTATTAATTAGGGCATAAAATTAATATTAAAGCACACGCCTATTGTGCTTAAATAAATAACTACAAATAAATAAATCTAAAATAACGCTTTTTTATTGCCAATTTATAATTGTATTTGAAACTCATAAAAATGTGCTGATGCTATGTTAATTTAATTAATTAAAATTATATCCCAAACGTTAAATATCAATGATGATGTCATGGACAATTAGCTTAATTTTATATATTATAAATATTGATGATATTTCTAATTATAAATAAATAAATTAGAATCTGTAATGTATAGTATTGTGTATTTTTATCAATGTGTTTATCATACAGCAATAATTTATCATCATAATATGAAAACCATTGTTTAAACAAATCCATGAAATTTACGATTGAGGAAAAATATAGTATAAATAATAAAACAATAACACAGTATTTATCATATAAAATGGGCAACTTTTTCCATATTAAAATAAGGATATTTGACTGTTATTTTTTATCAGCAAAATTGAAGTATTTCCAAAACATCAAAAGAAATTTCAAAAGCTTATAAACTCTGGCATTTATCAATTTATTTACTTCTGTCAACTATGTTGTTCTAAATAGTACAAATGCAGAACACTTAGTTCATTACCACCAGTCATATTAATAATTTTGGATAATTGAATTTCTTAAACTACTTTCTTCCTAACCTGTGGCACAAAAAATTTGCTTTTTAATTCATAGGTAATAGCTGAATGAATGGTCCTAAGTTACCTAGAAAACTGTTATGTTGTAAATAATACTTTAGAGGATCTTAGTGGACAAGTTAATAAATGGAAATTAGGCCTAACTTTATGCAAAAAGAAATAAGCAATAAGAATAAAGAGAGAAGCAACTAAGTAGAATAAAGAATATCTTATGATTACAAAAATAAAGATATCAATAATTTCCATACCCATTTCTCCAGGTGCTTCTGGTTTTGGTGTCACAAAGGGTGCTGGTTCCCACCTCTTGAGTCTCGACCTTGGGTATAGGGACAGTATAATACCATCTTCTCCAATATCCTGCTCAACTTCATTCACCTCCAAGTTTGTATCATCATCATCAATCTGGTGTTTTTGTAATGCGGCTGCTATTGCTGCCTTTTTGCCTCTGTACTCTTCTTGACTCTGTTTGAAATATACAAAAGCATATTATGTTTTTTTACAGAGTATGTATAGCGCAAGGAAGCTGAAGATTATATGAGTATCATTTATAATGTGTGTAGAATTAAAATAGGATATTATTATTATTTATTATTATAGACTTACACCAGTTACAACTGAAGAAGTCAAGCATGTTTATATGTAATTCTAATAGTTCAATATGGTGCACCCACATAAAATATATTGTGTTAGCAATCTCTTGGACTACCTTATTAAATAATAATCAAATGTTAGAAAAAGTTCAATACATTTAGCATTATGTATCTTAAACATTAACATAAAGCACAGTTGCATATTTGCCTGAATTAAACTAAATAATAAACATAATTTTTTTATAGACCATTATGAAAAGTTATTTATTATTCCTTTGTTAAATGATATAATAATGTTTTAACCATGAAGATCAACAAACATAATGTGAAGTCTTTAACATGTATAATGCTCAACATGGAAAGATATCGCAAAATGGTAATAAATGTTGTGCCATAATGTTATTTATTATAATTCTGATATGATTGACATTCTGAATTATTTATAAGTTTATCAGAGATTAGTATTGAACATCTTTATTCTAATCATTTTATTATAATGGAAGACTTATTATTATTAACATTTTAACTTAGATAAATAAATAAAATGACCTATTAATATAATATTCATTTAATAAACAAACCTTCTTAATTTATTTCTAATGGTTTACATTTACAGCTTATTTGTATTCTATAAAATATGCATGAATATGTAAGGATGTAGCTAGAACTCTCTACAATTTCAGACTACTTCCCTCCCTAGGGAGAGGGAAGTAACTGTCTGTATATTGAGTGATTTTAAAACAGGAACCTCTTATTATGATAAAGCTGATACTGTCAATTGAATTAGGAACACTTTAGTCTCCCTTTCACTACTCACATTCTCATGCTAAGTGTAAATGTACATTTAGTAAGTGTCACCCACATAATTTTGAAATAACTTTATGCTTACAGAATAACAATGCGAGTTTAGTAGGAAGTGGCCTATATTAACACATTTCTTGACATTAATATACCAAAATTACTAAAATAACGATGTCATATTGTGTATTAGAAAAACATTAATAAATAATGTAGGTAAATAACTTGGATGAAATTACGTGTAAACAAAAAATATTTACAGTTTTATAAAGGTCCTTGAACTTTACCAAGTATCAAAACCTTAACTGAATTCTTACCTGAATAACAATTTCTCCGTTTGCCTTTTTACTGCAATCCCAACCATCACCGAAACAGTCGGAGTACATGGCCAGAAGAGCCACATCTACCAGCAGCCATACCAACGAGGTGAGCAATATTATCCGGCATGTGTGTATCCGAATTTTACTCCTGAACATTTTAACTGATCAAGTTCGTACGCACTCGAGTTCACTGCCTCATGACAACACGGCCACACGAATGTCACGTTATCTCGCCGACCTGCAACACGCGAATTTTGAGCAAACAAAGCAAAACTAACAACGAACGTACACCCGAATTAAACTTTGACACGACCTAAATTATAATCATTTGTATAACAATACTATGCCCTTCCAGTATAGTATTTACCTACTACAGAAAGTAAAAATCTAAGCACAATTTCACAGTAAGTAGGTTTCCGGATCTAAATTGCGAATATTGCACCGAATACTTCACAGAGTTTTATATTAATTCATTCTTAATTATGACACTTTCTTATCAAGTAAGTTAAAGAACAACGAACACACGGATTATTAGCCGTATATATTATTATTAATACCGTTTTAGTAATTTTGAAATGTTAAAGTTTGTAGTGAAACGACGATAGTGAACTATAGTGAATGTTGGCTCGCGGTCGACATTCAACTCGTTTACTCGTCGACAATCAATTCCATCGACAATCGCCAATCGTAACAAGTGTCTACGGTAACAAGCCAAAATGTATACGTCACTTTCTTCCGTGTCAAACTCCTTACGATTTCATAAGAAGTGGGGATTTTGTTTGTTTTATTTAGAATGCTAAAAATAATTAACATAATAATTTCGTTCTGTTTTACACTAGGTAAGTTATGAGAGAATAATGTATTTAAAATAATTTATTTGCCAGACAAATGAATAATTTTGTCTTTTACCAAAAGACTAGAATTCATGTTTGATTTGTACTGTGATAAAAAAATATCTTCTACGTCACCAGACGTCACCTTACGTCAGGTGCGCGGTGCGGTGCTTACTAGGCACTCCATTATTCCTATCGATAGATTATAACAACCCAAAACATTATTTTACAATTTTAGCAAAACAAGATTTACCATGCGCTGCGGTCCGAATCACGTCAAAAGTGATATTATCGCTCAAAGATACGGTCTATAGTGGCTATAGTACTAATTATTTATGATTTTTTGTCATACTCCAAATAACTTTTATCGAAGCTGATTTTTTTTTTTAAATCATCGAATTATTTTTATTTATTTTTACATATGAAACGGTTCCTATTAGTGTTTATGTTGAGGAACACAGACTTTTAACAACACGTATCATAAAATAGCATCACCCCTATATCCCCGAAGGAGTAGGCAGAGGTTTATAGTACACCCACACTTATCAACTATGTTCGAGCTAGATATTTATCAACACAAAATGAGTTTCAAAACTTTGCATACAACCAAAATACCAAATAACAAGACCACTTCTAATGAGTCTGGAAACAAGTGATTAAGTAATTACAATGACTAGTGATCGCCATGTGGTCGAAATTCGACCGTAATTTTAGCTTCCTGCACTTCTTCTCCCTATAAACTTTGACTATGCCAAATCTCACACTCCTCCGTGCGCGCAATAAGCTTAAAAAGGGGTAACGAGATTTCTCTTCACGTATTAATATAATAATTATAGATTTAGGGCCAAGTTCACCGACAACATAGCAGACGATTAGAGCATAATCAGCCTTTTAAACATGAATTTTTGTATAGGTAATCGGCCGATAACATTTCAAGCAACTGTTATAATTCTCGGTTAGTATGGAGTATGGACTAAATTCACCTTTTTCTGATGAGTAATCTAATTTGTTGATTAGATATGCTATGAGTTCTAAGAAATCTTTACGATTATAAATTTTCATGAGCACATCTTTTAAAACTCTAATGAGGGTAATTAACTACCTACGGTACCTAAGATGAAGAACCCGCTTAGGGTATAGGGTAGGTATATCGTCATATTTTAAAACTTTTAGATGGTTTCAAAGGAAAACATGTCACTGAGCAATTAGTATAATCATGTGTATACCAACTGTATTTTCCTCTGCCTAGACATAATTAAGCACATACTTACAGTGGATTTATCATTTCCAATAGGACATCATTGGATAAGGCAAGCAGAAGCAAGATAATCTTATTTTTTCTGATCACAGTGAGCTTTTTTGATTTGGAAAAATATCGGAAAAGTATTGAAAAATATCGGAAAATAGTTATTTGTTATACAAGAGTGCAAAGTTGCTTTTTAACCGCGTGTTCAATTTTGATGACCGAGCAAGCGAAGGATTCTAAAATTAGAATCCTGAGCGTTAGCGAGGGAATCAAAAGAGCACGAGGTGAAAAATCTTTGCACTCGAGTGCAACACGTAACTTTTCATTCCACCTCAGCGAGGAAATGACTAAATGCAAAAAAAAACGTTTAATTCACAAACTTAGTGCACACGATGTTCTAAATTCAATTTACTTTATCCTCTAGAGAATAAAAACGGCTTTTCCACTCAGATATTGAAGATTAAAAATACTCTTTCCGAGATGGTGGGATGAAAATTTACTTTATCCTCTAGAGAATAAAAACGGCTTTTCCACTCAGATATTGAAGATTAAAAATACTCTTTCCGAGATGGTGGGATGAAAATATATTTTTTCTTTTCTTTTCCGTCTGAAATTTTTCCATTACCCATCAGTAACGTCACTATTGACAATTTTTTTTTTTTAATAATGGCCCACGATGCCGATTTCGACAATTCTGCCAATGTCAGTTGTGTAATGGAAAGGCGTGTGTTTATAGGAAATAATTAAGGAACGAAAATATATTCTGCGCTTAATTGATAGTGGAACTAAATGTGGTGACTGTTGACATTAAGGTACGACAATTGTAATTGTACCTTCATACGTAGTAACTTAGCTGTCAATATTTACGGATCTTCATCAGCAAGGAATATAATACTCAGGGGAGTTTATCGTGTTCATCAGTGAGAAAATGTCATAAACGTCATCATAGCTTGCCGCGTTTAATAATGGGTGTGTTCAGTTATTACGGCGGACACACACATACATACATCGTAAGTGTAAGTCCGATGTTCGCACCGGTCACCCCATAAAATAGTAGGGTGAAAGTCGCACTGCTGTCAACCGACTTGAACCGACGAATGACTATAGTCCACTATAGTCATTGGATCCGTCAGATATTTTGAGGTCGTTCAGTTGGTGAATTACTTAACGTAGCCATCAACAAGCAATTTCTTTTCAGCTAAGAAATAATTTCGCGCTCAAGTCACTTTTATCACTATCACTACACTACATAGTATAAAACAAAGTAGCTTCCCGCTGTCTCTCCCTATGTATGCTTAGATCTTTAAAACTACGAGAGATATCGCGCGGGCGAAGCCGCTCGCGGAAGCTAGTTTATATAATAATGGTGGTTAATAGGTAGCCTTTTAAGAAATATGGTAAGTAAGTCTGATGTTTTGCAACATTGTCATATCGGGTTATATTTATCGATAAGTTAAAAATTAAGTTTTTGAAATCACTACACACACAATTGTAATGTCAAAGTCAAGTGACAGCTGTTATCAATCGACAACATAATCTAAGTCGACAACGATCGACAAAACTGAAAACTTGCTTGCCGCTTGCGGTAATAATCTACCACTGCTACCGTGTACATAATTTTGATAATTTGTTTCTCGAAATGTTATACGACTTATGTGGATTTTTGTAAATTATACTCTCTTTGTGAGTTTCATGAATATGAACATTTTACTGAAGTTGTGTTAATACTCTAAAATGAGTATACAATCCCGTCATTTCGTGTGCTAATCTAGCCGTCAAGAAAGCAAATTAAATTGTTTTCTTTGTGAAACCCAATTAATACCGCAGTTATATGGTGTGACAAAATGAATTTGCTTATCGTATGTCCGCCACACTCGAAAAAGAACTAAAACTGCTGGAACTTCAATAAGTGTACGTCTCGCTATTGTTTACTTATGCAAGTGTTTACTTTCGTTAATAAATACGTGTCACTTCATACTAGAATAATTTGATTTATAATTATGAACAGAAACAAGAACAATTCTAGGATGGTGCGAGATAACGAATTCGAGCCTGAAACAAAGACGGCGAACGCATACCGACTTATTAATAATGAAGACAAACCCCCTGACATTAAATATGAGAAAGAAAACTCGTGGGTGGCTGGAGTACAAATGTTTGTGTCGTTCTTGCTGGCTGGGTTTGGCATGGTGGCTGCCAGTCTCCTGCTTGATGTGGTGCAGCATTGGGAAGTCTTCACCAAAGTATCAGAAGTCTATATTCTAGTGCCAGCCCTACTGGGGCTGAAAGGTAACCTGGAGATGACATTAGCATCTCGACTATCAACTCATGCCCATTTGGGTCATCTAGACACTAGTTTGGGACCCTTGGTTATGGGTAACTTGTGTCTAATACAATGTCAGGCTGTTCTTGTGGGGTTCCTGGCTGCCATGGCTGCAGTGGCCATGGGTTGGATACCAGAAGGACAATTTGACATTCATCATGCATCATTGTTGTGTGCGTCTAGTGTGCTAACGGCATCATCTGCCAGTTTTGTGCTGGGTTTAATCATGATAGGAGTGATAGTGGTATCAAAGAAGATGAATATAAACCCTGACAACATTGCCACACCTATAGCTGCTAGTTTGGGAGACCTGACAACCTTGGCACTGTTATCTTGGATAGCTTCACTGCTGTATAAATCTATTGGCACAAGTATTATATTACCATCTATTATTATCATTGTTGGCGCGCTTCTTGTGCCAGTGTGTGGGTATATCGCTTGGAGTAATGATTTTACAAGACAAGCATTGGATGAAGGATGGGTGCCAGTTGTTTCTGCCATGGTTATAAGCAGTGCTGGTGGACTAATATTAGACCATACTGTGTCAGTCTACACAGGTATTGCTGTGTACCAGCTGGTTATCAATGGTATTGGAGGCAACATGGTAGCAGTGCATGCCTCCAGGTTATCAACGCAACTGCACACAGGTCAGAAAGAAGGTTCTGTTATGGGTAGCACAACCAGACTTCTACTTCTAATGGTAATACCAGGCCAGTTAATATTTATTTATACTATTGGATACTTAAGAGCTGGTCATACATCTACAACACCTACTTTCATATTAATTTATATGTCTGCTGCCATGTTGCAGGTGTTTTTGTTATTAACTATTAGTCACTATATGGTTGCGTGGATGTGGAAGCTGGGTATGGACCCTGACAATTCAGCAATACCCTATCTTACTGCACTTGGCGATTTGCTCGGGACAGCCCTCCTTGGTGTTGCATTTAGCATTCTTTATGCAATAGGTGACAAGGACAGTGATGTAGGGGACTAGTACGAATCTTTATTTAGTATTATAGCTTGTCTGAAAAGCTCAACACTATAAAAATGAATAATGAAGAGAACCAATGCTAAATAAACTTTAGGTGGCATTACTCATTATCGTGCCATGACTTATACCTGTGTACTTAAAAAGTGGCACAAAAATTACTTATTCATAAGAAGTTTTGGCTGTCAGTAAAATGTTACTATTCACAATTTTCCTGATTTACCTTGCTGCGTAATTCTAATTTTATATGAATACTTTTTACATAGTGTAATAATTTTATTAATATCTACCCATTGTACTTACATAATATATATAACTACATATTCCTTTTGTACATAAATTTAAGACTATAACTACATAATACATATTGGTGCTACTAACATAAAATAATTGAAAAAAAAAAAGATTATATTTTTATAAGTACATAAAAAGATAATTTAGTTTTGTGAATTTAAATAAATTTGTTGATTTTGATCATTTGTCTTTATACATATAAACTAACCTGGCTAACATTGCTAACATGTATATTAATAAAAACCTTGTGCCTGTAGCAAATGATGAGTTTGGAGTTGAACAACAGCCATAGCATAGCCAGCCAGGCGAAGCTGTAGCTCTTTGAAAAGAAAATTGACAATTGTAAATGTTGCACCAAAACAAAATCATTTTATCAAAACTGAACATTTATGGTCAAAAGTGCTGTGAAGAGTTAAAACGTGTAGGTACCTTGCTAAAAAATTCCATCATGAAACCATGTAAAAGTTGTAATAAAATAAGCTTTATAATTTTTTGGGTCATAGAAAAAAGAAGAGGAAGCATGATTGGTCACTTTATTAGACACAATTAAGTTCATTACCAACATTATAGAAGGAGAAATAGAAGCAAAGAGAAAAAGAGGTAGACCAAGAAGAAACTACAGTAATCAACTAAAAGAAAAGGCATTAAATTTATTTGAGTACTAAATTAATTGAACCATAGAAAATTAAATCTTATAACTGGGTAATAAGACTCAATTTTAAATGCGACAAGTAATGCTAGGCTCAACACTATTTTCTTGAAAATAATTAACTTTAAATTTATAAATATTAGTTAAATATTCTAATTGGGTTAATTATATTACACATATGCCACACACACCTGCCCACAGGTAGGTACTTACTATCAGCTTAACAAAACGGAACTACCTATATTCCTCCATATAGAGATAGACAGAGGTGTACATTTGTACACCTAGATCTTGCTCATAGTGGTAAGTCACACTATACGTATACTTTCACTAAATATTTTTCAAGTAGGTACAATATAATTAGGTCTCATAAAATAGTAATAGCTGTGCTGTTTAATTTCTTCTAAACATTTATAAATGATTCAATTGAATCGGAAAGTAGATTATCGTGACAACTTTAAGTATTTATAAATGTAAAACGTATGTAAGTACCTATGGCCTATAATTATTATTATGTTTCACATCTGTACATAATTAAAATTTCTTTCAAATGGACATTTTGATTATGGTCCATTAGCAGGGAAATACCGACACACAATTAAGAAGATCAATTACTTTCTTAATGGTTATAGTGGTATGAGTATGATATCATCAGTGCAGTACACACATGGGTGGGAACTGGGAAGGCAGGATACTTACTAAAGTTAAATTTCAGTACCTAAATTAAATGTGATTTAAATACTAAAGAAACCGAAGAATGAAGACACGAATATGTACTGCGACAAATAGTAATCATAAAAGACGACTCGGGGACTACATAATGTGG
This sequence comes from Allophyes oxyacanthae, assembly GCA_932294325.1. NCBI lineage: Eukaryota > Metazoa > Arthropoda > Insecta > Lepidoptera > Noctuidae > Allophyes > Allophyes oxyacanthae. The sequence goes on from OW028625.1 coordinate 5,645,964, forward strand.
ATCTTCACATCCAACCTATCTCCTCTGATGAAACCACCAACATCCTTCTTGTGTTGTGCCACACTAAACACAAAATCGATGCGTACCTAATTAAAGTAACTATAGTCTGTAAAATATTACGAAGTGGAGAACAAAGCTTGAACAAACGTCTTGACAATAATTTTAATTATTTTTTATTTTATTCATAGGTAGGTATTCACAAAACGATGAAAGAACATTGAATAAATAACTAAAAATACCATCCGACTGAATAATAATTTAAAGTAGTTTGGCTGTGATGACAGCTGTCGCATGTAGGTATCAGTATCAAGCTATATTTTATGGACAATATTTAGATACAAAATATTTTTGAATGCAGTCTGCATGGGCAAAAGTTGGGTACCCAGCTTTTGGCCTGCCTAATGATGGGCAAATCAGGAATTCGTCCGACAAGCCAGGCCCAGTGGGGCAGTAGCCCCCTCCTGCCCGCCTACTACGCCAACGGGCGGTAGTCGGTCAAAGTTGGTAGATTACATTTCAAAGTTATTTTATCATGTGATACTGGCAATTTCTCTTTATCTATCAATAGTTTTCGAAGATACTTGAAAACAAAGATACTGGCGATAGCCTGGGTTTTGAAGACTGTTTTTGATAACAATCGACTATCAATGTATTTTTTAAACATGATACAATACCCGGCACGAATCTTGAGCAGTGATCCATAATTGCTATAATTATGCCATTTTCGACCTTACTCCTGAGACAATACGACGTACAAACAAATCCCCGCCGAGCGCTCAACTTATCAAAGTCAAAGTCAAAGATTTTTATTTCAACTGGGCCTTTGCAGGCACTTTCAAAACGTCGTGATTCTAGGCGCACGGTTCCAAGTGGGTTGGTCCTGGAGAAGATACCGGCAAGAAACTCCATGGATACTCTTTTCATAAATCAAGCTTAGGTACTACACAACAAATGTGGGGCCGCAGGAGCGGCCCCGGCTAAAATTCGACCTCAATTTACACAATATTACAATAAAAAAAATAAAAAAAGAACAGCAAAGATCATAAGTACCACTATAATATTTATATATATAAAGCTCGATTACCACTGACTCACTGACTGACTCACTGATTGACAGAATTGATCTCCCAGATGGAGCCGTGGGGGGTACAAGTCATACATGAAGTCATAAACCTTGAGGTCCAGTGAGTCCGGGAAAAATCCGAAATGACCTGAAAGTGGAACCCTGACCGGAACTGCCCTACGGATCTCGAAAATTACAAGTCGCACACCCATAGTGCTGGAACTAAAAATGTCAAGAACCCTGGGCCGTTTGACGAGCCGGTGAAAAAAAGATGGCGTCCATACAAAAAAAGATGGCGGCCATACAAAATTGAAACGCTCACCGTTCCGAAACCGTTGGAGATAGCGGGGGCGTGCTCGACCAAATGTCATAGAGGACGACGGGGGCTTTCCGGTGGGGGTCATTAAAATCCAAGATGGCGGATTCAAAATGGCGGCCAAAAAAAAATATGGTCCGAGCCGGCTGAAAATTGGCATCCGGGGGTTTTCGGGGGCACCGATTCATAATCCGGGATCAATTTTTTTTTTCCGCCATTTTCCAATATGGCCGCCATACAAGTGTTCATTTTGGATTTTCACCCAATTGTTCTCCCAGAAGGAGCCGTCGGGGGTAAAAGCGATGTATGGGAGTCGTATAAAGGGGGGTCCTGTGAGCTTAAGAAAAGTCCGAAATGACCTGAAAGTGGAACACTGACCGGAACTGCCCTACGGATCTCGAAAATGAAAAGTCGAACACCCACACTGCCGGAACTAAAAATGTCGAGGACCCTGGGCCGTTTGACGAGCCGGTGAAAAAAAGATGGTTTCCATACAAAAAAACATGGCTGCCATACAAAATCAAAAATCATATTTTTTTTTAAGTTATGTTACAAGCACCACCTACAATGCCCCGCGGGCCGCATGCGGCCCGCGCACCCACGCGACCTCTATCTAATATATAAAGCTCGATTACCACTGACTGACTGATTGACAGAATTGATCTCCCAGATGGAGCCGTGGGGGGTTAAAGTCATGTATGGGAGTCGTATAGAGGGGGGTCCAGTGAGTCCGGGAAAAATCCGAAATGACCTGAAAGTGGAACGCTGACCGGAACTGCCCTACGGATCTCGAAAATGGCAAGTCGCACACCCATAGTGCCGGAACTAAAAATGTCGAGGACCCTGGGTCGATTGACGAACCGGTGAAAAAAAGATGGCTTCCATACAAAAAAAGATGGCGGCCATACAAAATTGAAACGCTCACCGTTCTGAAACCGTTGGAGATAGCGGGGGGGTGTTCGACCAAATGTCATAGAGGACGACGGGGGCTTTTCGGTGGGGGTCATAAAAATCCAAGATGGCGGACTCAAAATGGCGGCCATAAAAAAAATTGGTCCGAGCCGGCTGAAAATTGGCATCCGGGGGTTTTCGGGGGCACCAATTCATAATCCGGGGTCGATTTTTTTTTTCCGCCATTTTTCAATATGGCCGCCATACAAGTGTTCATTTCGGATTTTCACCCAATTTTTCTCCCAGAAGGAGCCGTGGGGGATAAAAGGGATGTATTGGAGTCGTATAGAAGGGGGTCCTGTGAGTTTAGGAAAAGTCCGAAATGACCTGAAAGTGGAACGCTGACCGGAACTGCCCTACGGATCTCGAAAATGGCAAGTCGCAAACCTATACCGCTGGAACTAATAATGTCAAGGACCCTGGGCCGGTTGACGATCCGGTGAAAAAAAGATGGCTTCCATACAAAAAAACATGGCGGCCATACAAAATTCGAACGCTCACCGTTACGAAACCGTTAGAGATAGCGGGGGGGTGCTCGAACCAATTTCATAGAGGATGGAGGGGGCTTTCCGGATGTGGTCATGAAAATCCAAGATGGCGGATTCAAAATGGCGGCCAAAAAAAGAAATGGTCCGAGCCGGCTGAAAATTGGCATCCGGGGGTTTTCGGGGGCACCAATTCATAATCCGGGATCAATTTTTTTATTCCGCCATTTTTGAAGATGGCCACCATACAAACGCATCGTTTGGAGCAATTGTTTTCCCAGAAGGAGCTGCGGGGGTCCAAAGTCATGTATGGGAGACGTATAGAGGGAGGGCCAGGGAGTTCATGAAAAATCTGAAATGACCTAAAGGTAGACCGCTGACCGGAACTGCCCCACGGATCTCGAAAATGAGAAGTCGCACACCCATACTGCCTGAACTAAAAATGTTGAGGAGCCTGGTCAGATCGTCGAGCCGGTGAAAAAAAGATGGCTTCCATACAAAAAAATATGGCCGCCATACAAGTGTTCATTTTGGATTTACACCCAATTGTTCTCCCAGATGCAGCCGCCGGGGGTAAAAGTGATGTATGGGAGTCGTATAGAGGGGGGTCCTGTGAGTTTAGGAAAAGTCCGAAATGACCTGAAAGTGGAACGCTGACCGGAACTGCCCCACGGATCTCGAAAACAGGATGTCGTGCTCGACTGAAAATTGGCGGCTGGTGGTTTTCGGGGGCACCGATTCATAATCTGGGATCTACTTTTTTTCTCCGCCATTTTTCAATATGGCCGCCATACACACGCTTCTTTTGGAGCGATTGTTCTCCCAGAAGGAGCCGTGGGGGGTAAAAGTGATGATTCGGAGTCGTATAGAAGGGGGTCCAGTGATTTCAGGAAAAATCCGATAAGACCTTAAAGTGGAACCTTGACCAGAACTGCCCTACGGATCTCAAAAACGGCAAAGCGCAGACCCATAGTGCCGGAACTAAAAATTTGTAGGATCTCGGGCCGATTGACGAGTTGGTAAATAAAAGATGGCTTCCATACAAAAAACATGGCCGCCATACAAAATAGAAATGCCCTCCACGCCGAAAATGTTAGAGATAGCGGGGGGTTGCTCGAACCAATGTCATAGAGGATGAAAGGGGCTTTCCGGTTGTGTTCATAAAAATCCAAGATGGCCGATTCAAAATGGCGGCCAAAACAATATATTCCGATCGGGCTGAAAATTGGCGTCTTTGAGTTTTTGAAGGCACCGATTCATTATCCAGGATCGAAATTTATTTCCACCTTTTTTTTTAACGCTTTTATTAGCTTCACCTGTAACTAACTAACTAACTATGTAAGAAAATCTTGGAAGTTAAATTTGACCCACTTCGCGGTTTCCGATTGAGTTGAACTTTTGCACACACGTTTAGTTAGGATGACAATGCATAGTTAGATAACTGACGTCATTCTAAATCCAATATGGCGGACTGGCGGACTACTTATGTATTATGCACTACCGTCATATGGGTATCAAATGAAAGGGTTTGCTGAGAAGAGTACGAAACTAAAATAACGTCACACTTAATTCAATTTGGCGGACGCCCCAAGATGGTAGGCAAAATTTTCTTATCTACCATCATGATATGGGTATCAAATGAAAGGGTCTGCTGGGAAGAAAACGAAAAATAAAGTCAAAGTCGATGTCGAAGTCAAAGTCGAAGTCGAAGTCGAAGTCGAAGTCGAAGTCGAAGTCGAAGTCGAAGTTGAAGTCGTCGAAGTCGAAGTCGAAGTCGAAGTCGAAGTCGAAGTCGAAGTCGAAGTCGAAGTCGAAGTCAAAGTCAAAGTCGAAGTCGATATCAAAGCCGAAACCGAGGCCAAAGCCGAGGCCGAAACTGGAGCCGAAGCCGAAGCCAAAGTCTAAGTCAAAGTTTTTTATTACAACTGAGCCTTTGCAGGCACTTTCAAAAGCGTGTGTTTTTTTTTTTAAGTTAATTTAAGAGCTCCAAAACCGCCACCCGCGGGCCGCTTACGGCCCGCGCACTGCGCGGCCTCTACTTTTTCGAAACCCTCGCCGTTCCGAAACCGTTAGAGATAGAGGGGGGGTGCTCGACCAAATATCATAGAGAACGAGGGGGTGGCTTTGCAGTGGTAGTGATAAAAATCCAAGATGGCGGATTCAAAATTGAGGCCAAAAAATAATATGGTACGATCTGGCTGAAAATTGGCGTCCGGGGGTTTTAGGGGGCACCAATTCATAAACCGGAATCGACTTTCTTTTCCAACGTTTTTCAATATGGCCGCCATACAAGTGTTCATTTTGGATTTTCACCCAATTGTTCTCCCAGAAGGAGTCGTGGGGGTAAAAGTGATGTATGGGAGTCGTATATAGGGGGCTTCCATACAAAAATCATGGCCGCCATACAAACGCTTCTTAACACGCTTTTATTAGCTTCACCTGTAACTATGTAAGAAAATCTCCGAAGTTAAATTTGACCCACTTCGCGGTTTCCGATTGAGGTGAGATTTTGCACACGCGTTTACCTAAGATGACAATGCATAGTTAGATAACTGACGTCATTCTAAATCCAATATGGCGGACTACTTATGTATTATGCACTACCATGATATGGGTATCAAATGAAAGGGTTTGCTGAGAAGACTACGAAAACTAATATAACGTCATACTTAATTCAATATGGCGGACGCCCCAAGATGGTAGACAATTTTTTCTTATCTACCATGATATGGGTATCAAATGAAGGGGTCTGCTGGGAAGAAAACGAAGAGGTCGAAGCCAAAGACGAGGCCGAAGACGAGAACGAAGCAGAAGCCGAGACCGAAGTCAAAGATTTTTATTACAACTGAGCCTATGCAGGCACTTTCAAAATCGTGTTTTTATATTTTTAAGTTAATTTAAGAGCTCCACTACTACCTCCGCGGGCCGCTCGCGGCCCGCGCACCGCGCGACCTCTACGCTATTTAAACCCTCACCGTTTCGAAACCGTTAGAGAGAGAGTGGGGGTGCTCGACCAAATATCATAGAGGACGAGAGGGGCTTTTCGGTGGACGTGATAAAAATCCAAGATGGCGGATTCAAAATGGCGGCCAACAAAAAATATGGTCCGATCTGGCTGAAAATTGGCGTCCTGAGGTTTTCGAGGGCACCGATTTATAATCCGGGACCGACTTTTTTTTTCCGCCATTTTTCAATATGGCCGCCATACAAACGCATCTTTTGGAGCAATTGTTCTCCCAGAAGGAGTCATGGGGGGTACAAGTCATGTGTGGGAGTCGTACAGAGGGAGGCCCAGTGAGAAATGACCTGAAAGTCAAACCCTGACTGGAACAGCCTTACGGATCTCGAAAACGAGAAGTCGCAAGCCCATACTGCCAGAACTAAAAATGTCTAGGACCTTGGGTCGATTGACGAACTGGAGAAAAATCATGGCTACTATACAAAAAAACATGGCCGCCATACAAAATTCAAACGCTCACCGTTCCGAAACCGTTAGAGATAGAGGGGGGGTTGCAAGGTACAACCTCCACCTAAAACCACCTCGCGGGCCGCTCGCGGCCCGCGCAGCGCGCGACCTCTAGTCTCTAATATATAAAGCTCGATTACCACTGACTCACTCACTCATTGACATAATTGTTCTCCCAGAAGGAGCCGTGGGGGGTACAAGTCATACATAAAGTCATAAACCTTGAGGTCCAGTGAGTCCGGGAAAAATCCGAAATGACCTGAAAGTGGAACGCTGACCGGATCTGCCCTACGGATCTCGAAAATGGCAAGTCGCACACCCATAGTGCCGGAACTAAAAATGTCGAGGACCCTGGGTCGATTGACGAGCCGGTGAAAAAAAGATGGCTTCCATACAAAAAAAGATGGCGGCCATACAAAATTGAAACGCTCACCGTTCCGAAACCGCTGGAGATAGCGGGGGGGTGCTCGACCAAATGTCATAGAGGACGATGGGGGCTTTCCGGTGGGGGTCATAAAAATCTAAGATGGCGGATTCAAAATGGCGGCCAAAAAAAAAAATGGTCCGAGCCGGCTGAAAATTGGCATCCGGGGGTTTTCGGGGGCACCGATTCATAATCCGGGATCAAATTTTTCTTTCCGCCATTTTTCAAGATGGCCGCCATACAAGTGTTCATTTTGGATTATCACCCAATTGTTCTCCCAGAAGGAGCCTTGGGGGGTAAAAGTCATGTATCGGAGTCGTATAGAGGGGGGTCCAGTGACTTCAGGAAAAGTCCGAAACGACCTGAAAGTGGAATGCTGACCAGAACTGCCCTACGGATCTCGAAAATGGCAAGTCGCAAACCTATACCGCCGGAACTAAAAATGTCAAGGACCCTGGGCCGGTTGATGATCCGGTGAAAAAAAGATGGCTTCCATACAAAAAAACATGGCCGCCATACAAAATTCAAACGCTTACCGTCCCGAAACCGTTAGAGATAGTGGGGGGGTGCTCGAACTAATTTCATAAAGGATGGAGGGGACTTTCCGGTGGGGGTCATAAAAATCCAAGATGGCGGATTCAAAATGGCGGCCGAAAAAAAAGTTGCTCCGAGCCGGCTGAAAATTGGCGTCCGGGGGTTTTCGGGGGCACCGATTCATAATCCGGGGTCGATTATTTATTTCCGCCATTTTTCAATATGGCCGCCATACAAACGCATCTTTTGGAGCAATTGTTCTCCCAGAAGGAACCGCGGGGGGTAAAAGTCATGTATCGGAGTCGTAAAGAAGGAAGTCCTGTGAGTTTAGAAAAAGTCCGAAATGACCTGAAAGTGGAACGCTGACCGGAACTGCCCTACGGATCTCGAAAATAACAAGTCGCAAACCTATACCGCCGGAACTAAAAATGTCGAGGACCTTGGGTCGATTGACGAGCCGGTGAAACAAAGATGGCTTGCATACAAAAAAACATGGCCGCCATACAAAATAGAAACGCTCACCGTTCCGAAACCGTTAGAGATAGTGGGGGGGTGCTCGAACCAATTTCTTAGAGGATGGAGGGGGCTTTCCGGTGGTGGTCATAAAAATCCAAGATGGCGGATTCAAAATGGCGGCCAAAAAAAAGTTGTTTCAAGCCAGCTGAAAATTGGCGTCCGGGGGTTTTCGGGAGCCCCGATTCATAATCCGGGGTCGATTATTTTTTCCGGCATTTTTCAATATGGCCGCCATACAAACGCTTCTTTTGGAGCAAGTGTTCTCCCAAAGTAGCCGCGGGGGGTAAAAGTCACGTATGGGAGTTGTATAGAAGGGGATCCAGTGAGTTCAGAAAAATCCGAAATGACCTGAAAGTGGAACCCTGACTGGAACAGCCCTACGGAGCTTGAAAACTACAAGTCGCAGACCGAGGTTGCCGGAACTAAAAATGTCGAGTACCCTGGGATGATAGACGAGCTGGTGAAAAAAAGATGGCTTCCATACAAAAAAACATGGCCTACATACAAGTGTTCATTTTGGATTTTCTTACAATTGTTCTCCCAGAAGGAGCCGTCGGGGGTAAAAGTCATGTATGAGGATCGTATAGAAGGGGGTCCAGTAAGTTCAGGAAAAGTCCGAAATGACCTGAAAGTGGAACGCTGACCGGAACTGCCCTACGGATCTCGAAAATTACAAGTCGCAGACCTACAGTGCTTGAACTAAAAATGTCGAGTACCCTGGGACGATTGACGAGCCGGTGAAAAAAGATGGCTTCCATACAAAAAAATATGGCTGCCATATAAACGCTTAATAACACGCTTTTATTAAATTAACCTGTAACTATGTAAGAAAATCTTGGAAGTTAAATTTGACCCACTTCGCGGTTTCCGATTCAGGTGAGATTTTGCACACGTTAGGATGACAATACAGTTAGATAACTGACGTCATTCTAAATCCAATATGGCGGACTATTTATGTATTATGCACTACCATGATATGGGTATCAAATGAAAGGGTTTGCTGAGAAGAGTAGTACGAAACTAAAATAACGTTACACTTAATTCAATATGGCGGACGCCCCAAGATGGTAGACAAAATTTTCTTATCTACCATCATGATATGGGTATCAAATGAAAGGGTCTGCTGGGAAGAAAACGAAAAATAAAGTCAAAGTCGATGTCGAAGTCAAAGTCAAAGTCAAAGTCAAAGTCAAAGTCAAAGTCAAAGTCAAAGTCAAAGTCAAAGTCAAAGTCAAAGTCAAAGTCAAAGTCAAAGTCAAAGTCAAAGTCAAAGTCAAAGTCAAAGTCAAAGTCAAAGTCAAAGTCAAAGTCAAAGTCAAAGTCAAAGTCAAAGTCAAAGTCAAAGTCAAAGTCAAAGTCAAAGTCAAAGTCAAAGTCAAAGTCAAAGTTTTTTATTACATCAGCCTTTGCAGGCACTTTCAAAAGCGTGTTTTATTTTTTTAAGTTAATTTAAGAGCTCTAAGGAACCCACCACCCGCGGGCCGCTTGCGGCCCGCGCACTGCGCGACCTCTACTTTTTCGAAACCCTCACCGTTCCGAAAACGTTAGAGATAGTAGTAAGTAGTAAAAATCCAAGATGGCGGCTTCGAAATAGCGGTTTAAAAAATTATGGTCTAATCTGGCTGAAAATTGACGTCCTGAGGTTTTCGGCGGCTCGTATTCATAATCCGGAGCCAACATTTTTTTTCCGTCATTTTTCAATATGGCCGCCATACAAACGCTTCTTTTGGAGCAATTGTTCTCCGAGAAGGAACCGCAGAGGGGTAAAAGTCATGTATGACAGTCGTATAGAGGTCCAGTGAGAAATGACCTGAAAGTGGAACGGTGCCTGGAACTGCCCTACGGATCTCGAAAATTACAAGTCGCAAACCTATATCGCCGGAACTAAAAATGTCAATTACCCTGGGCCGTTTGAAGAGCCGGTGAAAAAAAGATGGCTTCCATACAAAAAAACATGGCTGCCATACAAAACCAAATATCATATTTATTTTACGTCATGTTACAACCTCCACCTAAAACCACCTCGCGGGCCGCTCGCGGCCCGCGCAGCGCGCGACCTCTAGTCTCTAATATATAAAGCTCGATTACCACTGACTCACTCACTGACTCATTGACATAATTGTTCTCCCAGAAGGAGACGTGGGGGGTAAAAGTCATGTATGGGAGTCGTAAACCCTGAGGTCCAGTGAGTCCGGGAAAAATCCGAAATGACCTGAAAGTGGAACGCTGACCGGAACTGCCCTACGGATCTCGAAAATGAGAAGTCGCAAACCTATACCGCCGGAACTAAAAATGTCGAGGACCCTGGGCCGTTTGACGAGCCGGTGAAAAAAAGATGGCTCCCATACAAAAAAAGATGGCGGCCATACAAAATGGAAACGCTCACCGTTCCGAAACCGTTGGAGATAGCGGGGGAATGCTCGACCAAATGTCATAGAGGACGATGGGGGCTTTCCGGTGGGGGTCATAAAAATCCAAGATGGCGGATTCAAAATGGCGGCCAAAAAAAAATATGGTCCGAGCCAGCTGAAAATTGGCGTCCGGGGGTTTTCGGGGGCACCGATTCATAATCCGGGATAATTTTTTTATTTTCCGCCATTTTTCAATATGGCCGCCATACAAACGCATCTTTTGGAGCAATTGTTCTCCCGGATGGAGCCGCGGGGGGTAAAAGTCATGTATGGGAGTCATATAGAGAGAGGTCCAGTGAGTTCAGGAAAAGTCGGAAATGACCTGAAAGTGGAACGCTGACCGGAACAGCCCTACGGATCTCGAAAATGGCAAATCACAGACCGATAGTGCCGCAACTAAAAATGTCCAGAACCTTGGGTCGATCGTCGAGCCGGTGAAAAAAAGATGGCTTCCATACAAAAAAACATGGCCGCCATACAAAATTCAAACGCTCACCGTTGCGAAACCGTTAGAGATAGCGGGGGGATGCTCGAACCAATTTCATAAAGGATGGAGGGGGCTTTCCGGTGGGGGTCATAAAAATCCAAGATGGCGGATTCAAAATGGCGGCCGAATAAAAGTTGATCCGAGCTGGCTGAAAATTGGCGTCCGGGGGTTTTCAGAGACACCGATTCATAATCCGGGGTCAACTTTTTTTTCCGCCATTTTTCAATATGGCCGCCATACAAACGCATCTTTTGGAGCATTTGTTCTCCCGGAAGGAGCCGCGGGGGGTAAAAGTGATGTATGGGAGTCGTATAGAGGGAGGTCTTGTGAGTTTAGGAAAAGTCAGAAATGACATGAAAGTGGAACGCTGACCGGAACTGCCCTACGGATCTCGAAAGTGGCAAGTCGCACACCCACTGTGCCGGAACTAAAGATGTCAAAGACCCTGGGCCGATCGACGAGCCGGTGAAAAAAGATGGCTTCCATACAAAAAAACATGGCCGCCATACAAGTGTTCATTTTGGATTTTCACTCAATTGTTCTCCCAGAAGGAGCCTTCGGGGGTAAAACTCATGTATAGGAGTCGTATAGAAGGGGGTCCTATGAGTTCAGGAAAAGTCCGAAATGACCTGAAAGTGGAACGCTGACCGGAACTGCCCCACGGATCTCCAAAATAAGAAGTCGCACACCCGTACTGCCCGAACTAAAAATGTGTAGGACCTTGGGTCGATTGACGAGCTGGTAAAAAAAAGATGGCTTTCATACAAAAAAACATGGCTGCCATATAAACGCTTAATAACACGCTTTTATTAAATTAACCTGTAACTATGTAAGAAAATCTTGGAAGTTAAATTTGACCCACTTCGCGGTTTCCGATTCAGGTGAGATTTTGCACACGTTAGGATGACAATACAGTTAGATAACTGACGTCATTCTAAATCCAATATGGCGGACTATTTATGTATTATGCACTACCATGATATGGGTATCAAATGAAAGGGTTTGCTGAGAAGAGTAGTACGAAACTAAAATAACGTTACACTTAATTCAATATGGCGGACGCCCCAAGATGGTAGACAAAATTTTCTTATCTACCATCATGATATGGGTATCAAATGAAAGGGTCTGCTGGGAAGAAAACGAAAAATAAAGTCAAAGTCAAAGTCAAAGTCAAAGTCAAAGTCAAAGTCAAAGTCAAAGTCAAAGTCAAAGTCAAAGTCAAAGTCAAAGTCAAAGTCAAAGTCAAAGTCAAAGTCAAAGTCAAAGTCAAAGTCAAAGTCAAAGTCAAAGTCAAAGTTTTTTATTACATCAGCCTTTGCAGGCACTTTCAAAAGCGTGTTTTATTTTTTTAAGTTAATTTAAGAGCTCTAAGGAACCCACCACCCGCGGGCCGCTTGCGGCCCGCGCACTGCGCGACCTCTACTTTTTCGAAACCCTCACCGTTCCGAAAACGTTAGAGATAGTAGTAAGTAGTAAAAATCCAAGATGGCGGCTTCGAAATAGCGGTTTAAAAAATTATGGTCTAATCTGGCTGAAAATTGACGTCCTGAGGTTTTCGGCGGCTCGTATTCATAATCCGGAGCCAACATTTTTTTTCCGTCATTTTTCAATATGGCCGCCATACAAACGCTTCTTTTGGAGCAATTGTTCTCCGAGAAGGAACCGCAGAGGGGTAAAAGTCATGTATGACAGTCGTATAGAGGTCCAGTGAGAAATGATCTGAAAGTGGAACGGTGCCTGGAACTGCCCTACGGATCTCGAAAATTACAAGTCGCAAACCTATATCGCCGGAACTAAAAATGTCAATTACCCTGGGCCGTTTGAAGAGCCGGTGAAAAAAAGATGGCTTCCATACAAAAAAACATGGCTGCCATACAAAACCAAATATCATATTTATTTTACGTCATGTTACAACCTCCACCTAAAACCACCTCGCGGGCCGCTCGCGGCCCGCGCAGCGCGCGACCTCTAGTCTAATATATAAAGCTCGATTACCACTGACTCACTCACTCATTGACATAATTGTTCTCCCAGAAGGAGCCGTGGGGGGTACAAGTCATACATAAAGTCATAAACCTTGAGGTCCAGTGAGTCCGGGAAAAATCCGAAATGACCTGAAAGTGGAACGCTGACCGGAACTGCCCTACGGATCTCGAAAATGGCAAGTCGCACACCCATAGTGCCGGAACTAAAAATGTCGAGAACCCTGGGTCGATTGACGAGCCGGTGAAAAAAAGATGGCTTCCATACAAAAAAAGATGGCGGCCATACAAAATTTAAACGCTCACCGTTCCGAAACCGCTGGAGATAGCGAGGGGGTGCTCGACCAAATGTCATAGAGGACGATGGGGGCTTTCCGGTGGGGGTCATAAAAATCCAAGATGGCGGATTCAAAATGGCGGCCAAAAAAAAAAATGGTTCGAGCCGGCTGGAAATTGGCATCTGGGGGTTTTCGGGGGCACCGATTCATAATCCGGGATCAAATTTTTCTTTCCGCCATTTTTCAAGATGGCCGCCATACAAGTGTTCATTTTGGATTTTCACCCAATTGTTCTCCCAGAAGGAGCAATGGGGGGTAAAAGTGATGTATGAGGATCGTATAGAGGGGGGTCTTGTGAGTTTAAGAAAAGTCTGAAATGACCTGAAAGTGGAGGGCTGACCGGAACTGCCCTACGGATCTCGAAAATTACAAGTCGCAGACCTACAGCGCTGGAACTAAAAATGTAGAGGACCTTGTGTCGATGGACGAGCCGGTGAAAAAAAGATGGCTTCCATACAAAAAAACATGGCCGCCATACAAAATAGAAACGCTCACCGTTCCGAAACCGTTAGAGATAACGGGAGGGTGCTCGAACCAATTTCATAGAGAATGGAGGGGGCTTTCCGGAGGTGGTCATAAAAATCCAAGATGGCGGATTCAAAATGGCGGCCAAAAAAAAGTTGTCTCGATCCGGCTGAAAATTAGCGTCCGGGGGTTTTCGGGGACACCGATTCATAATCCGGGGCCGACTTTTTTTTTCCGCCACTTTTCAATATGGCCGCCATACAAACGCATCTTATGGAGCAATTGTTCTTCCGGAAGGAGCCGCGGGGGGTAAAAGTCATGTATGGGAGTCGTATAGAGGGGAGGTCTGAAAGTTTAGGAAAAGTCCGAAATGACCTGAAAGTGGAACGCTGACCGAAACTGTCCTACGGATCTCGAAAACGACAAGTCGCACACCCATACTGCCCGAACTAAAAATGTGTAGGACCTTGGGTCGATTGACGAGCTGGTGAAAAAAAGATAGCTTCCATACAAAAAAACGTGGCCGCCATACAAGTGTTCATTTTGGATGTTCACACAATTGCTCTCCCAGAAGGAGCCGTCGGGGGTAAACGTCATGTTTGGGAGTCGTATAGAAGGGGGTCCTATGAGTTCAGGAAAGTCCGAAATGACCTGAAAGTGGAACGCTGACCGGAACTGCCCTACGGATCTCGAAAATGAGAAGTCGCACACCCATACTGCCGGAACTAAAAATCTCGAGTACCTTGGGACGATTGACGAGCCGGTGAAAAAAAGATGGCTTCCATACAAAAAAAGATGGCCGCCATACAAGTGTTCATTTTGGATTTTCACTCAATTGTTCTCCCAGAAGGAGCCTTCGGTGGTAAAACTCATGTATAGAATTCGTATAGAAGGGGGTCCTATAAGTTCAGGAAAAGTCCGAAATGACCTGAAAGTGGAACGCTGACCGGAACTGCCCTACGGATCTCGAAAATTACAAGTCGCAATGCTATACCGCCCCAATTAAAAATATTAAGGACCCTGGGCCGTTTGACGAACCGGTGAAAAAAAGATGGCTTCCATACAAAAAAACATGGCCGCCATATAAACGCTTCTTTTGGAGCAATTGTTCTAAAAGGAGTCGTGCGGGGTAAAAGTCATGTATGGAAGTTGTATAGTGGAAATTCCAGTGAGTTTAAGAAAAATCCGAGATGACCTGAAAGTAGAACCCTGACCGGAACTGCCCTACGGATCTCGAAAACGGCAAAACGCAGGCCCATATTGCCCGAACTAAAAATGTCGAGGACCCTGGGTCGATTGATGAGCTGGTAAAAAAAAGATGGCTTCCAAAAAAAATACATGGCCGCCATACAAGTGTTCATTTTGGATTTTCGCACAATTATTCTCACAGAAGGAGCCGTGGGAGGTTAAAGTTATGTATCGGAGTTATATAGGGAAGGGTCCAGTGAGTTTAGGAAAAATCCGAAATAACCTGAAAGTGGAACCGTGACCAGAACTGCCCTACGGATCTCGAAAACTACAAATTGCAGACGCACGGTGCCGGAACTAAAAATTTCGAGTACCGTGGGACGATTGACGAGCCGGTGAAAAAAAGATGGCTTCCATACAAAAGAACATGGCTGCCATACAGGTGTTCATTTTGGATTTTCACACAATTGTTCTCCCAGAAGGAGCCGTCGGGGGTAAAGGTCATGTATGGGAGTCGTATAGAGGGGGTGCCCATTGAGTTTAGAAAAAGTCCGAAAAGACATGAAAGTGGAACGCTTACTGGAACTGCCCCACGGATCTCGAAAATGAGAAGTCGCACACCCATACTGCCCGAACTAAAAATGTGTAGGATCTTGGGTCGATTGACGAGCTGGTAAAAAAAATGGCTTTCATACAAAAAAACATGACCGCCATATAAACGATACTTAACACGCTTTTATTAGCTTCACCTGTAAAATCTTGGAAGTTACATTTGACCCATTTCGCGGTTTCCGATTGAGGTGAGATTTTGCACACGTTAGGATGACAATGCAGTTAGATAACTGACGTCATTCTAAATCCAATATGGCGGACTACTTATGTATTATGCACTACCATGATATGGGTATCAAATGAAAGGGTTTGCTGAGAAGACTACGAAACTAAAATAACGTCACACTTAATTCAATATGGCGGACGCCCCAAGATGGTAGACAATTTTTTTTTATCTACCATCATGATATATATCAAATGAAAGGGTCTGCTGGGAAGAAAACGAAAAATAAAGTCAAAGTGAAATTCGAATTCAAAGTAAAAGTCGATGTCAAAGTCAAAGTCAAAGTCAAAGCACTTTCCAAATCGTGTTTTTTTTTTTAAGTTAATTTAAGAGTACCACCACAACCTCCGCACCGCGCAAACTCTAAGCTTTTTAAACCCTAACCGTTTCGAAACCGTTAGAGATAGAGTGGGAGTGCTTGACCAAATATCATCGAGGACGAGAGGGGCTTTTCGGTGGTCGTGATAAAAATCCAAGATGGCAGATTCAAAATGGCGGCTTACAAAAAATATGGTCCGATCTGGCTGAAAATTGGCGTCCTGAGGTTTTCGGGGGCACCGATTCATAATCCGGGACCAACTTTTTTTTCCGCCATTTTTCAATATGGCCGCCATACAAACGCATCTTTTGGAGCAATTGTTCTCCCAGCAGGAGTCATGGGGGGTAAAAGTCATGTGTGGGAGTCGTACAGAGAGAGGCCCAGTGAGAAATGACCTGAAAGTTGAACCCTGACTGGAACAGCCCTACGGATCTCGAAAACGGAAAGCCGCAGACCTATACTGCCAGAACTAAAAGTGTCAAGGACCTTGGGTGGATCGACGAACTGGTAAAAAATCATGGCTACTATACAAAAAAACATGGCCGCCATACAAGTGTTCATTTTTGGATTTTCACTCAATTGTTCTCCCGGAAGGAGCCGCGGGGGGTAAAAGTGATGTATGGGAGACGTACAGAGAGAGGCCCAGTGAGAAATGACCTGAAAGTGGAACACTGACCGGAACTGCTCTACGGATCTCATAAACGACAAGTCGCCAACCTACAGAGCTGGAACAAAAATGTCGAGGACCCTGGGCCGACGGACGAGCCGGTGAAAAAAAGATGGCTTCCATACAAAAAAAGATGGCGGCCATACAAAATTGAAACGCTCACCGTTCCGAAACCGTTGGAGATAGCGGGGGGGGTGCTCGAACCAATTTCGTAGAGAATGGAGGGCGCTTTCCGGTGGTGGTCATAAAAATCCAAGATGGCGGATTCAAACTGGCGGCCAAAAAATAGTTGTCTTGAGCCGGTTGAAAATTGGCGTCCGGGGGTTTTCGGGGGCACTGATTTATAATCCGGGGTCAACTTTTTTTTTTCCGCCCTGTTTCAATATGGCCGCCATACAAACGCATCTTTTGGAGCAATTGTTCTCCGAGAAGGAACCGCAGAGGGGTAAAAGTGATGTATGGGAGTCGTATAGAGAGAGGTCCAGTGAGAAATGACCTGAAAGTGGAACGCTGACTGGAACTGCCCTACGGATCTCGAAAATTACAAGTCGCAAACCTATATCGCCGGAACTAAAAATGACAAGGACCCTGGGCCGTTTGACGAGCCGGTGAAAAAACATTGCTAACATGCAAAAAAAAATCCCATACAAAATTGAAACGCTCACCATTCCGAAACCGTTAGAGATAGAGGGGGGTTACAAGTCCAGTTAGTTCAGAAAAAGTCCGAAATGACCTGAAAGTGGAACGCTGATCGGAACTGCCCTACGGATCTCGAAAACGACAAGTCGCAGACCTGTAGTGCCCGAACTAAAAATGTCGAGGAACCTGGGACGATTGATGAGTTGATGAAAAAGTGGAACCGTGACCAAAACAGCCATAGGGATCTCGACGGTGAAAAGTCGCACACCCACACTGCCGGAACTAAAAATGTCAAGGACCCTGGGCCGTTTGACGAGCCGGTGAAAAATAGATGGCTTTCATACAAAAAAACATGGCTGCCATACAAAATCAAAAATCATATATTTTTTACGTCATGTTACAAACCCCACCCAAAAAGCCCTCGCGGGCCGCTCGCGGCCCGCGCACCGCGCGACCTCTAGTTATAATTATACAATACTAGTAGGTGCGTACTTAACATTCAAGTCAGTCACCCAATTAAGAATAGGTACCTACCAAAAAGGTACAAGGGAAGCGTTAAAATTAGTGTGTGAAGACAGGAAGCAGTGGGTCACCAGGGAAGCCGCATGTGCAGAAGATAATCACTTCCATACATCTCTATCGTCAACATAGTTGCAGTTTGATCCTGTAATAGGCCTTCCTTATGAGGATAAGCTTAACACGAGTTTTAAACTTTTTATCAGTAAGCTCGGTAATACTTTTTGGGAGTTTATTATAAAAGCGTACACCGTTACCTAGAAATGATTTGTTTGTTTTGGTCAATCTAAATTTAGGGACCACTATTTTGTACTTATTTCTAGTATTAATTTTATGAATATCGCTATTGATACTAAACATATGCAGGTTTCTTCGGACGAACATAATATTCTCCAAAATGTACTGTGATGGCAGTGTTAGAATGTCGGTGTCTTTGAAAAAGTCTCGTAAAGACTCGCGTGGGCCCATGTTATAGATCGCACGGATCGCCCTCTTCTGCAATATAAAAACCGAATCTACATCAGCCGCTGATCCCCACAACAGAATGCCATAGGACATAATGCTATGAAAATATGCGAAGTACACTAATCTCGCCGTAGCTGTATCGGTTAACTGTCTAATTTTTCTAACTGCAAATGCCGCAGAACTAAGTCTTTTGGACAGAGCTGTGATGTGAGGACCCCACTGCAACTTGGAATCAATTGTTATCCCTAAGAATACGGTTTCATTAATTATATTTAGTTCATTTCCATCAAGCATTAAATTTAGGCCTACATGAGCTACATTTGGCAGTGAGAACTTTAAACATTTTGTTTTATTAGCATTTAGTAATAAGTTATTAGCTGCGAACCATTTAGAGAGTATAGTTAAGCTATCTCTAATGTGTAAGACTTCCCTATCTTTTCTACTTATTTTAAAAATGAGGGAAGTGTCGTCCGCAAATAGTATTATATCCGATATTTCGCTCATTATATATGGGAGATCATTAATATAAGCCAGAAACAAGAAAGGGCCAAGGATTGAGCCTTGAGGCACACCCATTTTAACCAAAGAGCCCTCAGATATGACACCATTGACACTTACTTTTTGTTGCCTCTGAGATAGGTAGGATAAAACAAGATCAGCAGCTCGTCCACGAATTCCGTAGTGGTTTAATTTACGGATAAGTGTATCGTGGTCTACGCAGTCGAAAGCCTTGGAGAGATCACAAAAGACGCCAATTGCATCCTGTGACCCCTCCCAGGATTCTAAAATGTGTGTGACTAATTTCACTCCTGCGTCAGTGGTCGACCTACCCTTCGTGAAGCCGAACTGCTGACTATGTAATACTCCGTTTATATTAAAGTGTGTTAACATTTGGTCAAGCATGATTTTTTCAAAAATTTTACTTAATGCGGGTAGTACAGAGATTGGTCTATAATTGGAGGGATTATTCTTACAGCCAGATTTGAAAATTGGAATTACTTTACTATGTTTCATCAAATCCGGAAAAGTACCGCTATCTAAGCATTGGTTGAATATATCTGTAAGTATAGGGGCAATAGTATCAATAATATCTACAATAACCTTAACAGAGATGCCCCACAAGTCTTCAGTGTTTTTTATATTAAGACTTTTAAATGCTTTTTTAATTGTACTAATACAAATATGTTTGTACTTAAGGTTCGGCACGTCTTTACGGAAATTCTCTCTAAGCAATGATTCAGCTAATGTACAGGACGAGGCAAGGGTTTTCGTAATCTCTATCGGGATGTTAGTGAAGAAGTTTTCAAATGTGTTGGCTACTTCCAACTTATCAGTTATAGTACCTTTGTCTGTTTTTATAAATAGTTCGGTATCGCGCTGTTTTATGTTGCCAGTTTCGGTGTTAATTACCTGCCATATAGCCTTTATTTTATTACTAGAATTTATCTTATTACTTATCAATTTAGATTTGGCATGGGTACAAACCACCTTGAATAACTTGGAATAATTCCTTACATATTTATGGAACCGGAATATGTATTATCCGGTAACTGTACCTATAATAAGCAATTTGCATTGTCATTATATTAATTATGTATCTACTTACATTTGAGACAGTGAACTAATGATCCTTTCACCAGCATCACCTGCGTGAGGAAGAGGGGGTGAATTAAGTCAATCTGCACTCTCAAGAAGAAAGGTATGTAAAATAAAATAATAATAGATGCAGTCAATAGGAAAGTTCCACGCATAGGTATTTACAACCAGGCCTGGGAGATTTTAAACAGATAAAGGAAGCATGTTCAACATGATAGGTACATTAGGTACTACAGCAGGTACAGGTACATGTTGTTCCTTACAGAACCAGCGCCACGCGCCAGTACCAGAGTCGAAGAGCTTATTACATCAGCTAAATTAACGTCTACTGGGAGTGAGTCCCTCCGTGTCTATTATTAATTTATATACGTATAGGTTGAAAATACTCGGCTGAAAGAGTAAAAATATCATTTTATAGAAATACCGCCATCTATCGGTAATCGTTCAAAGTTAGATTTCATAACAGAGAAAAGGGAGGTAGTCCGATTGAATTAATGAAATAAGTATCCTTTCCTAGCTACAGCTAGTAGTCGCAATCGCTAAGTTAGATACCTACCAATGTCCAGCATTGGACCGCGATACCACAATTACCTGATAACAGAACTTTATTCTTTCAGCGTTGTTAGTAAAATTATGATATGTGTAAAACAAATGAGCGATAAAAATAACTGCATGTAAATATTTATCTACGTCACAGTCGCGGTCGCAGAAAGGTCTTTACAAGACTGCCTACAGTTGCCTACGCATCAACAACTTAATGTTACTTCAAGTCAAGTGAAAGATTCCATGAGTGAAACCCATAGATTCTATGGTTAAAGCGAAATTCTAAGTCTGCAAACAAGACCTAGAATTTCGCTTAGTCGTTTGCGACAATCAGGTTCTTCAAGGGATGTGTTCAGTTATTACGGCGGATGACGCCCGACGACGCAAAATCGTCCGGGTGATCCATATTTAAGGGTGATCACTCTAAACCGTCCAGTTATTTGAGCGAGCGTCGTCGGACGATCGCTCCGGTCACTCCGTTAAATAGTAGGGTGAAAGTCACACTCGGTCGCACTGCTATCAACCGACCAATGTATTCCCGATGAGCGAGCGACATTCGCACCAAAAAATGAATTACTGAACATGAGCCAAGAGGATCAAGGATCACAGATCTTTTTTTGCGCAGTGGCTGTCCAATATACATATTAATCTATGGTGGCTGTCTTCGTTACGCTTATATACATTATATATTGGGGGTTCTTCATCTGAGGCGCTACGCGTCGCAGGTTCGATTACCGCACTTACAAATATTTGTTGACTTGCCTATTGATAGTTGTTCCGTTCTATACTCCATTCAGGATAACAAATAACGATCATTGTTACGTTATATTTTTGAAATGACTGCATTTGTGTAATTTTTTTTATAAATGGTAAATAGATTATTTTGTTTATATCGCGAAATAAGTCTAAATAATGTTATTTTTCCAATGCAATCCAGAATAAAGTATAGGCGTGTGCTGTACTCTGTGCATGTAAGATGTATCTTCTTGTAAAACACATGCTTACACAAATACGTATTGTTTTTAATCGCTAGACTCTCTAGTTCGTATTTTTTAGGTTTAATACTATTCAGGGGCCGAAATGCTCTAATGACCTGTTGCACCATTTTTACTGCTACCCTCATATACAATGAAAAACTTACAGAAGAAAAACCTCATGACTATTTCATATTGGCTTAATTATATAGGATGTCACTAAACATAAAATAAACACATTTTGGTGGATTTTGTTTATTATCTTAAGCTAACGTCAGACATTTACTTCACTTCGCGCAACCTTCTGACTGCGGACCTGCAGGAGGAGGCGGCTGTGGTGGAGAATACCCAGGCACCACCAGCTACAGTCCTCTTACAGCGCTTGCATGACCAGATGCCGACGCAGGAACGTTTCATGGCATCCTGGAATGAGAAATAATGTAACATTAGATTTTGAATAATACAAGTACAATACCCAGCCCGAATCATGAGCACTTATATATCTTACTACTCAAGAGACAATACGACGCGCAATCAAACCCCCACCACCCTGCCGATTGCTCAAGTTAATTGAAAAAGGTCAAAATATAGAATAAATGAATATTGAATTCAAATACGTCGTATTTAAATCAAAAGTTGATCCATTTTTTTTTAAGTCATTCTTTTTATCTACCCTGCTGTTGTGAATTAGCATGAGGATTGCCATCAAGTATTTTTTAAGTCTAGATGGATATAGGTTTGGCATACTGATATTATGTAGGATTCCTACATATCAGGCTGATAAAATTTACTTGAAAGTCTGACAATGAATAATTAATAGAGAAACTGCTACAAACAACATATTCAAACAGATTGGTGATCATATTGCTTATATGTGATTCACAAAGTTCTTGAATATAAAAATAAGAAATAATAATGACATGTGTAAATATTAAGTAACAATTGTAATGTAATAATAAAATTAATAAATAATCTGTCTAAATTTGCATGCCTTAAACAGGCAGAATGTAGTATTGTACATAAACCACCAATGTTATATCTGGTAACACCTGTATTCTATGCAAATAAATATATCTTTATCTTTATCTTTAAACAGAAAGGAAAGCAATAATGAAGTTGATGTTAACAATCTCTGCGAGATAGTAGTAGGAAATCCTGATACAATGGTCCAATACACATAGTCATTTTGTTTTGTTCTAAAGTTATAGTAGTGGCAAGGAGGTATATACAGGGGCTATATCTATCCTGCCGTCCGTCCAGGTTTCCCCAGATTTGTCTTAATTTGGGAGGGCACCCGGGGGGTTCCCAAAAAGTGTCTGGAAGAAACCTGGACGCCAGTAACATTGGCTATTTTGTTTGTTGACTATTCCAGCACAACACACACACTTATATGACTTGAGTAAAAAAGAAAAGAGTTCCTGATTTGATTCTTTTTGATACTTACCTAATTTCTTCAACAGAGTATAATTTGAGATGTTAGAGTTATTTGAAGTGTTAATTTGTATAATATATAAATAAGAAACATTTTATATTTTCAAGGATGTATGGGGAAAAGTCCCGGTTTCAACAGAATGTCTAAGTTTTTTGAAACTTGGTCCAGTTTTGCCAATTAAGGTGATGGCAGCCCTAGCCATAGCACACTAACTACTTTTTCGCAACATAATCCCGCGGTTTCGCGATCTTTGGCTGCCTTTTGCTTACTAAAGTGAATAACAAACACAAACAAGTGATTCTGTTACAAAAAGTAGTTAGCGCTATGGCCCTAAGTAAACAATAAGAGAGTCAGGTGCTCATTGATCTTCTTTACAGGGATCACAGCTGCGCTAATCCCGATCATTTGTACTCTTTTTCCAAAATGTTGAGATTGGCAAAGCCGATGTTTAGATGTAAACAATACAATAAAAAGTTGCTTATCTGCGTTATATGCCTTTGGTGTCAGTATTTCTACACATTTCGTCAACAAACAGTAACCTAGAAGGTATATATTATTATGAAATGCACTCGCGATACTAACCTTACCGCAGAAAGAGCAAGTGTATTTTGCGTGCTGGGTTACTTCCATTTTCTTGACCATTTTACGGAGGGAAGCACCGTAACGTGTGCCATATTTGCCGGTGATTCCAACCTTCTTCGTGCGCTTGGCCTGAAAACATTACATTTCATGTAGTTTCATTGAACACTGCCACAACCAATGTCAGTCAAAAATTGAGAAACATAGAGGTCCAAGGTGCGAAATATTCATGTTGCACATTAGGATTATTCACTAGCACCCATTTTAACCAGTATATCACTGTTTTTAACAACGGATTCATATAATATTTACAAATTAAAATCTCACCATTTTTGATAACCTGTCTAACACAGTAGTTGACAGAAAAGAAGAGAAACATTAATTGACAGGTCGCTCAGTGTTACCATGCTAATAATTGTGACGCGAAAACCGGTTCTAATCTATACAAAATTTAGACTCTCCTTTTTGAGTATTACACTATAAGTTATCACCGTATCTCTACTCTTCATTTTAGTTCGCGTCAACATCTTCGAACGCTCAGTCACACAGCACACACTCAGTGCTCAACTGGTCACCGAATAGGCATCTCTTTTGTATGGAGAACGCAGCGCCTGCGAGCTGCTCGTGCGCTGATGTTCTGAAATCAAACGTACGTATTCGGCGAGCGTTCGTATGTGATATAATATATAATTAGCATTTAGACATTTATCATGGTTTATTATAATTTCTTAACTGCCTATGGGCACAGTTAACATCTGTGCTATGGGTCTAGTGGTCGCGGCTGTTGTTTGCTGCGGTTGGGTAAAATGTATTTGATTTCTCTTAGAAAATACCCAGATCCGGAACAACAGGTAGGCCATAAAAGTACAAATGTTCGTTTCGTGCCGGGATCGAACCCGCGACACGTAGCGCAGAAAGCCGATCGCTTAGCCACTGCACGTAACAAATGCCGGTGCCATGCAAGTTGCTACCGCAGTGTCCGATATTGGTTACTCTGTCTACGGTCTGATAGATACCATACCGGCCGGGCGGCCGTTTCCGGACACTCTTTTGAATATAACCGAGGCGGAAATATTTCCGGGAATATCCCCTTCCTGCATTTATTCCCGCTCAACACTGTTAGTAATAAAAGTGGTTTATTTATTTTCAATGACCAAAGAAGCCTCTCATAATTAATTAGAGAGGCTTCTTACGTCATTGTAATAATAATTAATTTACACTCAACACAAGCCTTTACTCTGAGCCTCTGAGCCATTGCAATGAAAACCTACAAGAATGTTAGAAGATTTTACCAAATTTGATTATTACCAAACATTGATGGCTACGATTGATGGTCTGAGTTGGAAAGTTGGAAACTGTTGGAAATTAAAATCTGTGATTTTTGGCGTTGAAAATTCCAAGTATTTTGTGATGGAACGTAACTCTAAAAGGACCAATCAAAACTCAGACATCTGTAATCAATCTTTATTATGATTGGTTCCGTATCTGTCAAAAATTTAGTTTTCCAGCGCCCGATTAGGTAATATTACTAGCATTTTCAACGACCTACAACTTGTAAAAAGGTCGATCTTACGGATAATAAAACCGTCCCGATCACCTGGACGGACTAGTTTTAACAAAAAACAAATCAAAATGTTGCGAACGATTCTTGTACGAAACCAAGTTTTAAACGATGGCTTGAAGAAGGCTATAAGGTCAAACATCACGAGATGTATGAGCACAGAACTGTCCAGGAGGAAACTTTGTAACAAGTAAGCTACTTATTTATAGTATATTTTGTAGTATTTACCAAAAATGCGGCTGTTTGATTTCAATGAAATTTATTTCGGCACGTATTTATTGTTATTTGTTATCACTCAAATAATTTCTACTAGTTGCATAACCAAAATGTCAATGGTCTTCACCTTGCAGATTGTCATAGTTCGCCAAGTATTTGCCGGCTATTCCACGTGTTTAAATAATATATACTTTATAAGTCTTGTAGTCACCTATCACCTTCTTGTAAAACATTGTTCAACAAGTTCGAGCAAAACATTGGTGAATATTTTGGTGACTAAAGAAATTGATCTATGAGATCCTTTGCTAATAATTTATCGTTATAAACAATAGGAGATGATAATTCTTCAGGTCCTAGACTAGTAGAGGTATTGGTATTGGTAACGCGGGCGAGTTTCCGCAACTCCACGTCTATGCGCTACTAGTAGAGGTATTACGACTTATGATAATAATAGAAAAACTTTGATTATTTTATTAAGTTCACTGGCTCAGGAAAGATAATGCAGTGGCATTGTATTCTTTAGTATTTTACTATTATCTTACTCTACACAAGGAATTTACTCAAAAATGTATTCTGTATTCTTTTCTTTGTATATCAAATAATACCATTCAACATCGGGTGGCCGATTTATTGAAGACAGTAGATTGTAATAAGGTTACCAAGAACATGGCCTCTTATAAGGTTGGGAGTATTCTACTTCATAAGAATATGGCTATACAGAGAAAGAACCCTTCAACTGTATTTCTTACTACTAAACTTATGCTTAGCAACTCAAAGAGGATTAACAATAATTAATGCTGGGAGTGCATACTACAAAACTAGCTTATGTAGGTTTTATGTAACCAGCTTCTATATTATTTTCTCTTTTTAGATTATATTATTTTAGGCATTGCCATCCAAATGTTGGTCACTTGGTCGCAAGTCTCTCCCTAAGCCTTCACATTTATTTATTTATTTAAAATGCTTCATGTACAATGTACAAAGGCGGTCTTAACGCCATAGGCATTCTCTACCAGACAACCTTCGGTTGATACAGAGACAATGAAACATCACATTAGTGATGTTATTAAAATTTATTATGCAATCAGTAAGAAGAACTATAAAATAAAGTCATTGTGGTTTTCTTAAAATTCACTTTTCAGATTCATTCATCACAATTCTCATTATCTTGTGACTGATAAGATTGGCCGAGTATTTTTGTTATGTCTGTTTACTTTTTTACTTTAACTTTGATTAGGCATAAATCCACAACTAATTAATATTAAGCAAGTTACTTTGAATAAGGAAGCAAGGGCAAGCAAATTTTTTTAATCAATTAATGCCAGTTCATGATTGTCAAATTTATAAAGCTTGTGCGATGCGATCAAATTTTATTTGAAATGTTTAATTAGAATTACTTAGATGGTGTGTCTGCATGTCAAATGAATTCACAATTCCACATATTCCCACCATATTCTCTTATCTTGGCCCATTGGCTGGCAACACCCTTGTATAAGGATGTACGAAGGGTGTAATTTTATACTCTTTTTCTATACTTTCATGGGAAGCAGAGGTACTTTATTATTTGTAATTTATTTGAGAATGCAGCAGTAAAGATTCAATTAAAAATATTAAGAAGATTACAAAGGTAGTATTAGGGAATCTAAAGAGTATGGTAATTCAAATTAGTTGATACTGCAGACTACCTTTGATAGTTTGGTTGGTCACTCAAAGTCAGTAACATAATTACAAATTACTTAGTTCATGTTATTGACCTGATGTATTTATCAGCACTATCATGTCATTCAAGACAAATCAAGTCAAAATATGATTGCTAAACTAGGAGTTAAAAATATACTACTGAAAATTATAAAGACCTTCAGCCAAGGAAAATCAGAAAGGAATATTTGGATTATGAAATAAGATTTAATTTAAAAACATCTTGTATATCTCACAGATCACTGCAGATATCATTGAGATGTTTGAACTGTGCTTTGATAAGTGAACACGTAATATTAAGTGATCATTTTATCTCTCAGTGACTTTGGTAAGGAGTTTTACTCATTTGTGACACAAATTTATACTACACTAGTGATAAGAAAATATAGTTGGGTAACTGATGGGTATTACAAAAAAAAATTGTATTAATCAAAAATAAGTCTCATGGTAACACTCCTATAATGTTGGGGAATACCTGAGCTTCCAGTTTGCCATAATAACTAAGATGTGATTCTAACAGGACATAACTATAACTCCACCACCACCATTTGACGACACGGTTGGCGCAGTGGCTAAGCAATTAGCTTTCTGCGCTACGTGCCGCGGGTTCGATCCCCGCACGGAACAAATATTTGTATGATCTACAGATAGTTGTTTCGGGTCTGGTTGTGTGTGCATGTGACATGTATGTTTGGAAACTGTACCCTCGATACAGGAGAAATCCTAGTGAGGGGCAATGTTTAAAAAAATAAATAAAAAAGCCATTGTGCCAAAAGTTTGTAATCGGGTGATTCAGTAAATGTTTTCAATTAAAACATCTACACAATTATTAAGTTTTCTATTGCTTTCATAATGTAACATTCCAAAACTTCTGTGTACAAGTGCTATTCCGATCTATACTCACTATAGCATGTCTTTGCAGAGTATTAAGTGCTCAAAACAAGAGAATTTTGGCCGCACCACAATGGACTGTTCAGCTGAGGTATTATGCCGACCTGCCAACTCACATAACGGTGAACTTACCAGCGTTGTCACCAACCATGGAGAGTGGTTCAATTGTAAGCTGGGAGAAGAAGGAGGGTGACAAATTGAGTGAAGGTAAATTGTCTTAGCATTGGACTGAAAAAAGTAGCAATAGCGAAAAGCTGAAGCGAAAAGTTTGAAAGTGAATAGAGGGTAGATTAACTCAAAACATTTTTAATTGTATAGGCCATAAAATGGCACTAGCAAATTGTTGAGCTGGATGATAATAAACTATCTAAATTATCTTAGCAGTAACTTCTAGGGTTCAACTTATTACATAGGCATAATTTTTAAGGTCTGTATTACAGAATGATGCTTAGCACAGATCTTTATTTGAGCAGCGTTTGAGTGACATTGTATAACATGATATAATTATTTGATCATGTACTGTAAACTTATATTTAAATAAATCGGATCTGTGTGTAGAGATCACTGTTTAGTCTCGACAAATATCAACTATCAAATTATCTCATCATTTGATATTATTATTTGGTATTTTGATATAAAAATATTCAAATATAAGAATCATTTAGAAAGGTCTCTCCTTGTAAAACTGCATTTGTGTCAATGATTTATTATGATTATTGAATAGACAATAAATTGTTCTATTGAGTATTACAGAACATATTTTTATCCATTATCAATAATTTCACTTCTTTTACTAGGATTTGTGGAACTCATGAATAGAAATAATTTTTATGTTTATGATTTTAGGTGATCTTCTTTGTGAGATTGAAACAGACAAGGCCACAATGGGTTTTGAGACTCCCGAGGAGGGATTCTTGGCCAAGGTCCTGATTCCTGCGGGCACCAAGGGCGTGCCGGTCGGCCAACTGCTGTGCATCATTGTAGAAAACGCAGCTGACGTAGCTGCGTTCAAAGATTTTAAGGCTGACTGTAAGTTTTTGAATCTTTATAAGAAAAAATACTTCTGGGCTTACATTACTAACGACCGTTAACTCATTTATGCTAAAAGGGCGGATATGAGTTGATAAACAATAGTGGGACAGTGGGACAGCTTTTACTTAATTGTTAAATAACAGTAAACGCATTCCTCCCATGGTTTTAGTATGAGAGCAAGCAGTTTAGCTCAGTTCTTATTTTGTTAAGTAACTGTATGATTGCAGTACAGACAATATCATGAATATACCTGCACTAAATCATGGGAGAAATATTTTCACTCCACTCGCCTTAACCGTCACTAGGCGCCAATGTGCGCACGCGCATGTATGATTTTATTTCATTAAGGGACAGTTTCATTGTTTGTGTCTATAAATTGCAAATAAATATGTTGAACGATAATCCAAATCACACAATCGTAAAATTAGGTGTGATTACAGTGTATTGAAACAGACTCATTAACACCTATAACATTTTGCAAAGGACAAATTTTTTACTGTATGCTTGTTGTATTGTGTAGTATTGGGACATTGAACATTCGAGAATCATGAGTCGCTTTAACTAAAAACAAACATCCAAAATCAGGGTCATTCAAAAATTATGTAACGCCCGTTACACGTATTCGAGTAGAATATCGGGAATCTGGTGAAGAATATTGTGAATCATGATTGATTTTATGGAAACGGGGAGTAAAGGATGTTTGTTTTCACCACTAAAATAATGTTATCTTTGAAGATCATTGACGAAATACAAATTAATGTGTACAGCCTGTGACCTGTAACACCCGTTACATAGAATGACCCATCAATGTTAGAAAAACTGGTAATGCTGCTAAAAATAATTGTTTTTGAATAACCAAACAGTTTTGATGATGATTTTGTTGTCTAATATTTAATTTTATCAGGTCTGAGCAACGGCACTCAGGAAAAATGTGTTCCGGAGGGCTAAGGCTTACATTCAGAGACGACAGAAACGAGTCTAAGCGTGAACTTACGCTTCCATCTGTCAAAATCAACATCTTGCGCTCCTTGCGCTCATATTTGTATTCAGAGACGTTCGGAACACGGCTTAAACTTAACGTAGACTAAGATAAGCCAAGTAGTGAATATTGACTACTTAAGACGACACTAGCGCCACCAAGCGGGCTAAGGTAGAATTAATTTCGACAATTTGAGATTTTCAAGTCTGACTAATCTCATAATTTAATTATATAGGTTTATGTCTCAGATATTTTGTTTCGCTCACTACAATTGCATTTTGTATATATTGCTATCCTATTTTAATTTTTATATACGCCTGCTTACACATTTTCATAAAAACCGTAACTTACCGATAAACATTTTGCTATTAAAAATGGCCATAGAGAAGACAGTCTTAGCTAAGCTTACACTGCGTCTCTGAATACGAATTTTGAAGATGCGCTTAGCGACGACTTTGCTTAGAGCGGTCTTCGCCCGTCTTAAGGTCATGTCTCTGAATGTCAGCCTAAGTGAGCTAATCTCTAAAAAGAAAGTAAACCTCATTAGACCGCCTAAGAGTGTCATTGTTAACTAATATCTACTCGACAACTATAACTTAGCATTTGGCGTCTTACTTCTACACCCGCCCGGTTGCGCTCCGCAGTAGCGTTTGCAACGCTATGCGTATGTTTATGAGTGCACATTATGTCCATTTAACGTTCGATAGACGGGTGACGGGTGTGGAAGCGGGAGACGCGGAGTGACAAGTAGTATAGTTATCAAGAACAGTAGGTCGCACGTCAGTGGAAACAAAACCAGTATAAGTTGGCCTCGCTTACTATTTAAATTACCTACTATGGTAGTTTTAAGTGTTTCCGCGGACGTGCGGCCGAGAATAAACTGTAAATAATCCATATTTGATCCATTTCGATATTCTGGGTGTATATTTCAATACTAATATTCCATGATCATTTGCATGAGTTTGGCTAACCATTGACTATAACCCACAGCGTCAACGGCCAGCTCGCCGAAGCCTCCCGCAATGGACAAAGGTTATTTTTTATTAATTAACATACTATTTTATATTTTAGTGTATTTATTTGTACTTTTTCTCAGATAGTATTTTCCGCGGGTTTTATAACGGGTGACTATGGATATATTAGGAGGAACGAGAAATTGTGATCACCATTCTGTTTGCCAAGGTAAATGATTATGGCTATATTCTCTACAGCCGATGGTAGTAGGAGTCTAGCCAGAGGCCCTAACAGTTCATGTTTACAGACTGATCATAGAGTATATATTATTTAGTAAAGATATTCTGTATTGCATTGTATTTTTTCATGACACGTCCTTCTTACTCGCACGATATCTTTTAGTTTTATTAAAGGTGTCAATTGAGTGATTGTTGCGTCGGTTCAATGGTGTGACTTTGTTTCTAGTATTTTGTTAATGTCTATTGTACTCTCAGTAATAATTAAATACTACCTGTACCTAGCGTACCGTGTTTATTTTACTAGACATATTATAATGATTTACGTAATATTCAATTTATAACAGAAAGCAAAGCCTTCGTATAATATTGCTAGAATAAATCTAAATTAAGTAATACGTTGTTGAAGAGAGTTTAAAATGTTCAAACACATGTGCATTAGTACCAATGCAAAAAGGGATAGGGACAGTGTATTGCTGCGAGAGCGGGTGAATTAAAACTTATTCACATCCTTTCTATCTCTCAACCAACATAACGCTTCATAATCTACTTAATACCACCTAAAACTTCAAAGTCCATAGCAAATGTTTAAAATAATAAAATTCAATGTCCAAACGCCCACACTACACTCCTTTTAGGTCGAACAATACTTATTTTCACTGTCGCTCAACTTCCTCCGTTCATACAAAACTGGGTGCATAATCGCCTAGCTATACTCGTAAGCTCGTGAACTTGGCCCTTACGTCTATCACTCAGTTTAGAGTGTTGTGTCATCCCACTTCGCTATTCCACTGGCTACATAGAGGCGAGTTAACACATTCTTGTTATTAGTATAAAAACTCAAAATTATTGGACACAATATACTATTATTGTAACAAACCAAACGCTTCTTGATGTTTCTGTTCAACCAAATTTCACTACCGTTATTAAGAACTTGAAGAAGGGGGAATTCCGGCCAAATATTTTTCAGTGTGTTCGAGTTTTTACGTTCTCGGACGCAGCCAACTTCCGATAATCATCTATTGGCCGAGTATTTTGGGTGACTCAGTACATAATTTCAGGCATTTCGTGAAGCGGTAACATTGCGGGCGCAAATTATAACGAGGCGTGTGGAATTAAACCGCTCGCTACTGTTCTGAGTGGCCGACGACGTCGGTCTTGGACTTAACATGTCTCCTAATTGTTCTGGGGCTGGCCTGGTGGCTATAGGATGGGGAAACCTAACTTTATTACACCGGGAGGCGGCTGAATCAACAAATTCACTCGTCCGTTCTTCATTGAAAAGTTGTCTTCTTTGAATTAGGGGTAGGCCCATAGAGGTTTGAATACTCTAAGGGTAGGCCCTTATTCGCCCTTCGAATTATATCTTTTCGTTCCTAATTTGAGTTAGTGCTCAGCCGATATTGCGTTCAAAACTTTATAGTATTATTTGTATTCAAATTCCTCGAATGATCGTTTTAACTGAAGTCATACAAAGTACAGGCACACGTACAGGTACATATGTCATACAGGCGTTACAGGTAACCTAGACAACTGTAATAAAAACTTTGATATTTTTTTCGTGTCGATGGTTTTTGTTCAAACCAATGACGTAAGAAGCCTCTCTTACGAGAAGGACCTGGCATGACTACAAAACAACGTGAATACTATGTAGTCTGTGGTGTAAAACAAAAGCTATCGAGACATCTAAATGGCGGCTTAGTGTAGTGATGCACCCGTATGCCATTCGATATGTTTGTCGATGTGCTGTCAGAAATGTTGATATAGGTCGCTCTCAAAGGACAATCTAAGGCAACGTCCAACCAAATAATATCTTACCCCAACAGGCAGTGGGACAATATAAAGGCTTAAAATAATAATTATCCCAACATAGGTTCCAATTTAGAAAGCTCTCGTAACGTTTTTTTATAGCTTTAACTTAGTAACAGAGGATATTACAGGTACGTATAGAGATCGGCAAACATCTAATAAGGTGACCTTTAGTCTCTTTTGTCCTTCTCTCTCACGACAGTTTATGTGCGCGAACGGGCGCGAACTTTCCCACACCACGCCGCTTTTTGCTCAAGGTATTTGCCGGTTAACGTTCGGCGTCGCAGGGGACAGTGAAGTTTATCAGTATTAGTGTATAATCTATGGTGAAGTTATTCCGTAGTATTCGAGAACAACTTTGCAATCGAATATTTATTTTTTTGTTGTTGTTAGAACTGTTTATATAATATAGGTAGTAGGTACTAAGTAATATTCAAGGAAAAGGAAAGGGATAGGGGTAGGACAGGATGTAAAAGTAGATACTTCCGAAGGCTATACAACAATTTCTTCCTTGCGGAAATTGAACCCATACGAGACTAATATTAGGCATCACGTAACAAGCCAAATGAAACAAGCTAATAATATTAATCCTTTTTTTATTAATTTATAAACCATACAATTTTACATTTTTAAATATTATTCACTAGGGGATAAAGTAGTGTCTTACGGCACGGGCGCTATGTTATGCGCATTCAGAATTCTAGTCTAAACCCTCTCTCTGAGCTCCGGATTCATGCTCGCCCAAGACGTGAACACCTTTATCCCCGAGGGGAATACTTTACTATTCACACCTGCGAGACAATAAAAACAATAATATTAGAAACGAAGTAATAATATCTCCTTTATTCATTATTAAAACAATAAGAAAATATTTTAATATTAAAATTAAAATAATAAAAAAGTAGAGTATCGACAATAAAAAATGCATGAGCGGACAACAGTACCTCCATATCAACAACAAATAATTTTCACGAAATATACTGAAAAACGTGATGAAATCATAGGCAAAATGTTAAATTCATGTAGCTATATTGCCAAGCTTTCTCAATTATGCATAAACTTATTAGAATTGTGTCTATTGGGACATATTTTCATAATAATAAAGTACGTACCGGTGCAATGTTATGTTTGGTCGATTTCCGCTTCTTTTAATGCCGCACCCAATAATACCACAGTTCGGCATATTGTTTATAAAGTCAGTTCTTAATTTGATTTAATAAACACACAATATCACTATAGATTAAGGAAATATTATTAAATTACGCACAAAAATAAAGCGCGTTGACAGCTGATGTACCTGACATAGCGACTGACAGGTGAGAAATCATAATGGCGGACCGCCAGCTTCTTTTCCGTCCGTTTCCTATAGATAATGATAAACATGACAAGTCCTTTGGTTTCCTAACGTCACTGGTTCAAACGGCCAGATTCTCACGAAGGCCAGCCGTTTACATAGACCCTCTAACAGTGCTTATGATATTAGCGCTTTACTCGGGCGTTTTATATTGCTTCAGTATAAAGAACTATGATTTAGCGTCATTGGAACCACGACTGTCTACGGTCTACTCAATTAGTGTCTATTTCCATGAATACAAATACGATTATCTACGAGTATTTTATAAATAAGTTATACACACAGCAGCATCTGCCGCTCCCGCGCCATCCGCACCCGCTCCCGCGGCGGCTGCACCGCCCGCGCCCGCCGCTCCCCCCGCGGCTGCGGCTCCTCCCTCCGTGCCGTCGCCCATCCCCGAGGGCAGGATCTACGCCAGCCCCATGGCTAGGAGGTTGGCTGACATCAGGAACGTCAGGCTTGGAGGTAACGAGATGTCAACAGTTTTGTTTAATTTTGTCACTGACGCACCTTTTTATACAGGTTGTTTATTTTTGGAAGCTATTATTTTTATGTTGAAGAAGAATCACAACATAAACTTCGATTATCATGTTTATTTTTGTTAATTCTAAATAAATAGCCTGTATATTATATCAGCGTTTTGAAAATGAGGATTGTCCTATCATCTTCTAACTTAATCTTTCTAGACTTTAAAGCAAAGTTTTAGCAATCACTAGAATCAGTTAACTAACAATAATATACAGAATGTATATTTAAACAGGACACCTGCTTTAATGGGTTATTGTAATCACAATTATATGAACAACTTTTACTATGAGAACTTTTATTAATCGAGTAATATAGAATAATTGTATGGAACAGCAGATTTTTTTTCGCGATTATATGAAGAATAAAGTCAAGAATCCAAGATACATACCATACCTAGTTCCAATGATTTTATGTTTTTTTTCGAAATAAACTTATTTTTGTCCCTTAGTAAAAGTTGTTCATAATGTTGAATACAATAATCCCACAGCAGGTGTCTTTTATTTTCACATGAAATTGAGCCTTGCCCTTTTGTTTGTTTAATCATTAATAACCCATTCCCAACTGAGATAAAATCGCCTCTTTTGGTTCACAATTTCAATCAATACCTATTATTGAAAATCCCGATCATTAATGCATGTCAGTTAGATTTGATGGCATGAAATAAATACTGAGGACCTTGCCAGTTCTTAGTAGAAACCATTCCACAAGTCAGTAAATTTCAAAATGTTATAAAAAGAACTTTAATAACTTTAAAAGACAAGGCTCAGTTTAAAATCTATAGCAACTTTATTTCATGCTATCAGGGCAAGGCTCAGGGTTATACGGCTCGCTGAAAAGTGGGGACTTATCAGCGGCTCCAGCGGCCGCGGCCCCCGTGGCGGCGCCCGCGCCGGCGCCGGGCGCGACGTTCGTGGACGTCCCGCTGTCGGGCATGCGCGAGACCATCGCCAAGCGACTCTCCGCCGCCAAGCAGACCATCCCGCACTACCAGCTGTCCATGACCGTCAATGTTGAGAAGACCCTGGCGATGAGGAAGACGGTTAACGAGAGGCTAGCTGCGGAGAAGGCTGATGCTAAGGTGCGTGAACAAACAATTTACATTTTATTTACTTTTTCTTTACTGTAGAAGTTATCCAATCATATACTCATGTAGTATTGATGTATCAATGTAATTATGTACTATTACCAAAATGATGTCAAATACATGATATGATTAAATGAAGTACGGTCAACCAAAAAAGTGGTCTATCAATTTTACAGACAACAGAACTATCAAATCGTATGAAATCGAAATATCACTATAATTTTGACAAGAGAATATTGACTTTTGTTTTATGGCGTGCAAACAAATTGAAACCTTAAGAATGCTAGACCAATTCTATGGCCGACTGTACATAAATATAAGTTCCGAATGTTTTGTTCCGAATATTGAGATCCCTGCCGCCAACATTTCCAATTCCTAAGAAATGGTTAGATGGAAGCTGCTCAGAATCAGTGGACGTGAATGATTTATTTATTTATGTACACACAAGGAAACATGGTGATAAAAATGTTACAGATATATGAGCACAATGAAACTATGTACTTATTTATAATGCTATGATGGTGAATTAAATAGTCTAATAATTTATTCCTGTATTATAAAAAGAATAATTGTTTTGCAGGTTTCCATGAATGACTTCATTGTAAAGGCTGTCGCCGCGGCCTGCAAACGAGTACCCACAGTTAACTCATTGTGGATGGATTCTTTCATTAGACAGTGAGTATAGATTGCACATAACTTTGATTTTTAATACGTAAGTGCTGCCATCTGCTTTAGTTTGCGTTGCCTTTCCCATTGGAAAAATAATATCCAGTTTCGGATTAATTTCACTATTGGCGGAGAAAAAGTTAACAGAACATTCGATACGATTAAAATATTACAGTAAGGAATTATATTTGCACCTTCTATTGTTCTCGTTATTTGCCTCTCACTCGTACACATTTTCGCGTGCGAAATCTGAGTAGTGAAGCCTTAATTTTTAATCCAATTGAAAAAAAAAACAATCCAATCCAATTTTTCCAATCAATTTCAATTTTTTCCATTTTTTTTATTTTTTTTTTCTTTTTTTTAATAATTTTTTTTTTAAAGGTCTTGTTGAAATCCATCTCTTTTGTTCTCCAGATTCAGTAACGTCGACGTGAGCGTAGCAGTAGCGACGCCTTCTGGTCTGATCACTCCGATCCTGTTCAACTGCGACTCGCGCGGCATCATCGACCTGTCCAAGAACATGAAGGAACTCGCCGCGAAGGCCAGGGAGGGCAAGCTGCAGCCGCAGGAATACCAGGGCGGCACTGTCACCGTGTCCAACCTCGGAATGTATGGTAGGTCATCACCTTTATAGCCTCCCTATCAGTGGCGAAGGGTGCCAGTTTTAAAAGGGGAAGCCGTCCCAAAAATGCCCTCTTAAAATTGCTACAATGAATGCTGCAAGACAAAAATCCATACCGTCTCTTGTAATATCTATATAGTCATGTCTGGAAGAGCTCGACCTAACTGAATAAGAAATCTTGTTTGTTAGTTGGATGAGTAAATAATATAATATTATGTTGGTCTGTGCAATAACCAATTCCTAAAGGGAAGCCGATGGGAATCGGGTTGTATGGACTTTTCGCTACTGCTCCCTACGTATTTTGTTGGCTTCCAGTATCGCAAAAAAATAATCCGCTGTACCTTTGGGTCGAGTCGGTATTGAAGTTTTGTTTTGGGACAACAGATAATTTTTTCGCGCGATTACGATGTTGGTCCCATAGAGAAAGTTGTTCAGATTGATGGTCTGATCTACACCCTTAAATATGACCACGCATTTCTGACACACGTTGTAGATGATCAATAACATTAGACTGACTGAGACTCAAGCCTGTTCTCTGGAGGAACTAGATGGTAGATGACAATATTTTTTTTAATTTGAGTTTCCTCACGGTCTCTTTCCTTTACCGTGGGAATAGTGTTGATGAAAACCTTGGTACTTTGTTTGTTATTTCAAAATCACTATTTTTATGATCATATTCCTTTTATTTATATAATCTTTTTGTTATATTCCAGGCATCACAATGTTCAACGCCATCATCAACCCTCCTCAGTCGTTAATATTGGCGTGCGGAGGCCTGCAGGAGTTAGTAATTCCTGACAAACATGAAGCCCAAGGGTATGTACCAATTAGTTACTTAGAAAGAAAATACAAATCTTTCTTTATTTATTTATCTTTATTTCCAAAAAATACATGAAATAGTATGATTTCCTTTGGCATCAAACTAGGCAAGCCTGTATTTTAGGAACTAAATTACATTTGTGTCTACATTGGTTGAGATGTTCGAATGTAGGTACTACTTATGGTAATTAGATATAAAATAATTTTAATGGTAATGGTAATACATTTATTAGATATCGCAAAATGTGACCACACACTATAATAAAAGCATCAATTAAAAAGAGTATGATAAGACTTGTATGCTGGCAAGCAATAATCAATTGATTATTTTGAAGCCCCATTTACTATTATTGCTGATAGAAATTATGGTTCAACATTTTTTATAGCAACAGGTTTTCATGGACTTCATGTTATTATTGGAAAATTATTTATTCTAATTTGTTTAATTCGACATTTAAATAATCAATTGATGATGCGTTGCAGACCTTTCTTGTTCTCTTGTCACTCACGGCACGAAACGCAGTAATACAATTTTGCCTGCTTTACGCCCATATTTTATGAGCTCTCATTGATATTCCATTATTTTCCACCTACTCATCTGTAATATACATTGATGTTATTATCTGCAACTATGTATAGAATTATTATATTGATTCCATGCGTTTTAAGCTAACAAAAGTGAATGGTATTCCAGTTTCCGATTGGCGAAGTTCGTGACCTTCACCGCGTCAGCTGACCATAGAGTAATAGACGGCGCGGTGGGCGCGCAATGGATGAAGGCGTTCAAAGAAAACCTTGAGGACCCAGCCAACATGATCCTCTGAACAACACTGCCTAGCTAACTCCTCACAACTTGGTACATGGACATCTACTGTGTAAAAAAAAACATCACGAAGCCTTTGTGAGCTAAGCGAACATTTTTAATTGTTATTTTTTTTATTTATTTTTTTAAATGTAAGGGTAACCTCTAATCTAAGTATCGAATCGTTATTATTTTCAGTCATGTCAATTTGTTATACATTATTCTTGTTTTTTTTTTTGTCAGTAGGTATCCAATTATCAAATTGTAATGGAAGACGTACTGTGATGTCCTTCGATTGACGCGTTTGTACTAGTTTTGATATAATTTAATTAGTTGTTGTCTTTTTACAAGTTTATTTTACAGTACTGTGATTCTGGCTCGTACGTTCACTTGTACGGTTAGGCAATGTATAGAATGACCTAGATATACCAAGGAAGACGCGTTTTAATCGAAGGATGCGCGGCTTTAGCGAAATTAAGTGATTATTTATTTAGTTTAATAAGGAATGGTAATCGTACAATGTTCAATATCGAAGGCTCCATCCATTTTTGTTGTATTGTGAATATTAAAAGGAAATCACGCACTTGAAGAAATATATTGCCTAATCTGGGATTATTTTATTGTATTTTTAATCGAATACCATTCGCATTTTTGTATAGATATTTATTTCCTAAAATTCTGATAGTGTACCTTAACTAGTGAATTTGGAGCAAAGATCTATCAACAATTTATAATATTTTTTGTGCCTCAAGTGAAATTATTATGAGATAATTATTTGAACCATGTAGTGGAGATATACATATATTATAGTTGGCGCAAAAGTGAGCTTATAATTATGATCTTTTGTTAACACCTGTTTATAACATTTTGATGATGCAGATGATTTTATGAACGTTAGTGGAATATATTTTAATTATAGAGTATTTGTTTTATTTGTATTATTATCACCATCATCATTACTTGTTAATTTTCTCACTGCTGAGACTCGAGAGTATCTGGCACAGATTATACACTAATCATAATGGAGCTGGTTTGTATCCACTTAGTCATTGTTCTGAGGTATCCACCACGCGTATTGATCTTAGGTATTGATGGATGTCACCCTGCGTATCGGTGAATGTCACCGTACATATCAGTGGATGTCACCGTGCGTATCGGTCGTAGTATCTGTGGATGTCACCGTGCGTATCGGTGGATGTCACCGTGCGTATCGGTGGATGCAATGACCAAATCTGACCGGTGCATATCCACCTAGATTCGAGCGGACGACCTACGACTCTTAAATTGGAGCAATAATAAGTATTCGTAATTTTTATAACCGGCCCTATAACTGTTTATCAACTGTTTATCGAAGTAGTCATGAGAGGTCAATGTTCAATGAACGTTTACTAGCTGAAATGGAGAGGATTTTTTTAATCAACTTAAGATGGCAACCAAGCATTCGGACCGTCTGATGGTAAGCGGTTACCGTAGCGGCGCGGCGTAGCCTATGGAGTACTATGGACGCTTGTGACACCAGGAACATCACTCGCGCGTTGCCGATCCTGTAATAATTTTCACTCGCTTTTGTATGTGTAGATACTTGTACTTATTATAGAGCTCAGTGAGAGGATAGGTATCATTATAAACATGACCTACATAAACCTGGAGGCCGTGCCGTCCTCGAAACTCCTCGAAAAAAATATGGAAATGAAACCTCCAATAACAATAAATTGTCTCGTTACACTCATTAGGGTCACGGCCGGTACAACCTGCGTGCAAAACTTGACACGCGAGGTGATAGTGACATAATAATATGGGACACCCATCACCTGTCGGCCTGTCACCTGTAAATTACTGGAATTATTATAAATAACTGTAAAACACGGTATGAAAATTTCTATTTCTAATTTTGTCACAATAAATCTGACTATACAATTTAATATGGAAATGCGCATGTTTCGTTTTACGACCAATGTTCTTTGTTGCTATAGTTATGTAGATAATGGTGCTAAGTGGTAATGGCGTAAGAAAGGAATTTTGTACATCAGGCCACCAGCAACGTTCGCAATATATTCGTCCTCAGGAGCTTATGCAGTTACAGCATTTTTATTCCAAATAGGAATCTTACTGCTGCTGAGCTTAG
Source organism: Allophyes oxyacanthae (assembly GCA_932294325.1). Taxonomy (NCBI): domain Eukaryota; kingdom Metazoa; phylum Arthropoda; class Insecta; order Lepidoptera; family Noctuidae; genus Allophyes; species Allophyes oxyacanthae. Next base: position 5,686,531 of record OW028625.1, read on the forward strand.
TTTTATCAACTTAGTAGACCTATGCACATCTAGCGTACAAGGTAGGTATCACGATATCTATTTAGGTACAGATACACCGACACTGCATGGTATTGAATCCAGGACCACAAGATCAGTAGCTGTTCTTTTTGGCACTAAACCATCAGAGGCTCTTTACTTAAACTTAGATCGTCAGTAAAAAACCTTTCTGATTTAGTAAACCATGACTGAAACCGGAACCACGGATTTAGACTCTGAGGATAACAAGAAGCCGGTAAAGGAGAAGGAGATCCCAGTGATACAAGACACGGGGTTCTTTCAGCACGACACCGGAGACATGTACGATGGCTTCTTCGAGGCCAAGAAGAAAGATCGGTCCGTTAAAATGAATGGTACTTATGTCAATAAAGTAGTTTCTTCAATATAAAGCAAACTTACATTTTCCACTCATGGTGCGTAAGATACCTCACTAAACGACTAATCGATCGTATCTACACCTAATATAACATAGCTGAAGATGTTGGAGTCCAGTTTGGTAGGGGATCATCATTAACCTAGCTTCTTTGCCAGTATGGTAGAGTCGATTAGGTAATGTCATGGAGCGACTGTTAATCTGACTTTCCCACCCGACTGTAGGACACTTAAGGTAAGACTGGTTGCCAAACTTTTGGACTTCTGACTCTGTCTTAAATGTTAAGGATAAGGAAAGGTCTTCGATGTTAAGGATAAGGCAATTTGGTTACTACATTCTCCACCACGGCTTCCGCAAAACATGAATCATGCAAACGTAACCTTTCTAAAGATAATTCAAAATTTAAACACGAACATTAATCCTTTATGTTTATTTTTACATAAAATATGGTTGCAAGTTGCAACTCAATATTCTTCCGACCAGCGTGTAATATGCAAAAGATAAATTCTTGCAAGCGCTTCACCTACTTCAATCCATCTTACATTTGCGAAACAAATCTGCGCATTGTCTTGTAAAGTCGTCTATTCTTATCGGTTGTTAAACTCCTTACAAAGCTGAATATTTTCGAGTTTATAGAGTGTGGTCCAATTACCACTAGTAATAATAACTTTATGGGTCCAATGGACCGTATCGTAATTTATTACAGAGCCGTGCACAGACAGCGTTACGCTCTAATTACTTAAACTGTTTGTTGCGCTTGTACTGTTCTTTGTACCTACGATGGTTTTACGTTTTACGAGTCGCCTTAATAGCTCACCTAATAAGTACCTAACTGAAGTTACCTCATGGTTTTAGGGCTTGGTGTGTACACGACGGCTGAAGGGGACAGCTACACAGGACACTGGGAGGCGGACAAATTCGGCGGAGAAGTTGTCATAACTTTCGTTGACGGCTCAAAATATGAAGGACTGTTCAAAGATTGGTGTTACAACAGCCACGGGAAATATACCTATCCTGATGAAAGCGTATTGCAATGTGAATTTTCTGAAAACTCTCCAACAGGCAGCTTGAAGTTAACAGATCCTAACGGACATACTTGGTTGGGCAAAGCTGAGCAAGGGTACGGCTGGTTTGAGCCTGTCAATCACTTTTATGAGTTCCTGGAGACTACTCAGTACAAGTTGAAACGGCGACGTCATAAAAATACTCTAGACACTGCTGTGACCTCGCCGACCAAATCGAAATAAGATGACAGATTATGAAAAAACACCTTGCTTTATCCGCTATTTTGCAGTCATAGAAAGTAGGTAGTTATCACTAGATTTGCATGATTAAAGAATGAATAAATACCTAAGTACTGTAAGTACCTACGTATTTTTGTATCGATCATTTCCGGTATTTAGTAAGAGAGTATTGACCCTACATCAATTTCAGAGACGGACGATTGAACATCGATGCGTGAGTAAACACCGATCTACGTACTACAGTTAGCGTCAGATACACTGGAACAGCTAATGTGTCCAAATAGAACCAAACATTTTAGGTAGGTACTTACTCATTGTATTCGACTCACAGAAAGTATTCAAATTAAGTAGGTATACTATTATGGTAAGTCAAAGACATCATCATATCAATAGGTACTCTTGCTATTTGCCTAGCAAAAGATAATGCAAGTTATCTACAAAGTACCTGATGTATCGCACCTTAACCGTTCCAGTGTATCTGACGGTGACTGTACCTTCGTAGGTAGGTCAAAAAGTGAATGAGTTACTAAGTTGTTATATTGAGTGTGAAACTGTGAACTTGTAAATGTATAGGCGTGCTCCAATCATTTAAGTAAACAATCGATAGGACAAAACGTAAACAAGGGAAATGTTTGGTGGATTGAGAAACTAGCACCTTTGTAGGGACTTAAGTAGGTATGTACATGGAGGTACATGTTTACGGGTTGACTGCAGTTAGTCATTTGACGAGTTAGGGGCACTCCATCCTGTGGCACTCTACCGTTTGAACCCACTTACGATACTGGCATAGCTTAGTTATTACTTAAAATACAATCACTAACAAAGTTTTCACAATTTAATTAATATAATTCTTTTATACTCATTTAAAATTTTCCAAACATCAAAATCGGTTCGGTAGTTTAGGTGTGAAAACATAAAGGGATAGACAGAGTAAATATATCTACATACCTATTTAAAAACCTATGTAGCTCAAGTTTATCAAAAGTCTATAAAATCTTTGTGTTTGCTTCATCATAAAAATCTTGTTGGACTTAAATAAGCTTCTCCCGAAAAGGAGTTATTGCTATTACATGTAGTCATCATTGTAGATTTCGAAACACTTCCAATAAGAAAACAAGCTTTTTTGACGTCGTACTGAAATGGACATAGTGAGATAAGTGGTAGAAATAAGTGAATCATATTAGACCAATGAGGGAATAAAAAAAGATGTGTGATATTTAGACATGATATAAAATGATAATAGTTAACTTAAATTGAATGTAACAATAGAAAGTACCTAAGCTTTCAGTGCTTCCAACAAAAATAGATATATCTTAAACTGAAGGTAATCTTGGTATTTTATGGCAACAAGATTACACTTATTAGAGCCATGAACTGTGTTTACAGAAGGTAGTGATTTGAAGCGTAACTTCGGTAATGACTGCTCATAAAATCAAACGGTAATATGATTTACAAACAAAGCAACAGGTAGCAGCTCAGCTAGCTGCATGATGCAACCTTTTGGCTCGTAAGGTTGCGCAGTTTTTCCACACGGCTCCATTTGGTATGATGACATTTATTTGCATCGTCATATGTACATAGTTAGCAGACTGCCGGCCGCCTACAGGCCATTTGTATCACGTCAATGGTTACAAAGCCTGTGAACGAACTCTTAGGTTTGTTGTTTTGGCCTCGAATGTACACCCACATTTGAATAGCCACTTAAAGAAGGTCCCTGTAATCTAAGGTGCTTTTACTTATCACGCCTATTTCTTGAACAGATAAGGGGGTCGAGGTAGGTCAACTTGGAGTGGTGGTGCGGCACACTTTAGAGTAGCAAAGGAGTGGCTCAGTGCGTGACTCGGAGCCGTGTATCTTGCGGACTACGCTCGGTCTCCATAATTAGAAATTAGGAAGGACAACAGAATGGCTCCGAGGTGAAGGACACTGATTTAAGTACCTGTTTAATAGGATAGCTGGCTATTAATTTGTGGAGGAACACGAAGAGGTTCATAATGTTTGGTGTATGTACATATAGCCAACAGTTTTTTCTGAAACGTAAAATATGACCACAGATATGAAGTGACGCGACGTTACCGATTCGTGTTAGCCTTTTGACTCGTTTTAGAGTTCCATCGTGATTTTTATAGTGATCACAATTCTAGAAAAATGAGATTCCCATGAATTACTAGGCACACATAATTGCATCATCAATCATCATACACGGGATAACGACTTTACAGGCTCCACCCGACCGAAGTTATTCGGTGGTAAATGACAATAACTTGGTTATATCTAGCCGTTACGTTATTTCAGTGTAGATAATTTTTAACTTGACAGGCTCCTTCCGAACCAAGTAGGTACTCGGTTGTAAATAACAATAACTTGTTTATTTCTAGCCGTTACGTTTTTCAGTGTATTTAAGGCCTTCATGTTAAACAGCGAGCGAAAGGCAAATAAATAGACAACAGTTCCCATCTCGCGAAGATATAAATAAGAGGCAATTTAGTGAAGTGTACCATTGTGCTATTGTCAATTGTGGCACTCATATAAATAGGTAGATCGACAATATGTCATTGCTAGGAGTAGGGCCTTTGCAATGCACTTTGAAGACACATTGTTTGCACCACATGTAGCTCTAGCTCTAGCTCTCCGGAGCCTGTGGGCAAGATGAAAATTTCCAATCGCCGGAGAATAGATCATACCAGGAAAATGTACTTGAATTTCCTTAAACTATTGAACGGTTACAATATGATCTGTAAGTGTCAAAGCCATGCATTTTTTTAGCGTTTTAGGTAAGTATTCTCTGACGATCAGAATTGTCATATAGTCTAGGAGCTGTTAAATGAAAAATCAAATATAAGTATAGGTAGATATTGATCAGCGAGTCTACCGCGTCACTAAAATGGTAATGAACAGCGGCACTGGTAATGAGCTTCAATATGATTGTGAGAACTACACTTTGAGCTACCTTGTAAAAAAATTGCCGATCATGAAGATAGGAGTCCTAACTTCATGATCGGTAATTTTTTTACAATGTAGCTCAAAGTGTATTCTCTCACGAGGTCAGAGATACGCATATTATGTCATGATCAGATATTATGTAGGTCAGAATAAGACTGCAACCCTATCGTCGTAACGTTTAGTTTCATTGAAAGGAAAACGATGTCATATAAGATTAACCGATCGTTTAGTGGCATTAAATGTTGGTTTATGAATGGATATAAAATCCCCGACCCCGAGCAACAAGCTGTTGCTCTTCTCTATATACAGGGTGGTGACGACATTAGGTACGTCGTTAAATGTAACCCCGTATTTGGTATAACTTTTTGTCACCGTACACAAAAAAACAATTAAACCCAATCAGTACTACTTAGTTTAGCCACAGGAACTAATTAAAATTTTCTTAATTTTACACATATCTACCTATCACAATCTCTAGGCGAAATTTGATGAAAACGTCTCTGTTCTTACCAAAATTATCATTATTTACACCTATAGAATAGATAAAGAAGATCATTTAATGTTGTAACGTCGCGGTCGGCACCATCCTGTATTTGCATAACATGGCACAGCATCAACGTCTTTCCCGGTGGTTAAGCAAAAGTGACACTAATTTCGCCGATGCGGCTTATTAAGTCCTATTTAAAAGGAGATGACCCTTGTCATTTAGGTACGCGATACATTTTAAACCTACGAGCAGCTTAAGAGAATTTATTTACAGAAACAAAATTTAATTTTCCCGAACTGAGAATCGAAACCCGTACCACACACTACTATGTCGATTAAATTTTTATAGTACGACACAACTAAGAAGTAACATCGATGTACCTGATCGAACAACCAATGGCAGTCGCTCGCTTACATAATTTTACAACTTTTGCTTCAACGTGTTTTACTGCAGTACTAATAAACATTCGTGGTCTTGAAGACGCGCTCAGTTCGGAAGTGATCGGTTTTACGAAGTTTGCCGATGCCACTTCTTAGTTGCGTCGTATACCTCATACCTCGAGTGCTGAATATTCATGAGGAATTCATATTACTGCAATTAAAACGAATTCCATCATTGCTATCTACATCAAAAGCTAGCAAGCCTGTTCATCCTGCATGACAGACATCGTGGGCTAGACGAATAAGGTAGCGGTGGGCAGAGAAATCGAACGCCATACACTGCTTATCACCCATTAGCGTTTGCTAATACCACCTCTAAATGTCTTATCGGGATGCAAACGTCAATTGGTGTAATTCAGCGCGGATACTACGGTCTACGAAGCAAATCAAATACCACAAGCATTATTAGGCTGCGTACACAGGGACAGCAATGATAGCCTAGCGGTTGAACTCTTGCCTTCAAAGAGATGTAGGGCATAGCGCGACTTTCCACTCAAAATTGGAGCTGCCAGATCGGGGAAGTACCTCCACCTTGCAGAATACCGTAGTCAAATAATATATGTGAATGTGGTCGTACGTAGCAGACAGCCGCCACAATCTTAGGAATTTAGATTTACTCAAATAACATAGCTTCCCCAAAATAATAAACGTTTATTGCGAGCCAGTTCACAGACAGGGCCATAGACAGAGGCAAAAGATTCCACAGATATCACATGTTCCGAACGGTGAGCGAGGTCGCCAGTGCTCCTTGGGGAAGCGTCGTGCTAGAAAACACGACACTAGTAGTAGGGTTGGCAATGCGCGAGTGATGCCCCTGGTGTTTCAAGCGTCCATAAGTTACGGTAACCGCTTACCATCAGGCAGGCCGTACCTATGCTTGTTTGCCACCTTAGTGTTAATAAGTAAAAAGAAAGTGCGAATGAAAACATCGTGAGAAAATCTGCACAGCTAAGACTAGAGGGCTTCATAAAATTCTCGATGGCATGTGTAGTTTGCCAACCCACCCCAGGCCTGAGAAGAAGCCGTGCCCGGCAGTACGACAGTAATTGACTGAATTTATAATAAATTCAGCTCATTACAAGTACATGCTTGTATAATAAAAATATCGTGTTGCTTAGAATAACGTGAAACTTTTCTGCACAACGCTGCTCGCTAGATGCGCTTCTGTACTGTAAACGCAGCCTTAGACGGTGTTAGCTGTTAGAGGCACGGCAGATGTCGACGGGCAAAGACGTGAGGCGCGAAGCGGCGCGCCGGTACTCGCCGCCCGCGCCGTATCGCTATCACCTTATCAACCCTTATCAGTTACTCATCGCGAAACCGATCGCACACCGCCATTCGATACACATGCGCCAACAGTTCGATCCAGATGTGGTTTAATTGGTTCTGATCATGTACGGGATTTCGGTGTTTGTTTTTCTGTGTTTTTGTTTCGTGAATTTTGATTATGGAACTTGTCAAGGTGAGTTTTCTATGATTTACCCATTATATTTTCGCGGACTTTCGCCGCTGATAATGAAGGCTAGGTATTTGAGATACCTATAGGTGTGTTGTCATAAATTTTAATAACGATATGACTAACAGAGTTGTGTAGGTAATGGTATGTATCGTCGCGGTGGAGTAAACTCGCTTAGTATAGAACCTTTAATTAATGAAACATTTTCTTCGGTAAAGTAGTTCTTCTATTATTTACTATGTGATTAACGCTCATTCAAGGTTGTGATAAGAAATTCTTTAAACATACTTGAATGGATTTGATTTCGATATTTACAGTGAGTAGATTTATAGAAGTTATATTAAAAAATTCAGAATGAAACTGAATGGCGTTTTTACCCTTTGTAGGATTTAAAAGCTAGACATTAGAAACATTAAAAAATAATAATTAGATTCTTCGAGTCTGTAATCCCTTTAGGGGTAGGTAGAATTACTATGTCGTACTGCGTACACCTTCAGTTCACCGATGATGCGATATGAGATCCTACTCCCGGTGATATACCTACTACGATTCCAGCGACTTCAAAAATATAACAACATTAAAAACCTGGGTTTCGTGCACTGACGACACTTATTAAATTTTTCCAGAAAGAAAATTATGTAAATAACTTAAGTTATGACTACGCTATTTTGCTTAGCAAAAATAAATTCCAAAAGTACCTAAATTTGAGTTCAAACTTAATTTCTGAAGGGATTGTGAGTTTTCAAAACATGTAACTTTTACAGGATTTAAAATGAATAGTTTTTTAGCTAGGTCTACATTAAAGGATATGAATATTTAATTATCATCCACAAACAGGACGGAAGTCTAAAACTGTTCATATTACATGTAATTATGACCGAGAACAGTGAGATTAAAACAAAATAAAACTTATTCGTTATCTCAACACGGACATAAATGTAACTTCAAACGAAAGATTTATTTTATGTTCATACGTTGACTAAAATAGCCGAAACAGACGCAAGCGCCGGAACACACCTGTTACGGACATTAGTTTTCGAAAATAGAAAATCCTGAATAGGATTGACAGTTTTATTTAGAGCTGCGCCGGGAATGGTTTTCCGAGTTCACAAACATGTTTAGTTACAACACTAGCGCGTGGAAAAATGTGAACATTTTCAGCTGAAATAACAAAGTGTTATGTTATGAGTTCAGAAATATGCTTGTATTTAGTTTTACTGCTGCAGTTAAAACTGAAAACTAATTAGGGCACTGTCTCGGTTGTGATTTTAAGCGTCGTAAGTATGTTTACTTAGGCCTAGGAAGTCTATTGTAGTTTAATAAACCTACATCTACTTTCCATTCATCGGCGAGAGTCAATATTTATGACCTTAGTTCAGCGTTTTTGAGTTAATTTGATAAAATAATGAAAGTTTAAGGCTTCGTTAAACACAAATCACAAAAATAATTTTACCAATAATATCCTCGATATTTAGTTTCAGTTTAATAATGCATTAAACCAATTAATTGAAGTCACGCAAAGTACCTTCGTGGGTTGAATTGAGCATCAGAATTTTTTTAACGGCGTATTCTGAAGAGTTCGAATTTACTGCTGAAAGATTTCGAAGAAAACTTATCTGATTTTGATGATAATCAAGGGTGGAGCTAAAAAAATATAAGCTATTCTGAAAGCGTAGCGTAGTTAGCAATAGGGAGTAGTAAACGGAAAGTTTGTAATAAGCAATTAAACGGTAACTCACCGTCTATGTATAGCTACTTTTTAATTTATAATGCACTCAATCGGCACTTATAATTTGTTAGAGATGTTAAACAGTAGTTTTACATCTTCATGCATCATAGGTTTTCTGTATCCTAGATAAACGATAGAGGCACTAGGTAGTCAGGACGCGGGCAAATATCGGTTTGTTCCCACTTGTTCTACTAAACAGTCCTACGGTAGAACTAATGGGATTTATTTTTCTCATTAGTTATACGATTTATATTATTACAAAATAGTAGAACTAGTGGGAATAGAGATTCCCACTTGTTCTACCTAGGAAAAAGCTTTGAACGCTCCACTGTAACTTGAGAATTGCCACAAAATGGTGACATATTGTTGAAATCCGTCTTGTTATGGTTGTTCTACTTATTAGTACAGATTCCTATAGACTTTGTGGGTCCCATGTGATAAAGGGCGAATATTCCTTATCTTTTGGGCTCACAGATAAAACTCAACTCATTTCAGCAGTAGGGCTTATATCCTACTAGCTTTTAAAGTGGTTAAACTGTACCTGTTGCCGCTTGACTGGATAATAAATCGTACTGTATATGGAGGTTTTGGTTTCGAGGTCTATCTAGCCGGATGGGTTGAGTGTCTGGAAGTATGTAGGTATAATAATTATCAGAGTAATGGGTGGGTAATTATACTTCCAAACACTCAAGCCGGATGCAACAATTAACCGCCTTAGCTTTCTGTAGATAGCTAGCAGATCAAATTGACGCATTTTGGCCTTTTCAGATTGGCCTCTTCATATTTGCCTTTGTTGTACTTTTTATTGTCCGACGCAAGTTATCGAGGCAGTCTAGGTGCCTTGTGCGTTATAAGCCTATTTCATAGATCAGATGCTAAAATAATGATTGCGTCACCATGTACCAATTGAGGATATAACTTATGTACCTATAGCTATTATGGATAACTTTGACAGTGGAATATTACCATGGTTTATCATTGATATTAGTCATTACTTATTATTTGAATTTAATAATTATTTATTTACCATTTAAATGTTATTACATAAATATAATAAACCAAGGTATAGAAAATAATAATATTTAGGTACTGTGCAAATTAAAATACGTACGTCATATTAATTTAATTATTTTAACCTTCCTTTATTATTGTTTAATTTATTTAGTAAATAGGTAATATACGTATAGAACTATTATGGTTTTAGCTGGACTAGAAACGAAATAACAGATAATATTTTATAGGGAGATACACAAACAAACAACCAATCAAACAAAAACTATAACAGTAAACAATAATCGACAAAATTGATTACACATTATCACTAACAACGGTTATTGTACATATATTATATCAGTTACTGGATAGTAACTATCGGTCTATTAACTTAACGGGCACGCGCTAGTAATTGTGCCATATTCGTGGAGATTATCTCTGTTTACCTAAAGCAGGGACAGTACAGAAGGTCTAGTCTATGCAGTGCCCGCAAGGAAAAGACTCCATGAGTGACTAAACCTTAGATCGCTTCGCGCCTGTGCAGTCAGGCTTGATCCCACCATGACTGGCCAATCTTCCCACTACGGCATGACTGATTCCCATGTGATAGCTCTTGCCAAGTCGTGCCCAAGAACAAGCTAACACAACGTCAAATATAACAAGTGAACGCAAACAAAACAAAACTTACAAAAATAATATTGCACGATGCGGGAAGAGGCCAAATGCCTACTATTGGCTAAGCTACGCTTTATGGTGCGTATCATGAGCCCGTGACTGACATCTCGCGTCACACCCCTCCCGCACCGCGCAACTTCTCTGGCACTGACCGTCAAGTAGTTGGCCTATAGTCTACACGGCTTTTAAACAGTGGACTAGCTGAACAAGCGAAGTGGTAACCACAGAAGCAATCCTCGTGCATTTTGGGCTTGTATGATTACCCGTTGAGAGACCCTATGTCCACCGGTGGACTGAGATAGGCTGAGTTGATTTATGGATGGTTACTCGCCGGTAATCGTATTATAATTTGCGATAGCGCCTGTAGTTAAAGTTACTAAAAAAAAATAAGGCCTTAATGTAAGTTTCTTGTAACAATTTTGAAAACGCATCGACTGGATTCGGCGCTCCAATTGGTGAAGAGTTCGGAGCGGGCCACACGCTATTGAACGAGTATGTAAATTATTTATATGGTACCTACCTATAATAATTGCTAGTCCTAAAATCGACTTGCGACTGCTGTTTTTATAGTTTTGTAGAAATAAAAATAGACATTTATTCTCAGGACAATGGTGTTAGAAAAGTTCTTATTAGGTACATATTTTATTCTTATGCAGTACAATGTATAATAATAATAATGGCTAGTGCATCTACCATGTTTTTGTCTCTGCATCACCCTAAGGTTGTCTGGCAGAGAATGCCTTAGGCATTAAGACCGCCTTTGTTCATATTTGTATGAAAAGCATTAAATAAATAAATAAATGCAAATATTCGTTAAAACAATGTTATGTATAGTAGTGTAGAGAGGACTGGAACTTCTGTACGCCATTTTATTGCCGTATCTCGATTCGGCTGTAATCTCCACTACGCCCACATAAATTGTGTCAACGCCTAACGCTTCTAATACCACCGATTTTGGTGGTCTATTTTAACGCGTTAGTCGCTCCATTCCGTGTGTCAAGTGGTTAAGAAATTGTACATGGTTTTGTTTTTTGGAGTTGGAATGCTTTGTATTTTTTTCTTTTTTTCTTAAAGTAGATGTAATCTTTTTAATGAAATAATGATTTATTTCCTGTACCTAAATAAATTCTTATAGGAAGCATAGATGTATTACGTCTATGATAGGAAGCTATTACAAGTCTTTTTTAGATCTAGATCCGGCGTGTCTTACTGTCTGCCTCTGAGAAGAAACGCCGAAACAAACTCAAAGGTTTTTTTTTAAATCCAGACATTTGTTTATAATCATGTGATATGATGCAGGGGTCTGGTATAACTTATTGAAGAAAGAGCCATAACAGTTTTGAGCTGACCTGTCCCGACTGTCGGCACAGATGCATGAGATGATATCATGCTGTGAAGTAAGTAAAAATACGCTCGCCCCCTATTACATGGGGCTTAATAACGGCATACAGCGTAACAATGGATGAACAACAGTAGGTAAACCTCTGCGTAACTCTTTTTCTGGGGCCACATTAATATTTAACGCCGGTAACTATCGCGTTAAGGACATAAGACATAGATATAGCCACGAATTAACGCACTAACTTTGTAAGGGCATTCATAATGCTATTAAACGTTAAGCGATAGCTTGAATGCTATTATAAAATTAGCGCGTTAAGTCGTGCCTACACTCATGTCTATAATTAATGCTATAATTAACAGCGTTAAAGCTTAGTGTGACCCCAGCATTAGGAGAGTACAGCAGGTGTGATGCTATGTTATGTTAGGATTATCGTTAAAATATAATAATTTATTAATTTATATGTAGTGTAACTTTAATTTAAAAAAAAAAAAAAAAAAAAAAAAATACAAAAAAATACAAAAAAACAAAAAAATTGTATAAAAATTTAATATTTAACCTTAAGCTCTTATATCTTTTTAATGTATAGTGAGATCTAACTTAAATGTTGTGCTTACCTTTAATTTAGATATATGCTTTATTATTGCTTTGTTAAATGTTATGTACAAATGTTTTAGTATGTATTTAGTTGGTTTGCCTTAATAAATAAAAAAAAAAAATAAAAAAAAATAAAAAAAATAGTTATAGTTAGGTTTTGTGTAAATTGAATAAGTCTGTGTTTGCTTAAGTATTTCTTACATATACCTAAATATATATGTAGATATATAAGGTATAAACACATGACGCAGATATTACAGGTTTACGCCCATCATTTACCACGTACGCGTACGTTTAAGTTTACGCTTTTGTTGATAACATCCATTTGTTTGTGGTTAAAATAAATAGACATCACTGAAATTATTTAATTTAATTCTTTGGACGTAAATATCTTACCTATAAATCCCATCCATTTAGAGTTCGTTTAGTTCATTTAGCTCAGGTAGGTAGTTTGTAGCTGGAATAAAGAATAATTTCATTGGATAAACTTCGAATAAGTTATTTCTCTGACAAGTTCACACAAAACTATTCCAGTTTCAAATAATAATTTTTTCATCCCACCATCTCGGAAAGAGTATTTTTAATCTTCAATATCTGAGTGGAAAAGCCGTTTTTATTCTCTAGAGGATAAAGTAAATTTTCATCCCACCATCTCGGAAAGAGTATTTTTAATCTTCAATATCTGAGTGGAAAAGCCGTTTTTATTCTCTAGAGGATAAAGTAAATTGAATTTAGAACATCGTGTGCACTAAGTTTGTGAATTAAACGTTTTTTTTTTGCATTTAGTCATTTCCTCGCTGAGGTGGAATGAAAAGTTACGTGTTGCACTCGAGTGCAAAGATTTTTCACCTCGTGCTCTTTTGATTCCCTCGCTAACGCTCAGGATTCTAATTTTGAATCACTCGCTGCGCTCGTGATTCAATTTTAGAATCCTTCGCTTGCTCGGTCATCAAAATTGAACACGCGGTTAAAAAGCAACTTTGCACTCTTGTATAACAAATAACTATTAATTAGAATAGTTTTAATAATAACTTCATATCAAGCCTTCATGAATAGGTACTGGCAGTAGATTATACTTTTTTTTGTTTTCTTCTGGCTCTTTATAAAAGTGCAATTGACAGATATTGAAAATTGGCGGGATTTTCATTTCATCTTTTCTTTGCTCACAGTACAACAAATGCTAAACAAGCTGGTGTGCATCGAGCACGATGAGTGTGGAGCATGCCTGTCTGCCGCCTCGCACTGTCGCTGGTGTGCTGACCCCAACTACAACTCTGGAGCACCACGCTGCAATGATGACGAGAGGTGAGATTAATGTGAAAAGTGTAGGAAATCGTAGAGGGAAAGTCGTATAATACGTATAATGTACATCGTACATAATCAGCGTACTCCGACACGCGGTCATATAATGAGGATTAGAGGATGCGATGTTAGAAGTCTTCGAATCTGTGGGTTTGGGGCGAAACTGCGAAGTGATGACTTTTAGAATTAATTGTTAGCAGAGTAAAGGTGATTTCGCAATGAGAACCTGTTGGACGTAGCTGTCATAACCACAGTCATGACATAGGCTGTAGGTCGCGTTAGACATAAATAATAATAAATATAAGCGAATGGATAATTAATAACACTTTCGCGGAAAAGCGCAATTTATTTGTAATGGTTTAACATTCTACAAGCACAAGAGTCGGGTAAATAATCTACTTAGCCTTTTAATTGCCTGGGTTTGTTATAGGCTTGGCAATATAGATAATTATGAAGTCCATGACCCAAATAAGGTAGCAGAATTCGTTCAATTAAAGTATTTTAGCTTTTGATTCTCACACGGAATAAATACTTGTATACGTACCCAACGATACAGGGGAAATCAAAGAGCCAACTTTCCTTAAAAAATAATGAAGTAATTATCAGATTTTTGTCACCCAAAAAGTCCCTATCAATTACCAAATAGAACTGAATAACTCACATTTCAAAACAAACGTTTAATTAAAAAATATTTCACGTTGATAGCATCCATTGATGTTCGTTTTCATTAAGCTAGGTATTTAGAGGAAATGGCCATCGCAACAACAAGAGGATCATCATCTAGTTATCTCCGCGTTGATCGCGGCGATTAAGCGACGCCCACTACGCACGGGAGATAATTGGATGTCGAACTGTCGCTGTTGAAGATTGGATGTAACCTGTCCTTGACGAGCAAAATGGACGTTGGGATTTGGAACCTACAAAGTAGCTGTTACTTTGGAGTTAAAATGTTTAACGTTAGCAGTCCATGTGGTCATGTGATATATGGCGATTGTTTAACTATTGTGTCTGCTGTCTGGACAGTGAATGTGGTAAAAGCTGAGTCGCTAGGGATTTGCACTTAGGTCTAGAGTTTAGGGCACAATCCTCATTACATACACAATAATACATTGACTGGCACTTGGCAGTTGTTTCGAGGTGTATAGAAAATAGTATTGTCATCATTTAGAGCCTTTATCAACTTTCATGGTGCGTTATCTATTGCCAGATGAGCTTACAAAGTTGTGCCCGCGCTTCTTGGATTTTTTTGGTTTTATTCCAGCTACCACTTGTCTCAGGCATACCTACATTTCCTAAGTACTTCAAGATTATTCTCATACGACTTTCATCTGTCTCGCGTCTGCAATGACACATCCTTTACGAGTACAAATCCACAGGATATTCACAAATCCTTAGCATTACAAGATTTTACCAACCTTATGCCGTTATTGGCTACATGACCAGTCCACCTTTTTTGGCTATTAATAACTATTCGCTTCAGTCAGAAACAGAATCAAAAACAATAATAGTTACGCTTTATTTCGCTCAATCAATTACCACGACCACGACTCGGGCGCATTCCTCGTGTTCACTGTTCCCACGTTCACTGACCGATATTTGGGCTCTCCGACTAATCAAGAGATCGTTGTTTGATAGATTATTGATTGTGCAGAGAACGATTTTCAATGGACTGGTACTTAGCGGAGAAAAGTAGGCAACGAAATGTGGCTCATGTTGAGTACGAAGTAGGCTGGTACATGTAAGAGGATTTAATTTGTTTGTTTGTTAGGATATAATATTTTGGATTCGGTTGTAAATCTTCGGAACCTATTAATTTTACGTTACGCGACTATTTTATAGGTTATTGGTTTAACAAGAATTCAAACTCAGTTTATCACAATAAAGACAAGGAAATGGGCCGAATTGGTTAATTTGTTTAATTATATTCCAATCTCTTTTATAGGTGTAGAATAAAAACAAGGAAATTGGTTTAATTAATTTTAACTTATTTAAAACTTTATAACGGAACTTATTTGTATATTTATTTACTCCAGTTCTCACCAGAGCACTCTTGGCATGACGTAAATTAAAAAAATGTGCAGTGACTGAATTTGTAGTGCTTTTTCAAATGTACTGTTATTGCAGTCTTGTGCACACCGGCTGCAGCCAAGGTTTCATCCAGCGGCCTGAGAAGCCTGTTTGGGAGGTTGTCGAGAATAGCTCGCTTCAGGACATGATGCCCAATACCACGGAAAATGTAGTACAAATTCAACCACAGAAGATTCGCCTTTCTTTGAAAGCAAGTAAGTTTTGTTGCAGATTTACCTTTCTTTTTACTAGCATTATTAAACTAACAACAATACTTTATCGTCTTGGGGCCTTAATTTAATAAATTCCGTTATCTCTCGCTAGATAGATATTTATGTAACTCTTACTCTAATAATCTTCATAGCTATCATTTTCGCCATTTTAGGATTAGGTCAACACTTACTCCTAATTAAGTATAAGGCCCTACCTTTCTAGTCCCATCCGATTTTTGGTCCCATAATAAAAGTTGTTCATAATGATGTGTACAATAACCCCACAAAGGGATCACGACTAGAAAAGTCCTCGTATAGGTACAATTAAAACATTGAAAAAAAAAAAACTGATACCTTGTTACAGGAGAGACAAAAAAGATTAAGTTTTCCTTCAGACCAGCCAAAAATTACCCTCTAGACTTGTATTATTTGATGGATCTCACTTGGTCGATGAAGGATGACAAGGAAACTCTGGTCTCATTGAGGGATGATCTACCCTCTTTGCTGAAGAATCTTACTGATAATTTCAGGTAATATTAATTGAATTTTCTACTGAAAATTCCTATTGAATCAGCAAACGCAAATCGGTCATACGCCTCTCCAAGGTTCCGCCTGTCATACTTGGCTATCTACTGTTCTAGTTCTGACCTTCTACCTTCTGTTTGGATCAATTCAAGATCCTGAAACCATATTGGACATTCTAATCATGCGTAGCTATGGATTCGAGTGGTTTTGCCACTCCCTTTTATAAACTCCCAGTCACCCGGAACTCGAGTCAGTGTACTGGTGACATATTCATGGCCGAGACCAGCCTAGACAAATTATAATTTTGCGCTCTATTCATAATAAAGTGGTCGGTCAGTGGTTGAAATTCGATTATAATATTACATATATAAAAATTTTAGCTTTCCTTCTCCACATAAACTTTAACTATGCTAAATCTCAAACTCCTCTGTGCGCGCAAAGGAGTACAATTTTTTCTCGTCACGTATTAATATACAACATGTAACGGAATAAACGCAAGACCTCAGACACGCCAATTAGAATATTAAATTATAAAACTAAAATAACAACTGTAATTTAATTTAGTTAAACCAAACCAAATCACATAATATAAAATAGTTGTCCTGACTAAACGTAAAACGTTTGAGCCTACTATTCTCTACGCACACACTCATAGCAATGTTTATAGCGGCGAGCGCACACCAGCGCACACCAGTTCGCCCGCCATCAGCTGGCTAAGCACTGCAAGTGTAGTCACTAGGTACGTCAGTTCAATGACCGAAAATTATGATTCCATCTTTCCATCACATTTTCACAGGCTTTGGACTGGCGGTTTTGAATAATTTAATTTAATTTTACGATTGTATTAAATAATCTACATTAGCAATACGAATCTAAGATATTAGGCTTAGTAACGGGGATGTATTTTTAAACCAAGCGACATTTTGCCCGACTGTGATGTATCAGTAAAGTAGGGCGGAGCACCCGGGCGGCGGCGCCCGCGCCGCCGGCCGCCGCGCCGACACGTGTAGGTAGGTACTATCATCGGACACCGGGGAACGCAGAACTTTTTTATCTCAGACGCGTAACTTTCGCGACATTACCCTCTAAACCCTGATAAGTCGTGTTTACCGTTTATTACGTGTAAAAAATATTCAAAGTCGGCGTGTTTAAAAGATTTGAATCATAATTTTTACAGTAGGTAATTAAAATAAAATCGTATTAATAGGTACTTACAGAATTTACACTAATTTACACTACTTCTTCGTCCCATTTTCATTAAACTTTCAAAATGACCGCCGCCTTGTTCGATGCACTTTGTAGCACGCTTTCTTAAATTTAATTTTAGTTTGCTAAGAACCTCAGTGTTATTTTTCACTATCACAAATGCGTGTTCTGTGCTGGAATGAATCCACACGGCATGCATGTGGATTCTCGTGCCTCCACAAATGTTGATTATGTTGGTTGTACATCCCAACATGAGTGAATGTACTCTCGTCGGTCTAAATAATATTTTGTTGCCAGTTCTCCAACACCCATCTACAAAACTCTAGACGTGGCAAGTAGTCGCTCGGCGTTAGCTCCTGACAACGTCGTAGGTGGAACGGGTGTTCTCCATCAGTATGTAATGTTCGCCACACGTACATGTGACTGCAGTCGAACAATGGCGCTGCCTCTCTCGTGCTACTCTCTGGATGCTCGTCGAAATAATCGAGAATGTTTGCTTGCAAACGAGTACTGCGCACATTTGTCCCTCTATCCAAGGCCGTGTTAGGACGAAACGTCCCGGAGTCCCTCAGACGCTGAGTTGCACTTAGCATCGTCCTGGCGCTCACTCTGGTGCCATATCGTTCATTCATCACTCGACAAGCTAACTCGACATTATCGTCACAACGAGCCAGTGTCCTCACCATCTCCGTGTACTGGATATTGGTATAACGGAAAGCCATCGCGCGCGTAAACAATAAAATGTGACAACAACAACGAAACACCACCACTGAAACATGTCAAACATGTCAAACGTCAAAGGGGTAGCTGGTAAATCGACATCGGCTCAATTGCCATATCGAAAGAAGAAGAAGAAGAAGAATGCATCTCGCTCTTTCACATTATTCTTACTATTGCAAAAAACATTTTGAAAAACTTTGTGAAATGCGAACTACAAATTCTGTCGTGCATTTAAATAAGCCTTATTGGTTGGTAATAAGGGTTAAATTTCCTTAAATTAACTATTTTATTTAATGCACACTACCTCAAATGTAAAATGCATTGATATTATTTACGTGTGTGTATGGATATCTATGAACGAACTACAAATTCGCTCGTGCATTCAAGAAGGCTTTATTACTTTGGAATAAGGCTTAAATTTTCTTAAAGCAAAGATTTTATTAACTTGTTACGACGCGGTGGTTCTAATTTAAGATAAATAAAAGATTTTTTAGGGAAAAATTAACATATATAAATTATGATGGAAATCGATTCAGAAGCCGATTCTGAACAAACAACTTTCAGGTCTTGCGTTTATTCTGTTACAGGTTGTATAGATTAAATTTTATTCACAGGCTCGGTTTTGGAAGCTTTGCCGAGAAACCTTTAATGCCTTTCATAAGTACTGACGCAAGACGCTTGGCGAACCCTTGTTCCGTGGAGGAAGAGGCCTGTGAAGCCACCTACAGCTACAAACATCACCTGTCTCTAACAAATCAAGTAGGTAACGTTGCCATTTATTATGTACCTACTTCACAAATCTTCTTCCATTTTTAGAAGTTCGTAAATAGTCATGGTTGGTTTGCGTGAGCCGTTACAATGTATACTAGCATTGACATCAAGGTTTAGAAAATACTTATTACAGATGCATAGTATTTGCTTAACGTCACAAATAAATTAGTTGTAATGACTTAGAGAACAGATTCAGTATGAATTTATGTCACTACATTGCTGCAGTATTGCATCCGATGTTTATAATTCAACTAGACAGTACCACATGTTATACAACGTGTAATTTAATTAATGCAAAACATCACACATCATAACCAAAAGTAAAGTTTTTTAAAGTTAACTATAATTTTTAAGAAAATAGTTTTGAGCCTAGCATTACTTACTGCATTTAAAATTGAGTTTTATTGTCTTGAAATAAGATTAAATTTTCTTTGGCTCAATCGAGTGTCGATTTGGCAAATTTCATTCAGTAGTTAATCTATAAATGAATAAACTATATATTCAGGTTTTGCGTTTATTCAATTACACCGTGTATAATAAATACCTAGGTATTGAAGATGAGTCTGATGTGTAACTATTTTTGTTGAACAACAACCTGCAGATTGTTTTTGTTTTTATTGACATTACCGTAACTACCTGAGTGACAGAAAATTTGATTGCATATTTTATCCTATTTATTTATTATGACTTTGTAGCATTATCTATGGATCCGCCAAAATTACGACTTTGAACACGTGCACGGTGAAGAATACACAGTCATAATTCGGCTTTCAGGGTCCAACCTATCACAATGTTTGCCCAAACTAAAGTTTTCTTTCTTCCTTTCCAGGTAAACGAGTTCATTGAGCATGTAAACAGTAGTTCGGTGACAGCTAACTTGGACAACGCGGAGGCTCAACTGGACGCTTTAGTGCAAGTGATATCTTGTGGGGAGAAGATCGGATGGGGCACGCACAGCCGAAAAATTGTCATTCTACTCTCTGACGGACTGATGCATACTGCTGGGGATGGTAAACTTGGTAAGTTTAATAAAATTGCTTCGGTTTAAAGAATTTTATTTCTGAAAAGAAATATTACAAACTTACTTCCCACTTCCTAACTTGTAGTGTAGGATTCTTTTGAGTCTCACTCAGACTCTGAACAAACTGTATGCTATGAAAATATTTGTTCTCGTGGGTATCGATCCTTCGAAACATGATGCGTAAAGCCAAGCTAAATGCTCTAACAGAGCCAAGCGTATAGCCACTAGTTCTCTTTAAGTCTCATAATTTCCAGGCCCTTTAGTTTAGTTACTTGACTGTTTGGACTTTGCTAATTTTAAATTGAAGCTGAGAGAATATTAACTGAATAATAAATTTGAGCATCCCAAAAACAATAAAAATTTCATTCGCGCAATATTATATTGTACGAAGTGAAATCAAACAAAAAATATTTTAAATAGGTCAAGAACAGTTACTTTTTACAGATAAATCAGTGTATACAATTAGTAACCAAATACACATATGGCCGAAGCTTCCACCAAACTCAAATACCGTAATAAATCAGGTTTAAATTCTGATGTGTCAGCTGATAACCAACTAATTTATTAAAGGTGGTGCAACCAAAAAGAACGACGAACAATGTCACTTGGACGACAAAGGCTACTACTCTGACGCAGCTACTTACGACTATCCGTCGGTAGCGCAAATATATAGACTCTTAGATAAGTACAAGGTAAAGTTTACATTTAGATTACCACACCTTAAACTACATCTTATGTAAACTTTATATCCTCCAACGTAAACTACGGTTTGGTTATTTTTAGGTCAACGTAATTTTCGCGGTAACGGAAGGCGTTAAAAACCATTACGATAGCTTAAATCAACTCCTCGAAGATTTTACGTACGTTGCCAAGTTAGAGAGCGACAGTTCGAATATCCTGAAGTTGGTAAAGACTGGCTATGAAGACATTGTGAGCGTGGTGGACTTCCACGATGATTCCAGTTCTGGTCCTTTGAAGATTCGGTACTTTACGGACTGTGGAGTGACGGGAGGGTCCTTGATAGAGGTGACGAGGTGCACTGGAGTGGAGTACGGCATGACTCTGCAGTACGAAGCCCATGTGACGTTAGAGACGTGTCCTGAGTATAAGTCGGTAAGTTAAATTGATATAAATTAGAACTGTTTTATTTAGGCCTTAAGCATTATTGCCCCTTTGTCACTGCGACCTGCGAAGATCTATTGTGAGGCCTTTATCATACATACACATTAGTTAAAACCAGTGTAACCAACCAACTTGCAAGCAGTTCGGGATTTTGCAAGACTGGTGGCGCCAAAGATAGTAAAGACAGAGACGATTAGGTTCCTTTACCCTATAAATAAAGCTCGAGACTCAGCATTGAATACCGCACGTTCGTTCGCTAGACTGTATCCGGTATAAACAAAAACTGCAAATTAAAATACGCCTGGCTTGTTTCTACCAACATCCGATTTATATCTCCTATGGTGCGTGCATAATTTTAATTTCTCTACTTTGCTCAACAGTCAAAAGAATCAATCCGTATATCGGAGTCTCAACTGGGCCAGGACGCTTTGACGCTCGAGGTGGATATCCAGTGTGGCTGTTCTTGCAGTGGCTCCATACAAGACAGCATGGCGCTAATGTGCCCAGTCAACTCGCACCTCGTCTGCGGGGTCTGCCAGTGCAATAAAGGATGGTGAGTTAATACGTTCATCTATACAATATCGCCCTGATCACGAGACAAAGGGATTGAAGTTCGCAGATTCTTAGTTTCACTTATTCTTGCAAAGGAGGATGTTCATTCTCTTCATGGAATCCCATTTCCCTCGGTATAAGTGGTCTATTGTTTGTCAAGAAGCACACGGACGATGTCGCTTATGTGCTTAGTCCATTGGCAACCTCGTTTGCAGTGTTTGCCGATGCAATATAGAAGAGAGAACTAACTGTTCCAGGAACTGCAATACTTGCTACTTCCTACATGATAATAACGGAGTTGTTATTGGTGTTGTGAAGTGTTCATTAGTTCTTGCAAGGCATAGTTTCAGTTTCCTGCGGGTTTTGTCTGTGGATAAAAGATTGTTCTGAAAAATACGTATTTTTGCACTAGACTTTGTTTTTGATTAACTTGTTTTTTTAGAGAACCAAGGCGTAAAATTACATCGAAAGAATCCTGGAACAGAAAGGTGGAATCATTCTTATATTGTTATCTAAACTCCAAAGGTCACTCTAGCTCTTAAGCTCTGCTGTGCATCGACAGCATAACAGATGTTTAAAATGAAATCGGCCGATTAACCATACCAAAAATTATGTTTAAACGGCAGATTTTGCTCTAATCATCTGTTATGTTGTAGATGAACTTGGGCCTTAGTTGTAGACCATGAAGCGTTAAAATGTGAACTTACCTATCAATCTGATCGTTTCAGGTCTGGTCCTACGTGCAACTGTGCGATAGGTGATGAAAATGCGTCAGCAGAACTACTGGCTCAGTGTCGAGAACCGAATGCTACGCGAGCCATAGCATGCTCAGGCGCAGGTGACTGCTTGTGTGGCAAGTGCGAGTGTGACAGGGGCTTCACAGGAAGATACTGCCAGTGTCAAAACTGTGACGTCAGCCGGTGAGTATCATGTTATTTGGATGTATTTAAGTTAATAAGGCTGGAAATAAATAAGGCTCAAGGATTTAGAAATGCTAGCAGAACTTTTTCTTTAACTGAATTAATTTGTATTACTTAAAGGTAAACGTTTAAACGTGCCTCAAACTCAAATATATTATGATTTTTAATATTATGTGCCTAAAAAAATGGTATCTTAAAAGTCATTGATTTCTGCCACCATTTAAGACGCTCTTATTGAATTTTACCAAAATAAACCATCGTCAAAGTAATTTGTAAATGTATCTACGTTATGCAGTCATCATGAGTGTTCCGCAGGGTTCAACTCTAGGCCCATTATTATTGCTATTTAAATTTAATATTATTATCAGAATTTTTGACGCACACAATACTTCCTAAAGATTGCGTATCAAGAATGAAAAAATAAATGGTCTACTTACTACACTGCATTGTGATTGTGTGATTTGTGACAGTTAATGACAAATCACACTATGACTATAATTGTACACATCTGCTGCATCTGTATTTGTCTCCTCAAAAGTTCTGAAAACTGTGAACAAAGTGCAATATTTCTTAGTAGGGGAACCGAGGGTAATGGGAGCCAGAGGGTAATGGGAGCGGCGCGCCTAGAGACGAAACTACAGCTCGTATTTACTCGGTTGCCACTCGGGCCCTTTCGGCACGCTGCGATCGTGTCCCCCCGCGCCGCTCGACTCGCCAGTGCCACGTGTTATGTGACCCCGGACGCTTGTCAATTTTGTAGTCCGCGCTTATAAAAAATACGAAATTTCATCGGCCAGGTATGTATGAAGTTATTTGTTTGTTACAATCAAACCTTTTTTATTTCATAAATAATATTATCAATTTTGAGTATCTTTGCGTATAATTTCGTTAAAAGCTAGATCCAGTATTTAATTTGATTTAATTTCAAGATGGTGGTAGTCGGGTAATCAGAGCCTAATAAGCTCTGATTACCCTTTATAGCTCCAATTACCCCACATTCTTTTCAATATGTTTTTTTATTTTTTAGATAGCAAAATGCCAAGAAAAAGGGAACGCACCACTACGAAAGCATCTTGGACCGTAGAAACGTTAGAAAATGCGGTCAAAATACTTCAGCGTGGCGGTACATCAGTATACAAGGTATCAAAAGAGACAGAAATACCCTACAGCACCTTGAAAAAAAGATTCAGATTGGCTAAATCCAACGATGCTAGCTACAGATGTCCTCCTAAACTAGGAAGGCCATCTGTGTTCACTGAGGAACAAGAATCCATTCTGGCTAATCATCTACATACAATGTCAAAAAAATTTTACGGTCTGACGAGGGCTCAGTTTTGTAAGGTATGCTACGCCATGGCTGAAAAATTTGGTGTCGCAGATCGATTTAATGAAATCAAGAAGTCTGCGGGCAGAGACTTTCTAACTGGCTTTTTCCAAAGACATCCAGATCTAAGTATTAGAAAGCCAGAAGCGACAAGCATCAATAGGATACTTGGGTTCAATAAAGCTGAAGTGGATAAATTCTTTGAAAATTTGGAAAAAGTCATGTCAGAATACCACTTTCCGCCATCTCAAATTTACAATATGGATGAGACTGGCGTAACTACGGTCCAGGATACAGAAAAAATTATAGCGCCTAGGGGTCAAAAACGTATAGGAGCAGTCACGTCATGGGAAAGAGGTAAAAACGTAACCGCTATCTGTGCTATGAGTGCTTCAGGGTCGTTCATTCCGCCTCTTTTTATTTTCCCTCGACAGCGTCACTCACCACAGCTAGAAAAAGACGGTCCACCAGGCGCTGTTTACACATGTTCTCATAATGGTTGGACGAATGAAAGCATATACATTAAATGGCTGCGACACTTCATTGAGTACTCAAAACCCACTGCTGAACAACCTGTTCTACTGATTATGGATAACCACAACAGCCATTGTACATTGGAAGCTTGGGAAGTGGCTAAAGCCAACCATGTTGTAATGCTTTCCATTCCACCACATTCATCACATCGGTTACAGCCTCTGGATGTAACTTTTTTTGGGCCGTTCAAGAGAGCCTACAACAAGGAATGTGACATGTTTATGAAATCCAGGAATATGGTAAAAATTACACCCTACGATATTGCAGGATTGTTCAACAAAGCTTATGCCAGAGTAGCAAGCTTAGACAAAGGGATCTCTGGCTTCAAAGCCACGGGAATTTTTCCCATGAATCCTGCTGTATTTTCAGAAGACGATTTTGTTGCTGTGGATGAAGTTCAAGAACTTCTTGAACAAGAGCAGCCTGATATTGAGCATGCTGTAAGTCCATCTATATTAAGTGAGCTACAAGAGAAAGCATTTCCAGCAAATAACACACCAAACTTGTCGCCAAATAAAAACCCTTCAAAAGTCTCGTTTATGTTGAATAATAAAACAGTCTCGGAGCCAGCTACTGTCAATCCTTCCACGAGCTCATCCACAACAAACGACGTTCAAGAACAGTCACTCGATACAGAACCAACCACATCAAATGATTTTGCTAAAGTTCTATCAGTTGTAAGTCCACTACCTAACATAAATAACAAAAATAAGACTTCTAGACAAAAACAACATTCAGTAATTTTATCTAGCACGCCAATGAAAACAGTATTTGAAGAGAAGGAGAAGAAACGCTTAGAGAAAAAAAATAAAACTGAAATCATTACAAAGAAAAAGGGAGAAACCAGCAACAAAAATAGAAAATGTAGCGCAGAAAAAGGAAAAAAACGAAAGAAGGCAATTAACAAAAAAGAAAAAGTAAAAAGAGTTAATAAGAAACTTTTTGAGGATGAAACGGAGACGTCTGAAGACGAAGACGTTGAGAATCTTTGCGACGATGAGTCAGAATATTCAGAAGAAGAGACATTGTGTGCCATTTGCTGTGATATAGGAAAAAACAATGAGATGTGGTACCGTTGTAGAAGTTGCGGTAAATGGGCACATAAGCAATGTTCTGGTTCTGAGAGCCCAGTTGATTATATTTGCGTTTTTTGCTTAGATCCTTAAAGTTAAATGTTACACGGTTACGTTTATATTAAAATTTATATGAATAAGTGAGATTCCAGACTGATATATAAATCTTTGAGGCTGATTTAATAATTAAGTAGCTCCCATTACACATATGCGAAATTATAGGCTCTTATTTCCCGCAAAGTCGGGTAATGAGAGCGATCCTGTTTTTTTCATTAAAGTTTATTTGTGGCAAAATGCCTGATTATGTTACGTTAACGCTGTGATTAAATGATAGTCAAATAAGTAAGGATTTAGTTTCTAATAAAAAGTTAATAAAGTATCTATAAATTTGCCTTTTATTGAACTTTTTCCTTAGTAGGCTCCAGTTCCCCCCTTCTCCCCTACTCACTACTAAAATTCTATTGACCCTAACACTAACCAGACATGTCGGAAGTTATCGGGAGCATTAGTAAATATACTTGTCTCATTTCAAATAGGCGCGTTAGTTTCTACTGTTACTGGTTTAACGGCCTGGTTAATGTTGCTATTAAAAATAACTATTAGTACCTCGGTAAGTTTGTTTTGCGTAAGCTATCATTATGTTTTTTTTAATGGGAAATTAATGGAATCTTTATGTTTTCAGTCTTGTCTTTGAACCGGATAGATTTTTATGTTTTTGATAGAAATAAACCACAACCTGAAGGAGATTTCTTGTTAGTTGTAGAAATTAGGTTTTAAATCATATCACATAAAACTTTTTCATTATCCGTAAATTAGTCCATGATATTATTAATTTCAGGGAGAATAACCTAGAATGCGGTGGCGTTGGACGCGGGGTGTGCGTGTGCGGGCAGTGCGCGTGCGCTGACGGCTGGAGCGGCGCCGCCTGCGACTGCATCAACAGGAACGACACCTGCACACCTCCTGCCGGCGGAGACGTGTGCTCTGGACATGGCGACTGTGTTTGTGGTGAGCAAGATGGCCTTAGCGTGACCTTTAGTGGTAGTAGAGTTCAATTTTACAGCCTCGATAGGCGGTACAACAGTGCTACTATTTAACCGGTCATATCAACAATGTGTTAGACAATAGACAGGGGTGCTTCATTACACGTTCTCCAGGTTCCCGCGATCGCTTCTGTAAGCTTTCGCGATGGACCGTTTGAACACTCCTGGTGCAAGGGCAGTTTTGTTCCGGTTGCCTTCAGTTATCAGAACGCAATGCATTTCAACTTTAGCTTTAGATCGAATCGTATTCAGATTGAAAAAGGTTAAATACGATCATGGGAGGCGGTGATCAATTACCATTAGATTTATTCCTAACTTCAAAATTTCCAATTGCAGGTCGTTGCGAATGTTCGGTGGCGGATGAAAGCGGATCGAAATACACGGGAATGTTCTGTGAGTCCTGCGCAACCTGCGACAACCCGCTGTGTGTGCACGCCGAGCCGTGCGTCACGTGCCATCTGAACACAAACTGCACAGACACGTGCACTATCGGCAACGTTAACTATACTGTTACCGAGAGATATGTCACAGATACAGGTATGTTCTACACATTATATTATTAAACATCCTCCATGTGTACACTACAAATGCGTCACGTGCCATATGAACACCAATTGCACAGACACGTGCACTATCAGCAACATTAACTATACTGTTACCGAGGGGTATATCACAGATACTGATATGTTCTACACATTATATTATATGCATCCTCCGTTTGTACACTACATATGCGTCACGTGCTATATGAACACCAACTGCACCCACACGTGCACTAACGGCAACGTCAACTATACTGTTACCGAGGGGTATACCACAGATATAAGTATGTTCTATACATCATATTATACCTATGCATCCTTCGTGTGTATACTACATAATGCGTCACGTGCAATATGAACACCAACTGCACCCACACGTGCAATATCAGCAACATCAACTATACTGTTATACTTCCGTCACGTTTGATTTTCCAAATAGGACTTGACTTTTGTGAGTAGGTACTCAATTTCTCGCAATTTTCATTGCTAACACTGCATCATTATTGTCATTTGGACCTTCATCGGTAACAATTGCTAGGTAATGAGCTATTATGTACTACATACGTAGTATTCTTGCATTTAATGGAACTAATCAAGTAATCATTCTTGCATTTGCACTATTTTGGTGATGGAAAGTGCGTTATTAGAGTAATGTACGATAATTACGTACGACGCCGACGTCTCAGTTTGTGGTCAACATTAAAAGTTGAAAGCGTTAATGATCATAGTCATCCAAGCGATTGTGGTTTGCGGTCCGCTACTTACAAAAATATACGCCGTGGCCTTAATTAAGTTAATTCTATTGAGGTAACCGTTAAATTGTTATGTGGGTTATTAAAATTATCGTTTTCGAATCTATCCTTTAACGCATTGATTTCCACGCACAATAGAAGTTCTATTGTTTGTCGGCATGGCTGATTGATATGGTGCTCAAAAGGTTAAAGGCCTATGGAAGACTTTAGAAATAAAGAAGAAAACACTTTTGTTGCTGATTCATAATTGAAAGATATAAAACCTGTTGCGTCGATAATAAAATAATATAATAGTTAATCTTTGGCTTTGTGGTGATATTGAGAAGATTCAGTATTACCATCAACATCATCACTACATAGTATAAAATTAAGTCGGCCGCCGCGTCTGTCTGTTTGTTCGCTTATTACTTCTTATCTGTACAACGGATTTTGATGCGGTTTGCACCATCATTTTGATCACTTTTTTCTTTATTTATTTATGTACACACTAGTTAACGTTTATATGTATAATACTTTCATATTTAATGTAAGGATAGTAGCACCTATGCGAAGCCGCCCAGCCGGGACCACCGCTAGTGTAGTACCTATATTAAGTTTATGATTCGTATAAAACTGGTTAACAATAAAGAGTACTTTTATTCTATCATTATCACATTTAGAACCTTAGCATTCTTCTAAAACCCCATTTCATATTCATAAATCTAATCACACATTTTCCTTACAGAGGCCGACAACACCGACGACATAACCTGTATACTACGTCTAGAAAAAGACGAATTAGAATGCGAATATAAATACACGTACTCCACCGTTCACTCCTCATCTGGAGTCGAAGTTACCATCAGGTCGAAAGAGTGCTACCAACCAACCAGTGCTAAGATCATGACCAGTGCCTTCGTCATCATGGGATGTGTTATAGCTGCTGGTTTAATAGTCATTCTCGTCATAAAAAGTGGGCAGATTGTGTCGGATAGACGGGCGTATGCTAAGTTTTTGAAGGAAGCTCAAGAAAGTCGGAAAAACATGCAAGAATTAAACCCTTTGTATATTTCTCCTATTACGGAGTTTAGATTACCTGATTCGTTCCCGAGGGATAAAAACGATTAGGTATTTGATTTTTCTTTTTGTGTTTGTGTTCGGTCTAATAAAGGAACTCATCTTTATACGTCCTATGAGTTCAATATGGGCCATTAATTTTAGGTACAGTCGGCCAAAGAATTTGTTTACCACCCTAAGGTTGCAATTTGTTTGTACGCCATAAAACAAAAAGGTCATTCTCGTGTCAAAATACAAAGCTTCAACTTTAGTGATATTTTAATTTGATAAAAAGTTGTGTTAAAATTGATGGACAACTTTTATGGCCGACCGTACGTCTTCGTGAATCTTGAACTAGCCCCGTTCACATTTTGATTGCTCACATACGGTTCATATTTAAAAATTCTAATTTAGACCGTCAAATAGGCGGAGCGTCGGCAATGTGCACTTAATTAATTTAAAATGTAAAATCTAATCTTTATAATCATAATCACTTCCTCTTATCAAAGTGTAAATTGCCCTTTTGAGTGCAATAATAAGGAGCAGATTTTTTTTCAGCTTGTTATTGCTTTTTTATCAAAGACAACCGCAAATAAACCTAAGCCGAAAACAGCGCCTCTCTTGGCAAAAAAAGGTAATACCACAGAATTAAATAGTACCCAATAAGTATATAAAAGAGACCATACCATTGACGTAATTATTATATATAATATCTAATTCAATATAATTAATTTCGATTTGTACATAAATGTATGTTTGTGGGGTACAACGAAATTTCTCACTATATGAGCATCAGCAAATCTTGTAAGTCAGTATTTGTTACTTTTTACATTTGCATCTTTGAGCTCCTAGTCCAGACCGCAGTATAGTACGCAGGCAATGCATACAATAATGGTAGTTGCCATTATTGTAAGGGAGCCCAAAGATATTGATAGTAACCTGCATACTTATCTATTTTGTCGTGTGTACAATAGTAAAGTACATTTGTTGGAGTATTGCATGCGATTAATAATTTATTTGGGCTTTAAATTAATTAAACGAGTATTTGAGCTTAATTAATAATTAAGAAACTGTTGTTTGTTATGTATAAGCTTGTTATATAAGATATACGGTGAATGGTAAGTCATTTTGGATAAGTACATTAACAAATGATTGTACCTACTCAGGCTAATGAACAACTCTGCAAAAGAAAAATATTCTCGGCGCGAAATAAACTCAAACAGCTGATGGCACCATTATATGGGAAGCAAAAAAATTTCCTTTTGCAAAGTTGTTTATTTATCATGAGTTTTGAGTACCTATCTAGATATTCAAAGATCATGAGTATAATCATCGAAATTCACCGTGTATAACGTTGAATTAAGTTATTAGATTTATCTATCCGTCATAATACTGTCATAATTTGTAACATAAATAGTACAAAATATAAATATTTTCTGTTTATAGATATCTACTTAATTATTAATATGTAAAATAAGCAGAAGGAATTTGGACCACTGCGTAACTTACGTTCGAAGTTGTCGTCACCTGTGTTGTGCCTTCGCTGACCCATCTTTAAATAATTATAAATTAAAATGATAAAAATGATGATGACGATGATTTAAAATTAAAGTCTAGTTTGTTTCGCTCTTCTGATAAATATTGTTAAGGGTGTCAGCTCGCCCGCACCAACCCGCACTAGGCCAGCGTGGTGGACTAAGGCCTAACACTTCTCATTCTGAGAAGAGGGCCGTGCACAGTTGTGGGACAGTAATGGGCTGGATTTATTATTAATATAAGTGTGTCAGAGGATTTATCATAAAATACTTTTATTAACTCTTTTGTGCTAGTCTCGCAGCATTGCATTTTATAAATAGGTTACTTACTATGTCCGTAAATATTTCAGTAGGTAGACTTTGTTAAAATTTCTAAAAGTTGTTGCACATTGTTACTGAAATAACTGTAAGTTCTTGTTACAGATGCACAAGCATAATTGCAAATTATAATATAAAATCCAACCTTTCTAGTCTCGATCCCTTTAAGGGGTTATGGTTCTCATCACTATGAACAACTTATTATGGGACCACACCTGAAATCGCGAAAAAATTCTGCTGTTCCATACAAATAATTCAATAGGTATTACTAGCTTAATGTATGGAACAACGGACTTCTTATCGCGATTTCAACGTTGGTCCCATAGTAAAAATTGTTCATAATGATGAGTACAAAAACCCCTTAACCCAGGGATCGGGACTAGAAAGGTAGGACCTGATATATTTTGTTCAAATGTATAATTATAAATAAAATCTTTTTTAACTTTGTAAGTTCATAACTATAAGTTGTTTGGTATCAACGTTTGTTATAAAAATGTTTGTAAATAACTAAACCAAAAATAAAACGATCGTTAACATTTTTTATTTTATTGCTTTTGACGCATTCATAGAAACATTCCCATTATGATTCATGTGATGATTTGTTTTAATAAAAATAAAAATAGTTGAATGCATCAGTCGCTTCCACCACAACATATTGGTAAAAAATTAAGTTCAAGAGGGAAAACTATTTTGTGTAGGGTAAACTGTAGGTAAATTAATGATATTTTAATTAATTTTGTACATAACTGGAAGTCGCAATGCAGTCAGCAGGCGTATCATGACCACCATAGAAACGGGTCGGGTCTACGGATTAATAGACAAAATAATAGATTGTAGAAATATTTCTTCTTTTTAGTAGGATTTGGTAGAATAACTACATCACTTAGTACGGAAAGTATGTACGTTGTTATGGAAAAAAAAAATTGTCTTTGTCTACGTAGAAACGCGAGTCTAGATGTCGAGACGGATAGAAAGAGCTTTGTCTATTCTTGAAAGAATAGACAAAGCAGCATTGCAGATTGGCTTTGTGTTGCGTTATTTATCTAACTTGACGTAACTTTAAGAATAAGTACCATGGTATCTGAGATCCATACTACTTATGGTATGATTCTTATGGTTTAAAAGAGGTGTCAGTTTTACGGAGCAATATAAGGCCCATATCTACTAAAATTAAGGAGATAATGCGCTCATTAGTTAAAAAAGTACCAAAATAATTGTATCTACAGATTACCCAAACACTTGAATGACGTTAGCTGGAAGACTATACAATAACTAACTAAACATAGATATTTACATATCCTTATGTAGTTACATTACATCCCCACTCCAATATAATTACTTAAATATAAATTAAAAGAACTTATTTTGTAAGAGGTAAACTTGTAAGTATAGGGCGTTCTATTTAATTTTTTCAATATAATTAGTTCATGATTTTCTCGTTTATCAAATCTCATACAACCCTAATGTCGAAAAAAGTAGGTATAGTACAATTTTATTACTAATATTAGCGGTAGAAAAATCCTTATTTATAAATCACATCCAGAATATCTTATTTAATATCTTAGTTTGACTAAGTACCACAGGTGTCCGTACACAACTAATTCTTATAGAATTTTAGCAAAACATACATATAGGTAGGTATTATGTACATTTATGTACTATGTAATTTCATGTTAGTGGAACATTTTTTTTAATCTTACACGAGTCTACTCGTAGGGATGTGGCCTTGTAGATCCGTGGCATTGTAGCACCTAAAATAATTGTTAGATTTTACAAGATAGAGGTGACATTTGATTAATATTAATATCGAACGAGTCACTTTAAATCACTCATTAAAATTGGTAACCTGTGCACACCGGGTACACCTATGTGTGTTACCCCTACCCTTACACTGTGTGTAAAACCTGATCTCGATTCGAATCTCACGGCACGATACTTCCCGATATTAACGTGTATCTTAATAACAGGAGCTGTGAACATGCTCTGGTCATGTTGACAGCTTAGTTATTGAGTTATCGTATACCAATTCGTTAAATATCAGCCGATAATAAAGTGAGATTCGAATTAAGATGCGAGATGATCTTGCAGAATAACTATGTTGGTGCCTGTTTTAAAAGAAATGCCTAGTTAAGTATATCCCGGACATACTTCACGAACGACAATAAATGCGTATGTGTAATAATTTATTAAAACATTATAATAATATTACGGCCAATAGTTTAAGTAACTCCTAGAGTATACTTGAAATACAGAATCTCTATGTGGCCAGACGTACCTAGTAGATTTCACATTGGCCTCTAATCTCATTTATTTTTTGCGGTAGTTATGAAATAAAATATAAACATGACTTTTTTCTATGTATCGCTATGCTCAAATAAACACTTAGGTAGGTAAGGCGCGCATGAAAATAATCCATTGGCCGATAGTGAAAACCGTTGCGTATAAAAGTTTTGGGACGGCCATGTCTATACAGTCATCGATTTTATATTGACTTATTCGGCTGGCCATTTTTTGCCTAACTGGGGGCTTACTACGAGCTCTTATAGCAGGGCAGAAATTGAACTGCTCAGATATTTCCAGTATAAACTGACCTTTCATTGTACGAAAAGCCTATACAGTGGGAGGTCAGCTCATACTAGAAATGTCTGGGCAGTTCAATTTCTGCCCTGCTATAAGAGTTCATAGTAAGCCCCGTAAG
This sequence comes from Allophyes oxyacanthae, assembly GCA_932294325.1. Taxonomy (NCBI): domain Eukaryota; kingdom Metazoa; phylum Arthropoda; class Insecta; order Lepidoptera; family Noctuidae; genus Allophyes; species Allophyes oxyacanthae. Next base: position 5,720,097 of record OW028625.1, read on the forward strand.
TTCATAGTAATGATTGTAACATTCATGCGCGCCTTGCTTTAAAGATGTTGGTATCAAAAAATTCTGTAAATTGTTTTATAAATGCTCGCCCAATAAACATTTTTCTACTTTTAAGTCATTTCATAAGGCCTCGTCAATTTTATAATACAGCAGTCAAAGATTGTTAAGTATAATGATTATCAATGATCTAACACATTTGAATGTCAAGATAAAACGATCATATTAGTAGTTTGTTGTACATCAATTTCTTATTTTTTAAGCGTATCTGATAACCTGTTTTACCTATGTATAGCTTTACAAAGAGTTCCGAGCTCAGTCAAATTATAAAGTCATCATTGATTGTTCAAAAGCCATAAGCTATAAATACGCATACAATAACGACAGTAGCCGATTTAGTGCTTTTTTTTTTTTGTGGATTGCTGTGCATCCATATTTCTTTTGCCGAATGTATACAATTTACATCACATTTGACTAATTTCTTGTAACTTCGATCAAACCAAGCATCTCGCCCCACATCACTAGTGCTAAAACAAGGTCGTGTTGATGACGTCACACGTGTCGGTCGTGTCGTGCGGGTTGCAGCAGAGTCATGGGCCCGCTGTGCTTGGCGTCCAGAGCCGGCTTGCTCACCGCGCTGACGGGGGCAGGGGCGACGGGGGCACGTGCAGGCGCGACTGGTACTGGCATTGCGTCTGGGACTAGTCCTCGGATCATGTCTGATGTGCACGCCCATGGGACCAGCCTGTAATTAAAAAAGTCAGTAATTGTTAGTTGCGTTTGCACAAGTATTCGGTCATGGATCATCAAATATACAAAAATCGACCAACAAAAACAAGAACCGTGTAACAAAAAACGTGTAAATCCCACGCGGTCAACTGCTTATTTTTCATGAACAACTGTTACTATGGTGCCAACATCGTAAAAGTGCTGGTACTCGACCTAATACATGGAATTTTCCATAATGAAAGTTGTTCATGATAAACAGTAGAACGCGTGGCATATACCCAATTTTGAGGGTTTCATATACCTAGGAATATGGATCCAACACACAAATGTGTTCTACAAAGTGTGATATAGTAAAACACGCATTTACTAACATCAAAATCAAGCATTATTGCTATTAAATATTTAGGTCCGTCTATCAAATAACTACGTTATTGTGGATATCATAGGAGCCAACGAAGAAATCGTTATAATTTCTGTAAGCATGCGCACGATCTACCTAGACGTACTAGAAGCAAGTGATAGGCTAGATGAGAATATAATGATGTTGCAACAAACTTCTTTTACATCATTTCCAGTAGTTACAACAAATTACAGGAGCCTGCTGCATCTGCATTGAATCAAATCAATACGTTACACAAATAACCCAGTTGTTACGTACGTCGTGTCATAGTATCGGATGTCATACGGGTGTCGTGTCATGTGTCGTAGTATACTCACCACTTGAACGGCAGCAACAGGCGGAAGTACCCGGGAATGAGAGCGAAGGGCTCGTTGGTGCGGATCGCCAGTACCACGCGGTCTGCTACGTCGTTCGAGTTCTGTTGGGGTACGAATCTGGAACAGAAATATGATGGAAAATTATTTATTAGTTCAATGCTTTATGCACAGGTAAAAAAAACACTGCACAAAGGCAGGTAAAGACTGGCAGAAAATGCCTATGGCATTAATGACTTAATGCCATAGGCATTTTCTGCCAGTCTACCTTAGGGTGATGCAGAGACAAACATGGTGGGTGCAACGTAAAATAAACGATAACTTGAAAGAAAACCACTAAATAACTAACTAATCCACTACACAGACACACACACACACTAAGTATTCCATTTTATTCAGCCGCAAATGGTGAAATAGAAGTTCAAGTCTTGAAAAAAGGTCGGGAGTAAATTCTGTACGCTTAGTTTGCTTAATTTTTGTGGTATGATCTCAAAATGTAGCATTTAATTGGAGAGTAAGGAAAGGGCTTCCACGAATGACGAAACCAGACATCGCTTGGTGCAACCTGGGCTGTCATCAGCCTTGATACCACCATTGCTGACTGATAATCTTTCCACTACGGCATGGCCGACTCCCATGTACGCACGTGACGACTCGACAGAAGAAGGCCATCACCTACTGATGTCTGTGAGATAAAATATCAAAGACACTGATCATGTCAGACTCTCATTAATAATGAGAATACAAAGAGTTATTACACTTCTATCGCTTCTAGAAGAAAAGAGTCACACAAGGGAAAAAATAATATATAAGTAAATACAATAGTATCTTCTTATATATTTCTCCCTTGTGTGACTCTAGGTAGGTACATTTTTGAGAATTACAAAACCTGTAAAAAACAACATTTTGACAAATTCGTATAGCAAAGGATGATTACAAAGAAAACATCATTAATCATCATTATCTTTTATCTTTATCTTACCTAGTAATTTTGGTTCACAATACACAAGAAAAATACAAAAGACAATGAACGCGATGCTACTACTGGGACTGTCACCCTTTGAACACCAATTCTAAGAAATCTATTATGTTTTCAATTTAATCGGGCCTTAATCGAGCGAAGAGGACTTGACAACAATAGGTATCATTAATAATATTCTGTTATAAAAATATGTCTTCTATTTTATTTGTAAAAACATTTATTAAAATCCTCCAAACTTGCCTACAATACCTAAGTTGAACGACCTTACCTGGACTTCACTTCTTCAAACATGCCAGTAGACCGTATGAAGTATGGGCAGATAAGGGAGGTGCGGACTCCACTGATCCCTAGGGTCTCAAGCTCCAGGCGCAAGGCCTCGTCGAAGCCACAGGCGGCGGACTTAGAGGAACAGTAGTCCACCAGTTTGGGCACACCCACGTGGCCAGCCATCGACGCGATGGTGACTATATGGCCATCATTGTGCTCGATCATGGAGGGCAGGAAGGCTTTCACCGTCTGTGGAAGGTAAGCAAAGATACAAAACCATTATTTTGTTAGAGAGGAATTAGAAATCTAATTAATTTCTAAAAGATTGATATAATTTTCACTATATTTTTGAGCACTGGTGAACATGCCTCTTAATTTCTAAATATTACCTAAAACCCAGAAACGACCTGCAGTTTTAAGCTTAACGTAGAAACCACAGATTATCTGTGGCAGAAACAGTAAGCAGTTGAAATGTTACAAATCAACTTGAAATAGAATGATATAAAAAAGAAAAGGTCCATGTACTGGAGTTCATAGAACTTATACAAAATTTATTACACAAAAAAAAATGGAAAGACCATCCACCTATACGCAATATATTCCGGTTTGTACGCAGTTTCCTTGCTTATCGATCAAGCGTTAAATATTATGTTTGGTTCAACGCTCGACACAAAGATTAATAAGGTTAGGACGTAATTCAATCAAAATGATGGTAAAATCAGAATTTCCGCACCTGCCATAAAACTGAATTATTAAATCCTGTTCATAACTTTATGCTTCCGAAGTTCCGAACGTACCTAAACTATGAGTTAGTGTGCCTCATTAAAATTTAACTGGTTAATAAGTAGGTTAATTTCCGAACGGTAAATACAGTCCGTAAACTAAATATTAATCTTTTAACATTATCTATTATAAATTAACCAAAATAATGTGTCATACCTACATAAAATAACTATGTTTCTTAATGTTTTAAAATACAATACTTTGAATTTATTGACCATGACTGTAAAATATAATAAAAATTTAATATTATACATATTCAAGAAAAATAGATAGTTCTATAGGTATGATAAGTTGATGTATTTAGTTGCTTACCCAGAAGTGCGCTAAGATGTTGACATCAAATGTCCTCTGGATGAGATGGTCAGGCGTGTCGAGGAGATAGCTTCCGGATACCACACCAGCATTATTGATCAGCAGATTTACCTGTAAATTGATAAATTACACTTTAACACAACATTCACGCTTTTAAATATAATACCTATTAAATCAAGACTGACAAATAAACGAACCTGAAATAGGGTTATTTCTGGAATTGGAAAATATATTTGTATTCATGCACAGTGCTAAGAGCAGCATCAAAGAGGTCTATAGTAGTACCAGCACGGCAAAAAAAGGGGGAGAGAAAAACCGGAGACAAAACCATTTCTTTACTGTTTTCTCTCGAATTTTCGTTTTGTCTTCAGTCAAGGAGACAATGTTTAGAGAAAACGGGTAAGTCCATCCGCCGTGCTAATCCTGTTGCAGTGAATTTTTCTCAGGGCAAATATGTGCAGTCTTTATTACCTATAGGCGAAGCATTCCGTCGCAAGTATTGCGTTAAGTACGTTGACACATTTTTCACTACTATGTCTCAACTTCCTGATGTACTTAGTATCAAGATAAATCATATGGCATCCGCCATCTTAAAACCTTATCTGAATTATAAACAAGCATTCATAGTCACAAACGAGAATACACGTGAGTAGGTATGAATATTAATAGCTAATTAAGTATTGCACAATCACAATGTATGCTTATAAAGCGCAGGATCCACCACGAACGAAACTAAGGCAACTTAAGCTATTCACTTCGTTCACCTTGGTCTGTTCTAACTTAGCTTAGCTCGTAGTGAAAATACAAGAACGAAAAAGACTGGTAGCGACGTGATCTAAGTTAAACTAAGTTACTAGCTTAGCTTCGCTCGCGGTGGAATGAGCTTGAAACTGTTCGTTATTTCGACTCTTAAGTTTTAAACCAGTTTGTTTATAATGTCTATACCGCACAAACAACGGGAATAATTGTTGTTCGCGCTATACCTCCAGAATAACTTTTATGATTCAGTAGATACATAAGGTATTTGTAAAAAAAAAATATATGTCTTGAGTATCGGTATTTCTTCCCCTATAAATTTTAGGGATTTCATTTCATTATTCTTGCTGATATAGCAGAATATTACCGAAAACCTGGATTAAATAAGGGGCAATGTTCTATCATATTAGTTTTTTATACATAGTGGATCCTAATTACCTATACGTAGACAGGAAATGGAAATGGTGAAAAAAATAATACATAGGTAAATTATAATTAAGCAATCCCAGGTAGCGGACATTGGATTCGATGTTTCAAAATGTAGTCACTAAATATCAGTGGTTAGCATTGACATTTGAATTATAATATTATGATTTGGTTTATGTTTTTATTTTTATATTGGTTGTAATCGACCTCAGTACATGTTGTAAATAGGGCTCGGTTGTTTTTTAATTTGTCCTCCTAAGTCCTCCTGAAGCATTGTAGATAATAATTGAATACAAGTTTCACTAGAAGTTAATTTTTAGTTTTTCGAATTTGCGCTGTTCTTTCTAACGCATTTTAGTTATCTGTCTTTAATCTTCTTTGAAAATTATATGTACCTATATGTGCACAAATATATTTTTTACAATTTTTTTTGTAATTTGCTTTTCGATATAATGCTCAATTTTATTGTATGAATGGATGAACTGTGTTGGTTTTGTGGTGGAATATTAATGTATGAGGTCATTAACACCACACCACATTTACCTTTGTCTTCATATTGACAAGCAATAAGGAATATTTAAAAAGGCCCTGCAAACCACATAAAGGAAGTTTAAAGACATGACAAATGCATCAATCATTTAACTCATGTACAGGATGTCTTTTACGATGAGCATTATTGACTGACAGAATTATTATTGACTGACAGAAGAATAACACTTACGATTGAAAAGAATCTGGATTTATCGGGAACTGCAAACGAGAACCACAAACTGATATTCCAATTTCCTATTTGACGAGAGCCTTGGGACATTCGTACTAAGGAAAAGGATTTTTGCTCAAGAACGCTTTAAAAATATCTTAGAATGGAACTCCTTTCCATTGCGGAAATTAATTACAAAAAAATTCATAATAATATTAAATTGGCAATTACCCTGCCGACTTCTTCCTCAACCTTCTTGGCGACTCTGTAGATGTCTTCTCGACTGGCCAGGTCAGCCACGTACCCGTAGCAGTTGCCGCCGATGCCTTTAACAAGCTTCACCGTGTCTTCCAAACCTAAAACAAAACATATTTGGTTGTCAATGTCATTGCCTTGACTTGTATGCCCAAAGTTGAAGAAGTTATTTTTGGACATAATTATATTTTATTTAACGAGTAGATACATTTTTGTCTTGAGATTGAGAATGTCAATGACGCGATTGCATGTCGTTACTAAAATAGAGGTTAGTCATTATAAAACTTTGCTTCTATACTAAATGTTGTTATGAACATGACTTTTATACATGGGTTATTGGTAATTAACTAAAAGTGCTTAAAGAGGTTATTGTAATCATCATTATAAACAACTTTTATTAAGGAAACAAACGTGAAATCGCAAAAATGAAATAATTTCTATTGAATAATTTTTTATTATTTTAGGGTTGGTCCCATAGTAAAAGTTGTTTATATAACGATGAGTAAAATATAAAGGGATTGGGACTAGCAAGGTAGGACCTTGTATTATCACTACATAGTATAAAACAAAGTCGCTTCCCGCTGTCTGTCCCTATGTATGCTTAGATCTTTAAAACTACGGAACGGATTTTGATGCGGTTTTTTTAAATACATAGAGTGATTCAAGAGGAAGGTTTATATGTATAATACTTTGATATTTAATGTAAGGATAGTAGAGAAATTGCACCCGGGCGTAGCCGGGGACGGGTTGCTAGTAGTAATACAAATGTCGAAATAGTTTTAAAAAATCTATGCTAAATCTCACGCAATTTCTTTGAATGGTTTCTATTTAGATTCTATCTGTATTCTTCATAAACTTTCTAAATTAGGAATATTGCTTTTGAAAACAGTATCATTAAAAAAGCGTTGAGAAAAACCGACTTTCTTTTCGAACATAAAAAATGCAATTTTGGCACACGTTATAATTTATGACCAAATCGTAAGGGTCGATGACCTCTGTCGTACTTGAACTTTTGAAATTGAACAAAAGTTTACCAACGAATGCACTTGAACATACTGACATAAAAGTATAATATTTCTACATAAAAGTAAGCTTATAGCACATTCTTTGACATGATTAAGTTTCGCGACTTTCATTATCTTCACTTATAAAGCAGAATGTGCGCCAGAGTTCACTTTCTAGAATGAAGCTGATGGCTTCACCCATTAACAAGCTGGCGAGTCCGTTATAAGTATTTTTTTGTGAATTCGGTCGAGTGTGTGTAGAAAGTAACAGATTGGTGCAATACGAAGCAAAGAATATTCACATGTGGGTGTAAAGTCCGTTCTTTTTTGCAGCTGTATCTGATATAATGTCTATCATGCAAAAATAACGGGTAAACCGTAAGGTAAAGAAAGATTTCAATGTAGTCACTGAAGAAAGCTTTTAATTTAAAAATCTAAATCTAATGAATAATTCTAAATCTTTATCTTGTGCCCCGAAATATATTTATTTTACCGTTAACGTTATAGTCCGTTCTAAATTAAATAATAATATTATTAGGTAATGCAAGAGAAATGAGTGTGGATATTGTGGATAATACAAATTTCTTACTATCCAACAACCGACCAACCATTATTTCTCAATAATTATTTATTCTTATTCTTATTTTTCTTACCCTATCGTGTTACAGAAGATTTGAAAAATAATTTGTTGGCAAAGCCACTTCGTTGTCAATGGCTCTAACCACTAAAGAGTCCAAGCCGCGCGAAAACTCTTACGTCACCGGTTCGCGCATGAAATGTCACTGTCATTTTTACGACCGCGCGAGACCCTCTTAACAAAAACTATTACTACTGAAAAACTGCTATAGCTACATTCGAATAAAAAATACTCACGGAAAGCTCAAAGAATCCAGAATTTAATTTGATTACAAGTAAATTACTTTAAGTAATAATAAAGGATGTAAATACAGTGTAAAGTTGGGGAAATCAAAAAAATTCTCGTATTAATTTTTTATTTCGAGTTTTACAAGAAAACTATAATAGTTACTAGCAACAATTATTACATTATAATAGTACATGATATACCCTTTAAAATGACACCAATATTAACTCTGAAGATTCGTCTGGAGTAAGAGCACCCCGGCTACTACTTTGTCAATCTACCTTGGACTACTTTGAATATAATTTAGAATTACACAGTCATGTTTTGCGTAGAGGGCTCTTGTTTAAAAAACTATTGGATAATCTGACCTCATTTCACTCCGAATTATAGCTACCTTACTAGTTACTATTAAAATCTATCCTACTTAATTACAGGTTGAAATATCCACAAAATCTTGTATGTGTGTCAGTCTTCTTGTAAGTGTTGCATGTTGTGTGCGTTGTCCGTGAAGCGCGGAAGCGGCGTTCGCGCTACATTGCACGCACATTTATGCGCGGGCGCGGGAGATTGTTCTTTCAGCCGTACCAATAAACTGTTTCGTTTGTTGTTGCGGCTTAGGAAGCGTGTTGGAAGATTAATGAAAATTCTTAACGAGTCAGTCATCGGGCAATGTTAGATTAGTACTAACTTATAATTAACTATGCATAGTTCTATGTTATGTCAGAGGGCTCGGAGGGATCGCTCACATAAAGTCATTTGTAACTCTGACTACGACCAATATAGTAAATACAATAGAAAATCTATTGTTTACGGCTCCCGAGAGCACATCATTCTATTGTTTGAATTTAGAAAACATTTAAAGCTTAATAAGTACCTACATTCAGAAATTACTGTGTTGTATATATTCCGCAAATAACCAAATTACAAGCTGTGGTACCCCCCATAATGGAGGGGGGACTGGTCAGCTTGTAACAACCATGGCAATCTTATTCAGAGGCAAATCATTGATATTATTATCCTATTCTTATTTTTTATTCACGCAACTCTTACCATAACATTGTAGATTCCAGATTATAATAAAATATATAACTATTATTTTAAAAGAGTTTCCTGGAGTTTCTTGCCTATTCTTCTCCATAGGACGTACGTAGGTACTATATGGAACCGCGCACCTAGAGATTTGACATTTCATAAGTGTCTGAATCTGGTTTACAGTGTTCTATACAAGCTGGTGCAGTTACTAATATAGTACAGGGACCTATAAAAGTTCCATTTCAACTTTACAGAAGGTTTTTACGAATACTGGATAATCATAATTATATTATTGATTTATTGCAGTTACGATGGTCCATCTACAGTCTACACGGTGTTACATCACACCGAGAAAAAAACCTCGTTACAATTATAAAAAATCTCGTGATTTAATATGTGACAACAAGAAGCATTTAGTAAACTTGACCTTGTGGTTGTAATTAATAATATTTTTTTGTATAGGTGATTCACTTATAAATAGAATATTCGTTATGGAGTACATACACTACCTACCTAGTAACGTTTAGTTGATGCAACTTACTTATCGTTCTAGTAGTGTTCACAATATTTTTCGTCGTGTATGTTTACACAAAGTTGGTTTCAGGGCTTCGTGTAATATGTATAAGGCAAGCAGTTTTTAATGCGTGCGCACTGTAAACGAGTGTTCTTGGCCGAGTACTCTTGAAACATGCGCCTGATTCAATTGATCGAACACGAGGTTTGTTGCACAAGCACCGGAATCCGGCTCACCTTGACAGTTTCACATAATTAGGTCCATAATTCGTCTATTTACTCATTTATCTCGTGGGAACTATCAGGTATAATGTCCATTATAATAGTAATCATATGATTTTGAAAACTTTAATTAACGAGAGGTAGATTAATATCTTAAAGGAAACGAAAAAATAATAACACCAGTGAGCGCTGACCTAAAAATCTTTTGCTTTGCTGTTGAAACGAAAACAATTTTTAGGTCAATATCAGAACTATAATAAAACGAAATAATTATAATTTAACGAACATAATTTGTTTATAAATAATTTACTTTAGATATTATTTATTTATTTTAGAGTGTTCAGCTAACATTAATAAACTCTATCGATCGTTCGATCTATATACGATAAAGTAACTATCTATGGCGGAACCACAGCGATATTTACTAACATCGCTATAAGGTTAGAATAATTTAGCTGTATTCAAACTAAGTACAAAAGCATACAACCACTAACAGACTAAGTAATACAATATCCATAATTAGGATTGTAATTTGTTCGTTAACTATAAACATAACAGTTAAGTCGATGATAATTTTGTCTTTTAGGCTGTTTTTATTAGAATATTCATAAAATTTGACATAAAAAAAAAAAAAATACCAATGTTTATTGCAGCTCAACAAATGATAAATACAACGAACGATTGTAATACCTATTTGTTGGCGTTTTTATACCAACAGCTAATTTACGGCTGTTCAAAGTAATTTAATTAGAATTGAGTAAGTAAATAAAAAAACTCATATTATTTATGAGATAAGCCCCAAATATTATTTGTAAACATAATAAAATTCAGTAGTTTGCAAACAATCGATCGATGATCAAAATACGATTGCAATAATGCACCATTTGATTTGCATATAAATTATGTTTTGACGAGGATATTATAAAGTTTAGTACTGTCGATTAGCAATTTATTGTTTCGCGTTGAAGACCAGCCTGGCTGAGGTATTCTCAGATCATTTGAATTGCGTAATCTCGGAAGTTGGTCCTAACATACGAGTAACAGAAATGCGTGGTCATAATTATTTAAGGGTATGGATCAGACTTAAATATGACTGAAATTTTTTCTCTACGGGACCAACATTGTAATCGTGAAAAAATAATCAGCTATCCCTTATTATTTTTGGGTCGAGTAGGTATTGAAGTTTTGAATGTGTTTTCATATTAACCTATAAACGTCTTCTGCCTGAAATGGGCCTCCTTATACACCTTGCAATTAACGGTTAAGCAGTAATCACCTACTTTTTTTTTTTTTTTTTTTTTTTTTTTTTTTTTTTTTTTTTTATCGTGGTAAAATCATCAAATGAGTCCTCCCACCCCGGGCAGGGCGGGAGGGACTGTCAGACTTGTACTGACTAAAATCCACGGTGTTCCTTCAATAGCCCTTTACGTTCCGGGGTCACGGTAATGAGATAAGCCCCGCGACCCCGGCAGGCTTCGGCCCTCTACAGGGGGGCCCCGTCATCTTGCTGACGTTCTTTGAGGCGCGCGTGGAACACAACGCGCCGTCGACCCGGGCATGGTCCATGGTCGGACAGCGAGTTGCCCTTTACTCGCTGTCCGCATGCCCGCGCCTACGGTGGCCGGAGATCGTCGGCCGGCGCCCGACGCCGTGGGCGACCACAGTAATCACCTACTTGGCAAAATAATTGTTGATCGCGATAACTAGTTTTTTAATGGTTATAATCGCACAGCCAGAAGCTAATGCCCTTGCCCGTCGCATCCTCTCGACTCAATGTTATGAACCAAATAAAACAAATATGAAAATGAACTGATCAGACATTGTACGAATTTAATTTTAGTACAAAGGTGGTTTCTCTAACACTGACTCTATCATGCTCAATAGAAAGAAAGATTACAGACCAACCGCAGCGCAAGCGCTTGCGTATAAGACAAGCAATCTAAAGTGTAATTTTCTCGAATATGATGACGATAATAACCTAGGGTTGTAAAGGACATTGCCAATGTTACTATGGGATTTGATCCAAATGCTGCTCAGAAATGAAACTGTCTAATGCTTGCATTTATTTGGTCAATTACGTCTACATAATGTCTGAAAAACAAACCGTATTAAAATCGGCACGAAGGTGTCCCTCCAATAATGATAAAATACGTCTTTTGGTACTAAAACAAATATTGTTACCGTACCTTAGATATATCACATCTCACTATTTGAGATATATCAGGATATTAGATCAATGATTCTGTGCTGAGATCAATCATTAATCTAACAGTTTGGATGGTACGATATAATAATTATGTTTGTTACCTACTCAAAAACGTCAAATGATCCTTAATGAAGCTGAAGTAGAAAAATAGCTTGTCTTCATTCCGGGAAATTAAGAACTGTCAGAATCAGAACAGACGTGTACGTACCAGTGGCGAAGGGTCCGTACAACCCGATTCCCATCGGCTTCCCTTTAGGAATTGGTTAGTGCGTAGACCAACGTAATATGGCTTGTTATTCAGTTAGGTCGAGCTCTTCCAGACGTGAATATATATAGATTACAAGAAACGGTATGGATTTTTGTCTTGCAGCATTAATTGCAGCAATTTCTAGAGGGCATTTTTGGGACGGCTTCCCCTTTTAAAACTGTCACCCTTCGCCACTGGTACGTACAGCGCGAAAACATTACTTTGCAGTAAGATATTTTCTCAGGCCCTTTTGTATCATTATGAGTTCATGACACTACTTACGTCCCCTTTGGCAGTAACGCTATTATCAAAGCTTTATACCGTCTGCGAAATGGTCCTCCGAGTCGTGAGAAGTATATTAGATGGATGCACTATTCTGCAACAGATGCGACAGCCCTACGTTAATAATGACGGCAATTACATAGCGTTATCTGCGATAGACTCACGCGCATATAGCGGTGTTATTACAAATGGAGATCGATGAAGGCTTTGATAGATCACAGCTGAATTAACGACCGACTCTTTGAGGACTATTGTCATTAGATGCTATTTAATTGCTATTGCCTTTGACTTGTATGGCTGCAGGCTTTTGTTTTTCCGGGCTTTGTCAGGCAATTTATGCACATAATACACACAGTAAAATTCTATGCGCAAGTTGCCTTATAAATAAAAACTTTTTAGAAGTTTCAACAGCGCGCGGTTTGAAATGCTTGAATTTTTTCCGATTTCATAACTTGAATCTTTTCATTGACATTTACCTTTATTTGTTACTTTGTTCTTTAATTCATTAGTGTTTGATTTCGGTTATTACTTTTACTAAATATTTATCTGACTCTCGTATTTATTATTTTTCATATTCGATCTACCATCGCCTTTGTTTTCTGGTAATAACAACGAACATACTAATATTTCGCTTTAAAAATATACATTTCTTTTTAAAGTTTGCGACCTAATATTTTTTGTACCTAGAGACTCTTTAAGCTTAATTTTGTAAAAAGCATTAAGTTATTAGGAACTAGGTGAATCCGTTATGCTCCAGAAAGAGACCGCCGGGATCGATAGAGGGCCGATCCCGCTCAGAGAGGAAGGTGCCGAGGAGCAACCGCCTCGGCGCGTACTGCAAATCACAATATGATTCTAAAATTAAAAATTGTCATGATGACAAAGAATTGACTCCAAAGTTTTATTCTAAAGCTTTATAATTTCTAGATTTAAATGTGTACGATGACCTCCACAACGGGTTACAAAATATAAAGATTCATATCATTAGATAGGTACATATATCTAATTTATTAGAGACTAGCAGCTAAGCAGCCTTCACACGCATTTTATAATCCAAAACGTGTTAAGTGTAATCATAATTTATTTTGATATACCTTTGTTATAAAAGTCCTTATAGATTTTTTATATATTTTTTTATATTATTTCGAGTCTAATAATAAAATATCTGTTATTAATCCACAGTCTAATATAGTGGTCAACAATCCGAACAAAAACAAGCGATAAGACCACAGAACACAGAAAAGAAGTGTGTTCGGATAAGAACGCACATTGTACAAATTACAATCTTAAAATGTTAATTGTATCTAATTATTATGTTCATTGCTCATTTTTTATTAGGTGTGCAATAAAGAGTAGGTACCAATTTCTATTCTATTCTATTCTAAAAATATAATCTAACTAGAATCTAAACTAAACTATTGTTAGAGAATCTAATTCTTTCATAGCTTATAGATACTATAATAAAATTATGTTCTTTATAAACGTTAAGGGTTTAGATTCCCACATTTTGATTGGCAAGGATTGAAAAAAGAATGTTGGCCCATATATGTTAATCAGATCCGTTATGTTTTATTGAGGTCATTGTACCGAAATCAGATTTTGAAACGAAAATACACCTTGAGTTTTGTCATTGAAGGTTAGGCCTTGTCATAAAGCCGTGTTTGGGTCATTCATTTATGCGTCTAGCATTTCATACACTTATGTTTATTAAGAATCTTGCATGTTTTCAAGTATGTTAAAGCACATAGGTACATCCATCAATTTTGTACCATATATTGTGCCAAGTTCGACTGTACGGCTGTACAATTTGTTGTTCAACATAAACTTGACGAACGCGAACGTTAACAATGTCTATGGTAATACCGGTATTGACTGAACGCTGTGACAGCACTTTCATAATACACTCTACATATTCATTATTCTTCAAATTCAGGTGTGGTCATGGATAAGTTACCACATTTCTAACGTTTCTGTTGAATTATTCAATATTTGTATTGAAAATAAATGTCGTACACTTCGTTTTTCATGAAAGACAAAACACAAGCTAAAATTGTTGAATTGCGCTAAGTTTAAAATGTCGATTTGCACATCGTTGAATGTTCTATTTTGATTTCACACATTCATTATGATAATTTAAGAGTAACAAGTACCTACGTTATTAACACTTATTGCAACTTTCTCTAATAACATACTAAGTAAATAACAGTTAGATAACAGTTAGAGTAGGTATTAAAAAATATTTTTCTAAATGATATTTTTTGCATTTTAAATAATAGGCACTAATTTTAAGTTCAGTATAAGACAACTTAATTTACAATAAGCTCAAAAGTATTATGCACTAAACTTACTGAGCTTTCCTTTATTTACAATTTACCTTTCTCCCTTTTGACGGGAAAATGTTAATACTAAAACAACTTGGTATGTAAACAAACGCATAGGTAGGTACCTAACCTACGTGTTATAAGAACTTTCGAAATGTTTGTATGTATGGATGTGTATGTTGCCAACAGATTAAACATAAAGGAATCTGAAAAAAATAATAAAAAAATCGATAAATAACTTTCGTCTTAAATACTCAGAGTCAGGTCAGAGCCACAGAGAAACCTAACAATACGCGCCGTGTGCAGGATACCGCGCTCTGTATCAAGCCCCCGACCCATCTGCCCTTCACTATTATTAGGTTTTTTATATTATATTATTATTATATTATATATTTTTATATTATTATTATGATATTGATTATTTGTTCACAAATATCAATATCATAATAATAAATCGATAATGATTTACTCCTACAACAAAACCATCCACAACATGACAAAGTCAAGAGTAGATAACAACTTAATAATAATCTGGACAATAAAATATTTCATACCTGACAGTGGATGATGATATTATTCGGATTATAAAGGGATTATATGGATTTTAAGCCATTTTTATGAGATCTATTAAAACTACAAAAATATGGGCAGTCAGCCCCGATCACTGCTGAATTGCTGACTGGTTATTAATCTATCCAATACGGCACTAATGATTTCAATGTGATAACTCGTCCCGCGAAACTCATTACATACATTTTTTTTTTTTAAGAAGACAGCACAATTTCCCTTAAAAAAAATTGCGAGAATAGTAGGCCAATTACATGTCCTCACAATTACTAACATAGTAACAACACATCGATGAATCGTTGTGTAGGTATTTATATAAAATGATTATATTTAAAACTAGCTTCGCCCGCGTAATATCTTTATAAATTATAGTCTATGTTACTCAGTGATATTATAGCATTCTGCTGGTAGGGAAAGAATTTTTTAAATCGGTTCAATAGTTTTTAAGTTTATCCATTAGGAACAAACAATAGAACATACAAACGAACATACAAAATATCAAATATTTTCTCTTTGTAATATTAGTTTAGATGAATATAAAATATTTATTTCGATCAAAAATAATAATTATTCATACAATCGTATAGTAAAACTAACTAACTTTTCCATTGACAAACGAGACAAAATAATGAAGTTGAAAAACTAAATAAATAAAACAAAACACAATGTGTCACTCGTCTGTCAATAAACAAGAGGTTAATTGCACATTAATTGTGTGACAACATTTGTTTTATCACGGTTACTAATTGGCAAATAATTTTAAATGGTGTCAAAGCACACACTATTATTTATTATTTGAATAATAGTGCATACCTTCTTGACACTGAAAAACATAACGGCTAGAAATAAACAAGTTATCTATTTACAACCGAATAACTTAGTTCGGATGAAGCCTGGCTGTCGTTTTTCGTGGAGAAACATCGCTAAAACAACGTAACCTAATAAAAAACACTAGTCATTTAATTTATGGACATAAATCTATATTTAAAACCTTATAGAACCTTCTGTAATTAAAAATAATTGGTTATTCATCATAATGAGTTATTTTATTGTAGAACGGCAAATTCCCTGACGTAATTGTTTTGAGGTAAGCAAGTATTATTTTTGGTAAGAACAACTTAATTATCTTAATAAGAAGCATTGAAACATCAGAATATTTCGCTTGACAAAAACGAAACGAAACTTTGACAATAAAATAGTAAAATAATACTCGTGGAAATACTAATTATAGGCGGATAAATTAGTCATTAATATAATTAAATAATCCGTGACGTCTGCCGATAATTAATGTATTTATTTTATTGAAATATGGTATGCAAGTTGTTATGTAGGTATATTATAGTGGAGCAAGATATAAGTATTCCGTCAGTAATACTGGCATGCAAATTATTAAGTCCTATAATATAAAAAACAAAGAAAATATATATTAAAAAATTGGCAAAAGTGGCAATTACTAAAATCAGTATTGATGGATATATTAATTACCTTCATAAGTTAATTGCGCGTCTAAAGACGTGGACCACGTCTTCTAATTACGCCCAATTAACATGGTTTAATTAACAGATACCATATTTTAATTTTAATTTTTATGTAGGTAGGTACCTATTTTTTGTTTTGAATATCATTACACAAGGTTTATGTAAATATGTCTAATCTAATAGATACACTGTGATGATGCGATGGATATTGAAGCGTGGCTTTTAAGCTGACTGAAGCCTGAAGCAATTAGGTATCGACAGTTTACGATCTTTTTTATTATTAACAACTTTTAATCGATAAGTAAATCTGCTATGTATAAGGTCTATAAGTTTTAAACTGTCAATGTACAGAATTGAGTGATTGAGTGGTTCCAAGAGAGACGCTCCTTGACAAAACGACTGTATTTGGAGAGAAACCTTTGCATACATTTGTTAGACAACAACAGACTGTGAAAACATAATTTTCCTAGTTCGTAAATACATGGAAACCGCTTTTACATTTAACTATCTCTAACTTAGAGTATATGTATTGATACTTAATGTCATTATTGAAGATGAAGACTTTCAGAATTTGTAAAACTATATCTCAATAGTTGCTGTAAAAGTGATGAAAAGTGCAATTGTCTACGCTAGACACACCATGATTTCCATTGTTTTATTTGTATTAGATTTCTATCTAAGTAAGAGCAAGTAATCCCTAGGGAAAAAAATACATGCGGCGTTTACTATCTACGGATTTTAAACCATTTTTATGAGTTTTATAAAAACAACAAAAATATGGGGTGCAGCCTGGGAAGTCAGCCACGATACCAATATTGCTGACTTGCTCATCTTTCCATTCTCAATAAGCATAGGCGTTCGTGGTGCGAGTACCGAACTGTTTTCTGCCCCTCGTCATGGAAGAAGACTTTTGGCCGCAGGGCGTGGTTTTCCGTCGCTTCTGCCGACCAGTGCCACAGGACAACACAAAGACATATAGTGGAAAATGAAGTGCTACTAACATAGCCTGCCTTATTTACTAACACAATTTTGTATTTACTTTATATAATGTTCGTCTGTAAGGTAAATCTATGGGCCATGGAAGTCCGAAATAAATGATTATTATTATAAGCGATTTCCACGTGATAGCTCGTGCCGACTCAACAGAAGAAGTAATCAAATAACGGTTAATTAATTGCCAGTTAATAGTTGTCATTAAGGTCATTATTTTTTCTAACGTCGTTATCTTATACCACCGAATACTTAAATGCAACTTAACGATTGGCAAGAAACTGCCAATGATCGGAGTGGCGTTCTCTTGTATCAGAGGCCAAGACACATTGTAGGTCGCTAGGCCAACGGAGTAAGAGTAACTTTAAGACGTTCCTAATTCATTCGGTTGCTATACGGCGGGTGGACAACCCCTTTTTATCTACCCCTTTTCTCCTTGACAGAAGACAAAACGAAGAAAGAAATTTTGTGCCCGATTTTTCTCTCTCCCGTTCTTTGCCGTACTACTGAAGTGACAATCACAATATCGAGACTAAACGGCTACTTATAATTGAAAAGCGTTTGAGTATTTAAGACGCGGGGATTCTATACACGGCTCTACAAAAGATACGTAGGCAAACCTTGATCTTAAACGCTTAAATTCTTTATAATTTAATTGCGTTAACCATCTTACCTTGACTTATAATACCTTTAAAAGCATTCATCTATTAACTTATATCGCTCTAATCATTTTATAGAACTACAAAATCATTAGTTCGTTTATAAAGCGAGTGCACAGAATATTATTGTTCGTAGTAATGTATGTAATAGGAAGTACATATGTATTACTATAGGTCCTGAAACAGAGAGAGCATCCGACCTCGGTACGCTGTGAGGTTAGTTCCCCCCTCTGTAGCCCCAAAGTATGCGCGCATGACATTTTCAAATAAAATAACATATATGCTTCCCATATAATAATACCTATAAATAATAATATAGGCTGACCGCTGAAAGCGCAAGCCTCCCGACCGGACCGAGTAAGCGCGACCGTCCCGATGGTTTGCGGGACGCGGAGTGGCGAGTGTGCACGGATATACATAGTATATACAATGTGATAGATAGATAGATAGTCAAAAATAAAATACTATAGTATTATTGTCTTTATTAAAATGGAAAGCCACCGAGAAAGTCGCGCTTACGGGCGGTCGAGCTTTACTTATTATGATGATTGGCATGAATTGGTTCACTCATGCCGTAAATTACGTAACCGGAACGAACTTTCTTTGTAAGAAATTATTACCTATATATTTTATTGTAAAGAAAGAAAGAAAAAGTTTTTATTTCTACGCCCAGTATGACGCACAAAACATAAACGCATTCATTGTACACCTGAATGTAAGTAAAGAAGATTACAATATTATAATATGTACAATGGGCGGCCTTATCATATATTATAAGTGAAATTTATCATTAAAACATCGTACTTAATATTTGTATACGATACTAAGAATTTGGTTTCTGATAAAAAACTAAATTCAATGTAATAAATCATCAAGTTTACGTCTTGTACGTCGCAAATTAAAGAAACCTAACATAACATAATAAATATTATTTAAAAGGCAAAGAGCTTAGGTATACACGATATTTACCATACCCCACCACCTACCATACACTTTACCTACCATACTTTTTTCTCTGCATCACCCTTAGGTTGACTGGTAGAAAATGCCTACGGCATTAAGTCCGCCTCTGTACTTAGTGCATAAAGTATTAATAAATAAATATTCTAATTTATATGTATAATATCAGGATCATAAACAAACCATCTAAAAACTAGTTTTAGGATAGCTGTGAGATAGGCAGGCTTGAAATGTTAATTTCCGATGTTATTCGATATTCGTAACACATTCGCTACAGTTACATGTCAATGCAAACACGCCATTCATACGGGCTGAACAATGGCATAACCTGCAACACTCGAGTCGTGTCACATTCGTGTCAACGTCACACACCTTGTGACATTACACAACACTTATTATGATTACAATAATACGAGGCTCTAATACGATGTGTACATATCTTTATCTCACAATCATTGCATTAACTAAACGTACAATTTCATGAATACGTAAATTGATGCTGCTTTTGACGTATATTAGGTCCTACTTTAGTAGCAGAGGTCCTTTTAAGGGGTGAATATATGAGAAAAGAAATCATTACAGCCATAAGGTTATTACAAACCTGGTTGGTTTATTTAGGTATTATTTATTATATATAAAATATTAGTAGTAGGTATTATATTTTAATTTGTAATAGGTATTTATAGTTGTGCACTTGACTGTACACTCATTTACCAACTTTCTCTATCAACTCAAAGGTTTACTGGTAGAAAACTCAAATTTGGGTTAAGCTCGCCTGTGTACATACCATCTCAATTGTATTTGTCTTTTATCTCATTTTCGTGTACAATATAGAATTAAATATAATAATTGTGTTAATATTTAAAAAAATATGAAATCGTTTTAATTTTCTGGTTTCCTCTCATATTTTCATACGGACACCGCTTCATCTTTTACTATTGCCGCGCTAGACAGTTTTGTTAATCCGAGAGGAAACCGGTAAATTATTAATTTATGTGGTATTAACTTCAAGATTAAAAAAAATATGTATCAAATTATTTATTTCTACTTAGGTATATATATTCACCCCAATAAAGGAGATCCGCTACTATAGTAGGACCTTGTAATAATATAATAAGACAGGCGACGTCTTTACTCACGTCGTTGTAGCTTCACGAATTGGCTTATGACCTTTGAATGCGCTTTAATTTTTTATAAATATTTCCCTACCTTTTTATCCGAATAATCGAGTAGGTGTCAGATCCATTACACAGGAAAATAATGATTCGCTTATAAACGAAAAGACAAGACTAATAAAAATGGATATTCATTTAAAAGATAAATTACGAGTATGTGTATTCCAATAACAAGGATATTATATTTTATGTGATTTAGTGGTTTCCAATAAAAATAACGGTTTACTGATGCTGTCTTTATTGTAAGACGAAAACATTACTGCCTAATTCGATTATCGATGGTCATATAAAATTATGATCGATTGGTCGTAAAAAGAATATTCTGCACAAAATTGATATCCTCCGATGGATCAATATCCTCCGGTGCCAAATTGGATCGTTTCTAAAATTAAACGACTGATGTACAGTTTCTCATATACCTAAGTTATCTTAAACCACTTTGTCAAAATATAATAAATAATTAAATAAAGGTATATATAATATAATACTCCACTAAGGGCCATGTTCACCGACAATATAACAGATGTTTAAAATTAAATCGGCCGATTACCCATAGATACAAAAATTCATGTATAAACGGCAGATTTTGCTCTAATCGATTGTTATGTTGTCGGTGAAATTGAACCTTAATGTATGGAACAGCTGATTTTATATTCGCCATTTCAGAGTTCGTCCCATAGTAAAAGTTGTTCATAATGATAAGTAGAAAACTCGGTCCTTGTCGAGGCAATCTACAACTTTGACGAAGCTGATGATATTTTTTTAAATCTTTTGTTATATCGTGGAACCTAAACTTCCATATAAAAACAATCATGTCTTGTGGAACGTTAAAAATATCTCATCTGTCTCTAGATATTAGTATCTAGATATTAACTGAATGGACGACCTTGTCATAGAATAAAATGTTTTTGCCTTGTACTGTATCAACGATAGGTGGAAAGGTCTACCAAGCCATAATGATTATACATAAAGGCTGTCATTAAACCTTCTTACCTTAATAGCTGAGAGATAATTCTTTAATAGCCGTCTCTGTGTATTATAAATGCCTATTTTTATACTAACCCTAAGCGATGACACCATTAGATGGTTAACACATTCAGATGCCTGCTAAAATTACTAATTGGTATTCTATTCTCGTGCCCAATAAGGTTTTAAAGTTTTAAGTCAATTAATTCTTGGAAATAAACGGAATCATTGAGAAAGGTTCATTATTTTTTTAAGTAGTGTGCATAATTTGTAGAGTGATTCACTTTAAAACAAAACAAAAAGTCGACTTAGTATGGAGGAAACGCATAATTTACTAGCGCAAGCCATACAAAATCAATTTTTATTTTGTTTTGTTTGGGAACCGACACTGAATCACTCTGCAAATTTTGCAATTTTTCTACTTGATTTTACTCCGTCGCCATCCTAAGAAAAATGTATTCTCTGTCTATGCACCTGTCCTCTTCTTATTACCTATGTCTATCATTATAGTGTGTCTTGTTTTTTTGTGGCAAATAAATGATTTTTCTTTCTTTCTTTCATATAATTATAAACCCGTGTTTCCGTGCAAGGCCTAGTTTCGCGTCGGTCAAGGATTACAATTTGTACCATCTAGATACCGACAAGTGTGTTCGTATTCGCTATCTCACGAAGTATTATCGCCGTTGTTGGCAAGAACAACTTACAAATAAAACGCAAGGTCTCCGCTAGTTCTCAGCGCTCCATTGGTCACTCTCGTTTTGTCGAATAGGTATCGTAGTTTCGTAATTTTTAACAGACCATGAAGAACTGAAAATTTATAGATTTTGGTACGTTCCATCTTCGACCCCAAAGTATTGTAGTGATAATAGTTACGAGAAACTATCGGCTTAGAACAGATAGTTAATAGCACTAAAAATGTATGTCACACACACTTCAGAAACGTTCACGAGCAATGCAAGTATATGTTATCTACGACGATAGGTCAATGAATTTATACAAAAATACAACATTTATGAACTTTTTAAGGTCGAAATTAGTGTATTTGAAAAGGTAAAATAAAAAAAAGCAGGTACTTTACCAAAACTTTAAAAAACAATACAAAATACAAGGAGTTCCCCAAGGTCAGGTGCAATTCTCGGACCAAATTATGTATTCATGTCAATGATGTACTTAGCGTCGATTTACCAATATCACTTAGTAAAAATTACAATACTAAATCATATCTACATTTCATATCAAATTAATACTTACGGCTATAAAAAGCTGACATTTAAAAAACCTTGTCATTCTAAAACCTAATCAGAGAATATTTTGTTGATTACTACTACAGTAATGTAGGATTTAATAATTTTACCTGAAATAAAACCAGCTTTTGTAGGTGTTTATATTATTATTGTTTATTATAAGTATTTTATTATAATGTTCATTAATGTCTCTTTATTATTAATTGTAGCAGTTTATTATAGTTATTAAAACCAATGACTTGCTTAATAGCCCAATCTCGGTGTTATTTTTTCTTACATTATTTTTTGTTACTGTTGTAAGGGCAATCAAACGTTAGGTACCTATAAGCATAGAAATAATAAGTAGGTATTCCCCTTAGTTAATAAGTCTACCTATGCCTATATACAGGGTTATTTGTAAAACACCGGCAATGCTTTAAGGGGTGAAACTACTCATTAATATGAACAACTTTTACTATGGAACAAACCATGAAATCGCGAAAAAAAATTCAAACTTTTCATACAAAAGATTAACTTTGCTCCATCAAAATGTATGAAAAGTTTAAAGGAGGATGGGCAAATTCCTATGGACGCTGGTCCAAATTAAAAAGCTTGCCCCTACGGTTGACACCGGTGCTAATCGATGAAGGACATCAGTGTTACTCTATATTCTCATTTTTTTTTATTTTCATCCTGCCGTTCCAGAATTATAATCAATTAGTATTACGAATTTTCCCAGCAACTTAATTACATTATAATTTAATATTTTAGATTCTTTTTGGTGCACGATTGGCAAACTGGTTAAACGTAAGTCTTTCTACGGTACTGCTCGTACATAGGGGTAGCGGGTTCAATTCTCGGACATTACATATTTTTTGAATCTCAAAAATATTTTGTATGGTGCACATAGCGCATCAGTTTCTTAATAAAACATGTTAGGAATAGTTTAATCTACCAGAATATATAATTTTTATTTGCTAACTTTCATAAAGTTCATAAGTTTTGGTTTAAACTTAAAAATGTCTTTATGTCTCAAAATATCTTTTCCTGCAGGACAGATTATTTTACTCCCATAATAAAAAAAAAATGTTCAGTGTGCTCTTTTGAATGCACTAGGTGTCTACTCTAGGGACACCTTTAATAATCAACCACAACAATAATTACATATTTTTTGAAACTCAAAAATATTTTGTATGGTGCACATAGCGCTTCAGTTTCTTAATAAAACATGTTAGGAATAGTATAATCTACCAGAATATATAAGTTTTATTTGCTAACTTTCATAAAGTTCATATGTTTAGGTTCAAACTTAAAAATGTCTTTATGTCTCAAAATATCATTTCCTGTAGGACCGATTTTTGAGCTGCCATAATAAAAAATAACGTGTCCAATGTGTTCTTTTAAATACACTATATGTCTACTCTAGGGACACCTTTAATAATCAACCACAACAATAATTACATATTTTTTCAAAATCAAAAATATTTTGTACGGTGCACGTAGCGCTTCAGTTTCTGAATAAAACATGTTAGGAATAGTGTAATCTACCAAAATATATAACTTTTATTTGCTAACTTTCATAAAGTTCATATGTTTAGGTTCAAACTTAAAAATGTCTTTATGTCTCAAAATATCTTTTCCTGCAGGACCGATTATTTTACTCCCATAATAAAAAAAAAATGTTCAGTGTGCTCTTTTGAATGCACTAGGTGTCTACTCTAGGGACACCTTTAATAATCAACCACAACAATAATTACATATTTTTTGAAACTCAAAAATATTTTGTATGGTGCACATAGCGCTTCAGTTTCTTAATAAAACATGTTAGGAATAGTATAATCTACCAGAATATATAAGTTTTATTTGCTAACTTTCATAAAGTTCATATGTTTAGGTTCAAACTTAAAAATGTCTTTATGTCTCAAAATATCATTTCCTGTAGGACCGATTTTTGAGCTGCCATAATAAAAAATAACGTGTCCAATGTGTTCTTTTAAATACACTATATGTCTACTCTAGGGACACCTTTAATAATCAACCACAACAATAATTACATATTTTTTCAAAATCAAAAATATTTTGTACGGTGCACGTAGCGCTTCAGTTTCTGAATAAAACATGTTAGGAATAGTGTAATCTACCAAAATATATAACTTTTATTTGCTAACTTTCATAAAGTTCATATGTTTAGGTTCAAACTTAAAAATGTCTTTATGTCTCAAAATATCTTTTCCTGCAGGACCGATTATTTTACTCCCATAATAAAAAAAAAATGTTCAGTGTGCTCTTTTGAATGCACTAGGTGTCTACTCTAGGGACACCTTTAATAATCAACCACAACAATAATTACATATTTTTTGAAACTCAAAAATATTTTGTATGGTGCACATAGCGCTTCAGTTTCTTAATAAAACATGTTAGGAATAGTATAATCTACCAGAATATATAAGTTTTATTTGCTAACTTTCATAAAGTTCATATGTTTAGGTTCAAACTTAAAAATGTCTTTATGTCTCAAAATATCTTTTCCTGTAGGACCGATTTTTGAGCTGCCATAATAAAAAATAATCAGCTAAGCGTGCTCTTTCGAATGTACTATGTGTCAATCCTGTGGGCACTTTGGGCCAATTTGCCCATTGTCCTTTGTTTTCGCGATTTCATGGTTGGTCCCGTAGTAAAAGTTGTTCATATTGATGAGTAGTTTCACCCCTTAAAGCATTGCCGGTGTATTACAAATAACCCTGTATAAGTAATTGCTTGAGCGTATTACGTAGGTAATATTAAGTAATCTTTTATTTCAAATGTCCGATTTACGTTTATTATGGATAGCATTATCTATATAAAACGTGAAGAGAAAAAACTTTGTACGTCTTTTTGAGCATATTGCGCGCACGGAGGAGTTTGGCATAGTTAAAGATGGAGGAGTGCAGAAAGTTTTTTTTTTTTAATTTTAATTTATTGTCGAATTTCGGTCACTGGGCGACCACTAGTATCTACCTATAAAAGGCGGTATTGACCGTTTTCGATTATAAAACACAGAATGTCTTCCGGAATAGTTTGTCATAATAATATGTTTACGAAACAAAAATCAAGGTTACATTGAAAGTTCACTTCGTTCCGTATTCGTAAACTTACGTTAAAATTAACGATAAAGTTATTATTACCGGCGTTACTCAGAATAATCATGTCAATGTTTTATTTATACCGCCTACAGCTGTCGGACCAGTAGCAAGTAAAGTATTCAATATTTTATTGCTCGATTTAACTTTAAGATATTCTCAGAAATGCAAAATCGCTGCATCTGCAGATTTAATTTCACATTCGAGAATGTTTTTCCTCTTCCTTATAATTATCTGTCGCAGAAGAATTATTGTGCGTAAATTAAGGGTGTTTGTCTGTTTCTGATTCAATACAAGAAGAAAATGCCAGAGGCGATACATATATGTATTTTTTATTTATTTTTGTGTATATGTGATACATATTTTTATTATGTTGGTAATGTTTATATAAGTTTATATAATTGTTTTTAAGTAAAATAGTTATACCTCTCATTTAAGTTTGCTTTTTGGTGCATCTACCTTCATTGTCTCTCCATCTCCCTAAGGTTGTCTGGTGGAGAATGCCTACGCCATCCATTAAGACCGCCTTTGTACATTGTATATGAAGCATTTTAAATAAATGGGTTTAGTCTAGTACAATATTATGATGAATATCTCAATTTATTAATAAGTGTGTGAAATAAATAAGTAGGTACCTAATAATTGTAATACAATACTTTAATATTCACATCTATTGTTAATTACAAGTTTTAAGTATACACTACAGACGTCATTAAGTGGTATAATGAACGAGCATTCAAATCACACAAGTACCTACTTAATTTAATTATGATCATAATATTTTGCATAGTTTGTAAAGGAGACAATTATACCCGTAGAGCATTCTTCAAACAGCTGTTGCAATACATGGCCTTAGGGCGGTCGAGCCGGTGACAAGCATTAGGTCAGTTTCAACAACTCTCCATGCAAAATAAGCAAATATTACTAACTTACGTACAATGAACTACGACTACTGTGTAGATGCGAAACTTAGTTGCTAGTACAGGTACATGGCGCATTTTCAACGGATGTGTTGACAACGATGTTGTAGAAATTACGCAATCAACTGCAAGCGGCGAAGAATCTCGTTCTGCGCTTACATCCCTATTAAACTTCTATTAAACAAAGTCTGTAAAAATATTGATGATTTTACGTCAAATGATAACTCATTTTTGTAATTCATTTTATGACGTAAAAAAATTATTATTATAACCCTAAAGTTTTAGGCTACTATGCTATTTTGAGGTTGAATGTTTTTCAAGTTAGAAAATCATTAACAGCGATATCACGTATTCGGAATTCGGATTAGTTGTTAGAATAAAATTATATTTTTATCTTTGAAAACAGGCCATCAAAAGGATAAAATTTGTCTTGTATCTCACTACTATGATCACTTGTCTCACTCTTTGTGCTCAGCAACAGCTGAGCACAAAGAGTGAGACAAGTGATCTATAAAAAATATCTTATTTTATCAACTTTACGTACCTACAAAATTATTCTTTTAATTTACCTAACAAGATTGTATATCAATAAAAAATCTAACGCCATTAATATTTTTTAATTTGTATAAATTATACGAACCTTTAAAAATATGTGGAAAAAAAACGTTAAGGTCCACAGATCATTAGGCGAAAAATAACATATTCATAAACAACAGACTCTAGTCATAACTACCAAAAAAACATGTTTTAATCGCTGGTTATTTCCCGTTTTTTCTAACATTAACCTGCTGTAAGTGTAACTGTTTCTTTGGCTCTCATAAGATTGAACTTTAGACTTCCTTTAACATTGTCGGTTCATTCAACTAGAGTCGGAGTCAAATTCTAAAATAATAATAATTCAGCCTTACTGTCCCCCTGCTCCACCACGCTTACCAGATGCGTGTTTATACACACATTATAATGGTGAATTTCCATGGAGCCCACTCATGGGTGCAGATTTCCTCACCATGTTATTCCTTCACCATAGACGTAAGCAAATTCTGGTTCGATGGTAAGCACATGATTTCGAAAAGTCATGAACTCGGACCCTCTGGCATGGAAGGCAACTTTTATGATTTGTACTTTCTAAAATATTTTATCTAATTGACACATCTAATTGACAAGGGCATTTAGAATACCCTTAAAAAATTTGCTCGTTAAGTCGTGGCTATACACTTATGTCTAGTGTCCATTAACGCGATAATTATCGGCGTTATAGTGTGGCCCCAGTATTCGACAGAAACTTCGCAAGAAACATGGGAAACAGGAACTTCGCGTTTGCACATGAATAATTTACTGCCAAATGCAAATGAATGAAAATTTCATTTGCTTGCTTTGAAAAACATTTTTTATTTTATCAAATAAAAATTACACTTCACGATTTGCATGGAAATAGCGGTGATACCTGATTAAACTAGGTCAATTCATTTCAATTCAATTTATTTATTTGTTCGTAATTTAGGTTTCAATTAAAAAAATGCATTGAAATCGGTCCATCCGTTTTGGAGCTACGATGTCACAAACAGATACACAGATTCACAGACACACTCTACAAACTTATAAGACCCCTACTTTTTGTCGAGCATTAAAAAATGTATCTAACTATACCTATCAGTGGCGAAGGGTGAAAATTTTCAAAGGTAAAGCCGTCCCAAAAATACCCCACCAAAAAAAAAACTTACTAATAAATGCATAATTATTCACAACACTGACGACAAAATATTAAGATTTCGGTTACCACTAACATCGAAAAAACCCAAATTCACTCCTCTACCCCACTGTCTGTTGGTCTATGCATTAACCAATTTCTAAAGGGAAGCCGATGGAAATCGGGTTGTATGGACTCTTCGCCACTGATACCTATCCTTCGAAACTGAACGCAGGATAAAAGACGTAAATCATAAATCAATTTATTGGTAATTTCCATTACACGTCTAAAATCCATTAATAATAATTCATAGAATTCAAATAGTGGCTAATTAATTAATTAAATGAACATATGAACATAGTTCTGAGACTGACCTTAAATACCTAAGCATAATACAATTATGTACCTTTATGATGTAGGAAACTCATCACTTGCTGAGCACTGTTTACTAATATTTTATAGTGCTTGCGTGCTATGCATTTTTAATGCCACGGCGCTAAATTATTAAATGTCAAGTTTAAATATTTTATTAGAATCTCGTTATGCATAATTAAAATGCAAAAATATACGGTTACGAGAGGACATGTTGCCCATGTCAGGAAATAAATAACAGACGAGTAAATTGCATATTTATGAAATTATAATCTTGACTAAGGTTTATATTTTTATTTATTTGAACCAAAACTTACAAAATTTTAAAAAAGCATTACAACACACCTATCGGCCCTACCTTCCTAGTCCCGATCGCTTTAAGGGGTTATTGTACTCATCATTATGAACAACTTTTAATAAGGGCCCAACCCTGAAATCGCGATAAAAATCTGCTGTTCCATACATTTCGTCCATTTTTTTCGCGATTTCTATTTTGTTCTCTTATTAAAAGTTGTTCATAAAGGAATTGGAGTATTTAGCAAGTAGCAATAGGTTTGAATTAAGTCGGAAAACGAAACAATTGATGTATTAGATACGTTTTCTCGAAAGAAACAAAGCGATGTCATCGGATTTACTGACGAAACATACCTAGTTGATTAATTTGATAATAAATACTTCAGTTTTACTACAGACCACGTTATTGTTCGATCACCATTGCAACATGTTGAATGCGGAAAGTAGGTACCTACACAAGCTGGTTGAGAAACAACCTTCGCCACGTCTTCACGAGTCAGGCGCATTACAATTTACAACAATAATCTCATGCGGGGGGATGTTAGTCAACCGTGTCTTAAACCCTACACACACTGAGGATTAGGTAGTAAAGAATTAACAGTCTATTTAAAGTTACACACAAAATTAATCATCTGCGTCAGAGTTAAAACGCTAACTCCCGTGTGTTTTTTATCGTGTTTTTATTACCGACTTCCAAAAAGGAGGAGGTACTATGTTCGTCGCGTATGTATTTTTTTATTTTTATTTTTTATTATTACTAGCGACCCGTCCCCGTCTTCGGACGGGTGCAATTTCTCTATTATACTTTCATTTGATATCAAAGTATTATACATACGAGTATAAACCTTCCGTGAAAATGTTTCTAATTGATAGTGAAAACCGCATCAAAATGCGCTGCGTGGTTTAGGAGGGGTCAGCGGATATAGGTACAGACAGACAGACGCGGAAAGCGACTTTATTTTATACTATGTATAAATTTTCTTATACAGGACAAAGGAAAGATATTTGCTGCATGACGTTGGTATTATATTTAAACCCCAAAACATACATATCGAATGTGTACATCAATACTTAGTGGAGTGCTCTTTATATAAAAAAAACCGGCCAAGTACGAGTCGGACTCGCCCACGAAGGGTTCCGTAAAAAGATAACAAATTACGTTTGTTGTATGGGAGCCCCTCAAATATTTATTTTATTCTGTTTTTTAGTATTTATTGTTATAGCCGCAACAGAAATTCATCATCTGTGAAAATTTCAACTTAATGATAATTATACATCTGAATATAATGATAAAACATGTTGCCAAGTAAACAATATTTACCTACATAATAATAATAATAGCCCACCACGCTGGCCTGGTGAGAGTTGGTTGACTTCACACTCCATCGAGAACCATAATGAAGCCCTTTCAGGAGTGCAAGTTGCCTCACGATGTTTTCCTTCACCGTCAATGTTTAATCAAATTGTGATCCACAGTACCTACCTACATGTACTTACATTTTCGTACAGAATCGGAATAATCTTGAAAAAAATCCATGGAAAGTATTATTTTGAGATCACGCTATTCCCTTCCATGTGCATCTTCATAATCAAATTCAAATTATTTATTTGCTCAAATATGGTTTTGTTACAGGTGTTATAAACTTAAGATTAATTACAGCATATTCTGCCCCTTGAGGCGTGCAAATTGGATATAAACAAAACAGAAAAAAAAAAAAAATGATGAAACATGCATATTATACCTATATTTATGTTAGTGCCCTTGGTATCTTATCTTCTAAGTATTCTTTAACACTATAATAGTTTTTACTCATTAAGAATCATCACCTTAAACATACCGATAGGCGATAACTGAACATTTTATTTAAATGTATGGTGCATGCAGCTTTACGTTCGTTCTCTATAAACGCTTACTGTCTAAGTACGTGTGGAAATAATGTGTTGATGGAGCCTGCAATTGTGTCGTATTTCTCACACTTTGTCGATTTGTCGCAGTATAATAACTATACAGAGTGATCCTTCATAATGTGCACATATCGAAATGAGGGAAACCATGCTTAATTTTATAAAAGAACTATTTATTTTATTCTAATAAAATAGATAAATCTTATTCTTATAGCATTTTTTATGCTACTGTGAACCCTGTTTAAAAAATTTAAGAAAAAAAACCAATTGAACCTTAATCCTCAATTGAAAAGATCAATTGAGGATTAAGGTGTATTTTTTTACAAAAATCAGGTATGTTTTCATCAATTGTTACAATAATAGTAAAGTTTAATTATGTTTTTGGATATTTTTTTAATATTTTTTCCGTCGATATAATTAAGCATAGTTATCATTTCGATATGTACCTACACAGTATGAAAAATCGCACTGTAGCTATAGACGGTGAGGACATTAACGACAATAACCTGTTTGCAGCCGTTTTTTATATTTCTTTTATTTTTTGTTTTTCGGTAGCTTATTGAGAATAAACATACAATCGTATAAAATTAACCACTTGTCTATGGTTTTTTAATCGTTCAACTAGCTAGAGTCTAGAAATCTCCTGTGTTTTTACACAACGTGTCATGCTCAATAAAAAACATAGGTATAAAATTTATAATATATAATATGTATATACGTCATTAAATATTACACAACTAAAATATGCAAACGTGTCATTGAATAACTCATGATTATCATGTGTACGTGCGTCGTTATAATGCAGTAATTTACTGACCTTGCTTGTTGATATCCCATAAGACGACGGTGCAGCCCAGCCGAGCGAGCCTCAGCGCTATGAGGCTGCCGAGGCCTCCACCGCCCCCTGTCACCACGGCAATACCACCCTTAAGGTCCTTTTTATGACGGCCCACAATACTCTTGAATGTAGCCTTTATCACGTACCCAATAGTGACGATGCCAAAGATTATAAGGTCTATAATCGCTTGCACGACAGTATATTTATCTCGCATACATTCTGGGATCTCCCTTGTGAGGGGTCCAGGCCTTATCCCGTTGATATACTCCTGAGTTTCCACGGACATCTTTATATTTTATATATAAGTATATGTATTTATATTCTAGTTAAATGTCCAAGCACTGAACATCACTTTTCACTGAATGTTATAGACACTTCACTTCTTGGTACCTGTAACAAACGAATTATAAATTATTGTACATTCAAAATCATCAACTACAGTTAGTGCTAAAGTACCTATAGTATGTCGATTATACAGGTTGTAACAAAAATCGTGTAAATCCCGGAAACCACCCTGAAATCGCGACAAAACATGTGCTGTAATTAATTAAAAATATTAACAAATAATTCAATATTACTCAACTAAATGTCGCTAGGCTGTCGCTGCTTATATCATGATTTTTAGTTTTCATTATTGTTGGAAAATTCCAGCAAACAATAGTGGATAATATACCTAATCATCGCAGTTATGAGCGTTCACATAAATTTCCCATCTATTGTTAAAACGGAAGCAAGAATACTCACATAAATATATATTATTTGATGACGCACTATCAAGTAATTTAAAATTATATAATTTATTAATAACGTCATTAGCGAAGCACATCAACTGTATGCAAATGTCATTGAATTGTTTTGTTAACTATTTTTATTGTAATTAAAAAGATTTTGTTACCTGTACCTGAGATATTCTTATTTCTTATACTTGATACCTAGTCCTATCTTTGGAAAAACATTGCCCCTCACTAGGATTTCTCCTGTATCGAGGGTACAGTTTATGTCACATGCACACACAATCAGACCCGAAACAACTATCTGTAAATCATACAAATATTTGTTCCGTGCGGGGATCGAATCCTTAAAATTATGTAATAAAAGTTTCCTGGAAGCGATAAATTGTTCAACATAATATATTGTGCGTTGAGAACACACGACAACCTAATTAATTACGTAGGAAAACGTATTACGAATTTAAATAATTTTATAATTTTACACCCAAGTTTGTAAATTAATCCAACATCTATTATTTGGTATTGAATACCATTATTGTTATAGCCTTGCCATCCTTATATATACTCAAATAATATAATATTGGAGAACCGTATTTGAGAACGTATTTTCTAATTAAGGTGTGCAAAATGTGCATAGAGCTTTAATATTGACATGCTAGGAATCCCCAAAATCGAATCCTCCTCAAAAACATTAGACTACTATAAACGTATTAATGTATATATCTACTAAATCTATACATTAATACGTGAAGAAAAAACTTTGTACCCCTTTGTAAGAATATTGCGCGCACGGGGGAGTGTGGCATATTTGATTGGATTGCAAAAAGCTAAAATTTTATGTTAGTAACAGTTTAACAAAATACGAACACAAGCTGTAATTGTGCTATTTCAACTGTTACTAATAAAAAAAATCATAGGTATTGCAGGAAATTAAGACAAACAATACACGCTAATGACGTAGGGGTACCTATTTGTACACGCTCCCAGCTGACGTGATCAAACTTTTTTTTAAAGAATTACTGTCCAATTTTGACCACTGGGAGACCCCGATTTCGAGTTAATTGGGCGTGATAAAAAAAAAGGCGTGTCGACCTATCTAACCCTTTTTTCTGTACCTACCTATCTTATTTAGTTTTTAAGAAATATCTTAAAGAAAGAATACCTAAGCTAAACCAAATAAAACTAAAATTAACTCAACTAAATATTATCTAAGCTTAGCTTAACTAATAAGCTTCCTTTTAGTGGATTATAAAAAAAATAAAGACTGTTTTCGCCATTTTCTCAAAAGTTGGTGTTGTCAGAAGGCTGCCTTATAAAGAATCACGGCAGTAGTATATTATTAATACGACAAAAATACCTACCTTGATATGTGCATGCACATTAAAGAACCTAGTAAAAGAAAAGACAAACGGATAGGTACTTACTCAAATCTAGAAAAGAAAATTCCATTCATCAATATTTAAAATACAAGAATAGAGAATTTGAATGTTAGATAAACACCAAACAAATGGCGTTATGACGTGTAAAATCAAAACAATATTGGAATACGTGACTGTAAGTGAGAGATACCGACGGTCTTCATATTGGCAACTATCATCTATGTTCACATACATTCATATTGATTGAAAATACAGTGTGCATTCTGAGGAAGGATATAACTAGGCTATTTTTTTTATATTTTTTTCGGGTACCCGTTCTCCACGCGGACGAAATTTACAGGTAGTTACTGCTAGTATTAAATTGTCGTTAGGATATCCGTTGATTTCTTCATGTCGTAAAAATGTCACCATACATAACATATGTTCCTAATAAATTATTTCTTTAGATACTGGGAAGTCTATGTGGGGGAGTCCAAAAAAATCACTCACGGTCCAAAAATTAGATAGGCATGAAATATTATTTTGCATAAGTTTTTATGAAATACCATTTTGGCGGCCACAAATTTTCTCGACTTTACCGATCTATACACCGATCAATAACATCTGTTGTCGAGTACGATAATACGACTCTACCAATTGTCAAAAACAGCAAGTTTACAGGCCTTCAATGATGTGAAAAAATATAATTAATCAGTCCATTATTATGTGTTCACTTCCGTCGATATTTATCCACCGATATGACATACAATTTCCCATGAAAAACAGACTTAATATAAGTATACATAGGTACAAAATATTTTTTTACGTAGTGCGTGCGTAGTGAGCATAATTTGCATATTGATCAGTGTCTGTTCCTAAATACAAGCGCAGTATTAGGACTCATTTTAAAACAAAACGAAAATTCGTTTTAGTATGGAGGACACGCATAATTTACTAGCACAAGCCATACAAAATCAATTTTTTATTTTGTATTAGTGTAAATTATAGGACTTCGGTTGCATTTGGGAACGGACACTGAATCATTCTTTAAACTATGCGCACTATATAAAAAAATATCCTGTATAAGCATCTCATTCATACGCTGCTTAAATTCTTAGATGTAAAATAAATCCATATCGATTGACTAGTCCATCAATACTTGATTTTACTATAAGATATATTATCAGGGTATGATTTGCAGTATAACGCTATATAAAATCATTTATAGATATAACCTTCGCGATTAGGTCACATGTTTTTTTTATTTTTATTGACGGTTATTATTATACGTATCTACCCTGTATCTACCTTTTTTTTTTCTTTTTTTTTTTTGTTTAACGTGGTGAGAACCCGTCATAGGGCTGTCCTCCGCCTGGGGGGAGCGAAGGGGTGTGCCGGACTCCTACCGGCTAAACTCACCACGGTGGTCCACTTCGGCACCTACAGGTGGGCCTCGGGTACTCTTAAAAGACCGCACCGAAGCCCAACTCGGTGCCACGCCTATTAGGGCACTTCTCGGGGAGGGAGACTGTAGAAAGGTCCCCCTCCCAGGCACGTCCCGGGGGAGACTGTAAAGAGGTCTCCCCGGTACCCTCGCTGTGCGGTGCACGGCGCGCAAGACCCACCAGTGCGCGCCGTCTTCTCGGGGGGTCGTTCCGGTGAGAGCGCACAGAGTCCCCACTCTGTGCGCTCGCGACCCCGGAGGCCCCCCGCCAGGTGATGTCCGGCGGGGGGATACGTATCTACCTAATGCAATGTGTAATACAAGTCGAACATCGTTCATAGCAGGAAGATTCCGTTCGATAAAAAAAAAGACAATGTTGCATAAGTTGCATTCTAACTTTAATTCATTACTTTTCCTTAAATGTACTTAAATGAACAGATGTCTAAACCCTATAGGTAAAATTGGTCTGCCTTCAAGTTAGTTTATTCTCCAACATTTTTACCCGACTACGGCGCAGCAAACGAACCTCAGAGAAAAGGAGCATCAGATTTTTAACTAGGTATCATGATTTTAATGTCCGACGGTTTCACAATATAGTAGGTAACCATTTACCTCTTAACGAAAAACTACCTGTTATGTTTATTAGATTATTTTTTTCGTAGTCGGGTTTTAGTTTTTTAATCATCATGTGTTTCTTGCGTAATTGAATAGACAATTAAGTAATAACAATAAGTCATTTATTTCAAGGCCTAACTTAATTGTTTCTTGAAATGTAATTTTAACGCCTTATAATTCCGCAGGCCGTCGATCCACAATTCCACACCCAATCACTTATAAAGTGATTAGTAAAGAACTTGTTGAACGTTGTGATAAACTTATCACAAAACCTTTCCTTATCTGGCTTTTTACAGCATATAAATTAATTCTAATAAAATATAAGTACGTATGTATATTGTATAGCATAGATTTCTTTGTCCTATATCTATCAAGTTTTTCCCGAAGTCCTATAGTTACCGTCAAGCCAAAAATGTATGAAAAAACGTGCGCGCGCATTTGAGTGAATTTTTGCACCAGACTATCTCATGTTTCGTCACTCGTGGAGGCTGTGACGGATGGTGATGGTAATATAATAATAAGTAATAATTAATTGATTAGTGAAGAAACTATTCCTTGTAATAAATTTATCACAAAACAAAATCGATTTAAAAGTCTGACTGTTGATTAGCAGTATTAGGATCCGGTTTTAGCTATAAATAAACTTGCGCCAATCCGCCGTTGAGTGTTGTTTTTTCTAATTTTAATTAAATAATATGTACCTACATAAGCAACAGTTAATAACATGCATAATTGACTTGTATCTATTGATCTTCCGTCTAGCTAAGGATAGGTACTACCAAATAAATATTATTAAATTAATTCAAACTGGAATTGGAAGGAGTCATCTTCAAGACAAACATTGTACAGCATAATGAATACTTAATTAAGCTTCTACTTCCACTCCATACATCGTTTGTAACTTTAAATTGTTTTTCGAAACTCTAATGATGCTTTGTTATGCTAAAATTTTCCAAAGCGTCGATATTATTATCTCCTTTCTAGAAATCTTCCAACATTTTAAGTCTAGACAGTATTAAAGTCGCATTTCCTAAACTTGTTCTGAATTTCGGAATAACAGAGATAACTTTCTTTATAAACAATGATTTAGTCTATTTTTTTAATTGTGTAAAGTACACATACAAGCGAACCAATGGATAACCTATCTCCGTTTCTGCTTGAGAATTTTATCTACACATATTATAAGGACTGCCTTCAAAAATCTTGTACTGAGTGGATTCGTACAGGGATGGCATTGTGATCTTTGAACCTAATGAAAACAAAACTTTTATGTTCCAAAACACTCGTATTTTCCTAATAAAGATTTTTTTTGGTACACTAGATACTTACTTAAAACTTGTATGGATTCTTCAGCACATTATTTGGCTTTCAAAGATATTAATAGATGGTATTGGGTAAGAGATTGGAAGCTTGGAAGTACGTGCCTAATGTGCCTATTCTTGAAGCTTGTAAACCGGTGGTTCTATAATATCTACTAATCCATATGAATTTATCTGAGGCATATGACTAAATCATTACAGGAGTGGATACCGGTGTTCTCCCTCACACATCGGCGGGTGTTGCAAGCGCAGCTAGCGGCCGGTGAATGCAACCATTGCACAAACCACTCCGGCATACTCCGAGCTACTAGGTGCCGATATGAAGGTCGACTTTAATATTATCAATGAGTTTATTTTACTCTTGAGGCGATTTTATACAATAATCGTCAAGGACACTTGGCAATATGAAACATAGGACCGTTGCTTACTTTTGACAGACACGCTGGATTAGCACGGCGGGTGGACAAACCCGTTTTCCTCCACCCTTTGTCTCCTTGGCAGAATACATAACGAAAAATAGAGAGAGAAAACAGTAAAAGATGGGTTTGTTCGTGATTTTTCTCTCTACCTTTTGATATCCCCTTTAAAGGGGATTTTGAGACTTTTAGTCTCATAATCCTCTTTGGTGCTAGAAGTTCAAGCTGAAGAGGATTTTGACACAAAAATTTCAAAATCCCCTTCGGAGGGGGATATCATATTTACTATCTATTTACTATAATCTCTTTTCCATAAAATAATTATTTTCCAATTATTATATTGAATCAGGCGTCCATACTGTCTGACGGAGGAAATCGAAAGGGGATTTTGATAATAATCCTTCAAAGAAGATTTTGAGATTTTTAGTGTCAGCCTAAACTTCTAGCAACAAGGGACTAAAAGTCTCAAAATCACCTTTATAAAAGCCATATCAAAAGGGGATTTTGAATCTGACGCCTTATTTAGCTTCATTCTACAGTATTATAGTAGAAAGGCGAAAGATTTTTGTCTTTAAAAAAATATTGACGTTCAAAAAGTATTATCTATAGTCTAGTTTAAATAAATAAATGAACTTAAATATAGTTACTTAGTTTCTCAATAATCGTTACTTTCTACTTGTCATCTCTACTAATCCTGACTGTTTGACGATCAATATCGTTCCCTTATCGGTTGCTGGTATTAGCAGCAGATATAAGGCAAGAATGTAGGAGAAAACCTAGTCAGGGACAATGTTTAAAAAATAATAATTAACCGTTGTTCTTTTAGAAATCGTTTGTGTTAGCAATTATTTTTTCTCCGCTAGTGTGATTTTTATTGAAGAGAAAGCGTCCGTGACGGATCTACACTATTAATAAGTATTTCGTATTATTTTGATAAACGTGCAACGGCATCTTATCTAAAGTTTTCGCTGATCATAAAGCATGAGAAATTATGATGAAATCTTCCACACACATAATTTGAGTAGATAAATTTGCAGTTAATTCTAAGTCACGTTACGGGTGCGCCATATTGAATTGTTGTTAATATTTGATGGAACTATGGAAAACATAAGAATTAGAATGGCGTGTTATAAGGATATACCTGATATTTAATAAAAAAATATTATCGATTTACTAAGATCTCAGAAAGCAACCGATCAACTTGATTAACATGTAGTTAAACAAGATTTACCAATTAAAGTCGAAATACTTACCAACTGTATCTGTGTTATGCCATGTTAAAATCTTAAAGACTCGTTTCAGATACAAATAGCCCAATAAAAAAAGAAACAAAAACATCCACGTAAGAGAAATGTCGTAGGTATCTACTTTGCCAATATGACGTTCGCGCGTTGACTCAATTCTAAACTTAGTAGCAAAACTATTAATATTTCTGATATCCATGAAAATAAATTATATGTACCTACTTGTACGATCTTCGATCTTAATAAGTAAGCAAGCACAATTATTTCATGCAACAAATACCAAGGTCTGCTTGAGGTGGTTGTACAGCCACAATGCGGTAGATTTTAAAACAAGAATGGCAAAATGCTATCAATAGTAACTATATTTATGGATATATTTTCCTCACTTGTCGTAATGCATATTGTAAGGGATGATCAAGCTGTTCAAAGTTGCACTAACCCTCAGTGGCAGCTGGGCTCAATACCGTTCAAGACGAATATTTGTCCTTTTAAACCCAGGTTTTAAAATAGTCCTGTCTTTTTTTGTTATATGACGTTAGTTATGTCCGTTAATGACGGATATACAACATGCATCAGAAATGCATGGTCTTATTTATAGGTAAGTGTGTGTAATCGCGAAAAAATTATCAGCTGTCCCATACGTTTGTTATATGAATATGATGTTGGTCCCATAGAGGTTCAGTTTGATGGTTTGATCTACACCCTACAATATGACCACGGATTACTGATACAAGTTGTATATAAATGTGGAAACTGAAAAGTGTTTGGGCCGTTAATAAAGACAATGTCTTGCATTCACAAAAAGCAGCCAGGATGGCGGTAATCATGGCTAACCTTCGAAGGCCGCAGTTTCTAAGCAGGTGCAATGTAATTGCGTTACAAGAGTTGGTAATTACTTCGACAATGATTACATTCTTGTTAGATAGGTATCTGCTGATGTAATAATATGCTTGTGGATTCATGTGCACGTTTTAAAAGATTGTATGAATTACGTTTTTCTTATAATAAGGTTAAGAAACACCACCTTCTAGAATCGTAATTTTATATATTTTTCTTTACTTTATATTTCGTTATGATGTCTCATTGATGACTTTACGCTAAGTTTATAAAACTAGATTAAATTATGATTGTTAGTTCGTCTCCCATTCATGATTGGCGACACAACCGCTTAGTAACTTATCGAAGACGCACGCACTATCGTTCATGGTATAACGTGCGTGATCTGAATACAAGGATCGTAGTAAGTCTTTGGGCGTTGCATTCAATGTCACATTAAATACTCCATTGAACGATTCAAGGACTAATGACACTTGACCACAAATATTGACCGCAAATACAGGTACTATTGTTCGTGTTTCGAGTAACGATCGATTCACTTCTTTTACGATTTTATCTTGATTGGTCCATTGTAGAAATACAGCTCTGACTATTGACTTTACCACAATAATTTTCGTAAGAACTTCATCTTTAACAGTTACATGTCATTATGTACTATAAATTCCTCATTCCAATGTTACAAAATGCAAGGTCGGTGGCATTACGTACACCGCTATCATTGTAGACGCAGCTATTTTTTTATTTTGATTACTTCAGCTATAATGACGTCTCGTAGTAGTCTCGAATTCTCGATGCATGATTCCGTGACAGGCTTATATTTTATGAAGCTGGCGATCACGCAAACTGCATTTGGTATAATATCATCCACATGACGAAGCATAAATGGGAGAGAAACAAATGATGGTATATTAGTTTTAGAAAATACGAAGTTTCTGAAGATGTTTTCATCATTCTAACATTTTATGTCTTATTACAGGAACTTTGCATTAGTAATAAATACGGAGCTGGTGGCAAAAAGGCATTTGATTTGCTTGTCGTTGGGAGTAATAGGGAATCTAGTTATAAAGCTCGTGAATAGGGTAAGCTATGTGGCAAGGAAGGGTTCACGGATTTCTCGCAATTTTTTCTTCAAAATTGTGAAATAAAAACCTGTTCTAAACCACTCTAAACTATTTGCTCGTGTCTGGCACTTTGTTATTATGATAGCTATATGTATAGATACTGGAAAAAAAACTGCCAGATATATTTTTGTTACACAGCAAAATTGTTAACTTGTAAAAAAAGATATACCTACTATTAAATTATCTACTCGTTTTAGGTTTTTTTTAATTGCAACGCTAATGGTTTGACCATATTTGGCATTCACAGTTTTTACAAACAAAATATTTAATAAAAGCTGTCACCTGCCTGCTCCACATCTTCGTATAATAAAGCAGAATATCTGGTTTTAGTCGACCATCTGCAGTCTAAATAATAAACGCCTTGTATTTTATTTCACTGCTATACACGCTAAATTCCTCAACGAATACGACAAATTGAAATCATGTTCGAAGTGAATCTAATAGCTCCTTAGAAAGTAAAGAAACCGAGTTGAGAAATAAGCAATCGACCGCTCCATGTCTATGGTGCAAAGAGTGGTGGTCGTGGTGGATAATTGATGGCGTGGACCTACCCACCGTAACGCGAAAAATGTCTATCGAACGACCGTCATCGAATAGTTTCTATTTCTATTTTATTCGATGATTATTAACGCAATATTCTATAACCTATGTTTATTGGTATATCTATATTTGGAACCCATTTAGCTCTATGGCTGAAATCTATAGTGCCTACTTTGACTTTGCTCAGACTTTACTCAAACTTTGCTAAGCTTATTTATATTTTAT
Organism: Allophyes oxyacanthae; assembly: GCA_932294325.1. Lineage (NCBI taxonomy): Eukaryota > Metazoa > Arthropoda > Insecta > Lepidoptera > Noctuidae > Allophyes > Allophyes oxyacanthae. Next base: position 5,761,710 of record OW028625.1, read on the forward strand.
ACTTTGATTTGGAATTTGTAGTCATTATACGCTGATATGTTAGAACTGTCGGGCAAGGGAGTCAATAAACAAAGTCTAAAAATCAATAAAGAAAATACCGAATTCCAAAGTCTGAGCAAGGTATAAGTACGCTCTATAGATCTTAGCCTAATTTTATTACGGTGTCGCAGAAAAACACAAAAAACTGTAATACTTACTTACTCTGTTTCGACATTGCATTTATTTAATTAAATATTATATAATGATATCGATTTCTTTAGAAATAAGCAGTACCTTTGTACTTTATGCTCCTACTTCATATTTCTCATGTATTTTATGTGTGCATTAATTGTTAAATAAATATAGATATTTTTATATTTACAGAATATTCAGAAATCATTTTCTTTATAATATTATAGATACCTATTGCTACACTGGGCCAAGATGCAACCTTGAGGGACACCTCTGCGCACATCGACCGCTCAGATATTATATCGCCTATAAAAACCACAGTCTTTTCATAAAGTCATGAAGTGATAATTTAGCAACTATTCATTTAATTTATTGACTATTAATTCGCTATTGAATATACATGTTATTAGGTTAGGCTTAAATTAAGGCTATGTAGCAGAATCATAAATATGAAATAATATTGAAAGCTTTCATCCTACATCGTAAATCATTATTCATAGCACGCAGATAGTAAAATACCTATTACTCAGTATCTAATAAAAGACTTTTCTAAATGTGTACTACATGTAAATCAAAACATTTGTCATTATTAAATACCATTGGAGCTTTACTACTTTGTAACTGATTGCTTATAAACGAACCATACCTTTACCATCAAAGCCCCACCCAAAGCTCATTAATAACAAAACGCAATAATACTGTTGCCATTAGTTGCAAAACAAAATGTTACGGCATCCAATTTTACTTTGTTTGTCACTTGTTCAATGTAGGTAGCATTGAACGAATTACAAACATAATATAGACATTATATTCTTCACATATTTAATCACGTATTAATCTTATAATAAGTAAAACTACAAAAAATATTTAAATAACGAATATAAAGTAATAAACAATATAATAATTATAGTAGAGTGATATCATAATGAAATAAGTGAGAACAACTATTTACCTATACACAATGTAATTACAAAAGGTTCCTAATGAGTGCGTAGTGTGACTGTGTACCTAGTTAATTATCATCAATTTTCATAAAACAAGTGTGGGAAAATAATATTGATTTTACAAAGATTAGATTATATTAGAATAGAATAGATCTTTATTTCATGTAAACCAGATACAAGCACTTATTAAGAAATATCGAAACTCTAAGTACCCGGTTCCAAATAGTAGGTCCGATGGAGAAGAATCGGTAAGAAACTCTATGGAAAATGACACCGTAACTGCAAAAACAAAATTCTTCGAATAATTATTCGATTACATTATAATCATCACTGTATCACATCTTAAAAGCATGTTGATATTCAAAATAAAGACTAAAATTTATATTTTCCATAGTTATCGAATTATTATAACGAACAAGAGAATTTTTGTCCAAATGCAAGGTCGACTGTATTTGGATCGTCTGCAAACACGACGTTTAAGGTTAGCACCAAAATACACAAATGCATTCTATGAATTAATTAATAAACAATTTGCTAGACAAACATAAAATACGTGAGCTAAGAATACCGTTTTATCGAATGATAATTAAATTCACGGTTGTACGATTCAGCTAATTCAACATCTAACATTTGTATCTCGGTTTGTGTACTGGGGTTCTGTACGAGATTCTTCTGTCCTTCTGCTTAGGATATTTTTTTAAACTTCCCCCTCTACGATTTCTCCTATATCTCGGGTACAGTTAATCGCACATGCACACACATCCAGACCCAGAACAAATATCTGTAGGTCATACAAATATTCATTTCGTGCGGGGATCGAACCCGCGACACATAGCGCAGAAAGGCAATCGCTTAGTCACTGTGCCAGTCGTGTCAGCAATTTAAAACCGATTACTTAACTTTAGTTATTTGAAGGTTGAGTTAGGTTTATCATCTCCATTTACTTAGGTAAACACGGCTTCATATCAAGCTATAAATTTCCAGTATAAGCTAACCTCGCATTTTATAGGCTTTCCGTGCAATGAGAGGTCAGCTTATACTGAAAAAGTATAGCTTGATATCTATCTACATACCACGGCTATCCGTGCGTACTACGATGCAGTCGCTGTGTCGCCTTTGCAGAGGTCATCGTTACCTTGAAATATCCCTAGTTTTCTATTGTGAAACATTTATAACGCAAGCTTATAAAATTAATAAAGCCAATACAAAATACATTCGCTCAGATCTTCTACACTTTACAAACCTTGAGCTTACTCTTTGTTTTCTGATAATTTAATTTTATGTACACAAGCGATTCGATACAATCGGACATTTTTCGGATAGTATTAAAGGTGAAGTTATATTTCCAGTTTGACGACACCGTTGTCCAATGGTTTCGGTGTGGCCGTGTATTTTTTGCGACCGCTTTCTCTCGTGCTTTCACCATGACGACCATTGGCTTGAGATTTTGGTTATTATTTTGACTTACAAATGATTGCCGGTATTTCTTGGTGTTCTGATAAGTTTATTAATGTTCTGATAACGGTCTACCACAGAACATTAATAAACTTGTTTCAATACATTTAAAATGAATAAACAGGTAGGTAATGCGAACATAAAATATAAGAATAGCCTATCAACGGTTATAATACCGTAGAAATGGCGAGAAGAAATTTCTTAGAAACTAGAAAACTAATAAAATTTAATAAGTAACTTTTAAGAACATTTTAATAAGTAACCGGTTCCTATGTACAATGGCAGGCGTTAATTCGTTAGGTCAAATATTGGCTATCAAATGTTATGAGCTCGTAAACTGAATAGCTTATTATTTTTAAAATATTGAACCTACTTTCCTCTCTATTAAATACTTTATTGATATTAATGAATGTCTATCGTATAGGTACATACGCAGATATTAATTCATATCTATTAATTTAAAACAGGTTATAGATAATTAGAAAATATTAATAGGTATCTACAATATATACAATATACATGACACTTATTTCGATGGACGCGATATTTTGAGAGTTGTGCATTAACTTAAGTGTTCAATTTTGTACAAATAAGTTTTAGTATAACAGAGTAGATGCTAATTTCTTCAGCGTTACTTCTAAACTGTGCTGTATTTGCTGCTACTGATTTTGCTTCGGCATCTTTAGTAATAAATCTAAAGATTTTAACTGCGAGACACCCAGTCACACCAAGATTCGTTCTACCTTAAGCGTCATAACATTTCTCAAGCTAAACTTAGCTATAAACTATTTCGATACTGAGTCGATATCGCAACTCCTTGCAAGATCATCGCAGATCGATCGTGGAGTATCTGCGACCGGGCGGCCTTCTCGGGACCATTTCCCAACCGCGTGCGCACGCGCTGCATGACGTGCCCAGCGGAAGGACGTACTGGCTTACACCATAGTCCATAAATAAAGCGTTGGAGTGTTCCATTAAAGATACATAATTGCTCTTACAAAACTCTAGTTAGTTCCTGATGATGATTTTTCTTGATTAATTGACTAAGGTAAAATTAATTTATGTTTGAAAACAAAAAATGTATTTCAACTTTTTATAAAATGTATACAAGTTGTAACTTTTTATGATGTCTGATATAGTCTGAATAATTAATTAAATGCAAATAATTGATTTAATCCAATAAAGAAGACTTTTAATAGTATACATGTTTTAAGGAAGGTCATGCTTTGGAAACATAAAAACCAAATACATCGTGGTGTAACAAGATTGGACAGAATCAGGAATGAGTAGGTATATTAGAGGTATTAAAGTCGCACCAGTTACAAAAAAGCTGCAAAGTAACCGATTGTCGTGATATGGATATGTAACGCGGAGAGATGAGCATCACGTATTAAGAAGAGTTGTAAGGATGAATGTAAATGGCTATCAGAGAAGAGGAAGACCAAAGAAAAGATGGATGGACTGTGTGAAATATGACATGAATGTGAAGGAAGTGAATCTGGAAATGACGTCTGATAGAGATGAATGGAAGAAAAAGACATATTGCGGCGACCCCAAATAAAATGGGACAAGGGCAGGAGAATAATGACATTGTGTCTTTCTGTATATTCTAATATCGCGATTCAAATCGTATTTCCGATCAAGAGAACATCGAAATCGCCTATAAATAAATATAAATTTTAAATTCATAGTTTTTATCACAAATACCGTTCCAAGTTCCGATAGTCTCGCTATGTTCGCTGAATCAACAGAACCGTAACCTTCATTAATTTTAATGATCATATTATTGTAACGACGTTATGCAACACGTCTTGTGGCTTCTTTGTCTACTGGTATACAATCTGCTGGAAATTAGGTAATTGGTTCAAATCCAAATATGCAAGCCCTCACTATCTGACGTTCCGGTTTCTGAAACACGTATAGTAATCATAAAAACTGTCGAGTTTGTTATTTTTACTAATATTATAAATGCGAAAGTAACTCTGTCTCTTTGTTTGTCTGTGTAACCTTTTCATGACTAAACGGCTGAACCGATCTTGATAAAAACTTACAAGAACATAGTGGGCATCTTGAGCAAGGACATAGGCAATTTTTTGATTTTTCTCTGCTTCTGTTTCAGTCGCAGACTTATTCGTAGGCACAGGTAGTAGATACATTATAATTTTTCATTAACTAACGACGCGAGCATAAATAAGCATTCATAAACTGAAAGTAGTATTAAAGGCCAATAAGACGTTCTAAGAATGAATTAAAAATATTGCACAAGCGAATTCTCATCTCAAACAAATTTAGTGCAGTAGCAAAGACTAATTGAGTCACTATGGTATTTGTAAACAATGGCCAACAACACGTCATTTTGCGGTATTGTGAGTTTTAAATTCAGGCGGTTCGCAATCACACCCTACACATCACGAGAAAAAAAGAACATGCAATAGCGAAGAATGTAAATCATTAAATTAATTAATGTATTTCTTAATTATTAAAGCTGAAATTTTAGTTTCACGGAGCGCTGAGCCGTCGGCAACACAGACGTCTAAAAAATTGTGCCCTTCAATGAAATTACTTAATATTGAGAAGGTTTCTCAATGAAAGTACGCCTATTACTTAGATAAATACTGCTTTGGCAATAAGTTAATATTAAGAAATCATTTATAATCTTTCGGCGGCAGTATAGCAGAATGATAATTTTACCGATAACCTTATGATATACCCTCAGTTGCGGATGTAAAAATCAGTCGCTTCGCATATACCTACTTGGATGTCAACATACTTAGGAAATAGCTTGATGATAAGCAATTAAATGAAGATCACGTACTTAATTGATTAAACTATAGACTTTTTATCTCTTTTCTTGTCCGTCGTTATATTTTTTTTTTATTCGACCTGCAATATCTTTTCTAAACGATGATCGTTATTATAATGTAGATTCTCATAAATCTCGTCAATTTGGTTTTTTTTATTTTAATGTTATTGATTTTTTATTGTAAACTGAAATTTAATTGTGGTTGATAGCAACACTAATTCTTTTTTTATGTTTATCCGCTGACTGCTTGTTGTTACTGTGAGTCAGAGGTCAGACAGGATAGTGGCAATAAATATGGTTCACTGCACCAGGTAAATAATGTAACAGTGCTATATCATTGATGTTGCCCTTGAATTCAAGCTGCTGAAGGAATTGTTGATAGACAGTTAGCCTTTATAAATGCAACATGAAACAAGATCTACAGATTTTGATGAAATAATGTTGTCTAACTCGATAGCACATAGAGGCAGGATCGCCTTGTAATACTTTCAAACCACGTGAACTATGCGAAAACGTTTACCTAACAAAATCAACATTTAATTAACCCTTTAATATTGACAACAAACTTACCTATGAACACAGGTGTTACGCCGGTGATCAGCTGATCATAAACACTAACACTGTTTTAACTAGTTTATTAAATTTTGTATTTAGAACAGGTAGTTGGTTTATGGTTATTAAAAAAATTCAGTCCGCGACGAAGGTAAGGTAATATTTAGTGTAGCGTCGGCCACTATCGGCGCGCAACGCTGCAGATCGACTGAGCGCGTCTCGCGGCTGGCTGCGCGCGCACCGCGACCCTCAAACCCTCGGCCAGACGACCTTCACACGACAAGATACGGGGTGATTTACCATCACAACAATACAAACAAAAAACAATCCTCATTACCATTGTCAATTATAGTTTCACGAAGTTCTTGAATTTTTTTGTTGGAATTGTGTATTCATTCGAGGCATTGCAGTTATATGGCACATAAATAATATATTCTTTGAATTCATTGTTCAGTTTGGAGTCCATACAGGGATTTATAATTAGCAACTTCTTATTTTTCATATCTAACGAATTGATTTGCAGCTACTGGTAATTAACGAAAGGTAGGTATCCATTATTCAAGTAAAGGCGTTAATCAAAATTCTCTTAGCAGAATACTCATAAACAATAAAATTCCACTGTTTAGTTTAATTTATGATTATATGTCCAAAGCTACACAATACGTAGGGTTTGAAATATGTAGGTATATACTTTCTCTCTATGATTATACCGAGTAAGTCAGGTAGCAAGAGCAGACACGAGTGATGAGATTACGAACAGAGTTATTAAAATGATCAAATCTAAATTATGAATGGGTTTAATTTTTCAAGCTGGTGATGCCTTTTTAGAATAAATTTTAAAGGAAATACCGAAATACCGCACGTTGCGAGTGGGCACACCAAAATATTTAAAAAAGAAGTTCTATTCGCCCTGTCGTCGTAAGGTACGAGTGGGACCTTACTAGAAGGGGCGAAATCTAAGGAACGTGGTGCGTACACCACATACATACCTACTCACGCGCATAACGCCTTTCTCTCCGTCAACAATACTAGTGCAGTTTAAAAATAGATGAAATCTATTTACTCCCAAATCCTCTTTCGTAATTGATGCTTCTTTTCCAAGGATCATCTCCTGATTATATTAATGAATTGTCTTGTTTCTTTTCCAGCGATAATAAATATTTCTGCCCCTTCTTCTCTACTTTCGGGATATGGGGCATAAATATTAATTCGAGTTGCTGAAATTTTACGATTAGTATGAATAACCCAATATACTTACTTTAGGAATGTGAACTATTTACTTTTGCTGGAATAATGTTACGGGCTCCGTGTATATACTCGGAGCCATATGCAGTCATCTCACTTCAACCTTTTGGAACGGAACCGGACTTGTGTATCAAAGCTGTCGAAATTACAAATACCTAGCCGTTATGTTCTAGTTTGCCCGACCTTCTCATCCGACTGACAAACATAATTTTACTCTTATACATAATAATATGTATGTATGTATGATGAATAAAAGCAAACTTATGTGTCCTGTTGGTCCTGATGGTCCTGATGTCTTTGATTGTAACGTCTCCGTGGTTAATCTGCCGAACAGAATTTAATTTTTCGTTGGAAGGAAACCCGGTTCTCTCAACTATGTCAGTTTCTGTCTTGATAGATGCGTCTGAATATCAGTATTTCACACTAATATTGAGAAAAAAAAGCTCGACTGTCTGACAATTTCGAGTTTTTGAGTTGACTGTCCGCAACGACCGTCATAGTTGTTGGGCGATGACAGGGTTATGTGCTCTTCCAAGCACTCTCGAAGTCGCAATGTTCTAAAATCTAACGAACGGTCACCCATCCAATGCATAACCGCAGCAAGTTTATCGATTTCCGCGGTTTTCTAATCCTATACGTCAAATGCTATTCAAACATACAAAAACACCTTGACCTCGCTTATATCCGTACAGTCAAGGTAGGTACAAATTAAACTTTGACACTATACTGGTATAATAAATAGCAAAATAAAATAAAAACAGTACCGACACAAGAAACAATTCAAATATTTTTGTCCAGTCTATAACTAAAAACGAGACATCCCTCCACCGTCGACCCTGGAGGCAGTATCCATTCAATTTCGGATCGTTAGGAAATCTGCATGGTTACAAACACATCCATTATTAATTATTAGACAGCTTTTATTTAAATGCACAGTCTAGCTTAACGGCAGATTAAGCAATATGTCAAATTCGTGCATGCATAATATTCATAGAAGGATTTGACCGTGAAAATACTAGTTTGCTTGTTCGTATCATAGTATCGTAGTTTAGTGTGGTAACATAATAAGTATACCTACATATGTAGGGTTAGTTTTTATAGGGTAGACAAGTCTTCAGGGGTTATTGATCTGACTGACGCTCCTGGAGTCTTAAGTTTCCAGAGCAATTCTTCAGTATTTTGTTTAAATTATCTCAATTATAGATAATGTGTTATATATAGATATCTAAATACCTTGTATTTGTTAGCTTATTTTGTTGTTTCATAACAAAAAAATTGAATAAAAAATTTGAAATGAAAATGAGATATAGAGCATGGCGGAGCCCACAAGGCCTAAAAAGGCCACATTGTGCATTCATCTAAGAATCACCATAGTAACTGTCAAACAGATGACAGCTGAATATGAACCTTACGACGATGACATTAAAAGTCATCTATTGAGTGAATAGGGTAAGTGCTCCAGTGAATGAACACACCCCAGTGAATGGACAAAACGCAGTTTTTTCCAAAAAACTCTCTTCTACTCAACGCAGTATTTTTTTTCGTATTTGCAGTTCATTTTCCTATTATAGTGGCATGATCCAATTCTTATAGATCTTTGTTTTTAAATAGCGAGCGTCTAAAGTTGTCAGTGTGGAATAACTGTGTATTTGTTCGGGTAAGAATTTATCGACCCGGGTAAGACGCAACATTTTTGATATCACATTGTCGCCGTAATTGATGTATTTGCTAAAAGTTATTTATTAATTCGCATAAAGGAGAGATAAACTAAATGTCTTAAATCGATTTCGTTGCAATTTTAGCCTGTTTTAATTAAATTATTAGGTGTCCCAGCATTGGAACTAAAAATCGTTATAAATCCAGTGAATGAACGACCGTTCATTCACTGGATGAAAAAATGTTGTCGTAAGGAAGTCTCCACGTTTTATCTCTGTGCCTCGAAGTTTAGGTGAATTAGCACCACCTATTCCGATCACTGATGATGAAACTGGTTCAGGATGTGATGGTAGTATGTATTGGATAAATGTAGACTGAGTAGTAAGGCAGACACCAAATACTTCAATGGCTTTTGAACGACAGTTCAGTGGAAAGTCAGTGGAAAGCCAATGGTCTTATTTAACTAGAGAATACCAAATGTCAAAAACGATTCCATCGTGTCACTCTCGACACTCCATTGAAGTGTTCGTAAATTAGCAGACTTGGGGCCCAGAGCAATGGCAAGAATGATGGGCGAAAGTAGATATGACTCAGACTGGGTTAGGCACCGTTAATTAATAATAATATTAAAAATTAACTCGGTCAAATGAGAAGGGAAGCTTGCGCCTTAAGAGATGTGTGTCTAATTGAACTTGACACGATGAAGGAAATTTTCCAGTAAAACATAAGATTTAGGATGTAGCTCTTTGTAGTTGGTAATTTCGGATGGTAATTGACCCTAAAAGTTACAAGACCTTTAGTCGTAATGTCTGATTTACAGTGGTTTGAAAACATCGTGAACGAGTCACGTTGATATCCAAACTGTGAATTAAATACCTATTTTAAAAATTTGAATATACTTTATTTTTATTTTTTAATACGTGAGTCATGTTTTTCTTTTGTGAAAGTCAGATTTCAATATATATTTTCTTTATATTTTATATTTTCAATATACCATAGCCTCATATGCTTCAAAATCACAGAAGTTTCCCTTGTCAGCCAGTAGGTACCTATATTTTCAACCTATGTTTACGGGCTGGTATGAGGATAATATTTATTAAAAATAAAGTAGGTGGACAGTGGTAGATAGGTATATTATGTATAGTAGAATATTTATTATTATTATGTACTTAGTAAAATGTAAATTGAGTAGGAAAATAAATGTTTTATAACATTTAAAAATACATTCGATGAACACCACATTCCTACGCAATGGTACCTAATTACCTATATTAATGCTGCAACACATTGTTCACTCATTTTTACTGATGCGTGACTATTTCATTTCCCCTATTTGTTAATATTTGTACCTGTACTTTGTAATAGGAACGAGCTGTATGTCTGCTCAACGTGGACAACGGTCAATGGTACAAATGGTCAACAACGGAAGAACGGCCGGAAGTAGTACCTACAATAGTCAACTAAGTACCTACTACATCTACATACTCATACAATACACAAGTGTCTCAAGTCTCCCTGTCTAAGTTATATGATTTTTTATTATTCCAACGTGTTTTGTACACACCAAAGGTATAAATAAAAAATCAAGCAGTTTTTTAATCATTTGTAAATTATTAAAAAAAACAACTTTGTTAATAAAATTAATTAAAAATTTGACACATAAGTACAAACGGTGAACCTTTATCAAATAATAACTACAAGGATTATTTTGCTAAATATAAAAAGGACCACGAAAAAGTGCCCATTGCAAAATTTATAAATTAATGTAGGTAGGTATCCTAAATGTGATCATAAAACTGTTTTTTTTTGTAAAAAAATTTTAATTAAACCTACAGTTTTTTATTTTCACTTCAATTTTAAAACGCTTTTATTAGCTTCACTTGTAACTAACTAATTAATTTATTATTTTACAGGTAATTTTGACAATTACCTACAGGTTCTCGAAATGACCTGTGCCTAAATGCTAAATAAATAACGAATAATTTTTTCATGTAATAAAGAGTCACGATCCACAGATATACCAGATATTAAACCGGACTGTTTCTACGCGGACTCTGAGCAACGTACAAAAACTTTAAAAGGTTAATAAAAAACTGAAATGACGATGCTGTGTAAAAATGTAAATGCAATTGCCCGATTGCGGGTCCACCAGAGTTCCATCTTATTATTTAATCCGAAAACGTCTACTTCTAAACATGAGCCGAAAATATTATTGGTTTCCAGGATGATTGCTGGCCCTCCTCTCATTGTCACTTTTACGATACCCACCGTAAGAGTAGAGTGACCTATTTCTTACACGGCGGTAATATAGCCAAATGCGAAGGCAGTGACGTGCACAGATATTTCATATAAGATAGGCAAGAACAACTTAAGTGTTGTATTGTCAAGTTAAATGATTGGCCATCTCACCCTAAGACTTTTAAATTAACAGATATTACAGACATATTAACGTTTGTATTACAGAGTGACCTTACGAGGCTGGCATAGTCACCATGGTGAACTGAAGCCGCAACAAAAATGTGAAAAAAAAAAAAACTTAATACCTACTTAATTAATTAGGGTAAAGTAAAGTAAAGTAAACTTTATCGTTTTTGATTGAGTAGGTACAGTCTGTGGTACAGTTGTTATACTTATTATTAGTGTTGGATACATCAATCAACCCATTGGTAAGCACTAGGCAGTGTCTTTTTGTCTTTATGCAGTGCATATGCCACTGTGCGAAGGTGTCTTCTTGTTCCTAACTTTACTAAACTAACGTGGAAGAACGTTTGAACGGAAGAATATTTGATACAAACATAAGTTGAATGTAGGTAGTAGGGCTACTGTTTACGCAAACACTATTGTTTGCGAAAGCAGTGTTAGCGTAGCGCTTGAACACTTGCCTTTCATACAGGAACCGAGTTCGAACCCCGGCCCCCACCAGTCCCACCACCGACTTTTCGAATCAGAATTTGTATGTGCGGATCAGAATTTGATTACCACTTGCGGAAAACATCATGAGAAAACCTGCGCATGTGAGAGTGCCTCTCGATGGACTGTGTAGTCCCCCAAACAGCTACAGGCCAGCGTGGTGGACTAAGGCCTATCCCTTCCAATTCTGACGAGAGGTCCGTGCCCAGCAGTGGGTTCAATATCTATGAGTCGACAGTAACGGGCTGGACTTATTTTATTTACTATTTACGTACTTATAGTCCAGTCAAATTACTGAATTTTATGCTTCTGTGTCTATAGCAGCGCCACCTATGCTTTTCGTTATGAACCGAGCAATATTCTACTTGAGCAAATAACTTGTCTCTACTAAGTTACCAAGCTGCTTGGCAAGTTAAAGTTGTTATTCAAGTCACGCACTATGTCCTTTAAATCTGCAGCTTGACGGTAGAGGGCGCCTTTCACATAATAATTTATAATGTAAAAGGCACACACGTGTAAGTTGTAAAATTCGTCTAGATATAATACGGTAATTGTACTGGTGGGTTGCCCCCAGGCAGATGGATGAATGACCCAAACAAGATATCTGGGGTCATTGACCGGAAAAAAATCCTTGCTATCGCAACACCATAAAACTGGACCACTCCCTTTATTCATGACCTGTGTAACATTGAGGAAACCAGTATTTAATTTAAGCAGTAGGCGTAATAAGTGCATACATGGGTGATGATATGTTGATGATGATAATGCTACCACTGAATAAAATCCCATTAAAGCCGTTCTTACAAAATTACTCTTAATAATAGAACCAGTTAATCAAAATTCTATGGTAAGACACCGAACGAAAACAAGAGGTCTATGGTATTGGCAATAGACGTATTGGATCAATTAAGACAATGACGAAACCATAAAAAATATGGAGCGAATAGGGTAAGGCATTTGCCCAAGAAAATGATTGGAAAATCATAGGCTATCAGTGGCGAAGAGTGCATACAACCCGATTCCCATCGGCTTCCCTTTAGGAATTGGTTAGTGCATAGACCAACGTAATAATTATTATAATATTATTTACTCATCCAACTGACAAAAAAAAACTTGTTATTCAGTTAGGTCGAGCTCTTCCAAACATGATAATAAGAGTATATAGATTACAAGAGACGGTATGGATTTTTGTCTTGCAGCATTAATTGACGGCATTTTTGGGACGGCTTCCCCTTTAAAAACTGTCACCCTTCGCCACTGTAGGCTATTAACAAAACATCACATCATTTTCATCTGAATAATTCAAGATAGCTTTTCTTTGACTTGCCTCTTGTTATAAGGTTTACACTAAAGTATCTTGAATCTTTATTTATTTATTCTGTGTCTCAGTACTCATCATAACGATTTCAAATTCACCAGATAATTTGCTACACGTTTTACACATCGCTAACGATGAAAAAACCGTGTGATAAAAGCTTCTGCCAGAGTGTTCATCCGTGGAAAGATCAAGATGAAACATACTTAAAATTTTAGTAGGTACTTAGGTAGTAGGTATAGGTACTAATAGTTTGTATACATCAGCTTTCTTAGCTTGAGAGAGATAGACTATTATAAAGACATTACGTATCAGTCCCAACTTGTAAATCCAAATTCTCTCATACGTGATTGCGCATTTGTGTTTTGGAGCGTTCAAGAAACAGTTCAATTCTCGTAAGCATGCAACGTTTTCAAAGTGAAAGGTCTAGGTTGCAACCTTAATTATGTGCACAGACATCATAAAACATTTGACCATAATTACCTCAAACGCATAACGTATACAGAGTTATTCGTAATTCACTAATGCATACAATAAAAGATCAATCTTGGTCGATCAAAATATATGAAGAGATTTTACCTGTTCCGTTCCATCATAAACAAAATAATAATTAAGCCCATTACTATCCCACTGCTGAGCACGGGCCTCTTCTCTGAATAAGAAGGGTTAGGCTGGGTTAGGCCTTAGTCCACCACGCTGGCCAAGTACGGATTGGCAGACTACACATACCATCGAGCCTACAGAGCCCTCTTAGGTGTGCAGGTTTCCTCACGATGTGTTCCTCCACCATTAACGCATGTGATAATAAAATAAATTCTAATCCGCACATGAATTCTAAAAGTCTGAGGTGCGGGCCTTGTTTTGAACCCAGGGCTAAGGCTATCAATGCAAAAAGCATACGAGAAATACTGTGATACGCTGTAATGTTCAATACGACACAGCCCATTCGATGTTCCGTTTGTTTGGTCATCAGCTATGTCGCACAATCGATATAATGCGTATAATCCTGTACATTCTGTTGCATTCATACGGTACCTACCTACTCGAATATATTCTCGTTACACGTAGTCTCGCAGAATATATGCCAATATCACCTAGGTACTAATCACTTTTGGTAGTCTACAGGATAGAGCTGTTCGGCTATTATCTAAAAGAAAGAAAGAAAGTTAATTCCTTGAAATAAATTATTTTACCTTCTTTCCTTTTTCTTTCTATTTGACAAGTTTTCCTAAACATAGACTGTGTGTTTTCACAGTGGAAAAAAAACTTAAATCCAGTAAAAATTTCTATTTCACTGTGTTTAGATTGTAGTGTATAAAATCCTAGGAGACCTTGAATAATAATCTAATCTGCACCACTTTCAAAACTGCATGACTGCATTCTATTACCACATCGACATTTGAAGTCCAGCTAAAATGTATAATTATATTCGATTTTGTAATCCTTTTTGTAAGTGCACCTTTTTCATAACATATGAGAGAAAACGTGGTTGAAGCCAGGCTAACATTAGCGCCGCGACATAATTTTATCGTCGCATTATCTGGTGCGGAAATAGGTTTTTATTATCTCGTCTTGTCATGACGACAAACTTTTGTCGCGGCGCGCATTTTAGCCTAACACCTGATGAGAAGCAATCACCTTCGCGCGATAACATCTGCAACTGCTCACCCGCCGTAAACGCGGCCCTCACGATGTCTTTCCATTTTAATAAAGACAACAGTATAATGTATATTATAGTAATTTATTTATCACTACACATCTATCATAATATATTACGTGTATATCCGTGCACACCAGTCGCCCCGCGTCCCGTAACCCATCGGGAGGGCCGCGCTTCCTGGGTCGCCTTACAGCGATCAAATTTTAATCATTATTAATTTCTGGTGAGTTTCCTAAGATTTAATTTGGAATGCCTTGTGTTGTAGTAATTTCACAGGGCGTTACACCTTCACATTGTTAATACGGTGTGTGAAATAGATAGGACTATAGTTGAACCCTTAAGAAGCAACTCTGTTGCCACTAAGCCTCGTAACTCATACTAACTCTCAAACTATAATGTGTTTTCGACCTATTTCTCTGTGTAAAGTAAGCTGTTATGTAGTTTATTCTCTGCCAAGTAGGTATATCTTTTTCTTCTTCGGTCCGTTGATCACAGTTCATAAATCCTGTGATTTCTTTTCAGTTAGCCATCATTAGACGTATTTTACAATCTTATAACCAAAGAAAAGCTAGGTTTTAGTTAAACGAATTTAAATGAACTCTATTGTAAACAATTCTGTCGCCCATTGTGCAATCACCAATAACCATTTTTTACACAAGAAATGGTAGAATAAAAAATATGTATATACAAAGACAAATAAACTTCTTTTTTTCCTTTTTTCTGGCCCTATCTTGCTTCCAATTCCTTTAAATCCATAAATTATGTTACCAAAATAGCATATTGCTATTATAAATACCATTTATATGCAATATTTCATAGATGGTTTGACCAGATAAACAATTTACTTAAAAAATGAATAATTATCATGAAGATGTTTAAATATTGATTGTACGTAAACCTTAGAAACATGAATATTCAATATTTCAGCCTGAAGACTTTCCTTAACATTTGTTCTTTTCATAATGACGTTATGCAATTGGTTATTTGCATAATGCACTGCAGTGTATACACTGTGCACAGTGTGTAGAAATCACCATGCGGGACCTGGACTCGCTAAGTTGCTAAACAAATGTCTTGGGTTGGTTAAAAACTATCCTGCTAATTCGTAGGCAGGTATGAAAACTTCAGTTACAACTTTTGGCAAAAATATTATTTAAGACAAAAGCCGCAAAGCGTAATTTCGCTAATTGGCACACGTAAAAATCGTAAAAACGGAATGACTAATGCAAAATTCTGCATTGATCACCGTCGATAGTCAATACCATGGGATTACCACAAAGGTGTAAAATTTATTACGCTGTAACCTGTCAAGATCCAAGCCTTAGCCAACTCGAAGGCACTATTAGAGACGCGTGCGGCCTCAAGTAATGAGCATTTTACTACTCCTGAATACAAATACTCTGTAGACTCGCATACGTATTAGTATTACAACCACACAGGACGCAATTTAGTTGGCAATTTGGTATACTATAAGCACCGATCTTGTGTTTTAGTGGACTTGCAAATGAGTTGCTAAGCGTTTTATAGACTATCGAGCGAGAGTGAAACTTGACATAGATTCTATTCCTATGTGTCTGTGATTGATTTGGCATAAATTTTAAAAAACAACGGTAATGTTTATTATAATTAGTCCTTTTAAAATTCTAGACATTAAATTATTGCACATAATATTAACTGATTATTAGACCTACTTAATATCATTCACATTACATAGAAGACACAATTTAATCGAACTAATTCCTTTTTTTGGTGATTAGTAAAAATTTTAATATCTAATGATTAACTGTCCAAGATCATTTAATATTACAAAACCCCCGACTTCAACTAGAAAAAGAGCTGTAACTTTTGAACGGCTGAACAGATTTTCATGTAATATAGCTAAGATGATACCTACCCGATGAAACTAGCTTTCAATTAATAAAAACTGCATTGAAATCAGTCTATCCGTTTGGGAGCTACGATGCCACAGTCAGATGCACAGATACATAAATCAGTCTATCCGTTTGGGAGCTACGATGCCACAGTCAGATGCACAGATACATATTTATGCTCAGATACACACTACAAACTTATAACACCCCTCTTTTTTTCGGGGGTTAAAACGAGAAGAAAGATCAACTTAAATGTTAGTTGCTATTGTAATTTCAGTCTGAACGAGTCTTGATAAGAATTGCATCTGAATGAGAGTAGATATAAATACCTAACTAGATATCAATTCAGGCTTTTAATGTTTCTAAAATTAAATAGCACCGTTCATTTTAATGTGTAAGTAAATAAAAGATGAATATTTCGTCATCTCTGACTTGTTTCTGACTACTGTATATATTATGCTTATCTTAAGGTGATCTCTAATCTGGCATGCACTGACCCTGTAATATATGCCCATAATGGGTAAACAAATCTATAAAAACCACCATCGCTATATCTAATATCGCTTACTTCCAAATCCTCCGTCATTAGAGAATCGTTAAACTTTTAAATTAAGAGTTGTGTCATGTTTCTCATAAAAAAATTGCTAAAACGTGTTTTAGTCGAAATAAATCGACTCAAAAATAAAACTAAAATGCCGCCAATATTTCAACGGGTAACAGATAGATTTCTTTGTGATCTCTGTGTTTCAATTTTATTTTATTTTTGTACTGACGATGTATGTCATTCGAATAAATGTTTTCTATTCTATTCTAAATACGTAACACTCGAAGTTTTAGCAGGATTCTTCAGGACACTTCAGGTAGCGTGCCAAAAAACATAGATTTCTAAGATTAACAATTAGACACCACACATTGAAGAGTTTCAATGTTTGAGACAATAATATAAACACATTACACTCCTTTTTGGGCAGTCATGTAAAAATGGTGCAATCTTAATCCGTACCACTACCAAATATAACTCGCTTACTCATTACCTGACACGTTGAAACGCCCTCTTGAGTGGTATAACAGTACCACCGGCTTATTTTAATGATCAATTAATCAGCTGTGCCTATCGAAGGCTACAACTGATATAAACTGAGGCGGAGGACATCCTAGAGTATGTGCGCCAAAAGACGAGGTTCACACCGAGGGTGCTGTTGCTGCGGAGCTGAGTCGCGTCGCAATGTCAATTTCAAGAAGTTAGTGGTGCGAGTACTGTACTGTTTTCTGCACCACGTCATGGAAGAAGACTTTTGGCTATTGGCTTTTTATTCGCGATTTCAGGGTTGGTCCCATAGTAAAAGTTGTTCATAATGATGAGTATTGTATAACTCATCATTATGGGGTATTGCATAACCCTACTTCAATGTTTTTCCTCGTTTAACTAGTCCCCTATATAATGTATATTATAGTATTTTATTTATCACTAGAAATCTATCACAGTATACGTATATTGTGCTGCACCCGCCCCGCGTCCCGCAAACTATCAGGAGAGCCGCGCTTACTCCAACAGACAAAACAACAGATAGGTAGCTTACTCATGAAAAGAGAACCTCATATTTCCAAGGCGGATAAAATTATCATTCTTATAGTAAATTACCTTGAAGGACAGAGGATGAATGATGATTATATAATTGATTAATCAGTTGCAATTACACTTTATGTAATATCCTGTAGTCAACTATATCCGTTTCATGATTTCTTACTTCCATAATATCTTATAAGAGTGAAATCTTATTATTTAGTAGATGATCCCTCAGAACTTATATATACAGATGGAGCACCATAAGAACCATGGAGAATGGTACCGTGGAAAAATCCGGGATGAATAATTCTTATAGGAAGAAAAGTTACTTTTTATTTCTCTTAGAAGATTTCTTGGTGGCTTTGACATCGCATTGTCAAGAGCTCATTTGAACTCAAGTTTAAGTCCACCTGAATATTCTTCAAATCTAAAAATTCCTTTAGACAGCTGTCAAAGCCAGTCAAAAGCTGCCAAAATCATGCCGGTTTGAAAGCTTTTGACTGGCTAGCTGTCAATAGATAATATTCTTTAGATCTGAAGAACCTGTAAAGTCCTAGAAGATGCCTGCTATCTGTTTAGATGGAGACATTTTCAGGGGTTCGTACCTAAATTGGGGTGGTGCGTTCATAGATGATATGTCCGAGATTATAAAAATGAGGAAATTATTTTCATTAAATAACAACATTCGCATATAACGACAACAGAGCTTCCCGAAGAAGCCTTTACCTTGACCAACAAACCTAATAGGTACATCTATTGGTCACTTTCTCGTTGGATTTTACTTTCACTTTATCTCGATAAAGATACATGTATTCGATGTAGCAGACTAGATTAGGTCATCAGGTAAAATAGAATAGAATAGAAATACTCTTTAATGTACACCTGATAAAAAAGGAGCAATTAACATAATAATTACAATGAATCATTTTAAGATTGTACAATGGGCGGTCTTATCGCAATCGGCGATTCCTTATCCTTACAGACCTTTACCCTAAAATAGTTACCACCTAGGTATTAGGTATTAGGTATTTGGAAAACCAGAAGAGGTTGTGTCCGCATACATTTAAGTAACTAAATGTCGTCTTGATAAACATTCTGTAACCTAGAAATAGCTGGGTATGCACTTACGAGTATTTAGACGTCACACGTTAGGAGGTGCGGGAAAAGCGGTGGATTTACCGTTATCGGAGAAAGCCGGAGAGTAGAGCAGCAGTCAGTGGCCGGACAGCGCGCGCGCATATTCACGCACGCAAGCGCAGTTTAATGTGAATATTTGTTTTTGTAGTTCTATGTTGTAAAGGTTTTATTTTGGGATTCGGATATATTATAAAGGTATGCAAAATTTTACTATTAATATTTTAAGGCAATATGGTCACTAAGCATCAAAGCCTAACTAAATAAATACAAAAAATATTCAAAATATTTACTTTTAAAGATTTTTTATATTATATACCGTTTGTGTGTTAGACAGATATTGCTGTTTTATTCATTTTGATAAATAAGTATAATGACATGGTCTTCTTAGCAATACTAATACCTAAGTAATATTTATAATTATGTTTAAAAATTATCAAATAGTTTTAATTATTCAACAAAAAAGTATACCTGTTTTTTAATCTTTACTCACTAGGTAGATTATTTTCTAACATCAGTGCCTAGGCTGTAGTTTTCCTGCATTAGCACTACATCCTAACATATCAATAAACCTACGGATACCTACGACTTTCGGATAATTCGATAAGGGCGACAATCGCATATTTATTTTTTTATCAAATAACTATTTTGTCGTATGCTTACGTCTACGGGAATGCGGATGCAAACTATCAATTCAATAGTTGCTCTTCAAAAAAATCAAAAATAGCGACCTGCTCATATTGTCCGCTCAACTGCACCACAGTCGACCAAGCTGTGTGGTTGAGTTGCAGTTGAGTGTACGCGATCGCCCTTACACTATTGTAGGTACCTATGGCGTGAACCCACAAGCATAACTTTCTTTTACTAATAATATTTTCTCTGTCAACAAGTTGTTTCTTGCTTCAAAGGCCAAAGGAAAAATAGGCATAACAATCACACTTTCATAAAACATTGGTGTCGATTATGTTGTGCACTTTAACAGAACTAAACTTACCTAAGGGCGTTTGCCTCTTTCAGTTTCAATAGAAAAAGAAAGTGACAGATGCATTAAGTCTAGTTTAGTATTGTAAAGATGCGCAACAGAATCGACACCACTGTTTTATAACGATTGCATTGAGACTCTAAAAGATGGCACAAGGTTAGCACCATAACAAGTTATTTAGTGTCAAGCTTTTACTACCCGGAAAGGGCAGACTAAATGCGGAAGGCTTATACAGCCAGGGTAGGTGAGCCTATCTCTAGGTGCCGAAGCCGACCACCGTGGTCAGTTTAGCCGGTAGCAGTCCAGCACACCCTTCAAGCGGAGGATAGCCCATGACAAGTTCTTACCACGCTAATAAAAAAAGGTAATGCTGCCGATTCTGTTGCACATCTTTAAAAATTAATTTTAATCACACTATATCTCTTTCTCACACACATTGAAAAAGGACAGAAAATATTTAGAACTGTCGAATTAGTCTATGCCCTTGTAATTTACGGGAATTTAGACGCCCTTTTCTCATGTGTTTTTTTAGAAAGAGACGAAGTGAGACAAAATTATTTTAATTAGTTGTAAACAACAGAATCAGCACCATTGTGGCGCAACATAGGAGCATTATAAGGTCCTACCTTTCTAGACCCGATCCCTTGAAGGGGTTATTGTACTAATCGTTATGAACTACTTATACTATGGCACCAAACCTGAAAACACGAAATAAAATCTGCTGTTCCATACAAATACTTTAATATTACTCGACTAAATGTATGGAACAGTCAATTGATTTTGTCGCGATATCATGCTTGGACCCATAGTAGTTAAGTTCTAAGTTACTTTAGTGTTCATCTACTAGAAAGTTCGGACGACGGAGGAGAGAAAAAAATGTAGGACCTTATATAAGATATATTATAAATTATTTATTATCTACCTACTTGCTTAGAATAACCTAGTTCTTAGCATAAAGTAAACATGTACCAAGTTGTACGTTATTCTATCCGTCGGCCACATCTCGTTAGCCATGCCAAGCGCCCAAGATTATTCACGGCCTATATAACAATGTAACACACAACATACACAACGCAAGAACATTATAAACCTATCGTAAATAAAATAAAATAAAAACATAAAACATTTCCTAGCCGGATAAACCCCGAAACTTGTTTTGGTCATTAAAATTTGAGTCATAGGAACATTTAAACGAGAATTTCAAAAAGGAAAAGTTTCGTTTATTAACAGCCTTGATTGATTAGTATGAAACCTTAATTATTTTAAAAAGTGAATGCAACAGAAACTTCGAGCATGTTGCATAATGTTAAGTAATATTTTAGAAGATGCAGCTTCTTCGATAAATAGTAATGCACAGAATGCACTAGACTAGACCAACAGTCTTGCAGATTTGGAGTCGTTGTTATTAGCATTAAATTTAATGCTGCTGAAGCACATACTCTTGTAATCATTGGTATCATCGACACAATCACAACCTCACTTAACTCTTGGCAATCGAAGCGTGAAACTTTATTTATTTTGAGTGTTGATTTTAACCTCCCTTGACCTCTCAAAAAAGCTGACAGTGCAGTGACTTGCCACCATCTATCTTTAATGTGTATGGTGCAACTATTGCCTTGACTTGAAACTCTACCGGTAGTTCTATGGTGTATTCATAATAAAGTCTTCATATTTCGCGCTTGAAACCAACTTCAACATCTATAAATATACTATCTAATCGCGCACCTAATAACAAAAAAATATCTATCGGAAGTTATATTATGTCATTGTAATTAATAGCCAACTAAAATGCTTGTATTTGGCGAAAGGAATTTAACACAATTTATTTAAGAATAAATAAAGAAAATATTTAATTTGTAGTTTTGATCTATTCTCGTACATCGCTGTCAACATTTCGTGCTTTAAATTCTCCTCTCGCAGGTCTGCTGGAAGAGATTTCTTTTGTGAAATAAGCAGTACCTTTGTACTTTATTCTCCTATTTAAATGTTTTCTGTGTCTTTACATGTGTGTACATAAATTTTTAAATAAATATTAAGTACGTTCTTTACCTATATAATATAGCGATTTGGAATAGTATTCTGGGGTAATTGTAGTTTAAGGGAGCAAGTATTTAAGGCGCAGAAGCGTTGCATACGGGCAATGTGTGGTTTAAAAATGACTCAGTTGTTTACCTGTGTTTAAGTCCCTAAAAGTGTTAACATTTCCAGCATTGTACATTTTTGAAATGGCAGTTTTTGTAAAGGCTAACAAGCATTATTTCTTAGCAATATCTGACACTAGAAAAAGACCTATCAGAAGTCAATATAAAGATCTATTGCATGTTGGTGGATATAACACTGCATTACTAAGGAAAAATGTTTTTTGCATGGGCCCTATTATATATAATAAAATACCGGACACCATAAAAAACGACACAATTCAAATGTTTAAAAAGAAACTGTCGACACTTTTAATCATAAAGTTATTAGCTAGTAATAATAACTTTATGCTTTTAATTGAAAAATGTTATTATTCAATTAACGACTTTTTAAATGATAAACTCTAGATTTTGAAATTCTTTTGTATTCCTAAATATGATATATTTTTTATTTATTTATTTTATTTAATCATTTATGTACACACAAGAAAAGACACAGCAAACATTAAAAATAGGAGAACAAAGTACAAAGGTACTGCTTATTTCACAAAAGAAATCTCTTCCAGCAGACCTGCGAGAGGAGAATTTAAAAATGAAATGTAGACAGCGATGCACAAGAATAGATCAAGACTACAAATTAAATTTATTAAAAGAAAACATAAGTAAAATACATACTTCAAACAAATATCTACACAGAAATATACATAAATATACATTAGAAATATACATTTTTTATTTTATAATTTTTTGAATTTGACATTTACTGACATCCTTTAAATTTTGTTAATTATTGTTATGATTAGTTTGATTCTGATTTCATTTAATTTATCCTAATGTTTGCATGCCTAAATTAAGGTAGAATGTACTAGGATCAGAAAAGTTTGTTAACACCTTTATTTATGTACCTACATTCTATGCAAATAAACAATTATTCTATTCTATTCTATTCTATAATCTTCCTTTGTGTTATATTTTGTACCAGAACGCAATGGTGAACGTCACCGTCCCCAGTGGTTGCAATAGAAACCGTCTATCATTACAGCCGAGAACCTACAGACCGCAACAGTGCAGCGGTATCCGTTCACCATAATCGCTGTGAATTAGTTTTGCGAAACACGAAAGAAAATTACGTATCTGGTAGCGTGTGTTCTTGACTTTATAATAGTAGCTAGGTGGTGCGTGTTCTAAAGATGGTAGTTTGTTTTTTAGAAAGCAACCAAGGCAGAATTGAATTTTCATAGATTTGAGCAGTTTGAGTTTTATGTTTTTTAATAAACGTTGCCTCGACATAGAGATTTCTCCTGTATCGTGGGTATAGTATACAAACATACATATACAAACTACCTGTAGGCTAATTCACGTAACTAAAGAAGTGCAGTTGCCGCGCAGTTGCAATAAAATATTGATCAAACCAACACATTTGGTAATCTTCTTCTTCTTTCGTTATGGCAATTGAGCCGATGTCGACTATTCTGCCATTTGGTATCCTCTGAGCTTCAGTGAGATACGCTCGAGTCAAGTTCGAGTCACTGCAATTAGATTGGCGCGTCTTAAAATTACGTGAATAGCCCTCTGTACTGTAGGCCATACAAATATTTGTTCCATGCGGGGTTCGAACCCGCTGCACATAGCACAGAAAGTCAAAGCCACTGTGCCAATCAGGCTGTCAACATTAGACAGATAGATGATTATAACCAGTCGATTTCCTTCACTTCATAACTTATCACTATCATGTCGTAGGTATTCGGCGAAATGTGCTGGGTGTACAACAGTATGTAACTACTATGTACTTACACCTCTGTCTAACTCTTTGGGGAATACAAGCGTGATGCTATGCCATGAATATAATATACATACTAGCAGAACAGCGGCGCGTGCGGCTGTAACAATGGCCTATCGCAACACAGCCTCAATCGCGCCATTCGTATTCAAAAGGTTCTTTACAATAATATTTTATTGCAGCAAGGGCCCTTGTACTTTTCTGACACTGCCAGTGTCTTTTAACAAAAAACATAACATTTCTTTCTCTATATCTACAAAATGTCCATCAATATTACTATATTAATATTATATATACTTCTTCTATCGCGTTTATACCTACAGTGTCCGGTAATTAATGGATAAGCTTAAAATGCTTACATTTTTCAAGTTGCTATTACCAATATTTTTATTTAAGTCAATTATTTTACTGCATATAACGTTTTTCTGCACCCCAATGAGTGCCAAGAGATAGGCAGTAAATAGTATCTATAGTCGGGTTATCTGTTCGGTTGGCCACGTCTGCCGTATGCCTGATGAGCTGTGGGCCATATAATACAATTTTAATATTTTACTAATTCTACAATATATTGTTACAGAAACATAATGTTAGAAGGAACAAAGATCAACACCCCGTCACAAATGGCGAGCGTGTTCGACATCGCGAAGGACACAGTTCTGTTCCTCGTCTTATCCTGCTACTACATCCTGGAGTCACTGTTCTGGACCTTAGTGCCTAACGCCATAAGGCCCATGAAGAGCCTCCAAGGGGACATCGTGTTGGTCACAGGGGGCGGGGGCGGGGTTGGGCGACAACTTGCTATGAAACTGGCAAGACTAGGCGCCAAGGTTGTTGTATGGGACATAAGCAGAGAAGGTTAGTGTACCTACTGAGCAATTTAGTTTCCTTTTAAAGTGGTTTGGTTGGTCGCCGGACAACCTTACACTCATTTCGTATTAGGCAGGTATATAATAACTACGTATAACATAGTAACACGGCGTTTGATCGTTTACTGCATAGCTGATTGGTAGGTAGGTATTTGGTGGCTAAACATTGTCTATAGTTCTACGATTATGACCATAGGGTCTACAGTGATCATTTTATTAACATCGGGATCACCTAACATTTACCGGTAAAGCTTGATAAAAGCAAAGCTTTCTACGGGTTTATAACAAACTTTAGAGCACCTATAAAAGATATAAACGCGTCCTTACAAACAAAAAATAAATAAAAGATTACCTTATAAGAAAATTAAAACGATGCTTACAACACATCGTGAATAGTGATGTCCAAGGTTTTATATAATTATTGTCGTCGTTATCTACTACGTAACAACTTTTATGGTCGAATTAATGGACGTGATAATGATCCTTCAATTATACAATTGTTGTAGGTAAAATTATGCAATTTTTATTTTATTTATAGGTAATTATAATTATTGTTGCTCGTTAAGTTAAATAATTTACTAATCACGTTCGTTTTATCGACTTAACAACGTTAATTTTGGTATTTTATTTTTATAGACTGTTACTTTAATCACCTATAATAAATAGAACTTGAAACTTAACTAGTCTTGAATAACTTAATGGAAGTTAATAATATAATATAAATATATAATATATAAATCGTATAAATCTTATTCCTGCGGTCCTCAGAATTAAAATGTCAAATTCGGCTTCACTGAAATCCCTGACATGTAGCTCGTAAAAAGAAAGGAAAAGTGAAAATCGTTATTTTCTTGCGTGACTTATTAATTTACTAAACTAAACTTGTTCGTGTTTTTCTCATTAGGTTTGCAAAAAACCTGCGAAGCCGTCATCGATGAAGGCTACGAAATTGCAAGCTACGTCGTAGACTTAGCCGATCGTAGCGCGGTCTACGCGACCGCTGAAAAGGTCAAGAGAGAGGTAATGTTTTCAGTTTTAGAAAATTGTTTCATAGCTTAATTTTAACATCCTTTTAATTTAGTTCAAGTGCGTACAGTAATTAATAATTGCATTTCAAGTGATTTTGTAATTTACTTAGACATTTTAACATTGTGTAATAACAACGTAGCAGCTTAGACATTATTATTAGATATGATTATCAGAACTCAAAGTATAGTACTTATCAACTCAGGTGCTACTGCATACTGCAATTTCATCTGAACATAAGTGTTATCACTATTTGTTTTAGGGGGTAAATAGTCACCAAGTGACAAAACCCCTTGTTGATGATGATATTAGAGGTTACTTTGTGATGTCTAATAAATGTTTTCTTTCTTTCTCTCTCTTCTCTCTATATGGGTGGTAAAGAGTGGTTTTTTACATATAGGTAAATTTGATTTGATGCTAAACACACGCGACCCCCGTGATGGTACATCGAGAAGTGTAGGGCGCTGTCCGCTCGCGGCGCAAGCGAGCTTTCTCGTCCCTCACGCGGCTCTTATGATCCGTCTAATAACTAATTCTAATAACAATAAAAAAGTTACTATACCTATTACATTTTTCATTTATTTACAGATTGGTAAAGTGGACGTTTTAATCAACAATGCTGGCACGGTGTTCGGCGAG
Organism: Allophyes oxyacanthae; assembly: GCA_932294325.1. Classification (NCBI taxonomy): domain Eukaryota; kingdom Metazoa; phylum Arthropoda; class Insecta; order Lepidoptera; family Noctuidae; genus Allophyes; species Allophyes oxyacanthae. The sequence goes on from OW028625.1 coordinate 5,788,424, forward strand.
ACACTGCTGGAGCTCTCCGACACTGCTATTGAAACCACTTACAAAGTCAATATCCTCTCACACTACTGGGTAAGATACCTACTTAATGTCATACCTAGTACTCAGCCTATCGCAGTTCAACACGGAAACGTCTTGGGCTGTACATTGCCCTCTCAATAATCGCAACTATGAACGGTTATATGAGAACATTGTACCAATCACTACGGTCAGTAGACGGATTGGTGATCGTCACAGAACGTTGTTATTTAGGCCTGTCCCAAAATTGGATCGTGTTGTGTAAAAATGATCCAACCCACAAAAACATTACCTACATCATGTTATGCAAATAATTTTATAATTATGTGCATTTGAATATTGATTTTCAGATTATTTGTTGAAAGAATACGAGGGTCATTCAATAAATACTTAGCCTACAAAAAGTAAACGAAAATTTTGGAAAAGTGGGAATTTATTTTTCAACATAGTCTCCTTTTAGTTCGATACACTTAGCCCAGCGATGCTCCAACTTTTTTAATCCGTCCGAAAAATAGTTTTTGTCAAACTCTGCAAAATAGGCCTCCGTGGCGGCGATGACCTCCTCATTCGATCCATATCTATTCCCGGCGAGTGATTTTTTCAGATTAGGAAATAGAAAGAAGTCACAAAGGGCCAAATCTGGAGAATACGGTGGATGGGGCAGCAATTCGTAGCGTAATTCGACCAATTTGGCCATGGCAACGGCAGACGTGTGAACCGGTGCGTTGTCGTGGTGAAACAGCACTTTTTTCTTCGCCAGATGGGGTCGTTTTTTCTTTAATTCGGCGTCGAATCGGCCCAATAAATCGGCATAGTAAAGCCCTGTAATTGTTTTACCCTTCTCGAGGTAATCGATGTAGATCACACCTTGTGAATCCCAGAAAACGGTGGCCATAACTTTTCCGGCCGATTTTACAGTTTTCGCCTTCTTTGGAGCACGTTCCCCGGTCTGGATCCATTGTTTTGATTGCTCCTTGGTCTCTGGTGTGTACCAGTGGATCCAGGTTTCATCGACGGTCACAAAACGACGCAAAAACTCCGCTGGATTCCGCTTAAACAGCGCCATACACGTCTCCGATGTGGTCTCACGGTTGCGCTTGTTTTCTGGTGTGAGTAAACGCGGCACCCATCGCGCCGACAGCTTTCTCATGCCGAGTTCCTCGTGAAGAATATGATGCACTGTTCCTTCTGAAATGCCTACAGTCTCAGCTAGCTCCCGAACCTTCAATCGGCGATCTGCCAATACGAGATCATGGATTTTTTTAATGTTTTCCTCCGTAGCAGCTGTTTTCGGTGCACCTGGACGTGGTTCATCAAAAACCGACGTACGGCCACGTGCAAACTCGTTGAACCAATTCTTGACGGTGGCCATCGATGGAGAAGAGTCACCGTACACAGCATCCAAGCGCTCTTTGATTTCGATGCGCGTTTTCCCTTCCAAAAATAGGAATCGAATCACCGAACGATATTGCTCTTTTTCCATTTTTGTAAAACCGATCGACACGTTGGCTTCCATAAGTTGTCAAATTAAAACAAATGAAGGGATTGGAATGAAAATTTGAAAAAAGAATTTAAAAAGAATGTGCTACACTGTGGTAAAACTCTTTTGAAACTACAGCGCCCTCTGGCGATGAGGCTAGGTACTTATTGAATGCACCTCGTAAAATATAGGACATAATACAGATAATTTTCGATAGTTGGCTTTGTGCATTTTGTGTTGGATCATTTTTACACAACACGGTACATGGAAGTCATGCTGCCAAGCATTATCAAACTGAGCAAGCTGGTTGGTGAAGTCATAACTACTTCTCTCGCACCAGTAACGCTGTTGCCTCTCATCGGCCCGGATCATAATCAATAAATCAACCGGTCAATCCCATGCTAACTTTTGTGATTGGTTGACCAACATCAACAATTTATTCACATAAAGATTTTATCAGCTAGATAAACTAAAAAAATTGTTGGTAGTTTGCCACCACTGTGAAAGGTAACACGTTCTCAAGCCATTGAGCAAGTTCAAGCAGGTACTTAGGTAGGTACTTTAAAAATGACAAGTACATATTAATAATGACACTTTGATTGAGCAATTAGCAAGGCAATGATTCAATGAGGCACTACTTACTATGAAACAAGAAGGTCATTTGCTAAGTACATTTCATCATTGTTACTTTGTAAATTTGTTTTATCCCCTCACTAGATTACACAACCTAATAGTATCTACGACACGAAGAAAAATTATTAACGGCTAGTTAGGAAAAGTAATTCCAACGATTCTACAAGGCTGTGTGTGTGTAGAAGGGTATCGTCATGTCACAGTAAGTTAAAACCGATTTACCGGCTAAGCATTGATTGCTTATTGTTAGTGGATAGACGGATGCAGCCAGATGCAGCTGATCAACTTCAATGAAAACACCATATAAAATAGTTTACCACATTTAATTTTAAATATTTCAATTACTGCCACCGCAATACAGTATCATCTGCACTATCCGACCTGGGAATTAAACCTGTGGTTCGCACTTACCTAGCAACCGCGCTAGCGACCACTACACCATAGAGACAGCAGGTAGGTACCTATTTCTACATAATTTTCAATCTTATTCTTGCAGACAGTGAAGGCGTTCCTGCCCGACATGATCAGCTCTGGCAAGGGCCACATAGTCACCGTGGGCTCAGTAGCTGGACTGCTCGGCACCTACCGCTGCACCGACTATAGCGCCACCAAGTTCGCCACCGTCGGCTTCCATGAGAGCCTGTTCACGGAACTTAGGGTAAGTGCCTATTTAAAGAAACAGGTGCATTAGATAATAACTACCAAACTAGGATTGAAGATATCTATGAGGAGTAAACTTTGTACCTCCCCCTTTTTAAGCATATTGCACACACGGAAGTGTGAGATTTGGCATAGTTAAAGTTTCTAAATGCAATACACAAAGCCAAAATTTATATATAATATGTGGTCGGATTTCGACCATTGGGCGACCCTATTATAGTGCTTAAACTGCCAAAATTAACGGTGCCGCGTTGGGGGACCCGATGTTTATCTTACTATATAATATACAGATAGCTTGATGGTAGCGGGAAAGGTAGGCAGTGTGATCCCTGACAAACAGAGCGAGACCTCCCTATTTCCTCCCTTCATATTTCTGGTCCTGCAAAACTTCCCTTCACATAGGTATCTTTCAAGTATTTCCGGTAAATTCAATACTTTTTATTTATATACCAAGATAAATGTCTAGCCTTGCGCCGTGACCTAGAAATTGCACGAAAAAAAAACTTAAATTATTTAAAGTAAAGCAAGTATTTTTCAAGGATTTTGAACAGGAACAGGAAAATAGATGAAATCTTAATAATACTTTTGCTTTCCATTTTTGCAGGCTCACGGCCACAATACAATCCACGCAACGCTAGTCTGTCCGTACTACATAAACACAGGTATGTTTGACGGCGTCACCCCGCGTCTGATGCCCATGTTGGAGCCCGACTACGTGGCCGAGACAATGATCGACTCCATCAGGAAGAATGAAGTCAACTGCGTGATGCCTGGATCTGTCAGATATCTTCTACCTCTGAAGTGGTAAGGACTTTAGTTGTAAAAAAAAGCTTTTAACTTACATAACTTCACGCTTGTATTTCCCGAAGGATAAGGCAGAGGTTTGTACACCCAAATTTCGCTGATGCCGTTATTTAAAGTTTAGAAGACATTATTGCCATCAACCGTGCACACCTCATAACTTCGCACTGCTAGTTACCAAAAATTTAATGAACGAAAGACATGGAAATCGAACCCAGGATCTCACAGATCAGCAGCCACGATTGCTACCATCAAAAGTACGCAATTTACTTGTAAAACCAACTGGACAGGCAAAAAGAATAGACTTTCATGCAGTTTGTTTTGTATGAAAACAAATGTGGTTTCACTTCCCTGCCAACGCGATAATGGATTCCATACGCCTATTTTCACTTGTTTTTTTATATAATTCCAGCCTGCTCCCCGCGAAGATGTGCTGGGACCTGATGCACCGAGTAATGAAGGGGCCCCAATCCATGATGGAGTTCAGGGGAAAGCCACAAGTTGTAGCTAGTTAGAATATAGTTGTAGTTTCTCAATTTACAATGTAAATAATGTGTACTGTTTTAAATTTTCATAGATCGAATGTCGATCAATTATCGTAAGCGAGATTAAATACAAGACTGAAAATTTTTTCAGTAGCATTTTATGTAAGGTTTTAAATTATAAACAATAACAAATATACATCGTTAATTTATTTTGTTTCTTTAAAAATCGCGGAATTATGAATATCACAAAACATAAATATATTAATTAACTTATAATTATTATCACACACAATTAGAATAAGTCGTAGAAGTAATCGAGGCCTTGCCCTAACTCCCAAATGGCTACTCCTGTTCCATATTCCTTCGCTAACTCCAGACGCTTCTGTATAGAGTATAAGGTAGGATAGAATATCTTCTTTGTACCCTGAGATGTCCTAAAAACAAAGAAAGCAAATAAGATAATATTTTTTAAATTAGTTAACTGATTATTCGAGGCAGGCGAATAAACAAACGAAGCGGTGGGCCGTCGCAAGCTGCGGCGGTGAGCAGTAGAACGTATCGCAATTAATCCGTGTGGAGACGCAGTGCAAAGACTCAATGGATAGAATAATCCGACGGAAACAGTGGTACAAGATTCGATCGTGCACCGCCGCGACACTTGGCGCAGTACCGCTGCGTGTGTTATTCGCCTTAGCCTTAATGTTTTTTAACCCCTGACCAAAAAGAGGAGTGTTTTATGTTTGTAGTGTGTAACTGTGTATCGGTGTATATGTGTATGCTGTGGCATCGTAGCTCCAAAACGGATGGACCGATTTCAATGCATTTTTTTTATTTAAAGCTGGTTTAATAGGGTATCATCTTAGCTATGTTTTATGGAAATTTGTTCCGCCGTTCAAAAGATACAGCTCTTTTTCTAGTTGGAGTCGGGGGTTTATGACGACTTGGTTATTCTCGCATTGCCACATAACATCAAATTCATCATCATCATCCACAGCCCGACTTCACCCACTGCTGGCCATAGGCCTTACTATGATTGTGCCTGTCTCCACGCTGCTGAGTCAGTCTCATCCAGATTCGACCCGCAATGGCAACATTGTCGTCCAGTTATCTACAACGACCAACATTCCTTCTTGGTATTGGTATTGGTAAAGCGGGCGAGTTTCCGCAACTCCACGACGATGCGCGTATTTTGCGTATGGGTGGGAATAGTTTATTTCAGCCAACCCAACACCTTGAGGAAGGCCAGCAAACATTTGATGTTGCTGGCGATCTCCCGGAGAGCACTCACATTCCTTCTTTCAGTTCTTGGCCACCACTCGGTTACACTACCACTTGCACTACCTGTCGTTATTACCCCTTGCCAGGTGTCCAGCCCAACTCCATTTGAGATCCACTACTCATTTTTCAACGACAAAAACCTTCGTGCGAATAATTGCCAATTATTTCTGAGGTTATATAGTGGCAATGAAAGAAAAATAACAACTTCTTGATGGGAATAATGCTATTTGCATGATAAGCCAAACCATTGATAAAAATTCTTGATAACAGTATAATTTTGTGATAATTACCTGATCTCCACATAATTCTCCGCCGTATTATTGTTATAGGACAGAGCTTGGTTATTCTTGGCGTTCTTCAATAGCTCTATGTACTCTGTGCCAACTATGGGGCCTCCACCATTGGCAGTGTATGAGTTTCCATAGAAGTTCAGTCCAAGTAAGATCTTGGACCTCTTTGATGGATTCTCATCGCTGTCTATGAGTTTTTCTATACACAACCTAACCCAATATAATGGTGCATTAGGACCTTTAACAGAAAATATTTAATAGATTAATTAATGTTTGTCAACTGATTATGTTTGGTTGAATTCAATTAAAGCTGATATACCTTTTTAACATAAAATAACATGATTAATAAAGTCACACAAGATTATACTCATATTGAATAATTTGCCAAATTTGGCATTCATTATAATAATTTACTATGCAGCCAAGATCTTTGATTAAGTATTTTAAAGTCAATAATTTTTTGGAGAAATGTGAAAAATGTTTGTAGAGAAGTCATTATGGTTACTTGCCTGGTTTTTGTGGATTGGAGAAGTCATAAGTCATGACAGACACAGCTTCTACATAAGGGTAAATATCATTAAATGCTTGGATGAAGAACTCATCAGTAGGATACCCTCGGAAGGGTGGGTAGACTAGAATTAGACTTAGATCATGTTCTCTCATCTCCAGACCTGAAAAATAAAACAAAGTCACCTATTTGAATTTAGAAAATAAATATGCGGCCTGACAGCCACAGCAATATCATCGAAAATAGAATAAGAATGAGCAATAGAATATTTTTTCTTTTAATGCAGATATTTAATAATATTACATGTTATAAAAACATTCGAACTAAAAGCTTATTAAGAAACTTATCAAGGGAATAAAAATATTTTTTTAGCTTTACTTTCTGAGGTATACTTTAATGACTTATCTTATTACTTAAGTTTTATCGTTATAACGTCTTTAGGCGTTTGGTGTTCCAGAACATTATAACGGATATCCTAACAAGTTATTAAAAAATCTGTCAAGTGATAACTTACCAAACTGCTGTATAAACTTGACAGACTTATCAACATATTTCCCGATCTGAGAAAGTACTTCTAACACCACTCCATCAAACTTCCACTGCTTGCATGACTTCTTTATCTCTTCAATGAGAGCCTTCTGTTCCGTGTGGGATGTAGGCTCCATGAAGAATGCTTTGAGATCTGATGGCTGCCAGTTCTCAAAGAGTATTCTGGGCAATACTGGAAAATTATTGTAATAATAAAAAAATTGTTGAAACTATACAATTAGGTGTTAAATTCATACATCAATTTAAATTTTGTGCCCTATAGGGTACTATCCCAATACTTGAGAGAAGCCTACGTCTGGCAATGGAATGTAATAGGCCGCTTTGATTGATGCAGTCCGATAGAGGGGACAATACCTGTACAAAGCAAACAAAAAATATATTATCAAACCTATACATACACTTTAGACTAATGGTAGAGCCTTTCTGCTTTACTTGCTTCATCCAGGCATGGTCTACATCATGCAGTCCCGATATAATGTATATGTTGGGAGACTGCCGCTTGACTTGCAGCCATACCGGGGACACGTAGTTAAACTTAGGCGCCCAAGTCTTTGCCACATCATAACCTTTGTTGTTCCACTGCAATATTAATTACAATCACAAATTTTGTCGTTAGTCAATTCATAAAATTAGAGGTCGCCAAGTTCTCGAAATTCGACCGTAATTTTAGCTTTCTGCCCTGATTCTGCATAATTAAAAACTTTATGTATGCCAAATCTCACACTCCTCCGTGCGCGCAATATGCTTAAAAAGGGGTACAAAGCTTTCCTTTCACGTATTAATATATCGATAAAATACTTCTCACTACAGCACAATACAATGGAAAAAAAGTATACAATCAAAGAATTTCTGAGAAATACTCACTGGCGTAACATAACCCAAAACAGCATTCTTGAAATTGCGAGTTAAAACGTCCTGGTGGTACGTAGCATGGTATTTTATAATATCTTTGACTAACGGTGCTTCGTTCACTAGTTTACGATCTAAAACATTGTTTTTCCTTGGGCCTTCTTGTGGTTTTACACCCTTTTGGCCCTTCTTATCGGAGGGCGGTGATAATGTAGCCAAACACACATTTAACAGGAAAATTATCTGCAGTACAGTTTTAATACATCTCATTTTTCCGATATATATCACAAAGCAAATACTTTCTTCTTACAATTTTACTGTAGTTCGTAATAAAAACTGTATTTACAGCTGCTCCGACAACTCGGCAGAATAAACAACTCGCCGCGCCGGGTACAGCGTAGAGATGCCAAAAATATCAATAATGTTGATATCGATTTTTTCCGTTTGACGTTCCTGTTGCCAATAAAAGATAGTGTTCTTTTTGTAAGTGAAGATAGTATAGTGAATTAATTGAATCGATTATTCTTATGTGCTAATTGTTTAAAGTTACTAAACACGAATCGATAAAGTTTAAAATCTAAATATTATCATCTAGTGATGCATCAAGCTAATAGTTATCGATAAAATATGACATTAAGAGTTGACATCCCTATTTATCAAACAAACCACAGATAATCAAGAAAGAAATCCACCCACAGATGTGAAAAATCTTGTGTTCAACACTTAAACGAGTAATATTAAGTTTATGGTTCAACATGTACCAAGTGTACCTACCAAGATATAAAGGTAACCAAGCAACAGACCATGAAGGTTATCTGCCTAGATTAAATCCTAATACTGATAGCTATCCGGTACAGTACTCCCCCCCAGCGAAGCGTACCGAAGGTTTTGATGTTCTACCAGATCTCGTCGTATAGGCTGCATGGCTGTTGTCATCTGCGGCGGTCTCGGTGTCCAGCAGGAATGCAGGTTTCAGTCGATCCAAGGAGATGGTCTTTGATTTCCGTTCAACTTGTACGGTGTACATTTTGTCGTTTCGCTGTAGCACTCGATATGGTCCGTTAAATGTAGGTGTGAGCGGCTTGCGAACTGCGTCGTTTCGTACAAACACATGCGTACACGTACGAAGGTGATTCGGTACGTAGGGTGTACGTCGATCGGTGCTCATGTGTGCGGCATGCAGTTTCTTCATTGCGCTTGCTATATTATCTTCGTAATGCGATCGCGGGTCGTCTTGTATCTTCACGCCAACTATTTCGCCGGGAAGTCTGAGCGCCTGGCCGTACAGTGCTTCTGCTGCAGATATGTCAGTGTCGTTTTTTATCGTTGCACGTAAGCCCAGCATGACAGTCGGAAGCTCATACGTCCAGCTTGAATTTTGAAGACGTGCTGTTAATGCCGCTTTCAATGAACGATGCCATCGTTCGATCATGCCGTTCGCTTGAGGGTGGTAGGCAGTCGTTCGTATTCGCTCGATTCCCAGTCTCTTCATAAGGCTTCTAAATAAATCTGATTCGAATTGACGTCCTTGGTCGCTTGTCAATCTTTCTGGACAACCGTAGCGAACGATCCAACCTTCGTAAATAGCTCGAGCTACGGTTTCGGCTGTGATGTCAGCAACTGGGTATGCTTCCGGCCATCGTGTTTCTCTGTCGATGATCGTCACACAATATCGTTTCCCTTCTGAAAAAGGCAGAGGTCCAACGATGTCAATGTGGATGTGCGATAGACGATCAGCAGGAGGAAAGTTTTCTAGCGGTAATATAGTGTGTCTCTGTGTCTTTGTTTTTTGACATAAGATGCAGCTCCGAGTCCAATTTCCGATGTCAACATTCATGTTCGGCCAAAAGAATCGCTTCGTTATAAGATGTCTAGTAGCTCGAATACCAGGATGACTGATCTCATGAATAGCGGTGAACACTGTGCGTCGTAGAGGAAATGGTATGTACGGTCGTGCGGTGCTTGTTGACATCTCGCATAATATCTTATTATTTGAGTTTAACGGTTTTAAACGTTCAAATCGTAGCTTATCGTTCCGTATAACATCATTGGCTTCGCTATCTTGTTTCTGCTGATGAGCTAGCTCGTCGTAATCAATCGGTGATGGTGTTGTAATGGTTTCAATCCTCGATAACGCATCGGCGATGATGTTTTCTTTGCCGTCTATATGAATAATCTTCGACGTGAATTGGCTGATGTAGTGGAGATATCTTGTTCGTAGCGGTGTTTCCGTCTTACTGTTGTCTGAAGTGAGTGCAAAGGTGAGAGGTTTGTGGTCGGTATATACAGTTATCTCTCTCCCCTCGAACATCAGACGAAAATGCCGAATAGCTAGGTAGATCGCTAGTAGTTCGCGATCAAATGTGCTATACTTCTTTTGTGCATCATTAAGCTTCTTAGAGAAAAAAGCAAGTGGCTCCCATCTTCCACGAACGTACTGCTGTAGGACGGCACCGACACATGTGTTTGACGCGTCACACATTATTGACATCGATGCATGCGTTGATGGGTGAGACAGAGTGACGGCATCCATTATGCTTTTCCTGCACGCTTCAAACGATTCCTTTTCGTCCGTTGTAAGCTGTATTTTTGTTCTGTCGTTCTTTTTCGATGTACTAAGATATTTGAACAGTTTTTCTTGAGTGTGCACCGCGTGCGGAATACTTCCTTTGTAAAAGTTTATTATGCCAAGGAAACGTCGAAGTTCTTGTATTGTTTTTGGTTCTGGATACGTTATTATGGTTTTTACGCGTTCTTCTGTGGGTTGTATACCATCTGCTGACACGCTGTAGCCCAAGAACTCAAGATTTTGCTTACCGAACATGCATTTTGACACGTTTATTCTTAGGCCGTGTTCTTGCAATCTCTTGAATACTTCTTCTATGTGTTTCCTATGAAGAACAGGATCTGGAGACGCCAGCAGCAAATCGTCAACGAATGGGAACACGAAATCTAGATCGCCCAATATGTTATTCATGTGCCGTTGAAATGTCTGCCCTGCATTTCGTAATCCGAAACACATCCTTGGAAATTCGAATAATCCGAATGGTGTTATAACGGCTGTCTTCTCTATGTCTTCTGTTCTAATTCTAAGTTGATTGTACGCCTTTTGAAGATCGATTTTTGAAAATATCTTCATCCCTTGTAACTGATAGGTGAAGTCGCGTAGTCTGGGAATTGGGTATCTGTCTGGTTTTGTCATAGCGTTTAATCTTCTGTAATCGCCACAGGGTCTATACTCGCCACTCTTCTTCTGGACCAGGTGAAGCGGACTGGCCCACGGTGACTTGGAAGGTTGACATATACCTTGGTCGAGCATAAGCTGGAAAACATTCTTAGCGGCCTGGTACTTGTGCGGCGGTAACGGGCGTGCCTTGCAGTACACAGGCGGACCCTGTGTTACGATGTGGTGTTCCACTCGACTGTTGGTTATGTCACTGAAGTTGGTAGACGTTATATCCGAATATTTCTTCAATAGGTCGCAGTAGGCATCTTTCACATTGATCGTGAGGACCGTCGGCGTCGATGAACTACTTGATAAACACCCGTTTATTGATAAACCCGTTCTCTTGTCAATGAGTTTCTGGGCTCGCAGATCAACGAGGAGATCATGATGTCGCAGAAAGTCAGCACCGATAATGGGTCGTTTCACGTCGGCAATAGTGAACTTCCATTTCAATGAACGGCGCAGACTAAGATTGAGGTCAAGGTCGCGCTCGCCGTATGTTCGTATCGGCGTTCCATTCGCAGCGTACAATAGTACATCGGCAGCCTTCATCCCTTTTTTGCATGGAGGGACGACAGATATGTTGGCTCCTGTATCGATCAGGAAACGAAGTTTGTTTGCGGTGTCGTGAACGTAAAGACGGTATGCAGAAATGTTGTCGATCTCAGGTTCCGTCGCAGCTGAGATCTCGTTTAGTTTCCCTGCTTGCTAAAATTGCATGGAGATCGGCAATTGCGCGCGCGCTCGCCGAAACGCTCATGAAAATAACAGTCGCCGCTTGCCTTGTGTTCGTATTTATGTGGTTGTCGTCCGTCGAAACGCGAACGAGACTGTGATCGAGAGCGACTGAGACGGTACGGTGAGCGGGTCAACCTCCTTTCTTGTTTCACTTTTAGTTCGGCGATCTCTCTAGTCAGCAGCATGACGGCGTCGCGCAAATCGTGATCTCCGCCCGTTGATGATGATGTGGATGGTTTTGCATGAGCTTGACAGGTGCAGGAACATACGGAATTTATTTCTGTGGTTTGATCGTGCATTTTGTCGGCCATTGCAGCGAGAGTGTCAAGTGAGGTCTGGTCGCTCACTGCCAGGACTGCTCTTGTTGATGAAGGTAGGTGCTGCAACCACAATATCTGAAGCGTAGAATCTGGAATCTTCTCGTGTGCAGGTTCTCTCATACGGCGCAGTAACTGTGATGGCTTCTGGTCGCCGAGTTCCATCTCATTCAGGAGCTTGTGCAATTGCTTTGTTTCGGATTCTTCATACACTGCAAGTAACCTTTTCTTTGCATCTTCATATCTGCCAGTGCGAGATTTAGACGTAAGAATATCACTAATTTGTTCAACGTCAGCTTTTTCTAAATGCGCCACCAAGAGACTGAATTTGGCTTCATCGCTGGGCTTCTGGGGTGTGACCACCGTTTCGAATTGGCAAAACCATAGGGTAGGTTTATCTCGCCAAAATGTAGGAATACGGGCCTTGATCGAGATGGTTTGCACTTCATCTTTAGATGCCATTTTCAATGCGTAGCTGAGCGTCGTGGGTCACCAATTTACCAGGAAAGGGTAGGTAATAAAATAATGCGATAAGTTTTCCCAATACTTATTAATGACACAATATATAAAGGTAACCAAGCAACAGACCATGAAGGTTATCTGCCTAGATTAAATCCTAATACTGATAGCTATCCGGTACAATGACATTAAGAGTTGACATCCCTATTTATCAAACAAACCACAGATAATCAAGAAAGAAATCCACCCACAGATGTGAAAAATCTTGTGTTCAACACTTAAACGAGTAATATTAAGTTTATGGTTCAACATGTACCAAGTGTACCTACCAAGAACGTGGACGGAGCAATAAACCAAGAATATTATTTACAATGACCAATTGATTATTTATGTACCGTGTACTGTGGACTCTGTGGTACCGCATAATTAATTCTTTGTTCTACGAGCAAGTTAGTCGTTGCACCGTTGCACTTTGGCTGAATGAATCACAATGAATGTCTAAATTCATACGCCGTTGATCGAAAGGCTAAGCGAATAATGAGTGCTAATAATATTGACTGATTTTTAATAACCGAAGAAAAAGTAGCACGATATACGGGCTTTTAAGGATTAGGCTTTAGATACCAGTCGCATATTAATAAGTACCCACTAAGTTATGCATACATAATCGATCAAATCATCAAACCCAGCGTATCGTAGGTAGGTAGTCCACCTCTGGAGAATGGACATAAGCAGTAGCCCAAGTTGCGCCACAACACAACACGGGGTTGTGTTGTGGTGCAACTGATGGATGCAATAGGCGGAGGTCCGAAGGTCCCTCGGACCTCCGCCTATTGCATCCAATTTGACGAGTCTGACACTATATTTTGTTCTCATATTAGCGAAAACCGAAAACAGACCGTCATAAATAGTAATAATAGTATTGAACTAGTACCTACTCACAAAGACAGAAAGACAAACTCTTCCAGACAATGAAACTTATACGGTGTCATATTGAGAACAGATTTTTATCTAAGTATCTACCTGCTTATAGTAGTTAGTTTTATTTTTGTATGAAATAAAGAGAGGCCGTGTACTTAGATAAAAAAAATAGAGCCTTCAGTTCAAGCGCTCGCGTTCGCCCCGCGGTTCTTTACGAGACGCACCGTAAAAGGCATCCTATTTACTGCGAATAATTTATTTTATCACAAGAAAATTTATATAGTAAGTTGCAACAAACGTTATTGTATTGACTCCGAATCTAAAGACTCAAATACCTACATGAATCCAGTTTATAGTAATTTAAGTAAGTGTGGCTCTTATGATGAGCTCCAAACCAAATTGATGAGAATTGTGTAACAACAGCTATTAGCAAAATTTTAAATACCTACCTACTAAATAGGGAGTTCGAATTAAAACATTTTAGTAATTTTAAGACAAGTACCTAGGTACCTACTAAATTATTCATAATTGTGTACTTAATAAATTATATTTTATTAGAGAGATTACCTATAGCCGTAACTTCGAGTCGGCGAACACGCTCGCAATGAACACAGTACCTACCTATCTTCATTTCCCTAACGGGGTAATCAAAACAGTATAGTTACCTATCTAAAAACATGCAAACTGCAAAATAAATGGCAATAATTTATGCAAATTACACGACGGATATAAAAAAGTTGTTATTATTTTCCTTTCTTTTCGTGAAACAGCCGGCTGTGCATCGACCAGAGGCCCCAGTGTAAGATTCTATAAACAATCTCGATTTTACGCATCGTACGCGTTCTGCTTGCCGATTGGCCCGCTGCGAGCTGGACCAATCGAAGTATCGAACACGGTTCATGCGTAAAACCGAGATAGTTAAAAGAGGTTAAAAGAAACTTACACGGTCACGTCTGTGTAAAAGAAAGTAATGTTCGCGGTGGTCGATGTATGAGTGGTTTGATGATAACTCAGTGCTTCTGTAGTGGCCGGGCCTTCAACATGGCGCGACAAATACAACACCTCTCACGATTACTCAAAGCTATTGTTATAACTTACTTATACTTAGGTAAAAAGTGATAAAAAAATGTCTCTTATGTTTTGTGTTTCCTTTAAAAATACTGTGCGTTAAATTTTTCTCTGCAACTTTAGTGAAAATAATTTTTATCACCTATAATCATTTTGCAGGGGTGTATGGAAAGCACGTGAGCAAACGAAGCTTAACGAATGTGAAATGTTACGAAAGTGGGAGGTTTTACAGGTACGTCCACCTTAAATTATCACATGAGTCAATGTTCTGTGGTCAAAAGCTTCGAGCATGTCAACTGCCCTGTGGTGTCTTAGTTTTGATTCTCAGGTAAAAAGGTGTTGAACTTTTCGACCTAAGAATGAAATCAAACTGTGACTGTTACGAAATTCTTAATTTCAGTCCCACGTTCAAACTCTCATCATAATTGTAATTAAGTAAGTACCTACTTAGGTTCGTATTGTATTGTCAAGTTATGTTAATTTTGCCGTAGACGACATGTGAAATTGAATAATTTAAGTACAATAAACAATGTCGTAGCCTTTCTAATCGCAACCGGCCACATGAGGCCTTGAACAATACTGAATAAGTAGATAATAGGTATGTCAGCGTATCAAAACAAATAATAATTAGAATTACATTCAATCTTATATTAATTATTGGTTTTCGGAGCGGCAGCAGAAACCAATCATTAATCTAAGCATTAAATAAATAAAACTAATATGTAATTTATTTAACACGCATCATAATGTCAAACACGCATCACGCATCAAAGTGTCTATTAGAACGATTAGAACAGGCTCAATTTATAGGTAGGTACTATCATCGGTGAATTGTGGAGGTTCCTAGTAGGTACCTACCTACTCCTCTGTCTACCCTCCTATTAGTAACGGATGCCGGTAATTTTAGGATTTTATCTTTGCGTTTTCATTAGGTATCATCCTATGTTTGTATGAAAGTTTCAATTCATCTTAGTTGTTATTTCGCTTTTATTGCATGCAAAAGCATTCCCCTTGAATTAGCCAAGTCATCAGTTATTTCAAAGATAAAATTTAATTTAAAAACATTCGGCATGAAAAAAGTGAAAAACTACACACAAATCCTCGTGCGATTCATTGCATACTTGTTAGTTATGTACTTCTAAGTATCTAAAAACAATTATTCAAAGCATCAGATAAGTACTGACTTATGTGAACTCTTACATTCATGCGTCTTCCCACTATCTGTTTATACGACTAACAATCAAAAAATGTTCACACGAAAGTCGACAAATGAAGATTTTAACAACATGATGTTCCAATCACAATAGATACTTACTTTACATTACAAAAGTGACATAACTAGTGTTTAAAGAAAACAGCACCGTTTATTTTATGTAGGTACACACTTACCTAACATCACCTGCACAGAATAAATAATAGTACTACGTTAAGACCATTATTATCAGTAGCTATTTATTTACCACCAGCGGCTAGAATGGCAAAAAAGGAGACAAAACCATCCCTTTACCTTTTTATCTTGCGATTTTTCGTTTCGCCTTCTATCAAGGAGAGAAAAGGTGGGAATAGGTTTTGTCCACAGAAAAATCGGGGACAAAAACATTTCTTTACCGTTCGTTAACTCTCTCGATGTTTCGTTTTATCTTCTCTCAAGGAGACAAAGGGACAACGAGTTTGTCCATTCGCCGCTCTAGCCCTGCTGTTGGACATAGTTTAGGTTCCTATGCTTTTTTGCCCTATTTCTATCTCTTAGGCCCAAGTTTACCAAGTTTACCGACAACATAACTGACGATTAGAGCAAAATCAGCCGTATAAACATGATTATTTGTATGAGTAATCGGCCGATTTTATTTTAAAATATCTGTTATAATGTCGGTGAACATGGCCCTTATGGGTAAACGTCAATGTCAAAAATCTAGGCTCCTAGATCACAAGGCTATAAATGAACGATCATACGAGATAATTACCAGTATCATACTGTTCACGACACTTGGCTTACGTACGTATCTATCGCAGTACCTATGACGTTAGGAACGATACAGCTGCCCCTTGCCTTAGTGGCCTATTACGACACCTAGCCGAAAAGAACGGGTGGCTTATTCTTCATAACTTCTGGTCCAATCTAGCAGATAAGTTAAGATTCCCAAAAATATGCAAAATATTACTATTGCAGAAAACTTATAAACTGAACAAAATATCCCTTCGCCGATTACCACTCCCGCCGCAAGACAACAATCAGTTTTCCAAGCGAAATCATGGTTAAATTGCACGAAAAAGTCTGGCTAGCACGACTAACACCTAGACAGTTTCTAATTTGTCACGGGTGACACTATTTATCTTCATGGAAGTGTGAAAATTATGCACCTACTTTGAAAATTGCGTCAATAACTTACGCAGACAGACTAAAATATTCAATAATTTGGTAAAAATTTAATTGTTAACGTCGTGTTATATCACATTTACATTAGAATAGAATACAACGTTTATTTGGTTATTTGTTATTGTTATACCTACCTATCATCTTAATAACGTTATGTTATGTTGTAATAATTGTATATTTTTATAATAACACCAAATTTTACAAACTAATTTTTCCGTAACTCTTCACTTTTCGTGTCTATTAAATAATAAATATATCTACTATTACATCGTGGGTAATTAAGTTGATAGAGACACCATGATAATGACTATGACTGGGAGTGGATACCTATTATCAAATATTATTACTTAAAGTGTGTCAATTATTTTGTTACATAAGAAAATAACGCATTTGATTTTATAATGAAATAACTAAATAAATGCCATGAGAATAGCCAATAGAATCTATTTTGAATATTAAATTATGGGCTGCTAACTTTGAGTATCTAGAACGCTGCTAATAATATTCGTAATACGGTAATTCGATTGATGTGGTGCGTCTAAAGTAGAAAAACGGCTTAGTTCTTATAAAAAATGTACTTATCCAATTTTTAACCCGGTGTTTTCAATCTTTTTACCCGACTACAGCAGGCAGTAACCTTACAGTAACAGTATATTCGCGTAAAATAAATGACAGGATCTAAAAAAACGGAAGTAGGTAGGTAGATCTAGATATATCTAGGTACTAGGTAGGTACCTACTTATACATTCTATCAGTTCCTTTCCTAGTAAAAATTGCATGAATACATGAGTTGCATTGTACCGCTTCCTCTCGCTTCCGTAACTGGACGTGGAATATAAAACCACGCCAATACCAAACGATGTGTGCTGCATGCATTACAGAAGGATGATTTTCCGCCATTTTCGTTGCGCGGGCGACGACCCCAGGCGACTTTCGCCGCAACCTTGACTGAGGCAGTCCGTCCGCTTGTATTCAGCATTACCATTTCCTACTACGTCTTGAGGAATTCACTTTCGCTATGCATTCATCTTTAAGACACGACACGTGTCGAAATATGTTTCAACACGACCTGCATTTTTAATCAATATTGGTCAAGTACGGCACCAATGTTCTGTTGGGTTCTGCTAACCTATTTAAAACATTGTCTTGTATAGTGTGACATTTAATGACCGTCGATAAATGATTTTATTCTATTCTTCTCAGTCGTATTCTTCAGAGGGATGAAATCTTTGATTATAGAAGTATAGAGGATATGCCACAAAATTATCTATATAAAACATGGTATAGAGATGTTATGAATTTCGACATAGGAGTAAAGAAAAATCTATTTGTCTCTTTTTAGCAAATACGATTCCGCATGTGTTGAAAAGAGATAAATAATTGGTAGATTGTTGCTATTATTGCAACATTTTGTTGCTGACGTCACTTGGGACCGCCTTGCGGCATGACCGCCATATTGTGCATGCTGCCAAGCAAGTACATTAGCTGCCAAATTCATGTAAACATAACTTCGTATTTTCTAATTTAGCTGATTAGAGTGATACTAGTGACTGTTGAACCTATTCAGTGTTAAGTGCACATTCAAACAAAATGCCTCTGTGTTGTGTTGAGGGGTGCAAATCCGATTCAAGGAAAAAGAAGCCTGGAATAACTTTTCATAGGTTAGTGACAATGTTTAATAGAAAACTAGGCTTAATATTCAAAAATTAGCACCGCCGTTTTTTTATTCGACTATGAATCAATGAATTACTTCTCCTCAATATGTTATAAGTTAGATTTGTCGTTATTTTGTTATATCAAATCGAGTGTTTGTTTACATATCAACAAATAGGGATGAGCTTTGGTACATAAAGATATCGACATTTTATGACTTGATGTTTATTTCTGTAAGAGTACTCAACAGTTCCTACTTTACTTTTAACACTATATTTCTGTGTTTTAGATTACCTAGAAACTTGGTAACTAGAACGAAATGGATTGAAAACATTAGCAGACATAACTGGAATCCTGGGCCAAATACTTATATATTGCACTTTGAAAAAAGTACCATTAATCGTACATTGGATGTAGCACGTGTCAAAGATTTCCAACAATATTCCCGGTAAGTAAAAAACACAGAGAGAGTGTCGTCCAGAAATTATTTGACGAAATTAATTTTGTTCAGAAATGAATAAAAATGTATTTTTTTAAATAACGTGTTTTATTTTACATACCACTACTATTTACATAAATGAAAATCCAAAATTGTGATGTCAGCGTTTTAGAATGAAAGGTGGTAATTGAAGTTGGATACTGGGTAGCCGAAAGCAAAAGGAGTAAAGCGACTGAGAAAGAGAATTTAAATAATAGATACGCATCTATGGCCTCCACAATTATTCGATTGTTAATAATGCAACATAAAGAATTTGTAGTTCCTGTAGATACATAATATTAATTTCTGTAATCTATAGAGACACATTACAATAAAATAATATATAGGCTGTTTCCTAAATAGTGCAGTTGGTTGTCAGGCCCATGAAATTGAATAACAATAATTGTTATAACATAAAACAGTTAAGAGCATTATTTCCTTAGTTTTCGATGTCGAACAATGACCTATCGATAAAACGTTTTCAGCGTTGATACATCACTAGAGCAAGGGGCGGAGTCGACGCCATATTTTGCCTCCAAAGTGCCGCACGTCACGTGACCTTGTTTCCTATCCTCTATCTTTTCTATAATCTAAGGATGAAATCATCCTATAAGTCCATAGACCGCCGATGTCGGTACTTAGCACCTGGGTACCGCATACGTCACATCATATTGATAGCCGACGACAGCCAATGGTATCTAGTTGTAAATATTAAAGTTTATATAATAATTCAACCCATTACTGTCCCAGGTCCCACTGCTGGGCACGGGCGTCTTCTCAGAATGAGAAGGGTTAGGCCTTAGACCACCACGCTGGCTTGGTGTGAGTTGGCGGACTAGAAAAATCTTTAAGAAATTTTAGTTATTTTGCATTGTATTTATTCAGGAACCCAGACAGAACCGAAGATACTATGTGGACGAACGATGAGTGTGCCAAATACTATCTTTGTTTGGCCGAAGATGTCTTCGAGTTCCATTGCTCGCCGGGTTTGATGTTCGATGTTAACAGGCAGCAGTGCGACATGCTACAAAATGTGCACAACTGCGATCTCACTACGGGTACGTATCTAAAACATTACCTACTTCAATCACCTCGGCCTCCTCAAGAAAGAAGGTATGGCCTCGTATAAAAGTGGGTTGGTAATTACAAATATAGCCCTCTCGCATTGCTACTACCCGGCGGTCCTCACTGACCTGCTATGTTTAGACTGGTAAGTGGAATGTGGTACATGATGGTTATCCCATCATTTATCAAGATTATAAATCTTGATTTGGACACCCATGTGCCGGTGGAGTTGACGTTTTGTGACTACCGTTACAATTCCCCCTTGACCCTTATATGGTAATTGGAATGTTGTTTGTTTTAGAGACAAAGATCCCGAAACCTCTCTTGGATATGGCTGACTGTGCCAATGACACTCACATCGGCTGTTCAAACGGCAGTTGCATTCCCGCGGAATATTTCTGTGACGGCTCTATCGACTGTACGGACTCATCTGATGAAGTAATTCAAACATCTTCAACTATACTGAATCATTCTTAATTTCACAACTTCTCGCTTCATAGTTAATGACTTGCAAATCTTTGACACCGTAAGGTGAACATTAGTTTTCTAATCGCCATCCTAATTTATACTTTCTCTGTACCTAATGGTAATCTATAATGCTGTGTCATCAATCAAATCACTACAGTTTTCTCTTAATTTCCTTTAATGCCGTATAGGGCTGGTGCGATGTTAACTATGATCCAAACGCAGCGGAACCATGTGACCCAAATCTTTGTCAACTGCCAGACTGTTTTTGCTCGAAGCGTGGCGATGAAATACCTGGAAATCTTGATCCCAGTCAGGTATAAGTTCAAATTAATTCATTACATTTGGTCACTGAACCATATAAAATCATTACGAGACCCGATCAATATTATAAAACAAAAATATTTTTTACAGACTCCACAAATGATCACATTAACTTTCGATGGTTCTGTTAACCACGAAAATTGGGATGCCTACACCAAACATTTGTTCACTCCGGAACGACAGAACCCCAACGGTTGTGCCATAAAAGCGACTTTCTTCGTTTCACATCCATACACAAATTACAGACATGTGCAAAAGTTATGGAATGACGGGCATGAGATAGCAGTTAATTCAATAACGTAAGTCATGCAAATAGAAACTTTTAGAAAATTGATGAGGCAACGCAATTCAATGATTCACTCTTCCTAATCTTGCAGCCATCGTGGCCCGGAAGACTGGTGGTCTAAAAATGCCACCGTCGAGGACTGGTTCGATGAAATGGTTGGGGAAGCAAATGTAATTAACAGATTTAGCAGAGTTCACATGGAGGATTTCAGGTGATACAGATATTAATAACTTTGAGTATCTAGATTAATAATCATAGAAATTTGTTCTTTTTTATTCTATCTGATTCAAACTTATTAGTGCGCCGGTATCCTAACGCACTAATAAGTTCGCGTTGCACGGGAATTTATGTAACGAAATTTCTTCGTAAGTCTGATTTTCTTTTATAGAATGCTGTAATTATTAAACATGATTCCTCTAGAGTAGTCAACACCCAATAGATTTTTTTTTAAACTCAACTTTTTGCGACTTTTTCGACGGATACAAAACTCCGGTAAATCATTGAATAACATCTAGTGACGTCAATTTCACAGGGGACTGCGAGTACCCTTCCTTTCAGTAGGATGGAATCGACAATTCCTGATGATGCAAGAGTTCGGGTTCGTCTACGACGCTACAATTGTGGCACCGCTGGCTGACCCTCCATATTGGCCGTATACCCTTGACTATAAGATGCCCCATAGGTGTACTGGTAAGTTATGAGCAAATTTTTGGAAAACTGTCTCCTTAGGACCTGTAGCGAACTTCTGGATCTAAGCTTAAAAAATCACTCTAAAACAGAATTTAAGCTCTTTTGTTAATAATCTACAGTAATTATAGATCGAATTAACTTAAACTTACTGTAATTATAGTATGTTCATAAACTCGTTTCCTCCACGCACAGAAACATGGCCGCGGTAGTTACTATGCTGCCGTCCCTACACAGTAGTTTAGTTTTAAAATAGGAACACATGCTATTGATTCATCCCCCTAACGTATCGTAACTAGACCGTGTGAGTGGTTAAGTAAGATGTTATGATGAGCTATAATTGTCGATGACGGCGCACGCGCAGCAATGAGGAGAGATTGCGTTCTGCGTGCCTATTGTTAGTGATATTACGCATAACTACCTGGAATGCGAAATAGCACTGCTTTGGTATCACGTTTCAATCAATTTAAGAGCTATTATTGTAACATTTTCAACAAGTTCGTGCAATATCCTGCAAATAATGATAATAATGTCAGTACACTAAATGATGCTGTAAGTACTACCTAATAATGAATTTAAAAAACAAGTACCTACACCACTTTGATGGATGGACACCAATATCCAAATGCAACATGCGCGACAACGCGACATGCCGATCGTAAATCATTGAAAGGCAACCACTTTATTTATTTATTGTATAACGCAACATAACGTAAAGCTGGTCGTGCATCCACTAATTAACGCACGAATCATTATTTTAAACAAAGCTTTATTATAACAATAGTCCAGGAAAACACTTATCATTACAATGTGGAAGATCTATATCTTCACATTCACACGCATTTTTGCTTTCCGGGGTCAATGTAGGAAGAGTTTACTCTCCTTCCTAACACTATCACAGCTACCTAGTCGCCAGGGTCCGCTTTACGGCTGATTCTTCTGCACTTCGCCCGATCATTAGCATTTCGGTTAGGTTGTTGGCTTTTTCACGACTCATATACCACCAGAAACTAGCGTGTGGTCTATAGTGCCTAATTCTGAAATGTTACCTACTATTTGTTTTAGGCAACAATCAATACTGCCCAACCCGTAGCTACGCAGGTTTATGGGAGATGGTGATCAATCCTCTCTCAAACGGCGATCATACCTGCGCTACCCTGGAGTACTGTCCCTCAAACCTCACTGGAGAAGACGTCTATAACATCCTGGTGAACAACTTCAAGAGACACTATCTGAAGAATAGGGCTCCGTACGGAATTCACTTGAACTCTACGTGGTTCAAGAATAATGAATATTTACTTGCTTTCAAGGTAATAATAATAATAATAAATGTTATTTGACAAATTAAAATCGGAGTTTTGATGGCCGAGGGTGTATCGGCGTAGACGGAACGATCGGCAATCGGCACGCGGTGACGCCTGTCGGTTGGATTTCCGCACATAACAAATATTTGTATAGCCTACAGGTACTTGTTTTGGGTCTGACTGTGTGTTATGATACAGGAGAAATCCGAATGCAGTGTAGGACACCTTTTTTGTAATCTATGAGTCTGTTATCTATGCTAGAAGCCTATTTGATCATACCATGCTCATGTTGTATTGATTATATGGATACATGTATACCGACCTATATTTTTTAGGTACCACTTATATAAATACTTTCTTGTTTTCAGAAATTCATCACTGAGTTAGCTAAAGTACCAGATGTGTACTTTGTAACATACAAAGAGTTGATTGATTGGATTAAGCGTCCAACCCCAGTTCCTCAGCTGAAGAAGTTCCAGCCTTGGCAGTGCAAAGACAGCCATTTCGAACAGGCAGAAATCGCGTGTGTCAAACCTAACACATGCAAGTTGTCTTCAAAAGTTTTAGAACATGACAAATACATGATCACATGTTCCGATTGCCCCAAAAGTTATCCGTGGATAAGAAATGAATTTGGTTTTGATTGATATTATGTAGAATATTATAATTTATTCACGATTTACCAGTTACCAGTTTAATCTAATTTAATTATGAAGAGGTGACCTGAGTTTTAACTTTTATGTGAGTTATGAGAATTTATAAGGATTGAAATTGACTTTTCTCAATCAAAACTAAAAGTATTAAGTATTCACTCCATGTAGCAGTATTTTATTATAATTTTGGACATAATTTAAGTGCTAAGTGTGCAATAATTTATTAAGTAGAAATAAATGAGCTATGTTATGTCTGAAATCTGGAAATAAATAGAAAGTTTTTTTTATTCATATTATTTACTTAATTTAGAGTTGGACCTTATATTAAATTATAAAAATATTGACACAGTTGACACTATCCTTCCTGTGTGATGAAAGGGTTAGGAATGGCCTCCATACCATCCATGGGACATATTAGAACCACAGAGGTACCTCGACAAACAACCAGTCCTAGTGCTCTTGTATCATCCAATAGTTTGTATGGGTCATCAGGATCTGAAACGAGACAAAAAAGATTTTATTCAAATAGCTCTTATAGAAAATCAAAGAAAGGACCTAGTATGTATAGCATGTTTAATAAGAGGCAGAGGTAGCAGAATCCAGTAGATAAATTGATAAGCATCAATCTTAACACTGATATGTATTACTGAATAATATTACCAATATACCTGCAGACAGCCTAAGCAGACTGATTGTGCTACTATACTACATAGTAGCCACCACCGGCGCCAGTGGTACTAGAATTACCACATAGTATAGTAGGTATCGGCTTCAAAACCTGTAAGAGGCTTATTTATGTCCAGTAGTGAGTCCACTACTGGACATAAATAGCAATGGCAATAGACTACAAAAAATTACTAAATCTAAAGATACAATTCTCTTACCTCTAAGAAACTCTGTAGTGTTGTCTAGTACAAGGTTCAACAGAGGATCGTAGCCTTTCAGTATTCCCGCCGCTTCTCGACCACCCGCGAATTTCACACGAATACTCTTCTCTAGATATTTACTTAAGTCAAGAATGGATTCCTTTCTCCTCTTTTCTTTATTGTCTCCAGCTCCTTGGGAAGACTGGAAATTAAAACAGAATGATACAATGAAGTGTAAATAAAAACTGTGATCATGCACGTATTTAATAGCTTACCTTTCCTTTGTCGCCACCTTCTTTTGATGCCATTTTATTATAATTTTACCAAATTGGTCTAATTTTGGAGAATATCTATTAATCCGGCGTCTCAAAACAACAGTGCGACATCAAAACTTTGAGGTTAGTTGTCAATTTGTCATACGTTTAGAAATCAAATTAAAGTAAACTATAGTCAAAATGGCTACGTTCAGTAATTCAGTTTTCGGTGCGAAAGTCACTCGGGCGAATGTCGCTCGCTCATCGGGAATCCACAACGATCGATCGATGAACGATCCACAACTGCGTTACGCGAGTGACCAATTCGGACCAATCGAACGATCTCAAATTATCTGCTGCTGTATCCTATGACTACAGTCATTGGTCGGTTGTTAGCAGTGCGACCGAGTGCGACTTTCACCCTACTATTTCACGGAGTGACCAGAGCGATCGTCCGACGACGCTCGCTCAAATAACTGAACGGTTTAGTGTGATCGCCCGCGTCGTCGAGCGTCGTCGGGCGTAATTACTGAACACACCCAGTATATATATATTTTTCATAGAAATAATAAGTAGGGCTGTCTAAATACTCAAAGGTAGGGCTCTCCTAATAAGTCTATGGCTACGTTCAGTAATTCAGTTTTCGGTGCGAAAGTCACTCGGGCGAATGTCGCTCGCTCATCGGGAATAATTGAACGATCCACAACTGCGTTACGCGAGTGACCAATCCGGACCAATCGAACATCTGCTGCTGTATCCTATGACTATAGTCATTGGTCGGTTGTTAGCAGTGCGACCGAGTGCGACTTTCACCCTACTATTTCACGGAGTGACCAGAGCGATCGTCCGACGACGCTCGCTCAAATAACTGAACGGTTTAGTGTGATCGCCCGCGTCGTCGAGCGTCGTCCGGCGTAATAACTGAACACACCCTATGATGTTTCGAAAGTCCAATCCTCTGATTCTCGGATTCCTTTGCGATTTCTAAACGTAGGCTAATAATTAGCCTACGTTTAGAAATGGTAGGCTAATAATTAGATTCGCGATATGCACTTTTTGCGCAATTCGGACCGCAAGGTGAGTGACAGTGACAGTCAGTCATTTGACAACGTCAAAACGCCCCGTCTCGCGAAAAATCGCGACGTAAACAAATTTAAAAAAATACAAAATATTAAATATTTCCCGTTAATAATCATAAAGTAATTGACAAGTATTAAATTTATCGGCGATGGATTGTGTATTTGTTGTGAAATCACTTATATACTGTGATTGATAATCTAATGAGATATCAATGCGCTCTTCGGTGAGCTACATCCTATCTCACGCGCCTGGCGAGTCGGTGATGTCGCACCCTGACTACTCGCAGCATGCCCAGCACCATGCGTGCCTGCTGGTGCTCGTCAAGGGCATCGGCGGCATGCTCAAGAACTTCAACAAGCTCTGGGAGCGGATACAGAGGGTGAACAATATTAAAGTTACTGGTACGTACTTATAAAAGATAGCGTTGATTTATTAACCAAGATGCCAGTGGCTTGGTATAAACTCAAGCTGTCGTAGGCCTCTTAAAAGCCAGTGGCTTTGCCTTGTGAAAATCATAAGTTTCCACTTCTATAAAATTTGTCTCAGTGAAAATTAAAACCACCACTCAGTAACTTTCGAAATATTATAGACAGTTGCATTTGAGAAGTTTCATACTAGTTGTTTCAGTATGACAGATATTATATTTATGAGGTCACACTATGAATTAATCCTATACTGTCATTATTTTGTTTATAGATTCTACTGGCCAAGTAAGAGACATATGGGTGAGATATGTTCGAGATTATCCAGTAGAGAACAATGACTGGGGCGACTTTCAGACTCACAGGTACATTCTGTAACTTGCAATTTTGACAAATGGACCTATAAACATGCACAAGTGTATACGGGTCTGCCTTTAGAACACTGCAATGAAAGGCTGCAAGGGAATATTTCTATAATCACTCCTTTAGGGTAAACTGGCTGATTGAAGAATTGGGTGTTATGGTAAAAATACCAATCTTTTTAAAGCATAATGTTACTGATTTCCAGTACATGGAAAACTGTAGGTGTTAACATGAATTAAAACTTAACCAACATTTCCCCCAGTTACCTATATGAAACCTAAAAAACAGCAATTATATAGTAGTACTTCATTATTCTGTCTATATTGCCAGGCAGTTTCATTGCACATTAAGTAACCAATTCAACCAATGTTTACCTAATATTGAGCAAATTAGTGGTAACAGACATAAATATTAAAGTTTTTGTTTTTTATAAATCTCCTGTATGCACATGACATGGTTTCCATATTTTATCCAGGGAGAAGCTATAACAACAAAGAGCAATCTTATTGTGTTGATTGAAGCAAAATTCCTTCACAACCATAAGTGTTAGCAGACTATTATAGGACTCAATGACCACAAATAACTGGACCACTATTAACACTTTGCAGGATAGAGTATGAGAAACAATAGAAGTTTTATTGTTATCATGTCCAATTGTGTTCAGTGTCTGTCCTACAATGTGTTAAGAAGAAATAATTTAAATTGACATAATATTATATCCAGACAGGCAGCCATTACTAAAATCTGTTAGCACTAGCATTCAGAGATGCTAGTTGTAAAAACACAGTAATATAATGTGTATATACCTGAATTAGCTGTGATTATAATAGCGCGGAAATATGAAAATTGTTGACAAGCTGCACCAAAGAATAAAGGTGAACGCGAACTTACACCCAACAGCAGAAATTGAATTTTAGTATTCTTGTATGAAATTATATTATGTAACATCGCGCCGCACTTCTGATTTCAGTAAAATGCTGCAGGTACTCGATTACACCCGCATTTCTGAATGACGCCTTTAGACTCAGCGCGTATAGAGCAAGCGGCTCGATTCTGATAACGTCATTCAGAAATGCGGGTATAATCGTATAGCTACAGCATTCAGACAAGACTGATCGTTCGGCGCGATCAGCGCGTGATGCGCGATCGATGCGGATAGGTGCACGGGACCATCAGGAAATTTGATTCCTAAAGCGCTTTTGGTGCGTGTAGATGCGTGTTCACCTTAAGGCGTAAATGAGGCTTATTTTCCCCAGCTAATGTGTGCACTGTTTTTTTTTTTGTTTTTAATTGAGACAATTATACATTAGAATTAGTAGTATTAGTACAAGCTGCAAACAGCTGCTACAACATAATTACTTCAGACATAATTGCCAACAATCTAGCGACGCTGTTGGCGCAGTGGCTAACCAATTAGCTTTCTGCGCTACGTGCCGCGGGTTCGATCCCCGCACGGAACAAATATTTGTATGACCTACAGATAGTTGTATCGGGTCTGGGCGTGTGTGCATGTGACATGTATGTTTGTAAACTGTACCCTCGATACAGGAGAAATCCTAGTGAGGGGCAATGTTTAAAAAAAAAAGAAAAAAAAAAAAGAATCTTTTTTATTCCACAGGCGGTTACTAAGCCTCATAACACTGAGTAAGTTCACTAACCAAGTGGAACTGAATGAAGTATGCAGAGTCCATGAGTCCCTCAAAGTAAAATACTCAAACACCCTGTATGACTCTCGAGCCTTCATGTTTGGTCCGGTCAGCAATATGAAGAAACCAGAACAAGAGCCAGAGACTTATAGCTACTTTGAGGAGGAAAGACCTTTGAGGGATGGTAGCATGAGTGATAAGTAAGTTTGAAATATATAGAACATTGACATTACTGTGTTGGGAAATTCAATATAAATTGTTTTACAAAAAGTCTAAGCAAGTACATCAGGTAAACTGCACGTTTGTTTGCCC
Organism: Allophyes oxyacanthae; assembly: GCA_932294325.1. Classification (NCBI taxonomy): domain Eukaryota; kingdom Metazoa; phylum Arthropoda; class Insecta; order Lepidoptera; family Noctuidae; genus Allophyes; species Allophyes oxyacanthae. The sequence continues at coordinate 5,816,936 of OW028625.1, forward strand.
TATACTATAAAAAAGTATACAGTATATATAGTATAAAATACAGTATGTAAGAATAATGCAAACAGAGAGGAAAAACAAAAGAACAACTGAAAACAAGACAACGGGTCCCGAACTCTCGACAGCATCGTATTAAGATAATTTATGTCGACTCAGCCTTAATGTATTAACCAACACGTCATAGCCGCGTTAATAATAGTCGAGAAAGTGTTTCAACATTTCCACACTACATAAATTTTATATTGTGGACATTGGAGTAGGCTGTTATCGGTTTCTTTGCCGTGTGCAATTGGGTCTCTGGATTGCTCTGAACATAGTTGTAAGACTAAGTTTCCATTACACAACACAATAAAGTTACTATGTATTTCAGAGCGTCCCTACCAAGTGAACAAGCAGACAGCCTCTCATCATCAGAAGGTTTCCCCCAATCCATATCCTCGAACTCTTCCTACCCAGTCCAAGAGGAGCACTTCACGACTCCATCCAACTTCAAGACTCACGCCATGTTCTATGGAGAGAATGACCCAGTGCCTGACTTGGAACAGAATGTGGCTGAGCTTATCAATTCACTGTTCTGGGTTGTGGAGTCGAAACGTTTAGAGAGGTCCAAGGAGAAATTGGAGAAGGTTTCACTGCTATTGGCGCCTTTTGAGAAGAAGGATTTTGTTGGTAAGTTAATAATTTGAATGCTTGGATTCAATTTCTGGAATGCACAGTTGTTAACATAGAATTTAAGGCACACGGTGGCGTGCAGAGACAGTTCTTACAGGGTAGGCAAAAAAATAGTGTCTGATATTAGGGGCTGGCAACCTCACCCATATTCTTAAATTTGCGGATATTACAGACATACTAACGTTAGTATTATTTAATAATTAATTTATAGGGTAGGCAGTGTATTTTTGTCTCTATGGAAGGCACAGATTAGATGTGGAAGCTGGAGGACTGAGTGTTGTGGCGCAAAATTGGGTTTATGTCCAGCTGTGGACTAAACTTACGTCACAACTTACGTCATTGATTGAAGAGAACTGAAGATTAGACTAGCTAAGTTATTGCAATTAGAAGCACTATGCAAATTATTTTCGTTATTTCAGGTCTCGACATGGAATCTCGCAACAACAAGAAGCGTTGCATGGGCCGCGTGACCAAGAACTTAGCGGATCTGACTTTACAAGCTGGCCTGGTCGCCGACAGCCTAAGCTTGTACAACTCCTCCGTGGAATTACTGAAGACTGACTGGCTCTGGTTGGCCGCAGCTAAAGAAGGTAAAACTATACATCATTTTCCATAGTTGTAATAGATATTTTATTAACATAAACAGTGATACACGGTACTGTCAGAAACAAATTCCTAACTCCTTCAAAAGGGTAATTTTGTATAAGCATTCTTTACATTAATTATTTTTTTGTTTATTACAGGCCTGTGCACTGCTTCAGCAATACTCCTCTATCCGAATCTCCGCAACTCCACCCCCCTACACAGAAACGCGAGTCTACAGGAAAACTCTCCAAACAAAGCGAAACAGCTCTCTTTATTCCAACCTAATTCAGACTCCTTCAGAAAGTATAAACTCACTTCATCTCCCCTCAGAACTTCAAAAACTTCTAGTCCAGTGAATCCTCCCAGTGAACTCACTCCAACTTCGTCTGATAGTGTTGAAACTTCTTCTAGGCAGTCGGAAGCCGACAATGCGGATTCTGAATCCCTAGCTTCTTCCAGCGACATTGAGTACCAAAGCCAGAAATCGTTCTTAGGTCCTGATCTTCCATCGATTCCTCGACAGCCTCCATCCCAGATCAACAACCAGTACTTACTAAATGGCGAAGAGATTGCTGAGAGATACCGCGAAGCTATTACGGATTATAGTAAATATAAGAATGCGGGCGTGATTGAGACCGAGGCATGCTTCAAGGCAGCAAGAATTGCAATGGAACAGGGCAACAGCTTGAATGCCTCCAGCTTTTTACAGAATGTTATATTTATTAACTTGACACTGAGTGAACAAGAAAAGATTCAGCGTTTTGAAACGCAAGCTGAACTGTATAAAGAAATTGGTAAGTTTTGTTTTAACATAAAATTAAAATCTAAGCTTTTAGCTTTACAACTTTGCGGGGGAAACAGTAACGCCAATCTATAAGTTTAGAATTAAAGGGAATACTTTCGAATAACGATTGAAGTACCGGCAAATGTTTTCTAGAACTTTCATATTCTATTTCTACATACATAATATGTACTACGTTATCGCATTGATAGCTGGTTTTCGAAACACTATCTTCAACACAAAACCTCATTTCCCCAGGATTCCACCGCAAGGCCGGGTTCTGCCAGCGCCTGGCGGCCACCCGTCAAGTGAGCGCCAATAACCCGAGTCCGGACTGGCAGAAATGTTACTACCTGATGCTGCACAGCTTCCCGGGGTATAAGCTCAGCTTGGATCCCAACTATGTCATCCAGCATCAAGTTGGTGAGTTCTTTTTCTAATTCTAGATCAGTCCTAGTAAGCTGCCTCCTTAAAAATTTAATATAAAATTTTAATATATAATGACAGCAATTTTGCTGCAGAGAGCAAATTATTTTTTAATACTTAATATTTCAGTATAGTGCCACAAACTTATCTGACCCGGTCGTGGCGTCGATGCCGTCGCTTTTACCGTTTCATCTCCGTACAAAAATGACATTTTGATGTCATTTTTGTTCTGTAACGACGTTAGTTCCAATGTTGGTCACCGGGATTTTATATTTTTTGACCATAGAATAATTGCCTTAGGTTGGCCAGCACTGCAGATCCAATTGTTACAACAGTTAGTAGTCGCTGCCCGACGCATGGGCCACCCCGCGCTGGCCACAAGACACATGACCTTCTTACTGCAGACCATGTGGCCGCATCTCACAAGACAGGAGCATCGAGAACTGGCCATACAACTGCAGGTACCACCTTCATATTTTCATAAAATATACACCGGCATGCAAATTCATCAAAAGACATTCGTAGTCGACACCATCCACGCAGGGTCTATTATTCGCGATTTTCTTTTCCCGTAGTTTATTCGAAAGATCATTAGACAGATATGATAATTTCCTTTTTGGTTCATTTACTTGCAGCAGATTCAGAAGTTCGATCTGATAGAATTTAGATAAATAAAAATGTGAGTGATGTGATCGCAAGAGCCATATGCAAAACTTTTTACCTGTGTCTAAGTTTAGTATATCTGCTCTAGCATAATTGTTACTATGTTGGTAATTGTGAGGACATGTAATTGGCCTACTATTGTTGGAATGTTTTTTTTAAGTGAATTTGTGCTGTTTGTCTTCCCAAAAAAATCAATATATTCTGAACAGCTTCAGATTTACCAAGTGCTTTCAGATTCTTAGGAATCAATTGATGCGTCTTATCGAGCTATCTATAATGAAAGCGGTTTGTTACCCAGGCCTTATCAGCACAATGCGAGGGAGGACCGGTCCCTCTCGTCCTAGAAACAGGCGAAGTGATCCCTCCAGCTAACTTGACGCACGTACCGCACTGCTCCTGGTTCAGCGCACGCCCGCTGCCGCATGCGCGCGCGCCGCATCTGAGGCAAGCGAAACCGTTGCATGGACCCTTCATATTCACGCCCATACACTTTGGCAGCTTGGAGAGAAATGCTAGGAGGGATGAGGGGAAGATGGGTAAGATATTAACTTTAAAAAAGAACATTGAAAATAATTGGAAATTGAGACACTACAAGGCTCAGTGGAAGTAATTAATTTTAATTAAATGGGCCCGGGACTCATTCCGCGCAGCAGAAAGACGAGATTTAAAAAAATAACCAGCCAAGTGCATGTCGGACTCGCCGCGTGAACGGTTCCGTACCATTATCTATAAAAAAGGCAAAAAATCATGTGGGAGCCCCCTAAATATTTATTTTATTCTGTTTTTTAGTATTTGTTGTTATAGCGGCAACAGAAATACATCATCTGTGAAAATTTCAACTGTCTAACTATCACGGTTCATGAGATACAGCCTGGTGACAGATGGACGGACAGCGGAGTCTTAGTAATAGGGTCCCGTTTTACCCTTTCGGTACGGAACCCTAAAAATTATTGCCTACTTCCTTCCTCATGTTGCAAACGAATTCCTTGCCAAATTTCATCAAGATCGGTTCAGCCGTGTAGGTATGAAAAGGTAACAAATAGAGAGACAGAGTTCCTATCGCATTTAGAATCTTAATAATTATGATTTATTAAATAAACTGTTCTAGTAAAAATTATCCTTCTTGGTAATTGCGATATTATACAGTTAGATAGACACTGCCACAGATAATATAATAGTATACTACTGCGTTCTTTCAAGTATATACCTAATTTGAATGCGGTCAATACAAACTACATACCTATTGTTATATCTTTCTTTCCAGAGTATCTATGGGTAGAAGACGACATATGCGAAGTGCAAATGAAGCTAACAAACCCGCTACCATTCGAACTAAAAGTATCCAACATGAGGCTGCTAACATCAGGCGTGGTCTTCGAATCCATTCCCGAAACCATCATCCTTCCCCCCGACTCCCCGACCACTGTCAACCTTCACGGCACACCCAAAGAAGTCGGGGAGTTGCAGATACTCGGCTATTCTACTCACACTTTAGGTGTAAAGTCGAATTGTCGACTGAAAAACATGCCTACACCCCACAAGTTCCCGGCGTCGTATACTATTGAAGTGATCCCAAGTCTCCCTACGATTACCATAGAAACTACAGTAGCGCCCTCTGGTCTGTCGAGTATGGAAAATGTGGGCAGTACCACGAATATTTCTCTGTTTAATGGAGAGAGTACTGACTGTTCCATAAAGATTACTAATACTAGTAATGTGGCGATTGAACATCTTGAGTTGGCTATTCAGGTGAGTTGTGAATATAAGTGTTTCTTAATCAATTATTTTGGTGTTAAAACCAATTGACTCCTTGATAGCTGTCTTCATTTTCTCTGTACACTTTCGAGGCTATGAAATAAAACGCAGTATAAACTTTTAAAACCGTTCATACCACCAATCTAAACATTGCCGTGATCACGACGGTAAACGAATTTGTGATCCGCAATATATTCTCTATCTATCCTCTTGACATAATACGTTATATATAGTATGACCGAGAGCGCTAGACCGTTGAAGTAGTTGCGTGGCGAGACGCGAGAGGGAAGCAGCTCGTTCTAGTCTGTCATGTCGCCTTTGACCGTCCGCGGCGGTAACACGCTTATTTGCACTGACATGAGATATTTTTTATCTCATCTGCGTATTGCGTATAGCGCTACAGCGCTCGCGGTCCCAATATAGTCGCCTTTTGTGACATCTACGGTAAAGAAACCGTAGTTTTCTCTTGTCGGAAATCACATAGCGAAGTACTCTTTTCTCCAGTAAAAATCATATTCATTTGATTCCAGTCAAACATGGACAGCCAGCTCCAATCAAAAGTGTTTCAATACTCCAACGAGAATATACAAGCTCTCTTACCGATCCCGCCCAACGAAACTGCAACTATAGCCATTAAGTTATACGGCGAAGCAGATTTCCTGGACCTGGGCGGTGTGGGCGGGGAGAACTTGTTCCCTAATAGTCTGAATTCGAACTATCCGTCGAGGGTTGGGTCGCCAGTACCGAATGCTCAAACTTCACTGCCGACACAGAGTTCGAATCCGCAAACGTCTTTGAGCAGTGGTCTTATACCTAATAGGACTTCGGGCAGCTTCAGGTGAATGTTATTGAAAATTATTCTATTCTTTTTAGTATTTTGAAGTCAGTTTTTACTTTTTTTTTAAAGTTTATTTGTTCTATTCTCAATTACAGCCATCGTGCCTGGGCTTTTTATTGGTCCATTTAATTTCCCATTTTAGTATTATCAATTACAGTCATTGGGCCTTTGCTTTTTATTGGTCCATTTGGTTTTAGACTTCTCAATGACAGCCATCGTGCCTGGGCTTTTTATTGGTCCATTTGGCTTTAGAATTCTCAATTACAGCTATTGTGCCTGGGCTTTTTATTGGTCCATTTAATTTCCCATTTAATATTCTCAATTACAGTCATTGGGCCTTTGCTTTTTATTGGTTCATTTGGTTTTAGACTTCTCAATGACAGCCATCGTGCCTGGGCTTTTTATTGGTCCATTTGGCTTTAGAATTCTCAATTACAGCTATTGTGCCTGGGCTTTTTATTGGTCCATTTAATTTCCCATTTAGTATTCTCAATTACAGTCATTGGGTCTTTGCTTTTTATTGGTCCATTTGGTTTTAGACTTCTCAATGACAGCCATCGTGCCTGGGCTTTTTATTGGTCCATTTGGCTTTAGAATTCTCAATTACAGCTATTGTGCCTGGGCTTTTTATTGGTCCATTTAATTTCCCATTTAGTATTCTCAATTACAGTCATTGGGCCTTGGCTTTTCATTGGTCCATTTGGTTTTAATATTCTCAATTACAGCCATTGTGTCTTGACTTAATCAAAAGGAAGCCTATAGTCGGTACTTAGAACAGTATGGATATAATAGAAGATATGAGAACCTTAAATAATTTAACGATATTATTTATAGGTCTACAAACTCTCATACAACAAGTTGGTCAGCGCCGATATCAGTCATGTCGCCATCTCGAGGCCGCCAAATTGAAACACAGGTGAGGACATGCCCTGCTATTATTTTGTCCTCCTATAATCTTATGGGAGGATAGACCTCTCAAGTCGTAACTTGTGGTCATAAAGTATAAATATTCTAATTATTTTACTATATTTCACAGTTAATGATAAGATATTCGGGCGGGGACGGTAAAGAGATGCACTGTCGTCAATCTACGCTACAAATCAATCTTGAACTGCTGCCGAGCGTTTCTATAACACACTGGGACGTGTTGCCAGCAGAAATGTGAGTAGAGTGCACACCAAAAGTTATATTGAACCTTATTTATACTACAATTAAGGTAAGTTTTACCCTAATATGTATAACAAAAGAAACTATTACGATCGTTTTAGTAAATAATTTATATTGTCCATCGCATAATGTGATACAAAACTTAATTAGAATAGAGCTTGGCGATGCTGACACATGCGTCATGCTCGTGAACGGGTGCCGTTTGTCGGAACTGGTCAGCTTGGAACTGCCATGGCAATCTTATTCAGAGGCAAATAATTATTATCCTAGTCTTATTTTTATCCACATTAAATTACATTATTCTCGCAGCTCTTACCACAACATTGTACTGATCAAGATTGTAATCTATTATTTTAAAAGGTTTACCATGGAGTTTCTTGCCGGTTCTTCTCCATAGGATCTACTATTTGCAACCATGCACCTAGAGTCTCGACATTTCATAAGTGCCTGTATCTGGTTTACATGACATAAAGATCTACTCTATTCTATTGTAATGAAGTTTATTTATTAACTGCGTTTTATTTGTCCATAACTTCGAGCTTGAATTTAATAGTCGGGGCATGGTTTTCAGGTATTAATTTTATCAGAAATACGTCGCCAATGGGCGCAAATTAGTTATCAATATTTTTAATTAAGTATGTATTTTCGTTTGTAATATTTCGTATTATATTACTTCTCATGTAGCCCATCCCAATTATACCTGGTACTTGACGTGACGAACCTGACATCGGAGGAGATGGACTTCCACTATGCGCCAAGCAAACACATCCTTATCGAGAGCAAGGAGTCCTGCCGTGTGCCCGTGCCTTTAGACCGATGCCCCTTCAATACTACGCCTAGCAAACCGGTGGATGAGGGTAAGTGGAAAAGATAGTCAAAGTAATTAAATGACTAAATCCTAAAACTACAATATTTAAATGACAATCCAATTTCTTTATTTGCGACTACCTTCCGTCCTAGCGGCTTCGCTCGCGTGATATCTTTTAGTTGATATCTTAAAGTTGGTACAGCGTAGTCCTTACAACTTTAGTCAAATCTGTTGATATGCAAATATATTAAAAAATAAGCTTTTAATGATTCAAAATATCAATATTTAACCAATTAAATTAGTCAATTCAGCAGAATTCCACATACAGATTTTATCTTTTATTATGAAATGAATTAATTAATTACACAATTAATGGTGACCGAACTGCGGGGGTACTAGGCGGGGCCGAAATATCAGCCGACATTGATTAGGTTTAAAGAAACTTTATTCTCAAAAGAACATAATTAAATTAAAATTCCATTATCCACTGGTATTCTAGCAATTTCGGTCTGATGAGTTTCATAGAAAGCCGACAATCATTTTTCTTCTCCACAGAGCTCCTAGAATCCAAATCCACCAACACAGGCACATCAACCAATAGCCTAGAGCTCATGTGTTCGGAACACATTACCAACAACATCGACTTGCGCTGGCATCTGATGCAGTCGGACATCAATGGCCGCGCCTCAGTTAAGGGCATCACGCTGTCGCAAGCTATGATGGATATCGTCCGGATGTCGCCGCTGAACTGGGGTAACTAAAATTCTTTTATTTTTCTGATAAACAACTGTCCAACGTCCATATTTGGTATATTCCCGTATCGTGGATACAGATTATATATAAATAAATATAAACCTCACATACACACATATCCATCCCCGAAACAACAGTTTACTGCTCTATGTGCGCGGGTTCGATCCTCACGCGAATCAAATATTTTTCCCATTCCCATATAGTTCCCATTTCATAAGCTTGAAACTTGATTATTATTTTGCTAAAACTTATTAATATAATGCCAATTATTTTCCCATCAACAGAAGTGAGCGTTAACAGCCAATACATCAAGCCGCAAGAAGAATACAACTGTACGGCGGGCGAGTGCCTGTCTCTCGGCGTCGCAGTGTGGAACCACCTGAGTAGACCGCTGCACAAATTGTGTTTATCCGTGCAGTTCTACCAGGACTACAACAACGGAGTGCTGAGCTACAAACTTGATAACAGAGTCGCTACTGCTGGAAATAACAAGTATTTCATATTAAATGTTATTTTTTAAAATTAATGGAACGTCATTCGAACGTTTCTCTCTCAATGGCTACGTTCAGTAATTCATTTTTCGATGTGAAAGTCTCTCGTGCGAATGTCGCTCGCTCATCGGGAATAATTGAACGGCTTCGGGTGATCCACAGCTGCGTTAAGCGAGTCACCAATCGAATGACCTCAAAATATCTGTCGGATCCTATGACTATAGTCATTGGTCGGTCGACAGCAGTGCGACTTTCACCCTACTATTTTACGGGGTGACCAGTGCGATCGCCCGACGACGTCCGCTCAAATAACTGAACGATTTTGTGTGATCGCCCGGACGATCAGTGCGTCGTCGAGCGTCGCCGACTTAATAACTGAACACACCCAATGAAGGATCTGTCAATGTTATATTCTCGCCGTATAAGGGAAGGGCGCGGGTTGAGCTTCCGGTACTCGTTACTCACCCCACGAAATGCATTCTTTATTTGTAATTCTGTGACAACGTGGTACTTCCCCAGACAAGCTCGACCATTTATGAACTGTAGTCAATAACTGGCTGCAGCTGTAGGTACTCACCACGCATAAGTGTGGTCAGTGTTACACTAGTGAGTGTCTGAGTATTCCATTATATGTCAACAGGCCAAAATAGGATACGAGTCCGCAGCGACTCTTAAAAATATGCATACTATACCAGAATGTAACTGATACTATTTCGAACTTTCAGAGTGGTACTATCAACCCTGCCAGAATCAGCAAAGGCGTATCACGAATGCACCGTCGTTTTCTTGACCCCGGGGGAATACAAGATAGACATTCAATGTTCCACTACTGAACCAATACTGGACGAAGTTTCCATTATCAAGGATACTGACCACCCATCCATAATACAACCCTGCACCGGCGAAGTTAGTCATATATGGCGGTTCATACCACCTGTAGCTATAAGTGTCACTGATTAAGTTTTAAAGAATCATTAATATTTATCCAAATTGTTTACTTATTTATATATAATATGTAAGTAGTACTTTGTATCTAATAAAGTTCTGCCCATTTAATAAATATATTTTAAATTAATTTCAAATACCTACATCTGTTTTATGCCGTCTTGTATGGGTCGGAATGTTGGCCTGCAAAAGGGACGAACGAAAGGCAATTGCATGCAGCGGAGATGCGAATGTTGAGAGGTATGTACCTATGGTGTGAAAAGAATGGACAGAATAAGAAACTAAGAAATGAGTATATCAGTAGGAAGGCTTACAAATAGTTCTAGGCAATGACCAAAGAATCCTCGGACAAATTAAGTACCTACGGCCGGCGTAGACCGAGAAGCCTTCTCTGTCTACGACCTACGGCGTAGACGACCTACGGTTTACGTTTAGGCAATGACCAAAGAAGCCTCTGGTTTAGGTGATTGATGGCCTCAAAATGTTACATTTCTAAGCTTTGAATAAAGAAGCTATCTCTTCTATAATCTAAGCGAAACGGAATGGATTGACAGTGACACAGGCTGTCACCAAGAGCGTTTCATATCATACTGTCAGTGCCAATCGTAGCGTAAATTTTTCTTTTGTCTCGCTTTATTCCATATGGATTTTGTTGAAGATAGAAAAAATTAAGTTTATCTTATGCACATTGTTCGCCTGGAATTTCACAATTGTTGATTGTATGCTTTGCTGATTGCTCGGCTTTGCTTGATTTTAATTCTATTCAAATCTCAATTTTGTTATAAATATTGCAGCGTCGCGTTCTTTCGTGAGAAAAAATATTTTAGGTTACACCAATTATGACTACCTTGTCTACTACCCACTGTGCTATTGAAAACTGCCGAACAACCATACTAAACAAACCGGCGGGAGTTTCATTCCATCCGTAAGTGTTATTTTTCCACTACAGCCTGTACACGAATACGAGACGAAGGCTACGAAGACTACATTTTATAAATAGCAGGCTCCGGTTCTCATACGTTTCCGAAATCGAGTCGTAATTCTGTCTCGAATATGCATACGAAAGGTATCAAACTAGCGCATGCTATGTATCAGTATGTCTATCATGTAAAGTATAACATGTATTATATACAATATTACCTAATCCGAACTTGAAGATTTGTTGATTAAACCTGATGTTCCAGGACAATCTTCTTCTGCCTAGTGCTATTATTAGTCTGGGCTTTTGCTAGCCTTTACCCAACAATGATAATTATTTATTTGCAGATGTCCTACAAACAATGAAATGCGGAAACATTGGCTTAAATTATTAAAAAATAAATGTTCTATGCTAGACTGGCAAAAAAGCCAAATTTGCTCTAAACATTTTGAGACAAAATATTTTGATTCTCAAAGAAAATTAAAGGATAATGCTGTTCCAACAATATTTGGACATATTATCCCTAAACCAGTGCCAAAACCTTCTGCAAAAGTAAGTCTTTTTATAAATTAGAATTTTAGGGCTTCTACAACAATTTTTATTTAGTGCGGGCATGGGTATCTGTTTATGCAATCACTAACTATTTTCCTTGGTGATGGCCTTGTGTGACAATAATCTTGCATTTAAGATCATAAATCCTTGAATTTCTTTATTATTCATTTTGTATCAAAATTTACCACATAGAAAAAGCTTTTTACATGGAAAATTGGTGAGCTGAATTAAAGTCCCCCAAGGGCGAGGCCTTTGCCCAGCAGTGGGATGATACAGGCTAACAGTAACAGTAAGGTCATATGAAATGAAATGAATTTATTTATGCAAGAGCATGGTACAAAAGTTCATAGGTTAAATATTGTTTCACAAATCTCAGCCAGTTAGGCATGCAAAAAATTACATAGTAACATACATAGCATAACACCATAAAAATGTACATGGTAAATATGATACTAACAAAAAAATTTACTTAAGGCAGTAAAAAATCTAAAACTAGTTAGGCATTCCTGAATAATATACAACAGAGAAATCATAATATTTTTATAAATACTGAAATATTTTATGAATGGTATTACCAGCTTATTTTAACAATTTTGCTATGTTCAGCCTCAGAATAAATATCCGAAACCCTCACATACGCAACCCTTGGGAACACCAGGCCTTAAAGGGTATTTACCACGTGTCCCATGGAACTTAACATCAACACCAGAATTAAACCAAGTAAGTTGTCTCTGCAAATCAAATATGTATGTAATTATATGATTGTGTTTAATCCTATAAACATCAACCTCTCCGCTCGATTAAGGTCCGATTAAATTGATAACATAATAGATTTCCAGGAACTGGTGGAAAGAATGGGCAGTGTCAATACAAAACCTTTTTCAATTGTATATTAGTAGCTAACCCACTGTAATTTTGTTAGATTATAATACATTAATATATTATAACCATGGTCCATACAAGTAGTTAGCATGTTCATGTAGTTCTATTTTTATATTAATAAAGTTATAAAGATATGTACATAGTTATATAATGTGTCCGGCATGGACTCTAATATTGGAATTAATCACTGCCAGGATGTAGCTGTTTCGCGGAAAAGGCTTCGCTTCAAGGTTTTATTGTAGAGTTCTTTCTTCAGGTAGACAAATATGTTTATGCACATTTTCTATATACCATTAAGTTGATGATCCACAATATTGGGATGAGACTCAAGTCACAGTAAATATTTTCTAAATTAAATATAGGTACTATGCTCAAGCCTTCAATTCATTTTGTCCTCAGGGTATTGAGCCACCAAGATCCAAAGTGGACCGATTATTGAAAAAGCTAACACAGGCTGAACTTACTGCCAATATAAAAAGCAGCATGAGCAAAATGAAAGAGCCAAATGACTTGGATAACTATGTCACTGATGATCTCAGATGTCGCCAAGATACTCCAAAAGAAGCCCAGCTATGGCTAATGGTGAAAAAACAAGATCATTTAAACAACAGACTCATGGAGCTGGTAGTTCAAACTAAGAAGCATGTTGAAATCCTCCAGCATAATGCGGAGGAGGCTAAGATCGCCAAGAGAGATAATGAACAAGCCATTGAGTCTCTCAAATATATAGTCAAATGTCTTCAAGAGAAACATGCCACACTTGAGGAGCAAATTGAGATTCTGACTTCTGTTGAATCAAGATAACTGAGTAAAAAATGAAATTTGTATAAAAAAGGAGGACAGGATAGCAATGATTTTCTAACAACATTTATAATAAGACAGTTTCAGTTTGTGTTCTTTTATTTAGAGTAAGTATTATAATATTAAGCTTTGAAGATTGTTCATTGAAGACCTAGAGAAATAAAACTAGTGTTTAAATAATTTTTCCTTTTATTGAAGCAATAAAAATCTAGTTGCCTTACATATAATGAATAAAATATATTCATTTGTGATTGAATATATTCAGTCTTATTACGAGAGAGGATCATGATTGTTAAAATTATAATTGACACTAAATAAATATTTTACTATATAACTCACTATCTGCGTCTTAAGAATCCGGCGCCGGACGATTTGCCCATACAAACGCAATACCAAAATCCTGTATAATTCGAGCATATTTCCACCATACTATGATATTATTCAGATTCGGATAGCATTTATCTAGGTTACAACCTCTTCTTTTTTTCGAAATTCTAACCTAAAACGAAATTAAAGCGAATTGCATTTTGCATGTTTTTACGGCGTAAATGACATGTTTTCTTCTTATTTGTTTTGTATTAAAAAGATCAATGTTTATAAAATGGTTTCTGTTTAAACACAGCCTATATTGTCAAATTACGGATTAGCAAATAAAATTTTAAAAAACATTAAATTTTCATTCATAATTTTTAGTATTACGGATCACAACAAAAATTTGAACATATTCTGAACGAACTTAGCGCTATCGCGTTCTAAGTCTAACGCTACTCACACATGCGTCATGTAGTTTGTACTTGCGTTGGTGTGTGAGTGAGGCTCGCTGTATGCAGTGCAGGCGCCGCCCGCCGCCCGCCGCCCGCCGGGGTTCTCAACTTAGGGATTTTCTCCCCAAATTTGGGGGGTAAATAAGTGTGATGGGATTTTTTTAGGGGTATTTTTAGGGATTTTTTTACTGTTAACTTTTACTGTGAAGTTAATAATGATTGTGACGCAGCTGGCTGTAAACGTTTTGAAAATGTTTCAATTATTTTATATTATTACAATTTATTTATTATTTTTACAGAGTTTTTTTTTTTTTGGGGGATTTTAGGGGTTTTTAACTTTAGTTTTGGAAAGAAATATTTTTAGCTTTGTTTACGGATTTTGATATTTATACCTATAAATACGATTTGGTTTAGTTGCTGAAATGGACTCCGAACGTTGGGATGTATCTCACAGTAAGTACCTACTTCTACCTAGATATTATTTAATTGTTTTCCTATACAGTTTGGTAATTAGCTACTTAGGTACTTACTATAATCATGATAATATTCATTTATTGTTTGTGTGAATCGATATAGGTAAGTAGGTACCATTTTAAATAGGCGCTACATTTAGCTAAAATTTAAGTGTGTATGACATAGAGTAGGTGTAATGTTGATCCTATGATGTAAGTCTTATCTGTTATTTCGAAAGCACGATTCCAAAACATTATTTTTCCTTTCGAGTAATTATGTTCCTACCTTAGTAGGTAGGTAACTACTGACCTAGCTAGGTACCTAATTTCTCGGCTAGTGTCTCTTTACTCTTTACTGTTCGAAATGATAGGCTATATAGAAGTTAGGTAATACAATAAGTAGGTAGGTACCTACTTATGTAGGTAAGTAAGTACCTATACTTATATCTACCTAAGTAAATGTTTTGTTTACCTATTATTTACTGGTACCTACCTACCTACATAAGTACCTACCTACCTAAATGGACTTTCTTATAATCTGCGTACCTACCTACCTAGTACCTACCTAATTGTTTACAGAGAAGCGACGATCAAATAAAAAACGTTTATGGCAATCAGTTCCTAGGAAAAGGAATTTCCAAAAAAATAAGGAAAATATTTATCCAGTAAGGTGAGTACCTACGTATAATAGGCGCATAGGTATTTATGGTACCTACTTATCTATACTCCATTTGAAATGATTTGGTATGATTGTCGAATTGTAGATTTCCGACCTTGAACTTAGAATCTAGGTACGTATTACTATTTACAACTATGTATAATAAATAAACTTAAATATTACCCATGTACTATTACTACGTTTATCTATGTATTATATATATTGTATGTATGAAAAAAAAAAAAACTTTGTATGTACTTATAATATGTCCTATTACTTATTTGATGGTTTTTATTTTTCGATAAGTGGGTACTAAGTACCTACCTACCTATTATTAATTCACGGGTAGGTACAGCAATAAATTGTGATTGTTGTTTCCATTCAATGAGCCCGATAACCTAATGCTAGCACTTCACATCGTGTATTTGTGCGAATATTCGCGTTATATGGCCAATGCAAAATCACATTTGTGTAGTTTACAGAAGGTTTCTTTTGCATTGGCCATATAACGCGAATATGAATACACGATGTGAAGCGCCAGCATAAGGTATGGTGTGAAAAACAATAGGTACGTATTTATATTCATAAATATAGGTAATTCTTACCCTGTGTTGTGTAGGGTAACCGAATCGTTACCTAATGGTCGGATATACCTACTTGGAAAAATTTAAATATAATTGTTTTTGTTTTCTAATGATTTTTTTTCTGTTTTTGATACAGTTTAGGTTATATTAATTATAGACGAAAAGATTTTTTTTGTTTCAAACGCATAAATGTTTTTTAGCTCAGCACAATGCCATGTTGGAATTTCGCATGATACACCAGTGCCACCTCAACAGCATAAAGTAATGTTCGCCGAATCAAACTCAATTCGAAAGCTAGTTTAATCGGGTATCAACTTAGCTATGTTTTATGAAAATTTGTTCAGCCGTTCAAAAGTTACAGTTCTTTTTCTAGTTGGAGTTGGGGGTTTTTGACGGTTAGGTTATTGAATAGAAGAAACGTGTCAATACAGGTAACTAATCAATGATTATAATATGTAGGTACCTAACATAATAAATGTTTATTAGAAATCCTTTTGTTTTATTTTATCATCACAACTCTGTGAGTACTTACTATTCTTGTAATAAAGATAGGTAGGAGGTACTTATATCATAACTTGACTTTTTTGGTGTATGTACAAGGCCTACTTAGATAAGTAGGCCTTGTACATACACCAAAAAAGTTAAAAAAATTATAATGCAATCAATGAACATCTTTTCTGATAATGTTATTAGGTAGGTACCTATCTGCGAGTCGATAAGAATGATACATATGCGACCATCGCATCATCAATCGAATCCGATTTCAATAAAATTTAGCATAATATATAGCTTTACTCCTTGGTAGGTATTTTTTTATCACAAAATTTAATATACCTACATAAATAAATGTCCACCCGTGCGAAGCAGGGACGGGCCGCTCTATGATGAAGAAATGTATCATGGAACAGTTTTCTTTTTTCGCCATTTGAGGGTTGGTCCCATAGTAAAAGCTGTCCATAATGATGAGTACAATAACCGCCTTTCGGCTTTATGTACCCTTTCCGACTAAACGTGTAGATTTTCCCATTATCGTTAATTAATTGATTAATTAATAGATAGCTTTTTACGAAATGCGTAATAATATTATAGAATATATTACCTACAGTACTAATAACAAAAAATAATTTAAAATATATATTGTCTGTCTGTCTGTTTGTTTCGGTTAGGTACCTAATCTCCGAAACGGCGGGCGGCCGACCCCGCCAGCCGCGCGCCCTTTGCTTCGAGAGTTGAAAATACTTGCATAGGAAATCGATCCGTGTTGGCATATGAATAAGGAGCACAATCGTATTTGCGAAAAATACTTGAGAGATCAAAGTAGGTTTTTTTTTTTCGCAAGTACGATTATGCTCCTTATTTATATTATGACATGGATCGATTTCCCATGGAAGTATTTTCAATTCTCGTGTTTTCCAGTTCCGCTTCTGGCAGTGTCCGACATGCAAATACTTTTTTTTTAGACATTTGATTTTAATTATTATTATTTAATTATACATATTATTTTAATTTAATTATTATTATACTATGTATTATGGAAATATATAAATAAAACACATACAATACACATTGCATAAAACATGAAAAATATAGATTACTATTACTACATTAGGTAGGTACCTATATTATTTGATCTAAAGTAAAAAATCTACCTATTTGAAATTAGAAGTCGCGCGCAACCGACCAATACCTACTTGAGAGCGCTTGCATTTCCCGCCATACCAGGACGCCCTACTTCGAAGCGAAGCCCTGGTTTTAAAATCAAATCGCTAAAAATGAAATCGCGAAAAAAATATCAGCTGTTCCATACATTTAGTCGAGTAATATTGAATAATTTGTATTGAACAGCTGATATTTTTTTCACGATTTCACGTTTCGTCCCATAGTAAAAGTTGTACATAATAATGAGTACAACAACTCCACGAAATTTATAAAGTTACAGTATAGTAAAAATACAGTACAGTATACAGTAAAAATAAAACAATTAAAAAAAATTGTCTGTCTGTCTGTCTGTTTGTTCCGGCTAATCTCCAAAACGGCGCTTCGGTATCGATTTTGACGGGACTTTCACTAGCAGATAGCTGATGTTGTAAGGAGTAACTTAGGCTACTTTTACTCTTAATTTAAAGAAAGAATAATTTAGGTCCACGCGAACGAAGACGCGGGTACAGCTATTCACCAATAAAGTAAATAAATAAATAACACAATCAATGAACATCTTTTTTGTAAAGTTTATTACGCACCCAGTCGCGCGATCCGATAAGAATGAATGAAAACATATTCGACCAGCGTGCCGCACACATACGTAGTATCTCGAGTAGTCTGTGCCGCACACTACCACGCGCGCGCGCGTCTCTTTGTCAAACAGAGATAGCAATATTTAGGTTAATTTTTGCGCTCGCCTCGAATCGTAGTTGCCCGTACCGTCCGCCGGAACCTTAATTGTTTTTCTAATATTTCCCTTAATTTTAATTTCTTATTGGTCTTCTGGGTCAGTGGTCTGCCTAGAGGAACTATTTCCATTTGTTGCAGACGTCGCCTAAATCTCTGGTAGAATTCTAAAACATTAGGATCAGCCCATACATGACGCGTATCAAAGTCTAGGACCCTAAGAGTGTCTAAGCTTTGTGCCCTGCTTAATGCCACATATGCTTGGCCAGCCTCAAATATTTTAGCTAAAGACATTTCAACACAATCCAACGTCAGACCTTGAGATTTGTGGATTGAAAATGCCCATGCCAAATTCAAAGGGACTTGTCTGCGACACAGCAAAGATCCATTCGAATTTTTAACATACCAGCGTTCTGTTCTTGCTGTATACTCTTTTTTATTCTTAAACCTTACAACAGGAAAGCCTTCCTCGAATCTTACAACTACCCCTCTCGCCCCATTTACTAAGCCAGCATTTACATTAATATTTTTTAGCAACATCACTTGAGCTCCTATTTTGAGTAACAGTTTGGAAGGAGCAATTGTCTGCATGTCAAGTAATTTAGTAGCATTATCACTGTCCTGAGAAGAAAATATTTTCTCTTCTCCACCTAGGTCACTTAATTTAGAATCATTAATCATTTTAGAGTCATTTGTGTGAGAGCATAGCCTAGTTGCTAAAATACCATCACTCTCAATCTTCTGCCTAGAAGTGCCAGTAAGGCGATCAGTTATTTCCTTAGTGACTCTGCCAATTCTTATGCTGTTGAGAATAGTGATAAATTCAGAATCTTTTTGCCTGTGCACTTGCTTTAGTTCAAAACAGAGTTCAATGCATTTGTCCCAGCAAGGGGTCTGGAAGCAAAACCTCTTTCCTGTCTTGCCTTTCTCAACAACTGGAGGTAACTGTAGAAAGTCTCCACACAATATAAGTTGGATTCCACCAAATGGCTTATCATTTTTCCTTACGTATCTGGCCACTGCTTCCAATTTCTGTAATAAAAAGGGTAAAATATTATAACAACAAAACACATGATACAAAATTTTTAAACATCATTCTGATCTGCGGGTCTACCGCGTAACTAAAATTGTAATGAACATCGACACTGGTTTTGAACTTCAATACGATTGTGAGAGCCTAAATTTTGAGCTAACTTGTAAAAAAATTACCTATCATATAATTGGGACTCCTATCTTCATGATCAGTAAAAAAATACAAGTTAGCTCAAAGTTTAGGCTCTCACGATCGTATTGAAGTTTAATACCAGTGTCGATGTTCATTACAATTTTATTTACGCGGTAGACCCGCTGATGACCTTCACATAATTATATACTTCTACTTGCTTAAATTGGTCAGTGGTGGATTTACCAGCAAGCTGAGTATGCTTGAGCCTAAGGTGGTAGATTTTAGGGGTGGCAAATTTGGGCACCAATTTTTTTTTATAATTATGTATTTTTTTGTCAGTCAAACAGCACTAACATAAAAAATATTTCCGTAAGATGAGTAGGAACTGGCAATTGCCGAGGTAAGGATGGCAAAAATTTAACAGTCTTAATTAAACTTAACATAATTTAACTTTGAGAATGTGTGTAAATCCACCACTGACTCTATCATTGAGTTTTAATAACAATTGCTATTACATAAATAACTCTTAAAATATATATATCTACCTCAAAGAAACCACCATCCACCATAGATATTTCATCTATAATGAGATGTTTACATTTCCTCCACTTCTGTGCCACTAATGGTATTTTTATGGCTCTTTCGCATAGATTTTCCAGAGATCCACTCCCATCGCCAATACCAGCAAATGCATGGAGAGTTGTACCACCTGTACAGAGAGAATGAACATGCTTTGCAAAGGGGATTTCATATAAATTAATGTACAAATACTTTTTACTTTATCACAGAATTAGCTTTACTGTGTAAAACTACTATTTTACTGTTTTTATATAATATACATCCAGGCAACATTATCTAGATATAAAAATCATTGTACTAATGTAGAAATGATGGCAATTTACACTTATAAAAATAAATGATATTGAATAAAAATGTGTAAACAATATTTTAAGTGAAAATCTTCATTTCTTTCTCATTTATGTATTGTTAGATACACTTCATTAAAAATAAATTAGATAGCAAGCATTAGAAATACCTAAATCCCATACCAGGCCAGTACGGTGGACTAAGGCCTAACAAAGAGGCCCGTGCCCAGCTGTAGGACAGTGATGGACTTGATATATTTTATTTGACTTTTATCACTTACCAACATGGCAAGCAGCCACACCAGTGGAGGCAGTAGGCACAGTTACATCAGGTGGTAAAGCTGCTACAATTCTCTTCAAAAGGAAACTCTTTCCTGTACCAGCTGATCCAGTGAAGAATATGTTCTTTCCACCAAGACATGCTTCTAAAACTCTCTGCTGCTCTGGGTTCAATGAACTTGTTGCGGTCAGAGGTGATGGAGAGTATAACTTCTTTGGAGCGGGACCACGCACACCATCGTCCATTTTACGCTTTTTCGAAGGAGGCGAAGGTGTTGTCAATGTTGACTTCGGAAGTTTACTTTTAGCATTATGAACATCGGCAACTGTCACAGGACTTACTTCTTCAAAAGCTTGAGCTTTGCCACTCAACAGTTTAGACCTCATAGTTTGCTTTGAGGGAGTTGTGTTACTAACTTGATCTTTATCGCCAGTCATTTTAACGAATATTGTTCTCAAAAATCCCACGAGATTCGTTGGCGGTGCGTTGGATATGAACAAAGTGCAATCAGCATCTTGAAATTTAACGCTTGCCTTACCTTCTGCCATGAACTTTTTAAACACATTTATACCTTTTAATGCTAACCTTATTGCGGCATGTTTATCACTCGTTATTTCCAGAAACATTTCGCGAAATTCATTTCGTATCAATCTGAGTGAAGCGGTTTTGTAATTAACTTTCCTTGTTATGGATCCTTGCGTCATCCATTCTAAAGTCACCGCGCATGATAGAAAAGAATCTCCACAATCCATTTTCGTTTTAGTTTAACTTTTAATTTATAAAAACATATTGTAACAAAAGGCGCAAAATAGGTAACTAGTCCACAGAACTAGTCTTAAATGGGTAACACAAATTAAATTAAATTGACAGTGACACTGACACTTGCGAGCAGGGTTGCCAACTGTAGAATCTTTTTCCTCGTATATGTACACCAAAAAATCTCGTAGGTACTTTGGCTTTGCAACCTCGTATATTCCCCTCAAGCAGATAAAAAAAGACATGAAAAGAAAGCGATTGTCTAAAAAAAAAAAAAAGGTCGTCCGGTGTAGACTTTGTTTTCTCAAACAGAGAATGACTATATTCAAGACAGACTAGGCAGTGGACAAGCGTATCTAAATTTCATTTAGTGCACCTATTGTAGGCAAAACAGTGAAAACCCATCATAAAATGTCGTATATCAAAAATCTCGTACAAGCAGACCACAAATCTCGTATTTGTACGAGGAACCTCGTACGTTTGGCAACCCTGCTTGCGAGCTGCGAATTTGCGATCGAGTCGTTGGACTTTTTAAGGTGGACGCACACCTGTCCGAACCGACCGCGCCGAACGAAACGAATTTTCGAATTCTATGAAATCCTATGAAACCTCGCACACCTATCCACGTCGAATCGGACGAATCGCCGGAAGAATTCGAATGATGCTCGCCGAAAGCTGCGTTATTTCCTAGTTTCTCTTGCGCTATCAGAACGCATTTTCTGTTGACATTGTCTGGCTACCTTCAGTTTCGCTCAAGAGCAATAAATGTACAAAAATTCTTCGCATACGGAGCACATAGAGATCTATGACGAGAACCAGCCGACGATAATCACATTTTTGGCTTGCAAATTGGAAGATAATGGCAAATATAACCGCGAACAATGAGCATCTTTATAATTCTA
The DNA here is from genome assembly GCA_932294325.1 of Allophyes oxyacanthae. Taxonomy (NCBI): domain Eukaryota; kingdom Metazoa; phylum Arthropoda; class Insecta; order Lepidoptera; family Noctuidae; genus Allophyes; species Allophyes oxyacanthae. Next base: position 5,838,786 of record OW028625.1, read on the forward strand.
ACGCTTTATACCTATACTGCGCGATGGAACATAAAGTAAGTGAGAAAACATGGAAAATTCGCTTATTATTCTGACAACTTAAGTGTGTCCATTACCTTATCGACCAGCTAAATACCATCGATGCTAAAGCCGACGGTCGGCAATCATTCAGTGCGTAATTTCTTTTTCTCGCGGATTGAAAATGATTACTTGAATAATACTAACGGATTGCTTTGCACGTTAAGCTGCCCTTACAGGACAAGGCCGTAGTTGCAATTAGCCGACGATAATCATATTTTTGGCTTGCAAATTGGAAGATAATGGCAAATAATGGGCAAATATAACCGCGAACAATGAGCATCTTTATAATTCTAACGCTTTATACCTATACTGCGCGATGGAACATAAAGTAAGTGAGAAAACATGGAAAATTCGCTTATTATTCTGAAAACTTAAGTGTGTCCATTACCTTATCGACCAGCTAAATACCATCGATGCTAAAGCCGACGGTCGGCAATCATTCAGTGAGTAAGTAGTTAATGTTATTTCTTTTTCTCGCGGATTGAAAATGATTACTTAAATAATACTTACGGATTGCTTTGCACGTTAAGCTGCCCTTACAGGACAAGGCCGTAGTTGCAATTAGTTCACTTTAGAAGAGACTTCGATCTGTAATATCAACTTAGTTAGTAGGTACCTCTAATCTTAGAGTATTCATATGCCTCTAATATCCTTTTTGCCCACTATTCGGGTTCTTACCTACAAGTGGCATGTGTGAGGCTTGGCAAACATTTGGTATCATCTAGCTGATATTGTGTTGCTCCGAATAAAATACAGGTAAGTACTGATAGGTAGGTACTCCGGTATTCGATCCCAAGAATTTCTGAAAAAGTTGGGAAGTTTATTATGTTGCCTTGGTGACCTACCAACCTAGGCATAGACTCGTAGACAGATCTCAGTCTACGCATAGACTAATGAACCTAGGTCATCTTTGTCTAGATACCTCAAGAATATTAGATAGACCAAGGTTCTTGAGATACCTATATGAAGTCGTTGAGATTCACACATTTCCTGTGAAATTTAATTAACTACTTATAACACTAGAGACTGATTTATATTCGCAGTTAACTTTAGATATACGTATTCCAACCGTATACACCCCCTCAAAATAAAGGCGTGATGTCATAAGATAGTAATTTTATTTAAAAAAAGTAGTTAAGTGGATTCTTCATATCTGAGAAAAAAACATTCCCCGTCCCATTACGGGGGGTTAGAGTGAATGGAAGCAGAAGAAATATTGCTCCGACCCCAAATAAAATGGGATAAGGGCAGGAGAATGATGATGAGAGTCCTTTGGAGTACCTACATAATAGAATAGACAGTAGACCTCATCTGTTTAGGTTTACTCCCGATTTACCAAACAAACCGAATAGCTACAGTTCAGTGTCACTGGGTAGTACTGGGTACCACTGGTAGGTACTAGGAGAGTGTGGGGTATGTATGAGCGACGACGCCGACGGTCGGGCGCAGCGCAGAGTGCCCACTATTCCTCGGAGCTCGCGCGCGGACTATACCTATAATTATTATTATTAGTCTGTATTGTCCCACTGCAGGGCAAAGGCTTCCCTTCTCTTTCCACATCTCTCTATCTAAAGCTACAGCTACTAAGAACGAGTCTATGTTAAGAGTCCCTCGATATGTTCAATTTAATAATCCGGTATTTCTTTACTAACATTTTTGCAAAAATAACTGTCTATGCTCAGATCAATAAAGAAGTAGTTAATCGCCTGAACCGATGTCGATGAAAATTGACAAGGAAATAGTGCACATAATGAGGAAGGACATAGTGTCGAAGTCCACGCTTACGTAGTCGCAGGCACAGCTAGTTTACTTTAAATCGTCATTTCGAAGACAGGCTGTCATTAATTGGACGTTGTTTAATTTGTTTAACAGTTGATCGTAAAATCAACTGCTAAAGATAAACATATTTAAGTAATAAGTCTGAGGCGCTTGAGACACGCCCAAGTTTGTATGCTTGAATAAAACAACAGCTCCAGAGAATACTTCGTGTAATACCACCAGACACTTTACTTATCGTTAAATAACACTCGTACAAACAGATTACTGAAATTACATTACTAATCTTGCCGGTCGTAGTGTTCGACCATAGAGATTTTTTTTTTTTTTTTGTTTCTTTTGTCCCTTATGGGACAGGCAAAGGGAGCTCAGCCCATACAGCCATGTCTGATTTAATTTTCTTGTCTTCTTTCTATTCTTCAGGCCAAAGCCAAGTCTTATTTTCTTCTTGTAATGTCATAAATTTAAAATCGTAAGGCCGAAGCCAAGTCTTATTTTCTTCTTGTAATGTCATAAATTTAAAATCGTAAGGCCGAAGCCAAGTCTTATTTTCTTTTTTTTATGTCAGTGTATCTTCTTTTTCTTACTTTTTCATAAATAATTAAAATATTATTTCTCCTTTCTCGTCAAGTTCAATTCAATTCAAATTTTAGGATTATGGCTCCATCGTTTTGTCGTCAAGTTTATATATGGGTCTAGGTTACCAAGTGACATCGTTCGCATGTCAAAATGACTTAGTTACTTGTCAATTTCAAATTTCATTTACAGTTGATATAAAATAGTCATAAATTGGTATAAAACAATCTTTTTTCCTCAAAAGTTGCTGAAGTGAGCGCGGGACATCTTCAGCGTTTTTAAAAATACTTAGGAGACGGTCAATGAGAATGATCCTTTGGAGAGCAAAACTAGGACAATCGAATACTATGTGATCCAACGTTTGTGTAGCAGAATTACAATAATCACAATTTGGGGAAGACAGAATGCCAATCCTAAACAAATGTGCATTAAATCGACAATGCCCCAATCGTAAACGACAAATCATTGTATAAAATTTTCTGTCCCGATAGATATTTCCTCCTACAAACCAGGGAGGAGAAATCTTGGTTTTGATCTCAGCTAACCATTTTCCTTTGATCTGAACTACCTGCTGCCATGAATTATGAAAATCTTTTACCAGTATGGATTTGAAGTGAGATATAGCATCAGAATTTGGAATGGGATTGTTTAAAATTGGACATACCTGATGGTGGTTAACTATAGATTTAGCTAAGTAATCAACTTGTTCATTTCCTACCACCCCAATATGTGAAGGTGTCCAAAAAAGCACGATATCTTTGAATTTCTGTAAATTGTTGTATTTTTCCCTGATATTGTAAATTATGTAACAAGTTTTTGCATTGCAACTGGGATTTTCTAGTGCTCTCAATACACTCATACTGTCAGTGATAATAATCCATTTATTTTCTTGCCTAGTCCCTATATGCTCTAAAGCACTAAATATTGCCATAGCCTCTGCTGTATACACAGTAGCTACTGAAGACAACCTATTTCCGAAACCACTTCGAGCCTGAACATCATAAATAGCCATAGCTACAGCACTATCATTCTTAGAGCCATCTGTGTACAATTGATTGTAACCACTCCATTCCTCAAGCATTCTGTAAACATCCTCTTTAAACTTCAAAGACTCATTTATTATAATTTTAAGTGGGCAATACTTTGATTCATATGAATTCATGTAACAAGGCCAAGTAGAGCTAGTGAAAAAATTTTGGTCAGAACAATAATTTAAAATTTCAGATAAACCCTGTACTAGAAAAGGTGGATTGATGTCAACATTATTAATAGCTTTCTGTAACTTCAATAGAAGAGGATGGCCACTGATGGAAGAGATCTTGAAGAGGAATTTTGTTCTGAGATAATTGAACCTAAGCATCAATGGAGGCAAATTACATTCCACCTGCATTGAAACTATAGGTGTTGAACACATGGCTCCCAAAATAACACGTAAGCACTTGTTTTGAATTTTATCTAGTTTTTCGATTAGTTTTTGTACACCGCTATAGCAAAAAAAAGCATACTCAAAATGACTTCTTACTAAAGACTTGTATAAAATTAATAGAATCCCTGGATCAGCACCCCAATAAGTGCCTGCAAGAGATTTCAAAATATTGCAAGCTTTTAATGCTCTATTTGTTAAGTAATCAACATATGTATTCCACTTAAAATTGCTTTGAAAAGTGACACCCAAAAATTTTATTGAATTTTCCACCAACATAAGGCTATTATTGTAATAAATTTTAATTCCACCAGACTTAACAATCTTTTTTGAAAAAACAACAACCTTACTTTTCTCTTTGCTGACCTCCAAACTGAGACATTCAAAATAATGTCCCAATTTTTGGAGGGCAGTATTGAGTTGTGTCCCAATGCTATAAAGGTTTTTTCCTGAACAATATACCACCAAATCATCAGCAAATTGCAAATTACAAACATCATTACCTAACACAATATTTAATTTATAAATATATAAAATAAATAGTAAAGGACTCAATATTCCTCCCTGAGAAACTCCTCTATAAGAATATCTAGGTCCTATTAATTGATTATTAACTTTAACATACAGTTTACGCCCATTTAAAAACTCAAAAATCCAACTTACAATTTTTCCAGGAACATTAAGTGAAAGGAGGATGGATGATAATGTACTTAAATTTACATTATTAAAAGCCCCAACAATATCAAAGAAAACACATCCCAAAATTTTATTCTCAGCTAGAGCACCATGGATATCCAGAAATAAATGAGACAGACTTTCCCGAGCAGAACGACCACAACGGAAGCCAAACTGATTATAAGGTAGTAAACAATTACTTTCAATATAAAATATTAATCGTTGTTTTAGAAGTTGTTCAAATATTTTACCAACACATGAGCTTAGAGTAATCGGCCGATATGACTCAGCCATACTAGGATCTTTACCCTGTTTTAGAATAGGAACTAAACAATCTGTTTTCCATTCCTCTGGAATTATAGAACAATGCCAAAGTGAATTCAAAATATTTAAAAAAATTAATAAACTATGTGAATTTAATAATTTGAACATTTTGTATGAGAGCCAATCTAAACCACATGCTGAATCTCTTCTTGATCTTAATGCAGATTTTAGTTCTTCAATAGAAAAGATTTCCACCATGAAATTATTTGTGCAATTTGCCAAAGTATTATGACTAATGGTGAAGTTATTTTGAACTGTATCAGGAGTATACTTATGCAGAAACTGAGAGATCCATTCACAACTAGAAAACAAACTGCTATTTGAAGAATTTTTGAACTTCCTCATTTTTGCCCAAACTTGACTCATTGAAGTGAGCCTATTAATGGAATTACAAAACTCTAACCAACATGCACGACGCTCCTGTCGTAAAATTCGTTTTTTTTGTGCTTGCATACGTTTGAAACTTGTAAAATTGGATAAACTAGGATTTAATTTAAATAAGATGTAAGCTTGCTTACAGTCCTCCACAGCTTTAGCACACATCTCGTTCCACCAAGGAAGTTGAAGCTTCCTTCTTGGTCCACGAGAATTGCAAGTGGCATTTTTCCTGTTATTATTAAAATTGATTACTGACATCTGAACTGATTGTAGGATTATTGAACACAGATTATTATATGTATCAATATGACTCAAATTATTATTATACTGAAAACTAGCCAACATATCATTTACAATTTTTTTATAAATACACCAATCTACTAATTTCAGATTACTATGAAGAGGAATATTTGAAACATTAGAAGGACCCACATCGTCAGCGGCATCTACGACATATTTTGTAATAGTAGGCAGATGATAGCTGCCCATAGGATCCTGAAAAACCTGCCACTCACAATACAAAGCCAAGGAAGAAGTAACCATAGTTAAATCAAGACCATTTGGAGTCCATAGATGAGACCCTACAGTAGTTGGCTGACCATCATTTAAGAGTATCAAATCATTTTCATCAATAGAATCCATTATAGCTCTGCCACGAGAGTCGTCACTACGACAACCCCAAAAAGTGTGATGGGCATTAAAGTCCCCAGCAATTATTAGTGGTTTAGGAATACTATTTATGAGTGAATCAAATTTGTTCTTTTCAAAAGGAGGATTGCAATTTCCAGGGCTATAGAAACTAACTACTGAAATGTATTTGTGATTAATTTTAATTTTAATAGCGATATTTTGAATAGAATCGTCAAAATATGTATCTAATAACCTAAATTCAATATTATTACGTATAAAAATAGCAACACCATTGTGATCATTACCACAATCATTCCTGACTGTGGTATAACCACGAATGTTGCATTGTATGTGTGGTTTTAACCATGTTTCCGAAACTAAAGCTAAATGTATGTCGTTATTATAAAGAAACTGTTGAAACTGTAGTTTATTACTTAACAAACTTTGTGAATTCCACTGTGCAATATTTAAAACTTTATTATTGAATTTTATGTAGTATTATTTTTTCCCTGAATAGTCTCTCTAATAGCAGAAGTTATAGTTTGTGTACAAATGCTTTCATTTTGTGTTTTATTTAACTGAATCAATTTAACAATTGATTCTGTCAGCAAACTCAATGCTGTGCTATTAGACAACACCAAATTTATAATGTCTGCCGAATTTTCCGATTTGTTCAGTGATGGGAAATTAACTTTATTAAATAAGTCTGAAAAGGGGGTTTTCACGTTATTTTTGCTTTCAGCAATCTTTTTCTTCTTGATGGGACATTGGCCAGATATGGACAGATGATTACCTTTGCAATGAACACATACGGCCTTTTCAGCAGGTACTGAGCACTCCTTGAAGGAATGACCCTCTGTACATACTGAACATCTCTGTGAATTTTTACAAAATTTGGCTAGATGCCCAAAACGTAAACAGCGGAAACACTGTTTGACTGGAGGAATATAAGGCAGCACTGAAAGCCGCCACATTTTGATGTGGACGTAATCGGGTAATGATGTAGACGAAGCAAAAGTGATGACTACAGTTTGAGTAGGCTGTAACTCAGATGAATTATTTACCCTAACTTTTTTCATTATCCTTCTGACACATATTATTTTTTTGGAGCTTGATATAGCTTTGAAAATCTTCTTATTTGACATGTCTGTGGGTACTGAAGTAATAACTCCGGACAACTCTGTTGTCCCAGCCGGAATTGAAGCTTTGATCGACTGTTCTCTCAAAAAAGTGGCATTGTCCATGAATGAATTTGCTAGGTTCGGCCGATCAAAAATGACGCCAATTTTATACTTGTTAATTTTTTTCAGGTATTTAATTCCTTTGACAAATTTAGTGAAGCACCCACTTAGGTACATCATATCCCTATGTCCTATAGGTTGATCTTCATTCGTGCTTTCAATAAATACAATGAACTCATACCCAGCAACGGCGTCCTCGGGGTACCTCCGGCTGTAGTCTGTAACTCTATAGGGGGCATACTTGTCTGCAGGTTTTTCTGGAATACTGCTAGAATCTTCATAATCTGACTCACTGCTGTCTGAAACTGAGTCTTTAGCAGCACCAGGAGTGTCCGCGTCATGATCCGGTTTGGCTTTTTTGCGTTTTTTTGCCATCCTTCCTACACCTAAGCTATACTAGCTTAAAAAATGCTTATTAAGTTAAAAATATTAATTGTATGACTAATATATACACTAAATTAACTATTAACAGAAATTGTACAACTAAATATGTACAGATTAGGAAAATTTTAAAATAAATTTTAAGAGAGAAATAAAAAGACCGCCTATTGTTTAAAGCTTCCCGCGCTTTTTCCGTCACACACCCTCGACCATAGAGACGTCAATAGAGTCCTAGACTTTGACACATTAAAAATTAGTGTTGTCAATGAATCGGTGTATGGCAACCACAGATAAATAATATGTAGAAGTGGTTCGCCACAAGTCTCAGCTAGTTTAAACTGAAGTCAGAATCGCATAAACATAGTAATTCCAAAATATTTTTTTATTTATAGATAGCTGACGGATATACCTACCTATTACTGTTCAGTTCAGTGGTCCAAGGCATGGGTTCAACTTTGAGCCCCGAGTCGAGCAAAGTGCCTATCTACGAATAATTAATACTCCTGTGAATAATAGCCACCAATGCAATGTTTCGATAGACATGGCCCGTGGACATCTGCCACTTTCTTTGAGTATTAGATACTCAAAGGCCACTTTAGCTTGCTGATTCGACCTATGTCGATAATTCCATCTTTTCCGCACCTACGTTGTTTATATGTATCTGTAACTGTCTAAACAATAAGGAAAGGATTTTTTATTAGGTACCTACAATAATGCAGTAACATTACCTCTATCAAACAGGCGCGAATCGGCCCGCGTGCCACGCCGCTCCGCGTCGCGTCGTGTCCAGCCAATTAGAATATAATTTAGTAAAATGTCACTGGGAAAAGCTATCAATTTTTTTTCTAATTTGTTTCTTATTTTTCTTGTGGGTACTTCGTTTATTCTAATACTCATTAGAAAATATAATACTTTTAGCATTTTATAATTATCTAGATCTAGACATTGAATTTTGAAGAGTAGGTTGAGGAATTTGATATTTTTCGGTATTTATTTCTGCGTGCAGATACCTACTTTTAATATACAACGACAACGTGTATCAGAAATGGGTGGTTATATTTAAAGGTGTGGATCAAACCCATCAAACTGAACAACTTTCTCTACGGGACCGACATTCGTAATCGGAAAATAAATTATAAGCTGTCCCAGGCTGTCCCATAAGTTTGGGTCGAGTACCTACCTAGGTATTGAACTTTTTTATGGGGCAGATGATTATTTTTTCTCGTTTACGATGTCAGTGCCAAATAGAAAGTTGTTTAATTTGATGGTCTGATCCACACCCTTAATTAATATGACCACGCATTTCTGATATGATACACGTATTTATAGACTCGTAATATAGGTAGGGACGTAAGCTACTTATATAAGTATCTTTTAGATATTACCTACAGCGCAATGGTAACATGATCTTATAAGACAAGACCATAGTCAATTCTGAGGCTCGCTGTGTTGAAGTCGGTTCCTCACACAGCCATGACGCAACCGTGAAGCAGACGCCCCGCCTGACAAGAGAATTTCATTAGGTACACATGCTATATTTCAAAAGCCTACTGTGACATTAACCATTCCTCGATGCCAAGCGATATGAGGTCATCAGTCAATCTCTTTGTAGTTTCGCTGAATTAGATTGCACTCCACGTACTATGTTATCTTGCAAATCGTTCTTATGCGCCATTAATAAGGTACAAAATTCGGAAGCAACGTTTTGGCACAAGAACTAGGTATTCGTTTTACTGAAAATATTGAGACGTTCTTGATCTTATGGCGTAGTTAAATGATATGCAGTTATTATAACAGCTGCGGATGTGTCGTGTGAATTTGTAGGTAGATGGTAGAGACGTAGGTACTTATTAAAATAAAATGATGCGTCGATATTGCCAGAGTACAGTGGCGATATTTTAATGCGAACGGAAGCCACCACTAAACGTATCAACGCGGTTTGCTTTCAAAGTAAACACGCTTATTTTCGCGATCACTTGAAAATATTTAACGCTGATGGAAATAAAGCCAATAATGTATCCTTAAAGATGACAATATTTTAAATGAGAACTGTTTATTTTTCCCTAAGGCTGGTCTGCTCCCGGCTCACATAAACTTTAGCATCGATTTTATTAGTCATAAGGTGACGTGTTTCTTTAATAAGATATAAAATGGCAATAAAAATAGTTTTATGGTCTATTTTTCATATACAATAATTAAAATGTTATGGTCTAACTGGTCCATGATGGCTCATCCGCAGGCGTAAACTCCAAAGTCTGCGAAATAGAAATTTATGAGAACCCCAAAAATATTTACTATTTAATCGTTCTTAGTTACCTAATGATTGAAAAATCCATTCCTATTGCACTATACTATATCTATTCGCACAGTGGCATCCTCACCCTGACGCTACTGTTTGGGTCAAGTCATGGTACCTACCTAAAATCGCAGAACACACTTTTTTATAATGGCAGGATAAAGCAACAATTAGCATAAGATTCTTGTGCGTACCTAGTCTAGAGTAGATACCTATGTGCGTTATACGGGAACAAATCGCCAAAATCAAAATTTTAGACTATATACATACAATACAATATATACATACAATATATATACTATATTTCCTATTTTCAGAGGCGATAGCTTGCAGTAACAGTGGGCTGGCCATGTATGAAGCAGGACCGACGGCCGTTGGAGCTCGCGAATCCTTGGGTTAAAACCGCGAATCAAACGTAGTGTTGGGGTGCTGGGCCCTAGCCAGATAGACTGATGAACTGAAGAAGACTGCTGCGACAGACTAGCAATATTAATTTCCCAATATACTTACACTTTATGTTTATGCAGACTAGGTGCGGGAGGCGGAGAATCGGGTTGTGTTGCAATTTGAGAGATGCCAATTTCCAGTAATGTGATAGGCTGGTGAACAGATTTTATAGGTAATATAAATAGGGAGGTCCCTACTATCCACTATCTATGCCAATAGGAACTGATTTAAGACAAGACAAGATTAAAATAAGTACTAACACCGCTGCACCGCAACCATCGTTTGAATCCGACTATAAAATAGTCATAAAATTTCATACATAGAGCTTTTAGTCCGAGCGTGGATGACAACATGACATGACATGCACAAGGAATCGATACAGGAAACAAGCGCGCGCGCACATAACCCAGAATTAGCAATGTCCCTGTCGCATCTGCTGTCAACCGACGAACGGTCGCGTCGTAAACGGTGTATAGCGAAAATTGTTTTAGCTAATGCATGTATTATTATAACACCTAGTCACCTACCTACACGTAGAATTGGTATGCAAACTTTGCGTTGAAATACTTGCATCGAATTTTAGGCTGGATAATAAAAAGTACTTACAGAGTGATAACGTAAACTACATTACCTTGTGCGAAGCGTGATGGCATGAGTTTGGATGTAGATGCATTTATAGATAGGTATATAGTACATGGTACACTAGCGACCAATGATATTTTAAAAGTATAAATGTACCTATGTATTTTTGTGTATAATATCATTAATTTACAGTGTTCATACCCGTGTTCACGGTTCATAATTTTTTAGAATCGCTTTAAGGTAGTTATTTTAAGTAAATAGAAGGCATTAATTAGTTTTGGGGTTAAAATTTATACTGGAGGGTGAATATTGTAGGTAGGTTTTAGTATTACTTGTATTACAAAGCAGCACCAAAATCCTTAAAAAGAACAATTTTAACTGACACATATTCGACACATTATTTTACTAATATTCCATGTATTTCTTTTAAGCTATGCGAACATAATTTATTCAAGTGCTTCACACGCAATCACAATACTCTCACTGATAATGATACTGGTTCTGTAAATGATAGGATCGCCATTTAGGCTTACATTCAGAGACGACAGAAACGAGTCTAAGCGTGAACTTACGCTTACGGGCGGATTTTTTTAAACGTGTACACATTTTAAAATTGGTGGTCTGATTTTATTTTCTATTTTTCGTATTTTTATTTTTAGATTTTTAATGTCTAATATTTTAAGTTTATAAAAATATTGAAGGTTTACTATAATATCATAAAGTTAATTAATAATAAACGATTAAAAATCATGTAGACGTTTTTTGGTTCCGCTTAGTAACAATTTTAAAACCCGCTCTATTAATTTAAATAAAATAATTTTCTGAAATATCACATTTTATTTTGCTATATGTAAGCTAAATAAATGAAAAACGTGCAACAATATGATATAAAGGAACTAATAACTGCTCTAATCGTATTATTGTCTCATCTGACTAACATGGGACAAATTAGTTACCTATTTTTCTATGCAACTATTTAATTTGACATTGAATGTTCTTTTACAATACCATATAATGACCAACAAATTATGTTTTATGATATAAAATAATAATAATCCCAAATTAACGTAAAAACAAGCAATTAACCCTTATTTTCTTATTTTATAAGTGATGGACACTCACATCAGTGGAATGCTAAAATTACTAAGTGGAAAAGTAAGGCTCTGATTAAAATGCACACATTTTTAGGCAAAATTCTATAGAACTGTAACAGACATATTTGACGTCATCAAGACGTAGAAATTTTGTTCTGCAATTTTTCGCAAATTTCGAGGTTATGTTTACTAGAAAATCTAGGGGTTAGAGATCATTAGCTTTCATATTTTTAAACCAACATAACCTCAAAATGTTCGAAAAAAAAAAGCTAGAATTTCCTAGTCGTGTAACGATTTTTCCGGATTATGATACCCCCCGACAGCACACATTACATATTGATAGTATTATGTATTGTATACTTACCTATTACAAATTTTAATCATAAAGATCACCTCAAACACAATTACTTAGATACATAGGTACCTTAATACAAAGATACTTGACAAACGCTTCACCGTCTCATCTCTAAGACTACGTTCCGCTGGGTTAACCAAAATGTACATTGTGAAAAGAAAATGTAAGTCTTCTGATAAATAATTAAAAAAAATAACGATATGAAATTGGTACAATTTTTATTTGTAATAATGAGAAGTAATTAAATGTTTAAAAAATAACAGAATCACGTGATGGACGAAATATTCACCGTGCATGCAGCTTTAGCGTTCCACTGAGGTACTATTCATTCCGCTGACTAGCGTTTTTGCCACAATTGGTCAGTGGAATGTAACGATTCCTTATCAACTACACTAGTTATTTGTTTATTTACGTATTTTTACATTAAAAACAACAAAACATTGATACAACTTGGTAAAATATACATTGGTCGATTATATATTAAGTGTAATATACTTGAAATATTGTTAACTTACCCAAAAATCACCGTTGATCAATGGACATTTTTTTTTCTCTCGGCAAATCGTCCACTTTCAATGATATTTCTATCGAAACTGATCCACTGTAGCTAATGACGGATATGTTCTATAGAGTGCTCAATAATTTTGCAAACTAATGAAAAATCTACTATTGCGGTATATCTTTAAAAAGCCGCGTAAAATTGCGTTTCTCAATGGAAATTCCACCCAGGTCAATAATTAAGACTTTTATTTAAAAAAATATTAAAATTCAATCAGTTGATTTACATTAATTATATTATTAATATGAATAAATATAATTTTTAAGCTATCGAGTGATGGTTATTTCGCAATCAATATAGTTATATTTATCTCGTAATTTTAATTTGTTGGTTACAAAAAGACGGTAGGACAGGGTAAATAATGGCATGTACGTAACGGTATCACTCAAAAATTTTATGAATTAATTAAGAAATAAAGGAAATGAAGAAGTGAAAATGTAGTTAAATATATGTTTTTACTAACGACATCAAAAAAAAATTGATTACTAAGATAGTTATCGTAAAAAAAAAATCGAAAGTTGTGGGACATAGCAAAAATGCAATGTACACGTTTATAAAAATCCGCTCTTACATCTGCCAAAATTTGTTCGTAAATTTGACAAATGGAAGCGTAAGTTCACGCTTTTTTTTTTACCGATCATGAAGATAGGAGTCGCAACTATATGATAGGTAATTTTTTTACAAGTTAGCTCAAAGTTTAGGCTCTCACGATCGTATTGAAGTTTAATACCGATGTCGATGTTCATTACAATTTTAGTTACGCGGTAGACCCGCGGATCGACCGAGAAGTTTTCAATACGTGAAGAGAAAACTTTGTATCCCATTTTAACGCATACTGCGCGCACGGAGGTCAGCGAGATTTGGCATAGTTAAAGTTTACCTATATGCAGAAGGAGTGCAGAAAGCTAAAATTACGGTTGAATTTCGACCATTGGGCGACCACTAGACACTAGTATCTATACCTAAATCAGAATATTAGTTGATAATGGTGTCGACTCTGTTGCGCAATTTGACAGGATTAGGTAAACTAAATTATGGGCGTTTGTCTCTTTCTGTTTCAATAGACAAAGAAAGTAATAGATGCATTTGGTTCAATTTAGCACTGTCAAAATACGCAACAAAATCGAGACCAAATATGGCCCGATGCTCAGTGGAAATACAAGATAGGTACCTAAGTAAGTACCCGCTTTGACGAAGCTGTTAATAAATACGGTATTGAATGCCCGTCACGAATAACATAGATGCATTCTTGATAGCAAAACACATTAGCTATATTGTTAATTTACGACTAAAATATTAATGCGTACCTACGCTAGAGACGTAGATATCTATTTACATAGCAATTAATCATAATGTATTCCTGAAAAAATAAATTCTGGCTTCATAACACTCCGAGTCCACAATAACGTGAACTGTTTATTTACGATTGTAAAACAAAAACGCGATGTTTAGATTTGTTCATGTGTAATTAGTTGGCAGGGTTCCGAGTAGGTAGGAATGCCCGTGGTTGCGTTACGGGCATATGCTGAAACAAAACAATTCGTGTGAATGCTGGACAATACAGGGTGACGCTGGGTTAGCCACACGTTACTTGGTATAGGGATAAATATGCTTATGAGGCCGGCGGCAGATGAGTTAGGTACCCATACAAACGCAATACCAAACTCATTTCTAATTCGAGCATATTTCCAACAATACTATGATATTATTCAGATTCGGATAGTATTTATCTTGGGCCTTTTTGTTTTAAAATACTTGCCTAAAACGAAATGTAAGCGAATTGCATTTCGCATGTTTGTACGGCGTAAATTACATGTTTTCTTCTTTGTTTTGTTTTAAAAACATCAATATTGATTAAATGGTTTATACAGAAACATACCTTATATTCTCGCAGGTCTGCTGGAAGAGATTTTTTGTTTTAGACCTTTTAGTTAGTTTAGTTAGACCTTTGTCTTTCCTATTTAATTGTAATTATTATTTTTCTGTGTGTACATAAATTGTTAAATAAATAAATAGCTTATATTGTAAAATTAAGAATTATCAAATAAAAATTGAAAAGACATTAAATTTTCATTCATTATTCTTGGTATTACGGAACACGATCAAATTTATAACAAATTCTGAACGGCTCTAGTGCTATCTCGTCGCCTCTTTTCGCGCGCGCCTAATGTCAAACAGAGATCGCAATATTCAGGCTGATTTTTAACACGCTTTTATTAGCTTCACCAGTAAGTAACTAACTAACTACCTATGTAAGAAAATCTTGGAAGTTAAACTTGACCCACTTCCCGGTTTCCGATTGAGCTGAAATTTTGCATAGATACACGTTCAGTTTGGATGATTAGAGCGTGTTTTATAGTTTTTTTTAAACTATAATATTTTAATACACTTGCTTCGAATTGTAGTTGTGGGCACCGTTCGCCGGTACCATAAAACTAATTAGTATATTTCATAATTAATTATGTATATATTATGTTAGCAGATCTAAGTTACATATTATTGAAATGTCCAAAATTCTATTAGGTAAGTCCTAGTCCCATGGCGCATGGGTACTTCGGCAATTATCTAAAAGAACTACAAAACTTGCTTCAAATGTTTTAGTAGATATTATTATATTTTTCTGTAAAACAGCAAATACCTATAATGTAGGTACTTACTTTTTAGCATAAGCAGGCTTATTATTACTCTCTTATTAACGCTATAGGTAAAGTTTGACACATAAATATTCTCAGTTTTGTGGAATTGTCCTGAATGCACGTAAGTTTGGTGTCGTTAGTGAGGGCGGCGCGGCATCGGCGTCGTCGGCGGTGCGAAGAGATCGCCACACATGGGACGCATCTGTGCGCCCGCGCCGGAGGTGTACCCTTCCAACCATAGCTATAGTGCCGCCTTTTTGATAAAGCATTATTTTATTCTGGAACATTATGAACAATATTAACATGAATGTGGATTTATTGAGACCGTGGTAGAAATTGTAAATTAAAATTAAAAGGAAACGTATTTTTCTTTACACTAAATATAAACATTAAAAAAAAAAATTGTCTCGGACTTACCTTACAAACATTTTTAGTAATTTTGTATTTCTTTTTTTAGGAACCAGTGCTCATTCATGGATTAGCAAGAACAAAATATGAAATAGTTATTGAATAATTAAATACTTTCCCTGAAATACCCAAACATAAAACAATGGCATTGAGTCAAGTTCCAACTAGTTCCTAACACTAATCCATTTATCCGACGCAGGTGTGCAATGTCAATAGAATAAAATGAATTTGCCGAATTTCTCACTAACAAACAATAGAGTCGTTATCAGTAAGTACATAAAGCAGGTAGCCAGGGAAACTAGACTATAGATTCGGCACACGTATGACGTATTTTCTTCTAAGCGCAGCTGTGGAGGCCTCTGCAGATGTTTTATGGCGCTGAACATTTCCAAGACGCTTTATTATTTATTACGATATTGCCGTTTAGAGCCTAATCTTCGTTTTTATTATCCAGAGAAACAATGGTCATTGGGCAGTACTATTTTTGGCATACGGTCTGCAGATGGGGTAACTCCGCGTGGGAAAGTATTATTTTCTCAGTTTTAATTTTATTATATTTCTAATGGTGTCGGTAAGATATTTCTCCAAAAATAAAACGCTATATTCGTACAGCTCAGGTTAATCAGGATACAATTTTTTATTGATAACTTACTGATGATGTGACAGACAAATATATTTATAAATAAATTATGAAACTATAAAATTACTTTTGATAAATCGGTTCGGCTTCGGCATATTTTATTGCTTCAGACAAGCATCACGGGTGTCATTATTTTGAGGAAACATAAATCATGGTTTTCGCCTGATCATTCGTAAGCAAAATATTTTTCGATAATATTTTAGTTCCTATTCAGATTTTAGCGAACTGAAATGCAAACAATTGCTGGTTATGTTTAGGGTCTTTCTAGGACTTCGTAAACTTGCGCTAAGAAACTGAGGAAATTTAAGGATAATAGATTATTATCCTTAAATTTCCTCAGGTACTTATGAACACAACGACTTATTATTATTAATAATAAGTCGTTGTGTTCTTAAGTACCAAGTTTATTAATACTTGGTTAAAATGTTCAATATCACAAAGGTGTTAATAATTCTATTTCAGATTAGTAAGGTACCTTCCTCTACGTTCGACGCCGACTTTTTTTTTTTTTTTTGACATTGGCCTTTTACAGATAGCTCCGGGAGCTCGATCTGCGTAACCGGACTTTGGTGGGACCAGAAGGGTCTCTCACCGTAAAATATAAATATTAAAATAGCACAGCTAAGGGCACCCCATAGTGGGGCTCGGACCTAGGCTTAGGGCGCTATTGATTACTGAACAAGAAGGGACTTGCAGAATCGGTGAGTTATTATTATTGGGGGTCATGTTTTGAGAGTTCCTCAGCGAGCTCTCTGGAGGGTGGACTCACGGAAACAACGCTCAATTGAAATATAAACATTTATTATTTAACCCAATGGGGAAAACGGGTTTATTAGTAACTTTTTAGTAGATACCTCCTACATATACTTAAGTAATTCTTTATCAGTTATTTATTAATAAACTATCTACAACCTTAATAGGTATATAAACTTAAATATGTACACTCACAGACAAATGTTCTTCATTTGTCTGTGTGTACACTAATTATTGTTAAATAAATAAAATAAAAAATACAAATATAAAAGTAATTCTTGTTTATAATATTAATCTTGATGTTACTAAAAACTGTACAAAACACATTTAATAGTACATGATTTAATTATTTGACATTTTTAATACCTATATTTGTCATAAAAAACTTGTCACAAGAAGTCCAATGACGTCTGACAAAAAAAACATGAAAACTCAGACCAATAAAGAAGTCTTTATTGGTCTGAGCATGAAAAATGAAGATCTAGCGCAATGTTTTAGATTAGAATTGAAATTTGGAAACATGAAGTGGCCAGTGATGAAGGATATTGCCAGTACTTTGTAATAAAATGATGAAGGAAGACTTCGTCACAACGTTGAGTTAAGAGTGATAAAGGTTTATTCAAGTTCAACACATTTTTCTTCTTTTTTAAATACAACTTGCGGCTTCATCTGAGCCACCGACTTTTCCCACAACTGTTTACTCCATAAGTATTCTACTCGTTATCTAAAGCAGGTGTCATTTACTCGACTTAACAAAAAAGATTGAAAATAAACCGCAGCGCCGTAAAACTCTTAACTAAATAAACTTGCCAACGCGTTAATCTGCTTCAGTTAAAACATCTGTAGCCGCCTTAACTAGGGGATGACGTTTTATCATTACCTACTCGGCATTATGGGATAGTTCGTATAGATAGAGATTAGTATAGTTGGTAGATTGGGAGTCCTACTCCTTCTAGAAAAGCTCTCCTATAGAAAGGATTAAATGAAGGTAGGTAAGTCATTTAACGTTTTAATTTGTTCTCGCAACATGAGTAGGTCCTTGATTTGACAATCCTGTATCATATTTTAGTTTTTATTTTTTACTAGTTTTTTTAGTTACCTAATAAAAAGAGCCTTGGCAATATTTATTATTCAAATACATATTTACATATCGGTGCAAATTATTTAATCTTTTAATTGTTTCTTCATTAAGTGCATAATATCATTTATTTATGTTGTAAGTAGAGGGACATATTTTCAGTTTGAGACTACCTTCGATTCCACTTCCCATGTGAGTGGAAAAGGTCGCATGATAATATCCACTTATAATATTAATATTTTCTTTATTCATAATTTACTTCAATTTTAATTGGACTTCATATGGCAGCTCTACCAGGTTTTCGGACGGTCTACCTTCTCGTTTTGGAGCATGACTCGCGATTGAGAATTGCTTCGAAGGATCATAATCAAAACAGATAAGTCGCCAGCTCATTCTTTAATTGTTCATGTTGTAATTACTACAACTACGCGTGTAAATTGGCGTTCACATTCATGTTTTTGGCGGCACTACCTTCCTTATCGGTTGCTATCTTTATCCGTGAGAAACACGAGATAACGATGCGAGTAGGTACTTCGGTTTATGAATGAAACTAAATTGTTCGGGTATCCCATGGGCCTGCGCCAGATGCAGACTTGTTTCATCTTGGGAAAAAGAGCGAAAAATATATAAATAGGTAGTTTAGAAACAAAGAAAGTGCAGATGGCTTGGTGACTTTTATGATTTTTAACATGCTTTTATTAGCTTCACCTGTAACTAACTAAATAAGTAAAAAAATCTTGGAAGTTAAATTGGCCCACTTCCCGGTTTCCGATTGATCTGAAATTTTGCATAGGTACCTACACGTGTAGTTTGGATGACAATGCATGGTTAGCTAAGTGACGTCATTCTAAATCTAATATGGCGGACTCCCAAAGATGGCGGACTGGTTATTTATTATGCTCTCCCATGATATGGGTTCCAAATGAAAGGGTTTGCTGAGAAGAATACGAAAATTAATGTCAAAGTTAAAGTCGAAGTCAAAACCCAAACCGAAATCGAAGTTAGTTTTTTATTTCAACTGGGCCTTTGCAAGCACTTTCAAAAGCGTGTTTTTAGTTTTTTTTAAACTATAATTCTAAAGCTTATTTGGCTAGGTATAGGGCTCAGACCAATAAAAAAGGATTTTATTGATCTTATTTTTTTTATTGATTTTATTGTGCTTACGGGGGTTTTTTCAATCATTTATTTTTGAAAATAATTATTAACCTATTCATTTTTATAAGGCACGTTTCAAACTAAAATTTATTAAGAAAAACCTATCATCACATATCTACCTACTTGTAATTACTGTAGGTACCTATATGGTAAATTCAGGTCTGGGGATATGAGCAAATTCATCTTATTTTGTACTATTCAGAACATAGTTGGTACCGGGTATTGAGAACGCCAAGATTGATGTTTATGGCCAATTACTTCCTAGAATCAATCGTTATAGCGGTCTATAAATTCAGAGGAAGACTATGTCGAGAAGTGCACGTAGTCTTTAACGTTTGAAAAATGCCTATCCAATAGGTAATATAGGTATTTGGTTTATTGAAATATAAACTTTTCTATTCTATTCTAAATGAACGTTTATGGAATACTATGCTAACTACACAGATAAAATCTACTGTAGAACGCTTATGTTAGCATGTAAAATAATAATGTAAGTCATTGCCCTAATATAAGTACCTAGTTAGAAATTAGTACATTTTTCGACTGCAACATGAATCTAACAAAAAGTCCATGGATAGCATTTCTACGACAAATGGATTAAAACTAGATTCATTTCATGAAAATATAACTATCACAAGAATTGAGTTTATGCTGAATAAAACAATCACCCAAAAGGGAACAGATTAAAATGGATTTACAGTAATCGGTTTACTTAAAGAATTTATAATCCATAAAATTATTTCATTATCTAAGTATTCCGAGTAACCTATAAGAAACTGAACATTTAAAATCAATATTCATCGCCATACTTGCCCCAGAACTGCGACGTAGTTGCCCAGATCTTTGTCCAGATCCCCAGAACAACATAGTAAATGTAACCTAACCCTTATACATTACAATCTGGTCGGTTTTCAACCGCCTGTAAGACAGTCAACATTTTTGGTTATTGGACTGAAGTCAATTCTGCGAATTAAAACTTTCAAAAATTATTTTCAACAATCGCAAAATTGTAATAAATTACAATTTCTTACCAGAATTACATAAATTACGCATTTCAATAAGGTGCTAGTTTAATACCTAATCGCCCTGAAACAGTCACCGTGAACTTTTTCATATTCTCGATTGCTTATATTTAATCATCTGAGTAAAATGCATTTATCTTTGTAATAACTTGTTATATTTAGAGTTCGGATAATGAAGCTATTAATATTTTGTCGGGTAGCTACGTCACCGGTGTGGTAACTATTCCAAAAATATATTAAAACTCGGTAAACGCGTCGCGTCTGTTCCCGCCTTTTCGTCCTATAACGGTTATATTAATTCAAATAGGTACTCGGAGTACTTATAAAATTTAAATTGCGGAAAAGGAAATTGATAAGGTTGGATTTATACAATAGGCGTTAATCCAAAATTCACGTTATTTTTATTATACCTACCTAATTGGGCATCTACATAGGATTTGCCGGTAACAAATTGATTACCTACCCAACGGAACTCGGTAATACCGAAATTGAAAATAATCTACAAATAATAATAAATAGATATTTTGGAAGTAAATAATTAACTGTAATTTTAATTGCGTGCGTCACGTTTATGAATATAACTAGATACCTATTAAAAATAAGCACTTGCTCTGAACATTTTGTGTCAAAATAATTATGCGATCATCAATAGATTGGTTTAGACTTAGATCTATTATTTCAAGCTATTGTAGGTAAGTAACATTATAAATACTTATGGAAATTAGTAAAACCAGAAGAGTCACCATGTCTAATCCAGACAATAGGTACTGATGATTGTGAGAATATGGGTATGAGGCCGAGAAAACACTATATTCCGGTGATTCACTAAACATCCGCTTAAAGAAACGGAATTTTTCATCATAATATAGTGATGAAAAATTTTGTATTTATAAACGGATGTTTCATATCTAGAATAAAAGATAATTCATGCAGCTTTATTTTGACAATAAGTCTATTATGCACTGAACGACGGGAATGTTGTTTTATGGAGCAAAATTAGGTCACCGACATAACTTGCAGAGTCAGCAAGCTGTAGAACGTAGGCAATGTCTGTTGTCTGTTGAACGACCAGTGGCCGTTAGAGACTAGACCGCGAATTGGCAAACGCAACCTGGAACGCCCAGATGGACCGGCCTGAAAAAGACAGCTTGCGGTATACTGCGATAGGCTGAACGAAGGAAGGGTAATTTGAATTACAAAGATGTTCAGATCCAATATTATATAGCTTCTGACAAATCGAGAAAGTTACATCCGCCATTTATATTAATGCAACTTAATTTTAATTATGTTCTACCTAAATCGTGTAGACAATATTTTAGATCGGTCTTCTTATTTGAATAGATCTCTACTAGGTACATGCGGCTCAATCACTATAATTAGAAATGACTGTTATTTACGATGAATTGATCTCGTAACTGTTGCTTATACTATAATTATTTCTCGATATTAATAATTATCACTAAGTCTGTGTCAGCGTCAATTAAGTTTACAGTATTGATTCATTGCAAATAAATAAATAATTAATTAATAAAAACAAAACAGAATCAAACATGAACAAGTTTAAAACGGTAAGAAAATCCTTTCATAATTTACCTATCCTGTGTTTGATAGAGACCAATACAAAATATCATGTCAGTTAGCCACATCTAACACTGCGCAGGCTCCCTCATCATACCTATCCGTGTTAGTGAGATAAATAAATTAAATATTTATGATATAGCGTCGAAGGCATCGCCAGACATGGCCGTGGGACCGATCCTGGGACGATTGCGTCACAGATATTTTTAGTAGCGGCGGGACGACGCGTCACAAAAAATCTTACAAGGAAGGGTGGCGCCATATTATTATATCAAGTTATAGGTGGAATAATTGCTTCAATATTTGTGAAACCAGGAGGACAGCTTTCTCAGACTTTTGAACTTCAAATATAGGTTTAGGTATCTATTGCCTACCTACATGCGAGCCAGTATTATTTGTAAGAATATCGGTTTCAGTCCCATATCATTAAAGTTGATTGAAGTTATAATGCTCATAAAATACTATTATTTTAATATGCGTCACGGTACATTCATGTGCCATTTGTATGACTGAATCACTGAATGAAACTTTCTTAAGTTTGCCGCCCTCACAGGATGCGCGATCACCGATGCGATCGGTTATGGCGACCGAACACCATACATATATACATAAATATGTATACGGTAAATACGTTTGGGAGATGATGGACAAGATAAACAGAAAGCGATCAACACGTCTTGCTATCGCCGTCTCTCTCTAACGTACGGCGGAGGCAGGAGGCGGCGCGCTGGGAGGCGTAATGGAGTCGCACCGCGGTGGAGATGGTTATTTTTTTGTATCTTGTCAATGAAGGGACGGGTAGGGGCGGACCGGCGCGGGCGCAGGACTCAGTGACGGAGTCTCAGTCCGAAGCTGCAGTCCGACTGCGCTTATCACACGCACATGTTTGTCCACAACGCGCGTTACGCTCCTTTAACCGTCGCACTATGAATTACGAAAGTTGTGAAAATAGAACAGTGCCTATAAAGCGCGAGGAGGATCTCGAGTATCCGGAGGATGACGACCAGTATTATGGATACATGCCGGTGGAAGTTGAAAGACATACGGAAGCACCGGGTTTCACGTCTTCCTCACCGACTCATCTCATGGACCTGAGCAACGGCTCCGAGCGCCCTACACAACAACATCCTTGGCCTTCAAATATCGTGTTTGAAGGAGACGATCGAGACTACCAACAAGCGCCCTATCAATCTTTCGAACAGCAATTCATCGATCAGCGGCAAAGGCAAATCCCTAGAAGCTACTATTTTGATGATTCCGATTCTCAAGATAGAGTCAGAAGCTTTTACGAAACAGCTGAAATGCCAAAGACGGGAGACGTTGTTTACAGATCATCTGAAGAAAGGAGGGACGAAACAGAAGAACAAAGGAGATCGAGATCGAAAAGATCAAAATCGTCTCGGAAGAAATCGCAATCGTTTGAAGAGATGCAGATACAACGAGTGATGGCTAACGTGAGGGAGCGACAACGGACACAGAGCTTGAACGAGGCCTTCGCTAGTTTGCGACAAATCATCCCTTCTTTGCCCAGCGATAAGTTATCTAAGATACAAACTCTGCAACTGGCGACGCAGTATATAGAGTTTTTATATCAAATATTATCGAACAGTGATTCTGCGGGAAACAGCGACGCAAGTAGTGACGCGGGAAGTGAACACGGCAAATACCTCGCACAAGATAAGTTAAGTTACGCCTTCTCCGTGTGGAGAATGGAAGGCGAATGGACGAATGGACAAACGTGATAAGTATTTGGTAAAGTGACGTTATCGCTTAGGGAAACTAAAAAGACGCTTATCTTATTCCATATTATTAGGATTAATTAGTATGTTAAGTGATGTGTAAATGATGAACAAAGCATTAGAATTAAAAAAAAGAAATTGAATATGTGATAGTTAATTAAGTTGGTATTAGAGACAAAGCAAAACGGAAATTGTAGATAATTTATACGTCTAAAAATAAAGACAATATTAGTATTAATGATTTATTTTGATTGTAAATATTGTGGCAACAAATCATACAGCTGTACCTATACCAAAAATTTGAATAACAGTGTACCATTTCTAGTGTTATAATAAGGTCATCTTTAGGCTGGCTTTCCACCAGGTATGTGCGAGGATGCATAGCGAGGGATTATGTGTGCGATACCCAGGTTTTTTATACTCGCTGAAACGAGGGATAGGAGTGGTGTAGCTATGCCTGCGTTTCTACCAGAGCTATGTGAGGTAGCGAAGCGTCGTACGAGGAAATATCCACCAATAGGATAACTTTATTCTAACTCCGCAGTAATCCTATTGGTGGATTTTTTCCTTGCGCCAGCTTAGCGCGCATACGACACTTAACACACAGCTAACTCGAGCAAATCGCGTATTCCTAGGACATCTTACCAGCTCCGCTATAGACACGTAGTTTCATAGCTTAGCCTTGCCCTCGCTCACAACTTAGCTACCTCGCACAACCCTGGTGGAAAGGCAACCTTACTGTTGATTATACTTCCAATAAAAATGATTATCTTAAAATGTTCAATTTCTTTTTTTTCCCTATACAAAAGGCTGTGGACTAGAACTTAACACAGTTGAAAGGCATTATTATCATATATTTTTTGCTTTTCTTGATAACTTCACATTTGATATTATAAATTAAATAGATAAAAATATACTTGCGAGATGTAGGTTCTTAATTATAAATAAATATACTTTTTTAAATTAAATATTAACATTTTCAGTTATTTGAAATGATTGCATTTTCTTAACACTTCACAACTCACACTGTATTGTCAAAATAGGTAATTTATTTACAAAAGTCATACATAGATAGATACGTAATAATTATTTACATACGGCTTATTTATTTTTATAGAATACAGCGAAAAAAGTAGATACCATTGAAAAAAATTGCTAAGGTTCATAAAATTTCCTGTTGCCATGAAATTTGACATAAATGATTTGCTAGTTTTAATTATTAACCCTAATTACGAGGTGCATTCAATAAGTACCTAGCCTCATCGCCAGAGGGCGCTGTAGTTTCAAAAGAGTTTTACCACAGTGTAGCACATTCTTTTTAAATTCTCTTTTCAAATTTTCATTCCAATCCCTTCATTTGTTTTAATTTGACAACTTATGGAAGCCAACGTGTCGATCGGTTTTACAAAAATGGAAAAAGAGCAATATCGTTCGGTGATTCGATTCCTATTTTTGGAAGGGAAAACGCGCATCGAAATCAAAGAGCGCTTGGATGCTGTGTACGGTGACTCTTCTCCATCAATGGCCACCGTCAAGAATTGGTTCAACGAGTTTGCACGTGGCCGTACGTCGGTTTTTGATGAACCACGTCCAGGTGCACCGAAAACAGCTGCTACGGAGGAAAACATTAAAAAAATCCATGATCTCGTATTGGCAGATCGCCGATTGAAGGTTCGGGAGCTAGCTGAGACTGTAGGCATTTCAGAAGGAACAGTGCATCATATTCTTCACGAGGAACTCGGCATGAGAAAGCTGTCGGCGCGATGGGTGCCGCGTTTACTCACACCAGAAAACAAGCGCAACCGTGAGACCACATCGGAGACGTGTTTGGCGCTGTTTAAGCGGAATCCAGCGGAGTTTTTGCGTCGTTTTGTGACCGTCGATGAAACCTGGATCCACTGGTACACACCAGAGACCAAGGAGCAATCAAAACAATGGATCCAGACCGGGGAACGTGCTCCAAAGAAGGCGAAAACTGTAAAATCGGCCGGAAAAGTTATGGCCACCGTTTTCTGGGATTCACAAGGTGTGATCTACATCGATTACCTCGAGAAGGGTAAAACAATTACAGGGCTTTACTATGCCGATTTATTGGGCCGATTCGACGCCGAATTAAAGAAAAAACGACCCCATCTGGCGAAGAAAAAAGTGCTGTTTCACCACGACAACGCACCGGTTCACACGTCTGCCGTTGCCATGGCCAAATTGGTCGAATTACGCTACGAATTGCTGCCCCATCCACCGTATTCTCCAGATTTGGCCCCTTGTGACTTCTTTCTGTTTCCTAATCTGAAAAAATCACTCGCCGGGAATAGATATGGATCGAATGAGGAGGTCATCGCCGCCACGGAGGCCTATTTTGCAGAGTTTGACAAAAACTATTTTTCGGACGGATTAAAAAAGTTGGAGCATCGCTGGGCTAAGTGTATCGAACTAAAAGAAGACTATGTTGAAAAATAAATTCCCACTTTTCCAAAATTTTCGTTTACTTTTTGTAGGCTAAGTATTTATTGAATGACCCTCGTAACTATCGTTTATCAATGAAATTCATAAAATTGTTGACCAGTGAATAATATCGATTTTACGATTGATCAAATTGGCCATTCGGTAAACCGCCAAAACTTAACAAGCTAATAATAAAGTGTTTTTATTTCTGTATAGAACATCATTCAATGATATAAAAACTTTACTTCATAATAATTAAACTAGGAGCATATTTGAAATGCAGCTTGACTCAGTCAAGGTTTATAAACTCAATTATACAATACAGTTTTGGGTCTAAAAACGTATTTAATTTGATTGAGTGACTCTAAGGCTGACATTCAGAGACGACAGAAACGAGTCTAAGCGTGAACTTACGCTTCCATCTGTCAAAATTTGTTCGTAAGTTTGACAGATGGAAGCGTAAGTTCACGCTTAGACTCGTTTCTGTCGTCTCTGAATGTCAGCCTAAGATTGGTACTTTTTAATAAAAACCAAGTTGAAGGCAATCATTGACCTCTATAATACAAAATACAGAGTCTAATGGCCCAGTACCTACTATAAGTGTACTATCTACAATCGCTAAGAGAATAGAAACGCCCGCAATATACAGAAGACGGAACTGAGTGTTGTGGTGCAACCTTAGCAGAGGCTTATCTTTGGCAGTGGATTGCGATAGGCTGAGTCGATTAAGTTTAAATTTAAATACGTTATGATTAATGATTATCTTTATTACATCACTATTTTGATATTTAATCAGATTCTTCACCAAGGTGTCATTGAGGTTCTGTCGATTTTTGACAAAAAACTTATTAAAATATTTCATATTATATTTATTCTATTCTTTCAAATCAAGACTTTTTAAATGAATTTACTTTACACCCGAGTCCTGTAGTGATAAATAGTATCATACATTGTTTATTGACATAGAAAAGAAGTAAAATGCATAACAATCTAGAGAGAAACAAGTCACTGTATTATATTTTCAATGCAACATTAAAATAATCCTGGTTTAAAATTGCCGAATGCGGAAGGGTTTTGTATTTACAGTGGAGTAGTTTAATAAAGCTTTGAAGTGTGTTCATACATTCCCATTAGTACAACACAGTAAATTGGGGGTCATAACAACTCTAGATACATAAAAAAAGTGAAGTCTTTGTTCATCTTCACGATGAAAATTTGTAATTGATCGGCTCGGACGTTGATCAACATTAGAGTTCCACATTCGAATATGTTGTATTCCTCAAATTCGTCGTTCTCTGCTGACTAGGAGTCAACGATCAACAACACTACTCCTTGTTTATGTTTATTGATTCGTCATAAAAATATGCAACTTATTTTAGCATTAATTCATTAATATCAAGGATTATTGCTTTATCGGAAGGGTGTTGAGAATTCTATATAAAACGGTCTAACAACGACAATTCATTGGATGGCTGGATGATGAATCACAAATCACCTCGAATCTATATTTGAATATTATTAACACGATTTTCCATTTACACCTTATATCTATAATTAAGGAACTATTAGTTCGTTGCTAGTCATTTCCAGGTCTGTTATCTGAAACGAAGAACAGTGGTGTTCTATAAAAATTACAATATAATAAAATAAAATAAAAACCGGCATTCCGACTGTTTTTCAGTTGCTATGATATTTTTACTAATATTGTATTTGTTTGATTGTATTTAGGGAGTTAAACACTGGAATTGTTGAATGGATGCAAAAAAAAATATCACGATTTGAAAACTACACTATTCCCGCCTGATAGATGCTATATTTTATTTTGATAAAATAAACGGCGTGAAACCGCCGACAATTACTGCTAGTTTCATAAATACTGAAAGTAGATTAGATTTTCGTCTGATCGGTGCTTTATAACCTGTTAAGAAGCTCGCAATTTCAAGTAACATAAATCTTTTTTTTTTTTTTCAAGATGTCATTAATATGTGGACATTTTTCCTTTTCACATATTATCTAATAATTCCGAATTGCTTTCGCAACATGATTATTAATAATTATTATCATCATTTCTCATTCTAAGTGATTAAAATCGGAGGCAATACATTTAAAATAATAAAACTACTTTCCAGAATTACTACTAAGATCTGCATCACTTTGATTATTCGAAATTATCGGCTTTCAAATTAAGTAAAACTTTTGGGAAATGCGACATTAAAATAAATACCTACCTCTTGTGTCAAATCTTTGTTGAGGGACATCCCTTCCGTATCTGGGTTTTCCTTCATCATCCAATCCTCGTCTGGGGGAATCTGTAAAAAATAACAAAGAAAAAACATTTTATTTACAGCCATAATCATAACAAACAGATTGTTATGATTATGGCTGTCGTATGTTTTATCCGGGATCTGTGACTATCGTTTAGCCGTATGTGGACGCTCCATTTTAATTTACTATTTATTATAGAGTTTTTATAATAAATTGTGAATTTATACTAGCTGGCTGTGCCCAAGAATCCGTCAAAGAGGACACAAGAGGGTGCGCATTTAAAAAAAAAAAAAAAAGATCTCCTATATCCTTCTTCATGATGCACACTATTTTCTTGTCAAATTTTATTAAGATCGGTTGAGCCGTTTAGTCGTGAAATGTAATGAAATATAATGCAATAGACAGACAGAATTTATAATATTAGTCAGGATAAGGATCTCCGTAAATTATTGTACTTTTGAAGGTTGGAATTACTATCGGGAAGTTCCGTCGCCGTCCAGCCTTCCATAATAAAGTTGCTATTAAGATGGCTTTTCGATTTCTCTTTATCTACAGAACAGAATAGTTTTTCTTTCAAATAAACATATCATAGACACGTTTTGAACCGTTATTTTGACTCGACGATGTAAAAATGATTTCAAATTCACCATTAATAGGTTTGTTTGTTGGCGTTAGAGATAAATGCATTGATAACTGACAGGTGTGTGTCTACTATGTAAACCTAAACTTACTTCTATTTTAAACGGTTATTGTACTCCATGAATCCATGATTTTAAACATCTCCTGCGCGCGGTACACATATCCCTGGATTGACTCACTACAAAGTTTATGGGCATGGGCAAAACTACTTTTTGGGAGAGCCCTGAGGACTGCGATAGCATTTCTGGGTTTTTATCGAGGTTGATGTAGTAATTAAGTGCCAAAGCTCTTGAATTGATCATAATCGGTTCTGCAGTGCGTCGGGCATGTTTGCTGATGCAAGGGTGGACGATTTTTATGCCGTAATGCGTAAAAAAATAGCTTCTCTGATGCACCGGCTTCGGGGGAGCAGCAACGGAATCCTAAGGATTCTGAGGGGCCGGAGTCCACAGTGCTAGGGAGACTCACCCGGCTTCATGTGAGATAACGTTGTTTAATTATTTTATTTTATTTTATATGATTATTGTACCTACATACTAAGATTGTTTTTATGGCAATTCTGAGCCTGAAATAAATGCATTTGATTTTATTTTTATTTATAAATAACTTGGGTAGATATATGTTGCGCCGTTCACGTGCATTATCGCTCCATTTCTCTTAATTATCTTTTGTCGTAGGAAAATCTGTATTATTCTGTAATGATGTTGGTTGTTGCTATGCTCAACAGGGTCCATAATGGTTCCCTTATAGTTCACTGAATTTGAATAAAACTTACCACCCGCGTTGGTGACGCTCCCTCCTCCTGTTTGTGTACTTGCTTGATGTGGTCTTTGAGCGCAAAGGCCCTCGCGTAGCTCGCTCCGCACAGTTCGCAACAAAACTTGAGGTTGTTCTGACGTGAGTGCGTCTCTGTGTGGACACGCACCGCGTAGAGGGATGCGAATGGCCTGAGACGGAAGATGTGTTTATTTTCATAGAGTTACCATATGATAGGAATGAAGAGATTCTGTTAGGAAATCAGGAAAAAAAAAAATTGTCAGAAATATTTAAAAGAAGTTTAATAATTAATTGAAATGTATAGGACGAGCAAAAAAGCGACCGCGCCTCTTTGAAATTTTTACTACCTCCGACGGCACCGCACAGTGCATAGAACATTATCTTAAAAAGGCAGGTAATTTACTGGATAATCAGGAATTTTGTCCGGTAATCTTTTTTTAGGATATGGTAACCCAGAGGTATACTGTTATACATCTACATTTCGCCAACGCTGTGATTAAGTCCCACTAAAAAGTTACATAGGTAGGTATCTAAAAAACAATAATTGTTTGCTTTCAAACTACAAATACTACAGTTCTTTCTTGAGGTATCGTTTTCTTGAAAATAATCAATCAAGCGCAAATGTATACAGTTACAAAATGGAATTAATAAATGTTTAAAGTTAGTTGTTAAATCAAGTTAATTTCTGAACAGATTCCAAAAATAATATTAGTTGTAGACTAATCAACTTTTACTTTGTGTAGCACATCTCAGCGCACGAATGTGTATTTTGGTCGTAAATCACATTATCCGTACAATATTGTGCGTTTGTCGTTCGTTATGGACCTGTTTCCGCAGTTGTATTATTAGAAGACGGACAGTTCATATTAATAGTCTACGTTCGTAAATTCGCAAAATGTCTCGACACTATGCGAACGATTTGGAAGCTGCATTATAATTTGTGTATCATATACTACCTAACTATATTAGGGAGGTAATTTTAAGGGGATACATATATTACTCATCATTATGATCAAATTTTACTATGGAAGAAACCATGAAACCGCCAAAAACAAGATCAGCAGTTCCATACATTTCGCCGATAATATTGAATTATTTATATGGAACAGGAGATTTTTTTTTCACAATTTCGTCCTTAGTCCCGTAGTAAAAGTTCTTCATAATGATAAGTACTATAACCATATAAAATTACCTCCGCTATTAAAATACGACCCTATATACATACTTTTATTGTGTTCTTTTCAGAAAATAAATATATTTAAACCGAAATATGTCCGATTCGCTCGTTTGCTTCGAGGATTCAGGATCCTGCACGGCGTAAGTTGTGTTAATTGCTTATGTAAAGTAAATAGCAACGATAATTAAATAAATCAAAGCAAGAACACAAAATCAACATATTTGTATACATATAAAGTTGATACCGTTTACAAACACTAGCAATTTTTCAACGCTTTCCAATAGAACAAACAATTATAATTACCTAAACAATCTGTTTATGTTTGTATTTTTTAGTTCACGAAATGTTTGAGAATAATCCTTTAGTATCTAATAAAAGCCT
Organism: Allophyes oxyacanthae; assembly: GCA_932294325.1. Lineage (NCBI taxonomy): Eukaryota > Metazoa > Arthropoda > Insecta > Lepidoptera > Noctuidae > Allophyes > Allophyes oxyacanthae. Next base: position 5,870,276 of record OW028625.1, read on the forward strand.
TGTAAAGTTATATCATGAATAACATCACTTTAACTTATAAGCTTGACATAACTTTATAAAGATTATAACTTACCTATTGCACTGTTGGCACGAAAACGGCTTAGTATGAGAGTTCTTGTGTCCAGAGAGCTGAACCGAGGTCTTGAACGCTTTCGGACAATACGGGCACTTGTATGCGCGAACTTCAGAGTGCGTTAGCAGATGGTGGTTGTACACGCTGTGCGCTTTGAACCTGTACAATAAACAGTTTGTTAGAGTTATAGAACTTTCACTTGACTGAACTATGATATTACAGCTATTACTGTAAAACAGAGTTCTAAGTAAAAAATATATTTTAAAGTTATTGCAGTGAAGGGTGTAAAAAATTGTCCACTTCTTCTTCACAATTTTATTTTCTGCTACATTGGGGCCACCATGCTTACGTAGTCAAGTCATATAGCAGCTTATTAGCAGCTTCAAATTCATTAAAATTCATTTGGGTGTATGTGCATGTGACATGTATGTTTGTAAACTGTACCCTCGATACAGGAGAAATCGTAGTGAGGGCAAAGTTTAAAAAAAAAAAAAAAAAGAGCGAGCGTACACGTCCTGATTTTTATATGCATTGAGACTGTATAAATGAGCAATGTATTGTAAATGGGACGTCGGTATGAAAATTGCGAACTTGTCTGTATAAGACTGTATATTGTATTATGTTTTTATTCCATGATGTTTCTTAAATATAGAATTTCCAACAGAAATTGCCCTGACATACTCGATTTTAATTTTATATTTGACTTACTACATAAACATTGACAAATGTAACGTCTAGAAATAAACAATTTATTGCTATTTACAACGGAATAACTTGGTTCGGATGGAGCTTGCAAAGTAGTTTTTTCCGAGTAATAAAGATGTGAATGTTGAGGTAATGTACCTTTCTTCCTATTCTATTAACAATACCCTAGTATTTCCCCTGTATTGTGGGTACAGTTTACAGACAAAATCTCACGTGCACACACTCAGACTCGGAACAACTATCTGTAGGCCGTAGAAATATTTGCACCGTGCGAGGATCTAACCCGCAACACGTACCGCAGATAGCTAATCACTTAGCTTGCAACCTATGTATTATATGAATTGCAATGTTCACTTTATACAAATTTTATTTCATTAATTTTACATGTTACATTTAACGAATTCTTTTAGATCTTTATAAAACTGGATGGACTATAGTTCTTGCAAAATAGTAATTTTAATTTTATTTCAAAAGAAAGTTCAGTCCATCTCCCTTCTAATCGCTCTGCAAATTACAAGTTATATATGCAGGAATCATATTTATTGATCTTCGACATAGCTTTGGGAAAACTGACGTATCGATAATCGTTTAATTGAAGTCCCGTACAAAATCTTATTGGTTTTTGAAAACAATGTGAAAACTGACACCAATAAGACTTGGTATACTAATTAGACTTAAATTAACTTAACGTTAACGTATATTACTATTTGTTTATTTATTGTGGCAATTGTACATGGTAGTTGACATAGTCCCACAAAACCGTTTAATCGGGTTGACTGTGGGATTAGTTGGGTCTCTAAACAACATTAATTTATTAACACTTCAATTAAAATGCGGAATTAGAAAACGGAGCGAAGGACGTCAACCAGTGCAATGGGTTGATGATATAAAGAACCGAAGAAAGTAGCATAAACAAAGAGAGGCTTATACTCAGCAGTGGGTAGATTCGGGCTGTGGATGATGACGATATCCAATAAGTACCTATAAGACATCTAACTGGTTTCTGATGTTCACTACACAAAATCGGGCGCTCATAGACAATACAAGTGACCAGTCTTGACTGATAGTTCTTGGTAAGTGATGATTCATTATTATATGCGATATTTCTGAAATATTTTGTCGTATCATGTGGCATTTAATTGTGTCTCTTAGAATAAACACGTTAAGCTGGATAGGCATAGGACACGAGCATGCAGTAACTTGACTGCCAGTTTTATACAACTAGTGGTCGCCCAGTGGTCGGAATTCGACCGTAATTTTAGCATTCTGCGCTCCTTCTCCATATATACTTTAACTATGCCAAATCTCACTCCTTCGTGCGCGCAATATTCTTAAAAAGGGGTACAAAGTTTTCTCTTCACGTATCAATATATAGATGCAAGGCTGCTCAGGTAGGACATAGCCTTAACACACAGACACAGATAAACGCTGCTACCCTTGCTTCTATGACCCAAATGATTCATATAACTCACCTCTTGCCACAGTGCGGACAGGCGTAAGGTCTCGCGCCGGTGTGCGTGCGCATGTGTAACGTAAGGCAGTATGACACGCGGAACGACTTGCCGCAAATCTCACACGAGTGGGGTTTCTCACCTAAAGTAAATAAAAATGTTTTTATCATGATGCAGTTTATTTTGAAATCTTACAGACTCGAATAAAGACTATTTATTACGTTACTATCCCGGATACTAGTTTCTCGACAAATTTATAACGGCACGTCGTTTTTGTTAGAAGTACTATTTTTTACGTAGTTGTAGTATTTACATAAGTTTTTACCTAAAGTATTTACCTTCTTGAAAATTAATTGCATTTTTCTTCATTATCGCGATTTAACTCAAATAAAACTAGTTATTTCCCAAAAAACATTTAGCGTAACCGGAAAGTCCAAGAAATGACAAGCCTGTATCATGGCAACCCTAATTCGGGCCGGGTCCTTGTCGTACTATGTACAGAAACTACTGACTGTTTGAATAAGTAAATCTAATTTTTTTTTTACTTAATTACATACCTGTATGAATTCTTTCATGTTTAACTTTTTCATGCGGCCTGGCGAATCTTCTATTGCAATATAAACAGTTGTATGGAAGAGACTGATCTTGTCTGTTCACTGGCACCTGAAAATTAAATCTTGATAAGATAGACCAAAGCCTTTTAAGTACCACTTATCTCTAGAATACTATAAGAAATAGAGAAAAATGTTTTACCAGATACAAGCAAAATTGACCCTTAAACTTTACACTTTTTTTAAGAAGTTACTGCTGAAAATATTTTTTTCTTGGAGATGGCGTGGACTCTGAACAAGTGGAGAGCTAATAGATTGTAGAATATATTGAACATTGAAAGTAAAAAGAAACCAAACTTCTTAGTTCTTACAGACCAGTAGGCTAATTCACGTAACTAAAGAAGTGTAGTTGCCGCGCAGTTGCAATAAAATATTGATCAAAACAACACATTTGGTAATCTTCTTCTTCATTTTTCGTTATGGCAATTGAGCCGATGTCGACTATTCTGCCATTTGGTAACCTCTGAACTTCAGTGAGATACGCTCGCGTCAAGTTCGAGCGTCACTGCAATACGATCGGCGCGTCTTAAAATTACGTGAATTAGCCCTCAGGCTTTAAAACTATAAAAGATTAATGCCCACTTACTTTATCCATATTATGTATATTCATATGCATTTCCAGATACTCTAGTGAGGTAAACTTCTTGTTGCAAATGCCGCAGTTCATTTTGTTGGAGGTTTTGTGTGAGTTCTGGTGAATAGCCTTGTAATCCTCCGGTATCATTTTGTTGCAGATATGACAAAGATATCTATTTTCACTCACTTCTGAACCGTCTATGTTCTCAACTGGAAGCTCTATGGGACGAGATCTGATGGTCAAAATAGATTTCTTTATACAGAGTGATTTCTTTAAATTAATTTGAAATTATTTGATTAAGTCACTACATTGCTGTATGATAACGATCATTTTATACATTTAGTCAAGTAGGTAATATTAAATGTATTTAATATTATAATACAAGATAATATTATTATAAGTAATATTAAATTATTTGTATGGATCAGCAGATTTTTGTTACCCGATTTCCTCGTCGTCGGTCCCATGAAAAAAAAAGGCATAAAGGTCACCTACCTACCTACATAAACAAAAATCTGGTTATCAAAAAATAGCTACTGGTGTATTATATATGTCGTCGTAGGATAGGAACGAATATCAGTCAGTATCAGAGGCAGTCCGTTTATGCGATCTTAGCTGATTGAAGTTGTAGTTATTTCGCAAAACTACGCCCTGAGTCTTGTTTTCATGTACCTAATAATTATTAAAAAGATAATACGTATGAGGCGTTCCTACAACAATAAACAGTAACGATGGTACGGTCGCTCAGTACTGCATCTCTATAAAAAACCATCCTAACAAAGTTCTCATTTGTAATTTAAGTACTTACTTAATTGGGTCGTGCATCCGTTTGTGTAGTTTCAGAGACTTGTTTGTTGGGAACACTGTACAGCATATCCCACATTCGTAGGCTATGGGTTCATCGGAAGCTTCGGGGATACCATCTTGAACAAAGATATCGATATTTAAACTAGAAGTGAAAAGCTCTAAGAAACGTTAAAAAATCTCCAGTCAAGGTCTTTTTCAAATGGCTCGCCACTGACACATGAGATGATACGTCATCGGCAAAATGCGGCCGTACAATTTACCACTCCTGCCTGCTCCTTTGGGGAAAATGGGCGTGTGGTTAATAACATTAAGCGGGTTCTGTACGGACTCCGTTTGACTCGCAACGGTAAACTTCATTGAACGAGTAAAAATAGTTAATAACGAACTCTTTCTTCATTTCTCTTTTGCAGTGGAAGGCAACTGTCAAAACTCTATCTAAATGGAAGGTAAAACCTATTTTACCAATTTGAGGTCCGTTCTGTCCAGATATTACTAATAAAAAATAAAAATAAATATAATAATCTTAGTCGGAGGATCCTTTGCAATGGAGTACCACCATACCTCGTTTTACCGTCCACACTCATGGGGCAATAGGGCCAAAACCACCAAGTTTGGCAAACGTAGTTGTGATCACAGTATGTTGTTATCAGTGCGGCTGCACATTGCCTAGCCTTTCCCCAACTATGCTGGAGTCTAACCAGATACTAGTATGTTACACGGATGGACAAGGATCATCTACCCCTCGCAACCCAATTATAGGCCGGCTAGCTCGTTGGTGATGCCCATGGAGTGCGGGCGACGGGAGACAAGACTGTGAGGCAGTTGCCAAGAAGTATGCAAGTGTGCGGGCCGCCTATCAGAGGGCTAATTCACGTAATTTTAAGACGCGCCGATCGTATTGCAGTGATGCTCGTACTTGACGCGAGCGTATCTCACTGAAGCCCAAAGGATAACAAATGGTAGAATAGTCGACATCGGTTCAATTACCGTAACGAATAAAGAAGAAGAAGATTACCAAATGTGTTGTTTTGATCAGTATTTTATTGCAACTGCGCGGCAACTGCACTTCTTTAGTTACGTGAATTAGCCTACAGGAGTGTCAGTCCTGACGCGCCTCAATTGTTGTTACCTGTCCCCCGACGCCCGCGGACCATGAAAGTGTCATGAAAGAACTCGCCGGCGGATAGTAAGAGATACCGATGAGATACTCTAAAGTTAAACCGACTGTCGGTCTTGTCGGGCTTCTGAATTCTAGACGTGCTATCCTAGGCACGGGGGAGTAACAATGTATGAAAACGGTCACCCATCCAAGGACTAAACGTGGCCAGCGTAACTCAACCTCGCAGGTTCATCAATTTGCGTGTTAGCCATTTAGCTACAAGCAATTTAATATACTACAATATTTATTATAGTGTACATACCTGATTTTATTTTGTGCGCTTTCATATGTGCACATAGAGATTTTGAATTTTCATATACAACAGCACAGTGCGGGCACGGATATTTTACTAAAAGAAAACAATAGCATAATGTGTAGATATTTATATTCAGTTCACTGTTCGCGTAGAGCGTGATTACCGAAACAGTGTCAGCTGAAGCCGAAATTTATTTAAAAGGTAATAATGTAAAATAATTTTAATAAACATGTATTTTTTATATATTATTTTATTACAAAAATTATTATTCTAAACAGTTCCGCGTCGTAAAATGCTATCAAAAGTTTTCAGTCATATGTAAATGCTCTACCTTGTCCATTTGCATTCGTGCATATTTATGTGAGTGATCGGCATTAGAATCTAATAAGCTGTCACTCGGTTATTATTATTTACTCATGTGCCACCTTTATGCGACGCAACAATTTGTAAAGTCTTATTTTGACAAAAAGGAATACCTTATCAACTTTGCTCACATTGAAATAACGTCAAAAATATATGGAATGTTTTGGTTTCAAAATAGTGTCCGTTAAAATTTTGCTATCTGTCGCCCAACGTAGATGGCGACAGAAAGCTCTGATTATCGTTAAAAGGAAATGCGGTCACTGAAACATTTGGAGAATAGGCATTTAAAAAATCCGCATGGCGTTCACTGAGCGGAAGTAGGGACAACTGCACCTCAGACTGATGAGACCTAGATAAAGTCAAAATCTAAGTTTTGTATTCCCCTGTTTCATCCTCCAAAAGTGGATCAAAAGAAACAAAATCCAGAGAAAATCAGGGAATGCGTTTGTATGGACAAAACCCCGCTCGCGTTTCCTCTTATACGGTTTTACGCGCCACATCTCACTACTGTGGTTCTGAATAGCTGTATAGCTCCTTAGGAAACTATTACAGTGTTTACAGCCCTCTTTATACTCAATACCCTCATACGACCATTTAACTATAAATGAATTATTCAGTAATGTTATGAACGTAGGTTATGTACATCATGTATAATAAAATTAATACCTTTTTCGGTTGGAGTGACATTTTTGTTTATGCTGTCGCCCAGTTTGTCAATTTGCACATAACGTCTCGTGAACATACGCCCTTGTTTGTCCTCCACTTTGACTGGTTGGAGCTGTATTGTATCTAAAGAAATATAAGACAATTAAAATCATACAATTTCTTAATGCGATGAAAGTTTATGATTAAAATCATTTCCTTTTATTCCCTTGAAGGGTTCGCCATTCGAGAAAAGCTACGGCAGTGGTCTGTTTGCTCGACTTGGCGAGGACAATGTACCAGAGTTGCGAAATGGCAAGGCAGATGATGACAACATAAATAAAGTAATACCTATAGCTATAGGGTCTTCTTGCTGTACCACAGCGTCGGTTTTGAAGATAAGCGGTTCTTCCACAATGTCGCCCGTGTCGGTGATGACGCGCCGTGGTGTCTGCCTGTCGCCGGTCACTAGCGGGTCCTCTCCCACTAGGGCACCGTATTCTATAGGAAACCTCTCGGGGAACATCTCACTATCGCCTTCTTCAATTGGCTCCTGAAAGGAAAATGGAATATTAAGAAACTGTTGTTCTTTCCATGTTTGGCTGTGTCGGCTAGGTTCATTTTTCACAACCTTCACCATCGATAACTCCATGCCGTAACAGATCGCGCGTTGCGTCATTTGTGTTATCAGTGTAATTTGCTAAATATCCTTGAAAATAATGAGAATAGTTATTTATATTCAGCCATACCAATATCAGGAGTCATTTTTCATTAAAAGTGACAGTTTGCAACCAGTATCTAGCTGGCAATAAGGCTGAGATCTGTTTGCTTTGGAATTAGGTCTCTTTGGTCTTGGGTGTCTTTATTGACTTTTAGACTTTGTTTATTGATTTCGTCAGTCTTAGCATTTATGCTCAACAAAATTTCAAGATGATACAACTATAAATTCACAATCAAAGTATAATCTAAACATATATGCTTGCTTGCTTAGTAAAGTTTAAGGTCTGAGTTAAGTCTAATAGATCTCAGCCTAAGAGTTGATATTGTTGCTGTACTCATAATCAGACTATAAAATATATGTTACCTCAACAACTACATCCTGATCATTGTGATAGTTCTGTATATGTTCTATGAGTGATGAGAATGACACTTTGCAACTATTACAACTGTAGATCTCCGGTTGAATAGGCTCATTTTCTATTTCTAATTTCATGTCTGTAAATAAGAATGATTTTTTAAATTAATTGTATGTCTTCCTGAATCATTTTAATTATTGAAAAAAAAAAACAAAGTGGTATTATTAGGAAATCTCAAATCTGTCAGCACTAAAGATATTTATATACACTATTTATATCCATGCCACTGACCTACAATACAATCTTCACGCCAAACTTATATGTGATTGAGACACAAATAAAGAGAGTAAAATATTTTAACAAAAAAAAAAATGAACAGATTTTAATTACCTTTTACTGTTGTCAAAGATATAGTGCCATCAGTATTTTGTTTGGTTACTATAGTGCTTTCTGCATTCAATTCGGTATCATCCTGAGAGACAATCATGTACCGACTCTCTCCATTCATTGTTTTCACCAGTTTAAGTTCCCGAGTTTGGAGGCATGGCTTTGAGGACTTACTGAACAATTCAACATACATTTTGTCATTTTTAGGGTCCACTGGTGCCCCATAAGTGTGTTCTGTTGCAAAGTGACTGGCTGCATTACTGGTATTTATTTCTGGAATAATATATAATAATCACAACAATTATTTAGTTTTAAGACAGTGATAGGTTTTCTACATAATATTATAATTATTAAGCTGATATTTGAAGACAGGTATTTATACTATAGTGTATTTATCTCCCATATTAAGGGGAAGGCTGTTTTTATAAAGTAGTCATTGACATCAAAAGAAGAAGGGGAAACCTGTAGAACACTACAGGTGTTCATTGAAAGGCAGGCATAATTTGTTGCCTGTTGCCTGTCACATGGCACTGCTGGGCAAAGGGCTCTCCCCATGATTTATTTATTTATTTTTGTTTGAATATGTATGAATGATAACCATTTGCAAAACTGTATGATAAAAAAAGAATTTCTTTTTCTGGTGGAGGTATATGTACTTTTGCTAGTAATGAGGCATAGTTTTATAAAAAAACCAAACATGGGAATCAACCTCAGGATCTCACAAATCTACACACAACAACCAACAACACTTGGTAGCTAGATGTTGGTGTCCACTCTAGTAGACAAAAATCAATATTCATCATAATTATATTATTCTTCTTCCACTGTCAAGGAACTAGGCCAGGCGGTATGCTTAATTGTCACATTACGATATAAAAAAAAAATAACATGCTGTAGTAGAGATTAGCTGGTCAGTTAGTTGTTACTGGGTTGACTGCCGGGCAGGTTGTTTTTTTTTTGTGTTGACTCGTTTGTGTTCAGTTTCAATATTCTGGGAGGACCCATTGGCTTAGGCTCAGGACTTTTGATATTTTACAGATCAAGCAATATGGTGCTTGAGTTAGGATAAGGTGATACATAGAAGAACCATAGGGTTTGTGCGCCGTAAAAGTCAAATAGTCTTGCCCTAGAACACGGAACTGTACAATATTGGTTTACCACCAGCTGCAAAATGTTAGTATTTCAAACAAAATTATATCATCAAGCAATATAACAAGTAGATTTAATTTATATTTATTAATAGTGTTTGTTTATATTAGTGAATGAGCGGCTAATTTATCTGCGACTCACAGAAATTAAGCTTAACATTGTATGTAGATTGCATTTTAATTGATATATAATTTTGTTACAGCACATGCAATGCTTATGATGTAGATAGCCTTACCATTTTCATCAAAAACTTTTATGTCAGAATTTATAACATTTGTTGAGTTTTCAATATTATCCCCATTTGGATCAAATATATGTACAGTATCATCCGGCTCGCAATTATCCTGGCCCAAATGAGCTATAAGGTGAACTAATGAAGTCCATTTGTTTTTACAAATAGGGCAGTACAAGTTTTCTATCACGCTGGATAAATGTTCAAGTAGCAACTGTTTAGAGCTGAAAGTCTTATTGCAACAAAGGGAAAGGGGACAATTTAACTGCTGGCCTCCCATTTTATTGAACAGACATCAGTATAACGCCATTACAGTGATCAGAGGCCAATCATTTCTGATAAGAAAGAGTGTATTATTTTGTAAACATATAACTTTCATTCAACCTCATTTATGTGCTACATTCAGTTTGTATCTAAATTCTCAACACAAAACCATATTATATCAGAAGAACTTCACACTAATTTGTTATACGTGAAGAAAGCACCGAACGAACAACACACCATTTTAGTCTAAAAAGTCAAAAGTCAAAACTGACAATAGATAAACCCTGCGGTCCGAATTGCGCTAAAAGTGATAATATCGCGAATCCGACCAAAGTCAAAAGTATTATTATTACTCAATAGCCCTTAAATTTTGTGACTATTAAATTTAGTCGGATCCGCGATATTATCACTTTTAGCGCAATTCGGACCGCAGGGAAAGTGTTGCCAATACCAGCCCTCAGACCGAGCTCAGACCGTGCCTCAGACTCAGATGAAGAACCCGCTTACAGCCGAAACTTAGCCGAAAACCTAAACGAAACGGGCCGACGGGCGGTGTATCGAAAAATTATAATTTTCCTAAGGTTAGATCTGCAGAAGTGTAGATTTTGACCTCAAAATTCTACCATAAAAAGACCCTATTTTGACCGATTTTAACAATAACCCACTTAAATCTAGGAGGAAACCATAGCTTATGTAACACTGGAGATAATAATGCTCCTTGGCTGTTAGTTTTTGGTTAGTTTAGTTATTTGGCAACATTAATTGGGAAGTACGCCATTTTGTCGTGGTGGTTTTTTAATCGTAGCGATTTTTATTTATTCCTGTTAATTTTTCTTTACAGTGCAATTAAACTAATACACAATTGAAATCTGAACACCAGATTGTGCCTGCATATAATACAAACTAGTTCTAGATTATATTTTACTAACAGGACATTGACGCTTGATATGTTTATGTGCAACTGTTTTCGCGGGTAAATTTGATTGAGACAACATGTTGGGAAAGAGAATGCACCATAATAGCAAGGGGAGACTGGCTAGCAAAGGCCACGATAATGGCAAGCCATCAAGTCCAGGTATTTCACCGTACAACAAGCCTGCCAAAATACCTGGAGCCGTATCTGTAGGCAAAACGAAGGTAGAGACGTGCCCAATACCATACATAAAGATACAAGATAATGCTGTACACCTCCCACGTTTCACCGCCATCGCAGCCAGGTCCGCTGATGAACCTATTGGCATGGATGAATTGGACTCCCTACAGCTAGAGTTAGAGTCACTCTTAGGCAACACAGCCCTCCGTTTAAGATATTTCCAGTCAGAAATTGAAAGTATTGACACAAATGAATCTAAGAGAGAAAAAAAAGGAAAAGCTGCTGGTAAACAATTACAGTATCCTGTTAAGAGAAAATTTCCAGATGACCGAGTGAAATCAAAAGATTACACCAAGTTGTCAAACCAGCCCAAAGTGCCTAAGTTTAAAAATTTATCCAATACTTCATCGGGTGGATCCCAAAACTATCCCAATGACATTGGAAATTCTGATAATTCAGTCAAGCTGGAAATGTCACAGTTTGCACTACCAAAGAATAATATTCCATACAAATTCTGGAGTTCTGTAGATCCTTATTGCGCCCCTGTCACTTTAGATGACATAAAATTTCTGGAATCTTTGCTAGCACAGAGCAGCAATACAACTTTGCCACCTATTCCACCTCTTGGCCGGCACTACTCTGAAGTGTGGGCAGATGAACATCTTGCTGAAGATCAGAATGCTTCCAACCCCAATAAACAAAAATCATCGATGTCTCCTGAAGCATCCAGTATTCGTAAGAAACTTGACAAATCAAATGAAAATATTATTACTGGTCCTTTGACACAAAGATTAGTATCAGCACTTATGGAGGAGAACTTAATGAATTATGAAATGCCTGATGTTAAAGTGAAACAGACAACTAACACAAAAAGTAGCTATAAAAACTCCCTTACACTAGAAAAATGCCTTAGGAAGGAGTTAGTAGAGCAAGGTATATTGGATCCAGAAGATTTGCCACCTTTGACCAATCCTGCTGATGACGAAATACTGGCAGAAATTAAAAAATGCCAGACTGAATTGACTGCAGTAAAAAAAGACAATTGTCGTAACCTGAAACATCTCATTGGACTGTGTAAACAAGAAATGATTAGACTGAATCTAAAGAAACAACTGGATCAAGTTGATATGGAATGTATTGATATTTATAAGAAAATGGTGGCTGCTAAGCAGAAAAAACGACCTATAACAAAGAAAGAAAAAGAAGATGCTTGGAGAGCTATCAATGAGCAGATCAGGCTCAACAAAGAAATCAATGCTTTGCCATTAACAGGTCCAAATTCAAGCTAAACAATACTTTTAATTAAAGTATTGTATGGGGTTAATTTAAGATTGTTATTATGTACCTATTATTTAGAATTAAATAACATTAATAAATACACCTGTGTTTAATTTTGCAGACTCAATATGAAAGTGACAAGTATGAGGTGAATACACATTGGCACAGAGTCAGCGAAGTATCAATAATTTTGTCTCGGGGCGCTGATTGGCTCTGCGCCGCCGGTGGATACGGCGATAGGCCTCCAGCTCTTGCTCGCGCGCTAAATGCCTACGGCACGTGATCGCACGGGGAATCGAATAACCAATGGGCTGTCGCTTTCTAGGGAAGGCGCGTTTTGGAATGCGGTTGGTGGGTGCGGGTTGGAATGGGGTTGGTGGGCGCAGGTCTGAATGCGGTTGGTGGGCGAGGGTTGGAATGCGGTTGATAGGCGCGGGTTGGATTGTGGTTGGTGGGCGCGGGTTAGGAATCCTAACTTAGGATGCGGTTCTAAGAGCAATAATTTGCTTTTAGATGCGGTTGGTAGGCGCGGATCTCGCCGGTAGCGTGCGAAGCAATATTAACTTAGCAGCGCAGTAATTGAGTTCAAAATAGTGTACTTCGCTCAAGGGAGTAAAGTATTTGTTACAAAGTAACTATTATTTCATCTGTGACTGGGCGCATTTGCCATACTTCGCGAAACCGCTCTACGAAGTAGGTACATAATATTTCCATGCCAAGCTATCAATTCTTTCGTCTTATAACATAATGGCAAAATCGTGTACTGAAACTGCGTCGTTTTGATGCGGCACCAATGTGTATTGACGCTTAGGCCGCTTGTGCACTACATACAACACACGGAATTTTTTACTCTAGTATTGTACATAATGATTACAATCGATAAGACGGATGCATGCTTGGCGCAGTAGCTAAGCGATTGACTTTCTGCGCTACGTGCTGCGGGTTAGATCCCGGCACGCACGCGCACGTATCAAATACTTGTATAATCTACAGATTCGGGTGATATTATGTTTGTAAACTGTACCTAAGATACAATAGTTGTAGAATGGAGCCATGGAGCAACGATTTATGAAACAAAAAAATATATACCTACTACACACCTGTGAAATTCCGTGCAGTGCACAAGTGCCCTTATTCAGGTTGCTCTCTTTTTTTCTCAGTCTACAACTGACTTTTTTCATAATGTCAATAATTTAATTACTTCATCGACTGCATAAGCAACACACTGAAGTATGAAACCTATAAGTCAATGATGCAACATTATTAACTAGCCAAGAATATATAAGAGCCTTATCTGAAATAAACATAGTATGTTATTAATAGGTATCAAAGAACACTATTCCCCGAAGTTGGAAAAGGTGTATATACACCTTTTCCAACTTCGGGGAATAGTGTATCACTACGTCAGGAGGGTAGGTATATTATAATAATAATTATTGTTCTGTTTGTACCACGGATATCGAGTGTGTACTAATTCCCATATAATTCCAAACTTCAGATTGTTGAGAATAGTAAAAATCCAATTACCTACTCGAACTGGGAATCAAACCCATAAATTATACACGACCAAACCTAAGAGCTCACGCTCAGCAACTTGGCTTGCGAACTATTCAGAGGCAATCATGTGCCATATAAAACCATCATATTTTTTTCATGCTATGGAAGGCTTAACAATTGCCGAAATTATGTAAGCGGGAGTGATCCGCTATGGCTATCTCAAGCTTTATTAGCTCGCGGAAATCTTTATGGCCGCTCTGAATGTAGCCGCCAAACCGTGTACCAAGAACCTTATTCTAATATTCTTGCCGCGTACTAGACATGAGTCAGATATATCAAACCGAATCTAAAATCCGATTTCAGTAAGAAATCGTATCGTATCGATATTCCAAACTAGATAAACCGATTTTACAAAACTACGGCAAAATCTAAATCAACCTCACGCGATATAGATATTTATGACAAACGCAAACGGTACTACAAATCCAAACCATATCCAAACCTACAAAATCAGAAATCTACAAATCCAAACCGCACCGCGCAATCACACAATCCATAGCGATTCGCTTCTTCTCTTTCTAACTAAGCCAGCGTTCGGTAGAATAAAAAAGACAAAGCGAATTTCGATAGATTTGGATTTTGGGGTTTCTTGCATGAAAACTATTGCACATTGAAACAAAACCTACACCGGGAAGTAATAAGATCTAATTTAGGTTGTTACTATTTTGCATGAAAACTATTGCACATTAAAACAAAACCTACATTGGGAAGTAATAAGATCTAATTTAGGTTGTTACTATTATGATGATATAATATTCTTTCGAGCGTCGAATGTAGGTACGACGAGAGTAGAGTTGAAAACTTCCAGGAAAGTTTCCTTTTCTGAGGAAAGTTTCCTGAAAACTTCCAAAACTTCCGAAACTTTGGAAGTTTTCAAATTATGTTTTTCTATTTATGAAATCAACATATTCGTTGCTTTGGGATTATTCACAATCAGTAAAGTCAAATGAAAATGATCCTTTAATTTAGTTATTTTTTTTTTTTAATAATTTAATGTTTTATGTTATCTATTGAAGCAAATTGATGAAATAACGTTTTTTATTCAATCGGCTAAATCATACGAAGGCAACGAGCATAATGTAAACACCGAGCGGTATGACGGAAGTTTTGGAAATATTTATTTTTAACATGTACCCTACCCCGCATCCCGTACTGTGCTCGCTGTGTTCGAATATTTAAAATCTAGCTAAATGTAACATATTTTAAGTACAAAGTATCCCCAATTACTGTTTTTATAAGTAAAAAATCATTTCTGAAAACTTCCAAAACTTCCGAAATTTTGGAAGTTTTCGGGAATATTTCCGGTAAACTTCCGGAAAACTTCCAAAGTTTCGGAAACTTTCCGCAGTTTTCAACTCTAGACGAGAGTAGCCCTGCGGTCCGAATTGCGCTAAAAGTTATATTATTGCGAATCCGACCAAATTTAATAAGTCACAAAATATTAGGGCTATTGAGTAATAATAATAATTTTGACTTTGGTCGGATTAGATTAGATACAGCATGAAGGAAAATCGCCGTAATCTTAAAACTTATAGGTACTTTTTAGAATAGTAACACATGATAGAAAAATTGCATATTTAATTTCATAAATGCGTTCATTTACTTCGTTTGCGTTTGTCGTTCGCTAATACAACCGAATATCTAGAAACGATCGAAACTGCGAGCGGGAGCCGCTCCTGAAATCGTTTTCTAAAATCGGATTTTGAAATCGATTTCAAAATCTGAAATCGGATTTTTATCCGATTGCGTAAAAATCCAAAAACGCCCATGTCTACCGCGTACCGAAGCACAGAATGCGAATGAGCCTTTGAGTAGGTACCTACGTACCTACCTACCTATTTTTAAATCAGTTTTAATTTGCTCTAAGGTTTGAGTAGGTACCTTCTCTCCTCAGTGGTAGGTACTAGGTACTCAATGGTATTCAACTATTTAGAAAACGTACTCTGGTCCATGACTTCCGTGGTATGAGCCAATGAGCAGGACTGACGGACACTCCCAATAAACATAATAAATATAATAATCTATGCATACACTGTTGAGGAGCGAGCCGGGACGGCTGAATTTCAAAGAGTATGTAATCACTACGTTTAATAATATAAATATTAATATAATATATAAAATATAAAAATAATAATGCTGAATTTAACCCTGCGGTCCGAATCACGTCAAAAGCGATATTATCGCTCAAAGATGCGTTCCGAATCAGCCGTGAACGCGCTAACGACAGAAGGCGTGATGTCATGAATGACGTCATTACCTGCGCCATATTGGACTTCCGGAGCCACTACTCCTGCCGCAGGAGCAGAGCAGTTTGGCGTTTGGCTCACAGTGATTTCACGCAGGATTCCTGCGTAGTGACTAGTGAGTGAAATCACTGTGAGCCAAACGCCAAATTGACTTTTGCGCCATTTGACATTTTGTGGGATTGTGATTTATAAGAAGAAAATTCGAGAAAATTGCAGTCCCATTAACCCTGCGGTCCAAATTGTTATTACTCAAGTATTATTATTACTCAATACTAATTAAATTGCCCTTATATTTTGTGAGTATTCAATTTGGTCGGATTCGCGATATTATCGCAATTCGGACCGCAGGGTAAGTAATACAGGTACAGGGAGACAGTTTGAGCTTTATTTGACGCCACAAGAGATTAAACGAGCGATTTCGGGTGAATGGCTTCTGTGGTGTGTGTGTGTGTTGTGTTGAAACGAAAAAGAGGTCACATCTTAGGTCCGATTCATTATCACGCTTACAGCGCTGTGAGCGTCAGCACCATGAGCACTGGGCCCCAAGTCTACTAATTTCTGTTATCTCAATCCCGTCAGAATGGTCTCGTAATTGTTGGTTTTTGCAGTGTCGTTCAACGGATTTTGACTTATATTGCGTTGGTGATAGAAGTAAAAGTCTGATATTTGTCAGTTATTAAGTGTAATGCCATAGATTTTAACTGCTATTACCTAAGCAATAGAATTTAAAATAAGTTGAACGAACCTGCAGAAACTAACAATTAAGAGACCATTCTGACACGATTGAGATAGCAAAAATTAGCAGACTTGGGGTCCTGAAATCGCGATTCGGACCGCAGGGTAATACATACCTATACATACTACACCTTAGTCATTGGTCCTTTCTCAAAAGACTAGATTCCAAACATGATTTAGTAGGTTTTAAAACGAAACGAATGACGTTTTGTTGATGAATTTTGAAACATTTGAAAAATAACGAAAGTGTTCCGTGGACTGATCAAAAATTTAATTTGTTTGCAAATTAAAAGTGTTGAGTTCGAAAGATGGATAATCCACTGACTCCAAACAAAATACAGCGCCTCATACATTTAGCTGAGGACAAATCGTTTAATATGACAAGACGTTTGTTACTCAGTGATAATGACTTGAAACGGTATTTTTGGGCATTTGTTCAGTACTTCTGATTCTCTTTAGTATCATGTTTTATACTAATATCGCCGTTTTTATTGTAGTTTGGCATCAAATCAAGCATCTTTGAACAGATCTAACATGAATTGTGAGTCTTCTTCTGGCATTTTGGATTTAGATAGGGTTGAAGGTAATTTATCAATAAAGTCAAATACACCGAGAAGATGTTATTGACTTTATAATTTTTTGGCCGTAGATGAAATAATAAATACTTAATTTCTAATTATGGCAATGTTTTCCAGGTTTTGGAGACTCTGTAATGGGTGATCTATCTCTCAGCAAATCAGTAAGTCCCTACCATAACTTTTTTACAGCAAAATTTAAAAACTTTAGTAGGTCAATACTTCTAAGTTCAAATTCAATAGGTACTGTTAAGATTTGAGTATTCCTGATTTTCTCAACTATATCCAAGGAAAAGCAATGAACTGAATGGATCAGTAAGGTACAGTGATTTTAGATTACTTGTATACTAGGGTATATTTTCATAGAATTTTTTTTTCTTTTTCATTCAGCAAGTACAATTTCGTTGTTTGTTTGGAGGAAACAAGGTCAGTGGGTCATCTTAGGCAATCCTCTATGGAAATACTAGAGTCAATTGAGCCCTTCTGGTTTTTGAGAAATATAATTTTAAGCTGCTTAGGCGAACCGCCTGAGCAGCTGACTGCTGGAGTGTATGAGCCCTAAATGCCCCAAAACTTTGTATCAACCTTTATACCCATATCAACCTAAGATGACACTGACCTAATTTTAGGTGTTTCTGACTAACCATGTAGAATGGTAATTTAGATGTGTCCTTATTGCAGACAGCATTTAATCCTGGTGAAATGACAGGAAGATCAACTGGGGCTGAGGACTTCAAAGCAATGGCTATGGGCCGTCACTCCATAGCTCTGGAAAGTCTCACTAGCCAGATGGACAAACAAACATCAGAGATTCAAGATATTATGAGACATTCAATCGCCAGTAACTACTCTTTTCATTCTAAGGTAAGACTAAAAGTTCCATATTCATGTCAGTGTAGATACATACATTTTTAGATTCCTAAGGAATCCGATTATGAAGATAGGAGTCCGAACTTCATGATCAGTATTTTTTTACATGGTATCTCAAAGTTTAGTCTCTCACGATCGTATTGAAGTTTATTACCAGAGTCTATGGCCATTACCATTTTAGTTACGCGGTAGACCCGCTGTGAATAAAGGCTATATATATGCCCATGACGCAAACTAGGTAATTAAAGTAATAATATCTTTTGTTTCAGAGAGACCTAACAGCTGATGAAGCATCGCTGATCGTGCGAGAAGCACCTTTACCAGTACCAAACTCTACACATACGCTTTTTGCAGATAGCATGTCGTAAGTTGTTAAATTATCATTATTCTAATTGACGGCACGGTTGGCGCAGTGGCTAAGCGATTGGTTGTCAGCACTACGTGCCGCGGGTTCGATCCCCACACGGAACAAATATTTGTATGGGCTAGAGATAGTTGTTGCAGGTTTGGCTGTGTTCATGTGACATGTATGTTTGTAAACTGCACCCACAATACAGGAGAAATAAAAGAGGGGAACAGTTTAATTAAAAAAAAATACCTGCCTTTTGCTTTTGACTAAAGAACCCTAAGCTGAGTGGGTACAGTTGGGTTACATATTTAAATGAGGACTATCAGTGCACTGGTAGACACTGCTGTTTAAACAAATGATAATGCCTTAGTCGCCTTTTAAGAGTATGCAGTAAAGTAGTCTGGCAGTTTTATTTTTAATTTCTATTTATTATAACTGTGTTAAGCCTACCAACGTTTGTATAACTGACTTTCTGTATGTACTGTGTCTTTTTTGTTTCTAGTGACGACAGACTTTTTGTGCGATTTATTCCGCGGCGTACATCGTTTGATTTATTATTTATTTATTAATTTGGTCTACTAACAATTGTTTACACTTATAAAATAATTAAAAATCATTCAGAATAAAAAATACTAATAAACAGTATAACAATCATGACACAAGACGACACGGTTGGCGCAGTGGCTAAGCGATTAGCCTTCTACGCTACGTGCCGCGGGTTCGATCCCCGCACGGTACAAGTATAAATTTGTATGATCTACAGATAGTTCTTTCAGGTCTGGGTGGTGTGTGCATGTGACATGTAGGTTTGTAAACTGTACCCTTGATAAAGGAGAAACCCTAGTGAGGGGCAACGTTTCTTAATAAACCAAAAAAAAAAAACTCTGGTAAACACCACATGAGCAAAAATTTGTTATGTTGATTGTAAGCTTAGGTATCTACATAAACATCCAAAGTTCACAGGCACGAGTTGATGCAGGGAAAGCCGTTTGGTCGTCAAATAGGTGCAACAGAGACAGTTTCTGGTAGTACTAAAATAATTCTAGTGGTTACCGTTATCGGAAGAAACCTTATGTGCCGCGGACAAGATCGTACAAAAAGTCTGTCATCTGAGGTCAGCCTAAGCTGCTGCATTTCATTCTTAAACCCAAATTATCTTCCCTTTACTCTGCTACTAATTAGAATTCATCAAGATAACACCAAATTACAGAATGAATAACTCCAACCTATCGGTGGGCGCATATTTCAAGAACAGGTGTCCAGAGTTTGGCAAAATACTTGGTAAAACTGAAAGTCCTGACAGACAATCATTTATGCCTAGCATTACGGAAGGTAAGCAACATACATATAAGTTTATTTACTAGAGTTATCCAAATGTACGTAAGGCGTATGTTCAAATTCAAAATTCAAATTCTTTATTTGCTATAAATAGGGTACATAGAATAGATGTTACATGGTAGAATAGTTCAAGCCCATTTAGCCATCATAAACAGCATGCAAATTTTACTTTTATCTAGGAGTAAGTATTTTCGTATACACTTGTCATCAGGTACATAATTAAAGCTTTATAATGTATGAGAATGCGCAAACGACACATCAACTCAACCCCAAAGTATTTCATTACACTAAACTGTTTATCGATGTACAGTCGGCCGTCTGCTGGAGCCCTAACACTAAGCGTGCTTACGAGCACCTCAAGGTGACATGTGCGTTATTTCACCACAATGTTGTCTCCTTTAAAGATTTCAATAAAACAGATTATTAGAGCTCTACTTCGTGTTAATGTGCCAGAAATTTTAAATTTGTGCCTCCTGCAGTTTTAGTGTTATTGAAACAGGTGCTACAGTAACATTAATCCAGTACAAATAAATTTTTGATCCGCTTAGTGCAAACCTTGCACAAGTTATAGCAACGTATATGCTAGCCAGGTGCCAATTTGATAGCAGCATAATACATAAAAAATATAACATAATTGTCTTACGTTTTCAGTATCAGGCTCGAAACCTGAATCTATTCGGTCTGAGAAGCAACCTGTTCACAAGATTGACCACTCGCTAGACTGCGTGCCCGTACGACAGCCACGCAACATCATGGACAACTTCCCAGAGAAACAGAACAATCTGCAAACACAGGCACACAACACCTTCACCTTGCCGAAAATAGAAAAACCAAATGAACCAACAACTAGCAAAGTGCCTGAAAAACAAAATCCGTTTTTCATGAGTCAATTGCCAGATAAGCCGACGTATGTTCAGGTGTCTCTAAATTCGGTTTCACCACAAAAAAATGTTCCTGTTGCTGCAACAAATAACACCAATTTGTTGCTTAAGAATTTACAAGCGTCATTAAGATTGGTGAGCGAGGATACCGAAGGATCAGTTGAAAATTCTTTGAGTATTTCTAGAATCGCTGATTACCTTGGTAAGTCTGAATTTTAAAATTATAATAATAATTTTGAACGGGTAGGTTTGTGGCTAACTTTCATCCAGTGCGCCATCGGTGAGGAGAGGGCGGTCCGTCCCGTCGTCGTACTCTTAACACTTTGCCCACACGAAGAAGTAATTATACAATGAAAATTTGCAAAATAAAAGAAAAATTACACCTAAATTTAAAAAAGAAGTAATTATGTTTTATTGGGTGACAGCCTGTCTATTCTTCCCGGGTGCCACCCACTCTAGCTACTACGTCACTGCATTCATTCATGTGGCTTCTAGCAGCGAATAGGTTACCTCATCTCGCGTGGTTGTCGTAAAAGGGATTGGCAACATATTCATGACAATACGAAAAACATTTTATACTATGTTATTATTATTTTTAGTGTGGTCAATGGTGATGGAAACATTCAGTTACTACCATTCACTGAAGCGATTGCTTCAGTGAAATCTATGACGAGCCCCATATTCAGCAGTCGAAGCTTGCATAATTCTTCTGTCGTGTCGGCACAATGTAGCACACGATGATCGCTCATGCCGTAGTGGAAAGATTAGCCAGTCAGCACTGGTGGTATCGAGGCTGACTGCCCAGGGTGCGCCAGACGAACTCACAATTCGTCACTCGTGCTTTCCGTGCACCTCACATATAGTGATATTATATATCGACGGTTGAAAGGCTATTTGTTCTAAGCGACATTTTTTTGTTATTTCTTTAAAACTTTTTCGTTTTTTTTTTTTTTTTACAAAAAATACAAAAAAAAATGTCGCTTAGAACAAATAGCCTTTAAATCGTCGATATGATAATTAATTTAATTTAGGCAAAGAGTTGGGTCTTGATTGACTTTTAAAATCTAATATTAATTACAGGTAAACAATCCAATGTCAGTGTAACAGACATGTTGCAGCTCAACAACAAAAAGAGGCAACTAAACAAAAAGCAACCCCTCACTGAGTTACACATGAATATACCAGAGAAGAAAACTAACCAGGAGCTACATGTCACTAATTTAAAAGATACACGGATGACTGAGGCGGCGAGTTCTTCAGGCACCGTTAATACCGTCATATCACAGGACAAATATAAACTTAACAATCACCCTGAGGTCCCGGATGTAGTAGTTACTCATCATTCGCTTGAAGAGCAGTTGCTAGAAGTTGAAGATACGAAGAGAACTGCGAGGTCTAAATCGCCGTCGAGCAAAAGCCACTCGACTCTAAGTACAGTACATGAAAATTTTACCAGCTTCAAATCTGGGGACAGTCCTTTACATACCAGCAAAGGTATACAATCAGTGATAGTGGCGCCTATTCTGATGTACCAGTTAAATTCGAACAAAAATATTGTTGTCTTTTGCTAATAGACAAAGTAAGAATGAGACAGCACCAATTTCGTAATATTTTAGACATACCAATTTGAACTAAGGGTCTCCCCACACTTATCGATTTGGAATCGGCTTAAACCGGTCAGAACAAACTATGGTCTCTGGAAAAACTGCCAGTCGCAGTTGCGTTGCGTTGTCCGTACCGAGACCAACGACGACGCCGTTTACACATCGTATGACCTCAAGACCTTATGACGTAGACAAAGCTTTTTCCAGGACCAACCCACTTGGAACCGTGCACCCAGAATCACGTTTTGAAAGCGCCTGCAAAGGCTTAGTTGAAATAAAAAACTTTTACTTTCCGACCGGCCGGGCCTAAGCCGATTCCGCGTCCATAAGTGTGGGAAAACCGTAATCCTTAACGAGGTCTTTTGTGTTGTCTAGTTCTTGTACTGTCTGTAATAATATAATGCGTCTTTAATATAGCTGGTGCTCAGAATCTGCACTAATGTTTTTATGAAGTGTTATTTTTTATATACAAAAATATATAATTATATTTTTATGTTTCATGTATAATAATCGGGTGTGTCTGGTTGTAGTAACTTTGTAGTTGAAATTTTCAGGCGAGGCCAATGCATCACATGTTCCTTCCCCCAATACCGTTTATAAAGAGTTAGATAAGTCTGTAGATTGGCGCGAGGTCATGCTACAGAAGCGTTTGAAACAAGACGGCTTAGCTAAAGGTTTGTGGGCCTCGCTTTTCAGTTCTGTGGGAATCTTAACACATCTTCATACTAACAGATTGTAAAATACTGATATTCTTCTGTGTCCTGCGGGTCTACCGCGTAACTAAAATTGTAATGAACATCGACATTGGTATTAAACTTCAATACGATCGTGAGAGCCTAAACTTTGAGCTAACTTGTAAAAAAATTACCTATCATTTATAGTTGGGACTCCTATCTTCATGACCGGTAAAAAAAAATACAAGTTAGCTCAAAGTTTAGGCTCTCACGATCGTATTGAAGTTTAATACCAGTGTCGATGTTCATTACAATTTTAGTTACGCGGTAGACCCGAGGACTGTAAAATACTGATATTCTGCTGTGTCCTGTTCGCCTGCCGTCGCCAATATAGTTGGGGAAAGGCTAGGATGTTCATACTAATAGTTTCACAATTAACATGGATCCATCATTGCCTAAAAAATACATTTCATATTAATATCTTGTTACTAATATTTATTAAAATTTTATTATTATTATATTATGACTATTGGAATGGTAATTGTTATATTTTTTATTAAATATATTGTTTCGTCTTATTTCAGAACAATGGGTCGAAATAGAGTCTACAATTGCTGATGGATATGTAGGTAAGTAGTACGAAATAGCTATCAAAAATATTGTACAAATACTACTATATGTAGATTGAAAAGTTTTTATAAAAATTCTTAAATTTCAGGTGCAAGTTGTGCTGTCGTTCTAACAGTCACCACTTTATCAGACAGCTGGCTGACTGCTAAACTCCAATTCGATGACTTACCAAACAACGGAAAAGATATAACAATCGAACTTCCCCGCATGCCTCTTCTGCTATCTCCAGGAAAATCTGAGAACATAGCACTGAACATAACATCCAATGTAGAACTAAACACCACACTGAAGTTCACTGTGTTCCTAAAAGACGCGTCAATTGATGGGGATATAGAACAGAAAGGCGAGGTTGAAGTGAATATCAAAATGCCCGTGATCCAAGCTATGTCTTGCGACGGCGTCAACAAGATTACCTTCCCACCGATACAAGAAGGTAGTTCACTTATCAAGTCTTTTGTACTCATAAGTGATTGTCCTACTGACCTTCAGTTAGAATTGTCTGTGGTCGAGGGTGATAGTATCTTCGCGATCAAAAACGTTCAGGAGATAAAGAAAGGGGACGTGAACAAGATTCTAATGGATCGTCAGGGGTCTGCTGATGGTGGGCAGCACCAGGGAAAGGTTAAGAGCAAAGGGATTAACAAGCAGCTTTGTAGATTGACCAGTGGGAACGCTATTAGAGTTACGGTTAAATTCAATGCGCCGAAGCTTTCGGATATACAGATTGGTGAGTGCACTTTTAGAGATTTTCTTTACTTTACTCTCACCGCCTCTGTACCTGTTTTACGGGTTTTAAGGCCATGTACACCTATATCAAATGTTTAAAATGAATTCGGCCGATTGTTCATACAAAAGATCATGTTTAAATGGCTGATTTTGCTCTAATTGTCTGTTATATTGTCGGTAGAATTGGCCTTTAATGGGGCCTTGCAATGGGATTATTTTGATAGTCCGCATTTAAGTTTGAGATATTTTATGGGTTTGGGTGAAAATTAATAAAATAAGGTAGGAAAAATTTTAAAACTCAAAAGTTCCAAACACATTTCAGCTTTAAGCATGGATTAAAATCTCATTTTAGTTAGGTCTTCTCATAATAATACTTGGTTATTAAAATACATTATAATGTTTTCAGAGGAGTCCATAATCACATTCAATGGCATGATGAACGTAAACCTGATTGGAGTCAACAGTGTCTTGAGGAAGGTGGATCTCATAGGCGTTGTTGGTACTGTAAACCTTGTCGTGAAGCCGTCTACAAACAAACTGCAACTGACTCACGGTAAGTTCGACAAATGTCTATACTGCATACTTACATAATGTAAGCGATAGTCGGGCTAAAACATAAACAATATGTGAGATAAGGGTGCCTACAGACAAACCGCACGTTTCAACGGTGGTCGGCGTTATGTAGTAGATGTTAACTGAAATGTTGTTGATTTATCATTGGTAAAGCTCCATCCAGACTTTTCAAAAACGCTTGAGGCCCATTTTCGGCAGTAGACGTTTATGAGGTGATTATGATGATAATTAATTCGAACCATAAGGCTAGCCGAGAATCCGAGATATCTATCCACAGTTATTTATATATTTTGTATAACATTAAATTAACATACAGTTTATGTCTTTTCAGAGCCAACAAACATAGATTTATGTAACGATGGGTCGATATCGGGGATCTGGATCGTTAAATTCAAAACCAACTCGCCAACGGATAGCTTTCCGTTCAAGATCGCGCCATCTAAGTTTGAGTTAAGGCCAGGCGTATCGAAGACTGTGAGTTTGGTTTATACAGGCCCAGGAGACGGGATTTGTGAAGCGTAAGTATATAAGCATAATAGAATGTAATTTTAGTTAAAACTTGTTCAGTTTGACTTTGTGTGGACATGTGAAGTTTCTCGACAGAAAGAGCAGACACAAAAAGTTTCATGAAACAAGTTGTGCTATATTATTAGTTCATTTAAAATCTGGTCCATGACGAATATAAAAAAAGTCTGGTATTCGACTTTTCGCTGTTATATTCTCAAATTACAGGATGACAGATTGTAATCAAATTAGATTTGTTATTATTTCACAGAACTCTTATATTTGAAGACATCACAACTGGTAACAAAACTACTATCGAGATATGTGGAGGCTCAGACAAACCTAAATCTTTTCCGATAAAGACTAACTATAGTACCATGTCGTGGATACGCCCGGGCAGAAAGGAACTGAGCTTGAAGAACGCCACGAACAAGAAGATCTACGTACGGTGCCAGATATTTGGGGATGGCTTCGCTATAGATTTGCCGAGGGAATCGAGAGGAATATACTGTCTTCCGTTCGGGCCTTGTGAATGTCGACCCTTGCCCATAGTCTTTACACCCACTTCAAATGTACCGCATAAAGGGACGCTTCATTTAGTTTATGACAAGAACAGTGATTATTCTAGAAAGGTCAGTGAATACTCTGTTTATTTGTTTCATGAGTTTCAAAACAATCTTACAATTTTAGTTATAGCCGAGGTGATTTGAATGGGTTTGCAACCTGTTACTATACACATTTATTGTGCAATTTAGAGACCAGTTGCAATATACAATCGCTAGAAAATGGAAACGCCAGCAAAATGTATGGTATTAATATTTACGAATCACGTGACTATTGCATGGCTTATTAAAATTCAGTACATTTTGATGGAGTTTCTAATAGATTGTATAGGTACTTGTCTACGGGGAGAAATTCAATTCGTTAAATAAAACAACGTCTACTTTTACCAGTTGACTGTGATAGTCTATGTTGATTAGTTTAAGCCATATAATATTGCTATACACAGTTTCATGAAGTCTCGAAACTAATTAAAACTGCTTATCATGGCTACATTTTTATATGCATGTTTATATTATGCATTTTAGCTCGTCTTATATGGCTGTGCGAGCGGCGAGTCGATGCGCTGGTCGGGCCTCGTGACGTACGGCGACACGGCGCTGGTTCGCGCTGTCAGCAGAGCGCCCATCAACTTGGAACTCTATAATAAGTCCGCCGCGCCAGCATTCGTTTGCGCTAGAGTGCATTTTAATCGTAAGTGTTCAGTTATTAGTTGGTCTTTTGAAGATCGTCCATTTACATTAAACTTTATCGTCACAGTTTTGAACATGCTGGCCGCGTGTCTTTGTTCTTGGCGCTCAGCTGTTGTCCGCTCAAACACATTCTATTGCTAAAATGCTAATACAATAAAGAAATCCATTATGTAAATGGCTTCAAACTGTTAAGATGGCGGACTACAGTGCTAAGTTTCCTATAAAGTAGCACACGACCTTATAATAATGGCTTCAAAGATATAATGATACCGTGAGTGTAAGTAGTGTAGTTGTAAGTAGTGGTTGTAGCAATAGACTTGGAAAGAGGGTAGAGAGATTTTTCTTTACCATAATAATTTATTTACCATCCACAATTATTCTCGAGTCACCCTGCGATCGTAACGCTTGCGTCAGCGTCGAAATATCGGGAGCTCTATATACCAACAAATCACGAAAGATATAACGTGACAATATTTGTATAATTCAAAAGTGTGATAGTTTAAGGATTGATTTATTTACCAGTGCAATACATGTGTGTATCGGCCGGCGCGGAGTTGATCGGGGGGCGTCACATCGTCAGATCACGCGCTCGTCACACGGTGTCACTGCGAGTGGACTGGCCGCGACTAGAGCGACGAGCAAGACACGCGCCCGCAGCTTCCGCGTTGGCTACCCTCACTGTGCTCACCGGTGCGGAGTTCACGAGGCGCAGGATACTCAAGTAAGGGAACCTGCCTCTTCACTATAAGCACGTCTAAGAGAAAATAGCCAGTAGTGCCCATGCTGTTGCATGCATGTGCCCGAAACCGGCTCGGATATTTGGAGGCAGAACCATCTGGCTGTGATACCATCTCTTGGTCGAAAGAGCTTCATCGGTCATCGGCACAGATCGTCACGTCGAAGAAGCTGAATGCAACTCCCTCACATAGTCCAATCTTACCATTAAATTAATAAGTGTGACGCCTCAAATAATATTGCAGGATTCTTTAATTTAAATATTTTTCTATGTATAGGGTCGTCCGTGACGAATCTAATGGGGAGCTGGATACTTCCCTTCTACCAGAACACTTGAAAGTATTAGCAGAGAAGTTTGAGGGAGAAGATGAATCTATGGACGCTCAAATCGCAGACTTCAATGAAACTAAGGTACCTATGCCTTTTATTATTAATTTATCTATGTAGGTACATAATTTAAACTTCTATTTATTTTTGTTCGGGATGAATCCTTTTTCCCACGAGTCTAAGAATCTAAAGAAATACGCATGTTTCGCGTGATGGAATATATCGGCCGGATGAGCAGTAGCATCCCCATATACACTGTTACAATGTATCTGTTCAGTTTTCTCATATTTCGACCAATCTTATGCTAATTATTCGTTCACCGTTTAGCACAATCGTTAAATGAAAATAAAAAATGTTTCTGGGGACACAGAAGAGTAACGTTTCTTGTAAGAAACTCGTAAACTAGTGTATTCAAAAATATTTTTTCTTTACAGGGATCGCTAAATGAACTGATAGGCGGTCTGCAGGAACTGACTGCGCAAATCGATCTGCCACAGGACTTCGCTGAAGAAAATACCATAATAATAAGTGACGATACTGTCGTAGAGCATCATACGCTTTGCGACTGAACATCAGTATTAACGTTTCTTTAGTCTACTCGCCGTAGCTGCGGAAAATGGGACGTGGGAAGTCTTTTTTAGTGGCGTAGAACATACTGTGTATCCAAAAACGCCACAAAGCGTTATATTGCTGATGATCGAGGCGCCTCATATGCCTAGACCGCGAGTGTGACAGCCGAACGTAAGGTCTTTGGTTCGATTGGCCATTAGACCTTATAACGTCATTGGCAAAATTATTGTAGGTAAGTACATCTCTCATCTCTTGCCTATCCTTCGTGCGATGATGCGATGACAATTCATTACCATATCCGTGACGGTTCTGTATGCTTAGGCATTTTTCCGCGGCAAATGTGTCAAATATAATTATATAAGATTTAATTTATGAATGTAAATGTACGATAATGATATTATTCCATTATGTTATTCAGTATTTTATTGTACTTAAACGTGGTAATTTTATTTAGTTACGTGATCTATCAATTTGTATTGTAATTGCGATAAACATGTGCCTAACACTTCAAAATAATAGCCTTGATGGTTATATAACAATCGACGTGTCCGTCCCTGTAAGGCCTTCATAAAGTTTCTGAAATTGTGATAATTATTTCAGAAAATATACGTATTTTGAAAGTAATAAAAAGCTATTTTAATTTATATCATTTATTTTCTTAACCATATTTATTATTCCAATCGTTTTTCCTATTTTTTTTAATCATTGTATCTAAGAGATTCGACTGTCAATCGCAGTTATCTGTTAGAAATGACCTTTTAAAAATATTGCCTACAACTTATAAAACTAAAATGCATTTCCACTTACAATAAAGTCATTAAACACCGCAAAAATTATAAACTTTAATATATACAGGACTAAATTTGACGATTCATAGAATTCACATGGTTATTTGTTGCTAATAATTATAGTAATCTTTTATGGTAAACCCTTAATATTGAGGATGTAGATAGAAGTGCGGGAGACAGAGTTATAACATTATTCCACATAAAACAATCAAATTGGGTGTTCAAATAGGAAAGTGTTGGTCCTTTCGAGAGGTTTACTATAAAAGACTATCTCAACAATACATCGCGCTTGGTGTATTTTATATTATCATGATTATATCTCTTATACAACGAAAAATATCTGTGTAGGGTGCGTGTGAGCACGCTACACGCACATGCGTGAACACTCATGCGCATCCTCGCACATCACTCATCTAGTCACATACAACACCACTGCACATTCACACACGTCGCATTTGGCAGTTTATCTAGTCATTCTCACAGTTGTCAATATTCACATAAAACTCTTTGCAACTAATATAAAAATGCAACGCAACGCCGCGCCGCGCTCAGCTTTACTGATTATTGGTCACGATCACGTGAAAGGATTGGAGGATATGTTATTCTCTATTATAATAAAATGCCATATTTTATGCAAAAGTGAATCGATTTTTTATATATTTTTTTAAGTTGTATATCCCTATAAAGTAAAATAATTAAAGAAGTTATATCTCCGAAATAGTTCACATTTGCATAAAACTATTGGTTATTATAATAGAGAACAACGTGTCCTACGACCCTTTCACGGGATCGTAACCAATAACCAGTAACCCTTTATAAATCGACTTTACCGTGAAATGTACAATATTGATTTGAGATGGAGATAAAATGTGAATATTAACGCCATATAAAAGTGAGCTCCACGTGGGATGTCTACCTTGCCGTACAATCTAATGAAAAAATCTTATTAAAATGGAAGTACTTACACATTTTTATAAAGGTTACGATACAACTAATTGGATCAAAATGGCTGACAAATTGTTTATAGTGCTTTGAAAAATACTATTTTCATGAATTCATGGAATTACACCTATAAGTCTAATAGTCGCAAAAGAAGACATTGTGGAGACACGATTCTCGTAATACGCAGTCTAAATAACCTATAAATGAAATAAAATTGCTCCAAAATATTACAGCTAAATATTCCTGGTGACACATTCATTGTGGTTGCGATGCGTCGTATAATATATACAATACACACTCACACATTTTTACAATAGGAATTAAAAACATTAAACTAAAGTAAACCAGTCGCTTAATGAGCTATAAAATAGATTGCCAACGGTACACTGGCCAAGCGCGGGCCGCGACACGCCACGGCCCGCCGTATGCTATTGTTATAACAACAATGACATCTCTAACATATTTATTAGTAATTGCCGAGGCTCGTGAGTTATAATAATTTGCAGTTGTTCATTCTAAATTATTTAATAACAAGTCAAATACGTTTCTCTGCTGAGAACAGTGGACAGTTATGAAGCTGTTCAGAGCAGAGAACATACTTTTAAGAGATCAATATGGCTTTATTCGTGTGGCTTGCATTAAAGTTGAACAATGTTAACACAGGTTTTGGCATTATTTAATGCCACATCTATCTTATAAATAGTATCGTATATAAATTGTCCACTTTGTCGGTAACATAACAGTACCATATTCGCCCACCATATCAACTTCACAAAACAGAATGGGTTCACAGCTCACAAACCCGTCACCACTAAAAATTGAGGCTACAAAATTACATCCAACGAATGAACAAATGTGAAAGTATAATGCATTGAATTCAGAGAAAAGTAAGCTGATTTCAATTTGTCATTAAAGTAAAATTATCACAGATAACGTTAAAATAAAAGTAGGGTTATTCGCGTTGGAATCGTTGCAGGGGGTGCCAAAACAATTTTAACTAAATCTAACGATTACAGATTTCATGTGTGCTTATAATAAATTACATTTTGTATGTATTCAGTGCCGCTATCGCGATCGGCATCGAGTTGCGATTGACTCTTAATAGTTCTTTGTTAGAATCGGTTTATTTGTGTCAACGCAAACCGCACAGACGTATAAAATGTTTGTTTGTACACTCGACGCTCACCGCGACACTTCGCCACTAAAAGCTAACATGTCAGAATTAATCAGAGTTCATATAAAGTTCTATCGCTTACTAGTGTTGCACTCGTAAATCGGACAAACCTTGCGTATATTTGTAAATACGGACTGTTGCTTTTCTATTTTGTCTTTACCCCTTAATTCGTATATGGAAGTCATAATTACCGGTACCCGTAAAGCTTGAGTCACAAGGGTACAGCGGCAGTACACGGGCGGACAAGGACTAGTAATCAGTTGAGGCTCATCACAATCGGTCCGAGCGGAAGGCGTTCCGTTGAGTCAGCGTGACAGCACAAAAAAAATCGGCCGATGTCCGTTAAATGGCGCTGCATTCCTACCCCTCGGGTACGTCCAGCAAAATAACGTGAACTCACGGCTCCTTCGCGGTCCGGTTCGTTCGTTAAGTACATCCAAGCGTTGAGAACAAAAATCTAATCGGTCGTGTCGTCCGCCGGGGGTGGGTGGTCCAATGCGGAGGGCGCGGGGGGCGCGGGCGGCGCGGGGGGCGCGGGCGGCGCGGGCGGCGCGGGCGGCTAGGGCGCGCGGTACAGCAGGTAGGCGGTGAGCGCGGGCGGCAGCGCCAGGCGCGACGCCGCGGCGCGCAGGCGCGGCCGCCCCACGCGCTGCCGGATCACGCGCCTGCACAGCTCCATCAGCGGCAATGGTTCAGCTAGAACGAATATTCATGTTATTTTAGTTTTTCAAAGTCAAAGTCTATGATTTCAACTGGGCCTTTGCAGGCACTTTCAAAACACCAGTTACTTATTGTCAAGACTGACTTGAGACTGACGTGACATTTATTGTGTTATGGAGTATCTGAAGAATGATCATCTTAAGTACACGGGATTACACGCTATTACAAGCTCGAACGACCTTTGGCGATATAGTTGAATGATGATGATGATAAAAGTACCGTTGCATGTGCCAAAATATTTCCCTGCAATTTCCCAGCGTAGTGATTACAAGCACTACCTTCATTTCTGGGAGTGACGTATTGTGCTTTATTTACTTACAGCAGTGGACTAGCCTTTCTATGCATTCAATGCAATTCAATTCATTTATTGTCATTGCCATAAGCTACTTCAGACGATCAACGCAGATATTCCTGTGGACCTATAATTTGGCCGCATATGATAGTTAAGAAGCAGTGCTAAGAGGGCAAAAGAACTGAACAGAAGAGAAACCTCCTCATCTGCCTGGTGTCTCCAAAAATATCTGCAAGGTAGTAAAGCAGGTTTTACACTCACGATCGAGCCCCCCGATGTACTTCATGGTGATCTCGGCGTGCCCCCACACGGCGGACACGATGGGGTGCAGCGTCTTGCCGCGCAGCCCCCGCGCCGCCACGCCCAGGTAGCGCCCGTCGGCGCAGAAGGCCAGCGTGCCCTCGTCCATGTCCAGCACCACCAGCAGCCGGTCGGGCACGAGGAACTGCTCGTCGGGCCGCAGGAGCGCCGGGTACGTCGTGCCGCTGCCGCCCGTGCCTTTTGCGTTGTGGTATACCTGGAATGGGACACGAGTTTCCTAAGTTCTAGTTTGTAAAATGAGAGAGACTACTAGTTACAATTCTGATGATAGTTATTAGACATTGTTTGGCGTTTACCGCCACCTCCAGCGGTGTCAATGTTTTAGATGAGTCCTTACTACTTAAATGTATGAATTCCGTAGTTAGTAGCTGACGGCGTTCGGGTGGTCTAACTTCTAGAGCTATCATTTCATTTTCATATTCAAATGTCTTTATCTCCGAGTCTTTAGAGAACCAATGAGAAAAAATCTACATTTGCTTCCGCGATCACTTTATTTGGTTTTTGCCTGATCAGTATCCAGCGTAAAATAATCTAAAGTTAACATACCTTATTTCTTCCCAAATCCCAGCCCCAACTCTGGTCGGTCGCGCCAACTAGGCTCTGATATCCGACAGAATGCAGCGGCGCATGTGCTGTGGCGACGCCGACGACTGCGTGAGTTCCTCTCTGTCTCGCGGGCCAGACTACCTCCCAACAGTGCAGGCCTCGCGAGTACCCCACTCGGCCTCGGATGCAGTCTGTGCTTTGGGCCACCGGGTGCCGGTGAAACGTTAACGCGTCTTCTTCTTTTACGAATATGTTTAGTGATCTGCAATGTGAGAATGCGGATTAGATAAAGATATTTATTTGCCTGAAATATGGTACTTTAATAGCTCTTGTAGTAATTGTACAGTTCTTCATATAATATATATAGTGTCTGATAAAAATAATTATTTTGTTCAGGAGTCGTTGCTTAGCAAAATCACCAATGAGTCTTTGTTGAAGTGCAACAGCGAACTGCGTAGAGTTACACAAACTATCAGGAACCAAAACAGCAGATCCTAGCTTGACTAAATCGTGGTGAATCATTACTCCTTATATTGAACGGTGTGCAAACGGTCTAAGCAAGACACATAGATACATTTAATGAGATTAATTTGTTCAATTTCATTATGATATCGAATAGTACGGAGGCGATATTATCCACTTACTAGGTGTCTTGACACTTCTTAGGTCACTTTACTGCCACAAGTTTCTAAATTCCATTGATCAGTTTTGAAAAACGGTTCAAGTGAAATTTGGGAGTTGTGTCCAGTAGGAAGATTACTAGCACACAGTGGTTATACTACATCAGTCCATTGCACTGGTGTTTTGTACCGAGACGATATGTGGTTCAATGTATGTGGGCCGAAATGAAGATGATGGGAGAACGTTAGAGTAAATGTTACCTGTCGTCTGGGTTCCATGCGTGCTTGAGTTGCAGCTCGGGGTGTGCGGGCGGCGCGTCCAGCAGCGCGTCCAGGCGCGCGGGCCGCGGCGGCTCGGGCGCCAGCTCGCGCGCAACTACCGCCTGAGGAAACAATACAATAATAGTAATGTTTATTTTATTTTTAAAAGAAGGTTCCCCACTCTTGTATTTCTTCTGTGTCGTGACTCGTGGGTACAGGTTTGAGAATATGTTTAAATGCTTTTTGGCCAGGTACAACCTTGAATACTAGGGATGGATTATGACTTCTAAGATGATTTCTAAGGTTGTGAGCTACACGGTGGGCGGTTTATTACCTTGAATGGCGCCGTGCACTCGCGCGACACCGACTTGACTCCGCCGGAAAGCTTTTGCCCCATGTTCATGCCCCTACAGCGAGTGCGGGCGCGCTTGGGCAGCGCCTTGAGGCCGCCGCGCCGCGCCTCTTCCGCGCCGCCGCCGCCGCCGCCCCCGCCCCCGCCCCTCACTGAGCGCACCCCGCTCTTGTACCTGAGTAACAAGAAAGAAAATCAGTAAAGCAAATGTTATAAAAAAATAAACTTATATATAGCCTAAATATAGGCCGGAGAAAGGCATCAGCGCTAATGCGTAAGAAACTGACCTTGGGATCACTAAATATCCACTGGCTCATAGCATGGTGACTATCAGACAATATCTCCATTTGGGAGATGACTATAAACCAACGGTGTATTGTGATAGTCTGTTGATGAATTCATAACGCTCTAACAAATGGGAAATACTACCGAGCCACATCAGTCACGTAATTATGATTAATTAACCTTTCCCTTCCATTGGGGTCATACTTTGTTTACTCATTGTTACATCGAGAACTAGAATCGCATACGCTGAAGCAATCACTTCCTGACGGACGGGACGGCTCCAGTAATAGATCGATCGTCATAGCATATAGATGTATTGTCAAAGTTCGAGAGAACCGGTTTGCGAGTGACCGGTGAGTGGTGGTGTCGTCATAGCAGATGCCGGGCGTCGGCGGAGTACCCGCGCATCTTATGTAACGCGCCGGCCGTCTAACCGTGAAAGTCACCGCTCAAAAGCCAAGGTTAACACGGCCATGGAGCCTCGTTCCAACACATGCGAATGTTCTATGATCGCTTCTTGTTAATACGTTTATTTTAATTGCTGTTTATTTTTTCCTCAGTCGTGATGTCATGTAATTGCTCGGTTATTTAATTATACACATGGTAAAGTTTGTCGGTTTGCAAACGACTTCCAAATATTAGCCACGTCGTCGTCACATCGTTGCAAATTGTCACGCGCAGTTGATTCGTATAGAGCAATGACAATTGAGGATGATGTCATGAAGGACGCTTATAGTGTTGTTGAAATAAACTGATTGGTATTAACAACAATATATATAATATAAGGTTTGACTACTGCCATGGGTCTAAATTAGCGTCATATGTATCTATTACTCAGGTTTCAAAGAACCAACTGTTAAGTTGTCGGTGGTTTCGGTACAGCTTGTGTTACAACTTACAGGGCTAGAGGCTTGCATGCGGTTTGGTATAAAATCTATGTAGGATGGGAAGGGACGCCTAGAAGGTACGCAAGCTACAAGGCCGTCTGCCTTTCCGTCGCCTAGAGCGGCTGCATGACAAAAGCGGGAAGTGAAAGGCAGTGAATGCGTCCCCTCACGTCGCGCCGCCTCTTGACTACGTACCAACACCGTTGTTTGGCAGAACGCTATAAAATATTGCGTGGTTATGGGAATACTTCATCGCGCAAGTATAAAACTTGAATGTTCTTAAATTTCACAGAATTGAATTTTGAAACCACAACCAACACTACGATAAATGAGATTGTAAAGACCTTCGTATTAGTTTTTTTGCGAGTTTCAAACTTTTCCTATTGGATTACAAATATGCAGTATAAGTAGGAAACATTTCAGGTGCTATGAATGTTTTATATAGAAATACAATAAACTTTATTATAACCACCACCAGAAATATAAAAGATACATTAATTATAAAAATAAACATGTACAATGGGCCGTCTTATCGCTAAAAGCGATGTCTTCCAGACAACCTTTGGATGGACAATGGACATGACTCGGAAGTCGGAATAAAAAAAAAAAAAAAAAAAAGAAAGAAAGAAAGTCGGAAAAAGGGCAGTTTGCGGGGTACCATATTCAGAAATATCATGGAAAGCAGAAGAGCTGAAAGTGCGATTTGATGAAGAGCTGAAAACCACAGCAAAGATATAACATGAAGGGAATTATGTAGAGACAAACCTCATATCAAATTGAACCAGTTTATGAAACAGCCAACTTAGTTATCTGGTGAAGACAACAAATTCAACAATTATTTCATTGTATAAGCCAGCCATCTGTTAATATTTGACCGATAGCGGGAGATAATCTGGCGAGTTCACGTGGCGGGCAGTAAACAAACGGAGGGACACGTGACCGCCCGATCGCTGACGTCTTGCTCCACGTGCGAGCTAACATCCGAACGCAAACTATTTGCAACCCTAAAATAGACCCACATATCGCCATGTGTGAATGCTAAGGACGAATTTCCGTGTACAACTTAGGTAGACGAAAGGCGGTGCTTAATCTTATAATGGGAAGCTTGGTATACAACACAGGAAAACCACACTGATCGACGAAAGAAGCGTGTTGTGTTTACCAAGAATCACCGCAATTTTATACCGAGTACTCACTACTTAGCGCATGGACATTCTCACGGACGATTTGTTAATAAAAGCATGAGCTACTGAAATAGCTGTGATATCACTTTGCAATTCGAACGTCAGGCATCGTGGGAAATCTTTAACAAGTCGTGTCGAGGGTTATATCAGGAGTTGCAGAAGTCTTTTGACTTTTCAAACTCGTGAATAAACGTCGGGTGTGGCCACATGCAACATAACCGTTCACGCTCGGTGAGAGGTGAATGGAACATTGGAAGAGAACGTTGCTAGGCCGACAACATTAGCGTGTGCCAACGCGCGCGAACAATGAACTAGCCGAATGACGTACACTCTGTGTCACTATTGTAAATATTAAATCCTGTGCTGGATCTGAACAGTCTGAACAGAACCATTCATGGGTGTCACCGACTTGCACTCGATTGCCCTTTACGTCTACAGTTCAGCTACTAAAATTGATCTTCACTGAGCCGTACCGCGTACGTTAAAATTGGAGGTTAAATTCTACATTACAAATCCTTTACATCAGCTGTGGTGGAAATTTAATTTCGGTATGGACATATTAAACCTTCTGCATTAATATAACATAAGGCGTCGGATTTAGCTAGGATAACAATACCTAAGCTTGGAAGGATTCTCTGTACAAGAATCATTGAAGCAAAACGTAATTAAATGGTATTATGTAGTTAAATAATGCAAGAAGTGGGTAAATACCAGTATAATAATATAATTGGATATGTATTCTTTATTGAAGGTCGCCTAAGTAGATACAAATGTACACGAGGGTTTGCCTTTAGAAAATAATAGATATCCAGAAATCTGAAATGAAGTTTGGGGCAGGCTTGAAGGACTTCGAGTCGTTAGAAATTCTGGTTCGAGCATCATACAAAAATATATCAAATGAGAGAACCAAGAAAAGAACTAGTTAAGGAAATTAATGAGGTCGCGAACGAAGTAGCAGATAAAAGTGAGGAAACGCACTGTTGATTGATCAACCGTGTATAAGAAACGCTATAAATTTAAGTATGTCAAAAACTGTAAAGAAAATTTAATTAAAATATTGATGTTAGTCTACTCACAACCGTTTGAACACATTTGATTCTGATTCATTCCTGACCTAGGGTTTCACGAGATGAGAGAGGATTAGAGAATGAAGAAGCCAAACGAAAGACAATATCATTACAAAATGAATCAACGGCCTACTTGTTTTCATAATTATTATGTCCTTTCTACTATAGTAATGTAAATGTGACGTAAATCAATGGATAAGGTTTAAATAAAACCTTGATTGTCGACATTTTAATTCGTAACACAAACAAAAGTGTCATCTACATGTGAAATTGAAACGTTGCACGTTGGTCCGAAACCGAATTGAATTCTGAACCAAACAGGGATGGGAGGATTAATTGTTAATTGAATCAGAGCATGTACATTTATTATTTAACCGAATTTAAAACGATACGATGCCAGACAGTGCCTAATTGGAGAAGTGAAGAGGATATCGTAAATAAGGTATACTTGTACGGATATTTCTGAAGCAACGTTATCACAGATTTCATTTAAAATTGCCCACCTACATCGTGCGTGTAGGTGTGTATTAAAAAATCCAGGCTCGACGGCATGAACATACTTTAACATTTCTCGTGACAGTTGTAGAAAGCGACGACTTCGATTCAGGGGTCATCTTACGAAAGAGTCACCGAGCGGAGCCGTGCCATCTGGGGATATGCGCTTAATTTTTAACGTGGCCTTTACTTATTATCATGTTATTTTTAACAGTAATTATTATGTAAAACAACTTTCTCTGATTTTTGCGGATCGTCATCAACTTGATAAATCCTTTATCATGCTCCAAATTCGAACTTACAAAGTTGTCAAAATTGATAGTCAAAGTTAGTAATCTCTTTTGCAGAGATAAGCTTCGTGGGTAAGGTTTACTTATCGTATGACAAATATTTATTTATCCATCTGTGGGATTAAACCGAATTAGATAAACGAGTACAAGTAGGTACCAGTTAATGTGTAAAAAATATAAGCCCTAACCTAAAAACGAGTTCTGTCACCTTGATTTGTGATTTTTCTACTTCGCTTGGTTTTCTTGTCTAATAGGCTTCGATATCTCGGCGATGAACTGTCTCTGGTTTAAATAACAATTAAATAATCGCTAGGGCGTGTCGGTGCAACCTTGTGTCGGTTACCGCGTTGCAACAGGGCCTTGTGTCAAGGAAAAGCCTACTTAGCGGTTTCCCTGGCCCCAAATGCTGCCTAACTTTTTTCGGATAAGTTCAATAGAAATATCTAAGGTTAGGAAACTTAAAATTGCTACCGGTAAAGTAAAAGTTATATTGTAGATTTATTTGTGAAGAAGTTTTTGTGACACTACGAAGTGTTTTGTTATGTATGATCGGTGTGTATTTCGTCGCGGTGCATTAGTCGACAAACGGTATGATATAAGAGGTGTTGAATAACGACAGTGGTGGGTGATGATTACATAACGAGTGGCGGTGTGACGCGGCGCGTGCATGCTGCAGTGCAATGCGCCGCTCCTCGTGTCAAGGATGCCTTGACTCTACCATATTATAATGGAATTATTGTGTCATGGTCACCCATATCACACAAAATTGTCTAAATTTATTTTAGTTTTTATTTTTATTTTCGGATACTAAATAACAGGAAACCTGTTTCCTCAGTTAGAACTTTAAACCCAATGAAACTGCACACGATGCGGTTAGTCATGTCAACAACAAACAGGTAAAGTTAATACATTTATATAACTATAGACACATGGGAAATCCAGTTATAGAAACGTCACGCCACGAGCTATTTTTGATTCCACGAATAATAGAGATATAGTTTGAAATACGCATTACGAGTTCACTGCTGACGATAATGAAGAAGGTCAATCGGTTATTTTAGAAATCTGTGTTCGAGTTGTGATTGACGCTGATATTGTTTGTTCATTAAGTGGGAGTGCGTTTTGTCGGGTCGAGCGCATGCACAGCAGTCGAGGGCCTTGACTGCAATGCGCGCGCGCCGTAGCGTGTCAAGGGAGCGCTGCTTTCGCTGCCACACCTGCACCCGGCCTATACAGATATGACGGAGAAAAAACCTAATAAGGCAATTAAAATAAATGTACAACACAGCGCAAGTTTCGACAGCACAGCTGTGCAATAATCGGGTTAGAGATCATTCAGTAAAACACTCAGGAACAGTATTTAGACAAGAACGACAGAAGTTAGCAAATAAGGAAGCAAGTAAGGATAACTGAAGGAGAATCTGGGTCATTGAATATTAGCTCAGCATTAGTACACAATGGCTTATAACAATATAGTGAAGGCAAAAACAATTTGAACAAGGCCTTCGTCGAGCAGTTGTGTAGGCCTTAACGTGTCATGTGAATTACCATGCGCTGTGCTATGTGCATCGTAGCAGAGGAACGTAATATGACGATTAAAAATTCTTTGATGAAACTAGTTTCGCACCGAGCTAAGTCAATTAATCTTGTTATGTATCTAAAGTAAAACGAATGGCAACACTCAATTACATTAAATCACAGCGCGAGAAGATTCCAATTTTCAGTCCAATCGTGCGAACTAAACAGGGCCTGGTGTAAATAAATCTAAAACCCAAATTGGAGGCGAGACCCGGAGTATAAAGAAGTATCGTGCGAAGACAAAGCCGAGCAATCTTCTAAGTGGTCTGGAAGGCCGGCGCAGGAACAAAGCCACCCTCTACCCCGCCTGCGCCACCCTCCACAGATAAGCACACCCTCCGCTTTTAAATGCCTTTAGCACCGCTGAATGAGCCCCCCGTCTAAGGAGTCCAATGAGAAACTTAGCAATATCTTCTTCGGAAAACATCTCTAATGTATATCTAATGAAGTAATGAGGAATGAATAACGAATAACTTAATATTGAGTTACATTTTATTTGGGCTTGAAAAAGGTAATATCGAAGAAAGCTCTTAATGAAAAAGTGAAATGTAAAAACAACAACATTGCTAACAGAACAAGAAAATAGCACAGTAACCATTAAATATAAGTGCTGGTATAAATGTTTATTATCAGGTAACGTTACGCCAGTTGTTCGCTTCTATTCTAGCACATAATGCAAAGCGTGCAATTTGGGAGCAAATAGCTACCAGAGTTGTCGAGCTTTTACTTTTTCAACTAAGTATAATATTTAAACAATGCCTTCAAGTCGGCTAAAAATTGAGTAAAAAGAGCAGATTTATATCTTAAGGCAGTACCCCTACCAAAACGCCGTTTTATATCGCCATCTCCTCCGTAATTATACCATATACAAATAAAACAAAAATACAGTCTTAAAGTTCAAGATCTCTACTTCAAATCCAACGTTTCAAATATTTTTTTAAATTAGTTTATACTATGGTAATTGGCGTTTATAAAACATCTAAATCAGAATTTAAACCTTCATCTTCTTCGGAACTTTGAGCTTAATTTATTTCTGATTTTCAGCAATAGATAGATAATTCTTTTCTTTATAAGTCCAACGTTTAACATTAAAAAAAAGTCAATTTTCAATTTTTCCATGAATTTAAACGTAAATCTGTGCCAATTTTCAGCTGAAGGGTCGTGTTCGGGTGACGGGCGGCAGTCTGCCGCTGGCTCTCGGACGGGATACCCGTGTCGATCGAGGCTAACGCGTTCGATTTATAAATTCAGAATTTATTTTGCTATCTAGACACAATATTGTGTAGAGGGGGCAACCTATATAACTTGCCTCAGTAGTATGGCATGTACTTCTAATGTTTTGATTTTTTTTGAGTACATTTTTGAAATATTATTATTTTAGTAAAATCAGATATAGATAGAGTCTACTGATCTGTCACGTTATCTGTCAAGTCAATACAAATTGTGTTTCATCTTCTAAAATACTTCGTCTAAAATATAGGTACCATCTTTTTGATGTTTTCTATAAACATAAATTCAAATTCAGTATGTGACTACGTGACCGAATGTTTGAAAGCTTATATCTCCCAAACTATGGGACGCAGTCCCATCATGTTGGTATTCAAACTTCATGTTTTGGTGAGGTCTATTCATATAAAGATATAAACCGTGACCACGTGACTACGTGACCAAAATTCAGAGCTACCTTCTATTAATGAATTGATAATTTGCCATAATCAACGTTTAAAATAGTAAGTAATAATATGTTGATGACGATGTTGATCTAAAATAAATAAATGTTGTTTTTTTTTTAATAAAACATTTTGTCCCTCACTAGGATTTCTCCTGTATCGTGGGTAGAGTTTACAGACATACATCTCACAAGCACACGCACCCAGACTAATATTTGTTCCGTGCGCGTATCGAACCCGCGGCACGTAGCGTAGAAAACCACTACACTACTTGTAACAACCCTAGCCTCCATGCACTATCGCCACAATGTCTTGACGTTGTCGGCGAGATCAAAGGCGTCGTCCTACTGTTGTTTCTCTTTATACTATTCCTTTACTATATATAATAATAAATACTATGTAGGTACCAACCTAGTTTTATTTTAATACTTATCGATTATACTTTATATATTACTATTCACCAACACTGCTACCAAACAAAGATATGAAGTAAGTGTTTATTAATCCCATTTATAGTCGACTTCCAAAAAAGAAGGTTCTCAATTCGACTGAATGTTTTTTTTTGTATGTTTGTTACGCTATTACTCCGCCAATTGCATACCGATTTTGAAAATTCTTTTTTTATTTCAAAGGGTACTCTCAAGATGGCATTTAAATTTGTTG
Organism: Allophyes oxyacanthae; assembly: GCA_932294325.1. Lineage (NCBI taxonomy): Eukaryota > Metazoa > Arthropoda > Insecta > Lepidoptera > Noctuidae > Allophyes > Allophyes oxyacanthae. Next base: position 5,912,681 of record OW028625.1, read on the forward strand.
AAGATTTGATGAAGAACTTCGGAGATATACAATGGAACTCTTGAATGAATAACAGCATGTCACTTGCGATTTCTGTAATCGCATGATTATGAATTGTTTAAGCCACTCAAAATAGAAATATAAAATAAACGTTAAAAAATAGTATAAACCGACTTCAAAAAACTAAAAAGTATACATATAATTTTCTTAAAAAACTTATCAGCTTCTGAAGTCGTTGCCACTGCCAAGCTAGGTGCATTGAAGAATTTAAGAAAATTATTTACACTTTTTAGTTTAATGGTAGGTATTAATATCTAATAATCGTGATATATTTATATGAGTGAATATTAAATGAATCAAGCAATCCTTCAAATAAAAGAGCAAGTTATAATTAGTTAATACCAAATCATCTAACAACTCGGCAAGTGTAATGGGCATTTTTTGCTCGGAAGCTCGTTGACGAAGCATACATTTTTTATTTCCCTTTTTTATAAAATCATTCATCATTGTAGTGATTGTACCACTGTTATTGGTATTAATTTTCTAGTAGTAACTCTGTTACTATATAGACCATAAGTGAAACAATGTACAAATATATATTTTACATTGCCACCTCTATTTATTATATAGTTTTTTAGTGTCTGGCGCGATGCTCGCGTTGACATGCTCCGAGCGGTTTCCGTAATATTACAGGGGGTCGCGCGGGTTGCGCGGGTGGAGGAAGCGAAATCGACAAATTCGTTTGCTAACTGACGCGCCTTAATAGTACCTATTCCGATCAATGATTTTCAGAGTAACAAGTGCATGGAAGAATCCGTTCCCTAATATGTATTTGGGTACGGCTTATCACGATCGAACGGAACTCAATCAAAAATACAAAAGCTTGGAAAGCAATATGTACTGGTTTCCAAAATCTCAGGAAGTGATCCATAAAGTAGTTACAAGTTTCCCGTCCTAGATTCTAACGTTTCTTACATCTTAAGGCCACGTTTCTTTCAAAGTCTTCGTGTACACACCGAGCTAAAAGTTTAAAAACGTTTTAAAACGCTCGCACATAAAACTGGTAGGAAAGCTTTTCGAGTGGCGTGCGCAAATAAGCGACTCTTTGAGTTAGGGCCACATTATACTCGAGCCGCAGGAATGTTACAAGACTCGTCTGTGTCTCAGCCCGCGGCGACCGCAATTTTCGGTTGAGGGATTATTTAAAAAGGAATGCTTTTTTGCAGGCATTTATCACTTGGACACAATTTAGCATTAAAGATCCTACGGTTTTGTTGATTCAGGTCTTTTACTATGACAATATTGTAGTATTGGAGCAGATAAAGGAAATAAAATTTGCTTTGAAGTCAGTGCTGATTTTATATAGAACAGCTATTAACACGTTTTAACGACGTAAAATCTACGAGTAATACAAATGAGGGAAAATCACAGACAGTCAATAAGAGCGAATTGGTTTTAAGTTCACAGTAAAATCCATGAAATTCTAGCGACTTGGGAGAGTTGGGCTAGTCTGGTGAGGGGTGCGGCGACGTGAATTATTCATACACTCGTACCTCAACCTCAACCGTCAACTCGTCAGCCCGCGACACTACCCTTCAGGTAGAGCAACCTTCCAGATTCTAATGTATATCCACGCCACGCCAATTTAAGAGTATAAAATAAAAGTTATGTTGAGTTCATTAGTACTACAAAGTTTCCTTTATTAAATAAGGATAAATAGCATGATAGTATGATAAAGTCATGTCTGCTCCTGACAATAGTTGATGATAGATTCCTTTATTACTTCCATAATTATTATGATAAAATATTAGTTACCTCTCAATTATACATGAAATAATAGGTACTCAATCGGAAATTGAGTATACCTACGCAATTGAGAATCTCATAGATCTATAAATGATATCACTAACAAAGGATTTTGTACATTCGATATATTAACAAAAAACTGTGTTGCAAAAACTAGCTATAAATTAGTTTATAGTGTAGTTGTTGCTACCTCGAAGGAACACGTGAAGTTCTTACTAAAATATGGTGTGGTGTGGGCAGGAAGCAACGTTATTTGCTAAGCAAATCGCGTCAACGAAGCGTGACCCAAGTTGATGACGAGGATTCAGTCGCTTCCGTGAACACTAATGCTACAAACTTTACATTGTTTTTCAAAATAAATTTAACTAACGCTAAGTATTTGAAGTAAAATTGTCGACGTGCTACAAGATTCAAATGAAATGGTAACATAAGTGAAGATAGCGAACGAACAGCTCGCAGCGTGGAACAAAAAACAGATTGTTTCGTTTTGTTTTTCTGTGGAAGGATCAACAATGCCGTCTCGGCTTGCTGGAAACCGGTATGAGGCGCGGTGGTGGCCGGATCAAACGCCTCGCGGGTATCGACCATAACTTCAATGTCACTCCCGATACATTTCTACTTCAATTATACTGATAAACTACGCCTTATGGTACTGCCAGGAGCATTGCTTGCACTTAATATAGTTCAGATCATTAACATGTTTCTTATTTCCATTCCAGCTTCCGTATTATTGATTGATATCACAATCTACAAAAGCAACACTTTGCGAGTGATTGTTTAGTGTGAATAAAAGCTGATATCAGTACAATCTGTAAATTAAGAATATAATATCTACCTACGTGTTGATTGACAGCTTGATGATTTTATTATTCTCTCGTATAAAGTTTTAATAAACAGTGGATTCATTGTGGCAATAATACCATTTACTGCCATTAGCTACCACCTTGTGTTGGGTATATCTTTGTTTATGAGGAAAACAAAGTTAAAAATTATTCCGTTATTTTACTTGTCTTCCTAGATAATGAAATAGAAATAATAATGTTGAGCTTTTATAGAATGAGTAACTGATTAAGCTCTACATACAGAATTCCTGCTATAGTGAATAGAATGTGTGTGCCAAATCGAATGACAATCACTTGTCCATGCAAAATGGATAAACCGGGAGCGTACAAACGAAAAAAGCATAGGGATATACTGTATGAGCTAAAATGCTATAAATAATAGAGAGGACAAAAGGCAATGGATAAATTGTGTGGCGTGCGTATGTGTTGCATGGGGCTGCGAGTGGGGTCAACGACACGCACCCCGGCGCGCAGTGGGGCACAGGACGTGAGTCACTGCTGGGGTTACCAGCTGCTGTCGGCAAAAACTACCCTCGCCAGTCACGCGGCCATACGCTAAGCTTTATTATTGTACTAATTAAACTACGTAATCTTGTTGGCACGCTTACTGTACTTTCATTTAGATAACGAAACAGTTGTTTATCATTTTTGCTCGACTATAAAAATAATGACTGTTATGTTGTCTTTGAACTTAACCCAGTACTCAATACGACTGATACGGAGTACAATGCTGCAGTTAAGGAACAATCGATACTATCCACTTCCCCGATTGATGTCTGAAAGGCACGCATGTGGCATGTTGTGCATTGTTATTTAGTTGTATTTCAATAACATATAAGTTAGGCTAACGTAGTAGTGCGGAATTAAGTTTTGTCATCGGTTTGTTTCGCGACTACGCACGAGGTTATACGTAATATCGATTGTGATGCCGGGAGTGAAAGCGGCAACATATGGCCTCATTCGCTTTATGAAGTGTGGATCTCGACGCCATATGGTACAGGCAGCTGATTCAACTCATTGGACAAAGTTTTACCCACAAATGTAGGTAAAATAGCGAATGTTCTTAAGCATTGTTAGATTTTGATGATTTTGGTTCAGTATAGGATGACGGACTAAATCTAATGGAATATAAACAGTACTTCGTTTTCGCTTATAGGGTTGTGAAATAATCGGTTTAATAGTTAATGATCAAATCTGAATCAGGCTCAAGACGTAAGTTGTCTTAATATTCTTTGTCAATGAAAGGTAGCGCGTACAAAGGGCGAGAAACTAGACAACCGTCCTTCACCTAGGGCTCACTGGGCATCGATCCTGTGTCGGCACAAACAAGTATGTATTTATAAATATTACCCGACACTGAGAGTCACTCACTTCGCACTGCGCATTCAGAATACCATTCTACTGGACACTTCTGACGTAAAACTTTGGACCAACAGAAGGATAATGCACCTAAATTTTATAGGTAATTGTTTGCGCACACAATACATTGTGAGCTGCAGATTTATTATGAAGCGTGTCAGTTGCGTGACTCACGTCGTTAACTACCAAACTTTGAAGGCGGAAACTCGCTTAGCAAATGACGTAATAACTATTGTAGTTATTCATTATAACAAGATCGACGTGAGAACAATCGCTACAAGGAGAAGGCGAGCATTAAGCGGACTCGACATTGCTGTTAGTGTTCCCATGATAAAGAATAGTTGGTAGGTGAAGGCACCAAGCCGCGAGGCGTCAATAACCTCGTCGGTACGGATCGTGGAGGTTGCAATAAATACGACATCGGCGGCGCTGGCCTGGTCAAGAGCCTTTCAAGGCCGGGAGGCGAGGCGGGGAGTGCGCCCGCGCCCCACATCTGCGCCTGGGCCGAGCCACTCTTGCCCTACCGCTTGCATTCCACCAGAAATGAGGCGCTCTCGCAACCGACACACTAATGTAATGGTGGCACTGTTAAAGCGATTGGTGCAATCATTCAAAATAGGACGTATAGGGTTTCTTAATAGCTTCGCCATAATATACACCTAAGCAATGTTGAAACATTTAACGAAGGACCAAGCGAGGGTTAAAGGTTTCCTGATTAATGTAAACCGGTAAGGAAATTGTGAAGGCTTGGAACCTAAGGTTACAGAAGAAAATCGTGACCGTCAATTTCTTAGACATTACGTTTCCTCGGGTCGCTGGTTTCGTAACTTAGTTTTCAAGGTCACAACACTAATGGCTTTGTACTTGAATTCTCGTCGTTACCAATTCTTATTGCAAATATTGTGATCGTAGATAAAAAAAGTCCTCAATGGCACCAATTTCAAATTTCGTTGTGAATGTTTCAACACGAACTATTGCTATATGAATGTAAACCATTCTTACAGGAACATAGAAACACCCGAAATATAACACAAGCACTTAAACCATTCGACTCGACAGGTAGAACGCGTTGAAAAGAGACGGACACACGTCATTCGGAGGATTCAACTTCAACAAAGGATCGGTGAATCGGTCGTGACGGGAAGCGTGGTACGGCGTTGCGAACTCACCGCAGCTCGAGGAAACGCGCGGCCCTTGTTCTCCTGTCACAGGACATGTCGTATAAGAACAGTTTCACTGCTTAAACCACTTCACCAACGAGATGTAGAAACCATAGTTGCGAACAACACGCCAGCGTCCGCGCACCACAAACACTACCAGCGGCGGCGAGAGAACGCGCGCACTGAACGTTCTCTCGCCGCCCAACTCAACGTTCGGCTTGCGCTTGCGCGAGCTACCTGCCGTTTCCGCGGCGCGGTGAAGCGGAGGTGCGCATCGTAGCGCACGCGCAGGTATACGTGCCGCGGCCGGGGGGGCAGCCACTCTCCTAAGTCGAGGGCCCTGGCCGCCCGCCAGGGCTCGTTCCCCGTCAAAACAATCCCGTCGCCGCCCCCGCCCTGCCATAAAAGAATCCAATACAATGAAATCAAAGCCGTGTTAAGGCAATGCCACAAAAACTAAAGAACGAGTTGACCTATGGTAGTAAATGGTAACTAACCTATAAACGTGCCATCACAGTAATTTGCTAAAAATAGGTAGACGAAGCCTTACCTTTTGTTTTCAATGTTACATGGATAATTTTATCGAATATGTGGCAGAAATATATTTTGAGGAGCTAATTACTCCTGAATGTCGTTGAATGAACAACACGTGGTCGCGCGTTATAATTGGAAAGTGCTGCTGCAGTTCGTTTACTCAAAATCTTAGAGAAACTTTAAGAGTTATGGGTTCGTCCTAATTTACATGTGAATATTGTTCGTTCAAATATGAGTCATTTCAGAAGACTTGGCCAACTTTCACCAGCACTCGTGCAATAACAATTAACCGGACGAAATGTACACATGTAGGTCCCAACGACCCTTTGGTGCGATCGGCTAGCGTTCCTAAAGATCGTTGTTTAAATTTCCAGGGTACAGCTTTTAGTTGATTTTATTTTAATTTTAGCAACTTGATAGCACCGTTAAGCGTATGTAAGGTTGGAGTTTTAAACAGTCGAGAATATGCAAATAGCTTTTCCCTTTGTCTGGACAAAGGAACTGTTCACAACTCGCATTAGTGCCAGAGAAGAAGTGCTGGATGCCATTAGGGACATTTTAATAATGGCCTTTTAAATAGGGGCCAAAATGCGATCATGAACAATGAAAGTTGAAAAATATTTCTTTGAGAGTAACACAAGTCGTTGACGGGAGTTACCTGGCCGTGTTTTGAAACAGAAGGGCACACCTGCGATTGAGCCGTGACGTCACAAAGTTCCTTCACCTGTCTGTCGGCCGCCTATTCATCTTGTCCCCTGCCACTCTAATAGTTACTTAGGCTAAGAACGACGATGCCAACGATCGAGGCGAGCAAGATACACAGGTTTTGCATATTGTTTATCACATTAGTAATTTTTATCACTACTGCATGCATTACCATTACCACACTATAAAAATAATTAAATACTTGTGTATATTCAATTATATCAAATCTATAATTTAATTATTGTGGCTATTTATGACAGTTGTACCTAGATTTAGTATACAAGGTCCTACTTTTCTAATCCCGATCCTTTTATGGGGTTATTGTACACATCATTATGAACAACTATGGGACCAACATTGAAAACGCGAAAAAAAAAATCTGCTGTTCCAAACAAATAATTAAATATTACTCGATTAAATGTATGGAACGGCATTGGACCTAATATGCGACATTTGAAGAATTTATGATATACCTATTTATCTATATGTAATTATTTGTCTCTGTATTTCGTTTCTGTAATATTTTGAGACATATTCAAGATTTTTATAATGTTTACAGCACTAATCACAATTATACAACCAATTGACGCGATGGTTTTTCCTTGTATGAATTATTTTATTATGGTTAATTCGTTACATAGGAATAATCCATTTAATTAACAATTATCGCTACATAGTGAACTTTTGAAAAGTAAGTTATTGTTTTTCCTAGTTTTATTTCTGAAGTTGATCATGATTATGGTTAAACGACTAGCAAATAATTTAATTTTGACATATACTTTTATTTTATCATATTTATAACTTTTAGTTAAAGGGTAGTTATTCATTGTTATGTGTAAGTTTACTTTGTTTACCAGCTTTGGCCAACGACTTGTCCACGTGTTAATTGGTTACTTCCACCGGTTCTTCTCCGGTGGAAGTAACCTTCTAAGTCGAAGTATTCAAAAACTATTTCTATGTCGTTCCTACTCTACGACGATATAAAATCATATTATACTGTCCAAGTTTCAAGTCACTAGTTTATGCCGCTTTGACCTGGGTTTGTTGATATGTCATTCAATTATTTATTATTTCTTTGATGAGTAGGTAGGTAATGTAATGTGTAAGGGCTCCCACACATAACTGCGAATTCACACCGCATCGCAAATATCTGCGAGCTCACTCGACGTATTCCTATCGGTTTAACCGTGTTGCGAATTAGTATCGCATCGCATCGCGGTTTTGTGTGGGCGCCCTAAGATGGATTTTTTTTGGAAGGTCGCTGGTTATTTTATCTACTCGTATCTACCAACAGGACCGGACCTAAGACACTACCTTGAGGTACTCTGACCTTTTGTTTACATTAGTTTAGAATAACCATCTTCTTTCTTATACAAAATATTATATTACTGATATAGATGATGCTAGGATGTCCGATAATTAAGTATCATCATTCTGAGTTTGTGTATTAGATCTTAGAATCATACTTTATAAAAGGCTCGTGCTAGTTCAAGGAATAAAATGCAGACCAATCATCAGTTATAAAATTAACGATTTAACCGTCTGAAGTAATAACAAATAAGCTACAAACAGAACGAATATCAGTATAATAGTAATTTTTATTATAATTATTTAATTCCTAGATGTATGTGGTATTTTGGTCTACATATCTTCAAGTGGGTGTTGTTCTGGTGATAAAATAAGAAAATATTGCGAATCCTGCCTGATGCTTGCCCGGCTATCCCAAAAACTCAATATAAATAATAATGGACACGGAACTGGTTGAACTTTTAAAAGCCTTATCAAAAAGCTCATCACAACTTCCATAAACGATTTTTTTAATCCATCATAGTCAGTTCACTCACGGCAATAAATTGAACAGAAAACTAATCCGGATGCGAATGGAAACGATTCCAAATAACCCTTTTAAACGATGAATTTCGATTTCCTCGTGTTTCAATCAGCGTTTGTTTACAAAGGGTAGGGAAAATTATTTTTGAGTCTATTAATGAAAATACATGATACAAAAGCGATTGGCTGCCACAATAAATAAATCTGTAAAGTTATTATTTTCATCACCATTCTTGACAGACAGCTCGGTGAATGCAGTAATAATTTATAAAATCATTGATTAAAACGTACATAGACGGAGATGCTACAACGTTACCTTTTAAAAGTTCAAAGTACGAGTACATCTGAACTCTAAAGAAACTACAGGAAGTGACGGAGTGTTTCATTCATAGAACTAGAAGACATAGAATATGACTGCTTTATACGGAGATGAATAGAATATGTTTGACTATTGTTATTATAACTCTGAATACAATAATAATACGGTGAAGTAAGTACAGAAATATGCATATCTAATATTAATTTTGTTTATAATAATAGTTTATCTTGCTAAAATGTATTTCGTTACTTCCATACTGTTTCTAGAAGCAGATTTGTTATTACATTTGTACATTACTTATTATTAGTGTAAAGATTATCATAATCATCTATTGTTTTTAATCAGACACTGGGTAGTCTACCCAAATGCTATAATCACAAAGAAATGTTTATAATGTTAATTTAACGACCTTTAATGTTTAAGTGCTATGACAATATAAATAGCATATAATGTTAAAGCGTCGTGAATTTCCGAGTGTTTCTCGGCGCTTGGGTTGTTTCCGCGGCTCGGCTACAAAACGGGCCGGGATGTGAATTCCCACCGGAATCCTGAAACGACCCTCTTGTTTTTTCATCACTACCGAAATATCATTGTTGCCTCGCTCCCCGTTGTTCTCGGCGTAATTTAGTTTATTGTACACAAGTCAGAAACTGAGAGGCGGCGCGTAGACAACGAATTCACATTTAAAAAGATGAGGAAATTTCTACAGAATACTTCGTTATCTTGATACGAATGTTATTTGTGACCTACTTTATTTTAGTGAATCAAGATGCTCCGAAATGAAATTCAGATGACTTCAATCGCCCAAAGGTAAGACGCGAAGCGAAGACCCGTAAAATTATATTTACACATTTTTACTAATAAGCACTTGTATATTTTTAACAGTGATTAAATGATTTGTCCTTGTCATTTCTATGTCAATGAATAGTCTTAAGGGGTAGTTAATTATCATTTCGTCATCGTTTATTAGTAAGGGGGTTAGAATAACAGGGGTTAGAGCAACTACCCTTTACCATAGAAATAGTATGTTTATGTATGCGTGTTAAAGTTTATAACAAAATACCTCAGCCTAAAATATATTTTTTACCCTTAAGATATTATGGTGTAAGTACAATAAAAAAAAAAATTGCTAACAGAAAAAAAAAAAATTTCTTTCTTTCTGTTTCTATACAATTAAGATTTTTTTTATTGTTATTAATTTCCTAGATTTGGCCTTCTTTCTTCTTCCTACGGTGTACTTATGTATAACAACTGTAGAAACAATAATCTCATTTGCTTTTCTAAACGTGTGAAAACCAAGAAGATTATTTAGAGGGTGATATCCGAGTTGTAAAGACGCCTGAAACGCGGAATCGGAAGTGATGACGTAGCCGAAAGCGGCAGCAAGATAATGTGCGATGCCTTCACAGCAATTCAACATTGCGAAAACGCCGACCGCCCAGTATTACCCACAGCGAATATCATAAAGTCCGAATCGATAGCCCATCGTGGCTTCGATATTTATGGATATCGAAAATACACTCAATGCGACCAACACAATAAAGTGATCGTTATGGTTATAATTTATGGCGCCACTACTGTGAGCATAACATTTTACCACGTCTGAATGCTTTCCAGCTGAGTCTTCCAAGTCCAGGCTTCCTTTAATTGTGAAAACTTCCGACTTTTGTGTGTAAAAACAGGAATTATCTAACTAACGCCGAGTCAGAAGTAAGACCAACAATAGGAAAAGAAGTTTTTCTAGCAGACGTAAGTTTCAAATACCTACATTTGGTACATAATTGTTCATAGTATGCACTACGTACATAGCAGGTTAGGTACGTAATAAAAAAGCTAAATGCACGCGAAGCCGCCATTAGGAAATGGGCGCCGCCGCAGCGAACAGACGATAACGATTTCACTAGGCGGCCATAGTGAATGGAGAAAATTGCGCTTTTCAGCGAAATGAAAGCCCGCTACCGTTGCAGAATTCCTGCTAGATAAAAAAGATATTATAAATTTTCGGTACCGTCTCTCTTTTGATATTTATATGCATCCACGGAGCGCAATAAATCCTGAAACTGCAACTACAACAGTATTTTTTATTGTTTTTATTAATCTCATAATAGCGATTTTATTGGTGTTTTGTTTATGGATAAAGGAAATGCTGATACTTGTAAAATGTTATGGATGGAGGTTTTTAAAGTAAAACTAGCTGCATGCAGCTTTTATGAGGTCAGTAATAAAAAGAAGTAAAATTCAAGTCTTCGATCTAGATTTACTTCTTACCCGATTTTGCTAGCTTTTTATCCATTTTCCGAGTCGAATTTAGATTTGATTTCCTAAAAAGAGTGTAAGTTCATTTGGGATCTGCAGTTGAACTATAGGTCGGTACTACTGGGCTCTCTGTGCATGTTCCGTCCGAAGCCGTTGTAGAAGCCAATTAAAGTGCGGTTACAGCTGTTATGGCAGATGTTTCGGATAGTATTGCTGTAAGTGACTTCGTTACAGCTATGGTAATATAATCTATTATGCCGGAAGTATAGAGGAGATTCGAAAAAGAAAAAATTAAAGTATTTTATTTTTGTAACCTGCCTCTATACAATCAATCATATTGGATTGCCCACACTTCCATATCCATCAATACATCTATTCCTACATGTGGTTTACGCAATTAGTAATCTATCAATGGGTGTCACCAATCACAGCCATCATTTACGAGAGCCAATATTTTTGGCGAGTGGTTCCTGGTCTTTGACCACCACTCCAAATTCCGTGGGTTTCCCCACACTTCGATCTCCAATTTCCCCGCTTAGAATGCGTGTTAATTATAGCCTTAGATGAAGTAAAACTACATCTGAGGCTATTGCATATGAGATTATAGCACATAGTTTGTTGGTCTATCAGTTAGAAAGCCTAATGTTATCTTGGCATTTAGCATATTGGCTTTTTTTTGTAATGTTAGCTTAATTTCTTGCCTAAGATCTATATATTTTATGTAACTATGTTTTGAAGCAAATAAATATTTTAATTTGATTTGGGAAATTGAAGTTCTGAATATTTAAAATACAGCTCTACGATTCTCTGGGAGAAAGAAAAAAAACAACGTTTAATTTACCGACTCTATAGATTCTCAACCGTGGAGTGGTTTAATAATATCAAGCCTTCATCTGTCCACTATTAAGAAGATTTTTCCTCTATTCATTCTATCCCTGAACCTTCCTGCGATTTCGTTAAATGTTAATAAATATATCAAGGACACCCGGGACATTGTGAATGGATTTAACATCGTGAATGACGCCTTCCATGCTAGGAACTTTTTCAGGGATTGCAAACGTGACGGTATGCTTACAAAACGTTCCACTAAGGTCAGTATTGTTGCTGATGTATAAATCACTTTAATAAAGACCTGCGGGTCTACCGCGTAACTCTGGTGGATATGAACAACAACACTTTTGGTGAAGTTCATACGATTAAAAGAATATGAACATACCGGTACCGCGTAAAAAATTTTCCGAAACTGGGGTTCGCGGCACAGATTATACAGTTCGCGGTGAACGGCCAAAGTGAACGTTATTTTCGTTTCGTTTCGAGACGTTGAAATGTTTTTGAAGTTATTTTAATCGTGCCATTTCTGCTTATTAAATTGACTTTACACTTTTTTGAGTTAAATAAAGATTGACCGACTGTTTTTGTATTATTTACATTTTAAAACATGCATATTAAAATATAAAAAATAATGAAAATTAATAACTAGACGCAAACGATGTTTGGCATTTGCCTAGTCTGTGGTAACGTAGTGGTTAGATACTCTATGGTTTGTGCTTTTATAAACAATGAAAACTGAAAATTCCGTTGAAGAAGGTTGAAGATTATATTTTATACTATATAGAAGAAATAGAAGAACTTCATAAAGTAAGTATGTTGTTCTCGTAATTCATGTTCGACCATTGCAAATTAGTGAGATATAGTTACGGGGCAATCGTAACATGATTTAGTTAACAGTGGAACATGATGCAGCAAAGTGAAATAGTGGTTTTTTTCGGTCAGAGTGCAGCAAATGATGTGCAAGGTGGCACGAGTCCTCCGCGCTGTCATATACTTCAAACCTAAAGGGCTCTAGTCGGGGTACTCTGAACTCCTAAGGTCGCTTCGCTCGCCCCACATTGTAGGTTACCTTTACCGTAGAACAGACAAAACTTAATTTCTTACCTCTCTGAAGGATAGACTACATAAAACGGAATTTAGGACGGAAGTGTTTTCGCCTACATTATACACGTACTGTACGTTTCGACTAATGTAATTTATATTTCAGCATGCTGGCTAACAGAGTTCAGTCTCTACACAGCAGATGGATATGCTGACTTGGCGGTTGTTCGTTTGGTCAATGCCGGACCACACGATAGACAACGCGTCAATTCTCGGTGGGATGCGTTGGCGGCCCAGCTAAATGCTGTTGGTGTGGGGACTACTAAGTCAGGCGCACAGTGGAGAGACGTAAGTAACTTATTAACCAACATTTTAATATCATGTCATTTGTACTGTATGTGGTGTGCTTTGGATGTTTTCACAATATTTTATCATGATTCTCTGCCATGATTGTTGCCAAATGGACTGACTATGGTGGTGACACTCCGCCATCACCTCCTACGGCCCCCAAGCCCTAAAGGTCTGCAGAGTGAGTTTAGATTTTTTTATTCATAATAATAATATATTCATGTCCCGCGAGGACAGAACCTCCCTAAGGTGAAGATAGCTATGAAAATTGTGCACAACTTGTGCAATCAGCCCCATTACGAACCTTTATAAATAAGTCTATACTATATAGTATAATAATATTATTATTACAAAGAGATAATATTTGATTGTTTGTTTGTAATGGATAAACTCAAAAACTACTGGAGCGGTTTTCAAAGTTCTTTCACCAGCAGAATCCTATAATAACACTGAGTAACATAGGCTATAATTATAAAGATATCACGCGGGTTTAGCCGTGGGCGGATGCTAGTAATCTATATTTTGATAAAATTACCTCATTGGTCTAGTGATCATAAGCGCGACGCGCGGGTTCGATTCCCAAGTCGGCAGAAACCTCACATCTTCGAAAGAAAGACACCTAATTACATGTATTGATAACAATATTATTTTCTTTAACAGTTGAACCCGTGCCAGTTCCGAGATGGATATGGAGGAAATGCTGCAGAGAAATGAGAGAAATGTTGTATAGGCCGCGTAGTGCGGTCTACGATGCGTTTTGCGATTATTATTAATTGATTACATCCTTACATTAAACAAAAGTTCTTATTGGTGCCCCACACTACTAATACAATACTTTGTACACTAGCTTCACTTGTAACTAACTATCAAATACCTTTTTATGTCATCTTGCCACTAATTTTTCATGCACCTATTCGATTATATTTTTAATAAATAGAAGGGTATTTTGAAATATTATTTACATTACCATAGTTGATATTTTTGCAGACATACATTTATTTTGTTATTCATATGGTTTTTGTGATGACGAAAATCTTCCGTTGTAACAAATTAATATACAAGTAATCCTTTATGTAAATGTTTAAATCAAAAATCACAAAACATTATTACCCCGAAGAAATCATGTTAATAACGATTTTCTTCAAGCTAGTTCAATTAATATAAAATTGTAATTAAGCTGATAATGTAGTAAGTCATGATCATGTATTTTGAAATTGTTTATTGGTGACGAAATGTTTTAAATCCTTACTTGTTCCAAATAAACAAGTCATACTTAACAGCCATGAGACTTTAATTAATATACCCTCGTTCTTCTTCATGTAAATGTTGTATTGAGATTCATGCAAAGGACATTGCTCAAATAGTATTTTTTATGGTACGTGTTTCAATAAATAAATAATTGAAATCAACGCCATCTATCGATAGGGTACTATCCAGTAGGGATATTTCGTATCATAATTTATTAAATATAACAATAAAGAGAGGTATGCGTGATTCCAATTCGGTTTCAATAGGATAGTATTTATTTATGAAGCATCCCGAGTTGCATAGCATAAGCATGTGATTTAGACTTACATAGTTTTTTTATGGTACAACGCCATCCATAAGATATCTATTGGATTCTAATAATATCAATCGATATCTTATAGATGGCGTTGTTTCAATAAAGTAACACAAGAATATTATATAAGTTCGTGTAATATATCGTATTACGTTCGTGCTTGGCCGTCTGTATAACATAGTAAATATACACGCGAGCTAGCAGCACGCACACAATTTCTTCAAAGAAAATAGACATAAATAATTATTAAAGCTTTAAATATTATGATTCACTGAGATCTATATATCCCGCTATTCACATGTGCAAATTAATCAACTATTAGACTTTGTAGGCGTCATGCGTCTTAACTAGGACTCAGCATAAATAATATTATAAAATAAAACAATGGGTACCTATTGAAATTGCAGTGGTAATCCAGTAAACTGCATTGCCCCTTTATATGATACTAAACTTGATATAAAGAATACAAGGTGCATAAATTAATTACAAATTAGGTACTTTATCACAAGTTTTTTAATAGTTCAAATTAATTACATTTCTGTTATGGAACAATAGTACTACTTAAAACTATTTTATAACTAATGAAGACAACCTCGATTCCTCCACAGCCTGCCGACCAAAGCAGCTCTTCCCTCGTCGATTGGTCCACGGTCCATGTCTCTTGGAGGCTGACGTTGGCCATCCAAGTTGATAGCTTCCACATCAATTGCAATGCGGTGATCATTTATATTGTGTAGAACTACAAAAGCATTTACCATTTTTGCAGCTTTTATAGGCTCATAATGCATGAGAGGCAGGGAAAGCCCGTTTTTAGAACTCCAAAGCAACGTTCCACCACATTCTGAGTACTAGTATGTCGGCTAGTATAGTATTCTGGCGGTGAGTTGTGGGTTGCACTCAGGATTGGTGTCATCATCCATGGACGCTGTGCATATCCAGGGTCACCTGCAATGTCACATTACTTAATAATGTTTATACATATGAAAAAAACACTTTTTAGTGTAATTAATTATACTAATGGTCGCTCAATAATGGAAATTCGATCGTAATTCATTAAATTAGCTTTCTGCACTCCTTCTCATTATAAACTTTCACTGTGACAAATCTCACACTCCTCCGTGCGCACAATATGCTTGTCTTTACAAAACGTTGTACACCTTTGTGTACAAAGTTTTCTCTTCACATATCATAATTCTGGATTTATCTTTAGTCTTACACAGACAAACTCATTCATCATAATCATATTGCATAATCTCACTGCTGAATTTGTTACACTGATGAGTAAGAACTAACAGTTATTGCATAATTAAAAACATAATTTATCCAAAAACCAGAAGATCTGTCCTACTAGATACTGCATGTGTCACTTTACAGGACTGGAGTGACAGCATGGCTCACACCACCGAAGGATGGATCAACATGCAATATGCGTAGATCTGCATCACAAACCTAAAAAACAAAAATATTTTATAAGCAATGTCTCTTAAACAAGAATTAAAGATAAATAAGACTTGTTTAGTTTTTACATACCACCATGACATTAAGTGAATGGTAATAATTTCTATTGAAGTATATCTCTTCATTGTCTCTAAGGCATATGATAGCACAATGTGTACCATCAACACACCCCAAAAGCCCAGGAATTCCAAACTTCTCCATGAGTATAAAATAAAATAAATTTCATATACTATGTACCTATCTAGACTATTATTCCTCTTTACAAGCCTTATATTGTGGTGAGCAGAATAAAGGTGTTTATTATCATCACAACTAATAATTAGTATTTATTATTAAACTTACTTCATTGATATTTCATTTTGTTCTGCCTGAGATACTGGAAAATGGATATATTTTGGCAAAATATGTTCAGAATTCAAGGCTGCCGTGACTTCCATTAGACACTCAGACATTTTTGCCTGTGAAATATTTAGGGCTTTGACAGCCACCACTGCCATACAACTGCAATGCTGCCAAAATCTGTAAAAAACATAAATGTCAGCATTCGCAAATTCTATGTGGGTGCTCCAGGTGCTCCATTGAACATTTACATAGATATGCAGCACTGGCCACCTTATTGGACTTGGGATTTTAGAGTTATTTTAAGAAATAGTTTATTATTTATCACACAGTCATAATTATAACACACAACACTTTCATTGACAATGATATTTAGAATGTCATAATCACTTTGATTCAATTGATACATACCTTGATTTCTGGATGCACTGCAGTGATTCTTTTGGTAGTTTTAACTTCACACAACGTCCTTAAATACGTTAGGAACAAAAGATGCAAAACATAAGATCGATCCCGCTATCCCGCACTCGAAATTCTAAAAACAGACAAAAAAACACGAAGGCAAGGAATTACAGTGAATATTTACAAGTTAATTACACAAAATAAACTTAAAAAAGCAATATTTTGTTGGGGAAAGCTAAAAATAAGGCAAATTTTACCGATGTCCGAAGCTCTTTCGCTACCGACTTCATTTGACATTACATTCTGGGCTCAAGTCCACTTATTTTTTTTTTTTTTTCTTACGCGGTACCGTCTAATGTCAAATAAGTGTCAAATATATAGGGAAATCTTGGGAAATCGTACACTTTGTCGTTCGATTCTGGGTTCGATTCATTATATGAATATCGAATAGTTACACGGTACGACGAAGTCCATATATGGGTTGGAAACGTCAAAAAATCGAAAAATTGATATTCACCAGAGTTACGCGGTAGACCCGCTGATTTATATTTACATTAAGTACATTATATTATTTCTGGCAAATTCGCTTCATTACAATTTGGAATGGAGGATAGCTATTACTAACGAAGTCTGTTCATTAGTATTAATAGCACGTAGTCATTGAAGAAATATTTCACTTTGTGGTTGACAAGTTAATGTAGTTCCATTATATTCTGTTTCCATTTGCAACCAAATGTGTATCTGTGCTACTATGCGAAGCGAAGTTTTTTCGAGATGGTGACAAACAAATGGTCGATCAGCGGAAGTTGGGCAAGAGCATTGTGCTTCGAAGACCACAACTAGGAAGAGGAAGAGATGCGTCTTACGCAACAAAGGTCACCGCCATGACGCAAAAAATTTACTTTGTTGACAAAATTGCCTCAACTGCGTCCTTCTAAGTATGTAATTAATAAATATTATAACCGCAGCTCGTTATGTTTATTGTAATGTTTTATTAATATATTTGAAGGGTATTTTAAATTCGTTCTGACTTATTACAAAAGATGGTTTAAAGTAATAAAGTTTTTAGATAGCGCCTTCTCTTTTTGTTATATAAAGTTCGAAAGTGATGGATATATTTAAAACCTGGGTTTTACTAGACTTCAATTGAAATGGAATCGATAAACTTCAGGGTAAAAACAATACCTAATGAAAAATACGCAATGTAGGTTTCTAGTAACTACGCGGTTGAATCACGTGGCATAAAAAGTTTTGTCACTGTACATACAAAATCAAGACTTATTCAGTGTTTCTACGAATATAACAGGAAAGTAATTCAAATAGGTTTCTTTGTAAATGCCCTTATAAAATATTCAATAAATTGGAAGTGATCGTCAAATAAAACACAAGTGTACGGCTTCCACGTACCTTTATCGCCGCTTGTTTGTTTCTGGCAAGCTGGATAACAATAGGCAGTGTTCCCACTGAGGTTTCAAACGAATTTCAAACCTGTCGATAGAGGATTTGCCAAAAGCCGGGCTCTCTAACGAAGCCACGCTTGTTTGAGCACCGAACGTGTATCCAGAATCCAGATTCGATTCTAGATTTTTATCAACATTCAAAGCTTTTTAAATCCCCTTTTAAGTAACACAGATGTCTGCCTGTCCGATTAGTACTTTATTGCATTCGTTAAAACTGGGAGGAAATAGAAAAAGTTTTCAGGGAAATAACACGGTTCGATTCAGACGTCCACGCAGGAAGTTAGGAAGGTAATATGTCTGATAAATAAGGTAAATGCGATCGGAATTAATATTCTGGAATAATCATGGTATACAGGTGTTATAGGGACTCCACGTAATCATCCGCTAAATACACGGTTAGTCGGAAAGGGTCACATAGAAAATCCAAAGAGAGTTATTGTATACAAAATTATGAACAAATTCTACTATGGCACAACCCTGAAATTGCGAAAAAATACCCTGCTGTACATTGACGTTTTTTTTTTTGTATTGAACATTAGTTCATTTTTCTCGATTTCTGGATTGGTTCCATAGGAAAAGTTGTTCATAATGATGACTGCAATAACCTTTGTACTCCTTGCCGAGTAACCGTGTATAATTACAGTCCAACAATGTTTCGCTTATCGATTAAAGTTACGGAAGCGAAGCGGTCTGCCGTCTGCAGAACTTGGAACGGAACCTGTAACGTGCATGGTGAGGGGCGAGGCGATGAGGGATAGTTTCAAGTTTCGAGACTTTCCAGCATAGATCGCGTATAAACATTAAAACTTGCCGTTAACGACTTCAAAGCCGTGCAAAATTAACTATGCATAATGAGTTGGGCCAGATAGACGTTAATCCGAGGCAGAACTTGGGATTCTCAACACAAGCACTATTTGCACAGCATGCATTATTTATTATCTGTCGGCAGTTACGTGGTATTGTTGCCTTGATACCGGGATCGAATATCTGCTAAGCATTTGCCTTGACGCCGCATAGATACGTACAATAACGAGAGATAATCATGTAAATCAGTGCCAAGTTTACTTAATATAGGAATATTATCTTGTCTGTTTTAAAATTATTTTATTATGAATAGACCAATTGAGATCTATGGAAAGATTATTGTATTATGTGTAACTAGCTGTTGCCCGCGGGTTCACCCGTGTTTTATTTCTATCAAAATAAAATATGGCTTATAACACTCAAGGATAGTGTAGCTTTCTATTAGTGACAGGATTTTTTGAAGTCGTTCAATAGTTCCAGAGAATTTCCCCTACATAATGTTCAAACAAATAACTAATACCTCTTTAAATATTAAGTATAGATATAATTATTAGTATCTATTAAACTTTAAATTTGGCTATACTCGTCAGAATAGTGGATATAGTACAGTGATTCGGGTTCAACTGGCTCATCTCTATTAGTCAAAATCCGCAATATCACAGTCAACAGCAAGCAAGCCCGATTAGGTTAGCAACCGTTGGGTAAAGGTAGCAAAAATACGTGTTCAACATAACAATAGGTATATTTTTGACAAAACATTGGCTATTCTTACACAAATGGTGATTTGTACACGAGAATAAAATACTAGCAAACATTTCTCTTTGTTTACCAGAGAACGTCGCTTTGGGAAAACGGAGCAGTCGAATAATACACGTAGGTGGTGCAAAATCTCTCCGGTGCCGTGAGCACACCCCCTATATTTGTTTCTTGTCACGGCGTACGTGGCCTCATTACTCGATATGTACATTGTATGCGTCGCTCGCATCCACACAGTAAAGACGGGTTTAGGCGCTGTTTTAATATGCATAAAACCTTGTTCATTCGACACCACAAGGTGAGGCAGAAGGTGGCATCTTCAAAAGACGAAAATCACGTCCCATTCAAAAGAAAAATAATAATATTTTATAATACCACGTTGAAATCATCTAGCTGTTTCAAAGTCACGCTTATAAAATTGCAAAGTGAGAACCGAGTATTAAACGTTGTCAATACAAATATCTGCTTTATAGTTAAAAAAACAGAAGGCTTTCCTGTTTAGTCAGCGGTGATTATTCTTAACAAAGCAAACATTGCCGCTGAAAAATGAATACCGATACAAATATTTGATTAATTTGCGTAGATCGGGCAGTTAGTATAGTGCCGCTCAATAAGCATGTACTCTCTCACCTCCATACGCGATAATACCAAGGCTTTCCACTTTCGGTAATCAACCGTTTAGGTCGCGACACGGCATTCAATTGAAACGCAAATTTTGACTCACGATAATCATTACTGAATGCCAGTAATCCCAATATTGTGTAGTAATACTAAAATATGCCTTTCAATTTAAAGGCTTTAAAGTGGTTTTTAATAAAATCAAAGTTAATTGACAACTTTCAAAACGAGTGGCAAACTAGAATTCTCATTGCCGAAACTTTAATAAAAAATATGCTAATTCAAATGTAAAACTGTTTGTATAAGGACAAGTCTTCCAATTTTAAATAATTGGATGCTTCGATCTTAGAAATAAAAACGTCACAACATAGCGCAGGCTGGGGTCACTCGACGTATAACATCCGCGCTGATAAGTGATAAGCGACGCGGGTGACTCTTGCGCATATCTTGGCTATGCCGTCTGTTGTTAGTAGGTACTATTTACGACATCAGCTCATTGATAACGTTATAGTCGACTAAGTTCAGCACATAGCTGGAATAGTTGTTATTTATATGGGCAGACCTAAGGTAAACAAACACTAACAAAAGATTATAATGCTATTTAATTGACGTTAATCGATATCCTGAGTATATTAACTCGCTTTGTACGTATTGGAGGGAAATCCTTTTGTAAAATTGAATTACCAATAATGAAAGTTGCAGGTTTTATGATAAGTCGTTTTAGCTATAAAGCAACAGTAGAATTACGACTTGGGTTATGTAAATACAGTTATAATATGAAACCTGTATTTGAGGAGGATTTGTATTAGCTATTGATAGGAGCAATGTCAACTATAAATTAAGTTCCTTTTTAAGTCAGATAGTGACATTTATGGCTGACGATAGGCTTCTACCACATATTTTAGGAGAATACTTCTACAATCACCACCGTTGGCACACTGATTGAGGAAAAATGAAAATTAATTTCGTCGTGTATATTTATTTTTTGGTTTGTAGCCACTAGCCATCTGTTTACACTATGTAAGCTGCTGTCCAATCATCTGATACAATGGTTCGTATTTTGGGATATCCATGGGAAAATTGGGACCGTAAATAAAATATCTTCAGTGTCACAAAAACATGGTAACTACCTACGCGTGCAAAGCCGCAAGTACATAAAATAATAAACAACGTTAAAATGAACGTGAAACTTTTGAAATTACGTGAATTCGTTCAAGGCTCACAACTATACTTATAACGTTTGAATAAATCTTACAAGGAATAATTTAATACGTAATAAGTTTTAATGAAGCCTCTAAAACTCGGCCCGGAAAGTAAGATACGCCGAGTGGATATAAAAGTTAGGAGGGTCCAGCAATTGATACGGCATACATTCGACGAGATTGTTGAACCTAATAATATGGCGAGGCGTCCCTTCTAAAAAGTAAGTAGCGGCTGCTATCTCCGGACCAGCTATTTATATTCATAAAATTCTCACTATTTTCGTTACAAAATGTTCTAGCTATAAATACACATCTCCATAGAAAACTTTGTTAATATGAGAACGACTAACTAGTAACATACAAGTACATATTGGTTCTACTTACGTACAAATACTGCCACGAATCAATACAAAACATATAAGGCCTAATTGTTTTTTAAACTGTACACAATCATCAACATACTCCAAACGAAACAAGGTAACACTGAGTTGTGTGTATCAATTCCATTATCAGCAACACCAAAAGATATCACAACAGAAAGTGAATTATAACGGTAATAACGATATGCACATAACTATAAATAATGTTTGTGTGTGTATATAAAGTGCAACACTAAATATTGTAAATACACGTGCACGGTGCAACGCGCCGAAACCAACTGGGACGGGTGACGATCTATTATACCGGTGCGCGTGCACAGGCTCTCGGTCCATTTCCCCCACGCAACTCACTCCGTTAGATGTTTGCCGTATCGATATTGTAGAATGCTATTACTTCACGTACACCATACATACACCTAGGTAGGTTGTACAACAAATAAAACGGAACTAATCACACCATGAGCTAACCCTTGGAAGACCGTAATCTATTCAGAGCTACAAACATTTCGGAACTTTAAAGATAAATACATTTAAAAAGAAGACAAATTTCTTAGTTGTGATTAATTTCTTACTGCGGATATTATTTGATATTTCCCACACAAAGGAGCTTCAGACGTTTCTTAGCTGGGAAATGAAGAAAATTGGCCACTTGTTACATTTTATCAGAAATAGGTATCACGAACGTGAAGGTAATAGCTATTTGAATTATGAACTAGATAGATAATAATTATAGGGTTCGGTGAAACTGATATAGTGGCTATTAATTTCCGGTGAATACTTATTAATGTAATTAGATTGCGAATTTACTTTTGTTTGATAGTTCTTTCCGTCGGTTTTCTGGACTTGGATGGTTTCGGGTGTTGCTGCCAAAAAGTGGGTCGCCATGCCATAGCGATTGCAAAGATCAGCTCTGATAAACGAGCTACGGCAAGCACGGCTATCAAGGTGCAGCATAAATTGACAAGACTTGAACTTGTGATTGATTATGAAGGAGACTTTATATAAGAAAGTTCGTATGAGTGACATATTGCAAGGATAAGTGGCACTCAAATGATGGCAATGTATGTCAAGCTATAAGAAAGTGCAGATGCAGTGTAGATTGCCGTTATGTGTTCAAGTTTTTCCGTGCATTCGTGATGTCTGTCGGTACGTAGCAAGGCCGTTATTCACCGGTGTCGGGACAGGCACACTTACCGACACATTCTCTGACATTGTATTCCAATCTCCAGTTCTCGAGAACTACTTTCTTATAGCCTTTGTGCCATGTCATAATATATGTCTCTTCTCAATGTCGGTGCGGTACGGTTGTGTTGGTTGTGCATGTTAAGTCTCTCTGAGTTATAATACCTACCTAAGTACGTCCGCCGCAACTTGGACATTGAGCTCCATTAAGAACCTTGCTGAATGAGTATGAGCTGAGTATGAGTACTTCTAATGTGAAGAGCAAGTCAACACAACAGAAAATGTTAAATAACGCAAATAGAGTTGTTTGCTTCATTCATAAGATACATTTTTTTAACTACCAGCCCATATACAGACGAGGACCAAAAAGTTAATGTTGAAGGAAACCTTGGCCCAACTCTGGTGTTTGAATAATAGAATCTGTAAGTTTGCGAGTTTCGTAATCACTTTGACAAACTTGGAGCATACAAAATGTTGTGTTGTAATTTTTGACATAGCAGGAAACTTTGATACAATGAAACTTGACTTGGAAACGAAACCTTTTTCGTAAATTACAGCATTGAATAACAGCTTTATTTTGTTATTCCTACCTTATGATAGTAAATTAATTATTACTTACATAACATTACATAACATTCCCAGGTATTTAAAATAACGTGAAAATTACCTGCAACAAAATAAAAGAAAAATTACTACAATGGACCAGCATCAGCAGCATGAATAATATAACATTTTACACGTGAAACGTACGTGAACGTATGTAATAAATAACAATATTATACAATAACAGTAAGCATACATTATTATACAATGGCAGCAGTATCTAAACACAATCTCGACCTAAAAGTATTCAAGGTACAGTGTTGTTTCAAATCAATGTCGAATTCAACACTGGATGACTAATAAATATAATAGTTTTTAAATAAAACTAAAGAAAACGCTTTTGTCATCCAAACTAAACGTGTATGCAAAATTTCAGGTCAATCGGAAACCAGGAAGTGGGTCAAATTTAACTTCTAAGATTTTATGTACATAGTTAGTTAGTTACAGGTGAAGCTAATAAAAGGGTTTTAAAAAACTGTAATATATTTTCATTGTGTAAGTTCTATTCGTCTTTGTATGTTTACGTCTCCATCTGGAAAGTAAATACGATCTGACAAGGCTTGTTCCCGCGGCAGACATGTTTTATGTTGTGGATAGGATATGCTGAGCGTGCGACGACGGCAATAACAGTGTCATGAATAGTGATGTATGAGATCCCTCGTTTCTCGCCTATCATGACAACGACACGTTTCATATTAATATCACTTTTCTCAGCTTCAACCTTCCTAAACAAGGATTATGACAGCCATTACACCATTCGACGTAACATTGATGACCAGAAGAATTTTAATGGGTTATTTGTCATTCACCCTGGATCATGACTATGAAGGACATAATAACCTTTATACAGAAAAACAGAAATACCATCGCAATAATTGCATAATGCTAAAATCCAAACGTGTTTTACTAAGGAGGTCAAGTTCTAGAACCGCTTTACCTCGTAATTAAAGACACAGTCGTTATTTCTTGTAAATTCATAATTTTATGATAATACGAGCCGCGTTGAAACGCCAATTGCTGCCGAGATTTTCATCTAGTTCGCCATACAAAGTTAGCAGTTACATTAGATATTATGATAACAGTTGCTTACGTCGAAATTGCGAAATGTCCACTACTAAAAGTCGAATGGTGAATTAGGATTTGGCCAAACCCGCAGCTTCGACCTCGCGAATGACTAACAAGTAGATGAGGCGGTAAGGTAATAGTCGGTAACGTTTGCCGCCAGCGAATGGAGCAAGGTTAAGTCAAGTGTACGTTTGAGGGTCACTGGATATTACGTATGATATCGAACGTCCAAGACGCTCAGCACTTCACGGTTGGCCATTAGCATCAGGCTTATTCGAGTGTCTCGTACATTAGTAAGGTTACGTATCTACATTGTAGGAGCTTATATGACAACGTATGGTTACGAGTTGCGGTTGGCGCAGGCTGCGTCTCCTGCACTTAATACATCCTCTTCATTACAGATGATAGGCTAATGGGCGTTTCACTGGAAGATTTGTGTCGGGACGACATAGTGTGAGAGGGGTTAGTATTAAAAGTATGAGATTCTGTATCTACCGATATCGTTATCGGTGTTGGAATCGGTATAGGCTAATGTAAAAACTACCATATAAACCTGTTATTGTCGTGACATCAATTAACTGCGATGATTAACCGTTCGCTTCCGAAGCGTAATTTTACTGTTTATAATAAAACGCGTCAAATTTAATGGAATATCGACGAGAACGCCCTGAAAGAGATCGGGAACGCCCACAACGTTCGCTTAAAATAAATTATTGCATCAAAACACAAGTGCATATTTTCGATCCGTAAGTAAACAAAGTACACACAATGTCTTTCTTTGCAAGCCTAAGTTTTGTGTGACGTATATGCGATCCCAAATATTTTATAAATGTACAGATTAATCATACCTCAAGAAGAAGGAACGATTTCTTCGCTTCTAAGGGAATACTTATTAATCACAAAAGGGATCCCTGTAGCGTATCTCGTTTCTCCCGAAAACCTTAGTAGCAGTTTATCCGACCTCAGAGGGTGCCGTCGGCGACGCCTCCACGAAAATATTTGACAATTCGTATCTTCAGTCCCAACGGGTTAAGCAGGATTTTGATCTTTGTCTGGTGTTAAAGATTGTTCAATCGTCGGTTTTAATCAACGCAGCTTCGCCGTTAATTATATTAAAATTGAAGCCTTCTGAAATAATATACGTCAGGATTTTATTAAGAATCTTTTCAACCTCTTATCATTTCGTTATTGAGAGCGTTTCTTTGCGTTGCTGTAATGAATTGATCATATTTTTAAACATGCGAATCTCATGCACATAGCGCAATGTCTTCTTAGTCGATAGTGTTCTGTGTCCTTGCGGCGAGGGTGAAGATACAGCGACACTATTTATCACGCGGGAGGCTGTCAGATAAGCGGGCCGCAGGGGGGGAGACCGCCAACGATCCACACAGCTGATCGCCTCCATTACACGCCGCAAACTATGTTTAGCCGTGCGTATTACACAGGGCAGGATTCATGTTTATTTCATTGGAATGCTTCAGGTGTCGATTAGAGTAAAATATGGTAATTATTCTGATAGTTCTTGAACCTTAGGATGGAGGACTCGGACGGAGGCGGTCTTGTTTGGCTCAAAGATTGGTCATGAATAGGGAAGAGCTGAATGGTCGATGACATTCTGGAGGATCTAAGTGTTGAGTGGAGTTGTCGTGGCACGCCGACGAAACGCTTCACCGACCGTCTGTGTACACTTGGGCAGACGCTGCGCGCGCACGACGATCAATACGCCTCGGCTGCGACGAGTTCGCACCACGCGGGCTCTTCTCTAAATTCGTGTGCTTATTTTTTGCGATGCAGCCGAATGGTTTTAATGGAAATTCAACTCGAAATTTAACAGCAGCAACGAAAACAATTTTATGCTGTCCGGTCAGTACCGCAGAAAGTTTACATTATTAGTTGGTTAACTTATTTACACCGAAAGTTAGTAACATTATGTAGTTTGTCGACGAGTCTCCGCCAGAGTCATGCCTTAGTGAACATAATGTTGTGTATATGCTATAAAACTATGGGTTGTAGTTTATGGCTACAGCTAATGGTTACAGCGTGGTATGAGCCAAATCAATAGTCCTACTTAGCTAATCCGTGTATCCACACCTTGTACGTCACGTATGGGCGATTCGCATTTAATTACTTTTGTACGTTCGGACTTTAAACTTATCGCAGCGCAAGCTTTTTGCGTTTATGCACTAAACTTTCGGTCTTCCACAAAGGGCATTATTTTATTTATGCACCTAATTGAAACTTTACAAGATATTTCTAAGGTTTTATGTTTAAGACGAACTTATGTTCAAATTTTAACTTCTTTATTTTTTAGTACTTAGATTAAAACAGTTAATTTTAGTTGAATCTTTAAGTTAATAAAAATTTGGATAGTTTTTGTATTTGGTTATAAGTATTTTTAACACTAAGCAATACTAATAGATAGTTCAATCAATATTGTGAAACTAGCATATAAAGACCATGCTCTACATTATGAATCTTAGAATAGAACATTGTTCAAGAGCATGACTTAGGAAGTGACAATAGAGGAGTGAACTTCTACGTCACAATGACGAACTGGGTGGGCGGTGCACGGGTTGATTGAACTCCATTGTCAGTCCCCAGGTACCAGCGAATGCCTTCACCTTCGCTCCGTTCCCTCAATGAAAGCCCAACTTTTATGGAGAGTCGCGACAATGCGCTTTCGGCAACTGAATGGCGTCTAAAAAGCTACCGGAGAATGTAAATTTTAAAAGCATCGTTCCCTTTACTATAATTTAAGAGAGTTCTTTAAACTTCCTTGCAGTTTTGAAAGTGCGATAAGTGAATGGTTTCTTTATGCTGAACATCGCTCTCCGTTCTACAAAGTCGAATGTCGTATGCGAGTATGAGATGAGTAAGAGTTAAAGCTTGTAAGACGCGCGAAATATGAATATTTTAGTGAGTTAAAACCGTATCCAAGTTGGAGGGAACCGTGTGTCGTGCTGCCGGTGCACACGTGTTGTCGCAGTTAAATATAACCAGCAGTTCAACGCACGAGGGGGCGACGCGTCCGGTTAACCTACAACTACTGCATTCACTGATGTTATGGGGAAATAACTGAATTAGACAGTACGCACGAGATATTCCAGCAAAATCTGTATTTCCAGCAGTTGATATAGTTCTAAATACTAAATGGACAAAGGCATTATCAGGCAAACCTAATCCGAGTTTAGCTGAACAAATTAGGTTCATGGAACAGCACCAAAATTATTTGCGTCAGTATGGTAATAGAAAAGTAGTTTACATAGTGTTATAATATTGCTAGTTAAAACAATATTATTGCATAATATGAGTTAACAGCAACTTCCTCGAGATAAACATAACGATTGAATCAATCGTAAACAAATTACAAATTCGATTCGATCATTTACTAAACATATTAGTGAGACGATCCAAAGCAACAAGTAAGACAAGTGTTTAAAATATTTAGGGCCACGTTTACCGATAGTATAAGGTCCTACCTTTCTAGTCCTGATCCCTTGAAGGGGTTATTCTACTTATCATTATAAACAAGGTTATACTTATATACGGGACTGTCACCGTAGTTGAGTATCGAGTCCCGTATTGCTACTTGTCCGTTTTTCATCAATACACGCGTGAATACTGCGCGCGGCGCATGAAATTAGAAACCTCTTCCTGGTGGATCATCTTTTCAATAGTATAGGGGGCAAACGAGCTTGCGGTTCAGCTGATAGTAAGTGATCACCGGCGTTCATGAACATCCGCAACACCAGAAGAGTCACCGATGCGTTGCCGTCCTTTAAGGATGGTGTTAGGAATAAGGGAGGGAAAGGAGAAGGAAGGAATTGGGCATCCGGCGCTCCACATTCACTAAACGAAACGCAACAGTATGTATACTGCTACTTAAAATCGATATTCTGTGTGAGGGTAGTACTTCCCTAGTTGAGCTGGCCCATTCATGCTGGCATGCTAGCGAGACAGTACTGCTACCAAAAACTCTGTTTCAAATGTAGTTAACTGAACTGATTCTGTTTATTTAACTTGATTGGAGTATATTAATTTTGTTTTGTTATTTGATTATTATTTTATGATAACAAACCGTTACTACCCACTTGTTTCAGTGTTTATATCGTTTTGCATTTAGACGTCCCGTAGAGTACCCAAAAATTATGGCTACCCTAACTATGGGACCAACCCTTAAATAGCGAAAAAAAGAACTGCTGTTCCATACAAATAATTCAATATTACTCGACTAAATGTATGGAACTGCTTGTAATTTTTTCGCGATGTCTGGGTTGGTTCCATTGTAAAACTTGTATGAGTAGAATAACTCTTTAAAAGGATCGGAACTCGAAAGGTAGGACCATGTATAAAAGAAGTTTTAGACAAAATCTTAAACTTTAATATGGTTAAACGGCCATCTTAAATTTAAACGTTTGTTATATTGTCGGTAAACTCGGCCCTTATTTCTTGTCAGCCGGTATTCGGTATATATTCTGATTAATTGAAAAACAAAGTTAGTGAGGTAAATAGAACAAAACAATGATCTCATTACGTCTATCTAACCATTAGCAACGGCTCCTGTCATGTTATTGCGACAATTAAGAATTTACTTATGTCTGATTGTCTCTTGTCATTAAAACGCAGCTAAACAATACATTTTCCTTTTATGTTGCTACTTGCTGTTACAGCAATGGATATTGAAACAAACGGTGCCGGTGTGTGTTAGTGCAACACCATTGAACTGGGATAAGCGAGAACAAACGCATCGTCAGTTGACGTTGCACAATGTCAGTCCCGCGTTGTCTGTATGCTTACTTTAGTTATACTGGTACAGTTGGGAAATTCTGATGCTGCAACAACAAAGAAGGACAGTTTGCGGAAGAGCAAACAGTGACGACGGCAATAAAAACCGGATTTACAATGATTACAAGTAATGCAGTACGATTCACTGTGACATCGGACTGAACGTTAAAATCAAGTCAATACAATTACTAGGTAGGTACCTATTGGCTTTTTGGTAATCAAATCTCGCTAAATAAATACGTTCGTGTTGCGACTGTTGACTATTTGTAACTTTGTAACGTCCGCGGCTTAACTACGGAGCAAAAATACATGAACAGCTATAAAAACTTATCCTCTACATAAATTATTAAAACTTATTCATTTCAGAAAAAAAATTACACTAGCTTTGTTAACTGATGCTCTTTACGGCTATTCTGATATTATTTACTAGGCTTTTAATCTTTGTCTAATCTCAAGAACCCGAGACAGCTGGTTTAAAGGGAATTAAGTAATACATAAGGATTTTCACAAAAAGTATTACTCGGATTTCTGACATCGGATTGGATCTGTGCCTGTTACATACTACACCTACTACATATGGACCTACTGCACTAGGCGAACTGTGGGCACCACAATACAACTCTGCTTACCTCTTCTAAGAATAGATCAGACGGTTTATTCTATCGAACAATCGCTTGACTCTACGCTTTGTTCCCTACGTTTACTTACTAATCGGAAAGTTCTGAGAACCAGTTGTGTTGGTTACAAACCAGTGGTCTATATGGTAAGAAAGCGAAAAACCAATGTAGAGAATAAAATAAAAGTTAAATTATAAAGCCTGCTTTTAGTGCTGTAAATTATAGAGGTAATAACACGATGCGATCAGCGATTACATAATTAGAGTACCCATATTTTATTTAGGTAAGTCACAGAGCGGGTTGCGTGTAGACGTGGCATGTGAATAACCGCAAATTACTTTTAAGGCTCAGGTCGAAAAATAGACAAAGAGGTTCACATGGCCTTGCAGGCGTGTGCCACGCCGACAGAAGGCTGACGAACGCGGAAATGGCTAACGAACCGTCGATGCCGCCTACCAACTTTACGAATTAAGTGGTACCTATGATGACGTTCGGTAAGCCTTCGCCTTCAATCTCAACAGCTTTAAATTCCTACAATTTATCATCAGCACAATTTTTTATGTAAAAACTAGTAAAAAGGGAGAATCATAATGCAGCATAGTTATTTATTCGTTATTTGTGTGCATGGAAAATTAATAACACGATAAGAATGGGCGATTGAAACGCACAAGCACATTATGACGTCAATTATCTCGAGCGATACGTTTGAAAATTATAAGAAGTGAGTTATCGGAATAACCTCCGTACACTGATGACTTAATTTGAAATATTACGATAACAGTCTAGTAGAGTAACTAGTATTCAGATCGTAATTACGCAGATACATGAATTTAGTTCTTTTTAATGATAATTATACCACGGAATGATAAAATTATCACGAGAAACAAGCTTGCTAAGTTGCTACCTAGTCACTCGATCTTCAGCGATCACGGCTGCGCATGAACATCTGTAACCTAGTGATTACATGCGTTGTCGACCTAAGGCGATTGAATGGCTTGTTCCAGTTAAATTACACTGGCTGTTCGGTGTCTCTCCCCTTCACCCGGTACACGTCTATGTTTGATACACGTAGTTGTTTTGGTGGGTGAAATAGGTAGAACATGTAGTACCGCTAAAAGAGTTTTTTTTTAACAACCACATTTGTTTACTGTACAATCGGCAATTTTTTCGGTTAACCATCCTTAAGGCTAAAATCGTTTTCGCCCGGCGTCCAAACTCACAACTCTAAGCGGGCCGCAGTTCAAAGCATTTTGTTTGCAAAATGTGTCACCGTAACGTATCGTGATTGTACGTGTTACCATAAGACATTTCTATTGAAATATCACGATATAATTATATAGGTATCTCGATTTTGTATTGATATAAATATGTGCGATAAAACAATGTTACAGCAGCCACATCCTAATTACGTGTGGTAGATAATATTGTGTCCGTGACAGTATTTAATATTCAGTTTTCCAAATTACATTTCATCACGTTTGGATGATTCGTTTGTACTTACTCAGTCGTATCAACATTGTTATAATCAGATAATACAATAGTACCTATAATTCAGTTTTCCGGTGACAAACTAGAACAATAACTTTTAATTGTTTACAATTTGTTTTAATCGAATTTGTAACGTATGTTTGTAATCAACTAATCATACATACATATTTGGGCAGATAAATATTGTATCTATTGGGTAGACATTGAATCACAATATATTATTTATTTAGCATAATAAACTTAATCAGCTTTATCTATTTGGACTCTAATGTCAAGTATCGGATATTGGCATTATCGAATAGATAATCTCTTATCGTTACACGAGTCCAGTTTGTGCCAGTCAGCAACTAAATAAAGTACAATGACCTGTAGACAGAGTCAGCGTTTGCGCCATGAAGTAATGAATGTATAGTAGGTACCTACTTACACTATAGGTACTTAGTACTTAATCTATTACAATATTGCTCAGTTCCTCCACTTAAATTGATCACGCTTTTCGATGAGGACATACAGTATTCAAGAGTACCTGATGCATAACAAAGATATTACATTATCTTAGATTCTAAACACTGTTGCAACAGATTCCAGTGGAAATCATACTTCGAATCAAAGGACCAATCCTCAAGATGGTCAGTAAGTTCCGATAATGTAACAAAATAACATGATACTGCGACCAGCAATCTGTTCGCTGGGCACAGTGATGGCAATATCCCACATGGATCGTTCATTATGTCAGTCTCCGGGAGGTCCACGATCAACAGTGGAAATTTACGGGTTGTTATGTAGGGAAACAAATCCAGATTAGGTCTCCATTTCAAAGATTTAGGACGTATGTTAAGGACTTTATTGTAGTTTTCGTAGAAAATTAAGCTATTTTTGAACGAATAATTTAAACAGACCTACAGAGTTTAATTTACACGTGATACGGAACTACATGACAACACATTTAAACAGCTGTTATCGTATGATCTACATACGAACGCAAATATTTTTCACCCAATTGTCAATAGGCCATTAAAATCGTCACCATAATTATGTCTACATGGTAAAAAGAAACGCGACGATATATAGTGGACGTTCACACAGAGGAGGCCAGTCGAATGGTTCGCTCATCGCTGGCACTCGCCTCACATGTTTATATGAACATTGGTACACTGAACTCGGATAAATTGTTGGCGATTCGTGGAAACGGGACAAGTGCGGACACTGGTCCTTTCGCCCGCCTCTGCTATGTGATTATACGACTCGACACATACCATCCACGAAACCAGTTCATTCACTAAAGTGACGACTGAGGCTAATTGCACAAATGACACAAAAAAAAAACCGTTCGCCTGTTTACGAGACAAACAACTTCTAAAAAAATATTATTAAATAATCCGGTTTCGTACACGCACTCTTATAATTTTTCAAAGCAAAAGCTTTGTAAAATGGCATCAAGATTACTTACGTAATATTAAATTTTCCGAACAATTACCCAGTCAAAAAGTAGATTATTTCAGTACAACGGATTCGTTGGTAGAGCGGCCATAGTTGCGTGTTTCTCAGCCTTTACGGACTGTTCCATGGCAAATTACTAAAGATCAGCTAAACTTGATAGACCGATATACATTTATCGATTGTAAACCTCTACATTAAAACTGTTTAACATAATTAATTTTTGTTTTCTGCAAATACAACACGGCTTTGCATTATGTTTCAGAAGTTACGTAGAATAAAGCTTCAGAAAGTTATATTTCATTATTCTTCTTCCTATTTATGTTAATACACGATTATTTACAATAATAAATACCTTTTGACATGGAATTCCAAAGTAACATGCGTCGAAGGAAGTATTGTAATTATAACCAAGAGTTGTATTGACTTTCACGTACGCATGAATTCCTCCAGTGTTCATGACGAACACCGCTAGGAAATAATGTCAATATATTTGAGATTGTAAGGGTAACAGCAATAAAGTCACTATGGCAGCTAGATCTATCAATGGTAGACTCGGCTGTCAAGTAAATGCCATATTTTCGCGAGATTGCGAGCGCGGGGTACGGTCGAGACACGACATCTCCTGGGGGAGGAGAGATAGATTGCTGTAGAACGTTACTCCAAGGACAGAGGTTAAAGCCACACGTATTTTGTCTTCAAAGTGTAAGTATATAAAAGTAATATTTTATACTTGGCTGCAGCATCGCAGTGTATAAAATAGTGTAAAATGACATGTGAACTACTGGGTGTCTGCAGTATCATAACATTTTGCCACCAACATAGGTGTCTCCGGTTTCGTCGTAAGGCCGTGAGCGTCAAACGACGCGGGTGGTACGCTCCGCTGAATATAAACGTTCCATAAATGTTACGTGGCTACTAGAATTCACTGTAAGATATGAATAGCGGAATACTACATTATATTAATTTTATAGTTTTGTTGTCAGTGAATATTTGTTTCTACAAATAGTCGATTTATTTCCAACTTTTATAAACGTTTCATGAGTGATACGGCGGTTGCGTGTTTTGGCTTCACTATTCATATCGTCCATATTAAGTTTAATGGCAATACAGATAGCCTTTAGTTGTTCCATAGTTGGTCATGTTTTAATATTGATCTAGCTGATGACATCAGACGTGTTATTGTTATTATGTTGATCATTAAACACAAATGTTTGTTAATGATATAACGATGCAACTATCAACACTCGTTTCGTCCGGATGCCTTTTCAACGTTGTGGCATCCAGAGTAAGATAATTATATTTTTGATAGTAAGAAACGCCAGGTCATAATTTATGTATTAGGCATTATTTATGTGAATCAGTTTGAGCTATTTATAAATACAAAAGATAATTAACCAATCTGATCAGTGGTGCAAGTGCACTATTAACATTTTCATTTGATTGAAGTCTGATTTTTCCCAATTTCATTCTTGCAGGATGTCCATTTTCAGCAATGGTTATTCCCATTGCTTATGATGTTCTCAGCGATTGTGATCGATATTTAGAAGCTAATTAACTAGTTGTTTTGACGACCCCGGTATCACTTCTGTCTAAGAATAAGTAGTTACTATTGTTTTCTAAACATAAGTCATAATGTTTGGGTCAGATGAATCGTAAAAATCAAAGAAACACGTGCAGTATTAAAATAAATAAATTAGGTATGTTATCAAAGTCAAATGCAAATATAATGACGTTAAATAAAATATAAGTAAGGTTGTTCTGCTAAATACCTTATTTCTTTAAGTAGTTTTATCAGGAAATCCTAGATATTAATTATGCTTGAAATGAAATCCTAATTAAGGCCCCTCGTTTAGCATTTGACGTAAACACACGGAACTAATAATTGAGGATAGCTCATAAAACTAATTTGCCTACCTTGTTTTTGTATTATGCTCATCGAGGTGATAAAATTATAATAAGCTTTAAATTTGCATATTTATTCGTTGGTAAGTAATGATAAGTAGGTAGTGATACTGATAATAAAGCGATAGCGATGTAAATGTTACCTAGTTAGGTCAAGAGCAGCTGGCATTCCAGCCGGCACGAACGAGGGCGGCAGCGGCGTGCACATCCGCTGCGGGCGCGCCGGAGCCCTCTTGCGACCATGCACCGCACTCCTCACAGCCCTTGACAGTCCACCAACGAGCACCAGTTTCACATTCACCACACAGTAAAAACTAAACGCGTCAATGTCAACGAAGTGTCATGGTTCAGCGCGCCTTAATTGACCTCAATTCATATAACGGTGACGCAAAACCGTTTGCCAACTAAGGATTACGACTGATAGCCTCGATGATCTTCGAGTTTCCGGATAGTGAAATAGAGAAAAAATAATAATTGTACCCTGTATAGTTCAATTAAGCAATATAGGAAATAAGCGAAGAAGGAAACGAGACGACTTAGTTGCAAGTGCTTTAACAATGAGAAATCGTCTGCTGTGAATAGTAGGACCGCTAGACACGCTATCCAAAGAGCAAAGTAATAAAAATATTAAAGCTATAAAAGGGCAGAATCGAGAGCGACCGGATTTTTCAACAAACTTTAGGGGACTCAATAATTAGAGGGAGCGATTCGCTGACTGATGTGAATAAGGGTTGTTATAGCTGCAACGTAGGGTCGATAAACTTTTTGTTTAGGATGAAGTTTTTCATAAATGGAAGTAGGAATTTACTTATTTGTTGGATTGATGGCTAAATGGAGGTAATAACAGCTTGTTGGTGGTAGTGT
Source organism: Allophyes oxyacanthae (assembly GCA_932294325.1). NCBI lineage: Eukaryota > Metazoa > Arthropoda > Insecta > Lepidoptera > Noctuidae > Allophyes > Allophyes oxyacanthae. The sequence goes on from OW028625.1 coordinate 5,948,617, forward strand.
GAGGCTTGAAGGAAGATGAACATGTAATTGTTTATGCCGCGGAAGACGTTGATGTACGGGCGCGTGGCAGCGCGAGGCGATCGGTCTGTGTGTCGCTCGGTGTGGCACTGACGTCTGACGCCGGCCGACTCCGGCTCCGCGTAGAGACTACAGAGTGCCGCGGCGTCGCCCGCCCCCGCGCCCGACCAAAGTGCTCTCTGTGCTTGAGCCGCCCTATGATAGCGCAGTTTGCCCTGACGTCGCGTCGCTCCCTCAACTTAGAAACGTGACGCTAAAATTCATCATTATTTCGTGCAAACTTTTAAAAGTATTTTAGGTAAAATTCTTCTTTCTAAGTTTGGGTAGGTAGGTATAGATTGGTCTGGACTGATTTTACTTCCAAGATACATACAGTACAAGTCAAAGTGCTGAATCAATTTAGTATTTGGACTCGTCCAAAAATCAAAATTCAGAAAAACTGCCCTATAATTATATTTGTGTCCGTGGAACACTCCAGAGATACTCCTATAGTTCTATCCCTTATTTTGATGTAATATTTCTTTTTACGATGGTTTATTATTATTTAAAACGTATACCTACACTGTTTTGTATTTAAAATTAAATTTTAGCTGAATAGAGTACTTCCTCTACTCTAATAAAAATGACGCTTCCTCCAATAACACGAAGAAGTAATAAAGCGCCCGCCGCTCTATCAAATTTTACAAGGAATTTATTCAGAAAATTAAGTTAATCTTATTTTTAGTAAAATTTCTTCGTCGTTTAGAAATTTGAAGGTAACAAACAATTAATTACACATAAGTATGAAATGAAATGCAATACAACATACATTTGAAAATATCATCATGAATCTATTAAAATTACATTTGTCAAATACAGCACAATGACGACAATCTTAAATTTAAAAAAAGAGTGCTACTAGTCTTCTTGTACAATGGAAATTTGTAGTTACTTGATGGATGATCAGGGATTCGAAACATAGATTTGCCAAACGGGTCTCAATTTACCACCCCCGGCACGTACTGACGACATTGGCTATAAACCATTCCGATATCGGACGTCGAGGAACTGAGCCGTTGCTTCACAGAAATAATAGTGGCTCAGAGCGACAAAGAAATCCCTATAAAGCCTTTATGGCCATGTGCGTTCGTAGGATTTCACGGATTGAAATTTCACAGCGTTCATTTGGTCCTTGGAGACGCAAATCATTTTGGTCTTTTGGGACACAAATCAAATGTTTCAAATCGCTGTCATAGAAGGTCTGTTTCTGAGTATATAAATGTTCATTGATGTTAAACAGGCTGATAGCTACGAGTGATATGGATGAATATGGTTTTTTGGGACACAAATCTTATCTCATGTTGTTATGGATAAAACTAAACAACTAAATTATCTAGAATTGTGATTATGAATATGATGATGATGAGAAAGAGAAAGGATTTTCAAATATCATACCACCCTATTTCCTTCCGGACGGATTCGCGGGGACAGCTACTTAGTTAGACATGTATAAAATATTTACGATACGTCCTGATTAATCAAACAGTAATACACGTTTAAAAATATACTTAATTTATTCAATTGTTAATTGCTAGACCCTTCAAATAAATGGCCCACTATCAATGTTTATAAAAACATTTCAATAAATAAAATAATGACGTTAATGCTTTACTATCACGCTCCTGATGATTTATGATAATGACGATGATATACAAAATAATGAGTTTTTAGAGGGAATTTCTACGGCGGAAAAGTTGGGGACTTCCGCAGGCATCGACGCAGAATAGCATTAGGTCAAATGCCCTTATGTCAACACCTTATAGATTTGAAACACCTCGTCTGAGCGACGAGAATCTACATAATAATAAAGCAATAGGTACCTAACGTTCGTTAGTGAGTTTGAGATAATCTCATCATCATCATCATTGACAGCCTGTTTCTACCCACTGAGTATAAGCCTCTCTTTCATGCCATGTTTCCCTGGTCTGTTCTAATTATGAGATAGTCTCACGGAGTTTAACTAGGATTCTCATTGTAAGTGAATAATTGTATTTTGAGAAATAAATGTCTTAAACCATAACTACAACATCGATTTTCGTAATTCTTTCACTATATTATTGATCATACTCCTCGTTGTAATATAGGCTACTTTGGTTTTGCGAATCAACCTCTCAAGGGTGGAAAACAGAGTATTTATTGTACGGGGAAGAACCGTCGCGGGCAAAAGCTATCCAATAAATGAATATCATAAATTACTCGTAAATTGAGACAAAATTTGCATTTAATTTGATAGTTTTAGAGAGAGATAAGGTCTATTATTATGTAAATTGTAATTTTGTAATCATTCACGCCCGTTGCAAACGTAATCAGGGCTAATTAAATATTATTTATAAGATACTGGGAACCGCCCTGAGTAAGTCAAGGATGGTAATGATAAGATGCTAAACTTATCGTGCATCACGTTAAACATTGGCGAGCCAATTGTGATAACGAGCTATCCTGGGAAACAAATTAATGGATTGCGATCGAGATACTTCTAATAGTTTTTTATCGATTCCATTATAAACTATCGACTATCACGTTGATCAACTATCTTCTTAGAATTATAAGGTAGAATTTTGAACAGCTAACACTTCTTTTCTGTAAGAATAAATTAAAAGCCTGGATTCATTATTACCCAGTTGAAATTAGTACAATAATCCCATGACATGACTGTATTCTGAGGAAACGCAGATGTATTGATCTCGACCACGGTGTCCGCCCGATAGCCAATGGGTTAAAATGCTACTAATCTCAGTCATACCACATTGAAATGAGGAAATTTATGTGACGTGGTGGTGTTGGCAAGTAGAGGTAAGGTCTTACAGTATATGCTTTTTCCTTAAAAATTACTCATTTACAATGTTAAGTGGATTACAGAGTGAAAGATAGTGTGTGTCGAATGGTAGAGAGCGAAAGAAATCGATTGTTCTCGTGCTTTGAGACGATGGGCGCTCGCTGAGCAAGCGATTATCTGTCAAGTGTAATATTTCAAGTCAACACGTAAAGCCTGCTGCGCTACACACTACACCTACAAAATTAAGTGTGCCGCATCAAAAGAAATGGATTGTTCTCGTGCTTATGGAAGATGAGCGATGGGCAAACAATATTTCTCTAATAAAATCTTTTACGCTAACATGTAAAGCTTGCTCTAGACATTCTAAATTATGCGAACTATTAACGACTTTGGTTGTTAGGGGTTCGTGGCTCAACGGCTACCGCGCACATCGATCGGTCCAAGGTTGAACAATGTTGGCGCAGTCAAAAGTCTACACATCGAGACCCCTTCGAGCCTTGAAATGCACGTCAAGCTGTGTTTCGGTTGTTATACGAATAACGCTACAACTGGACTTATTTTAGACCTCAGAATACGTTCTTTCTGTATTCTGAGTTTTAGACACATTACTGCAATCCTAAAGCAAATAATACTAACTATTAATTTAGTATTATTTGCTTTAGGATTAAAAAGTAAAATAACCTGGCCATGGCTCTTATGTTCAATAATATAATTATGCCAGCAAGTGACATACAATTGCATCTGATTTGAGTGGAATTTCAACTGCAGATTCCATTGTGGCAGCTGATTGAAACATACTTGGGTACAGAGTAATGCGACGATGATTGATGACCCTCAAAATGTCCTTATTACCTCAATTAGATTTCAGAATAGAATATCATTTGAACGTCATTTTTAGTTAGAATTAAATGGGATTAAGGACTTTACCAGGATCTTTGAATATGACGATAGAGGAAAACGTTGAAAAAAACAGACGTTTAAACCGTCTACTACTACTTGCTAAGGATCACTAACAGAGAACATGCACAGCTTCACGTAGATTTAGTACGCAGTTCGAATGCACTTGACACGTATGGTATGATCAGTTAAAAGTGATAAAGTTGCCCTGGCGGTTAGGTTATCAACTTATAGTTTACCTACTGCACTATTAGGAACACTTTCTCTCCGATGAATTTTACGATTTACACGGAATCATAAGAAGACTACATTCAATATTACGAAGTCACTGACTGGGTTGGGAATGGCCTCATTTAAGTAAGTGCACATGCACAATCGTCTACCACTTCTGAACGTTCGCCCTATACAACGTGTATCAGAAATACGTGGTCATATTAATTAACTAATTAAGGGGTGGATCAAATTATCAAACTGAACAATTTTCTCTATGGGACCAACATCGTAATCGCGAAAAAATTCTCAGCTGACAAGTTTTATTTCTGTAATCACCACGCTTGGAAGATAGATTATGATTTAGCAATGGTGTACACTCCATAAAGACAAAAAGACACTACCTACCCTAAAAAAAATGTTTTAGTTAATAGAAACGTTAATATGTCCGTTATCTCAGTTAATTTGTCTTAGGGTGAGGTGTTCAATCACAAACATCATTAACTTGACAATACAGCACAAGTTGTTCTTGCCTACTATGTAAGAAATGTCTGAGCTCGCCACTGGCCAGAAGTTGAAATGAAATCAAGTTGTCATTCATCCCGTAAACCTCCACAGTTGCACATACGAATAGATCTCTTCATAAACTGCTACAATGACCGGTTGTGAAGGAACTTTGGCATTATCACCACGTATGGTAAACTGGTGATCTCATTCTTATTCGAGCACTAAAAGATGCTTGCTGGAGCCTATTTTCTTGGCATAATTCCATGTACTAATTATATTTTGATAAAAGCAATAATTCTTTATAAGTCAAGTGAGTGTTTAATTATTGTATCGACGCGGACGTAGGTACCTATTTCCCACGACGTACCCAACTTATCTGTCATTCTATAAAGAGGTCGAGATAACGTAATACTGTGATAATAAATAGTAAAAATTTTGGAGTCCCAAATAAAGTAGTACCGTCTACAAAAACATGTTCATAAATAGACGCTGCGTGGGTCTTAAAAACGCAAACAGATATACTTACTTAAGAGCATTTTACGGAAGATTTTAAATAACTCATTTTAACTTATATTCACCCTCATTTAGCTATGGACTTTACGAGGTTTTTATAAAAAAATCTCGTTTCTAGCAAATCAATGAAATTAGAAGTAGTTAAGTATCTAAAACATGAATTTGCATCGATACGTATTGTGGGTTAAAAACAGACAACCACAAACACAAACACATTGCCACGTCGTCTGTATGCTTCTGAAACAAACTCTATCCTTCTCATAAGTTGATTGTTATACTTTACTTTACCCCAGATAAAAGTCTACGTTATTTTTCACTACACAAGTTAGAGAAATACAGAATAGCTCCGAACGGCTAGCTTCCTCTTACTTATATGGGGTACAAACGGGAATCCTACATACAAGACAGGAAATACATGATGTACAAAACTTGTTTACTATTTCGACAGAGTTTCGAGTTTGCGTTTACAAAAGGTAAATGGAAAATATAGGTTTCGTGCTACAAACAATTTTCTTAGAACATTGAACTAGTTAATATAAAACGCGTTGATTAAACATGCCCAATGGCACACTTTACTGAATAAATAAAGATGTATACGATATGAAATTCAGAACACAAGTTCTCGATCTGGTTTTGTAATGCGTAGATATCAACAGAATGTTGTAGAAAGCGTTGCTTTCACGTAAACGCAGAAGGTAGCAGTGGATACGGTTGACATATGGTATAACCGCGTTGTTGACCTTTCGCACGATGTGAACGTTGATGAAATACACAATGCAGTTGACACAAGGTGAAATTTTGTACAAAGTGAACGGCTCGGCTACAGTAAGGATGCTTACTGAGGACACGTTGACCCGCGAAAAAACCTTGATTGCGTTCCCTCTGCACTGTTGCCCAATCCAACTGCTTAATCACAACTATAACCTTAGATAAAAATTAACATGGCAATGGCAACCAAATATTTTACCTATCTAAAATGGATGCCTTTAAAATGTTGGATGTTGGTTGTCGACATGCCAGAGGCGCTAAACAAAATTAATTAAATTGGATTTTTATGATAGCCATTTGCGATTTCATTCTGTAAATATAATTTATATGTAATAACGGTATAAGAATTGTATAGAGGAAAGAACACGTGAAAATATATGATGATACATCACGTAGGCAGCTTCACAACCTCGACTGTTACTTAGCCTTCAAGTCTCCTTAACGTTTGAGTGTCGCGAGGTAGCATTGCGAAAGTTGACAACACCGTACGTGAGCAGATTGTAGAGGATTCACATTCTTGTTCCGTCGCGTTCACTTTGCATTTCAGTTTCCATTCTAAGACGAATTTGCTGCTATGTTTAATGTCGAATTGGGGATTTAATTAAATAACGTTATAAAAGTTTTTATTAAGGCACTCAATCGAGAGCCCGAGTGTCTTATTACCCATTATAGTAGCTGCCACTTGGACTCTTTTAACGATAGTTGGATGGCACATTAAAGTATATTGAATACGGTAAGCTGCACTAGAGATAGCCAGTGGCGGTTTATGTCACTGACGATAACATAAGAAACAGTCGTGTGCAGATCATAATTAAGTACATAGCGTCCAGACTCTTGTTGTTGTTAATGGGTTCGGTAGTAACAATGCGATATTACGACCCACTCAGGGTTCCCACACAAATAGCAAATTATATCCATACACGTCAAACAAATGGGCGCTAGAACAACAAGGTTGCGGTAAGTAGATGGCGTAACTACGAACGAGATACATATTGACGTTAGATATCTACAAGCAGCTGTAAACTCTAAGAAACTTCTAGAAAATCTGTATTTTATATATCATAAACTAAAACGTGCATCTATTGCATACGTTCGTCTTGTCTAGCCTTGTAGCTATGCGAAGTTAAACTCTGATAGTCACTTTCAAACTGTTACAGCCGAGTAATTAATTTGTGAAGGGAAATGGAAAGTGATATTGTTGTTTTTATTGTCGGATGTAAATTCTCACCAAACGCGACCTTAGTATGGAACCAATCAGACTTAGGTCGAGCTATCTTGTTTGGTAACAATCAATCTTCGTCAAAACGGCGTCGTGATAGGCCCAATGCCTGTAGGGATCGTGTTGCGGAATCTTATTAAATATCTACACCTCACTGGAGTTATTGTTCACAACTCATTGTTATAATTAGTAATTAATAATCTGTCTTGTCAGTGTTGGTTGTATGATTAATAAACCGAGATATTAAACACCAGCTGGCCGCACTCAGAAACAATAGGTTTTTCTCGCGTAACCATCATAGATACAGATGTTGGAATGACGTATACAATTCCTTAACAGAACTATTCATAATATTCATATTCCAACTGAAAACACCATAAGGTATGATAATTTCAAAGTTATAAAACGAATCGCCAAGTTGCAATTATGATACTAGGCAGAAACTTAACAAGTTGTAAATCTAACTGACAAAACTGCTCATTAACAAATATGTAATTACGTGGTTGTTGGATACCACGCATTAATGAGCATAATACTTGATCAATTTGTAGTTAATTTATGTTATTTTGCCTACTTAAATGTCAAGTGGTTTTATAGATATATTATTTATAGTAGACACATAATATCTTAGTGGACAATCTTCCGTGTTTAAACAGACTGAAAGTTATGACCAGTAACATCTTTACCGTAGAACGTTGTAGCGAGTGAGTGAGTACCATCTAAAGTAGGATAATACAAGTTAATGATCGTAATGTACCTAAGCAATATAAATAGACCGGGGTCATTGTCACTTCTTGTCACTATCTGGGAAGGTACGCAATTATTTTAGTGGGCAATTGTTCGAGTGGTTATTTCAGGACCTAGGTGAACGGCCTAGACAAATTCAAGGCTTAGAACAGCTCGGACCAGCTGAGTGCTGAACCGTCGACCAGTTCAAGGGCGTCGGGTGAATGCCACCAGTCAGGTTTTTTACCATCCAAACCCGCTTACGTGACGGTCTTGTCGAAGCCGGATGAACACTGAGCGTTGCTAATAGCTAACGACTTCGCCGCCTCATGGCGACTGCGTTTGAGTTGATTTGGATAAATTCACTTCACGTGTTATCGTACATGCATGCATAACGAAACACAGAAATTACTACCGATAAATGAACTAGCGACACTCAGTTCCACTCATAAATGTGTAATTCAAGAAATTCACGCAACCTATAGGCAATTTGAAAGCTCGTTTGGACTCTTTCGCTGGTTGGGGAGGAGAACCTTTACTTGATTTGAATAACGAAGGTATGAGATTCCGGCGTCGCCATGACAACGAGTAACAGTCGTCTAAACGCAAAACACGTTACGATACTTTCACACCAACAAAGGACATTTTCTCTAGTGATCCTCTAGAAAAATAAAATAAAGGTATTCTCAGTAAAAGATAACAAGTTACACCTGCGGGGAGCCCGTATAACTAGCTATAACTAGGTAAGAGCGTAAAACCTTTGTTCTTTCTCGTCCCTGGCCCGAGTCTACGAAAAATTATCTTTTTACTTTTTTGCTGAGTCGCTCCCGGTGGTGCGGACCGCCCGAGCAGGTAGACTGCTGAATATAATAAGCGTTTATTCTATACGTATACATTAAGGTAACGTTTGGTGAACGTTATGGATAAACCTATATCCTTATTTGGTGTTTGACCAGCTTTGTGATATTAAAAGATTTGAAATGGCATAAAATTAAAATAAGAATATTAATTAGTTTTTCAAGTATGAGGAGCGGCAATAGATTTGCCGTGGTTATCTTCAGTAGCACGCCATTAAAAAACGCTCAGTGTGATTGGATTTCATTACCATTTTATTGGAAACTATGGTCTTTAAGAGACTGGAAATTAGAAGATGAAAATTATCTCATTCGTAAACAATTATTTGATTTACGAATATTGTAGTTCTAGAGGTAATAAAGATAAGAAAGTGTAACTTCTCTGTTGGGAAATGTCCAGCCGTTCACTGAGAATATAGATAGATGTGATATACATTTACCTGCATACAAAGGTACCTAATATCTTATGGAAACCTACCAGGAAGCTTAACTGGCTCCGAAATATTGGTCAAACAAAAAAATTTGAATTGATATTACGTTAATTAATACTATGAACTATGAATTAATAGCATGATATTATACGTTGGGCATGGTAGATTATAAATGGCACAAAATTCAGATATATTATTACATATAAATAGTAACTAATTGGCTATTCAAATTTTGTACATGAACTGGGTACAGTCGGCGTCAGCGTCAGAAAATGCTGGTCAGCCTATGGAGGTATCTTAGGCCAGCTTACGTGTAATAGATCGTTCACACGAGCATTAGCGCTAGCGCAAACACTGGGATACTGTCCAATTCTGTCTGGGGTAGTAAATTCTAAGGACTGTTTTACTGATCGAAGTGATCTCTCCTTTGAGCACGGATTTTTGAGTCTGCCGTTTCATAATACAGGCAGACCCAGGAAAACATGCATGTTTAAGAATTTGAAATAAAAAATTACTATTGTAGTTACAAAGTACTGTTAGAGACATAATTATGTATTTCAGATGGCAGTCGCTTCGTGAAAAATGCTGATATTCAGCCGCACCTGGTTAGACTGGGAGCCGACCCCAGCGTAGTTGGGAAAAAGCTAGGCCGACGATGATATTGTAGTTACAACTACTGTTAGAGACAGAAGTTTTCTAATGCTGGCAACACCAGCACTCTCTTCCTTTTCTACATTGTACATGTGCGTACGTTTCTATTAATGCGTCAGCGCGTTGGCGTAAACGCGTACACCCGTGTAATCAGGCCCTAAGTGCCACTTTATGACACATTGTGTGATTGCGAAAAGTCAACCTTATTATTTTCGTTGAGATACAACTTAACTATCAAAAATGATTGTTAAACTTACATTCTGACCTTACAGTTCCTACATAATAATTTTATAACTTTATAATAAAAAAAAACATAGTAGGAGTTGTTATAAGTAGTCAAGTACATATAAATATAATTGCTAGTGTAATGATTTGGTAATAAAGATAATGGCTTTAATTTCTTTGTTACACAAACAGTTAATAATGTAGATTGTAAGGGAAGAGTCTGTGTAAAATAAAGAAAAAGATCTGCTTGGATCCCATTTTCATGCCAAGTACCTATTCATAAACATTTAATAGCTAATATTTACCTTCCTTCATGAATTCTTCAGGAAATAACCTTAATAGCACCAATTTTTTATTAATTTGGTAATTTTACCTGAAAGAAAAGAAAACTAAAATTAGTATATGCCAAAGTCAAAGTTTTTTATTTCAACTGGGCAAAGTTGCAGGCACTTTCAAAACGTCGTGATTCTAGGTGCATGGTTCCAAATGGGTTGGTCCTGTAGAAGATACCGGCAATAAACTCCATGGATACTCTTTTCTATAAACAAATTTACAATAATATCTGGGGCCAAAACTCGACCTGAATTTATACAATATTACAAAATATAAAGAACAGTAAAGATCAGTACCACTACAGGTTAAACAAGTAAGTACATAGGTACTTGACACTCAAGCCACCCAATTATGAAAACAAGGGAAGCGTCACTAAAATTAGCTTGTGAAGACTAGAAGCAGCAGGTCACCTGGGAAGCCACATGTGCATAAGATAATTATCTCCATACGTCTCTATCGTCAACATAGTCTTTGATCTCATAATAGGCTTTCCCTATGAGATCAAATGTAACATGAGTTTTAAACTTCTTATCAGTAAGATAATCACCATGCTAGGGAAATATTTGTGATTGCAAAATGCTTGGAGCATCACTTGTTATGACAACTATAGGTTAATTATTATTTATTTAATAGTAGTTAAAATACAATATACCTAGTACCTACATAAAAGCTTACTAGCTGACCCGGCGAACTTCATACCGCCAATAAAAGAACTGTGCACCTACCTATCTACCTGCCCTACCTACCTACCCTACCCTACCTTCTCCTAACAATTATAACAAACACAACAAAAAAGAATTAGCGTAATTGGTCCAGCCGTTCACGCGTGATCACCAAGTGAATGACGACGACCAAGTGAAATAGGGATTCATTTTTATATAATTATATATAGATGAACTACAAAACTGCACAGTTTGACTAGGTCTAGGATCATAACAAGTCTGTCCCCACAGACTTGTTATGATCCTAGACCTAGTCACTTATAATTTTTCAGGAATCAATGTGAATGAAATTTATCCAGTAAATAATAATAATCTTCAGAATTTGTTACAGAAATATGCAAGTACAATGATATTTCCATGTGCATTCTTGGTAGGTAACTATTATGAATAATTCTATTTTGCATAATCCATAGATTTTATTCTTAGGACTTAGATCAAAGAGCACATGAGTCACAAAGTCAATAGGTGTGGTAAAGATTAAAATTTTAGATTATAACTGAGTCAGTTTGCACAGAGGGAATACCATAGGTCATAGGAAGTGAGTAAATTTTACAGAAATTCTATTATATTTCCTGTTTAATAAATGCAGATAATAAAATAAAATTTATCTGATCAAGGCTATGTCAAACTCGACCTGTGTAATTTTAGCACATAACTTTGTATTGACAATACATTCCAGCTTATTGTCAGGTTATGCTTAAATACAAAGTTACAAGAGAAAAACAACTGATTGGAAAATTATTGGTTAAATAAATTTTGAGATTTTAATGCTCCTATGCACCAAGCCCCTAACAATAAGGGATTCTTAATAGTTTTTTCAAACACTGCTATAGAAAAATCCTTAAACTCTTGTCAAATTAGACTTTTTACAGACAAATATATTCTGACAATTCTTTGATAAAACTATTAAGTATGTGTTTCTTAGCCTAGGACTTGGTGATTACAGGCCTAAGGCAGAGATTTTATGACATTAATTGAATTATTTTAAAACAACGAAAGTTAGCTCTGTAGTCATTTCAAGTTCAACTAGTCAAGATGAAGTGCTAAGTATTTTTTTGTGAAAAAATAACAACATACTGGAACCACCAATCAATAAAAAATAAATTCTTCAAATACTGTCATTCATTTTGGCAGATTTTTGCCCTTTCAATTTAAGCATAGTTGAAATAAAGAATTGCTGATTGTGCCAATGTTACCTCACAAGCTCATACTAACAAGAAGTTCATTAGTGTAGCAGTCTAAGTGTGTAATAATAATAATACAATGGGATAAATAAAAATGAAACTTGACATCTTTTGTGCTTATATACCTACAACACAATGCAAATTATATCTTATGAATGCATTCATATTATTACACTGAGTCAGTCCTTGGTGTTTAGGAACGCGAACGGCCCGCGTGACGCCTGTTTACTCTATGTAATGTATATTATCCAGCTGTTCTCAAAAACACATGTATCTAAGTACCTGCTCAATTGCATATGGAAATAATTTGTGTCATGTATGTGCGTAGGTACACACGACACAAGTAATAATAATGCATTTACTTCTCCATTACTTTCAATTTACCAAATAGAAGCCGACAGGTTACATTTAATGATTATCGACCCATGTGGCCAGCGTTGGAACGGCAAAAAGTTAATCGTAAACTAAAAGTTACCAAGAAACACGTTCGATTTTCTAATTAAATTTATTCTAAGATTGCAAGTTTGAAACTTGGTATGTAGCCGATCGATTTCCGATTTTTCTTTGCAGTCCAAGCGTCACTAGAAACAATGAAAACATTTTTTTACCTTCGTTTTCGTGACTCCACGGTGCCGCTTTAGTTTCCCAGCGCTGAATACTATATTTATTCACAGCACTTATCATCACAATACTATATATAGTTTAGTTACTAATTCTACCATCAAACTTTTAAAATAATCGTAATTAATTTAAATAACATAAAACTGGATAATACGAGCAGGGGTTCGGGACATGACACAAATCACAAAACAAACCAATGGAAAAGAGAAAAAAAAACAAAACGCACAACGCGCATGCGTCTCTTATCCTCTGTCGGTAAAGCAGTTGAATAATTATTTTTAACATCAATAATAGGGCTGTATTGTAATAATTTGAATAGGTATAATGATGTCGATTCTAATTCACATTCGAATGGTGTTTAAATATTATATTATCTGAAAAATAATACATAGAAGAAGAAAAAAAGAAATCCTGAAAAAAAGGCAGCAACGAAAGTGCTTAATAAAATTATAAAAATCTATCGAATATACAGAGATACTCATCATTATTATTATAATTATATAACTATTTTGGGACCAAACCAGAAATCACGCTACAAAAAATCTGCTATTCTATACATTTAGACATAATAATTTAATATTAAATTATTTGTATGGAACAGCTGATTTTATTTCTTACATTTCAGGGTTCGTCACATAGTAAAAGATATTCTTATTAATGAGTACCATAACCCTGATTTGGCTTTATACATAATAATATATCCTTTCTGATTAATCGTGTACCTATATAATAAACGGATAACGGAAATAATTAATGTAGGCATCTAAACGTAAACTAGCGCACTAGAGAATTATACACATTTTACTAGTCAAAAAATATGATAAAATGTAATTTTAGATCTGACAAGAAATCATTGAAATTATATTGTACTATATGAGAAAGTTGATAAGAATCATGGTTGCTTTTTATGATTGATATTGTTATAACAAATTAGTTCTTCAATAATGTCTTTTATTTTATATAATCGATTTATATTAAAGTTCAATTATTTGGGTATCACTAGTCGGTAAAGCAGGGTGTACCGCCATCTAATTTTAAAATGGAATAACTAATGTTATGTATGCGGGCATAGTGTTTTTTATTGCTGCTACGAGATGTCGCTTATATCAACGAATGGAAAATTAGTACCTACCTACCGAGTGAACACCCTATCAACTTCGGTACCTAAGAGCATGGTACGTCGTATTATTGCTCCGTCCGATAATGCTATTTGCTAAAAGAATATAGATGGCGTTAAATTAAGTTGGGCATCGCACAAAATGCATTTACAATGAACATCCGAAAAGTAGGTATTACCTATCTCTTGATCATGATTGTATTTGAATATTAATAAGTCCCTTTTTTAGAAATATAAATTATCGCATAAAAGATTATCACACTATTCTCGAGGGGTGATCAGCTGTAGGTAGATATTTAGCATCGGTAACTACAGCACTGTTGATATTCATTATTATGAAGTAGGTACCTATCTTATGTGCGGGATATTCAAAATCGAACAAAAAAGCCAATTGAATCAGCCTATTGCTGTTCACGGCTATCTCCCAACTTGAGTGACAATCTCGCAAGTCGTAACATACGGTTTTCTGTGGTTAATAGGTACCTACTGTCTATTTCAGGCCGTCGTGCTGGACCATCTGGCTCCACATGTAGTTTGCGATTCACAATTTTGCCTTCCATAGGTAGGTCAATGATGACACTAAGAAAAAAAAAAATGTGTCTTTCAGTCGCTTCCTTCAAAAGCATTTATAACTTTGATCAAATATCATGAAACTATGACTACACCCCGTTCTCTGCTGATAATAGGTAATGTGAAACACTCCGTTCCTGTAGATATTTCTGCAATTTAACGACTTCCTGGGATAAAACGCCCTAATAATATCTATGTGAAACAATAAGGTTAAACTCTATTTCACGGTAGATTACCGGCGGGGATCTTTAAAGACGAGCCATAAAACAGTTTCGCTTATTATCTACACTCGTTATGACAGTTTTAGAAATCGGATCCATGCATCCATGCATCTCATTCACTAAGCCAGAGATTCTCTACGTTTTTCATTCGCGGGCCGCATTTTTGTTAGTGGTGCGGGCCGCGCATTTTTGGTAGGTCCGATTTAATAGAGGTAACTACAAAGTGCCGTTCACAGAATGTTATCCAAAGACATTCTTTGTACTAACAATTATTAAAATAAGGTCGACATTTTGAATACCTACGTAAGTATCTGATTATTGTAATACACAGTTATAAATAAGAAAATTACCATTTTAGAGACCCAGGACAATTCATGATCAAGCCTGTGGGGTAATCACGATATACGCTCGTAATCGGAATCGATTCATTGCGTTGTTCCAAGTTCCAATTGTCGAGCGGACTGATTTTTAAAGCATACGCAATGTACCTACCTTTTTAAAGTGTCAAAATTGAAAGTGTGTGTGTGATTACCCTCCAGATCGGTACCCCCATACCGAGATTTTCTCGACTTTGACCGTAGTTACCGTAAAACTAAAAATGTATGAAAGAAGTGTGGGACTCGCGTCATCGACGCAAGTTTACCCCGCGCGCACACTGTTTTCATAATTTTTTGGCTATAGAGGACGTATGTCGAGGACGGATTAATTGTGGAGGGCGCATAGAGAAGAGTAGATTAGATTTCACTTTAGGTAGGTAGTGCTAGGTACCGTAAAACTGCCCAACTTTGCCTAGACTTCTAACTTTGCCTGGGATAGGAAGCCTTCAATTACTGAGCTACTTGTCATAATAATGGCAACGCTTAGTCCAGAAATGTTGTAGGTAAGTACTAGGCAAAGTGACTCCTAAGTCAGGCGCGGAGATTCACCGATGTTGTACTTTTTTTTTTTTTTTTTTTAGCGTGGTAAAATCATCTAATTAGTCCTCCCACCCCGGGCAGGGCGGGAGGGACTGTCAGACATGTACTGACTAAAATCCACGGTGTTCCTTCAATAGCCCTTTACGTTCCGGGGTCACGGTAATGAGATAAGTCCCGCGACCACCGATGTTCTACTAGGCAAAATTAGGAGTCTAAGCAAAGTTAGGATGTTGAACCGGTAGTAGACTTCCGCTCACACTACTCTGATCCCATGTTCAAGCTTATTGAACTTACAAGCGAGTGTAATATCTATACATAGGTGTGGCAAAGGCTTGGGGCACATATATCTTAACAACAAGCATTAAAGAGGATGTGCTTGGAATACTAAATGGCTATGCATAGGCAATTAGCTGCGACATCTTCCGGCATTTCCTGTTTGTTACAATCCTGCGCATGTTGTTAAACTTAAACGTCAAAAGAAAACGGAATACCATGCCCAGTTCTATAGGACTATAGCTCAGTAGAAACTTGTTTTATCTTTTTTAGAGTCAATATCAGCTGCTGTAGATAATAAAACTTTAAGATGATAATTTATACAAATACAAATACAAAATAGTTTATTGTGAAATAAGGACCTTACATCTAAACGTGTTTGGAGCCTCCTTTTAAGCAAACAATGCCTGTGTTAGGAGGCTCCGCTCTTTCACATCATTAGCCTTTAGGGCAAATATGCTATGCAAGTACATTTTTTTTTTTTTTTTTGTATTTAGCTTATGTTAGCTAATCTTAAGAATATAATAATAAAAATCTATAAGTAAAGTTGTGAATTATTTTTTTTAATATGAGAAGTAAAACTTTAAAAACTTATTACTATTAATGCATGTTACCACACACACACACACAATTTATAGCATTTGACTGTTTTTAGCTATAAGATGAGCAAGCAATTTAAGTTAGTTACTACGGTATCTATTTCGCTATGCAGCAAAAAGTTGAATTGATGAATTCACATCGTCATATGAAATGATCAACAATTTTTAATGCTACGGTATCTCCTACGCTACGCCGCAAAAAGATGAATTGATGAATTCATATCGTCACTCGAAATGATCTACAACTTTTAATGCTATGATACCTCCTACGCTACGCAGCAAAAAGTTGAATTGATGAATTCACTTCGTCACACGAAATAATCTATAACTTTTAATGGTGTGTGTGTATTTGCTATGGTTGTGGCACATGTTATTGGACCCTAATGGTCCCTAGTAATAAGTCCCTAACTTCCGTAAATTTTTAAGGTAGACATTATACTTATTTTATTATCTTTTATTTCAGGTATTTTTATATAATCTTTGCAGTTTAAGTATTTTTTTTACAATTAATAATTAAACATCTCTCTGCTCGTCATTCTTGACAACTTTAATTTTTTCCTCGATTTATTTTATTTATTTATTTATTTTTAAAAAACATTGCCCCTCACTAGGATTTCTCCTGTATCGAGGGTACAGTTTACAAACATACATGTCACATGCACACACAACCATATATGGACCATATATTATATATGGTTGTCCAACAAATGATAGGTATACCTACACAAAGACGTGAATCATACGTCTTTTTTGCTAGTGCCCATTTGCCCACAGTGGGAGGCAATTCAGAATACTGATGAACAAATGATAGGAATCATTATGTATATTTTATGTATAATCCTTCAATGTGAGTAGAGCATATTTTATGTCATACTTTAACTTCTTTCTGTTATTAAAAATTTGTTTATCATTTGCATTAGCGGTGAAGGAAAACATCGTGAGGAAACCTGCATTCCTGAGAAGGTCTCATAAAGTCCTCGATGGTTTGTGTACTGTGTATTCCGCTAACCCACACCAGGCCAAGATGGTGGACTAAGGCCTTAACCCTTCTCCTTCTGAGCAGAGGTCCGTGCCCAGCAGTGGGACGGTAAATAATTATAGTATTTATTATAATCATTAAAATTTGGAGCTTAATTGTACCCAAATGTGTCCATCTTTTGTATGCCTTAGATATTCAAAAAGCTCAGAAAACCATGACTATACCTACATAAAATAAGTATCTAACAATGTATAATATATTATAGAGCTTACTTTGTCTATCACTCCATCAACAATAAGTAGGTTACAACCTTACAGCCAAAATCCACCTGACGTTTCACCTTTTTAAATTGCCTTCATTTCGTCGGCTCGTCAAAGGGAGCGGAAAGGGCACGGGAAGGCAGTCTTACTTCCTCG
Source organism: Allophyes oxyacanthae (assembly GCA_932294325.1). NCBI lineage: Eukaryota > Metazoa > Arthropoda > Insecta > Lepidoptera > Noctuidae > Allophyes > Allophyes oxyacanthae. The sequence goes on from OW028625.1 coordinate 5,966,403, forward strand.
AGAGGCCCTATTAGGTCCAGCCTCTTGCCTTTGTCGAGCCACCGGGGCTTGACGTGTCTTTGAGATAAGAATTGGGTCGACATTTCCTTGGGACATCAAAGGAAGTAAATAAAGTTGTAAAGGAATTATGTATTTGTTGGAGTACCTAATAATGTTTATGTGATTGGCGTTTTTGTATATTTACTTGAAGTAATATAGTCAATTTTCCGGAAAAACCAGCTACTTTCTTTCTTGAGTGTCGTATAAGACTGACTGACATTGATACTGTAGAACGTGGCGTTCTGTAGATTTGGAAAAATGTGTGATATTATTTATATACTAATCGCTGAATACTTAAAAACATTTTAAGTTTAAGATGCTCTTAACAATATTCTATCGCTATGGTTCACCTCAACATGACAGTGACAGCATGATCTGCAGGTCATGGATCAGACGCAATGCTTATGCCGCAGTGCTCTGATAGAGTCAACTTGTAGTCTAATTGGATCTTGCTGAATACCAGTGTTTCAATCACACAGAGCGGCTGCCATTCAACCTTCACCAGTCAATTACTGGGACATACCGATATCCTACAGATAGTCTGGTTATCAGGCTTTTGGGTTGCTGACTATTAACATGAAGTGTGGTGACGAAACTCATGTATGAATAATGTATGTATGTACAGTACCTACAAGTACCTAGGTACATCTTTAATCGGTTGTTGGGGTAATCCCGAGATACCAATATTTCTACAGATTGTCTGGTTATCAGGCTTTTGGGTAAAGCGTGGTGATAAAGATCATGTATGAATATGTTTGTATGGACACGTATACGTATAATCGGTTGTGGGGGCAATCTCGGAAGTGGAAGAGAACATTTAAACCCCATCAAACTACAGCGTTTGATAATGGGTACCTACATTTGTCGATGAATTTTGTAATAATTTTATCATAAGCTTCCATTTTTGTAAGTTGCCCATGTGCAATACAATTATCATCATAGGTCTTTACATGTCGTTTTTAATGGGATGCAAGGAAAGAGCCTCGTTTTCGCGGTGTATCTCACTACCCTAGCTACTTTTCTCTTCGTTTGAGTGTATAATACACTGATTACATAATATAAGTATATTGTGTGTGTGTTGAGATTGATTGATTGATTGATTGATATAAGTGTATAATAACGTGAGTAATATTTATGTGAGTAATGCATTTTGTGAGTCTTCAAGCTAAAAAGTTATTCAAACTTATAAAACCCTTTTTTCGCCAGGGTTAAAAACAAAAGACGAATTCGGCTCAATTTTAACAAAAAAAAGTGTTAACCTTTTAAACTTTGTGTTACATTTTCTTTTTTGCCAAACAAAGATTTGTATGGAATCTGTAATATTACGTTTATTTTTACAGTTTTTTTTTACTGGGTACCTACTGATGTTTTTGTGTTGTTCTATTTTTTATCCGACTTCAAAAAAAGGAGGAGGTTCTCAATTCGACTGTATGTATGTATGTTTTTTTTGTGTGTTTGATACGCGATTTCTTCACCGATATTATAAATTCTTTTTTTGTTTGAAAGGGTATTTAAGCTTGGCAGTGGCACCGACTTCAGAAGCTATTAAGTTTTTAGTTTGTTGAAGTCGGTTTTTACTTTTTTTTTTAAAGTTTATTTTATTTTTGTCAAGAATTTCAGACTTTAATTTCAATAACTGACTGCACCAGAAACTTATTGAACTGAAATCTGGTGATTTCAATAAGATCAGCAGGTGCCATCTTTTGCATTCTCCGAGAAGTAAACAGTGCAGCAGAACCAGCACGGCAAAAAAATGGGAGAGAGAAAATTGGGGACAAAACCATCTCTTTACCTTTTTCTCTATCGATTTTGTCTTCTGTGGGTTTATCCACCCATCGCGCAGTGCTAGCTCTGTAGATGAACTGTAGCCACCGAATTACTTAGGAATGCCTAAGTTACTCTTACTCCTTTGGCTCAGTGATCCAAAATGTATCTTGGCCTCAGCTATAAGAAAACGCCACTCACTTCGATCTTTGGCAGTTTCTTGCCAATCGTTAAGTTACATTTAAGTATTCGGTGCTAAGATAACGACGTTAGAATAGATAATGACCTTAATGACCACTTAACTGGCAATTAATTAACCGTTACGTGATTACCTCTTCTGTCGAGTCGACACCACCTATCACATGGAAATCGCTTATGCCGTAGTGGAAAGATTAGCTGGACAGCAATTTAATATCGAGTCTAACTGCCCATTTTTGTTTTTTTTATAGAAATTAAAAAATTACTTAAAATCGATACCGCATGTATTTTTTTTTTAGGAATTACTTGCTTTCATTCTCGATTTTATGTTTTGTATTTAGTCAAGGAGACAAGGAGTGGAGAAAGCTGGTTTTTCCACCTGCCGTGCTAGTCCTGCTGGTGGGACCATGTATAGAATAGACACTGAATGCTGTACCTGAAAATTTCCTAAGAGAAAAATCAACGACACTGAATTCATAATTATGAATATGTGTGTAACCGGTATAAATATTCATACCGGATTGCTCTACCAAGTGACTTATTAGTTCCGTTCTAAGCGCGTACCGCATACGTGTGCCGTCATAACAAACTAATTAAATGTTAACAAGCACATCGCTCCTGATGCTCTGGGATGACCTGGATACGGGCGGAGGCTGCCGGGGTGCGAGACCGGGGGTGGGGGGTGCAAATCGATGTGTTGCCATGGCAACCGCGACGTCTGCCGAGGAGCCTGCGCTCTACTGTCCCTTTCTGTCTCGCCTTGATATCATATCACATGGCGTCTACAAGAAAATGGACGTAAGTAACTGAACGCTTCAGAAAGATTTGAGCTCTACTTAGTTGAATTGAAGGTTGAAAATTGTGTGTACGTAAAACTTTATGGTGACGTTACGTACCCAAAGCCATGTCTTCGTACGATGTAATATAAGGAAGAAACATTCTTGAGTCGATAAAGTCAAAAACACCGTTCGTGTTCCGGGAAATGCAGTCTTCTTGGATTCTCCATTAGGTGGCCTCTTGTACCTTCGTCAAACCAGTGTTTTAGCTACCTATGTCTGTGGTGACACAGTGGGTGGCCTAACAAGATATTTGGGGTTTGTTCCGAGTCTGTTAACATCTGGCCCCTTAATTTATGGAAGGGTAAAATCTCTCAAGGTGTAGTAATTAATAATTTATTTTTGTTCGTGATTGCTTACCGAGGGTTGGATTGCGGGATTCAATTTGTTATGTTGTTATCAAATCTCGAAACCTTATGGAGTAATTTGGTTTGTTTGATGATTATTTTCTATTAGTTTTTGGCTGCGGTTTTACCCGTGCGTTTTAATTATATCAAAATAATATAATAGCTTAAATCACTCAGGGATAATATAGCTTTCTAGGTATGAAAGATTTTTTAGAATCGGTTCAATAGTTCTAGAGATTTCCCCCTACATACAAACAAACAAACAGACAAACAAACAAAATCTCTTTATAATATTAGTATAGATGACATACCAAGGAAAGGCTTAATACGACCTATCCGTAGAATAAAGTTACTTTTGCATAATCTCTACTTTACAGGAGAGCGATTTGAAATTTGTCATGCACAAAATTTGCTCTAATAATTGCTCTTTAATTGTTCTAGAGTATTGATTCTTTTACTGAAGTTGTTAATCATTATTGTGCATTAATATTTATCAAAATAATGGATTTAAAGCCTATATTTTGGAATTTAAGGGGTCCTATGTGCATATGTAACATTTTATTGTGGATGTCTTTGAGTCATATAGGTATACTTATGTAACCTTATTCTTGGGAAAAGTGTTAGTAATATGTGTTAACATAACTTTGTTTTGTGTAAATACTGATCACCCAACGGTTTTATGTTTGTAATGGCTCGTGTCGACTCGACACAAAAAGAAGAACTATCAGACAGATAGGTACTTAACTGCTAAAAGGTGAACGAATATAGATAGCTATTTTGAAACAAAAAGTTCGAATATGATAGCATAATCTAGTTGCTATTGTTACGTACATCAAACAGACTTATCCTAAATCGTTATTCTTTTTGAATATGCATAGGCAAACATATGGCGCCCCCTGGCGTAAACATTAATAAACATTAATCACTCATAAAAAAGACAAAGCGACTTCTGAGTTACGTATCTACCATCGACCTTACGGTATCATTAAAAGGTACCTGGGCTCGTGGACGAACCTCCTAATGACTGGTTAGGGCTGCGCCTTGGGTATTTAATAGCTGTCAAGTACAGTAATTATTTATTAATAAGTTTCTAGTAGTATTCAGCTATTTTTCAGTATTTAGTAGGCAGTGGAGAGGGAGACACCAGAAAAAAGAAGAAGGAGGAACAGTGTATCTTTATGCACACGGCTATAATATATCAATTATATATATTATCTTCGCAATGTCGGCTTCTGTACATGGACAGGTCAGCTTATACTGAAAATGTGTAACTTGATATGTAGCCGTGAGAAATATGTGGTAATGGTGTTGGTGTTAATATACTCACTACTAATACGTGCAGGAATGGATATTTTCTTTCAAAATTACTGAATTAATTGTGACCTGGTAGGAGTGAGATAAGACATAAAAACAAAGAGATGTCTTGATAAGTCTCTATGATAGCAATTTTTCACAGGAATATCGCGTGGATCCCGTAACGAGAAAGCTGAAACAGCAGATATGGTGAAAACTTCAAAGAAATTCAATTCTTGGATCTCTTTTTCATATTTTCACCAAATTAAATTCTTTATAATTGTCACGAGTGTTTCTTTTCACGCCTATCCCGAACTTAATCGGGACAGCCCTGGCGGTCAGTCGTGTGACACGGAACACGCTAATATTTATGTAAATTGCAGAGAATATGATTAGTCTGCGTCGCCTCCCCCGCTGATAATCATATTTACGGCTTCTACACCACCTTCACCCACCCCCTTCCCCCCTTCTCCCTGGAGGGGGTTCCTTCGTCCTCAATGTTCTTCAGACTTGCGCCTATCAGGCTTGGGAATTATGCTGGTTTATGTGCAGGTGGAATTAAATATAGATTTTAGTTAGATAACCAGTGGACACGCAGGCTTAATAGAAATGTTTTGGTTATATCGCAGGAGAGAAATAGGGTAGATTTTAAGAAAAGGAGAATAATTAATATCAATTTCGACGACACGGTTGGCGCAGTGGCTAAGCGATTGGCTTTCTGCGCTACGTGCCGCGGGTTTGATCTCCGCATGGAACAAATATTTGTAACCAACAGATAATTGTTCCGGGTCTGTGTGTGTGTGGATGTGACATGTCTGTTTGTAATCTGTACCCACGATATAATATACAGGAGAAATCCTAGTGATGGGCAACAATAAAGAAAAAACTAACAAACAACTCTTATTGCCAGCCTGTTAAATAATAAAAACGTTATCATTCTGAGAAGAGGCTTGTGCCCAGAAGTGGGACAGTAATAGGCTGAATTTATGATACATTTTCTCTGAATTTGCTTAATCCTGAGTATAGTGGAAGTGAGAGTGGGCTGGCCATGTCTGTCAAAGGACTGATGGCCGTTGGAGCAGACGACATCTTGAGTGGATATCGTGAATCGGCAAAAGTAGTATGGGACGCCCCCGGCTAGGTGGATCCATGACCTGAGAAGGGTAGCTGGGTCTGCATGCGGAACGCGGAGAACTGGGTGTTATTGTTCAACTTAAGCGAGGTAGGGTATAGTGGGACTTTCCGCTCAAAATTGGAGCTGCCTCACTGAGAAAGTACCCCCACCTTGCAGAATATTGTAGTCAAATAACACTGCTCTTTTAAAGTGTTGTTTTCCTAACGGTGAGCAATGTCACCAAAGCTCCTCGGGGAAGCGTCGTGTTAGAAGTACCCTACTGCCAACACGATGTTAGTAGGGTCGGCAACGCGCGAGTGATGCCCCTGGTGTTGCAAGCGTCCATAAATTACGGTAACTGCTTACAATCAGGCGAGCTGTAGGTATGCTTATTTGACACCTTAGTAATATAAAAACCTAACCGTCAAAAACCCCGACTCCAAATAGAAAAAGACCTGTAACTTTTGAACGGCTGAACAGATTTTCATGAAACATAACTAAAAACCATCCCGATTTAACTAGACACACACAGATAGATATACACTACAAACTTATAACGCCCCTCTTTTTCGTCGGCGGTTAAAAAATAACTTGGGAGAAGCCTATGTCTAGTAGTGGACTGCAATAGGCTTGGGTTGATTGATTGATTTACTGAGTACAGGCCTCTCTTTCCTTATCAACTTACCTTGGTCCTGTGCTAATCTCATCGATAAACCCCACGATTTTTTCATATCGTCGTACTACACATTCCACAAGATATTATCAAGGTTTCACATCAAACAGAACAGGAAAAAATTCCTACTTATTTTTCAGTTACTTGTTTCCTCATTCAAATGTTTCAAAGTTCCAAAATTTCGCAACAATTTTTAGAGATGTAAGTTCCGCATTTAATGTTAACCTTCAATACCCCCCCCCCCCTCCCCCTCCATTACTACTTACCTGAAAAATAAGTAAAGCTTAGTGATATAATGAAATCTACCGGTTTGCGTATTACATCATTTCAATTTCAAACTCTCAAAGAAAATATACAAGAGATTTTCAAAGAAACGTGTTTTAGAAAAGTTTTCTGTTCCCCTAATTTCAGCTTCCTATTAAATAATCGCAATGATTTGTAAATGTTACCGTAAAAACCTGAAATCCGTAAAATCTCGTAGTAATTAGTTAATGTGTGAAGTATCAACGAACATTGGAGACTTACCTTACTTACTTCTACTTCATTAGTAATTTTTATTTATGTAGGTAACTTTTTTATTTTTTGTTTCTAATATCATCTCAAGAAGTTGTCTCATGCCTCTGTGACAAATAAATGTTTTCCTTTCTTTCTTTTCAACCCTTTAGTAATAAATGATGAATAAAGTTATATCAAAGCTTATAAATGTATGGTTAAAATGTCATTCATGACATAGGTAGGTATACAGCGTCATCTTAAACAGAATAAACACTGCCTTTTCCAAATAGCCTTACTAAATTTATTAAGAGATGATACCCGAACCCAAACTCTCCAATGCTCGTGGGTACTTTGAATTTTTACTGGTTACGATGTATTACGGTAACATACATGGGACAATTTTTTTTAAAGTAGATATTTTAATGATTTATTTAAGGTTCTATTTTAATAGCGGCGGTCTTTTTAAGGGGTCATGTATCTCTATCTGTAACTCATCATTATGAAGTACTTTTACGATGGGACCAACACTGAAATCCATCTGATGTTCCATACAAATAATTAAATATTAGGTACTCGACTAACTGTATTGAACAGCTGATTATTTCTCGCGATTTCAGCGCTGGTTCCATAGTAAAAGGTTTTGACAATTAGGTATGCCTTAAAAGGACCCCCGCTAATAGAGTAGGACCATAAATTATACTACTAAATATTTCAGGTTTCAGCTGTTTACTGATACTTGTTCCAGGGTTAGGTATTTGTGCCCGCAAATTGAATCCGATTTTTTTTGAAATTACACAATTTTTAAATTTTTTTCAAAGTGAAAATTTAATGTCTTTCTCTATAGCAGTAATTTTAATTTCTATAATGTACAAAGAGTTATGTTGAAGCTCGTTTATGTAAGTACGATAACTCCGGCGTATACTCGTATGTCTCCAACACTCAGAGTATAGGGGTAGGGTGGATGGGTGGATGGGTTGAGGCGCCCCCCGCACTGTCCGCCGATAGTACAGACCTACACGACCCAAGTGCTTGCAAGCACGTCAATATGTGTTTGTACCTATGTTGCTTAAGATCACGTTTTGAATGGTGGAAACTGTTGAATTAAAGATTCATATGTGAACCTGTGGTCCTAAAAGGGTCACATTGAGCAATTCATCTGTGAATCTCCATAGTAACTGACAAATTGCCATGGCAATATTCTCCAGTGGCAAATCATTAATAACCTATTCTATTGTTTTATTCACATTAAATTACATTATTCTCGCAGCTTTTACCACAACATTGTACTAACCAAGATTGTCATCTATTATTTTAAAAGAGTTTCCAAGGAGTTTCTTGCCGGTTCTTCTCCATAGGTCCATATTTGGAACTGCACACGAGTGTCGACATTTCATAAGTGTCTGTATCTGGTTTACATGAAATAAAGATTGATTCTATTCTAAAACAATTTTTGCTGAATATGAATCTTACATGAATCATATTATAAAGAGCCCTTAATTATGCGGCCAGCAGTTTGTAATATGAATCATAATTATAATGATTCATCTAAAGGGGCCTTTTTGGCGCTCCTGGTTTCATGTTTCTAATAAACTTCTTCGCTCATCTTCATGAAATGTCATCTCTCACTTCCACTGCTGAATACAGGCTACCACATAGACAGCGGTCGTGAAGAATATAGCTATAATTACCACGTTTGGCAAATGGAATGGTGATTGCTATGGCCCTACCCAACTTTAGGCTTAAGGGGCTAATCAGGAATTTCAGCAGTACCTACTTAGGTACCTATAGGCACATAATTAGCCAGCTAAAGGTATGAGAGGCAGTGCCTCCTGCACCCTTCATGAACGGCCATGGTGATTGCGGTTCCAAAAGTTCAGTAGGGCGTTTTGTTCATCCTCTTGGAATTCTCCCCTAGACTACATTAATATACATTCAAGGAAGGAGAGAGTGGTCTATGGTCTACCAGTAACCAAAAGCTAAATTTCAAAAAGATCAAGGGTAGTTTATATTAACACTGATAACAACTGAGTAAAAAGACCTAAAGGTCTGAATGTTATCTTTTCCTAAATTATTTTTTTGAGATTGAAAGAAACTATAGAAAATTCGATGCTTATGCCATTGAAGTCGTAAAAGGTGGTTGTAGATGTAGAAAAGAGTTATTCCGGTACCTACCAATAAATGTTAAGAAACCTCTGAACCTCATAGTTCTATTTAAATCATAGCCGGTTCTTCTCCATAGGGTCTACTATTTGGAACCGTGCACCTAGAGTCTCGACATTTCATAAGTGCCTGTATCTGGTTTACATGAAATAAAGATCTATTCTATTCTATTCTATATTGATAGTTATCAACTGTGCCCTGTTTCAAGAGTGTCATCGCTAAATACCTATACCAACCCACCCTCCCCCCTTCCTCTATTTTATGCCATTCTCTTCCTTTATGTGTTAATTCTGTATGTTGTCTCCAAATAAATGTTTTACTAGTGGTCGCCCAGTGGTCGAATAATTATACATATATTAATTTTAGCTTTCTGCACTTCTTCTCCATATAAATATTAACTATGCCAAATCTCACGCAATATACTTAAAAAAGGGTAAATCTGCTTAGCCTACTATTGAATTAAAAGCGTGAATATAATTTAAAAAGCTTGGTTTTATCTCTTTTAAAAAACAGATGTAATGATTGGAAAAGAAGCCGCAAAAGTCCCGCCCACACCTTTGACTTAACTTAGTTCTGATCAAAACCACAATTACAGCATTATGTAAGTAATTCGCGGCCATTTTGTTTCGTCATAACTTCGACTTAGTTGCTGAAGTTTTGATTCTTCCGAGGCTCTCTTGTGTGCTACAAAGGTTTATGATTTTGTCAAATTAGTTAATATACCTACTAACTGATAAGATTTTGTTATTGATTCCTAATATTATTTTAGATACTAAAATGAAAAGAGATGCTTATTTAAAACGTGCTATCTCCTTTTTCAGGCTGTAGCTTACTGAAGTCTGAGTCGTTGGCAGTCGTAATAAAAAGTGTGTAGGCGTCGCTCGCCGTGGGTGTTGTCGTAAGGCCCGTCATCGCGCCAAGTGACAGTTGGTGGTTGGCCGCGGGTCGGGCCGAGACAGCGCGGCCGGTCACTATCGTTTCCCGCGTGAAAATCGCTTTCCCCGCGGTCGCGGTGCGGTAGAGCACGTGAACGCAGTGTCCCGCCGACCGCTCGCGTGATACGCCGCGCTCCTCGCGCCGCAAACCGCACCTTACCCCAAGCATCCTGCAGGACGGCGACGTACGCACCCGGCGCCCGCCCGCGCACCACTGCCGATTGTACCCGACGAGACTCGCGCGCGCAATTCAACACGTTTTCCCGTTCCATTTTCGAAAAACTTTTCCAAATACATTGTAGTGTGTCATCGATCGCCATTTAATAATTGAGGAGAGTGTCCTGTGCTGTTGCTGCGGTGGCGATGCGGTCCAAAGCGGTCGCGAGGCGCCTCCACGCGCAAGGTGAGTCGTCTATTTTCTTAGTTCTACTTTGTAACAACTTTCAAAGTCAAGTTTCGTGGAACAAGGAGAATATATTTTCGTTATGCGTGTCACGTAGTATATTTTATATATAAGTATTATATACGGTCGGATGCGCAGTAGGTATGTAAAGATAAGGACAGTGTGATGCGCTGAGCGCGCGTGCCGATTGGTTGGCGCCTCCCCCGCCAGACAAGATAGCGAGGGACATCCTCCGCGCGCCGCCATTCAATTTCATGCTCTATTAATACATGGTAGAGTTTATTTTTCAGTGTGTTCTCTTTGGAGGGATGTTCCCTCCATTGTCATTTGTCATTGGATGAGCACGGAGGCTTTTCATTATTTACTTTGTTTATATACAACATGAATGTTAAGGTAAAACTTTTGTTTTTATAGAAATCTACAGAGATTGAGTTTTGTTTTTGATTTCGACATGATGATTGTTAGATATTTATGAAATTGAAAAATAAAAGAAATTTTCAAGCATTGTTGAAAATAGATTTATTATTCTTTAAGTAAATTAATGCATGTTTTATTATTATTTTATTATCTTAATTTATATAATCGACAATTTGTTGGTAACAATTTTTCATTTATCATACTATGAGGCAAAAGTGAGCCAGAAGCCTTACTCTATTGACATTTTCCGATAAGAGAGTTACTCACTAGATGCCGCAGGTACCTAGGTGCCTAGCATTACTAGCTAGGTACGTACCATGTTGACATTTTGTTGATTGTTCTCTTTGCGCTGATGAGTCAGGTGTACGGACCGCAGATGTTTAGACCAGTCATCTAATCAAAAGGTGTTTTGAGATAATTCTTTTGTTTGAACACTTTTCTCGCCATTTGTGAACAGTTTATTTATTCTCGTTACTAAGAAAAGCGCAGTTTTCTTATGCAAAAGGTTTACAAAGAATGGTTGTATTATTATAGGTAATTTCGTGTAGGGATGCCATAAGCTAAATTGCCGACACCGGACAAAGATTTTAAAAACCCCGGACATTTGGTTGAAACCGGGATTTTTCCCCGGACGCCCTTGAAAACATGAAATTTTCATTTTTTTATATTAACGAAGTAAGTATATAGTTAATGAACGAAATTGCCAACGTGGCGGGCGTCCAGATTTTTCCCGGACACTTTTTGTGAACCCCGCGCGGACGCCCCAAACTGGGACAAATCCGGGGAAATCCGGACAGATGGCAGCCCTAATTTCCTGTAAAAAGGTTTATAGATAATGATTAGGTTAATCGTTTTGTGTATTAAGTAATAATAGAGATATGAACTTTTATTTTACTATTAAAGAGAGTTATGTGATCACAACTAAAATGTTATGTAAATTAAGTAAATATTAAGTAATAATAATAATACCTATAAATAGAAATCGACAGAGAGTTGATGATTTATAAAAGAGAAAACATTTCTTTAATAAAAAAAAGTTATGGGAGTAGCTACGAAGAAGCACAAGGGGGCATGGCCTTCCCTTACATGTCTCTAGCCCCCCAGAAACCCTTGTTCCGTTGGTTGGTTTCGAAGGAGTGCTTCAACAAGAGAGAACCTGTATCAGTAGGTATCTCCTTTTCCTTATTGCCTACCCTAGAAAAAATTGCTAGCTGAGCCCATCGCAATTCTGCCGTCTTTCTAAATCTTTATTAGAAAGAAAAAGAAAGAAATTATGTTTATTTGATACAGAAAAATAAGAAAAACATAAAAATTGTAAAAAAAAAAGTTTGTCTTAGATAAATAAAATTTACTCAACTGTGCGTAGCGTTAGTCACACCGTAGCGCTGTTATTATAATTACAGTATTCATTCTCTTTTTTATTTATAACATTTCCCCTCATAAATAATTCAATAGAGATTTCTCCTGTAGCGAGGGTTCAGTTTACAAACATACATGTCACATGCACACACACCCAGACCCGAATCAACTATCTATAGATCATACAAATACTTATTCCGTGCGGGGATCGAACCCACGGCACGTAGCGTAGAAAGGTATCGCTTAGCTACTGCACTTATCGTGTCGTATTAGTTGTATTCAAGACTTCTGAGACTTGAAGACTGAGGGGTTCGTAGCTACATAGGTACCATGCAGATCAGTCAATGAGCGAGCAGCGTTTGCCACGGTCAGTCCTTGGGCTTGGATGTTCGTTTCTTTAAACATCGCGACCCCTTCGTTTCTCAGAAAGCACGCTAACAATTGGTCCTGGTTGTCATATAAATACCTATGACAGTCGTTACCTGTGCTGACTTTCATAGGTATTCGTCAAGCCTCCGACTCCCCGAGTCAGCAGCCCAAAAAGCTTGACGACCGGTTTCACCATAATGTGTCAGCATGTCTCCCAGTAATTGAAGGAGGTCAGATGGCAGTCACTCTGTGTAAAATACTGCTACTCAGCAGCAATTTATGTAGTTGGGAAAAGGCTAGGCAGTTGAGTCTTGAAGATTTCTGTCTTGTTAGCAAGAGCTCTCATAAGGAAATTGCTCATACTGCAGGGGAAAGATGAGGCAGTCGTAAGGCTTGGAATTATAATAGGCTGAGAGCCCATGGTACGCTGGACATTCTTTGGTACGGCATAAGGCCTGGAAAAATGTCGTGCGGCTACCGCGCGGTCGCCGCGCTCTTATGGTGTATTCTATTTGCTAGATAACAATATCCATTTAATCGCGCGACCGATGCGCGTATTCCGCGGTGTCATCCCGCCCATTTCATTTAAAACATAGTTACCAAAGAAATATAGTCTACTTTGCTGTCCCTAGATACGATACCGCAGAAGCCGTTCAGCGATCACGCGGCGAGCGCGCGACGAAATTTGTATCAAATAAACGTATCTTAACCCTTCGCCTTCCCCAGAGCGAAGGGAACAATGATGAAGCTCAGCAAGAAAAATAATTGGTATCAACACTCGCGGAGGCTCTTTCCGCAAAACCCTCTATTTGTTAGTAGTCCATTGAAAAATATACCTATGTTAGTTTCATTTGAGGCTTGGTATGCCTGTTACTCTACTGATACCATTTAAACTGGGCTCAAAGTAAAATAAATCTGTTTGTTTTGTTAATTATTTGTTTCAGATACTTTCAGAAGTATTTTGTTCAATCTACTACCTATATTTTATTATGAACGTACGACAATGAGAGAGACGCCATTTTAAAATAAAATAAAAACACTAAAATGATTATTGTATTGTGTTTCGTTATTATGAACTTAAAATTCAAAGTTTGATAAATCTACTAATCTGTTGAGGGATGAAAGATATGTCATTATCATTATCATAATGATGAAAACACTATTTTGATTGCGATTCCGTTGTTTGTTGTGTAAAAAAATATAACAAAAGTTGGCAATAAAAAAAGCAAAATCAATAGTGTCTAAAACTTAAAACTGGCTAGAAAATCTCTCTTTCATAAGAATGAGAATGTACAAGCGTATGTTTGTATATTTTCTCGAGTGTCAACATTGACGAAAGCCTCTTATCAATGTATCGAGACAGCTATTTCCAAACATTGGTTGCACAACCGAGCAACCAATCATCAGTTTTTATGATTCGGTTTATAGCGAGCGTATAACTCACGTAGATAGGTGTATGTTACTGCGTGTTCTAGCATTTTATATCTATGAAGTTTAGGTTTTTATTGTAAAAACATAGACATGTTGAACAAAGGTTAATACAAAAATAAATAAGTAACTTTTTGCCTTTAAGAAAGCAGAAGAAACATGAATCTATTATGTGATAATCGAGTATTAAAACCAAAATTAAATAAAAAAACTATATTAAGTATTGGTAAAGACCCCAATAAGGACAGACAAGTCGTTGTCCTGACAAGATAGGATAAAATATTATGATACCAGCAAAAATGCTACGAATTGTCTACTAATTAATAATGTAGCTTCGTAGCTATCTCTTTGCTACGAAAATGCTACGAAAATAGATAGCATGCTACGCGCATGACAGTATGTGTAGATTATACATAGTAAGTTACGTGTTTTTTTTAATACGTCTTATTAAAAATACTTGGTACAATATAAAGCATGATCTGTAAACTGTCTGAGATTTTGCAGTGTCTTTTTCATTTGTTTTTTTCTTTATTATGGTTTATTAATTATATTGTTGTCTTTGTTTTTATAAATAAATAAATACAGTGTTACAAGGGTGTAGAAATATTTTTTATAATTTCGTAATAATATTATTATGACAAAAACCGACTTCAAAAACTAAAAGGTATAAAATAATTTTCTAAAAAAACTTATCAGCTTCTGAAGTCGGTGCCACTATCAAGCTAGGTGCATTGAAGAATTAAAGGCCCCGACTTCAGAAGCTGATAAGTTTTTTTAGAAAATTATTGTATACTTTTTAGTTTTTGAAGTCGGTTTTTACTTTTTTTTTAAAGTTTATTTTATTTTTCAATTTTGAGTGGCATAAACAATACATAAACATGATATTACAGCAATCGCGAGTGATGTGCGGTTATTCATTCAAGAGTTCCATTGTCTATCTCCAAAGATCTTCATCAGATCTTCACCAAGTTGAAATGGGACCATTTCGAGAGTCTACCCTTTCAAACAAAAAAAGAATCATCGAAATCGGTTGGCGTGATATTGAGTTATTCGACCATCTGTCGCGCACATACTTAATGCAAAGGGATATGCCCATTCGTTAAGGAGGTTTTGGCCAAGTGGCGTCCATAAATACAGCAAATCATAGGCATTAGGGTTGAAATCATAGACACAAAATCAACCACAATTTTTTACATAGAACTTGGACAGAATTTTAAAATTGTATGAAAAAAATTCAAGGTTGATATAAAACAAACATGGAGTTGAATGGCAAGCCAGTGTCGTCGTGGTAAGCGGGTACGGAATCCAATGTAAAGCGAAGGTTGTCATCGCCATAATACTAATCAAAGTCATCGGATAGAAAATAGCAAAACCGTGGAGGAAAAATCACAACTCAACAAGCACAATAAACAACCCGCAACAAACAAAATGGTAACTGTCAACACAGTCAATTTCAATTATCATTGACGTAGTGATGGCGATTCGGCATCGATTTATCAAAAACCGATGTTATAGAGCTATGAATCGATATTTTTAATAAACTTGAATCAGCACTGCATAGATTTCGGAAGACAATCAATAGACATTTATTTTACCTATTCTATAGAAATTAAACGTTTTAATATAGGAAGCGAAACAAAAGAAAAAAGTTTTTCAGAATATCATTCAGTTATCGATTTATTTGATTTCGATTTTTGTGACATTTGCCAGCACTACTTTTATAAGATTGACATACCGTGCGGAAATGAAGATTGCATCACATGCTTATTTGATTGAATATCTTTTTAATATAAGTTTTTAATTCCCGAGTGTTACAAACAAATAAATAATAACAATATTTTAGTTACTAAATAAGATATTTTTTTGTATTTTTCACATTGGTGTAACGAACCTGCCTACCTACTGGCCAAGAGTGGGCGTTTGCCTTTAAGACTTATATGGTTTTTCGAATAAAAAAAGAATCATCAAAATCGGTTCACGCAGTCCAGAGATATGAGGTAACAAACAAAAAAAAAAAAAAAAAAACATCGAATTGAGAACCTCCTCCTTTTTTTTGAAGTCGGTTAAAAATAGGAATTATGATTTCAGTTTAAGTAACTTTTAACAGCAGTTAATTTCTGGAATCTCTTTCAAGTTGCGCCAAAAAATTCGGTTCTATTCTAACTTATGTAAATATTTCTCATCACAAACGCTCAGTTTTTATATATAATAATTTAAAAGTATATAATTTATTAGTTATTTGTTTTCAATTGAATAGTTCAATAAATAGGATAAAATTAATGCAAAATAAAACATTTAGGTAAAAATTCTCCATCTCTAAATCATTCCGCGTCCTCTTACTCGTTTCAGCACACAATACATAGCCTGCTCAGTACATAGGCTAGATATATTGTACGTTCGAACATAAAGATTATATTGATATGGCGTTCATATCTGGCCGTTTTTATCGTGTCATTAAAATGGAATGGTTTCGAAACGCTATCCGCACCACGGCTGCACTCTACCCGCGTTTATAACGCGTATAAATGTATACGATTTATGTTTCAAATTTACATATCCATTGGATTTTTTAATTGACTTGTTATTATTGGGGTTATGTTATTGTTGCTAATGTTGGGTGGTCTTCGGATAAGTGGGGGGTAATTTTGAATTCCCTTTTTACATGTCGTAAATGCCACCGTACATGTAGAGGCCGATTTGAACAAACCAAGCAGCGTCTTGATGTGTGGATTTACATTATACGACCTCGTATTGTTTCAGTGGCTCCTGGCTCCTAAATACGAGGATAAATCCCGCATGGTCTAAGCTTACATCATATATGAATCGTATACAGGGTGCTGACGATATTACAACATTCAATAAAATCACGTAATTGGTATCACGTTCTGAAGCCATACACAAAAATATACGATTTTCACGCATGTTATTTTTGTATTTTTAATATAACTCTGCTCTATTACCTAGGACCTACTCAAGACATACTCAACCTTTTTTTTCGTGGGCCATATTCACCTAATAGCTAAGTAACAACGGCCACAAGATAAATAAAAATTCATTTAATGTCACAACGTCGTCACCACCCTGTATAGCAGCCTTTAGCTTCCTAGTTCCTGTTTTTAGGTGGTAGTGGATTGATAAAGCATCATTTTTTGTTTATAAATTTTTATTCTTTGTAAAAACGTTGTCCTACCCTTGTTTTCCTACTGCATTGTGGGTACAGTTTACAAACATACATGTCACACGCACACACACCCAGACCTGGACCGACTATCTGTTAGCCATATATGGAACAAGTATTGTTCCGTACGGGCATCGAACCCGTGGTATGTAGCGCAGAAAGCCAATCGCTTAACCACTGCGCCAACTGTAACTTCACTGTTGCGCTTTTGGTATAGTAGGTATTATAATATACCAGAAATCCAGAAATCTGCTGGCGAACCATGATGATGATGAAATTACCTTTCGGATCCTTCGTTGTCTTATAATTATAGTCTAGCTCTGGACTCTACAAGCCGTCAGGAAGATATTAAAAAAAAATGGTCTATAGCTTGTCACTCTGAGAGACTTCAAATGAGGAAAAATTATGATTCTAGATGTTTTCGTTTTGTGATATTTGAATTATGATTAGAACAGACTTTTAGATGAGGAAACATGACGGTTCTTGATGTTTTAATCTCATTATTATGATTATTTATTATTATTTGAACAAAGGTTTCAATTGAGGAAAGAAAATACGGTTCTAGATGTTTCCGTTATGTTATAATTATTCCTACCTTATTATTTTAATTATTATCAAAAAATAATTCATCATGTAGGTACAAATTAAAGCGGTTTTCATATTATTGAAATTATAAAAAAAGACTTTAAGTATAGAACCTTATATGATTTTATTAATTTTTGGGGTGATGAGTCACTCTTTATTTTAAATGAAAAAAAAAAATGGCTAGCTTGCATCATCTGAAAAAGTAAAGTTAAAGTTAAAGAGTTGAGTTATAACGACTCTATCAGTCATTATGCCACTCGCCTTTGTTTTATTTTTTAGTTCCTTCATTTTAGTTTTTCCTCCAAAATTTCTTCTCTAAATCTTGGACCACTGGCCACTACATCTTGATATTTGTCGCTGATATATACACCTTACATTATACATATATATATATTATATACATAAGGTGCTCGTTCAATATCTGGCCACGTCTTTACGACGGTCGTAAACGTGCGAGCTCAACGATCTTCACCGAGTGTCGGGAAATTCGATCCCTGACCGTTGCCCTTTTGTGCGAGCGAGTTGATTGCCCACTTGCCCTGCCCGGGCGATTCGTTCGTATTCGATTCTACAATCGATGTTCTGGATGTACCGATTAAGTTTTTGATAGTAGTTCTTAGATGCTATCATATCAAATTACTGCGATTTGGGACGCATTGGACGTCTTCAAATTATTATTTTGGGTACGACTGTGCTTTTCACATATATTACAAAAAAGTAATAATTGCTTGTTTTAGATAAAAATACAGCTTAGTTGTAGAGTAGGTTATAAAATAGTATGTTTACGCTATTGATTATATAAGCATTACATTGTTGGGAGTTCATAACATATTGTCTAGCCTTTGTAGAACTTCAGACTTATATGTCTTGGCTTATTGTTCTGTTGAATAATATCAGCCACAAAGACATGAAAGGATTTGTTTTAGAGAATATTACCTAATAGTAATGAAATGTAAATACGCAATCACAATGGTTCTCTAAACAAACTTCCAGGGCTAAGAATTCGCGTCGCGTTCTGGACAATGGCGATGTCTTCCATAAATAACCTGAACAATATTCAATAAGCACGACGGTTTATTCCTCCAGGAATAGTAGTCGTAAAGCTCGCAGACATACCTACGGACGGATCCTCGAATCACAATAACGCTGGAGCTCAGCAGAATCCATAATCTTATTTTTGTACCGCACCGCGAAGCGTGAATTTCGCAATTACGAGAGTGTTGTAAACGCAGCGGAATATCGGCGCAAAGCTTTCTCCCATAGAGGTGAGAATCGCGCGGGGCGACTTTCTCAAAATAAACACTTCTTGTCTGTACACGTGCGAATGTCGACTTTATCTCGGAGACGGAGAGTTACGTGGCGGGAGCGCCAGGTGGCGCGTGAAAGCGGACTCTTTGCGATGGCAGGAGGGCAGATTATGCGTCGCAGATGTTGCCGGCGACATCCATTGTGTTCCCTCCTATAATTTTATCGAAGCTGATTTACGATCGATTGTTCGGCCGGTGGACAGTCGGCGAGGCGTGGTGTGTGTGCGCGCGCGCAAGTGTGCGTGGTGCGTGCCTGCGCCGCAGTCGTAACTTACCTGCAGATGGCGCTCGGATATGACGACTCCACTCGCCACAGAATGCCCTCGTAAATTAAGAAACGACGTCTTGGACCATGTTCTTTTCAGCTTTGTTTTATGCATGCCGTGTGTAACTTTCCAACTAGTGATGCCTTTATTTATAATATTCAGGTATGACAAAATAATCTATATTTATAATGACATTTTTATACTATAAAACTTCTGATTTTTATTGTCGTTTTCATAGAATGACAACGACAATAAAAATTGAAAGCAAACATTTGAAAATACCTCTTTTAAAATCTTCTTCAACCTGCGACCTGATATTTGGCTGCAAGAAACCATATATTTTATAGTCGCAGGTAAGAAAGGTTAGTCTTTTTTCTTCTTCAAAGTTTCTAATTTTATCCTGAGCAACTGCAGCTTGTATAATCTCTTAAAGAAACCAAGTTTTTGCATTGGGAAGAAACATAAAATCCATAAAGTATGTCATCTTAACGAGAAATTTATTGGTTTTTAAAGACATTGATAACATCAATCTGATCCTTAAGGCAAGTCTTGGGCTAAGGATGTTTTCTATAAGCTCATAAAAAAATCATTGGGATGAGATCTAAAAATTAGGGTATTGCCCTTACCACCACAAATAAAATAGCTATTATTTTGGGATTAAAACCGACACTTTAGTTAAGATTAGTCGGATTCGGAAGGTATAAAATGAAATTAATTAACTAGTGATCGCCCAGCGGTCAAAATTCGACTGTATTTGTAGCTTTCTGCACTCCTTCTCCATATAAATTTTAACTATGCCAAATATCACACTCTTCCGTGCACGCAATGGGCTTAAAAAGGGGTAAAAAGTTTTTTCTTCACGTAATAATATTGCAATTGATTGATACAATATAATTAACTTTATAAAGGGTGGTGCCGACGTTACGACATTAAATGAAACCACGTATTTTGTATCACGTTCTGTGACTGTACAACAACCATACAAAAATCAATCAAATTCAATTAGTAGTTTACCCACAAGAATTTTGATACACCGCGCCGGATCAAGATCCAAGTGTGTTAATTTCCTGCTTACACCAAAGTACTAAGTTTAGTATAGTTTTAGTTTTTTTAAACTTTCCTTTTTTTGTTCTTTTTTTTTTCTTTTGTGTTTTTTTTTAGATATCTTATCTACCACAGCTACAGACTTGATATTGATTCGCATTGGTGAAAGACAATTTGATCTATTAGACGTATTATTCCAATTATGCGTACCTTGATTGCTTTCTTAAAGCGGTAGGCTGCCTAACTACAGTCTTGACTAAGTCTGCGCAGGCGCCGATCTCGCGTACCATCCACAAAGTGGAATACACGAGGAAAGCTTTCAGCAGATGTTTATACAAAGCGGGCGGCGGCTAATGCCATGATAAAACGCTCTCGATAAAACAGCTATTATGTATTTTACCTGCAAATTGTTTTCCGGCACAATTAAGATTGAGTTTCAATACTCAATAACACCGTGTAAAGCTGGAACGGGCTAGGTCCTTAAGTAAGCGGGAAAGATTGTTGATATTCCAAGTAGGATCGTTCCGATACAAGTAAATACGAGAATCTAAGTACTCGATACCTTGGTTTTGATACCAAGTAGGAATACGACGCGAGAAGGAGGAGTAGTTCTGTACTCTTCTGTGGTCAGATTTAGATTGCAAACTCTAATATTATACTAATGGTATAACATAACACAACAGATTCTTCTAGACTTGTTGCACTTTCAACTCTTGTAACTTGAGATCAAGGTACTTTTATACAACAGTATCACTTGTACGGCTTATTTTATTCTAAAGAAACAAATGGACGAATTTTCTATTCTCCTATAGAAACTAAACAACATCAACAAGTAGAAAGTTGAAATTACACAAAGAGTCCTGTAATAATGATCGTAAAAAACAAAGGACACACTAACATTGTATTTTTAGAAATAGAAATAGAAATTTATTCGCAGGAATATAATATGTTACAAAAGTTCTTATAATAGTATGCAGTACAAGTTGATTGAAAATATAATTTTCTTGAATCCAAAAATTGCCGATTGTTGTGTGTGCGAAGAAAGAAAAGAAGAAAGGAATTACGTCACAAGGAAAAAGCACACAGAAAGGGTAAGACATAAAAAATATGAAACAAAAGAAGTAGGTGACGCACACGACGACAATTATGCATTTTTCTTTAGGTAAAAATATAGTGATCGAGTATTACAAAATTAATTAGATATCATGCCATTATAACTAGACTCCCTTTCTTTTATCATCTGGTGAACATAGACCTTTTGTGGAAAACAATGTACTTGTGTACTTCAGTCATTGAGCGAAATAGAAATAGACGGCACGGCAGGCAATTTTTAAACCTTAAGGGCATTACTTAAGGTTGATTATAAATTGATTTAGCTTCGGGTATTGTCGGCGATTGTGTGTTCGTGTCTGCGTGAACGAAAATTTACGACGCATCTAATTTCTTGTGTCAAACTGTATGACGTTTAGACAGCTACTGGTATTATCATTCTTAACTTTTGAGAGCGGTTTATAAAAGCGGGCTTATATTTGTGTTTTAGTTCGTAACGTACCGATATTCCCGCTAGCATTGACGCCTGGTACAACAAGCGATTTGCGGGTCAAACGTATGTAAAACAAGAAATTATTAGGAGAAGGCGTTAACTTCAAGTCGTTAACTTATTGACAGGCCTGTGTTGCCATAACAAATGTTTTGATTCCTTTTTGTTTTGATTCCTGCAGGTTTATAAGCATTACCTCATTGTGTCGATGTTTTTTATGTTCGAAAATTATAGTTAGGTTACGTTAGGTTTGCGTATTTTTTACTACAACTGAGGTATTGCAGTTTTTGGATAATGTTGGTTATATTGCTTTTTAAGTGGGAAAATTGTACTATAATTGTACTCAAACAAATAGTTCATTAATTTTTTTATGATAATCTAGGATAACAATAAAGCTGTCATGTGTTGTTCTACTTTGATTCAATTCATTGTGCCTAATAATATATAAATCATAATTTTTTTCATAAATAGTTTATAAATTTGTAGCTTTATCATTATTCGGTATATTACAATGTCTTTCTTATTTCTACTTTAATTGAGTAGAAGTTAATTCATCAAATGACGAAACACAGACATTCAGGTTCAACCTAGTTCAAGCAAATAAGCAACTATGCTTTATTTTAATGTAAGATACCTATTGTTAATTATATTGATATTTTTCTAATTAAACAATTTTATTTATTTATTTTATTTATTAGTATAATTTTCTCGGCTACCAGCGTCCCTTCTGTGATACAACCCACCAAATTAACATAAAAAATGCCAAAATATTTAATTTGATTAAGGGTACCTCCTATACGTCATTTCTCAACCCTAATTTCTATTTTTCAAAACCTGCACGTGATCCGACATCTTCATTAAAAACCACTTCAAGATAACTAATAGCATAAACAAAGTAAGTGTAGAGAAATGTGGGCGAAGGCAAGCTATAATTACACTAGAGTCAAGGAATCGAGGTCGGCAGCGGCGGGACTTCTCTTTGTGGAGCAACCTTTCAATTACGGCCCCGGGGAAATGTGCGGTTCACGGGAAAACTAAAGAAAATGTTTCTCTTGTCTTCGTATGTAACGCATAGAACGTGTATCAGAAATGCGTGGCCATATTTAAGGGTGTGGATTAGACTATCAAACTGAACAACTTCCTCTATGGGATCAACATCGTTGATTACGATGTTGACGAAAAAATAATCAACTATCACATACGTTTGGGTTGAGTAGGAATTGAAGTTTTATAAGGGAAACGTGATTATTTTTTCGCAATTACGGTGTTGGTCATACAATAACAATATTGATAAGTCCAATGTTAATTTTCTTTGATATCCGTAGTTTGAAATCTATCAAGTTTTAGGGTTCCGCGTTGCATTTAAAATTGGTTGACGTTTTGTAGAGATGATTAATAAAGACATATTAAGAAAATGAGTAGATCTCATATTGTTTTGCTTCAGAGATTACGGGTTACTACCCATCTCGAAAATTTGGCTTCTTAATGAAGAAAGAGGATTCTCCAAATTGCCTAACTTGCGGAACTGTTGAAGATGTCCACCATCTACTTATAGAATGTCTTACAAACAGTAAGGAAAGAGAATCACTGATGAGCACAATAAAATTAAGTAGGTAAGTATGATATTGCACCATATAAATAAACATGTTGGCACATCCTTCACCTCAGACTGCAGACTTACTTACTGAGCTGTTTGTGTATCATCAGTGATTCTGTGTTAATTTCAATATAAGTATTATACCTAGTTTAAGTTACGATGAGGCTGACATGCCATTATGGATAAAAGCCTCGAATAAAATTAAAGACTTTAATGTGATAACATCGGCGACATCCTGTATTCGATATGATATAAATCATACTAACTGTTGGGTATAGAGACTGACTTCCCAGGATTCGCCAGACAATCTTACGTTTCGTTTTTCGTGAAGGCTCTTTCCTTGCAGCGATCTACACTAAAAGTGCCTGATTTTTTTTAGTGACACCAGGTTTTAGCCTCTTTAGATTTAGTATGTTTTAAAAAATGCTATTACGTATTTTTAATTCAGTACAGTACTTACCTACCACGGAACCCTTATTTTCTTAACTACTACTTTTAATAGGCGAAGACAATAAGCTAATAACTAATGTAGACCATAAAACAGTATCAGGCATTCTTTTGATATCTTAATTAAATCGATATGACATTATCTCGTAAGATGTGGCTAGTATACCTAGAGACTTATACATGTATGTATAAATGTAAGAGCATGAGTTCGAAGGTAAATCGCACATGACATACACTCACTGGCCAAGAAAGCGATGAGATCGCCCATACTTTAATAATAAGTATATGTTTAGGACTCTAACAAAACTAGATATTTTCGTCCATACATAAATGTCAAAAATGAGATTGAAATGAGTCTGTAAGAAGATTGAATTCAAATCAACTGTCATTGGACTGAACTTTAAGAGTAGTAGAATACCGAATTTTGTCAATTCATAATATAATCTCAGTTTGGTCATAGTGTAAAGTAATTACGAGAATTGGGCTTCAGATGTTTTACGAAAGCTCCATACGTATTGTCAAATTTCTGTGCAAGTCATCTGTCGATAGATAGGTTATTGAAAATGGGTGTAAATTGTGGGTTAACCATGGGTTAACTGAGTTACCTACACGAAGTATGTCGTTTGTCATTTCTATAAGGTGAGTGTATGCGATAAGGCGGGTGATCTCAGCGAGATACGTTATCTGTGAGTCATTGAGTGTTTCATGCAGCCAGCATCCGAGTGATATACTGTATGCTTTATATTGCGGAGTTTTCATCGTAATTGCTCGTTTGTGTATCGCAATAAAAATGGATACGATAAATCTTTATTTGTGTGACCGAGTAAAGATTTGTTTTTCATGTTGATTGTTGAGTTGATACACTCTTATTGGGAATTTTTATGAAACTAGGATGATTTATGCATTGAGAGAACACACACATTTAGCGTTTCCTGGTGTACGAATCTTGTCGTTTATATGGGCTGTGGTGTGGCGCGTTGACTGGAAACTACAACTTTTAGCTTTAAAACTTGTAATGGAACAGTTACTAGGTAAAAGGGGCACATGTATAAAAAGTGAGCTTAACAATTATAGGTTTCTTGTAGAATTTACGTATCATTCCTTTTGTTTTTTTTTTATAGTGTTGTCAATGCAAAAAATAATAATCTAATATTTCAATGTTTTTATGGTGTTACCAACATCTGGAATTCAGGGAAATGCATCATAATTATCATAGGTGAATAAATTGGTTGTGAGATTCGTAAAGAGCTCACGATGGCAAAGTGGAGTCTGGATCATAGATAGAAAACACTTAAATGAAACATAATTATTTTTGTCCTTTTATTTTACTAAGTGACGAAACGCAGACATTTGCATTGTTCTCGACCACAGATTTCCTCTCGCTAGCATTACAAATATTAGAATCAACACATGACTGTCAACGACTGCTCTTTACATATCAACGAATCCAGTCTCCAATCCAAGTAGTATGTCCAATATTTCTTTTCTTTTTTAAATGCGCCTGTCTGTTCGTTCTGCCTTTTTGGCACAGCTGCAACGTCCATTTCATATTTAAGTTTTTTTAATACCAATTTTACATTTCTTTTTATTGTTTGCTGTGTAGAATAAACATATTTCTTTCGTCAAAATAAAACATATGTAAGTAGCAAATAATTGTCCAAACGGTATGGCGAGACCTTGACATCTAATGTTGCACTCAGTAGGACCTCGGACCCCGGGGCGCGATGGTCAATACACATTGATTGCCCCCAATCATCGGGACTATTGGGCAACACGAAGGAAGGCGTCAAGGGTAAGGTTATAGTTACGGTTATTATTGGTTTAGTGGGAAGCGGAAGGCATATTAGTGAATAAGCTTCGTTCAAGGCTTTTATTAGAAGAATAAATTTTAATGATAAAATACGTGTAAGTTAAAAGAACCGGGTCAAAAAATGATTATTTTCTATCTGATCTACCCCTGAGTTTGTTTCAGAGTTACTACTCAGAGGTAGTCACAGGGCGCCACTATCTAGTTTATAAAAGACCTGAAAAATTGCTTGAAAAATACTAATTGCAAAATAAATAATTCTCACACAAATCATGGCGTTCCAGATTAGCAGTGATTTGCTACGCTCAAACCTGTAAAAAGCAGTGGGCCTAAAAAGACCACATTAAGCAATTCATCGAAGAATCTCCATAATAACTGTCAAACAGATGACAGCTGAATATGAACTTTACACGAATGATAATAAGAGTCTTTAAATAGATGGATACTTTGATATTTGTAATGTGAATCATATTATGATTCACCTTAACCGGCCTTTTTAGATCCCCTGTTTCTAAAGTATGATAATGCCGCCATATTAAAGATATATATCTCGAGATACTAACTGTATTTCTGGATACTCTTCACTAAAAAGGCAGCAAGTGCTTTGTAGCCAAAAAAATAAAATAGACATAAGAATTAATTAATCCTAATGTCGGTCATTGAAATCTCTAAACTATTTTAAGCAGGTGAAGTCGCGGTTACTGTAAGCATTAGAATTTGACACATTGTGCCCAAACTCGAGTTTCATGATAAGCATTACTTAATAAAAATTAATGAAATAGCTGAATAAAAAGTAGGGAAATGGCCTTAATAGAAAAGGGCCTTATCAGCACTTAAAGAAATATGTCCCGGCCATAAACATAAGTTATAATTACATCTGTGACCGCGACCGTATACTAGATAGACTAAGCAATTATTTTGTTTATCATAAATATTTATAGGTGCAAACAAAGAGATTGTTTACCAGGGACAAGATATAGATGAAGTTTTTTTAGGAATTTATGGACAGTGTAATTTAATTCTTTGTTTTCAATGTAATATTAACATATATAAAAATGTAAATTTTTGTAATGTGATTTTAATTTTTCTGTGATGTAATTTTTTATTTGTAATAAAATATATATTTTAAAAGAGCATCCATAGAATTACTTTCCGGTATCTTCTGCATTGCTTCTTTGACCTCAGGTTTCCCTACAAAGAGAAGTCAGCTTATACTGAAAATGTATAGCTTGATATGTAGCAGTGCGTACATTGCGCAGTATGCTTTGAAATCACTCCGTGCGACTATTGGAAGACCGAAATGAACATTCTTGAAATGTCAAAATTGAATCAATCCCGATTACGAGCGTGTATCGTGATCACCCTGCAGGTGAGTTGGACGTGCTTTGGTATCGAAACTTGGGGAGGCTATTTTTCAGCATATTAGGGCCATAACACACTATCTACTTTCTGCAGCAGAATCGCGCAGTTTCGCGTTCGTTATTAATTTTATCGTAAGGAAAAGGCAGGCAACGAATGCGAAAACGATTGTGCTGCAAAAGTAGCTAGTGTGTTTTTGCCCTTAATCGTAAACTTTGGAATGAAATGATAACAAAACGTTCTGGAAGTCCCCAATTCAAAGTCAAAGTTCTTCTCAAACATTCTTGCAAAATTATATTGCGCTAAGTTCGCGTTGACTTTGGAAACTATTACATAAATTGTTACAACTGCAAAAACTCGTGTAGAAAACAGATCGATAGATGCTTACAAAAATATAGCAAGCTGTGTTATCAGTACAGTGGTTTATGATAATTATAATAAATGATTGTGGGTAAGGGTTATTGTCCAGGGCGCGCGATGCGATGGTATCTGGCTTCCGAACGTCGCGCCGACGCCATTATCATAATAGCCTTGAGACACGAAACTTATTACAAAGGGCAGTTGGACCGTGATCAATCAGGTTTACTTCATTATGTCTTGTAAACCTGAAAAAAGTAATGGCTAATGGCTATTGTATTATAAAAGTATTTTTCAAACCAAAAAAAAATAGGCATTGTGGAGATAATTGTGAAATTTCGTTACGAGTGCTTTTGTAATTATTTATGTTTAGATTTAGATTAACCTAAGCCTCATTTGAAGGCATGTTTTGATTAGGTATGTATAAATAGTGTTTTAGGGAAGTCAGGTTTATAATGGTAAAATTTAATGTATTGTAATGCTTAGTGTTCCTGCTAATATACATGTATGTTTCTCATAGTATACGCGATCATTGGCGTAGTGGTTGAGCGGTCGACTGCAGCGCTACGTGCCGCGGATACGATTCCCGCATTGAACAAGTATTTGTGTGCCCTACAGATAGTTGGTCGAGTCTGAGCGTTTGTGATTGTGAAAATTTGTGTTTGTAAACGCACCTACGACGCTGAAATAATAATTACAAGCATGGAGCAAAGTTTTTCAAAAACAACTTTGATATAATTATTATCACCTGAAATAGTTTTTTAGAGGCCGTCCATTAATCACGTGAAGCTTGAAAGGGGGGAGGGGGTTTGGCAAATATCACGAAAACTCACAAGGGGGGAGGGGGGTGTAGTAAGATATCACGTGTATTAAATTTTTCGTCAAACGTGGCTTGATGAAACCTGTATTTAAAGATAATATTCTAAAAATTTTAAGATTGTTTGTAGGTACTAAAAATACACGTGATTTTGGGTGGGGGCGGGGGGGTTAGTCTTAAACCTCACCACGTATCACCAAGGGGGTGGGGGGGGGGGGGGGGGCTGGGGTTAAAAATGCTAAAAAAAACATCACGTGATTAATGGACGGCCCCTTAGCTAAAATGTTGATCGAAACTAACAAAATAACCTAGTTGAGTAAACTATCATTACTTGTGCAGACACTTTCAATATCGTTATCAGAGTGATCGATGGTATTCGACGACAGGTCGCGCGTTCGATTCTCGTGTCGCTCCCATTGTTCCCGTGACGGATCGATGGCGCTAGTTAGATATATTGTCAGTAATAGCTATCTAAGATGGCGAGAACATTAATTGTATTGTGTTGCATTTTGATTAAAGATTTTGGTTTGGGATTTTGGTATTTGGTGTTTGAATAAAAGTAACAAATGTTAAACACGAATTCTATTTAGTATTTCATGGTTTATTACATAACATAAAACAAGTTTCCTACACTTTTTTTTTTTTTTTTTTTTTTTTGCGTGGTAAATTCATCAAATGAGTCCTCCCGCCCCGGGCAGGGCGGGAGGGACTGTCAGACTTGTACTGACTAAAATCCACGGTGTTCCTTCAATAGCCCTTTACGTTCCGGGGTCACGGTAATGAGATAAATCCCGCGACCAAGATTCCTACACTTAACCATAAAATGAGCACTGAAAAAATTTATACTAATTTTCCGAAACCAACTATCTATGAGATGTGCTACGCCCGCTACGGTGCTACGACTGTAGCAAGTCAGCGGCCGCGTAGCAGAGAGACAACGCTCTGTTATGTATTTATAGAATACCCGTAACGTATAGAAGCTTTCGAAATGTGGGCCTACAGACGAATGCTACGAATTAGTTGGACTCAGAAGGTTACCAACGAGGAGGTCCTGCGACGAATCGGTAAGAAGCGCGAGCTTTGGGATACCATCAAACGAAGGAAAGTTGCATATCTGGGTCACGTATTTAGACACGATAGATACAGCCTTCTGCAACTTATTATGATGGGCAAAGTAGCCGGCAAGAGACACGTTGGTCGCAGGAAGAAGTCGTGGCTAAGGAACCTTCGGGAGTGGACTGGAGTCTCGAGTGCTGCACAACTGTTTCGCCTCGCAAGAGACAGAAAGAAATATGCAGAGCTGACTGCCAACCTTCGCTAGTCGGAGAGGCACTCTAAGAAGAAGAAGAAGAATACCCGTAGCTTCCAAATGGAGTATATTTCTAAAAAAACTGATTAGATTTGGTTCATTCCACGTCGCGTCGATTGCTTCGGTCGTCGAATAAGGTATATTTGCATCTCTGTCATAGTATGTTTCAGTTCGCCTGAAGATCAACTTCTATAATTATATAATATAATAGTAGGTACTAAAATTAATACAAATTATATTTTTAGAATACGACTTGAACCAACATTTTAATTCCTTATAGGTAATTAGAAATAGTAGAATCTACATAAAATAGTGATCTGCTAAAATGTGTCTATGTTGTGTTATATTGAGCATAATAATTGTTCTTCAACTAGCATATTATTATTTTTATTTATGTTTTTATATTTTGAATCAAATTAAAAATTCATCGAAGAAAAACGTAGTAGAATTTTATACAATGAAACATAAACACGTTCATATCTTCAAACGAATGATTAAAAACCTCTTTATTATTTTCCTTTCATTGATCCTGTGGGAGAACGTGGTCTGGTGTACCTCAATTAAAAAGGGAGGACGGATATGTGTTAGATACGATGAAAATTTTAATTGTGTGATTCAGGCTTTGTAATCTGATTGGTCTAAGTCATATTGTATACGCACTAGCTAACTACGTTGCTATGTAGTTTTGTACTGTAGCGCTAGATGTCGCTACAATTCCATTTAAAAAGTTTCATTAAGAAATCTTTGTCACCCTGGTTATCATTTTTGTAGACAATAGATTTGAAAGTATATATCTCTGTAAATAGGTACATAATCTAATAGATCTATACATTCATTAAAATCGTAACGAAGCGACAACTGTACCTACATTGAATATTATTTGAGTAAAGTAGTTGCTAGGCATAGTATGATCAACATTGCTGCCAAAAATATAGTTTTTAGATTTTTTTTTCTGTTTGTCTGTCCGAGTTTCACGCCGATACTACTGGAGAGATTTTGTTGTAATTTTGCAGTAACATTTGTCAAAGGACTGGTCAACATTATGGGCTATAAATTGTCACGCGTATTGTCTATGGAAGATAAACTAAAGCTGAATGCTCCTGAACTCCACGCGGACAGAATCACGGGCACAGCTTTTTCTAAATAAATGATTCGCATATTATTATGAATTTATATGTATAGATTGATATTTTTAATACAATACATTACTAATCGCTTCCAAATACTTACTAAGTAGCCGTTTAATTCGAGAGCTCCATTGGTAGCCATAATAACCATCGGTTGGACACTGAGACAAAACAGTGTTGTTTATAAAATTGAGCACGTTCCATTACTGAACTCATTGTGTACTCTTGTTTATGGCCGCTAACCATAAGGATAGTATTACGAATACGATACTTGATTGGCCATAGATAAAATTTGGGCGCCAGAAAGAAGGGTCTGTTGAAGTAACTTAGATTCGTAGAAATATCTATGATTACGGATAAC
Source organism: Allophyes oxyacanthae (assembly GCA_932294325.1). Taxonomy (NCBI): domain Eukaryota; kingdom Metazoa; phylum Arthropoda; class Insecta; order Lepidoptera; family Noctuidae; genus Allophyes; species Allophyes oxyacanthae. Next base: position 5,997,334 of record OW028625.1, read on the forward strand.
TTTTTAAGTTACTCTGAGTTTAAAGTGACGTGATTATAATGAACTTTGTGCTTGTTCTTAGAAGTATAAAGTTTTTAACACGGAAGCGATGAGAGTCTGATAATTGATCTAATCTTAGAATATTGGTATTTTCCAACGATTGATTGACGATTTTTTTTTGCTGCTACATGGGCGATATAAATCGTTTATAGATACGATATCTGTATATCGGTACAAAACCCAATATCTATGTATCAGACGGCACATAATCTATATATTAGATATCTATAAAGCGTTGGTAATGTTGGTGTCTATCGAGAACAACACTATAATATACATACATATACCTACGTAACTACATAATATATTTTACTTTTACTTAATTCTTTTTTTTTTTTCTTGGCTATGCTCTCTTTCTCTCTGTGATATTTATATGTTTTTGTGCTATATTAACTCATATTTTTTTTTTTTTTTAAATTTGAAGTATAATTATTTATTTCAACATCATATTTATGTGCACCACAGTCTGCCCCATAACTTGTTTGTCACTTTATTCCATCCAAAGGTTGCCTGGAAGAAATCGCTTTATGCGATAAGGCCGCCCATTGTACTTTAATATTTTAATCCCCTTACTTACAAAATTGTTATATTCAGGTGTCAAATAAAGTACATAATATAATAAATAAATAATAATATCGTATCGTATCTAATTGGTATTCGATTCAAACTGACTATTAACTGATACCAATCACTGATTTCGAGTATACAGTAACAAATATAATACAATGTGCCTATATCAAACAAAACCGAATCGTATAAAATCATAGTAAGATAGATAGAAGAAGAAAGAAAGAAGAAAAAAAAGCAATTTATTTTTACACAAATTACGACACAAATAAAAAGTAAAAAATTAAAACAAAAAAAAGTAAAAAATGAAGACAAAAAAAAGTAAAAAATTAAAAACACGTTCCAAAAAATAAATAAAAAATAACAATATATACGAGGTACTTTCGTTTCAGACTTCAGCCAATATACAGGATATTTTTTATGTAGTGCGCATAATTTGTAGAGTGATTTCTGTCTCTGTTCCTAAATGCAACCGCAGTATTGGGATACACTTTAAAACAAAACGAAAATTCGACTTAGTATAGGGGACACGCATAATTTATTAGCGCATGCCATACAAAATCAAACTTTTATTTTGTTTTGGAGTGAATTTCAGTAACGCGTTTGCATTTGGAATGGACACTGAATCACACTGCAAATTTTGCGCACTACATCAAAAAATATCCATAAAAATATAAACATGCGATATGCGATCTTCTAAATCAATTCATAGATATGATTTGATATAAAGTAAAGGCGCAATCGATGCCTAATCGCAGCTTCCAAAGACCACGCGGTCGTATTCACAGGCACAGCTAGTATCTTCATTAATAGAGAATCAGATAAACTACAAAAGATTTCCTGCAAGTCCACACTGAACTCCGATTAGGTTAATTAGGTTAAAATTTATAATTGGCCACGCATACCTGAGCGGCGGATTTTTGTGGCAGCGTGAGCATTAAGCACTAATGAGTACACATGACATATTGCGAGGCCGCTAATATTGCGTTAGGCCACGTATTCACCGTATGCCAACATTTAATCGATCCGGTTCACATGTTCGGTGGCTGATGAATGGACAATGCTTGCATCAGGTAACATGCTCATTTGGCGCAGACATGAGTCACGCATGGTCTTAATTTTGTACTTATTAACCCCCGACAAAAAAGAAGGGTGTTATAAGTTTGTAGTGTGTATCTGTGTATCTATCTCTTGTTTATTTTTTATTTTTCTATTTTGAGTGGCATAGACAATACTTATGCATGCGATTACAGCAATCGCGAGTGATATGCTTAATTCAAGAATTCCATAGTCTAACTTAAATGGGAACACCCCGAGAGTAGGTATACCCTTTCATAAAAAGAAATTATCAAAATCGGTCTGCATTTGGCGGATTAATAATGTTTCAAGAAGACTCCTTTTTCTCCTATTACAAAAAAATAAATTCTTGTTTTGATAAATAAAAAAATGTTCTAAGAGATCGTTAAGTATGTGCCTCTATCAGAGAGCATGTCAAAGATGCTGGGACCGTGCAGATAATTGTGTGGTTATCCGCAGGGTGGCCGGGACCAACAGCTTTGTGTGACGACCGCGATGTCGTCACATGCAAAGCACATCTTTTGGATACTAGTTTCTCCCACTGGATGGGTTTTAGAAGCCATCTTGGTAGTCAATCTGTGTAAACATCCGATAGCAGTTCTGACGTTTGTTTTTGTCAGATCAAAAGTTGAAACCAGCAAAAGACTTGAGAAATGGCAAAATGATGTTGCAAGCGACCCAAGTTGCCCAACTTTGCTAATGAATACACAGCTTTACAGTGTAATATGTAGGCGAACTATGAGCTCTGAAGAGGCCTTAATACTTGTAGTCTTATAAATAGGTCAGAAGTAAACGAGTGAAAGCAATATTATGAATAGAGTATTTTTTCTGAATAAAAGTTGCAGTTTTCTTAGCTATTTGCTGACAACATTAAGTACCTATATGTTGAGAGGTTTTCCTTGGTTTTAAATCAGGGATGCAAGAGTACTTTTTGTCTGTTATTTTTGCGTGTGGGATGAGGGACACACGGTATATTGAAGAAAACATATCGTGTATTAACTCTTTGTACTAATTAAGAGAGTACATCGCGACACAAGTAACAGATGCATATGATAATGTGAGTGACTCGGTTAGACTATTTGGATGCAGATTTCGACTTGCTGACTACTTCCAACTTTAATCATCGCCTGTCTCGTAGGTAAACAATTCGTGCCGATTAACCGATTATATACTTCGAAAGTAAAAAAAAAAAAAAAACTATTCATTCATTAAGCCGCGTACGGTCACCGGCACCCGCACTCAATAGATTTTCTTTGTGTCTACGTTTCTTTACTTGATGGGTTCATTATTATTTTATGTATTTTTTTAAATGTTGTTTCACATTGAATAAAGTCAACCTATCACCATCAGCTTCATTGCGGGACATGGACCGTTCCTAGAAAGAAAGCAATGCCCGCAGTCACTCCGTTCTCGTTAGGCATAGGGTGGTAATTCTACAGACAAGAGACAGCTCTTATCGACACATTCACAGACCTATTGGTTTGTCATATTTGGGCAAATTGTGCAAGCAAACATCATATTCGTACTAAACGAAAATTAAAACCGCAAATTGCATAAAACCATTACCCAATCAGAATATCTCACAAGCGCCCATATACCTACCTTTCTATTTACATATTAATCTCGGCAGCAGCGATGGCGGTCCATCGTAAACATTTAATTGGTGATAAAGGCGAATAATTGGTCGCGGCTATCGATCGATCACTAATGAAACTGAATTACTCTGTTACAGCTTAACGATCTGTGCGATATCTCCAATCTTTTATACCGCACTTATATAAGGTAGAACGTAGTCTTCTGTAGTTTCAATGCTGGCTGGTATTTTCTAATTTGAATTTGGAATATAAACGAGAAGTTTAATTATATTTTGGCTTATACACGTAGCTTTCCGCAAAACCAATACAATAAAACTGGCTGGATTTCGCCGTTTTGAATTTCGAATGGATAATTTATGTAGAGTGCCAGATATTTTTAGGCTTTGGGGAAGTGTCACTTCGTTGTTTGCTAGCGAACTGCTTGTTCTAAGCTTAGGTTTTTAGACGACGTGTAACATACCTATATGGCTCATGGATCAATGTTGATCGGTTTCTGATAAACCATTGCACATAAATTATTTAAGATATTATAATATTATTATCTATTATTTAAGATGGTTCTTTGCAATGTTTCTCACAATTAGTGTGACTCTCTATTTATTTATTATTTATGTACACTCATACACATGACAAAGAAAATAAGTAAAGATATCAAGTACAAAGGTACTGCTTAGGTGTGCTATATCGTTACTTATACACAATTATGCAGGTGGATGCAGTTACTATTCTCGTGATTATATTCCTTTATGTCCTTACTTTAACCGTAACCATAAAGAACGATGGCGTATATTCGTTCGTACACATGGGTAATGTACGAATAAACGTAAAACAATTTGAACAAGCTCCATGTTCACATTATCGAAAATGATATAACGGTAATAGACATGTCGCCAACAAATTTCAAATAGTTAGCTGTGTGGTTAATATTAAAAAAATATCGCAGGCCTTTAACAGCTGCCGTTAACATTCTAATGGAGTAGCTCCACATTATAAATAGGTTAAGTATTTTTGATAATAGGAGGTTATATCGTTATAAATGCTTATTAAGGCTGCGTAGGGCGAAGTCACGTCAATTAGCCGTAATCTGACTTCGTGACTTGTGACTTATGGGTGGCCGATCTTCAAGCGTGGCTGTTTCACGATTTCTATCAAAATCGGCCCACTATAAATATGATCACGACATGTAAGGTAATCGGTCGTATATACAAGGTGGAAACGATAAATGTTTCCAGGCGATTATTTTCTTAGTAACGGATATATCAAAAATATTTAGCTGATATTAAAACTAGATCATGTAATGAATAAAATGATATAAAAACAAATCTTAAAAAAGAAACAGGATATGGTACAAAATATTTATTTTCTTGCTTATTATCGTTTCCACCCTGTATAAGTATATAATGGCGTATATTTGTCAACGCTGCACGACCTTGTATAATGTATGTGAATAAAAATAATTAAATAACTGACTGTACAAGTAGTTTACGTTATATCTGTGTGTGTAACTACAGTAGTTCGCGGTATTTATGTGTGAGTAAACCTCATATAAATGTATGTAGATTTAGTTGCAATCTTGTAGTGTATTATGTCGGGAAATTAAGCCTATTGAACAATAAAAACGGATGGTTTGATTTCTATTTATTATTTGCTGCATATACATATAGTATATATAATCTATATATTTGATCTTGCATACTGGTATACGACACAACTACGTCGCATCAGCAAACTCCGTAAAACCGATCACTTCCGAACTGAGTACGTTTTCAAGACCATGAATGTTTATTAGTAGTTACTGCAGTAAAAAATTATCTTTACGTAGACGCAATAAGTTGTAAAATTATTAAAGCGAGTGACTGCCATTGGTTGTTCGATCAGGTACATCGATGTTACTTCTTAATTGTGTCGTACTGTAAGTACTTCTTTCTAATCGTAAGTTAGTGATTCAATAATACTGGCGATGCTGACGCATGCGTCATGCTCGTGAACGGGTGCCGTCTGTCGGAACTGGTCAGCTTGTAACTGCCATGGCAATCTTATTCAGAGGCAAATCATTATTATCCTAGTCTTATTTATTGCATAGCTCTTACCACAACATTGTACTGATAAAGATTGTAATCTGTTACTTGAAAATATGTTACCATGGAGTTTCTTGCCGGTTCTTCTCCATTATGATCTACTATTTGGAACCGTGCACCTAGAGTCTCGACATTTCATAAGTGCCTGTATCTGGTTTACATGAAATAAAGGTCTATTCTATACGTGTTTTTTACTTCAATTTTGTTTACTAATTTGAGTTACTTACTTCACGAATGCGCAGTAAGGGTAGTCTTCACTATATACTCAACTTATACCCGAAACAGTACATTACAAACAAAAACAAAAGACAGACAAATTACCCCAACTCGTTATCCTTATATCTTACTTTTTTCTAGTGGTTAGCACAGTCATAAAGTCACGACTTCACGAGCGGGTCGGGGAGGCGGTAATTAACTTTCAATTTGCACACATCAGCGGTGCAAACAAAGAAACCGACCATCTGATACAGCCTATTTACATAGAGGGCTGGCCCCTTCACAGCAAACAGTTAAAGTTAATTAATATGTTAGATAACTTATTAGTATCGAATTATTTGTCTTTCGGAGTTTTCCCAGGGCTAGATTGATGGTAAGAAAATTGTTGAAGAAGTCATAGATACATTGACAACTATTATTGATAAAAACGCTATAACCTTTATTATTCTAAGTTATTTCCCGTCTTATTTATTTTGATAAAAACTTTACAAGGACATGAAAAATCCTTCGGCAACTTTTGAATGTCAAGTTTAAGTAGTCACTTAAAAAATGTACTCACCACATTTATACACTTTAACTTTTACTCATAGAAGGAAAAGAGTATGGATTAAATTATTGCGACATTCGACTTAAGGAAAATTTGTTAAAAAATACGGAGCTGTTGAAGTTTCATCACAGGAATTTTCCCTTTTTTAGGGCTTCTTAAAGCCATAATAATTTACTATTAAAATAGGTTACAAGGCTGCGTGCAATTGTTGATTAAACGATAATCCTCAAGTTTTCTAAGCTACTTTTTATGTCGCTAACGTTAGCTTGTAAACTGTCGTACATTATGAGGTACAAGTTGACAGTTTGCAGTAGTATCGTGTATCAGTGTACGCCTGGCCTTAGCTTTCGTGAGAGAATTCGTTGGATTTCAACGTAGCCGAGTAGAAATTACCACTTGTTTATGGAGTGGTACGATACAAGATATGAGCGGTTTTTTCCGATAATAGATTTCACTGACAGTGCTGGTTGTAAACATGTACCCACGGATCTTTTTTAAAAGCTAGACATTTTGCCAAAGTACGATGACAAGTTTCTATTGAAATATTTTTGTTAGCTGTAAAACTATGAATCCAGGCTATTGGAAATAGGGTTGCCTCCAATGATTTTAGACCTAGTAGATAAAATCAGGGAACTGTGGGTAAGATTGTTCACATAATATCAACCTTTCGTTTTTTGGAGGAAATACCCTTAGCCTAAGATATTGTGTGAAAAATTCTCTCAATATAAATATGATCCTGAAATTAGGTACTGGAATACTTACTCCGCATTTTCTCCATGGACAAATAATCCGACGTTTTACCATTTTGAAACTAATAATTGACTGTATTATCAGTCTAAGAAATCTTCAGACGATTACTTATCAAGGTACAAAAGTTTGATTTTTTTTTGTATTTTCTTCATGATTACTCATAATATAGGTATATATCTTTATTTGATGCATTAAATACCTGATTGGATAATATACTGACGTTCATAGAAAAACTGAGGTGTCCTTTATTAAGACTTAATTATAAATTATAGCTACCCCAGATACAGTTATTTGTCTAGTGATACAATTGCCAATAACACAGACTAGACATTCGTACCTCGCATGTCTAAAGCAGGAAGGTGTGATCCACTTACCGCAGTTATCGGATTAGGAATTCCGTTCTACGAACACATCCACCCTCACCCTACTTTATGAACGGATTAGTGTAATCTAAGTCAGTTCTATGATGTAGTCCTGGTCTTATTTGAAAGAAATGGCTGAGATTGACTGTCGAATAATAAAAGGACTTTTTTGAGACAACATAATTCTGAAAGAAAATTGTAGGAGTTTGAGACCATAAATACAAGTGTAACCAACCAAGGAAAGCGATTTAAAATATGTATGCATAGGTACTATTGCACTACAAAAAGTTTTTTCTGCCTACGTGATCAATTAGAACTATTGAAATAGTAGACTTGATATAAGCGTAAAACTTCACTCAATGCCTCTCGAGTCTAAATATTCATAATCAAATCTAAGTCGCGGCCATAAAACTTAGTCGAAGTCATTAATAAACGTTGGACTTAGTCACGCATGTCGCCGACTCCGCCGCGTATCTTACTAGCGAACACATTTTCTTCATTAACTTGTCCGCCTCCAGCGTTTTTTCTACGCCGCAGTAAAGCTCTTTTCATATTAGAATATTCGCGTGTGTGCGGGCGTAAATCACTGGATTGTCACTGCGGTGGACTTATAATTTTATTGTCGGACGAAGGCGACACGACAATGCCGGCGTCACGCGACGAGGACGCCCGAACGCCTCGTCTACACACGACAACACACGGATCCCGGTTTTATTGTCCCCGCTCTAATTATGGAATTATTTAGAATTAGATCTCACCTGAGATTACCCGTCTAGACTTACACTGACTTGCTCTTTCGTGCGAGATTAATTATAATTGGGCGTAATATAAAGTGGATGATTAAAATATTTTGATAGGTCGAATACTTACTTGCTTCGCTAGGTTTACACAAAAATGCTGCCGATTTGAATTTCTAGTTCGTGCTTATGGAGATATCGCGTGAATGAATTAACGAGCTCCATTAGATGGGCAGTTATATAAGGAATCATAACTTTAAGCTTAGTTCTTGAACTCAAGACATTAAACAGTTTTTTCTTAAAATTCCATACATGTTAATTATGCAAACAATAATTATGTTATAATGAGTGCTTTCCCTTTTATAAGTTATTGGTTATACAGACTTCCGGCCTCTACAGATATAAGATGAATTTATTTGGCTTGTGACATAAGTAGCACAACCACGTAGCTCTCGAATATAAAAAAAAAAAGTTGAGAACGGATTGATTCTTCTCTCCCTGAACGATTTTGGTGCACCCGCGAGGCCCATATATTCAAAGACTCAAAAAATATTAAATTTTTTAAGTCTGTGTTTAATTTTTCGTTTTGTTTTTAATTATTGCATGTGGTGTCTCGCATAAGCTATCGAATTATTATTTTTGTTCTATCGTTTTTGTTGTGTCATAAACATACATGTAATAAATATTGCATGTATGTTTTATATAATTATCTATTATTATTTTTCTTTATTCATTTTAATTCATGTATTATTATTATTATTATTTCAGCCTGTGTCGATCTACTGCAGATGATAACGTATAATATTTTGAAATGCACAACGTCATGTCGTATTATGATCAGCTTTCAGTGCATTGAACTGACACTATACAAATTTTAAACCCGGAAAACATCGTGATTAATGACAAAAAAAATCCTAAGCAATTACTCGTAGTTACCGACAACCCACTTCGACCACACTATACCATAATAGTCTACAGTCAAAAGTAGGTTGTCCGTTTAGCCCCGCCCACCGCTGCCGTGCCATTATGCGACAGGATGTCGGCCAGTCCCGTAATAGGTGTCATTATTGTCGTTCAGAAATTGCTTCACTATCGGAGGAGTTATCACGGTCGCTTTATAGGTCCAGATTACATGGTATGTACTTTTTTCAGGCGGCATATAAGTGGCTTTGTAGGCCGAGTGCCACCCAGCGCTTATCGTTCATTACGTGTTTTAATTGAGTGTGGTTTACCAGCCGCTGTAAAGTCTAAGCTTGTTTAAATGATGTTTAAAAATACTTTACATTTATTAAACTGGTGATTTAAAGGCTGGGGTATCGGTTTTCTTATGTTTATGTAGGATTGTGATCTCATGTATGGATGAAAGAAGCAATGATTAAAGGTAAGGCAATACTTATTGAAAGAACAAAATCCTGAGCAAATTGAGGTGTTTTAGCCATGTCATTCGCCATTCATAAGGGTTTTCTGCAAGGATATAATATGTGTATTACACCAGTTGTTTGGAGCAAGACCTTGATTTGTGGTCAACTCTCTATGAAGGATGGTATGTTGTGCTGGGATAACCTAACCGTCAAAAACCCCTGACTGCAACTAGAAAAAGTGCTGTAGGTAACTTTTGAACGGGTGAACAGATGTTCATGAAACATAGTTATGATGATACCCTATAACACTAGCTTTCGATTAAAAAAACTGCATTGAAATCGGTCTATCCGTTTTGTAGCTACGATGCTACAGACACAGATACACGCTACAAACTTATAACACCCCTCTTTTTAGTCGGGGGTTAAAAAAATAAAAATAGTTGTGTCAAATGTCAGTACTGACAACAACTGCCATTAACTATGAATTAATGATCGAAAATGAAAATGAAGGCGATTCGAGAGGAGATACAAAATAACTATTTGAACGATTTGAACCTATTTCGTGCTATCATACCATCGTTTTAAATAAAGAACAACTAAAATGTCTCACAGAAAGCAATGCATATACCGCCCTCAGAACAATGACTAATTCTCTATACTCTAAGATACCGCCCCTATAATATTCAATTTTAATTTAATTTTGACAAATACCAAAGTTTCTTATCAGCCAGTAATTTTACAGACAAATAGCATTCAAAAGCGGTTGTTCGCGTTAATTTATTCACCGTTCGTCGTATAGTACACCAACTATGATAATGAGTGTTGCGATGAATAAGTGGCCAGTAACACTGGTAGCACTGGCGGATATCCTTACCTCGCCATTCTTGACATACCACCTCTAGTGTCATGCAAGCCTGTCAAAAATTTCTTACAGATTCCTTTGTTTTTATTTTGAAATTGGAACTGTCTGGTGTATGTGTCGTGTATGATACAGTTGTCTAAAAAAGCAGCAAGTAGGTACTTAGGCACTAAAATATATAAATTCACGACAGTCAATATTGTGTGCACTTTTACTCTAAACAGTAGGTATGTCTGAAAACTATGGATACTACAGAAGAATTTATGACTAGAATCAATGACATTTTACAAATAGACGGGCCATACACCAACATTAATGCACTACAAAATGGCGTAAACTTGACTATAGCTACATAGCAGTACATATAATCATACAGTGCGCGAAGAAAAGGAAAGCCACCATACGCCATGTCGGTTGTTAAAAAAGATGAATATAGACGTTTAGTTATGTGGCATTAGCTGCTGCATGCTCATTCTCTCAGTCGGTGCAGGGCATTTACCTTGCATTTATCTTGCCAATATCGAGCGCGGGTAACGCGTCTAGAATGAGTAAAAATCTAAACGTTTTTGACCTTTTAGATAATGTTCAAGAAGTCAAGGGGTTCTTTAGACAGACACGGACTCATGCGTCCGCAGTGACTCAGCGTCAACTCATTTTCATATTTCCATAACAAAAATGTAGGTCGTTGACCTGTACCGGCGACATTTTTGTGACCGTGTTTATAAAAAAACGTTTTAGTTATCATGGACCGGTAAGCTTTTAGTTTTGAGCTAATTAGTGTTGACCATAGTTAGTAGATACATTAAGATTAACATAAAATAATAATTTTATAAGGTTAACCGACTTAAGTACAAAAAATAAAAGGCATAACAGTTACAAATGATGTCTGATATAAATGTATTTAAATTAAGGGCAGATTTTGCACTCGCTAGATAACGTTCTATTAAATTTGACGCTTGACAGATTTTGTATAGGAGAGCTGTCAAAAATTCAAATTTATTCCCTCGGATAAAGTATTTTAATACTCAGAGTATAGCTTCATTAATCCCAGATAAGTAACTCCTCTAATAAGTCCATACAAAAACTGTTCCAATTTCAAATTAATAGCTAGATTTTTGGCGTCTCAAAAGTTTAGCCTAAATCGAAATAAAACTAGGAAAAACCGTTAATTTTCAGAGATTTATCTATTAAATTTATACTTTTATGTACATGTGTTGTTGAATATAAGGCGGTCTTAATGCCATAAGGTGTTCTCTACCCGTCAACCTTTGGTTTCAAATAAATAAGCATCGAAAGAGTACAGACTAAAACATATTTAATTGTTTTAAAAAATGTTTATATAAAAATCAATTTGGAACTAAATCGATATAAATACCTACATATATTAAAGGACATAATAATAAATGATTAAGAAATAATTTGCATTTGCACTCCTCGAGATCTAAGAAGTCCCTTTTGACAGATTTAAAGAACATACATAGTACATACATAACATATGAACATAGTAACATAGTACCACATGAACATAGTAACATTGTCAAGTTACATGCTATCGCATGTAACTTGACAATGTTACTATAGGCTGTGAATAAAAACCATTTTGAATATACACTTGATAATAATTATGAAATTATTATAAATTTTTGAGATACGTATAAATTAGCATGGTATGTAATTTCATAAGTATTGTTATAGCATCGAAATATTTTTAAAATGCATGTTTATGTACTGCCGAAATATCATAAAAATGGTTACGTTCTCAATCAAATATTTTTTAAATAAAGGGATGTGATCACTAGAATCGTTAAAATCGTTTGAAATATCAGTATAAAATTACGTAGGTATTAAAAACTCTTTAAAGGCTGTATGACACGTACATTATATTATTATAATTAATTTAATTTCTCTATGATCACAATTTGCTTGACACTGGCAGTAATGACAATGACATCTGTGCAGTTTTTCGCGATTTTTCCGACTAATTGTTCGTTCTCTCTACGAGTATTTCTGGGATACCTCTGTTTTTGTGATCTAGCTTTGATTTTGGAATGTTCCCGCTTTTAAGTTGATTTGGCTTGCTATAGGTACATGGATTCTAATACCTACTGTGATTTCGGCCGTCCATTACAATTTTTTTTTCAAATTGTCTATTCGATTTCGTACTGTGAATAGTAAATCCCGCAACTTGGTTTGGAAACTATGTGAGTACTTCGAAAGTGAATCAATAACTGGTGGACCATTATTACCGGTACAAGTGGATTTTGGCATAAAATTATGAATATTATGTTTTATTATTCTATGAAAATACCTATAGAAATGCGATTTCATATTAAATTCGGTGCCTGCTACATTAATAAATTGCTTATCAGATGAATTTCTCGATTTTTTATTCATAGTTTTAAACAATTATAGGTATACTCTTAGAATTTTAAATCGATTTATTATAAAAATCGATATTTTTGGTTACCGATTTATACGCTTCACATCCCAAATTAACTCAAATGATATAGGTATGTCAAAAGTGGCTTTTTAAATCTCGAGGACTATAATTACAGTTCTAAACATTGCCTATTAGTGTCGCAGCGCTCAGATAGAGATTATAATTATTATTCTAATATATTTGGATATCCAAAAAGCTATCACGATAATTGAAAGTTACAAAATAATACAATAAAATAAAAATGACTTAAGCAAAGTGACTAAGTTAATGTGTTGAATATGACTATAATATTTTGTAGATAAGATTGGTTTATCGGTAAATAAATCGCAACCGTACGATGACTATGTTTTATTAGAATAGCCACTTAACGGCAATCGTGAACTGTGAATTGTGATTATATAAATATTCCGTGATGTACGGTCCCTGGAAGTGGTAAGGGTGCGATGTTGACTTAAATGTAAGCGTACTTAATAAATATAAATCTAGCCCATTGCTGTCCCACTGCTGGGCACGGGCCTCTTCCCAGAATGAAAAGGGTTAGGCCTTAGTCCACCATGCTGACCTAGTGCGGGTTGGCGGACTACACACACTATCAAGACATTACGAGGCCCTCTCAGATGCGCAGGATTCCTCATGATGCTTTCCTTCACTGTTAAAAAAAGTTATAATCAAATTTTCATCCACATATACTTTCGAAAATTCAGAGGTGGACCGGGTTTGAACTAAGGCCCTCCTGCATGGAAAGCGAGCGTTCAACCGCTAGACTAGCACTACTTTGTTAATAAATTAAAATGACTACTACAACCTACTATCTACATATACAAGACAGACCGCTTCAGTAATATAAATATAGAATTCTATCAAACTGGGTATAAGAATAATTCTGTAATCTTTTAAATGAGACGACTTCTTAGATCTATTTTAATTCAATGAATACTTACTTCATTTTACTTAGTAAAGTAAAGATGTTTGGATGTTTGGTTTCAAAAGATTTTGATGTTTGGTACAAAGCTAGATCATGTCTTGGATTCATTATTACCTGTCAATTTATTGCAATTAAATTAGAAATATAATAATTTATATGTAGTTTGTTTTTATTAAATTTTATTTATAATTTCATTTAATTAATAATAAATGCATGCATCCGGCGAAACATTATGTAGGTACTCAATTTAATTTATAATGACATCTGCATTATCCTGTTTCTTGTGATTATAATTATACCTTTATTTATACTAGAGGTCGCCAAGTGGTCGAAATTCAACCGTAATTTTAGCTTTCTGCACTCCTTCTCCATATAAACTTTAATTATGCCAAATTTCATACTCCTCCGTGCGCGCAATATGCTGAAAAAGGGGTACAAAGCTTTTCCTTCACGTATTAATTTAATATATAGATAAAAACAAATAAATTTTTAAATAAGTATCTTAATAAAAACATTTAAAAAAGTACTAACCTACCGGTATCGGGAATTCGGGACAGGGTCCAAGCTATTATTATGAAACTCTTGTCAACTTTGTAAATCTTGACACGAACATAAAGCTTTGCAAGTGTTAAGATAAGATAAGATAAGGTATGTTTTTATTCATGTAGACCATTATACAGGTATTTAAGAATAGACAGATTCTAGTTACCATGTTCCAAATTGTAGACTTTCTATGGAGAAGAACGGGCATGAAACTCCATGTCTTTTTCTGAATACATAAGTATCCCTGCACGAAACATCAAAACATTATCGTAATTTCTCCTACTACAACGTCCTATCACAACCAATTTTATGTCATTTCCAGTCATCATTATTAATGTGTTACGCCATTAGTTCACTTTAGGGGTAGATGATGTATCCAGATAGGGGGGTCAAGTGTCCCCCCGGGGGGCGAGATATTCATAAAAGGGGGTAATTTTGACCGCGCAGTCAGATCGAATATAGCGATTGTGACCGCTAAGGGAAACAAGACAGAAATTTTATGAAATACTCAGCGCTTTAATTGACTTGCAGATAGTTATCACGCGATGGATATTAAATATTGGCTTTTAATTATTTTGTTTGTGGTGTTTTGGTTGAATTGTTTATTTAAGTTTTACGGTTTAAATGGAGGAATTTGATTTCGTTTTGCGTAAAAATAAGGAGTTAGGCACTTAATTAATTATTTGGGTTTTTTAAACTTTTATTATAATAATGTTGAAGAGTAGGTGTTAGTCCGTTATTTATTCCTTATTAAGTAAAATGAGAGGAAAGAAACCATGCATTGCCATTTTGATTGTTTAAGGTATTTGTTCAGTTAGAAGTTGTGCCGAATCCGGCCGCGTAGACTAATTTTTCAAAACAAATTCTTCTCCTTCCTCATCATGCACACTATTTCCTTATCTTTAATCATGATCGGTTCAGCCATTTGGTCATGAAAAGGTAACAAAAAGACAAAGTTACTTTTGAATTTATATTTATGGATGTAATAAATCCAGCCCATTACTATCCCATATGGGCCCGGGCCCTTTCTCAGAAGGTTTCCAACACGATGACGTGGTGCGTAAAGCCTACAACCTAACAAACTAACAAGTAAGTAGGTACATAAAACATTGCTTTCAAAGTAAAGTAAAAATATTTTATAAATAACCTAACCGTCAAAAATTCCCGACTCCAACTAGAAAAAGAGCTGTGAGTGACTTTTGAAGGGCTGAACAGATTTTCATGGAACATAGCTAAGACCTGAATTAAATAGCTATCGTTTAAAAAAACTGCATTGAAAACGGTCATCCGTTTTGGAGCTACGATGCCACAAACAGATACACAGATACACACTACAACCTTATAACACTCCTCTTTTTTTGTCGGGGGTTAAAAATAGACTTTTGGAAGCAGTTTTTAAACGTCAATAAAAAAATAAGACAGCATCGCCCACCTCGCACGGTCTATGTGTGAGAAGAAACTGAACTTAAACCTTAACATCTACATTTCATTAACTCTAAGGTTGTCAGGTAGAGAATGCCTACGGCATTAAGACCGCCTTTGTACATTGTACATGAAGCATTTTAAATAAATAAATAAATAAATTTCCTAACAAGAAAACAAAACGTTACTAGCTTATGCTAGCAACATAAGTTCCTAAGTGTGAAGGCTACAAGCCCAATGATATGAGTTTGCACCCCTTACAAGAAACTATCACGTAATACGAGTATTGGCTACAAGAGGGTTGTTTTTATAACGTCCGCCAGATGGCGCATGTCATTTACTGCAGCCCTACACTAACCAACATACGTTGAACCCCCACATTTTTCCCATCCTCCTCTCAAGTTGCTCTTGATAAAAGATGTGAGGGAGGGAGGGTAGGCCAGGATATGCCGGTGATCTACTGGAAGGTTAGGAGTCAAAAGGATCAGTTACGGTATAACATCAATTCCTGCAGTTATTGATAGCGGGGCATAACAATATCATAATTCAAGTTTTCGGGAAAGACTTGATTTATTGTAGGTACAACTCTTACATTTCACGTTTTGATAGATGACACCGAGTTTTCTAATAGGAATCACAAATTCCAATATAAAACATTCATGAAATACACAATAGTAATAAAAAATATCTAATTGGTATTTGCTACCATAATAAAGTACCTCGACTAGTAACTGGTAATTAGAGAACAGAAATATACATTTTCTTGATACCTAACTACATAGATTTAAGAAATCGAAAAGAGGATTGTTTTTCAACCAAGCTGGTAGCCCTAACTGCCATCCATCCAGCTTATTAGAATCTAATAACTTGTCCCAATGACAAACAGTGGACACATTATACGGGTTTCTTTGTCGTCTCGTAGGAAACCTTTAGTTACCCAAGCGCTTATATCATAGGTCATATTAATATAATGGTCGATGACGTAATATGTAAATAGGGAGTAGAAAGTCATAGATGGCTATTAGACATTAAATAATAACTTATTATGCGTACATCAACCGTTCAAATTGGCGTTTTGTTAATTGCTTTGTATAGAGGTTTATTAAGTGTGAACTCTGCGAAATTCTTCCATCGTAGAATACTATGTGCATCGTGAATTAATATACATAAATGATTATTGCGTGTTAATTATAAATGATAATAAATTAATTTTGTAACTAGTATCTTTAAAAAAATTACACCCAGTATTATAGTAGGTATATAATATTTTTTATTTATTCATAGTATTTAAGAGTATGTAGACATTTTAATTATAATATAATATGCTATAATTGAATTTTATCTAAATCATTATTTTCTTTGATTTTGGACTTAGCTTAGTATACTAAGTCTTTTTGAAGCTGATTGTGGTTGCTATGCTTTGTGAGCGAGATTTTGTTTTATTTTAAAAGTTTTTACACTTATTGAACTCTTCGATGATAAGGTATTCAACGAAGTGACGCTGATAACAGGCATGCAACGCTCAAGTGGACTGCTACGGAATCAGTAAAATTAGGATTGTATATTGGTGCGAGCAACAGTATTTTGATATCATGATCATGACTGTACGCAGTGAGTATTGGTATTTGTTGTAAAATTGTAACCTTTGGTAAAGCTGTAGGTAGTCCTACAACAACTTAGTTAAGCTTCTAACTTTCACTGCTAATTACAATAAAATCTCCCCAAAAGAAATAAGGTCATTTAAAATAACAATAACAAACAACATCTCTTATATCACAGCGAGAGATTTTTTTCAAGTTCTCCAATTTAGCCGCTTCGAGATTACATAAACAATAGCGGGGGTGTGTTAAGCGTAATGCTAGCATAACGGCCGGACGAAGCGGGGGTTAATTAAACAATAAATAGTCACCCGCCGCCGACCTAACGATTATAATATTCAAAACTGCTTTGAATTCGCATCACTCTCTAGTAATGTGTCAACGCGAGCCGAGGTCACCTATTCTCTAAGTCCTACTTGACTTTACACGGCTTTGGAAGAAGTCGGGAAGTTTCTTTGTGATTACAATGTTTGTTGACGGGATGTAAGGTTAAGTTATATGATGTGAAAAACTGATCAAGTGATAATAAATATTGCAATACTTATTATAAGATGGTTTTGATGTGTGTCAATAGAATAATAAAATAAAAAATAGAATAGGAGTAAGTAGCTACCTTTTCTAATCGCAATCGGCCAGATGAGGTCTTAAACAATATTAAAGTCTGCACTTCGTCACTTGATGATCTGAAATTCACTCGATCACTCGTTTTCTGTATCTCGGACTTGATCTTGATGGTCCTGTTTTCTGATCAGAATTCAATATAAAACTTTCGGTATATAATTATTATGTGACGTCAACTCTTTTTAACATAATGACGACATCCATTGCTACATACATGACGAACCATGCCAAAAACGTAGTCTCACTACAGCGTAATGCAATCAAAAGAAACAGTGCCGCGGCCGTATCATTTGCCAACGAAACCAAAGTCGAAGCACACGAGAATAGCCGCCCGCCAGTCATTACGACTTGCTCGTTAACGCTCTCTAATTGCATCGGGTTAATATAGACTTTGTTAAATAAAATCTCTCATCTAGCCCAACCCCCTGCCCCCCCCTGGTGGAGTTTTTTCGTTATTTAGCACGCTGCAGATGCCCTTAATGACGCGTTTTGAAACTTACGATGACACTTGGCTTCGCTCCGACCCAGGTCCAACGTTGGATGTTAATTGCACAAGGAATTAAAGAATTTCCGTTCTTCCTGAGAATTAATGGGACGGCCTATGTGTAGGGGAAGGTAAATGTTATGATTTTTTTTAACGAAAATGGTGGTTGTCGTTTGTAGTTTACGTTATGACATTATAAGTATGTGTGTGGTTTCATTGCTGTTTTTCTTGTTCATATTAATTTACATTTATATGATTTCTCTCAGTAGCTTTGCATCTACATCTTAAAATGTAAGTTTCTTTGTTGTGGTTTCAGTTATAATTAACCTGTCATGTTAAGCAAATTGTAGGATTCAATCGTTATGTAACATTAGACCCATTATTGTACACGTGTAATGAGCAATCGTAAAGACTTACCAACCACCAGCTATTAAGTAGCATGTTTCTTATTGCTCTTAATAGATTCCTATATGAATTTATTTCACTGTCTGTAAATACGCAGCTGCAACAATATAAATTCTCCATATCTTATTTACAATAAATAAATTAAAGGATAATTAGTAACATCGCAAAATCTCATCCGGATTCGTGCCTAATTAAATTTCCTTTCCCGGCAAAGATCCCCCGCTTTTTACGTTAACTGTCCAAGTTCTGACTGCGTCATAAATACGAGGAGTATATTTAATAAGTTGAAATTTACTATAATTGCCGATGAGTTTGAAGATTTGGAAGAAGCAGAGTATGAGCGTAGTTGAGAATTAGGCGGGCGCCACGTGGTCGGGACATTACGCTCGGCAATTCGCGCACGATTAAAATTATCCTACTCTGTTATCGTCGAGGGAGTGACGAGTGATGTAGACTTGAGTATAAGTAGAAATGACGCGGAGATTTCTACATTGTATTGTATTGGTGCTTGTACTGGTTTTCGGAAGATTTATTCTGGCTGAGGCGTCATTAGAATCAGGCGTTATTATTTCTTAAATACACTGTGGACGAACGGTTGTGTTTCAATGCACATTATGTGCACACTGGCTAGTCAAATCGTGTTCAACATGATACATTTATATGTTTATTTAAAAACACAAATTCTTAAAAAGTAATCTAGTAAAATGGTAACATTTTAAATTATTAGTTTAAGTATGATTCGCATACCGAATCAACAATATCTTCGAGATATCTAGAGAATTTAGTATTTCATTAGGTATTAATATTAAAATACCTGAAATTCAAGTACTAAACACAAACAGAATTCCAGTTGGAAAGCAAGAAAAATAACTTTTGATAAATTCCAATACGACAAACAAATTCAGTCTATAGTTCCTTCGGTCTATAGTCAAGACGTTCAACAAGACGGGCGTTACTAAGGAACGGATGACGACGTGATTGGCGCTACTTAATTAATCCAAGGGCCCTCTCTAATTAATAACAATAATTCCTTAGCGAGTTGTCGCCGATCCGCCAGATGACGTCACACAACCAACAATCAACACTCAACAGTCTTCATTGGAATAAAGTTTAATTGTTTTGGATAATTAGAACAATAGAGTCTGGGAAACTGGAGCAGAGCTCGGGTTGGAAGTATTATATTATTCGTTACTTGTGTTATATCAGGCACTGTTCATTATTTTAACGCTGCTATGAATCTGGTAGCGTCTTTAATTTTTTAAGTTTTTAGATCTCTTTTGTTTCTAATCTTTGCACTTTTATCAGATGTAAAACGCGATTTAATAAGATGTTTCTTCCAAAATAGCTATAGATTTTTCTTTTATTATAACATTGTGTCACAACATAAAATAAGTAGGCAAATAACTTTCTTATAAAACTGAGATATGCTTGATGCACATTATTGACATCTTTCGATATTTTCAAGAATATTATTTTATACATCTTAATCAACATGCAAGAAGTAATAAACCTTTGTACTTAAGTGTTCCTTATTCTATGTATTTTTCTTTTTGTTGTGTGTACATAAATAATAAAATAAATAAAGAAGAAGAAGAAGTTTTGTTGTATCATTCATCCAAAGATTTGTGATAAAAAAAATCTCGAGCATATGTTGCAAGATGATTTGGCCGCCGAAGTCGCTGGTGGCGCTTTTGAAGAAAATATCAATTTGTTGTCTAGGGTATCATTTTTAAGCGCAAAATTTGCAGAATGATTCGGTGTCCGATCCTAAATGCAACTGAACTGAACTGTACTAAAATTCACTACAAAACAAAATAAAAATTTGATTTTGTATGGCTTGCGCTAGTAAATTATGCGTGTCTCCCACACTAAGTCTAATTTTCGTTTTGTTTTAAAGTGTAGCCTAATACTGCGGTTGCATTTAGGAACAGAGACTGAATCACTCTACAAATTATGCGCACTACATAAAAAAATATCCTGTATAAGTATAAGGGTGTAAGTGACATCGTAACGAAAACTGATACCATGGATTCAGTACATTATATAATTATATTATTAAGGTGTCCAATTCTGGACACCTTAATAATATAATTTTGCGTCGGTCTTACCAACAATTTTACGATTTTGTTCGCAGATTTTTAGTTAGTTATAAAAACTGAGAACAAAATATCAAAAAAAAGAAAAAAAAAGGCAAATAAGAAAAAAAAAGACAAAAGAAAAGAATCGAAAAGACTGATGCAAAATTCTAACGCTGAGCGGTCCAGAATCATGTACCTAAGTACCGAATCCATGGTATTGGTTTTCGTTGTCATTTACACCCCATATTATAATTTTATATGACGGTTATACACATGTAGTAACCTAACTACACGCACTATCAACTACGTTTCAAATCTTATACAAAAGTTCGGCGGACCGTACACAAAAGACTGAATGCGTCGACTAAAGTTTGAAAATTCTGATTTCAAGTACCTACGCGCTTATTGTGTATTTCTTCGTGTACATAATCAAGCCGGATATGGGGACATGTCATGAATATAATTATTTACGCGTCAGATTATTTATACGAATAGTTAAACAACGTCAATACTAAACGATATTAGATTTACCTATAGCTGTAAAATAATCGATTAATTCCACTTTGTGAATACACCTAAATAATAATAACATGTAACAGTAAAATCAACAGAACACATTTGCGTAACAA
Organism: Allophyes oxyacanthae; assembly: GCA_932294325.1. NCBI lineage: Eukaryota > Metazoa > Arthropoda > Insecta > Lepidoptera > Noctuidae > Allophyes > Allophyes oxyacanthae. The sequence continues at coordinate 6,018,667 of OW028625.1, forward strand.
GGTATTTAGTTTTCTAACATACAAAATGAAACAAGTTAGAGTTGACAACAGAAGCCGTATTGGTAGATCTTCCGGCGGTTACGACTCAATTATAATAACAAAAGGTAACTTGTCTCAAGTAAATTGCGTATTTTGGCCTGATACCTCTCAAGTGTCTGAGGGCGAAGGATCAAACGAACCTTTGTTTTATCTCCTCGTGATAGGGCAGCGGTCGGGCTTCGCCTTTTCTTTTGTGCCAGTTCGAAATGTGAAGGTGACATAACTTTGTTGCTTATTTCCATCGTATTGTGAACAAAAATGTTTCGTTTCTTTGTGATGTTTTAGACATGTTTTTGGAACGTGTAAATGTAGATATTTTCGTTAGTGACAATGGAAAAGAAAATCATCAAAGGGCTTTTAAGGTTTTGAATCAAATTACGTACATATTCAGAATGAGAATAAGAATACTTTGTTGAGAAAATGTAAAGAAATAAATCTTTTTAAATCCAATCATATTCCAAGGATTATTTTACTTTCGTCATCATTATTTGAATTTAGAACCTTATTTATTGGATCGGATGATTACATTTCATGGTGATGTTTTTATAGACTGCCAGTGTTTTATAATCTTCGGCAGAATTATTACAGCTGTATTTCTCAATACGTTCTCGATGTTTGTATCGTCATATTACTTGCAACAAATGGAAAAGTAACTCACAGATTTAACGGCACATCACTCACAGCGATAATAGTGGAACTGTCGAAATGTGTTTAAATCCAGCAAACATATTATGAAGTGGGCAAGTCTTAACAGATCGGGAGCCAATGTCGTAAAGCCGAGGGTTTACGAGTTACGTGACGGCCGAGACGAAAACGCTTTCGAACGATGACGGATCGTGTGTCTCTGGGTTTATGGCTGCAAAAAAAGTTTTGAGATGTTTGAGATCTGTCGCTTATTTCATTCGTACGAAGTGGACCACCTTTGAGCTGGCTGGTATCAGTACTTGTCAAACAAATGGTATAACAACTACAAAGAAAGTAGTTTGTTGTTAGTTTGAAGTATTAAGTAGGATTTCGTAGTGAGTAATAGAAATTGTAGAAAAAACGTTGTCCCACACTAGGATTTCTCCTGTATCGTGGGTACAGTTTACAAACATTCATGTTATATGTTGCATATGCCCAGACCAACTATCTGTAGGCCATACAAACATTTGTTCCATGCGGAGATAGAACCTGCAGCACGTAGCGCAGAAAGCCAATTGTTTAGCCGCTACGCCAATAGTATCTACAATTGTCAGTTATTATCCGTAAGTACCTACAAGGCGTTTACCTCACCGTGTGACGATAACCCTGGGCAATTTGTCCTGTTTCGATTCTTCCTGAACTTTCCACTACGGTTTGACCAATTTTCACGTGAGAGCACCTACGACGCGACATTTCTTCTGTATGGCGAGGTTGTAGTACTTTTTTTGAACCTCAGTCAATCAAACTAATGTAAATATTGTGCAAAAAAAAAAAACATTTTATAATTTGAACTTACATACGGTCAAGTCCTATAAAAATGGCTCGATGAATAAAATCATAAAGATGATACTAAATCGCTATTTAAAACCTGTACATTGCTAAAAGATTCTATCATGAAACCATGTAAAATTAAAGCTTTATAATTTTTAGGTCATGTTAAGAACAGATTTTGATATAGTCGTTAGTTATTACTTCAAAGAAAAAAATATTTTTAAATATTCGAGCAGTTCATGCGCTTGGGCCCGTCGCGCTGCGCTCTACAAGATTCACCGCACTATACAAGACGGCTGTAATATCTATCGATAAATCGCACAGATTAAAGTAAGTTTCTTTTAACAATCTTGATTTCACGCATAGGCCGCGTTCGGCGCATAGACCACTTTCGACACTCTTGTGTAGACCTGGTCCCTGGTGCGGCTTCCCTGGTGACCCACTGCTTCCTGTCTTCACAAACAAATTTTAATAACGCTTCCCTTGATTTGAAAACTGGGTGGCTTGAGTTTTAAGTATGTAACTACTTGTACTTGTTTAAATTGTAGTGGTATTTAATGTGATCTTTGCTGTTCTTTTTTATTTTTTGTAATATTGTGTAAATTCTGGTCGCTCCACATATTATTGATAACTTGATATATGAAAAGAGTATCCATTGAGTTTCTTGCCGGTGTCTTCTCCAGGACCAACCCACTTGGAACCGTGCACGAGAATCACGACGTTTTGAAAGTGCCTGCAAAGGCCCAGTTGAAATAAAAACCTTTGACTTTGGGCTCGAAGCAGCGGGTCTACCGCGTAACTAAAATGGTAATGAACATCGACGATGGTAATAAATTTCAATACGATCGTGAGAGACTAAACGTTGAACTAACTTGTAATTTTTTTACCGATCATGAAACTGGGGAGTTCTCATGATCGTATTGAAGTTTATTACCAGAGTCAGTTGAAATTGTTAAAAGAAACTTACATCACAGAATAAAATAATAATAGTTACAATAGTAACTTACACTGGGACCTCTCTAATGGTAGACCGAAAAGCGAAAAGTAATGAGTAATTCAATTGGGTATTTCATAATAAAACACACGTGTTGTTACGTTATCTAAATGATTATTTATTATCTAATTACAGGTCTGACTGATTTTATCAATAAAATAAAGCTTTTAAAGATAATTTCCTGACACAATATCTTCATCATATCAACTTTTGTATCATTATTTTATATAACATCATTATATTACTTTTGTAATCGATGACACATAGTAAATAATCTTTAAAAAATAAATACTTACAATATAATTTCAACAGTTATTACTTGCACTTCAACTAATAATAATGTACTTCGGAGTCAACGAGTAAACCCCGGATGAAATCTATCCGGAGTAGAAATTACATCCGGGTATTATCCGGGATTCTTCCACAGTTTACCGGAAGATTGACAATCAGACTGGATTATGCTGATATTGAGTCGCATCTGAATTATTTCGAGCCAACCTCAACCCTATTTGGTCAAAAGCTAGGATAATGATGGCACGAATAAAAACGTTTCTTTCTAAAACAGTAAAAATGACAAATTATCGTAAAAAAAGAAATGTTAACACCTCCCGTGCAGTGGTAATGGGGTCATTACAGATAATGGTTAGAGGCCATTTATTTCATATCTGTATTTGTTCATTCGCGCCCTAGCGAGACATGTGTAACTCAATAATTTCATTGTGCGCGGGATTTGGTCCACAATTGCGTGAAATATTATCAGTGGGTGAACCCCGGGGTTCGGGACATATGCTGCGGAACCCCACGGGATGATGATCCATGTTTTGTTACGCTTCTCAAACTATTTTGGGTTTCCGTGGATCGAAATTCGAATTTATTTAAATGTTTTAAAAAAACGAATCATGTAGGTATTAGGCTTTATAACATTTTATTAATAAAAATATGGTTACTTTTAAAGGCTATAAGGCTCCACGTTGTCTAGTTTTTTACCAGATAGGAAGTATAAAAAAAAATCTTATTAAAAATCCTAAAGTACTAAGTTAACCCTATTTCACCACTAGGTGCTGTTTGTACCCAAATGTTTATAAAACTTAAAGTACGAATAAAATTAACAGTTTTATGCCTAAACATAACATATTTGTATCTAATCCTCAATATTATGATATCGTTTTAAATTCGTCAATGCTACGCTAATTTGGCGAACGCAATGGGGGAGTGATGTCGACAAATCCCCATGTCCGACAGCGCTGATGAAAAACTATGACATCTCTATAATGGTGGATAATGTTCCCGCCGCGAATAAATGTTAGCTTCATTAGTTGTTATTTTTTATGTTTATTTCAATTCAAATTATTGTTATGCATTTTTTGTTCATGCGGATAGGCAGTCGCATACCTACTCCTTCATGGTAATAACACTTACTTCGATCACTAAAACCAGATCATTTGCCAGACTTGATGATTATGGCAGTATAACTTAAAAATAGTATCTATAACAAAAAGAAGATCCATTTTTAAAAGTCGATATTTTAGGGCTGATAAGAATCCATGGAAGGTCATCAATTTTAAAGATAATTCAATACAGTACTTATTAATTACAAAATATTATGACAGTTATCTTGAACCTGCTGGCGATACAATCAGTAATATAATTAGTGTGATACTTAATGATAAGTTTCGTCACAGATATTTCGATAGACAAGATAGCTGATAGCTGTTGTATGATTTTAATAATGTATTGCAGTATTTAAGGGACTTTAACATATAACATTAACGTCACTAACGTAAACCACAGCCAAATTCTTTGTTTTTGATATTTGACTTTGCTTTAAATAATATTATTAAGTTTTTATAACATGTTATAACAAACGTTCAAAATTTATTAAGATACTTTATTATAGGTACCTACTCATTTGATTTGTCACATAATAACGATGAATAAAACCAAATTAATATACTTAATGGAAGTAAAACTTCGCAAATCCTCTCGGCTATTATGTCAGCATCATTACTCGCGGTATCTCATCTCCCTAAATCGACAATATCTGTAGAGTCGCGTGGCAAGTAATCCCTTAACCCTCCGCCCACTGTGTCGCGTGAGAAGTGAATTAAATCGCCGCGGGGTCCGATCGACCACTTAAGGGATCGTGTTCGTGTCTTAGGATTGATAGTGCGCCGGGGGAGGGTTGTTGAAAGTTAATTCGTGTTTGGTGTCACTGCAGTCACTTTATTACGTGTTAGAGGGAATGCAGTTTTCTTATGAACTATGTTGATCAATGGGGGAGGAGGAAAGAAAATAAAGACAAGCAAGCTAACAATAAAATGTATTCGTCAATGTAACGTCAGGAACAAAATGAGACTGTTGTTCGGAATTTACGTGTACCCACAATTTTTTTTATTGTCTTTTTAATTTATCGTTCTTGTTATAGAAAATATGTTTTATATTATTTATGTTTTTTTTTATTTTTATATGTAGGCCGCAACTCTTTTATTTATTTATCATACGTATTAATTATAATTTTAAATAGTATCGTATTTACCATATTTATATTTAAGTATATGAATATTTGTTTCCTCCGTCCGTGTGTCACTGCAGGGGTGCCAACTGAAAATCAGCGCTGGGTGTTCGTATGCCCAGCAAATGCTGAGTTGGGAACCCGTTTGGTACTGGCATTCCGACAGCACGTTGTTTTTATTGTTACCTTTTGCTTTTTTTTTTTTTTTTTACTTTTTTATGTTTGTGCACTGTGTTGTCTGATGTCTAGTCCAAATAAATGATTTTTCTTTTCTTTCTTTCTTTTCTAATAATTTCGAGAATCTTTATTCTATAAATTACCAAATACCGATTCATGAAAAGGCAACAGAATTACATGGTCAATACTTTCCTATTTCAAGGACCAAAGACATCATTGGCTATGTAAGACGTAGATGCAGGGTGCTAGAATCAAATGCACTTGTTTTTTTCTTGGTAGGTAAAACCACTGCGATACCGTACCTCGGGAAACGTCGGTCGCGGCAAATGGGTGACAGTTGACAGTCTGGTTTCCTCATAGAAATAATAAGTAGGGCTGACCCTAAGATAATAAGTCTATGGGTTTCCTATTACCTGATTTTAAATTCTTGCTTTAAACACGCCATAATGATAGAATGCCTCGCAAGCAACTTTGGTCAGATTGTGCAACAAGCCTTTTCCGACATTCACCAACATTTTACGTTCCGCTCTAGAAATTACGCCTTTTTCGTTGCACTTTAGATGATTTAAACTAAACTTTTATATTTATTATTAACTTAAAATTCTTTAGTTGAAATCTGTAACAACATAATTGTCTTCGATAAACCATGTAACTGTTGACAAAATTATAACGTAACCAATTTAAGACATTGTCACAACTTTATTAATCTTTATTAGTACATCGGGCGTGAACAAAAGTGATAAATGTTCGGAAGTTATTGTTCTAAATAATCCTTTCAGTTTACAAAGACGACCCTCTGTCAGGGCGCAGTATTAACCCTTAAATAGCGTTGTGCGGGGGTCGCGACACGCGGACTGTCACATTCACAATATAGCTTCATAGTTTATTATAATATTTTCGTTCAATATTGCCCTCATTTCCCCTCAGTAGCTTTAAACGTTACACACTACTGAATTTATAACGCGGTCAGTTTTACTACAGTTTTGGTGGAAAGTGACTTTTTATGATACCTATTCAACAAAAGTTTTTATTTTTTTTGGGTAATTTTATTATTCAATAAATTATAAAATTCAAAATTAAGCTTGATTCTAATAATTTAATTACCAACCCAAAATATTTATGGAACATTGGCTGTGCTGACACAAATTTAAACAAATGTTTTCGGGTTACTAATTTATATCACGGTATATACTGAATAAAAGCTACAGCGATCGTTACAATCTAGTTACAAATGTATAAAAGCACCCCGTGCGTATACTCGCGCCTTTGTATGATCCGCGATGACAATAAATCATGTAATTTGGTGACGAAATACGAATTCCGCATCCTGTGCCGCATTATAGCCATGGGTGGATTTGTACTGTTCATATGACAGCAACATGCGGTTATTACAAGAATTACAAGAATATGACAATTTATATGCCGAAACATATTACATTTTGGGGAGTTTACTCATATGATCAACTGTAAATCTCATTGCTTAAGGGGGAAAATGGATTTGTCATTCTATGCAAAGGGCTGCACGCAAATCTACTTGAATATTCTATTTAAATTCACATCTAACAAGCATTCCGTGGAAACTAGCGTTGCTGTTTACACATCAAGATTTCCTTCAGTAGTTTCTAGTGCGGCTATATCAGAACATAGGTAGTGGAAGTCATAACAGTGTATATGTAAGCCGATCGATGTGGCTGGAATGGGTACATACACAAGGCGGAACAATAGGCCAAGGCGTCGACACAATGGACAATGCCCGTACCTTTGATACGATAAATACACTCATCTGATGTTTGTCTGTGTGCGTGTCGATATGTGTTTTATATTGCATAACGCTTTTGTTTGTTTGGTTTCCAGTAACTATACTAGTAAACTTAAGTCTAACTTTAATGCTATAGAACATTCCTTTATACGCGACTACAAATGCTAAAAATGTACCTCTACGTTTAGTTATTCAAAACATGTCATAGAAATTACTTTCAACGGGTGAGTAGTCATCAGGTTTATTTTCGGTAACAAATTCATAAAACTATATTAGTTCACAGATGTCCGGAACGCTAAAGCTCGTATTATTGAAGGCGTGGTTCTGGTAGATAAGTAGATTTGTGACAGTACGGTAACGACACACATAAATTTGTGCGGACAAACACCGTTACAGCGGCTTAGCTTCCTGGCAAACAAGGGCGGCGGGTCTGAATGATACCACCGCGCGTTTGAGGGTTACAACGTTTTATTAGCTTGGAATATGCCGCTAATATTGCTAAATAAATATCATAAAAATATCGGCTCAAATTGAAGGGACGATTTTTTGTTCGAAGTAAAATTGTCATAATGCGATGTATTCATGACATGACGTCATGTTATGCATTCAAAAGAAGAACAGAAGAGATGTTTTTTTCATTTCTAATTTTTGCTTAATTAAATCTTTATCACATCATAAAAGTAAAATGCCACATTAAAATATTTTCCCTCCTTCACTTTCCCTTCTAGTTTCCAAGTTCTCTGACCCGCTACAGACAGATGACCTTAGTAGGTACATCCGACACCATAAAGGAAGACTATCGTTGCAAGCGCGTGCGCAGACCGGTGTTCGCACAATGCAGCGGAAGACGCCGCCCTCGGCAGATGGCGCTCCATGCTACCATATTGGAACTGGTTTCTAACAAACGTGGTAATATTGACCCCAGATTTGACGGCTGTTATTATTCGAATAGTCTTGAGAGGCACGTGTCTTGTAAACCAGTTTTTTAGGGTTAATTATCACGTAGCTTTGTTGCAGTGTGCTTAGATTACAATAATTTCAATAAAATAACATTTGATAAATATATATTTGATGAAGAAATATAAATATATTATGTGATGATAAATTTATAAATGAAATATTTAGTTTTCTTTTTTGGACTACAGGAGATATTTCAGATCATAGTTTTGAATTAAAAGTTGCGTTATAAAATTATACCATACCTAATATTATGACGTAATTGTAATTTTTTTATTCGTAGTTTATGCGCTTATTTATAAAGTAATACACAACTTATCCATAAACTAATTTCCAACAGTCGCGACATAGGCACGCGACACCGACATACATCACACAGACACACCAAGATAAGAACACGCGCCAATTCGAGTGGCGTAATGAATGTGCCCTAAAATAAACCGCCATACAATGCGAACATCTTGTATTACACGACTTTGTAAGAAGAGGAAGTGGGAGGCAGCTGGCTGACTTCTTTTCTTCAAATCGTAATGATGGTTTGTAGTGCACTGTGCTTTTGTTCCGGTGTCCTGTCGCGTGCCTCCGTGTATTATTTGCCTAAGTAGGTGGAAAGGTGTTCGTTTGGAATGTACCGTTGAGCGTCTCAAGATGTTTTGATTTGATAGAGGGTTGTTGCTTGTGCGCAATTATGATTATTATATCGAGCATTTGTTGGGTTATTGTTAAAAAGACTGTTTTGTAGTCTTATAAGAGTTTGCAACAATTCCACGGCTCCATTAGTCGTCAGATGGCAATCCTTTGGCTAAAATACCGATAAATCAGCCAAATCTTGCTAGGCTGGACTTGGGAGAAGGGCGCCCATTGTACAATTTTGTTTATGTAAGTTTTTATTTTTACTGGTGAATAAGTACTAAAGGATGTATAAATAAATAAATAACGATAATGGTGAGATGATAAACAAAATGAAAACAGAATAATTACACTGTGTCTACATTTCTTCTTTTTAAACTCTCCTCTCGCAGGTCTGCTGGAAGAGATTTCTTTAGTAATAAGCAGTACTTTTGTATTTTATGTGTGCATTAATTGTTAAATAAATAAATAATTGTAGGCTGCATTTACGTTTGGGCGTTGTCACGTTAGACGTAAGCTATACAGATCGATACAGAATCTCATATCGCTTTCAAAGTGTGTCGTCGCTTGTGTTGCGGTATGCAAAATATCGGAACGGAACGTAGAAAAAAATCGGGATGTTGGTATTTGATTCGGGAAAACTAAAAAGCACTAGGATTTTAAAATCATAATTTTTATTTTTATTTTGCAACAATGTAGCTTCAAAGCTAATTCAAAGTAGCTTTTTCGGGCCCCTGTTCACACGGGCTTTGGCAATATTGCCAACTTAGATACGCAGATACGTTATTTGGTATGCAATCAACCATACACAGTGTGAATGGTAGCAGCGTCAGCGCAGACGTGCAAATTTTAGACGTCTGCGCTGGCGTTGCGATAGCATAGCGTTGAATTGTCATAAAAATGTGACATTACCAGCGCCAACGCTGGTACCAACGCCAACGGTCATGTGAACAGATGTTTAGTGCAAAAATATGGTACCTATTAGTATTTTTAAGTAGATAGCGATTAAAATCTTTCTTCCTTCAACACGTATTTGGCATCATATTGACACAAATACATTACATTCATAAAAATAAAAATGATTGTTTTATTTTGTACGTGTACCTATGTGATATCTTTATTATCTATTCAAGATTTATGGATAAGTATTGTATTTATAAAGAACATAACAGATATAAGTGAAGCCGCAGTAAGAAAGTGTTGTCAAACAGAGTACCTACCTACCTACCAATTTATTACTTTATTATTATGTTTTTCTTTTGTTTTTTTTTTACATTCATTTGTTCCTGGCCAGTCCAGAATAAAACGATTTTCTTTTTTTCTTTCTTTCTCTTTCTTATTGACGCTCAATATTATATACATAACATAATATGGCATCGCGCTCATTTTCTTCGAAGGGGACGACAGAGGTGTGCTGTTGTACAAATACTATCGTAAAAAAATATCCAATTAACATATTGAAGTGTCTGTTTAGACTAATCTATACGGAAACTTAAGAGGCCTAAATCAGTCTCGTTTCCCTGTAGAATGAAAAATCTCCGTTTTCAAAGAGCAGCTTTTGATAATAAAAATCTCTGCTGTAATAGATAACCAATTAAATTAAAGCAAATACTACGAGTATTACACTGATGTCAAATGTATGAAATATCAGTTCCGAATATTTTGTAATTGCTGAAAAAAATTGAGCCGCCAACATTTTTAATACGTCGTTTTAATAACAAACAGCATCGGTGAAATGTGGATGTACAATCACGAGTACAAAAATATACATAGGATTCAAAAATATTTTTTGATAAAGTATTGTATCTGCAATCTTTGAACACAAACCAAGTATTTATATTATGTGTTATCACTTTATCAGGTATTATTTGAAGACTTTATGTTATCACCAGTTCTTCTGAAATTCTCTTTTGAATGTCGCTTAAATATAGGTACATGTTTGTGCTCGTGACTGTACAACAGTACAATCTGTAGCGACAGGATAGTACATGAAATATCTACAAACAATTGCGGCAACTCAGATCTTACATCGTACTATGAAAAATGTTTACGCCAAATAGCCTATATACGACTGTCGGGCATCGGCCCGCCAGGCAATATCACCTCGCCTGATAGAAGCCGAGTTGACCTTTTCAATGGAGAAACACTATCACCTCGTTCCTCCGCAGTGGTGACCCCTGACAACGAACACCTTCTCAACCTACATCGGGCATCGGCATTATCGCCTTCACTCGGCAAGCGCCTGGTGGGAGGATTCTCGTTTTTCGATGATAAATCTACAAAATAACCCAAGATTAATTTAATTTTTTATCAGAGGTATTGCGAATTTTAAGTACTGATTGGGTAATCTAGCACGTTAGTGTACCTATTGAAGAACTTCGTATTGTGTCGTGTTAGAATTCGATCGGTCGAGAATTGCTCATGCATATGAAAGAGTAAAAATATTAGCCGGTCGTAACCACAGAACACTTCTGTGTTCTATGGTTCTGTGGTAGTAACGGAGCTGACTGCCTAGGGTGCGCTATACTTAGGTATCGAGATGGTCTAGTTCACCCCTTTTAATTTATTTTTTGTTCTGAAATCCATCATGGCTATCCTTCGCCCTGGGAAAGGTCAAGGATTATGCCAGACTTTTACCAGCTATAATAGCACGGTGTTCCTCGGATGACCTATGTACAGGATTCACTCGTGTATGCACTGAGTGGGCAGGCCATGCGAACGAGATTCGCCAATGCAAGTAGCGGCCCTTGTATTGCCGGACCTCGTCCTCCACGTGACATTTCCTGAAAGCAACGAGAGGCCTATTTAATAAAAAAACCCAAACACTTACGTAAATCGGGAATATTTTTACGTTTCACAATACTTATCAATTCATCGTTTTTAATCTTTTTCTATCAGATTATTTATCGTTACGTCATAAGACACTCAAGGTTCGGCGGATAAGATAATAAGAATATAATAAATGTCAGTATGAAATACAGTGTGTTAAGTACATTCTAATATATGTATGTATATAATACAGCCAATATCCAGACTATTTCAACCGCCTGCTTGTAGAAGTAATGTTGGGAGACACTCACCAGTCTCTAGAATGTGTATACAGTATAACGAACTTGGCTCTAGATTGCCGGAGTTGGACGTGTTCTTTGGTTCCCTTCTCAAGTTTAAAAATATATTGCGCGGTCACCTGAATGGCCAGTGTTAAACAATTTTTTTTTTTTTTTATATTCTTGTAATTGTTTTTCATATGTTCTTTAATAATTTAGTTAGTTAGTTGAGTTTACTTTGGAATTAATATTATTATTTTTTAAGATGTTGCATGACAATAATATAGAACGTTGTGTATACCTGTAATTGGCATACGCATCAGCTCCTGTAGTCTTTAAATTTATAAATGTAATGTGTGATGTATATGCTGTTGGTGTACCTTATATAAATAAATAAAATAAATAAAATAATATATTCAGCCCAGCTGATCTGCGGCGGGTTGTCGGACTTCACATATGATAAAGAACTTTTAGAAGTCCTCTCAACTGTGCAGATTCCCTCAATCCTCATTCTGTTAATAAAAAAGGTAAAGGTTGTCTGTAAGAAATCGCCGATTGCGATAAGACCGCCCCTTGTACAATCTTAAAATGATTAGGTAATTGTTTTTTTTTTTTTAATTTAATAATTCTATTATACACTTAAATCACTAAGCCCCCCCCCACCAACGAAAACGCAGGTTTATCTGTGGTGGGGCGATCACCCGTGTTACAGTACCTACACAAGAAAATTAAAAATAAAAGAAACACACATTTAGTAATTTTATCTAAATTGTATACAAACCTTGACATTGGTTACTTGGCTAGGAAGTGTCTTTTCAGATTTTTTTTACATAACATTATTATGTTAATTGCTCCTTTTTTATCAGGTGTACAATAAGGAGTATGTCTATTCTATTCTATGTTTTCCTTCACTGTTAACGCACGTAATAATCAAGTTCTGATCCACATATAAATTCGAAAAGTTAAAGTTGCAGGCAAAGAGCCCATCATACATAGAAGACAAGCGTTGGCAAGAGATCAACGGTTGCCTTAACGTTTACGAAGTGATAGGCAAGAGAGGCTTCCATCCAAAATAAGTAACTTATTACTTAATTACTTAAGTAGGTACGTTGATTCCGACTTAACTATAGATAAATTGATTATTGTTTCATAATTCCTAATCGGGGATTTATACTCTGTTGCTTAGCAAGAAGTATTTTATTATTATTATTAAATTATTTAAATCCTTCTGGTATCAATTTATCAGTATCATATTTAGCAGTTAAGAAGTATAATGTCACATCTTTTATATTTTTAAGGGCCTGCGCAGATTTATAATCAAGTCTGTAGATAAGACACCTCTCTACCGCTACCGCTCTGAGAAAGCGATGAAGATGCGCACGCATACTTGAGTAAGATGTCTAATCTATCGATAGACTAAAATGTCTTACGTCAGAGTAAAAATATCTCAAGTTCACGGAATTTGGTAGGTAGATAAGAAGTCTGATAGACGTCTGTAAGGCACCTTGTTTTTGTTAGACTCGTCTTACGATCTATACGCACACATTGTCAAGGCTATGGTGTGCGTGTATCTCTCGCGTGGAAATCATCCTAGAATTAACAATACAAGAATGATCCTAGATGCGTTACACTGTCACTGTCATTTGTTTGAGAATGAAAAGGGATAGAGCATATTTACACCAAACTGTCACGGTTGGCGGTTTAGTCAAGCAATTGGCTTTCTGCGCTACGTGCTGCGGGTTCGATTCCCGCACGGAACAAATATTTATATGATCTGCAGATAGTTGTTCCGGCTCTGGATGTTTGTGCTCGTGAAGATTTGTGTTTGTAAATGCACACACGATACAGGAATAATTCCTAGTGTGGGGCAACGTTTTTTGTAAGAAAAAAAAAAGATATAGTCTTAGGATTGATACAGACATGTCAAATGTCAAAATTTATGTAGTAATGTCAGACTATTGTTCTAGATCACTTAAACCTTACCTACTGAGTGCTTGTCTAAGTTGTATAACACTTCTATTTCCTTATAAAGGAAAACAACAACACCAGCTCAATAAACACACTCCAATACAATATCCAGTAGTACGTAACACTTACAAGAACGCATCGTTGAGGTGATCCATTACGCTCGCAATTTAGTGTAATTATCCGGCTAATATCCTGTACAGAACCCTCTTCAGTGCTTGTCGGTGCCGGCACATCATTGACGGTAACAGATAATAGGCATGCTTCCTGATGCTTGCATTTTCAATTTGCGATCGTATTTTGAATAGCTTCATTCGTATTAAAGTATTTTATTCATATAGAACAATATTGTGTTTTTTGTGGAGAAATATTAGGATCGTTGACGCACCACAATGTGGGATTAACAGTCAGGATGAAAGAGAATTAAACTCTGGTGCTAAAAACAAAAGTGCTAATTGTTTATTTTTAAATAAATTCTGACTCATTTGTTTTGTTTTTCAGGAGCTGAAGAGGATGGAGAGGCTTTAGCAAATGATGATAACACAGGTGAGCGATCCAATCATTATGATTACCATAATTAATCACAGTTATCAAGTTTAATATCATAAATATTCAGCGACATAATATTCCTCATCTCTATTAATATGCCTCAAATTGCATAGCACAGTGATTACAATAACTATGCAACGAAATAATTTGAAAAGATTTTTTTTTATAATTCGTGTGATCTAACCAGATGCGATATAGAGAGCACTTTCAAACCTTCGCAATCCGAAACCTCATCTCATACTTTATCTCATATATTTATGTACCTATTATCATACTAGGAATGTATTTGCTAATCACTATCATTATCATATTTTGAACTAAACGAGCCATCGTCTACGATTAAGACAGCGACGATTATAGTCATTCATCGCAATATAGATATAATATATATATATATATATTATCGTGTTTAATCGACTTATCTTGTGAATTATCGATACGTTCCTACGTACTGTATGTATGTATGGGTTTTTCATTTCAGTGATGAATAAGTACCTGGATGTGAACAGATGTCTATTTTGTTATTCTTCAACAAATAACAATATTTATTGCTTAATTAGTGAGTTGTTTCTGTTGATTTGTATTAGAAAAGGATGTTTGAAAGTGCTTGTGAATAGCGTTATATATCTGTGCATGGTAAGTGATAAGTTTTCACTATGATATAAGAGTGTTTCCGTTTTTAACCCGCATTTTCAACCCACGAGTTTACATTAATAATAATAATTCTGTCTTGAACCCTCTGCATAAACTGATTCTGTTTTCAACCCTGAGCAGTAATTGTTACGTAATGGATGCAGAAAAAGAAAAGTCAATTTTTCAAAAACATTTATTGTTTGATAATAAAAAGGTAAGGATTTTTTTTACATTAAAGATTCAGAATTTAAAAGAAAAAAAATCTATTTATGTCCTTTAAATTTTGAATCTTTAGATGGACGCCCTTTTAATGTAAAAAAAATTCCTAACCTTTTTATTATCAAACAATAACTTTTTACTAACTGTGCCTGCAGTCGCGGGCACAATTAGTATTTTTCTGTCTACCTATACAAAAACAATCATAATATTTTAGGTAGAATACGTATTTTTTTATTATTATTGTGGGTTCAAAACGGAATAAGTTTTGGGTTTAAAAGGGAATCAAATATTCGTGGGTAGAATATGCGGGTTAAAAATAGACATACTCCAATTTAAAAACTTATTGAATTAATGTGCAATTAATTCATTATTTTTATTTAATTTTTATGTCATTCTATTTTTGTTACGTGTATGTAGATTGTGTATCTCATCATAACCTATAATGATTATTGAGTTAATTAAATTAGGAATAGAGTACTAACTAAATTACATAAACAGTACTCCGGTTTGTCTTCAGGCATGGACTGATTGGATCAAAATCTGTTCGTGCGTTTTGTACTAGTGTTTTGGTCACAATAAGGTCATCCGGTAGTATAATCTGACGCAGTTCGGTCTGTTCAGATAGTCCTGTGCATGTACAACCACCTTAATTTGACTTTGAAGACATCGTAATAAGTAAAATGATCACGGCCGCAAATTGGCAGTTTGATCTGAAGAAGCCGAAGCAATTCAGTTTCTTCAGTTAATCTTCAGTTCTAGTTCGGTTTGAACGTATGCGTTACACACGATACACTCTGCCGCAGGATGCGATCGGCCTGAAAGCCAAATCTCCTACACACGGCCCGGATTCCCATCCATTCGGGCTTCAGGCACGGCTTAAAAGTTAACTGCATCGTATATTTATAGCGGTATTTATTTTAAAATCGAACTCAGAAAATGTTTAGTCGCAAGACAATAAACGTTCACTTCTGCGCAATTCTTTGATAATTCTATAATCTATTTGAAATATTACGTAGATTGTTATTGTGGCTTGTCTTTATCCGGTAGATCTTAAATCTAAGGTGTGACAACGCGTGACGCGATTTTATTTGTCGTTATATCGATAACAGTCACGTTACGTTATTAAAAGTAGGTACGTTTGTCTTTTTCTAAGTATTGATTGTTAATTTAATATTGGTAACCAACTTTTACCTGCGATTTCTTCTGCATACAATTTTTTTTTATACCACTTATTTGTCAAACAATTATACAAATCGCCTGATGGTAAGTGGTTACCGTAACCTATGGCAATGCAACACCAGTGGCATCACTCGCGCGTTGCCGGCCCTACCACAATATAAAACAAGCACAAGCCATTAGCAATCCGTTTTCTCATACTTATGTATGATGGCGGAAGATACCTCAAAAGTCTTGAAAAGGCTGAATAAAAAGAGGTTTTTTTTTAAAAAACTTTTTAATAGCTTTTAACAAAGCTTTATTTTATCTACTCCTTTGTATGTATTAAGACATAAAAAGATTGTTAACATTATACAACAGCTAAGAAAAAATGCACTGTTTTTATGTCGTAACGTGTGCTGTGTGCAAATCGACACTGTAAAAGCAAAATGGCTAAAGCGCCAATATGTAAACTTTATAGGGGCACATTTTAAAGTTTGAGTACTTAAATTAAAATATGATTTATACGAATATACGTGTTACAGAAAAAATTCCATTAGATAAATTTATATACAAGAAAGAAAGAAAAGCAATTTATTTTTACACAAATTACGACACAAATAAAAAAGTATAAAATTAAAAACATGTTCCAAAAAAAAAAAACAATATTAAATAACAATTACTAATATTAAATGTCTGGACTCGATGAGTATATACAACATGTATGTACAACAACATGTGTGTATGTATGAGTATATGAATTTTTTCGTAAAAAAAAACTTTAAAGTATGGTCCTGTAATGTTTAAATATTGGCGCTTTAGCCATTTTGCTCATCCAATATCGAAATAAATCACTTAGCAACCGCTATTATTTCAAGCAATCACAATCAGTTACCACGAATCATTTTATCTAGGTGTTTCATTCGGATTTGTGACGTGGCCTATCAATTACCGTATCTTATAATTGATTTGCTCACATATTTTTACAAAGTACGTTTAACGTACTTTCATTGTCTCTACAGTCCAATGAAAATGGCAGCATGAAACTGAACGACTTCTCAAAATTAAGTTGCGTTGGAAACCATTCTAACCATCTATATTCGTATTTAAACAACCTGTGATGTACCAACTTAAATGTTGTGCTGTTTGCATGTCAGGTGCCTCAACCACTGTACTAAACAGTAATTAGGGCCCATCCACACTCGATACTTTTACCAGCAGAATTGGCGTTATCGTTATCCACTTTTTGTAACCAAAAGGCAGCTGACGAACGCGACAACGCGCGATTCTGCTACTAAAAGTATCAACAAACGAACGCTTAATCAGCAAATATTTCCCCATCCAATTTCCATTCAATGCAGCATCTGTTTTAATCAACCTTGACGTTGGAGCCACAAAACTAAAATTTGAATTGAATTAAACCATTATCTACTAACGTACAACACAACTAAGAAGTCTCATCGGCTAACTTCGTAAAATCGATCACTTCCGAACTAAGTGCGACTTCAAGACCAGGAATGTTTATTACTCTGCAGTCAAACATGATCTTTACGCTGATGCAAGTTGTAAAATTATCTAAGCGCCTGTCGTTGGTTGTTCGATCAGGTACATCGATGTAACTTCTTAGTTGTGTAGTAATATACCACATAATTACCTACTAACACCTTACTGCAAAGTATTCACCATCCGTCAGTCAATTCTAGCAGAATTAGGTCCAAGTTCACCGACAACATAACAGACGATTAGAGCAAATGCAGCCTTAACCATAAATTTTTGTATGGGTAATCGGCCAATTTCATTTTAAACATCTGTTATATTGTCGGTGAACTTGGCCCTTCGTCTTACACAGCTCCGCTCAGTTGCCATAATAAAAAAGAAGAAGATCATTCAGTGGAAAGTGACGTGTACAGATATTTCTTACAGGCTAGGCAAAAACAACTTAATGTTGTATTGTCAAGTTAAATGATCTTCGTGATTGGCCACCTCACCCTAAGACTTAAATTAACTGACAGACATATTAACTATTACTTATCACTATTATTTTTAGGGTAGGCTGTGTCTTTATATAGTAGGTACCGTACTACCTATTTTTTTGCAGTGTTTACCGATAACATAGTATTTCCCGGTCGTTCACCTTTCCTATAATTCCGATACTAGGTATGATATAATATATATTTATTAAAATATCAAATTATTAGTTTGTGATACCTAGATGACGTACTATTTACTATAGGTCAACCACCTCACCTTATGATTTAAATTAACTGATATTACAGACAAGGGTAGGTAGTGTATTTTTATCTTTATGGAATGCTCGCCACTAATTGGTAAAACAACCTGCAACCCGTCAATATATAATTATAATCTGTCAGGGCCAACAAACGCACAATACAATATTGCTACAACATTAAAGCAATTCGTAACAGAATAACACGATAGGGATGCAAATGCAGCATTAAGACAGGACACGAACAGGGAAGACCAAATCAAAGCAGCTTAACTCTCAGAACAATTAACCCATATACGTTAGAATAATGAAAACTTGATGGGCGACGGAACTAACGATGAATAACAGGAATCTGCCTTCTATCGTTCGATAGTTAAATGTGTCGTGAATCGATTCTCTTCCCGGTCGTAACCGCGTGTCATTAAGCGACGGTCGTAAACTGTGGTCGCGGTCGCGTCGATCGGAATGCGCTGTGAGGCACGCCCGCAACCGATAAACTGGCTTCTGTCTAGTGTTGCCATGCTCCTTGCTTGCGATTTCTATGGAAATTGCATGTAAATAATAACTTAGTTTTCCAAGTTGGCTCTCGATTGAGCTTGAACTAGCCTTTGCGCTTCTTGAGAAAGCGAAGCAAAAAGATTATGCACATTATCTTATCACTGCATAGCATTGCTGCCTTTTTTTTATTTAGTATTTTTCATGTTTGTTTCTTGAGCGAGTCCAAAATAAAACAGTTTTTTTTTCTTTCTTTTCTTTCATAGTTGTAGAGTTACTTATCATTTTGCCATAATTAATCATTTCTTATATTGGACCATCGTCTGTCACCATAAGATAGATAAAACGTGGAAGGAAGATTCGATACTGTGAGCAGAGATTGTGCTAGCTCAGAGGCTAGAACGGGTTGTGTATTGACCTGCGAAGAAGCTAGCAGGATCAATTATTGCGCACGGTCCAATTATTCTTTCCACAAAAATTAACGATGATTAATCATGACTGAAGTCTTTGGAAAAATTGTTTCCAACACATTCGAGATACAAAAAATTAGTTGAAAAATTACCTGCACCTGGCAACACTAGGTCCGATAAACAGGCTTCTGTCTCGGCACTAATAAGCGCCTCCTCGCTTCCTTTCGCTCGCTCCGCTTTATGAGCGCTTTGCTCTCGAGGCCTCATTCGTCGCGCTGCCTAATTAAAATATGCAAGCGTTGTCTCGGCAAATGTTCGATACCTGTAAGAAATATGAAGTTATGTTTTTAGTACTTACTTCATTATGTAATCTCATCTAAATAATAAAATATAGTCATAATATTAATAATAAATAGGCCCTTTTATGATATTAAATTATGAATATTGTGGAAATACTGGGTTTATGGTTTGTGTGCTACAAAATCTGATTGAATAACTTATTAATATTATTACTTATTATTATTAACTAACTTATTATTATTATTAATACCTACTTATTAATTTGTGAAAATATACTACTACTCATCAATACAACCAAATACAAAATATTTCAAGTTATTTCAAGAAGTTATTTATTTCAAGTTATGGATAACTGACCATAACTGACTGATTATTTGCATGAAAATTATTCTGAAAGAGATTATTGATACTCGATTTTATCATAAGTACTACCTAATCTATGTAGATAATCCTCAGTATTATGGATATAGGGAATCCAAATGCCTAACAAAGAGATAACTTTTTAAAATAAAATTGTTTATTATTTTATTGGGATTTTTGAATCACTTAGGAATAATATGTCTTTTTATATGCTAGATGGCTTCAATGGTGGCATTTCCTATGACTAGGTACTTCTGAGAAGAAACACCGAACCACCGGATCCGGATTTTTATTTGTAAGGCACTATTTGAGAACAATGTAGGGGTAGCGTCTAGAAAGGCCTTCTGAGGAAAGCGCCATAGCAGCTTGAGCTCATCTGTCCCGAAAATGTAATAACAGTTTTAAATATAGAGATCCTTTGCCCAAATTATCAAACCGCGGTGAGGAGAAAGAGTACTAGGTAGATATTCTAAATATCTACTGCTGTATATTTTATAGTATGTGTACCTGAGTAACATAATGTTTTTTAGAACTTACTAAGTACGTACTATACTACCTATTATTTTTTTTGCAGTTTTTACCGACAACATAGTATTTCCTGGTCGTTCACCTTTACTATAATTCCGATACTAGGTATGATGTAATCATATTTTTTTAAATATCAAATTATTAGTTGGTGATACCTAGATGACGTAGTTTTTTAAAATCATAGACCATTCTTGCCGGCTCCACAGCTTTTCCTGGTCATTGAACCTTATTAAAGTACCGGGTTTCATTTACCTACCAATGTTCTAGTTAGGTACCTAATTTTTTTTATGGCTTAGGGGTTTTTTATTACTTTTATTAAGGAACATTAGACTATTTACAACTATAATAAGTAAACTTAAATATGTACACTAATTGTTGTTAGATAAATACCTAATTGATTGTGACGGCGATTGTACCTACGGAGGGATTTGGAAAAGACCATAAAGTAAAGAATTTTAATAGTGAAAAACTAAGGCATTATGAAGTATGGAGACATGCACAATTCAAAACAATCAATTCAGGTATTTATTTTTGATATCTGTGCCCAGCACTTCGTCCACGTGGGCTTCCTGGAAAACTGAGTTATTTTTTATTTTAAGTTATATGTCCTTTCCCAGGTAGTATTTAAGTTGTATGGCAAATTTCGTTGAAATCCGTTTAGTAGTTAAGGCGTGACAGATTATCAAACATCCAATCTTTCACATTTGTAATTAAATATTGAGAGCTAGTTTTTAATCGCGAGTTAATGTTTTATCCAATGTATAAAGATGCTTGACAGATTTTAAATAGGAATGCTGTCAAAAATTCAAATTTAATCCCTTGGATAAAGTTATCTGGCGATTAAAAAATTCAGCCCTAAATAGGTTAGGAAGTTAGGATAGTAGGATAATTCAATAATAAATCTATGATAACATTTTGTCTATTGAATTATCTATGTCATATTTCTTATCTAATGATTAGGAATGATATTATATCGTTATGAAACCTTGGGGCGTATATCCACTTTAGCAGTACATAGGGGTGGCACGTGCAACAGTTTTACATGAGGACCACCACCAATTAGAAGCAATATCAAAACCGTCGGCTGAAGTGCCATCATTATCTCGGATGTCGCACGCGAAGCTAACTCTTCTTCCCCTTGTTATTGGGCATAAAATCCTCTAAAATATTTATGGGTTTTTGGAGACAAGTGGAGTGAGCAATCCTGAAGTATGGGGTTGGAACATAGTTAAAGCGTTTAGGTTGAGAGTCGTCGAGTACCTTCAGCCTTTTGTGGAGTTTTCTATCGTTTTGGCGGGTTTGCGGCGGAGCTATTTTGTCAATTCGTGGGGGAGCGTGTTTCGTTTTGACAACCCTTGAATAAGGCAGCGCAGAGATGCGGAAAATTGTCGAACATTATGTGCAGTACTACGTAATATCCAACAACTGAACGAATTGTTGGGAATTAGTTGAATGAAAATTATCACAGACATTATAAACTGTCTCATTGGTTTAGTGATTGCAAACGCGGCTACTGAGTGAGAGGTCCTGGATTCGAGTCCAAGGTCGGGCAAATTATTATTGGGGTTTTCTGTTTCAAAATTCTCATCGGAGCTCGAAGTTTGTAATTGTGCTCGGTAGATGGTAATAAGCTCGCCCACGATTACATGGGACTTAATAACGGCATCGACAAAATGTGGGTGTACAATAAAACACCTGCCTATCTTTTTGGGGAATAGGAGTGATGCTACGTGAATTTTATAACTCTACTGAGAAAATCACCCTAATATTATAAATGGGAAAGTAACTCTGTCTCCTGTCTGTTTGTTACCTTTCCATGACTAAACAGCTGAACCGATTTTGATGAAAATTAACTAGTAAATAGTGTGCATCATGAGGACGGACATCAGCAATTTTTATTACATTATGTTATTACTACATATATAATCTAATCTCGTACCGATACTTAACAATTGAATTTACCAAGTCATCATGAAATGGAATAAAATGTATTATGACACATTTTTATTGGGAAAAACCAATAGCGGAAGAATAATTACGATTGCAAAAATTCCTTCATAGCCGATCGCAAAGCTATATAAAGACTTAGAGTTCCTCAAGTGAACTAACGTACCGTAAATTTGATTTAAAGTAACCAGGAATGTAGTCACAGCGAGGGTTAGCGATGTATTAATATCGTGAACATTACTACCTAACGACTGTATAAATGCAGTGAAGCATGCGCGCACTGATTGGATACCTATTTCTGATTTAATAGGATCCGCATATTTAGATATTCGCGGTACGTGAGCGATGTGGCAAGCATGCAAAGTACACACACATTGCGTCGCGATTGTCAGATACTTTCACGCCAACTTTATCTTTATAACGTTCCGTTTAAAGATCATAATAGCGTACAAGATTGTGACAAAAGTGATAGTACAGTAAGCACTGTTACCGTTTGTACGTGCGGTGTCGTATTTTTCACGCTGGAAAATTGTACTGATTTTAATGTCGGCGTGAAATTTTAATAATTGTCGCATTTTGTGAGCGCGTATCGTAGTTAGATACGATTTATTGTTGCCTTATCTAAGAATACGCAGGCGGATGCTATCAGAACAACCTACATTGAAAAGATTTCTTATAATGATGCATAAAATATACTCGATAAACGGTTTACTTTAGATAAGTAATTTATCGCACCGTTTGGTTCTCAGTAAAGGTAAAGAATCCTTTCTATTCGTTCTTCTCTAAGCTAAAGAGCTCACAGAGGATGGACAGCGAAACAGCGACACCTTCTGCAAGCTAACAACAGTAGGTAGTAGATAACCAATTCGTTTTATAGTCGTGGTCTTTATTTTCAATGAAATAATTTTAAATTATAGTGATGTAATTTAAAAAAATCTGTGATGCGATTTGTCATTTGTTACATTTGTAACACTGAAGATTTATTTTAAAAGATTATCTACTCCATATAAAGTTCCTACTTTGGAACCATGCACCTGGAGTCTCGACCACAGAACATAGAAAAGAGGTCTTTTCTGTGTTCTGTGGTCTCGACGTTTTAAAAGTGTATGTAAAGGCTAAAGTCGAAATATAAAAAAATTACTGCCTTTACAGCAATATTCTCTCAAGATTATTTGACTGTGGTGGTTTTTTAGAAGGTCCTATTCAGGAGTGTAGACTTTTATAGGCTGATAATGGTTTTTTATTTATGTAGTGCGCATAATTTGTAGAGTGATTCAGTCTCTGTTCCTAAATGCAATCTAGTATTAGGATACTTTAAAAAAAAAAAAAAAACGACTTAGCATGGGGGACACGCATAAATTAGTAGCGCAAGCCATACAAAATCAAATTTTTATTTCGTTTTGTAGTGAATTTTAATACTGCGGTTGTATTTCGGAACGGACACATCACCCTGCAAATTTAGCGCACTAGGTACATAAAAAAGTATCTTCTATACGAGTATGTCACTTTTGCAACCACTACGAATAAATTAATTGCGTCAAACCATGTGACAAGGTGCGTGTGTGAGAGTAAAAAGAATTATTCATGAAAAGTTGGGTTCAATTAAAACGATTTCATCCATTCTGTTCTTCCCATATCCAGCATAATGGACCAAACTCTTACATTAAACTGTGACCATTGTGTTCGGCCTTTGTTCTTTTTTATTGTTTTAAAACCCCTTTTGTTGCTCAGAGCACCATTGATAGGGAAAATGATATAAATTTAAATTATAATTAGTATAGTACTGTTCAATGAATGGCTGTTTTTGGTTCTAATTTGAATAGTAGTAGGTTTTAAATCGTAGTAAGTACAGTCGAATATAGAGACAAGTCGATACTGTCGTAAAACAATGTCACATCTATAATATTGCTACTTTACAAGACTGTTGTTTTATGTTTTGCACTCAGATTTCTTGAATTCCGTAGAACAGTATTAGTTCATATTAAATTATATGGATTTGAGTATTTCGAAACAAATTTTTTACCATTAGTTCGGAATAATAATCAAAATTACCGGATCGCTTTTCTACATTGTAAAGTGACATTATTCTTTGGAATGATTTTGAAGTACGGCTTTGTCCGATTGAATATCTCCAAATTGTTTTTATCTGTGGTGATCTGTAGTGATAGATATAATTGTACATTTATGTCGATCGTGTGAAAACCAAAATCTCATTGTATTATCATATCCGACAGTATTCAAGTTGCGTATGTCACTTAACTTTTCAAAATTAACTATGTTTTTACGGATATACATAATGTTTTGTAAAATATACAGCGACGGTAGTGTAATTAAATTAATTTCTTTAAATATTTCACGGAGCGAGTCACGTGATCTTAAATTATAAATTGCTCGTACTGCTCTTTTTTGTAGTATAAAGATAGTCTCAATGTCAGCAGCAAATCCCCACAGTAAAAGACCATGCCACCATAGCAAGAAGCCATGTTTTATTGTGCAAAATGAGCTATAAATTACTAACTAGACAGATATAGTACTGAGTTAAAAAAAAATAGCTATACCATAGGTTTCTACTTCATTTACGTATCATACCCTTTTTTTCCGATGGTAAAAATAGTCACCTGGTAAATTATATTCAAAAAATTGTATCATTTAAAATAATTTTAAACTGTTAACTGCTTACTAGCTTCTGCAATCTGCTTGTTGATAGAATACGTGAATACAAAGAATCAAACTAACATTTAAACAATA
Source organism: Allophyes oxyacanthae (assembly GCA_932294325.1). Taxonomy (NCBI): domain Eukaryota; kingdom Metazoa; phylum Arthropoda; class Insecta; order Lepidoptera; family Noctuidae; genus Allophyes; species Allophyes oxyacanthae. Next base: position 6,043,773 of record OW028625.1, read on the forward strand.
TTTTTCCGTAGAATCAGTAGAATAACACACCCCACATGTTACATTGCCTCATCCAATTATCTACAGAATCAGTATCAAAACGATGATTAACTTATTCAATCGGTTATTAATCAAATTCGCCGTGGGCTATTTGCGACGCGGTAAAACACGGTTATCCGTGGCTTTGCACGTGTCTGTGGTGGGGTGGGGCTAACCCCGCAGCCCGGGGCTATACGAAATTAATTTCAAGTACGCTGCAGGATTTGTGTACATTGCCTGTGTACTGGTATCCGGGTGATGTGAGCGTAGCTGGATATTTTGGAGTTAGGCACTGGTTTTTCAATGTCGACATAAAATTGTTTTTAGAATATTTAATTTTGATTACTTAGTTCACATGCCATAAAATAAGGTTAATTCAGTATAACATTCACGTGTAATAAATAAAAATGACATTTTAGATCTGTAAATTAAATAAATTAGTAAATCACCGACAAACTGTTGCGCAGTTTGGTGTTAAAACGGTTGTAACAAAAGTTTCTTCTAAATAAATGATTAAGATAAGATTATTATTGTATTTTAATTATTTTAATTATTTAATTTTATTAATTTTATTTAATTTTAATTATTTAATTTTTTTATTTAATCATTTATGTACACACAAGAAAAGACACAGCAAACATTAAAAATAGGAGAACAAAGTACAAAGGTACTGGTTTTTTATTTCCAATATTAAATTTCTCGGTCATACTTTTATATTTTTTATTAAATCCACAGAAAATATAATAATATAGTATAATATAATATATATAATATAATATAATATAAGGGTAGTAACCCATCGGTATTGGGAACAGGGTACTTAACATTTATTATTATCTATTATTAAGGGTTTTTTTGCAGCACGTATTTCTGACATAAAATTATCACTTATAATAACAGAATTATAAGTCACTAATCACAACCAAAGGGTCACTCTTATTACCCTACTGCGTTTATGCCAATTAGATTCTAATATACGTATAGTTACTCCTTTCTGCGTGTAGAGGGCGACAGTAAACACTGTACAGGATGTTTGCTTTGCCCGGCCACTGCGGGTATTATCCGCAGATACTGGCGTTTATCTACCGCCGACGTACCGCTAATGTTGTTCACTCATACAAATTTGATTAGCTAATGTAACTTTACACAATACCGCAGAACACGTTACATTATGTGTTTTGTTTGGTTTTGATGATTTTATTGTGAGAGTAGTAGATAAAATGGACAAACTGGACTGGATAGGAATTAAAATCTTCAAAAATTGTTCAAATAAACCTGCAAATGCTTAATCTATATAGACACGTTCCAGTCTTATCGGTATCTCGTATTGTTTTTTTATTTATTAGTTTATCTGATTAAAAATTAATCGAAATCGAAGTGATTAATTTACTTTAGGTCAATAGTAACGAATAAGTCAACTCGATATTCGATAACGTCAATGTTACACCAACATATATATATGTGTATAACGTATCTCTATAACTACATTAGGAATACTTAATACTTTCGATTCATCTCACGAACCGGTATCAAAGTAGCGACACTCACACAGATTGCCCATTTACAGATCCCTCCGATATAAAGCCACATAGACACTTACGTGTATAACCGCACATGTACTTCTCAGAAACGTCCCTTCGAGGAAGAGAGGCTTTTAAGAGGCCGAGTGAGTGGAGAGCGCTGTAGCGATCGGCTCCACTGCTCACCCCGACCGACAGTAAAAAATATGAGCATCCCCCTATACACCCCCTCTGCCCCGCGCCATCTTGAAAAACTTTGTCACTTGTAGCCGCAGATCGATCTGTGTCTACGACGTCTACGCCGTAGCGGTGTAGGCGTGTGTCCGTAGGCGCTATGTAGTATTTTTTTCAGAAATTATGCTACGGTATCTTGTCTGTTTTTATATTGTGTAGGATATAAAAACAAACAAGTTTCGTGTATGAATTTGTATTATAGCTTTAGTTCCGATACTATAGAATTAAATAAGATCTTTTTATCATAATTATTTAGACTTACACAATTTAATAATGTTTTATCGCCTATAAATTATCACTTCATTAACATGAATAACATTAACAGTTAGATAAAAATGACCATCACGTAACATTGTCGTGAGTGTAAATCGGTTAATAACTAACTATAATTTTATATATCTAATATGTAGACTGTTACGAACCATTCTTTGTAAGGTTTCTCTTTAAGATGTCGCATATAGTTTGTTTAGTTGAGAACGTGATTATTATGTACCACCTATTGTGGAGACCCTCCATAACATAACTTATGTCATTCAAATGATAATCAGTAAAAGGATTTGTGTGGAATTATTCACATGACTACCTTGACTAAGGAGATACGCCCTGTGGCTACTAATTCTTTTGAAAACATTTAGAACTAAACTGTTCCTTATTAATACAGAAATAAGGTTTATTTTGGCTTGGTTTTGTATGAAGTTTGAATACAAATAAGAACACCTAAGGGCCTCAGCAGGTGTCCATATAAATTGTACCTCGTAATGTCCACGTTATTTGTGAAGTCAAAACGATTGAATGAAGAAGTTGAATGGAAAAATATAATCCAAATGTATGAGACAAAAATTTTAAGATCAATGTAAGCACTACGATAGTTTTCGAAGGGTACTTGTTACATACTTTTTAAATAAGCGTAGTTTTGGTCAGCGGTCCATAAAACTAGCTGTAGTTACATCAACCTTCTCTGTCTAGTGACCCACATAATTATTGTAGTTCACGGTGATTCTCCATGTCCATAGGATCTACTATTTGGAACCGTGCACCTAGAGTCTCGACATTTCATAAGTGCCTGTATCTGGTTTACATGAAATAAAGATCTATTCTATTCTATTCTATTAATAAGATTTTGTTTTCCTATTAATGTAGCAAACAAGCATACGGATCGCCTGATTGTAAGAGGTTACTGTAACCTATAGGCGGTTGCAACATCAGGGACATCACACGCTCAGTGTAATAATTATAATAATTATTATTTCAACCTGTGTTGTCACACTGCAGGGCAAAGATCTCCCTCTCCTTTTTTACTCCTGGTTTTTGCGAGTAGGGACCAGTCTTTTCGGTAGTAGCCAAGTTCGTACCGCCATCTTCGCTTTACAAGTACACGTAAAACGGCCGTTCCCAAACTTGGTAATCCTTTGTTTAACTATTGTTTGTATTTTGTGGACAAATCAGATGTTTAAAAACTGTACCTAATTATATTTGATATCTGTACCTTATCAAGCAATGTAGGGATGAGAGTTGTTTTTATTTGCCTTTATTGGACGAGAACGGTTATAAGTAAAAGATGGTGTAGATAAATAATAATAAAATGCGCGATGTTTATTAAATTACACGATAGTAACCTATTGACAAATGTATCAGTCGTTAAAGGTTACAAAGGCTACAATTTTTTTTTAAAACTACCAAAAAGTGATAATTTAATCGCTTTTACTTGCCCGTATTTCACTGATAAAACGATGATCGGTGATATAACAATTGGCACTGATTAAACCTATCTGAGATTCACACATTTCATAAAAAATTAACCCCAACCTTATGTCAAAAGGTCAAGGAAAAGGATCGACCCTTCACGCCTTTACAGACAGGTAGAAGATAGGCAGAACCCTTTAAAAGATAGTGAAGTCATTGTACAACCAAAGGGTTTAGGAAACCAAAATTAGTTGCATTCAAATCCGCGTGACACCTCTATTGTTATAACGAACCGTGCGAAATTTCACACAAAACCGAAAAAGCGAAGCAAAAAACGGCGAAAAAAGTATTTTTTGGGTAATTTTTTTGCAAAAAAAATTATATCGCGGGAGACGAAAGGGTAATGTCATAGCGTGATCCTGCCGTGACCCCCCATGTCATGTTTTGATTGCACCGAATCGCTTTTTTAACGGCTTTTTTACAGCCTGACTTATACTTTCTTTTTTAAAAATCTTAGTATGCTTATCATTCTTTGTGCAAAATCAAGACTAACTAGGTATTATGCACATAAATACTAAATAGGCGTATGGCCCAGATCTCGTACAATAATTACCTATCAGCATTGTATGATAACGTAATCAAATGGTTTCGTTTGTTTTCGGTTGGAAAATACGCTTATTTAGATAACACTAATTAATCGGCCGCTATAGGTTATTTTGGGTGACATGAAAAAAATTGCCTATCTCATTTATATAAATATATGTAACAATTATTTAAATATGTTATTTAATTAACTATTAATAATGAGATTATAAGATTCGATTGGTAAAACTTATTGTTAAATTGTTACATAGGTAACAATTTAACAATAAGTTTAAATTAATAAATTTAAATTTTGTTTGTGTTAATAAATTATAAAAACTGCAGTGATAATAGTATCACTGCAGTTTTTATAATTTATTTATGTGAAACCAATTTTCTTCGATCTGTCATAGACTACCATGTTTCATGTAAATAATAAGAAGATTATCTTATCTTATCTAATTACGCTTGAAGGTTGAGTTAATAGTACTGAATTGATAAAAAAAAGATATTAAAAAAATACTCGGTTTTTTTTGGAATTGCCTTTACGATTCCGAAATGAATATTATTTCTGTTTCTTTCAAATTTAAAAGAAGTAATTAAAAAAGTCCACCTATCCGCACTAGTGGTTTGTGGCACCCTCAGAGAGGAAGAATCTATCAGAAAAAAGAACCTGGTCGATGCGTCAAGTCGAGATTGTTAAAAGAAACTTACAATAGGGTTCTCAGTACAGCTGATCGAAGTTCTCAATAGATTTTCGACAAACGATTATTTGCCTCATCTAACGGTTTATTTATTGTCTTTGTCAAGTGGCTGCGTATAAAATAATACAAATCAACAGAACAAATGAGGTATACATATATAAGTACGGAATTTATCAAACGCATTGTGGTGCAATCGCTTAGGGGTTGAGTACATTCATGCGAACTTGCCCGAGTCTGACTTCGGCACAAAATGTCAGGATGCCTTTATTATTTCGAGGGCCCTATCAAGTGAGTTGCGTTTTGTTTTCCCTGTTTTACATGGTGTTTCGTCTGCGAACGATTAATAAACAAATTGCCTATCAAAGGAAATTTATATTGGATAAAGAATAAACGTGTGATGTTTTAAATGTGGTAGGTTATCGGTTGTGGTTTAGCAGAGAAAAAGTATTTGATATTACATATTGGTTGGGATTGTAATTAGATTATGTCAGCAAAGTAAATTTAATTAATTTGTTGAAATTGTTGTAAATAAGTAGGTACTTACATGAATACAATTTTTTCAAGTATTCCTATTAAATATGTAAAATTGTATATTCACCTATGTTTGTGGTAGAGTGGAACTAAGTAATCTGTGGTTTTAGTTTAATTTTGCAATTTATACCAATTTATTCCGTACTACTGGTCGCCTAGCGGTCGAAATTCAACTGTTATTTTAACTTTCTGCACTCCTTCTCCATATAAACTTTAACTATGCCAAATAACTCCTTTTTAAGCATATTGCGCGCAAGGAGGAGTCCTTGCGCGCAATATGCTTAAAAAGGGGTACAAAGTTTTTTCTTCACGTATTATTATATAGATAATATTTATTTTGACATAAACGAGAGCATGCTGTATATTAAGCTATAAAAACTAAGAAGTAGAGCATTAATTTAAGTAAAACTTTTGTTTATTGACGATTTCTTTAGTAGATACTCGACTTTAACATACCGTAAGTCCAATCAATATAATTACGACTCTGTTACAACCATATAAGATTTAATTTCGTGTGAGAGTCTGTTCTTTCAAACCCCTATTTGAATAGATATGGGGTCCGACTTGGATAAACTCTTTTGACTGTGAGGTCCATAACGGACCCTAACGTATATTTGGACAGCAACCTGAGAGGTTTGAAGTGGTCCCGAGGTTTATAATTACTATAATTTGAAGGCAGATGAAGAAATCTCAAACGGTTTAATAGCACATAAATATCCATACATTTCTATATTCTATTATTGTATTGGGCGACTTCTGTGTGTGTAATTTTGTAAACGAAATTCATAAGACTTTCTCCCTCGTTACGACAGGAAGTAACAAGACCAATTTTTCTAAAAAAATCTTCAAATTAAATGTTATTGTAAAATTGTCTACCTATAAATTAAAACGACTTCAAAAAGTCATGTGATTCAGATAAAAAAGTGCAAAGCAAATACGTCGGCTCGGTTTTTATTAAAAACGTGATGAGTCCTGCATGATATATGGACTCCAACGCGCCGCGAACGAAGCTCTTCACAAATTAGGGTGTACACAACGTAAACGATGGTGTAACTACACATTATTCTTATAGTTTTATTATTTATACTAGCTGTGCCCGCGACTTCGTCCGCGTGGAGTTCCGGTGCTCGAAGTCTGTTAACCGGGCCAATACAACATTATTTTAGCACCCAATCAATTGTGACCGCTGCTTTGTACGGGACTGCTTGCAATAGAGGGGTCGAGCTGTATTTCAGGATCTAATCAACCGATTGAGATGAAATATATATCAGGTGCTAAGTTAGGTTAATACCTATACAACTGTAAAGTTTCATTGAAATGTGTTTAGCCGTTTTCTCGTTATCAGGTAATAAACAGTCAGACAGACAGATAGTCAAGAATTATAAAAATGATGGATTCGTGTTCTGTTGCTTATTTCTAGTCTCCCTAGCTTTTCTTCCCGAAAATATTTTCAATATACAGACATTTCGACCTCTACGATTTTATTATAGTATAGATTTTACTAGCACTACTTCGCACGCGACTGAAAAACATTGGTAGCAGCTAACAAGATCTTTATTGAAAAATTTCAAGTGAAATGATGTGCCAGAATTCTGTTATCAACTTTACAAGGATTTTCCAAATACTTTGAGAGTAAGCTTAATTCCTTAGTTCCTTAGAGTAAGCTTATTTCCGTCGGTCCTATAATTTCTTCAGTTTATCGCTAATCTAGAATTTGTTTGGTTTATTTTTGTAACAATTATCTTTTTTACCGACCAAAAATTTTAGAGGAATGTAATTTAAGTCACGCTCACTTACATTTTACATAATTTAGGAGTTTTCAGTTACAGAATTAAACTTTTTTAATCGACTTCAAAAAGGTTTTTTTTTTGTATATTTGTTACGCTATTACGAAAATTCTTTTTTGTATGAAAGGGCCTTTAATTTTTCAATGTACATAGCTTGGCAGTGGTACCGACTTCAGAAGCTGTTAAGTTTTGAAAGAAAAATATTTTATAGTTTTTAGTTTCATGAAGTTGGTTTTTTAACTTAGGTCTGCCTCACATTTCAATTAACTAACGGTCTTGGTTGCTAAACACTACGCACTGCATAGTAACTAATTTTCTTACTAGATGTCGTATTTAATCGTTACGCCATTCGTGAACACCATAGCATCAGTATGATACAGTACATCCCTATGGAGCGTTGAAAAAATCTCGTTTTAAAATAAGCAATTTTTCACGGATCACGCGCACGCCCTGCCAGCACTGTTTAAATTTTGATTTACTGGTGCCAAATGTGTGTGCGATATCTGTTTGAGTTATTGCACTGTTAATGCTGCATCACAGAATATCAGTATGCATATACAATCACAGTGACTACAGAAATGTGTCGGAAGGAAAACTTGAGGTCTAGGCTGGTAATGTTGCCAATGAATCTAACATAATAGGTATTTTACATAAATTATAAGTTATTCTTTCTCTTCTCTACTTCTATAAAGTACGTATTTGTATAATTGCGATTTTGAGTAATTGTGATTTCCATGTGATTACGCATCAGACTTAAATTTATTAAATACAGCACTTAAATTTTGCATCAGATTACAAACAAGCTTTAATTTTAAAAGCTAAAATTAATCGCTATCATTATGTAAAGACATTTATAAAATTATTAATTTACCAAGTTATGTTTTCATCGCAACATATTACAAATATTTTCGTAGGTGGTGTGTTGTATAATATATTGTTTGTTAATGATATCGATTTCTTAATACCAAAAGAATTCGATTAAAAGTCTTATCTTATTATATAAAGATAGGTACGGTTCTATTTATAGGTTAATTAGTAAAAAATTATAGAGCTATTTTAAGCACAGGAGACTTTCTGACTTATGTCGTCATCAACGGCCTATCGCATTCCCATTTGAGTCTTCCAAAAGAGAAGTAATTGGATAGTGCTGTACCGCTTTTTCTTCTCAGCAAACACTAAGAATCAGTGGCAAAATAATCCGCTGTTCCATACAAAACTGCAATACCTACTCGACCCAAACGTATGAGACAGCTGATAATTTTTTCGCGATTTCGATTCTATAGAGAAAGTTGTTCGGTGTGATGGTCTGATCTACACCCTTAATATGACCACGCATTTCTGATACACGTTGTATAACCTCATTCCTGATGAGTCTTCTAAAATGTTATTTTAGTCATAAATTAGGTAGCCATAAGTTTCTATCATATCTTTCCTACAAGTAAAAGGCATATTTCTAACTTTATTCAAATTTTGCCTTTCGGAACATTCGAAATAAACCGATGTACTTACTTATACCTAAACTTAATGTAGGTACTTATATGTAGTGTTTGTGAGATCTGACGTAGCTTATTAGCTACGGCTACGCGGTATTCCGCGTGATGGTGACAGGGCCTTTGATGTTCGTATCGACAGGTCTGTTTGACGTCATCCGACATCCGCTAATCCAATTAACGTGATAAACCGCTCATAGTAAGGTAATACTCGTAGTGTGCATTGTTATTATGTATTCCGTTCTGTGGTCAATACAATAGTTATTTAATAAGATTTGTATCAAATCTTTAATACGCCATTTGTGGTAATGTTTCCTCACGCGACAGTGTATTGTTATGTAGTGGTCTAAGAAACTCTGCTTAGAAGTGGAAATGATATGTAGGGTATCTCTACCTTAGTAGTAGTGTAAACAGGGGTAGGGGGACTTTCTGTTCAAAATTGGAGCTGCTTGACTGGGGAAGTACCTCCACCATGCAGAATATCGTAGTCAAATAACACTACTCTTTCGCAGTGTTGTGTTCCCAACGGTGAGCAAGGTCGGGCGAGTGGTCCTTGGGGACTCTAGTTACTAGGGTCGGTAACGCGCGAGTGATGCCCCTAGTGTTGCAAGCGTCCATAGGTTACGGTAACCGCATACTATCAGGCGGGCGGTAAAATAGTTTGCGACCTCAGTAGTTAAAAAATAGTTATTTATGGTAACTTCCAAAGACCTCCGTGTATTTGCAAATTCACGCCTCCCAGATATCTAAACACCGACCATCTACGGAAAATGGAAGCGTTTATAAAAACTTGAAATTGAAATATTGTCACAAAGAGAAACTCTTATTGAAAAGTGGCAACCGCCGAGGGTACCAACAGAAAGAAAATTAGGATGTGAGCCGTCAAAACTTCAAAAGCAGCCCATCAGAACGACATTTTAGAGGGATGTAGCCCCCGCATTACACCTCTCTCATTATTTATCACATTGTCAACGAAATTAATGGCGGACCCTCGTCAAATAATTTTTATTTTATAAAATAAAGCGCGGCTTCTGACAGTTTAATCATATCTTTGTGTTTCTAATGGGAATGTCTAGACATTCAAAAGTTGAAGTTGAAATAAGTTTACATAGTAACTTACTGTGTTATTTCAGTATAGTTTTGAAGATTAAGGTCACGTCTTAAGTTAATAAGTTGTGAATTTTTAAAGTTCATAATACTTAAAAATTCAATCTAGAAAAATTTGTGTCGAGAATAAAGTTATTATTTTCAATGGACGATGTCCCATGTACCACTGCATGCCAAAATTTCTCTACCGTTTTTACTAGCCTTTTTATTGTGCCAGTACGCCAAAATGTTTGGGTTGGTAACTTCACCCTGTATTAGTGAGCATTATCTACATTATTACTGAATAATTACTACGTAAATATTATTTTCATTAATTTCGATATTAATTAATTTAGAATAATATTTCGATATTATCTTAATACTCCTCTATTTATGACGTTTTTTTTTTTTTTTTAAATTAGATATAATTTTAGAAAATTAAATTATACGGTAACTACTTAATTTTATTGAGCACGTGTCTTTGGGTAGAATCGGACGCATTAAACGTTTGAAGAACGCGCACGCTCGAGAATCCCTGGTGTTGTGGAGGCCTGATACTACGGTTTCAACTTTTCCTGTAAATAATATTAATGAATTATTAAGAACTAAATGTGCCCGCATGTGTATGTGTGTAAATCCTTCATGAGTCATGATGCACACTATCTCCTTGTCAAATTTCATTAAGATCGGTTCAGCCGTTTAGTCGTGAAAAGGTAGCAAACAGACGGAGACAGAATTACTTTTGCATTTTTTAATAAATTCGTGTGTAAATAAATTGTGATACTAGGTACTGAATCTCTTTTGAAACGAAAACTGAATATTGAACACGTGGTCTGATCACAAAAGTAGTTTATCGCGATAAGAATGTCTATTTATGTGATATCTATTGTTTTATATTTTATCATTGTCCTCATGAATTTCCTATATCCTCGCAAAAATCCACATTAAACTTCTGAATGACGACCAATATGGTCAGTTCCCAATTAGGATAACTACGCAGCTTATTATATTATTTTTGTCGCAGTATTCCTGTCGATAACCGACATATTTAATTAGCAGGATGATAGATATCTGGTGTCAGAGGTCAGCTACGAGGAAACCAAGCTTTTTGTTGTACAACGCAACGTTAAAACACCATCGTTAACACGATGTTTTAATCATCAATTTTATCATTTAACAGCAGCAAACAGTTTTAATTACGGGAAACTTTGTTAGTGTCCGCCATTAAATAGCTTATCACTAATTTGAAACGAACATTTATCTTTATTTTTTCAATATTAATGGCTCAGAGATAAACTAACAGTGATAATAAACCAAAAATCGTATCTGAAATTTCTCTTTGGATAATATTGATGTAAAATATTTGACCTAAACTGAAGTTTGATTGTAATTCTTAAAAATTCTGTTCCCTTGACACGAGGAACGAGACTTGTATATTTATTCTTGGCTTTAAGACATTGAAGTAACAACTCTAAGTTGTTCTATTTAGGGTAGGTTTTCACTTGGTGTGTGATCAAATTCGTAGGATGTAAAATTTATAATTGAAGGCCGTAAATTAAGGTGACATCGACAGTTGTGGCTCGCGGGGAGGACGCCGCGCGACGCTAGGGAAAGCCCTGCCAATATTTTATCGAGAAGGTAATTATTTGATCGGCACATTGGGGTAACAGATGAAACTCGCTTCCCGTAATGTCTTTCTCATACTTTGTATTAGGAAAATGATTAATGATTAAGTTATCATTTTCAATTCTCTTTGGAAGGTGGAGTGATATTTTGTAAAATGGAATAATCTTTTGTAGCTTAGTATTCCATAAGGTTTTATTAGAATCTTCTGGATACTAAAGTTTATGTACTGAAACGATGTTGGTTTGACCTGGAAAATAAACCCAGGTTGTATAACGGTTATTGGCCACGTTGGTATTGTTTCGATAAGCTATCGATGTCAGATAGGTATACGGATACTATAAAGTATAACCTCCGTGACAGACTAGTATAATAGATATCGATATTGACTCCTGTACTGAAGGAACATATTACAATACAAGTGACTTATTCGATAGTGATTAATAAGTTAGCAATTTATCCAATTTTGTATCTTTTTTATTATTTTTACTAGAGTTATCACCTCAGTGGGTCGAGCACGAATGTTTTGACGTATCGTAACGTTAACGTAAGCAAATTTAGAATTAAAAATACACGTAAAAATCCATGATATTTTTTGAAATTACATGTAGTTTTTTTACCTTTTCATGAAACCAGTGTGTATGTGCATAAGATTTAAAGAAAATGCGATAGATTCATTGTATTTTATAGTCAAAATTTGGTTACGTTAATGTTACCATACGTCAAACCATTCGTGCTCGGCAGCTCGGCCCTCTGATCATTCGTGATCCGAGTTTAGCCTAGTCAGCTGCTTGGCTTTGCATTCGCACCGAATCTTCTTTACTTTGCTCGTTTTATATCAGTTTTGGCGGTTAGGTTACTTCTACTCATAATTGTCATCATCCATAAAAAATCTAACGTTCCTAAATTAAATTACATACGGCATCACAGTTACAAAAACTTCTAGCAAAACGCGGAATGTCTACAGGGTGTGCACACACCCTGAATCGGATATAACCGGTTGACGATCAATCGCGCCGTGCGTCCCGCTGGCCGATTTAATTCGCGCCTTGACAAAAACCCTTTGACGCATTCACCGGTGACAGATCGCAGCCGGGCGCCTCGCGCCTCGCTGACGGGCCCATTATCATTGGCGAAACGGTTTTGTGCGAAACGGTAATAGACCGAATAGTGATGTCTCATTGATTTTGCGGAGGAAAGTTAGAAGGTATTATTATGCAGTGGTAGTTGACATGAAAATACATACGTAGATATATTAAAAAAAATCTTAAAAAAAATCAGCAAAAAGCAAAAAGTCAGCCTCGATACCACACCATAACTGACTGGCTAATCTTTTCTCTTCTTTTCTTAAGATAAAATACTTAATAAACTAACCGTCAGAAACCCTCGACTCCAACTAGAAAAAGACATCTAACTTTTGAACGGCTGAAAAGATGCTGATGAAACATAGCTAAGATGATACCCGACCAAATTAGATTTTCATTAAAAACAAACTGTATTGAAATTGGTCCATCCGTTTTGGAGCCACATACAGATACACAGATACATAGATAGACAGATACACAGATATACATTACAAACTTATAACACCCCTCTTTTTTGTCGGGGGTTAAAAATCAATTGACACATGCAGCTCACCAATCTCGTATTTCGGCGAACACATACTCGTATCACTACGATATTTTGTAATTAGAACACCACCAAACGGGCCGCCAGAGCTTCCCCGAAGATGGGTAAAAACATGGTGATTATTGGTGATTCCGTGAAGTACTTCGGATGCAAGGTGTAGAGGTCAGCGGACGGCGGGTATACTATCAGTTCTGGGAGACGGCCGGAAGGTCAGCAACAGTGTTGGCTTCATCGTTATCTGTGCGATAATGCGCCACTAAAGACTTGTGGTGTTTTAATTACTTTTTAATTTTTATGGTTATGGAAATTGGAGAGTTTACAACGTTTAGCTTTAGGAGATATAAACTCGAGAGTTTTGGTTGACACATTACCTAAGAGGAAATTTAAAGGACAACGATCTACTACACCTACCTACATAACAGGCAAACATACTTGAGTGTTTATGGCGATCTTAAGGTAGATGATGGGGAGCTATTCTGTAAGAACATTTCGCATCTCGATTCGAATCTCACTCTTACTGTCGGTTGATATCTGACGAATTGTCATACGATAATAAACGTGTAAATTAATAACAGGAGCTGTGAACATGACTAGCTCATGTTCACAGGTCCGTTATTAAGTTATTGTATGTCAATGCGATAAATTGGCGTAGATCATAATGTATTATGAGATATATTAAGGTCTATGATTATTTTTCTATAAATTAATACGTGAAGAAAAAACTTTGTTCCCCTTTTTAAGCATATTGCACGCACGGAGGAGTGTGAGATTGGGCATAGTTAAAGTTTATATGGAGAAGGAGTGCAGAAAGCTAAAATTACGGTCGAATTTCGACCATAAGGCGACCACTAGTTAGAATAAAAGTGATTTCAATCGTCCTTGAGGACGTCTATGTTAAAGAACACATATGTTCTACGATAACAATTGAGGACATGACGTGAATGGTTTTATTAACAGATCTACAAAAAGAATGAATGATATGTGTGATCTATTTTAGTTAAATAACAATCTAATCGAACATTGTCTTATTAGATTTAATCTAAGATACTACAGTCACGTGTAGATAAGTCTTACTTATCTTAACTGAATTAAATTTAATACTGATAAAAGTAAAAATAAACTAAACTGAGTCTACGTTTTCTTCTATACTCTCTCCAGTTGCAGTGGTCTGCTGGCGGAAATTTCTTTTGAAATAATTAGTACCTATGTACTTATGTGATCCTTATTCTATTTATTTTTCTTTTATTGTAGTGTTTAGATACATAAATAATAAAATAAATAAATAAATAACAAAAAATGCAAAATTGTTACCGTTTCCAAAACTGCACTATGTGTTCTCACAACAAAATTGCGCTAAACGTACGCGATATCGTATTTCGCAAAAAACTCGATCATTGTCATACAAATGTATCTGTTGTTATGGGCACGTAATTGCTGGCCTGGTGTGTAATTTGCGAGAGTCCTTTGTGTTGGAGTCAATGCACAGCGCAGTTGCTATCAACTGGAATACGTATACTTGGTAGGGTCCGAGTTCCGTCGTAGATGACGAGAGATGGATTTGTGTTTCGTGAGAATGAGTGAGAAAGTTCAGTTTGAAATTACAGAAGTTGATAAAGTAAAATGACATCTATGCTCTTTAAGTTTTTGGTGGTTTTTGGTTTTGGTCCCATATTTCATAATCTTTGACTTGTAGGGAATGTCACATTTTTCAATTGACTTTTGTTATGTAATGAATATGGACCTCCTCTATGAAATTTTTAAAAGAAAACTGTTGTGAAGGAACAGTGTCATAATTACAGTTTGTCATGCACTTAAAATTAATTATCGTTTATTTTACGTTGCACCCACCATGTTTGTCTCTGCATCACTCTAAGGTAGACTGGCAGAACATGCCCATGGCATTAAGTCCACTTTTGTACAGTGTTTTTTTTACCTATGCATAAAGCATTGACGTTTTGAAAGTGCCTGTAAAGGCCCGGTTGAAATAAAAATCTTTGAATTTGACTTTAACTTTTTGCATTAAATAAATAACAAAACAATCCCATACATTTTTATAAGCCTATAAAGACTAACTATATCATATACAGAGGCTGATTTAAAAAAACCTCACATAAATCCTAAAACAGTTAACGAATTTTATAGATCTAACTCTTAAGTTCACAAGTAAATTAGTTAACAAAGAGCGAAAACATCGTGATAACTAAATTGCCGCCACGTAAAAAACCTTACACGATAAATAAAAGCTCTCCCCTCGCTAAAGGCAGTTCCACACGGCACCTAACCGCAACTCAAGACGCATTAGCAAGATTCAGTAATGACTACTAAAACTGAAGTGAGGATAACACTGTAACTTGTTTTGTGTGGGGCATGTCTTAAGCGGTAGGAGGGCTTTAACGATTTTCCATTCAAGGAAATGAAAAATCCATCGCTACGAAAAACTTACTGAAGATGAACAATTTCTTTTTCCAATATTGCCCAGTAGAAATACATAAACTATTTTGTGTGTATCGAAAAAACTAAAACACTAGCGGAATGTTGCACACTTGTACTGTAAGCGATTAGGAAGAAGAATGGGGCGCGTCTTCGTGAATGGTACTATGTGTACAGATGTTACTTTTAGAATTAAATCGGCAACTGAATCACTTTTTGGAGGCAAGATCCAGCGAACGACCGCTCTTTAACCGTTACAACCGTTACGTTTTTATTGCGTAAAGAAGTTAGTTCAGCGCTCTCTTTTTTAATTAAATTCTAACCGAGGTTCAAAAACGTCAAGTTGTTTTAGTCAATACTTAACTTTTTTTAATTACAAACTGTTCTCGACAGTCAATTTATATTTGAAATTTGTAACAAAGTCTTTTCAATAGCGACATGAGACATGTTGCGATGACGTCATTCGATGCTGTATTTTTCTTATACACTGAAACCGCTATCAGCTCCCAACTTGGAGGAAAAGGAAAGCCTGCTTGTGGGGTGGGTTGATTGATGAGTCGGCGCTGTTCTCTGATACCGGGCTCAATTACAACACGATTACTTAATTTGACATGATACTCCCCGAGTTTTGACGTTCTGCGATTAACGGCAAGTTCAAAAGTAGCTCCCCTTAATTAACTCTTGACTCCTGACTTCACTTTATTTTACAGAATCAGTTTTTGATCAAGGGCTATATTATTTAAAGAGTAATTGATTCTCATTACAATTAGCAAAAACCTTAACATTATTTTTTTAAAATATAAATAATTAAAAAAAGAAACAACTATCTATTTCTTCACGTAACAATAAGTACCTACAAGTAGATTATTTGTAATTAAAAGGTATTATTTATTTACCATTTATTTCTCGACTTTTTTTTTAATTTATCATGGAGCTTTTCAATTATTATTAAGCGTATGCTGTCTCACTCCTGGGTAAAGGCCTCGCTTTCCATACTGTTGCTACCGCTAATACTCTATTAAATAATAATAACATATCCCTTCACTCCCTTGTTAAAAAATCACTCTGTGTATCAAAGTTCTAAGTATAATAATGAGATAAAACTGTTACAAAAACAGGAAGACTCATGAGGTTTGTGGTTCTTTGTGTAATAACACTTCATCACAAAAGCTTCCTGTTTTCTACATACGGGATATCTACGTTGATAACCGCCAATATCCTTTATATTTTATTAAAAGCATTATAAATTATAATCGGCTACCAGTTTGATTATGCTGCATCAAACTGGTAACCGAGACCTCACCACAATTACACATAACAAGAATACTCAAGTATGTTCTATCAATCTGCAAAACAGTTTGTCGGCAGTTATTCTCCTACTAAATAAATCTTGTTTTACCTGTGCTTAAATAACATTATAATAATACCAACAACTTAAATTAGGTTTAGTAACAAATCCTATCCTACTTCGTCATCAATCGCGATGATGATAAATATAGCAATTCAGCAAAAATTTTGAATTCAAGACTAGATTCTATCTCCTCAATCAATCAATAAAAAATGATTCCTAGTGTTTCCTTTCACGGAGTACTTACTAGTAAATAATAATATGCTCTTAATAAAATAATGGCCGCCTGGATTCGAAACGAAACGACGACAAGGCCACGACATGAAAATTTTGACGACAGCCATCTCAACTTTTCTCAGTAATTAAAAACATAAGTAACTGATATTTATGTTCGTCATTTATCATGTCTTCGACATCATTTTGATAGTTGCTTTACATGATTGGTTAAGTTTTACAGCAGAGAATATAATATAAAAATGACTTTTTAAAAACAGATTTTCATTCTACAGGGAAACGACACCGATTTAAGCCTCTAAATATTCTGTACTTAAATATGGTACCTAATTGTATTTTATTTCATTAACGTCTTTACATTGCGCGCGCATTGTTGCATGCGGCAGATTTGAGATAATTGTTTACCACTGCGTCGCCTCACAATTTGCAAGGTTCCAGTAGAGCGCGTATCAAAAGACTAAGAAAGAAGGTAGACAGATTTGTATTTATTTATTATGATTCGCTTACAGTTAATACACTGATACTTACAATCTAGCAGACATGCGCATACAGTATTTTGGTAAATGTTTAACCGATTAATTAAAGGTTAAAAGGACAGAAGGAAAGGAGGAAGGAGGAGGTTTAATTTAATTTTTATTTTATTTCTCTCGTGTGTTGTCAATGTCTGTGCTGCTTTTCTTTCTTTTATTTCTTTTCTTTCTTTTCTTTCTTTTCTTTCTTTTCTTTCTTTTCTTTCTTTTCTTTCTTTTCTTTCTTTTCTTTCTTTTCTTTCTTTTCTTTCTTTTCTTTCTTTTCTTTCTTTTCTTTCTTTTCTTTCTTTTCTTTCTTTTCTTTCTTTTCTTTCTTTTCTTTCTTTTCTTTCTTTTCTTTCTTTTCTTTCTTTTCTTTCTTTTCTTTCTTTTCTTTCTTTTCTTTCTTTTCTTTCTTTTCTTTCTTTTCTTTCTTTTCTTTCTTTTCTTTCTTTTCTTTCTTTTCTTTCTTTTCTTTCTTTTCTTTCTTTTCTTTCTTTTCTTTCTTTTCTTTCTTTTCTTTCTTTTCTTTCTTTTCTTTCTTTTCTTTCTTTTCTTTCTTTTCTTTCTTTTCTTTCTTTTCTTTCTTTTCTTTCTTTTCTTTCTTTTCTTTCTTTTCTTTCTTTTCTTTCTTTTCTTTCTTTTCTTTCTTTTCTTTCTTTTCTTTCTTTTCTTTCTTTTCTTTCTTTTCTTTCTTTTCTTTCTTTTCTTTCTTTTCTTTCTTTTCTTTCTTTTCTTTCTTTTCTTTCTTTTCTTTCTTTTCTTTCTTTTCTTTCTTTTCTTTCTTTTCTTTCTTTTCTTTCGATTATAACACACACAATTGTATACACATTTACCATCCACATGCACTCTCCAGTCATCCCGCGATCTTGGCGCTTGTGCGTTAAAATATAGGGAGCTTATTTCACAAACAAATCACGAAAGATATCCAATAATTGTATACTCTACAGATTGTATCTAACTGAATCAAATGCTATAATTGGCCGGTGATCCAATGATCACAATAAACAACAATGTTGAGCCGCACGCGCGCTCGTCATGCGAGAAACATTTCCATCATGTTTCAGAATGTTTCGAGACATTATTAACTTAGTTGCTTCCGCTCCTGTCGTGTGCTGTTTCTCCAAATTGACCACCATTATACAATTAAGGTTAAGTGGGAATAAATCCTTTAATCTAGATTCGTTTGTTTTTCTTTCAGTATCATTTCGATCATCGTTTGTCAATTGTACTATTCATTTGGTTTGTTAGATCAAATTGACGTGGATTACGAAGATTTTCCTTTTTAATTTTAATTTTTTAAGACGGCACGATTGGCGCTTTAGTTAAGCGATTGGTTTTCTGCGCTACGTGTCGCGGGTTCAATCCCCGCACGGATCAAATATTTGTATGATCTGCAGATAGTTGTTCTGGGTCTGGATGTATGTGCTTGTGAAGATTGGTGTTTGTAAAGGCACCCACGATACAGGACTAATTCTTAGTGTGGGGCAACGTTTTACTAAAAAAGAAAAAAGAAAATATTTTGGTGTAATTATTCTGAGATCAGATTTTTTTTCAACTTATCCATAAAAAGTGCTGACGTAGATGGAGAGGTAATCTTTATCCACTGAGTAACAGCTATACTTTCTAATGCTATTTTATTACGTCAATAAATTGTGTAGAGTCGCCCCAGGAGGCGCTTACGGAGTGGCTATCGCACTTTTCGATTTAGAACTCTCCTCACTCAAAATTGAAATGGCTCGCCCCTTTGTCGGAACAATTTAAATCGGACATTTTAAATGCAATTCTTTTGGTGGTCGTTGAGAGGTCGGGTGTTCGTGTTAGTGAAATGGCTTGTATCGGTATACTAGCGGATCGTAAGGTAGCTTTTGGCACTTAGCAGACGATGGACGTTTTGCCCGGCGGACTTTTTGCCGCGACGATAGAGTTGAGGAGTTGTGTGGAATCCCACACAATAACGCACACGGCAGACAAAAATTCCGCTCCTCAATACACTGCTAGTGCCCGGCGACGGTGGACGACGCCGGGGGACCAAACGGCCGTCGTCTGCACCGCGTCTTTTGATAGCACTGATGGTTGAGTTAGACAGAATTAAGTAAATGGTATACAAGCCTTAAAATCGGAGGGAGCCGTTTGCCCAGCTCCGGGGGGTGTTGATCATCCGAATAAACACGAAAATTCTGTTATGATTAAGAATCCGAATCTAAAACATATATTCAAAATATTTTTCGACAGATTGCTGAATGAATAAGCATGAAATTAAATTATACAACACCAATTTAGCAACATTGCTGCAGAACAACTATTTAGAAAACAAACGCAAAAACAGTAATTTCAAGCAATGCCAATTCGCATTCCATTCTCCTAAGATTACATTTCTCTAGGAAACTGCGATCTATTGTGTTCGGTCCACTGAGGGACATTTTAAAGTCGATCGTTTATCCTTTGAAAGTTAGCGGACAGTGGCGGCGGTAGTTTATCAAGCCGATAGCAACGATCACAATGCATGCCCCGACATTCACGGGCTTCGATCGCAAACGTATCTTGATATGGATCTTGGAGATTGCGTAGTCTCATTGCATCGTTTCACGTTATGATCTTACTTACCTTATTAAAATAACGTTATTAGGATCGTGGAGAAAAAATAATCAGAATTCTTGTTTTCAAATAGCGATGGAAAGAGCTCAAATTAATATACTTACCTACATTACCTACTAGTGAACCAATTTTTTTATGAATTCTGTAGAGATCACAGGTTTAGAATAGATTATCGATGTTAGAATTTAGAGGCTTCTTTAATTTCTGTTTCGGGCTTTCGTTTTTCATTAATTGATATAATAAATAATAAATCCAGCCCAGCAGTGGGACAGTACTCATTACTGTCCCACTGCTGGGCACAAGCCTCTTCTCGGAATGAGAAGGCTTAGGCCTTTGTCCACCACGCTGGCCTAGTGCGGGTTGTCGGGTTGGCGAACATTTAATTGATATTTCAGTTAAATTTGTTTACTTCGTTAAATTATTGATTAAAACTTATAAGTACTGTCTTGGCATACATTCCCAAATAATACGCTCTCGTAATACTCTCACACACCATCCAAAATCATAATTTCACTCAAGTAGTAGGGTTGTCACGCTACTAACAAAGGGGCTGGTGAGAAGAATCCCCAAGTAAGTTGTCGCCGCAGGAGTCACCCTGGATTAGGGTTACCACCTGTAAAGAAAACCGAGTTATAACTTAGGTACTGATATTTTTCTGATGACGCTATATTTTTTAATAGTTTTCTTTTGAGTTAAAATATATGAACAAAATTCTTTACAGTTTTTTAATTAGCTTGTGGATAACAATGGAAAAACTGATTTCTTTCTTTAGTCAATTGCACTTGCGCGGCGCAAATTGCGCCCATCCTCCGTCATCCGCTCTGTTCAAATCTCAAAATGCCTGACATAGAGGAATGCCAGCCGCATGCCTCATCAAGAGCTAAAATGCCTGGCAAATCAGGCAAATTCCTAGGATATGGTAACCCTACGCTGGACCGAAGCCTCGCGTCACGTAGCCAAGGTCATTAGGAATTCAGCTCGGATCCTTGCTGTTGGGAGCCACGGGTTTGTTTCGACGGGCACCCATAGTTCTGTGTGTAAATAGGAGTGGTAAAACTTAGAGGCCTTGATAAGTCATTTTATTTAATCATTTATTCTTATGTTTTGTTTATATTATTTTCATTTTCATTTGTACTTAAATATATTTTTTAATATCATGAGTTATGAGTACCTATATAAGAACATGTATTTCTGGTTACCGATGAAATAGAAAAGACCTTTAGTATGTGAAATTATTTTGTCAACATTTTTTTTGTAGTAAAGATCTTCAATCTATTAGAATCAACACCGCGGAAACTAAATCTGCGGCTCCATAAATTCAATCGAGTAATATTGAATCGAGTAATATTGATTGAATTATTTGTATGGAGCAGCAGATTTAGTTTTCGCGGTTTCCCATATTAAAAGTGGTTTTCTAATGATGAGTACTATAAGCCCTTAAAAGGACCTCGGGCTTTATCTAAACGTCTTAAATATCTTTTAAATATTAGATACCCCACGCGATGTAGATAAATTCTTACATTTTGTGGTTACCCCACGTTACTGCCTTCCTTGTTAAATCTTATTATGGTGGCATATTAAATGATATAAATTTTCATGAAGGCACGAACTAAATTCTCATATTTGGGACAGGATAAATGTGATATGTGGGACATTTTAGTTTAACTAGAATAATTTTAATATTGGATTTTGTGTTCTACTACTTTACTAGAAAGATGTAGGACGTAGGTGGTTGTTAATTAAAAATATATTTCTTTTGTCTTTTTATAAAATTAAGATAAAGTGCCTGTTATTGAAAAGAAGTTTAGATACAAAATTGCTTTTATGTACGTCTTTAACCCCCGACCAAAAAAGAGGGGTTTTATTAGTTTGTAGTGCGTAATTGTGTATCTGCCTGTGGCATCGTTGCTCCAAAACGGATGGACCGATTTCAATGATTTTTTTAAATTGAAAGCTAGATTGATCGGGTATCATATTAGGCTTTGTTTCATGAAAATCTGTTCAGCCGTTCAAAAGTTACAGCTCTTTTTCTAGTTGGAGTCGGGGGTTTTTGACGGTTAGGTTATTTAAGATACTACGACCCAGTTTCTTAAAGGCTGATCAAATTTAACCAGCCGTTAAATTTAATCTCATGTCAAGTTATATTATTGGTTGGTTAATTTATTTTTGATGTTGATCAACAAATCACAACAGCTATCATGAGATTTAACATGATCAGAGATTTGACCAGCTTGCCACTGTCGTGTCTTGTATCGGTGACAGTTCTTTGTACATCGATACCATCCGTCCTTCAGAGAGTAGGTAGGTACGTTTCCCTGTCAGCCCCTGTTGTGGTACGGATACCTAGTACAACAGTCTGTTCGAGAAGTCAGAAACCCCAAAGAGAACCTTGGTATTGTTTATTGGCAGTAATTGTGTAATGTAAATCATAATCAGAGTTTCTGTGTACCGACTAAAATAATAAAGGTTTGGCATTCTGAAATTATACACAATGTGAAACAAGAATAAGAAACATACAAGAATATCAATCGTATTGTTTTTTCGAAATGTACTAATAACATATAAGTTTTTAAACTGTCGTGGTCACTAACATTAATATTAGAGTTCAAAACAGGGTATTTTACTATGTTTATAGATTGTTTTGAGCTTCCGATATTTCGGCACTGTTGCGGTCACGGACCATGGCAGTACCAATACCAAACCTCTATTCAACCACAGTCTACCAAACCGGCACTAATAACAGTCAACTTTAGGATGATCAATACGTCCATATGTCTTTCTGAAGCATATATCGTTTTTAGTAAATGTGGCGAAGAGTCCATACAACCCGATTCCCATCGGCTTCCCTTTAGGATGGTTAATGCATAGACAAACAGACAGTAGGGTAGAGGAGCGGTTTTTGGGTTTTTTCTATGTTATTGTTAGCCGAAATCTTAATGCTTTGTCGGCAGTGTTATAACAAATTATGCATTTATTGGTGAGTGTGGTTTTTTTTGTGGGGTATTCTTGGGACAGCATCTCCTTTGAAAAATATCACCCTTCACCACTGGTAAATACCTAACCTATATTTATTTATGTCTATATTTGCGGTAAGGTTATGTAAAGTATGCATTTCTCTATTAACACTTTTAAATTTACAATCACCAATTTCCATAAAAACCTGACACACAATCGATTAAACAAGCACCGCGGAATCGATTACAGCATCGGTAGAAACGGGAAATCGATTATCGACCATCGTGTCTGTCGCAAATCGATTCTAGTTGTCACCTTCACGTTTTCGTGTTCAGTTTGTCATTCAGGTAAAGGCAATAAAATTTTAAATTACAGTCCATTGCATAAGTATCTATGTCGATAAAAAAATTATAATATGGTTTCTGTTGTTATTTTTAGGTATTAACCGAGATAATATTGCAACCCAATGTTCTATGAAAAGTATATTATAGATCGCAGTGAAGAAATTTATAAGTTTTCTTTTGTATTTCCTTCGTGTATTATTTGTGATTTCTTCCTGCAATTTAATAAAATTCCTAACGAGGAAGATACCTAGATACCTATAAAGTAAAAAAATAGGGGAAAAAAAAAACTGTAATTCGATATCTACAAATTCCTTCTAAAATTCACTTAACATTTGAAAAAGTAGGTACCTACTTATTGGAAGGGAAAAACCTATGGCAATTTTAACGGAAATTTATAATTTCACATGCCATTTAGGGTCTTTCGCTAATGATATTTATATAGGAATGGTTATCCTCATTTTAGAATACCTCTCTGGGAATTAAAATTATCCCATCCTGTTTTATACCTATTGTATAAAACCACATCATTATTCCGCACATAAAAGACAGCGCTACGAAAAAGGCGGACTAAAGCTCTATACATTACGTATCTCTAGGTATATTTCAGTACTTTTGGCTACGTCTGTAGGTATATACGGCCGGTCTCATTCTCGATGCCCGACGCACCTGCCACATCACTACAGAATCCGCTGACAGACAAAGACGCAGATAATAAGGCTCATCCCATTGGTGCATCACTGGGGACGCCCCGCCCACCGGCCACGGCGACCAATCGCGGCGCCGGCCGGAGATCTTGAGCGTTATCTAGTTATCTGCCGTCTCGCTTGGCGCATTCTACAGCGATAGCTATTTTCAGATACGCTGAATAAAACGCAACTGTGCACTGAAATTTTATTCGCATAAGAGAATGGACGTCTTGCATTTTATTTGCTATTTTAAGATTGGTTTGTTTTCTATTTATATTTTTGTTTGTATATGGTAAAACATTTTATTAAATATTTTAGTACTCATCTGCGATTATTATAATTTGTGAATACGTTTATTGATTAACGAAATTTAACTGGTCAGTTCCTGTACGGTTATTAATTGAATATATTGAATGCTTATATTGAATGATTCACATTTTATATAGTAGGAAATAAATCAGAGCAAACTATATAATTTAATGTAGGCATTACTCGTAAATTTAGTACGTTACGCGTAACATGTAGGTAATCTTTTGTATTCTCAATCACCTGATGATTTGAATTGGCAAAAAACAGCACAGTAGCCGTATAGAACGATCGAATACGATACGATAAGAGTCCAAGATTGCTGGCTCACATTCAATCAAGTTTGTTTTCTTAATCGGCGCCTTGTCTCATATCAACTACCAGCATCGCTCGACCCCCTCCTGCCCCCCAATGCCATACATTCACTGCACTCTGAGAAGTATTCGATGGAAATACAAGAGCTCTAAGTTATCTGGTCGTGTTGTACAAGTGATTTGTTATAAAGCACCGTCGATAACTGAAGGGCTATTGTTTGTAGGTCGCTCCCGATGTAAAATATTGTAATAGTGTTGTTATTGTAATCATGTTATGAATTTTATAAAGAATTATGGCCTTTCAAGCAGAGGAATACTGTTTTATAGAAACGAGCTAGGCATTTCTGAGTATTGTCTAACTAGGTAACTATTCTTGGCCTACATAGATGATAACCAGAGAAAACTTGTATGATGCAAAAATGCAATGCAATTATAAAACATTTTTCTAAGTGCTGAAAACCTTAAAAAAAATCTCTACATAAAACAAAGTGTTTTCAGAAAAATAAAGACTAAACCTTTACAAAACCTCCAGCCAACTATTTTCCAAAATATAAAAGCGTTGTCCATTGAAAAAGCTCGCCGATTATTTTCAGACGGTAACCTTGTATTGCGACCCCGAAGCGCCTGTGTGAGAGAGAGGGGTGTAACACAAAGACACAGGCGGGGCGCGGGGGAAGGTGGGGTGGCCCGGGCGAGGGTATGTGATTCGGGATTCTAGGGATGAGCTGGCTCTCGCTTCCTCTCGCTTTATTCTGGCACAGTGCGTCGCCGACGCCGCACATACCGTGCCTCCACTATCACACGCAAATCGCCCGCGAGTCTACCGACACGCGAACGAATACCTCATTACACAGAAAATTCACCGAATTCTAAATCGTGAATTAGAATTTATAGAACTCATCTCTGATAATATACAGATAGTGCTGTGCCGACTTTAGTGCTTAGAATTAATTGTAACACATTTTGGTGGCAATTCAGGACAATAATATAAGTGAATTAGATTTAGAGCGGTAATTAATTATTATCGGAATTAATTATAGTGATTACGGACAATGAAAAATTTTATTTATACGAATGCTGAATTTTGATACAAGTTTAAATATGAAGATGTCTGGTAAGTATAAAATTGTAATTAAAGGAAAAAATTAATAAATATATATCTATTGGTATAGGTATGTAATAGGATGATAGTATTTTTTTTATGTAATTTGTGTGTTTTACTTTGTGATATGATAGGCTTCTTGGTGAATCTTTTTGATAAGACAATTAATAATCTATAATTATCTAACGCGGAAGGCTAATCTAAGGATTATATCAACAATATATCGAATAATCTAAAGATTATTAAATGTATTATTATAATCTTCATGTTATTATATAATCTTGGGTACAGCTCTACTTTTACCGTTAGAACCAAATTTTATTTTATCATAATCTGTTTAAATGAATAATTTAGTACGTTTAAATTTATTAATCATTTAGTTGATTTGTTATCAACTTATCACATAGGTGTAAAAAAAAATTATCATCTCCAACCAGCCCCTTTCCCCGCCGCGATTTCATCTCTGAAGTTCACTTAATATAGTGTTGATAATGTTCTGTGATCTAGCGACTAAGAGCTAAGCTTATAGCTTAAGCACACTACCAACTTTTTGCAATAGAAACTCGCATTTTCACGTCCATTAGCATAATTTTCCTTTCAAAAGTGAAGCGCGTTTTTTGGCAAAAAGAGGCTAGTGTAGGTATTTAGGCTCTAAGCTAATTTTGGATTTTATATTCATTATCTATAAGGTTTTATATGAATAAATCATAAGTCAAAGAGGTATTCATATTTTGATTCAAAATAAAATTTTACTAACATCATCAGTAGATACTTACAATAATTTGCTTCATTTTCTCAATTGCCAGGTTTAATTTAAAGTTGTACAATTCTAATGGCCGTAAAATCAGATAAGAGGACAGAACTTGAAGCTCTTCAAATTATTTCGCTTGTTAACCACAAATAAACATCGCTAACCGTCTCTACATTTTTTATCGACTCTACATTATCTATGACCCTGTCAAGGGTGTGCGAAAAATAAAAAAAAAGATTATCATAGTTTGTGGTTAAGTTATAACATCAGTTATGTGTCAGACGAGTGAAATCGTTTGGCGGACGCCGCCAGGTTGAAAAGCTTGTTTGTTTCTTACTCAAAACACCTTGCATTGTTAAAAAAATTGTTTACACCACGCTGCCTGGTGCGAAAAAGAATTCTTACAAGTGGGCTTGTTTGATTGTTTCAAAAATACGACCTCTTTTATAATCTTTGGAAATGTGGAAATATTGCGTCGTTGGATTATACAGCGTGTTTAGAGGATAGGATTTTTTTTGGGGTCATCTTTATAGTGAGCTCCCAACCTCCTCGGTGCCCTAGTCCCGTCAACGGGGCAGATAGAAAAAAATGTTTCATCGTCCCCGGTAGCATGGCGTCGGCGTTTAACGGGGAGGATGGCACACATAAAGTATCATTTACCCCGGTTTTGCGTTTAACGGGAAGGATGGTTAGGTTAGATAGGGCTGTGACCACCCAACGCACGAGCTGAGCGAGCGTAGTGATCGGTACCGCAGTAGCGGCCGGCGAGTGCCAGAAATGACTCCCAGGACACTTTCCACCACCAATAGCGACGGTTAACGTCGGTTAACCACCGACGCCGAGGCTCTCGGGGACGATGAAACTATTTTTCCTATCTGCTTCGTTGACGGGGACAAGGGCTCCGAGGATGATGGGAGTAAGTCATCTTTAGCTGAGCGAAATCCAACATGAGAATCTCTTATGGTGGAAAGATTAACCAGTCGGGAAGGTATAGAATAGAATAGATCTTTATTTCTTGTAAACCAAATACAGGCACTTATGAAATGTCGAGACTCTAGGTGCGCGGTTCCAAATAGTAGGTCCTATGGAGAAGAACCGGTAAGAAACTCCACGGAAACTCTTTGAAAATAATTGATTACAATCTTATTTAGTACAATGTTGTGGTAACAGCTGCGAGAATAATGTAATTAGGATAATAATAGTGATGAATATACCGCACGGGACTGACTGCGCCGGCGGTTGGGAATTCTTCTTCTTTCGAGGAGTCGGCACGATCAATTACATATGAACTGCTCATATGCCGGTAGTGGAAAGATTAGCCAGACAGCATGTTATCGAGGCTGATTGCCCAGGGTGCACCAGGCGATCTCATGTTTTGCCACTCGTGGAGGCCATCTCGTTGCACACATGACACACAAACAACTTAGAAAATAATCTGTGCAAAGCTATGAATCAGAGTTTTACATATTTCCAAAATTCATAACACAATAACCTAACCGTCAAAAACCCCAAAATCCAACTAGAAAAAGAGCTGTAGCTTTTGGACAGATTTTCATACATAGCTAAAAT
This sequence comes from Allophyes oxyacanthae, assembly GCA_932294325.1. Lineage (NCBI taxonomy): Eukaryota > Metazoa > Arthropoda > Insecta > Lepidoptera > Noctuidae > Allophyes > Allophyes oxyacanthae. Next base: position 6,071,806 of record OW028625.1, read on the forward strand.
TATACCTGATTAAACTAGCTTTCAATTAAAAATACTGCATTGAAATCGGTCCATCCTTTTTGGAGATGCCACAGACAGATACACAGATCCACAGATACACACTACAGACTTCTAACACCCCTCTTTTTTGTCGGGGGTTAAAAATAGTAACGTATACTTACCGGATTATATTCACCTGCAAAAGCTCTCCTAGCCACTAAAAGCGCGATTAACATACATTATGTAGAGACACCTAAATATCGTCGAGATAAGTAACAATGGCCTAATTAATATCATAATCATAAATGCTAGCTCCAAACCACACATTAACAGTTATAATTAATAGAACCAAATCCCCAGAGAACTAGCTCAAACCTATTTTCATGCGCGCCAATATGAATATCATTTAGGTAGGTATAAGAAATCTTCTATAGTGACGCGATGAATGATTGCAATAGCATGAAACAATGCTAGTACGCACCCACTTTAAGATACCAAGACCCTTTCATATGATAATGTTTAAGTTAAAAGCATCTTTCAGTTAATTTCTTATGTGAAAATTTACATAAGCAACCATGGTTACAACTGACTCATTAAAGCGAACCGCACCTAAGTAATGTTAGAAAGTACGCATTTCCGCGAACGTCTAGCCATTCAGTGTCGCGCGCCAAGTGAATTTCTCAACTGTGCAGCCGAATCTCCGATGAGCCCTACGCCTAACTCCACCATCACATTCACCTGCTCAAAAATAATTTACAAACAAATTTAAACCTTAACACAAACTATAAAGAAATAATTTAATAGTGCGTTTATCGCGCGTCTTTTGTCGCGCTAAGAGTGTTTTATGAGTCAACACAAGTCGGGCCGTGAACTGTCGCGACAGAGAGCGACGTAAACCGCGCTTATTGTCAGTCGCCGTGGCTAACACGTGAAATCAGCTTGCCGTGGGGTCTGCTGGACTAAAAATCATATGAGATGCTCTTAAAATCTTATGTCATAACACCAATATTAACTTATCGTGAGATTCTGTAAAATAATAAGCTGTCATGTCCGTTGTAGACAGTTACAGTGAAGATAAAATTATAACCATGTTTTCCCGTTAAAGTTAAGCCTTTTAAACTTATTAACAGTTCATGTTTAAAAACTAACGGTAAATCAACATTAAGCATCGGACACACGAATGACTTTCTTGGAGAAAAAGTTAGAAGTACAGCTAAGCCGCTCCACCGTGTTCTATGTCTGTGCATGTTCTTATTTTAAATCTGTCCCGAGTTTCTGCGGAAACCGGAGATTTAACGACGGCTCGTCCGCATTGTCCGCGCACGAAGCGTTCGCGGTCAAACGCGACAAATGGACCTTGCGACGGCTAATTTGAATTTGAAATTCGAACATCAGTTTTATGGCACTCCATTCCATAAGTTGGTAGACGTCCCGACTTAGCATCGGTTTGTTTGTATAAGATGTTATGAAAGTAGGTCTATGCAACTTAGTTTAACATGACCGTCAGGTATCTTGTGATGTTACAAATCTGGCCGAAAATCAACCAGATATTCAATAGGTGTTTTCAATTTAGTATAGTGTTTTTTTAAGTCGAGGAGCATTGACATCGTACAGATGACACCCGTTTGAGTGGCTAAAATTTCGGTCAAGCGCCGTAATGACAAATGATTCATGAAGTGTCAAATAACAAAGTGTGGTTTGTTGAACCGCGCGTGCGGCTCTGCACTTGCGTCGGGCACTAGACAGCGCGTCTACGCGCAATACTGTGATTCACAGAATTGACACAATCCGTTTCTATGATTCTGTTGACTGCGCGCTTTTATCATATTGACGGGAGCGTCCATGATTTTAATAAAATCTTAGGGAGAAGTTTAAGTTTTTTTTTTACAAATGGGTCGTGTCCTTGTACAATAAGATAGGCCTATTAAAATATGGTCGCTTTCACAGAGCTTTCCAGATGAAAATACTAAGAGCTGCCTGCTTTACTTTATAGATAACCTAACCGTCAAAAACCCCCGACTTCAACTATAAAAAGAACTGTAACTTTTGAACGGCTGAACAGATTTTCATGAAACATAGCTAAGATGATACCCGATTAAACTAGCTTTCAATAAAAGTAATCGGTCCATCCGTTTTAGAGCTACGATGCCACAGACGATACACATATACACACTACAAACTTATAACACCCCTCTTTTTTGTCGGGGGTTAAAAACACTACAATTTTATAAAAAAAAGAATAAAAATTGAATTTATCCTTCACAACGGTTTTCATTATCAAAGTGACTTTGAACATTAAGGTCACAACTATGATGTCATATTACCGCAACCACTAAACACTAACAAATTAAAACAAAAATTATGTCGGCGACAGGTGAACTGGCTTAGCAACAGCGTTCAAATCATGTTTTACATTCAAAGGAGTTCTAAAGACTCGTTCACGCACATCCTGCCCATTGAGCGTTGCACTTTATTATGCTAAGCAGTTATCATTATATACGTTGATCGACTAATTTTATGGTTTTTTCCTCGCCACGTGCTACGAAGACGCGGACAAGATAGGGGTTGTTTTAACAAGTATATTACTATGGGGTAGTATGATTAATAGTGTGTCTCTTTCAGCTGTATTTACTAGGGGATGATTATTGATGGCACGCGTGTCGTAAAGTATGAATTTAGTTTCCTTCGGTAAACACGGTATTGTGTTAATATGTGTTGTTTCTTTATTGAAAATGTAAACTGAATGACGGAAAAAGTATTTAATTATTATTCAATAATCTAAGATGCAATATTAGAGTTTTGTTAATAATATTCGCAGAGAATTTAATAATCTAATGCACGTGGATTTTTTTATCAGAAAAGATTTAGGTCAAGGGTATACCTAGTAGAATAAACCGCACAGCTAAAGGTAAAAGGTATAAATATATTGATTTTTAGAGGAAACGATATTGAAATTATTTATCATGAAATCAATATTCGGCTTATCTATAGGTACATATACAAATATTTTAAAGTGTTAAAGTTTTTTTGTATATTGAACTGATTCTAAAAATTATTTAATTAAGTAATAGAAAGCTACCCTAATCCTAAGTTATATAGGCATATTTTATAATGATAAAAATAAAACGCGGAACAGAAAGTTAGAAATATAATTATAAATCAAATGCGAGTCTACTAATAAAAAACAATGCTTACTTGGCTTGAAATATTGGAAAAGTGTTAAAAAAAAATATTTTCTAGTTTAGGTATTTAAATATGAACTTTAATAAATCTCCTGATAGCTCCATGCCTGATGGAAACCTAAGACTAAGAATAAATGAAGAAAGCTTTCATTCAGAGTAATTAAACTTAAGTTACTTTTTAAGCATATTCGGTTGCATTCTACAGCTGGATATGAATTGTCCGAAAAATAAGATGTGAGTTTAAAGTTTAATAAATAGAAAACCAGATATCTGTTTGTGAATTTGCGTGTTGTAGGGATGTTCCAAAGACAAGAGACAAGCGGAAACGCTTTGTGAGCGGCGGAAACAGACATAATGCGATCAACATCTTGCATGTCTTCACTTTTTTATAATTCGCTCTTTGCTAAACTATAAGATAAACCTGACAGTCGGTTTATTGCTCTCAAGTATACTGGGGTTACTTTAAAGGATATGAGAAAAATAATATAAAATCAAAAGTTAGATTAAGGAGATATATTATGAAAATAAGGAAAAAAAGGCAGATTCATCTCAACTTTGATTTATCTTGATATTAAATTTAAAATATGTATGTTTTTTATAGTATGTAGAAACGTGTGTCATGTAGGTAACTATATATTTTAATGTCAGTATATGGAGGTATATTTAATTACTTAAGTTCTAATTATGATTAATCTCACCTAATAATAATAATGACTAGTGCATCTACCATGTTTTTTCTCTGCATCACTCTAAGGTTGTCTGGCAGAGAATGCCTACGGTATTAATACTGCCGTTTTACATAATTATTTGTATAAAAAGCATTAAATAAATCAATAAGAAGATAAAAAGATGAGAAAATAATTTGTTGTAGTCTGTTAAAAAATAACTCTATCTGTAAAATATATGACGAAATCAAATACTGTTGGACTAGTTACTCTAGTAAGTAGTATGCTTCAGACGATGATCTTGAAGTACTTCTTATTTATGAAAACTACCAATAACAAAAGACTTCTCTTCATATCGCAAAGTTCAAATCTGGAGGCCCCCAGACAGCTACGAGTAATTCATATATTTTTATGACGCGCCGATCATATTGCAGTGACGCTTGAGCGTATCTCACTGCAGCTAAGAGAATACCAAATGTGTTGTTTGATCAAAATTTTACTGCAACTGCGCGGCAACTGCACTTATTTAGTTAAGTTAATAGACCGGTTAAGCAGAAGAAGCTTCCTGAGCTAACCATGATAGACCATTACCAATAAAAAATTGCAACGTTGACAAATGCCATCCACACCATAGTTACAAATTAAACATAGGAACTAGGTCTTTATAATCGTCTGATTAGATTAAAAACGGTGACGGTAATGAACACAATGCAAAACGATATTAATTATTAATAGACGTGTCGTCTAGATGTCTGGAAATTAAAACTTAATCAATATAATAATGAGAAGTCATCAGAAATTGTAACGCTACTCTTTGTTCAGCTAATGACTGTCGCCTAAATAGTAGATAACATCGTGGATAGTTCACTTGCCCTGGTCTACTGGAACCATGAACAGCGAACACTATTCAAAACTCCGTTTATTAAATCTATTACCAAAACTTAAAAATAATTGATAATATACCTATGATTGATAGTTAAAATTGCTTGTATTTTTAAGAAATTGACATGAGATTTGACAGCATATTTACTGACCAGAGATTTAAATAGGCTTTTAGAAACGGGATGATTAGTGATGTCTGCAAAAATCTGGGAACTTTTATCACAATTCGTAATATACGGATAGCTTAATCAGCATATATATGTCTATTATGAACTAGGTAGTCGTGAAATGTGTGAAGATTGTTATTGGCGGTTGACAGAATTTAGCCCTTAGGCGTCAAACAGACGAGTAGCAATTTGCTGTCAACAGAGCCAACCTCAGCTGTCGACAGAAGCAACTGCTACTGTCGAGTAGTGTCGAGTGTCGACAAAAGCAACTGCTGCAGTATTCGACACGCCGGCCGACTGCTGCCCACCATGTCGACAGCATTGTTGTAGTGCTATTTGAAGTCGACTGACAAGGCAGCGCGCGCGCTGCGCTCAACTGAAGCTGTCGCCATTGGTCCGCGTTTGCTGTCCACGTGTCGACGGCAAACGCCGACCAATGGTGGCAGCTGCAGTTGCCTCTGTCGACAGCAAAGTGCTGCTCGTCTGTACGAGGCCTTAGACTATTCCCTTAGAATAGAATATTTATTTCAAATAAAACAATTGCAGGCTCATTTGAAACGATGAGGCTCAAGGTACCTACGACAGCCGTATCCATCATCAACTAATTATGGTTTACTTAATAACTAATACAACATATTTTTGTCAACAGCAGCAGACAGCCAGGAGTCTGGCAGTCCACCTCCGAGCCCGACTGACTCTGCAACATCAGAATCAGCGCCCACCCTAGTTCATATCAAGCAGGAGAACATGCCACCTGGAGCGGATATCAAAGAATACTACGGGGCCCTAGACTTCGGTCTCTCAGACACTTATCTGTCTCCTAACTTCCCAGACTATGGACGACAATATCTATCTAGATCTATAGAACAGCAAAACCAAAGGTTCCTAGATCAAAAAAGTCCGAAAGATAAAGAGGATGGGAAAGATGATGATCCTGGGGAAAGAGATTTTGATTTGCCCAGCGATTTGATGTTCAAAAATGGAGGGATATTTGCTAGGGTGAATATTACAAATGGAAAGCAATATGGACCTTTTCTTGGAATGTTGGAGAATCAGCCCAAGGACAGGCGATTTGCTTGGGAGGTAAGTTCTTTGAGTATACAAACACATACCTAATTGAAATAGTACTAGCATCAGAGTGCTCATAATTTGCCAAAAATGTTTTATAACTCCACGAGCTGGTGTTTGATTTAGGTCTTCGTTTATGAGCTAATATAGAAAAAAAGTGGTTCGGTGGAAGATGATAAAAAAAAAAAAAAAAATGTAAACAAACTTTAAGACTGTCACACTCGTTAGTCACTATGTAGGTAGTAATAACTATTCCACAAATGTTCCACCTGTGCTGAACAAAAAATGTCACTATCATAAAAAAGTGATCCATTCACTCATTCTTTCTTATTTGGGTTAATTTACTCATCATGAAAGAACCACTTGTTCTCAGGTCAAGTGCAAGCGTGTCAAAAACATCGGTCTGTTAATAAATAATGTTCCAAAATTGAAACGCTGTCAAACGTGGATGCAATAAAATGTCGATTTTATTGATCTCCTGAGTTCCTTGCGTGTCCTTTTGAGTGCACTCCTTTAGTGACGACTTACACACTTCATTATTTTTAATTTGTGTAAGCTCGTTTGACGTTTGAACAAACTTCTAAATCATCCTGAGGATGGAGGCAAGCTTTTTAACAGTTTTGGTAAGTAAATTGTTTTGAGATAACAGGGAGAGAGAACAAGGTTTTTTATACTTTAGAATGGATATGGAGTTAAGATTTTGGTAAATTGGATTTGATTTAGTAGTACTTACTCTAATTTTAATCTTCCATCCATATTTTTACCGAAAAAACACGTTAAAATCAGTTATTAAAAAAAAAATGGTTTCTTATTTTTTTATCAGAGATTATTATAGTAGGTAAATTACATTTCACTAAATAGTATTTTAATGGTTTGTTATATTCTTTTATCAAATGTGAGCATCGTATGAATGGAATAAATCGTTCAATTCAACGCATCAGAGATTTTGCAAGGGGTGTGGCGAGTTTATCTCTGGTAGGAAACGGAAATCAATTGTTGGATCGGATTCCTGGATTATGCGAACATTTTAAAGTAAAGTAAAGTAAAAGTATTGAGTTACTTGCAATCTGCTTTAGACATTTTAGATCCGATGGATATTGTGGGATCACAATATTTGAATTATCTGTCTTTGTCAAATTAAAATATAGGTACCTACTTATCACATGTCTATTTTTTTTCTTTTATCAATAAATTACTTTAATAAAGTTTCGGGTAACACAGATCTGTTGTACTTATAATATAAGGGTATCAATTTTCTCGATATTTTTTAATGTCTATAATTTTAAAAGTATCTACCTATATGACTAACATTTTTTTTATTTTTTTTCTGATAACTGTCACCACCTAGCCTATCACCCGTTTCCGGTTTGACGTTGATTTATGGGACAGCTTGTATATACTTTTTTTTTTAAATTATTGCTTGTGGTTGATTGCTATCAAATAAATTACCTAATTTTCTTTTTTACTATCTTCCTACTATGTTCAATTTAATTTAATTCATAAAGTAATTTACAATTTCATTCAAAACCGAATTCGAAAACCACAAAATTTTAATCCGAATAGGTAGGTACTGAATATAAAATAAACAATTTATTGGATAACTACTTTCGCGATATCTTATTCCCAGTACAAAAGGCCGGACGCGAATCGGACATCATAATAGCGCACTGAGATGCGCAAACGCCTATCGAATGTCAGAATGTGCGAGACAGATAACGCGCATGCGCAACTGTGGGTGTAGAGTTGCAGTCAAACCACACTATTGTTGTTTTGTGCGACGGACATCTAGTTCCGGCTGTTAGACCCATTTAGACATAACATTATTATTATCTCGTTTACAATTAAGTGGTATAAGGAAATATAGTTGTCATGTGGTTATGGAACCTTGCAGATAGTTGATTATAAGTATCTGTTGTTTGTCAGGCGCACCTACAGTTTCAAATCTTAACGGCCGTTTAAGTTGAACGTAGTTTAATAAATTGATACAATAATTATATAAATCTTCGAAAATAATTTTGATTGATAGGAGTTCAGTTAATAATAAGCTTAGGTCAACGTGTTCATGTACCAAAAAAGTTATTGAAACTGTTATTTCGTTGTTGATAGCCCCATACCGCTTATCTAACATTGATCAACACCGCATAATGTACTAAAAAGATTTTTATGTATGCTTATAATGAGAGTTACCATGGAATTTCTTGCCGGTTCTTCTCCATAGGATCTACTATTTGGAACCGCGCATCTAGAGTCTCGATATTTCATAAGTGCCTGTATCTGGTTTACATGAAATAAAGATCAATTCTATTCTAATGTACCTACCTACTAAAAAAAAAAAAACATTGATTTTCGCGTCTGTAGGTAGTTGATTGTGAATGGTAATTAATAGACGCGAAATCTCCCGTTTAAATTTTTTTAATACAGAAGCAGTTTTTTTCGGTATGGGACAATCGGCGATTTTTCCTTTTTAGAATTTTAGTTTAAGTTTACAGTTTCTACAGGATAATCGGACATTATGTATACAATGCTTAGATAGTGGTTTGTAGTAATAACTTCTACATAATAAAATAATACTACAAGGAAATTCAACTTATTTAATGGCGGTTGTAGGTACTACGTATTTCATACATTTTTATTTAGTGTAATTTTACGTATTCATTTAATAAAAGATATTTGATTTTTCCGTGGTCGAGTACTTAAATGAATATTTACTCTAGTGATCTAGGTCAAAATAGGTATACCTACTGTCTAAAAATGTTGCCAAAGACCGACACATTAAATCTGTTCTTTATTTTATCAACTGTTACAAATAGAGTCATGTGTGAACAATCATTATATTCTTTTACGATTCGAATTCTTCGCTTTGGTAACCGCAAATCTCTTGATCTGGTTCGTACGTGACGTCAGTTAAAAGTGCCAATTTTGGCACGTCATTAGAGGTGCCAGTCGTGGCACAAACGCTGACCGCGCTTCCGATTCGCTGCCCATAAAAGATCCTTTGATGGTAAACTATACTAACAATGTAGTAATGAGTGTCCTTTATACTATATTAGATTCAGTGAAAGATGGGTCAACAATAACTGTTGCGTGTCATTTTTTTACATAATCAACGATTAAATAGAATAAATTGAAAATAATTATGTTGAATTCACAGACATCTTATTGCTAACAGTTTAAATCCATGCACAATAAGAGATTACATTAATTTATTTAAAAAATAAATACATTAAATAATTATTAAAAAGTTTAAAACAATACATAGTAAAATATTTTTAAAAGTGAATAAAAATATTAATTTAATGACAGTCATAAATTATTAATATGTAGATACCGCTTCTTTATTATAATACTGCATTTTTTTGCTCTGACGTAGTTAGTAGTTAAATATTTCCGGAAATACATAGTACGAGCATCTCTAACATTAAAGCTGAAACATACATCATCGATGGATTATTTAATTTATAGCACTGGAGTTGCAACCGTTAAATCGTGCCACCTTTAAAAACTTTACTTCAAATTATAAAAAACTGATTGAAATCACAGTTTCACATGTCTGCGCAAACTTAAAGGGGTTAAATTCATTGTTAAATCAGTGATGGTTACATTATCTAACCACCGTTTCCCAAACGTCGATATCTCAATAAAAATCTTCAAAAAAACATCTGGGTAATCAAAGAATTCTTTATTTGAGCATCCCGTGTCAAAGTGCATTGAAAGGTTGCCAATAAACCCTAATTTTGGTACAGGCGTGACCCCCGTCAACTATTTTTTTAACAAATTTACACTTTTTTAAGTCAAATCGAAGGTAACGGTAAATTGTATAATAGACATGTCGTCGTATTCTTACTTTAAAATGAAAACATGATTGGCGAGTTTTTTATTGAATAAAAATGTCACCAAATCTCTTGAAACGTATCTTCTTTTTAATTCGTTAATAAAACTTCTTTTATTCGATTACCACTCGAAGTAAAGTTTATATTTTTCTCACAGATCTTAAAAGTTGTCAGCAAAAATCAATTTCTGTTTGTAACAGATTTATCAATTATTATTATTTATTTTAGAACAGTATCTATCTTAACCCTTATTATACCGCATGCAAATTAAAAACTGTAGTTTATATAAACGTTATTAGAAATTAATGTAACGGATGAATTTCACATGAGATAAACTGGTTTGTTACAAAGGAATCATCTCACATCAAACGTCAATCAAGTTATGATTTCATGAATTTATAGATTTGTTCATTACTTTTGAGAGGGTAACTTGGGGACAAATGTCAAACATGATGTGAAATTGGCATGTAATGGATTCCGCTAATTATTATTGGGATATGAATTTTTTATTCGGTGGTGTATTAAAAACCTGTATCGGTAATTTCGGTTTGGGCTTCACAAAGGTCGGCCATGAATGTTTTATTGCGTTCTGTTGGTTTTACGCCGGGAAGCGTTGGTGCCAGAGTAATATGTTAATGATGTTGATTTAATATGAACATCTACGGGTTTTTGATGCCCATAAATATTGTACATTTTGCTTTATGAATAAAAACGTTATAGGAATTATGGTTTTATTCGAGTTTATAACGGTCCACGAAAAAGATAGCTAGCTTAGATTGGTAGCTGCTTGAAAACAAGACGCTAATTTAATTTCGCGAGTTTTGATTAAAAAAATATTGCAGTTAATTTACAATTATTATTTATTAGCCCTTGGGATCATAAATTAAAAAGCGTTAATTTTAAGCCAACGGATCAGTCAGTAGCGTCGAATGCGTTGCATTACTGTCAAAATATCTGTCATATTCGTGTGACATCCTTTCATAGCTGGTCACCCCCTCCGGCAAAGGATTAGTGATACACGCGGCCCTATTACATCTTCATTACGGTAGGCGGCTGTCATACCCCACATATTGTGATAATAACAATAAAAAATATTATTGTTATTATGTTTATTGCCTCCATTGATGATATTTATACGATCCACACTGATCTAAGCTTATACAGATGTGATGTGTTGTCATTGTGGGAGCAAACAGTGGCGGACATATTATTCGACGTTATCGATATCATGAGGAAAATATAAAGTAAAGAAATTAAAACTCGTATTTGGGCGCAAATGCAATTATTATAATCATTATCAAATTTTTAAGGAATATTTTGTTATTGCTCACAATATTAGCACTGAATTGTATTTCTAACAGGATAATATCATAATTGATAAATAACACATAAATTGAACAAAAAATAATAATCTAGTACATAAACTGCATTGTATAAATTATTACCTCTTGAATGAGAAGAACACCTCTTAAATAGTTACTGACTACTAGATGTTCTATCAAAAATAATAAAATTTACTTTACGTTACAAACTATTCTATTTATTTGTCCCGCAATGCATCATATCGCAATGGCGGATCAATGCGGCATCTATGTCAGACAGAAGCTGTCAAATTGACACCTGGTCCATATGACACCAGACGATCGGCTATCGTTTGAAACAGAATTGATATTTCAAAAAAATATTATATTTGAATTTTGAGTCAAACTAGCAAGAATTTAATGTGTTATTTTTAATATTAAAATAATTAATCGGGTGATGAAACGCAGACTTTAGTATTATTCTCGGTTGCAGACTGTGATTCTAAAAGTATAATTGTATTTTGATGTATGTACATTTATGTAAAAAAAAAATGGCCAATATGAAGTAAAACCCTATCCAGTTAATTTTAAATGTAATTTTTCGGTATTTATTGATTTATAAATTATATTCATTACTTCCCGCATCTCGTTTTAATTGGCAAGGTAACCTCTCACTTGAATAAAAAACATCTTCATAAATATTGACAACATTTTGGCAGGGGTTTGCCCCCTCAAATTCGTATCTAAACATTACTCTTATTATTAACAAGCAGACACTTATCAGTTAATCTTACACTGTTACACAATAGAGGCTAATCCCGGGCGTGATAGAAATTTATCTTTGCTACACCGTCATTGTCACTTTGGCCCGGTCTCCCCTCGCGTTTATTTGAAGAAATCGGTGGATATGTTCTTGTGATTTTGTGATCTTTTAAGAGATTTTTGATAAATTTATTTCATTTGATAAAAATTATATTAATAAGCTAACTTTTTATTAAATATAATGTTCTTCCTCCTGTAGTTTTAGGTTGTTCATTATTCTTTTTTATCCACAAAATTCTAGACGAATAATTCCGACGGGCTTCTCATTTTTCTTGTTGCTGTATTCGTTGTTCTGTAGCTTACGACTAAATAAACTGGGAATGGCCGTCGACAGAATAGCTTTTTCCATTTTACCTCAAACTTTTTCCATACCTATATATTGTATAGGTAATCTCATTGCAAAGTTTACTCACGAGTCGTCTCTCTGCGGCTTCTTATTTGCTCCAATATTTTTCCCAACAAATTCGTGTTCGCAAAACAGTACGGGCGTGCACAGTGGGGCAATATTTCATCTGAGCTGGCCAGAACAATAATAGCCTCTGGAGTCGAAGCCACGGCACGTTCGCGCCACAATGTTACCCACCACCAGTATTCGCAGACCTCCCTCGTCCTTACCGAAACTTCGATAATTACACGCGAAAAGAGGATGGTAACGGAATACGAAGTTTCTTTTGCGACTGGTCGGTTGTATACCATCGCCAGCATCCGTGTAGACAAAATAACGAAATACTCCGAAAGCAATGCGATATAGCACCGGTTATTGGGTTAGGTTAAGCGTTGTTTACACTGAAAGCTCGGCAGAGGCGATTGTTGATGCGTCCGATGCCAAGTTGCTAACTTTGACGTTGCACTGTTATTCTATTTTCAAACAGGTCAGAATTCATGAGTATATGTGTGAAGAATTCTTATCGTTATTTGTTCCAATTATAGTCAATAATAAGTTTACTTTAGTTTAAAATTGCTATATTCTTGTATAACGCGGGGCGGTGTATTTTAGTTTCTCGTTTTTCAACCCCAATTCGAGTCATCTGCAGTTTAAAAACATCGCACCCTTAAACCTATTTTATTGGTCTACATTCGACACCAAAAACAGCATCTATGATCTCCAAAAAAACTGTTCAAAATAACCGAATAATTCCGGATCCCACCAATTGTCACCGTGACGAAGCTGCCGGTGTCTTTGTCACACTGTGCATTTTTTTCTCTTGTAATCTTCTAGTTAATCCGTTTTAACGCATCCAGATGTGATGCTGCACCTCGGCTGACGATTTGCGCTCATTCCCAAAGGATTCGATTGCTCTTACATGATTAATATGCCTCTTTCGAAGTTTTATTGCGTTTTGATTTTGAACAATTTTTTATATGCAGATTTTTGTTTTATAATGTATTAGTTAAGTTTTTAGTAGATGATTATTTTATTCACTGTAATGAGAAAATTCCTTTAGTAATAAAGATTTAGTATTCTAAAAAAATGCTGTAGGTATTTTGAGTTCTCATTTCGACACTGTAGGTACAGGCTATACTTAGTACGTGATGGTATGTGAGTATACTTTTTAATCAATGTTTTTTTCGAAAGCATTGCCAGTACATTCTGCCCTCGTTCAAATATCATGTTACTGTTCGCCTGTTTGTGTTATTTTTACAACAAAATAAAACCGAAAACACGGACAATTGGCAGCGGTGTGATTGTTCAACGATCTGAACAAGCGATGGACGTTCTTTGTGTCAATCAGTGGGGAGCAGTTGATACCGGATCAATGGCAATAACACCCACTATGCACCTAACTAAATTACAAATAGCTCTAATTACCTCAACCTTAAAGCCTAATTTCCTTTGTAAAAACACCAAAATAGCTGCATTCGATTTTTAGTATAACTTTTTTTTGCGCAATGATATCGTCCGTTCGTGAATATTTGGTGGTGTCAGGAATTATAACGTTTTGTCTCCGGTTAATGGTTGAAACGTGACCGTGTAAGGTGTCCTTAATTTTACAATAATGTGTCCCGGATAATGTGACAATGATGTACGGTGAAATCCTATTGAGAGTTTACGGTAATTTATGGCCGAAAAGAAATTGATGAACGTTGATATAGGTAGCCGACTGGTTGAGAATGGCTAATCTTTGATAAATTATTTGTAGAATGTGATCCATAGAATAAGTAAGATAATGTGAGATTTATAGTTATAAAAAAAGCATTTGAAAATGCCGCCACATGTGTGGTATTAGATGAACGTAATGCCCTTTATTAAACTACTGTATTCTAAAAAAATTACTGGTCGAAGAGTAAAAACATTATTTTAATCGTGCTTATTTACTAATAACACTTATAATTTGCAGTGGCAGTGGGGGGGGTGGCTTTATCTGCCTTTTCCAACTAGCTCTGTATGTTCCTATATTATTTTTATTTATTAAGTTTTTATTTATGGATTTAAATAATAAACAAAAATAATTTATTTTGATTTTTTATAATTATTGCTAATTAAATTTTGATAGTTAGTTAGTAAAAAAAATAAGTATAACAATTGTAATATTGCACATCCGATATGGATTTATAAACTGTTGATAATTTTTTTTTTTTTGTAATATCTACTTAAGCACACACACAAAACAGTACACAGTTAAGCAATAATTAATAATTTTTATTCTATTAAGGCTTTTTGGTTTCATTCTTTTGAAACATTTTTTTTTATAAATAGTCGACTTTTTGCTGTACCTGTTTCGAAGGTTATTTATTTTAACTCAAAGGTTGACTGGCACCTTACGGCATTACAGTCTATGTAGCACTAGTGTACATTAAAATATAAATAAATAAAGATTACAGGAACGGTGAAGGAAAACATCGTGAGGAAACTTGCACACCTGAGAGGGCCTCATAAAGTTCTCGATGTTGTGTGTAGTCCGCCAACCCGCACTAGGCCAGCGTGGTGGATTAAGGTCTAACCCTTCTCATTCTGAGAAGAGGCCCGTGCCCAGCAGTGGGACAGAAATGGGCTGGATTTATTTATTTTATTTTATTTTACAGGAAAAACAAATCAGAAAATATATCAACTTAAGCTTATGATCTAAATGAAAACACTTTTTCGTTGAACCCCCGACAATTTCGCTGATATGTAACACAAAACAAGACACTATCTAATCGTATCGGTGAAAAAACAAAGAAATACAGAAAAAAGCTCCGTAAAAAGTCCGGTGGACAACACCGGAAGCAATGCTTTTCCGCTGCTGATAACCCAAGACAAGTGAAGGAAACGCCAGTGGAAATGTGAGCAAGATGTATGGAAAACCCTGAAGAGGGTTACTTTTTCCGCATTTTTTTTTTCGGCGAGCGGAAATTTTCCGCTTATTACGACGGAAGCGTTTCGTTAAGTCATTTGTTAGGCTAATTAGATGGTAGTTGAAGTCGAGCCGGTTTAGAATTAAATACTGGCTTATATCTGCATGTTTTGGACATTTCCTTTTTATAAATTGGTTTTATTTACTCTTGATAGTAAATTAAAATGATTAAAAGAAATCTTTTATTACGACCTTAATTATGTAAGCAAAATCTGACACCCATAGCGATCAACAAACAATGCATCCCTTTTTCGCTTATAGACATTTTTATAAGAGGATATGTAATAGGACGTTTATTTGTGACAGCAGCTGTCATATTTATCATACCTACGTATAACACTCCTTCAATGATGATTCCTATCGACGTCGCACCCTGAACTTTTCGTCCTGTTAAAAACTTGCTGACTAGCTTTTCTACGTGCCATGAGCAATTCTCACACAAACACGATCGAAGAAGTGACATCTTCTATAAAAACTGGCAACTATAGTTTTCAGTATACAGTAAAACTTATAAGCAATAGTCTTACATTTTCAATAACATTTTTAACACATGCCATTTAGAGCATGAATAAAACACCTATACCTATATTTGCCCCGTTACGTAAAAAGCCTGCCCATTAAAAACGTGTAACCTAAATTTAAAGATACATAACACATAAGTATGTAAGATCAGCGGTCCAATTTGGCGCAGGCATAGGTACGCGCGGGTAAATAAGCGCTCACAAATTGTTATCTTGTGAAACGAAACGTGTGATTCGGGCAACGACGCGTGATCCCCGCAAACCGCGCCAGGAAACGCTCTTCAGTTAACGCTAGTGATGGGGTCGGTTAGCGATAAAATTGTTATTTCGATAACATGTAAAGTGTGAGTCTTCAAGTTTGAATTTAGAATCTTAAAACAAAATGTGTATAAGTATTTAGAATTTGTTTTGATGTAGGTATTTGGGTTTAGTTTTTTAACATACCTATCTAATTATAGATATTTAATGTATTTTGCTAACTAAAATTATTTTGCATTTTTATTTTCTAACTAAATTAACTTACGTATAATTAACAGTACACCCTACTATACACGATAAAGGAAACCGTTTTGTCCTAAATCAGGATCAGATCAGATCAGGATCAGAATCAGGATTTGGTACAATGTAGCGTGTATTTAAAAAAAATTGCGGCTCCTAATGATATTAAACTACAAGTATGTCGACATTTTAACATCACTAGAAATTTATGAAATGTAATTTTCTGACGTGAACGAGTCACGAACATTTGTAGCTTTTCCGAGTGTACCGGGAAATTGCGATCTCTGCTGTGAGCGCAAAATATGAGATCTACCCGCATTCGTTTAAATTGCGCCCGAGGTTTTTATAATATAGCGCCGTGGTTGCTTTGTGCACTCTACGAGTTCTGCTGTAATTGGGATTTGAACAAATACTGCGTTTACACCTTGCAGCACGTTTATAGGAAGCTGAATGGCAGATTTGTATACATCAATCGTCACTAGTACTAGAATAGAAAACGGGTCATTTGACTCTAATGTTGCTCACACATACTTAGAAGTAAAAGCTCTCATTTTCTGGCTGTTTTTAGATTGTCAGGCAATTAAATTATTATAGACAAATCAATGAAACGCATAACACAGGCATTAGGTACATTATAAAAAACGGAGAAGAAAGAAAAGAGACCGCAGAAGGCATACTTTTCCATGTCCTAAATAAAGATAATGCCCTCTACAGGCTACACATCTGACAGTCCTATCTATCAATGGACACTAATTTAGCTTTCGCATCCATATTTCAATTCGTAACCCTAACTTTAACAAGTGTCCACGCAATCGGCATCCTTGCATCCTTGACCGGGCAAGCGTCATCGATGACTGATGGCCAACATGTGGCACCGGCACCCGGGAGGCAACTCATCGCCCGGAATAGGGCTGAACGCCAATTTTCATATTTGGTATAATAGTTTGGTTTCTCGTATAAATAGTTGTTCGTGTTACAAGGTTTTGGATGACTTGAATATTGGAACATTTGGGGCAGGATAGTTTCTTGCATGACATGAATTATTAATAGTTATGTGGGT
Organism: Allophyes oxyacanthae; assembly: GCA_932294325.1. Lineage (NCBI taxonomy): Eukaryota > Metazoa > Arthropoda > Insecta > Lepidoptera > Noctuidae > Allophyes > Allophyes oxyacanthae. The sequence continues at coordinate 6,089,116 of OW028625.1, forward strand.
CAGTACGATATTAGTAATAAACTTACCTGCAACGATGACGCAACGACGGAAAGATTGTTTTAAAGATAAAGAATTCATCACGCATTCCGTCATAAACTAACCAACATTGAAACAATAATTTAATTCAATATTTTTGTCTGATCATCGTCAGATTTACAAGTGCGTCGTAAGATTTATAAATCGGGAGAAAAATGTCCACACTAAGTATCTTAGTTACTGTAAAAACCAATATCAGAAATATTTCCACTAATCTACACAGCATCAACCCTGACTAAGACGAGGGTGCTCTAAGATAATTATCTTTTTTACCGAGCGCGAGCGCACCCGACGCAACTTTAATACCGTGATAAATGCCGCGTAAAGGCTTGTCGCTGACGCGTAAACGGAGGGTAGGCAAACATTCACGTTTGATTAATATCTCTCTTGTTATAACATTATGTTAGTTTCATTGCAACAGATGCTTTTTATTTTTCACGTAATTTTCTTCTTGATTTTTTTTTCTTCTAAGATAAAGGGGATCGTGTTTTAATTTTACGCTGAATTAGCCACCTTGTTTTCTTGAATATTTAATGCGTTGTCAGATGTTACGCTCGTAATTTGTTTTGCTGTGAATAGGTAGACTTTATTACTTGAACCGTTATTTTGATGATTTAAGAACTTCTTTTTATTACAAATACTTTCTAATTCTTAGTTCGTTTTGTAAAATCTAACGAACAGAATATAAGTATCTACCTGTGCCCGTGACTCCACCCGCATGGAATTAAAATGAAGAGATTAATAAAAAGCCTATTTCATACTTCCTTCCTCATGATGTACACTATTTCCTTGTCAAACATCAATATCGGTTTAGTTGTGAAAAAGTAACAAACAGACAGACAGAGTTACTTTCGAATTTATAATATTAGTGTGATAACGACAGTGGGTTAAATGAAGTTTATTCTTCAACATTCTTTAACAAAATCGTTGACTCGTTCAAAACCGATCATAAAAAGGTGATACTCGGTCATCATCAAGCGATCACTGTCTGCTTAATAATGCACAAGTTCAATCGATATTACACCCTTGTCCTCTATTTACCGAAGCAATAGATCAAGTTAAAAAGCCCTAATTTACAATACAAACACGGAACCCCTCTAAGGTAAATATCTTCATAAAGTATATGGCGTTATGTATGACTCAATCGAATGCACATCCAAAGGGAGTTTCGAGTGTCCGTCTGCAAATTGTAGGTTGGATACCCCTTGTTATGCCGCTAGTGTTTTTATGGTGCTTACCATGTTATTTTAGACGGTTTAGGGGAAGATATGGATAGTTTCTTCGGAAATGTTGATGGTTTCTCTTTCCTACAGTGAAGTGTATATTTACGTACTTAAAGCTATGATTTATCGCTATGTACCTATTACCGTAGGTCAGTAAGTAGGTAATCTTAACTCAGTTCGATGAATGAATTAAACAAATTTGTGGAAGTAGAAATTTTAATTTCACAAAGCGAATCGACAGTTGTAAGTTTCTAATCCCTCCTGAATTTTTTAAAGCTGTGTAAAATCTTACTAAAAATAACAAAACATGCAATGCTGTAGGTATACTTATTACTTAGTACTAACATACAGTCATAATATTTGCGTGGTTTAATCAAATATCATAATTTCTATTCCCTACAACAGAATTAAAAAGAAATAATCAAACAAAAGCTCCACAGTAAAAAAGAGATTTATAATCCCCGAATATAGATATTTATGAAAATTAAATCATCACGGTAGGGGCCGGTTAGATTGGGGAGGTTGATGACAAATGGACAAGCTGTGACGAGCCCGTTACATCGCGACGTGGACTAATAGCGCCATCTATTGCGGTTACGCGGTGTCCGCCGGTGTCAGTAGTTGATGTTCACCGAGAGATGGCGCCCTAATGACGTTATGATGAAATTATTCAATTCGTAATTATGATAAATAAAAGGATAATATTTAGTTTGTTTTGCGTTAAATTATTTATTAATATATTTACTGGCTAGAAGACATACAAAAAAGTATATTTTTTAAAGTAAAGTTTTGTGAAAAGTAACAAAAAGGGAGTGCTCTTTGTTCCAACGTTTATATTTTTAAATTCCTTTTTAAATCCGAAACTAGGTTAGCTTCAGTTTCTTTAAATTCAATGTTGACAAAGAAATTCAGCAACTTCTTTGTATGCTCAGTCAGCTTTCCCAAGTCGTATCGCTGGGAAGCTTTTAAAAGTTCATCAAGTACCTGCTAGGTGGCGCTATTCACAGATCTATAATTTCTTTCAACCCTTTTTTCTTTTTCTGATGCTTTTATTTTTTTATTAATTATAACCTATCCTATCAGTTCAAAATGAACAGACAGTTTATTCACATTATTTAAAAAAATGTATTTCGTTTTATGTATTTTGATTATATGATATTTATGATTTTGGTATGGATTCGTTACTTTCTAGACCCTTAATTATTATCTATTGTTTCAATTACCATATTAACCTACTGTTTTATATTCCAGGTTCGTGACAAGAATGGTGTCGGTGGCTGGCTGGACGGGACCTCTGAGAGGAGCAACTGGCTCAAACTGGTCCGCTCCACCAACTACCCACATGACGTCAACGTGCAGCACCTCTTGCTAGCTGGCCAAGTATGACAAAATTCTCATTACTAATACCAGACTTTAAAGCATACTTATTTTTATATCACTAAGGTGGCAAACAAGCATACTTTTCCCCCTTTGTCCCCTTCCTTCTCCTTTCCCTCACATTTTCCTAACACCATCCTTAAAGGTCGGCAACGCATCGGTGATACCTCTAGTATTGCGGAGGTTCATGGACGGCGGTGATTACTTACCATCAGGTAAACAGAAAGCTCGACAGCCCCAAAAAAAAAAAAACAAACGGTTTTTCTGATGATAAGCGGTTACCATAACCTATGGAAGCTTGCAACACCATTTAAAGATTACCTATTTGATTGTGGGTTGCAAAATTACTGGAGTTTTTGACAAACTTCCAGCTTTATTAAAATATTCTTGTTGTTATTAGTAATGTGTGTATCATATTGATAATGATGGGGTTTGAATTCACGACCTTACGATTGCCAGACCGGCATCATAACTGTTTGAAACTTTGAAAGGTTGTATCTAAATGATGAAAACCTTTCGGAGTCGCAAGAAGAATTTATTTCTTTATAAGTAAAATAACTTCAACGCTAGTTATGAAGTGGATTAGAATGAATAACTAAAAACACACAAGAAGTATTTTTTTTAAAGTAAAGCTTTTCTTACGAGTCTACTTGATAACTCCCAAATGAAATTGGTATAAAACTCATGCCGAATGAGGAAAACATTAAATAATTATATTTATTAGGTATAAGTTTATCCTTAACAGTTAAGTTGTTTTTAGTCTTGAATTATTGATCTAAAAACAATCCGAAATCGCTTGCATCTTATGTATTTATCATGTAAAACTGTCAATTAAAACGAATAGCGCACAAATCAACGAATGATTATCACAACGGTGCTCGCGGCCCATTGTGGCACTACCCCAATTAAATTTTGAATGTGGAACGTTGGTACTTCCGGTGGCAGAAAATCGGTGTTCGGCTGAACAACTGTGTGCCACTTCCGGTCAGCGAGGGGAGCGAACAGATGCGGTGATTAGATTCACTTATTTGTACCCCAGCCGAGGTTAAACGCTATTTGATATTTTGAATACACCGCACTATGATATTCACAATATTTTTTAGTTAAATAAAGCATTTACGGTAGGTATTTTTTTGGCATGAATGAATCGGTTTTGGTTTCGGTCTTTTTGTTGGAAAAATATTTTTTAATTGACTTTAAATGAAAAGCATTCTAAATTGACTAAAGGCCGATTTTTCTAACGTCAGATAATGTTTTATCCTGCGAATAAATTTGTCTTTTTACAGATTTTGTAGGTATAGGAAAGCTGTCAAAAATTCAAATTAATTCCGTTGATAAAGTTATCCGGAGATTGAAAAATCTGCTCTAAAACTTAAAATATTAAACGTCTTGCTTTTGTTTTTTATTATTCATGTTTTTGTTGAGTCTTCAGTGCAGCTTGGTGACTATGCTGTCTTTATAAGTTCACTCTTATTCTTACATTTCATAAAAAAGTTTAAAATATACATAAATTAATAACATCTTTTTTCTCTGCATCACCCTTAGGTTGACTGGTAGAAAATGCCTAAGGCATTAAGTCCGCCTCTGTAGGTACATAGTGCATAAAGTATAAATAAATAACATGACAAAAATAAAATACATACTAATACTAATCAGATCTTCTTAAATTTCATATCCAACCAACCATATATATTGAATTTTTATAAATAGTCAATGTTTTTAGAAAATTAAGCTTGTTTTTAACATACGGTTTGCAACAATGTTTCAGGTGTGGTACAAGGTGATCCGTGATGTAGCGTCGGGTCAGGAGTTGCTGCTAGGCCCGCGGACTCCACTGCCACTGGAAGAGATCTTCGCTCCAGAATCTAGTGAGTGCATACACTTGATAATAATAATAAGCTCTAAGGGCCTTAGCATACTCGTATCGTATTTTTAAAGGACACTGATTTAAAGACGAGACTGAGGAATTTCAAATTTCTACGGAAAACTTATTCTTCTCATATTTCATTTTTAAATCAGTGTTCATATTTAATATGTATTTGGGAACCTAGATATTCTGTAATACAGTCGGAATAAATACACACTACCATAAGAATATGTGTGATTTACAAATTATTTTAGTATTCGCTATTATAGAATAGAATACACTATCGTTACTCGTCGGATACTTTAATAATGCTTGAATTATAACTTTGTAAAGTTTAAATGCATTTCTTAACGTAATTTTTTGGCTGGATGGGAAAGTTATTACTAGTTCAACCAGTTGTTGCTTGTCGATAGATTTCGGGCAGACAAACTGAAAACTTTAGGCTAGCATTCTGCGTCTTCGGAAAATCCACGTTTGTAAGGCAGATTTTACACGCAAAACACCTAATACGTATATTACTGCTGTAATTTCTGTTGTCCGCGTCCGTTCCTATACACCTTTAAGCTGAAACCCGTATACCTACTATCTAAAACCAGTATCTACTTAATTCTCATGCTATCAGCTAGACGTTGAATCACGGTCACGCGTATTCACGCTCCAGTGACGCGCGGGCGACAGTTAATTGGAGTCACCTGCCCTCTGCCCGACCGGTGGACGCGCGACCCTTGACAATTCGTACCGACTCTAAATACAGGCCGATGCAGATAGTACAGTACCTACAAAATACATAGCACCCAATGACAGAAATAGGAAATAACGTGTACCCTAACCGTCAAAAACCCCCGACTCCAACCAGAAAATGAGTTGTAACTTTTGAACGGCTGAATAGCTAAGATAACTCCCGATGAAACTAGTTTTCAATTAAAAAAAACTGCATTGAAATCGGTCTATCCGTATTGGAGCTACAATGCCACAGATACACACTACAAACTTATAACACCCCTCTTTTTTGGCGGAGGTTAAAAAATAAACTGTAACTGTAAAGGTATGATAACAGTCTCATTTCCACCATTTACGCTGGGAAATATAAATATGTATTCCGCGCAAGATTCGAACAAGCAACCACTGTTATAGAATCAATCGAGTCATCACAATCGTACAATACCAGAATTCATCAAAATTTTGTTAATTCATAGCTTCGTAATAATCGCCTTCATAAACAATGTGTTAAGGAAAATAGTACAGAATTCTATGATATAATAATTGTAACAATTGCGTTTATTAGTCATTGCGGATAAACTCATTCACGACCGATCCAGACTTGTTGACTTGCAACTATATTTAAATTTGTGTGTAAAATGACATCATCTAGTTAACTTTGCTTAATATCTGGTTATGTAGTATTTCGTAATATCTATAGTATTTCACTTTCATCTTTAAGAGCATCAGATACCAATTATTAATTTTATACTACTAAAGTGGCAAACAAGCATATGGCCCGCCTGATGGTAAGCGGTTACCGTAACCTATGGACGCTTGCAACACCAGAGACATCACTCACGCGCTGCCGACCCTACTACTAGCGCTGTGTTGGCAGTAGGGGATACCTACTGCCAACACACCGTTTCCCCAAGGAGCACTGGCGACCTCACCATTAAAAACAAAACACTGCAAAGGCGAAGTGTTATTTGGCTACGATATTCAGCAAGGTGGAGGTACTTCCCCAGTCAGGCAGCTCCAATTTTGAGCGGGAAGTCCTGCTGTGCCCTACTTCTCTTACCAATGGAGTGATTTTGTAAATACCTATAAGTATTAATTATTATCACACTTTTTTTTAAGAATGAATAGCCCACCCTTTTCCTGTCTTTCCGCGGGTGTCAAAGTGATTACTTATGCCATAAAGATAGGAGTAGCATCCTCCTGTGCGATAAGCAAAACCGTGCGATTGCCAATAAGTTTGCCAAGCATTTTGATCGTTACAACCAATATATTATTACCAGTAAAAGGTTTTATTTCTACTTTATTATTACTACTACTTTCTTTTTACTTATAATAGGTATTATTTGTTGCAATAGTCTCTCAAGAGTCACGACCGTTAATTGCTTCGGTCGAAGAGCATGTTTAGAAGTCTGGTTGATGGCGAAAAACTAAGCTATCAGTGGCGAAGAGTCCATACAACCCGCTTCCCATCGGCTTCCCTTTAGAAATTGGTTAATGCATACTTGCATAGACCAACAGACAGTGGGGTAGAGGAGCGGTTTTTGGGTTTTTTCGATGTTAGTGGTGGGTAGCCGAAATCTTGATGCTTTGTCGGCAGTGTTATGACAAATTATGCATTTATTATAGAGTATGGAGTGTGAGGTGGGGTATAATTGGGACGGCTTCCCTTTAAAAAAATTCACCCTTCGCCACTGAAAGCTATATTCGGCTACATATTTCCTCAAAGCAAAAACAAAATCTTTACTAAAACATGCTGTATACGCACGTAACAATCCTAGGGCTTGGACACACCGGTGCCACGCGCGCATGCGATATTTAATTTAGATAAATCGCGACGTACGCGCGGCCGATGTGAAAAATCACGCATATGTTATTGTTAGTGCGAGGGTGACTGTTCAGGGGTTGATTGTATGAATACTAGAAGAGACAGAAAAAGTAATGAGGTATTAGGATTTTGTAAAATGAAGATACGATGTCACTTTTTGCTGGCTTTTTCTTAAGTTTTTATTTATGCGTTTATGAATGCACTGTCGTATGAATCTATTGTCAGCCGCTTTCTTAATCTCTGAAATAAATCATTTTAGCACGATCATAATCTACTTAATTACTGACTAAGGGAATATCACTCTGAACATTTTTAAAACCTCGATCCTCAAGCTTTTTTGAAAGTACCTACATTCGTTAGGGGAAAATATCTTCTAAAACATAAACTCTATCCAACTGAAAGTTCCATGAAAATGTGTATGATCTGAATTATCATGGACTGTTTTGTGATTCTCACTGGCTTTATCAAGTGGCTCACCGAGCTCAGGTGTGCTGTACATAACCAGTTTATCTTGGCCGTGTCCTATCCAGCAGTGTACGGCCCGGTAAGGGTCTTCAGTGCTTCCTGTAACGGCTTCCGGTGCGTCGCCGACGCAGCCGGCACGGTCCCGACTCCCGGTGATTTATGCGATTCCAATTGCTCGTAATAACCGCCTTACTCTAATTATGTACGCGTTGACTTACTCACTTTCTCTTGCATTAGACACTTGGAAGGGATTAATGTTATGGGTATATAATGTATGCAGTGGCGTGGACTCCAAGAGACAAAAAGACAGCCTACCCTGATAAATTAACTAATAAAAACTTTAATATGTCTGTAATATAAGTTAATGTAATTCTTAGGGTGAGGTGACCAATCACAAATATAGTTTGACTTGACAATACAAGGCTAAATTGTTTTTGCTTACCCTGAAAGAAATGTCTGTGCACACCACTGAGTGTATGTCCTCGGCTTATATCTAACGTTTTAGAATAGAACAGATCTTTATTTCATGTAAACCAAATACAGGCACTTATGAAATGTCGAGACTCTAGGTGCGCGGTTCCAAATATAAGGTCCTATGGAGAAGAACCGGCAAGAAACTCCATGGAAACTCTTTTAAAATAATTACAATTTTGATTAGTACACTGTTGTGGTAAGAGCTGCGAGAATAATGTTGGGTAGTATAAATGCTTAAAGAGACAAACTATTTTAAAAATTGATATATTATGTAATATTTGTACGCCACTAAGGCCAAACATGACTGCTCCTTTTATACTTTTGTACATCTTGCATGCAAGATTCATATAAACTCATGTTTCCACAAATAAAGAATCATATCTTAAAAGTAATATGCATAATAAATAAGAATAGGATAATAATGATTAGCCTCTGAATAAGATGGCCTATTCTACATGATGCAGCAGAGAAATGGAATAGAGGCTGTCAATACCTACTCCTCTTTATCATGGCTTTAATCATCTAGGAACATTATAATTGTATTATTTTAATCATTAACCGACACGAGGATAATATTATAAAAAGCGCTTTTGTTTACATCTCCATATAAAGCTGTTAGAAATATTTTATTGTGGTCACGTCATGTTAAATATTTACTATATCAACCACATAATTTACCACCCACATACGTCATCGTCACTACAACCATAAGCTGCATGACATTCCAATATTGCGTCCACAATGACTCTTAAATATCCGTAATTAGAAACGATTTGCAGTCAGCATCAAGCATTTGTCATAAAGCTCCGGGCTTTGCGCAAGCGCAAGACATGATTGATGGTGCCTTTATCGCATCGGAGGCCACCTATCGCTCCATTCATTAAATAATTTCTCGATAAGAATAACTTTTTTTGCAAAAGGATTAATCCCCTACGAGATAAAGTAGGTTTTTGAATAAATAGTGTACATGACAATGTTGATGGATTGCTCGCTCGTGCTTAATTTATGACCATATTTACATACGTATTTTAGACCATACCGTCCGTTACATCACTGGTCTGCCTTAAATTCTCTAGATAAGAGCAGATAGTAGACTTCATAATAATGACACAGATTTATTGGCGCAGAAATATTTTCTAAAAGGTCATTTTAGTATTCCTAGCCTCATTCCTTTGGTAGGCCTTTAAGGATTTAGTAATATGAATTTTAAGTGACTTATCTTTCTATGACTTAAGATTATTCGGATTCCTAGCGTTGCTATAGCGTGTGTCAATATAAAATATTCTAATGCAAGTTCGGGATCGTAATCATAATAATCCATCTCCCGTCATACGCAATAACAATAATGTGAGTTAACCCTTCATTGGCCGTACTTTTTTCAAATCGCCGCGTGCATTCGTGCGCGTAATGAATGAGTGTCGCGCGCTGACATTTGTCATCGCGCAATTGTCGCGCAGATTAAAATTGATGACGTTGCTTTGTCCGACGGCGCACGCACTATTGTGTTGTGTTAGTAGCCCTGTTATCTCGCTTCGTGATTATTATTTTCAAGTTTGACAAGAAAAAATGGATTACCTATGATGATTATAAGACGTTGTTATGTTTTTATGTGCTTGTCATTATGTGTAATAAGATCAATAATATTAAATTAAATATAATTTATATTAATATTATTTAGATCTTTTAAAGTAGCTTCAAGGTATTTTGTTTAAAATGAGGAAATTTAGTAAATTATTCTAACATAATACTTATTATGTACATAGGACAGGATCGAAAATAAAATTGCCGATATTGCATAAGTTACACGAAATGCAATGCAAACCCGAAAATTGAAACGTCACACAATCGCAACGATTCCCTCGCAAATAGAATGATTAATCAAAAAATTAACCAACGACAATAGTCGCACCCTCCATTAAGCCGTGACAATCGCTCGGCGTCCCACATTGCGTATTTATTTAACAATCAAATAAATATTACGCACAATAAAATAGAAATATTTCAATTTAATAACACCGCCCCCAGTGAAGGGTTAAATCGGGATCGTTTTTTGTGAGCAGATTAGATCGTCAGCTATCTTGATGTTACGCGAAATTTGATAATTTCTACACCACAATACACTGTGAATTGTGACAGAACATTTTAATTTTGGATTTACTCTTTAAATCCTATTCCAATATTTTTCGGTAAATTAATCAGATTTGATGATAATATTCTTATTTAAAGATTATTATATTTTTTGTCTGTTTAATAATCCAGTTAGGTATTTCCAGTGTTGAAAGGGTTAAAAAATCAATTAAAAATCATTTTATGTTGATTGTTGGGTTACACAGAACACCAACTTTTCAAAGTTCTCTCAATATCATCTTTGACAAAAGGATTAATTTTTACCTTATATTTACCTTTTATTTAATTTTTGCCTGCCTATTGCAAAAGAAAACGTCTCTTTGATGAGTTTTTTTTTCCATATTTAACTTCATACAGGATGGCGATTTAGTCATACTTATCAACAACTTTCATTATCGGATCAACCCTGAAATCATGAAGAAAAAATATGCTTTTCCATACATTATGTCGAGTTATGTGAACATATTAATAATTGAAAATTTTTTTTTTTTTCGCGATTTCCTAGTTTGTCCCAATGTAAAAGTCGTTCACAATGATGAGTAGAATCAACTACTTAATGGATGCAGGTGACTAAATCGCTACCCTGTATAGATCGGTGTGAAATTACAAAATGTCTGTTTCAATTTTCTTTAATACTTCGACTCGATTCGTTTCTATTGGCATATTTTCCGAATATCTAACAAATTCATCTAAAGCCTTCAACAGACTAGAACAAACGTACGGATCATACTGCGACCGCTTTCGCCGGCGGCCGTAACGGTACGATGCGCGTGCGACGCACCTGATGCGAAGGTACAGCCGCGAGCGCAAATAGGACCTATTTTCACGCAGGAAGCGAACCTTGGACTAACAGATTATCGACACGACTTAGAACATGTGGATGTTAAATTGAATTGATTTGCTGAGATGATTTGATAATAATTCTAAATTATATAGTGTGTTTACTATAAAGTTGATTTAAGTAGATGAAGATCAATTCTGCCTAATCCATTGCTCTCCCATGTTGCGCCACAAGATCGCCCATTTACTGTTACTGTTAGCCTGTGGACTAGAATAGAAATATTCTTTATTGCACACCACCGTAAGAAAAAACATACAATAAAAACAGTGTAAAACAATGCATAATGGGCGGTCTTATCGCTTTAAGCAACCTCCCACTGCTGGGCAAAGGCCAAATGATGACCATTCTTTGTTGAATGTGTCTAGTTCGTCCCGCCATCTCTTTCGCGGTCTGCCGCGTCACCGTTTTGCTATGTCAGGGCTCCGCTGCGTGGTTATTTTGGCCCACAGTCCAGATGGCATACGTCAGACGTGGCCAGCCCAATCCTACAATCAATCGCATTTACGAAATAAAATTTCGCCCTTTCACTTTTCCGTCACAAAAATGTTATTGACTTTTAATAAAGAAAGTTAAACAAGTCAAACGGCCAACACTTACAAATTGCGAGAAACAACAGGTGTACTCGTTTGGGGTGGAATTCATTACTAAATCGGTAAGTCACCGTCACGGTGCGCGGGCGCCGGTCGCGCGCCATCTGTGACGTCGTGGGAAAACTTAACGATCGCGCACCCTGCCTTACTATTACTACGCAAATTATATTTACTTCGTGCTTTATTGTTTTGTTGTCATAAGTAGATTAATTATATATTCTTTATGTATGGGAAAATTATTTCTGTTTGCGGTTGAGTGATGCTATAGCTTGTCTAAACTATCTAAACTAATAATAAAAAGAAAAAAGATTAGATTTTTTGTATGTTTGTTTGTTTGTAACAGATAAACTTAAAAACTACAGGACCGATTTTAAAAATTCTTTCAACAGCTGAATGCTATATTATCACTGAATAACATAGGTTATAATTTATAAAAATATCACGTTGGGCGAAGCCGCTGGCAGATGCTAGTAAATTATAATGACGTTCAGCCGTGATCACTACTTGAGCGACGTATTTGTATGAAATGATTGACTTAAATCTATGCTCCAGTATTTTTTTTATACTTATTTTTAGCTCGATTGCCATACAAATACCTATGCCAGTTCTTATAAATTAGGCTTCATCTAAATATAGAGCTGAATAGACGATTTACATATGCCACATTCGCCACACAAAGTTTCGCCTCGCATAAATCGAACAGACGTAGAGCTGAACATACATAGATTTTTAGCTTTACTGAACCATTTCACCTCAAAATTTTCATTAAATTACATTTCCAATATATTATTTGCTTAAAAACCTTAACGAAACTTTTAATAAAGTTTCACAAAACATATTATTTGTCCTAAACTCTTTCCAAATCGTTAATAAATCCGCCATTTAAAACTTTAAAACCACAAATAGTTAGTCACGCACAGATGATTTCCCATATTTCCCCATCAGGTGGGTCAAGTGAGCATATTAACCCTCGCGCAGGTGGGGTGGGGGTGTAACTGCCCATGATAATTTAACAAACACTTCAGTACTGTACCGACACCACACATAGTTTCACCTCTGACCTCCCGTGACATCTTTGGTGATCCAGTGACATCCTGACTTTGACCTGATTTTCAGCCTAGTTGTCGAGGTATGTACCCAAGGGATAGTGAATTCATGATTCGTCGCAATGTTTCTAAATTAGGCTTTTTTATTAAAACTTTTTATTTTGTTTTCTTTTTAGATTTTATTGAATTCTTTTTTTTTTGACGCGGTCTGTTATTTTATTCTTTTTTTTTGTTAAGTGTCGTGTCATTCGTAAGTGATTTACTGCAGTAAACCACTATTTATATTGATAGTTAAATTTAAATTGAAATATGAAATCCTGAAACTTAAGTTAACTTTTCATATACCACTTAGAGTTTTTAAAATTTCAGCAAACAAATTTTTACTAACCTCAACATTAGCACAGTTTCTCATATCATTTCTCCTCTAGTTGCTATCTACCTATGCATCATATTCAGAAATACAAATTCATAGAGTTAAACTTCTCAAACTTAAACACAGAACCAAAACGAAATTCCTTGTCTAAAACTGCTACATATTCAATAGCCCGTTAGTTTTTCATGCATAATACCGATTCATATTTGTCCGATGATATCACGTTATCTAGCCTTGCCTTATCACGGATGCGGCTCGTTAGACAATGCTCGAGGCGTGGCTTCGCCCGTCGTGACTCGAATTAATTCTGCATGTGTCAAAGCGATCCATTTCATAGGTACTTCCGACGCCCTGTTCGTGATTCCATACGTCAGGACATAACGATAATTCTGTGCAAACGTATGACATGTTGTACCCTGTGATTACAGTCGGATTTCTATTTGATAATGTTTCCTAGAGTACATAATTGTTCTATGGTAGGTATTTAGTTATTATTTTATGGTAGTAAGAAATGACACTAATTCCTTCTTTGGCATTGGTATTGCAGGAAACTTCAGCAAATGACAAGTTTCTATTTAAAATCGCTCTTGACGTTATACGTTATTTGAATCCCATAGGGTAGCTATCTACTATTAAAAATGGAAAAACAGTTTTATATTTCCGTATAGTAGGCAGATAAAGAACACCATACTTGACTAAATTATTGAGATCGGTGAATAAATACCGGAGTTATATTTTTGAAATTTCTATATGAGGCATTTTTCTTTTGCCGCTAAATAGGATATGTATAAAACTGTCACTATTTACTATGACATTACTAATTTATTACGTCACAAGCTAGTAGTGGCTGCTTATAATGACTAAGGCATATTTTTTAAAATTTAATTTATTTTTAAACTTTTGCTTAAGTTTTTAGGAAAAACTTCAATCATGCTGATAAAACATAACAGTCAAATACCCTAATAATAACATATTCAGCCTAACGCAGTTAACAGCCGGACATCTTCTCCAAGATTTTTAAAATTTTATTGACACATTTATTGTATGTTTGTTGAAATTCTCTTAGAAAAATTGGTAAAATTATGTAGTGTTCCTCTTAGCTTAATTCTCTTACAGTGGTTCACAGCCAGCATTACGAATACAAAGTCAATGAATTATTTAACAAATAAAGTCGTGTCCACGTCGCATCTTACAACGAAGAGTTATTCTCGCGTTACGAAACTGCCCGCGACTTAATTGCACTGTACATATTGATTTACATAGTCCTTTATGTTCTTAAATAACTTACACCATATAGGAAGTGTTTGGGTCTTGTATAAGAAACCGAAGAGCTATTGTGCGGTTCGATGTGGTATTCTGAGGTGCGATAGGAGCTGGCAAATACCTATATTATGTCTATACGCCCTGTCAAAAATATCACCCAAGTAACGCGATCGCGATAAGTGATATTTTTGACGGCATAACGCATAAGGGCTTTGGGCCAAAAAGGAGCAACTCCTACACAACTTACCAAAAGAAATGTTTATTTGTAGTTTAAGGACGAATGTGTATTAGGACCATCGGGAGTCTAAACAATTTACAAAGAGAAACTGTTTAATAAGTTAAGAATTTTAAAAAACATACGCGTCTTACGACGTCTTAATTTCTAACATGATGACGTTAAATAGACTATACAGAGACGGGCTGCCCGCCCATCTAGAATAAATCTATTAACGAGTAAAAAACATGTTTAATTTTCACACAATGTGCTAAATTTATTAATTCTTGTTTCAGAGCGCCAGTCTTCAGACAAATTTAGCCCGTTGGCTCAGGGGGAAGAGGAGGAGCGGGAGGACGCTGAGCCTCGGTGCAGCTTCTGCGATGTACCCTTCCCTAATATTGACATGTAAGTACTTGAGGTATTGCTTTGAATTTTCAAAAACATCATCAATTTGCCCTTACATAGGCTACTCTAAGGGCTTAATTATGGAGAGGCGAAAAGTCGCGCGGAGCGCAAAGCGGCGCGCAACGCGGAGAATGGCGTGTATCTCTGTTCAGAGCGAGCGAGCGACACGCCGCTTTGCGCGCCGCGTGACTTTCCGCCTCTCGGCTCAATTATGGAGAGGCGGAAAGTCACGAGAGAGAGCTGATATACTTCTAATTGTAATGAGGCACACCTCATTACAATTATAAGTATATCACATCGTTCAATACTGAACATATGCTTCGCTACCATTAAAGTTAACATCGCCAACATAATCATATGGCGCAAGAAGCATGCTGCTACAGACAGAAAGACAAGTGGCCCACGCGCCAGAAAAAGTATTATTGCAAATAGCAGGCAACGCCAAAAAACGAGCGTCACAATAGTTAATTTTGTTTGTAAATAAATAGCAGAAACTACTTGGATGGAACTGATGTAGAAACGATTGAGGGAGACCAAAATTTTAAACAAAAATGACAATCATACTCATTATCTAATGTTATTATAAGTCTAAGATGATAATAAGTTACAGGCTTAAACATAAAATGTAAGTTATTGTAAATATAATATAAACAAAAAGTATCTAAATAAGAAGTCTCAAGTGGGTCGTTCCAAATAATTTCAATTTTCATCTCTCAAGCTTTAAATTACCTTATGAGACATTCGCTTAGCCACGCTTAGCTACGTTAGACTATAATACTATGATTTTATCAGTCAGTAACTCTATTTATATCGGTCTAGGAAATTTATTGAGGTCTAACCGGTAAGTGGCTACTAAATAATTCTTATCAAAACCATTGTTCCAGGCATTAACATTTAATAGTTTATAATATTGCCATTGTAACACGTCATAGATTCGTATCTGTGCTTCTTTTTATACTTTACCTCTTCTATGTTGTAACTACATTTAGAAGGTCCATCTAAAAGTTTTGTAAGCATCCAAATTCAGCTCTGGGTAACTTATTTTCATGGAAAAATTTACAACATGTGCAAATGTGAAAATATTTATGTTAGTTATATAAAATTCGACAGTAATTTGCTAATAATAAAATAAAATAAAAACTGCTTAAATGTAGGTACAACTTCTTACAAACAAATTAAATTCAAATCAGTCAATCAGGCGTTCCATCTAAACGGTTCATTCAAGATGTCCGCCGGTAGACGCAGAAGTCTATCAATTTGAAACGTCTTCAGAACCATTAACCTCCATCCATTAATATTATTTGGTCGTAGAGGAGCGAGCTGTAACGATTTATTTAGTGCTAGTGATGTGCTCGTTCGATAAGACGCATCTCGAAGATTTGTTGCCGGGCGGGTCGATGGCACGCGACGATTTGGCATCTTTGTCACGTAGAGACGTAGAGGAGACATTCTTCACTTTAAACATACCTATACGTGACGTTAAATGTTCAAATGCTGTACCACAACATACCTTTGTCTATTGTCTTACTAAAATGCGACTAGCAAAAGCTAGAGTAAAAAAACAAACAATAACAGAAGCTAAAAAAAACGCCCGATAAAAATCAGTAACGCAAATAAACTAAACGTCTCATCACGAATGAAAATATATCATGAATTTATTATCTATGTGACAAGCGATGGAAGGCCATAATGGCGTGTGTCATCATATTCTATCGAAGCGCTGGCTCGTCAATAATGCAAGATCGAGATTATCGACATGCACTGTTCTAACGTATCCTCGCAGTCCTTATCGCACCATCACTATTGTTTTAAACGTTTACGTTTCTAGGGCATCGGGAGATCGATTAGTAATTAGATGTGCCACATTGTTGCTTTTATGCTTTATGAACTATTCAAACAGGGGGATAAAATTAAATTACCTGCGTTTGATCTAACCCAGAGAAATCTAAAGCTGGAAAACTTCCATTTAAATTGAAAACCAGTTCTGTGTTTCTGCAGGTAGTAGATAAAGCTGCAAGATACATTTCGTTGACATAAGTAATGCATTAGATGCTTGTCATATCGTATCATACAGTAGTAAAATCAGTTCGTATTATTGATGTATTAAATTATAGTGTCACGTTCGTTCCTAATACTTGTTCGGGCGTATTGTAATGTATCATGTGGATTACGAAACCTCATTGTAATCACTCTTATCGAATCTCTTTCCACTCTTACTTTCGTCAGTGCTGTCACAATTGGAATGATCATCGCCGCCGTCACACCTTGAATCGATATCAGATCGATTTGGTAGCGATTGCGAAGTCCAACACTAAAATTACAGGCTGTTCGATCGTGAGCGGCTCTTTTGTATCATTATTATTTGTCTAACGCGGATTTATTTTTATTTGCAACCAGTTTGTACTGGAGTAATTTGATATAGGTGGTAATTTTGAGAAATTAAATCAGTAAGTTATTGAGCTGTAACGATAACTTGATCAAAGCAATTAGGTTTTCAAGGAATACTGAGATAGATATGACGAGGTTATAGGTATAATGATTATGCATGCTTGCTATAATAACGGATTCATTTCCATATGATGTACCTACAACAGAATTGGATCCGGCAACTTTACCGATACTATCTACTCGGACATGTACTGAGCTACGGTATTTCTCAACCGATTGTTAGCTCTAGCCGGGATCTACAATCGATTATTAAAATGTAAGCACGTTCGTCGGTAGTACATCATTAGTCGGGAGAGAAGCTAAAATGATGCATGGGGATTTATTCATTTGATTTAAATTTTCTGTACCTACGTTTACCTTTTCGCCAGGCTTGCGTTGACAAGTACGTACATCTAGGATTACCGTTCTTTTAAAGGCACGGTAACATTTGTTATTTTCAGTTTATATTTTTTTAGTTCTAGAAAAGGCATAATTTTACCATTATTTGTAGGGAATACAATTTGAAAAAAGTTATGTTCGTAAAATTTGTCATACTTATTTTTGGTGATTGTTATCCCTAGCTTAGGTTTTGCCGGCGTCTGAGATACCTCCTATGCTGATTTTAACGGTCATAATATTGTAGGCTTTAGAATAGAAAGTCAAACGAACTTACCTGTAAGTGACGTTCGATGACTATTAAACGATGTGATTCGCCCGAGAGATTACACTTATTTACTTGTAGTAGCACGAGTATGTGCTGCCATCTACACGATTTTAGAGCAACAATCCATGAAAAAATCAAATATTATGCGCCCTAATGTGGGTATCTCATACACGTTTGACCCTTTTGCCCATCGTCAGCCACTATTTCGTGCATAACAAGGGGAATCTAGGTATTCTGATCCGGGTTAGGGAGGGAGTGTAATCTCTCGGGCGAATCACATCGTTTAATAGTCATCGAACGTCACTTACAGGTAAGTTCGTTTGACTTTCTATTAAACTTCAGTGATTCGCCCTTCGAGATTACACTTATTTACTTGTAGATGTTCAGAGTTTCACGAAATAGCAAAAAAGGAAACTGTGTGTCATTTAGGGAAAAAATATACACATAGATTAAATCAACACAAATATAATATAATTAACACAACATCCTATAAAATATCATTCGATATTGATCGAGGTCATCCTGCAAACAGATCTAGCGAAAGCGTCAGAGGTATCTGCAGCCACTTCTCTATTATAAAACCTCGCAAAAGTTTCTGAGCGACCGGTCCAGCCAGCGGTTCTCTTTATAAGGTCTAAACTAACTCCAAACCTATTGGCGGCAGAAGTAGCTGCATGTCTCGTGCTATGTGCACTAAAAATGGACGTATCTATACCGCTTTCACCCAGGGTGGCCTTGATCCAGCGACTTAAAGATTGTGAACATACATTATTGAAAGGTTTCCTACAACTAATCATTAAAAAATCACAATTACACTGTCTCTTCTCCGATGAGACAACCAAATATTGTTCTAAAGTTCTAGCGGGACAAATAGAAGGCCTTTCATTGAAGTAAGGAAGAATCAACACTGGTGCCGAGCGATTCACGGCGGAAGTTTTAATCTGATCTGTAATATTGATTATGAATTTTTCGTTGTTATATTTTCTTATGTTAGAAACTCTAATTAACGATAATGTCTGTACACGATGAGCTGTTATTAAAGCTAAAAGTGTAGTTAATTTCTTTGACAATTTATCAAAAGAAAGGCCTTCATTAGGGTACCAATTGCTTAAATAATCTAAAACAATAGACGGATCCCACGTAAAATGATATCTTGGAAGTGGAGTTCGTAACTTATAAACTCCCTTCATAAACCTCGTGACCTGCGGGTCATTCATAATTGCTGAATCTAATAGAAGTGATAGCGCTGCCTTTGCACTATTAATTGACCCATATTTCTGACCCTGGTTAAAGAGGGTAACAAAAAAATTTAACACATTAGCAACTGATGCTTGAAATATTTCCACGTTGCTATCCTGACAGAAAGTAAACCATCGTTTGAAACAAGTATTATACTGTTTTAAAGTACTATCTGCTAATGACGCTAACATCACATTCGCAGCACCCGGTGGAGAACCTTGCTTCAAGAACGCCTCCCTGATAACATCCCGGCAACCAGGGTAAGGCTTTCGTGGAGCTTGTGTTCCACACTGTAAGGGGAAGACAATAAATTTTTATTAGGTGCAAATTCAATTGGTTTAGCAATCAACAACTTCCTAAAAAGTGGATACCAAGGCTGTGTGGGCCACAGAGGCACCACAACTATACCTTCAGCCTTATCGAGAATAATCTTTTGTAAAACTTTTAAAATTAAACAAAACGGGGGAAATGCATAGAAAAAGTAAGTAGACCAGGTTAGCGTAAACGCATCCACCCTAAATGCTTCCGGATCTTTATACCAGGAAACGAATTTTGAACATTTTTTATTTAATCGACTTGCGAATAAGTCAATTTCAGGCCGATTAAATCTCTTACAAATTAGTTGATACGCGTCATTGGCAAGCTCCCACTCAACATCGGCATGTACGCGGCGGGATTCTGCATCTGCGATATTGTTATCGCTAGAATTTATATAGGAAGCGAAGACAAATAAGCGTCGATCTTCACACCACTGCCAAATATTACGGCTTACAGCACTAAGATGAGGAAATTGTATTCCTCCCATTCTGTTGATATAGGCAATTGCAGTGGTGTTATCAATTCGTAGAAGAATTTCACAATTCCGGTAACTACTGGCGAAGATCTTCAGACCAAAGAAAGCTGCTGTCAACTCTAAATAATTAATATGCTCAGCCAATTCCTCGCTAGACCACTGTCCGCTAGCTGTTTGGCCTAAGCAACTAACACCCCAGCCAGTTCGAGACGCATCTGAAAATATTTCCAGCTTGTAGTCGCCTGATCGAATAGGACTGATGCAATTATCAATGTTACAGAGCCACCAGTTGAAATCTTCGTTCAAGCTTTTAGGTAAATCAATGTACTGATCGTAATCATTGTTTTGTTTTAGGTTCAGAAACTTAGTTCTTTCAAAATGCTTTGTATATAGCCAGCCGTACTGCGTCGCCGGGCAAATTGAAATTAGCAACCCTATCATATGCGCGAAATTACGTAACTTACACCTTTTTATTTTAGAAAAATGCAAAAGTTCGTGTTTAATCCTTTGTTTCTTTTCGTGTGGTATGCTAATTGTATAATTGGCGGAGTTTAAAACAAAACCCAGAAATGTAGCAGTTCGGCTGGGTATACTAACACTCTTTTCTAAGTTTATTGTAAAGCCTAATGATTCGAGCAAACTTTTCGTAGTTTCATAATTTTGTTTACAGTCCATGTAAGTACTTTCCAATAACAAAAGATCATCTAAATATATTACAGACAACAAGCCTTGATTACGCAAAAAATGCATTACAGGTCGCATAATTTTTGTAAATACATAAGGTGCTAAGTTAAGACCAAAAGGTAAAACCTGGAATTCGTATAACTTTCCTAGCCAAGAAAATCGCAAGAGCTTTCTAGAATCCTTATGTATGTTAATAGAAAAATAGGCGTCCTTTAGATCAATGGAACACATGTAAGAATTTTCCGATATGAGTCTCATAGCAGTTCTGTAATCTTCAAGTTTGAAATGTGGCGCAACTATGAACCTATTTAATGATTTTAAATTTAAAATGAATCTATTTTTTCCATTGGGTTTCCTTACAAGAAAAATACTGGATAAAAATTGACCTTCACATGGTTCACATAAGCTTATAGCGCCAATACTAAGAAGATCATTAATTTCCTTAGTCATATTCAGTTCATCTGTATTTGATTTAGGCTTATTGATGGGACAGTGAAACTGAATAAAATTACCCGAAATGGGTATTCGCAGGCCTCTAACCCACGATAACACAATGGGATCATTCGTGACTTTTAACCAATTATTATAGAAAAATTGAAGTCTACCCGCCTGATTATTGGTTTGTTCAATATCGGCTAGCGACGTGAAGTCCGGTTGCGTTGCTGGGGAGCACGTCGGTCGGTCATACGGCGGGCTGGCACCTGCTTGCGCCCACCAGCCGTCGAGCTCTGTCTCGCTGGCATTCGGCGAGTCTGTGGCTGCGGCGGTGGCGGGCCCCTCCAGTTTAAAGCCCTCGAAGCCGATGCATCCGGTTGTTTATTCTTAGGTGGCAATTTCGGTTTCGCAGCTGAAGACTTTAGCTCAGCCCCCGTTCTAACTATGGCCTTCATTGACTTTAAATTTTCTTGAAGATCGTTACCAAACAGTAAGTGATCACGTTTAAGGTCCTTTACGTTATCTTTTATTTCTTTGCTAAGACATGTCAATAAAAAGTTTCTTCTGGTTTGCGTCTCATTATAATGCACGTGACAAAGTAATCTGCCAGCATCACTAAGGGATTTCAAGGTTTGACTTTTAATCGCCGTGTCATTAGTGTCCGTCGTCAAAACGGATGTGATTGTGTTAGCGACACATGTTAAAACAGAGGACAAGAGCTTTTGTTTTTCAGCCAATATGCCATCTCTCTTCAAGGCACTTTCATTTACCGCTGCTTTGATTTCAGGATTAAGTGTCGGAGCCTGAACTAATTTCAAATTATCTGGGATATCACAACTCTTCAAAATGTCATTTTTTGTTTCATCCTTCAAGCCGTTTACTAAAACATCAGTCCATCTGCTAGCTATGTCTTTATGAACATTTACACCAAACTTCTCTTCCCTTATCGGCTCTTCTCCAAGTAGACATAAAATGTCAGGCTCCAACTCGTGAGTATTTTCCATTGGCGCGGATCCCGCTGCCGAACTAGAGACCGGCGGCATGTCCACAAGGTTATGCACAGAAGTAGACACGGGGACAATCACAGAAGCCAGCCCGTGTGCGGATCCCGCGGATGTCGACGCTATCATAGGCACAAAAGTACCTTCAGTTACCGGTACGCTTGGCCTTATGAATGCAGTATTCGCTGAAGAGTTAACATCAGATGGGGCACCTGAAATAACAGATAGGACGAAACGCAATGGTAGGCGGAATCATTGTGATTATAACAATCACGTTAGCATTTACTTTACTATCTTCAAGTTTGAAAACAGCCACGACACAGTCTTACAGGCTGCGCTCTTGGGCATTCAGAATACCTACAAACTCATGGTTTGTAGGTACTGCAATGTATATTATAAAAGCATTATATAATTCACGACATAACCTCTCGGATTATGCTCTGGAATTTTTGTGCAAGCCTAATATACAGCGATCAACCTTACAAGTTAAACTGAAGTATATTTTAGGCTGGTATTAGCCATACAGACTAAACTCGTATGCACAATGCGCCAGAACAAAGATAATAATAATATTCATTCTTATTCCTATTCAGTACTCTGAAATTAGGTCAAGGTCGCGCATGGACAGCTGTGCGTGCAGAAAGTACGGTGCACGACGTTCGAAATTTAAATTTAGTTACATACCTTCACTTTGCGGAGCCTCCTGCAAAGATTCTTCGCTGTGATTATCACATTCATAAGGATCCAAATTCCGATAGCGACCGGTATCAGGATATCGATCGTCATTTGAGACTGAACTCGAACTCGGACTGTGATGACGTTGCTTTCGACGAACCCGTGTCATCTTTCTTTCCAACTTTTTAATTTTCCGAGCTATATACTCCTCCTCTTCATGGCGTTTTCGTTTTCCCATGATAAACACTAAGAAAAACCACTAAAACCTAATAAACTATACACCGATAAAAAATTACGTGTGCGATGGCAACCACACAAAACGTGTATGAGATACCCACATTAGGGCGCATAATATTTGATTTTTTCATGGATTGTTGCTCTAAAATCGTGTAGATGGCAGCACATACTCGTGCTACTACAAGTAAATAAGTGTAATCTCGAAGGGCGAATCACTGAAGTTTAATAGATTTTTATATCATTCATCTCAACTGCCTAAGCGCATCTTGCAAATTTCTCTAGCGTCATTTTAGTGGCCATTTAGTATCAGTGGCTCGTGTGGGTGGAGCTTAATAGATCGACTCGGAACGAAAGTTGTTCATTGGATGTTATCAATTCGTGAACATGTAGATTATTCCTATGATCGCAGGATATTGATGTCTACAGCATGTTCGGTTTCGATCTCGACTGTACACTTAATATTACGTAGTGGAAGATTAAACGGCTGTTATCATTGTAAGGTTTATTAATTGTTTGTGTGTAGAGATTTCTCTACCAAAATTACCAAAGTACCAAAATTCCTTTTCTTAACCATTTTTTTTTTTTTTAATCATTGCCCCTCACTACGATTTTTCCTGTATCGAGGGTACAGTTTACAAACATACATGTCACATGCACACACCACCCAGACCCGAAACAACTATCTGTACAACATTTGGTAAGGAAAAGGAATTTCGGTACTTTCTTTTGGATTAATGATGGGAACAGTATGAGACAGCCAGTAGTCATAGGTTTATCGGTGTATCCCTAACTGTAACCATGAAAAAATCATTAATAATGATATCAATTGATAAAATGACATGGATTATATCCGAACGCGACTAACGAATCTTGTGTTTTTATTCATGAATTACAACTAAACCCTAATATCCCTTAAAAAGAGATCGGGGCTAGAAAATTAGGAACTTGAACATGTATATTCGATATATTAACAGTTATATCTCCAGTTTAGTTTTTTCTCCAGTATTTTATTTCGTTTTATTTCTTATTTGTCAACTTTTGATGTGTTATTTTTTATTTTTTTTATCTTCTCTCTCTTATGTTGTCAATATGTCTGTGCCGAATAAATGTTCTTTTCTTTCTCAGTTGTTATTACTGATAACTTCATGAAAAGTAAAATTAAACCAGTCATGGTAGCAACGAGCAACCCAGGTCATATCAAACGAATGACCAATGTTCTATTATAACGAATAGAAAGAATGTAATACACTTTCAATTGTTATAAAAATTACGCAACACGCTATTAACCGGTACAACTGTTCTTTGAAACATTTACTTAGATGCTGTTGTGTATAATGAAAAAATATTCGTATCCGAAGTTTCAAGATTGTATGCCCAGATAGGCGGCTCTTGCAAGTGAGCCCTGCGGCTATGCGTTGTATCGGAGTTGCGCGTGCGTTGATTACGAATCTACTTATTAGTATAGAATGTACTTTGCTCTCATTTGGATGATCGGTTGCAAAATTTTTGGAACTGATTGATATTATTGTTTTACGTATAAATTACCAAATGAATATTGTAAGAAGCATTTTTGCTTAAATTCGTCACCTGTGGTTACCACAGTCCAATATTCTGATAGGTCTTGATACTTTCTATTTTGTGTTATAGAAACAACAATTCTACTTAAATTCAAATTTATTTATTTGTAAAACATAGATTTTATGTAGAGACACGGTGTTTTAGCTAATTTGGTGTCATTATGTTTTTGCCTTGATAGGCGTACAAATTTACTAACATAAAATTTTAAAACAATAAAGGGTCTTAACGAAGAAATCTGACTCTGGAATTATATCCCTATTACCCATCCGTTTTATTTGTCAAAAATACATTTACCGAGTGGTATGACTTGGTCACCAAAAAACCCATCAGCCTCTTTTTAAATAAACATAAACTATCTGTCACTTTAATATCTTTAGAAAGTTTATTGAAGAGTTTTGGAGCCATACCTTAACTTAACAAAATAACTGTGTGTTCCATAAATAGTTCTGAAAAAGTTTAAGATTTAAATTATTATCGTGTAAGAATACGCAACGGACAGGCAGACAGTTAGCGCCGGAACCATTACTGACGTTAGATTTTATTCCTCAGATTAATTAAAAGATACGGGGACGGGCCCGCCGCCGTGCAATAGTGAAACCGTTCCATCTCAGCATCGGACGCGCGCGACGCTTTCGAAAAGATCGACATAGATCTACCCGCGCAACAACTAGTCACTCCTATTTCCTTAATAAAACCAGCGATGTAATCTGTGTTTATATTAAAACGCGACTAACGAGGTGTAACAAGTGCAGTGTTAGAAAACAGCCGGAGGCAGCAAGGGTTGCGTGCGGTGGACCAGTTATGCCAAGGAGACTCACTCGTTTTTGCAAATGATATACGTTTTCCATCAAATGTCGACACAAGTTATTATGGTACAGATAACAGTATTTTCTATGGAATCGCAGAAAATGAGGGTCAGATGAATGAAATACTCGGAAGCGATGTGAAGCTATAAATTATGCGGCTAGTGCGGATTTCGCTCATAAAACGTGTACATACTGAATTTATTGCAAAAATGAATTCATACATGCGCCGTAGAACGAAAACACGTTTGAATTATGTATGGCCGAGTGTATAAGTTATGTTCACGTGGGCGATCCCTATGCATAAAGATGTTCTTATTTTGCCTTTTCTTGTAAGTAGTCAGTAGGTTGGCAGGGATCCATTCAAGTTCGTTAGCGTAATCTCCCCACTTTCTAATAGAGTCGTTGGTGGTATACGATAAAATACAATTAGAATATAAAATGTAGTTAGATTTCTACCGCTATGAAAATGTCATTGATATATAATTAATAGCTTGTGAATATTTCTTTTACAAGAAAACAAACAATATGATATTATACTAATATGTACAATGACACTATACAATACAAATATTGGGTGTAAGTGACATCGTAACGTAATTGATAGAATGATGGTTATGGTACATGATTTTGGGCAACTTAACGTTAGAATTTAAAGTCGGTCTTTTCAAGATAGTTACGATTATTTTCGCAGTTTTTATAACGAAGTAAAAAATCTGAGAACAAAATCGTACATTTTTTTATAAGGCCGACGCAGAATTCTACCTCTGAGGAGTCCAGAATCATGTAGGTACTGAATCCATTGTATCTATTTCATTTCATTTTTTTAAAACGCTTTTATTAGCTTCACTTGTAACTAACTATGTAAAAAAATCTTGGAAGTTTTTGACCCACTTCCCGGTTTCCGATTGAGCTGAAATTTTGCATACACGTTTAGTTTGGATGACAAAAGCGTTTTCTTTAGTTTTTTTTTAAACTATAATATTTATTATTATTTAGAAGAGGTAGGGTTCTAAGCCCCTTTGTCACTGCGACCTGCGAAGATCTATTGTGACGTAATAATGACGCCTCAATTTCGTTACGTTATATTTATGTTGTAGAAGTAGAATTAAATTGTCATCCACGGAATTACCGGCAGAAAAAATGAGGCTTCTAATGAATAGTTTGATTTTACAAATTATTATTTTAATATTATTTATTTCACATAATTTACATTTATGAGCAGCAGAACCGAATCTTTCAGCATTTATGTCCTTATTAAAACTATAGATAACTACTTCATTGTACCTATCATGCGTAAGTACATCGGTTTAGAAGGCAACAAATAGATCAGTAGTATCGATATAGGGTCACCTCCCATGATAAGTTCAATGTTGACCATTGTTTCAAGCAACCGGAATAACATTGGCGCATGCGGCTCCGCTCATAAATACTCAATTACAAATTACCCCGTACGAAAAATGTTACCAGCCTTGAAATTAACAGCTAAATCTAAACGACCTTCACGCTGAATCTCCGAACGAATCACTTTCTCTAGACATATGCGGATGTCAACTAATATGGAAACACCCAATTATAAGCTCAGCTTACGAATTCCCGTACGAAAAATGTTGCCATCCTTGAAGACAACAGCTAAATCTAAACGACCTTGAAGCACCACGTGCGTAAACTAACTTTCTCTAGACATACACGGATGTCAATATCAAGGGGAAATTTGCTGACCTTGACATTAAGACGGCTGAACAATATTTTTATATAAAGTTTTTCTTGATATTTGTTGCAGTCTCGATCGCCACTTGATAACGGAGCACGCACAGCCGGCAGCTGCGTTTCACTGCGAACTTTGTAACAGAGCTTACAGCAATCGTCCGCTGCTCCTGCGACACCGTGCGCTCGCGCATACTGACATCAGAAAGTATCCCTGCGAGAACTGTCCTAAGGTGTGGATTTCATACTTGTAGATTTTAGAAATTTAAAATGGAAATATAGATTTTCATTGTAGTTAAGATAATATTCTTTATTGCCTGAAAAAACATGGGTTCTTTTAATCAATTTAATAACATTATCTCTTAATAATTCCTAACATCCAATAGCCAATAAAAAAAAATTGTCAGTACTAAACTGAATGGGTCCAATCATTTTCTTACCCCTGGGCTTAAATTTAAAATTAGTGGGTCATTCATCGGTGGTTTATATTTCACCGTTTGCGAAACCTGATGTTATTTCAGGTATTTACCGATCCTTCCAACCTCCAGCGCCACATTCGCGCGCAGCACGTGGGCGCCCGCAGTCACGCGTGTCCCGAGTGCGGCAAGACGTTCGCGACATCCTCCGGCCTCAAGCAGCACACGCACATACACTCCAGCGTCAAGCCCTTCCAGTGCAAGGTCTGCTTTAAGGTGAGAGCCTTTTTATAAAACTATCAAAATTATAAAAGACTCCAAGATACGATATTTTTTGAAGTTCTTAACACAGACTACATCATACGTAGGTATTACGAAAGAAATAACGAACACAATTTTATGTTAGCTTTATCATATACTTGTTTTTTGTTAACTGTCATTTATTCCAAGTAAGCTATAGAACACTGTGAGAAAAGACTATAATTTAATGTTAATGATTGCAAAAATTTAAAAATATGTTGTGTTCTGTTTCCAGGCTTACACCCAATTCTCCAACCTTTGCCGTCATAAGCGAATGCACGTCGCTTGTAGAGCACTTGTTGAATGTGGAAAATGTGGTCAGTCATTCACATCATACGCCTCTCTTACTAAGCATAAGAGATTCTGCGACACCGCTGCAGCTGCTTCAGTGAACCTTCGAGGACAAATGCCCCAAGGCTTACCGCAAATATCGTCACTACAAAACGTCGGAATGAATACCCCAAATAACACCAACCCATTCCCGATGTACAGGGGACATACTCTGCCCCTCCCATACAACACATTTGCTCACTACCCGGCTTTGTTCTCTGCAGCAGCTGCTGCTTGCCCACCAGAGTTCCTCAGCCCTTTGCTCTTCAACGTACAAGGGGCAAGACTTGCCATGGAACATGACATGGCCATGTCCAATGCCAATTTAATATGCAAACCAGAAGGCCGCTTATCAGTAAAAAGTATGGATAGTTCTAATTCTTTGGAAGATAAAAAACCTAAAGATTTGGATTTCGAAAACAAAAGGGACAGCTATAGCTCAGACAGGGCTACGCCAAATAAGTCACAGAGTCTATATGCAAAGCAGTCACCTCCATCAGGTGAGGAAACCTCTTCTCAACAGCGACCGTCACCAGTGATGACACTGCCTACACCCATCGTTCCATTTAATTTCCCTAGAGACGAGATGAAACGGAAGTCCCCCTTCAATTTCCCTATCAAGCTCAATAATAACGACATCCAAGGAAATAAATCTGTATCTCCATTACCTAAGGATTTGTCCAAGAATGTTAAAATGGAAGACGATAAGACCTCAGAATATTCTGATGTTGAGGAAGATACGAAGAAAGACGAAGGCGATCAACCTTTGGATTTATCAGTGACTAGGAAGCAGAGTGATAAGAACTCTGAAGCAGACAATGACGACCGCTCCTTTCGCAACTCGATCAAGTCTTATTCTCCTCCTGAAAGCCCAGCAGAGCGCAACAAGACACCTGAAAACGATACGACAGACGTCGATGTGGAAGGCGTAGAACCAAAAAGGGAGGAATCACCACCACACCTCGTGTCTCCACCTCTTGCGTTCCCCATGCCCGTGCATCCACAGCATAGCAACATAATCGATGCCATGTACCGGCCCCGATTCCCAAATTTCCACTCTACTGAATCTATTTTGAACTCGACGCACTCTCCGTACGTTCCGAGTCCGTTCAATTTTTTATCTCCACTTCTTGGCACTGATGGGCCTGACAGGCAACGTAGCGCTTATGCTAAGTTCCAAGAGCTAAGTGCTGGATCGGGTAAGCTGCGTGATCGGTATGCTTGCAAGTTTTGCGGCAAGGTGTTTCCACGAAGCGCGAACCTTACTCGTCACTTGCGTACCCACACCGGAGAGCAACCTTACAAATGCAAGTACTGCGAGCGTTCCTTCTCGATCTCGTCAAACCTTCAGCGGCATGTGAGGAACATTCACAACAAGGAGCGGCCATTTCGGTGTCCCTTATGCGAAAGATGTTTCGGGCAGCAGACAAATCTCGACCGTCACTTGAAGAAGCACGAAGCTGAGGGTGGGGATTCTCCCAGTTCTGCGGATACGGAGAGGGAGGATACGTACTTTGATGATATTAGGTCATTCATGGGCAAGGTGACTTGTTCGCCGGGCACGCGGTCTCCAGCGGCGACACCCCCGCATGGCGCGCACGGGCCGCGCCCGTCGCTGGCGATATCCACATAGCCGCAAGCCTACCCGCTGCCGCCACCGCCGCCACTGTGGACGCAGCCTTATAACTAAGAATACGTGATAGAAGCTTACAGCATATACACTGGAGGTGACAGAGAAGTACTATATTTATATGCTACAATGGCCACAAATTGCAGCAGAAGAGTACCATAAATCGTCTCTAGTTTAAATGCTCTATAGCCGAATGTATCCTGCTCTAGTGTACGGAACATTGATGTTGAGTCGTTGTAAATACGTTGGCAGGTTCGACTTGTGTGGAGTGGAGTAGTAATGCGGGTGTATATTACGTATCGTGATGTCTCTCTAACGTTCACATTGAGAGTAATATAGACTAGTAAATACGGATTCAATTCGCAAGTTTATGTTCATGTTTGTATTAATTTAAAACTAAATTAATTTTGTCTGTGCTTTGGCTTACCTATTTTAAGATACGCTTTAGTACCCAAATACGCTCTTGGCAAGTGTTGAATTACGTTATAAATAACATTAAAAACGTATTTCAAAAGTTTTAATACGACTCGAGATAGTTACATAAAATAAAACAAAGATATTTTTCTTGTTCATTGTAAAAAAATAACTTGAGAAATACATTATTATAAGTGACATGACAAATCAATTTAGTAGGCAGGTATATTATAATGAAAATAATTTAAGAATACTTGTAGATTTGTTAAGAAAAAATCGTTTTGATGACAACTTAAATATTTGTTCCTAGTTCATATCTTAAGATTTAAGGTTGACTTAAAACGTATTTCTTTATAACTTGTAAATAAACATGTTTTGTCTGTTATTGTGTAAAGTAGGGAATAAAATGAATTAATTGATGTTTAAAAAATATCAATGCTTCGCTCGATTTGTGACTTTTATTCAAATCGACCAGAATTAATGAATTTATTTATTATGTTTTTTAAACACAAATTAATTGGATTAATATGAAATATACAGAACTATGATATTGGTTTCTTCATTATATTTTGTAAATTTATTAAATTTGATATCAAAATTATCGGGTTTGCTCGTTTAGTCAAAATAAACTACCAAAGTTTTTCTTTTACCAAAATTATTTAGTTGGAAAAAATATTAAATCGCTATATAACTCAGTAATTGGTATGTGAATAAAATCGTTACTTTATTGCGTCTAGAAATCAATTAAAAATAATATTTTGTTAAATTTGTTATTTACACGATTGTTGTACATAGGAGTTTGCGATACACAGAATGCATATCATGTGTTTATATTAAATCGAGGCTCAAATTTTAGCGATTATTATTACAATAGTAATGAGGATCGTATAAAAGTTAAATGTATCTTTAGGAAAGGTAATATAATATAAGAAGTAACGTCGTAAGATTTTCTGCAAAGTAATTTCGGTCACATTGCTATTCTTTACCTATTGTCTAAAGTAACAATTAGTACCACAGTTTAAGAGATTGTTAAACGTCTATAAGACGCCTTGATCACAAGCAGTAATTAAAAAAAAACTTAATACATGACTTCATTTTTGTCACAACCTCCTTGCATGAAACTTCACGTATTACATAATTATGGGTCAGTACCTCCACCATGAGCTTTCCGTGCCGTCTAACGTTCACGTTCACATGCAATATTTGTATGGGAATTTTTTCAGCGCCTCTAGCGGTATAAATAGTGAACTAAAGTCACTATACAAATATTGAATGTGAACGATAGCGTTAGACGGCACGGAAAACTCATGGTAGAGGTACAGTACACAAAATGTTTAATAGATTTTGATGCTTGTATTTATACCGTGTAATTATGGAAAAGCTATGCAATACTTGTAAAGTTAGATACTTGTAATCATATCACTCGGAGGCACTAGATCGATAAGGTTTTATCCACACGATAAACTTGCGTATGTTAAGTACACTTGTACCTATTTAATTTCAAGTTCAATTAAAAAATATTAAATATTGTAAACGCATTGAAAAATAAAACAATACAACCCAATATGTTTTGTTGATTTAATTCATACCTATCAACGGACAGATTACCAATTTCCTTATTCCTTTTGTCTCCTATTTCTTCGGCCCCATTGGCGTTGAACAAACTCAAACTTGACTTCTTAATTTAATTTAATCTTTAATTATTACTAAATAAAGAAATCATAAAATAAAATAAATACAAATATAAAACTGAACACCTAGGCGTCAAAGTAGGTACTCCTCCTCATCACTGTCAATTGGTAGCGTGCTCAGTAGACTGTGCACGTTGAATGGCAATGATTATTCTTTGACCAAAGAATAAGCCAGCCCTCGGGTCACGCGTAGTATCGACCAACCGTTATGCAATATCTCTGAACAGGAGACATGCATTCGGTTTATATAATATTATGGTTGTAAATAATTTAATCTTAATCACCAAATTCATAACAGTGGCCACTATGCCTATGTTCTGTGGAGGGATTAAAACTGTTGAATGAAAAAATGAAATCCATCCCGTCCGCATGAGCTCCACGTGGACGATGCTCATACTGCTATGGAAAGGTTACTCAAGGTTCACATGGAGATTGTCTAGAAGATACGAGAGTAAGTTTGCCGAATAAACTTAGGTAATTGGGGGGTGGGTTCTATATACCCCTTGTATTCAATCAATCGCAGTCCACTGCTGCCATGCTGGACATAGGCTTGTCCCAAGTGATGTGGAAGTCGGAGAACCGGGTGTAATGGTGCACCATTACACCCGGTTCTCCGACTTCCGCATCTATTCCTATGTTTGCCGATTCGCGATCTCCACTCAACGACTCGTCTGTTCCAGTGGCTATTGGTTCTTGGTCAGACATGGCCAGTTTACTGCTCTTTGTTTTGAAAAGCGCTAATTGCACGGGTGTTATTAACATTACTTTCAATTTACTTTAATTTTTAAGATGGATAGTTAAGTAAAAACTTCCCATCACCTTGTTTGAGAAACAAATTACAGGTGACTCATATTTATAGAGAAACTTTAGTCTTGCAAACCAGCATACCGACGTAATAACGACACTCGAATTACACAAATATGTAATAAAGTTAACTCGTGATGGCCCGGCCATCAAGCTAATGTTAGGATTCCCACGTCCTCACTTAATTACTACAAAATGGCTGCAACACGATTCTAAATATCATCACGTTAGTCTTGCCAGATAAGCAAACTGGAGGATAATGTTAGTCACCGTGGAATTCTTAGTGTAGCTGTCGCAGGGTTATTGCATAATTGTCTTTTTTTTATAGAACAAATCTGCCCTATACCTCTTGAAAATAATTCGTATCGATCGGTACTGGATAAATGTCAGATTTATCATTCTCACTACCCGTCGCAATTTTTGAATTTTAAAGCCGATATTATTTGAACTAAAAATATAGGGATCGATTGACATTGAAATTATGTTTAACCGATTTCAAAAATTGTCGAGGTTTGAACCGGTTTCAATGATTAGCCTTTTGTTTAAAAGAGTATTTTCCCGAAGTGGTTCCGTTTTAATATGGTGAAAATCTGTTAAAGGTCTTCGGAGATAGACAATGGAATTCTTCAATGGATAACAGCAAATTACTCGCGTTTGCTTTAATCATAATGTTTATGCCACTCAAAATAGAAAAATAAATAATAAACTTTTGAAAAAAGTAAAAACCGACTTTATACTCGTAATTCTAAACCATATAAAATAATTTTCATAAAAAACTCAACAGTTTCCTGAAGCCTTTAATTCTTCAATGTTCAATTTCAGGCTTGATCTCATAGGTGGCGTTGCCTGTCGCTGTTATCGGGACATCATGATATTAAAATAGGTTATTATTTTAGAAATGCGTTGGTCGAAAGCAAAAGAAAAAAGGTATATTTTATTTCTTAAATAAATACGGGGGTAGTACTTATTAAAAGTGCACTTTTTTATTCACTTATTATTGATTTGAAACGCATCGATAATTTGATTTAATACAACAATCAGCTGTTCTATACGTTTGGATTGAGTAGTTATTGAAGTTTTGTATGGGACAGCTAATCACTTTTTCGCGATTAATTAGCTGTCCCATATAGAAAGTTGTTCAGTTTGATGGTCCGATCCACACCCTTATATATGACCACGCATCTATGATACATGCTTGTATATCAGTAGATAATACCTTATAATTCCGCAGCTAGAATACCTACTTGGAATTCAAATGTAATGATAAAGGTGTATCCAAACACATCTTTGAATAAGCTGTAGTCAGTTAAATTGTTACATGCACAAACATCATAGGTTTATTTTAAATGCCTCGATTAATTGTGTTTCCACCAATGATTACTTGTGTCTAATGTAAGATCGTGAGTTCAAAAGGACACGCTGCCGTTTAGCCAATGAGAGGCGACTCGCGATGTTCCCTCACTCATGATTGGCTATTAAATACCTCATCAAAACATTTATATTATATTCGATTGTAGGGACCGCTGACCTACAACGAACCGTAAACTTTAACAAGCAGTTGCAAAATTATGAAACATTAAATGCGATATTCATCGCATTTACACCAGTTACAGCAATAATTATGTCAAGTTTCCCGCAATAATAGGTTTAACATATCAAATTGTGTAATGAAAAAGTATAAATTCGAAAGTACTTATTGTTATTAGTCCTTGAAACGGATCCGTCAATAAAGCCCTGTAATCGATCCTTTTTTTAATGTCAAAAATCGGTTCACTGGCGCAAGGGTTAACAGAAACTGACCTTTTAAGAGATTTTAATCACTATACACTTATTATATAAGAGATAACCTCGAGCGAGCGGCGTTATCAGTGAAAGCAAGGACGTAACAAGGACGCAGATAGCGCAATTACACTCATTATCGAGCGGCCGGTCTCTGCGCACGCGCAGCCGACTTGGTACCCTATAATAGAGGATTAAATGGGCGATTGAGTTCGGTCCCTGACACGCCTCATTGTCTAGGATAAGAACTGGCGCACCTTAGGCGAGTTACGTTAATCTCCAACATTTTGTTATGATTTAATTAATTGATAGATGAGATTGAATATTCGATATATTATTTAAAATTGTTTAAGTGCTCTCAAATGTTCCTAACATAACAAATACAATATAAACACTGTAATATAAGGTTAATGTTGAATTTCTCTCAATCTTAATAAATATCCGACGACATATAAATGAAATAGTAATGTGACCACGTTGCATTTGCTTCGCGTACATTCTCAATAAGGTCTTGCTTGCTAGGAATCTCGCGACACTATCGCGACATGTAGTCACCGCGCTGCCCACTCTATATGTTAGGGTTTGCTTACATGACACCGTAAGGATATAGGCTAGTATTTAAAATAAATAATAGTCTTATCTAAAAATGAATTTTATTCTTCTGTAAAATCAATAAAAATAAGGATTCATCATCAGCATTAAATTTTTACCTCTTGATCATGTTCATTATTATATTGTTGTGTTGTGTTGTGTGTATGTTATGTTGTATTGTTGTTGTGCTATACCGTGTATCACAAAATTTCCATAATCCATGGATTCATAATGATCATAATATATTTTTTAAATCCATTGACAACTTCTTTGGGTAGGTAGAGAGCTGGGTGCCGGCGACATATTTCAGAACCACACGGTATAGAAAATTAAATAAGTACCTACTGATTAAATAGGACCTATCTCATAAAATTACCGAATGTAAAATAAACTTATTCGTTCCTATATAACAATTTATAAATAAGAATTTATTTGCATAGAATACAGGTGTTACCAGATATAACATTGGTGGTTTATGTACAATACTACATTCTGCCTGTTTAAGGCATGCAAATTTAGACAAATTATTTATTAAAATTATTATTACATTACAATTGTTACTTAATATTTACACAATGTCATCTTTATGTCGCATGAATTCTTCTAAATTATAAAAACAATATCAATTATAATAACAATATAGAAAACAAAGCGATAATAAAATACACGTTTATCAACAATCCCGCCCACATTTGAGTTCCATGTAATACCACGCTATGCGGCTTGACATCGCGGCCATTGTCCGTCCTTCCCCGCACAAGGCGCCACGGTGTCCCGTTTTACACAATCGTGGGTACACCCTACACGAGAAATGTGTCTTATTAGTTGGCCCTTGCAAATGTCATAGTGGTCAAGTGGCCCTTACTAAGTGCAACATGTGATATATTGCACTAATTCATGATGATTATGCTGACATAGTTGGTCACTATCAACACATTGAATTGGATTGAATTGAATTTATTTATTCACAACAATTATTGTTATATGTCATTCTTAATAAATAGGTACATGTCATTGTACAATTTTTCTTATAGATACGTTAATATTAATTTAATTATTTAATTATAATTGCCACGCTCATTACACTGTTAGTTTAATTTTAAACAGCTAATTACATAATTAATTTAAAAATTTCAATACAATTTTACAATATAGAAATAAAATAGGTATAAAAATAAAAAGGTAACAAATAGAATTCAATAAAATAATAATACAATGATTCTACTGACAATTTCCATACAGGAAAAGCCAATAACACTGGCCGACCCGGGAATCGAATGTAGGACCTCAGCAGCCGTGCAAAAGAAGACTACTGCAGTGAATAGAAAGAGTATTGACTCAAATTGGTTTAAAAGGGACATTTTGTGCTAAAAGGTACTAAGTGATAATAAGACAGAAGTGGCTTTAATCCAGTCAATAACTCACCAATCAATAGTTCTACAATCTGACTGCTGTTTCATATTTATCTATATCATATCTCTATCATTGTCTAATCTAAACAAATGAATAGTTAGCAGCTATAAATTATTTCGCACTATATTTCACTATGTCAATACAAATTGTATCATTGTTCTGTTCATACTTCGACGCAAGGAACTCGCTCTGCAATTAAATCTCGTCTTGTTCTTTATACATTTTTTTCTTTTACCACTGGTCATTAGTGCTGCAATAAATCTCCCTTCTGTCCGTTCGTCGTCGTTAAGAACTTCATTAACTTTTCATTGACATGAGTTTTTCAATTGAAATCATGAGAATGGGAACTTGAAACATTTTAATATCGAGATTGCGATGTGACAAAATGTAAGGAAATCGATTCGGGTTATTATTAGCGTTTCAGCTTCATACGGTCAACAATTAACTTTGAAAGTTTTTGTTATCATTATTACAATGGGACAAAAGTTAATAATATGATGAGCAATTAAAAAAATACATACAAATAAATGTATTTTTTCTTTCTTTCTTTTCTAGATGTTGTTTTAGACGTTGTCTTATGCCTCTGCAGGCATGAGACAACATCTTGAAATTATATATCTAATAACACAAATAAAAAGTAAGACCATACGTGTCTCATGACTGCGCCAAATAGGCATTAAGCTCAGCATTGCGTATTCGCTTTTAATTGATTTGAGTTGACAATTATTACATGCCAATATGTATATCTACTTTTATAAAAAGAACTGCTATGTTTCTGGGAATATTCGGTGAGTAGCATTCAATAAAAAAATAGAGCAGGTAAATAAATGTAATAATTACTTGGATTAATTATAGATACAAAAAGCCTCCACCCACTGCGTTAAGATAAATCAGAAATGATAATTTTATGAGCTACATCCGTTTTAATTATAATCTGACCAATGGTGGTTATGACTTATGAGTTATGACGTATGGTCGGGGAACATTGCGGATGCTGAGCGGTCAAGATCACGCTACTTATCATACGTTATGAACTAAGGACTATTATTAGGTTGGGTAAGCCTCGATTGATTTTAATATATCTACCATTGTTTATTGGTTCCTGCTCCACCTGAAGTTTTATTTATGTAACTGTTGTAACTTATGGTGCTCCGATAAAAAAAATGATTACGCCAATCACATCCGTAGCTGTCATAAAAGATTATAAAAGAATTAATTATAACGAGTGCTTGAGCATCAGGCAAAGGCTTTTAACTTTGTACCCCAAATCTTGTTCCATCATTATCATCATTATATCCCTTTTCATATCATTCTTCACGCACATCCTCAGAAACTTACGGAAAAGAAAATATTGTACATCAATTTGAATCGTAAGCATATACAATTACAACAACACAACACACAACAACACACAACAATTACAATTAGTTTCCGGTGTGCAGCATGGAACCCCAAAAAGGCCTGTCATTGCAATATTAACATTATTTCGCAAAGGAATCACATCGTTACAGACATTCCTCCAATTAGTACAAAACTTTTTGGTTCCACATTTATTGTACGTACAGCTAAGGAGTGGTATGCTCTGCCATCCTTTTTATTATCCTGGATATCTTCAAGACAAGAGTAGACCAGTATTTTCTAGGTCTGTGTGATACATCCGAGACAAGAGTGTATCTTCTAGGTCTGCGACTACGTCTTAGGCCACAATGTCGCTTACCATTAGGTGAGATGGTGGCCATACGCAGAACCTATAAAAACATCAAACAGTAAACATATCTATCGTTCCTTTTTATTGACAAAATATCCTATTATCATAAATAGGAGATCAACTCTAAACTCATCAAGGAGTGTGTCCAGTCGCTGAACTTACTAGGAACATCGAACTCGGTAGCGATAGGATGGGTACCTGGACACAGTGGCATCGGTGGTAATGAAACTGCCGATGAGCTAGCAAGAGCTGGAGCGGAAAGCACCACAATGGGCCCTGAACCCATTTGTGGAATTCCTAAGTGCACAACCTCCACCTACTTCAGGTCCTGGGGCTATAAACAGAGTATCAAGCTCTGGGAAAAGTCCGCAGGCCAAGCACACTCCAAAGCGCTTCTCACAGGCTTCAACAGAAAGTTTACGGAATAAGCGCTTTCCATGAACAGGAGCCGAATTAGGATCTTGACAAGAACCCTCACTGGGCACTGCAAACTAAACAAACATCTACAAAAAATGGGCCTTAGTGACACCACAATTTGCAGATTCTGTCGCGAGAAGGATGAGACGCCCATACATATCCTATACGAGTGTCACGTAGTACACCACACTAGAAGCCAGCACCTGGGGCCACCTAATCTCACCAGATGAGATTAAATCCCTCCACCCCAAGAATATAGTCAATTTTATTATTGACTTAGGGCTAGAGGGAGTGCTGTAATAATACAAGAGGCGTCACAATAGATCTCCGCAGGTCGCAGTGACAAAGGGGCTTAGTACCCTACCTCTTCAAACAAATAAATAAAATAAAAAAAATATTTTCATAATTATTTCCTTTATCTTGTCGAGTGAAAGGAAAACAGAGCCTATCTGCTGATTATACGCCCACGCACTATGTATACCTAATTGAAATGATGGAATTAGGTACCAACCGCAGTATTTGTGGGCGTTCAGACTACTGATTACTGCATTTGTCTCCAAGTAGCTTAGGTGTTAGTATAATTTAGTTCGGCTTGTAACAGGATATCATAATTTTTGGTACTTATGCACGGTTAGTCAGAAAGAGTGTACAAAGCCAAAAGGGGTTATTTTACTCATCATTGTTTTTTTTACTATCGGACCAAAGCGGATATCGCGATATAAAAAAGCTGTTGTTCCTAAGTTGTTGTTGTTGTTAAGACAAGTGATATTCAATTATTTGTATGGATCAGCAGTTTTTTTTTCTCGACTTACCCACTATCCGTCTAGTGCACAGGTTTTCCTTAACGGATGTTCAAGATAGAGCGAAGTGGAGGGGAATTACAAGCAATGAGGTGAACCGCAAGTCCGTTAGCTCAATACATTACAAAAAAAAAAAACTAACCCTAATTACACTCAATAAGATACATCAAATTGCCAGTTAAGAGAAGAGGATTAGAAGTTGTATTTTATTCTAGATACAATTAGATGCAGGTAGGTAGGTATAGAATTTATGGAGACGATAAAAAAAATCCTTGGTCTTCTGCCTATTCTTTGACTACCTGTGTGGTCTCACTCCGTGTACGGCAGACAAGATGGTCTAAGCATACATTCATAAAAAACTTCAGTAGTTTGGATTCCACCCATGCGTCTCAATTAATAAATAATAAAAATAAATAAATAATAGCTCCCTTGTCCATGTTCCTTGGAGCTTTTCGACGAGGTCGTCTTTCGGAGTTCATATGTAATATTGTCCAACTGCCTTCAAAGATACTTCTGCAGCTTATCACCGATCGCGCCTACACCAACCTCCACGGATGTACAGGTTTTGTAAGTATATTTCATACCGGATATTAATTAGCTAATTAAATATTCTGTCCCACGTTAATGACTCGTAAAAAACACGGGAAAAAGACGCACACGATCGAGTACGTTTGACAGTACAGTGATGGATCGTGCTTGGCTGATTATATCACAAGCGCGGGAATGGGGGCTTGTCCGTCTTGTTCTGTATATTTTGGTAAAAGATAAATCAAATTGTGATTATTCAGTTGGCAATATAACTTCTTTATGTTAATGAAAAGAAGTGAATTCAATGGGCCAATTATTGCCCTTCAGTCAACTCCAATTTTGAAATCATTGTTTTTTTTTTTAAAAGGCCTCCAAAGTCTTAAAATATCCAAATTCACAGAGAGTTTAGATATTTTAAGCCTTTGGACATAGGGTGTGTAATTGGATTCTTTGGAGGTTATCTTGCAACAGCAAGATGTTTTGCTTCCATGTCATCTTATGAGTGTTAACGTAAACGTAACGTGTTACATGTGCTAAACTTGGATGGGCCTTTTTGGACCAGATTCCTTTCGACACCAAAGAAGCTATAGTACGACCGCTTAATGAGACGGTTGGTGTCGAATGAAGAAGAAGAAATTATGAAGAAGTTGCGCGACGAGTTGTGTGACGCGAGTTGTCAGTAACGGGCCCATGATACACACCATAAAGCTTAGCTTAGCCACAAAAACTAATACTACAGGTAGCATGGTAGATACGTGTGTCAAGTAGACTCTGCATACTGAACTCTGAAGAATTCATAGAACTAATTTAAATAAGAACCAGTAATTAATAATTCTACAATTCCCGCTACAAGATTGTCATTGATATCGGCTAGTCGGTAAACTAGTCGGTAATTCCTATGAACGATCAATAACACGGAGACGATCGATCGTGACAAATGCTGAGAATTGCGGAGATCCTGAATACTGTGGCGAATTCTTTACATTATTCTCTGATATTTAATATCACAACAATTCAATAATATCTTAATAAAAGAAACTATAACAATTAATTAAATTGTGTCATAGCTTAGTTATTGGTTATGATATATGATGTTTCCACTGCTAAGGATATTATTTATGATAAAATAAACCATTAAAGTATTAACAGACATTCCTGCGTCCGGAAGACAGTAAAATGAAACATCTCGGCTTGTTCTGTGCAGTGATAGCCTAGCGGTTGAACGCTTACCTTCCATACAGGAGGGTCTGAGTTCGAACCCGGCCCGCACCCCTGACTTTTCAGAATCATGTGTGAACTTGATTATCACTTACGTTAACGGTGAAAGAAAATATTGTGAGGAAACCTGCACATCTGAGAAGGCTTCTCTCGACCTGGACTCCTGTACCCCTGGACAGGAAAACAAATACTTCGGCATGAATGATGGTAACCAGCTTTGCAAATCTGGATATTAAAACAAGGACACGGTCGGCATTCATGCATGCGAACATAGACTAATGAGGTAATTTTTTTTTATGATCGTTGCCCCTCACTAGCCTCTAGGATTTCTCCTGTATCTAGGGTACAGTTTACAAACATACATGTCACATGCACACACACCCCCACACACAAACCCGGAACAACTATCTATAGATCATACAAATACAATCATTGCTCCGTGCGGGGATCGAACCCGCGGCACGTAGCGTAGAAAGCTTATCGCTTAGCCACTGCGCCAACCGTTTCGTCTTTTGAAGTCTACCAGACATTATCTAGTAAGAACAAGTACCTAGTTAGAGTATTTTGGATTGTCATGACACCGTAGTCGATAAATGGCAGCCATAAAGGTTTCTATAAAGGTACGACTAGTATTTATTTAGCTTCGTTAAACAGAAAACATTTGCAAGAACGAACGACCACAAATTATCGTGATTGTAGTATTTGTTAGTTTTTTGTAGAAAGCCTGTGTGGACAGGGGGCGGCCAGCGCGTGCGCACCTTGTATTGCAAATACTTACATCTAATTGTGCTATCGCTCCGTTTTGTAGTGCAGTACTTAATCGTTGGTTTATTTTAATTAATCGTCTAAGTAATTCGCTTTAAGTCAAAATAAAACAAAAATACGATTTGCTACATGAAAATGTTATAGGGCTTAACAAAATTATTAACTATAATATTATTAATTAAAAGAGTTCCAGACAGATTCTTTACCAGTGAAATTAAAAGTTACACTGTCAAATATATTTATGTCCAAGACAGCATTTTCGATTTGTACCAATTGGTAATTAACTTTTGCACGTAACAACAAAGTTACGTAACAAAGATTCCTTAGCAATAAAAGTCATACATGAAACAAGAGCAATTGGTCAGGAAACAAATACCGTTACGAATGGCGGTCGATGCGGAAACGTGTCGGTCGATATAACATCGATATTGTTATACGCACGCACTTCACTAGCTGGGCGCGGCACTGCCGCAATGGCACGCGAACTTGTATGTCTTATGCATCTAGCTATGGTCGCTGTATTTGATGCAAAATTACAAGTGTTCAATGTAATGATTCTCAAAGTAATCGATATTGCTGCACGCACATCACTGGCTGGGCGTGAATTTTTCGCATTGGCACGCGAACTCGTGTCTAATACCTCGTGGTATGATCACTGTATTTGATACGAGAGCGTACCATGTACCGTTTGGTAACGAGATCGACATTATTTGTAACACGCACGGCTGACAACCACACATCTCATGCTACGTTACTCGTATTATAACTTAGTTTTATTAGATCAGATAAAACTGTCTAAACTATCGATATGGATTGTGATCTACTTACTATACACAACACTAACGCTGCTGCTGACGCAACGCGTGATCTCTATGCCTTGTAGTATTTTAAGTAGATCTGAGTGTACTATGAATCGATTCGTAATACGATCGATATTGTTGTATGCACGCACATCACTAGTACCAGTGGTTGGGCGCGGCACTGTCGCAACGGCACGCGAACTCGTGTGCCCTATAACAATTCTCTTGTTATTGTCATGGTAGTTGATCTAAGTGGAGTTATGAATTAATATTATATTGATAATGTTGAAACTTGTTCATATTTTTCGACTGCACCAGAAGTTTGTTTTCATTATAAATTTTCAGCTGTAAAATCTATTATATTAAATAAATAATAAAATAAATAAAAATAATTTATTGGTAAAACAAGTACAGGTATTGACAAAATATTTTGATTGGACCCTCCTTTTAAGCAGATAGTGCCTGTATTAGGAGAGTCCGCTCTTCCATAGCAAAACGTGTTTTATAAAAAGCAAAACGTATAATTTTTAGGCTAAAGCTACATGCATTAATATTAACTTAAATTGAATCAGATGTGTGTATGAGTGGGTGTAAGTATTAATTAATTTATTAATAATAATATTAAGTTGTAAGAATGAAAAGAATTTGCAAAATTTACTACTGTGAGGTTGCGTCAACTACATTGTTATGTGCACTAATTACCTTACATTAGTACCTACATAAAATTATAAAATTTATCAAAGTATCGAATATCCTTCATGACCGCGTGGTCCAAATTGACGTAATCTCCGCAATACGTGACGTGACGAGTCGCTCGCGATCTTAATATTGTGGAGAGTGCCGTGTTGCGACCAATATACGTACCATTGTGTATACCTTGCATT
This sequence comes from Allophyes oxyacanthae, assembly GCA_932294325.1. Lineage (NCBI taxonomy): Eukaryota > Metazoa > Arthropoda > Insecta > Lepidoptera > Noctuidae > Allophyes > Allophyes oxyacanthae. The sequence goes on from OW028625.1 coordinate 6,132,696, forward strand.
AAAAGAAAATCTAAATAATACCAGTGTCTAATGCTGCTACCTCACCGCGCGGTGCAAACTGACCTAATCTCCGCAATCCGCATGACGTGTCGCTCGCGATCTTATTTGTGGAGTGTGCCGTGTTGCGACCAATGCAGCATTGTGTACCATACCTAACAGCTTTGGAGGTTTCCTAGAATCGTAAAAAGGTTTAATACGACAGGGGATGGACGGAGTACCATACGTTGTATCCAAACGATTCATAATGTACATGAAGATATTCCGACCTGATTTATTATTCACTTTGGGAAAAAGGGTTTTTATATTTGGTTATTTTTATGTCTTATCGTTCGTACATTTTATCAATGAATTTAATGGAATGTAATGAGAATATATTTTGGCAAAGAATTATCGTCGGAACGACTCCAACGACATTCAATGAAAAGAATTGTAATAATTTGTGTAATGGAAAAACTGCAAACTAAAATCAAATGAACATGTAATTTAGAAATAAATTTATATTGTTAAATTTAATGTAATTTTGTAATAATTTAATGTAATTTATTTTTTGTAATAATTTAATGTAATGTAATTTTGTAATAATTTGTGTAATGGAAAAACTGCAAACTAAAATCAAATCATTTAGAATGAACATGTAAAGTCCAGACAAACTTAAAAGTGCAAAACTAATTTACCATAAAGTAAAATAAATCGATACATTGATTTTTTTTAATCAAATATACATACATACTTTACCAAGTAATTTGTAATAGTACTCATAGATAATCTTCTCGTCAACGCATATTATACTCAATGTGTGTCACTTTTACACAAGCTTCCTTCCTTGCGCCACGTATGGTTTGATAGTATGGCGTCCGATTGTGTCACATATTGGCATCAGATTAGGCACTGGATGTGAGTCACTTGGACACTTTTATTACAAAAGTGTCCAAGTGACTCACATCCAGGGCCATGAAAGCCAGTTTACTTTAGGGCGCCATCAATTTGACGGACATTTATTCGCAAGTTTTGTAACTTTGATTTCCGATAAATTAACTTTGTATGTTCAAATTGTTCAGTGTGTCATAATGACAGATTGTTGCTCACGCTGTACCCCTACTAATGTTGACAACATTTTCAGTGAGTGTCAGGATGGCGGGTAGACAGCAGAATTCGCTATCGCAGATAAGCCTATAATTTAGTACCTAATTGGTACTATTTGGTACCTTCGATAAAAAAATTGGTACCTCCTCGTGTTCCAAAATATAAGGAAAAAAAAGTTGCCCGCCATCCTGACGTCAGGATGGCGGGTAGACTCGTAGATTAGGCAGTTCCACGCTGAATGTCTGCGATCTCTGTATGTGAGGATTTAGTACCCAATTGGTACCTAAACATATCTCAGTTTCAACTGTCTGGACCAAGTCGTTACAAAGTTATGCGCAAAAATATTTTCGAGCAGTAATGAATGTAATTATAATATCATCGAGATAGTCTAAGGCTCTAAGAAGGTTTCCATCAAATTACCTTTGATACTAAGTTTGGTACATAATATATCGAATATTTTAAGAGGATCATCCGTAGAACATACATGATTAAAATTACAACGTTTAAGGTGTTGTATCACAACTACAGAAACGTCCCATGAAATATTTTTGCCCATTCAAGTATGGCCCTTATCCACATTGAGTTTCAAGTGGTCTAACAAATCAGTACAGTAAGCAACAAAAGTTGATTAACACTTTTTTTTTTTAATGATTACACCTATTTCATTTAAATATTTACATGATGATAAAGCTGAACTCTCAGTTTGAACTGTGTGAACCATGTCGTTAGAAAGTTATAAGCTAAAATATAATAATCTACCAGTCGATTAAAAAGTGTTCTATTTTGGAATACTGAGAGGTACTAATTTTTTGAATGAATGCACCATATAGTCCCTGATTGGTACCTAAACATATCTCAATTTCAACTGCCTGGACCAAGTCCTTAGGAAGTTATGCGCAAAAGTATAATTATCCACTAGTCGACATATTATGTGTTCTATTTTGGAACACTGAGAGGTACCAATTTTTTGAATGAATGCACCATATAGTCCCTGATTGGTACCTAAACATATCTTAATTTCAACTGCCTGGACCGAGTCCTTAGGAAGTTATGCGCAAAAGTATAATTATCCACTAGTCGACATATTATGTGTTCTATTTTGGAACACTGAGAGGTACCAATTTTTTGAATGAATGCACCATATAGTCCCTGATTGGTACCTAAACATATCTCAGTTTCAACTGTCTGGACCAAGTCGTTACAAAGTTATGCGCAAAAATATTTTCGAGCAGTAATGAATGTAATTATAATATCATCGAGATAGTCTAAGGCTCTAAGAAGGTTTCCATCAAATTACCTTTGATACTAAGTTTGGTACATAATGTATCGAATATTTTAAGAGGATCATCCGTAGAGCATACATGATTAAAATTACAACGTTTAAGGTGTTGTATCGCAACTACAGAAACGTCCCATGAAATATTTTTGCCCATTCAAGTATGGCCCTTATCCACATTGACTTTCAAGTGGTCTAACAAATCAGTACAGTAAGCAACAAAAGTTGATTAACACTTTTTTTTTTAATGATTACACCTATTTCATTTAAATATTTACATGATGATAAAGCTGAACTCTCAGTTTGAACTGTGTGAACCATGTCGTTAGAAAGTTATGCGCTAAAATATAATAATCTACCAGTCGATTAAAAAGTGTTCTATTTTGGAACACTGAGAGGTACTATTTTTTTGAATGAATGCACCATATAGTCCCTGATTGGTACCTAAACATATCTTAATTTCAACTGCCTGGACCGAGTCCTTAGGAAGTTATGCGCAAAAGTATAATTATCCACTAGTCGACATATTATGTGTTCTATTTTGGAACACTGAGAGGTACCAATTTTTTGAATGAATGTACCATATAGTCCCTGATTGGTACCTAAACATATCTTAATTTCAACTGCCTGGACCGAGTCCTTAGGAAGTTATGCGCAAAAGTATAATTATCCACTAGTCGACATATTATGTGTTCTATTTTGGAACACTGAGAGGTACCAATTTTTTGAATGAATGCACCATATAGTCCCTGATTGGTACCTAAACATATCTTAATTTCAACTGCCTGGACCGAGTCCTTAGGAAGTTATGCGCAAAAGTATAATTATCCACTAGTCGACATATTATGTGTTCTATTTTGGAACACTGAGAGGTACTAATTTTTTGAATGAATGCACCATATAGTCCCTGATTGGTACCTAAACATATCTCAATTTCAACTGCCTGGACCAAGTCCTTAGGAAGTTATGCGCAAAAGTATAATTATCCACTAGTCGACATATTATGTGTTCTATTTTGGAACACTGAGAGGTACCAATTTTTTGAATGAATGCACCATATAGTACCTGGTTGGTACCTAAACATATCTCAATTTCAACTGCCTGGACCGAGTCCTTAGGAAGTTATGCGCAAAAGTATAATTATCCACTAGTTGACATATTATGTGTTCTATTTTGGAACACTGGGAGGTACCAATTTTTTGAATGAATGCACCATATAGTACATGGTTGTTACCTAAACATATCTCAATTTCAACTGCTTGGACCGAGTCCTTAGAATGTTATGTGCAAAAATATTTTCGAGCAGTAATGAATATAATTATGATATCATCGAGATAGTCTAAGGCTATTATTTTTTGCGCATAACTTTCTAAGGACTCGGTCCAGGCAGTTGAAATTGAGATATGTTTAGGTACCAACCAGGTACTATGTGGTGCATTCATTCAAAAAATTGGTACCTCTCAGTGTTCTAAAATAGAACACATAATATGTCGACTAGTGGATAATTATACTTTTGCGCATAACTTCCTAAGGACTCGGTCCAGGCAGTTGAAATTAAGATATGTATAGGTACCAACCAGGTACTATATGGTGCATTCATTCAAAAAATTGGTACCTCTCAGTGTTCCAAAATAGAACACATAATATGTCCACTAGTGGATAATTATACTTTTGCGCATAACTTCCTAAGGACTCGGTCCAGGCAGTTGAAATTAAGATATGTTTAGGTACCAATTAGGGACTATATGGTGCATTCATTCAAAAAATTGGTACCTCTCAGTGTTCCAAAATAGAACACATAATATGTCGACTAGTGGATAATTATACTTTTGCGCATAACTTCCTAAGGACTTGGTCCAGGCAGTTGAAATTGAGATATGTTTAGGTACCAATCAGGGACTATATGGTGCATTCATTCAAAAAATTAGTACCTCTCAGTGTTCCAAAATAGAACACATAATATGTCGACTAGTGGATAATTATACTTTTGCGCATAACTTCCTAAGGACTCGGTCCAGGCAGTTGAAATTAAGATATGTTTAGGTACCAATCAGGGACTATATGGTGCATTCATTCAAAATATTGGTACCTCTCAGTGTTCCAAAATAGAACACATAATATGTCGACTAGTGGATAATTATACTTTTGCGCATAACTTCCTAAGGACTCGGTCCAGGCAGTTGAAATTAAGATATGTTTAGGTACCAATCAGGGACTATATGGTGCATTCATTCAAAAAATTGGTACCTCTCAGTGTTCCAAAATAGAACATAATATGTCGACTAGTAGATAATTATACTTTTGCGCATAACTTCCTAAGGACTCGGTCCAGGCAGTTGAAATTAAGATATGTTTAGGTACCAATCAGGGACTATATGGTACATTCATTCAAAAAATTGGTACCTCTCAGTGTTCCAAAATAGAACACATAATATGTCGACTAGTGGATAATTATACTTTTGCGCATAACTTCCTAAGGACTCGGTCCAGGCAGTTGAAATTAAGATATGTTTAGGTACCAATCAGGGACTATATGGTGCATTCATTCAAAAAATTGGTACCTCTCAGTGTTCCAAAATAGAACACATAATATGTCGACTAGTGGATAATTATACTTTTGCGCATAACTTCCTAAGGACTTGGTCCAGGCAGTTGAAATTGAGATATGTTTAGGTACCAATCAGGGACTATATGGTGCATTCATTCAAAAAATTAGTACCTCTCAGTGTTCCAAAATAGAACACATAATATGTCGACTAGTGGATAATTATACTTTTGCGCATAACTTCCTAAGGACTCGGTCCAGGCAGTTGAAATTAAGATATGTTTAGGTACCAATCAGGGACTATATGGTGCATTCATTCAAAATATTGGTACCTCTCAGTGTTCCAAAATAGAACACATAATATGTCGACTAGTGGATAATTATACTTTTGCGCATAACTTCCTAAGGACTCGGTCCAGGCAGTTGAAATTAAGATATGTTTAGGTACCAATCAGGGACTATATGGTACATTCATTCAAAAAATTAGTACCTCTCAGTGTTCCAAAATAGAACACATAATATGTCGACTAGTGGATCATTATACTTTTGCGCATAACTTCCTAAGGACTCGGTCCAGGCAGTTGAAATTAAGATATGTTTAGGTACCAATCAGGGACTATATGGTGCATTCATTCAAAAAATTGGTACCTCTCAGTGTTCCAAAATAGAACACATAATATGTCGACTAGTGGATAATTATACTTTTGCGCATAACTTCCTAAGGACTTGGTCCAGGCAGTTGAAATTGAGATATGTTTAGGTACCAATCAGGGACTATATGGTGCATTCATTCAAAAAATTAGTACCTCTCAGTATTCCAAAATAGAACACTTTTTAATCGACTGGTAGATTATTATATTTTAGCGCATAACTTTCTAACGACATGGTTCACACAGTTCAAACTGAGAGTTCAGCTTTATCATCATGTAAATATTTAAATGAAATAGGTGTAATCATTAAAAAAAAAAAGTGTTAATCAACTTTTGTTGCTTACTGTACTGATTTGTTAGACCACTTGAAAGTCAATGTGGATAAGGGCCATACTTGAATGGGCAAAAATATTTCATGGGACGTTTCTGTAGTTGTGATACAACACCTTAAACGTTGTAATTTTAATCATGTATGTTCTACGGATGATCCTCTTAAAATATTCGATATATTATGTACCAAACTTAGTATCAAAGGTAATTTGATGGAAACCTTCTTAGAGCCTTAGACTATCTCGATGATATTATACTTACATTCATTACTGCTCGAAAATATTTTTGCGCATAACTTTGTAACGACTTGGTCCAGACAGTTGAAACTGAGATATGTTTAGGTACCAATTGGGTACTAAATCCTCACATACAGAGATCGCAGACATTCAGCGTGGAACTGCCTAATCCACGAGTCTACCCGCCATCCTGACGTCAGGATGGCGGGCAACTTTTTTTTCCTTATATTTTGGAACACGAGGAGGTACCAATTTTTTTATCGAAGGTACCAAATAGTACCAATTAGGTACTAAATTATAGGCTTATCTGCGATAGCGAATTCTGCTGTCTACCCGCCATCCTGACACTCACCATTTTCAATCATTGCTGATTATGATGGTAATTAATTACAGACTTTGTCATTGCGACCTGCGAAGATCTATTGTGACACTATGACGGTAATGCTAGTGTCACTTAAATACATGAATAGCATAATGATACTGAATATACAATGATTGCCACTGTCATCGAAAACCCAACTACTTACCAGTTTTAAAAGTTTTATGTTTATTTAAAAAAACAACGTTGCCCCTCCCTAGGATTTCTCCTGTATCGAGGGTACAGTTTATAAACATACATCTCACGTGCATACAGACCCAAAAAAACTATCTGTAGATCATACAAATATTAGTTCAGTGGGGGATCGAACCTACAGCACATAGTGTAGAAAGCTAATCGCTTAGCCACTGCGCCAACCACATCGTCAAAGTTTAGGCTTTTACAGGTTTCCAATTACCATCAAGTACTCTAACTTTAACAGCGACTCCTATATTAGCACTGGATAAAAACTTGCCATTACTGCTCTTATTACTTACCTACTAGTTCATGCGGCCGATCTGAAACTTGAATGCGGCAAATTATCTTTAGAAGGTGCAATATTAGCCATATGCGTTTTCAATCATGAGTAATATTCCCTTTGACAATGGTAGAATGTATGAAAACAATGCATTATTGTGACGACATTGGTAATTTACCATATTTGTATCAAATTTATGTTATACTGATACAATTCCGTTTCGAGGAAAATGTGTCATTGTTGTATGTAGGCGTTAGGCGGGTGATCTGTCACTACTTAAGATTTGATTTGAATAATAGCGATTTATGAGAATTACGAAGTTCCTGTTCAAAATTTAACTTGAAGTTTGGAGTTATGGTCGTCGGTAAATCAACTTAGTTTATCGTAATCCACTGATGTACCATAGGCATGGCCCCTATAGGCCTTTCCCAAGTTACGTCACAGCACTCGGTCTTCTATATTCTACGTTAATTCTAAACACAATAACTTGAAAAATCCTTCTAAAAAGCAGATGAACACCAATCATTACAATGTAGTCTTACCATACATTTTGTAATCATCTGAGTGAGTCAGCTTGATACTACGAGTATTTTCAGTTCCTTATAAGGCTGAGGATACATTACAAAATTTCCACGCGAGACGACCACACGACCCAATTAATAGGTGGCCATACAAAAAACGCATTCTCTTTTATCTGTAACGGAAACGAGTTGACACATTTTTAATGTTCCGTAAATGAATAAGAAAACGCTGGTGTGATAAAGTATTAAAATATTATATTATCAGTAAGATTTGAAGGGTACTTTTTTAATTTAGTATAACAAAAACATAGGTACGTAGTTCTGTATACCTTACGTAACTGCTTATAATGTCGACTTGTATTGCATTGGTAGACAAACGCAATTTGTTTTGCTTATCTGTATTGTGACATCCTCTCAAGTATCAATATGTGCTTCGGCACATTGTCCTCACAAAGAGCAAATCTACTAAAAAAGTCCTGGGGTTAGTAAAAATTGACATATTATAATTTAAAATGGGTAGGTCGTAATTAGTATGTAGGTGATCTCTTACGATGACTTCTGACTGCTTCTGGGGTCATTTAGAACATAGATGATCATGACAAAAATTGTGTACCTATACATATTTTGTTTTTTTAAACCACTTATGTGGCAAACAAGCATATGGCCCGCCTGGTGATTACCGTTACCTATGGAAGCTTGCAACACCATGAGCATTGGGCATTGCTAACCCTACTATGTATTGGCAGGTACCCCTACTACCAAAAACGACGCTTCACCAATGAGCACTGGGGACCTTGCTCACCGTTAGGAAAACAACAGTATTTCCCCAGTCATGCAGCGCCGATTTTGAGCGGAAAATCCCGCTACGCCCTACATCACTATTTCTAATAAATAAAGTTACAGAACTCCTTTCCCACCAAGTCGTTCGCACTTAACATATTTTTTGCACTGTACTCTAGCTGCAAAAAACGTACCGCACCTCAGCGCGCACGGCTAAAGATGTTATCGAATCAATTAGTGCAGTTGACTGTTTAATTGCATTGTAATTAAAGGCTATATTCGCTCGGCTAATCAGCACGCTACCGCTCTATATGGGAGGGAGGCGGTAAGCTAGGGATTTTGTCGCACTGCCAGCTGTGTTTATGGGCTATTCAGCTAATTCACGTTATGAGTCAGGTGACAAAAGACTTTTACGTAAACCTTATTAATAGGGATTATGCATGTTTTTTGTAGGTTATCGTAAAGATTGAGGGCTTGAATAAATTCAGTAAAAACAAAAACACAAAATATTCATAAATAATTAAAATATCACAAATAAAAAGATGACTTTCAAATGTTCGCGCCAAAACACAGAGTCACGTGACATGACGTCATTGCATTTGACGTTCATAGCTTGTGAATATGGTTACCAAGAAAACACGAAGGAGTAACGTGGAACGTCGATGATGGTGTTTGAAATAACGTTCCATTTTACGTAATTTATAATAAAAATAATTTGTAAAAGAAGATATGATTTTTTAATAAATGATTCATTAAAGCGCTGTGCACAACTTTTATTATTGATTTTTTAACATAATTTCTCATTATAATTTAGATTCAAGTTCTCTATTCATCGATTTCATACGAGCGAAGACGTGTTGTTTGCAGTTGATTGATGCTTATTAGAGCAATGCATAGTTTCAGTCTACGTGTTAGAAACGTAAATAAAAGTATCGTAAAAGGTCTTAAGAAAAATGAAAGTAATTCAATCGCTCACACTCACACCATAACCATTCCCACTAAAAAAACTAACCCTATAAAGGCGGCAGTACAATTTTTTTACCGCCAGATTCCCTCAGCAAGGAACGTATTCCAGTAAGCGTTTCATCATAGTGTCGGATGGGAACGACTGGCTGGTCTTCGAGACCCAACGTATATGGATTCTACGCGTACGCACGGATTCTAACACAGTCATAAGCCATGTTGAGTTAGGAATGCGCATTCACTTGTTTTTAACGTATTAGTAAGTAGTAATAGTAAATAGTGTCAATTTAGACGTATATTTTCTATGTTGAATTCGGTTTGTAAAATGTAGTGTGGTGTGTCCTACTGTGAAATGCATTATATGAAAAAAAAAATAGTGTGGATGTGTCGTCGTGGTCAATCTTCAAGGTTATCTGTTGGCTTTCAACTATGCCTATTGCAGTCCGCTGCTGGACATAAATGTCGTTCAAGTTACGCCAAAACACCTGGTTCTCAGCTTTCAGCATTCAGTCTGTTCCAAATGCCTTCTAAAAATAAATAAATCCAACCCATTACTGTCCCACTGCTGGACACGGGCCTCTTCTCAGAAGCGGGCGGGGCGGGGCTCTTCTCGGCTCAGCGTGGTGGGCCTCAGTCCACCACGCTGGCCTGGTGCGGGTTGGAGGACTACACACATCCACATCATCGAGAGGTTTATGAGGCCCTCATAGATGTGCAGGTTTCCTCACGATGTTTTTCTTCACCTCTATCCTTTCGAATTTGCACATTATACAGGATCTAATAACCTAACCATTAAAAACCCCCGACTCCAACTAGAAAAAGAGCTTTAACTTTTGAACGGTTTAACAAATTTTCATAAAATATATTAAAATCGATTTAGTTTGTCTAAAATTTGTCTAATTTTGTCCGTTGTAGGCACTCGATACATTAACCGTTTAAGTCAAAAGCGACGTTTTTCGAGCACCTACCATATTTTAAGCATGTTACATTGAAATGCGAGTTACATGGAAGATGTCACAACTTGAATGTCGATAATGCGAACCTCTACCACGAAAACTACATTCTAAATTCAAAAATTTCTTCAAACGTGCCGTTATGGAAATCATTGCGGTCTTTCTACAACATCTTAAATTGTTGTTCGTAGAAAACGAGTAACAGAACGTTGAATGGTATAAATGCCGTGATTTCGATTGTAACTTAATCGTTCTGTATTGATTCTAATTGGGTAAAACGATGTTAGACGTGCGTTACTCACTCGCTGTTTACGAGTTCTTGTTAAACCCAACAGATATACTGATTGATGGATTAAACGTACTAAGTAGAATTTAGGAAAACGATCGATAAATTGCCTATAAAGTAATAAATGTTTATCTACTTAGTAATTTTATAGAAGCCAATAATATAGATAATTAAGTAGTGAAGTAATTTATAACTAGATATTTGCATATTAATGCAGAGTTGAGTTCATAAAGTAATTAAGTAATTCGCACACTATTCGTGCTTGTAAAAAGATCTATTTACTATGCTCTAGATAATTAGGTACCTACTTATTGCTGACCTTGGAAGTAATACGTAAGTACTTGAAATAAAAACAGAGGAATAATATTGTCAAATTAATAGCAAGTGCTTTTAATTTTAATTGCTCTTATTTTTAGTAGGAGACGATAAAATATATCTTAGTATGATAAACAAATAAATCTTTGACATTTATTCATATTCAGTTTATAATTATTGTTATTTGGCTCTCAATTATTTCGACTTGTACTATCCTTTATTTCAATTTACTTGTTTGTTTTGTAGACACACTTGCCCAGTGCCCACTTCTGCTATAATATCATTGAATAAAACAAATATTTGAAAGCCTTTACAAAGGCGGAATACATTGTAATTATTTGTAATGCATATTATTATAAGAACTTTTGTGACACAATCATGTTCCTACGAATAAATTTTTGTTTCTATTTCTTTTTTGGTATTGAAAATAAAACTCCAATTACAAGTCATAAGAAGCCACAAGAACTGTACAACAAATTAGAAAATAATTATAAGCCAATGATTTGTGGGTTGGTTATTGTACTCCATGGTCTCTATTGAATCTTCAATAAAGATTTCAACTCCAAATTCATAACGCACTCGGCAATTAACGCTGAATATATTTATTCACTTTCCATAACTGCAGTATAATGCGATTACGTAGTAATTAGCAACGAAATATGTTGAGCGGAGTTTATTAGTATGTTTGCGAACTTCTCTATAGCGAGCCTAGTAGTATAGTTGAGAGCTAAACTAAAGTATGGTAATAACATTGTTATAAAATTAAAAAATTTAAGCTCATTCTTTTTGACTGCACAATGTGGAGAACATGGTGATCTGTACTACAGGGTCTACCTACTACAGACACCATTCTCTATTTGATTTGAACATACTTATGTAATTATGTAACATGATGATGAGAGAAATAAAGATTATGATTATGATTATGATTGATTAATTAAAATTAATTTGTTTCAGATTAAATGAAATGGAAACACACCACACAACGTACACTTAACAGCTAGTTTACTTAAATCACGTTAAACGTTAATATAATATCTATGCAGGACGCGGACGAAAACGTGGTAAAAAGTACGAGAGCTAACGAGAGGAGACTTAGTATTATACAAGGAAAAAATCTTGTGCTTATGGGTCATCGGATAAGGCAACGCCTAGCGCGCTGCAAAATTCACCTGCCATACACAGAAACATTAATATTTCATTAAAACACACGTTTGCGCGTAACAGGCGACGCATGTGTCAAAGTGAAATATACGACAATCGCACACAAGTGACGTTTACAATAGATACGTTAATTACTTGTGACTTGGTACGTCCTGCCGCCGTCTGTACCTCGCGTTCTTCGGGATAACTTACGATTATTGCCGTGATTCATTTATATGTAATTTCGATTGTTATCTCGTTAATGACTTAATTTTATTTGCTTTAGAATTCTTTGTTGGCAATGATATACTTATATTTTTTAATCGTAATATTTTTCACATTATCTCTATCCATATTTTAGTTCACACGCAATAAAGTGTTTCTATGATGTCAGATGTGATCAATGTAATGGATAGCTCAACATATAAGTGCAATTTATGTCTACATTATGCTGCATGTAAACTCGGTCTTAACCTGTTGAGACATATCTATGTAATAACTGTTTAAACATGGGCATTAAAGTATTTAAAAAATCTATCGATATGTATCTTGAAGGTTTTCCTTTGGGGGAACTCGGAAAGATCGGGCAGTACCAGAAAAAATGACAACTTATCACTCGACTGTTATATAAGGGATAATAAGATGCCGTATTACTTTTTCTTCTTATAGCTCTAGGCGCCATCTGCCAACCTGGGCATCTACATATAGAGTCATAGAGGCATGACGTGAATTCATATTGCGTCGGGTTTATTTATGACGATTCACAGTCGATTAAGTATGATCTGCTGTACTTGTATCTTTGTAAAACTTAGATAGAAAGGTGTACTATGCGACGATACAATATAAGTATATTTTAAAGGCTTTCCGTTATGTATGCCGAAATGAGAGCTAACTTGCTGGCTTGGACAGAATATCAGCAGTTGTGCATGCCTCGCGCTGCCAGCTATTATGCTGAGTCCAAGACCTTTTTGTCTTTTACCTTCTTATATGATGTATCTCTTTGCTACCTATGTAATTTGAAAGACAAATAAAAATCTTCTATTCTATTCTATTCTAACTGGCTAACCGTTTGATAACCGTGATATAATTATTATCTATGTACTGGCAACCCGCCCGCTCCCGGCTTCGCACGGGTGAAATTTCTCTACTATGCATACATTGAATATGAAAGTATTATACATACAAATCTTCCGGAAGAAATGCTTAAAATGATGGTGAAAACTGCATCAAAATCCGTTACGTGGTTTAGGAGGAGTTAGCGGATATACAGACAGACTGACGCGGAAAGCGACTTTATTTTATACTATGTAGAGGATGAAGACAATAAAAATGTAGAAGCATTCGGTCGGAAAACAAATGCCGTAACTACGGTACGGTTACCGGGTACGGTTACCGGTAACCCATGGAAGTTATAGTCACTATGCCGAAATAACGCTAAAAAGAATATGATTATTACAAGTTCCAAATACCTAGAGATTTTTACACAGATGAATAAACAAGTGCAGATTTTTTATTTTAAAGCTTTTTATTTTATGAGTCCTATAAATATAGATACCCTTTGTTTTACATATTAATTATTCATTATTCAATATAACTTATTGAATCACAAATATGGTAAACTTAGAATTACATTAAAGAAAAAAATATATATAAATAAAGTGCGCTGCACTGCTCTTTACTCAATGTATTCCAATACAAATTTCCGATAGTAGGAAATTTGTATGTACAGAACTTTTACCAAACATCTCATTAAAATCGAAAGCACCGGGGACAACTGAAACAAAATAATAAATACTAGTTTATCTAACTAAGTGGCCTATTGAATTGAAACATTGCGAAAACGACCGTTGTTGCATTACAAATTGTGTCTGATACATAAGAAGGGGATTTCAAAGGAGCGTGTGCTTCTAATTTAGCGTGGAGCTGCCTGTTTGACCAGTTCCGTTACAAAAGCTCTGGGGATCTGGGGTTTTGTTACACAAAACTTCGGTATAGGTAGGCATCCTTAGTTGAGAGACCTAGTTGCGTCTGTCTAAGGAAATGGTTTACGTAAGTGATTCATTTCTCTTGACTTCTTGCGTGACTAATAAAGGCTAGTTAGGATTTTTTATAGGAATTAATTAATATTTCAAAGCTAGATAAGTCTTGCAAGAATTAAAAACCGGGGTGTTGTTACAACATTTAAAAGAGGGTAGGTGAAAACTTTACTTCAGACGTGTTATAGAGATTTGTATCGAAATGAAATGCTCGATATTTTTCTTTTTTATTAGATATTTTTGATCATTGATAATACAACGCATATAAGTATTGTGAATTGTCTCAATTTTCGACTGTTTATGACAACTCCATGCAAGGTGACACAGTGACAAATGACGATCATCTAACACAACGTCTCTAAACTATGAATCACAATAATTTCAAATTCAAATTCGGAACGGAATATTCAAATGACTGTAATTATGGCGCACGCGCACACCGATTAGCGGCGCGCGCGCGTGTAGGATGCCCTAGCAGCTTTCACTAATAAACTCCATATTACTCAATTACAATGTCAATACTTTATGTAGGAAATTACTAGGATTGTTTAGAGGATAAATGCGGCTTAGAATACGTATCAACTATGTAAGCTTGGTTGAATCTATGCTCATGTTTTCTTATGGGTAGTAAATTGTAAGGAAGTGTACCTCAAATGATAATATATGGTGTAATGCTACACTAGACAACTAGGCTTAAGAAGGCAGCTTAATGTTGTGAAAGCTGATCACCAACAATCTGAGCGTTGAGGATTCATTGAAACACACACAGTGGAAAAGATTTTGCAGAAAAATTGAGCTGGCATCAAATAATAACCGAGATAAAGGGTAAGCGAAAGAAAATGAACAAAGGCGTCAAGAAATTCCTCAACTATTTGACTTAAAACAACTTGCACGAAGGTATGATCTTGAATCGATGGACGGTAAACAATCTATTCTTGTCTTGTATATAAAAACATACGCGTCGAATTGAGAACCTCCTCCTTTTTTTTGAAGTCGGTTAATAAGACTTGTCCCAATATATAGTAACCAAGTCTTCTTCTTCTGCCTGGCGATCCCGGCCACTGCCAGGGTCTATCTTTCTGCTCATTATTCACCACTTTGTGTGTTTCCGTTTTTAACATTCTCCATACTCAGTTCGTTGGCTTCACAACATCAAGCCAGCACCTTTTAGAGTGGCTACGAGGTCTTCTCACCTCAGGGATAACAATATCAAGATATCTACTATTTTATGTAGGCAAAAGTCACGTGAATAATACGTACCGAGTCTGTAAAACCTGCTTATTATAATTACTTATTTGAAATTATATATCAAAGAATTTCTGAGATTACATTGTAGTACTTGTAGCAGAGCTGAAATTGAACTGCCCAGACATTTCCAGTATGAGCTGACCTTGCACTTTTGCTTTTCGTACAGTGAAAGGTCAGCTTATTTTGGAAATTTTTGGGCACTTCAATTTCAGCCCTGCTATAAGAGCTCGTAGTAAAATCCTGGTCAGGACGGTAAGCTGTAAATCTTGTCAATACATTGTAAAAGTAAGAATGTTTATCGATCCAGTTGATGTAAATATTGTAAATACAAATACAAACAGATTACCTGCCGGTGTTCCGCCTACGAAGATCAAATAACCCGTTTTGGTCTCAGCTGAATATAACGACTTTTGGATTGAAGATTGACTTTTTGCGCGACATACTTCACATTTGGTAGATACCTTCAATGTTTATTTAAGACCGATTATATACGTTATTTTTTTATGTAGTGCGCATAATTTGTAGAGTGATACGGTCTCTGTTTCTAAATGCAACCGCAGTATTGGAATACACTTTAAAACAAAACGAACATTCGACTTAGTATGGGGGACACGCGTTCGTGGAATAGCTTTGGTGCTATTCGTTTCAGTGCCATTCAAATCAGTGGTCTTCGTGGAATACCTCGCATAATTTACTAGCGAAAGCCATACAAAATCGAATTTTAATTTTGTTTTGGAGTGAATTTTAGTACTGCGGTTGCATTTGGGAACGGACATTGAATCACGCTGCAAATTTTGCGCCCTAGATAAAAAAATATCCTTTATTAAGCACACTGTATTACATCATAACTTGGGAGAAGGCCTCTACCCAGAAAGGGTAGCACGGTGGTTAGACAAACTCGATTTATCCACCCTCTCTTCACCTCTCCACCTCTCCTTTACACAAGACAAAACAAAAACTCGAGAAAGAGAACGGTAAAGAGATGGTTTTGTCCCCAATTTTTCCATTGACAAACCCGTTTTCTCCACCCCTTGTGTCCATGACAAAACAAATAGAAAAATTCAGAGACAAAACTGGAAAGACTATAAGTTTCGAGTGTACTTTCGTCTCCGATTTCCTCTCTCTCCTTTTTTACCGTGTTAGCCCTGTAGCAGAAGACTGCGATAGGCTTTGTTGTTGTGCTGAAAATATATGGCAAATTGGCATTTCATAGAAAAACTGATTTGACAGTATCATTACACTATATGGAAAAAAGAAACAAGATATATTACCAACATAATTAATAAGGACCTCGGCAAGCTGACTAACCAAAACTTTATTTAAAATCTTTAAATTTTAAAATCAGCAGAAGTATTCGGTTTTATAAATCACCCAAAACCGAAGTCATTAATGACGGCTATCGGTTTTACTTAGTTACTAGTTTAATGAGCTGGTATCACGATTAGCCTAAACTTAACTCCCGATTAAGTGCAAATAAGTGACACTACCAAACCCAGGCTATCCAATTGCGTACGCGACGGTATGCGCTGTGAATTATGATAGTAAATCGAATAAGTACACGGATTAGAATAAATTTTAATGTTTCTTTGTCCTCATTTATTTCATTTAATAACTTAACCGTCAAACACCCCCTACTCCAACTAGAAAAACAGCTGTAACTTTTGAACGGCTGAACAGATTTTCATGAAACAGCTAAGATGATATCTGATTAAACTAGTTTTCGATTAAAAATAAACTGCATTGAAATCGGTTTATCCGTTTTTCGCTCCGCTCTGCATAAAAGAGATACGCACCTTTCTCTGTGTTGCGTGTCGCTTTGCACTCCACGCGACTTTCGGCCTCTCCATAATTGAGCCTTACCGAGTGCGAAACATTAGATCCTCTGGCGCATCCTGGGCAGTCAGCCTCGATACCACCATTGCTGACCATGGCTAATCTTTCCACTACGGCAAAACCAATTCCCATGTGAGAGCTGGTATCGATTCGATAGAAAAAGAAGTGGGTGATATTGACCGATGAGTTTCCAACCAAAGGCTGCGATGCGGTTATTGTACTACGTGTTCCCCATTACCTTCACTTGAAATAGAACTATGACTTACAAATAGTTGTAGGTAAAATGTTTAGGACAGTAGTAACCAGTCGATTCCGTTAAACGGAACAGAGGCCAGAGAATCTCGATTAAACGCATCGACTGCGTTTTGCGTGCGGATTGGCCAGCTCCAAGCTCTTCAAAAATCGACACGCCGAACGCCGAGCGAAAAAAACAAGGCTTGGTAAAAGAAACTTACACTTGGGTCTCTGTACCACCGCTTGTGTTTAGTAATGGACTCTTTACGATGCACTGCTATAAGGATAATTTGTTATCACTGTAATTTAATAATCACGATAACTAATGATAGACGAGAAAGGTGTGTGTATGAGTAAGAAATTTTATAGACCGACAGCCCGACAGGTACCTAGATAAGTCATGAAACGATACGAAGAAGTATCTTTGTTATCTTACCAACCTACGTAGGCTTAATAGTTCTCTTCAGCTGTCTCTTACAGCGTGGGCGAGATGAGAAGCTCCCGATATGAAACAGCAACAACGAGGAAATATTTTCAAACGGCCGTCATCAGCATTTGAGGAAATCATAAATTCACTGTCACCGATACCGCGCTAAACGCGTACATTGAGTGGAATCCTGGTGCCTTACCGGGTACCGTACACAATCGTTCGCCAGCTGCGCGATATCGCTTCGCGGGCGAACGGCAATATTTCACCGGTCCGCTACTATCACCTGTCAAATCGTACAAGTGTTCCGCCCGGCCCGGACCTATTTAAATATCAACTGTTTTAGACGTAAATACTTGCTCTTTGTCTTACTTTAATGTGGGGTGTAAAATGCTAATTGTTAGGTGGAACTTGCTTTATTTTATTAGCTGCATTTGTCGAGTACGTGACTTGGTATTGGGTAATACAACGATTAAGCGCATTTGATGAACCAATTGATAATTGCTGTGTAAGTGGAACTAAAGGTGCGGCAGCTTTGTCGCATTTTTTCTTCCGCGCCAATGTTATGCTGTGCCAATATCATGATTTTAGGCTGGTTTGCTACAAAGTGAGACATCTTTCTGACACTGGCGTGTCCCATATATTTTTTGATCTTACGAACATAATTTATTATGATCTCAGATGACAGTGATAATGCTTGTAGGTTGATGTGTACCTAAGGAGCTACTGTAAAATACTTGGTAAAACAGTAACTCATTGTCTCTATTCTCTCCAAGGACTGTATTTCATAACGAGACGACTCTGCTTTACATACATTTACATCCATTTTGACGCATAAAATACAGTCGGATGTATCGACGCGTGTCATCCGGCCGAGCTTTCAAAACGCCGAGTACGACGACTTAGCCATAAGAAATATTTATAATGCTTTGTATGCAAAATAACCTAATGCATTTCACTACACATAAAATAGTGTCACTTTAATAGACACGTCGTTATACACGATTGTCGACCTTACAACTATGCGGCGTCGAAGTGCTTTTATTGTTTGACGCCGCGAATTCAAAGGCGAATATCGAATGCGAATATCGTCACGTGGGTGAGCCCGACAATCTCACTGGGATTTGAATAAAATCTGCATACGGCCCTTGTAGTTTTTGATTGATGATATTATGCAGTGATGTAACGCAAGGATCGCTGATGTGTTTACGGTGTGAAAGGTGACTATATGTAGATTAGTATCACGCGTACTGGGTTTGACGCGCGTTTCGGATTGACACGTACTCGTATGTCAAGGTCGCGGTTTCACTTCTGACTTGTCAAATATTGCTTTGTTCGATATTTTTTATTGTATCTTATGCATCGAACGGATTTGTTTGGAATTCGTATCGAGTCACGCGCAGATCACGATCATTCGATTAAAATGGAAATGTTTATAATAATTACGTATTATGAGCATTATGACACTTACAAAGGTGTGAACACTTTTAATCATAAATATTAACATCGTCGGATATCTAATAATATGGTGTCAGAGCTGGTAATAAATTCATGTAGTAGGATGTCATTAATAAAATGTGAGAAATAGTTGACATATTGTATCTTGTATGGAGGTGCTGCGTATTTTTTTGTTTGCTTGTCCATACAAGCTTTGGTACATAACCTTTTACATAACCCTTCATTATGCGATTGTCTTTATCGTTTGCGATAAACATCAATAGTTCTATTCACTTTGATTTCTGCATAATAAATTGTGTGCGTACAATAAATTGTATGGCACAAAAGTCTAGTTAGGCATCTGAGGAGGCTAGCGCACGCAAAATGCATCCGCTTAAAGACAGAGGGCATTCTTGTTGGCGAATAAGGTTCTTCCTAGTTATTTGCTGGTCCTATTGAGATGTTCCAAGCCGGGCTGCTGACACGCGTATGGTCTCTGGCACACCGCGGCCAGCTATTTCAATAGAATGTTAGTGATGTTCACAAAGACCAGTTACAGACATAGAATAAGGCTTGAAGCACATTCAAATAGCATTTGCGTGCGGCTTTGGTTGCGAAGCCGAGATTTTCGAGCTGAAATTTTCCAAATACGAAGTGTGAAAATAAATGAGAGGTCCATTGATATGAAATCAATGTGATAAAACATTACCTTAGTACAGTTTAGGTCCCGTTATAAAACTTGTTAGTACTTAACTTACTTAAGGCTTAAGAGATTTGTGGTTTTGTTTCTTGGAGTACCGTAGATAACATAAGTTACAAAAAATTTTTTTTAGAAAGTAGATTTTCTTACGATGCAATTCTTTTTACCCGACTACGGAGAGGGTTATATGTTTGATTTAATTATAATGACAAGGTGTCTTCCAGTAATTTAAAAGAAATACTTTCTTTTCTGGATACGGATAGGTACTAGACGTTTCAAATGACGACTTTTTTTTAACATTCTATGATCATCAATCCGGCTACCCAGCCCGGTGGTTATGGTAATATTTAGGCCGTTCATTGTAGCGTTTTATTGAGAACACCAAGATCAGTCGATGACGTTTCTCTAAAAAAATACCTACTTAAAAAAAAAGAACTTTCAATTATTCAGGTTTAAGATAACTTTATTTTCTCAAAAGAATTACATTCACTTGTATGAGAAAATTAATATTAATAGTTTAAAAATGTTGGCGGTAACAGTAATTATTAGGCACGGTTAACACAAGCAAACCAAATAAAAACAAAATCCTCACACCAAAAGAGAAGTCCAGTGTGCAGTATTATTATCACAATAAAGTTAAAAAAAAATACGGAGGTGCTTATGAGCTAAATCGTTGACTCCACCAATCATGTGTCCTGAAGAAAATATCGAAATGCTTTGATAATAAAATATTGTCTGGGTAAGTCTCAGACCGAGTCCTCCTTATAAGGCAATGATAATGTCCCGCTATGTCCCGGGTGGCGACGACATATGTCCGGGACGAAGGCAGGCCATTGTAATTGCAGAGGTTATCAGCGGCGTAGGGTCAAAGTTGTAATGAAATGGATATGTTTTGTGTTTTGTATTGTACTCGAAAGATATTATTGTAATTTTATTGTTTGTGTTTCTATGCTTTGTACCTAATTAAAAATGTTGTATGATGAGAAAAAATTATGACTGGCAATTTTTTTTATATGTTACCTAAGACCACATTGTCACTGTCGTTACTAACCTTTTAAGAAAATACAAAGTGCATTATCAGCTTAAAGGCCATGTCGAATATGTTCGGGGAATAGCGATGTACGGTAACATAATTCATATGATACAATGTAGGTACCTAAAATTTGTACAACATAAGTATTGTTAGTTTAAAAAAAAACATGTCTCACTTATGGACTAATTAATAGTGTTTCGAACACGAACTAGTTTTCAGAACTTCATTATATACAAATAAATTATTATTCTATATTATTTTAACAATGTGCGCTCCTATTGTGCATCTGAACCCAATTCGGTATGTCTAAACCTAACAAAAGATATCCACCATACTTTTAATCTTAACTAACCATTATAATCAGGCTTCCTTATTCCATATAATATTATCTTAAGATATTCTCGTGCGAGATAAGTTTTTTAATATTATTGTTTTCATGGTATCCGTGGCCGATGGAGGCCGATGTTGGCCGATGTTTCGAGGCATCCGATATGGAGCCACCATCTGATAGCTGGCCGGATCGAGCGAACGCACTTACAATACTACCTTGCTACCGGCGCTGATTCTGTAAGGCAAATATTTTAGTATTTTTCTAACAGGCGAAACAAGAATGAGAAAAATTTTAGAGCTGCCCAACTTAGGCCCGCCTCCATCGATAAATAAACAGAAGTTTAAAACAAAAACGACCGTTTAAAATGAACTTCCTTGTTTATTATTTTATGGCCTTTTGACTAAATTAAAATTATCACAAAATATAAAGGTATGACTGGGTATGACGTTTAAAAATTTGCCTGTTACATGTCAACAAATTTGACAGGTCTAAAATTTCTTCCATCTTTCTTGTTATGCCATTCAGCGTGTCTATTAAGGCCGCTTTAGTTGAATCAAAACAATCAATCATAAAAAGGAGTCGTTATAATAAATAGAAGGTAGGTACTTATGTTATAAGATATTTAACGTAAGTATTTTTTTACCCTATAGGGTACAAATGAACATGCTGTTCACCTGATGGTAAGTGATCACCGTGAACATCCGCAACACCAGAGGAGTCACTGATGCGTTGCCGACCTTTTATGATGGTGTGATTTAAAAATAGATTTAAGCCCAATTGCTTTTGAGATATCTTTCGTGGATTTAAATTACTTCTTTCTTATTCTTATTCTTTATTGTACACAAAATATGGAATATACAAAAAATAAACAATTTACAAATATATGCACAAATGCGAGCTTAACTCAGAAGTCAGAATACACAAGTTTGTTTACATTATGAGACTGATAAGAAAAACAGAATGTAGATGAATTGCTCAATGTGGCCTTTTTAGGTTCATCAACAATGTAACAGACGATTATGACTAAATCAGCCGTTTAACACGAACTTTTGTACAGGTTAACGGTCGTTTTCATTTTAAACATCTGTTATGTTGTTGGTGAGCATGGTCCTTACAGACCATTGCCGGTTACAAATATTTAATTTACTTGTGTGCCTGCAGAATTGGCCCCATTATCTATATCTTTCCTTTCTTTATAGTAAGTAATCATCATATAAATAGCTGCATTATTCCACTATTTAACGGTAGAATCGTTTTAGATTGCGGTTTTGTTTGTAATGATAGGATATCTGATATTGGCGGTTTTACGAGTACATTGTGTAAGTACCTGAAACGAAGGCTCATTAAGCATAACGTTGTATAAAAGTTTCGGGCATACAACGTAATATAAAGCTCTATAATATCTATAATACAAATGACAACATAACGAAAACTGATACTATTGATTCTAGAAGCCAAAAAGAAAGAATATAGAGACGGTCTTTTAAAAATAAAATACGATTTTCTTCGCAGTATTTAAAAATACCGAACAACATACATTTAGTCGAGTGATATTTAATTATTTGTATGGAACAGCGGATATTTTTTTTCGCGATATATTTTTATTTATTGTTTTTAAACTAACAGATTTATAATGCATGCTATAACACCGAGAAATAATTTCTTTGAAATTACAAGTGTCTTGTGCTATAAAATATGTGACACCAAGAAGTACCTATTTATTAAACTTTACCTTAAAGTTGGAAATTGTTTTTTGTTACCGCAAATGGTTTATTTGTTAATACATAGAACATTCACTATGAAGTATTAACGTTTAGTTGATGCAACTTACTAATCATTCTGGTAGTCTTGTTATCTCAATATTTTTCTCCGTGTACTTTTATTGGTACCTACTTGAACTGTTATTGTGTTCTTTTTTAGAAAATAAATTTATTTATACCGGAGTAGGTAAATTACGAAATTCGACTTATCATGGAGACATTATTTGACGTATGCTGACTCACACCTAATAAAACTACATACATTATACAAGTACAATATATCTAATAAAAGCCATCCTCAAAGCGGCTAACGAACCACAATACAACTACAATACATTTATGTCAACACACCACAGTACAGTTCTAAGGGATTTATCAAAGCCGGGAGCCGTGAGGAGTACCTGGGTAATTTATGTGCGCACAGACAAACAGATGTGCGCCGCAGGAGTCCGCTTGCCCACGCGCATGCAAGCGCACCGCTTTGATTTACTTCCCAACTTCAAATAGATATGTTTACGTCACCGTGAAAATATCATAATGACCGTTATCTCTATTTGTTGATGGCATAAGCCTATTAAGAAGTCTGTGAGAATTATTATGGTTGTTTTATTGGTCAAGAGGAAATTTAACGTTTCTACGATGAAGAAAACATAGTCGTAGAACTTGTTGAGATATCGAAAATAAAATATCACCCACAGTATTAATATATAATCAGTAGTTCTGATGGTTCATGCAAAACTAGTTTTGTGATTTGAGATATGGCAATTTTTAAACGTAGCGAATGAAATCTGATTTTTGTAAGTCCTAGGGTTGATTTAGCAGTAGGTACCTACGTCATCAGTATATTTTAGCAGGTTCCATGTGAAAATTCTGACACTACAGAAAAAAAGAGGGCCTTAAATGGATGTCATAGTTGGGCCTTACGTTAATTATATTAGCAAGGGAAGGGGTGGCCACGGAAACGATTTTTAACTTAATAATTCTTGTTTTAATTTTTACATTATTTAGGTACAATATACTGACAACTTATCACATGATTAGGACAAAATTTGCCGTTTAACATGACGAAGGTTAAACGGTAGTTTTCATCTCAAACACCTGTCATTTTAGCGGTCAACATAGCCCTTAGTATGTTAACATTGGATAATTTATAATATAGGGACATCTCTAAAAGGGTGATAAAAAGTAATTCCATAATATTCAACTACCTCAATCAGACAAAAACCCAAACAGCAACGACCCTAATCAATGCACTAGCAACATTCTGCAACAAAACAAGAAGCAGGAACAAAGCCAGTGGTCGGTGCGTGAAGAATCCCATTATTATAAGGTGCATCATACATTCCGAACACTGTAAGTGCATGGTATGAGTTAATGCGCGTGCGGCGGTGAATAGCCCTATATCTGCCGCCCAGAGAATGTACGGATAAGCTACCTAAATCGAACGTAGGAAGGTGGTAGAGCGTAATTTGAAATACATGATTTGTGACTGGAACTGGAGGAAATGATTCTATAATTGTAGACGATGAAGTAGGCACGGCAGTGGCTAACCGATTGGTATTCTGCCCTACGTGTCGCAGGTTTGATTCCCGCATGAGACAAATGTTGTATGATCTACAGATAGTTGTTCTGGGTCGGGGTGTGTATGATGTAGGTACATTTGTAAACGGTAGCCATAATACTGGAGAAACCCTAATGTAGGGCAACGTTTTTTAATAGCAATTTAATTTAATAGCAATTTTAAATAGCAAATGGTAAGGTATAAAGAGAGTCCACAGTACCTACCTATACATAATTTAAAATATATTTCCGGTGGTGAGACGCCTTTTAGTCAGATGGACGGCGGATCTGAAACACGCAGTTGGGGTTGACTTGATGTGGAAGTCAGAGGATTGGATTTTGTGGCGTTATTTAGGAAAGCCATAAGTGCACTGCGGCAGTGTTTAGGCGACCTCAGGTTGGGTTTGAATTTGAACGAATAGCAGAAGGAAAGGATAGGATAATCTATAATATTAATACGTGAAGATAAAGCTTTGTAGGGCAATATCAGCAAATGAATTTTTTTGTCAATTTTGGTGGCTAAATATTTTCTTCAGTTTTTTGAGAAAATAAGAACCTGGTATGAGAAAACAAAGTCCACTAAGTAGACTTTCTTTTCGTGAAGATAAAGCTTTGTAGGGTCAATATCAATATCAGCAAATGAAAATTGACAAAAAAATTCATTTGCTGATATTGACCCTACTCTGTATATACCACTTCTTAAGCATATTGCGCGCACGGAGGAGTGTGAGATTTGAGATTTGGCATAGTTAAAGTTTATATGGAGTGCAGAAAGCAAAAATTTATATAGAATATTACGGTTGAATTCCGACCACTGGGCGACCACTAGTGCATATTAATAGGAGGAATCGATCTTATTATTGTCAAAATCCAAAAGTTCTAAATGATTAAATTTGAACGTCAACTGCATATGACAAGCAAAATAGTTTTACTTTCAACTTTCAACGCTTTTATTACCCACAAAATATTCAAATAATCCGATGGACTTCTATTATTAAAGTAGGTCTATATTTTATTTACAAATTAAGTGTACAGTTTTATTACTAGACTAGCGGCCCGTCCGGCTTCGCACGGGTGGACATTTACACACCTTGGGTTAGGTACATCTCAGATCACAGATCTGTTCTGTTGGTTACATTATTGGAGTTCTCGTAGCGACCCTATTTAGAAACAAAAATAAATATTGCCTATGTTTCTCAGTGATAATAATAGCATTCTACTGGTGAATGAATTTTTAAAATCGGTCAAATAGTTTTTGAGTTTATTCATTACAAACAAAAATACACATCTTTTCTCTGTATAATATTGGTGTTTATATAATCCACAATCATGTATGTAAGACATAACATTAGATAAATTTGGTCAGCTCTACCCCTTTTTAGGTCTACGTTCATTTGGCAGCGCATATCTTCTGCGCAAGAGTGCATTGTTTATCTACCGCCGCGTGGGGTCGGCCAATAAGGTAGCGGGTTCGATCCCAGCTGCGCACTGTTTATTACGGTGCGGGTATAGCTAATAGATAGAGATGTTTCATGCAACATTAGTGCTCTTTGTATTAAAATGTTTATGTAAGAACATTTTCGAGCTTCTGCGTAATTTAAGTGCGTAAAGTTTATTTAAAATTTTACATGGACAGACCGTACCTACGTATGACGTGGGCACACAAAAGTCCAGTCATTCAATCATACATTCATTCACAAATAAACCCGAGTCTTGCAATTCGGACACTTAGCATTATTATCAATATCAAGTATAAAGTTTAAAGTGTTTTATGATTTGCCTATATTTTTGTACAAATTATGGCAGAGTAGAGAATATTTAAAAAACTGCAGGAGCTTAGACCGTGAGCCCTCACATAAGAAATGTCAAGAACAAAAAAATAAAGTAGTTCTAGTGGAGAAGAACCGGTAAGACCATTGTAAACTATTTTTAACCCCCGTCAAAAAAGAGGGGTGTTATAAGTTTGTAGTGTATATCTGTGTGTGTGTTTGTATATCTGTCTGTGGCATCGTAGCTCCAAAACGGATGAACCAATTTCAATGCAGTTTTTTTTAATCGAAAGGTAGTTTAAGCGGGTATCATTTTAGCTATGTTTCATGAAAATCTGTTCAGCCGTTCTTACAGCTCTTTTTCTAGTTAGATTCGTGGGTTTTTGACGGCTAGCTTATAAAATAATAGATTATATGAAATAAACTTCTTGATCAAAGCTAACCAAAGTGAAGCTTTTCGATTCTCATTTCTCTATGCTATATTTTCACGCTCTTGTCTTTTAATACGGTTAGCAGAGCTCTAGGCGTATCGTGACGCTAGGTTAGAAGGCGTGGTGGCTATACACTACCTGTCTTCCTTTCATTACGAGTTTAGCATTATACTTGACTTTTGAAAATATGTAGATATTTATATAACGGTCGCACCTGTGGATGCCGAAGGCTTATGACTACAGTGTATTGTAGTATACCCATAGTTTGCTAATGATTACGTCATACTGTTGACTTTAATACCTGCCCATTGCTGGACAATTGGACATCGGTGAAAGTTTTGGCGTAGAGGAGATGTTACCCGCTATAATGCTATATCATAATGTAAGGCAAGTGGATTACGGTGCCATTTTTGTCTATAAAAGTAAATAATAATATATTTTTTTTATAAATGTTAACTTTTTCAAAGATGTACCTAAGCTATGACGGGTTAACAGAAAAAAATAATATGGTGACTACAAGGTATGTACCTAATAACGAACTGAAATCTTTCGATTTTCATAATTTATCTTCAGTCTACCCTATCTACCT